>HG995425.1:2102171-5082775 GCA_905333125.1 Pheosia tremula
GAACCTCTATGGAGACGACATTAAAGTATTAGCAGAATAGCCAATCTGTCACAGTCGTAATTGAACATCAATAGCGTGTCGCTGGAATTGCGATTGTATGTAATTTTATTTAAATATAGAATAGGGCCCCAGGAACATTCAGATCTGTCGGTTCTATACACAGCCTATATTTATCTGGGGATAATTGAGTGAAGATTTCAAGGAACGCTGCCGAAGTCCCTGCAACGAGACTTCTGCAGTTGCTGTCATTCCAGAAAAACAGTCGTGCTTAACGCTACCAAAAATGTTTTACTTTATTATGTTAAAACCTTTTTTAGAATAAAATATGAGCAGTTAGTTACTTTGTTGTCGACGGTACCTAGTGTTGCCTGCTCGCGGCGCTTATTCGGAATAAATTACAAATTCAAATATATGGAACCTATCAGTGTCGCCCGCGGTCGCGGCTGCCGTCAACAGTGTTGCTCGGAATCGTAGCTTTAATTATTGCTGTGTTAGACGATCGAGCGACAGAGCGTTCGAGAAACAAGTAACTGACAACTATGTTTTTAGCACAGTACAGTCCTTATGTTACATGATAGCCGGACCGAATAATCATCTGTTGCAGCTTTAATCTCCTCTAAATTTATATCTGCGCTTCCTAATCACACTTACATTGCCAAAATACACATCTTCCTATTCTATGTATTTTACGTACCAATAGCTGTGTACTGACTGAGTGAGCGACCTGGAGAAATTTTAAGAAAGAAGTGCTAGGGAGTCACAGCGCGAGCAGTTTTCTCACGAAGCTACTCGCTCAGTCAGTACACGGCTAATACAATACTTCTCTTGACCATCAATCAATGGTGTATCAGACAAAATAGTGTGGTTTCCGCGCTACGATGCCGTACTCCTGCAGTGCAGGCGCTAGGTCCTCCATCGTCATCACGTATTTCTTCTCCTTGGGCCCTTTCTGGTTCTTGGAGGTCTGTGCGAGCTGGCTGGAGGTGCGCATCTTGCAGTGCTGCAGGGCATCGTTTGCGATGTCCGAGAGGAACTTCTGTGACGCGAGCGCTATCAGACGTATTAGCCTGGAATAGATTGAGGTTTGTGTTATTGACCAAACTGCAACACTGAATGTAATCATTATAAATAAATATAGCCAGACATCAACTATATTGCACTAAACTCAGCGTTTCGGATATAATAGAGATCAAGACAATTTAAAAAAAAAATGTTTTTGTTTGTAATCAAACCTGCAAACACCCAATAGGATGATAAGCTAAAAGCCTACTCTCAAAGAACTAGATGCAGCGGCCATCAATATTATTATACTTTAGGACTGCTACTGTAATGAGCTCTAGTCCTCCGAGATGAGAACATGCTACTTGTCTGTCCTGTGAGATCTTCCGCCAGTGGCTGGATTGTAGATCACAGAGGTCTGACCATTATCATTGTAGTCATGTGAATTAAATGTAAATTATTTTCTTTCCAATAATATGGCTGACTCATAGACTGCAGAAAGGTATTTGGCAATATGTGTCAGTTTCATGCCCCAGAAAATTGGGGTATGGGCTTGGGTGATCTCAAGATTATCCGGATTTATACAAGCAGCTGTTGTTTGAATTCTGATGCAGTTTAACAATGATGATTCACAAAGCAAGTGCATGTTTTTTTCATTCTAAGGTGTGTTTTTTTGGATACCTATATATTTTAAAAACATTTTTTTGTTTGATTAGTTATATTTTCTAACTTTAGTGCCATCCAATCCATAATATCACATCCCAAGATCCCCAGGGATTTTCAGGATTGTATTCTCTGATTATTCCAAGTCCTTAAGAAGACATGCCTGGCAGACTTAAGTCCAGCTAGTAAGCAGAGGACCTCTGTCTGTCTGTTATGGTGATATTGTATACTTGACAGACAGACTTCACTTCTGCCGGTAATTTTTCAAAAAGTAATATAATAATGCAAACATATATATTCATCATTTAGGATGATTGAGCAATTGTTTTAGTAAATTATATGCATGTGCAATATTATCACTTTGCAGTTCATCTTCAATACAGATTGGGATGTGAAGATGTAAACACAAATTTGGAACAATTCTTATGGCATAATGCAGTGCAAAGATGTGCGTGCATAGTTTCTTCTCAATGAAAAGTAAATACAATTGTTCACTGCTGGATCTATGTGTATTTTGCCCTTACATTTGTGCTTCTTTTATCTAAAGTTCTTCAATTTTATTGAACCATGAAATATCACCTAACATTTTCTTTCAGTACAGCCTCACCACAGCACCTACTATTGCCACAATAGACGGCAAGCAGATATGCAAAAATTTAAGCATTCTTGTAGTGACTTTTTTTTTTTTTTTTTTTTTTTATTACATTATAGGCAAGTATTTGATCTCGATCTCACCTGATGGTAAGTGACGATGAGATCCACGATGGAGCACACTTGCCTAGGTAGGAAGGCGGCAGTAGATAGAGACGCTACATTCACTAGGCACATGCAGCGCAACTGATCCGACCCGCCATCCATGAATGGCAACACCGAACATCATGCCGGAACACGGCTAGGCCGCTTGGCGACATGGCTTTGTTCAGTGGGTGGTGACTAGCCACGGCCGAAGCCTACCACCAGTAGAGTTGTCACCTGGTTGGCACCACCCAGGGTCACGTGTAGGGTATCTCGAGGGTACTTAATTCTCCTACGGACGAAGGTGACTCGACCCCAAAACTGCATTTAATATGGAGTGCCTATATTATTTAAATATACATTATGTCTCACCTCGGGTCCTGCGACTCGAAGCCACTCATGTTCAAGTAATGCGCGACCACCGAGTCAGGTATGGAAGGGTTGTAGTTCTCCAATTGCAGGAGGAAGTCGCTCAGAGCGTGTCCCACGCCCGTGTCTTCGTCCATGCCGACCGACGGCGATCCCATGCGGCTCATCTGCATGGCGCTGTTGACAATTGGTCACACAAAATAAGGGCTTTACGAAATAAACAAAAACTAGAACTCAATAGTTTGGTCGTCTTCCATTTACTTACTTTACCACAGCTAATAAATAATTATAAAATACTTGCTCAATGACAACAACAAAGATGACAATGACATAAAAATACAGCACCGTAGGTAGTTGGTAGCCTTGAATGCGTTAAAATTGCACCTTTTACAACAAAATTGTGGAAATCCAAAATTAACTGATTTCTTTAATGCCAAAATTTTCTTTATATCTCAATTATATTTACCTCTTTAAATACTTAAAAAATCACCTTAATTTGATTTACATAAATGCAATATACATACTACTTTAGTCAATTTCATCAAAGGGTCTGGGTAATAACAAAACGCAAAAAGTGCACGTCATTCGTGTGTTACCCTTTTTTAGGAACTTACCCTAAAATTGTATAGAATAATAAAAAATGGGTATAATAATGTTACAAAATAATAGTTATTTTGTAAAGAAAGAAAAAAATGTTGTACTTTTTTCATGAATAACTGGTAAACTTACATAAAATCAAGGTTCGGAGATTTATGGCATGCAACTAATTGTATCTTTAAGTGTATTTTACTTGTCTTGAATGTCACATATTACTTTTTACTTTATAATGTAAAATTTTTTTTTTTAATCAATTATACTATCAATATTTCATCATGAATAGGCAAATCATTACGAATCTATATTTAGATTTTTGGGGACATTAATAACTCGCGACAGACACCCTGACCTCGTGGTACTTTTGCCGTGAGGTTGGCAACATCTGCCCCTTCCTTCCTTCTTTTGCGCCGCTCCTCTGGGCAGAACTGTGAGAGAACGTGATCGATCGAATTTCAAAAAAGGCACACACCTACCCCCGTGCTCCCGTGATCACGAAATAACTCTAAATCTCCTGATTAAATAAATCAGGGGTTCGTGTTTCGTGATTTTCCATTCCGTGTGTGCATCACCCGACCCACCTCGCCCGCGAGGTAATTGCCCGAGAAGAACCCACATAATCGAACAAAATGTCGAAGGGGCTCGGAGATCCGGTCGCGTTCGCGAAAGACTTCCTCGCCGGCGGCATCTCCGCCGCCGTCTCCAAGACGGCCGTCGCGCCCATCGAGCGCGTCAAGCTGCTGCTCCAGGTGCAGCACGTCAGCAAACAGATCGCCGAGGACCAGCGCTACAAGGGTATCATCGATGCCTTCGTCCGCATTCCTAAGGAGCAGGGTTTCGGCTCGTTCTGGCGCGGTAACCTCGCCAACGTCATCAGGTACTTCCCCACACAGGCGCTCAACTTCGCCTTCAAGGACAAGTACAAGCAGGTGTTCCTCGGCGGCGTAGACAAGAACACCCAGTTCTGGCGCTACTTCGCGGGCAACCTCGCGTCCGGCGGTGCCGCCGGTGCCACCTCCCTCTGCTTCGTGTACCCGCTCGACTTCGCGCGTACGCGTCTCGCCGCCGATGTGGGCAAGGGCGACGGCCAGCGCGAGTTCAGCGGCCTCGGTAACTGCATCAGCAAGATCTTCAAGTCCGACGGTCTCACCGGCCTGTACAGAGGCTTCGGCGTGTCGGTGCAGGGTATCATCATCTACCGCGCCTCATACTTCGGTTTCTACGACACAGCGCGCGGCATGCTGCCCGACCCCAAGAACACCCCCATCGTCATCAGCTGGGCCATCGCTCAGGTCGTCACCACCGTCGCCGGAATCATGTCCTATCCCTTCGACACCGTGCGTAGGCGCATGATGATGCAGTCTGGCCGCGCCAAGAGCGACATGCTGTACAAGAACACCATCCACTGCTGGTCCACCATTGCCAAGACTGAGGGCGGCGCCGCCTTCTTCAAGGGAGCCTTCTCCAACGTCCTCAGAGGCACGGGCGGTGCTTTCGTGCTTGTCCTATACGACGAGATCAAGAAGGTGCTGTAAGTCTAATGTAAGAATTGTTACCGTAATTACAATCTATTGTGATTCCAAATCACCGCTGATCACTCCCTTCAATCATGTATTATTAGGCGCGGAAATTAACCTAGTAACTTATTTTTAGTTAAATAAAAGCGTTATACATTGATTCCAACATTCATTGTTTTATTCTAAAAGTTGGTGTTACATAACTGCTGGACTACTCCTAGTGACAGCCAACTGAAACTGTTACATAACATGGCCAACCAAGCTCTCGGCTACAAGATTTACTATATTCTCTGTGAATTATAAACATCATTGCTTTCAGTGATGAATCACTCGATCAGTGTGTGTTATGTAACCTCATGTTAGAGGCCAAGGTTGACCGTTTTAAATCATTGTTGGAATCTGCTTGTTATACTCTTATAATGTTATCAGTGGTATAATGTATGATGTTCTTAATTTCAAGTCTTGAATCACCACTGATCAGTAGCATTGGGAGCGAGACCTTGTACTATGAATTTAGGTGTGATATTCACAACTTGTATGTAACGATTATGTAAAAAACTGAAAATCAAAATCATGTGATTATGAAAGCTGTTATGTAACAATGCTGTATGTATTAGTGTTGGGGTGTGCATGGTGACCTAGTAGACATTTTAATTTTAGTTGCACTTGAAAAGTGTGTGATGTAGTTGGAGCCCACATGTTGTACAACTGTAGGTAACATTCAGTACTGATGCTCCGGGCAGGTGTGGCCCTGCTCCTGCTAATATATTAGCTCGGTGTGAGTTTTTTTGAGAGAAAAATTCATGCAAATCGAGTGATAATTCTAGAAAATTAAATGTTAAAGGAAATTTTTATGAGTTTTTATTTACTGTGAAATTACATAAGTACCTAGTGTCTACTTACATAATAAACAATAAAACCAAGCATGGTTCATTGTTATGAAAAACTAATGTTAAGATTACTACTTAAATTTATACATGCATCCTTCAACTATGAAGCATTACATTCGATTTTATAGACTAGCTTAGTAACCAGATCTTTCATACAGAGTACAAGTCTCCTCCCACCCTCCTATTACTACTCTACTTACCTATCATAATAATTCCATTCAGGTGAGAGCTTCCATACATAAATAGGTGTACCAATGAGTGAGTAGTAGTAACTAATTGATTACAAGGGTTTCCCTAGATACTATTTACTTTACACATGACGTTGCCTAGCGTCGCGAGGCGGTATGTCTCGTTGGTTACGCAACGCATTACAAAACGTTTTTAATGTCTCGCTACACCTTGGTGAGTATTTAAAACTAAGTACGTATATTTAATGATTTGGACTTAAATTGATGCCTGTCGAATTATTCAATCATTAACATTAGGTAAGTATGCCACAAGCAAAGTTCAAGGACGTCTTATCTTTAAATAATTTGCTGGCAGTAGTTGTCAGGCGGCGCCGCGCCCGTATGGCTTAACAATTCAAATTCGATAGCTAGGTTAGTGCTTACTACTATGTAACTACATGAGAATATTTATTTGAACTGATTTGGAGTCCACAAGCGTATTCCGCAGAGTTATCTATCTAATTAAGCGAGTGAACGAGCACTACTTATCTAGGTAGGTACCTAACTTCTTACTAGTTTAATTAAGTAAGTAATTAGGTATTGAAGCCAACATACCTAGTTTATCAATACGAATTCTGACACACAAGTACTAGTTAGCCTTGCATGGTAACCTATTGTTACCTAGTGCCTTAGTTTAACATTGTAAAGGAAGTACATTTACATCGATATTGGTGCCTAGTTGAGTAGCTAACCTAAAAAATAACCTAACCTTTAATCACCGCGTCGTGGTCATGCAGAGTAGGTATCTACCTAATAAGAGCTATAATGAACAATCTAGTGCACACATTAGTGTAAAGCACCATTGCTTTGAGTAGGTACACAGATTAAATAACGTACCACCGACCTAATCTACTACTGTCTGCGTTCCTAATAAAACACCAAACCAAACCAATAACCCTCGGCCGTCCGCAAAGGTTTGTATCAATCAATATTGCCTGCATTTCAAAGTAGGTCGTCACTATTAGCGATTTGAACTTTCTAATTTTAGTAATTAGGTTCAAAATACGTAAAATCTAGTTTTTTTACGGTTACAAGGGGAACAAATTCTGGCTCAGTCATCTGTTTTCAAAGAATGAAGACAAGTAGAGCCGACCAAACATGCCTACCAGTTAGAATCAAAATTGATAAGGCACATAGTTACTTACATCTGCCGGTCTATCGTTTGTTAGACTTGTCTATTACAAAATTCTTGTAATTTCACTATTGATAGCACATGGTAAGTAGATGGGCACTTAACCAGTCCTTTCCAGTTTTCGATTACATAAGTATAAGTGAGTAACTATAACGTGCCTATGATAACATACCACTAATCCCAGTCCCCACACGTAGGTAGATAAGGCCTATTGTTAAGTCTATGAAAAACGTAACAAATGTGAAAATGTTGAGTAGTTTCTGAGATTATTGTTGTACAGACAGCGGGGTCTTTGTACACCAGCCTCTTCCTACCTTACTCGTATTAAGTATAGGCTTAGCCATGGCCTTCTTCACGGAACTTTTAACTTTTATTCGTTAAAAAAATCGGACACTCATAAAAAGTTGCTCTTTACCTGACGTAGCTGCTCATCTGCCAAGATACTATAGAGGCACATCATTTCTTGATATCAGTAGTGATTTGGTTTTAAATTTTTCGCTTAACTTAATGAACCAGGGGGGCTTCCTCACATGCTGGCACAGCTGCCTCACATGCCCCATTGTGGCTACCTTCGCCCATGTATGTAGGTAACTATATTGTCGTGCTTAAATACCTATCCTGCAGAAACCCACTCGTTTCCCGACACGAAAAGTATCCTATATGTTGGTATGTTGTGATGCACGATAATAGAGTCAAAATAAACATCCTAAAATCTCGAATTAACAAATTCAAAATCAGCGTATTACAAATACAATTGTCCTTTTGTTAACGCTCAGTGTGCGGCCATTTTGAACCGCCGGCAACCACCGTTAGCCGGGTGTCGTTTTCTCATCTGCCCATTTAACCGCAGCTGGCATTCGATTCAAGGTATTCTCATCCTTCACTGCATCGGTACAAAATGAATATTCGCTTGTACAAATTGGGTCGTATAAACCGTAATGTGTTTTGAGGTGTACAATTTGTAACATTAGGTTAGGAACATAGCGACGACGGCTATTGGAATACTTTTTTTTAAATATTGAATCATTCTTTGTCGGTCATTCGGCGGCACTGCGAGCGAACAAACAACCAGACGGGGCCGATCGGTTGGACCGAGGCCCTCTCTGTAAGTATGTTTAAACTGATCAATTATAAAAAATTAATAAATAAAAATTATGACCGATTTGCTTGACTATAATACAATAGAAATAGAGATAGGTCGTAAAAGGCGACTAAAGAAATGAGTTAATAGTGTATCTCATCATCAGGGCCGTCGACCCTGCTCTTCACATTCATCGCCTGAGGTACTAGGTAGGTATATTAGTATTAAGACTACAATATTACGAGGTGATCAGTAGGTGCCAGAAATTACTACAATGTCAAAAATGCTCAGCTGAATCGTATAATTGGCAATTGTTTATATATTTTTATTGGCAGTGTATAAGCTCAGCACATTAAAAAAACCGTACAGAATTACATAATGCTGCAAACATAATAACAATAAATATTCTTCCAGTCACAGCGGCGCTACTGTCTATGCAGAACTGTCAAATAAAAATGTATTTACGTAATGAGAGCGTTACTTCCAGTTTTGGCCACCGGAACGGATAAGTTGGCAGTCAGCTATTGTCCACAGCAAATATTCTGAAGGTTATAGTAGCGTAACGTGCTAAAATTGGTGTCAGGAGGTTTTTTCATCTGGGTGAACGACTTTATGTAACCTTTACCCTGAGATTTCAGGATGTATGTGAACATTCACTTGGAAATCAACATTTAGGCGCAGCCACAGCCTGCTGCCCTCCAAGACTTCTTTACACTGCAGTTTTTAGGAGGAGAATAGTGGAGCGATGAATTGTATATACACCATCACGCCTTTAATCCCCAAATGGATAGGCAGGGGTACATCGAAATGGTGACAGTATTGTTTCCAATGTAATAGGCGGCGTGCAAGCCTATTGCCATATGATTAATTGAACCTATGGAAAATTATTGAGTCAGTTTTTTTAGTCTATACGTACACTGGACATGAATCTATAGGAAATGGGTCCTCCCACCACACAGTAGAGTAAGGGGCAACTAGCTCAAGGGCGCCTCCGGAGGCACGACCTCGGCTTGGGCTGTTGCCAGTGTGGGGGGTGACGCCGGACGACTGGTCCTAGGTGCGAAAACGCACCTGTGGGCAGAAGATTTATTTCGTCGACACGGTGTTTTAATGTTTTTTTTTTATTATTAAGTTTATTTTTCTCTCTGTTGGCAGCTTCAAATCGCAAGAGTATTTTTTTTCTCATTTTGTTTGATGATGTATAATTTGAGGCCGGGGTTGACATTACCCGCGATTTGATACGTTTTTTGCCAACAGCCAGGTTCTCATTGCAGAAAAGTTAGAAGAAGAAAAGATCTAAATAATTGGAATTGAAATGAGAGCATGAACTTATACAATTACACTTGTTTGATTAATTTATTTACAATGGTGCACAGATATAATGAATATGAATATGATGATTTAGATTTTTTTGTCTGTCTGTGTTAGGTATGTCACTCAACGTGTCCAGATTCTAGATAGGTTGCAAGAACACTCATAATGCAATTAGGTTGGGTTGGCATGCCTGCCCTGAGTAACGAGTATACTAGGCCTTGGTAATACTTACATTCGCGACTGTAAAATAAACATTAATGTTTGTGGGTAAATTTCCGTCTGCAGAGGATTTGGTAACGTTACATAACATTGCGGAACGCAAGCCAGGGTTGGCGGCCCGCGCCGATCGAAAGGGCGCTTGTTATGTAATCATTAACATAAAACTCATTTTATATCTTAGATGCTAATATTCTACCTTCCTACCTATAAAGAGCTTAGCTGCGGCAGGAAAGATAGTATGTATAGGTTACCTATCTCAGCGAGGTTTTCTACTGTTGAGTCAAGCAATATGAAAGTAAACAGTAAGGTTCAGTTTAGCTTGACTGGGTATATTCATTGTCATCCCCGTGTACCCATCGGTCCTATTGTCCTTCACACCCACACAAAGATTTGCCAAAAATCTATAAATATTGTAAGTGATGATGATTATATTAGTAGGTATACTTACGTAATAAATATATATCAGTTTTCGAACAGATTTAGAAATCTCATTGATCTCATATTATCATCAGTATCATATTGAAGTGCACGGTCTACAGATACGTAGAGGAAACCCCCTCCCCCCCCCCCCCCGCCCTGGCCCGGCACTGCGGTGTCGGTGGCGCTCATTATATAACCTGACGCTGGCCGGACAATGCCTTGTAGTTAGACAAGTACTTCATTTAGCTTCAGAGCGTCTGCAAGCAAAAATCATGTTTGTATTAAGTACAAGGCCGTAGACAGAGGCGAGGTTTTTGGGGGTTCAAACACCCCCTTCCCCAAAATTCCTTAAGACTATCCATTGTTTTATACATAGGTGTTTACTTATGTCTCTGGTCCAGAGCTCAACCCCCTCCCGTCCTTGATTAGGTTACCTTAATTAATACTGAGGTAAAATCACGTTTTGTGCGTATATTTTGTGACTGTGTACCTACTATGCTTAGAATAAATTGCTCGGCCATTGGAATCTGCGCCGATGTGGCGGACAAACAAATTGACTGCGTTCAGTAGCGGCTCAATCTCGACATTCGTGGCTTAGCTACTGGTTTTAACCACTTCGAACACATCGGTGTTGGTCTGCGGCAGTCTTGGAGTTGAATCATTGGTCGGTGACGCGACCCATGGGTTCTTCCTGTTCCTATTCTCGTCGTACATATAACTAACGATCTTTTCTGATGGAAACTAGCCATAACCCTTTTTAATCTTAGCAATGTTAACATCTTCTAACTGAAGTAACTACTTATACGTACTGTTAACCCATTGAATTTTAAACCTACATTAAAAATACCGATTTCATCTGTTGTTCGATTCTTCTTATCGACGTCCTTTGTAAGCAGGCATGTACCTACTTAAAATAGTCTAAAATCATTGTACTAAGTATTGTACCTAGCTAAAATGGTCTAAGTTGATTGCAATAAGCATATAAAACGGTAAGTTCTCTTAGATGGTCACAGTATCTGGGGTTTGCTCGTAGGTTCGCGACCTTTCACGCCATCGATCCACCTCCGCCTTCGTGCGTGACCTAATATTTAATATGTTGGTACTCTATAACTAAGTCGCAGCTATTTAGGTGTACTTACCTATTACAAAAATGACAATTAATTGCCACCTAAAACATTACCTATGTAAATCGGTTAAAACTCTTAGACCTTTTCCTGGTTCAAGATCAACATTTCAGCGACCATTAGATACTATTAATGGAGTGAAATATTTACAATCAAATTTAAAATTAATAGATAGATAGATGTATCAAAAAGACCTTGTCCTCGTGGAATGGGGGCAAAAATGCTGTTTGCATTTCCTCGCTGTATTATCATGCTGATTTATTGAACGAGGAAGATCCAGCCCTCTTGTCACTAGTTCGCTTTCAGACTTCAGACTGAACTCCATGGAATACCGAAGCCTCGCCATCAAATTCCCCTATCGTAATAATGGCCAAGGGATAGATGGTGAATTCTGCGGTCCACAACTAACCCAACCAGATTATGAAAGGTATAATGATGATAAGTGGTTTAGCTTTGTGTGTAGGCATTACAAGACAACTGGAATGCGTCATTTATCACTCCAAGGTTGTCGCCGAGATACGAGACAAGATTGTCAACTGTTAGGTAATCTCGTTACTAATTGAACCACAAACTAGAATGAACCGTCGACAAATTATAATGATGAAAATTCTGTGTACCTAACTACAATAAGAGAGTGCTTACGCGACTGGCCTCTGTATCTACTACCTATAAAGTAAAAATACCGACTAATAGTCAGGGCAAACTTCCATAAAGTTACCTACATCCATTTATCGAGCACGTCGACTGCCAGCTTATATTTATTCTTCTTTCTTTACGAAATGAGATGCGATGAAATAAAATAGATATGAATATGGCCTCACCCACAACTTAGCGGGTATTTTGCCAATGTCAAGTAATTAATAGCATTAACACATATAATAAATACACATACACAAAATAATGGATGTGATATGATGATATGAAAATATCTGCCAGCTTTATAAGAAATCCAATTCTACGTGACGTTTAACTATACAATATGACACTAAAAGAAAAAGAGAAAATTCATCAATCAGCATCATTACGTATTGTACATACTATACTGATAATTATTATGTTAACACTTTTAACACTCAGATAATGTCTGGCAACTGCAACGTTGCCGAGATAGCGAGTTCCGCATTGCGGGAAACATGACGGGATTTTTTGGCAACGAACATTCTATTATGGTGTTCGTATTGATTTGGCAGTGTCATGCTTACCATTGCTTACATAACTTAAGTGCCTTCTTGGTCTAGTTGCTACAGGGATCGTCCTCGTGCCGTTGTAACGTAGCACATTCCGTTTTAGAAGCGTTTATTTTTATTTTCTTTGGGGCTAGGAGCATTTTTTTAAGGAAATAAATATTAAAGTTGATTATTTTTAAGATTCATCTATACTACTAAGTTATGATATAGCCAACACATTACTCACGAGTTACATTGAAAAAAAAACACTAAAGCCCAGGCCCATTAATTGTGAGGTCGAAAAAATTGTACCTACTTATTATTGTAGGCTTTTTTAACTCTAACACTTTTAACTCGGTCAACTGTTCAAACTCGACTGGTATATGGTTAAGATAGCCGAGTTCCTGTGGCCACCTTCCTGCTCCATCATCAGGTCCTGGTCACGTGATGTTTGAGTCAACTAGTCATTGGTTTCTTCCTCTTCAATGAGCCAAAGCACAAGTTGGGTAGTCTGCAGACTTATCTGATTGCAGCATCGGTCGAGTTTTTCATATGATTACAATGTCATCAAATCTATAAAGTGTGACAAATTTTAAGTCCATCGAATAAAAATACTGCATCAAAATCGGTCCACGCGTTTAGGTGCTACGATGCCACGGACAGACACACTTATAACACCGCGACGCGAGTGTCGGGGGTAGAACATATTAATAGATATCCTATAACCCTTCAATAACGATACGCTGTTGCAGAATGTTCTACAGGATGTTTTTAGAGCCCTTATCCGTCTAATTATATTATATTTCAGCGTATTTTCCTTCAATTACATAATGCTACGTTATGCTATCAGCCGAAAGACGTCCACTGCTGGACATAGGCCTCCCCCAATGACTTCCACACATCGCGGTCCTCCGCCACTTGCATCGATCATCCTCCAATTACATAAGTGTTATTAAAAATATCGAGTTTGACCCTAGTTAGCGACCTTGCGCTACTTATGTACGCGGCTTTGTGCGTAGAACAGTTGGCTCGCTGCCAAGCCGGCGCACGCGCAACTATACGGGACATCTCATATCGACTCGCCCTTTCTTACGTAAGCCCACGCGTGACCGTGCTCTGCTGTACTTGACATCGGCAAGTGAACGCCAGTACCGAGTCCTTGGAGCTGAAAAACAGTTAATTATATTTTTAATGCTGGGTCTATGAGTAATTATCATGTAGTTATCAACTAAATGTACCTATAATATGGTGCTGAAAAAAGCAGTGATAGCCAAGTTGGTAGAACGCTTGCCTCGGTAACGAGCATCGCACGTTCAAACCCCGGCTGGAATCTCTGGGATTTCTGGATTTCATGTGCGAATCTCATTTTCAACCACAATTATCACTTGCTAAACCGTGAAGGAAAACATCGTGAGGAAACCTGCATGTCTGAGGGAACCCCTCGAAAGATGTGTGAAGTCCGCCAACCCGCACTGGGCCATGCGTTGTGGACTATGGCCTAATCCCCCTCGCATTGAGGAGAGGCCCGTGCCCAGCATTGGGACATTAAAAAGGGCTGGTATTATTATATTATGGTGCTGCTACGAGTGTTTACATAAGTTGTATACACCTTACACGTTGGGTAGGCCGTAGGTAAGGCCATTGTAACCTCCTATGATATTGAACTTTTGGCGGAAAAGTGAAGAATTCCATACTCACGGTGTTCGATATAATTACCTTCACGTTATCAAACGTATCAAGGATTAGTGTCCGTATTCCGTATATTATCTGTTCAATCGGTGATGAGGTACATACATAACCAGATAACAGGCCGAAGTCAAATAAGCCTTCAATGTCGCGTGCTGGTGTAATATCGATATTTCAACTTAGATGTGTATCTAGTTCTTAAAATCACTACTGAATAGCTGTTATGTAGGCAGTAGGTATACCTTAATATACTGGCTTGTGTTCCCAAGGTGTGGCAAAAGATTATGTAAGTGCAGCAGTAATTATGCTGGGACATTAAGGGGAGGTCATCGAGATTTTGGTTGATTTTCTAATCCACGTATATCATTAAGTTTATGGACTATGGACCTCATTTTTGGGTATATATAATTTAAGTACATGATCTAGAATCGCTCAAAAGGAAAACACGATTACGTGAAATTGTCTCGATAAAAAAAATATGTAAAATAGGCACTAATTATTTACAATTCTCCTTGCCACCGCGATATTTTTACGAATTAGATCACGGAATATTTTTTTAATTATAGTTAATGATTATTTCTAGGTAGTAGTAGGTAAAAAAATGGTTCGGGTGCACCAATCTATTTTTTTTTATCTATTAAGTAGTTTTGTTTAAAAATAAAGACATGGAATGTGTGGAACTAACATCTTAGAGGAGTTTGGTGTTGTTGCCTTCTTTAATTGTACTATAGTACTTATGAATCGTCAAAAGTTACAAAATATGCTACTACTTAAAGTATTAAAGTAACTGTATCACAATCATTTTCAAATCCGGCCCGCTCACATTACGATTTAGTTTGCTTTAACGGGTCTATAACTAACACGGGAAGGACAAGCCGGCTTAAGCTACGTATTGCCATGCGAAAAGGACCCTAAACAGTTTTTCACATATTAATGTCTTCAGCATTTGCTAAATGTTATATATACTTATAGTATAGCCACAAGGAAGACTGCCATATGAATGTTAAATGTTTTAAGGGGCTCGAAATTTTTGAGAATTTTCATGGTGACCCGCAGGAGAACTTTGAACTTCAGACGGACTACACTGAAAGATAATGTTAGGTACTGATAATCGATAGAACTAGGGACTAGTTCCCTCCGTATTTATTTTTTCCCTATTTATTTAATAGCCTAGTTACTAAAGTTTTAAATAAATATGGGGGACGTGCCCTCAGCTTGTCAATTTTGCCAATCATAAACCAAACAAGTAAGCTATAACTTATAAGCAATTCTCCGGCACGAGGTAGATCTATAAAGAATTTCGCCGTCAAGCGAATCATCCTCAGGACAACTGGGCTACAAATGCGCCTATATTCTCAGGACGGCTGAGCCGAGTGGTTCCCTACCCTCCATATTTATTTAAAATGTTACCGAAACAAACTACGACCGTTTTTGAAACATATGTCGTGTCTCAGTAATGATAGCACCGAGAGATCTATTTGTGGGCGGCACGTGACGCCGCTGCCGGCTCGCCGCGAGACGATTGTAAGGTGTTGTTATCTATTGCGCATGCGTGATGCTCCTATGTCTACGCACATACATAAAAGTGTGACAAAACATATTCTAAGGTGTCATTCAGTGTTACTAAAGGCCAAGCGCCACCTAGGGGCCTTGTACAGTCGGCTGTGATAAGAGAAAACGTGAGATATATCGATTTTGTCTCGTTCTCGTCTATGAAATATGAACGAGATAGCAAACGCTTTTTTCAGCCCTGCTGATGTCGGTTTAATAAATAAATAATAAATATCGCCATACGAACACACCAACTATACGGTCCCACTTTAAGCTTAACGCTTGTGTTATGGGTACCGTACAATGGACTGAGTGCGAACTCAGTATATAATACTTACTTATATAAATATAAAAAAAATCCATGACTCGGGTACAAACATTCATGCTCATCACACAAAGCTTGTGTCCCTACCAGGATTCGAACCCGGGACCCTCGGCGCAGAAAGCAGAGACCATTACCACTGCGCTAATCAGGCCGTTTACCTAGTAATTTATGCAATCCTTTGTGAATTTACAAAGCATTTTTAGGAGAAGTGCTTAGTCAAGTACTGAACTAGTCAACAACTGAACCATATACAGAATATATACAATATTATGTACGTATAGGATGGTCCATCAATATTATTGTGTGCAATGTACCAAGTCTAGCTTTTGGCCCTTGTTCCTCTATGTAACAAAGCATATATGTTTATATCAGTGAAAACATTTTCAGAATCGGATCAGTAGTTCTGGAGATTACCCTCTACACCCAAACTCACAAACTTTATCTCTTGACCACGTAGATGCTGCCTCTTATTGAATTATATAACTTTATAGTGTTCCCTGGAACAAAATTGCTAAGGAGCCATCTAAATATGTAATAGGACTCGTTTTTTACATGATTAAAGTTAACAAGTTCTATCATAAAATCAATATGCGAAGGAAACTACGGCAAGTTACTAACTAAAAAAGTTGTTCACACACGAGGGCAGTCAAGCTGTCACACCACTTGCGAACTGGCCAACCATTATACGGCCATTAACTTATGACACTAATTACTAGGGAAGTTACAGATAACTTCACAATAAATACGCAGTGGGACCGAGGAACAAGTCTTCCTAATGTTCCCGGGGCAATTGAGAGACATATGAAACACTAGCTGCGCCCCGCGGTGTTACCCGCGATTAAAAAGTATGTCCTTTTTACCGGAAAAAAAATAGCCATGTGCTATTCCAGACTATAATCTATCTCTGCGCCACATTTCATCCAGATCCGTTAAGCCGTTCTGGCGTGATTGAGTAACAAACATCCATCCATCCAAACTTTCACATGTATAATATTAGTGGTATTAAAACGCTGACCACCAAAATCGAGGGTAGTACGGCGGAAGGCGGGGCTTATAATAAAATCAAACATCAACTGAAATAATTTATTTATCTACATTAAAGATATATTCATATACATAGAATTAATACAAGGTATAATTATTTTACAAAACAGACATCATGGAATGGTTTTGAACATCATTGGAAACTTGGGGGCCGGTGTGGTGACGTCAGAATCACCGCACTCAATTTGAATTTCGAACGAGTACAGATAAATAAATCACACCCTTTGATACCATAGAGAAGAAAAGAGGTTTCAATGTACAATACTTTTATAAACAGTTTTAGATTATTTCAATGTGTTCACATTCGATTATAACACTGAATTAACCGCTTGATAACAGGTGGTTACAATAAATACAATTCGACGCGATGGTGGAGTTTACTCTTAAATAGCTATGCGCAAGCGCCGCCGCGGGCTCCTTACACCTGTAACAGAAACATTAAATAATTGGATTGTCTTCAAAGTTATTACATAAATATGTATTATATTTTCTACGTTTCCTAACTGTAAACTCATTTCCTACATATTGTCTCTAAAAATACTGGCACAATACACACATTTAATATTTCTCTATAGTATTTGTAATTTGCGGAAGTATATTACGCAAATCGACATAGTATTTTTGGTTTCCGTATGTTGCTAGCATAAGGCATAATTCCGAATGTTACAAGCATAACATATTTTGGTATTTAACAAAATATGGGTAGCATACAATTGTTGAATTTAGATTAATAGAGGACCCATAAAAGTTACCCATGTAAATTAAGAGGTGCCTGACATATACTGAATTGTCAGCGCCCCGTAGTATGTCGAGAGGACGCACTGCATGACGGACGAGAAACTGGGGAGCCTTTTATGATTACAGATAACCTCCCATTCAAGAGCAAACTGATCGACTATAGGGGTTAAAGTCCACGACAGCTGTGAGCGCTGACTTGAATGATTCGATAGAACAACAAGAGCGATTGATTCATTTGGATAGGAGCTGTTTCCTATTGAAGTGGTATAGGTCAAAGCGAGGCAGTGGGGTTATTACATGTTGAATGTCGAGCTGCACACGTGTTCAACGAACCCCATGTAGCGATCTCTGCAACCTCGCCACAAGCTACACCGATAGTGCTGCAGACGCATTCAGAACAATAGACAATTCTCATCAAAAAACCTGAATCGCGCTATAAGAGTTTTCGGAGCCAGTAACATATAAACAAGATCCCGACAATAACCGTCGGGGCATAGCGGCCGCCCCGCCAGGCATTCCACCCGCCTGGCTGGAAGATCTCCCCATTCCCGCTAAATTGGTGACCCCTGACAACGAACAACATCCTTCTGTGAAGACTCAAGCACAGGTACTGTAGCTTTGTTGTGCGGTTGAAGAGGTCGCTACACCCATAATACACGAACCCGCCCGCACCCCGGAGCTACGTCGAGAATAATAGACCTTGCAGTTATAACAGTTGGAGCATTGCGCTAGCCAACCCTGCCCCGGCTGTGGACTGTTTTGGCAATGTTATTGGCGTGGCGTCAGCGTGAGAGCGCGCGCTGACCGCGGCTGCAGCGATCCTTGCCTTGTGCCGCCCTTGATCCTAGGCCGGCCGGTAATAGGCAGCTAAATATACCGGCCGGCCGGAATGTCGTGCGCTACGAATAGCGCGACCGAGCACTACAACCGAGATATGGACTGCTTATAAATTAGCCGTGTCAATTGGAAGGTTGGTGAAATGTGTATCCTACGTACATTTCGTTTGGGTAAAATTTGACATAATTATCAATATATGCATAATTCAGTCCCTTGTGCTACGCTGACCAAATTAAATGTAAGAAATACAATGACCGCGAAAGTTATGTCAAGAATGTTGCGACTAAGAAATAATTAATGCCATGTCAGATCAGAACAATGCGAATCAAAGAATTTCATAGAATATTAAATTATGTTTAGACTTTTATGGATGACTTTTTGTAAAAAATTGCATAAAATTACTAATAAATTCGGCCATTTTCATATCATCATGTCACATCCATTATTTTATTAATTAATTACTTGACATTGGCAAAATATCCGTATAAGTTGTGGGTGAGGCCATATTCATATTAATTTTATTTCATCGCATCTCATTTCGTAAAGAAGAAAATCGATTGTGCTACGTTTATTTATATAATTAACGGATATACGATGAGCCTTATAAGGAATAAATATGCCTGAGTATGAGGCTATTAATTATTATTCCTTGACTCCAACTGAAGGAGTCTGTTATTTACTGTGCAGTGTCCGCAAGGCGGATGCGTCTGCCGGTGCACAGGTCGCGTCGATAACGATATTGAAATAGTGTTAAGTGATATCTTAACGACGTTAATTAATCCAATGCACCGTTCACTCACGCATTCGTTGTTAAAAAGTTGAAATAAAGGATTTTATCGCATTTATTGTACGTTTTTACGTTCCCGACGTTTCGGCTGCTTTACAGCAACCATGGTCACGGGAGGACGGAGGTGTTTGACGTGCTAGTGTCATAGTTTGAACTTGGGTACCCTCATATTTAGTTGTTGCTTGCGGTCCGATCTATGCAGAAATTGCCCACTGTTTCTTGAGGTCTTGCAATGGTGCGCTTGGTTTTGGATTTAATTATATTAATTACTGCATCGCAGGGTTGCCAATACGAGTTTGGTAATATTTGGGATTTTTTTTGAGTTTTTGGTTTCACACGCGTCACGTGACCCGAGGCTGTTTTCACAATTTTTTTAATTATTTAAACTTTGTCATCGAATTTTATGGAAAATACTGGAATTTACAATAAAATATCTATATTGTTCGCATCATATTAAAGTAATGAACAATTTAAGATTGTTTTTCAAAGACGGTCAAATAGCCTATTATCGTACAGACAGCGCTCTAGTTCCAGTTTTGGCCGCCAGCACACGTGAGTCACTGTCGCTAGCTTTGTAGCGCAACTGTCGCTGGCGCTAGACGCGCTCACGTGAACGCGACCTCACGCCGCGCCGCAATGATTGACGAACACCTTACTATGCACGTTTCCGTCATCTCGTTCTATTCTTGTTTCCATCTAGATTTTTTTCTAGTACTAGTTTTAAGGGGGAAGCGCAAGGTCAGGGCGCGAAATTCAAAATTTCAATGGTTTTTATTTTTTTACGAGAAATTTGGACATCTTTACGATGTAATTTATCGAGACAACCAATGCAGAATGTCGTAATCGTCGTAATGTATCGCAAAAAACTAAATTACATCGTAAAGATGTCAACATTTCTCGTAAAAAAATAAGAACCATTGACATTTTGAATTTCGCGACCTGACCTTGCGCTTCCACCTTAACTCGTATTCGATTTGATTACTTATATTTACGCGAATACTTCACATTGAAATAGAAGATGGCTGGTTGCTACCACCGACTTGGGATGCAGTAATTAATATTATTAAATCCAAAACCAAGCGCACCATTGCAAGATCTCAAGACACTGTGAGCACCTTCTGCGTTGATCGGACCGCAAGCAACAACTAAATATGAGGGTACGCCAGTTCAAACTATGACACCACGACGTCAATACCACCTCAGTCCTCCCGTGACCATGGTTGCTGTGAAGCAACCGAAACGTCGGGAACGTAAAAAACTTATAATAAACGCAATAAAAACCGTAACATTCGTTTTATTTCAATCGTATTCGATTTGTTTTTAATACAAAGAAATATATATATATAATCACTATGTCGGCTGTATTCCTCGAGAACGTGAAACAAGTGTTTTGGGTACACAAATAACATATGTCTGGTAGCTACTAGACTGGCCTTGTGTGGTCTGTCCTGGACTCTGTGGTCAAATTATGTAAACTAGCACTAGTAAACATACTAAGCAGAATATTCGAGATGAATCCTTATTCCCTTTTTCAACTCTCCATGAAAACCATGTTCTACAATAACATACTATTGTTAAAGGGAGTATTATTCTCTAGTATAATGACAGTGGTGGTACACTGTTCACATCGTTTTCATATTCCTGAGAATATATACCAACCACATTCTTTTAATAATAACAACTATTCCTGAAATAGTTCCTCGGCCTGCTGTGGTCAATTCGCTGTTTATGCTATAATTTTAAGCAGTTGACCCCAGCAGGTGGCTGACATAACATTAAAAGTCTCAAAAAGGGCCTCTATGTGTTGGCTCCATGGCCCCGCGCAAGCCTTCTAAAGATCTAGGGATAGCCCGTGTGGATGGAGACAACGATCAAGTTTCTCGTCAGCTCTACAGCAACGAAACAAATGTTCCAAAAAATATGGAAGATTGGTCGGACACTTGTAGCCGAGTTAGAAGTATGAATGACTCGAAGAAAGCATGTGTACATACACTTATTTATTTCTATTAGAGAAATGCAGACAAAGGCATTTAATAAAAAAAATCTATTTGGGTATCCTATTTTAACTAGTGTATAGCTTTGAGTTAAAATAAAGTGTATAACAATGGTCAATGTATAACATCATCACACCCCCTGGCTCCCCGGGGGAGAAGACCCCCTGACGCCCTAGCACGGCCGGATCGGTGAAGCATAGGGGTGCTACATGTGCCCAAAGGAGAATGCAAAGCACCCTGGGTGAGAACATCTCTTGGTGCTTCAGTACAGATGGATGGGCGGAGGATGGAGGCGCTATGTGAGTCGTCCTCCTCCGACCGAGCTAGGATCAGGTGAGTGGGGGCCCATCGCCCATTGGACGTTTTCTGCGGTCTAGGCGGCGGCTGGAGGGGTTCCAGCCGACTCCCAAAAAAAATCGTGCTGTGTAACTAAATCAATGGTTCCTTAATACTTTATTGTTGTGCTCACCCATTGGCGCGACATCCAGAGCAGTGTTTCGTTGTTCAGTCTGGGGCCAATGAGCGGGTTCATCTGCGCCATGTATGCGCACAGCCAGCTGAAATGCGAAAATTCAGCTCATTATTTATCTTTTTATACTTATAAATTGACACCTGACAATTGAGTCTACTGAGGTACTGAGAGAATTTGGGTTCAATCTCCACCCTGGCCGTTATTGTATTGACTCGAGCTCACTCTTACAGACTTTGGCTTAGTTGGAGGAGCTAACAAGACAACTAGTATTTTTTGTTTATTGTATTGCTAGTAATCATTATCGAATAATCACATCCCTCTAGTTATTAATTAATCCTAATAATTTAACCATTTCATTACTGGTAATCCCACTAGTTGGGTCTCAGAGGGAGATGGCAACCGCAGGTCTAGCCGGTAATCAGGCTAGACCTGTGGGTTATTACAATACAAAAAGTAATGGTGCAATGGTGCAAACGCTAGGCAGAATAAATATTTAATTCATCATTAATCCAGACCCTTTGGGGCAACTTTCATTTATAAAAATGTGAGTTTACTTGTTACTCAACCATAAAATCAAACATATTGTCAAACTTACCTGTCTGTAACAGCTAGTCTCAGAAATTATTCAATCTAATAACACTTAAGAACCAGTTTCGACCTAGTTTTCACATCATGCACATTCAGATACAGTAAACATACACTGTAGGCACCTGCCAGTGTGTCCTACCCATCTTTTCTTTACCATTATTATCCAACTTTTGTGGTTTAGGTACAGTAAATAAGTACTTACCTCATTTATTTTTAGACTGATCTGATTGTATAGACATTTAAATTAACTATTCTAGTATTATAAATTCTTGTATACATCGACAGTTAAGTACAAGGAAGGTTTCATCCAGGTGTCAGAATATAAGCCACTTTGAATGATTGATAATCACGTAAAAAAGCCCAAATACTTACAACAACCAGCACGTAGCCGCTGTTAACATCAACACCACCTGGATGATTCTGAAATTAACAGTAAAATACCAGTAAAGTACGAGAAATAGACAGAAATTGTGTGTAAGACAAAGTAAAGTACTTACCCTCTGTTAGGACCCTTAGGTGCGAAGAAGGGGCACACGATGCCCACCACACCCCACAGGACGGTGAAAACAGTGATGGGAATAAATGAAGCACCCATTTCGAGATATTATTTAGATATTATTCTAAATTATTTTATCTCTAACAAACATCAGCTGCACCAAAATGGTGGACAATTTGGTGGTGTTGGTAGCACTGTCGTCTATAGTCATATGACATTACTACGTTTCGTTCCTCCCTGAAAAAATAAGTGTTTTTCGTCTCGGTACAACATTAATAAATAAATA
Organism: Pheosia tremula; assembly: GCA_905333125.1. Taxonomy (NCBI): domain Eukaryota; kingdom Metazoa; phylum Arthropoda; class Insecta; order Lepidoptera; family Notodontidae; genus Pheosia; species Pheosia tremula. Next base: position 2,125,426 of record HG995425.1, read on the forward strand.
ATAACAAAAATGATAAAAATCTGCTTTAGTCATTATTCTAAGATTATAAAAATTACCTATAGTTAAAGCCAAAATAATAATAATAATCTAATCTAATGGCATATGGCATGGCATAATATAATCTGATGACACTACGCGTACGCAACTTTAGTTTTTCAGCTCTCCCGTAAACCCTTTCATTAGCCAGAATACAAATCATCTTAAAACTTGAATCTGGTTCTATGCTATTACCATGCCAAGTTTAATAAAAATCTGTTCACTAGATTTCCCGCGATGCATGACCTCTTATTGCTTTGTGTGAACAACAGACAGAAAGTCTCTTGAGCATCTACTCGACAATAGATGGCAGTGATAAATTCTGTACGCCATAAAACTGATAAAACTGAAAGCTCAGGCATTGTCATAGACAATACAAAAAATTCAAATGAGTGCCTTTCACTTAGGTTTCTTATCTAACTTGTTCTCTATTGGTCTGTGTTATACCTACAGCTCTATGAAAATTGCAGACAGCCTCGTAAAATCCGGAAATTTGTTGTAGTGAGAAAAACTAATTCAGTAGGTATGAGCTAAATGCGATCTACTAAATTACGAAACCGAAAAAAAAAATGCAGGCGCGGGGCATGTAAGAGAATACGACGAAGAAGATCAAACGAGATAATATGGAGTGGCAATAACGAAGTATCGTTCATGAGCCTTGATGATATGAACGATGTTATTCGTGTTGTTGTTAGTAAATTTCAATATATAAAATGCTTACATCTATGTACGAACCTTGCCCTAAAGTTTCCGCGCATACGACGATATTCCCACAAGGTTGTCCAAGCATCTCGACAGCAAGGTTGTCCAAGCATCTCGACAGCAGCGTTGAGATTGGGCTAGATTGGGCCTATAGCCTCTGTTCCGCCAATCAATAACCATGATTCATTGAGTACCGAGGTTATCATAGGGTAGGTAGACCTGTCAAGAAAAGACTAAACTCGAGACGTCGAGTTATTACACTGGCCTCTCTTGTGGACCAACATGTACCCTAACTAAAAGTTTTTAACGTAATCAGGTATCGACTTTTTCTGTACCTTTATTTGTGTACATACAGAAAACACAACGCGTCAAAGGCAAACGTTGGTGGAAAGTAATGCCGAAAGATTCTTGTGAAGTATACAAAGCGCGCAAGAGAAGATACGACGATAAAGATGACGATGATGATATGACAGACGAGAGTTTGAAGCAGGAAGAGAGTGCGGGGCGGAACAGAAAGCCACGGCATGGAAGAAAAACAAATAAAGCAGTTCGTTTTAGGAAAACAAATAAAAGGTTGAATAAAACTTATGCGCGGTTACACACAATTATCCTTTCGCGTTTGTGACCAGTGCGAGCCACTGTGTAACTTTATAATCTACGTGCCGAATTCATAACAGTACTACTAAATGGATTGTAAGTCGGTGTTATACGGTACGTCTGGCATCAGTCTGTCCCACCAGTTTGGTGAATATAACATTTAACAATCCATGAGCCTCATTTCATGAGGTTTCCGTCCATCAGTCTCAGCGGGTTAGACAGTCTAAAGTCTGTTTAAGCAGACAGACTATCGCCAGACTTAGCAAGTAACACCCGAATAATGAACTATTACTGATGCAGGCTATTGTAGGCAGGTACAAGTTTTGACAAAAAAACTCAACTTGCAAGCCTGGTTTACACAGGCAAGCGCAAATGATAACGTTTGTGTGTAGCTATGAGTCATGCCTCCAAACGACTAAAACGCCCAAAGATTTCACGTGGAGCGCCGATGCTAGGTATCGTATTCGTGCTCCAAGCGGAAAGCTGGGGCGCTTTGTTATAAAAAAAAGAGCGCCCTAGTGGGTATCCCTATAAGTGCCTTATGACATTCACAAAGATGTTGTAGTGGCTATCGATAACCGTATGCATTTGAGAAGGCACTTCGTCTAGATATACTTTAATTAGTATATGAATAGCTGTTGCCCGCGACTTCGTCCGCGTGGTATTTAACAAAGACAACCATTGAAAACAGCCTGCTCGCCCATTCTGAGCCCGCGGGACGCATTGCAGGTTGTTGCTATCAAACTTAATCAAGCGCTGCGCTGCAACATTGGTTTTAATTTTTTTTCGTGAGATTCTATTTTTTTTCTAAAATAAAAGTAGCCTAAGTTACTCCTTGTTACATCAGCTATCTGCCAGTGAAAGTCCCGTCAAAATTGATCCAGCCATTTCAGAGATTAGCCGGAACAAACAGATAGACAGACAGACAGACAGACGGACAGACAGATAGACAGACAAAAATTGTAAAAAATGTTGTTTCGGTATAGGTAACGTGTATACATCCAAATGCACTTAGTAAAAAGCGGTTATTTTAATATTACAAACAGACACTCCAATTTTATTTATATGTATAGATAACGTTGAGATATTTTTATTGTTTCATTCAACTCGATTTTTTATGGTTGCCACAGATCCAGTGATTATTCTTCAACATCATCCACCACATTGTCGACTATGTCTACATCGAGATCAACTACTTCCAGCTGTTTGTGTGAAATGGATTATGAATAAAGCATTATGACCATTTAAATGTGTTTTCGTATATTTTTAAAGATAGTCGACAACTTGCGGCTATGAAATGGTGCCGTTTTGATTTCACTAGTCGTATGTATAACATTACCACGTGGTCGTTAGTAACTATAAGCCCAATTTTGTTAGGCAATTTACCCAAGGTATAGCCAGCCTATAAACAACTCTTGCTCAATATTATGTACTATTATTGATTTGAGATTTATTGAATTTAAGCTTCTACAAGCGGCATAATTTGGCAAACAATCTGTAGGGCTCATTTGTTTGGTCCCTAGTCTCTACCAATTAGCATGTCAATGACTAGTCAACTTACCTCTTGGCTCCAAATTGGCCGTATAGATTGGTTGCCAAATAGGCCATTCATAGATGTTTAACATGACCTAAAATGTTAATAAAACCTCCTCTTTTGATTGCTCTTTCATTACATGCTAGAAATAAAAAGAAAATTACACCCGCACTGTCAAAATGACATTTTCAGGAACAACGAAGCAAAATTATGAAGTGAAAAATTCCAAAAAAACAGTAATAAAATTGTATAACCCCCCAATTAATTAATGGAAGCGATGTAGGTATAGTTTAGTTAACTTTTCTAATGTCTGGACTGGTGAGTGCGGAAGACTATGCCACTGTTCTCATTTGGCTAGTGATTTGTTCAGCCTACACAACACTTCTTACAGTCACAGCCCTCTGTGTAATCTACATTATGTAAGTTTTTTGTTTGCTTGCTTGTATTCTAGCTTAATATATAATTACCCTATTAAATTAATAGCCACCGTCTATCACAGTACGGTTCACCGCTCTTTACACTGTGACGATAATGGCACACAGATTGACTACAACAGCACTATCTACTATAACTCAAAAGCTCAAAAGATGGGTTATCAAATCCAAAAAGAATTTTAATTTTCAAACATCTGTCAGTGCCAGAGTTTGAAAAAATTGCGGCCGTTGTGTGTGTATTCGTATTATGAGATTGTTTGAAAAATATAAACAATAAATGATACGCACCTATTTCTTGGAATAAAGTAATGAGTTGAGTGTTATAGTGGAGGTTGATAGACAGTGCCAACGTAATGGACGATACACATCAAAGTAGAACTTCCGATGCCGCCGCAACGTAAGTTTATAAACGTTGTTCTCATTATTTCGAAGATAAATAAGTATAACATCATTCCAGATACCTAATGGCGAAGGCATATATGTAACGGCATTCTATATATTTTATACCTTTCCGCCTCCTTCCTACTTCCTATCAAATAATTACGGTGCGTGATCTATTGATAGCTCAACCGGCTGGAGTCGTGACACAAGCCCTACTTGCGCGGATCCATGTCATACCTACATATTATACACTGAATTGTTACCTTAGTCTTGTGCACCTTTGCCTACCACTTAGGGGAATATAGTGGCGATAATGTATCATATTAGTGCTGTAATTGGTATTGGACTGGCATTCAGAAGGATAATTTATTCAGGAATGCTTCAATTGAAGTTTAGTGTTGATATAGGATATGAGCTATCACTATGCCAAGTTGTATTAAAAACCATCAAGTAATTTTATTATAATGCGTGTAGACATAAAAATAAACAAAAATTGTGACCCTGAGTAGTCAATGCATTATCATGTGAAGAGGCAGGGAGGACAAGTGAGGAAGATTTCAAGGGAATACTTTTGCTGCTTTGTTGAAAATTGTTAATATAAATTTCCCACGTGGTATTCAATTACTAGCATTATTCTGTGGGATATAGGGATATCCCACCGAGATAGACAGTGGTCTATGTGGACAAAGGTCCGTGGTGGTACATACTGTCTGTACAGAATACAAAAAAAGTACTAAAATAAGTATTGTGAGGTGTCCTACTAACGGTCATAATGTAATGAGCAAAACAATAATATTTTTATTGGTGTCAACCCTCTGCTGTTTAAGGCAGGTGTGCAGGCCTCCGTTTTGTTTGAGCACTGTTAATTGAAGTGAACAATCCATCAATAAACTCTACTGGTGGTAGGCTTCGGCCGTGGCTAGTCACCACCCACTGTACAAAGCCATGTCGCCAAGCGGCCTAGCCGTGTTCCGGCATGATGTTCGGTGTTGCCATTCATGGATGGCGGGTCAGATCAGTTGCGCTGCATGTGCCTAGTGAATGTAGCGTCTCTATCTACTGCCGCCTTCCTACCTAGGCAAGTATGCTCCATCGTAGATCTCATCGTCACTTACCATCAGGTGAGATCGAGATCAAATACTTGCCTATAATGTAATAAAAAAAAAAAAAAAATACAAACTACATATCTTGGCCCAATACTACTAGTACAATTAACTCATCATTGAATTGCACTGAATAATAATTGCTCTCTTTTAGAAACTGTTAAACATAACATTTACTATGCAATTCCCATTCTATTAAAGAGTTGTATGTGTTAGTAGCCTTTGTAATTATACCTGGTTTACACAGTTGGTATGTTAACAAGTACTTGACAGCTCATGTGTAAAGGACTTGATAATTTTGCAAGTTGACCAGTTGCCACAGTGGTTGACTAGAATCAGGTCTGGTTTTTGCCCCCTCTGGTTACTGGGTTAATACTTATACTAGCAGTCTATTATGCTTTTTTTTTTTTTATTACATTATAGGCAAGTATTTGATCTCGATCTCACCTGATGGTAAGTGACGATGAGATCTACGATGGAGCATACTTGCCTAGGAAGGCGGCAGTAGATAAGAGACGCTACATTCACTAGGCACATGCAGCGCAACTGATCTGACCCGCCATCCATGAATGCTACTGTCTTGTGATTGCAAAATGAAAACTCTAACAATTTATAACCTACCCTAGCAATTTCTAAGTAGACTGGCTGCTTGTGTTATCGACATTCATTGTATTTGAAACCAGGCATTACACCACATGTCACATGGATAATGATATTTAACAAACGTGTGTGCTGATATCCTCCAGTAGGAAGCGTCGGTCGTCGATTCTCAAGAGCCAGCGCGCGCCGCGGACTCCCTTCTCGGAGTTGGAGTTCAACGTGGCGACGCCCACCGACGCGAGCAAGAGCCGCCGCGTGAGCTTCTCGCGCCGCACCGGCGTCGCGTTAGTAACTATAATTAACCTTTTAATCTTCTTCTTCCTAGCCCTTATACAATGTGGCCAAAAGGAAGCTATTGGATGTGAGTAGTGACGTAACGTGGAATAGTTTAAAAGTTCTTAAGGAGACCTATAGCCAGCTGAGGATGCTACCACTGATAAATGGATTGAGCTAGCTAGCTGTGATCTTGAACGATTTTTGTACAAGATTAATGTTGTGATTATACACATGTGAGTACTTTGCTGATGAAAATGTTCACTTATCCTTCAATTGTTTTTACTTTTTCCAGTGAATTCATAACAAATGAAGCAACAACGACATGGAGAAATTTCTATGAGGAGCACAACAAGTCGTTGGAGTCGTCGGGCAACGAGTCTGAGGCGAACGCAGCTCGACAGCCCATCGGCCACATTGGTAACCGAATCTTCGACCAGCAGTTCCAGGACGACGAGGCGGTCGACCTAATAGGCACCCTCAACCCTGGCAATCACTCATTAAACTTTACCCAACAACTGGCCGGCTTAGAAACTACAGACTGTAAGCTGACAGCTCCACAGAACAACTTCGAACTCAGCGCCTTAACCGACCAACAGAGCAAGATATTTGGAAATGATTTCACAGCGCCAACTATGGGCGAGATGTCCGGTCGAATAGACGTGAACTTCTCGACTCTGCATAAGATAGGGGATGATAAAGATGACTTAGACGAGATACAGAGGGATATTGAACGGGTCTCCAACAATGTGGTGTGTCCTGGACCCGCCAGAGAGAGACAGAACATGTCTGAGTATATTGAGTTTGATTTAAATGTGACGCATGTTGCTATGCGCAATGAGGAATCAGATATGTCCATTACGGATACAGTGCATAGTCCTAAAGTCCAGGATGTATCTAAAAGCTGTTCAATAGATAAGAAAGTTCACATTAACAATGACTGGGTGACCGATAAAGAGAATATAGTCGTAAACCCATATGTCGCGCCGCGGGAATCTGCGAATTTTGCACTGAACGAGGAACCAAACCAAGTGTTACTTTTCGATGGAAAAAGACTGACTATACAATCCGAAAATTCTGAGAAGAATTACAGACAGACTCTGCTACCTAATTTATCAGAGACTCCGCAAAGGAAAACGATAGTTTTAAATGTGCACGACGATTTACCGAACTTTGTTGAGGACCCGCAAAATTCTAAAATTGAAATATCCGGAATTGCTGGCATCAGTGGTGTTAATCTATGTTCTGTGCACAACGAATTGTCTACAACTACACTTGTGGATAAAGTCGAAATGTCTACGAAAAGGCTCACTATGGTCGACAATGGTAACATATCAATAACTCAAGTAGTACCTTCTAATATCATAACTGGGAATGATATAAAACAATCTGTTGAAAACGACGACGGGAATATTTCAGTCACACAAGCACTACCTGCTCAAATATTAACCAATAGACGTAGAACGGTGACTTATGACAATGAGACTGGCAATATTTCTATTACACAAGCCGTGCCATCAAATATAATAGTTAATGATATCGAAAGACGAAAAACTGTCGTATTTGATGATGATCTCGGCCAAGTATCTATAACTCAGGCGATCCCAACTAATATAATGTCCAACACTAGAAGGCAAACAGTAGTTTATGACAATGATGAAGGTGATATTTCGTTAACTCAGGCGGTGCCCTCAGCACTCCTACCTGCTCAAGAGAAGCGACAAACTATCATCTTCGAAGATGGCAACATATCCGTCACTCAAATGTTACCCTCTAACGTTATACCAAAACCTGAAAGAAAGAGACGGACGATACATTATGAAGATGACGACGGTAATATCTCTGTCACTCAGGCCGTACCTTCTAATCTAATTCTACAAGAAACTATTGATAGAACGGTATTCGAAGGCGGGAATTCATCTCGGGTACCTGTTAATGTTTCACACCATGAGTCGGTGAGAAAAGTAATGGATGAAAATGAAACAGTCAATGTATCAATAACTCAAGCGGTACCCACTAACATTATACAAGGATATAGCGAAAATGTACCGCCAACCAACAAATCTTTGAAAGAAACAGACCAAGTTATTGAACATGAAGTTGATATAAACGCGGGTAACACATCAGTCACGCAAGCAATAAGCGAAAAAAATAATGAAAAGAGAAATACTATTATATTTGGAGACGACAATGGTAATATTTCAATGACTCAAGCACTCTCCTTAAATCTACTACTGGACCAACTAGATTCTGTCTCAGAACAGAGCTCCTACAGAAATTTGGATGGAACTCAAATTGGTAATGCACCTAAAGTTGTTCCGATGACTGATGTTGCTGTGACAGAATCTTCTAGTAACAAAATTGTTATAATCGATGAAAAAGACGCTGATATGTCAGTCACTGAAGCTATTAACACACATTTAGAGCAAGATAAATTTAAAACTATGAATTTCGGAGACATTGGTCACCTTTCATCGTCCAAACCGATCCCAGCCGACATTGTCGCAACACAGACTATTAAATCTGAAGTTAAACAATCAAATATGTCAGTGCAAGACACTAATCAAGATATTTTCGTGTATCAAGCAGTCACCACGCACAGTTCTCTGAAGCTGCAACAGAAGAGAACAGACCAGGGCGATTTGAAAAGCGAGAACCCAGAGCTCGCAACTAGCAGTGATGCCAAACCTAGCAGCGCCAGCGACGATAATATAGAACCGAAACAATCAGTAGACTCTTATAATGTATCCACTACAGATAGACAGAGTTTCATCAAAGATGTAGTACTTGTCGACGAACTGAAAAGTGAAACTCCCGAAGCTAAAGCATCCGTGACATCCATGGATGTGGATGATGCAGATGACAAAAATGAAGATACCAAAGATATTGGTTTGGATAATGATAAAATATCAGTATTAGACGCTCTCCTCGATATGTCCGCTGCGTCGGCCGAAAGCGGGATCGACAAGAGCTTGATGGCGAAAGTCGAGTCCCAACCATCAGTAGTGAACGCGAAGGAAGCACCACATACCTCCAGTGAGAGCCTCTTCTACGTCATCAAAGATAGCGACGAGGAGTCACAGACCGTACCGAAATCCGTATGTGTCGAAGAACCCCCGGCCATAGAATATAAAGACAACGAACCTATAATACCCGAGCTTAAAAAAACAAACTCACCATTAAAGGAGCCTTCTGAAGACAAGAAGAGTTCGCTGAAAAATAGACATTATGAGAAAGTACTAAGTTCCGATTTGAATATTACAGAAAGCGCTGAGAATGTTCAAAAATCGAAAGCAAATAAAAGCTTTAAGAACGCTAATGATACTAGAGAGCTTTTAGATATGCTCTCCCATTTAACGGATAAGACTGTTAATGATGGCGATGAAGAATCAGCGCCTGCAATAGCTCAAGTAATAGAAAATAAGAGCGCAGTGGTTGAATCTAAAAGGTCGAGCCTCGCCCCGACCCGACGTTCAATAGTTATAAGCCGAGAAAGTTTGTTCAACGATATTTCAATGGCTCAAGCGGCGTTACAGAAGGCCCATTTCGATCTAGACGACACCGACCCAATGGAGGACACGAAAGACAGCCCAGACCGCAGCCTTCATAAAAAATCTGTTCGAATGAGCAACGAAGTCGTTAAAACCTTACACTTCGAGGACGAGTCCATCAGCGAGATGAGCGTCAAATCCGACCCGAAAATGACGCCTTTGAAGAAGACGGCGTTCGGAGAAACTTCGTATATGAGGGAGAGCAAAGCCAAAGTGATTCCTAGCTTCTTAAAAGACGTTTCGGACGGAATGAAGGAACTGATGTTGGATCTAGTGAAGCCCATGGCGGACGTGCTTCCGTTCGAAGCAATCGGTTTGGACAAGAGCATTAAAAAGTCCGCGTCCACTTGCAGTACGCAGATACAGGCCAATTTACTGACTTCCAGCCAAATTGACATGGACTCGGAGTTGTACTCCAACGCGGAATCGTGTTACAACATTTCCATGAAGACTCCGATGAAAATGAATGAATCAAACGCCTCAGAGAAATCGTTCGAAGTTGACACGGAGAATGATTTTATTAGGAGCCGAATACAATCCCGAAGTCCTATACCGCCATTTTTGCCTGGTAACGTTTTAGTGTTCGATCACAGTAATCCATTGAATAACATAAATTTAGGCGGCATAGATTACACAAGCGCCCATAAATATAATCCTAACAGGTCCACGGAAAAGATCTATGATCAAACATCATCCGAGAAAATCGTGGACAGGGAATATGAGATCGAAAGAGTGTCGATGCAGTACAACGTCGGTCGCTTGTCGCACGCCATGGAAGGCGACGCTTGCTCCGATAATGCGATTCCTACCACCCAATCGAACACCAGCAAGACTATGTCCATAGACCAATCTGTAGACGTCAAAGTTATGGAGGTGAAGGACAACGAGGCTAACACCTCGATAGCCATGAAAGGGAACAAGGAATTGCTTCAGGCGAGCTCCTCGCTCACGCTGGTCGACGACGCCTTGACTAATGGCAACTTTGAAGCCGACATCAGCACGAAACCGCCGTCCGTCGACAGCGAAAAACCGGATAAAAGAGTCTCAATATCGCCCGTCAAAATCATATACCCAATAGAGGAAAATTATCCGGAGAAATTAGTGAACGCGGTCATGTCGAAATTTAAAGTGAAAAAGCGCAACTACAGCCCTACGCACCGCGATAGAGTCGAACACATCACTAGTGTCGATATAACCCCTAAACCGAACTCCAAAATACAGAAACTATCAACCAGCCCTAACGTGTTCAAGAAGGTGTTAGAAATGAACCACGCCTCGGACCACACGTTGAACTTACTCGCGGCGGGACACGACATTACTGCGATGGAAATCGACAAAGACGAGAAGAAAACTAATAAAAAGACGAAAAAATCCAAGCCGAGGAAACCGAACACTTCGTTCACGATCCAACAAGTGCTTACAGACGTTTCGAAAGGCAGCACGACTGAGACTAAGGTTGAGGACCCACCGAAGTCGGAGTGCTCGAGTGCCGAGCCCAAGTCTCAGTCTGATATCGAGGACTGTAGGAGTCTGGACGTGGTAAGCTCGTTCGCGAGCGGGGCTGAGCTGCAGACCGCGAGCAGCGGGACCACCAGCGGCTCGGCGCGGTCGCCGCCGCGCGCCGGCTCGCGCATCGACTGGCACCCGGAGCTGATCAACGAGCTGAGCTCCAAGAACCTGGTCACCGAGTGCGAGTCGGGCGTGAATGTCGTCGCCAAGATCGATATGCTGCCGTTTATGGGGTGAGTTTCTTGTTTTAATGTGAACTAGCCAAAAATGACAATAAGCTTAGTGGCTAGACGCGTCGACCTACTTAGTGAGAGGTTGCGTATTCAATTTGGCTATTCAACTTGTGATGTAGTGATAGCCAAGTTGGTAGAAATTTGCCTCGGTAAAGAGGATCGCAGGTCCCGGCTCTCATTTTCAACCATGATAATCACTTGCTAAACGGTGAAGAAATACATTGCGAGGAAACCTGCATGTCTGAGAGAACCCCTCGAAAGACGAGTGAAGTCCGCGAATCCGCACTGGGCCAGCGTCGTGGACTATGGCCTAATCCCCTTCGCATTGAGGGGAGGCCCGTGCCTTAAGCCACATTAAATTAACCACACACACCACATTGTGCCTTAAGCCACATTAATTGTTGGTACATTAAGAAAGGGCTGGTATTATTATATTATTAAACTTGTGACGCGCGCGACCCTACTAGCGCAAATTCGGCTTAGAGGGTATACCTATCAGGACTAGCAGAAATCTCTAGAAGATTCTAGAATGGCGATCACGAGAGTCGTGGTGTGAGGCGGCCGCGCATTCGGTAGAGCGATGATATCACTCGCGTCACAGGATCGCGGTGGATTCGTGTAGAGCAGAGTTCCCCAAACTTTTTTGTGTCGTAGACCCCTTGCCATGTTTTTCCGTGTTGGGTAGACCCCCTACTTACCTGATATTGATTTCCGTCCTTTATAGAGTGACGAATTGAACAAGTCGGTGCAAGGTAGCGAAGCTCTGAGACTGCGACTCTCAGGTTTTTACAAGGTCAAAATGTATTGCGACCACAAAGCGAATACCAACATCCTACAACTTACACAATTTTATAAACATATATAATATTTTTTTTACTTCATAGGTACTTTTATAAATAATGTATATGTTTTGATATTATAAGATAGTATGATGTAAGTAAATAGGTACTATCAGTGTATGTGTTGAGATCCACTATCGTAGACCCCCATTTTCATTTCATGGACCCCCAAATTTTTTTTCGCTGACGTAGACCCCTTGCAGGTTGTCATAGACCCCTAGGGGTCGATATAGACCACTTTGGGAATCACTGGTGTAGAGTGTGGAAGTTCATTAGGCGAGGCCTATCTCCTGCAGGGGGTGTCTTATGTCTGATTGATGGATGGATGGACTTGGGCGAGCAGTTGACATCTGCTTGCCGTTTAGTTAACGCTCCAAGGGTGGCTAATCGCTTCTGGTCGGTGGCAGGAGCCACGAGTGCGAGTGGGAGTCGTCGAGCGTGGACTCGTGGACGTTCCGGCTGCTGCACGCGCGCCTGCGCCTGAGCGTGCGGCTCGCGCACCGCCACGACAACGCCGCGCGCACGCGCGTGCGCGCCGACACCGCCGTGCACGACCTGAGCGTCGAGGTGGCGCGCCACGGTACCACACACTATGCTATTGTAGACCAGCCGTGCCCGGCGTGCGTGGCATTGCCACAGATCAGTTGCGCTGCATGTGCCTGGAATATGAATATATTTGGGGTCGAGTCACCTTTGTCCGTAGGAGAATTAAGTACCCTCGAGATACCCTACACGTGGCCCTGGGTGGTGCCAACCAGGTGATAACTCTACTGGTGGTAGCCTTCGGCCGTGGTTAGTCACCACCCACTGAACAAAGCCATGTCGCCAAGCGGCCTAGCCGTGTTCCGGCATGATGTTCGGTGTTGCCATTTATGGATGGCGGGTCAGATCAGTTGCGCTGCATGTGCCTAGTGAATGTAGCGTCTCTATCTACTGCCGCCTTCCTACCTAGGCAAGTATGCTCCATCGTAGATCTCACCGTCACTTACCGTCAGGTGAGATCGAGATCAAATACTTGCCTAAAATGTAATAAAAAAAAAAATCAGACAAGAAGAACCCGGTGGCGTCGCTGTGCGTGCGGTTCGCGTGCGAGGCGCTGCGCTACACGTGCGCGCGCGCCAGCCGCGGCGGCGCGCGCGCAGGCGACGTGCCCGCGCTGCTGCGCCGCGCCGCCGCCGTGGCGCGCGTGGCGCTGCGCTGGGGCCGCGCCATGCAGGACGCGCGGCTGCAGCTCGCCTACACGCTCGACAGCGACGGCTGCCTCGCGCTCAAGGTAAGTGTACCGCGGCCGTGGTGGCCATAGCCAACATTCCCTAAAGCCATAAAAGCTGCCTTTTCACTCTGTGTCGGAGCAGTTCTGAGCTAGCAAACGAGATGTCAGGTTACTTGGAACTGTTCAGAGCAGAAAGTGAAGACAAGAGAGTCAAGCTTACAAGGTCATGTTTTATACCTTATAACCGTGTTCTTGTTTTGTGTCAGTCCTGAATAAAAGTGTTCATTTCATTCTCGCATTCAAAATATCCGAGTGTTTATCGCTGAAATTATTTCCCGCTACCAGAGACTACTTGGCTAGACTGGCATATGTTGTATGTTGACATTCAAAGCGAAAAATCGTTTACATTTAATTATGCCTCCAATATCCGACGAGTTATATATGCGTTCTGGTCCCTTAGGTCTATGAAAATCTTTTTAAATAGCATTTCGGCAACATATCGTCCTCCATCCCGTTCACATGTCAGGTTGTACAATGAGTGTGGTGGAAGTGTACGTGTCGGCGTGTGCGCAGGTGGCGAACATCCCGCTGCGCTCGGTGTGGGAGGTGTCGCTGCGCGTGGAGCTGGTGGTGGAGGACGCGCGCGAGACGCCGTGGCCGCGCGCGGGCGGCGTGCGCGTGGCGCGCGTGCTGTCCGACGTGCGCCTGCGCGACGAGCGCGTGCGCCGCGCGCTGGCCGCCGTGCCGCGCGACTGGGGACACGCGCCCCGCACCATCTGGTGACGCATACACATTTTATTTTTGGAACGAAGCTCCTTATCGCGCGTCACGAAAGGGGGCTAGACGGAAAAAATTCAGATGAAAAGTTGTAACGACCAATTGTAAGCATTTTTATAAACGAAAGTATAGTTTACTATATAAAACCCAAAAACATAACGATACCTCGTTCAAAAACATGCCAGCGGCATCTGTCGCTGACAAAAATAATTGTTATCTTTGTCGTTTGCATTTACATAATGGTCAGTAATTTCGAGACATTGTACAAGTGCATCCGTGGCGCGATTGGCTAGCGCGTTCGGCTGTTAACCGAAATGTTGGTGGTTCGAGCCCGCCCGGGAGCGATATGTTTTTGTTTCCCAAAATTATTGATTTTTTGTACATAATAAATAATAAAGGAACTTCGTTCCATCCGGGTGTCCCTTGACACCTCTCAAGTTTTTTTTATTACAATATACGCAACTATTTGATCTCGATCTCGCCTGATGGTAAGTGACGGTGAGATCTACGATGCAGCATACTTGCCTAGAAGGTACCGGTTCACTCTCCACTTGAAAACGCCCAGATTATAGTCAGTTATTTAGCTTTTTAGTTCACCTGGCACGGTCCCCGGACGATTTGGTCAATTTTGTGACACATCCACCTTTATTTAGCTGAGTTCACCTGGCACGCTCCCCGGATGATTTGGTCAATGTTTGTGGCGCTTAAACCGCATGCGGGCTTGAACGAATATTTAAAAATAGTTAGCTAAATAAGTACAGACGTTCTCAAGTTATGCGCTTATCTACTAACATTATTTATTTTTTATTTATTTAGAAATACCAAGCAAACAATATAAATTTTGAGCGTCTATAAAACTAAAACAATTATTGATTTCTTATATTTACTTGAATACTACACTTTGAAGTAAAAACATATTTTCAGATTTTATCGCGATTATTTTATGTTATTAAGTTCCCGACTTTTCGGCTGCTTTACAGGCTTCAACTCTTAAGGTTATTAAATTAATGCCATATTTTTTGTTCACAGGAAAATCTTCAAATATCTCAAACACAAAACGCGAGACGACGATACGCTCCTAGGCATGTGACGTCAGTGAGACCGCACTTCGATGTACATAAATATGAATAAGATTATTCATAAGACTGTTAGCTGTTAGCACTAGCTGAGCCCTAGCCGCGTGTTCGAAGCTCTGTTGAACGGACCGCGACAGGACACCAATAGCATCGCGCCAATCCTAAATGAATAGATCACATTGGTCCTAAATGGGGATTTTCTGATTGGTCGCTTTCTCCATGCGCTGAGCCGCTCGCACTTTGGATAAATTTTCGTAAGACTAAGTAGCACACTAAACGATCCCAATTCTCGACGACGGCGGTCGCAAACTCGGTGTGAGGTTCCATAATTATGAAAGCGTGGGCGCATGGTAATCAACACACATTTATACGAATTGAATCACGCGCACATATACAAGAATAGTTATATTACTACCTATTAGGCACCACTACATACGCAAGATGACGCATTCGCCGCGCTTGATTGGCGCAGATTGTTGGCCGCACCAACGATCTACGCCGATACCGTGCTGCGCGGGAGCACCCGGCTGAGGTATCCCATAGAGTCGGGGGCAGACAGTAGCCATCCTCTATCTAATACTATTATGTGTTCCATGCCTTAGTTGCGTGTGTATCATTATTCCGTTATAAAAACACGTACGACAATAATTATTGCGTTTCAAATAAGAATAGAACTGACATTTTGTGTTGCTCTCCCTTATTTTGAGTACGGGAGAGTACGGGAGTACGAGTACGAGTACGGGATGAGAGACAAACTGGCTTCTTGACATGTCCCATTCTTAAATGCGCCCGCGTTGTCTAGTGATCTGCGCGTACGCTCGGCTTATTAAATTGGGTGTTGAATTTCGGAAATTTTGTTTTAGTAACTTGCCATGATCTGGGTGTTAGTGGGATCGCCCCCAGTACATTGTTTGGAACCTACTGTTTAGGTGTTGCTTTGTTTCGAGCCAAACTGTAATGTTTGTCGGGCGATATATATATATTTTTTATTTACTTGAGTATGATATTATTATGAAAACGTATCCAAAGTGCGGCCGGCTTCATGCGTCACGGTATATTCCCGCCTGGACACTTATTCTGCCACCGGTGGGGCTCGATGAGAATAAAAATATTGTACTTTATTTTTGTGATTTATCTGATCACAATACAAATATTGTATTAATAATAAATTTGTTAATTTCGAGGCTCAGTTCCATAAATCATTACACTATATATATTAAATAATTTCATTATATAGAATATATACTTTTAGACTCAGGGGGTAGAAAACGTCGCTGCCCGTCTGCCGTGTGATGTCATTCTGCCTACAACTCGGTTGTGTGTATTCAAAGATGTCGTATTGGATGTAACGTTAGGAATAGCTCTCGAATATTTTGGACTCAATGTGATCTTATCAGTAACCCCAGTATTGTTAGTTGCCCGACTACTGTTAGAAATGTGTTTCTTAATCAGCAAATTTGTTATATTATGATTCTTTTGATAGATGAAAATACATTTATTTTGTGAATTCATTGTTTTATTAACGGAACTATTATAAGGAACGCTCGAACGCAGGTAGGTACACGGTCATGTAGAGGTTTTATTTCGACTCGTGCGCTGGGCTCCAAGTATGCTAACACAATCAATTCTTAATCGAACAGCAACCGCATAGTAACTGTCACTTTTGACAGATATTGTATGGGATATCTGTCAAAAGTGACAGTTACTATGCGGTTGCTGTTCGATTAAGAATTGATTGTTTAGCAGACTTGGGGCCCTGGAGGCAAGGAAAAAAATATTCTATCTCGGCTAGCTAGAAGTGCGCTGAATGAGGTGTGAGTTAGGCTTCCCGCACCCATCCGCCGGTTGAGCCGCCGCCGCGTCGCCGGCGCCGCCACCTCCACCACCGGGTTCACGCTGAGCGGCGCGCCTAATGTGCGGATAATGTCGTACGTGGAGCAAGGACGGATTATCTGAAAAAAATATATACACGTTCGTTAAAAGTCCTGGTCACACCACGAAACATTAGTATGAGTTTCGACAGCATCAAATACCGATCGAGTGCTCGATTTTTTCCACACATTTGTCGGTAAAGCTGCACGTTTCCGAGATGCGGTACTGTCATTTTTTCTAGCTTCAGCTTAGTTGGAGTGGCTAACGGGACTGCTAGTTAAAAACATTTAGGATAGACTCGATGGGTTTTTTTTTTTATTATTACATTATAGGCATGTATTTGATCTCGATCTCACCAGGCGTAAGTGACGATGAGTTCTACGATGGAGCATACTTGCCTAGGTAGGAAGGCGGCAGTAGATGGAGACGCTACATTCACTAGGCACATGCAGCGCAGCTGATCTGACCCGCCATCCATGAATGGCAACACCAAACATCATGCCGGAACACGGCTAGGCCGCTTGGCGACATGGCTTTGTTCAGTGGGTGGTATCTAGCCACGGCCGAAGCCTACCACCAGTAAAAACATGGGTTCGACCCATGACTCGATTTGAAAGTGATGGGTCGCGCTAAGCTTCCTGAACGATTATGTTCCCGATTCGAAACCTTATGACATGTCTTGCATCGACTGATTCAGCTGCAACTTTTATCATAAAAGTATTTATATACTTATATATTTAAAAATAAATTAAATGTCAGTACCTACTCTGTAAACACCGAGTAGTAGAGTGGAACTTCGATTGCGTGGTCGAATCGATTCTTCGATTCGGCTATGAATGGCTCTATACGATTTATACGACCCGAGAAACTTTAAATCGTCTCGATTCCGTTACAAAGCGAAAACAGTCTGAGTCGACCCTCTGCTATCTATCTAAACGTGAAAGTGGAGGACACGAACCCTGCCGAACACGACATTCTTGAGGTCGAACTGCGGCAGCGGCTTGAAGGTGATGTTGAAGATTCCGCACATCTCGTTGTCGCGCGTCACGCGCATCGACAGCAAGCCTACACATAAGTATATGACAAAAAACATATGGCCTCCCACTCTAAACAACGTTTGTATTATTAGGTATCATAATAAACGAGTTATCTAAGTGACAGCAGGCCAATAGGCACACGGGCACAGACCGATTTACCAGACTCGCGAGGCTCGCGCGCTCAGTCGGTTCGTGGCCCGCATTGTCTCGCCCAAGTGCTGTTGGCTTGACTCTATATCTATACATATAAATAAAATTGGAGTGTCTGTTTGTAATATTAAAATAACCGCTTTTTACTAAGTGCATTTGGATGTATACACGTTACCTATACCGAAACAACATTTTTTAAAATTTTTGTCTGTCTGTCCGTCTGTCTGTCTGTCTGTCTGTCTGTCTGTCTGTCTGTTTGTTCCGGCTAATCTCTGTAATGGCTGGACCGATTTTAACGGGACTTTCACTGGCAGATAGCTGATGTAACAAGGAGTAACTTAGACTTTTATTTTAGAAAAACAAATAGGATCTCACGAAAAAAAAATGAAAACCAATGTTGAAGCGCAGCGCCTGATTAAGTTTGATAGCAACACCTGCAATGCTTCCCGCGGGCTCAGAATGGGCGGGCAGGCTGTTGTCAACGGTTGTCTTTGTTAAATACCACGCGGACGAAGTCGCGGGCAACAGCTAGTATTTCAATATAATAAGTATCGGCAAAATTTGCTTCAGGGGAGCAGAGACAAATTTCTAGCCTAGCCTTAAGCAAGAGCCTTTAGGAAGACATGTCTCTAATAAGAGTAATTAGTTGACCTTTTTATTTTATTTTTCGCTTGACTACATGAGCCCTCTGCCTCACCGTGGCTACGCCTATATGTGTCAAGTCAACTGGTCTGATTTGCCTAGTCGACAACACTAGGCAGGCTACAGGAGCAACTGTTAACCGCCCTAGGCCAGTTCCGAGTCTATCTTAGGCCGCAGCCTCGAATTTAGCGGGTAGTGGGGCGGCAGCGGCGCTGGCGCGGGAGCGGCAGGATCTTATGCGTACAATGAAATGGACCGTTCTCGAAAACAGCGGTGCGGGGTGGCCAACGAGCTCCGCTCCCGCACCGCCGCTGCCGCCGCCCCGCTGCCCGCTAAATTCGAGCTGAGGCCTTATGGTGCCTCTGATTGCATACCTGGCATGGAGTGTAAGAAGTGGTAGTTCTCGGCGCCGATCGGGTCGGTCAGGTCGCGCTGCGTGTAGCAGCCGAAGCCGTTGTCGTGCACCACGTCGCCGCCGCTCCAGTACAGTTCTGGCACTTTCCTACGCGAGTGGCGACAAATACTTAAGGTCAGGGAGTGGTAAACTATCGTCTACCTTTTCCTAAATGTGTGGTTGCGTAATTAATTCTCATTGTATTTACTTATGTTACCATTATTAACTTGGAACAATTTTTGAAATAACTCTGAAAAGGACAATATACAGACAACACAGCACAAACAAAGCTGCAGGGCCGTGATGTCACTGCTATAATTCAACGCACGTGCGGCGGTGGAAGAGCATGAGTCTTGCATGAACCTACTCTCTTCCAACTACAATCACCGTATACTAATATGTATAGAATTTGTAATAGAGTCGCTTTTACGGTGTAGATTGCTGAGTCGACCATGTAAAACGACCAGATTTCAAAATTTCGGAGACCAGTCGTGCAAGTAGCAAACTAATTGAAACGGCAAAATATAACAAGAAAAATGTATTCCAAAAAGTTCGACACAACAATCACTAACTCAGTTCCTCTGCCTCGAGGTGGAGGGCGTAGACGACGACTGCGGGCGTCTCTCCAGCGAGAACTGATTCACCGCGAGACAGTACTTCTCAGAGTGGTAGGTCCTGGAGATTTGGGAAAGCAACGGACTCCCGTGAGGGGAGTTGAGCCACAACGCGGCGCTGCCAGACTGCCCCACCATCGCTATGAATGCAATCAGCATTCTTGTGTTGAGTAAACCTCGTTGAATTTGCGGTTGCTTCAGTAAAGTTTGCAGAATCAATCCATCAGGCAAACCATTGATCAGTTCGAAGATACTCGACCCTCTCTCGCCGATCAGCCACGAGGCGGCCGCGGGCACATTGCATCCGGTGAACCGCAGTGCCTTGTCGGCATCCTCATAAGAGAATCCGAGATCTTTCAGCGCGGTCACGGCTTCCGGGTTCGGCGGCTCCGCGATCTTGATCCTCCACGCGCGAAACTTCTCCAAAAACCGTTGCAAATGATCCGCGCGCTTGTACAAGTCTTCTCCGTCGTTCTTAGCTGATGCCACTGACGGCTCTTCGGGGTACAAATTCTGCATGTTCAGTCTAGCTGCAATTTCTTCAGGAGTGATGACTTGGATGATCGTTTGATGAATCCTGTGCGGCTCGTCTAACGCAGCCGAGAGCTGTGCTAGAGTCATTTCGTAGTTTCTCCCGGCGGCTGCGAGTCGTGCGCCTGCTTCTATCAGAGATATCAGTATCTTTCTAAGTTCATAGGACAATTCGTTTGTGGAGAGTAGGGATTGCAAGTTTGGCTGTCGAACAGGGTTCTGTGGCGCCGGCAGGGACGCCGTCGCGGCTGCAATGGTCCCATGTTGCGGCGCCCGAACCGCGCCCAGATCCCATAGCGTGCCCGCCTCCGGGAGTCTTCTTTCAACTAGTAATAACTCCTCCTGCATCATAACTTGTTCCTGTGAGAGCGTCAGGAAGTCGTGTAACGTAGAGGTGTCGAGGACCCGAACGATCTTGTACCGACTCGCGCCGGTTTCCCCACTCGGGTAGAAGTAGTCTATCGCACGATTTTTCACTTCCTCAATGAGCGTGTCTTCTGAGAAATAAGCCGAGAACGTCTGTCCGTCGGGGCTGACAACTTTGATCAGTATTTCGTTGGCGGCGGTGACGCCTGTGTCCGACACGAGCATGGCCGATCACCCGGGAACCTTCAGCGGCGTTAAATGAATAATTTTAGGGTAAATTAATATCAGACATATGAATATGCTGGCGAAGAATGATGAGATGAACCAAATGAGCTTTAGCATTTTATTTTGTCATTTTAAAAGTATTGTGGCATTGCGGATTTTTTTTATAATATTTTCCAAAATTGTTTTTGGTATTAAAAAAGGTTAATACTTATTTGAAATGCATACCAACAGCATAAATAATAAAGATAATCAACATACAACCTATTTTCATGTTTTGAAAATTCTGTAATAGGTACTTACACCTTTATTTGTTGCATACCGACCTAAAGAAGCAAGTGCCGACGTATCCTCGGTGGTGCTGGTCGCCCTCGAGCAGCTCCTGGAAGAGCCGGCAGGTGCGCGGGCACACGTCCGTGAACAGCTCCGCCGCCAGCGCGCCCAGCGCGCCGCCGCCGCGCACGCGCAGCGACAAGTACACCCTACACATTGCCAGTGCTGCCGATATAGACAGCTAGTTGATGGCTAGACATTTCTACCAAATTAGCCCGCTTACGAGTGCCTCTATAGAGTATATGTGGGTGATTTTTTCAAGTGTGTGAGGATGGCCCCAAGTCTGCTGACATAATCAATTCATAATTGAACAGCAACCGCATAGTAACTGTCACTTTAGACAGATATCCCATACAGTATCTGTCAAAAGTGACAGTTACTATACGGTTGCTGTTCGATTATAAATCGATTGTGTTAGCAGACTTGGGGCACAGTATAACGGTACAGACCTCGGTCGGATAACATCATCAGGCATCTCGAATGAGGAGTCCTCGATCACTTCGATGGGCGATGGGGGGAATAGAACGAATGGGCGATGCGCGCGCGCAACCATCTCGCGCTTGTTGCGCGCCCACTCGCGGCGCAGGCACGCGGCCGTGGGCACGCGCGCCTTCTGACAGGCAAGCAATGACCTTAGTACAAGTTTTCTGTAGCGGTCTCGTTACGAAATAGTTTTCGACTTCCACACAAGGTCTAATAAAAAAAAATTAAGGCAAAACAATTAACTGACGACGCAATTGACTCAGTTGTGGTAGTGATCCTCCATTCTGTGCAGGATCCCAAGTTCGAATCTCAGTACAAAGGCAAATTTACGTGATTAGCATGAATCTTTGTACCCGGTCCCGAGTCATAGATATTTTATATCTTTATAAGTACTGGGATCGACCTCAGTACATTGTTGTACGGTACACTCATAACACAAGGGTTACTAGTTTGGTACCGTACAACTGCATTTTTTTATCGCCATCCCAACACACCGCCTATATACGGTCCAACACTAAGCAACGCTTGTATTATGGGTACCGTACAATCTACAGTGGGCGAACTCATTATAACATATTAAACATCCATGACTTGGGTACAAACATTCATGCTCCTCACACAAAGTTTGTCCCTACCAGGATTCGAACGCGGGACCTTCGGCGCAGAAAGAAGGGTCGCTATCAACTGCGATAAACAGGCCATCCAATTGAATTGCAGGTGTGTTGGATAAAATATCGATGGGCCATTCTTCAAAGGTTCTCAGGAGGGTGTTTAATAGAAGTTTGCGTGGGCGCAAAGTCCGACCGAGCAACGACGTTAATATAGTTAATACAGCCAGTCAGAACATAGAACAGGAGAGCTAACAGTATTCTCGATGAGTTCGTACAAGCTCTTGTTGTCCTCTTGCACTCGCTTCAGGAAATTGGCCCTGGTGCGGAAGTGCTGGAGGGAGGGCGGCGGCAGCGCGCGCCAGCGGCTGTCCACGCGACCCTGCGCGCGCAAACACACCACACATTACTCAAGGTTGCTAGTTGACACGTGATGTTCACAGGCGACTATGCAGGAGATATTATAGTGCACAATTCTGTGCGCATGAGCAGGTGCACTCGCTCTTGCCTCAATCTCGTAGACCGATAGGACGGCAATTATCCGTCATGATCGGAGATCAGAACCGACGGCTTTACGTGCTCT
The DNA here is from genome assembly GCA_905333125.1 of Pheosia tremula. Classification (NCBI taxonomy): domain Eukaryota; kingdom Metazoa; phylum Arthropoda; class Insecta; order Lepidoptera; family Notodontidae; genus Pheosia; species Pheosia tremula. The sequence continues at coordinate 2,148,119 of HG995425.1, forward strand.
CCGAGAAATCTTGGTAGGTACATTCCGCAGAAAGTGGATAGGAAGGCGGCCACTTGATAATATGTACCTTCTTTATGGGATACCTACACAAATTAAAAAAGAAACGAAAACCCTTATTAGGATCTCTGCTCAGACAATCGTATTCAAATTTATTCAGCGGTTCCCGAGATTCGTGCAGACGCAGGTTAAAAACCCGCCAGGCTAAAATGGATTTGGACTAGCCATAGCTGCCTTATTATGGCCTATCTCAGCTCAGAACAGGAAAGGATAGATGTAGGGAGATGTCAGCCGAGCGATGGAACTTAAATCAGCTTACACGCATGAAATGGGTTCTCTTGATGAGTGTCAGTAGTTTTATATTGTCAGCGTACGTGGTGCCCAGCTGCCGCCGCCACTGCGGCAGGCGGCGGGTCATGGCGGCGGCCTGCAGCTGCGGCGGCGACGAGTCCACGCGACTGGTCACGTGGCCATACTGAAAGATCAATCATCTTTTCAGTAGCTTTGAGGAGTTTAACTGAAAGAGATTGTTATGCCGCAGTACCTCGATGATAAATAGCCTATAACACTCAGCGAAAAGGCAGCTTTCTATTAGTGAAATATTTGTTAGAATCGGATCGGGGCCCTAAGTTCGATAATGAATCGATTGTGTTAGCAGACTTGGGGCCCAGTAGTTTTTAAGAATAGCCCCTACACCCGAATTCATAATATTAGTATAGATAATATTCCAAATCTGGGATTTAGAAATACTTTGATTGCCACCAAAAAAGGAACATTACCGATGAGGGGCTCTCGCTCGGCATATTTTTCCGCATCTAGTACTTGGTCCCCTAGTATAAGCGTGCCCCAGATTCTATCATACATTCACGACCAAAACAACGCGATGTCACTTTGAAATAAAACTAATTTAACGAATTTTATCGCATTTATTTTATGTTTTCGTTCGTTCCTGACATTTCGGCTGCTTTACAGCAACCATGGTCACGGGAGGACTGAGGTGTTTGACGTCCTAGTGTCATAGTTTGAATTGGGGTACCCTCATATTTAGTTGTTGTTTGCAATGCCACTTACTTTATAGACATACTTTTTCTTCTTCGGAACGATGACGCCGTCATCCAACTCGGTTGGCGGAGATGGATATTTCCTTGCTATCGGCTCTTGGGACTTGTATAATATAGCATTTAATAAAGTCATTTTTAAGTCGAAATTTAATCTACACAGTCCTTAAAAAGTTTGAAGCTTGTGTATCAAGACCTCTCCCTAGTAATCAAGAAAACGCTGTCGTGGTGATAGAAGATATAAGTTGAAATATGTTACGAGGAATTTCGATGTTATTATTTTAATCAAAATGACGTGTCTGTTTGATAAATCTATGCGGCTAAAGAAAACCTCAGTTTGGTGTAAAAATATTTATTTTTAAAATAAAATAAAATGACATGACAATTATCACAAAATAATACATATTGCAATTACAATATCTGTTTGCATAAAAACTAAAAAAACACAAATATATAGTAATTATAGAGAGCTGTCATGCGATAAGTCGGGCAACGAATCCGGGAATTTGTTTGATAGTGTGTCGAACACATATAAAATACATTTAATTCAGTTTTATAAAATAAGTTTCTATATAAACAATGTGAGTTTTTATACTGAACAGAACTGAGATTACAATACATAAAAACCTACACATAGTACGCGCCAATACAAATTACATTAATACTGAAAAATGCTAAATAATATCTTAATTAAATAAATAATTACAATCTCTGGAATGCGACTAGCATAGTTTACGGGTTTGATTCACGCGAGAGCCAAGTTATACAACAACCGATAATAAAGTATAATACAATATAACCCTCAGATTTGTTAAGTTATAATGGATTTCAAAGCCATTACAACGCACTTGTTCCTCTGAAATGTTCGCTATAATGCCATTGCAATCCATTATAACCAGTGGCGTAGCATGGAGGGGCGGAGTGTGCGGTCCGCACCGGGCGGCACTTTGCCGGGGGTGGCATTTTACAGGTGGCGGTTAGAGAAAAATAATAATTTTGATGTGACAAAAAAAATCTTTGTGTTTTTTTCGTAACTTTTTTGTCATTACCATGCCCCAGTTTTTTTTATAATGAACAGCAAAAATAAGAGGGCGGCACATTTTGGAATCCGCACCGGGTGCTAATGACCTATGCTACGCCACTGATTATAACTGTCTATAAATTTGGGGTAAAGATGATATATTATACCCAATGACTATTTGGTAGTCGAGCAGCGGAACAGTGGATACTGCCGCGGACAAGCTAGAATGGGTACATCATAGGATATTACATAACATTTCTGTATATTTTACTAATTGCAGGTAAGCATGTGATGATACGCAGTGATAGCTAAGTTGGTAGAACGCTTGCCTCGGTAACGAGGATCGCAGGTTCAAACCCCGTACCTCTGGAATTTCTGGATTTCATGTGCGAATCTCATTTTCAACCATGATCATCACTTGCTAAACGGTGATGGAGAACATCGCGAGGAAACCTGCATGTCAGAGGGAACACCTCGAAAGACGTGTGAAGTCCCCCAACCAGCACTGGGCCAGCGTGGTGGACTATGAGCTAATCCCCCTCGCATTGAGGGGAGGCCCGTGCCCAACAGTGGGACATTAAAAAGGCTGGTATTATTATTATGTGTATTATTATATTATATTAAGATATGATCAAGCTATGATTTGGTGTTGGAAGGTACAGGCAGGAGTTGCCAATCGTACTCCCCCCTCCCCTCCGACACGAGAAAGGGTCAATAACCAAGATCCATTGCGTATTAGCAGGGGCCCAATTCTGCTAATTTAATAACAATGACATACAATTGCCATTCTAGCGACACACAATTGAGGTTCCATTACGACTGACACAGATTGGCTATACTGATGAAACTTTAAGGGAGTCTCGATGGAGTCTCACTGCGGTGTCAATGGTTGTGTGTCGACTGCTAGAAACGTCAGATAACGAGAAGAACACCATTACTTAGCTACACTACGAACAACGAGTCTTGAACCCGCGAAAGTTAGCGCCATGTGGCGCAGAAGTACAGAATACGAAATAGTTCAATGGCAGTTGAATCACTGATCACTGGAAGGCAACTGGTCTTAAAAAACTAGTAGACTACCAAATGTCCAAGATCATTCAATGGACACTACACTGAAGCATTTGTAAATTATCAGAATTGAGCCCCTGATCTGACAATGATAGGAGATAATTACGTTCCATATCATGATTCGCCAATTTGAGTGTGTTACCTGTACTAACATAACATCAACTTGGTGATCCATCAGGAATTAAAAAACCTGGTGATGCTGCAGGCTGAGGCCGTTGGTGTAAAAGAACGCTAGTGATGAGGAGACGCGGTTTATTCTGTTATTTGTTGAGGTATAGACTATTGGGAGTGGAATGGGGAGAGAGAGACGCATTAACACTATTTCTGTATAAAGCTGCTATGAGAACTACTCGCGTGTAATACTTAGTGAGATCGTGGTTGTCTTCACTGCCTCTGGCGCAGCGCGGTGTGCGGGCGCGGCACGGCCGAGGTGTGCGGGCGCGGGGGGCGCGAGGCGGCGCCGTACGACAGGTAGCAACCCGACAGGTCCGGCGGCTCCGACTGCTAACGACATGTGCGATTCACTATACATATCTATATCTATATATATATATATAGATTAGATTCTGATTATATATATATACTAGCTGTTGCCCGCGACTTCGTCCGCGTGGTATTTAACAAAGACAACCGTTGACAACAGCCTGCTCGCGCGTTCTGAGCCCGCCGGACGCATTGCAGGTTGTTGCTATCAAACTTAATCAGGCGCTGCGCTGAAACATTGGTTTATTTTTTTTTCGTGTGATCCTATTTTTTTTTCTAAAATAAAAGTAGCCTAAGTTACTCCTTGTTACATCAGCTATCTGCCAGTGAAAGTCCCGTCAAAATCGGTCCAGCCATTTCAGAGATTAGCCGGAACAAACAGACAGACAGACAAAAATTGTAAAAAATGTGGTTTCGGTATAGGTAACGTGTATACATCCAAATGCAATTAGTAAAAAGCTGTTATTTTAATATTACAAACAGACACTCCAATTTTATTTATATGTATAGATATATATATATAATCGGAATCAGAATATTTTTTATTAACCTAGACCATTATGTACAGTACTTATGAATCGTCAAAAGTTACAAAAGTACTATGCTACTACTTTACCACCCGTTCGGAATGCCGTTCCTATGGAGAAGAACGGGCAAGAAACTCCATTGTTGCTCTTTTTTAAAATAGATCTTTTACATTTTTGATATTTTATATACTAGCTGTTACCCGCGACTTCGTCCGCGTGGTATTCAACAAAGACACAACCGTTAGCAATTACCCGCTCGCACGTTCTGAGCGACCGGCTTAGTTACTCTTTGTTACATCAGCTACCTGCCAGCGAAAGTCCCGTCAAGATCGGTCCAGCCATTTCAGAGATTACACGGAACAAACAGACAGACAGGCAGACAAAAGTTGTAAAATGAATTGTGTTGGTATATGTACCGTGCTGGTATATGTATCCAAATTAACTTAGTAAAAAGTCCAATTTTATTTATTTGTATAGATTATAGTACGGGGCATGGTAACTAAAACTTTAGGTAAAGGTTACACTTTAATGCCTATAATAAAATTTATGCCGAAAATCATGAGTAACAAATATTTTTTAGCACGCAATGTATCGTAAACCATGCGATCACAACAAAACGCTCCGCGCGATACTCGACCCGTGCGAGTGACGAGCGCGCTCGAGCGTAACGAATTTTAATTTACATTGCAGTTATAATAACTTAACTGGACTTGTCTCCCAAAATTGAAGCAGCCACCGAGGAGGTACTTGGAGTCGTTAACAGATTATGGTATTCCTATTAGTGTGGGTGTGTGCCTGTGTGTGTGTGTGTGTGTGTGTGTGTGTGTGTGTGTGTGTGTGTGTGTGCGTGTACACTCACGTGTCTGGCGGCGGCGGCGAGCGGCTGCGGCTGGCGCGTGTGCGGCGCGCTCATGTTGTTGCCGGTGTACGCCACGCACTTGACCTGCCACTCGCCCAGCTGCTCGTTCCAGTGCACGTACTGCTCGATCAGCGCCTGGACACAACCACCACGTACCATACACTACACAACCGGACATAGGGGCCATAATCCTCCTTTTGGGGTCGAGTCACCTTCGTCCGTAGGAGAATTAAGTACCCCCGAGATACCCTACACGTGACCCTGGGTGGTGCCAACTAGGTGACAACTCTACTGGTGGTAGGCTTCGGCCGTGGTTAGTCACCACCCACCGAACAAAGCCATGTCGCCAAGCGGCCTAGCCGTGTTCCGGCATGATGTTCGGTGTTGCCATTCATGGATGGCGGGTCAGATCAGCCGCGCTGCTTGTGCCTAGTGAATGTAGCGTCTCGATCTACTGCCGCCTTCCTACCTAGGCAAGTATGCTCCATCGTAGATCTCATCGTCACTTACCATCAGGTGAGATCGAGATCAAATACTTACCTATAATGTATAAAAAAAAAATGTGTCAAAGGTAGACACTAGTAGTGGACACATCTTAATAATACTAGACACAATGTTCCAACATTGGATACTATGTTCCGCTGGTAGACACATTGTTTCTCTAGCAGACACAGTGTTCCAATAGTGGCCATAATATTCTAACGGTAGAGAGAGACCTCAAGACACTGTGAGCACTTTCTGCGTAGATCGGACCGCAAGCAACAACTTAATATGAGGCTACCCCGGTTCAAACTATGACACTAGCACGTCTAACACCTCAGTCCTCCCGTGGCCATGGTTGCTGTAAAGCAGCCGAAACGTCGGGACCGCAAAAACATAATATAAACGCAATAATATCCGTTAAATAAGTATTACTAGTAATCTGTTAAGGTCGTGTAATCGTCATTGGTGTGGAAGCTCTCATCTTGACCCATGGTATGCACCTTGACCCTTAGCAGTCACCTCGACCGTGCACCCACTGACCTGATACTCCTTGGGTATGTAGGAGTCCAGCACGAGGTCGGCGAGCTGGATCTCGCGCTTGAGCGCGCGCACGGAGTCCAGGATGCCCTCCATCTCGCGCTGCTGCTCGCGCTGCTGGTCCGCCAGCTCGGCCTTGGCGGAGTTCAGCAGCTGCACCGCGCGCTTCAGCTTGCGCGTCTTGGCGGCGTTCTCCTCTTGCAGGCTGGAGTAGCGCTCCTCGAGGTCCAGGCGTTCGGCCTGGGATGAGTAAAAAAAACATTTTTTTTTAAGAATTAGCTGTCCCGGCGAACATCCTACCGCCACAGAATCATGTATTAGAAAAATTTATTATATTTATTACCAGCTCTGCCCAGAGGTGCTACCCGCGATTAAAAAGTATGTCCTTTTCCTCTATGTCCTTTTGCACGATTCCTGTATGCTATCCCATAAGCACCGTGCATTTTCCGGGATAAAAATTAGCCTGTCATTTTCGGACCGCAAAAAATCATGTCGCTCCGTTGCTCTATGAAAAATCAAAACAAATCTATCCCACGGGAACCATACCGTATTTTATACCATATACCGAATTTCATCCAGATCCGTTCAGCCGTTCTGGCGAGATTGAGTAACGAACATCCATCTATCCAAACTTGCACATCTATACATATAAATAAAATTGGAGTGTCTGTTTGTAATATTAAAATAACCGCTTTTTACTAAGTGCATTTGGATGTATACACGTTACCTATACCGAAACAACATTTTTTACAATTTTTGTCTGTCTATCTGTCTGTCCGTCTGTCTGTCTGTCTGTCTATCTGTTTGTTCCGGGTAATCTCTGAAATGGCTGGACCGATTTTGACGGGAATTTTACTGGCAGATAGCTGATGTAACAAGGAGTAACATAGGCTACTTTTATTTTAGAAAAAACAAATGGATCTCTCGAAAAAAAATTAAAACCAATGTTGCAGCGCTGCGCCTGATTAAAGTTTGATAGCAACAATCTGCAAAGCGTCCCACGGGATCAGAACGCGAGCAGGCTGTTGCCAACGGCTGAGTCTTTGTTAAATACCACGCGGACGAAGTCGCGGGCAACAGCTAGTTTACAATATTACATAGTGGTATTTTTTTAGTAGGCTACTTTTTATCCCGGTAAAATGTATGGTTCCCGTGGAATAGATTAATATGGTAGCATACAAACTTTTTAATAGCGGGTAACAACACCGCGGGGCGCAGCTAGTAATTTATATTTTTTGAATTCCTTCCCACTGCAAACTCCCACTTGGTAAACCATGTACAGGGGTAGGTGTAGGTGCCGGTGCAGGTCTGGCGGACAGCCAGTATGGCTTCCGGCAGGGGCGTTCGACAGTGGACGCGATCATTCGCGTCCGCTCCCTGTCGGAGCAGGCTGTGTCCCGGGGTGGCGTGGCGTTGGCGATCAGTTTGGATATCGTCAACGCCTTCAATTCCCTACCCTGGGACGCAATCGGGGGGGCACTGGCACATCATCATGTGCCCCCCTACCTGCAAGCCATCATAGTCGGGGGCTACTTGCGCGACAGGTTCATAACGTACCTGGGACATGACGGTGCAGTGCACCGGAGGGAGGTCAATTGCGGTGTTCCGCAGGGGTCCGTGTTGGGACCCCTCTTATGGAACATCGCGTACGACGCTGTCCTGCGTGTCGAACTCCCCGCTGGCGTAAATGTCATCTGTTACGCTGATGACACGTTGGTTATTGCCAGTGGGGACACCTTCGAGAGGACCAAGAGGCTCGCCGAGCTTGGGGTGGCAATGGTCGTTGCCAAGATCCACGAGTTGGGCCTGCACATAGCGTCTCACAAGACCGAGGCGCTATGGTTCCACGGACTGCCGAGGAGCAGGGAACCGCCCGACTCGTGGATACGCGTGGGTGACTCGCCGGTAAGGGTGGGGCGGTACATGAAGTACCTGGGCCTCACCCTGGATAGTCGATGGGGTTTCGAGGAGCACTTCGGGCGCCTGGTCCCCCGGGTCGAGAGGGTAGTGGGTGCTCTGCACAGACTGCTGCCCAACCTCGGGGGACCGATCGAGGAAGTCCGCCGCCTCTATGCGGGGGTCGTGCGATCCGTGGTGGTATACGGGGCCCCAGTCTGGGCCCCTAGGCTGCGTATTTGCCGCTGCAGGACTAAAATCTATTCCCTGCAGCGGAGGATGGCCATCCGGGTCGCACGAGGATACCGCACGGTATCCTTTGAGGCGGCGACAATCCTGGCGCGCTTCCCGCCCTTGGACATTCTGGCGGATATGGACGCGAGGGTCTATGACCGGTACCGCGATTTCCGCCGGAGGGGTGAGGAGGTGCCAGCGCTCGAAGGCATACGCCGGCAGGAGCAGAGACGCGCGTTCGACGAGTGGCGTGCGCGGCTCTCGGAGGAGCGATACGCGCACAAACGCGTCGTCAGCGCCATCCTGCCGGTCCTCGAAGCTTGGGTGAGGAGGAAGACTGGGCGAGTCGCCTTTAGGCTTGCGCAGATACTCACTGGACACGGCTGTTTCAGTGATTATCTGTGCAAGATAGGACGCGAGGCAACGACCAATTGCCACCACTGTGGAGGGGACCTGGATTCCGCCCAGCACACGCTGGAGGCGTGTCCCGCGTGGGACGCGGAGCGGGGAATCCTGGTCCAACGGATCGGATCGGATCTCTCCCTCGACAGCGTAGTGTCGGCTATGCTGTCCGGGGAAGCGGCGTGGGGGGCTATGACTGCCTTCTGTGAGACTGTTATGTCCCAGAAGGAGTCAGCCGAGCGGGATCGCGAGAGAGCCGATCCCGCTCGCCGCCGACGAAGACGCCAAGTCGCGCTTCGTCGAGGCCCCCCGGCCCTGATGCCCAGGGCCTTAAATAACGGGCTACCCTCGGGGTCGAGGACGACTGGGGTGTGGGCCCCGGACGTCCGGTGACGATGACGACTCCTGAGGAGGACGGCGGCGGGCGTGGCTCCCCGCCGCCGTGCGCAGCGAGGGCGCAGGGGGAGCAAACATCTGCTCCCCGAGACGGGCCCCCATAAGGGGGCGAGGCACAAGAGGGGCACCGGTGCGTTCCGTTTGGAGATCCCGGAGGCCCTCCAACATGTGTCGAAGGCGGCCACCGGGGGGGTTTTAGTGGGTAAGAATCCCACATAACCCGGCCCTCTCCCACACAGAGGCCGGGTATCTATAGAAGATTTCCCCCCCGTCAACAAAAAAAAAAAAAAAAAAAGGTGCCGGTGCAGGTGTATGGTGGGGTACCTCCTTCTTCTGCAGGTCCTCCTGCAGGCGCAGCTCGTTGAGGCGGCGCAGCTCCAGCTCGCGCGCGGCGTGCTCCAGCAGCCGGCGCTGCGCGTCCGCCTTGTCCAGCAGGTTCTCCCCGCCCACCAGCACCTTCGACTCCAGCCGCTGCAGCTTGTCCTTCAGATCCTCGTGCTGCTTCCTGTCCGACGGGATACCAATACTTAGAGGCATTGACTGACATCCGTGACAAAAAAAATCACTGTGGGTTCCAGCTGAAATTCAACGCCTGGCGTCTTGGATGCTTGGCTTATGCTGAGCTGGACAACTGCTTGGCGCGGCCATAAGATACACATGAGTGACCCACTATTGTTTAAATTTAATAATGATAAGCGAGTTATAGTTATCTCGTGTATATGTAATCTTGTATCTTGTGTTGTAGCTAAATAAATGTTTTTTCTTTCTTTCTTTACTGTGAGATCTGTGGCTCAAGCACAATTAAAGCTAAGTTTTCTGCGCATGTTTTCTCGAAACATTCAACATCCAATTGATATTCAAATGTAGACCTTATGATCATATTATTTAAGTCCTTTGTTGCGTAGTGCGTGCGATAATGTAGAGTGGACTACTCACTTGGTCCTCTGCAGTTCAGCCTTCTTCTCTTCCAACACTTTGCGAGCGTGATGCGCCTTCTCGCGGTTTAGCCTTTCCTATAAAAGAAATGAGCTTTTTAATTCCCTTACACTTTAGACTTATCCTATACAGATTTGAGTGGAACTCGCTTTTGTCTGCTGGTAGCGCCCAAGATACGTACCAGTAAGCGCCCATAGACAAAAGTTAGTAAATAAAGTGTGGGGGACTTTTTGGCGCGAAACTGAAAAGTCACGGCTTCAGTTATTATTTAATTTCTAAAGCTAGTTGTTCCTGCGAGTTATAGTGAGTGATATAAGTGGAATATTAACCATTATGGGTTCGGTGAAGTGCACGAGTGTAGGTAATTGAAACGAGTGACGAAACTTGGCTTTTCAGTTTCTCACAAAAAAACCCATAAAAAATCTTTTTTTTTTTTTTTTTTAATTACATTATAGGCAAGTATTTGATCTCGATCTCACCTGGTGGTAAGTGACGATGAGATCTACAATGGAGCAGATGGAGAGATGGAGGATTAACTTTCAGTAAAGTATCCATCAGTTTACTGATTGAGGAATGGGGGGATATTTTACTTGGGCCTGTGCATATGCTCGAAAACGGATATAATGTATATTACTTGACACTGGCAAAATACCTATGGTGTATATTATATTTATACTATTTTGTGGATAAAATATAATCATAAGGCCAATATTTTCGAGAAACGTCGGTTCTCGAATCACGGAAGCACTACTGGACTCAATAAGATGCAACTTGTCGTGGTTATAGTGTAGCGACCACTTCAACCGCACAACAAGCTACACAGATGGCACCGCAGACGCATTCAGAACAATAGACAATTGACGTCACAATCCTGAATCGCGCTATTAGAGTTCTCGGAGCAAGTAGCATATATACAAGATCCCGACAATAACCGTGAGGGCACACCACCCGCCTGGCTGGAAGATCTTCCCTTTACCGATAAAATAGCTTTGATGGTCCCACCTTCTCCTCCCTGCGCAGTCGTCTCCTGCTCTTCTTCTCGTCCGGGTCGAGCGCGTCCAGCTCGGGGTCGGTGAGCGTGTCGTCCGACAACTCCTCCTCGGACACCTGCTCCTCCTCTTCCTCGCCTTCCTCCTCCTCCTCCACTTCTGGTGCGCGCAATACAAAATTAACATTAAAATGGCTACCAGTTAACATTTAAAACTACCAGTTATGGCCAAAGATAAAAATGAAACCAATTGGAGCCCAATTGTGCTAATTCAAATAAAATCTATATACTAATATTATAAATGTGAAAGTTTGGATGGATGGATAGATGGATGGATGTTTGTTACTCTTTCACGCCCGAACGGCTGAACGGATCTGGATGAAATTTGGCACAGAGATAGAGATAGAGATAGATGGAATAGCACATAGGCTACTTTTTATCCCGGTAAAATGTATGGTTCCCGTGGGATAGATGTTTTAATTTTTCATACTTTTTATCGCCATTCCAGCGACACACTATTGAGGTTCCATTACGACTGGGACAGATTGGCTATTCTGATAAAACTTGAATGTGTTCTCGATGAAGACTCACTTCAGTGTCAATGGTTGTGTCGACTGCTAGAAACGTCAGATAACGAGTAGAACACCGTTACTTAGCTACATTATATTGATACACGACTGAAGTACACAATACGAAATAGGTCAATGGCAATTGAATGGCTGGTCAGTGAAAAGGTGCTGGTCTTAAAAAACTAGTAGACTACCAAATTTCTAAATTCATTCAATCGACACGCTATCGACACTCCACTGAAGCGTTTGTAAATTAGCAGAGACCAGACATTATGGGCAAGTATTTGATCTCGATCTCACCTGACGGTAAGTGACGATGAGATCTACGATGGAGCATACTTGCTTAGAAGGTACCTGTTCACTCTCGACTTGAAAACCCCCAGATTGTAGTCAACGGGGAACAAGGACGCCGGTAGCGTGTTCCATTCCTTGGCAGTTCGCACGATGAAAGTAGAAGCAAAACGCTTAGTGCGTACCGCAGGAATGTCCACAGTGTACGGATGACACTTGTCCGTGCGTGTTGTCGACCGACGGTAGAATGGAGATGGGGGGATGTGTATCGTACTTAATAATCTCTTACCATTACTACATTCGTCTAGTTGTTTCTTGAGCTGATCAATCTCTTGTTGGAATCTGAAACAAAATCTCACATTAAAGAGTCTGTACATTAACTCCCAGATTTATGGATTGTTTTTATATATTTACCAAGATATTACAACACACATTTCGTCTGAAAAATGGTTTTGAAATGCCTATCTATAAATTTTATTTTATTTTTCCTTGTGTTTTTGTTTCGAGTAGACAAAAAACGCTGAGACCTTGGTAATGAGCGTCGCAGGTTCAAACCACGTCTCGCATTTCTGGATTTCATGAGCAAATCTCATTTTGAACCATGATTATCACTTGCTAAAAACGGTGACGTTTTCCTTCGCAAGGAAACCTGCATGTCTGAGAGATCCTCTTAAAAGTCGTGTGAAGTCCGCCAACCCGCACTGGGCCAGCGTGGTGGACTATGACCTAGTCCCCCTCGCGTTGAGGGGAGGCCCGTGCGAGAGATATTAAAAGGGCTACTTAAAAGTGTCACCGAGTGGCGGATACATGTTGTGGAGTGTATAGCGCGCACCAAGTAAAATGAACAAATATGGCGGCCATGTTTGTTAATGTTATTTGGCTGGTGCTGTACCTGGTGAGCAGCGCGTCCCCGGGCTCGCTGTTCACGTGCGTTTTGTTCTCGATGTTCTTCGCCCTGTTCGCGTACCGCAGCGTGCTGATCGTCTCCACGTAGTTGGAGTCCGCCGGACCTATCGTCGCTATCTGACCACACAATTTAAATTGATAATATCATAATAATTAAAACGCCAGAGGAACACACCAACGGTACGGTTCCACACTAAGCAACGCTTGTATTGTGGGTCCCGTACAATGGACTGGAGGCGAACTCAGTATCTATAATCACACTATCACACTAATATTATAAATGTGAAAGTTTGGATGGATGGATGTTTGTTACTCAATCACGCCAGAACGGCTGAAAGGATCTGGATGAAATTTGGCACAGGTATAGTCTGGAATAGCACATAGGCTACTTTTTATTCCGGTAAAAAGGACGTACTTTTTAATCGCGGGTAACACCGCGGGGCGCAGCTAGTACTTATACGAGTATATGTCTATATTTAGACTCAGAAGACGTGGTACATTAACACGCTATGAAAAGAGCTGCAGAGAGATATTTTTTTTGCAGGTTTCCTTACGACGTTTGCTATACAACAAGTGATAATCATGATTGATAATGAGATTCACACATGAAAATGCACAAATCTCAGTGTTGGGAGCTGGGTATCAATGGCGTAGCATGGGGGGGCGGAGGGTGCGGTCCGCATCGGGCGGCACTTTGCCGGGGGCGGCATTTCAGAGGTGGCGGTAAGAGAGAAAAAAAATTAGTAAAGAAAATAATAATAATTTCTTTCAGTGTTTTTTTTCGTAATTTTTTTTTGTCATTACCATATATCCAGGTATAATCATTTTAAATCTTTTTCTTTACATCAATGATATTCCCATGTTAAAAAATGTTAATTTCACTTTTCAGGTTGGCGTTATTGAATAAAAGTACCCTTTTTACCATGCCCCGATTTTTTTTTATAACGAATAGCAAAAATGAGAGCGTGGCAAATTTGAAATCCGCACCGAGTGCTAATGACCTATGCTACGCCACTGCCGGGTATATATATTATCCAGTTACCATGACGGTCTTGGAGTTCCCCCCCAGCGAGTCCTGCAGCAGCCTCGTCAGCTTCGAGTTCCTGTAGGGGATGTGCGTGGACTTGCCGTCCACCAGCGCGGAGATCACGTTGCCCAGGACCGAGAGAGATTGGTTGATCTTCGTCGCCTCCTTGAGCCGGGTGCCCGTGGCTTGGGTCTTGCTTTGCCGTTCTGAACCCTGTGTATAATAACAATAAGAGCGGCGAGTCACCACCTGCCAATAGTAATTAGACAAAAGCTGATTATAGCAGGTGTCCGCACCCCTTCCAATATTCCCATCCCATATTCATCCAATCTTCAATCCATAGTCCCAATCATCTTTCCATATACCTGCAATAGTTCCTCCGCCTGCTGAGGTCAATTCGCTGTTTATGCTATCATTTTCAGCAATTGATCCCAGCAGGTGGCTAACATAACATTTAAATTCTCAAAAGGGCCTCTACGTGTTGGACCCATGTCCCCGCGCAAGCCTTCCATAGATCCGGGTATAGCCCGTGTGGAGAGAAACATGAATAATAATATAATACCAGCCCTTTTAATGTTCCACTGTTGGGCACGGGCCTCCCTTCATTGCGAGGGGGATAAGGCCTTAGTCCACCACGCTGGCCCAGTGCGGGTTGGCGGACTTCACACGTCTTTCAAGGGGCTCTCTCAGGTGTTTGAGCCCTATACATAATAAGTTAAGGTTGGTTTTGTTTTGAAATAAAAATACTACTATACAGGTGACTTGGATCTTGGATTACACTGTTATGGATTCTGTTGTGAGCAAATTAGGGTTAGTTTTCTTTTGATACAGTTTTGATACGGGTCCAGGCTGTAAGTCATATTGTCGGAGCCAATATGACTTACAGCTAAAGCGGTGGCCAATGTATAACATACACATGTTTAAACGAATTTTAACTTGACCACAAACTGCACAAGGTGTAATTTCGTGTGACTAATATATATGTCTTGTGTGCAAGTCAATTTAAATGAAACCTTACCGCCAAATCGACAAGGTGCAATTTCCCCATCTTCACGTGCACCTTTCCATCCGGGCCCTTCTTGCTGCTCTCCACAGTGATGGAGAAGATGGCGTGCGACCTTGAGCTCTCTGTGTTCATGGCGGTCGCGCCGGTGTGCCGGTTCTTGTTGCCCACCGCCATGATCTTCTCCAGTTCATCGGCGTTATGCACCACGTACCCTGCCAACACGGATTTATCTTCAACACCAGATAGTAGATCTTAGTATGTTAAACTTTTAAGCAACCTAGCGTTATGCTCGGTTTCCACGATTCATGTTGGCAACTTGACAAGTTGTCGCTGTTCTTCGCAAATTAATTTCGAGTTGACTTGCTATTTATTTGTAGCTTAGTGTACCCACGACTTTATTCAAGTGAACCATAATGTTTGGACTATCCCTAGGAACCCTTTCATTTGCGGCACAAAAATAAATGTATATCTGGTATATACTTGCACTTTGTCAAGTTGAGTAGAGATAATAATTGTTGGCTACATATTCCATGTCTATACATATAAATAAAATTGGAGTGTCTGTTTGTAATATTAAAATAACCGCTTTTTACTAAGTGCATTTGGATGTATACACGTTACCTATACCGAAACAAATTTTTTTACAATTTTTGTCTGTCTGTCTGTCTGTCTGTCCGTCTGTCTGTCTGTCTGTCTGTCTGTTTGTTCCGGGTAATCTCTGAAATGGCTGGACCGATTTTGACGGGAATTTCACTGGCAGATAGCTGATGTAACAAGGAGTAACATAGGCTACTTTTATTTTAGAAAAAAAAATTGGATCTCTCTAAAAAAATTAAAACCAATGTTGCAGCGCTGCGCCTAATTAAAGTTTGATAGCAACAATCTGCAATGCATCCCGCGGGATCAGAACGCGAGCAGGCTGTTGCCAACGGCTGAGTCTTTGTTAAATACCACGCGGACGAAGTCGCGGGCAACAGCTAGTATACAATAAAACTACCAATTTACAGTCTTATAATATGTATAAACAAGAAACAAAAAGCCAACAACTTATGCAATCAAATAAAAAAAAACATGATATAACCTTAATCAGCAAAGATTCCAACATTCTTACTAAATGCCAACTTGCCATCATGAATCGTGTAAGCCGAGCATAATTTGGAGTGCGGTCCACAAATATATCATGTCAGTGAACTTAGCAGATCATTTCCCAGCAGATCAAAAAAAAAAAGGAGTTCTGGCCGCATGCAGGAGAGTTCTATAGTTCCTGATACTTTTCAGCGATAGTTCTAGCGATTTTACCTGAAAAAAAACCGACTGAAAAAATGATCTGCCAACTTCCCGTAGCAGATCATTTTCCAGTAAATAAAAAATAAATGCGTGTTCTTGACGCATGCACAATAGTTATATAGTTCCTGATACTTTTCAGCGATAGTTCCAGCGATTTTACCTGAAAAAAATTACCTGAAAAAAATTGCCTGCCAACTTCCCATAGCAAATCATTTTATAGCGAATACAAATTAGCAGTGAGTTCTTTACGCTTGCGTATGAGTTAAAGCGTTCCTGATACGTTTAACTCTTAGTTCTGTCAATTGGACCTCATGAAACCTGCCCAGAACTCACGCTGAAGTGTCAGCAAAGCATGGTAGAGTAGTAGAAAATGTAGAAATGACGAAAATTAGTAATCTCGATATTTTTTTTTTCAATGATTTTTATTAGAACTTGCGGCTAGAACTCTTTAGTTTCTCGAAGATCAGTACTAAAGCTACTTCAAAAATAAAAATACATGCGCAGAACTCACGTTGGAATGCCAGCAGAGCATGGAAGAGAGAGAGAATAGTAGAAATATCTAAAATAGTGATATCTATGCATAATCACAACGATTTTTTTTTTTAATATTTTTAAAGAAAACTAGAGGCCATAACTCTTCGATTTCTCATAGATCGGTACTATAACTACGGCATAAAATAAGTGACATTGACAGAACTCACACTAAAGTGCCAGCAGAGCATGGTGGAATGGAGGAAAAGTAAAAAAATTCTTATCAGAATTACTAAATTTTGTTATAATATTTTAAAGACAACTAGAGGCTAGAACTCTTCGGTTTTCCATAGGTCAAAGCCATGGCTATAGCGATAAATACAAAACATGCACCAGTAGGTACGCTGAAGTTTCAGCAGAGCATGGTAGAAGGGAGGAAATGACAAAAAATCTCATCAACACGATTAAATTTTTTTAAATAATTTTAAAGACAACCAGAGGCCAGAACTCTTCGATTTCTCATAGATCGGTACTATAACTACAGCATAAAATAAGTTACATTGACAGAACTCACACTAAAGTGCCAGCAGAGCATGGTAGAATAGAATAAAAGTCAACAATTTCTTATCAAAATGAGTAAATATTGTTAAAATATTTTAAAGACAACTAGAGGCTAGAACTCTTCGGTTTTCCATAGATCAAAGCCATGGCTATAGCGATAAATACAAAACATGTGCCATTAGAAACGCTGAAGTTTCAGCAGAGCATGGTAGAATGCAGGAAATGACAAAAATTTCTTATCAAAACGATTAAATTTTGTTAAAATATTTTAAAGACAACTAGAGGCCAGAACTCTTTAGTTTTCTATAGATCTGTATCATTGCTATATAATGAAATAAGCAACATTGGCAGAACTCACACGAAAGTGCCAGCAGAGTATGGTGGAATGGAGGAAATGTCAAAAATTTCTTATCAAAACGATTAAATTTTGTTAAAATATTTTAAAGACAACTAGAGGCCAGAACTCTTCGGTTTTCTATAGATCTGTATCATTGCTTTATAATAAAATAAGCAACATCGGCAGAACTCACACTAAAGTGCCAGCAGACCATGGTGGAATGGAGAAAAGTCAAAAATTTCTTAGTGTGTTAAGAAATTTTTGACTTTTCCTCCATTCCAATTCCAATTTAATCGTGTTGATGAGATTTTTTGTCATTTCCTCCCTTCTACCATGCTCTGCTGAAACTTCAGCGTTTCTACTGGCACATGTTTTGTATTTATCGCTATAGCCATGGCTTCGACCTATGGAAAACCGTAGAGTTCTAGCCTCTAGTTGTCTTTAAAATATTTTAACTGAATTTAATCGTTGTGATAAGAAATTTTTTACATTTTCTCCATTCCACCATGCTCTGCTGGCACTTTAGTGTGAGTTCTGCCGATGTTGCTTACTTGATTATATAGCAATGATACAGATCTATAGAAAACCAAAGAGTTCTGGCCTCTAGTTGTCTTTAAAATATTTTAACAAAATTTAATCGTTTTGATAAGAATTTTTTGTCATTTCCTCCCTTCTACCATGCTCTGCTGAAACTTCAGCGTTTCTACTGGCACATGTTTTGTATTTATCGCTATAGCCATGGCTTTGATCTATGGAAAACCGAAGAGTTCTAGCCTCTAGTTGTCTTTAAAATATTTTAACAATATTTAATCATTTTGATAAGAAATTGTTGACTTTTATTCTATTCTACCATGCTCTGCTGGCACTTTAGTGTGAGTTCTGCCAATGTTGGTCATTTTATTATATAGCAATGATACAGATCTATAGAAAACCGAAGAGTGCTAGCCTCTAGTTGCCTTTAAAATTATTTAAAAAAAAAAAAACGTGTTAATTACAATTTTTGTCATTTCCTCCCTTCTACCATGCTCTGCTGAAACTTCAGCGTACCTACTGGTACATGTATTGTATTTATCGCTATAGCCATGGCTTTGACCTATGGAAAACTGAAGAGTTCTGGCCTCTAGTTTTCTTTAAAATATTTTAACAAAATTTAGTCATTTTGATAAGAAATTTTTGACTTTTCTTCCATTCCACCATGCTCTGCTGGCACTTTAGTGTGAGTTCTGTCAATGTCACTTATTTTATGCTGTAGTTATAGTACCGATCTATGAGAAATCGAAGAGTTCTGGCCTCTAGTTTTCTTTAAAAATATAAAAAAAAAAAATCGTTGTGATTATGCATAGATATCACTATTTTAGATATTTCTACTATTCTCTCTCTCTTCCATGCTCTGCTGGCATTCCAACGTGAGTTCTGCGCATGTATTTTTATTTTTGAAGTAGCTTTAGTACTGATCTTCGAGAAACTAAAGAGTTCTAGCCGCAAGTTCTAATAAAAATCATTGAAAAAAAAAATATCGAGATTACTAATTTTCGTCATTTCTACATTTTCTACTACTCTACCATGCTTTGCTGACACTTCAGCGTGAGTTCTGGGCAGGTTTCATGAGGTCCAATTGACAGAACTAAGAGTTAAACGTATCAGGAACGCTTTAACTCATACGCAAGCGTAGAGAACTCACTGCTAATTTGTATTCGCTATAAAATGATTTGCTATGGGAAGTTGGCAGGCAATTTTTTTCAGGTAATTTTTTTTTCAGGTAAAATCGCTGGAACTATCGCTGAAAAGTATCAGGAACTATATAACTATTGTGCATGCGTCAAGAACACGCATTTATTTTTTATTTACTGGAAAATGATCTGCTACGGGAAGTTGGCAGATCATTTTTTCAGTCGGTTTTTTTTCAGGTAAAATCGCTAGAACTATCGCTGAAAAGTATCAGGAACTATAGAACTCTCCTGCATGCGGCCAGAACTCCTTTTTTTTTTTGATCTGCTGGGAAATGATCTGCTAAGTTCACTGACATAAATATATCTATACCGGCGACTGTGCGGTAGTGTCTATGTCAAACTGAACATTTTGTATTGAAAATTTTAGTTCGATATTTGGCCACCGGTATAGATAGCCTTGTGTGTGTGGTACCAATTAGAAATAGTGATTATTTGAGGTGAAGAAGTTGCAATATTTAGTTGTGTAACAAACAGCAAACTACTCGTCGACAGAGGATAAACATAGAAGATGCGTCTTGTTAGTGCATTAGTTTTATTTTTAATGGAGGAAGCATCCAGTCAACTCTGATTTATGCCATCTATACTAATTTATATATATAAAACAAAGTAGTGTTAGTTACACCATTTATAACTCAAGAACGGCTGGGTCCATTTCTGTAATCATTGTTTTTTTCTCTGCCCCGAATGGCTATTAAAAGTTGGGACACATTCACAATAAAAATAATAATGAAGATAATTCATTTTATCATTCATGGTTACACAATAACAAACCTTATATCTTTACGATTTGTGCGTGAATAGAATATACTCTAAATGTGATTCAGGAAAGTCGTATAAATTTTGAACTGTGCACTCCGAACATATTCCAAGCAATCAAGCGACATTGCAATATCGTGGAGTGCAACTTATAAAAAAATACATACGGAAATATAAACAAAATAACATAAGAAGCTGCACATCTTTAGTTGTCCGGCAATATGTGAACTAGTTGGCCAACATGTGAGGCAACCAGTTGGGTTTCTTATCGCCCGGTGTGGTCTATTGTGCTGCTATAACACTTCGAGGCATATAGGACTCCAAGCCCACAATTGATTAATAATTGAGTAGAAATGGCATCGCAATTGTCACTTTTGACAGTTTTTCATTCAAAATCGATTAAAGGTGACATTTGTGTGAAGTTCTACGATGAGAACCACCTGTCGGAACTCGTAGCATGGGATCCGCCTATCAGGTGGACAGATGACATCACACGCGTCAGAAGTAGCTGGTGGATGCGAGTGGCAGGACCCCAGGGCCCCAAGTCTGCTAACACAATCGAACAGCAACCGCATAGTAACTGTCACTTTTGACAGATATCCCATACAATATCTGACAAAAGTGACAGTTAGTATGCGGTTGCTGTTTGATTATGAATCGATTGTGTTACCAGACTTGGGGCCCAGGATGTGTGGCAGCCATTTTGCCAGCAGATACTAGTACTGCCTCATACAATTATATCATATCTACTTGCGTCGTTACCCCGTCTAGAAGTGATTGTGGTGCAATCAGTCATAGTAAATGTGGGAGACCCGTCTATGATGGCTACCTGTGAGGTCCTTAACGAACACGCCGATATCGGGACGTTCCTTCACCTCCAAGCTCTGGTGAGGGTTGTTACCGAGCAGGTCGCGCACTTCCTCGTTGTAGATCTCCAGGTATGTCACGCATACCAGGAACCTATCAACACAATGGGATATTAAGCAGGCCGATGAGTTGGAAAATTTGTTTTAGGACTCCATTTTGTACCTTCAGACCATGGGTAAATTGCGTCAAAGTTTGGGGTAAATTACGTCAAAATGTGTGATAATGTTAGTCAAAGTATGATATTGCTGTTCAAATTGATGGGTTGGTGTGTTTATAATACGGGTCACTTTGGACAAGTCGCGGGGTAATTGCCAATAACATAAGAGTAATTCTGACCAAGACTTAGGGTCAAAATGGTGGGCATATAGGGCCACGGATTACTCACTTTTCATCGTCCTTCGCCATAGCAATATGGCTGAATATATGCGCGAACGAATTGGGAATGATGCCACGTAGCTCCGGCGCCGTGTTGCCGCCCGCCATCGTGTACGTCTTGCCCGTGCCTGTCTGGCCGTACGCAAATATAGTTCCGTTGTACCCTTTGAGGACTTCTTCCACGATTGGACTCGCCGTTTGCACGTAGATGTCCATCTGTAGATAGGGGTTGTTTTTATCTAACTGGGGCAGCATAGTGGCGTTACCCACTGGAGTCGAGGCGATACCAGTGCCCAGCGAGGGTCATTTTACCATTCATCCCCTACTCCCGCTAGCTCCTAGGGAGGTCATTAGCTACTCCCGCTAGCTCCTAGGGAGTTTATTAGGTACACTACCTACTAAAGTCTTCAGTAGATACACCATTAGTCATAGACTACTAACTGCGCCCCGCGGTATTACCCGCGATTAAAAAGTATGTTGATGCCTATGTCATTTTCTAACCCCTAAACTACCACTACATATGCAAAAAATCATGTCAATCCTTTGCTCTATGAAAAATTAAAACAAATCTATCCCACGGGAACCATTCATTTTACCGGGATAAAAAGTATCCTATGTGCTATTCCAGACTATAATATATCACTGTGACAAATTTCATCCAGATCCGGACAGCCGTTCTGGCGTGATTGTTTAACAAACATCCATCCATACTTTCACATTTATAATATTGGTGGGATATTTTAATATAATCGGTACGAAGACAGTAATCATGGAGTCGTAGCAAGTGGGAATATTCCGAGATGTTTCTAACGTGATAAGGGCAGTGTGTGTACGGCTTTATTTAGTGCAATATCTAGATAGTCGCTGCAGTGACCTGGTCATGCTTATTCTAAATTAAGTCTAAACAGTTACAGTTCAGAATATGTAACGATCGATATTCGTCTATATCAATTTCCATTTTTAGATAAATATCTACTCATTGCATCCACAGTTATTCCATACTTTAGTATGTCCTAATGCAGGTAATACTTATTGCGCCATTTCGTCGAAGTTGTGTATGTACCTAGCATAAAAAATATATTTAGTCTGTGATCATTAACAGAGCGACGACAAAATAAAGTGGCTATGTCCTTGACGCATGGCAACAGAGCTGACGAAATATCGACAATAATGCGACGTTGCCGCTCCTCTGCTACGAGCGCGGGCACGGGGCGGCAACGCCGCGCAATCGCACGATTACAAATTTTTCTATAATTTTTCAGAACGGCTAGATATTTTTTTCTGACAATATAGCCTCCTTGTACCGTAGGACGTATTATTGTAAATTATTTTCTTATATGCTTGTGCGAGTACTTACAAAAAGTGCGATAGAAAACGAGTACCGTCTGCACATAACTAGGTTGGTTACTTTAAAAATCAGCGAAGCTATTATTTTATTCTCATTCATAAGTACCTACCTACGTAACCTGTTTTCCATACGTAATTAGATATATCTAGGGCGGCTGCCATCAGATTTGCTTGCGTAAAGTTGATGCATGCGCTCTGCGACTGTATTTAGTCTAGATTTTATGCGAGTAAAAAATCTAAGAAAACTATTAAATAAGAGTTATATGCCAACGCTGTGACGTAGTACTAAATTATGTTAACGACGACGCTGACGACGACGCAAGGCCAACTGACAAGATGGCGTCACAGTAACAATTTGGACTAAGTACTTGGGATACATTTGCGATTAAAACGTGGCAACTATAATCCAGGATCGGTATAGATCCCTAGGACCTCGGATCTAGTGCTTTGAAGGTGTAAGTATGAGGATGTATCTTTGACATGACGAGTCTCCTTATCTACACTATAAGCTCTACAACCGTTCCCAATAACTCCGAAATAGAACTATACTCCACTCTTGATATGCTGTACTAAACTGACAATCTAAGAGCGCACTCAAGTTCTATCTCAGAATTGAGAACGGTTTATCAATATGGGCCTACGTTAGCGTAGACTTAGTGAGGCGTTTTGTATACGCAGTTATACAGAGTCCCCTTGGCTTGAAGGTCAGTGCGCCACACGCAAGACGTGAAAAGGATAAATAAAACTCACATAAATTACAAAAATTTTTTCGCATCAAACTCTGTAAAGACCGCGGTTCTATTATCACAAAGCGTAACCTTGGTTGGAATGGATTCTGGATATTGCGAAACTTTTTGGATATGTATTAGAAACAACTATAGTGCTCAATGAAGAACAGTGGTGGATGTCGATAAAGACCTGCAAAATATACCAGTAGAACCCAGTGCGGTAACTCAATTTCCTTCTATACAATCTCATGCTCAACGCATGTACCCAGTTCAGTAATATTCCGACTGTTGTGAGCTGAGCGAGAATCTTTTTGTTTAACTCGAACAATGATCACCTTGCATAGACCATCACATGTTAGCGGCCCGCGTTCACCATGCGTGGTTTGCGGTTCTCTTATCTACCCAACTTTGGTGGAGGTGTGGATGCCCCAATTCTGTCCGATCATAAAGAATCTAACTCAAACTTTTGAGGATTACGTTCGCTATGTTATGTATGTACGGATCTATGTTTGCAATTTACACTGTTAGCGCTGAACATTCAAATGCGCAGTGTAAACGAATTAGGTCAGACTTTATTCAATGTCTGACTCGACGGTGTTGCAATGACTTCACGGCACATCTTTTAGTTGGTTATTTACAACCCTAAGGGGCTTCAAGGCCTAAACCTCAGCCGATACTCAATGTTAGTTCTACTAACTGTTTCTATCATAGAAACATTACTTGAGTTAAAATATTTCCCGGCGCCTTACAAGTACTTAGTTTATGAAAATATTTAAGTCTTGCTTTGTCAACCTGTCTTTGAGGAAGGTTTTCATTCCAAATCTATAGTTATAGCTAAGACGGTTATCAAATTATGAAGCTAAAGTTGGGTTGGTAGGCAGCCATATTTTGTCGAGGTGGTTTGAGCATATGCTACTCGGATGTTGCGAGGGCAAATATGGGAAATGCCCATTTCGTTATTAGCCCTGGTCTGGGTATTATTGGGATCGTCCCAATGTCATTGTACGGTACCACTAAGCGTCGCTTAGTTTAGTACCATACAGTTGCATGTGCGCTTCTAGCGACATTTACAATTGCAGTCGAGTAATAACCTTGGTAAAACTGACACAAAACTGAGCGTCAATAGGACCCCTATCTCTATGACAAGTTCCATCGATTAACATCCTTATTTTTTGATGGAATAACAGATATTTTCCCTGCGCGACTGTAAAAACCTTGAAGCAACTGCATACCGTACATCCGATGATCATAGTCTAAGCCTTGTGTATAGGTGTGGCAAGGCAAGGGCGGCCGAACTAGGCCAGTGGGGCGGGGCCGCGCGACCTGGATGCGCTATGCACGATATCGATCGAGCGATGCACGCCCCACGCCGAGGCTGGTACCATCTCTACGTAGACACGTAAGGTGGAATAATATTTCCAACTACTCGTATTTGCCTTTTGATTACATTTTATTGGAGTGATTTAAAAATAAACACGATAGAATCCGTAAAAATAGTTTTATTTCAATGTGTTTTTAATGTTGCTTCTCCTCGGCCCTTGCTAGGGGTAGTTCCGACAAATTCATAGGATAGCACTGTAGATCTTGGCATACAGTAGAGGCAAAGTGCTGTGGGCCTGTCAAATATAAGTACCTACTTACTGTTGAAAACAACATCGATATTAATTTTACTCTATGGCAACACTGCCGCCATTACTTTTACCTTAGCAACGGCTCGGTTGCCTACGAGGCACTTACTTAATTAAATATTTACTTTGCTGTAACTCATAAAAAAAAAACTAGAAAGTAAGTAAAAGGCTGAAAATCAATCATAGCGTCGGAATTTAGATCTTAGCGTCCTTACTACATAACAAGTTATTCAGGAAAAAGCCTACAAATACGTCCAGTTGAGTAATGGGTTTACACTTTAAATTTGACCATATCATTTAATACAGTTAGATTAAACAATTGTTTATTTATTTAGTGCAGTACCGAATGTCAGGTGATCTTGAAACCGCGAAGGGCACCTCCATACCACACATATACAACACTATCTGCAATTTGACAAGTTTCCCCTAATGACGCATTTCCCCCCTTGACGACACATAGCCAATATTTTAAACAAAGACTACTTCAAAACATAATTTCACGAATCGGATCAATAACAGAGAGCAATATAAATTGTCTATCTAATCCCTTATAGGTGGTTGTGAAATACGGGATCTCTAGTACAAGTTATGTACATTTTTGGAGTCAGATATTCAGGAAAACTATATATTTTCTGGGATGTTTTCATACATTTACCGACCTGATTAGCGCAGTTGTTAGTGACCCTGCTTTCTGCTCTGAGACTCCCGAATTAAGATCCTGGTAGGGACAATCTTAGTTTTGATGAGCACTAATATTATATCCGAGTCATAGATGTTTAATATCCATATAAGTATTATGTACCGAGTTCGTCCTCAGTCCATTGTTCGGTACCCATTATACAAGCGTTGCTTAGTGTGGGGCCGTATAGTTGGTGTGTTCGTCTGGCTATGTTATTATTTATCAGCAGCACCCCTAGCGAAAACCGAACTGGAACTACTTTGTTATAACTCCGCAATAGACTGCAAATTACGTATTCGTTTGATAACACCTCAATTTGTAAAATCAGGTTAATATTAAAATGGTTGACATATATTTTAGCAGATCTCGTCATCTTCATGAAACTATAATTCAATGGCAATTTTCATGAAACACGGATGTTTGTGCGAATATAGAAGCACTCGAGTACCTTCCTCATAATGTAAAGTAGGTCAGCAATAACAGTTTGGAGCAGGATGAATAATTTGCAAAATGCCTACCACGTGTAAAATACTTTTACGAGAAATGGCTACGAGTACTTCTAAAAACGATAATAATTAGTAGTCTATGCCATTCTGATAACAAGTAATTCGTAAAATCGGTAAAATCTCAGTTACCGGTGCGTCAAAAATGAATATAACGCAAATTACTCGGTTAAATTATTTTCTATTGTTGATTTTGTTCATAAGACGCGCTTTAGGGAATTACGTACTACCGAATTCGATAGTTATTTTGCGACTTGTGATTTTAGTAAATAAATGCATTCAAAACCATTGAAATAAAACAAATTTTAAGGATTTTATCCAACCATGGTCACGGGAGGACTGAGGTGGTTGACGTCCTAGTGTCATAGTTTGGTTGCTGTAAAGCAGCCGAAATGTTGGAAACGTAAAAATATAAGCGCTATAAAATCCTTAAAATTAGTTTTATTTCAATGTGTAGTTTTCGCGTAAATATAACAAATCAATATGCATTCAGATCCGTTGAGGTTTTCGGAATATTCTGTTGACATACGCAGTATGAGAAGTGCGACTAGAAATTATACGCATGGAGGTAGACAATATCACCGAACCGTACACGATAAACTTGCAGGCCAGTGTCTAGCACATATATACAAGCATTATAATAAAAAAAAATGCAATTCGAAAGTCCAGGAATCTTCATTCAGCATGAGGCAATACAATATACTTCTTAACGTCTTATGGTACAGTGTGCGCGGTGTTCGGACTGCGTCCACGAGCCACGCACCACAAGAGGCGTTAAGAATCTTACGTCATGGCTAACGTCAGTTGATGTGTTCCAGGCGATGCCGTTACGAGCGTAAATGTTTGGGCAATGTGTTGCAACAATATACGATTTGTGCCGTAACTAATTCGCAGTTTATTTATACGACTCTGAAGCACGATCGCTTTCTACGAGTACATATTTGTTATAACACAAGCTATTGACGATATTAAGATAGCAATTTGAGGACACGTATTATCATTAGTAGCCCCTTCAACTGTGCTAATTGTGCTAGGGTTGGGCTTAGGTCAATAGTGTTACCGTCGGGTGTCACCCCTAGACGGTAGTTCGTTGTAACTGGCAGATAACGCCTCATTCTAAACAGAGCTCGTTGCGACCGTTTCGCGGTGGCAAGGTCGCACAAAAAATTCAACGAAATGAGGAAAATACTTCTGAAAAAAAAAATATAACGACATTTTAACGAGGAAACAGTCCATGAATAACATTCTATCCTTACATTTCTAGAGCTGCAAGATGTATTATCTACAACTCTACAAAGTTATCTGTTTCTGTGTTCAAAATCAGAATTTATGTTTTCATCACTTCGATCTCAGTTATTAGACAGTTGTGCACGCCCAAACTATGAGTTTTCAACGTATTCAAATACCGATCAAGCTGTCAAATATTTACACGCACCAGTGGTGCTGACCACCGCTAGGATCACTACTGTACCGAAAGATTCGATCCCTAGATCGGTATTTGAAGCTGTCAAAACTCGTACTTGTTAGACGGTTCGCGGCACAACTCACCTGTTTAAAACAAACAATTGGGAAATCGGTAAGTTAAGACACTATGAAACAGATAACTTTGTAAAAAAACATTTGGAAGCATTAATCGATCTTCAGTAAACAGCATCTTCATGGTGGCATCTTCTCAACGATGATAGCACACGAGACTCACCCACCATTCGACAAGACTGAAGCTTCAACTGCGTAAGTCGAGACGAATGATGGACGAGGCAAGCGATCGTCTTCTTATTTCTTCTCACACGCTGCTAATGACGCTAGAAAAGGATAATACGATCGAAGTGGGAATATATTAGACGGAGCGATCGTGAGGGCGCAGTGCGCAGCGGCCTGCGTCACGACGAACACAGCGGTGCTTTAATACCGACGTGACCTAATTCCGTCCGGGACGAGCGGCGGGCACGTTCGTCCGACCCCAATATCGGCTCGCTACAGCCCGCCGCGCCATCTTTTAGCATTTATTTACGCGGAGACGAATACATTACGTTGAAAATGGTCGCTATATAACATACGGCAACATGTACAAGAAAAATATACTTTATTTGACCTGACCCAACTATTTCACATTCTGAAGGTATACCTTCTGAAAGTGACCTAATTTATTTACTCTTACTTCCTTTGTTTATTAGAATATTTTCATGATTAATTTTCCCGAACCTTTTATGTCCTCGCCTACCTTATGTACTCGGCTTGATGGTACTTACAACCCGAGTACAAACCACTAGGGTTGTAAGTATTTACAACCTGAGTACATAATATAGGTGAAGACAAACAAAGGTTCGGAAAATTAAGCATGAAACTATTAGCTTATTGGACTCTAGGACAACAAGATTAGATTCCATTAACAATGAACGCCATCTTCATAATAGTTTTTAAGACCTTCGATATACTCATAGATGAACTATGCTAGGATCAAAGGCTAATATCACGACCGTTTTCCCCAAAGAGCTGGATAGAGACATTCCTAACAGCTGAAGATTTCGTTGGAGGAGTTTTCGATTTTATAGGAAAACCACGCACCCACCGAGCCTAAGTCTGGTAGCACTATCCACTAATAATATAATAGTAATGGCGTTATAAATATCACATTTGACAGATTTTCTATGAGAAAACTGGCAAAGTACCTAACAATTACGATCAAATCGCAATTCAAGTGTTTGTCTACTGTCATAGTCCTCGTGTTAAAACAGTTCGTCTCTGGATAAATTAGCACAATAGACAATGGCTGTAACTTGTCGACAGAAGAAAAAACAGTTGTATTTTTTAATAAGGGTTTCTTTAGTTCATCGGCAATATTAGAGCAAAAAAAAATATTGCAACCAAAAACCATTTTTTTCCCCATATTTTTTTCGATATTTTGGTATTATATATGTATTATTTTGGTATAGTCTTAGCCATTCCGTTTGTGCACATTACCCAGAGACACTGCGTTCATAAATAACCATTTAACACATTCAAAAGTTGTGCTATTCTGACAGCCACACTCACAGCTAGGCTAGCAATGATGATCAGTTGAGCTCAACAGGGGGCTAACATAACATTAAAATTCTCAAAAAGGGACACTACGTGTTGGACCCATGTCCCCGCGCATTATACGTAACTGTCGTACGGAAAACCTAATGTTGGCTTTAAATAAAATGATAGAGAACTATCTTATCAAGTTATGTTTTATATTATCTCGATTTATGAGTGTACAATAATAAAACTGCACCTAGTGAAGTTATAGGTATATTTTGAACACTTTTGGAAAATATTAATTGAATTTTCATTTATGGAAACCTAACATAGGACATCACAGGCTGAGAACTGTGGTTTGGCACTCTCACAAGAATTAAGATTGAGAGACAATTAATTGTGACCAAATATGTTTGGTCACAATGGTCATTGAACAGTCATGAGCTATTCAATTTCCCTCAGTTGCTACCACAATGTGATACAAACTGGTAAACTGAATCAACACAGTGTTAGTGTTGAAACACAATTTATTATTAAGACAGAATAGTTGTACCTACCATAATGTGGACCAAAAAATCCTCCTGCCATTCATAGAGCCTTGTATTGATCTTCTTGTTATATTGTTTTCTATTAAATTATTTTTGATTCTTTGAGATGAGGGGATTCTTGCCAATAATAATGGTGTAATCTTACCCCTGTCACAAATATTGCAATTCATATCCATCTACCTACCCCCCTGGCTAAATGGCAATATAACTTAGTTGGGCCCATGAAGTGAGTGTTTGTCTAGCCAATATTTATTTATATAATTACCTGGCTGGTGTTGCTATCGAAGACGGCATCATAAGCGTATACCCTAGGAGGTTCCGGTGGGTTCACATTGTTCCTGGTGACAGCGACAGTGTTGTTCACGTGGTCCACTGACACACAGTCGTATGAGCTGTCGAGCTTCTCTCTTTGGTCCATCGGCCGGACTCGCACCACCACACGGACATTCTCGACGGTGGGAGCTACAAGCTCCGCGTCCTGAGTAAAATAAACGGTTAATTTTGGCACAACACAGCCTTCTGCTGGATCAACAGGATTGATGCAAATGCTGGCCTTGGTCAGTTACGGTTGACAAACTTTATATGTACATCTAATGAATACTGGTTGGATTCTGT
Source organism: Pheosia tremula (assembly GCA_905333125.1). Classification (NCBI taxonomy): domain Eukaryota; kingdom Metazoa; phylum Arthropoda; class Insecta; order Lepidoptera; family Notodontidae; genus Pheosia; species Pheosia tremula. Next base: position 2,178,235 of record HG995425.1, read on the forward strand.
TGGACATGATGTAAATTCCCTTTGCTTACATGAGAGTCCTGTCTCGGACCAACAGTGGGACATTAAGGGGGTAATTATATCAACATTCATATCAATGTAAGTACCAAAAACACTGCCTTTTTAATTTGTTTATATATTTTAAAGGCGGAAAATGGATTCATAATTATCAATACCTATGGCTACTTCATAAATGACACCCATATTTGCAATGTGCAGGTTACCTTCGTTTTTTTTTAAGCAAAGATCAAGAGCTTGCTTAAAACCAAAAGATTTAATTCTATTGAAGAGATGTATGATTACTAGAAATGTTTAGTTATTTCCAAAGTACTTACCTATTTTTCTTTGTTCTCTACCTATTGATCTATGCCACATATTTGCAATATTCTAATTGCTACACAACTTACCTATTTCGAAATCGTTTCCAATACGGAGTATACTTAGTAAGTAAGCACTTTCAAATTAGAAATATAGATAGGTACCTAATTACACCTAAAATAAATTGAACAAAAAAACGCACGATGCAGCGATTTATTAGAACGTTAATTGCACCAGATGCTACGTCAATACAGCTAAATACGTAATTTCATAGCTATACCCTACATACCTACTAACTACGTAAGCATATAATGTAGGCGTTGGATTCGGCCCTGACATGCTCTCGGATGACTCACAACTTTAATGATATTTAAGGTTCAATACATAATTATCGAAATATTGATTAAAACTGTACAGGGTTATTGTAGTTTTCGAAAAGAATAAAGAATATAAATGGCTAATAAGAATCAGCTAACATATTTCCGGAAATCACATGTCTAGGTTAAACTTACGGGCATTTTTCTCGAGCGCCGCCGCCGATATCACAGCAACATCTATTTTATTAAGTTACACAAAGCAGAGTTACGTCTTTTGTTTGTCGAATATTGAAAAAATCAATACTGACGACCTACTTTTCCGTTTCAATTTCTTTGGCGAACGAAATAGAAATGACGTGACGTTTTCTTCTAATGTTGCCACGTGATGTAAAGGAAAACTACCAATTTGTCGTTTCCGGAAACCGGTATCTCCTCCGTGATAGTTATTTAAAAAAATAAACGCTCATGGATAACAGTTTTAATTTAAAAAAAACATGGGGAATCATCCGTTTTGAATAGATAAGTTATTTCAATTTGATCTAATCAGTTCAGACTGTAATATATAACGTGAAGTAACGGTGTTTCAGCAAATCCAACTACATAAAGGTAACGCTATCTTATATTTAAATCTTAAATTCTTAACACCTACTGACTGACTGAAAGAACGCACAGTGCTAAACCAGTAGACCAACATATTTGAAATTATTGGAGTACCCAAAAGAAGCACTAAGTAGAGATTTTTAAATTACACCCCTAAGACATTTCTTTTGCGCACTTGACCAATAGACGGTATTTTTTATTTTCAGGTTTAAAAAAAGGCTTCGATAAGTATTTATACATTGATTTCACATTTGCCTAAATATGCTTTGACTTGATCGTTAAAATAAACAATATTTTCTTGATCTGAATGAGTTTATATTTATGTTAATCACAGTTATTCCTCCATAAATAGCTATTTAAATTGTTATGGCAACAAAGAAAAATACAGAGTGTAATATAAAATAGTCCCCATTCGAAGGGGTTTATGAGCTGATCCCACATCGTTCAGGGTTTTTGTTGATTTAAGTCTTCTTCTTGAATCTAGGTGATAACATGACCAAATATACGGCATATTTTTAGCTAAAGTAGATTGAAATATATCCCTTCGACAAATCTACTATAAGTCAAAGTTTATATAATTATGGTAATATCTTCCAAATTATTTCCGATTCAGGTTTTGGCGCTCGTTCTACTGTCAATTTCCGGTTCATTCTTCTCCTTTCTTAAGTTGGCAATCGGCAAAGAAATATCAGCCATTTTTGCCAGTGTCAAGTATTTCTTGATGATAATGATGAAGTCGGTGACGATGATATTGATGAAATCAATAATCCCTGATGATAATGATGATTTTGATGACGATGATATTAATGAAATCAATCCCTTACCCCTATGAGAAAAAAATATGAATACTTTACTAAAAAAAACCGGACAACAGGCGTGAACTTGAAAAGTAAAGGTATACCCAAAACCTGCTTACTATAACATTGTATTTTTTTGTAATCATAATTTATCATTATCGGTGGATTATGGGAATATTGTCAATCACAACTACTGAACAAATGCTGTAATGGGTGTGAAAATAATTTTCATCAAATCAATAAACGTCAAAATTTACTTAGTCTTTGGTCAAACTTGGTGAAATTGTTCGCTTAATTGTCTGTGACGTTGTCTTTAGTTCGTCTGTGGACTTCGTTCAAGAATCAAATGTCAAACACTGCTTATGTTTATTTTTATTAAAAATTTAATTTCTTCATGGCTTAATTGCTTAATGATACTAAAATTACACATAATATAATTTATCTAACAAGTATATGTTACAAATATGTCTTCGGAACCTGACGAAACCGCTGTCCATATTGAACGTGTCGACGTCAATGAAAAAGTAAATGAAAATGGATCAATTTGCAATGAAAATTGTGATTCTGGACCCGATACGGTCGAGTCCTGTTCCGACACTCATCCACCACCCTCCGATACCCAAGTATCACCTGTTAAGAACTTGATAAACGATAATTTCGTTGACTTAACGCCAAGCGATGATATGATTAATGAAAGTAGTTTTAGACCGCTTTCCGATGACGACAGCGCTACTGAAAACCTGAGCTTAGAGCACCCAATAAATGATAACATATTAGCCAAAGATATAAATGATACAAAGAGTAATGGCAGTGTAAATGAAATGAATGCTGAAGAAACCATGGTTCCTAATTTAGAAGCTGTAAATAATTTGTCAATGAACATCTGCAGTATTGGTAAAGACCTCAGAACATCAACTGTAAGCCTGACCGAACAGAACTGTACTGATAATAGTGTAATGAACAAATCCTTATTTAGCAGAAGTGCCGAGAACATATCATATAACGAAAACCAAGAAAAACCAGGTGTAAATAGCAACAATAATGAACTGAACACTGAAAAGATTATATCAGAGTTCACAAGTCAGAAGACAAAAGCTAGTGCTATGCAAAAGATTCCAGAAATTACAACAAATTTAGACATAAAATATTCTAGAATACCAAAAGAAATCTTATCGCAGGACATTGGTAGCATAGTTAAAAATGTGCATGGCATATTCTCATCTGTAAGTGGCAGTCTAAAAAACGCATACACCCACCGCACAGTCCAGAAACCCGTTAAACTCACAAAAGCCTTACCCAATGGTAAACTCATGAACGATATCTTCGAAGATGACGGTAACAATTCTAATACCCAATTGACAACTGAAAAAACAACTAACAGTCAAGAGAATATCCCAAATTTGAATTTAAATTCTGAATATACCGTGACAAAGGTGTCTGAATCTGACAGTTCCAGCTTAGAGTCGGGGGACACGAAGACGGATATTCTAAAGTTGCAGATTGAGTCGCTGGAGAGATTACTGTCGGAGCAGAGGAAAGAGAACACATCATTGCGAGAGAGAGTGAAGCAGCAGTGCGATGAGTTGCAACAAAAAGACCAGACATACAAAGATGTGGAGAGCAAATTGGATTCAGTAAGTTTATTATTTACACACACTTTACACACACACATCATGAAAAGTTTTAGATTACTATGATAATAAGTAGGTTCTTTATTAAGAACTAAAGTAGAGTCATTTACAGTATTTATATGATTATGTAGATAATATCTGCTGGTAAAGCAAGACAGAAATATTAACAATTTGTTGAATCAAACAACATTAGGAAAAGAAGTACACTAGTCAGTTTAGTATGCTCCTAGATCAGCCTTTCCCAAAGTGGGCGATAATGCCCCCTGTGGGCGCTGCAGGCCTAAAGGGGGGTAAGAGACCTAGAAAAAAAAATGGGGGCATTGTGGAGAGGCTTACAATTATTAATTTAATTTGAAGTTATAGTGGTTTTTAAGTAGGTGAAAAAATTGGGGCACTACAAATTAATTCATTCTCAAATTGGGCAGTAGACAAAATAAGTTTGGGAACCCCTGTCCTAGATAAAGAAATACATAAAATATATTCCACCAGACTATGCAGGGGCTGCAAAAGGCTAACTCAATAAACTCATCATATTGTTACGTGCGGGGGTAATCAAATGCCGATTACGTGAAATCGGTATTATTCCGAGAACTCCCAGTTCCAGGAATTGCATTGTCCTCGCCTTTTGTTTACTAATAATTTTAATAAAAATAATATGAGATATATTCTGGAAGCCGGTTGCAACATTGTTGACGATTCTAGATTTTTCTTTACAGATCGATAGGGGACCTTGGACCCAACAATGCGTTTTTGTTTCTAGAAGCTTCGATGACTATTTCTCGAGTTATCGATACCTCTTTTATACGCATCGTAACATTACCCCCCTCTTAGTCATGCTCGTCCCGAGCATTATTCGAGCCATGATATCGCGCTAACCGGTCCACATGGACTACCTTTGGTTTTCCTCTAAGTCCCTTCTTGATGCGGAAGGTAACATCATTGATCCTTGTAATGACGGTGTACGGTCCTTCCCAGCGAGCTTGAAGTTTCGGAGACTTTCCCTTTTTGCGAAGCGGATTATGAAGCCACACTAGTGTTCCTTCCTCAAACCCGTTGGTGTTCGAATTCCGATCGTACCGAGTCTTCATCCTTGTACTAGTCTTAAGATTATTCTCCCGTACTCTTCTGTGTACTTCATCCAGCTGGTTTTGAAGTTCACTCACATAGTCTGTAACAGGCTTAGGACTATCGGGTGGCGTGCCTGTTATTGCATCCACTGGGAGCCTTATTTCTCGGCCGAAATTTACCTTGGCTGGAGTATGTCCCGTACTATCATGTACCGCAGATCGATAGGACATCAGGAACAGCGGAATGTATTGGTCCCAATCTCTCTGATGATCGTCCACGACTTTAGCCAAGTGGTTCTCTAAGGTCTGGTTGAACCTCTCGACCATTCCGTCTGACTGCGGATGCGCTGGAGTCGTACGGGTCTTATTGATTCCCAGCAGTTTGCACATTTCCTGAAATAAGGCAGACTCAAAATTCCGCCCTTGGTCTGAGTGAAGTTCCAAGGGTACGCCATATCGACAGACCACTTCCTGGACCAGTTTCTTCGCCACAGTTATAGCTTCTTGATTGGGTGTTGCAAAGACTTCGGGCCACTTAGTGAAGTAATCTTGCACTACTATGATGTATTTGTTCCCATCATCCGTCATTGGAAAAGGTCCAGCAACATCAATAGCGATGCGCTCCCATGGCGCTCCAACGTTGTACGTCTTTAACTTTCCCCTGCTTCTTGTCTGCGGGCCTTTCACTGAAGCACAAGCAGTGCACTTACGGCACCAATCCTCGACATCTTCCCGAGAACGAACCCAGTAGAACCGTTGTCGCACTTTAACCAGGGTCTTCTTGACTCCAAGATGCCCACCAGAAATACCGTCGTGAATGTGCCGCAGAAGAGGGGCCACCTTACTCCTAGGTACTACGACTTGCATGGTTACTTCCTTTCCATCGTTGGATTCCCATTTTCTACATAGTACACTGTCTTCCAGAGTCAAGCTGTCCCACTGAGCCCAATAGCTTTTGGTGGTCGAACTATGAGCAGACACATCACTCCATTGGGGTTTGTTCCCAAGTCGTTTCCAGTCCAATATAGGTCGAAGGTCATCGTCTTCTTCCTGGGCCTTCTTCATGCTGATTCCAGTCCACTCGTCATCAAGTCCGTGTGTCCTGATGACTTTAACCTCTTCTCGTATTTCATTCTTCTGACAGTGCTTGCAGTCTTCGGCACATGGTCTTCGTGACAAAGCGTCGGCGTTGCTATGTCCTTTTCCACTTCGGTGTTCTATCACAAAGTTAAATTCCTGTAATTGCTCGAGCCATCTAGCTACTTGACCTTCTGGGTTCTTGAATTGTAACAACCATTTTAACGCAGCATGATCTGTTCTTATAGTAAACTCCCTTCCTATAAGATACTTCTGAAAATGTTGTAGGGTCTTCACCACAGCAAGTAGTTCACGGCGAGTAACACAGTAATTTCTTTCTGGTTTGGAAAGTGACTTACTGAAATAGGCGATAACAACTTGACGATCTCCCTGTATCTGAGATAAAACACCACCTATTCCTGTGTTACTGGCGTCTGTGTCCACGATGAATCTTCCTTCTCTATTTGGGTAACCCAAAATAGGGGCTTCACATAACCGTTGCTTGAGCTCACTGAAGGCTCCCTCACAAGTCAGGTCCCATATAAAATCGCGTTTCTCTTCTGTAAGTCGATGCAACGGTTTTGCAATGTCCGAGAAGCTCTTAATGAATCGTCTGTAATATGCGCATAATCCCAGAAAGGCGCGCACTTCTGTTTTATTTCTTGGGACAGGCCATTCTTGGACAGCTTTTATCTTCTCAGAGTCGGTTTGGACTCCTTCCGTTGATATGACGTGTCCAAGGTAACTGACTTCCTTTTTAAATAGAGCGCACTTCTTTGGACTAAGTTTTAGATTAGCCTCACGGATCCGAGTGAACACTCGTTCTAAATTCTTCAGATTCTCCTTGAAGCTACGACCCATTACAATGACGTCATCAAGGTAGACCAGGCATACGTCTCCGAGTAAACCCACCATCACTCTTTCCATAAGGCGCTCGAATGTGGCTGGAGCATTACATAACCCAAAAGGCATAACATTAAACTGCCACAATCCGTTTCCGATTCCAGTGCTGAAGGCCGTCTTCTCTTTGTCTTCTGGGCTTAGTTCAACCTGCCAATAGCCACTTTTTAGGTCAATTGTTGAAAACCATTTCATACCACTGAGCATGTCCAGTGTGTCGTCGATCCGAGGTAAGGGATAGCTGTCTTTCTTTGTGACGTTATTCAACATTCGGTAATCCACACAAAACCTTGTACTGCCATCCTTCTTCTTCACCAGCACCACGGGTGATGACCATGGACTCGTAGAAGGTTCAATTATTCTGTTGTTAGCCATATCCTTAATCATATCTGTCACCTCCTTTTCTCTTGCCCATGGTATGCGTCGTGGTCTTTGTTTTATAGGCCTGGCGTCGCCTGTGTCGATCCGATGTTTTACGAGCCCCGTCCTTCCACAGTCATTTCCAGTGGCAAAGATGTCACTAAATTTCAGCAAGAGCTCTTTGGCTTGCTGTAGTTCTGTTGCCGATAAATTCTCTTTAGAAGATTCCAGTAGTTGCTGGATGTGATCCTCCTTCACGTGGGTACCATTCTGTTTAACAGTATCACTATTCAATTGCCTCAGGTACTTCACTTCCTCACATCTTCCAACCACACTATTCTTCTTCAGGTGAACTTCTTCATTACCAAGGTTAAGGATTCTCACCTTAGCAATACCGTTCGACATTAGTAAGGTCCTTGCTGTTATTAAATGTGGATAATTTCCAGAGTCTTCAACGATGAGACATCTTCTTTGCTTGATTTTACGAGGAAATTTCACTTTTATCAAATTTTCTGATCTCGGCGCCAGTGTAGTGTCCTTCAGGCAATAAATATTGCACGGTCGTGATCCTTGCAAACAAACTTCTTGGTCAGGAAACTTTAAAACTCCTTTAGCAACATCCAAAACACAATGCTGATTCTTCAAGAAATCTAGTCCCAAAATACAATCGTCGGTAATATTAGCAATCAGTACTGCCTGTAGATACACTCGGTCACCAATTCTAAACTTTACGTCTGTTTCGCCGAGGACGGAAACTGGCTGGCCGGTGGCTGTCTGAAGATGACATTTTGGAGATCGTCTATTCCATATTATGGTGCGTCTTAGTAGCTCTGGTCTCACAATGGTACGCGATGCACCGGTGTCCACTGTCAAACTACAAGATTTATTATCTATGGTGCCCTCGAGGATCAGACTATTCCCATTAAAAACTTGAGTTATGGTTACTGTAGGGGCTTTATGTTGACCAGCCAGCGCCCGCCCCGCGGCCCTGGCGACCTTTAGTTTAACGGAATGTCTTGATCTTCTTGGGTCGCGGAGTCCTTGACCCTTCTCTTTTTCTTAGGGCATTCAAGCCGAATGTGCCCTTTTTCTCCACACTCATAGCACGTGGGGACAAACCGAGACTTTTTCTCTTCATGAATCATCGCTCTAACTTTATGTAGCCTCGTGTCTTGTTGCACAGCTTCCACCTCAAGAGCATGTGCGAGTGCGTTTTTCAAGGACTGGTGATGTCCCAGTTTCACAGCCCCTCGAACCTCTGAGTTTCTTATGCCATCGACAAATGCCTGCAACAGGGTCACTTCGATGACTTCTGGTGCCGATGAGTAAGCTCGACGAACCAGCCTTTCGATTTCCTGGGCCCACTGCTGGAGGCTTTCACCAGCCTTCTGTGATCGCTCACGGAGTTGCACTCGGTAGACATGTTCCAGGTGCTTATCACTGTAGCGCGTGTCTAACGCTTCCATTAATATCTCCAGGGTCCTTCTTTCAGGCGGCAGGTTTTCGAGAATTGTTAAAGCATCCCCTCGTAGAGCAAGCGTAAGAGCCATGAAAGACTGCTCGTTGCTCCAGCCATTGCCACTTGCAAGTACCTCGAACTGGTACTTGAACGCTGACCACGATGAAGTCCCATCGAAGCGTGGTAGGTCAAGTTTTGCAGAAGATGGTGAAGGCACTGCAATAGATCCACTTGTTTTCAGTTTTATCATCTCCTTATTAAGGGCTTGAAATCGGTCTTCTATGGTATCTTTATTCAGGTTGACCTCTTTATTTAGGGCTTTCAAGCGGTCATCAAGGCTTCCAGTCTTTTGCATTACTTCTTTGTCTAGGACTTCCACGCGGTCTTCAAGAGACTTTACCTTTTCTCCGAGAGCTATTATGCCGGCATCGATTTTCCATACTACAGCTTCCTGGTTAGCCTGGAGCATTTGCTGCATGGTAGCCATTTTTTCCTTGGTATCTTTAAGTTCCTGCTGACTGGCTTCTTGATTGGCCTGCAACATTTTCTGATTGGCCTGTACAACATTATTTATCTCCCGCCGAGTAGCCTCTTGACTAGCCTGGATCATCTTTTGCATAGAAGCCAGCAGTACTGACATGTTCATGTCTGGTGCGCTAACCCCTGGTGCTGCCACAGGTTCCGCTGGAATCTCAGCAATAGCCCGAGGCTCCTCCTCTTCAAGGCTACGTTGACGTGCAGCATCCATTTCCACTTGCCGCCTGGTTCGTGGAGTACGCCCTTCGTCTTCACGTGGTAATAACGGCATTCCGCTTCTGACACCAATTGTTACGTGCGGGGGTAATCAAATGCCGATTACGTGAAATCGGTATTATTCCGAGAACTCCCAGTTCCAGGAATTGCATTGTCCTCGCCTTTTGTTTACTAATAATTTTAATAAAAATAATATGAGATATATTCTGGAAGCCGGTTGCAACATTGTTGACGATTCTAGATTTTTCTTTACAGATCGATAGGGGACCTTGGACCCAACAATGCTTTTTTGTTTCTAGAAGCTTCGATGACTATTTCTCGAGTTATCGATACCTCTTTTATACGCATCGTAACAATATCTCATTAGGCACCCACTAGCTAGACACTTTGAATAATAATTCCCATGTACCTCTCCTCCAGGGATGCTATTTTAAATTATTTGAAAATGTTTATCAGAGAAAGGATCCGAAATCTTCTCGAAGCTCAAATCGCTCCTGTTGAGCTATCAAAATGTTAATTTAATTGAATGTTATAGTTCAAAAACTTTCAATCGCAAAAAGAATGCATTTACGAAGAATTTATGTAGCGATTGCGTAAATCGGTCTCGGAAAGGTTTCGACTCAGTCGCCGCTATAGATTTTGAATTATCCATTCATGTAGAATTATAATAACCTCACAGATGAGCAAACGCGTCGAGAACGCGGAACGCGAGAAGGACGCGGCCGTGATGAGGTACGCGAGCGTGGAGTGCGCCGCGATCGAGGCGCGCCGGGCCGCCGACGCCGCCGCCAGCGCCAGGAAGCAAGCCTCGGTCGAGGTGGAACTGCTCAACAACAAGATCAAAGGCGCGCACGCGGAGAAACAGAGGATATGCCAGTTGTACGACGACAAGGTGAGTACAGACAACTGGGCCTCAAGTCTGCTGATACAATCGATTCATAATCGAACAGCAACCGCATAGTAACTGTCACCTGTGCCAGATATCCCACACATTATTTGTCAAAAGCAGTGTCTCCAACTCTCTTTGTCAAAATGACGGTGTTGACTGGTCTCAAAATACGGTAGATGGTGGAAAATTACGGCAGACCAGTGTTTGCAGCTAAAATACCCAAGCAGTGGATATGCGTAACGTAAAAAAAAAGGTCATTCTTCCAAACAGAAGTAGCAGAATGACCTTTTTTTTTTTTACGTTGCGCACCCCTGCTCTTCCAAACTGAAGCAACAGAATGACCTTTTTATTTTTTTACGTTGCGCATTCCAAACAGAAGCAGCAGAATGACCTTTTTTTTTTTTTTTTACGTTACGCATATCCCAATGCAATGTTGCAGTAATATTTTGCTAAATCAAGTGTTCATTATAGAAATATGGACACGGATGAAATTACGGTAGAATGTGTCACCGTAATAACATGTCTACGGTAGGTGGTAGATCTAGAAAAATTACGGTAGATCTACCGTAATTACGGCATGGTTGGAGACACTGGTCAAAAGTGACAGTTACTATGCGGCTGATTTAAGACATGTCAAATATATCAATATTGTCTCACTCCCTCCTGTAAGCTAAGAGCTTATTGATTACTTATATTTACATGAATACTATACATTGAAATAATTCTTATTATACAGATTGTATCGCGTTTGTTATATGTTTTGTAATCGAATGGCAATAGCATTTCAATAGTTGCGATTACGATACCATTGCCGTTCAATAGAGAGCCCGGTGCTGACACAGTGCTGGGACCTCGCGCACCACCACGGCTAGTTGCCGTCTAGTTATTAGTGAAATGTACAGCAGTCTCTATCTAATCTATCAGCCGATAGACGTCCACTGCTGGACATAGGCCTCCCCCAACGACTTCCACACGTCACGGTCCTCCGCCACTCGCATCCACCGGCTTCCTGCGACGCGTGTGATATCATCGGTCCACCTTGTGGGGGGGGGCCGTTCTACACTACGTCTTCCGATTCGTGGTCGCCATTCTAGAACCTTATAGCAGCAATGTACAGGAGTATAGATCAGCTGTTGAACTCTTGTTGAAATAAAACTAATTTTTAGGATTTTATCGCGTTTATATTTTGATTTTACGTTCCCGACGTTTCGGCTGCTTTACAGCAACCATGGTCACGGGGAGGACTGAGGTGGTTGACGTCCTGGTGTTAAAGTTTGAGAAGAAAATTGGTTTTATTTTAATGTGTAGTATTTGCGTAAATATAAGAAATCAATATGTTGAACTGAGTCTGCCAGTCTGTCTTAAGTCTTCCAACCCGCAAAGTCTGCCAACCCCCACTGGGCCCCCGTCGCATTGAGGGGAGGCCCGTGCCCAGCAGTGGGACATAAAAAAGGGCTGGAATTATTATCATTATCAATATATATATAAATCTCGTGTCACAATGTTTGTCCTCAATGAACTCCTAAACCACTTAACCGATTATAATAAAATTCGCACACCATGTGCAGTTCGATCCAACTTGAGAGATAGGATAGTTTAAATCTCAAATTATAGTCGCAATTTTAATTTATTGCTAATTATTTGTCTGTTATTATTTGACAGTCACAATTATCTGTTAACTCCAAATGATTCTAACAGATGTCGATACCTTTCGACTGGGTTGAGTATGTAATCAATAGATGGCGCTGCTATGGTAAATCTACGAACGTGTCATATAAGCTACATTTTAACAGCATAATTACCACGTGTTGTCGACGCTATAAAATTAATTAAATTTATTTTGTAGTGAACGAAATACCGTATAATTCAATTATTTCCACTTTTTAAATTTTTGGTGTTAGCCACAGCAACGCGTGGCCGGGTCAGCTAGTTATTATATATATGTTGAACTCTTATTCGCTTGCTCGCAGTGCCATGAGCTGATGGGATGCGAGCGCGAGCTGGGCAAGACGCGCGATGAGCTGCGCGAGCTGGAGGGCCGGCTGAAGTGGACGCAGAGCAAGCTGCGGGTCGAAATGGACGCTTACAAGGTAAGTGTCAGCAGCGTAGCCCAGCCGTCTTGGTCCTGGGCATAGTTTTTTTTTTTTTTTTTTTTAAACATTATAGGCAAGTATTTGCTCTCGATCTCACCTGATGGTAAGTGACGATGAGATCTACGATGGAGCATACTTGCCTAGATAGGAAGGCGGCAGTAGATCGAGACGCTACATTCACTAGGCACATGCAGCGCAACTGATCTGACCCGCCATCCATGAATGGCAACACCGACACCGAGTAACTGTCACTTTGGACAGATATCTGTCTAATGTGACAGTTAATATGCGGTTGCTGTTCGATTATGGATCGATCATGTTAGCAGACTTGGGGCCCTGAGGATGCCTCGTTTAGACGCGAAACACGGGTCGAATACTTAATAGATTCGCTTGGTTTCCCGCTTGGTCCCGTCACTCGTGATAGATAGTTTCGCGACTAACATCTTACGAGGAGTTCGGTGTTGCTGGCTTCTTTAATTATCGTTCAACTTGTTTGTTTCATAGTTGGCAAAGTTGACAAGCCGACGGTCAGGATGGGTTCCTCTTCCCCCATTTGTTTGAGTTAATGTATGCAAGTCTTTTTTTTAAACTACATTTGGCTTGTGTGTTAATAAATGTATGGTGTGCGTGTGTCAGGAGAGCGCCGAGCGCGCGGAGCAGCTGTCGCAGCAGGTGTCCGCGCTGGAGGCGAGCCGCGACACCGCCGCCGCCGGCGCCGGCGACACCGCGAGAGCGAAGCAACTCGGTAACCATCGACATGCGACCATCACTATGTAATGTAATCAGTGGCGTAGCATGGGGGGGGGGGGGAGGGGGCGGTCCGCACCGGGCGGCATTTCACGGGTGGCGGTTAGAGAAAAAAAAAATGATATGAAAAAAATATGTAGTAAAACAACAAAATTTCTTTCACTGTTTTTTTCGTATTTTTTTTGTCGTTAGTTAATGATATTCTCATGTCAAAAAATGTTAATTTCACTTTACAGGTTGGCGTTATTGAATACAAGTACTCTTTTTACCATATTATAATGAATAAGAAAAATAAGGGAGCGGAAAATTCAAAATCCGTACCGGGTGCTAAAAACCTATGCTACGCCACTGAATACAATATAATATCGCCGGACAAACACACCAATTATATACGGTCCCATACTAAGCAATGCTTGTATTTAAGGTACCGTGCAATGGACTGGGGGCGAACCCAGTACATATATATATATTATAATACCAGCCCTTTTTAATGTCCCACTGCTGGGCACGGGCTTCCCCTCAATTCGAGGGGGATTAGGCCATAGTCCACCACGCTGGCCCAGTGCGGGTTGGCGGACTTCACACATCTTTCGAGGGGTTCTCTCAGACATGCAGGTCTGCAGCAATCCACCCATAAAGTTAGTAAAAGTAGCGGTTTTTACAAACTTTATGGTGTTGTATCGTTTTAGGTATTTTTTTTAAGCAAACTGAATACATTGAGACATCCAATGCAGAATGCTAAAATCGCAAAAAATCTAAATTAAATCGTAAAGATGTCCACGTTTTTCGTAAAAAAACCAACCATTGACCATAACCATTGACATTTTGAATTTCGCGCCCTGACCTGAGCTTCCACCTTAATTAATGTCTGCTTGTAGAAGCGGATCTGGAGGAGTCCCGCGCCGCGCTGATCCTGTGTCGTCACGAGCGGGACGAGCTGGAGCGGCGGCAGGCCGCCACCGCGCAGCAGCTGCAGGCGGCCGAGCGCCACCGCGACCACGCCACCGCCGCGCTCGCCGCCGCCACCGCGCAGGTCAGCGCCACCATTATCCTAACCAACATTATTAAGCGGGCGACGACCGAGTAAAACGAAAGGAGGAGAAAGGAATGGAACGCGCTGCCGGCGTCTTTGTTCCCCGTTGACTACAATCTGGGTGTTTTCAAGACGAGAGTGAACAGGTACCTTCTAGGCAAGTATGCTCCATCGTAGATCTCACCGTCACTTACCATCAGGTGAGATGAAGATCAAATACTTGCCCGTAAGGTAATAAAAAAAAACGAGTTTATTCATGAGAGAGGGAAGGCAATAGTGATCGAGGCGCATGGTGCACACACGCAGCCACGCATCCAGAACTAGGAACCTACCTAACCATATACATACATAACAATCTTTATCATATTTATTTCTCATATTTACGCGAATACTATACATATTGAAATAAAACTAGTGCTAAGCATTTTATCGCGTTTACACACAATCGATTCATAATCGAACAGCAACCGCATAGTGACTGTCACTTTTGACAGATACCCCATACAATATCTGTCAAAAGTGACAGTTACCATGCGGTTGCTGTTCGATTATGAATCGATTGTGTGAACACAGTTGGGGCCCTGATTGTTGGTACGATTCTACTGGTGGTAGGCTTCGGCCGTGGCTAGTCACCACCCACTGAACAAAGCCATGTCGCCAAGCGGCCTAGCCGTGTTCCGTGTTCCGGTCAGATCAGCTGCGCTGCATGTGCCTAGTGAATGTAGCGTCTCGATCTACTGCCGCCTTCCTACCTAGGCAAGTATGCTGCATCGTAGATCTCATCGTCACTTACCATCAGGTGAGATCGAGATCAAATACTTGCCTATAATGTAATAAAAAAAAAAAAAAAAACGATGTGTGCGGCCAGGTGGAGCGGCTGCAGGTGGCGGTGCAGCGGCTGGAGGAGGAGGCGGCGGAGCTGGCCGCGCTGCGCGCGCAGGCCGCGCTCGCCGACACGCTCGCCGCGCGGCTGCGCAGGTACGCGAGCAGACGAGCGAGCGAGCGAGCGAGCGTCTCTCACACTCTCGCTTGTTACATCAACAAACAAACATACGTGCCTTGAAATTTGAACATATATTTGTGATATAGATATAGAGTCATATATTATGTGTCTAGTAGTGCTCGCGGCTTTGTTTGTAATCGTGAACCGTCCGGACCAGGTGCCCTTTGCGGCAACCGAGTTGTATTAATAAGCTATCCAAATGCTTTTGTGTCAATAAACAGATCAGACACAGGGATTGAACAGACAGACAGACAAATTGTCAGACAGTCAGACAGATAGACAGACAGACAGTCAGACAGACAGACAGTCAGACAGATAGACAGATGTATAACATCTCCCATACACAGAAGCGTTCAACAGAATGTGTTTTGAGGGATTCGCCATTTTCATTTCATCATGTCACATCCATTATTTTATTTATAATGTGTATTTATTGAAAGTGTTATTGCTATTAATTACTTGACATTGTGCAAAATACCCGCTAAGTTGTGGGTGAGGCCATATTCATATGCATTTTATTTCATCGCATCTCATTTCGTAAAGAAAGGTGAAGAAGAATGTGTTTCGCCTCCGGTGTGAAATAGTTTCAGGACATACGGTATTGTATGTCGATGTGGTGGACAGGGAGACGGAGCGAGCGGCGCTGGCGGAGGAAGCGCTGAGCGGGGAGCGAGCGAGCGCCGAGACGTGCGCGAGGCGCGAGGCAGCCGCGCTCGAGCACGCCGCGCGCCTCACCGCCGCGCACGTGGCGCAGCGCGCCGCCGCCGCCGCCGCCGAGGCAGAGGTACGTAGCAAGGCGCCGCCGCCGAGGCAGAGGTACGTAGCACGTGGCGCCGCCGCCGAGGCAGAGGTACGTAGCAAGGCGCCGCCGCCGAGGCAGAGGTACCTAGCACGTGGCGCCGCCGCCGAGGCAGAGGTACGTAGCACGTGGCGCCGCCGCCGAGGCAGAGGTACGTAGCAAGGCGCCGCCGCCGAGGCAGAGGTACGTAGCACGTGGCGCCGCCGCCGAGGCAGAGGTACGTAGCAAGGCGCCGCCGCCGAGGCAGAGGTACGTAGCACGTGGCGCCGCCGCCGAGGCAGAGGTACGTGCACGCCGCCTCGCTAGCGACAGCCCTGGCGCACTCCACACGCCATGTGCTTGCCTCACCGCGGCGACAACCCTGCGCAAGGCTACACGTACATTGGTGAGTCCGCCTCCGCCTGGGCGGGCCGGTCAGTGAGCTGCACCGGGGCAGAAAAGGTTACAGTTGCGCGCTAAAAAGAGAGGCGCCTCGTAGGCTTAATCCTCGGCTAACTGCTGAGATATCTGGAATTCGACGAATATAATTTTCAATCATAAATAAATACAGGTGGTAAACAATTACTCGGTGTGTACGACTTGATATTATTATTTTTTATTTAATAAAACACGCTCCATTATATAGACGCTCACGACCCTGTAATGTAAATGTATTTATTATGTTTAAATTTTATACGTATATAACAATTTGTTACACCCTATACCTAGAATTATGTACGTTTGTGCTATATAATATGAAAATATATTTTTTATATTCAATACTAGCTGTTGCCCGCGTCTTCGTCCGCGTGGTATTTAACAAAGACAACCGTTGACAACAGCCTGCTCGCCCATTCTGAGCCCGCGGGACGCATTGCAGGTAGTTGCTATCAAACTTAATCAGGCGCTGCGCTGCAACATTGGTTTTAATTTTTTTTCGTGAGATTCTACTTTTTTTTCTAAAATAAAAGTAGCCTAAGTTACTCCTTGTTACATCAGCTATCTGCCAGTGAAAGTTCCGTATAAATCGGTCCAGCCATTTCAGAGATTAGCCGGAAAAGACGGACAGACAGACAAAAATTGTAAAAAATGTTGTTTCGGTATAGGTAACGTGTATACATCCAAATGCACTTAGTAAAAAGCGGTTATTTTAATATTACAAACAGACACTCCAATTTTATTTATATGTATAGATGTATAGATAATAATGTAAGCGATACGCATGTATATGTAGTATGTTCGTATTAACTGGTGGTGTGGCGGCAGGCGCGCGCGCAGTCGGGCGAGGCGGCGGCGCTGCGCGCGCGCACGGCCGCGCTGGAGGCCGACGCCGCGCGCCTGCGCACCGCGCTCGCCGACGAGACCGACCGCCGCAACAAGGAGAACCGACAACTGGCCAGGAAGGTCAGACACACACTCAGCGTTGCCAGAAGGTTACTTAGGTAACCTTTTAGGTGACTTTTGACTCCTTCAGGTTACTTCTAGGTTACACGACACAAAAGGTTACATTTAGGTGATTTTTTGGAATTTGCTTGCGGAATGATTTTTTAATTCCCTCCAGTGGCTTGTGTGTGTGTGTGTGTGTGTGTGTGTGTGTGTGTGTAATTACAGATGTTCAGAAGTAGATTTTGTAAATATTAAAATACAACTTTATTTAAGTTATGGAAGAAACTTTTACATTACCCATAATTCTATAAGTTTTTTTTTTTTTGCTTTTGTTCATCTAAAATGTAAAAGGTTACTTTTCCTACAAAAAGGTTACTTTTTGTACATTTTAGGTTACTTTTGCCAAGACCTCGCTGGCAACACTGCACACACTAGCTATTAAGCCTCAGCCTCGAATGTAGCGGGCGGCGGCGGCGGCGGCGCGGGAGCGGCAGGATCTTATGCGTAACATCAAATGGACCGGGACTCGAAAACATCGACGCGGACCGGCCGACGAGCCCCGCTCCCGCCCCGCTGCCCGCTACATTCGAGGCTGAGGCCTCAAACCAGCACCCAGTGCCGTAGCATAAGTCATATTAGCACCCGGTGCGGATTTAAAATTTTTTGCCGCCCTCTTATTTTTGCTATTCATTATAAACAATTTGGGGCATGGTAACGACAAAGAAAACACTCAACGATTTTTTTTTTCTTATCAATTTTTTTTTTCTCTAACCGCCCCCGGCAAAGTGCCGCCCAGTGCGGACCGCACCCTCCCCCCCACGCTACGCCGCTGCCATCACCCCATACGATACTAGTTTCATTCCCATCATATGAGCAATATTAACCCTCAAATTTGTTGAAAGTTATAATGGATTATAATGCCATTATAACGCATGTTTTCCTCTAAACACATCGTTATAATGCCATTATAATCCTTTATAACGGTCTATAAATTTAGGGGTGTATGTTTATTCTCATAAACTTAGTTGCATGTTACAAGAGTGACAGAAAACAGAACATTACACAGTTTTAGGTAGCAAAGATAGAGCTACTATGCATGCTTAATTGAACGACAGCTTGGGACAGTGGTTTCAGCGTAGGCCGGTCGACTCACTGCACCGGGCAGTTGCGGGTACGATTCCCGCCTGGGCAAATTTCTGAAACGATCTTTGGGTAATTTGCCCTGGTCTGGGTGTTAATGGGATCGCCCCCAGTCTATTGTACGGTACCTATAATACAAGCGTTGCTTAGTTTGGCGCCATAGAGTTCGTGTGTTCGTCTGACCTTGCTTTCTTTGCTGAGGGCCGCGGGTTCAAATCCTGGTAGGCAGAAACTTCGTGGGATGAGCACGAATGTTTGTACCCAAGTCATGAATGTTTAATATCTATATATGTATAATACTGGGTTCGCCCTCAGTCCATTGTACGGTACCCATAACACAAGCGTCGCTTATTGTGGGATCTTATAGTTGGTGTGTTCGTCTGGCGATATTATATAACTACCTCCGTCAATTGCAAAGCGAAATGTTTATATACAAGGTGGCCGAGCTGACGGAGGAGTTGGCAGACGTGAAGAGGAAGCTGGAGTGGGAGAGCGGGGAAAACGGAGTGCTGAAGAAGAAACACGCCAGTGCCGTCAAGGTGAGTTCAGGGTTCAAATAAGCGGGTCCATGTTTAAATGTAGCTTATTTTGTGGCAGTTTCTAGCTGTAATTGTGTAGCCGTCGAGTTGCCGACCATGGCCCCAAGTCTGCTAACACAATCGATTCATAATCGAACGGCAACCGCATAGTAACTGTCACTTTTGACACATATTGTATGGTATATCTGTCAAAAGTGTCAGTTAGTATGCGGTTGCTGTTCGATTGTGAATCGTTTGTGTTAGCAGACTTGGGCTCCTGAGGATGCCTCGTTAAGAGGCGAAACACTTGTTGAATACTTTTTTTTTGGATTCGCATCGTTTCGCAGAGAATTGCGAATTAATTGTGGTCCCGTCACTCGTGAAGTCGTGACAGATAGTTTCTCGAATAACATCTTAGAGGAGTTCTGTGTTGCTGGCTCAATTAATCATCGATCAACTTATTTAGTTAAAATTGGAAAAGTTGATAAGCCGAGGGTCAGTGGTGGGTTCCTCTTCCCCACTTTGTTTAACAATGGATTTGCGCCAACTATCGCCTAGTTCTATCAATCTATACAAATAAATAAAATTGGAGTGTCTGTTTGTAATATTAAAATAATCGCTTCTTACTAAGTGCATTTGGATGTATACACGGTACATATACCAAAACAACTTTTTTTACAATTTTTGTCTGTCTGTCTGTTCGTTCCGGCTAATTCTGAAATGGCTGGACCGATTTTGACGGGACTTTCACTGGCAGATAGCCGATGTAACAAGGAGTAACTTAGTCTACTTTTATTTAAAAAAAAAAACCCCCAACCCCCGCCAACGACTTAATATCACACAGGCTGCCGGTCGCGCGGGCTCAGAACGCGCGAGCGGGCTATTGCTAACGGTTATGTCTTTGTTAAATACCACGCGGACGAAGTCGCGGGCAACAGCTAGTTATACATAAATAATGATAAGTAAACGTTAAAAATATACATAATGATGTTCTGTAGGAGTTAAATCGTGAGCTGCAGCGCGCTCTGAAGCGCTGCGAGCAGCTGGAGGCCAAGCTGCCGCCGCCCGACGCCGCCTCCACCAGGACCGGTACGAGGCGCACTCACTCTTGCACACCAGAACATTTATAATAGCTTGCCATGCACCCACAGATCACGAGAGATATGCCGTGCGGTTCAAAATGTATGGGAACTCGCTGCCTCCGCTTTGTTCCCCACCACTCTCTAAAACCAACCAATACGAAGTCTCTTCGGTGCGTGCTGCGTCGCCGCCGTATACAGCGGCCGTACCACGCGACGCACCAGTTTATTCAAAGTATCGTTAGACGATCTATACATTGCCTCGTACATTCACTCAGTAGCGAACATAGGTGGTACTTAAAGAGCCATGTATTTTGTACAAAAATAAAAAAGTCGTTGTGCTACATGAAAACTAAAATAACATAATAAAGGCATTAAATATTTTTTGATTTGTTGTTTTTAATGATTTTAAAGACGAATAAATAAAATACTTAATTCTGGCTGGTGAAACGAGATTCCATCTTTCGCGTAGTTCACTTTGCTGCTAGTATTTTTGCATACAAACACGGAACAACCCGGCATTTTGAAAAAAACTAGAGCACCGGCACCGACGTGCAGTTGCAGTGGACTGACGGCGAAAATTGTAGGTTAGCCAAATGCACGCTAACTTTGTGCGCAAGCCCACCGCTTTCATAACATATCTCCTCTAATATATCTGTGCATGCACCTATTATTGTTTACTTATTACAACAATTATATTTATTGATTTAAAATATTTTTTTAAGGATTTTATCGCGTTTATTTTATGTTTTTTACGTTCCCGGCGTTTCGGCCGCTTTACGGCAACGTCGGGAACATAAAATAAAAGCGATAAAATATGATTAAAATTTGTTTTATTTCAATGTGTAGTATTCGTGTAAACATAAGAAATGAAGCAAGCGTTCTACCAACTTGGCTATTGCATTGAAATAAAACATATTTTAATTATATGTTATTTTATGTTTTTACTATCGTTTACCTTACGATAGTATTGTTTGGCTATCGCTTCGTATTATTTTTATGAATCATTCAATGAATTGTGGTGCTAGGTTCTGTGACGTCACTGAGCAGCGGCGAGAGCGCGCCGCACGAGGACCGGCTGCAGAACGGACACTCCGACACTCTGCCCGACATACAGGTGTGTGACCATTCCCAAGTCCAATTCAGTGTTGCCAGATGTGATTTTCTATTTATACCCAAATTTGAAATTATTTTTCTCCAAAATGATACAATTTGCTTGAATTTGCTTGAATATCGGCTTAGCTTTTTGCCTTTTTCTTATTTTTTCCTTGAAATACTGTTCTAATTTCCAAACTGAAGCAGCGGAATGACCTTTTTTTTTTTTTTTTACGTTACGTATCCCCACTGAGCGAGATGGTTTAACGCGTGCGTTCGTAACATGCGTTGTGGTCATCCTACAGGTAATCCCACAGAAACTAAAAATTACCCAAAATTCTCCATGGTATTTTTTTTTTCGCCAAGAATTTCATGTCTCCAAAATTTCTCCAGAGCCAAAATTTTTACCCAGAATTGCGAAAAAAATACCCAATCTGGCAACACTGGTCCAATTACAACATTTATCGACCATTCCGCCAACGACAAGTGTAGGGGAGATTTAAAAAAAAAAACAAAAAAAAGTAAGGTGCATCGACGATTATCCGGTAACTGGTGCGCTAATTTCAATTAAGCATACTGTAAAATGAGAAAATAATCCATGTTTTTGCAAAAAAATGTAGAACGAATAAAAAGCTATAATATTTTGGATGGCTACATTTTAAAGCTTGTTTTTCGTACAGTCAAACACCCTATTGCTTTAGCTAAATTTAGCCCCTGTAAGTGAAGAAATAAAGATAAGATGTGCGCGTTCCCTAATAACGCTTATAATCTACCCGGGGCTTGGTCATACAATAATCTTTTTCTAATTTACACGCTTCATCCAGGAGCAGGCGAATGCGGTATGATATATATTGATTTGAGTTTAATTTTTCAGATAAAGTTACCAAGTTTGTTCGGTCGAATATTAGCAAAGGTTAGATGGAAGATCAATGTTGTATTTTTCATTGTACGTCTACCGTTCATTTTGCATTATGGTATCACTACTCAACACGAGATGACGCTACTGCTAATAAGCGCCACCTAGTGTCAATATCATGACTCACTAGTACTCGAAGTAGATAATAGATGGCGTATATTTACTACTTCTGGAAGTAGTTAATAGATGGCGTTAATGTGTCCTTTGACTGCGCTGTAATTTATGTATAGTAGATATGGCTTGTGTAATCTAGCGCGACTAGTGTCGACAACGTCACGAATTAGTACTGAAATGACATTATAAATAACGTTTTAAGGTGAAAGGATAGTAGTCCGTAGATAGACTGCAATTATCCGTACATTAGTACTGCTACTTGACACGAGATGACACCACAGTACCGATATTGTTTGAAAGCGCATCTAGTACTGCTATTAGTCAATAGATGTCGTTGTGGATGCACATATTGAGCATTGTGCGGTGGGCAGGTGCGCGAGCCGGACCGGCAGGCGCTGATCGAGCGCATCGTGTCGCTGCAGCGCGCGGCGGCGCGGCGCGCGGAGCGCAGCGAGTTCCTGGAGGAGCACGCGCGCCAGCTCACCGCCGAGCTGCGCGGCAAGGCGCGCCTGCTGCGCCACCTGCTGGCGCAGCAGCCGGCCGGCGCGCTCGCCTCGCACCAGCGCGACGCCAACAAGGTGCGTCCACTCGCCTGCTGCTGTACCTGCTGCGCCACCTGCTGGCGCAGCAGCCGGCCGGCGCGCTCGCCTCGCACCAGCGCGACGCCAACAAGGTGCGTCCACTCGCCTGCTGCTGTACCTGCTGCGCCACCTGCTGGCGCAGCAGCCGGCCGGCGCGCTCGCCTCGCACCAGCGCGACGCCAACAAGGTGCGTCCACTCGCCTGCTGCTGTACCTGCTGCGCCACCTGCTGGCGCAGCAGCCGGCCGGCGCGCTCGCCTCGCACCAGCGCGACGCCAACAAGGTGCGTCCACTCGCCTGCTGCTGTACCTGCTGCGCCACCTGCCGGCGCAGCAGCCGGCCGGCGCGCTCGCCTCGCACCAGCGCGACGCCAACAAGGTGCGTCCACTCGCCTGCTGCTGTACCTGCTGCGCCACCTGCTGGCGCAGCAGCCGGCCGGCGCGCTCGCCTCGCACCAGCGCGACGCCAACAAGGTGCGTCCACTCGCCTGCTGCTGTACCTGCTGCGCCACCTGCCGGCGCAGCAGCCGGCCGGCGCGCTCGCCTCGCACCAGCGCGACGCCAACAAGGTGCGTCCACTCGCCTGCTGCTGTACCTGCTG
Organism: Pheosia tremula; assembly: GCA_905333125.1. Taxonomy (NCBI): domain Eukaryota; kingdom Metazoa; phylum Arthropoda; class Insecta; order Lepidoptera; family Notodontidae; genus Pheosia; species Pheosia tremula. The sequence goes on from HG995425.1 coordinate 2,201,482, forward strand.
CGCCACCTGCTGGCGCAGCAGCCGGCCGGCGCGCTCGCCTCGCACCAGCGCGACGCCAACAAGGTGCGTCCACTCGCCTGCTGCTGTACCTGCTGCGCCACCTGCCGGCGCAGCAGCCGGCCGGCGCGCTCGCCTCGCACCAGCGCGACGCCAACAAGGTGCGTCCACTCGCCTGCTGCTGTACCTGCTGCGCCACCTGCTGGCGCAGCAGCCGGCCGGCGCGCTCGCCTCGCACCAGCGCGACGCCAACAAGGTGCGTCCACTCGCCTGCTGCTGTACCTGCTGCGGCACCTGCTGGCGCAGCAGCCGGCCGGCGCGCTCGCCTCGCACCAGCGCGACGCCAACAAGGTGCGTCCACTCGCCTGCTGCTGTACCTGCTGCGGCACCTGCTGGCGCAGCAGCCGGCCGGCGCGCTCGCCTCGCACCAGCGTGACGCCAACAAGGTGCGTCCACTCGCCTGCTGCTGTACCTGCTGCGCCACCTGCTGGCGCAGCAGCCGGCCGGCGCGCTCGCCTCGCACCAGCGCGACCCCAACAAGGTGCGTCCACTCGCCTGCTGCTGTACCTGCTGCGCCACCTGCTGGCGCAGCAGCCGGCCGGCGCGCTCGCCTCGCACCAGCGCGACGCCAACAAGGTGCGTCCACTCGCCTGCTGCTGTACCTGCTGCGCCACCTGCTGGCGCAGCAGCCGGCCGGCGCGCTCGCCTCGCACCAGCGCGACGCCAACAAGGTGCGTCCACTCGCCTGCTGCTGTACCTGCTGCGCCACCTGCTGGCGCAGCAGCCGGCCGGCGCGCTCGCCTCGCACCAGCGCGACGCCAACAAGGTGCGTCCACTCGCCTGCTGCTGTACCTGCTGCGCCACCTGCTGGCGCAGCAGCCGGCCGGCGCGCTCGCCTCGCACCAGCGCGACGCCAACAAGGTGCGTCCACTCGCCTGCTGCTGTACCTGCTGCGGCACCTGCTGGCGCAGCAGCGGCACTCGCCTACTGCTGTACCTGCTGCGGCACCTGCTGGCGCAGCAGCGGCACTTGCCTACTGCTGTACCATATAAGTAATATATTCAGGGTTTGTCTCCAGTGCATTTTACAGTATCTATAATACAAGTTATACTTACTGTGGGACCGTATAGTTGGTGTTCCCCGGTTGGTGTGGTCCGGAACTCTGAATTTCAGAAACAGTACAGAGCCCATGTAATATTTATTTATACACCGTTAATTTTTCACGCCGCTCAGCTGAAACGGAAGTTGACAAAGGTAACTGAAACATTCTGTGACACCGACGCAAACTCTGTTATCCAGTAATCACGACTTGACAAAATTTAACACAAATTTAATAAGCAGACTTGCTCATATATTACAGTCCTAAGCAGTCTTGCTCATACATTACAGTCCTAAGCAGACTTGCTTGCTTTAATCAGTCCTGTCAGAATATTAATCCCGTCGCGTGGGGTGTGTGCGCAGAAGGAGATAGCGCGGCTGGGCGGCGGCGCGATGGCGGCGCTGTGGGGCGGTGGGGCGGATGGGGCGGACGAGCTGCCGCCCGCGCTGGCGCTGGACGTGACGCGCCGCCTGCAGGCCGTGCTCGAGGACGCGCTGCTCAAGAACATCACCCTCAAGGTGACACTGGACCTCCGTTCACAAACCTACCATATCCCCCCATTCACACCCTTACCACAGCCCCCCGATTCATACCCTTACCATAGCCTCCCATTCACAAAGTTACCATAGCCCCCCAATCTCACCCTAACCTAACCTCATGATTCACAAACTAGATAGCCCCCCGATTCAGAATCAGAATCAGAATCAGAATATTTTTTATTCACGTAGACCATTATTGTACAGTACTTATGAATCGTCAAGTTACAAAAATATTATGCTACTGCTTTACCACCCGTTCGGAATGCCGTTCCTATGGAGAAGAACGGGCAAGAAACTCCATGGTTGCTCTTTTTTTTAAAATAGATCTTTTACATTTTTGAGCAATACATTGTTATAGGTATGTGAGAACAATGTAGGAACGGCTAATCAAACTTTAGCAGCAGGTCAAAAAAAACAAAAAGTACTAACTAAGTATAAAATTACAGTTAATGGCTACATGGTTCCCACATTTACAAATTACTTATGTAAATGAAAATAAGAAGGAAGAAGAGAAATACAAAATCTTAATAGTCTGCTCAAACAAGGTCATTTATATTCCTGAGGAGCCGGACCAGCATCCAACCAAGCATTTTTATCCTTAAGATAAGCATCTAGTGTATAGTATGCCTTCTTACATAGCGTACGTTTTATGCACGCTTTGAATTTATTTTCACTAAGTTCGGTAATGTCAGAGTGTATTTTATTATAAAATTTAACACAATACCCCATGAAAGATGTGTGAATCCTTGCTAGTCGAAAGTGTGGTTGATCTAATTTGTTTCTATTTCTTGTATTATAACGATGTTGATCACCGAGCCTTTTAAAGAGAAATAAATTTTTCCTAACATACATAATGTTTTCATAAATATATTGGCATGGTACTGTCAAAATATTAGTTTCCTTAAATAATTCTCTTAGGGATTCGCGACTGCCCAAATTATAGATGGCCCTAATAGCCCGCTTTTGTAAAATGAAAACCGATTCTATGTCAGCTGCTCTCCCCCACAATAGTATTCCATAGGACATAACACTATGGAAGTAGCTGAAATAAACTATTCTTGCGGTGTTCACATCGGTTAGTTGCCGAATTTTCCTAACAGCGTAGGCAGCGGAACTAAGTCGTCCCACTAAGACTCTGATATGAGGACCCCACTGTAACTTAGAGTCGAGCGTTATCCCTAAGAAAACCGTGTCTTTAACAAATTCAAGCTTCTCATTATTCAGTACTACATCGCAATCACTACTTTTGACATTTGGTAAAGAAAACCTTATACATTTAGTTTTCTTGCTATTTAACGCTAAGTTATTAATAGTAAACCAGTTATGTACCTGAAGAATAGTGTCATTTACGTCGTCAAAATTATTTACATGTCGTCCCACTTTAAAAATCAAGGAGGTATCATCAGCAAATAACACTATCTTCATCTTATTTTGAATTATATGCGGTAGGTCATTTATATATACTAAAAACAGGAAAGGACCTAAAATCGATCCTTGCGGAACACCCATTTTTACTGCAGAGCCTAACGATTTAGTACCATTTATAAGAACACTTTGCCGTCTGTCTCCTAAATAAGATTTTACAAGATTAAGAGCATTATCTATAACACCGTAGTGCTCTAATTTAAGTAAAAGGACTTCATAATTGACGCAGTCAAATGCCTTTGAAAGATCACAGAAGACGCCAATAGCATCCTGTGAGTTCTCCCATGCATCATAGATATGCTTTATTAGGGTTACACCGGCGTCGGTTGTGCAACGTCCCTTGGTGAAACCATATTGTTGATCGTGCAGGATGTTATTTGCGTTAAAATGATGTAACATTTGTGTAAGCATTATCTTTTCAAACACTTTACTAAAAACTGGCAAGATAGAAACTGGCCTATAGTTGTTAGGATCTTTACTATTACCGGACTTAAAAAGCGGTATTACTTTACTGTACTTCATTAAATCCGGAAAGACTCCCTGATCTACACATTCATTAAAAATTAAAGCTAAATAAGGGGCTACAGTATCAATAATAGTTCTACATGCTTTCACAGACATTCCCCATAGATCTTCTGTTAGTTTAATTTTTATATCATTGAAAGCTTTAACAATAGTTCGGCCACTAATATGGTCAAACTTGAATTTAACAGGGCAATCAGCTATGTTTTTTTTAAGAAGTGAAATTGAGAGACGGGGGGAGCAGTTCAGAGATTCTGTTGTTTTTACAGGGATGTTAGTAAAAAACATTTCAAACTCCCGTGCTACCTCGGTATCTGAGCATATGAGACCGCGTGGAGTCTCCAGGGTATAATCTGTACTGCGCTGTTTCGTCTTCCCAGTTTCACTGTTAACTATTTTCCAGGTGGCCTTTATTTTATCATCGGCAGATTTTATTATTTTACTAATATATATGGCTTTAGCTGCCTGACATACTCTCCGAAACATTTTCGAATAATTTGAAACATACTGAGTGAAGGCTGGATCACTAGTCTGGACTTTTAGTTCATAAAGTTCAAATAACTTTTCCCTACTCTTACGAATTCCTCGTGTCGCCCAATCACTAAAAGTAAATTTAGGTTTGATAATTTTAGTTTTGAGTGGGAAAATATTATCAAACTCAGTGTGTACAATTGAAAAAAATTCTGAGTAAAATCTATTAGGATCAAAGTTACAACTGGGAGAACCTAATTTACTATTCAAAATGTTATTATATTTTTGCAAGTTCCCAGCTGTTACAACCCTACCTTTTATTTTTATATTTTTTAAAGTGGAGGTAGAATTGATGGCGATCGTTTGTCCACTATGATCTGATGGTAAATAATTAACAACCGCTTGATCTAAGTATTTACAACTACAAAAGATATTATCGATGCATGTGGCGGAAGTTGAAGTTATTCTAGTCGGTTCAAAAAATACATTTTTCAAATTAAACGATTTAAAAAGGCCTAACAGTCTATCACTATAACAAGTATGTTCCAAAATATTAATGTTAAAGTCACCACACACTATAATCGACTTTACTAACAAAGATTTTTTTCAACACATCTTCCATTACAGTTTCAAATGTATTAAAATTCTGAATGTGTGGGGGTCTGTAAACACTCAGTATGATGTGCTTATCCAGCTCAACACAAGAAATCTCGATAACTTGCTCAATCGAGAGCCCAACTATTTCCTTTCGTTCTCTTGACTTAATATTTTTCCTAATTAATATTAGTGTACCACCATGAAGCCTGGACTTGCGGCTATAACAACTTACGACCGAATAATTTTCATAGTTTATTAACATTTCATGTTCTTTAAGCCAATGTTCGCAAATACAAACAATATCATATCGCATTCTTTCTAAAAATAATTCAATTTCTAATGTTTTGGAAGCAAATCCTTGTATATTCTGATTAAATAATGTTAAAGTTCCAGGCCTCTCTTCCTTCTTATTACAATTATAATCTGTACATTTTTGTGAAACGCCAGAGATACGAGTACTAGGACGTATCTCTATTGTCAGTCTCGGTAGTTTAAACAGTCTATCACAGCATTATTAGAATTACTAGATAATACTGACTCGTCTCTTATTCTAGGCTTTGTTATATTACTTATAACAGAGTTAATATTATAGGCTAACAATGTAGCAATCATGTTTTTAGATTTTTTAGGAAGAAACATTGCTTCCTGAGTAAGTTTAAATCCACTAATAAACTTGTTAGTGTCAAAAAATAAAATATTGTCATTATGACATGATATCGTGTGCATTAAATTATTAATATACTGAATGCACTTATTATGCCCTTCTGAAAGAGAGTCAGAGTAAGGAAAGGCACATAGCATGAGTTTTCCTATATTTAGTTTTAATAAGGTGTCAACACCAACCACAATGTCCCTTTTCCTAATTCCAAAACTATTACCTAATAAAACAATTACAGTGGTTTCGCTATCAATTTCTGCTTGAGCTATTTTGTCTATTAATAAATCGAAAGGCAAGTTATTATAGCAGAAATTAGTTACATTATGACTAAGCTTATTACATAATAGTGAGCCGAAACCTATACCAAAACTATCTGAAAATATCAACGTTTTGCTTTGACTTTTTTGTTTGGAACAGCTTTCTACCGGATGAGTTGACTCTGGCAAAGGTAGATCATGCTGAGGTTGAGGAGATGACAAAGGGGCGCAGTTGCACGAGAGATTGTTAGTCAGCGACTCGTATCTCTCGGCATTATACCGCACCAAGTCCACCAGTTCCCCGGCCTGCTGCATGTGCTCGCTTAGTTGACTTTGAGCAGCTTCATATTTATTAAAAATATCCTTCATAGTTATTTCCCTCAGAATCAATTCATCCCGTAGATGCTGTGTATCTATATCATATACAGATTGACTGTACTCGAGATCCGTTGTACATGACTCTAATTGATTTACTAGTTGTGCACGCTCTTTCATAAGGCAAATATTTGTCTTAAAATATCTTTGCCTTTTCAATGCCTTCTTGGTTTTACGTATGACATTTTTGATTCTAATATATTTTTTTATCTTATTACTGCTTTTGAAAAGCGGACATATGTTGGAGTTGGTGTCGTCACCAGTCAAGTCAATAGTGATGGCTCGCGAGTCACACACAGCGCTGGACCCGCCACATACAACTAACTCATCATACAGGCTTTGGGTAGTAGCAGCCTGCTTACAAATTTGGATGGATTCCATCTCGGATATAGCCTTATGGGCTTCACTCAACTGAGTTTCGAGCTCAGTAATACGCTGCAGGGCCCGCCCGTGTGTGTGACTGCATTCTTCAAAGCCGGATACAATAGCACGGAGTTGTTCATATTGATCAAGTATGTCCATATGTTGAACATGTAACTCCGCCAGTTCGTTCTTGAGGTTGGTGTTCTTGTCGATGATATGCTTAACTTCCACCTCGCTGTCATCTCTCTCCTGTAGCAGTTGTTGGCAGAGGTTTTTGGAGGACTCCAGTTCTTTAAGAGTTGCTCTTAGTTTGTCCTCCATGTCACGGGTAGTTGCTCTGCGGGTCATCATTTTGTGATTATTTGGTGTTAATCTGGAATGTGAAAATAAACCAGCAGAGTGATAATGTACAAACAGTTGGGTAAGCGACAGCTGTGAAGTAAAAATAAACAACAAGTTAGTAAATTGTTGAATTAGTAGATAGATTAAGAATTAAGATAAAAATAAAAATAAAAATAAAAATAAAAATGTGGGTAGATAAGAATAATATAAGAAATTATTCAGGCAGAATACAGTAATTGGATAGGACTATAAAGAATGTTGTGTCTTATAAATAAATAAGGATATTTGTGCAGTATTTTGTAGTGTAACAATGTCTGTGGCGATTCTGTAGTCGTCGCTTTCGTTTCCACCGTATGTCAAACAAAAGGAGACAAAACTATGCCAATATGTGTACTGGACGTAACTCACAAGAGTGAGTTGTGGTTTTTATATGTTGTGGAGTGGTTATAAACTTATAACAAAAGTAATAAAAACAATACTCCCCGTGAGAATTTCAAATTCTGTCCGTTTGTTCACTTTGTTAAAGCTGACAGCTGGTCCAAGTTTCAATTTCAATAAAACACCAATAAAACATATCACTGGGTCTTGAAAACTTATAGTACACGTATTTCAATTTAATCTAATTAATTTGACACTTAAATAAAGGGATAATTTATTTTTTTACAATTAATTTACACGAGAGGTCTTTTTAAGCGACCGGTGGCTAATGTTGCCAACACCAAAAAAAAAAAAAAAAAGATTCACAAACTTACTATAGCCCCCCTATTCAAAAACATACCATAAACCCCCGATTCACAAATTACCATAGCCCCCGATTCACAAACTTACAATAGCCCACCCATTCTCACCCTTACCATAGCCCCCTATTCACAAACATACCATAGCCCCCAAATTCTCACCCTTGCCATAGCCCCCCCATTCACACCCATACCATAGCCCCCGATTCATAAACATACTATAGTCCCACCATTCAAAACCTTACGATAGCCCCCCGATCTACATCCAGGACCGCCGCGAGCCAATGTCTGGTGCCCATAATACGAGCATTACTTAGTTTGAGCTGGTACAGTATGTTTATTGCAGTCTTTCCCTAAGTGGGCGATAATGCCCCCTTGTGGGCGCTACAGGCCTAAAGGGGGGGCTTGCCGCCCCCTTCTCTCTCTCTAGGTCTCTTAAGACCCAAAAAAAATGGGGCGTTGTGTAGAGGCTTACATTAATTAATTTAATTTGAAGTTATAGTGGTTTTTAAGTAGGTAAAAAATGGGGGCGCTAAAAATAATTCATTCTCAAAGTGGGCGGTAAACAAAATAAGTTTGGGAACCCCTGGTTTATTGTATGCATATATTATTATACTTAGTATAGTTATTCGTTCGTCTCTGACTGATATGCCTCCTAATAATTTTCTCAGGAGAACATGGACACCCTAGGAGCAGAGATCTCAAGACTAAAAGAACAATTGAAAGCGAACGAGTCGTCGAAATGAATTAATTAAAACTATAACATTTAAGTGTTACTATTATGATCGTTAAATTAACGTATTTTATTCAATTTCATAAACATTCCAAATTTAAAATGCCAATGATTGTGAGATTTTGTTGAAAATTGTCTATTGTTTTGAACGCGACTGCAGCGCCATCTGCGTAGCTTGTGGTGCGGTTGAAGTGGTCGCTACACGTCCCTACGTACACTCGCAAACGCATGTGCTACACAATTCGCCTTAGCTTTTTGTGTTCGCGACAGTCCGTATTAATTATTTCATCCTCTCAGTAATATGTACATCAATGCGTCAGAGGCGTTAAGTTTGTGTTGGAGTTCTTTCAATGACTATTTATTACTTACACTAAAATTTTAATGTGAAAGTTTGGATGGATGTATGTTTGTTTATCAATCACGCCAGAACGGCTGAACGGATCTGGATAAAATTTGGCACCGAGATAGGTTTTAGTCTGGAATAGCACACAGGCTACTTTTTTTCCCAGTAAAAAGGACATACTTTTTAATCGCGGGTAACACCGCGGGGCGCTGCTAGTTGTTCATATTTTAATTTAATTATTCAGTATTTGTATTGTATTATATTCTGTATTATTTGTATTGTATTCTGTTTGTGTAGTATTGAGGATTGGTGGGTTACCGCCTCGCTCCTGGGGTCAGTTTGAGGCTAGCTTATTCAGACATAGGTCGTCTCAGTCTCCTTTGACATCAGTGCGGTATGCAGTTTATAGTCAGCGGATACCGCTCATATCTGAACAGACCGCGGAGAATATCGATGGTATTTTTTTTACCGCCTAATATAATAGTTTTATTTGTGGATAAATAATGGAAACGTGGTATTTATTTATGTTTCTTTTTAAAAATAATTTGTGTATTATGTAATCAAAACATATTTATAACTTTACAGAAAGTACTTTTATTTTGGCAAATTCTTTGTAAATGTTATTTCTTTTAGTCTATAAATTTTGTGGTTCTTCCTAATTGACAATTATAGTGCAAAAATCGTGTGTCATAGCTGGATATAGCATTATCATATATCTATGACACAGATCTGGATAATAATATGTCTAATACATAAAAACGTAGGGCTGTATGTACTCAAGGGGACCGAGGCCTGAGATATTGGTTACTTACCTACCTAAAATATGGCAAAGAAGGGGGGGGAGGGAACGGGTTCTGATAGGGCTTGGGTACGCCTGAGCTGAGTTTGCACCACCACCAGATAAATAAACTGTACTCGGTCCTGATCATCACATAAGTATGACGTCATAGATGTATGATGATATTGTGTGGCCCCATACTGTAAAGAATATGTACCAGTGTATTGTTAGGCGGTGTGCTCACTGCATGAGATTTGTTAATCGTCATTGTAACATTGAGGGTCAAATTAGCCCTGAAGCCCACGTTGCACGGGTCAGTCAAGTCGACTTTGGTTAAAAGGGAAGCTCAGGGTCAGGGCGCGAAATTCAAAATGTCAATGGTTTTTATTTTTTTACGAAAAATTTGGACATCTTTACGATGTAATTTAGTGTTTTGCGATATAAGCATTCTGCATTGGATGTCTCGATGTATTAAGTTTGCTTATCGCTTTAGGTATTTTTTTAAGTAAACTTAATACATCATAAGGGCATAAGAGTAATCAATTATTATTTCTGGACCAATCTCTGTTTCTTTTAGGTCGTTTTATAATATAATGAAAATGTCATAGAATTGTTAATCCATTTACATTTATCATGAAATAAGTGCAGAGAAATGTCTTTGTAAGTGAATTAAATACTTCTATGACTTTAGGGGTAACCTTATTTTTGTGTTCAACAAATTCTCAGCCAGTGTGGGTGCCGCCTAACGTTGTTGAAATTATGATAAAATCTATAATTATAGTGATTATGAAACAAATATATTGTAATGTATATGATTGTTGTTTGTATTTAAATTATAAAGATTTGTCTATATTCATGCGAACGCGCCCTTATGTAAGGGCCTAATGGGAGGGGGGGGGTCAGCAACCCCGAACTCCTCTAAGATGTTAGTCGAGAAACTGTCTGTCACGGGTGTCGGGACACCAATTAATCTGCTAGTCTCCGCCTCATTCGTAGCCCAGCCGTTCTGGGAATGCCTCGTTTAGAGGCAAAACACGTGTCCTATACTTTTTTTAGATTTGCTTCGGGGAGAATAAGAGTCTCCACACTCGTGGCATCACCACATAAAGTCAATGGTTGAGCGGACGAAGACGCGGGCATAAGCTAGTTGGTGAAAATATTATCGCGATCATTGTTGTAAATGGATATTTTAACGTGCATAAGATGATTGTTATATGAAATATAATATTCAGCAGACAATTCGGTATTTTTAATTATCTATACTCTATACATATAAATAAAATTGGAGTGTCTGTTTGTAATATTAAAATAACCGCTTTTTACTAAGTGCATTTGGATGTATACACGTTACCTATACCGAAACAACATTTTTTTAAATTTTTGTCTGTCTGTTTGTTCCGATTTTGACGGGATTTTCACTGGCAGATAGCTGATGTAACAAGGAGTAACTTAGGCTACTTTTATGTTAGAAAAAAACATAGGATCTCACGAAAAAAAAATTAAAACCAATGTTGCAGCGCTGCGCCTGATTGAGTTTGATAGCAACAACCTGCAATGCGTCCCGCGGGCTCAGAATAGGCGAGCAGGCTGTTGCCAACGGTTGTATTTGTTAAATACCACGCGGACGAAGTCGTATCGTCTTCAATAAATCCGAATCAGGATATTTTTTTTACAGAGACCGATGGAGGCTAATCGTTCGATCCAAGTGTGGACTATCGAACGATGATCGCGATCCTCAGACATGAGGGACCGACCATAGAGAGAGAGAGAGAGAGAAATATAAGAAATCAATATGTTAAACATATTTATTTATTTAAAGTCACAGCAATCACAGATCATCAATATTACACTATAATTAATTATTTACACAGCGATCCGGTCGGCTATCGCTTGAGAACCATCATGGGCTTGGTTATGCCGAACGCCGAGATCAAATCCTGGAACGATGGAATAATTCTATAAACAAACATTGTTTTTTTTTTACTTACTCTAGATACTATTGAAATAAAAACAATATTTACGGATTTCATAGCGTTTATTTTACGCGTTTCGTTTATAAATAGAATCCGTAAAATTTAGTTTTATATTAATGTGTAAATCAATCCATACTTATAAAGAGGTAAAGTTTGTTAGTTTGTGTGTACGGAGCAATCTCCGGATCTACTGATCCCATTCGGGAAATTCTTTCACTAATAGGAAGCATATAGCAGTGATAGCCAAGTTGGTAGAACACTTGCCTCTGTATTGAGAATTGTAGGTTCAAACCCCGGCTCGCGCCCCTAAGATTTCATGTGCAAATCTCATTTTCAACCATGATTATCACTTGCTAAACGGTGACTATAGCATATAGCAAAGCTACGTTTTATGGAGGTACTGCGGGCAGTAGCTATTCTATTCTAATATTAAAAAAGGAAAAATCAGTCAGTTTGGATTTGGATGTAGGATTATTTCTATATCATCCCTGAGTTCTATATGCTATGTTTCATCAAAGTACGCGGGGGTCAGCGGGGGCGGGGGGAGGGGATGTCAGTGGATGGCGGGGGTGAGCGGTTGGCGGGGGTGAGCGGGCGGCGGGGGTCAGCGGGCGGCGGGAGTCAGCGGGCGGCGAGGGTCAACGGGCGGCGGGGGTCAGCGGGCGGCGGGGGTCAACGGGCGGCGGGGGTCAGCGGGCGGCGGGGGTCAGCAGGCGGCGGGGGTCAGCGAGCGGCGGGGGTCAACGGGCGGCGGGGGTCAGCGAGCGGCGGGGGTCAACGGGCGGCGGGGGTCAGTGGGTGCGTACCTGCCAGCGCTGCATGTCGATGGACACGATGAACTGGTTCTCGTCGGCGCCGCGCGGCTCCTGCTGCGACGCCGGCACCGGCGTTATGACCGGCAGCTCGCTCTCCGGGTCTAACAATATATATGTTATAGTTACAAAAATGTGTCGAGATGTCGCATAGATAGTTAAGGTTTGTAGTTTGAGTGGCTAACTACATAGTATTAGTTTGGGTGACTACTATAGTTCGGGTAGCTCGTATATATTTTGGATGACGTTTAAATCACTAGGGTGTGTTTTAGTTCACATATTTGTAGTTTGGATGACTTGTATGTAGATTGGGTGATGTGATGTGTGTAGTTGGAGTGACTTGAATAATGTGAATTTTGGATGATGTATGTGTACTTTGTGTGACTTTTGCAGAAATGCTGATTGAATGAAGACAGTGAGTTATATATTGATTGGATGACTTGGGTACAGTTTGGTTGACTTAGATGCAGTTTGGATGTCTTGGATACAGTTTGGATGACTTGGACTTAGCTTGGTTGACTTGGATGCAGTTTGGATGACTTGGACTTAGCTTGGTTGACTTGGATGCAGTAAGGATGACTTGAATACAGTTTGGATGACTTGGACTTAGCTTGGATGACTCTGATGTAGTTTTGTTGACTTGAATGCAATTTTGATGACTTGGGCGTTGTTTGGGTGCCTGTGCTAAGTCCCTCACCCAGCTCCACGGCGACCATGGCGTCCCTGACGAGGAAGGACACGTGGTACACGTTCTCGACGGTGGCCGCGAAGCTGGCCGGGTCCAGTACCACGTGGAAGTAGCTCAGCGGCCGGCCGCCACCCGCGCGGTACGCCTGGCTTATGAACCGGTGCACGCGACTCACCATCTGTGAGCCTTCCTCCGTTTTCTCTAGTCTTGAATTGAAATATATATATGCATATCTTTTATATCTGTCCATTTATCACACTAATTACACTTCACACTAATATTATAAATGTGAGAGTTTGGATGGATGGATAATTGTTACTCAATCACGCCAGAACGGCTGAACGGATCTGGATGAAATTTGGCACAGAGATAGATTATAGTCTGGAAAAGCACATAGGCTACTTTTTATCCCGGTAAAATGAATGGTTCCCGTGGGATAGATTTGTTTTAATTTTTCATAGAGCAAAGGATCGATATGATTTTTTGCATATAGCGGTAGCGGTAGTTTAGTGGTCAGAAAATGATATAGGCTCATTTTTATCCCAGAATCGAAAACTAAATAAAAGTTGAAATAAAACTAATTAAAGGTTTTTATCGCGTTTATATCACTTTTATAGAGATTGTGTAGCCGATTGGCATCCCGAAATAAACAAGCAAGGGAGCGTTCAAGTATCACGTAACGAATTTGGGGGGAGGGGGTCTTCTGAAACATTACGATGCGTTAAACGGGCGAGAGGCGGGTTTTGAACTACGCGGTGCGCGAACGGTCGCGTAGACACTACGTTTTACTAGAGGGGGGGTAAAAAAAAAACGTTACAGCGCGTTACATGAGGGGGACGAGGGCTCAAAATGCGTTACGTAATACATGAACGCTCCCCAAGAAGCCTTATATACTGGTTACCGTTCAACGTTCTCGGGGGCCTGCAGCGCGGCGAGCGGCTGGCGGGGCGCGCGGCGGGCGGCGCGCGCGCGCGGGGCGGGGGGCGCCGCCGCCACCGCGCCGAACAGGAAGGCCAGCGCCGGCGCCGCGCGCGGGGGGCACACGTCCCAGTACTCGGGGTTCGCGCGCTGACGTCACACAGTACGTATACGAGGACAACACCCGGCCGAAAATATTGCACGTCAAGCTTTACAAAGAAACTATCGGCTAGAGTCAAGAGCGAAAGAGACGACGCTCTATAAAGCCGAAACTTTTTCTATAACCGATGTGGAATATTTACGGCCGGATACTGTACAACACTAGCACACACGGCTCTGCAGTACCTCAGCCACGATCCTTGTCACGTACCGTTTCGCTCGTGAGCGTCCCCCATCCCTCTCACACCGCAGACTTTGTAAATTAGTATGACAGTGACAGCATGTTTTCTAGATGGCGTCACGATTACATTAGGCGTTCGAGGTAAGCGGAAACGGTACGTAAACAGGATTGTGCTTGACGTACTGCTTACCATTCATGGGGTGTGATTGTGTAATTCGAGTAAAATTTAATATGCCCCGTATTTAGAGTACTATAGTCCACTCTGTATATAGGAGGTATTATTAGTGCCCAAGTGGGAGCGCAAGCAATCTATGTCCCCTCAGTCGATGGGACAGCAATCCAATAAACCTGAGAGAGAGCAGGCGCAAGACCGACGGCTTTACTTGCACTCCGAGACACGAGCAAGTGATAATCATGGTTGAAAATGACGCGTGCGAGTCGGGGTGTGACATTGAACCTTATTTGTAAGGCAGTAAAACACACAGGTACTCACTATGTGCAGCGCCAGCTCATGTTTGTCGTAGGTGTTGATGTTGCCGCTGACGGCCTCCGAGCAGCGCACGGCCAGGTCGCTGGTGGCGCGCAGCACCCGCGAGTCCAAGTAGCCCTCGCCTGCACACGGACACGACATGTATACCACCCACCAGCATCATGCATCCACAATTTTTTTTTTGTTAGCCTTGTACACAAAAAAAGCACTTATGAATACTCATAAGTTGCCACCGATTCTGAATGTTTGAAATGGAAACCGGTTTCACCAGCAAGAACCTCATCCCCAATTGATACAGGAAGAAATTTAAACCATTGGAAATATTTTAAACTATAACCCCTGAATTTATAGACATTTACAAACTTTATCAAATGTCACACAGTACTTATAATCCATTCTAACTCTCTATAAATTTGAGGGTTAGTCTATACAGTATACTAACCCCCGAATTTAAACTATAACCCCAAATTTATAGACATTTTATAACTTTATCAGACACCACATAGTACTGCGCACAAGTTTTGCTTTGTGCAGTACTATGTGACGTTTGATAAAGTTATAGAATGTCTATAAATTTGGGCGTTATAGTTTAAAATATTGCCAATGCATTCGATATCATTCTGTAGATATGAAACACCATGCCACCAGTCTATAAGATATAAGTACCTGGGTGCTTCACTCTCTCTTCGATGCTGGCTTCCGCGAGCAGTGCCTTCACCTCCTGCACGGCATGTGCTGTCTTGTCCATACGTTCCACATTACTGTTTGTTTCTTCTTCTATTTGGAGATACACATAAAGATTGTTATTACGAAACACCTCAACAAGTTAGTATGTTAGACGGTGTTTTGTGACACAAATAGCTTCGGGATGCCTTCATATGAGTTTTGAGATTATCAAAACGGATTGAGTGACAGCTTATTACATATTTCGCAACAGCAGAAACATGAAGCTTTACTGGTAAATTATACAATCATTTGATGTGTCTGTATATGTTCAGGACTTATACCAAGGGACCTGCAACACACTACTAATACTAATGTACCATTTAGAACTAGTGTGACAGGGGGACATACAGTCGCAATATAAGGGTCCCTTTTTTACCATTTTGATACGAACCCCTAATTATAAAGACTCGAGATTTACTTACCCACTGTAGACAAATCCTCAAGAAGCGCCCGATACCTTAGCTTCCTCTCGTGGCTAGCCATACTGCGCGAAACTCGTGAACCGTTCATTTCTGAGTGAGTTATATAATTTTATTCTAAAAGAAATGCAGTTCATAGTATAGTAACGAGCTATTATCAAAATACACAAAATAACTAAAACCTTTTTTGTTACCGCCTATTTTTTCATACAAAACAAACGATCCCCTTCCTTTGCTTTCACAGAACAAAAATACTGCTCTTTCTTTCTTGCTCGTATTTTTTACGTCAGTCAAAGATTTACTTTCAAAATCAAAACACATCTAATAATTATTGTTAACAACATAGAAGTCTTTGGATAACAATTACCATTTTTTGTAAGTAAGTGTTTTCACTTGTGGGTAAACAATGATTGTATCGTCATTTTCTGTGTCGCAAAGTAGTAATTTAATATGACTTAGTTACAAGAATGACCGGTTAAGTTAACCAAAGAGAAGAGTAATCGGTTCAATAACGGAAGATAAGTGGGTTTCTAAACGCATACAAAAAACTTGCAATCATAATATTACCCGTAAAATATATAAGTTACGATGTTAGTAGGATATCAAACTAAACCATCATTATATTTTTTTCATGAAGTTACAGTGAGTATAGGAGGGCTACAATGTCGTTGGCCGCCAACGACAACAAATTGTTGATATTTCATAAACGTAAATTGCATTAAGGAGGCTCCCGCTACTAATTCAGCATGTGATAATTTAGGCTCTACGATATTTTTTTGCAATGGGCATTGTCTAAAAATTTTTACCCCCAGATTTTATATTTTTTTTAGGAAATATAGTGTATTTTAAGGAACTAATTTAAATATCTTTGTATTCTATTGCCTATTTTTTTAAATATTTAAATTTTAAATTTTGAAATTGATGACGTCATCGTCGGCGTCAAAGTTATTCGTTTGCTTACTAAAAATAAAAAAAAAACATATCCATCAACCGGCTGTCAATGTCAAAATTCTAACCTCTTCCTCTTACCCTTAGGTTCTTACCTTATTGTATTTTTATGTAAAACATTAATCATCACGTAATAAGTGCTATGTCGATCTTTATTAGTCCGCTTAATCCTAATAAAAAATATGGCCGGCTCTTCTAATTTAACAGATACTGATAACTTTGAGCTGATTCTCGCAACTTGCCAAAAGTTGTAAATGTAATGATTTTAGAGTACAGCTACTAATAGTAAGCATAATGTAGCTGAAATAAGAGGATCGAAAATCCGTATGTAAGTACTATTTGTGTTACTGATATTGTTTCTCAGTTCTTCGCCTTGTGGAAGTATTTTCTAGAAATAAAAGCAGTCATTCATATCTCTGTCACAAACAATCAATTTCAAGAACGATGGTTAAAATGTTGGGCCGTGAAATAAATAAATAAACTCAATAATATTAAAAACTAGCTTTTGCCTGTGAGTGAGTTTCTTCATTTGGCAGATACAACCCCCAGTGCTTTCCAGAAGATAATCTAGAATCAGGAATACAAGTAGTACCATGTTTTGTTATGAACAGGGACTTTTATTTTTTCATTTTTTAATTTATTTACTTATTGTTTCAGGTCATCTTGTGATTCTTATTTAAATACTGTAGTTGGGTATGTCCAACTCAGCAGGACTGGCAGTGATTGTGCAGTGCAGAAAGCCGTTCAGACATATATATAAAATAATGTGATACAAAAAAATATAAATCACAAATACATTGCCAAATGCTTGCATGTAAGAAAAGAAGATCCACTTTTTGAGACATCTAGGAATGTACATATTTTGTGGGAAGATTTTGATGAAAACTACATAAATAAGGTGGAAGATTTTTGGAAGGATTATATATTTCCCAAATTATGAGCAAGATCAAAATGAATGAATAAAAATACTTTTTACTGTCAAGAACTCTTTATTATTTCTCCTTGTAAATTAATAAGTCTACAAGATATTATAAAGATTTCATCTAAATATGGTCCATATTTGTAGTTAACGACAGAATGTGCTTTTAATAAAGCAAATTCTCTAACACATCTGATCACCCTTTCAACATGAACTCTTAAACTGGCTATAACTTTGCTTTGAATCATTTCGGTTACTGACTGTTTAACTGCTGAGTATACACTTGGTGGCCTAAGAAGTTTAACTCCATGTGAACTTAAAAGTGATTCAATTTCCTTGAAACCGCTATTTACAAAAACTATAGCATTTGGCTGAAGAACATAGCAAATTACTTTTTTCCACAAGAGCTTTATCTGATATTCTTTTACTTTTGTTCTAGATATTTCAAGTTGATCACTTATTCTTGCAATGGAATCATTTTGTTTTATTTTGAATAAAGTTGCAATAATGCAAAGAGAATCAATTTTAGATGTGCTTTTTTAAACAATGTAATCTACGAGCCACAAATATTTTTTACGTAATCCTAAATACATCATTGGTTTTTTAAATATAATTTGTAACATTGTATTTCAACTCAGCATTTTGTTTTTTAATTTCTCTGATGTTTCTTCAGTTTCTGATGTACCAAAGAGTGAAGGAGTTGTAAGAGTAGTTGCTGAAGAAACTTCTTGTGAAGATTGAACTTCAACTACTGTAGCAGGTCCAGGGGCCATTTTCCTTGATTTGAAGTTTGTGCTCTTGTCCATCATTTATTACTTTGCATTGTGTTCCAACATGTACTCATAGAACAAAAAAAAAACTTATTTCAACAAATAAACACACACTCGCTCAACCTCACCATCAGACCTTTGTAGTTTCAGGGTGTGAATTACAAAACTAAATATTAGAGCTCAAAACTCGGAAAGTTCTAAGATGTAATGGTAGCGGAGGTCCCTGCTTATTGACACAATAATAAGAGCTGAATATCTACAAATAGATTCAATGTATTTCCTTAAAACTTGACTAGATCCATCTCACAAATAGTAGGTAGTAAATTTCAAACATATAAACCATAAGTATTGACATAAATTCACCCATTCTGGGACTATGATGCCTTCTTTATCATAATGTCAGCCAGTGTCCACTCACTGGTAACTATTACCCTTCTGTTTGTGCCAAATGAATTCCTTTGGTTCAATGATCTTTGGCTAGAGACTGTCAGAGAAAGGTTTCAAGCCTATATCAACAGTCTTATAGCAGAACAAAAATATACCTTCATGGGTAATGTGAAAGCTGAAGATGTACTGGGCACAACATTATCTTCATAATTTCATTTTTTATCAGATGGTTCAGGTTGAAATTGCAATAAAAGCTGGCCTAACTCAGTATTTTGTTGACTCGGAACCTGAAACATACACATACAATAAAAATGTAGGTACACAAAAAATTTGTAACATCTTTCTTAAGTAGGTAGTTCGAACATCTCTATTAGAGAAATTAGGGACTAACATCTAATGGATTCTTTGCGATATTCCAGAGTGTGGGTGTAGGTTTAAATAGTGGCTCATGTTTCATTAATGTATACTTATAGTAGTTCTTCAAGTCTGCCTTTGGCTGCCAAAATTACATAATATGATAAACAAAAGATTAACTTAGGTGTACTTATTACATGGAATATGAAGATTTCTATTCAGCAGTTATTTAGTCGAATAAGAAAATGTGAGACATAAGTACTTACATCACAGTGGTCTTCACAACAATACATCGTATAACTCTAAAATATTCCACATTCACTTCGCTACACCACTTCTCTCGCAAGTCTTCTCTAATGCGAACAAAAATCTTGTTTGGGCTATTTGTCGAATCATTATTGCAGGTAGGAACAAAGCACTTTCTGTATTTCATATCGCAATATTTGTAATGCAACTTCTGCAACTATAAGCGCACTATTTAAATAGGAAATCAATTTCTTTTAATTGTGGACCGGTATGGTAACGAACGGAGAAAGGTTATGTTTTTGTTTTGACATTGACACTTGTGCGCTGAGCAGACTACTTTTTTTTTATTTAATGCAATGCAATGGCATTATAATCCATGTGATGACGTCACTGAAGGTGAAATAAAGGTCAAACATATTTTTTCATATATCTTAGAAATGTGAAAGTATTTTTAAATTTTAACTACATATACGACATTAGTAACCCTATTCCTCGAAATGGTTTTTCAATCAGAACGGTTTTAAAAAAATGGACAATCCCCGTATGCCTTTAAATTAAAAAATATTTAATAAACATGGTAGAACTTATTGTTTAGGTGTGGTATCATTATGATAATGGCAGAAATTTTGTTGTAATGCGTGGTACCTACCTAGACAAAAAAAACGTATATTATTATCAAATTAATTATAACTTATTATACAAATTTATATGATAGAATTTATAATAATCAGTAGTTTTAATAATGTAAATGCAATTTGAAACTGAAATAATTTGTCGATAATATCTCAGAATAAAAGTGGATAAGTTTGTAATCAGGGAGGTTATAATTTTTATGAAACAATTGTTTTATTTGAATGGATTCGGCACCAGCGCAAGAAGTAACGGAATTGTTGAGACAATGGGAGGAGCAGCACACGACGCCAAATTACGACCCTATACCGACATTGACGAGGTGAGTTTTGTGTTTACACAAAAGTTTTTTTTCCACAAATTGTCCTTGGTGATTCTGACAGTATGCCGGGACATGTGGTGTGGTGATAAAAATAATACAATTAGCAACGTCGTAGACATGACATCCTAGTTTACATACCATTTAAAAGAAATATACCTACATTTTTAAAGTTAATTTTAGTATGTGAAAATATTATTTAATCAGTAATAAGTTCTATAATTAGCCTACAACCACTGTTTTGTTAAATGTAGCATTTAGGTGAACGCTTCTTCATTCTATTATGCTTGAAAACAGAAACTATAACATGCAGTAAATAAATTGAAACCTCGGATGAGAGCTCATTCTGAATGGTTCTAAAGACAATTTCTACTGGTTCTACCTTAAATAAATTATGATCCTGACATGTATCAGTCGGATTCAGCCTCTGCAATGAAAATAATGATTGTGGTGATATAGTTATTCCAAAAAAATATTATACTGACAGCCAAGTTAAAACTTATTGTTGTTACTCTATGTTATCTATACTTTAATTGATACCAGAGAGTAACAACTTAAATAGTTATTAACTCGAGATTAACTTGAATAATTACTATAAATATAAACAAATAAAAGTATGTATAAATAGACTGGTATATTTCCTCCCTAGTTATAAATACTGATGAGGTAATCAAAATAAAGTTCAAAAACAACTTGCATTGTGTCCACGCAATTTAGTGTCGTAATATTATGCAATTAAATTGAGATTTGAATGAAGCAAGCAGCACATACAAATAGTCAGAATCTACCAACGGTTCGGAATGATGGTTAAACTGAGGAGAGCCAACAAGAAACTGAATGTTAACTGTTTTAAAAAAAGAGGAGATTCGAAGTAAAATTAATGCCATGTGAGCAATCAGTACCCATTTCACAATACAGTGTTATAATACACAAACAGTATTTGTACTAAACTCATCTTTAATATATTGATTTCTTATATTTACGCGAATACTACACATTGATTTCTTATATTTACGCGAATACTACACATTTAAACCGACCAAGGATGATACGTGAGGCCATTGAAATTAAAAAACATCCTAATTTCAATAGGGAAGATGGCTGGGTGCTACCACCGGCTTGGGACCCTTTAATAAACATCATAAAATCCAGAACCAAGCGTACCATTGCAAGTCCTCAAGACACAGTGAGCTCTTTCTGCGTAGATCGGACCGCAAGTAACAACTAAATATGAGGGTACCCCCGTCAAACTATGACACCAGGACGTCAACCACTTCAGTCCTCCTGTGACCATGGTTGCTGTAAAGCAGCCGAAACGTCGGGAACGTAAAATAAAAAATAATCCGCGATAAAATTCTTAAAATTAGTTTTATTTCAATACTACACATTGAAATAAAACTATTTTATAACTCTTTTTAATTTATAAACGCGATAGCATCTTTAAAAATAGTTTTATTTCATCTTTAATATACATAAAAATAAAATGCTGTGTGTTAGTAAGCACATCATTTGAGTATGGCTGGACTAATTTGGAAATGTTATTATTAATTATATATACTATACATACTCCTAATATATAATAATAGATCTTTTTAACGGCCCAGTGTTGTGTGCCCAGTGTGAGTTGCCGGATTGCACTCATATTTCAGGGAAGGTTTGAGGGGACGAAAAATTTAAAAAGCAAGTCGGTCAGGTCGGCTAGTGAAATTATAAAGTTACGTTAAAATTGCAGGATAGCGGAGATAATCGAGGCAGAGACAGAAAACTTCATGAAGAAAGACCCGGACCCGTTTGACGAGCGACATCCGTCCCGGACGGACCCCGAGTGCGCGCTCGGACACGCACTCAAAGTCATGTTCAAGAAAGACAACTTCATGACTAAGGTAAGAACTAGCTGACTCATAACGGCTTTATAAGGGTTTGTGCTAAATGGTATGAACTAGTTTTACTGACTCATATGGCATTTCGCCCTTATTGGATGGTGGTGAATCCTGTTGCTGGACAGTAACATATACAACCAATTTAAATAACTAGGTGCACCCCATGGTGTTACCCGCGATTAAAAAGTATGTCTTTTCCTCTATTTGCTTTTGCAAATGTACGGTTCCTGAATGCTATCACATAGGAACCATGCATTTTTCCGAGCTAAAAAGTAGCCTATGTGCTGTTCCAGACTATAATCTATCTCTGTGCCAAATTTCATCCAGATCCCTTCTGCCGTTCTGGCGTGATTGAGTAACAAACATCCATCCAGCCATCCAAACTTTCACATTTATAATATTAGTGGGATGATCTAATTGGCGCAGTTGGTAGTGCTGTCTGTATCCCAAATTTGAGTCCCAGTAGGAGCAAACTTTATGTGACATGCAAGAAGTCTTGTACCTGGTATGTTTTCGCAATAAAGTTATTGAGAAAACATGCTGTGACCGTCATACTTATTTATTAACCTGTGGTATGAGACGCAATGGAAAATGGTACATTCACAAAATGGTACATAAAATTGATTGTGCTTGAGGTACTGAGGCGTTTTTTAAAGTGCTTAGCTGTTTTGTAAAATAACGGATTCATTCACATATATCAATCATTCAAGTCTCAAGGACAGAAATAAATAAAACTTATTTGACGTTTTTTATCGCTTTTATTTTATGTTTTTACATTCCCGACTTTTCGGCTGTTTTACAGCAACCATGATCACGGGGGGACATTACCAAAAAACCGGGCTCCAAGTCTGCTAAAACAATCGATACATAATCAAACAGCAGCCGCATAGTAACTGTCACTTTTGACAGATATCCCATACAATATCTGTCAAAAGCGACCGATAGTATGCGGTTGCTGTTCGATTATGGATGGATTGTGTTAGCAGACTTGGGGCCCTGACGAAATGATTGTGATGTATATGATGATTGCATGCCTGGTAGAGATCGCTATTAGTGATAAGGCCGCCCATTGTCACACTCTGTATAAGTTAAGTAGGTTTGTGTAATTTTGTATTTATTTTGTGTGGTGGAACAATCATGTGTTATCTATCTATCTATCTATCTATCTTTCTATCTATCTATCTAACAATTGTGTGTTGCAGTTGGTGAACGACTACGTGCGCGACACGTACTACTCGCGGCAGAACATCACGGGGCGCGACGTGAACAAGCTCAACGTGGCCGCGTGCCGGCTCACGCTCGACCTCATGCCCGGCCTCGAGATGAGCGTCGTCTTCCAGGCAAGCCGCACCTCATTATACTGGCAGATTACCATTCAGTAATACTGACGGATTACCATTTAGTTATACTGACGGATTACCATTTAGTGATACTGACAGATTACCATTGAGTAATACTGACGGATTACCATTTAGTGATACTGACTGATTACTATTGAGTAATACTGACGGATTACCATTTAGTTATACTGACAGATTACCATTTAGTTATACTGACAGATTACCATTTAGTGATACTGACAGATTACCATTTAGTTATACTGACAGATTACCATTTAGTTATACTGACAGATTACCATTTAGTTATACTGACAGATTACCATTTAGTTATACTGACAGATTACCATTTAGTGATACTGATAGATTACCATTTAGTGATACTGACAGATTACCATTGAGTAATACTGAAGGATTACCATTTAGCAATACTGACGGATTACCATTTAGTGATACTGACAGATTACTATTGAGTAATACTGAAGGATTACCATTGAGTAATACTGACGGATTACCATTTAGCAATACTGACGGATTACCATTTAGTGATACTGACAGATTACCATTGAGTAATACTGAAGGATTACCATTGAGTAATACTGACGGATTACCATTTAGTAATACTGACGGATTACCATTTAGTGATACTGACAGATTACTATTGAGTAATACTGACGGATTACCATTGAGTAATACTGACGGATTACCATTGAGTAATACTGACGGATTACCATTTAGTTATACTGACAGATTAAGTTAATTAGCGGCTCTGGTGTGACTGAGTAACAAACATCCATCCATCCAATCTTTCACATTTATAATATTAGTGTGGAACATTATTAATGCAATAAAAAAAAAAAAAACCTTTGAATGAGTGAAGTGTTTTGTCGCTAGGACAACGAGGCGCTGATCCACCGGCTGGTGAACTGGGCGAGCAACTCGTCGGAGCCGCTGCAGTGCTACGCGACCGGCCTGCTCGCCGCCGCCATGGAGGTGCAGGAGATCGCCACCAACTTCAGGTGAGTGCGGCGGAGCGGGACGCTGCTTTGGGGTTCTCTCTGCTCATGGGTTGCCACGGGAACCATACATTTAACCGGGCGAAATGCTACCCTATGTGATATTCCAGACTATAATCTATCTCTGTGCCAAATTTCATCCAGACCCGTTCAGCCGTTCTGGCGTGATTGATCATAATAATGTAAGTCACGTGGTCGCGGAATATGACGGTCGTGAAAATAATGGAATGTATTGCTTGTTGCAGGGATTTAAACGCTATGCTAGTACCATTGATGTTAAGGAGGCTACACATACTCAGGAATAAGAATCAGGATGATAAGGTGAGGGCTTACCGGTGCGATGCCGAGATATTCCGATCATTTGCGTCACTAAGGCTGTGTCCCCAGTAGGCAAACTGTTAGCGGCCGACTGAGTGAGCCGCAAATTTGTGCCGAACTGAAATTCGAGTTAGCTGCAAACTCAGATCAATTTGCGTGCGTCGCAAGCAAACTGTTATGTGTTAGCCGCTTATTTAGGTCGACCGACCGACTGAATTTTCACTGTCAACTGTCCACACGACAGTTTGCGGCAAACGGACTCACTACGCCCGGCGAACAAGCATATCGCCGCCGCCGACTGGAACCGGTTTTGCTGTGACTCGGCCGCTCACTCAATCAATCGGCGCGCGCAACACAGCAAACTGCGTAGAGTGAGCGCAAACTAGCAAACTGTGAACACTCCATTTCAAATATATGGAAGGTGGTACTAAACCGATACGCCGCTAACTCAGTCGGCCGCTGACAGTTTGCCGACTGGGGACACAGCCTAACTGTAATTTTATACTGAGTTAGTACTTTTTGTTTTTTTGACCTGCTGCTAGAGTCTGATTAGCCGTTCCTACATTGTTCTCACACACCTATAACAATGTACTGCTCAAAAATGTAAAAGATCTATTTTAAAAAAGAGCAACCATGGAGTTTCTCGCCCGTTCTTCTCCATAGGAACGGCATTCCGAACGGGCGGTAAAGTAGTAGCATAGTATTTTGTAACTTTTGACGATTCATAAGTACTGTACATAATGGTCTACGTGAATAAAAAATATTCTGATTCTGATTCACCTGACTGCGTTCCTGACCACCAGCAGACTTCTTGAGTATAGCTGCCTTGAGTATAATATATTTGTTTAGATACCGTATTTTTTTCGTCACAAGTGCGTTGAAATATCACAGATGACATGCGTGAGCACTTGGTCATTACACTCTCGGCTCCATTACGCCCTCGCCTGCAGCCCGGGCTGCAACCCAGCTTCCACTGTAATGACCAAGTTAGCTCACTTGTATCATGTTGTACTACTATGACACACTCTGTATAAGTTAAGTAGGTTGTTTTTTTTTTTTTTTTTTAATTACATTATAGGCAAGTATTTGATCTCGATCTTACCTGATGGTAAGTGATGATGAAATCTACGATGGAGCATACTTGCCTAGGTAGGAAGGCGGCAGTAGATCGAGACGCTACATTCACTAGGCGCATGCAGCGCAGCTGATCTGACCCGCCATCCATGAATGGCAACACCGAACATCATGCCGGAACACGGCTAGGCCGCTTGGCGACATGGCTTTGTTTAGTGGGTGGTGACTAGCCACGGCCGAAGCCTACCACCAGTAAATTAAATGTAATTTTGTATTAATTTTATGTGGTGGAATAATAAAGAGTTATCTATCTATCTACTGTTGTGCAGCAAAACAGTCAGAACTCGGTGACACCGCCGAATCAAACGCGACACTTCGCGCGCTTCGACAAGCGGAAAAACAACGAAGTGAAAACCAACGGACCGACGCCGGAGAAGAGGGGTATGTAGTATGAAGAGGGGGTGAGGGGCGCTCCCTTAGTCGTAACAGCCTATCTGTGGCTGTTATCACTAAGGGAGCGTTCAAGTATTACGTAACGAATTTGGACGCTGAGTTTCTTGCCGGATCTTCTCAGTTGAGGTCGCGTTCCGATCCGGTTGTAGACTTAAGAAAAAAAATTTTAATGACAATTTGTAAGTGCCCCCGTAGGCCTATACGAAATAAATGCTTTGACTTTGACGGGGGGGAGGATCTTCTGAGACGTTACGATGCGTTACAGGGGCGGGAGGAGGGGGGTTTGAACTACGCGTTACGTAACATTGTTTTAATCCTTTAAACGGTCGCGTAGAGATTATGTTTTACAAGGGGGGGTGGGATACAGAAAAACGTTACGACACGTTACATAGGGAGGGGAGCGGAGGGGGGGCTTGTGTCAAAAATCTGTAAAATTGCGTTACGTAATACTTGAACGCTCTCTGAAGTGATCAAAATACTACTAATCCCGTCTGGAAACTAGCGCCGCGGCCACGCTTAGTTTGGTCAGAATTTTTTGGCCATTTCCCCGCGTTTGAGGACACAATTAATATGGTCTGTGTTTAAAATTGACCATTTCTTGAAATTGCCACTACTGAAAATGACTTCTTAAAAAAACCGCTACTGGATATGACTTCTTAAAACGACCGCTACTGGAAGTGACTTATTCGTACCTATTTTATCTTTTAAAACGTATATCCGTTAATCGTTTCTACAACCCATCCGGAAAAGACATGGCTTAACATACTAGACCAGGGTTTCCCAACCTTTTCTGAATGCCCCCCCCAGGATTATAAAAAGAAACTCATGCCCCCGTATATTTTTCTTCATTGCTTCTATATAAAACACAAATAATTTTTACGATAATTATTTCACACGATTTATTATTTTATTAATGGTATGTTTGCGCCTGCATTTTTGGAACCAGTTGCTCGATATCGGGTTCTGTTTTTGACAGAGCTATCATACACTTCATGCCCCCCCTAAGATCTCTACGCCCCCCGGGGGGGGCACGCCCCACCGGTTTGGAAGTCCTGTACTAGACTATAGAATTCAATTCATAATCCCATTTTTTACCGGTCGGGTAATATCTTGTGTGATGGTAAGCTATTCTATTTTTAACATTCTATGATTGGCTGTTGCAGATCGCGAGAAGGATGACGGCGGAGGGGGTGTGGCGGGGGCGGGGGGAGGGACAGGTGGTGGGGGCGGCGGCGACATGGCGGTGGACGAGGCGCCGCGCGCCAGCCGCGACCCCGACACGCCCGTCAAGAACTACACCAGTGAGCACACACCCTTATACTAACGACTATCCCACTAATATTATAAATGTGAAAGTTTGTAAGGATGTATGTTTGTTACTCAATCACGCCAGAACGGCTGAACGGATCTGGATGAAATTTGGCACAGAGATAGATTATAGTCTGGAATAGCACATAGGCTACTTTTTATCCCGGTAAATGTATATACTTTTTAATCGCGGGTAACCTATATTTTATGCACAGTAAAAAAAACTATACATATTTTATGCACAGTACCCACTATGCATAAAATATAGTTTTTTCAACCCTGGTAAAAGTGACTCTGTTTTGTAAAGTGATGTGTTTGGTGTCAGCGAACGCGTGCTCCCCCCCTCCGTGCGGCATGATGTCCCCCCCACCGCGGCCGCCCCCCCTGCAGCTGGCGCACGAGGCCTCCTCCAACTCCAGCTGGGCGGAGATGGAGACTTATGTTATAGGTGAGTGCAAGATGATGACGTACGAGTTGTGGTATACATTTCGACGAATACACAGAAAAAGGAATTACTGGAAAGGGCATGATCGTAGTTACATCGCCAGGGCCCACTTTTGACCAACAACAATATCTGTAAAATGTGACAGTCACTATGCGGTTGCTGTTCGATTATGAATCGATTGTGTTAGCAGACATGGGGCCCAGGGAATTACTAGACATGTTCGCGACTCTCTGTCTGTTTTACTTGTTCGTCTGAGGTTTTCTGTGGTCGCAGACTTCTTCTTTCTTTACGAAATGAGATGCGATGAAATAAAATGGATATGAATATGCCCTCACCCACAACTTAGCGGGTATTTTGCCAACGTCAAGTAATTAATAGTAATAACACAATCAATAAATATACATCTATACATATAAATAAAATTGGAGTGTCTGTTTGTAATATTAAAATAACCACTTTTTACTAAGTGCATTTGGATGTATACACGTTACCTATACCGAAACAACATTGTTGAAATTTTTTGTCAGTCTGTCTGTCTGTCTGTCTGTTTGTTCCGGCTAATCTCTGAAATGGCTGGACCGATTTTGACGTGACTTTCACTGGCAGATAGCTGATGTAACAAGGAGTAACTTAGGCTACTTTTATTTAGAAAAAAAAATAGGATCTCACGAAAAAAAATTAAAACCAATGTTGCAGCGCAGCGCCTGATTAAGTTTGATAGCAACAACCTGCAATGCGTCCCGCGGGCTCAGAATGGGCGAGCAGGCTGTTGTCAACGGTTGTCTTTGTTAAATACCACGCGGACGAAGTCGCGGGCAACAGCTAGTTATAAATAAAATAATGGATGTGACATGATGATATGAAAATGATGCGTCTGCGATATTAAATTATATCAGGTCGCAGACTTAGCTCAGTGGATTGATGTGACCGTTGGGACGTCATCAATGATGAAGGTTCGACATTGTCTGCCGGCCATGACAAGGCCTGCCGGCATCGACGACCTTATTAGCGCAGTGGTACTGACTCTGCTTTCTGCGCTGAGGGTCCCGGGTTCGAATCCTGGTGGGGACAAGCTTTGTGTGATGAGCACGAATGTTTGTACCCGAGTCATGGATGATTGTTATCTATATAAGTATTGTATACTGAGTTCGCCCTCAGTCCACTGTACGGTACCCATAAGGCCTCAGCCTCGAATGTAGCGGGCGGCGGCGGCGGCGGCGGCGCGGGAGCGGCAGGATCTTATGCGTAAAATCAAATGGACCGGGACTCGAAAACAGCGGCGCGGGCCGGCCGACGAGCCCCGCTCCCGCCCCGCTGCCCGCTACATTCGAGGCTGAGGCCTAACACAAGCGTTGCTTAATGTGGGACCGTATAGTTGGTGTGTTCGTTTGACGATATTTATTTATTTATTGTTGCAGGTAATATACAGATACACCCACCGACAGATGCGACCAAACAGATGCTCATACTGAGGTACCTCACACCCATGGGCGAGTATCAAGAGGTGAGCTGTTATATAGCTTTCTTTACTAGCTGTTGCCCGCGACTTCGTCCGCGAGGACTTATATATATGAGGTGTAACAATAACAGTGTAAAATCATCCAATAGTAGGTTAGGGAGCGTAGCGTAGGTCAAGTATTACGTAACGCAATTTTTGGAGATTTTTGACCCCCCGTCCCCCCCATGTAACGCGCCGTAACGATTTTCTTTTGATTTTTTTTTGGGGTCGAGTCACCTTCGTCCGTAGGAGAATTAAGTAACCTCGAGATACCCTACACGTGACCCTGGGTGGTGCCAACCAGGTGACAACTCTACTGGTGGTAGGCTTCGGCCGTGGCTAGTCACCACCCACCGAACAAAGCCATGTCGCCAAGCGGCCTAGCCGTGTTCCGGCATGATGTTCGGTGTTGCCATTCATGGATGGCGGGTCAGATCAGTTGCGCTGCATGTGCCTAGTGAATGTAGCGTCTCGATCTACTGCCGCCTTCCTACCTAGGCAAGTATGCTCCACCGTAGATCTCATCGTCACTTACCATCAGGTGAGATCGAGATCAAATACTTGCCTATAATGTAATCAAAAAGAAAAAAAAAAGATTACAAATGGGCCAAAATAGCGCAGGTTCAAGGCTGAATATGCCCTTTTTGAACCATTCTGTAGAGTGTATAACGTATGGTCGGCAGTTCCTATCGCACGTGTTCGAGCAGAACGCGCTGGGGCTCATCCTGGGCTACCTGAACGTGCGCGAGTCGCGCGACTCCCGGCTCGCCTTCGAGGCCCTCAAGTACCTGGCCGCGCTGCTGTGCCACAAGAAGTTCTCAATAGACTTCATCAATATGGGAGGACTGCAGGTACTCTATTTCACAATCAGAATATTTGGTATCCATGTAAACCAGTCTTTCCCAAAGTGGGCGATAACGCCCCCTTGTGGGCGCTGCAGGCCTAAAGGGGCGGTAAGAGACCCAGAACAAAAATGGGGGCTTTGTGTGGACGCTTTCGATGATTAATTTAATTTGAAGTTATAGTGGTTTTTTGAGTAGGTGAAAAAATGGGTGCGCTAAAAAACAATTCATTCTCAAAGTGGGCAGTAGACAAATAAGTTTGGGAGCCCCCTGATGTAAACTGTGGTAATATTGGGGGGTGTTTGGTTATTACCACTTTAGTGTACGGTGTACAGGATTGCCGTACGGTACATGTAGTATGTTAGTATGTATGTACTTCCCACTAATATTATAAATGTGAAAGATTGGATGGATGGATGGATGTTTGTTACTCAATCACGCCCAAACGGCTGAACGGATCTGGATGAAATTTGGCACAGAGATAGTTTATAGTCTGGAATAGCACATAGGCTACTTTTAACTCGGTAAAATGTGTGGTGGTTCAGACAGACAGACAAAAATTGTAAAAAATGTTGTTTTGGTATAGGTACCGTGTATACATCCAAATGCACTTAGTAAAAGGCGGTTACTTTAATATTACAAACAGACACTCCAATTTTATTTAGATGTATAGATGAGCAATCAATAGATTATACTTATTTATTTATGTTTTACAGAAATTTTTAGAAGTCCCCCGGCCGTCGGTGGCGGCTACCGGCGTATCAATATGTCTATACTACCTCGCGTACTGCGAGGACGCGATGGAGCGAGTCTGTTTGCTGCCCAGGAAGACGCTCGCAGACCTCGTCAAGTAAGTCCCTACTAGTCTGTTCGGCGACAGTTAAACAAAACAATGTTAACCTAATGGGGAATGAGGTCCCACCACTGACCCTCGGCCTGTCAACACCGAACTCCTCTAAGATGTTAGTCGCGAAACTCCTGAGGATGAAAAGTCCTGAGGATGCCTCGTTTAGAGGCAAAACACGTGTCGAATACTTTTTGAATTGCATTTTATTTGAGGTCCTGTCCCGTCACGTGATCGATAGTTTCCCGATTGACGACGACTTCTGAAACGATGCGACGCGTTACAGGGGTGTTACGTTACAGTTGAACGACGCATTACGTAACATTGTTTTAACCCTTCTCCTTAATTTTAATCCTTCTACGGTTTAACGGGGGGTGGGGTGGGGGGTAGTGTAAATAAAAACGTTACGGAGCGTTACATGGGGAGGAGGGAGAGGGGATCAAAAATATCAACATTTTTGTTACGTGATACTTGACGTTCCCCTTTATGTATCACGCTGTATACGTGTGTGTTGTTTCAGATACGCTTTATGGCTGCTGGAGTGCTCGCACGACTCGGGCCGATGCCACGCGACCATGTTCTTTGGACTGTCATTTCAATTCAGAGTCATACTCGAGGAGTTCGACCACCAGGTTAGATCTCAAATCATTATATATAAGGCTTAACCTCCCGTGCCCAACAGTGGGACATTAAACAGGGCTTGTATTATAATTAACAATTATAGTGTACAATATTTTTAGGGGTTCATAGGTAGGCTGGTCACATTCGCATAAAAATATATCTAATTAAATTTAAGAGAAATCCTGCATGTCTGAGAGAACCCCTCGAAAGACGTGTGACGTCCGCCCACCCGCACTGGGCCAGCGTGGTGGACTATGGCCTAATCCCCCTCGCATTGAGGGGAGGTCCATGCCAAACAGTGGGTAATTTAAAGAAATGGTTGATATGAATAGTTTTAATAAGTTAAATCTTCTTTAAACGTTTTTTTAAACCATTCGAAATCGATATCGGAAACGGAATCGAAAACTTTCGCGCTGGATAACCGCAATCGCTATTAAAATTTCCGAATTTGATTGCCTTCGATGTATCTTTATGACAACACCGAATCGTTTCGAATCGTTCGTTCGTTCCGAATCGTTCGACAAGACGCACGGACAAGTGTCATCCGTACACTGTGGACATTCCTTCGGTACGTACCAAGCGGTTTGCTTCTACCTTCATCGTGCGAACTGCCAAGGAATGGAACACGCTACCGGCGTCCTTGTTCCCCGTTGACTACAATCTGGGGGTTTTCAAGTCGAGAGTGAACAGGTACCTTCTAGGCAAGTATGCTCCATCGTAGATCTCACCGTCACTTACCATCAGCAGTGTGATTTTGAAACCTCGGAAATCGGATTCGGATTCGGAACAGTAGTTTGCGTCTACGAAGTTAGTTTAATAATGGTAGGAAATAGTAGAAAAAATATTGATCGCGAAATTTTAACTAATACGGGTTTTTTATGATAAAAAACTTCAAACTTATAACCACACACAAGAAATATTAAGTCAGACACTTGTTATTTTTGATATTCACGTTTCTAGGCCTATATGTTTTTATTATTATTTTTGCTGTACCGAACTTTGTAAACAAATTAACTATTGTGATTTCCGAATTCGAAGATTGTTGAAGTTTGTCGACGGAAAATCATTCCGATCCGACCATAACTTTCCGAGGAGATTTATGTGTAGGAAGTCTTTCCGATGGCATGTAGTCTTTTTTTTTACTCAATTTGATATTATACGAATTATTGGATATTGCACTGGCTTTAATAGCATAATTAAAGCCGTATTTTTGGATGAAACAATAAATTAAACGCAATCCCAGTGTAGCTAAATGTATTTAGGTACCAACCTACTTATTTATTTACTTTAATACAATTTGGTCATTATACATTTAAAAATATTTCATTCGCATTATTAACAAGACAAAAGCACATACTCAAACTTTATAGGGACAGACAAGGGTGAATACGCAGGTTCGGTTGCCAAATTTTTTTAATAGATGGCGCTGTAGCCTTGCAACCTAGTTTTTTATTTTTACACGAATATGGAGCATCTATGTGACATGATGTTACAAATTATATAGGTAATCAACGTTCATTTTGGTTATTTGTAATTTTCTCGTCAACAACAATAAACAAACCTCAGACATAGATTAAACAAACTTCTTTTTCATTGGATTTGTCAGTTTACAAAGATCGGTACAAAAAATAAAAAAACTAACACGTAGACTTAGAAACGTGAATATCAAAAATAACAAGTGTTCAACTTAATGTTTGATTTATGTGGTTATAAGTATGAAGCTTTTTATCACAAGAAACTGTAATAGTTTAGATTTTGCCTTCAATATTTTTTCTACTATTTCCTACCATTATTAAACTAACTTCGTAGACGCAAACTACCGTTCCGAATCCGAATCCGATTTCCGAGGTTTCAAAATCACACTGCAGGTGAGATCGAGAACAAATACTTGCCTATATTGTAATAAAAAAAAATCAAAAAGTCTCCGTCGGGAGCGACATCAATATCGAAAAATTACAAATTCGTTTTCGACGTCGATATGGAATGATTTGAAGATGACCCTGTTGGTCGGTCCGGCAGGACGGGCTGCGGAAGCTGTACAACGTGATCTCGACGCTGCCCATCCTCAGCTCGGACGAGGAGGAGTCGCGCGTGTCGGAGGACGAGACCTGCGCCGCGCGACAGATCGTGCGACACGTCTGCGTCGCGCTCCGCAGGTACCGCACACATACCTATATGGCTGTGCCCCAGTCGGCCGACTGAGTTAGCGGCGTATCGGTTTACTACGCCCTTCTGTATATTTGAAATGGAGTGTTCACAGTTTGCTAGTTTGCGGTCACTCTACGCAGTTTGCTGTGTTGCGCGCGCCGATTGATTGAGTGAGCGGCCGAGTCACAGCAAAACCGGTTCCAGTCGGCGGCGGCGATATGCTTGTTCGCCGGGCGTAGTGAGTCCGGTTGCCGCAAACTGTCGTGTGGACAGTTGACAGTGAAAATTCAGTCGGTCGGTCGACCTAAATAAGCGGCTAACACATAACAGTTTGCTTGCGACGCACGCAAATTGATCTGAGTTTGCAGGTAACTCGAATTTCAGTTCGTCACAAATTGGCGGCTCACTCAGTCGGCCGCTGACAGTTTGCCGACTGGGGACACAGCCTTACAATGTACTGCTGAACAATGTAAAATATCTTTTTAAAAATAGAGCAACCATGGAGTTTCTAGCCCGTTCTTCACCATACGAACGGCATTCCGAACGGGTGGTAAAGTTGTAGCATAGCATTTTGTAACTATTGACGAGTCTACGTGAATAAAGAAAAAAATATTCTGATTCAGGGTGTCACAACGAGAGAACGAGACACTCTGGGGATCTAGAATACTATAGCATTTAGAAAAATCTGATCGCAGACACCATGTCGTCGAGTGTAGAGATAACAAATACGGCATTCGTATATTAAAAAATAAAACTCATATATATGTACTAGCTGCGCCCCGCGGTGTTGCCCGCTAATAAAAAGTACGTCCGTTTCTGTAAATCATGTCGATAGAGCAATGGTCTATGACAAATTTAAACAAATCTACCCCACGGGAACCATACATTTTGCCGGGACAAAAAGCAGCCTATGTGCTATTTCAGATTAATCTATCTCTGTGCCAAATTTAATCCAGATCCGTTCAGCCGTTCTGGCGTGAAAGAGTAACAAACATCCATCCATCTATCCATCCATCCATCCATCCAAACTTTCACATTTATAATATTAGTATAGATGTGAAAGTTTTTTTTTTTTTTTTTTTTAAAGTAAAGTAAAGTTTATTAACAAAACAGATTTACAGATATTTAATGTATACAATATTTTAAATACCTGTCAGTTATTGACAAAAACTTCCTGCACTAGGTCAGGCCTGTCTCGCAGGAAGTTTTATTTAATTATAGAGATTAACCTAGATAGCATAACAGTTGCCAGTTCTTATAATAATAAAAGCAAATAAAATAGTTTGACAAAATTTTGTCATGAAAGAAAAGATAAAAAATAAAAATAAAAATAATGGTAATGGAATTAAATTAAATAAGGCACCTCCTAGCCTGTGAAAAAAGAAAATGATAATGATGATGATGCACTTGTTAACTAATTTGGTAACGGTAAAAAGAAATCAAAATAATAATTTTAAAAAACACTTCTTAAGAATTGTTCAGTTTTCTGGTAAGACCAGGATAGAAGTTCTTTACTTATTTTTGTTTTTACCTCACCAACTGTCAAGTTGTTTAGGTTACAGATTTTATACATTTTGTTATAAGTAAAATGTTTCATATACAAGCTAAATCGCCTTGCGAATGCAGTTTTAATTATAACCGTAGGTAAACAAAAAACACGCTTCCTGACCATTTCTTCATAGTTGTCTAAGTTGATTACTTCTTTGTGGGTTAGTAGGATAAGCTTTAAGATGTATAATCTCCGTACACTTAGCAATTGCGTCTCAGTAAAGAGAAGGGATGTTGAAAAGCGAAAAGGTTTATTCAACATTGTTTTGAGTACCGCTCGCTGTGCTCTTTCTAGTCCGATGAGATGAGAAGTAGCCGAGCCCCCCCAAGCAAGAATACAATAGGTTAGAATGGATTGACATAAGGTAAAGTAGATCGATTTAAGCAAGGTTATAGGGGCTACGCCGCGAAGTAGTTTCATCATGTGTATTAGCTTTCTTACCCTGGATGATGTAGCTACAATATGACTGCTAAAGGATAGATTCTCGTCAATGAGAACCCCCAAGTATCTGGTGCACTTAGCTTTATTTATAACTTCACAATTGCAATTTCTCAGATGGGAACTGCAACTGTGAGCTTTTATGCATAGGTCAGCTGGTGGAGCAGAAGTAGCTGTTTTATGGAAGCAAATAAAACTGGATTTTGCTGTATTTAAAGTAAGGAGGTTATTGCTTAACCAGTCATTGACGCGACGAAGTCCAGTTTCGGTAGCTGTTAATATATCGCTCCATGACTTCTCATGAAAAATAATGACTGTGTCATCAGCATAATTGATAATGTTGGCTTGTTGCAGGTTGACTGTGGACAGATCATTTATATATAAAAGAAACAGCGAGGGGCCTAAAATACTGCCTTGTGGTATACCAAACGTTACATCATGATGAGAGCTTGTAAACGAATTTATTCTAGTGCACAATTTTCTGTTTGTAAGGTAGCTACGAAACCACTCCAGACAGACCCCTCGAATACCAACAACTTCCAGCTTTCTCAATAAAATAGGAATAGACACCGTATCGAACGCCTTCGTAAGGTCAAGAAAAACCGCTAAGCATGAAAACCCGGAATCTAAATGTCCAGAAATAATGTTTGTTAGTAGTGATACCGCATGTTCAGTGGATTTTCCTTGACGAAAACCAAATTGTTGATCAGATAAAGTATGATTTCTCTCAAGGAAGCTAATGAATTGTTTATTAATTATTTTCTCTAGTAATTTCGAAAAAGTGCTAAGTAGAGAGATAGGCCTGAAGTTGCTTGGGTCATTGGTGGGCCCCCCTTTGTGTATTGGCGTAACAACTGCCATTTTCCAAATATTCGGAAAAATACCTGTAGATATGCTTAAGTTATAAATATGGGTTAGTGGTTCAGCAATATACTTTTTTATGTATTTAATTAAGCAGTTTGTAACACCGTCTAAACCGGGAGCAGTATTATTTTTAATACCTGAAATGAGATCTTCAACTTCTATTGTAGTAGTAGGATGCAAAAAGATGGAATTGTTTGTGGTGGAAGATAATTTAAGTTTTGCGGCCAGAGAGTTCTGAGTTTCATTAAGCCGTTTTAGTATTTTATTTGCAAGTCGTTGGCCGATAGTAGAGAAGAACTGTGAACAGTGATTTAAAGAATTAATTTCATTATCTTTGGTTTGACATAATTTGTGGGAGTTATTTTTAGATGGGTTAGAGTTTGTGATACGTTTTATTGCACTCCATAGCTTTTTGGGTTGGTGTTTATAGCGTTCGAGATCATCTTTATTATATTGTGCCTTTAATTGATAAATGAGGTTATTGTAAAAATTTCTGTAACGTTTGTAAACTAGTGTTTTTAAAGAATCGTCTGGATTATTCCGGGCTTCCATATGCAACTTGTCCCGATGAATCGAACATCTTATTAATCCTGGAGTCATCCAAGGCTTGAGTATTCTCTTTGAGCGGCTGATACGAATGATTTTTGAGTGACGTTTTATAATAGAAGAGAGCCTGGACATGAAAACCTGAGCAGCTTCAGATGGGCAAGATTTTTCAGTGACATCCGACCATGTAGTATCTTTTAACTCATGTGCTATGGCCTCAATGTCAAGTTTCTGCTGAGTGGTATTTTTTTCTATTTGCTTTGGGCCTTTAATTTTTATGCCGGCCATTACTAGGTCGTGGTCTGTAATCGCTGAGGAGCACACGAGTGACTCTGAATTGCCTTTAGTTTTAGTAAAAATATGGTCAAGACACGCATCCCCTCGAGTTGGCTTATCAATAGCTGGCATGAACCCTAATTGAGCCATAAGACAAAGGTATTCGGAGCAAGATTCTGGTTGAATTGTATTTATGTTTATATCTCCCGTAATAACGTAACATGGGCTTTGAGTCATGTCTATTGCTACTGATTCAAGCGTATTTAAGAAGTTTTCTGTATTTCTAAACGATGGAGATCGGTATATACCTAGAAGTGTTATTAAGTTGGGTATATGTACTTGCAAGCAATTGGCGTCTTGTATATTTGGTTCATTAATAATGGGAGACCAACAATTTCTGACGTAAATTACAACGCCACCTGCTTGATTAATAAATGAAGACGACGCAAAGGATATATAACCCTCAATTTGGCCTATCACAGAATTTTCGTTTATCCAACACTCAGTTAATACTATTATATCAAATTTAATGTTTAGTCTTTTTAACGTTACCAAAAAGTTATCTAGATTACGTTGTATGCTTCTTATGTTATAGTTTAGGATTTTAAGTTCATAATTGCACATAATACTCTCGCATTTCTCTGGAAATTCTAACTTGTGGCAAGTTACATTGAATGTATTATCAATTTCGTCTAATAATTCAGAGTTCATCATAGTTAAAATTTAAATAATAAAATTGAAAATATAATTCAAGGGTTCCGCCACAGTACAAAATTAGTTGGATCGAGATGAGTATAAGAGTATAAGCGTAGTATTGATATCTTTTAATGCAATTATTTCTTTGTAGATATGGTACTTGGATTTGTGTGCTGTTAACAATAGTGATATTTACGAAGCAAACATATAATGAAGAATGGAACAAAATAGCAATGATATGAATAAAAATGTAGAAATAAAATGAACATATAATTAAATTATAGAAATAAAATCGAGAGTTAGTAAATCTAATGTTGCTTATTAATATATAAATCGTTTTAATTATCAAGAAAATTAATGTTTTGGCCCTCAGAACTATCTTTCTTGGGGCCGATAAGGTTGTCGATGTCTTCCAATGAGCGGATGACAAAGGCACGAAACTTTTGTTCCATTGTGTTAGCGGTTCTGCGGACATATATGATACCATTGCGTACCCAGCAGAAGCGAAAATTATAAAGCTTGGCACGTTTTCTAGCCTCACTAAACAATATTCTGTTCATTTTTGAAAGACGTTCATTTAAGTACAGTTTAGATGAAGTGCCATTGACGATATCTTTGGATGAAATGTCTTTCCGTACCTTAGCAGCAGCCAGGAGTTCGTCACGTTTTGTTTTACGAAGGAGTTTTACGGCAATGGGTCTCGACGATTCTGAAGAGGAAGACAGCTCGGTGCGTGAAGTCCCTACTCTCTCAACATGATCGATATCGCTTTCTTGCAGATCAATACCGTTGTTACTCGTTCAGCCGTTCTGGCGTGATTGAGTAACAAACATCCATCCAAACTTGCACTTTGTATAACTCATGAACGGGTGGGCCGAATTTTGTGAGCTTTGATTTTTTTTTTATTTGTCTCCGTCCCGAATAGCAGAATAACTATAAAACTATAAAAATATATTTATAAAGATAATTCATCATTCTCATATATTTGATTTTGATGCATAAAGTTCGTCGGGACAGCTAGTACATATTAGTATACAAGAATAGATTTAAAAAATAATGTTCACTTAAACATTGTTCTCGGTGGTTGCAGGTACCTGGAAGCTCACTTGAGGCTGCGAGCCGCGCAGGTGGCGCGCCAGCAGGGCGACAACGTGCCCGAACCACCGCCCTACAAGGTACGCGACCAGTCTGACCACGCCGCACGACTCACAATGACAAGCCGTGTGGCCACGTTACCACAAGGCTTGACTAACAAGACTCTTATTGATTTCTTATACTTACGCGAATACTACACACGGAAATAAAACTTATTTTACACATTTTATGTGTGTTACGTTCCCGACGTTTCGGCTGCTTTACAGCGACCATAGTCACGGGAGGACTGAGGTGTATGACGTCCTAGTGCCATAGTTAGAACCGGGGTACCCTCGTATTTAGTTGTTGCTTGCGGTTCCATCTAAATATTGGGGTCGAGTCACCTTCGTCCGTAGGAGAATTAAGTACCCTCGAGATACCCTACACGTGACCCTGGGTGGTGCCAACCAGGTGACAACTCTACTGGTGGTAGGCTTCGGCCGTGGCTAGTCACCACCCACTGAACAAAGCCATGTCGCCAAGCGGCCTAGCCGTGTTCCGGCATGATGTTCGGTGTTGCCATTCATGGATGGCGGGTCAGATCAGTTGCGCTGCATGTGCCTAGTGAATGTAGCGTCTCTATCTACTGCCGCCTTCCTACCTAGGCAAGTATGCTCCACCGTAGATCTCATCGTCACTTACCATCAGGTGAGATCGAGATCAAATACTTGCCTATAATGTAATAAAAAATAATATATATATAAAATGTAAAATAAGTTTTATTTCAATGAATAGACTGATATTTTTATTGTATTTGTGTTATATATTAACATCCATGACTTGGCTACAAACATTCGTGCTCCTCACACAAAGTTTGTCCCTACCAGGATTCGAACCCGGTACCCTCGGCACTGAAAGCAGGGTTACTATCAACTGCGCTAACCGGGCCGTCAGCCTGCCGGCACAATCAAAAAGTCCTTATGTGTTCGTCTGGCTGATATTTCTTTATATATTGGTTCACGTTCAGTAAATATATAAAAGAATCGTTGTGTGTTCGCCTGGCTGATATTTATTTGTGCGCGTTCAGGCGTCGAAGTCATCGGCGGAGGAGATCCAGGAGCAGATCGAGCTGCTGCAGAGCGTGGCGTGGTCGCGCTGGGCGCCGGTGGACGAGCTGCTGGAGCTGGGCGGCGTGGCGCTGCTGCTGCAGGTGGTGGGCTACGCCTACGAGTGGAACTTTAACGGCAGGTATTGCGTATAGGTTTTACATTTTTTTTCTGTCAGCCGACCGTACCGTTAATTATAGGAGCCTTTTGACAGCTCGCTATTATCTAATGATTCAACAAATTATATTACCTCTATAAATAATCTGTAAATGTATTGAACGAGCTATGAATTTGACGATTTATATTTTAAATCTATGGACACACGCACACACACCTACACACACACACCTACACACCTACACACACACCTACACACACGAACACCTACACACACACCTACACCTACACACACACCTTCACACACACCTACACGCACACACACGACTTAGACGTCAATCAAATCGTAGGCGCATTTGACGCGGGCAGTGTGCGATTAACTTTATCGCACTGAGAGTCGCAATCGGAGATCAAAACGCTTATGGGAAATATCTTTGTCATCCAAGTCTGTGGTACGATAGCTGTGAAATAAACTCCAACAGCGTCGCGTTAAAGTGCACATTTGCTTGCAGATCTGAGACGGTCCGGTCCGCGCTGGACGTGGTGTCCGTGTGCTGCGTGGCGCCGCGCGTGCAACTGCTTCTCACCGAGAAGATCGACATGCGGGACGCCGACCTCACCACCGGCGTCAACATAGTGCTGGGCAAGTCATTGGCTAATCACTTGTGTCGTGTACGCCTTTTTTTTACATGGGAAATGCTGCAGCGCATAGCAACTGTCACTTTTGACAGATATTGTAAGGGATACCTACATTGTTCTCACATACCTATAACAATGTATTGCTCAAAAATGTAAAAGATCTATTTTAAAAAAAAGAGCAACCATGGAGTTTCTTGCCCGTTCTTCTCCATAGGAACAGCATTCCGAACGGGTGGTAAAGCAGTAGCATAATATTTTTGTAACTTGACGATTCATAAGTACTGTACAATAATGGTCTACGTGAATAAAAAATATTCTGATTCTGATTCTGATTCTATCTGTCAAAAGTGACAGTTACTAAGCGGTTGCTGTTCGATTATGTATCGATTGTGTTAGCAGACTTGGGGCTCTGGTGGCGTGTCGTGTAGGTCTACGGGGGCAATTAAAAAGTGACCTCGACGGCAACAAACTCAGTGGGCTTGTCGCTTTTTCAGAACTTCTTTTAGGTTTTTTTTTTACTGTATTCTCCCCCCCCAGCCTGAGGCAACGCACTCTTTTACACATAGGTACTTAGACAATAATCTGTGAAATATTAATTAATTCTCTCTATGTATAAGGTACGCTGCTTTCTCTACCTTTTCTGTCTTCTGTCTGGATTGTTATCGCAAACGTGTACTTAAAAATGTGCTCAAGTATTCAAATAAATAATAACGCGAATAAGTTTATAATTCAACCCCCAGGGCCCTCAGTATATTGACCACTAATAACTAACTTACTAACTGTGACTCGTCCAGAGTTCGACCCCACCCCCCTCTCCCGGGGAGGACCGGAATTCTTGGCTACGGCCTCGGCCATGTGTATTACATGAGTTTATACTTATTTTTTGTTAGCTCCAGTGTGTTTGTTGCCTTGCGAGGCGCACACGCGGTACCCTTGGACATTTTATTTGACGCTAGAAATTTGAGTTTTCAAGTTCAAGTTACTTGCACATAAGGGAGCGTTCAAGTATTACGTAACGCAATTTTTGGAGGTTTTTGACCCCCCCCCCCCCGCCCCCCCATGTAACGCGCCGTATCGTTTCAGAAGACCCGCCCCCTCCTCCCCAGGTTTAAAGTAATTCACTGTGCCATCGTGAACTAATAGATATGTCGTCTATGTGCGCAGGCGCCGCCGACGGTGAGATAGTGCCGGAACCGGAGGTGCAGAAGGCGGCACTGAACGTGCTTGTCAACTGCGTGTGCGCACCTGTACATAGAGTGAGTATTTTTTTTAATTACCCACTTTTCGGATGAGCCAACGCATAAGCCAACAAAATACGGCGTGAATCAGACTTCTTTAGAGCATTTGTAATCATCATTTAAAGTTACAATGTCGATGTGAATAAAATAAAATGCTTACCTATAAGTAGCTTTTGTCAGTTTGTTGTGATTTTTGTTCATTGATATATATCGAAATTTAAATAAAAAAAAAACGGGTTTTATCGCGTTTATTTTATGTGTTTGACAACACTAGGACGTCAAACACCGTTGCTGTAATGCAGCCGAAACGTCGGGAATGTTAAAATAGTAGCGTTTTACATACCAATAAAACGCTTGTTGTGTCCGGAGACTTATTCGGGGTC
This sequence comes from Pheosia tremula, assembly GCA_905333125.1. Taxonomy (NCBI): domain Eukaryota; kingdom Metazoa; phylum Arthropoda; class Insecta; order Lepidoptera; family Notodontidae; genus Pheosia; species Pheosia tremula. Next base: position 2,244,367 of record HG995425.1, read on the forward strand.
ATTTAAACATTAATTTGAGTCTCGTCCTTCCGTTTCGCAGCTTTATCGCTATATCTAGGTATGTATCTCGCTCGGCATACGTATGTCCGGCTGCAGTATTTCCAGGCGACCATCTTATGTTGTGTTGCTCATTGCGGCCTCAAATAACTGAAAACTTTTATACAGGGAATTCTAAACCAGGCAGGGTTAAAAAGGGTATGACCCCGAATAAGTCTCCGGACACAACAAGCGTTTTATTGGTATGTAAAACGCTACTATTGTGTCCTACGGCCTTATTCGGGGTCATTTAAACATTAATTTGAGGCATTGTTTGTTATCGCCTGGTAAACAGGACGCCAATGTGTGTGATTTAGAATCTAGGAAGAAAAAAAAAAAAATGTTATAAAAAAAATATATATATATATATAATAATAAATAAACAATGTTCTAAGTAATTAATAGTAATACAATAAAAGATACATACCCAATCATTTTCATTTATATTTAAATACTTACTCTCATTTAAACTTACTTATATTTGCAACTTAATTTAATTTCCCTATTAGAGACATCTTTTCATTATTTCAATTTGTGAAATTTTTTAATCAAATTGGCTGGAAAAGACGACTTAAAGATATATTATTTACAATAGGCTGATTACTCCGTAATTCTTTTCTATAGAAACCCTTGAAAGTATTTCCAGATCTCCAGTTTGCTCTTGACATTATCACTTCCAAGGATTCATTATCAAGCCAACTGCGAGAAGAGACTGCAGAACGAAAACTACCTGGAGTCGCGTTGATGCCTGCCTCCCTTAGAATAGATTTTACCCAACCTGCAATCACAGTCCGCGAGGCAGCCTTTTCCTGTCCCTTAACAGTTACAAATAATCTATCACTAGAACACGCCCTACGACGTGTAGCTCCAATTTCTATTAACTGCTTAAGCCAAAAAACTGGATCGAGTGCTCGATTTTGGGAGTCACTTAAAAGTTTCCATCCTGATTGTATATAATTTTCCGAATCAGTTTTTGAACCAGTGTGGCCAAAAAAGTATACTATCTTCGCTTATAAAACATTTATCATCTGAAACACTTAATAGAGTAAGATCATGTACCCTTCGTCCCGAACATAATAATAATAGAACTGCACTGATCCGCGATACTTCAAATAAACTCTGATTTTGAAATGATTTCCCCTGTAACCAAGAAACTAAAGAATTAGGGTCCCAAATAGGACCCGGACGTATCTTAGGTGCCTTTACGGCAATAGATTTAAGCATTTGTTTAACTAAAATATTTGAACTTAAACGAACCTCATTCTTAGCATTACAAAGAGTGGACACAACCGACTTGTGAAGTAAAATGGTACGATACGACAAATTTTCTTTTAAATGTAAATCAGCTAGAAATTTTGCTAAATCTGCACCTGAAGGGTCTGTAACACTTACACCTAATGTTTGGCACCACGTCAACCATCTGCGCCAAGCTGGTTTGTACGTTCTGGTAGTTGATAATCGCCAACCCTCCTGCAGTAAGAGTTTTTGCTCCTCCGTCCAATCAACTACCGACTCTGTCCACCCCCACATCTCCAAACTTCGAGGGTCAGATCTTCGACGCGCGGTGGTGGTCGACCCGTCGCGGTGTCCACCAACACTTCCTCCAACCCGTGAAGTATGAACGGGGGTGCCGTCCCTCGAGACTTCAGGTCCGCTCTCCAAAAAGCTCGAGGCCACCTCGGTGCTACGACCAAATATATACCTCTTGCCTGATTTAATTGCATTAGCACTCGTGGCAACAGGTTCGGGGGCGGAAAGACCCACGCTATTTTGAAATTCCACGCGATGGCAAAAGCGTTGTGCCCCCACGCTTTTTGATCGCGCTGGTCTAGAGTCACATATAGAGGAACAACGTGAGCAGTCTTCGACGCAAAAAGATCGACCTCCGGAATACCCCATTTCATGAAAACTACTTTCGTTACACTGGATCGGAGATGCCACTCTGGCAGTTTTGACCCACGGGATAAACTGTCCGCTATGCAGTTGTATCTCCCTGGAATGTGATGTGGCATGACGTGAATGCCGTACTTCTGCAACACATGAAAAATCTGATAAGTTAAACGCATCAATGTTCTCGACTTGTTGCCCCCCTCCTTATTCAAATGAGCTACAACTGCCTTGTTGTCGCACTGCAACAGCAGGGATGTTTGGGAGAGATTGGGAGCGAACTCTAACAAAACTTTCAAAACTGTTAACATTTCTTTGTGGTTTGAATGAAGTTGATCTTCCTCCTTCGTCCACCCCCCGCTCAAATAAACGCCATTCAATTCTGCTCCCCACCCTAAGTCTGCTGCGTCCGTGGTGAGAAAATTCATCACCGTCGGAGGGTGCAGGAACGACTTTTCTCGGCAATGTTCCATCCACCAAATTAATTCCTCTATCACGTTGGGTGTTAAAGGAAATGCCTTCAATGACTGGAGCTTTAAAAGGATATTGGAATGTGCTAACATGTGACGAAAGTTTAAGCGCCCGAGCGGAACCGCTAACCGAGCAAAATTCATCTGACCTACAATACTTTGGATATCGTGCAGAGTAGCCTTCTTCTGTTGCAGAAGACTTGAGATGTCTTTCTGAAGACGTTGAATCTTTTTCTCTGGCAGCGACACTAAATTTTGCCACGGATCCCACATCAGGCCTAGATACTCCAACGCTTTCTGAGGAACTAAAATTGATTTGTTGTAGTTTACATGCCAGCCCAATTGGCGAAGTGTTTGAAGAACAAAGTTCATATGGTCCATTAACGTTGTTCTGTCCTGGGCTACCAACAGATAATCGTCTAAAAAACACTACTACCCGGATTCCCTTTTCTCTGAAAATCTCGGCCGTCCAATTTGTCAGAGAAGCGAAAGCCTTCGGTGCCGAGGCAAGCCCGAACGGTAAACAGGTCATTTGGTATAGTTGGCCTCTGTACGACAAACGGAGAAAACAACGATGAGCTGATGCGATTCTTAAATGATAATAGGCTTGTGTCAGATCGATTTTCACTAACCAATCCTTCTTCTGTAAAAAGTCTCGAATACGATTTACTGAAATTAGACGGAATTTCTTTACTGTTAAGAATACATTTAGCCTTTTCAGATTGAAAATAGGTCGTGTGCTTCCGTCCGGCTTGGGGATTAAAAAGAGATTTGAAATAAAACTCGGCGTTTTGGGGGCATACTCCAGAATACCTTGATCCAGAAGGGACTGAATAACTACATCCATCTCTAGAGACGGTATGGTTTGAAATCTGTCTTCTATCTCCTCCATCGGTAAAAGAGGTGGTTTTGCTTTGAAAGGAATCCGGTACCCCTCTAACATTTTCAGCAAGGGTATTGGGGCTCTTAATTTCTTCCATTCTGATAGATACCCTATTAAACAACCCCCCCGAAAAACTTGATTCGTTGTCATTGAGGGTATCAGGTTTTATAGAATTTGTTTCTCTTGCCCAATTCATCAAATTGCTAAAACCCTGTTGTAAAGTTTCACTTTGCAAAATTAGTGCGTGTGTCACGGCAGCTACAAATTTTTCAGGATGAGCCAAATTATTTTGCCTATCAAAAGGTTTAATCTCATCATTTACCTCCAGGTCGGTAAAGCCCGGACGTGAGGTATACAATTTTTCAACGTCAGAATAACGCACATTACTCCAATTTTCGGACAAAGTAATTGCAAACAGTCGTGCGAAATTTTTTGATAGTTTGCGGAAAAAATATCAATAATGTTAAAGTGTTGTAAAGATTGTAATAAATTTAAGTGCTCATTAGGAGTAACCGGCACCGCCGGCTCCTTCAATCGAGTACACAAATCAAACCTTAACGGCTGACAACTTGATTCCGGGTTCGAATCCGGCAATGATTCTTCTTGTACGTTATCTTTTTGTGCACCTTCTAATTTATAATTTAAAAAAAAAAAAAAAAACCCAATATAACTTAAAATATATAAGAAAATTTAATTTATTAATTTATTAACCGAACGCTAATAGCGTTTTATTTTAAGCGATGCTTACTGCTTGAAAATTAGGACGCCAATGAGCAACACAACATAAGATGGTCGCCTGGAAATACTGCAGCCGGACATACGTATGCCGAGCGAGATACATACCTAGATATAGCGATAAAGCTGCGAAACGGAAGGACGAGACTCAAATTAATGTTTAAATGACCCCGAATAAGGCCGTAGGACACAACATAAAATAAACGCTTTTTTTTTATTTCAATGTGTAGTATTCGCGTGAATATAAGAAATCAATATATATTGAAATTATGATTTCAAATGATTGATTGATTTCCTGAGATAGCTTTCCTGTATGTCCCACTGTAATTTTTCTTTATTTTACGGAAGTGGTAAACAAGGATGGCAAATTTGTTACCAGAGACAATTTGATGGCGTATATCGCGGTGTGGGTGGCCGCCATTAAATGTGTGTTATATTGTTCAGGCCGGCACGTATACCGTGTACAAGCCCGCTGAGTTTCTTGCCGGATCTTCACGGTTGAGGTCGCGTACTGATCCGGTTGTAGATATAAGAAAAAATGTAATGATCATTTGTATGTGCCCCCGTAGGCCTATACGAAATAAACGATTTGACTTTATTATTATTCTTGTCGTCCTGGGAATCTGCGTTGGTGGTAGGCTTCGGCCGTGGCTAGTCACCACCCACTGAACAAAGCCATGTCGCCAAGCGGCCTAGCCGTGTTCCGTGTTCCGGTCAGATCAGCTGCGCTGCATGTGCCTAGTGAATGTAGCGTCTCGATCTACTGCCGCCTTCCTACCTAGGCAAGTATGCTCCATCGTAGATCTCATCGTCACTTACCATCAGGTGAGATCGAGATCAAATACTTGCCTATAATGTAATAAAAAAAATAAAAAAACCTGTCTCATATATCGCGGTGTGTGTGGCCGCCATTCCATGTGTGTTATATTCACAGTGTGTTATGTTGTTAAGGCCGGCACGTCGACGACCAGGTTCTCCATCACCGGCTCCAGCAAGAAGAAGACCGCGCTCAAGTCCTACGAGGACGTCATACAGAAGGTGTGGGAGAGTGTTCGCACTAATAACGGCATTATGGTGAGTCGAAATAAATACTTGTATCGCTTGCGTCACACACACAACGCATTGTCTAGGTAGCTTTGGTAATTTTGACATGTAAAATTGGTAACATAGCCAGGTAACTCGGGTACTCTACATTTGGCTACTCAAGCAGGTAACTTTAGTTACTTAGATGGGTTTCTTTAGCTTTACAGGGCCCCAAGTTTTCTAACACAGTGACAGTTACTATGAGGTTGCTGTTCGATTATGAGTCGATTGTGTTAGCAGACTTGGGGCCCAGGTTAGCTAAGTCATAGGTCAGTTGGACAGGTAACATCTGCTGCTTAAAACAGTTAGATCTAAGCTGTTCTACTCAAACGTATGTCAAATTCCCCAATAAGTATAATTATTTCATAACACTAAGTAATAATTTTAGCCCTTTCAATGTCCCACTGTTGGGCACGGACCTCCTAGCACGCTGGTTTCTCCGCGATCTATCGCGCTAGGGTTGGACCCTGCGAATTGCGTTACCAAGCCGAGGGCTCAAACTGAAAATGTTGATTTTTTTAGGATGTATGTTGTCAGGAAATATTATTACTTTAAAAAAAAAATGATATTCTTTCTTTCTAAATAAAATGGCCTATGTACGACCGTGTAGGTGCCAAAAGATTCAATAAAAACAGTAGTAATAAAATCTAAAACAGAAAACAGGGGTGTTGTTGACAAAACAGTAAATCTACTGTCAAAACAGTAGGGTTGGCAACACTGCCACTGAGTGAGGATCTGGCGTGGTGTGACAACGCGTGGTGGGTGCAGGTGCTGCTGTCGCTGATGATGGTGAAGTCGCCGATCACGGACGCGGACCGGCTGCGCGGGCTGGCCTGCCGCGCGCTGGCCGGCCTCGCGCGCTGCGCCACCGTGCGACAGATCATCTCCAAGCTGCCGCTCTTCACCACCTCGCAGATACAAGGTACACACCCTGCACAGACACACACATGAGCGCGCATACACACTCACACATACATTAATGCAAATACATACACATACATATGTACACTAGCGGAAACACATGCACGCACAAACGCTTTTTTTATTACATTATAGGTAAGTATTTGATCTCGATCTCACCTGATGGTAAGTGACGATGAGATCTACGATGGAGCATACTTGCCTAGGTAGAAAGGCGGCAGTAGATCGAGACGCTACATTCACTAGGCACATGCAGCGCAACTGATCTGACCCGCCATCCATGAATGGCAACACCGAACATCATGCCGGAACACGGCTAGGCCGCTTGGCGACATGGCTTTGTTCAGTGGGTGGTGATTAGCCACGGCTGAAGCCTACCACCAGTGAAACACATGCAGACGCACGATCACGCACACACACACACGCGCACATACGCACACACACCTCGGAATTATTGTACTGTTATATCGTTTTCATCTTCGTTCTTCCGATATTTGTTACCAAGTCGTACTTATGATCTTACGTCTTAATGTTTGGTCCCTAATTGTAATGTCCGAACCATTTGTCGATGTCCTCCTAAACTATTGATTGACAATCCCTCCCGCTGTTGGTCAACGAATCGTCCAACTCACTGAGCACATGTTGTCAGTGCTGATGCGCGACCCGATCCTGCAAGAGAAGCGGCAGGAGCACGTGATGTTCCAGAAGTACGCGCTGGAGCTGCTGGAGCGCGTGTCCGGCAAGAGTAAGCACAAGGGCGCCGAGTTCGAGACCTCGCTCGCCAACATACACCGGGTGAGTGGACACGATTATTTCTACATCCAATTTTTTTTTTATAAAATAATAAATAAATAAAAATAAATAAAAATTGGTTTATTGGTGAAACTACGCAGGCAACATAATTAAAAATATACATGGGTACTTAATGTAGATATAAAAGTAGAAATAAATTAATAAAATAAAAATAAAATGTTAGTTAGTTTCCCGCCGTGCGTAGCTGCAACCAACAAGGTCTGCTCTCAGCACTAAGTTGGGGCATCCGAGAGATGCATCAACGCTGGTTTTCAGAGCAAGGCCTTGATGACGCATTGACGCCGCGCAACATGATAATAATTCGTTGAGTAATGAAAAATGGTAACAAAAAAAAAACAAATGCGAAATGAGAATTAAATAAAAGCATAATAAAAACAAAATTGACGTGCACAAATTAAAATAAAAGATATAATAATAATCAAATAAAGTCGACATGTAGAAACAAAAAGCCGAACACCCATCCCGAGCTGCTATTTATTACGCACACCGCGAGCCGCGGCCGCCGCCGCCGAAGCGACGGCGGCGGCGCGGGGCGCGGCGAGGAGAACAAAGCCACGCGCAGGTGCGCACAGACATTCATTCAATGAATGTCCCTAAGGGCTGTTATTCGCAGTTTTTATTACAGTATAGGCAAGTATTTGATCTCGATCTCACCTGATGGTAAGTGACGATGAGATCTACGATGGAGCATACTTGCCTAGAAGGTACCTGTTCACTCTCGAATTATGGGCAAGTATTTGAAATTATATCTTCTACCAGCTGTGCCGGCGAATTTCGTACCGCCTCAGAATCATATGTATGACAAAATTAATTATTTTTTATTACAAAGATAATTCATTTTATCATGGATATGGAGAACGGCCAAGAAACTCCATGGTTGCTCTTTTTAAAAAGATCTTTAATATTTGTGAGCAGTACATTGTTATGGGTGTGTGAGAACAATGTAGGAACGGCTGGGCAGACTTTAGCAGCTGCTCAAAAAAGGTACTAACTTTAAGTATATCATTACAAGTTAATGTCTGCACGGTTCCCACATTTACAAATTACTACTATTATGTTAATAATTTTATTAATGTATATCTATACAAATAAATAAAATTGGAGTGTCTGTTTGTAATATTCGTATATATCGTCGTTGTATATCGCTTTTTACTAAGTGCATTTGGATGTATACACGGTACCTATACCGAAACAACATTTTTTACAATTTTTGTCTGTCTGTCTGTCTGTTTGTTCCGGGTAATCTCTGAAATTGCGGGACCGATTTTGACGGGACTTTCAGTGGCAGATAGCTGATGTAACAAGGAGTAACTTAGGCTAAAAAAACATAGGATCTCACGAAAAAATATTAAAACCAATGAAAAATGTAATAATTAAACAAAAAATGCAAGAACTAAATGGAAAAATGTACAAAAACAAAACATCCATTCATAAAGTAGAAGAATTTCATTAAAATTAGCATACTTAGGTATTTCTTTACGCGAAATACAGAATTAATAAGTTATCTTAAACTCTGCGAACTGCACAATAACTTATTTCGCGAAGTCGCGGGTAACAGCTAGTTATAATATTAAAACGAGCTCTTTTAATGTCCGAGTGTTGGACACGGGCCTCCCCTCAATGCGAGGGGGATTGGGCCATAGTCCACCGCGCTTGCCCAGTGCAGGTTTCCTCGCGATATTTTCCTTCATTGTTTAGCAAGTGGCAGCCGTAGCAAGTTTCGGCAACCGTTCGGAATGCCGTTCCTATGGAGAAGAACGGGCAGGAAACTCCATGGGTGCTCTTTTTTTTAAAAGTTATTTTACATTTTTGAGCAATACATTGTTATGGGTGTGTGACAACAATGTATATGCTATATATAGTCATAAACATCCATGACTCTGGTACAATCATTTGTGCTCATCACACATTTCAACGCTTGACGCTCGGTGAAGACACCAGGGTCTCAACCAATTGACCCAACTAGGTCTATAAGGGAGCTTTCAAGTATTACGTAACGAATTTGGGCGGGTCTTCTGAAACGTTAGGATGCCTTACAGGTGCCGGTGGGGGCTTTTAACACCGCGTTACATAACATTGTTTTTTCAGAACGGTCGCGTAGAGACTTTACGGTTTAAATGGGGGGAGGGGGCGAGGGGGGGGGGCGGAGGTTGCTAAAGAAAAATGTTACGGGGTACGTTACATAGGGTGGAGGGGGGGGGGGGGGGGTCAAAAATGTAACCCAGCGATGTGTTGTCCAGGCGAACGTGGTGGCGCAGACCCGCATCCAGTACAACGAGCGGCAGCTGCTGCAGCTGGTGGTGGCGCACCTGCAGGCGCGCGGGCTGGCGGACAGCGCCGGCACGCTGCGGCGCGAGGCCGCGCTGCCGCCGCCCGCCGCCGCCGCCGCCGCCGCGCCCGCGCCGCCGCCGCCGCCCGTCTACACGCCCGCCACGCCCGCGCGGGTGAGCCGCCCACACATTACCCACATATTACTACAGCTCTTCTTCTTATAATTTAACCCTTATTAGCCTGGAGTTTCAATTTTGATACCAATCTTTTAAACCGAATGTTCACATTACTATTAGTTTTTTTTTATAGGTTGGCTGTACGTATTTTACTGTTGTATAATATTCTTTCCAACGAAATTAAAAAAAAATCAAATGTCATTATTATTAAACACAGTAACATTAAACACAGTAATATTAAATATAAATCACTTTCGTAAATCAGGCTGTTAAGGGTTAGACCCTTGTCGGTGTAGCTGATGAAGCTCTTTCCATTTGTCTCTACCTAGAGCAGCTTCTTTCACCTCCCTATACGACATGACACCGATCCTTTCTTTTATCTGACTCATGTAGATTATTCTTGGTCTTCCTCGTCCACGCTTCCCTTCGATCTTCCCCTCTACGATGTTCTTTATGAAGGTATCATGTCGTATGAGACGGGCTATCATCTTCCCCCTTCTATTCCGTATGGTTTCCATTAATGATCTTCTTTCTTGCACTCTCTTCAATACATCCTCATTAGAAAAAGTAACTAGTGCAAGAAAGAAGATCATTAAGATGGAAGCTCAGGGTCAGGGCGCGAAATTCAAAATGTCAATGGTATTTTTAAGCAAACTTAATACATCGAGACATCCAATGCAAAATGCTAATATCGCAAATACTAAATTACATCGTAAAGATGCCTAAATTTTTCGTAAAAAAATAAAAACCATTCACATTTTGAATTTCGCGCCCTGACCCTGAGCTTCCCCCTTAATGGAAACCATACGGAATAGAAGTATAAAGAAATATCTATATAATTACAATTAAATGTTGTTCGTCGGCACTTCACCGTTTAGCATGTGACAATCATGGTTGAAAATGAGATTCGCACACGAAATCTCAAAGGTGCGAGCCGGGGTTTGAACATGCGATCCTTGTCACCGAGGCAAGGGCTCTACCAACCAACTTGGCTATCTCTGCTTACGATATAAATATCAATAATTTGCACGTCCGCATCCCCGCCGATGGTGGGGTAGTGCTGTAGTGATGCGCCGTCGACGTAGTGCTGCGCGGTTACTGCATCGACCAATGTGTCGAGTTGCGCGTGCGCACACGCGATAAATGTGAATGGTATATCGATAACTTAATTGATAGGGTGAAGAAAAGGGATTTTTAAGGAAAGGAAGACGATATTATACAACAAACATTATAATAGCTAAGACAGAACCAAAAAACAACTCAATGACTTTAAGGGGGAAGCTCAGGGTCAGGGCGCGAAATTCAAAATATCAATGGTTTTTATTTTTTCACGAAAAATTTGGACATTTTTACGATGTAATTTAGTGTTTTGCGATATTAACATTCAGCATTGGATGTCTCGATGTATTAAGTTTGCTTAAAAAAGTACCTAATCCGATACAATACCATAAGGTTTGTAAAAACCGCTACTTTTGCTAACTTCATGGTGTTGTATCGGATTAGGTACTTTTGGTGTTGTATCGGATTAGGTACCTTAAACAAAAAACATAAAAGAATACAATTTAAAAAATATTAAAAATAAAGTAATTCTTAAAATAGGTCCAATCACCCACATTAAAATTTACTTGAAGGCGGCGGTTTTGTTCGCAGCCGCGCCTGTCGGTGTCTCGCACCAGCAGCAGCAGCTCGCTGCAGCGCGACAGCTTCGATCTGAACACGTCGCACGGGCCCGCGCACGCGGACGACACCGCATCGCCTTATGTCATTAAGCTTAGGTACCATTTTCCTGTGCTCTTCATTCTTTTTTTTTCCAATTCTGTTGAGTCTTTTTTCAGCCGTTTGGGGTGATGCTAAAATTTGTGACGGGGAGTGGGGGGGTAACGACAGCATACCTGTTTGTTAATTTTAGTCCCGTATTGATTTCTTATATTCACGCGAATACTACACGTCGAAATAAAACTAATCTTACGGATATAATATGAGGGTACCACAGTTCAAACTTTGACACTGGGACGTCAAACACCTCAGTCCTCCCGTGACCACGGTTGCTGTAAAGCAGTCGAAACGTCGGGAACGTAAAAACAATAATAAAAAACGCGATAAAATACAAAAGATTAGTTTTATTTCAATGTTTAGTCACTTTTTGGGAGAACTATTATAAATCGTTGATTGAGTTTGAAGGTTTTATACGTTGGTTTAGTGTTGGCATTAGCACCAATCGCTACTGCCCCCCTCCAAGCAGCGGGATTATTTTTTTTTACGTGGGGAAATCCTCGTGGATACCACACCGCCACGGGGGTGACGGTGTGGTTATGCGGGACTCTTACCGGCTAAAACCCCACGGTCCGCCTTCACCGCCTTAGAGTGGGGCGCCACAGGATCGCACGGCCCGGGTGTTGACCCCAGGCCGCAGACATTCGGAGGGGTGTCTATTGGCAACAGGCACCCTCCGTCGAGGGACTTTGCGTGGGCAGGCGGTCCCCCGACCCCCTGCCCAAGTCCCCTTACCCTGCAGCGGGCCTAAATAACTAGCACCCACCAGGAAGGTGCAGAACCACCCCACGGTGCCGGCGCCGCCGGCGTCGGAGCACAAGCGCTCGCTGCAGAAGCAGCACAGCTTCGCGGGCGAGCCGGCGCCCAGCCAGCACCGCGTCACGCTCGACACCATCATCACCGAGTACCTGTACAACCAGCACGCGCTCTGCAAGAACCCCGTCGTCACCTGCCCCCAGTTCAACCTGTTCGAGTCAGTAACATTGCATATTCATTAAAAACATATTTATACTACCTTTTTCCCCGGCTCGCACCTCTGGGCTTTCATGTGCAAATCTAATTTTCAACCATGATTATCACATGCTAAACGGTGAAGGAAATCATCGTGAGGAAACCTGCATGTCTGAGAGAACCCCTCGAAAGACGTGTGAAGTCCCCCAACCCGACTAACGCTGGCCCAATGGCCAGCGTGGTGGACTATGGCCTAATCCCCCTCGCATTGAGGGGAGACCCGTGCCCAGCAGTGGGACATTAAAGAAAGGGCTGGTATTATTATTATTATTACCTTTTTCCGGTGGCTCCGCCCGCAGTACCTCAATAAACCCACCTATAACCTATAAAAAGTTGCCTATGTGCTATTCCAGACTATAATCTATCTCTGTGCCAAATTTCATCCAGATCCGTTCAGCCATTCTGGCGTGATTGAGTAACTAACATCCATCCATCCATCCATCCAAACTTTCACATTTATAATATTAGTGGGATACAAAATTTATATCAGTTTCGTAAAACTTATTTCAAAATATATGTATCGACTGCCTAGTATTTCGCACGTCATTATGGAACTCCATGAGCTCCATAAGTGCGAGCGAGACAAACTAATGCCAACGACTGACCCCACGACTTGGTTCTCAACGCGGCGACTATAGTATGCTGGGACTGATCGCTCAAATATCAATATGTATTTATAATGTTAAAGTGTAGCGTGTGTGCGCCTCGCATGGCAACACACTGGAGCTTACTTTTTTATTATTTGTTTTGTAAAAAAGAATGGATAAAAAAAAAGACAAGCCCGCTGAGTTTCTTGCCGGATCTTCTCAGTTAAGGTCGCGTTCCGATCCGGTTGTAGAGTTAAGGAAAATAAATGTAATGACAATTTGTAAGTGCCCCCGTAGGCCTATACGAAATAAACGATTTGACTTTGACTTTGCAATTGCGTGTGTCAGGCCGCACAAGTGTTCGGAGCCGCGCGGGCCGGCGTCGGTGTTCGGCGCGGGCGCGGCGGTCAACGTGTGCGCGCGCGTGGGGCGGCGCGAGCTGGCGCTGGGCGGTGGGGCGGGCGGCGGGGCGGGCGGCGGCGGCGCTGGGGCGGGGGCGGGCGGCGGCTGCCGGCGCGCCTTCTCGCGGTTCGCGCACGCGCACTTCGCGCCCGTCCGCACGCTGCGCCTGCAGGACGACGACGCCTACTTCACACACACCATATTCCATGTGAGTGATGGGGGGGGGGGGGGGAGGGTGAACCACACAAGTGGCCAAAATTAGGCTAACATAGAGTTTTCGCCGTCAGTCGACTGCAACTGCACGTCGGTATCGGAGCTCTAGCTTTTTTTTTTAAATGCCGTGTTATTCCGTGGTTGTGTGCAAAAATACTAGCAGCAAAGTGAACTACGCGAAAGATGGAATCTCATTTCACCAGCTAGTATTAAGTATTTTATTTATTCGTCTTTAAAATCATTAAAACAAAAATCAAAAAATATTTGATGCCTTCATTATGTTATTTTAGTTTTTATGTAGCACAACGACTTTTTACTTTTTATACAAAATACATGGCTATTTAAGTACCACCTATGTTCGCTACTGAGTGAATGTACGAGGCAATGGACAGATCGTCTAACGATACTTTGAGACCGCGAGTGCACGCCATATCTATTATGATCTGTGGAGTAAGCCCAGTGTCTCCAACCATGCCGTAATTACGGTAAATCTACCGTAATTTTTCTAGGTCTACCACCTACCGTAGACATGTCACATTCTACCGTAATTTCGTGCGTGTCCTTATTTCTTGATTTAGCAAAATATTACTAGTTTATAACGGCAACATTGCATTGGGACCAGCAGCAGAATGACTTTTTTTTTTACGTTACGCATCCCAATGCATGGGAATTCCAAATTTGTATCATTTTGGAGTAAAATAAGCAACACTGATCTGCCGTAATTTTCCACCATCTACCGTATTTTTAGACCAGGCAACATCGTAATTTTGACAAAGAGGGTTGGAAACACTGACTAAGCCATAGATGCCTCGGTGCGATACCTCGCGGGCTACAATATGGAGATGCACCTGGCTAATAGTGAGAACAAAATATTTGTCATCTCACTGGCTCGGTAAGGCGGCGTTTATTGTTCGAAATCTGCTTGCAAAACTCTTTTATATCCCAATTAGTGGAAACGGTTTTCGAATGTAACGAACAAAGGCGTCCGAATTATTAGTTGGAATTACTTTCCCTAAAACCTTGTTTGGAATATTATGATCATAAAAAATGCCGACTCGGCCCAGTCGTTATTATATGATCCAATTACCAACTAATAGAGTTCTATTTTGATTCGCAGCCGACGCAACAGCAACTGCTGGCGGCGACGTCGTCTGGCGACATTAGGATCTTCAACTTGTTCAGCGGCGTCGAAGAGAACTCTTATCAAGTGCACGAGTCCTACATATACCATATGCAGGTAATCTATACCAAATAAATAAATTGGAGTGTCTGTTTGTAATATTAAAATAACCGCTTTTTACTAAGTGCTTTTGGATGTATACACGGTACCTATACCAAAACAACATTTTTTAAATTTTTTGTCTGTCTGTCTGTTTGTTCCGGCTAATCTCTGAAATGGCTGGACCGATTTTGACGGGACTTTCACTGGCATATAGCTGATGTAACAAGGAGTAACTTAGGCTACTTTTATTTTAGAAAAAAAATAGGATCTCACGAAAAACATTTAAAACCAATTTTGCAGCGCTGCGCCTGATTATGTTTGATAGCAACAACCCGCAATGCGTCCCGCGGGCTCAGAAAGCGCAAGCAGGCTGTTGCCAACGGTTGTGTCTTTGTTAAATACCACGCGGACGAAGTACTTATAATTTTTTATTGGGACACTATGGGGTGACCCCAATGGGGTTATCCAGTAATACAGGGCCCCCAAGTCTGCTAACCTGGGTACCTGTCTTTGGAACCTTTAGATCTTTTCTTGTGACACCAATTTCGGCATTGGCAATTTTCTGCTCAATCCTGAGATGTCAATAAAAATTTATAAATTTGAATTTTTTTTTATTTAATGCGACTCTGTTACAATAATTAAGGATCATGTTAATGTATTGGAAACAGAAAAGTCAAATAAAATAATATAGGATAATAAGATTGACCTTTTTTTTTTAATTTGGGGCGAGGAATCTACAATTTAAGCAGCATTGCATTGCATCGGAAATAAAAAAGTTATGACGGCAAAAGTAGTCGTGAATCAGAATCAGAATATTTTGTATTCACGTAGACCATTAAGCACAGTACTTATGAATACAAGTATCGTATTCGCGAATGTGAGTGACGAGTATTCGCATTAGCGAATGTGAGTGACGAGTATTCGCATTCGCGAATGTGAGTGACGAGTATTCGCATACGCGCATAATAGTGACGAGTATTCGCATTAGCGAATGTGAGTGCCGAGTATTCGCATTCGCGAATGTGAGTGACGAATATTCGCATTCGCTTAAGGATTGTCGAGTATTCCATTCGCAAATGTGAGTGAGGACTATTCGAAATTCCTTAAAGCATTATTCCATATGTTGTTGCCATTTGTTTCAGGCGAGTAGAGACGGTCTATTACTGTTAGCATCGGCGACGACGCCCTGGCGACCTCTCTCGACGCTGTGGAACATGAAAGAGTTTGAATTATTGTGAGTATACTCTACTCTACATTAGTATAACCGCACACATACTACAGGGTGTTTGGTAAGGGTATACTAACCAGCTTGCGTTTGGTTAGCGCATTTTTAATCATAATGTTAAGTCGGAATTACGATATTATCGATATTTTTAAAATAGATCTTGTCGAAATAAAACTAATTTTACGAATTTTTATCGCGTTTATTTTATGTTGTTTTCGTTCCTAACATTTCGGCTATGATTTGCCTAAGTACCGAGGGCGCAGTCGTGGGCAGTATTGTATAAAGTCCACCGTCAACAACACCTCACAACCCTGGGCCACAAGGGTTGCGGTCATACGCATACCGCTCCGGCCCGGGGGGACCCGAACTGTTATGTGGGGCTCCTGGACACGTCCAGACTACCCACTAAAACCCAGCGGTCCGCCTTCACCGCCTTTGAGTGGGACGCCACAGGATCGCACATGGCATACTACTGTAGCGCCCCGGCGGCCGGCCCTGGTTAGTCCCCAGGCCGCAGACATTAGGAGAGGTGCCTATTGGCAACAGGCCCCCTCCGTCGGGGGACTTTGCGTGGGCAGGTGGTTGGGGTCACAAGTCCTGGCGCTACCACAATCATGCAAAAGCATTTTCCTCTCCACACAGATTCCAACTCGACAACGAGGAGTACGTGGAGTTCTCGAAGATGACGGACGAGCGAATCATCGGCACCAAGGGCGAGACCGCGACGATATTCGACACGCGGACCGGCCGCGAGCTGATGACCTTGACCCCCGCGATCAGCAATCAGTACGCCAAGAACAGGGCCACTTTCCACCCGGCGGACGAGCTGGTGCTGTCAGGTGAGCCGAGTGGATATTAGAGCAGGTGACCTTGACGATTTGACCTTGTCCTTGAATTTTGTGATCAGTACGCCAATAGCAGGGTGACCTTTTACCCGCCGGACGAGCTGGTGCTGTCAGGGGAGCCGTGTAGTGATTCTCTCTAGATTTTTCCTATTGATACAAAATAATAATTTCATCTTGTACGAACTTGTGCATGTTTATCGACTTGTTGAGTTTTTTAAAAGTACATCAATATAGATACTTCCTACTTAAAATATTAGTAATTCTCATAACAAGTTGGTACACGTAACACGACTTATACAGTATCTTGAATATTTCAAATAAGATCTTGTGTTAATTAACAGGGGTCGAATTTAGACCTAGTCCACCCCAAAATCAGTTTTCGTTTATGTCAACCTCTGGGAAACCGACATCGACCACTTTGAGAATCCCTGATCAAGACCTTGGTGGTTAGCAATTAGTACGACTAAATTGAAACATGCTCGTGCCGTTAGGTGGAGCTTGCAGCAGTTGACCTTGAATGTTTGACCTTGACCTCGAGACATCAATTTTTTTTTTTTTTTATTACATTATAGGCAAGTATTTGATCTCGATCTCACCTGATGGTAAGTGACGATGAGATCTACGATGGAGCATACTTGCCTAGGTGGGAAGGCGGCAGTAGATAAGAGACGCTACATTCACTAGGCGCATGCAGCGCAATTGATCTGACCCGCCATCCATGAATGGCAACACCGAACATCATGCCGGAACACGGCTAGGCCGCTTGGCGACATGGCTTTGTTCAGTGGGTGGTGACTAGCCACGGCCGAAGCCTACCACCAGTAGAGTTGTCACCTGGTTGGCACCACCCAGGGTCACGTGTAGGGTATCTCGAGGGTACTTAATTCTCCTACGGACGAAGGTGACTCGACCCCAAAATGTAATGTTTGTAATGTTCGTTTGTCTCTTACAGACGGTGTTCTATGGGACGTGAACAGCGGCAAGGAAATCCACAAGTTTGACAAACTGAACCAAACGCACAGCGGCGTGTTCCATCCGAACGGATTAGAGGTATGTCGTGTTTGCCAACATGTTGAGCAACTTGTTGCACAATATATCTCTCAACAGCACACGCAACTTGCAATCTCGTGATTAAATACTGAATTATAGTATGAATATAATAATAATACCGGCCCTTTTTAATGTCCCACTGCAGGGCACGGGCCTCCCTTCAATTCTACGGGGATTAGGCCAGAGTCCACCACGCTGGCTCAGTGCGCGTTGGCGGACTTCACACTTCTTTCGAGGTTGCTCTCAGATATGCAGGTGTCCTCACGAAGTTTTCCTTCACCGTTTAGCAAGTGATAATCATGGTTGAAAATGACCATCTCATACAGAGAATGATGAACGAGTTCTCTATTTTTTGTCTACGGAGGAGTTAACTTTTTAACATTAAACCCTTGGCAGGCGACTCAGTCAATGTTCTGAGATCTGTAGTGTTGTGTGTAATGTGTTATGTGGCGAGCGTACAGAATGTACATCTAGTTAGATGTAATATGTATATATTTTGCAGGTCATATCAAACACAGAAGTGTGGGATCTAAGGACATTCCATCTGCTCAGAACTGTACCCACGCTCGACAAATCAGAGGTGAGGCATCGAACATAAACCTACTTTGACTTAGGGGTTGCCAATTAATCACGTGATTATGCTGAGCAACTTTTTGTGGAGGAGTCGAGCTCGGGACCTCGAGAAATTAGTAAGTCCATCGTAGATCTCATCGTCACTTACCATCAGGTGAGATCGAGATCAAATACATGCCTATAACGTAATAAAAAAAATAAAAATAAAGTATCTATGTGTAAAACATCGAGTTGTCGAAGGCATTTCCGGGGGAGTTTTTTTTTTAATATTTTTTTTATTTGCCGGCCCGCGAATCCCTCTGACATGGGGGTCAGAGATTCTATTAAGCTAACTTAAACATATAGGTACATGTGTTTTTCTTTATTTAAATAAAAGTAAAATTTATTTTTATTGTGCTTTATAAAGAACAAACAACAGTAAAGTCTGATGGTAATTACAGCATGAGCAACTTAAAGCATTTTAGTCTAACAATAAAAGGTACAACATAATATGACATCTTTGGGACAGGGGAGATTTTCCGGGGAGTTGGAGTCCCCCCCCCAGCCTACGATCTTTTTTAGTACCCGATGCATGCATTTGAATATGATAATGGTGTGTGCTTGCAGGTGATCTTCAACCCGTCGTGCACGGCGCTGTACGCGGTGTGCTCCGACCAGGACTCGGAGGAGCGCAGCCAGTTCGACACCAGCTTCAAGACCTTGGACCCCTACGACTACTCGAGCATAGGTGAGACCTCACAGACACGCTGGTCTCCGGCACCAAGTCAGTACAATGAGCCGCTAGCGTACCGAGTCACCCTGACGACTAGTCTAGCATAGATGAGACTTCACATTGTGACGCCGGTCTCGGGGACCGAGTCAGTATAATGAGCCGCTAGCGTGCCGAGTCACCCTTACGACTACTCCAGCATAGATGAGACCTCACAGACACGCCGGTCTCCGGGACTGAGTCAGTATAATGAGCCGCTAGCGTGCCGAGTCACCCTTACGACTACTCCAGCATAGATGAGACCTCACAGACACGCTGGTCTCCGGGACCGAGTCGGTACAATGAGCCGCTAGCGTACCGAGTCATCCGTACGACTACTTCAGCATAGACGAGACATCACATAGTGACACGGGTCCCTGGGACCGCGTCAGTACAATGAGCCGCTACCGTACCGAGTCACCCTGACGACTAGTCTAGCATAGATGAGACTTCACATAGTGACGCCGGTCTCCGGGACCGAGTCAGTGCAATAAGCCGCTAGCGTGCCGAGTCACCCTTACGACTACTGCAGCATAGGTGAGACCTCACAGACACCCCGGTCTCCGGGACCGAGTCAGTATAATGAGCCGCTAGCGTGCCGAGTCACCCTTACGATAACACCAGCATAGACGAGACATCACATAGTGACGCCGGTCTCCGGGACCGAGTCAGTACAATGAGCCGCTAGCGTACCGAGTCACCAGTACGACTACTTCAGCATAGATGAGACCTCACAGACACGCTGGTCTCCGGGACCGAGTCAGTACAATGAGCCGCTAGCGTACCGAGTCACCCGTACGACTACTCCAGCATAGATGAGAAGTCACATGGTGACGCAGGTCCCCGGGACCGAGTCAGCACAATAAGCCCGTACTTTACCGAGTCACCCTGACGACTAATCAAGCATAGATCAGACATCACATGGAGATGCAGGTCTATGTGACCGAGTCAGTACAATAAACCAGTACTGTACTGATTCACCTCACATAGAGCCCCGCTGGTAACGTACCGAGTTAACGAGGTCCACTTTGGTCATCGCGATCGCGGTTCAAACCACACCTTACACTTTTTTTATAATCTAATCAACATTTCTAATTATTTAGATATTTATAAATGTAGTACAACGTACGAAATGTACGGTAATCTTACATATAAGGGTATAATATTTATTTTAAACATCTATCCGACCCAAGCTAACCCCCCCTGCACAAGCTAGTAGCTCGTCAGGATAGCTGGTGGCGGTGGCCGAGGCGACCGTAGCGCTCCCTGCTAGATAACAGAAGGGGCTTTTGCGACCGAGTTATGGGGGGGTTAACATCAACCTAGCCGGGGAACCGACTGGAAACGGCATCAGTGACCTTAGGGCCTAAGTAGCCCCTAAAAGATCTGGTGCAGAAGGCAAGGTGAAACCACTGCACTAATCCTGTATCCATTAGCAGGATCAATTTTGAAAAGACACCAAGTATATACAAACTTATACCCTTAAATAAACCCGAAACCTTAAAAGTAATTGATGCAAACCCAAAAAAAACCACTGCACTAATTTCCCAAGAAAACCGTATGCACAAATGTCTTAGACAAATCATATATGATCACGATCCTCATTAGTGAGGGAACGACGAAGATTTTAAATATTTGTTATGTCTGTCCCTTTCTATAGCGACGATAGACGTGAAACGCAACATATACGCTCTGAGCGTGTCCCGGTACGCGACGCAGATATCCCTGGTGGAGAACATGGGCGAGTTCGAGCAGATGCAGGAGTCCGCCGTCAAGATATACGACGTCGGACGCAAGCGGGACCACGACGACGACGCGGTGAGTGCGCGACGCGGCGGCGACACGTGGCTGACACGGGACCGACACGGGACCGACACGACTCGAATTCGATGATGCAAAGTCAAATCGTTTATTTCGTATACGGCCTACGCGGGCACTTACAAATTGTCATTATTATTTTTTTTTTCTTAACTCTACAACCGGATCGGAACGCGACCTCAACTGAGAAGATCCGGCGAGAAACTCGGCGGGCTTGTTTTTTTTTCTAAAGCCATTATTTTTACAAAAAAAATGCCGTGATGCCGATCCGATTTTGATTTTTTTTTGACGTTTCGAAATTTTCTGAGGCCAGACCGATCGTGTAGTTGACTGCGCTCGTGCTGCCTCGAGGGCTGTCGTGTCAGTCGGTCTGGTAGCGACCATTCGTGTGGTTTGGTTTTAACAACTATTTATATTAGAAAATTGAATCCGCTGCGGGAGAAAGAACCCTTAAAAGAATATTACACAGGGTGTTATAGTATGATATGCGTTTTAATGCCATTGTAATTGGATTGTTACTTTATTGACTAGTCGATAATGTCTCGCAGGAGGAGGAGGAAGAGGAGGAGCTCGCGGGCGGCTCCGAGAACGACGACGGATCCGACTCCGGCTCCGACAACGACGACGACCGTGAGTATACACGATGGCTACACTACAGCTACAGTGCATCTACAATACAGCTACATTTCATCTAAAGTATAGCTACATTACAGCTACATTAAAGTACTAATGATAAATAATTTCATTTTTTTTTTCAATATCTACTCCTGTGTAAAGGAAAAAAAATACAAGAATACTAATTGTATTGTTAGCTAACATCACTTATATTGTCGGCTCGTCTATGCCCACAATTTATTTGTAAACAATTAATGTTAGTGCGTATTTAAAAAATAATTATTATAAAAAAACTGTCCTGCAGCAATTTCTACCATTGTCGTGTTATTTCGCTGTGGACCGAAAAGAGCCGATTGCCGTATGGGTTCTTTTTTAAGGGGGAAGCTCAGGGTCAGGGCGCGAAATTCAAAATGTCAATGGTTTTTATTTTTTTTCGAAAAATTGGGACATCTTTACGATGTAATTTAGTGTTTTGCGATATCAGCATTCTGCATTAGATGTCTCGATGTATTAAGTTTGCTTAAAAATGTACCTAATCCGATACAATACCATAAGGTTTGTAAAAACCGCTACTTTTACTAACTTTATGGTGTTGTATCGGATTAGGTACTTTTTCGAAATTTTTCGTAAAAAAATAAAAACCATTGACATTTTGAATTTCGCGCCCTGACCCTGAGCCTCCACCTTAATGTTATACTGAAGCAATGTCCGAGTTAGTCGAAAGATAATATGTGTATGTGTTCGGCAGTGGCGTCGTCGCTGCTGCGCAACGCGGTGATGGGGCTGGCGGAGGGCGGCAGCTCCGCGGACTCGTCGCCCGACGAGCGCGACCCGCCGCGTGCGCGCCGTCCGCGCCGCGCGCGCCGCCGGGTGCGTACGACCCCACTCATATATACCACTCCTAGACCACTCATATATACCACTCCTAGACCACTCATATATACCACTCCTAGACCACTCATATATACCACTCCTAGACCACTCATATATACCACTCCTAGACCACTCATATATACCACTCCTAGACCACTCATATATACCACTCCTAGACCACTCATATATACCACTCCTAGACCACTCATATATACCACTCCTAGACCACTCATATATACCACTCCTAGACCACTCATATATACCACTCCTAGACCACTCATATATACCACTCCTAGACCACTCATATATACCACTCCTAGACCACTCATATATACCACTCCTAGACCACTCATATATACCACTCCTAGACCACTCATATATACCACTCCTAGACCACTCGTATATACCACTCCTAGACCACTCATATATACCACTCCTAGACCACTCATATATACCACTCCTAGACCACTCATATATACCACTCTTAGACCACTCATATATACCACTTCTAGTCATGTTTTCGGCTACAAAATGGAGCCACTTTTGCTGCTGTCCAGTTAATGTTGTTGATCGTTGTTTTAAGTACAATAACTTGATGATGATGACGATGTCGGTAATCAACCAGTGGCCTTGTCGGTAAAGCTGCGGATACCTAATCTTGGGACAACTTGAAAAGTCAAGTTTTACCATTTTATTTACACAGTTCATGGAACATTAACATTCAATTGCATATGTTCCATCGGTACATATGTAATGGTTAATGCTCCATCAATATTGCACATTGTTTATCAAAACACGCATTTTTTTTTGAAAATAAAACAAAATTACCAACCTAGGCAAGTATGCTCCATCGTAGATCTCATCGTCACTTACCATCAGGTGAGATCGAGATCAAATACTTGCCTATAATGTATAAAAAAAAATTGCCGACTTCATCATTCAAGTTTCCGCCGAAATATTCAACTTTTATCTCACATTGATTACGAGATCAGCGCTTGAACTATTAATGCGACTGAAATCACATAAATCAAGGCCATTCATACAAATCTATACATATAAAATAAAATTGGAGTATCTGTTTCTAATATTAAAATAACCGCTTTTTACTAAATGCATTTGGATGTATACACGGTACCTATACCGAAACAACTTTTTTTTAATTATTTTTTTCTGCCTGTCCGTCTGTTTGTTCCGGGTAATCTCTGAAATGGCTGGACCGATTTTGACGGGAATTTCACTGGCAGATAGCTGATGTAACAAGCAGTAACTTAGGCTACTTTTATGTTAGAAAAAAAAATAGGATCGCTCGAAAAAAAAAATTAAAACCAATGTTGCAGCGCTGCGCCTGATTAAGTTTGATAGCAACAATCTGCAATGCGTCCCGCGGGATCAGAACGCGCGAGCAGGCTGTTGCCAACGGTTCAGTCTTTGTTAAATACCACGCGGACGAATTCGCGGGTAACAGCTAGTGAGCAATATAGATCAATTTGAGGACATAATTTGAATCGCAATAATAGTTCATAGTGAGCCCCCTGATCGATATACATCACCGAACCTAACATTCGCGGCTTATTAATGTAGGGCGGGTGTACGTAGTGCGAGTCAGTAATGTAGTATTGTGTTATTGCAGCGGGCGGAGAATCGAAGCAGCGACAGCGACGGCGACGGCGACCTCGACATCGGCGACCTCATCGAGTTCGAGCTCGAGTAGCGCTCGCGCACAATATACGTGTTGATCAGTTCACGGTTGTTTCATTTGAACCAGCACTGTTGCCTTAGTATATATATATTCCGTAGTGTGTGCAAAGTTTTGTACGCGATGCCCACGACTTCAATGTTACTGTATCAATTGACTGAACAAGATATGACTTCAGAAAATAGTACTTAATACTAGTACTTAGAACTTAATGGTTTACATAAATAAAATGGTTTACATAAATAAAAAAATTGTTCTGTTTCTGAAATATGAAACTGACGACTTTTCACAACTGGAAAATGTATTATACGAGTAATATTTACATACGTAGGTACCTTCTAGGCAAGTACGCTCCATCGTAGATCTCATCGTCACTTACCATCAGGTGAGATCGAGATCAAATACTTGCCTATACTGCAATAAAAAATAAAAAAAACGTGTACCAGTAAAACTGCACGTATCCGCTAGAGGCGCTGCTAGTATGGAGATAAGATCACTCCGCTTACGATGCCTTTAAAAACTCGTACCAAGTCGGGATACCTAAGATCATGATAGTTTTTACATCCTCAAGTATCAATGCGCCAACGGCGAAATAACAGGATAGCTATTTTCATTATAGGTGCTGCCATCTATCATCCGTTTTGAGTTTCATGCTCTTCGATTGTACTATGTATACGCCATCTATTGGGAACGAATGAGAACCTATTTTCGTGTATTTCTGTTCTACTCGATAACAGATGGCAGCACCGGTAAAATATTCAAAGTATTAATATCAAACGGGAATTACAAGGTCTAAGATTTTAACCAACGGAATGCGAAATATTTAAAGAATTTTACAGAATTTATAAGTCACTCACCGCACCACAGTTTCTTAATTTTGCAGATGTCAACGTTTTTTTCGTTTAATTTCCTATGTTTTGTTCCTAATTTTTTTTTTAATCTGTAAATTTGTGGGCTATTCCTTATTCATATGAACCATTCAAGTACTTACCTAATTATGAATCGGTCGAAATCGACAGCAAATGAATGTGGTATGTTAAGATTTTACCGATCTCGCGAAATCGAAGGGGCGTATGGAAACGAACGGGCAAGAAACTCCATGGTTGCTCTATTTATACGAATACTAGCTGCGCACCGCGATTAAAAAGTATGTCCTTATCCTCTATGTCCTTTTCTGTAAATCATGTCGATCCTTTGCTCCATGAAAAATTAAAACAAATCTATCCCACGGGAACCAAACATTTTACCGGGATAAAAAGTAGCCTATGCTATTCCAGACTATAATCTATCTCTGTGCCAAATTTCATCCAGATCCGTTCAGCCGTTCTGGCGTGATTGAGTAACAAACATCCATCCATCCAAACTTTCACATTTATAATATTAGTGGGTTTACTTATTCGTGTTTGTTTAGTAAGTAGGTATATACATTCTAGTGAGTATGTGATAACGATGTAGGAAGCTCACTCGTATACCACCAGCTATTAGGCAATGCGACGGCCATGTGGCGAAACCGCGTTACACCTACTTATCGAACTCGAGAAATAAAACAATTATACTGGAAGTACATTTTATGAATAGTCAATGCATTTTATTTCATATACCTATATAAGGTGTAACAAAAATTGTGTAAAATATTTCAACCGGGCCAACAGTAGGTTATAAAGATTCCCAAAGAAATACATAAAATTATCAGACAATTAAAAATGGCAATCTGTACTGAGCGCACGGCCAAACGCTCCTGTGAGTATTGTTTTAAAAAAAAACATCATTTACACAATTATTTTATACATCAGCATGATCCATACAACTTGCTGATTTATCTGTGAAAATGTTTTACACTATTCATGTAACACCTTGTATATTTAAATGTTATAAATATTTACTTAATATGTTTGGGATATCACAATTTGTTTATTCATTATTCGCCAAAGTTAACAACTAAAGTATTAAATAATTAAGTAGGTAGGTACCGGAGTAGATACTTAAGTACTCAATACATTCAGACAACTAATTTATTAGAAAAAAAATAAGTATAAGCATATACCATGTATAAGTAAGGTATTTTTAATTAAAATATGACTTACAGTTAATAGGTATAAAACATATAAAATTAATTTGGTTAAAGTATTTAAACATATAGGAATAAGCAAGTATATATGTTGCAGTCAAAATTCTTAAACAGTCAATACTACTTTGGCTGGCAAAGTCAGGTATCGTTCAGGTTGGGTAACAGTACAGCATTATTGACCGAAAATTATAGGTTAATAGTGCTTTTGACTGAAAATTTGCGGTCATAAGTAGTTTTGACTGTCACTCTTAGTCAAAAGTAGTTTGGACTAAACAGGATAGTCACAAATAGTTTTGGCTGATAATCGTTGGTTAAATGTGCTTTTGACTACAAATTTATGGTCCCAAACTTAACCTAACCTAAGGTTCAAGTTTTTTTTTATGTTTCTTTGTTTACATTTATTGGCAGCTTTAAATCGCAAGAGTATTTTTTTCTCATTTTGTTTGATGATGTATAATTTGAAGGGCTGAAGTTAGGTGAGGTCGTGTTAATTATTGAAAAAAAAACAACCTAACCTTAGGATAGGTCATCAAACTCTTTAACTTTTTAAGAGTTTTGACTGATATATAACCAGTCAAAACTAACCAACTTGCTCAGTCAAAGCTAACTTTGACTGGTTAAGATTTTTGACTGCCTCATACTTCACCTAAAGGCAGGTTATTATTATATACGTATTATATCAGTTTTATTTACAGTAAGACAAATTTCAAATAATAATTAGGTATATGAAAATATATATACTTAACGTACATAACTAATTAACTATTTACAAGTATAAACACTAGCACACTCTATGAAATGGCACTCAATTCACAAAGTCTTTTATACAATCCATATTTATAATTATACAAAATTATTGATTCATGGATGGCGGGTCAGATCAGCTGCGCTGCATGTGCCTAGTGAATGTAGCGTCTCGATCTACTGCCGCCTTCCTACCTAGGCAAGTATGCTCCATCGTAGATCTCATCGTCACTTACCATCAGGTGAGATCGAGATCAAATACTTGCCTATCATGTATAAAAAAAAAAAAAAAAAAAGTTTTCTATTGGTAGGTATTTACTATTTATCAATTTATAATCGTAATTAGCGCTCTTAATTACATTATTAGCGCACGGGTTGAAGGTTTCTCGAGAAGAAATAACACATTTCTAGATATTATGTGCACATAATGAGTTAATTGGATACATCACTAAACCTTAATTCGAGCGGTACGGGCCGCTTAGTATGAGTTTTTAACGTATCAAAATACCGATCGATTGATCGAATGCATTCATACAGTTTGCGTCATATATTCGTACTCTGGAGTTGATTTCTGGTGCGTCGTAATTAATATTTTTAGTATTGAAATAAAACTATTTTGCGGATTTTATTGTGTTTAATTTATGATTTTACGTTCCCGACCATGGCTGCGTATATCCATATCTGTCCATATCTGCGACCGTAGCTGTATATATCCTCCCGTGACCATGGTTGCTGTAAAGCAGCCGAAACGCCAGGAATGTAAAAACATAAAATAAACGTGTTAAATCTGTTAAATAAGTTTTATTTCAATATGTAGTATTGGTGTAAATACAAAAAATCAAAATACTTTTTGTTCTTATAAAGTAACCAACCAAAACAATGAATTTACCGGTAAGCTGCTCATTTCGTTTGATGTCGTCAAAACACGCACTAAGCCCCCTCATATGCATACTCTGTCAAACGAAACATTCGATAACATTATCCGTAATCGAATAGATACGTTTAAAACCCATACTTAGCTCTTAATGCCATGAGATGATGGTTTTCAGGCAGTAATTTCCCTGAAGCTATACGAAGGTAAGTATAGTTTTTTATGAAATTATACAGAGTGTAAGTGAGTTCGTAACAAAAACTGAAACATGGATCCAGCTCATGATTTTGGATCCCCAGAGTTAGAATTTTCAATCTATCTTTTTGATGAATATACGTATTTTTTAAAATTGATTTTAGCATGAAATCATAATATAATTCTATCTAAACGTGATTTTAAGTAACTAACATCATAATTGCTAATTTAGAACTAAAACTTCAATGTAAATTAAAACTCTATACGCTCGACTGCGCTCGTCACTCGCACGAGTCGGGTATCGCGCGGAGCGTTCGGTTGTGATCGCGTAGTTTACGATTCATTGCGCGCTCAAAAATTATAACATTACAACATGATTTTCGACATAAATTATTTCCATAATTTTATTGTGTAACCTTTACATAACGTTTTCGTTACCGTGCCTCTTACATCCTGTATATTGAGTCGTATTGAACACTTATCATTTCCGAGTAGTTTACTAAAGTACTAAACCTATTATTGTCTATTTATTTATACTTAGTTAATATCGGTGTATCATTTATAAGTCTCTTTTAATACAACAATACACATCTATTAATAAAATAATAAATACATATCGCCAGACGAACACACATGGCCCCAAACTAAGCAACGCTTGTTCCAATGAACTGGGTGAGACCCCAGTAATACCCAGACGAGTTCAAATTAAGAAAATATCGTTTCCGAAATTTGCCTAGGTGGGAATGCAACTACCCGGTGCAGTGACCCGCCCGGCCTACGCTCAAACCACTAGACTAGGGATTCCCAAAGCGGTTGATTATCGACCCCTTGCGGTCGATATTGTGAATTTTGTACTAAAAAAAAAAATGGTTTCTACATTGGCATGTTATGACGTTGGGGGGTAGGGCCAAGCTTGCGCCCTCCTCCTACTCCTCTGTACCTCCCACTAACGTACAACGTTACCACGAACATCTATATTGGGATTACTAGCTCTAGATCAGCTATACTCAACCTGTGGCCCGGGTTTTTGTGGTTGGCCCATAAGGGCCCCAAGTCTGCTAACACAATCGATTCATAATCGAACAGCAACCGCATAGTAACTGTCACTTTTGACAGATATTGTAAGGGATATCTGTTCGATTCTGAATCGATTGTGTTAGCAGACTTGGGGCCCTGGTGTCACTTTATTTTAAACCATTTTGAATTTAGCGCCCACAAGAAAAAATGAGATCGCGTCGAGTAATTAGGTTCTACATAGCACTACCGCGCCGCGATCAATCCGTTCATACTTGTTTAATTTGTAAACGTGGGAACCATGTAGCCATTAACTTGTAATTTTATACTTAGTCAGTACTTTTTTTTGACCAGCTGCTAAAGTCTGCCTACCCGTTCCTACATTGTTCTCACAAACTTATAACAATGTGTTGCTCTAAAATGTACAAGATCTTTAAAAAAAAAGAGCAACCATGGAGTTTCTTGCCCGTTCTTCTCCATAGGAACGGCACTCCGAACGGGTGGTAAAGTTGTAGCTTACCATTTTGTAACTTTTGACGATTCATAAGTACTGTACTTAATGATCTACAATGTATAATGAATTCAGAATCAGAATCAGAATATCTTTATTCATGTAGCCTCTACATTAATAAAATACATTCCGATTCTGAATTCAATTTGTAACAATAGCGAAATCCTAAGATAATACCAATTTTGTTTTGCTTCTCCTTCACTACGACTAAGACGTGTTAGTGGACCCAATGATCAAAAGGTTGAGTATCACTGCTCTAGATGGAAAACATGCAGATTAACAAAAATAGCCCACGGATAACGGATTTGAAACTTTCCGATGTTAATGTCACCCCCGACGAGCTTTCCGACGGAAACTTTTTGAATAAACGATTTGGTGTTGTCATCAAGATACATCGAAGATAATCTAATTCGGAAATTTCAATTGCGTATGCGGTAATCCAGCTCGGAAGTTTTCGATTCATATTCCGATATCGATTTCCAATGATTTAATATTACCCCGCTGAACTCTATCAAATGGTTTGACTCCAACACGCACCAGCGCGCCGAGTATGCAACCCTGTTTCAGTCAATTAATGTATTTTCATCCACTAATTAGTCGATAGACATACGGGAGATGATTGAAACAGGTTTGCAATCAGATTTTTGCAAACAAATTGCAATACTGTTGGAAGTCTGTTTCAATAATTCCTTGTATTTCTATCGACTAATTTTGTTTCAGTAAAGGATGGGGGGGAGGTGAATTTTACTTGGGCCTAGCCTTTGGGCCTGTGCATATGCTCGAAAACTGATATTATTTATATTACTTGACACTGGAAAAATACCTATGGTGATGCCAAAGTTAAAAAAAAATGTGTAGGTAATCGGTTGTAGTATTAGGTTGTATAGAGAGGGCTGAAATAAATAAAATTACTATAAAAGTACTTAATGAAAAATAATCTTAATATATCTTAATAATCTTTTATCATTATAAAATATTTTTTATAAATTATCACCTTATAAATACTTATTTGTTCTTAATAATACTTATTTTATGTACAATAATTTACATTCGCCATTCCAATAGCGATGTGCGTTATAAAGTAGCGCTTAAATAACGGTTATATTCAGTTGCGTTATTTATTTGTAACATCACATAACTACAAAGTAAAGTCATAAGTTTGGTTACTAAAATGCAAAACCAATAATCCTTGTTTTTTTTCTGTTCAATTTTAACGGCCCAGAATGATTTTTAATTTCAACGAATGCTGTTGAGTTCTTTTTTATCAAATTAAAATCATATACGACGTTCATATAAAAAAAAAAATACTTAATTGAAAAGAGTCTAAAATTCGAGAATGTAATTCAAATACTGCGTAATAAACTAGAATACCTATTATTATAAACACCTCTAAAGCTTAAGAGATCATTATTAACATTTCACGAACTGAAACTTATAAGTATATTTAACTTATGTTCAAACCATTTACAAGTAGTAACTTAGAATAATTTTGTCACTTTGGTGATCCAGTCTAGCCAAATAACAGCCTGACCACGCTGCAGAAAGAGACGAAGCTATAAGAAAAAATCACACGCACGGCAACTGCCTCTGTCTCGCTCACTCTGATGGCTGGTTGATCCACCGCGTACAAGCTCTCCTATAATTTTGACAGTTCAAACAAAACTACAAAATATCTTGTGTCTCATTCCTTTGTGTTATTCTCTCTAGGTATTGGATCATGTTGTAGCGTACTCTTCAACCGCGCAGAAGCTACACAGATGGCGTTCAGAACTCTCCATATACAATCCTAAAACGCGCTATGAGAGTTTTCGGAGCACGCGACATATATACAAGATCCCGACTATTGTCAATTGTTTTGAATGTCGTCTGCAGAGGTTGAAGAGGCCGCTACAATGTCTTGGACTTAGGGTACATTATTATTTAATATAACCATCGCTATATACATGAATATATCAGCAGTCTTTCAATGCACGTACTCGTTCACCCCCCCTCCGTGGTGGTGGAACTGCTGCGTGTTGTCCACTATGACACTAGTATACCCCCCCTCCTGTACCGCCGGACTCGGGGCTATTTTCCCAAAATTTCCATCGAAATTATCTGGTGGCCTCTCATTCTGCACGCCGTGGCCGTACGAGTTGATTAGATTCGTATAATTGAATTGATTCAAGATCTCCGAGCTCTCAATGGAACTGCACGACGAGGAACTGGCCGAAAATGGGCGCTGATTCTGAGGGTAGCCGACGTAGTTCGGGATCACTTCGGTTTCTGGATAGCTCTCGTAGTAGATCTCCTGGTAGGCCCCGTTCTGATAGTCCTCGGGCGTCTCGTACGGCGGCATGACTGGAATAGTATACTCTGGGTAGTTGTACCCGCCGCTGGAGTCGCTGTACTCGCTCTCTGGCACGTGGACTGTGTTGATCTTGTCCGTGTGTCTGGTGTGGGGCACTTGGGGGGAGGTGGTGGTAGGGTGCGAGGTGACGTCAGATTGCGCCGGCGCACCTTGGGTTATGTTCAGTATTAAGTGTTTCTCTTCGATGTCGCTATAAAAGGAGAGTTATGTCAGTAATCATGATGAACAAAGACTGGTAGAGTTATTGATAATGTACGTAAATTATATTAATTTCTCAGATCTTTCAATATGCCATTGTAGGGCACGTGTTTTCTGTCACAAATAAATAAGAATAGAGTCTTATAAGTCTGAAGATATCTGGGCGCGTTTCTTGAGCCGGACCGTAGTGGACTATGTCACGAATCCCACACGCTTTGAGGAGTTCGCCCAGTGTAATGGCGATAGATTAGTCTAAATTATAAAAATAAACCATCACGCCTGTAATCCCTGAAGGGGTTGGCAGAGGTGCACTGCAGTGCACCCACATTCCGCCGATGGTAATTTGGTCCCAATACAATTGGGGGCTAGACTACTGTCATTATACCGGGTCCTTTCCTCTTCAATAAATAAATTAATAATTAGAAATATCGCCAGACGAACACACCAACTACACGGTCCTTCACTAAGCAACGCTTGTATTATGGGCACCGTACAATGAACTGAGGGCGAACCCAGTATATAATTCTTAAATAGATATTAAACATCCATGACTTGGGCACATACATTTGTGCACAACACACAAAGTTTGTCCTTACCAGGATTCGAACCTGGGAACGTCGGCACAGAAAGCAGGGTCACTACCAACTGAGCTAATCAGCCCGTCAATATGAGGAGCATTTTGGCCGTAGTCCACCACACTGACCCAGTGCGGTTTGGTGAACTTCACACGATTTTTAACAGGCGTGCCTTTTAACAGCAGGTTTCGTCACGATATTTGCCATCACCGTACAGCAAGTGAAAATCTTTATAGATAATGAGATTCGCATATAAAAAATCGGAAATCTCAGAGGTGCGAGGCGGGGTTTGAATCTGCACACCTTATTTCTAAGCGTTCTACCAACTTGACTAACACAGCTGTTACTAAATGGTATGTATACCTGAGCACATAGTTGACAGACACGATACAATGTGGCCTCGAAGAGCGAGAGTTGTGCACAATAGTAGCGTAGCTCTGCATCCACACCCAGCCGCCGCACTTAGTCAGGAACCGGTAGTACCGTGACGTCACTTGCCCCTTCGTTAATACTGCGGGCAATAACAACAACATAATTAAATCAGAAAATAAACGCGATAAAATCCTTAACATAAGTTTTATTTCAATGTGTAGTATTCGCGTAAATATATGAAGTCAATCTATACATATAAATAAAATTGGAGTGTCTGTTTGTAATATTAAAATAACCGCTTTTTACTAAGTGCATTTGGATGTATACACGTTACCTATACCGAAACAACATTTTTTAAAATTTTTGTCTGTCTGTCTGTCTGTCCGTCTGTCTGTCTGTCTGTCTGTCTGTCCGTCTGTCTGTCTGTCTGTCTGTCTGTCTGTCTGTTTGTTCCGGCTAATCTCTGTAATGGCTGGACCGATTGACGGGACTTTCACTGGCAGATAGCTGATGCAACAAGGAGTAACTTAGGCTACTTTTATTTTAGAACAAAAAAATAGGATCTCACGAAATTAATTAAAACCAATGTTGCAGCGCAGCGCCTGATTAAGTTTGATAGCAACACCTGCAATGCTTCCCGCGGGCTCAGAATGGGCGAGCAGGCTGTTGTCAACGGTTGTCTTTGTTAAATACCACGCGGACGAAGTCGCGGGCAACAGCTAGTAGACAATATAATTGATAGAACTAGGCGATACTTGGTGGAAATGCATTGTTAAACAAAGGGGCAAGAGGAACCCACCACTGATTTGCTTTTCAACTTTACCAATTGCAAACTAAAGAAGTTGATCGATAATGAAAGAAGCCAGCAACACCGAACTCCTCTAAGATGTTAGTTGAGAAACTGTCTGTCACGAGTGTCGGGACCCCAATTAATATATGCAATACACCACGAAACGACAATTCGAATTCGTTAAGAGGAGAATTGTATATCAATCGGGATCTCGACAATCGTGACAGACAATTTCTCGACTGACATCTTAGAGGAGTTCCGTGTTGCTGGCTTCTTTGATCATCGATAAACTTCTTTAGTTTGCAATTGGAAAAGTTGACAAGCAAGTCAGCGGTGGGTTCCTTTTACCCCATTTGTTTTACAATAACATAAGTTACCTACACTATTCAAGAAAAGTATACTATATGAAACAATATCGATGAAGAAAACTAAAGTATATGCAATTAAACAGTCCAAATTAATTAATTAGCATTTATTTGGGTACACAAACACCTGCACAGTTACAACCGATGGTAAAGAGAGAGAGAGAGAGAGAGAGAGAATTACCTAGCGCCTTCGCGCTCATAAGCTCAGGGATGCCACAAGAACGAAGATATACAATCGGTATAATTCCAAAGCTGGTTGTTAATTAATAATTGCGATGCTCACGTGTGCAGTGCGAGTGTCGCATGTGGAGCACGTCGGTGCCGTGTATGTAGTGATAGAGCGTCTTCTCGATGAGGTCCTGCGGCTCGTAGCCCGTCAGCGACGCCACCCTGTCGACAATGGAATCACTGATCACCATGTTGTTTTGACATTACACTTAATAACGATCAGTAATAACAAATTTCGGAGTGAAGCGGGGTGGAGCGGCGCAGCAGAACGTGGCGGAGTGTGGAGTGGAGCGGGGTGGAGCGAGGCGGAGTGTGGCCGAGCGGAACCGAGCGGCGGGGCTGAGCGGAGCAGAGTGGTGTGGAGTTGAATGCGGCGAAGCGGAGCAGGGTGGAAAGGGGCGGTGGAGCCCTGTTAAGCCGAGCGGAATGGGGTTGAGCGAAACAGAGCGGGGCGATATTCAAAATCTTATAAATAACAACAATATTGCAAATAGAACATCCTACTTAACAGTATTTATGGTACAAACAAGTTTGCACTGTCGTGGACGTACCTATAATTATGATACATGCGACGGAAAAAAATCTCGTTAAAATCGTTTAGCGTAAAATTGGACACATTGACAGACAGAGGGCTGCGACTTCACCCCACACTAACGTCAGGGTTGATTGCCGGAAGCTATCGAGTTTTTTGTTCTCTTTGTCAACAGTTTTTTCGCGCGATAAACAATATGGCACGAGGGGCATTGATTTCAAGGGTCAATTAACTATAGTTTTTATTCTATTTAAGACCATCAGTGGAGCTGGAGGAAATAAAATTAATAAGCTTTTGAAACGTGCATTATATTAATTGACGATTATAAAAAAATCTAAATGTGTGCTGGGACACATAGTAGAAGTGAAAGTTCAACGGACAAGTGGAAAAACGAATCGCCACGGACAAGTGGAAAAACGAATCGCCACGGACAAGTGGAAAAACGAATCGCAACGGACAAGTGGAAAAACGAATAGCCACGGACAAGTGGAAAAACGACTCGTTTTATATAAGTCGTCTCGGGAATAGGCTGGAATCGCCCCCAGTCAGTGTTGTCAGATGTGATTTTCTATTTCTACCCAAATTTGAAATTATTTTACTCCAAAATGATACAATTTGCTTGAGTTTTACCCAAAGGCAAAAAGTTGATAATATCGGTTAATTTTTCTTATTTTTTCCTTGAAAGACTGTTCTAATTTACAAACTGAAACAGCAGAATGAGCTTCTTTTTTTTTTTTTTACGTTACGTATCCCCACTGCATGTGTTTGACGGGTATGACATACCATAGAGAGAAAAAGCAGAGTGAAAAGAATGAAAACTAAAAAGTACCCAAAATTCTCCATGGTATTTTTTTTTTCTCCAAATTTTTCTCCAAGAATTTCATTTCTCCAAAATTTCTCCAGAGCCAAATTTTTTACCCAGAATTGCGAAAAAAATACCCAATCTGGCAACACTGCCCCCAGTCCATTTTACGGTACCATTAATACAAGCGTAGTTTGGGACCGTACAATGTGTGCGTTCGTCTAGCGATATTATTATTATTTGCCGAAAACGCTTCTACTGAGAACTCACCATCACAGTAAATCAAATTCCTGTTTAACATGACATTGAACTGATAATATAAGCTCATAGCACAGCTAATCTGAGCAAGATAGACGCTTCTATAAACCCTATATCATAATTACTACGATTTTGATCAGTAACATGGAATACTTAAAGTCTATTCTTCCCTACCGCACACAAATCAATACGATCACAATATAACTTAATTCTTAAATGCAGCTCAATAACAATACCTTTAAACCTTATTACGAGTACCATAAAGTTTATTTTCACACGCTATACGCTATAAACAGCGCAAATAAAGTTGTGTAATGGGTACGTGCTGAAGTGCGCAAGGCTAGGATCGCTTCCGCGCAGTCAGCACAGATGCATGAGTGGAGACGGCTTGTGTCAACAAAATTGGTGTTATTATTAATTTTCGATGACTTGCAAGGACTTCGATAACTTTTTTGACGTCATAATTTACTTACTTCACGTAAATTGCAAGGTCTAATGATTGATCAGAGTTACACATATTATTTACTTATGTGATAGTTGTAGCCACGTGGTGGTACATATGAACTTTAGTGTTTTGAATATTCTAGAGGATAATTTGATTTTCCGGGATTTAAAAGTTTCCTATATCTTGACCCGGGCTATAAGATGTTACTTTGTTATGTATCATGAAAATCCATCCAGTAGTTTTAACGTGAGGCTCTAAAAGATACATAGTTTTCTTTTTAATTTGGATCTTGGCTCTGTATCGAAAAGGATACCCTGAAATACGGCATTATTTAAAAAAAAATTGCACAGAGCTATTATTGTCAAAAAAAAATAATGTCCAGAAACGATCAAGTTATTGTCTTATTATAAGCTACTGAACAAATTGTGTTGTTCAACAAACAAAATTACTGTATCACCGTCCGTCATAAAGTAGCAATGTGAGTGCAAGCAAGACAGCAAAGATGTTAATTGGGACAAATTTAATCAAGGTCAAATCATTTATTTTCATACAGGCCTACTTACAAATTGCCATTTTACATATTTTTATTTCACTCTAATTGTCAAAAGTCGTAATTTATTGACAGAAGAAATTTCGTCAAGGAATTCCTGTCTTTTTTTCGTGAACCAAGGCTGGCTCTATTCCGTGCCTTGTTCCTTGTCACGGCCGCTCAAACAAAGGGTGTTCAAAAAACAAAGGCAAACCCTCTCAATAGTTTAATTGCCGCTCGTTACCACATACTGTATCGGATATCCGCTATGTCGATAAACGAAAAATCTAAATTTCGCAGAAAAAAAAAACTAAATATCGCAGAAAAAAAAATAGCTAACAATTCCATTGTTAAATACTCAAAGGTACCATGTATAAAGCACAGACCACCTCTCAATGCGAGGGGGATATGGCATGTTTATTGGATTTATTAATGTTAAACTAGATGTACCGGCGGTATATGTTATTCCTTAAAAAAAACACTTTGATTTTTTCGCTAATTCTACAATTTCCCGCTGCTATTGGAAAAAAATCTGACTCGGACTATTACAAATATTTTAGAAAATAAATTAGCCAAATCGGTTCAGCCGTTTTCATGTTATGCGATGACGAACAAACATCATTTTATTTTGATGACGTATATATAGATTTACTAGAATTTTCAAAGACAAGCCTCGCTTCGCTTGTCTGGCTGTTGTAGTGATTGCAAGAAAGGCTTTTCTCGTAACGGTCGAGTTTCGATTACTGTTTGCCATAACCCTCCGTTTCCATAGCGACCGTTCTAACAATTGAACTATATAGATTACACTATGAACTATCAGTTGAACTTACGACGTTGCAAAACTCTAGTATTCAATACGCGGAAGATATACAAGGTGTTACAATAATAGTGTAAAATATGTTAACAGGGCCACCAGTAGGTTATAAAGATAACATAAAATTATTTGACATTTAATCAGTTGATATATTTTGATTTCTTATATTTAATCAGTTGATATATTTTGATTTCTTATATTGACGC
The DNA here is from genome assembly GCA_905333125.1 of Pheosia tremula. Lineage (NCBI taxonomy): Eukaryota > Metazoa > Arthropoda > Insecta > Lepidoptera > Notodontidae > Pheosia > Pheosia tremula. Next base: position 2,282,160 of record HG995425.1, read on the forward strand.
GAATACTACACATTGAAATACAACTTATTTTACAGAGTTGATATTTATTTTTGCAGGGAACATAAAAACATAAAATAAACGCGATAAAATCTGTAATAAAAGTTTTATTTTGATTTGATTTATTTCTTCGGTTCCGATTTGGTTATTAATTTAAACTTGCATTATGATACGTACTACGTAAACAGAACGAGTGGTCGAATCGAGCCATTCGGTCGCGTAGTCGAATCAAATCTTAGATTAGGTCATGAACACTGGCTCTGAACGATCGTAGTCGAATCGAATTTCTAATCGAAGTCGTTCTGCAAGTCGAGTGCGAGTTAGTTGTATTCTTCATAGTCAATTGAAAAGCGCCTCTAGCCTCTAGCGTTCTCCTTACAAAATGTCTAAATACGTTGACTATAACGTATACGGTTAGCTTACGAATAATCTTGCACTTGACGTACTGAATCGATACCTTGGTTTAAATTCTCACCGACAAAACACTTTTAACGTATATATTTTATAGATAGACATAGAAAAGTGATCCTTATGAAGGCTATTTATTAAATTCTTAAAATGACTTACACAATTTCTGTTACACCTTGTATTGCGTAGGTACCAGGAGCTCAGGGTTGCAAGGAGATCGTGTGACATCGCTCACACCTGGCTCGCAGATGTTCGCGACGTGATAGTATAGTGATAACATTGTCCATATTAAGCTTTAGACACACTGAGCTATACTTATCTCCTCTATGTTTTTGTAAGCCTAGTGTTGTATAAGTCATAATACGATAAATAATATGAATTGTTTGAAATTTGCTGTACATATTGCTTCAATAATATTTAAGCAGCGTGTTTTTGGGGTGGACTTGGCGGAGGCGCTGCCGAGCAAGAACGTATATTTCGAAGAAAAAAACTTAAAATACAAATTGGGGTATTAACGTGGATATAATAGAAGCTTTTTTAACAATTATAAGTATTTCTATATACTAAAATATAGCGTCTAATCGAACCTTCGACCTCGACCACATTCTGCCGAAATTATTTCCTGGACCATACTTTCGGCTTTAGCCACATTTTGCCAAAAACAACGCATTCGATCATAGTTTTAGCTTCATTTGGTTAAAAAAATCTCCCTCATGCTTCGAGCATAAGTAGCTCGTACGACTAAAAGAAAGCCGAACATTTGGCCGCAGCTGAATAAAAGCTACGTCGAGATTATCATTACCACATTTTTTAAATTCACGCATCCACTTTAAAAATGGAATAAAAGTTGTACGAGCATCAGATTCGGCCACAGCTTGCGGCAAGAGCCGAACGAACTGCGGCCTCGGTCACAAATAGTTCGGTCCGACACTAGACCGTATAGGACCCAGGCATAACTTGGTATGATTTTGATCCTTTCTTCGCTGGCCACGAGCTTGGTTCCACGAAGCCCTAACGCCGCCATTGTTAAGGGTACGTTTTACGCGCGCGTGATTGCCGTGAACTAATAAATGTGAGCTTGCTTGGTGGGGTATTGTCCAGTGGTTCCGACATACTGACCACTTTCGACTCTTATGGTAAGTATACAACGGGCGGCTGATACTAAGCGACATAGCAACGAGATCTCCGAGACCAATTGAATAAGAAAAAAATAACAATTTCTCTCTGTACACTGAGAAAAAAATTAGGTCCCGGTTACCTAATATTTAACCTAATATTGCGTATTTGTCGGACAACGTAGTGCATTAGGTAACAACAACCAAGTGCACTAGTTATTACATAAACTTATGTTGTACCGACTCATTAGGTTATTTTAAACTATTTCTAGTAAGGTAACTATCACCTAATAGTAGGTTAAAGTTACGTAGTGACTAGGTTGTCCGACAAAAACCTAATATTAGGTTCGATACTATAACCTAATAAACATTTAATAACACCTAGTATTTTACGTTAATTTTACCTTAATATACGTTAAACTTGACCAAATTAATTTTGATATATACCTAATAAATGATTTAATTAAACCTAGTCTAGATGATGGTTAGATGTCTGTAACCTTTTCAATGTGTATAAATAACCTAATTTATAGTTTCCGGTAGTGTATTGCGTAGGTATTGGATACCTAGTAAGTGCTTTAATATAACCTACTGAGAATTGTCTGCACCTTTTTAGTTGCGTTAGAGTTACCTTATCGATAGGTGTAGGGTACATAGGTAGTAGGTAGTAACTAAGTATTTACTTGATTATAGCAAAATAATTAATAGGTAACGGTAATCAACTGGATACGTTAAAGTACATTAATAATGCCAACATGATAGGTATTATGTACCTAATTAATTTTTTCCACATTTTTTTAAGATAATCCATTAAGTATTTCCCTGCCTTAAAGTCTTCCACTATTTTTAAAATAGATTTATTTTCTCTGAAACAGCAATAGTTGTGTTTAATTGACACAAAATAAAAATAAAATAATAATTTAGGTTGCATTTTTAACATCAGCCCCTTACTTTTCATGCATCACATTTTCAAATACTTCTCGTGCTTTCTCTAAATCTATTGACATATTTTCCATATTTACATCAAATGTTGGATTTTCTTCAGTAGTTGAAGATGCTGTACTTTTGCTAATATTCTGAAATCACATTAAATCAATTAAATATGTATACACCAGCTGTCACAATCTCATCATAAACAAGAAAGCATGCCAACATCAAATTTTTGTTTCTCTATTCGTTTTGTAATTTAGCCCGTACTCTGGTGCTTGGAATCAGCGCTACCAAATCTTCCTCGATAAGGTGTTCTATTGCATTCAATTCAATATTTTCCTCTGTAAACAGCAAATACAAGAACAATGCAGAAACCATGCAATGACAAATAAGTATCCCAAAACCTCAGGCTTTATAATAAAATTTAAATAACCTACAAACAACCAAAATAAAGCCATATAAAGCTAATATTGTTGGAATCCCTAATTTACCTATGCCATATTTTTATTTACGCAGACGTTTGTGACAAACCCAGGAGGTATCTGATGTACCGGGGTTAAATCCTAAGACCCCATCCATACCATCCGATAAGATGACGCGTAATATTTGTTGGAGTTTGCTGCTCTAAAACCACATCAATATTAGCAGATACCAATATAAATTGAACCATATAATCAATACCCAAATCATATTTTACCATCAATAACCTATCAACATTTACAAAATAGGTAAATCTAACGCAACTAGGGCTAAATGTAATTGGTTGTGAATAGCTTACCAGTAATTTTACAATAATTTCTTCTGGCATTTGCCAATCGTTGAGTAGCACTTCCATGACTTCACTTCACAAACCCAGTACATATTTTCACGAACCCAGTATAATGAAAGCAATAAAAAAGGCGCCACAACAGCACAGCGCGCTGTCGCAGCCGGCCCGACCGAAGCGAACGCAAAAATGACTGTCTGTCTATACAGTGGCCAGTGTTGCTAGCACAATTTTTAAAAGATGGCCAGATCCGCCGTAAAAAACTTATTCTTGTAATTATAACCATATTTTATAAATGAAACATGTCTTTATCACCAATAATAAATATGGATTATGTCATGTGGCCACTGGAACCAACTACATCTGTTTTGTTTTCGGGAAGAAAGCTATAACAAAAAATGACTTATGCACTACAGATCAATCATGGTTTATGTAATACTTTTAAAGCAAAAAAATATGTATAAGTTAAGTATTTCAATAATAAAAAAAGATAGCATAGAGTCTATTCCATTGTGGCGCCCTATCCATCATCATTTATTTAGTGTCACAAAATTTTGTATATAGAGGTAAATTTAATAGAGATGTGGCAACACACAATTCGGGTAATAGCCAAAAAACTGGCGTCAAATGTTGTGTAACGAGATTGGCCGTCTAAATAAATTAGCATGGTAAATACATACCAAAAGAAAAACATAGCATAAAAAATATGTGCTCTCCAAATTATGTACCTACTTGATAATCTGTGACTGTGCATTTATATGCACAGTCACAGAAAACTCACATTTATACATTATTGTATAAATGTGATTTTTGCTATGCTCTTGCCACAGAGTAAGTAGGTATAAATAAGGCCATGGCGTGGTCCTAATGAGCCGCACCATCTCCATTTAATCCTTAAATGTATATCTTATATATTTTACCTATGAGTAGGTTTTACTTAACTTGTGCATAACTAGGTATTATTAGGTTTTATATCTTAAAACCTTATAACAAATATATTATAACAGGATTGTGTTATTTCAACAGTTTTGCATATTTACCTAGTACCACAGGTTTTCATTACGAAAACCTTTAAAATGGCTTATTTAACCTACTGCCAAGGTTAATTAGAGACAACTGCAATCAGTTGCGATAACTTTATGAAAATGTTAATGTAGTTGGTTTATACAAAACAATTTATTGGTTATTACAACCTTTTATTAGGTTATAGGAACCGAATGTACAATTTTAATTCCAAATAATTATTTAGGTTAAGTACAATTTAGTCGAAGCTACCTATTATTAGGTGTTTTTAAGCTATGTGTAATCATACTAGGTAGTATTCACTGATAGTGATAGGTAAAATTAAATGTGTATATTAGGTGACGGCCCGTTAACGTAACAGTTAGGTAAAAAAAAAGGTTTCTTTAACGTAAAATAGGTTAAAATTAGGTAATATAGTACGCTACCAAACACTGTAGGTTGTATTTACCCAATCGAAGGTAAAACTATTTACCTACACTAGGTTCAGAAAACCTAAATTAGGTTGTATTCAACTATTTTTTGCATTACCTACATTATTAGGTTTGCATTTACCTATCTTTTTTCTCAGTGTATCTGTCCCGTTTGTTATTGTGTTTAGTTTAAATAAATTAAATACATATCGCCAGACGAACACACCAACTATACGGTCCAACACTAGGTAACGATTGTGTTATGGGCACTGTACAATGGACTGGGGGTGAACCCAGTATAAATTACTTATATAGATATTAAACAGTTATGTCTTGGGTACAAACATTCGTGCTCATCAAAGTTTGTCCCTACCAGGATTCGAACCCGAGACAAAGAATGCAGGGTCACTACAAACTGCGCTAATCAGGCCGTCAAATAACAAGGTTTTTTTTTGATAATTTCATCCACACGCTGACTTATGAGAAAAACGTCATGGCCTTGTAGTTTTGCAGTGTTTTGTTTCTTTTTGTAATTGGAAACTTAAAATGGCGGTAGTTTTGCCAATTTTAAAGTTATAACGAAATTTATTTCTGTTAGTAAATTGTATGTAAACGTTATTTTTTATTTATAAGTTATATATTTACAATAAAAGTTAAAGTAAATAGGAAAATAACAAAAATAAAAAATTGTATGACAACAAACTATGCATCAAAAAGTCCTTGTCCGCGTGGAATGGTGGCAAGAATGCTGGCTGCATTTCCTGTATTATTAGTAAATTATATGATAGTGCAATAAAAAATGAACTAGGCAACGATATAATTCAGTCCGACAACCAACAGTGCACTAATATAACGAGTCGATCCGTGTCGATCCGTGTCGACACAAATGGCAAAGGCCCCTCAGCGCTTGCTGCGGTATTGTTACGTTGCCGATACTGAGTTATGCGCATTCCTGGAACCGCTCGCGAATCGCCCGCCGATGGGGGGGGGGGGGGGGGGGGGCGTTATTTTAAACTATTACCATGTTAATAAACAAGGGGTGCACGATTAAAACCGAGGAAGCATTTAAATTAGAATGTACTTCTTATGGCCAGGCCTGATTAGTGGAGTTGGTAGTGACCCTGCTTTCTGCGCCGAGAGTCCCGGGTTCGAATCCTGGTAGGGACAAACTTTGGGTGATTAGCACGAAAGTTTGTACTCAAGTCATGTATGTTTAATATCTATATAAGTAATATATTCTGGGTTCGCACCCAGTTCACTGTACGATACACATAATACGAGCGTTGCTTAGTGTGGGGCCGTATAGTTGGTGTGTTCGTCGGGCGATATTTGTTTATTAATTCTAAAACTTTTAATTAAACTTCTTATTATTATATTATTACTAGCTGCGCGCTGCGGTGTTACCCGCGAAAAAAATCATGTTGATCCTTTGCGCTATGAAAAACTGAAACAAATCTATCCCACGGCAACCATACATTTCACCGGGATAAAAGTAGCCTATGTGCTATTCCAGACTATAATCTATCTCTGTGCCAATTTTCATCCAGATCCGTTCAGCCGCTCTGGCGTGATTGAGTAACAAACACCCATCCATCCAAACTTTCACATTTATAATATAAGTGGGATATACATGGGCGATGATCTTCGCGAAGCTGTGAAATCATTTAGTGTCGCTCGGTCCCGGGCGCGTTTAATTGCATTAACATCCTATTGTTTATTTTCAAAAGCTCGTTCACGAATACTATACTCGACCACGACGAAGCGGAACGTGTTATGAGTTTGTAGAACGCTTGCCTCGGTAACGGGGATCGCAGGTTCAAACCCCGGCTCGCACCTTGGATTTCATGTGCGAATCTCGTTTTCAACCACGATTATCACTTGTTGAACGGCGAAGGAAAACATACATCGTGAGGAAAACTGCATGTCTGAGAGAACCCCTCGAAAGACGTGTGAAGCCCGCCAACCCGCACTGGGGCAGCGCGGTGGACTATGGCCTAATACCCCTCGCATTGAGGGGTAGCCCGTGCCCAACAGTGGGACATTCAAAGGGCTGGTATTATTATGTATCTAAGTGAAATTGATGGGGATGTTTATTAGGCCTCAGCCTCGAATTAAGCGGGCAGCGGGGCAGCGGCGCGAGAGCGGCAGGATCTTATGCGTAAAATCAAATGGACCGGTTCTCGAAAACAGCGGCGCGGCGCGGCCAACGAGCTCCGCTCCCGCGCCGCCGCCGCCCGACCCCCTGCCCGCTAAATTCGAGGCTGAGGCCTTACAGCCATGCATCTTACAGCCTACGAGTAATGGCGTACAGACAATGATGTCACATTAAATCATCATACCTAACCTAAATAAATGACACGTTTTTAAGCGACTTCAAAAAGGAGGAGGACTTCAGATTAGTGAAATATTTGATTTAGTTAGACAAGGTAGATTTCAAGATTAGATTATTTTTTGCTTTTTAGTTTTATGAAAACGGTTTTTATTTTGTTAAAACGTTTTTTTATTTTACTATTATTTTTGAATCTCTCGTGCCTCTCTGCCGTCTCGGGGGAGCGGATGTTCGGTCCCCCTGCGCCCTCGCTGCGCACAGCAAGCCATGCTGCCTAAGCTTACATACCTTGCATCCAAGAATATGATCCTCATGTCCAGCGAAGCTCTGAACATGAACATGTTGGAGTGCAGCTTGAGTTCCGTCACCGCGGAGGGCGGCAAGGAGTGGCCGACAGCGATGAGGCCTAATGGCGCGGAGCCTTCGCCGAAGCGGCGTGCGCGCAGGTACCCGGAGCAGTGGATCACCTGAGGATAAGACTGTGTGTTTAGCAGATGTCAATCCATTAATCCCCTAGGTATTATTTGAGTTAAATGTTAAGAAAAATATCATATAATGCAAGTAAATTGGTAATAAATTTAGGTAAAAATTAAAATCAGGCATGTTTCGAAATGCACTCAGCAATGCACTCAGCTTTCAAAATCCCCTATTTCAAGAACCTTTGGTCTGATTGTGTTGAAATAAAACTAATCTTACGGATTTTATCACGCTTATTTTATGTTTTTACGTTCCCGACGATTAGGCTGCTTTACAGCAACCGTGGTCACGGGACAAATAAACGCGATAAAATCCGTATCCGACGACCTCCCGTGACCGTGGTTGCTGTAAAGCAGCCGAAACGTCGGGAACGTAAAAACAAAATAAACGCGATAAAATCCGAAAAATAGATTTAATTCAATCATTTACACAATTATTTTGTACATCAACGAGATCAGAATCAGAATCAGAATATTTTTATTCATGTAAACTATTATTGTACAGTACTTATGAATCGTCAAGTTACATATACATTATGCTACTGCTTTACCACCCGTTCGGAATGCCGTTCCTATGGAGAAGAACGGGCAAGAAACTCGATGGTTGCTCTTTTTTTTAAATAGATCTTTTACATTATTGAGCAATACATTGTTATAGGTATGTGAGAACAGTGTAGGAACGGCTAATCAGACTTCAGACAGCAGATCCATATAACTCATTCATCGGTTAAATTATTTTACACAATTTTTGGTAAACCTTATTGAGTAGTGTGAGTGTCTAAGAGTGCAGTTCTACCTACCCCTTTGGGGGATACGGCGTGCATAGGCGTGATGAGATTTCTTAATAGCTCCGGATTTGGTAATCCGAAAATCCCGATCGTTTCGTTCGCCCTAATTCACACCAGCCAGACCCCTCGTTGCGAAAACATTTATTTTACTATGTTCGATTCTAATTGTGAATTAACACAAATCTTTAAAACAATAGCAACACGCGTCTCATTGAGTTTGGAGTGTAGGGTGAGAGAGCTTGTTGTCGTCCCACCCCGATTTGTACAAGCGCAGTGGGAATTAACATTACAGAGGGGCGATGAGCTTATTTGCACAATATGGTTGGGATTGTGCGTGTTTTTGTAATTGGTTGATTGATTTTTGTTAATTTTATTGGATTCTGCGGATGCTGTTGTAAAAATTGGGCGTTGTTTTTTGTGACAATAGCTGTTAGAAAATTTTGATGGAGGATATTGAGCATTATGTGTTGTACTATACATTAAAACGTTGATACAAAAGATTGTAATTTTCATATTGATTTCATATATTTACGCGAATACTACACATTGAAATAAAACTAATTTTATTCGGATATCAGTCGTCCCGTGACCGTGGTTGCTGTAAAGCAGCCGAAACGTCGGGAACGTAAAAACATAAAATTACCGCGATTAAATCCGAAAAAAAAGATTTTTTTATTTCAATGGTAATTCAAATGGTAATTTCAGTAATTGATGGTCACTTATTTTTAAATGATATTTATATAATGAGTAGATAAATATCTGTTCGACTCAGTACTGACACTTTGCAACGAGAAAACACGAGTGAAAACATTTTTTTTTTAATGTCAATTGTTAATTTATGAGTAAAATTGTGTTTGTCTATTGCCTCACCTTGTACCCTGACGTGGTGAGGCCAGCGTTCCTCTTGGCGAGTACGCACTTCATTCGTATGAAGAAGGCGCGCTCGCATTCGATGTCCACTGTTGGGCCCCACGTCCCGCCCACTGGGTACCTGCCAACAATGTTAATATTAAGTTAGTAGTTTTTAGGCCAAAAAAGCCAACAATCGAAATTTAAGTGCGTATTTTAGAAAAAAAAATCTTACATTAGGTTGTTTTTTTTGAAATTTAATTGTGTTAGGTGATTTTAGTAAATTGCCAAAACCCACCCTTTTTTAATGTCCCACTGTTGGGCTCCCCTCAAGGCGAGGGGAATCTGCCTATACTTTGACGTAATATAAGGATTGTTTTTTTTTTATTATTGGGAAGTTACCGATTAAGTAACTGTTGGTACACACAAGAATAGGTGAATAGGTGTGTATGTACAAGAATAGGTGCACTCACCCTAAGCTGGGGTACTGTCCCAGATAGGTGTGCGGATGCTGCAAGCTCAGCACCGCGGTCATCTCCTCGTGGTCCGCCTGGTGGATGTACTCGTATATCGAGTTGCCAGTTAACTCCACCTGTTGACAATCAATTGTTATATTTATAACTGCAATAAAAAAAAATAACACCACATCAAACTAGACTAGAAAAAAAGTTGGGACTTGTACCGAATAAATAGATTTCCATTATACAACAAAATAAAATGCCATTGTGTCGTTAATTGTTGTTCTCACCCTACACGTCTGAAATGGTATAGAAACAAGTTTATTTCAGTAGAAGGTAAATGATGACTAGAAAAAAAATACCAGAAACAATAATAAATAAATGTTCGCTAGACGAACGCACCTACTGCTCGGTCGCAAACTAAGCAACGCATGTAATATGGGTACCGTACAATGTACTGAGGGCAAACCCAGTATATAATACTTATATCGATATTAAACATCCATGGCTCGGGTACAAACATTTGTGCTCATCACACAAAGTTTGCCCTTACCAGGATTTAAAACCCGGGACCCTCGGTGCCCAGAGCAGGCAGGTACAAAAACCCTATAAGAGAGAAAGGGATCAACATATCTTACTTGACTAAGTCCAAGGTGCACAGAAGCCGTTTCACTGATATACATGATCTTGCCATCCGGAGCCACCACGAAGATGAACCCGTCCAAGGTCTGTAGTAGATGAGAGCCCAGCTCCCTGATGGACATCTCCCGGGGCTGCGGGGGTGGCGGGGCGGCGCCCCACGCATCGCCCAGGCCTGGGGAATACCACCATGGTCAGGGCATACTTCACTCTTGGGTGGGTATAAATGCCTACGTTTTGGAGTTAGAAGCACCCTTCTAATGCCCCCCAGTTCCTCTTATAACTTCTATAGTTTCGTTACTAGTTTCTAATCCCAGTACTATTTTTATTTCTTCAACCTGTCCTCTAGTTGCTGTAGTGTCCACTAGTTTTATCACTAATTAATGTTATCGCTTTCCATTAAATTATCGCCTTGTTACTTTACTATTCCCTAGTTTCATTACTATGCCATACTTTCACTGCTATCTTTTTATTTCTCTAAATGTTTATAATTTATTACTATTCACTAGTTACCATACTATAACATAGTTGCTATACAATGCCCTAGTTTCATTACTATGCCATATCTTCACTACTGTCTTATTATTTCTCTAAATTCCCTAAGATTTACTATTGTACCTGTATATAGTTATATATCTATACATATAAATAAAATTGGAGTGTCTGTTTGTAATATTAAAATAACAGCTTTTCACCAATGGCATTTGGATGTATACACGTTACCTATACCGAAACCACATTTTTTAAAATTTTTGTCTGTCTGTCTGTCTGTCCGTCTGTCTGTTTGTCTGTCTGTTTGTTCCGGCTAATCTCTGTAATGGCCGGACCGATTTTGACGGGACTTTCACTGGCAGATAGCTGATGTAACAAGGAGTAACTTAGGCTACTTTTATTTAGAAAAAAAAAATAGGATCTCACGAAAAAAAATTAAAACCAATGTTGCAGCGCAGCGCCTGATTAAGTTTGATAGCAATAACCTGCAATGCGTCTCGCGGGCTCAGAATTGGCGAGCAGGCTGTTGTCAACGGTTGTCTTTGTTAAATACCACGCAGACGAAGTCGCGGGCAACTACTTTATTTAAATAAAACTAATTTTACGGATTTTATCGCGTTAATTTTTGTTTTTTACGTTCCCCACGTTTCGGCTGCTTTACAGCAACCATGGTCACGGGAGGACTATTTATTTAAATGTGTAGTATTCGGGTAAATATAAGAAATCAGTAGTTATATATAGTTTATATATCTCTTACTCACCGTCAGGAAAAACTTGTCGCATTTTCAAATAGCTGGTGGTGAGTCTGATGACCGACGCCTTGTCGAGCTGTGACGTGATCGCCGAGGGCAGAGGCAGCATCTTGGCTAGCTCAAGGAACTCGGCGTTCTCTTTCTCTCTACGGGATCGCGCCGCGTTCTTGCTCTTTTCTTTCATGATGGCGGCCGCGTCCAGCGGCGGCTGCTCGTCTTTGCGGCAAGCTGTTAACACATTGTTTATTTCAGGCAAATATTTATAATTTAGCAACCTCTTTAACCGCGTACCAGCTTACACAGACGGCGCTGCAGTCGCACTCAAAACAATTGACAATTCTCAATACAATCCTGAAACACGCTATGAGAGTTTTCGGAGTGCGTAACATATTTACAAGACCATGATAATAACTGTCGGGGCATAGCGGCCGACCCGCCAGCCATACCACCCGCCTGGCTTAACGTAAATAATATCATCAATTATTTTTATAAATAAAGGAAAGTCATAAGGAAACCGCTATACTTAAGTGGGAACATTAGCCAACACAAACATTTGTGACGAACTCTCCAAATGTTGGCCTTGGCCTTCGTTCGGCCAGCTAGGACCAACATCAAATAAATACCCAGTGGTGTTCGCAAAACTAAAATCCCTGACCTAGCCCACGCGAAGTTGACTGAGCAACCTATAAAGATTATAAATTTAAAAATATTCACGAGGTCCCAACGTGTTGCATATTTATGGCAACACCGCGCCACTCGTGGTGCCGTTGCCTGAAGGGGAAAAAATGAGGCTTCGGCGGGAAAACAACAGCACGAATGAATTATGAATTTCTCTTCTCAGCCATGTTTAGACTATGGAGGTATAATTAAGGTTAGGTTGGGTGTCTGCGGTATCTTATATGAGGCGTAACAATAATAATTTAAAATATTTTAACAGAGCCAACAGCAGAAATAATAGGCAGTGATAGCCAAGTTGGTAGAACGCTTGCCTCGGTAACGAGAATCGCAGGTTCAAATCCCGGCTCGCTCCTCTGAGATGTCTGGATTTTCATGTACGAATCTCATTTTCAACCATGATTATCACTTGCTAAACGATGAAGGAAAACATCGCGAGGAAACCTGCATGTCTGAGACAACCCCACGAAAGACGTGTGAAGTCCGCCAATCCGCACTGGGCCAGCATGGTGGACTATGGCCTAATCCCCCTCGCAATGAGGGGAGACCCGTGCCTAACAGTGGGCCATTAAAAAAAAGGCTGGTATTATTATAACAGTAGAAATAAATAAAATTATTAGACATTTAAAAAATGACACCCTGTACTGAACGCACGGACAAATGATATTGGTTTTTTCTTTAATTATTTTTTTTATTTCATTATAGGCAAGTATTTGATCTCGATCTCACCTGATGGTAAGTGACGATGAGATCTACGATGGAGCATACTTGCCTAGGTAGGAAGGCGGCAGTAGATCGAGACGCTACATTCACTAGGCACATGCAGCGCAGCTGATCTGACCCGCCATCCATGGATGGCAACACCGAACATCATGCCGGAACACGGCTAGGCCGCTTGGCGACATGGCTTTGTTCAGTGGGTGGTGACTAACCACGGCCGAAGCCTACCAACATTGGGTCGCCTTGTTTAAAAAAAAATCAAATAACATTTAGAAAAATTATACATCAACGTACTCCATATAACTTACTGATTTATCGGTTAAATTATTTTACACTATTTTCGTTATACATGCCATATATAAAATAGCCTATGCAATTTTACTTTCGAGTTAGTACTTTTTTTTGACCAGCTGCTAAAGTCTGCCTAGTCGTTCCTACATCGTTCTCACACACACATAACAATGTACTGCTCACAAATGTAAAATATCTTTTTAAAAAGATCAACCATGGAGTTTGTCTCTCGTTCTTCTCCATACGAACGGGATTCCGAACGAGCGGTAAAGTTGTAGCTTAGCATATCGTACCATTTTTGACGATTCATAAGTGATTTATACGAATAAAAAATATTCTGATGTCAGTGGGTATTGATAGCCCAGTCGCTAAAACGGCGCCTTAGAAACGGGTGCCGCAGGTTCAAACCCCATCTTGCACCGCTGGGATTTCTGGCTTTCATGATCACATCTCATTAGCAATCATGATTATCACTCGCTCGTGTCCATATAGTATAAAATTACATCGTTGGCATACAACCAAACAAACCCTTGTAATATACATGATGCCAATAAACGCGGCATATGGCCGCCCCGCGCAATAAACTTACGCGCGCTTTCCAACGGAATGCGTACTGCGCTTATTTGCGATCGAACGCGATTAAGTATTTATGTTTATTGTTTATGGCTAATCGAAGCGGACGATTTGAATTTAGAATGTTATCAACGAATAATTTGAAAATAGAACGAACGTGCGCGCCTAACTTTTTTATATTGCACCAGTATTGCACTTTATTTTTTACTATAATGATGGCTTAGGAAATTAATAAAAATTCATAAGTATTTTTATTATTTTCTTGGATGATAAAAAATAAGTGGTTTATTAATGAAATGTTACTTACAAAATTCCATATCATATTGCGTTGTGCATTTTGTAAATAATTTCCTACATGGATATTTCATTATTTATTTTATCAAAATTATATTTTTATTTTACACAAACACTCGAATACATTTACTTGACACGACACTTGTAAAAAAGTTAATTAAAAAATTTGCACCTTACACGAACAGGTTCAAATGCGGACTGGCTGCATCCACCTTCTTTCCTGTGTCCGTTTCCAAAAAAAAATACAAATGACAGGTACCAACAATGGCGCGAACAAATAGATTAACAATAGACTGGGGCATAATGAGATTACGTCACCAAACGTAACACCACATTGTAATGTTTTACAATTAGTAATAGGATCAAGTATTTACAAAGTTACATATTCACTTACTTATAATTGGTTTACGAAATATAATGTTTATCTAGTCCATAGCGTTTTTACAAGGAAAAATTATTAGGTAAATATTGCATTTCTTTTAGGACATTTGAGGGGTTTACACAATTTAATCGGTAGACCTGTAGCCTAAAACCTTATTTACCTAACAAGGTCCACTTTAACATAATTAGAGTTGTAAGTCGTGAGCCCTTAAAGATGCATTGGTTAACTAGGTACTCTTATCTCATTACTAAATAGCATTCGCGGTTCTCCTAGATTTCCTTGTAGCGACCTATTCAACCTCACCACGAGCTACACAGATGGCGCTGCAGACGAATGACAATTCTCCACACAATCCTGGAACGCGCTATGAGAGTTTTCGGAGCACGCAACATATATAAAAGATACCGACGATAACGGTCGGAGGCATACCGCCTGGTTGGAAGATCTTCCATTTTCCGCTAAATCTTTCAGCATACATAACGTAATCTCTTTGAAAGCCTAAGCCTAAGTCTTATATAGTTGAAGGTTTATACTGCTGGTCTACTAACCTAACAAGTACAACTCTAATGAAATTGGGCTCAAGTTAAGTATAATATGAATTGCTTAACCCGAAACCTTAAATTCAGCTAGCTAAATCAAATCATCAAATTTACTACTTACATTAATTTATTGAATATAAATTTATTTATATAAATTTAAATAAACTTTGCTTAAATATAACTTAATGACGTGGCGTAACGCAAGCTAAAGATGTCCGTCGGCTCAGGGAGCCCGTATGAAGTTTTGACAGGAGCGTCGATTGATTCGCTTTGTGTCACCGATAATGTTGTTATTAGATGATAATCTTGTAATATGTTTATCTGCGGTCAGATTAACGGATTTTTAGGGACGCCATTTTCATGTCATCGTGTCACATCCATTTTTTTTATGTATAATATGTATTTATTGATTGTGTTATTGCTATTAATTACTTGGCATTGTGCAAAATACCCGCTAAGTTGCGGGTGAGGCCATATTCATATCCATTTTATTTCGTCGCATCTCATTTCGTTAAAGAAAGAAGAAGAAGAACGGACTTGTTATTTAGATATTTGTTTGGATTCCGTATTCGAACTGAACCCGTGTATCTTAAGGATTTTATAGCGTTTATTTTCCGTTTTTACGTTCCCAACATTTCGGCTGCTTTACAGCAACCATGGTCACGGGAGGACTGAAGTGTTTGACGTCCTAGCGTCATAGTTAGAACTGGGGTACCTTCATATTTCATTGTTGTTTGCGGTCCGATCTATGCAGAAAGTGCTCACTGTGTATGTGTAGTATTCGCTTAAATATAAGAAATTAATATTTGGACCTTCTTGCCACTATTCCATGCGGACACAATGTATTTTTGATACATAGTTTGTGTGTTGTCATACTATTTTTTATTTTATTATTATCCTATTTACTTTAACTTTAATTGTAAATATGTATATCACATAGTCAAATAATACTTTTTTAATATCCCACTGTAGGTGAGGTTAAGGTAGGCGGGACTAGGAATACCAAGACATTAGGTCACAGTTAGATAACCAAATTGGCATAATGCAGTTCGATGGCAACATCCTACAGCTAATAAAACTTACGTCTCCCCGGACGCCTCCAATCCCTATTATCTTTTATTTATTCAAAGCGATCGTTAAATCTCTATCAGTAACAACAAAACCCGCTCATTATGCGCGGTCACACATCATAATAACGCTATTGAAAAGGACAAAAATCAATAAAATTGAAGATGAATGCGAATTTGCATATCTGTCGCCATCTTGGTTGAGAGTAAAAGGCCGTTGCGTGCGATTACGATTTGTCGCACGAAAAAAAACTTACAATTCGAAATTTGAATCTCGAGTGTCCTCGACATTCGAATCATATTTTTTTTCGTTTTAGCCAGCATGTTTCACACCATCTCATTTCATTATAGTATTTTATAAATTTCGATACCTATCAAGTTTGTATTTGGTGTGTTTAGCAAATCTTCACTAAAATAATGCAATTTCTTAAATTATTGTCCTACGTTGACTGCGGAACATAAAAAAAAATGTTCCCACGTCCGAGCTTTACATAAAAAAATATAGAAACAATAATTTTGTATACAACCTGTCACTTTTATTGTACGGCTTTGTGATCGTTGCCTTTGCTTGCATAAATAATAATAAAACATATTATGACTGGAGCCAAGTGCTGTTTGTGGAAGTCACCATCTTTGGTAATAATATTCAGATTTGATATATGCAGGTAATGTTGCCAGTAATTAAAAATAATGGAAAATGTTTTTCAAACGTAGTCGGAATCTACGTGTTCACATGATATGTCAGCAAACATCCAAAGACGAAAATTACAATTAATTCGTCATGCTATTGATAGACAGACAATAATTTGTATCAGCAGACTTGGGTCCGACGTCAGAAATGAAGTCCGAGTAAGAATGAGAACTAAGCCTCTCACTTCTCACTCTCACAGAGAGGTGAGTAACGAGTCTTGCTCATCATTAGGGAATTGAGAAAAATATTTTTATCATTGTGGTTTAAACTACAGGGCCTATTAAAAAAAGTGCTTCAAGTTATTTTGACAATTGACTGACAGAACCAGTGAGGGCGCCACCGCCGCGGTGCGCGCACGTGTGACGCGCGGATGCGGGCGCGCGGTGTGGTCCGCACGTCTCGACAGGATTTGTTCGAGTGTTTGTCTGCCACCCGGGGTTGAGGGGAATGAATTATGGGGTGAATGTATCATGATTTTTAGGGGGGTGATAGTTGAATTACCGTTGTTTTCTATTTCCTTCCTATAATACTCCCTGCTCACGCAGTATTTACTTACCTACAGAGAAATCTTTCGTAAAAAATAGCTAGCAATTCCACGAGCTGATTTCGTTTTTTTTTGTTATGGCTATATTGCTTGTATGGTAGTATTTTAACTAGACCGATAAATGGAAATTTACTTCAAAATGGAAAATTCTACAGCAAATTTTTCGCTTCATTTGTCACATGGGTTAATGAGCTACCAATGAATGAACTACCAAGGCATGCCTTGGCAGTTAGATCGTTCCAATTTCAAACCAGTGCATAGACCATGGTATTATAAAATGACCTGAATCAACCGAGACTTGCTAAGTTGATAAAAAGCTATTAAAACAATAATATTATACAAAAAGTAATAATAAATAATGATGTGCATAGATAATAAATTCTTTTTTTGTGTTTTCTACGCTAGTCTCACAAAAATGAACAACACATTGTTATCAATGCAAAATTTCTCGGCTGACTTAAGACGTAACAGATGCACAACGGTTAGTCAGCATAATCCGATCCCATGGAATTGGATAACCACTCACCTGCAACAGATTATATCTTAGGATTACTGCAATAGATAATACACGTCATGTTAGATATTAATTGAAGCAGGTAACCTATACAAAAATGACAATTGTCTATTATTCGGACTAATAAGTCAAGTCCAGACAAAATTTTGGTCAGGTCGATTGTGGTCAGTCACTGTAGGCGGTTAGTTACTTATGTACCTACCCAAAATAAAATCCAAGAAAAACTTGAAACAGCTGATCCAACCCAGAACTTTTCATGGACAATGTTTGCGAATACTTTCGCGTGCAATTTATTCGCCAAGTTTGTCAATGTAGCAGAGCTAGCCACTAAGAGAATATTTCCGCTTTGTATCATTCTATATCGTATAAAATAAAGAGACAGGATGCTTTAGATTAAATCCACACATTATTCGAAAAATGGTCAGTCTTTAGAACCTACATAATCTTCTGATTATGTATGATCACCTGATTGTTCATCGTTCTACCTTTTGAGTTATTCGTGATTTATGGGTGTCATAGCGCCAGGCAAAGAGCAATTAAATACCTAGATAAATGTCAAAGAAGGCGGAATTATGAACGTGGAATGCTCTCCTTCTCACACACCTCAAACGCAAGTAAAAGTCAAAAGTCCAATCAATGATAAAATGTAATGTCCAGATGTTTCGAATTTCGAACGCAAGGATTACAGCGCCCCCCGGTGCTAAGCGCCAATAACTCTCGCGCGCCAAATCCAGCCAGTAATCCCATAATCTCGGCCGGAACACACTGTTACAACTTTACTGGATGTAAAAAAAAATTACAGTGATTTATGCGCTCTTCCTGTGATTTACTCTATGTTTTTTCACCTTTACACTACGACGGGCGTTTGTTTTAGGGGCTGGTTCACAATGTGCTGGTGAATTCTATCCACAACTTATTTCACTGGTTGTATAGGCTATCTGTCGAATAAGTTGTGGACATAATTTATCAGCAATTTTGGTGTTATTAGGATATCCTTAGTGTCATTAGACTTGATTTTTTATTGCTATAAGGAGAAAATAATTAGCTTAAGAGCTAGCTTAATTCTTAAAACCCTATTATTACATACTAAACGGTACCAAAATACGGTGAAATGGGGATACACTGCTGTGCAGCTCTGCCTAGTCCTTTCGGTCTATAGAGGCAAGATAGGGTAGTTTAGATGGTTAGATGTTCAGAGCCACATGGTTTTGAATATAGATTCATGAATTAAAAAAGGTTTATTAAGAATTGGTGAAACAGGGAGTTATTTTTTTATAACGGAGCCCAGTTGTCTACACATGCCAACTAGAAGTAGGAAAGCAAAGACAACATTATCAAATGTGGGCTTGCTACCTTGAAACAGCATTCAGCGCTAGGATAGTATTACTTCTATAGTTCTACTTGTTCGATGTTCAAGAACAATCAATAAATTTCGCGTGAAATTTCATTCATAACCAAAATCCTGCGCCCTCTCGTTCCCACGCACCTACAAGTCGAACGCAAATGACTGAATGATTACAACAAGAACTCATGAATGACTCCGCAGGTGTCTACTACGCTCATAAAAAAAAGAAACTAGGTAAACAGAAACCTGCCATAGACACGTGCGTCCTTTGCGGCCAGAGACAATGGCATTATCGGGGTTGTCTATTGTTTGTGAGAAAAAAAAATGGTATTGACGTTTGGCGCGAATTTTATTGACTTGTTACACGTTCTCACGCGTTCGTAGTAAGGTTGTAAATATTGGGACCCTTTCTTTAGGGTAACCGATTCATTCATAAATTTACATAAAAGTTATGGTGTTTCATAGATTATCGGTTCTCTCTCTCTTCGGTCGTTCCCTCATGACTGAGGATCGTGATCATCACGGCAGCGCTTTGGATCGGACGAACTGTCTCCATCGGATCCGGTCTGTGGCCATCTTCACCGCGGCGTAGAAGCGGCTAGATTATCGGTTACAAAATTTAAATTACTGTCTATGATGCGAATTATTGCCGGGTTTTTTATGAATGTTGTCAAGAGTAACTGTCACAAACTACGAAAAGCTTGTAGAATGTGTAGGGTACCTACCATGCAAGGTAGGATAAATAATTATAAAAATAAATTGTATAAACATAATCCCGAACCAGCGACCGTGATCTAATGAGCTTGTTATATGTTTTTTCCTTTAAAATCTATGCTTTTCAAGAGACTCGTTCATACTACACCGGTATCCGTGACCTTGTGTAGTACGTAGTATGTACTGTGCCGTGTTGATGGGTATAATGGCTCATGCTAACACAAGTGCCACGCCTCGTTTTAGCAACGAATAATAATGCTTAGCCTATACACATTCATTTAAAAAGAATAAAAAAACCCACTAAAAATGTACACATATAATATACTAAATAAAAAAAGTCATAAAAAATTATCCGAATGTAATTTTTGCGAAGGTTACCAATTATAAAACAAAACATAATAATCTAGGTGATTGGGTAAGTGTGAAATAAAGTGAAGAAAAAAGTAACCTATATTTACATTTTTTTTTCTCATACACTTATAGTAAGTATGAACTATATATAGGTTACTTTTTTCTCCTACACGTAGATTGTTTACAAGGTAGACAAATAAAACAAAAAAAAAAAATGGCGCATGCAAATATCAACTATCTCAGTCCGGAATTCAAATCCCGTTTATTTGCATACGAACCGATGCATGCACACATCTCGATGCCATGCATCACCGTGCAACTATGTCCAGTAATCGATACATCGCAACACTGTTTCCGAACGTGACATTAGCGTAAATAGCGGCCCGCACTATCGTCTCTAGGCACGTACCAGCTGTAAGGTAGCCGTTACCGCCCGTAACAGTTAATCGCTGTTACATTGTTACCACTTGTTTTGAAATAACAATGTTAGTTCAAATATTTAGCGTTAAATTTAAATTATCTGTATGGTGCAATTTATTTGCTGAAGCATGGAAACGTTGTTCTTAATCGAACATTCGGTTTTTGTTATAAAAATGGCGGAGTGGCTGGTTCGTGAGTCACTTGAACCCGTCTAATAATAATACCAGCCCTTTTTAATGCCCCACTGCTAGGTACGGGCCTCCCCTTAATTCGAGGGGGATTAGGCCATAGTCCACCACACTGGCCCAGTGCAGGTTGGCGGACATCACACATATTTCGAGGGGTTCTCTCAGACATGCAGGTTTCCTCACGATGTTATCCTTCATCGTTAGCAAGTGATAATCGTGGTTGAAAATGAGATTCACACATGAAAATCCCAGATTAATTAATTTATGATAAATTTGTCATTCAACATGGCAACCTTTCTGAGCACATTGCCAAGAGACGGTGGTCTAACACACAGAGATATATATTTTGAAAATGGAATTATCTATGACTTTTTTTATTTGTAAATAGGTATGTAAGTACCTAAATGAATAGTGATCATCTTGCAAAAGAGTTGGTAACACCAATGTACCTCATTTTAGGTATAATTGAAAGAACTAGGCGATACTTGGCCGAAATCCATTGTTAAACAAATGGGGGAAGAGGAACCCACCACTGACCTTCAGCTTGTCAATTTTTCCAATTATAAACCAAACAAGTTTGATCGATAATTAAAGAAGCCAGCAACACCGAACTCCTCTAAGATGTCGATCGAGAAACTATCTATCACGAGTGGCGGGACCCCAAATAATTTGCAATACTCCGCGAAACGAAGCGAATCTAAGTAAGTATTCGTCACGTGTTTCATTCTATGTACCAATTACCACTTAAAAACGTAGTGAAGGTTTATAATTGTCTACTACAAAAAAAACTATTCATAAACCAAAGAGTTGTACTAACAAAAAAAACTCCCTACACATATAATATCATTGATCATTTGTAGATCCAAAAAAAAAACTTGAAACATAAATGCACCCAACGTCACGCACGAAAGCGATCTATAAGGATTTCGGCGACGGCCGTACGTGCGCGCGCGCATCGTCACAAACATGGCGGCGCTTTTTCAAATTTCGAACCATTTTTTCCTTTTTATTTGTTGCGTTTAGGTTGCTATATTTGTTTTTATTGCACCGGAATGCATTCGGGTAGTCACGGATTCGCCATTAGCGTGATCCGGTGCTATTCCGTAGTTATTTCATTGAATTTAGGACGTGACACACGAAAACGTGAATTATCAGCGTGTCATTTAGTGACGTGACAGGTATTTTTTTTATAGCTTACCATTGGAAAAGAGTTGAAATAAAACAAATTTACCGATTTTATCGCGTTGATTTTATGTTTGTACGTTCCCGTCGTTTCGGCTGCTTTACAGCAACCATTGTCACGGGAGGACTTCGTAAAATCAGTTTTATTTCAATGTGTAGTGTTCGCGTAAATATAAGAAATCAATTGGGGAAAATAGTATTTTTTAATAGATAATTAGGAGGCTTGAAGTCACTGAATAAATTTACGAGTAAATAGTAAGATGGTTGAATTGGTATTTTTTTTTTGTTCAGTCTAAGTGAAGAATCTGATAGCGGAAGTGAGATCGTCTCGCGTCTCTTCTGAAAGGAAATGAGATAAAATAAAAAGTTATCGTCATAGATAACTTAAATAAATATTACACTTTACTCATAGCGCCGTGTAATAGTTTTCCTTTTCTACATAACACTCCGATTATACAATGTGTAACAAAAATACGTCACGGGAGGACGGATAAAATTCGAAAAAAATAGTTTTATTTCAATGTGTAGTATTCGCGTAAATAAAAGATATCAATAAACACAATCATCCCCCATAAAGTAATCGAGCTTTATATTGGTTTCTTATATTTACGCGAATATTACACATTGAAATAAAACTCAATTTTAGGGATTTTATCGCGATTTTATTTATATTTTACGTTCCCGACGTTTCGGCTGCTTACAGCAACCACGGTCACGGGAGGACGTCGGGAACGTAAAATAGAAATAAAATCGCGATACAATCCCTAAAATTTAGTTTAATTTTAATTGAGCTTTGTGAAAAATATCGTAATATTAAAAAAAAACTCAAGCAACATTTTAAGCGGGCTTTATTGGAATAATTTTAAAGGTAGGTACTGTCAATATGCGTGCGATATTGTTGCCCAAGGTCTTGCGTTATCGCGAGACCAAGCCCAGCATTGGGCAACACTACTGCTTATTATTGGAATTTTTACTGGTGGTAGGCTTCGGCCGTGGATAGTCACCACCCACTGAACATAGCCATGTCGCCAAGCGGCCTAGCCGTGTTCCGGCATGATGTTCGGTGTTGCCATTCATGGATGGCGGGTCAGATCAGTTGCGCTGCATGTGCCTAGTGAATGTAGCGTCTCGATCTACTCCCGCCTTCCTACCTAGGCAAGTATGCTCCATCGTAGATCTCATCGTCACTTACCATCAGGTGAGATCGAGATCAAATACTTGCCTATAATGTAATAAAAAAAAATAAAAAAAAAATATTATTTCAATTGTCCATCGGGTTCTTTTCCTTTTTTTACGAAATGAAATGCGATGACATACAATGGGATAATATGAAATATGGCCTCACTCACAAATTAGTGGGTATTTTGCCAGTGTCAAGTATTTAATAGCGATATCAAATTCAATGAAAACACATAGTAATTAAAAAATGGATGATGCCATGAAAATATGAAAATGGCCTGCCCATCGGGCTTATAAAAGATACCTATTAAAACTGTTTAAATAAAATCAAAGAGTTATTTTTTAATGTTGGAAATCGGCTACAAAATAGTGGCATTTTTGCCAGTGTCAAATAAATTATCATTCATTCATCTTTGTTAAAGTACCCCTGATGATGATGAAATACATTCCTTACGTTTATGAACACCAATGGCTACCTAATATTACACATTTTCAATCAAAAAAAACATAATTCTGGGAAAACAAAACAAAATTAACTACTTCACAGTTCAACATTCCCCTCAAAAAGTATATAAATGTGTTATTTTCCACATAAACAAAAATAAAATATTAAATCCTACTCAATAACTACATGTCATCCAATAAAATAAAAATTAAAAAGTCATCTTCCCAGAAAGGAGGTTCCACTGTCCGCCATGGCCGCTTCCACTCTGTTGTTTGTTTACGCAAGATGGCTACCGGCGCGTTCGATGTTCAAACAAATGATTTTATTGTGAGCCGGTTCCGTGGCCGAGAGAATTTGTGTTGAGACTCCATAGATCTATTATATATATTTTTTAAATAATTGTGTGTGTTACGTATTAGTACTGGTAAAATACAATTTCGTTAATTGTTTCTTTTTTGTTGCAACCTTTTTTGTACTCCTTACAATTTCTCGTCAGCGACAACACTGAACTACTTTTTTAAAAGGAGAACAAATCCGATTCCCGCGCGCGACCCACACGCTTTTTCGTTCGTGTAAATAATTATTGAATTTACGTTAGATTTCGCAACTCCCTGCTATCTATTTATTCGTATTTTTGAGCCCTCTCCATTCCCTCGTATTTATTTATGTTTGTGTGTGTATTCGCCCCCAAAAATCTCCCTTTAGAGTCATCCCCGGCTAGGAAAGTGTGGTGCGGTGATATCCTGAAGTGCTGCTACTACCCCGAGTCAGTAAGTACCTCTTTTCCCTTGAAACCTCCTCCCATTGAGGAAAATAGAAGGTGAAGCTTCATGTAATAAGAATGCCAGCATCGTTAGGGTAACTCAAAAAACCCGCCCCCAATCGCAGTATTTACAACATTGCGCACCCTTTGAAGTTGTCAGGGTGGACACAATCTCGAAACTTTACATGGTCCTTCGAGCCGGATCATTCTTATTTCATTGAAAAATCCTTCTATTTTCGTTAATTTCGTTCGGCAGAAACGCATTTTGTTTTCCCTCCAATATACCCACATGTTGAGAAAAAAAATGTTTGCTTAAATTTGTACCCTATTGCATCATCCTCGTATTGTTTTCCCGTAATATTTGCATAAAACCCGATTTATGTAAATGTAATTTGTATTTAATTTCATTTTGATATAAAATTCGAAATTCAAATTCTATCGTAAACTTATGACGACTACGCGGTCTCAAGCGAAAACAATGGCGGACGAATTATTACGTTCGAAATTTAAATTTTGTAATTTATGTAATTCTCTCGATAGTTTAATTGAAATTACAAATCCTCTTCCATCCGATCTTTTTCGTATTCAATGTGAATTAGATAGATATAATGAAGTCGAGTCATTATATTATGATATCTTAACGCAAGTCGCACAGCCCGCGACCGGTGTTACACTGCCCATCTCCGAAAATGATTTGTGTACATTATTTAAAAGATACGAAAATAATTTCTATAATTTAAAACAAAAACACGGTGCTCAGCCCTCCTCCTCGGCTAAACCTAAGAAAGATAATAGTTTTGATGATGGTTTGAAACTTCCTCGTATTTCCCTGCCTACTTTCTCAGGCGATGACGTCACACAGTGGACAGGATTCTTAGAATTATTTTCATCTCTTGTTATAAATAATGATAATTTAAGTGATGTCCAACGTTTGCATTTTTTACGCTCTTCTCTGAGCGGAGAAGCAGCGAAAGTTATTCAACACTTGCCCCTATCTTCGGCTAATTTCCTCGTCGCTTGGAAATTACTTGAAGAACGCTTCGATAATAAAAGACACATAGCTACTATGCACTATAGGCACATAGCTAACGCTTCCGTCAATAATACTTCGTTGAATTCCCTTATCACGTTCCTAGACACTATTGTTGATAATATAAATGCGCTAAACGCATTGGATTTCCCTACAGATGAGTGGTCATTTTTATTGCTTAACATTGTTTTGGATAAATTGGATTCCGAATCCCGTCGGCAATTTGAACTAAATAATGATAATCAAATCCCTACGTTCGATGAACTGATAACGTTTCTACGCAAACGTTGCAATGCGCTCCAGGCCGCCGCTCCAAGTACCGTTGCACCCGCGCCATCTCACTCGAACTCCCAGCTGTCAGTGAGACCTCTCGCTCCAACGGTAGCTAAGCGCTCTCCGGTGCACGCCAAACCCCGGCAACAAGTAACTTTGTCTGTTACCAACTCCGCGCGCCCTTGTGTTTTATGTAAAGCAACCCACGTTTTATCTAAATGTCCGAAATTTTATAAATTAACACCGAATGAAAGATTGCATACGGTTAAAGAATTAAAATGTTGTATTAATTGTTTAGCTACAGATCACTATTTGAGAGACTGTAAATCGACTTTCTCTTGTAAAACTTGTTCTTCTAAAAAACATCATTCGATGTTACATTTTGATCGTTCTCCCGCTAGTAGTACAGCACCCCAGGACACGTCTCCGTCGCCTCCCGCGCCGACGAGTGACGGTTCGAATGCTGATAGCACCTCCTCGAACGCCACGTATGGTTCCGCAGCTACGCAGATCAGCTGTTATGCTACTTCGCTACCGTATATCGATTCACAAATCTTATTGTCGACAGTTTTATTGAAAGTTCGCGACTCTCGTGGTCGGTTACACGACGCTCGAGCGTTAATTGACACGGGCAGTCAGTATAGCTTCATAACAATCGATTTAGCGAAAACTTTAAATTTGCCCAGGCGTAAATTAAGTACTACAGTACACGGTATCTCCGGTGTCGCGCTTCAACTCGAAGGCGGTGTCGTCGATCTCGATGTATCCTCGTACTCAGGTACACACAGATTACGGATGCAAGCTCAATGTATTCCAAATATCACAGGCAACATTCCCGCCGAACCTCTCCCAATTTCGTTATGGCCTCACGTGGGCAAACTCACGCTCGCTGATCCCTCGTTTGGTATCCCGTCTCCCGTTTCCATTTTGTTAGGTGCCGATGTCTATCGTGACATTATTCTCGGTGGCCAAATAATCGGACCTCCCGGCACACCCGTCGCTCTCGAAACCATTTTCGGTTGGTCACTCATGGGTCACACTTTCGTGCACCGCAGGCGCTCGTTCTGTGTGAGTAACCTCGCTCGCCGTGACTGTTACTCATTCCATGCCAATATTGATACAAGTTTCGACAATATCGTACAACATTTTTGGTCTTGCGAAGAGCCTCCATCCCGCGAAGTTCTTAGCGCTGACGATAAAATATGCGAAAAAATATTTTCTGAGACAGTTTCCCGCGACGAACATGTTCGATATGTCGCCTCTCTTCCTTTTAAGGAATTCCCACCCGACTTAGGCGATTCCCGCGCAGTCGCACTTAAACGTTTCGAATCCCTCGAACGTAAGTTTAATCACGATCCCTTATATCGTGAACGTGAACGGCTACACGTGTCTCGCTCCCGCCGATCTAGTTTCGCATTCGCTTTGGTGGCAAGGACCACGCTTCCTACACGTTCCTGATGATCAGTGGCCGTCGCAACCCGCCGACTTGTCCACCGTCAATGACCAGAAATGTAGTCCAGTATTACTCGTACAGGATTCCCCTCCGAATATTATTTTAGAATTAATTTCGAAGTTTTCTCAACTCAAAAAATTGTTGCGTGTACTTGCATATGTTTTTCGTTTCACTTATCCGTCGCTTCGCACTCTGTGTAAAACTTCATTCACAACTCGTGAATTGAATAACGTTCTCAAGTCGTGTATTAAAGAAACGCAAGCTCGATATTTCGCTAAAGATATTTCTTTAATAAAAAATAATGAGTTGCCCTCAAACTCACTTCGCAAATTGTCTCCGTACCTAGACGATGAAGGTATAATTCGTGTAGGTGGACGCCTACAATCGTCCGAATTGGTTTATGAAAATAAACATCCGATTATTTTGCCCGCTAATGCTCCACTCACTTTGCTTATCGTTCGTGATTATCACGTTACTTTTGGACATCCCGGCTCCAACGCATTACTTGCGACTATCCAAAAATATTATTGGATTTTATCCGCTCGACGTGTCGTCCGTACCGTCAGCTTTCGTTGTACCGATTGTTATAGACTCCGACCTCTGCTCATGCAGCCAGTCATGGGGCAGTTACCGGTCCCACGTATACAACAAGTTAAGCCTTTCGCGAAGACAGGTGTGGACTATTGTGGTCCATTCTTAGTTAAATCGTCACGTCTACGCAAAGCGCCCGCAATCAAATGCTACATAGCGGTTTTCGTGTGCATGAGCACAAAAGCATGTCATCTCGAGCTCGTTAGTGAGATGACAACGGCCGCGTTTATAGCTGCCCTACAGCGTTTTATTTCGCGACGCGGTAGGTGCTCAGATATTTTCTGTGACCAAGGTAGAAACTTTATCGGTTGTAACAACGAACTTCGTCGTATTGTGAAATCGCACGCGCATGATTGCGCTACGAATGATTTTTGTGTAACACAAAACATTCAATTTCATTTCAATCCACCATTCGCCAGCCATTTTGGCGGATTGTGGGAAAATCTAGTGAAGCAAGTGAAAACTCATCTGTATCGCATTATAGGATCCCATTTGTTAACATTCGAAGAATTTTATACTGTTCTCACTCGTGTCGAGGCGTGTCTCAATTCGCGACCGCTGCACCCTCTCAGTTCAAACCCGAACGATTTTACTGCGCTTACTCCCGCACACTTCCTCACTATGGAGCCTTTGACTTCTCTTCCCGAGCCCGCCCTGGGTGATGTACACATGTCATCGCTCAAACGATGGAACTTAATCCAAGCCATCCATCAAACGTTTTGGCGCCGTTGGCACCGTGAATATTTACATACGCTTCAAACTCGCGCTAAATGGCATCTGCCCATGAAAAACGTAGAAGTAGGTTCTCTCGTGTTACTCAAGGAGGAGGACTCAGCCCCGCTGTACTGGCCCAAAGGTCGCGTCGTGTCAGCCACTCCCGGTCCGGACGGTATAGTTCGCGTGGTAGAGGTGCGTATAGCTAACGGGGTCTATAAACGACCAGTAGTTAAATTAGCTCCTTTACCTTATGTAGAGGACTAATCTCATTGTTTTCACTCGTTTTCGCGTATTAGTTTTAGTTTATTTCCGCTCCTATTCCCATCCTCTCCTATTTTTTGTGTTTCTGCTGATCACGGTGGTTTCAGGGGCGGGGGTATGTTACGTATTAGTACTGGTAAAATACAATTTCGTTAATTGTTTCTTTTTTGTTGCAACCTTTTTTGTACTCCTTACAATTTCTCGTCAGCGACAACACTGAACTACTTTTTTAAAAGGAGAACAAATCCGATTCCCGCGCGCGACCCACACGCTTTTTCGTTCGTGTAAATAATTATTGAATTTACGTTAGATTTCCCAACTCCCTGCTATCTATTTATTCGTATTTTTGAGCCCTCTCCATTCCCTCGTATTTATTTATGTTTGTGTGTGTATTCGCCCCCAAAAATCTCCCTTTAGAGTCATCCCCGGCTAGGAAAGTGTGGTGCGGTGATATCCTGAAGTGCTGCTACTACCCCGAGTCAGTAAGTACCTCTTTTCCCTTGAAACCTCCTCCCATTGAGGAAAATAGAAGGTGAAGCTTCATGTAATAAGAATGCCAGCATCGTTAGGGTAACTCAAAAAACCCGCCCCCAATCGCAGTATTTACAACATTGCGCACCCTTTGAAGTTGTCAGGGTGGACACAATCTCGAAACTTTACAGTGTGCATGTGATGGGAGAAGCAATGGCGAGACTAGGTATATTATTTTATTTCACTTGCAATAGTCCGCTTTCGCGCGTAGCGTTGTGTTGTGATGCGTGGTTTACGATTCATTGCTCGCTCAAAATCTACAACTTTTATAACCCACTAGCTAGCACTAGCACAAGACAACCGTTGACAACAGCCCGCTCGCCCATTCTGAGCCCGCGGGACGCATTGCAGGTTGTTGCTATCAAACTTAATCAGGCGCTGCGCTGCAACATTGGTTTTAATTTTTTTTCGTGAGATCCTTATTTTTTTTCTAAAATTTAAGTAGCCTAAGTTACTCCTTGTTACATCAGCTATCTGCCAGTGAAAGTCCCGTCAAAATCGGTCCAGCCATTTCAGAGATTAGCCGGAACAAACAGACAGACAGACAAAATTAAAAAAAAATCTTTGTTCGGTATAGGTAACGTGTATACATCCAAATGCACTTAGTAAAAAGCGGTTATTTTAATATTACAAACAGACACTCCAATTTTATTTATATGCATAGATGACATACAACATGAATGGTTTATATAAGGTTATTTTAGGTATCAAGTGTAACCTTTACCTAAAGTTTTATACTTTACATAAAGTTGTATACGTGTAAATACTGTTTTTTTTTTAATAATCTTTGATCCTTATAACCTACTGATGGAAACCTTAAATATTTCATTTTAATATTGTCAAATCTTACTGAATTCTATTCTTGAATTTGAGTAAAAAAAAAAAGAATTTTCCAAATCGGTTCATAAAATGACGAAGTTCTGAGGTATCAAACGAAAAAATAAAAAAATACAATCGAATTAAGAACGGCCTTCCATTTTTTAAATTTGTTTAAAAAGTAGATCTGTCTACGGTACCCTACACTGTCATTACTCTGATCTAAGTGCTAATTGGTAGCAATCTGCGCGCGCACCTCATCTCACTTGCCTCGTGTGTGCCGTGCAAACCACTTACAGCCCTATTTATAAACTAATTAGATTCATAATCGGTTACCTTTGATGTTACATTCTTCAATATGAGTTGGAATTTAAAATTTCTGCTTTTTAAGTATTTTTTCTTTTTTTTTTATATATGTACGCGGCATTGTGTAAAGCGTTAGCCTATATTTGTAAGATACATGGTGAAAAATCTAAAATGACTAATAGGGATAAACAACTCTAATAGGTATTCTAATACGTATATCACATATATATGGGGTCGAGTCACCTTCGTCCGTAGGAGAATTAAGTACCCTCGAGATACCCTACACGTGACCCTGGGTGGTGCCAACTAGGTGACAACTCTACTGGTGGTAGGCTTCGGCCGTGGTTAGTCACCACCCACTGAACAAAGCCATGTCGCCAAGCGGCCTAGCCGTGTTCCGGCATGATGTTCGGTGTTGCCATTCATGGATGGCGGGTCAGATCAGCTGCGCTGCATGTGCCTAGTGAATGTAGCGTCTCGATCTACTGCCGCCTTCCTACCTAGGCAAGTATGCTCCATCGTAGATCTCATCATCACTTACCATCAGGTGAGATCGAGATCAAATACTCGCCTATAACGTAAAAAAAAAATCAACTGGGCCCGCGCCTTTGGTTCGACTAAAGGTTTCTGGCTATCCCGCGGTAACCCATCCATTTCAAAAAAATCAGAACTGCTTATAATTCTTGTAGGTATAGTATTAGAGACGTGGTCGTTACTATAAGCCTCATATGAAGGCTCAAGGTCACTCAACGCGCAATGGAGAGAGCTATACTCGGGGTTTCGCTACGCGATAGAATCAGAAATGAGGAGATCCGTAGACGAACTAAAGTACGACGACGTAGCGCAAAGAATTTCAAAGTTGAAGTGGCAGTGGGCGGCACATAGCTCGCAGAACCCATGGCCGTTGGGGCAGAAAGGTTCTAGAATGGCGATCACGAACCCGAAGAAGACGTAGTGTAGGACGGCCCCCACAAGGTGGGCCGATGATATCAGTAAAGTATCCACAGCTTTACTGATAGGAGTAGGGGATTCATTTCATCATTATCATGAAGAAGAATTACTCGACACTAGCAAAAATGATACTATGTGGGGCTGATTGCCAACCTAGAAAAAAGAAGAAAAATACTCTATCGTCTGTCTGTCTCTCGCGACTATTATTTAGCCAGACTTGGCAGAATCGCGTTGCGTCTAACTCAATGGAAAAAGGTCAATAGAAAAAAAAATAAGACACCCATTCTTTTATCCGTGACTAATAACATTATTAGAAATGTCAGCTAAATTTATGGATATTCTCACGTCTATTTGTAGTATGAGCGAATGAGTCATCGTTGGACAAGTTACAGCACGTCAAGTGCGAGATTATTCGCAAGTTAACCGTATTTATAAAGTAAACTATATAGTATTTATACATTTTGTATGGGCAATTGAACCTTTTGAATACCGACCGCTAGAAGCGCGGTTCCATTCTCCATACGAAATGTCAGTACGTCAAGTGCGAGATTCGTATACTTCATAGTCTACGTACCGCTCTATACCGACCGCTAGAAGCGCTGTACCATTGTCCGTACGAAATGTCTAAATACGTACTATAAAGTACACGGTTAGGCCCCCCACACACTCCCACCACTGCTACTCCTGTAAGCCAGGATCTACAGTCGTGTCCCATGTTGACACCGAGGTTTGACCCTCGCCGAGTCCCGGGATAAAGTTAATTGTCTTGGAACCCGCACGAAATTAATCGAAAGATAAAAATAGGAGGAGTTGGAAGAAAATTATCCACTTGCCTCCATTGCAAAGCGGGAGTCAAAAAAGGTCTGGTAGACAAATTTCCACAGAAGCAAGACTCTTATAGCTGGACTAATTCCAGGTTAAAGTAAACGGTTAGCTTACGAATAATCTCACAGCTGACGTACTGTAATAGGTACCTGCCTATATATACAAGTGTTATTTTAAAACAATATTTAGTTTTATATCCGGAATTCGTCGAGGATCAAATCTGGGTGCAGTTGTCGCCGATGGACGGTGTGACAAGTCCCCAAAAAAAAAGTTATAAAATGAAAAATAAAAAACAGAACACAATTCAAAATGGCGGCCCACGTGTTCGAGATATCAATAAAAAGTTTACTCAATGTGAACTATTGCGTTGAGTGGTTTTTATTTGGTAAGTAATCTAATCAATCAGTCGGATGTCACATCATATCGAGGGGCGGTGATTATTTTATATATACCTACTTACCTGTTTAGTGCATGTATTGTAAAAAAAACAACACATAATAAGCCGTAATATGCTTAGTTGTGCGCGGCTAGAGCTCGACCATCTTGGAATTCTTATTTGGTTTTCGCGTCGATCAAAATAATTTGGATAAAAAACCAGCACGTCGAATGCGAGATTATTCGTAAGCTAACCGTATACTTCAAAGTGTACGTATTTGGACACATTGTATGGAGTATTGAACAACGCCAATGTGTCTAAGAAAGTTTATAAATTCTGTGATGACTTATAGGTAAGTAGTCAGCAAATATACTAGGCTACACTGTGTCAAACACAAACACAATTAATTTAAAAAGCAGTAAATAAAAAAAATGCCTGAGTTTCTTAACATAATTTTAAATTTAGAGAACACTGACTTAATTCTTCGCTAGGTCTGGGCGCGAAATTCAAAATTTCGACGGTTTTAAACTTTTTAACAAACATTGAAACATATGAGTGTTTTTTTTTGTTTGCGACTACGGCATATTGTGATGCATTTATTTATCTATTAAATTTGCTTCAAAATTAATTTCAAATGAGACTACACTCCAAGTTAGTAAAATAGCGGTTTTTACAAACCTTGCAGTATTGTATCGATTTAGGTACATTTTAAAGCAAACTTAAGGCTACGAGGCATCTAATGCACAATGCCAATGTCGGAATAAAACTAAATTACATCGTCAATATGTCCCAATTTAAAAAAAAAACTGTTAAATTTTGAATTTCGCGCCCTGACCTAGCACTCCATCTTAAGGCCACCATCTGAAGGATTCTTACATAGGTATTGAACTTCAATAAAGGTACCGTAAGTTTTTAAATTTGCGTGATAAAATAAAATGTTGTGAAAATAAATAATTTATCCATAATTATTTGGACTTACCAGACATTTTCATAACTAAAAACAATTTAAAATCCCAACAAACACAAACAAAAAAAATTAAAAATTCACTATAACAACACTGTACATTTTCACACTCACAACTATGCCACGAAAAAAAAAACAACAAACTTAAAAAAAAACGAAAAAGCGCGCTAACTTCGCGCGCCTGCCACAGACAATAAGCCTCATTGAATTTGGAAAACGTTTTCCATAATCGCTTCCTTGTTTTAATTATTGTAATATCAATGTCAGATTTTAGCGGAGTCAGCTTAGCTTGTACAAGATGGCCGCGGAAGCGACGGACGCAACTGACCTCATTTTACTTGTTGTTTACGTTACTTATGTATGGGCGATTTTAAATTATTGTTTTATTTATCTGTCCTGTGAGAATACACTAATAATTACATCAGGTTGATTTTTTTCTTTGTTCTCAGAAGAATTGACCTCTATGGATATCGTTGGCTAGTGATTTCCATTTTTTTGTATATATTTTTTTGTTTATAGACAAAATATCACCTTGGTCGATTGCTTCCTTAGGTGACAGGGGCTGGCTCTTTCCTCGCTCAAAAAATTGTTTTATTATACAGCGAGGGAATGCAGCCAGCATTCTTGTCGCCATTCCACGCGGACAAGGTCTTTTTGATACATAGTTTGTTGTCATACTAGTAAGTATACTACTATTTAGCTTAACTGTAATTGTAAATTTAAATTTAACTATAATAATGAGATAAATCTTTTTTTGTGCTCGGCAACATAACATTCTACATCACATATTTTATAAATATAATATTTGAAATAAAACTATTTTTAAGGATTCTATCGCGTTTATATTACAACTAAATATGAGGGTACCCCCGTCAAACTATGACACTAGGACGTCAACCACCTCAGTCCTCCCGCGACCATGGTTGCTGTAAAGCAGCCGAAACGTCGGGAACGTAAAAACAAAAAATAAACGCGATAGAATCCTTAAAACATAAATTTATTTCAATGTGTAGTATTCGTGTAAATATAAGAAATTAATACAATATTTCTAAAGATATAAATTATATTAGATATAATAATAATATGGCCGGTTCCTTTTACTCAGTATCTCATACGTATTTTTTTTTTAAGTACGGTACCCTGAGAAGTTATAATTAATCATTCTGTATAGACCGATATACGTGAGTACTCAATTTAACTCGAGACAGCGATTGGTGGAACTTATGACAGCTTACAATTTTTCGTTTATTTTTATTATTTTGATAAAAAAAAAGTTGGTACATAAAAGTAAGTATCATAAGTTATCACATGTATCGCAAGCTCGAGTGCGAGTTTATCCGTAAGCAAAACGTAGTTATACCACAATGTTTTCGAAGTCTTTTAGTTGTATGAAAAATTTAACAGCGCCTCTAGCGGAGGGCATGTGAAACTTTCAATTTTCTGTAGACAATTATGCAGACTTCAAGCATACGATTAGCTTACGAATAAAGTCGACGGAATGTTTCGTTAAAATTAACTATGTAAAATCGAAATAAAACCGCCATAAAATTCTTAAAATTAAGCGTCATTTCAATGTGTATAATTCGCGTAAATATAAGAAATCAATATGCGACATCGCTAAAATTATACTTAATATAGCAACAGAATAGCTTCATTGACATTTAGAAATGCAAATCTGAAATCATAGTTGCAATGCTCACTCACAATAAATTAATGTTTCAGAAATTAAACTACAGCAATAAACAGTTAAATAAGCCAATATAACTGTTATAATATCTCATAGTAATTGGGATTCGCACATACCATGACGTCGTTGAAACGTCGTAAACTTTGAACAAAGCCGCGGACATTAGTTGAAACGCTCGATACGTGATTCTGAATAACTATAATAGTTTGTCTTTGCCTCGCGCCGTTCGACGACGATGGGATGTCAAACTATGACAACTGACAGTTTAGTTTTATAAAGAAAAAAAATGGGATATTTTCATATCATAATGTCACATCCATTATTTTATATATAATGTGTATTTATTGAATTTAATATTGCTATTAATTACTTGACACTGGCAAAATACCCGGTAAGCGGGTGAGGCCATATTCATATCCATTTTGTTTTATTTCGTAAAGAAAGAAGGTCAAACTATGACACTAGGACTACAACCACCTCATTGTTTCCGTGACCATGGTGGCTGTAAAGCAGCCGAAACATCGAGATCGTAAAAAAATATTTTTGTCAATCAATTTTTCCATTCGATTTTACATAATGATAACAAATACGCTAAACAAGCCCAGGACCCAAGCTTAGTGTACCCTTTCTGAACCACCCTGTACATCGATAGAGGGGTTGAGTGCCATAATAATTAAAAAAAACGTCGACTCAGCTAATAACTAGCCTCCATTGTTCCACCACGAACATCGTTAATCAGTATATTTACAAAACTAATCCTCTTACAATGTTAAAAGCACAATTCTATAATCGATTAGTCAATCGTTCATTAAATGTTCAAAACTACATCCGTTCCGTATATTAATAATTTCTAATACCATTTCAGGCAGGCATGCTTAGACTGTAGCGGTATGCGATGGCAAATTTGTTTGGTTTGCTCATAAGAATATTACCTACCTGCTGTTACCTAGTGCTGGTATCCGAACGCGATATTATTTAAAGTGTGTATCCGAACACCTGGATAGTAGTCTACATTGTCGATGGAGAAATATGGCAATTAGAACGCTCAGAAATAAAATTAATGACTTCTCGATCCTATATTGTGTGTTACAAGAAACTACATTCTTTATTAATATAAAGTGATTTTAGTATTTTCATACACAACGCCTATCTATCATTTAAATATATCTACACTATATTTTAGTAAGTCCTGAATAATATTTTGTGTGTATAGTGTTTTGTTCGTTTAGTCTAAATTAGATAGTAATAATAAATAAATAGGCGTATTGGAAAATGGTTAACAATGTCGTAAGGGACTGGCATCATGTTTGGTTGCAACCCCCGATTCCGCTTACGTCTGAACAGAGCTTAAATGTATCGAATAATAAATAAAGATTACACACAAAGAATCGTACCTACATGAGTATCGATTGTTGGTTACGTGATGTGGAATGCCGTCGCAGAATTATGTTGTGTTTTGATGGCGATATTTTTTTTTTCGACAGCGCCGGGCGACGGCCCTATTCTCGTTCGCATTTACAGCTGACTGTTTAAGTGACAATGGCGCTAGTATCGCTTCTATTTTTTTATTTTTTTATTTGGCATCACATCATAGGTATTTTGCCAGTGTCAAGTAATATAAATTATTTATGTTTTTGAGCATATGCCCAGGCCCAAAGGCTACGCCCAAGTAAAATACTCCCCCACCCCTCGATCAGTAAAGTGATGGATACTTTACTGAAAGATTTTTCATGGATTATTTGTGAAAAACTGAAAAGCCATGTTTCGTCACTCTGTTTCAATTACCTACACTTGTGCAATTTACCGAACCCATAATGGTTAATATTCCACTTATATCACTCACTATAACTCGCAGGAACACTAGTTTTAGAAGTTAAAACATAACTGACGCCATGACTTTTCAGTTTCCCGCCAAAAAGTCATATTTTATTATGCCTGCATCTAATCTCGTATATGTTTACAGAATTAATCAAAAATAGTGCCTTTGTTCAACATAAGGTGAAGTGATTTGTAAAATAGCAGCGATAGCCAAGTTGGTAGAACGCTTGCCTCGGTAACGAGGATCGCAGGTTCAAACCCCTGCTCGCACCTCGGGGATTTCTGGATTTCATGTGCGAATCTAATTTCAACCACGATTGTCACATGCTAAACGGTGAAGGAAAACATCGCGACGAAACCTGC
The DNA here is from genome assembly GCA_905333125.1 of Pheosia tremula. Classification (NCBI taxonomy): domain Eukaryota; kingdom Metazoa; phylum Arthropoda; class Insecta; order Lepidoptera; family Notodontidae; genus Pheosia; species Pheosia tremula. The sequence continues at coordinate 2,319,431 of HG995425.1, forward strand.
ATGTCCGAGAGAACCCCTCGAAAGACGTGTGAAGTCCCCCAACCCGCACTGGGCCAGCGTGGTGGACTATGGCCTGATCCCCTCGCATTAACGGAAGGCCCGTGCCCAGCAGTGGGGCATTAAAAGGGCTGGCATTATTATATGAATAGCCATATAAATAGCCGCAAGGATAGGCAGAGATCGTTATCTGTGCGCGGGGCGTGGTGGGGCGGGGAGACTCCGCCTCGCGCCAAGCTGACCGCTATTTCTTCCTTTTTAGGCAGACAATTGGCTACAAAATAGAGCCATTTCTGCTAGTATCGAGTATTTCTTGATATTTGTTATAAAACCGACCGCCTTATTTTGACTTTAAAAAAAACACGTTTAAAAAGAACACAACATTAGTAAAAAATAAATTCTATAATATATCACATTATACAAAAAATATATCAAGGCAGTTTTTTTAATGTGACATGCTTTATTGCTCCCGTCACAGATTATGTGACTAATATTTATTTATTTCATACACATACGTTCTTTCTTTATTACGTATTGAGATGTCTCAATAAGTGCCAAAACCAAAGCCCATACAGTATTTTGTCGAATAAGTTGTGGATAGGGCCTTTATCGTAAGTTATCCTTATATTCATCAGCCATCCCTAACACTAATTAAAAAAAACAGGCGAGACGCAGACGAAAAATGCATCAAATTATAAAAAAACGAAATAAGATAATCACTAATTATAACTTGACACTGGCAATATATACAAGCGTGTGGATGCCAAAAGAGAAAAAAAAAGTAACTCGCAGTTCCATTACCTACATAACGGTATTTCGCAAAAATCTGAATGAATGTAAAAATGGCCAGATGGATCCGGCGTAATAATAATAATGCTTATCGTTCTCCAATTTGCTTAGCCTTGTGCCAACGACCTGAATAGCTTTGGAATCGCTGAGCTAACAAATGTTACGTGTGCTGCGGGCATTACTTGAAATGAGCCGTTGTGCTAAATGTCCAACAGCCGAATTCTGAAACGGTGTTATTTTATACTTCATCGTAATTTATCGATTGAGGCATTGCTTTTGTGTATGCATGTGTGTGTGTGTGTGTGAGAGAGAGTGTGTGTGTTTCTTGGTAAAATTAAAAAAGCCCTCAAATTCGAAATAAATTAAATATTCTTCACAGTTTCGTAGGGGTCGGCTGCCAGGACCCCAAGTCTGCTAACACAATCGATTCATAAATGAACAGCAACCACATGGTAACTGTGACTTTTGACAGATATCCCATACAATATCTGTCAAAAGTGACATCTACTATGCGTTTGCTGTTCGATTATGAATCGATTGTGTCAGCAGACTTGGGGCCCAGGATAGCCTAATTTGGCTGATTACCTATATTTTCACGAACCGACCCTTTCCGAGGTACTACTTGTGGGACGGCGAGGACCCTGAGGTTAGCTGAATTTACCCAAAGTTCATGTACCCACTGTCAGTGCCTTACACCAATTTTCAGAATGTTTCAGCCTGTTTATTAACTATCCCTAAAGGTTATCATAGAGTCATAGAGCTATAGGACTGCCAGCTTAAGTTGCTCTCCGCAGCACGGAGAATTTTGCTGGTGATAGTTTCTATCATAGATCTACCTACGAGACCCTCCAACCCGAGATTTTTTTAATAGCCTGTTGTTTTTAAAAAAAAAATTGTAACCCCAAGAAATAGGCCTATGTCGACTATTTTTGAAGCATATGGGGGGGGGGGGACCATGAAACAGTGGTTAGGTATTGTTGCGCTACACACGTCATAAATTATAATTAGTGAACCACACCTCCTCAAGCAACGCTTAGCTACCTGAGGCACCGACTCAATTATCTAATCAATGTACTGAAATTAAACTAAATAATTTATAAAAAAAATACAATCGCATAACAAATGTTTGTTCTTCTATTATTAAAAGTGCTCCATAATACCACGCTAAATTTATTATAATTCTTCTATTTTGAGGGCCATCCAGTTATATTTCAAATTGTCCGAACGATTCAATGTAACCGTAACTTACTCATAGTGTGAGTCGTTCGAAATTCGAATCAGCTAAAAACAAAATGGCCACGAGTGCCAATGTCACTGGGTTACTGGTACACGGATGATTACGTAATAAATTACTATCAATACTACAAATGGATTTCCATATCGTGATATACATCATCACGGCTGTATTTATCCAGTGAGTAGGTACAGATGTTCACCTTTTAATGACGGTACTTATCAATTGCTTTTTTTAAAAAGACCAATACGCACTACTGCGTTTATTTCTGAACAGTTGTAGACTCGTAAATCATTTCGTGTTCCGTGAACTGATAGGTTCAAAATTATCGAGTCGATATTGTCTCACCAACCCAACACTAATCATAAAACAAACGCAACTAAACGACGTAGGTACTACAATAATCATTAACCATTCATTTATCGAATAACAAAACGCACCGAACTGTTTGCAGACCAATCATTCATTCCCTCCATTCTCTATTCAAATATAATTCGATGTACTTTCCATGTCGCCGCTAAACGAACACAATTTTAAAACGACAAATTTGAAAATAGAACACGGCTCGGTAGCGCACCTCGATTGGCTAGGGGTGGCGGTGCTCGTACCCTATTGGCGAACGAGAGGGTGGTGGCTGCTTTCATCGACCAATCAGGAGGGTTCCCGCGTACGTGCCCTATCTCTATTCGGCGCCCTTCTGGATTTAAGGGCCCTAAGGTTGTGTTTGCGTTGCATTTTACGTTGTTTGTCGATTTAATTGATGTTCGTTTTTTAAAGGTGCGGGGTGTCTTTATAGGCGATTGTGTAGGGGGCTTTATAGTGCCTTCGTTAGGAGAATGGGACGTTCTTTATAATGGCCTTCAGAGTAAAATGATTGATTGTTGCGATCAAAGTATTTTATACGTGAGGTGCCTACCTATTTATTAACAATGAATTTCAATGTGCTTACCTAGGTTAGCTAAAGATGGTGATATATTTTTTTTTATTACATTATAGGCAAGTATTTGATCTCGATCTCACCTGATGGTAAGTGACGATGAGATCTACGATGGAGCATACTTGCCTAGGTAAGAAGGCGGCAGTAGATCGAGACGCTACATTCACTAGGCACATGCAGCGCAACTGATCTGCCCCGCCATCCATGAATGGCAACACCGAACATCATGCCGGAACACGGCTAGGCCGCTTGGCGACATGGCTTTGTTCAGTGGGTGGTGACTAGCCACGGCCGAAGCCTACCACCAGTAAAACATACCTACCATAACATTTTAGTGGAAAAGGGAAGATCTTCCAGTCAGGCGGGTGGTATGGTATGTCTGGCGGGGCGGGCGCTATGCCCCGACGGCTATATTCGGGATTTTGTATGTATGTTACGTTCCCCGAAAACTCTCATAGCGCGTTTCAGGATCGTATGGAGAACGAATCGATACAATAACAGTATCGAGGTCGATAGATATTTCGTCTGCTTGGTTAGTCACTATTGAGTGAGTACCGACGGGTTTGAGTTTCGAAGACCGTTAGACCTATTAGCACGTTCACAAGGACGACACGACTACTGCACGAGAAAAGACACCTCAATATCCCCAGAAATAAGGCCCCATAGACAATAATAATATCCTTATTTTATTGAACGATATTTTTTTGTGTTAACATTATTTATGGTAGGCAGCCATCGTCTTCGTCGGGATTATTTTCAGGGAGGTACTACATCTGCATCTCTAGAAAAAGGGTAAAGGAGAAAGTGGATTTATTCAGAGATGTTTTTACTCATAGGTACAGTGACCTTAAAACAAAAATAATGTTTATTTTTCTTTCTGGAACGCAACGCCAATAATTCGTCCTGTCCCGTCACATTTTTATTAACGGTCGCATTATCCGAACAACGAACAAAAGCCGTTTCAAATATGGAACGCGTCGTTCGAACAAAGCTTTTGTTTTTCAAATTATTTTACGTTCGAAATTCGAAACTGTTGTGACGGGACAGCACTGACGGGTGGTGGCTGGTAGGTCGGGTATAGTTTTTGAAAAAGGAACGAGATGTTATTGGTCGGCGTAATTTGATTCGATAAGAAAAACAGAAGCAGTGTTTGTAATGGAGCGACATTGGACACATGTTTTAAATGATTCATGGTCTCATTGAATATTATAACAATGAATTAGGTTCATGTTACTGCCCACTAGCCCACGGCTGGGCACGGGCCTCTCAGCGCTTAATGCTGACCAAGCGCTGGTTGGCGGACCTCACAAGCCTTCCTTCAAGCAGCTTAAGTTCTCTCAGATTAGTAACAGACTTCGCCTAAAGTATATTTGAGTATTTATTTATTAAAATGTCTACTATATTTAGATATTTATAGAACTGATCCAACATATAAACTTATCTACGACTTTTTGGTGGGAAGTTGAATAGTGAAGAGAGAAAAAAAGTGTACCTTTTATAAATAACTAGCTGCGCCCCGCGGTGTTACCGCGTTTACATTTTACCGGGATAAAAGTAGCCTATGTGCTATTCCAGACTATAATCTATCCCTGTGCCAAATTTCATCCAGATCCGTTCAGCCGTTCTGGCGTGATTGAGTAACTAACATCCATCCATCCAAACTTTCACATTTATAATATTAGTGGTTTTTATCCCGGTAAAAAGGGCATACTTTTTAATCGCGGGTAACACCGCGGGGCGCAGCTAGTAAAATATATGTATACACAGTGTTTGATTGTTCGGTGAGCAAGCGAGACAGTACCAGTACACCGTGCACGTACAGAATGTTATTTTTAAAATTTCAAATTTTTCGATATTTCTTTCGAGAATGTGACCTTTATAGTCTACCGATGGACCGCTTAAAATATTTTACACTATTATAGTTAACTTTTAGATATTATTTTTGTGTTTCTATTTTAATTTGAAAACTTTTCAAAACATCTGAATTAAGTATCTATTGGTATACCTACATACCTACGTACTACAGTATCCTGCACATAAAAAAATCCAACATGAATTGAAATTCGAACGACCACGATAGGGTGAAAGACCCAAATATCGGCATATGTATTTCTTTTTGTCATTTACGTCACGATTCTATTCAAATAATATATTTTTGCTAGCCTAATACTTTACATAGCTAGATAGATTATAAATAAAAAAGAAAACCCAATATGTGCAACGACAATATAAATTAAAAATAGAATAGAAAAACTTACTACCTAATAAATATTTCGTTTAAAAGTTGGTAAGTGTTGGTAAGTTAAAAAAAAGTTGGTAAGTGCAGTAACGCCCCAAAATAGTGGTAGATAATTAAAGTTTTGTCAGATTAAATGTTAATACATGCATTTTAACTATCTACCGTCGGCAACATATCCACTTAGAAAAATGTGTGATAAATTGTGGAGTCCTATCAGATCAAGATATGAAAATTAACTGATATACGATTTAATTTGCTTAACACATGTGATTCAAAGAGTATACCGCGTATAGGTAATGTTCACAGATAGATATATATTTAACCGACTTCAAAAAGGAGGAAGTTCTCAATTCAGTTGTATTTTTTTTCTTATGTTTGTTACCTCAGATCTCCGTCATTTATGAACCGATTTGGATTTTTTTTTATTTGTAAAAACGTGAGTAGGTATGCATACATATAGTATGCAAGATGGACAGTTATAATTATGTGCACACATGTTTAGCCTTTATAGCGTACAAATATATTAATTTTAATTAAGTATTTATCACTTTAATTATTTATTAGATTAATTACATAGCAGGTATATTAAATTGCATCTTTAAAAAAATCTGATATACGTAAGCTCTGTTTATTAAAATTGTTCTTCGTTTATTTTTAAATGGCTTTATAGCATGCAGCTCCCTCCATTCTAATTTTAAATTAACTTTTATAAATAATGGTGCCATACTAAAAATGATGTTTTGCGTTGGGCGAACACATCATGTATACGTAAATAGGTTTTACTAGCAGATAACGTGAGCTTATCTACCTACCTAGCGTAGTAATAAATCACCCAGTACTTGCTAGTGTCATATAATTTTACATTTACCATCGTGGACTTACTGTGTGCCCGTCCAGTAAGGCTCATTTTTCTGTCATTTTTGTATGGCAATATTATGTTCAACGCTCAGCATACGAAGGCCGTCGGTACTTGAAGCGTTTAATTTTTTTTTAGTAGGTTTAGTTTTTTTTTTAAATACCGCAGAGAGTCATGACGCCGCCCATAAGTCTTATAATTACGATAACATACAGACATTGACTAGTTTGGAGGTCTCCAAAACTTTGTGGTTGTCGATGGTACTTGGTAATAAATTATTCTTATTCCTAATCCCGTTGTATAAATTATAATACTGGTTTTATAATAGTAGGTTTAACGTGTAAATTAAGAAAATAAATACCTATATATGTTGTTGTTGAGGCGTGCGACGGTGGCAGTAATTTCAGATAAAAAAATTAAAGGATAACCAAAGTAATGTATTGTCATTGCTTATGTTTTTATTGATTTTTTCTCATAAATAGCGGTTTTATCTACGGCCTAAGCCAGATTTTGGAACATGCTGATTTATCTTTGCACCTACTATTCTGCTGATTGTTTTTTGATAATTTTTTAGAGTTTTATAAGTAAACCTATGTTAGTAAACATATACATATAGTAATATGCAGCTGTTGGGTATTTGAACAATTTCTCATTTGAAAAAGTAGAATATACCTATGCGTAGGTAGGTATAATGGACAAGTTTATAATTCAATGCTTACATTTTAATGCTGGAATTGTTTAAGAGACAAAGCTCAATTTTTAAATCATATTTATTTACCTTACTGGAATCCAATAAGAGGAAAAGTCCTGAACCAATCAACATAACTTAACATTATACCACAGAATAAACACAGAAAATCCACACTTTCAAACTTCGAACATAATTATCCGACACTTTTGAAATTTCGAATGTCACCACCGATTCTCATTTTGAATTTACTCTTTAATTATCGTAACGGTCACTCACGCCATTTTAAATGTCGAACACGAAAACTTTCAATGAATGTGCAATTAATTACCTATAATTATTAATATACTAGCATTTATATTGATTATATGAATACGTTAAACGTTATCGCGACCCGATCGCCACCGGTTGACTGACAGGCCGTGAAGCTTGCGTCCCATTCCCTCTCATCCAGAGGGATTACGGAGGGCCCGGAGGGGGCGGGAGGCGTGGGGGGAGGGGATAATCCTGGCTGAGGTGTGCGATAACGGAGCTATACATGTAAAGCAAATTTTTGAATCCATTTAAAGCGTGATTCTTATAAGTTTACAAGCAGGTATAATGTCTTTTTATAGCCCCCAAATCGTTTTTTATGGATATTAAATTATGTGACTTGTGTAGGTGGTAGGTACCTACAAAGAATTTTCATATTTACCTAGCTACATGATTTTTAAGTGAATTAATTTTTTTATCATTGGTATCGTCAGACTAGATCTGTACATTGCTATACCTATTTAGGCTATCCATATATAATAATAATGTCTCATTAAAAAATATAGCCAGGTACCGACTACTACTAAATTACTAAATTGATTCTAGTTTAATTTCTTATTAGCTTACCTAATTAAATATTCTAATTAATAATTACTTATCCAAATAGGTCTTAATAAAATTACAATATGATTGGTAGGTAAGAAAAAAGTAATAAAGCAAAATAATTAAGAAAAAATATGTATGTGTATAAGTCATAAAGGCATACTTTTCAGTAACATAATTTAATATGTTTATGCATCGAGCTAAGTCATAAATTCTACGTAAGGTGCGTTCATTGTCGTAACTCGAAATAAAGTAACCATTACTCGTGCCAGCGACAAACTTGAATAAAACGACGCGAAGTGAAACGGGTTTAAAAAAAAATATCTCATTTGCATTTGACGTTTGCCTCTTCCCGCCTCCATTGAATACTGTGCGGTGATTGGACGCGCCGTGGCCAATCGCTGCCAAGGTGATTTCGATTCATAATTCGACTGTCTACGGTCTGAATTCAAATTAAATTAATAGATAAACTATTGAATTGTTGGAGATATAAATTATTGACGATTTTTATTTAGGTTTTCTTGAAGTTTAATATTTATATTCGATTTTATATTCTTTGTTGTAGTGTGGTCGTTAAATGGGGTTTTCACCTTACTTTTTTTAACCCACTTTTTTAATGTTTATTGTATTAAGTATGTATGTATGTGTTAGCCCATTTATTAATTATGCGAGTTATAATAAACTCGCACTTCACGCGCTAATCAAAATTTAATTATTTACCTATAATTATCTGGATTTATTTGTCACAAGATACGTTAGCAAAAATACCTACCGATGCAAGGAATCGAACCCACGATCCTAGAGTACTTGACACCTGTACGTCAAGTGCGAGATTATTCGTAAGCTAACTGTATACTTTATAGTCTGCCGTATTTAGACATTTTGTATGGAGAATTGAAAGTTTTAAATACCGTCCGCTAGAGGCGCTTTTCAATACTCCATACAAGATGTCTAAATACGGTAGACTATAAAGTATACAGTTAGCTTACTGCATCTCCCATAATGAAGCCAAATTACGTACTTGTAATGACTGTCACCTCGTTACGGGCGGCGCGCGCCATTTTGTCGCAAATTGAACTAATTTGTAGGTACGCCTCTCCGCGACGGATCGAGGCTGCGTGTATCTCGGGAGAGTTAACTAAGCGATGAATCGACGATTAGTCTGCCCTCAGACAACTAGGCATGGCTCTCAGTCGTCTGGTGTTCGTGCGTAAAAAGAATAATAATGTATATTATTTACTAGCTGTTGCCCGCGACTTCGTCCGCGTGGTATTTAACAAAGACTCAGCCGTTGGCAACAGCCTGCTCGAGTTCTGATCCCGCGGGACGCATTGCAGATTGTTGCTATCAAACTTTAATCAGGCGCAGCGCTGCAACATTTGTTTTAATTTTTTTTCGAGAGATCCAATTTTTTTCTAAAATAAAAGTAGCCTAAGTTACTCCTTGTTACATCAGCTATCTGCCAGTAAAATTCCCGTCAAAATCGGTCCAGCCATTCCAGAGATTACCCGGAACAAACAGACAGACAGACAGACAGACAGACAGACGGACGGACAGACAGACAGACAGACAGACAGACAGACAGACAGACAGACAAAAATTGTACAAAATGTTGTTTTGGTATAGGTAACGTGTATACATCCAAATACACTTAGTAAAAAGCGGTTATTTTAATATTACAAACAGACACTCCAATTTTATTTATATGTGTAGATTACTAGCTAATTATAGTATAATTGATAGAACTAGGCGATACTTGGCGGAGAATTGCATTTTATTTGAGGTCCCGTCACTCGTGACAGATAGTTTCTCGACTAACATCTTAGAGGAGTTCGGTGTTGCTGGCTTCTTTAATTATCGATCAATGTTTATGAACCAAAAATAGATTTACAGGTATTCTTTACATTGCGGTTACAATTTTAGTAATAATATTGAAATAAAGAACCCGTTACCAGTTATTGACAAAAACTTCCTGCACTAAGTCAGGTAATCTATACACATACAAATAAAATTGGAGTGTCTGTTTGTAATATTAAAATAACCGCTTTTTACTAAGTGCATTTGGATGTATACACGGTACCTATACCGAAACAACCTTTTTTAATTTTTTTGTCTGTCTGTCTGTCGGTCTGTCTGTCTGTTTGTTTCGGGTAATCTCTGAAATGGCTGGACCGATTTTGACGGGAATTTCACTGGCAGATAGCTGATGTAACAAGGAGTAACTTAGGCTACTTTTATTTTAGAAAAAAAAAAAAAACCAATGTTGCAGCGCTGCGCCTGATTAAGTTTGATAGCAACAATCTGCAATGCGTCCCACGGGATCAGAACGTGCGAGCAGGCTGTTGCCAACGGTTGATTCTTTGTTAAATACCACGCGGACGAAGTCGCGGGCAACATCTAGTTAAATATAAATATAGTAATATTAATTCGGTTATCGGCTCCGAATACATATTCGTTCGGTTCGGAGTCGAGACCCTAGGTCCATGGGGACCAAGCACCATTAATTTTATAGAAATTATTTAAGTTATTTTCTTTGTAATTATTGTTCGTCATAGAGATTTAGAATGTGGTATGAACTAAATCTTATTGCCACTGCTTCACAGGAGTCAAGCTATTGAAGCGGATAAAACAATATGGTTTATAGGCGGGTCGCACGCGGCTCGTTAGCGCGCCACGTGCGAGCCGCCGCGCCAAGTCACGCGTGCGACGAGCTTTAATTATACTGATGATGCTTCTCTTATGTTCAATCATGATTTGACTCCTCCGCCGCTGTGACTCGTGTAAAGCAGGCCGAACTTTTTTTTGTTAAACAAAAACATTTTTTTTGTTGTAAATCCTCATATGGATATTAACCAGAATCATTTTTATTCTTGTAGACTGTGGTGTTGCGCACCGCAGCGACAGTCACTTGCCGGCGATCGTACGCCGGGACGGACGTCCGCTACTGAATTGTGTATATTAATAACTAGCTGTTGCCCGCGACTTCGTCCGCGTGGTATTTAACAAAGACACAGCCTGCTCGCGCGTTCTGAGCCCGCGGGACGCATTGCTGCAGGTTGTTGCTATCAAACTTAATCAGGCGCAGCGCTGCAACATTGGTTTTATTTTTTTTTCGTGAGAGCCTATTTTTTTTCTAAAATAAAAGTAGCCTAAGTTACTCCTTGTTACATCAGCTATTTTTCAGTGAAAGTCCCGTCAAAATCGGTCCAGCCATTTCAGAGATTAGCCCGAACAAACAGACGGACAAAAATTGTAAAAAATGTTGTTTCGGTATAGGTAACGTGTATACATCCAAATGCACTTAGTAAAAAGCGGTTATTTTAATATTACAAACAGACACTCCAATTTTATTTATATGTATAGATATACCAACATGCATATTACAAACCAGTGTTTTATTAATGTACCAAAACAACGGTACACGAACCACGGAGAAGCTGGAACGCTACATAGATCATTAAGTACCTAATTATGAATCGTCAAAAATTACAAAAACTTAGCTACTACTTTACCACCCGTTCGGAATGCCGTTCCTATGGAGAAGAACGGGCGAGAAACTCCATGTTAACTCGTTTTTAAAAGATTTTTTACATTTTTGAGCAGTACATTGTTATAGGTGTGTGAGAACAATGTAGGACCGACTAGGCAGACTTTAGCAGCTAGAGGCGCCGGACCAGCATCCAACTGATTCTAAAATTCTTTCACTGACTGAAAGCTACATTATCTGTGGCTGCTATAAGACTATGTTCCATCGAGGCACCGCAGGCAAGGCCGCGAGCAGAAGCTAGTTATCCATAAATAGGATGACAAAAAGAACGATATTTTTCAGTGTGTTTTAATGATCGTAGTCGCAGGAGCGCCTGCGGGGCCCCGGGTCTCCCGCGGCGCGTACAACACGCGCAATGGTACATCTTGTTTGTGCGTAATTGCGGGGTAAATGGCAGCGACTCGATCCCACGGCTACCGCTGAGTGTGTCCCTGTAATGATATATAAAAAAGTGACTCTATGCTGGTAATGTCCTTAGAGACAGTTAAAACCATAGAGATTTTTTTTATATGTTTGTAGCACCGCCATTGTTCCCGTCACCTTCACGCCTTCGTCTATTGACGTCGTTTTAGAACTATGTACCTACTTACTTTCTTCTACAAAAATAAAAACGCCATTTTCATATCATCATGTCACATCCATTATTTTATTTTAATGTGTATTTATTGAATGTTTTATTGCTATTAATAACTTGACATTGGCAAAATACCCGCTAAGTTGTGGGTGAGGCCATTTGCATAACCATTATATTTCATCGCATTGCATTTCGTAAAAAAAGAAGAATATTACACATTATTTGTCAGACACACATTTTTTTTGGAAAATCAAACGAAAATGACATATTCACGGTTCGAATTCCCGCCAAGATATCCCATTTCTCAAGTTTCACAACATGCATATTATTTTAATTTCGTTGCATTCGTGTGAAAATAAACAAAATACATTTCACAACTAGCGCCATCTATTAACGTAAATTGTTAAAAAGATAACATTTACGACTAGACAGTGCTGTTATCTATTCGACAATAGGTGGCGCTGACACTGTTTTTTACGACGGTGATTTTAAACCTTTACTACTCAACAATAGATGACGATGATGATGATGATGATCTCTTTTATCAATCATAACTTTCGACTACTAAGATTGTTTTAGCATTTAAATAAAACACTATGAAAAAATTAAATTTTATTCTTACAAAATTAGTCTTACAATTAACGTTTTTAACATAATAATGTACTCTTAACTTTGAAGCTGGCTCATTTCCAGAAAAAAGCTATAAGGTCTATTCCGCATATCTTTCTGCCTGGTGGTGGAAATCGGGCTTAATACCATAAGATCAAGCAATTTGGGATATGTGCAAAGTCACCTCAGACTCTCGGATCTACGGTCATTTGAGCGCTCTTATAGCACCAGTGTTATATTCACTACTTAGTTATGTGAGGCAAAATCTGCTCAAGCAGATGGCCGCTGTAGGGGTGGCGGATGAGATGCGAAAACATTCCCGTGGAAGAACACCATGGGGATTTAATCGGTAGGAGTCCGACATAACCGGCTTCTCTCCACCAGGCTTGCGGGTATCCATGAGTAATTTCCCATGATAAAAAATTTACTGTAACATCTTGCTAATAGCAAAAACACACATCACATATTTAGTGGTCTATTACATTGATAATTGATATACACTTCATCCCTTTAATCTTATGGTAATACCATTTCTTTGAGCTTAGAAAGCAAGTTTCTTCATTAGCAAGTACATATGCTGGTCCACCTCGAATCCATGCAGGTTGTTAGCATCTCCCTGCAGTCTCATCAGTAAGCCACCAAACGAGACGTACGCTGCGAGCCGAGATGCCGGCTCCAGGGCTCCTTCGTCACCTTCTATCCTGTTGGAAGAGTTACAATATCTGTATCGACATTGCCATATAAAATTTAGAGGGAATTGATCGTGCAACCAGACAGTGCAGTGAATCAAGAGGGCTAAATTCAAACCACAAGAACTTAATACATCGAGACATCCAATGCAGAATGCTAATATCGCAAAACACTAAATTACATCGTAAAGATGTCCAAATTTTTCGTAAAAAAATTAAGTTTGTAATAATAAATAAAGTTTCAGTTTGTGTTATTTAGGAACCATGTCTCACCCCGCGCAGACACTGGAGCATTCAGCATTCTGCTTCTCACGTCTATCTACTGTTTGCCAGCACTATGCAAGACTTACGAAAAATACGGAACATAAGAGAAACCCAGAATGCTGGACATTCCTGCCTGCATGAGGTCTTAATCCTATAGAGAACACTGGCCTAGCCTAGCCTGTATACGAGCCTAGCAGTCAACACACTTCCCAGAACTGCTCAATATAAAATTCTATGCAATCAAAACATTGTCAGAACTAACCTATAAATTTTTCCTGACATGACATACTCGAAACTATCGGCGCGGTTTCCCTCCGTCTCCAGGGGGTTCCACTCCCCGCCGTCAGGGTACCCATTCTCCCTGAGCGTTGTAGCGAGCACCAGTCTAAACTTATCACCAAGTTCCAGTGGATATATCCAGGAGTTTATGTCCAAAATAAGGTCCATTTTGAATGATTCTGATTCACAGTGTAACCGGCTCACGCGGTCGAATTTCTTCCCTTCTGGGTCAATGTCTTTCACGTTGAATATATCTTCGAATAATACGCCCGCCATGGCTTTATTATAATTTCTTATTTAGAACGTCAACTTTTTTTGTTCAAAAACAGAAACAATAATGCAAAAGTAAACGTGCTTGACGTTCCTTCAAGAAACTTCACTTTTTAATTTGACAGGAGTTAGTTTCTTTGACTGACAGACAGAATATAGAGGAACTATTAGTAGTAGTAGTTTAATTCGTCCAGTAGGACAGGCGAAGGAATCAATCCATACTGCCAATTCTGATGTTGTCAATGTCATGGGTATTTTCTTGATCAAATTTACTTGCAGGTATACAATTTAAATATAAAGGCACAAGTGCCAAATCTTGAATAATTATTTTCTTTAAATAGTTCAGTAATTATATGTCCATGTTGATTACTTGTTAAAGTAGAAACTAGTCTAGTCCTTGATGGATTGTCTTGTATTTTTTTGTTTTGTCTCTTCAAAATCTTCAAATATCTCCAAGCGAGGAGTTGATAAAGTCATAGATAGGCGTAAAGTTATCAGGGCAAGCTAAAAGGTCCTGTAGGGAAGGCGGGATGTTTTGATATTTTTCCAGCAATTGATCTATGAGCAATAGGCGTTGTATGTTAAAGGCCGGACATTTAAAGAATATATGATCTAATGTTTGGTCTTCCTGCGAGTTGCATTCACTACATTTAGGGGAAGCGATCATGTTCATGCGGTGTAAATGAGCATTAAAACGACAATGTCCAAATCTCAGTCTCATTATCTGTGTGTAAAATTTTCGCTTTAAATAATTTTCATTGTCAACTGCAAACCAAGGTTTTTTGCCCACATCTTTATTAATACCGGCATACCATGCTCCTTTGGTTCGAATTATCTCATTTCTTTCTTCTAACCATTTTTTATTGATTTCTGCACGATAAACAGGTATCAAATCTTTCCACGGACTTGGTATATTTGTAATATTGCCACCCAAAGTGTTTGTTAATCTGGCAAGGTAATCTGCACTTTCATTACCAATCACGCCCACGTGCGCTGGTATCCAAATAAGTGTAATTTGCTTACGAGATATCGCCAAATTTACCAGGATTTCTTTTATATCATATATAATATGGTGTTCATTCTTATAACCTGGATGTCTCAAAGATTTCAGAACAGACATGCTGTCAGACGCAATAATAAAATGTGATGCACTGGAGCACAAAACGTCGTTTTGTACATATTTTAATGCTTCCAAAATCGCTGTGGCCTCTGCCGAGAAAACTGTGTAAATGGTAGGTAATCGAAATCCTCGACCATACTTTTTATCCGTATCATAGAATGCAGCAGATACACTTGTTTCGTTCTTCGACCCGTCTGTGTAGATAATCTGGTGGTCTGTCCAACATGAAAGCTTCTCATAAACATCCTGCTTGGTTCTCATATTATGGTCTATTTCTATAATGTCTGATGGAGGAAATTTACCTTCAAAGGTTCCATGATAGCAAGCCCAATTTTCAGCATGGTAAACATTGTTATTTTTAATGTATGTTGATATTTCAGTATAGTCACGAAGAATATATGGATATTTAGAAGATAGAGGAGTTGAAGCTAAATATCTGGAGTCATTTAATTTAGTTAAAAGAGGATGATTGTCAAAAGAGTGAAGCTTTAAAATGAAATTGAACTTTAAATACTTAAATCTAAAAGACAATGAAGGAATATTACATTCAACTTGCATTGAAATGATAGGGGTAGTCTTCATAGCCCCTGTAATTAAACGAAGATTTCTATTCTGAATTTTTTCCAGTTTATTTACTAAAACAGAATTGGAAGCATAGCAACAAAAGCTATATTCAAAATGAGAGCGGACTATGGATTTGTACAACATAAGTAAAATTTTTGGATCAGCTCCCCAATAAGTTCTGGCAAGTGATTTTAATATATTAAAAGCTCGCAAGGCTTTGTCTGCCAAACCATTAACATGTCTTTGCCATGATAAATTCTTGACAAAAGTAACTCCCAAAAACTTGACCTCATCACTAACAGGAAGTAAATTACCATCATAAATGATGTTGGTGAGTAAAGATCTGGATCTGCTGAATATTATGACTCTAGTTTTATTTGAATTAACATCTAGTTTCAAGTAATTAAAATAGGTTTTTAAACCTTTTAAAGCAGTGTTTAACTTATTCTCTACTAGTCTTATGTTAGTACCTGTGCAATACACTGTTAAGTCATCTGCATATTGCAGACTATTAACATCAGTGCCTAATATATTATTTAACCTATGTATATACAAAATAAACAATAAAGGACTTAATATCCCCCCTTGACAGACACCCTTATAGGATAACTGAGGCCCATACAAATTGTTTCTCCTTCTTACATATACAGATCTACCATTTAGAAAATTGAAAATCCATTTTACTAATTTTACAGGCAACCCAAGTAGATGCAATTCATTAGCAAGGACATTATGATCTACATTATTGAAAGCACCAGTGATATCAAAGAAAATGCTAATTAAAAACTTGTTACTAGCAAATGCATCATGTACATCCAAGTTCAAATGATTTAAACTTTCTGAAGCAGAGCGTCCTCTCCTAAAACCAAACTGATTACAAGGTAATAACTTCTTGGATTCTATGAAATATTCAAGTCGCTGTTTTATTAACTGTTCAAATATTTTGGCTGTACAAGAAGTGAGAGCTATAGGTCTGTATGAGTCATGATGATTTGAATCTTTACCAGGTTTAAGTATAGGAACAAGACAATCAATCTTCCATGATTTAGGAATAACCATGCTATTCCACAATGAATTAAAAATATTTAAAACCATTTGCTGGCTAAATGAGTCAAGATATTTAAACATTTTGTAAGATATATGATCTAAACCAAATGCAGTATCCCTACGAGAGTATATAGCACCTGTAAACTCAGAAAATGTAAATGGCTTCATGAAGAAATTATCAAGATGGAAATCAGTATTATTGGTATAAAGATCTAATGTTGGCATATTAGGAGGATTGGAAGTGTATTTGTCCAGAAATGGTTGTATCCATCTATCATCATTAAAATAATTATGTGAATGACTATAAGTTTTGTTAAATTTTCTAATATTGGACCAGATAGTTGATAATGAAGTTTGCCGATTGAATGAGTTACATAGTTCTGTCCAAGCAGTCTGTCTTTCTCTGTTAATGATTAATTTCTTCAAAGCTTGTTGTTTTTTAAATGATAAATAATTTTCTATTGTAGGATTAGATTTGAAGTTCAAATAAACAGACTTACATTTACTAACTGCCTGTGAACAGGCTTGATTCCACCAAGGTAAATATAACTCCCTTTTGGGTCTATTGTGAATCTGAGGCACTGGATTAAAGATTTTATTAGCAGAATTTGCTTCAGATACACTTTCTAACAAAATTTTATATAATATGTCATAACACATTTCTGGATCAGATAAATCAAAATTGCTACTATGTAGTTTTAAACTTACCACATGTTGATATTTCTGCCAATCAACACACTTATAATTTGGACGGAAATAATTAGCATTAACATAGCTGTTGTTATTTATATTTACAGGATTGCATAAAAGAGTAGTGACTGCAGGAAGATGATAACTACAAAATGAGTCATCATGCACATGCCAATTACATCTTAAGGCTAACAAGGGTGAAACAATAGTAAGGTCTAATGCATTTGGCTGCCATGTATGGGAACCAACAGTTGTTGCAGAACCATCATTCAGCAAGCACAGATGATTATCATTTATTACATCTAAGAGAGTAGTGCCACGCAAATCCGTGGATGTGCAGCCCCACATAGTGTGATGTGCATTAAAATCACCAGCTAGTATCAATGGCTGTGGAACAGACTTTATTAAATTGTCAAGCTGTGTATAATTGAAATTAGAAGGAGAAGCAGATGTAGGACTGTAAAAACTAACTATAGACAAAGTTTCATTATTTATAACTATTTGAATGGCTATATTTTGTAGAGAACTATCTGAATAAGTTTGTAACTTTTTATAATTAATATAATTTCTAATTAGTATAGCAACACCATTATGTTTAGATCCAATATCTAGTCTTTCTATTTTATATCCTTTGATATTTATAGTTTTTGATGATTGTAACCAAGTTTCGGAGATTATAGCTATATGTATATCATTTTCGTATAAATAATGTGAAAAGACATGTTTATGACTAAGCAAACTCTGAGCATTCCATTGAACTATATTGAGCTTATCCATTTTTATTAGTTGTACTCTTTTTACTAGTATTAAAATTATCCAGCAATATTGATTTAATAGTCTCAGATGTAATGGGACTGTCTGTTTTAGATTTTTGTGAGCTAATTTTAACAATGGTGGATATTATTAAATTAAGGATACGATCTGATTGTAAAAACTGTGTTATGTGATGGTCAGATTTAGTTTTGGTAAGGTCAGGGAAATTTGTGTTATTGAATAGATCAACATACTTCTTTTGTTTGTACTTGTTATTGTTTTTTTCAATTTCTTCCTTTCGTTTAGGGCACTCTGCTGAAATGGATATGTGATTGCCTTTGCAATGCACACATACTGCATCTTTGGCTGCTTTTTGACATTCTTTGTAATGATGATCCTCTCCACAGATCGAACACTTTTGTTTGTTTTTGCAGTACTTGCCAATATGTCCATAGCGTAGGCATCGCAGGCACTGACTAACAGGTGGAATATATACGCTTACCTCGAAATACCAGCTATTTATATCGACGCTATCAGGAAGTGTAGGACAGGAAAAGGTTATCGCCACCGTCTGCGTGGGTAATAAAATGGGATTGCCATCATCATCGCGTCCACGGCGCATCAGGCGACGCACGGACACTACATCTTTGGAGCTGGAAATGCCGGTATATATATTAGAATTAGACATATATGTGGGAACACCACGTATTACCCCTGTAATTTCCGTGAGTGTAGCAGGTATTGTCGCTTTTAAGTCCAGGTCTTTTTGCACCTTAATATTATTCAAAGCCATGTTTGCTAGACCAGGCCGCTCAAAGATTGCCCCAACCTTGAACCTATTAATTCGTTTGAAGCGCTTGATGCCTTTATGATGGCGCTTCAGGACCGCGCCTAACGCCATCAAATCTCGGTCCCCAATGGGTTTCGACACCTCGGTACTTTCATAAATGACAATATATTCAAAATTTCCGCCGTCCTCAGGGTATTGTCGAGAATAATTGTCAACTTTAAAAGGTTTAAATTTATCTACTCCCGAGTCATCATCAGATTCCGAAGACTGCGATGACGGGGGAAGATCCCCATCCGCCTTTCTTTTTTTCCGCTTCGCCGTCATTCCGGCCACAGCAAGGCCCCTTTAAATTCGCTCACTTTATATTTATAATATAAAATATTTTTTTAGTTCAAAAAACGCGCCCTCTTGGTTTAAAGGTTTCCCGCCTTTTTCAGGAACTATTAGTTGGTTAATCTGTCATAAGCGCGTCACAGGAGCGCCTAGCGCATAACCTAGTCCGTGGGAAACATCAAACAGGGTTCCCAACTTAGGGTATTTATCTCTAAATGTAGGGCAGCAATGTTAATCAAACTAAGCTTTTATAAGCGTAAATATTGATTTAGGGTTAATTTTAGATATTTTTTTATCTCCTTTAATAAAACGTTCAACTTGTTTGTGTATATTTTTCAGTAGATAAAGGGGTTTTTGAGGCTTTAATATTTTGGAATTTGTTTTTTTTTATATAGATCTTGAGGCATATTTTTTAAGAAGTTGGCAACCCTGACTGGCTGCTGTTTTATTTTTCTCTTTGGATTGGTGTGAAGTGCAATATACAAGGTACTCTGTGGGTGGTGTGGGAAGGAAGCCAACTGAACTGAAGCTACCTAACTAACCTCAAATTAGAACTTTGCACGTGTTGCCTTTTTGTTATGTATATTTGAACGCAGTTAACAAACAGTAGTTCAAATTAGGACACGAGCATAATCAATACAGCGTGTTGCTGCCATATAGTCCGAAATAACGGTGGCATTGTGTTAATTTACCCAAAATGACGGAAGTATTGCAGCCCGGCGGGGAGGTCTTTTCCGAGAAGAAGAAAAAGAAAAACAAGGACCAAGTGACTCTGGGGCAGTTCCAGAAGATCGGCGACTTCAAGATCGAGCCTTCGGAGAGCGTGACCAAGTTGGATACAGCGTATTGGCCATTGTTATTAAAGAATTTCGATCGCCTCAACGTGCGCACAAATCACTACACGCCGCTGCCATTCGGGCATTCGCCATTGAAACGCCCGATTGCAGACTACGTGAAAGCTGGGTTCATCAACGTGGACAAGCCGAGCAACCCGAGCTCCCACGAAGTGGTTTCCTGGATAAAACGCATCTTGAAAGTGGAGAAAACTGGACACTCTGGCACGCTCGATCCAAAGGTAACAGGTTGCTTGATCGTGTGCATAGATCGAGCGACAAGATTAGTGAAATCTCAGCAAAATGCTGGTAAAGAGTATGTTGCAGTTTTCAGTCTACATTCCGCTGTTGAGGGTATTAAGAAGGTTACCCAAGGTCTGGAGAAGCTCCGCGGCGCGTTATTCCAGCGTCCTCCGTTGATATCTGCTGTCAAACGTCAGCTCCGAGTCCGATCAGTGTATGACAGTAAACTCATTGATTATGATCAAGAACGGAATATCGGTGTGTTTTGGGTGAGCTGTGAAGCGGGCTCATACATCCGTACAATGTGTGTACATTTGGGCCTCATGCTCGGTGTTGGCGGTCAGATGATTGAGCTCAGACGAGTCCGCTCCGGCATACAAGGTGAAAAGGAAGGCATGGTCACTATGCACGATATTATAGATGCCCAGTGGGCGTATGAAAACCACAAAGATGAGTCCTACTTGCGTAGAGTTATCAAACCTTTAGAAGGTTTGCTAGTTGCCCATAAAAGAATATTCATTAAGGATAGTGCGGTCAATGCTGTATGCTATGGAGCCAAAGTACTTCTGCCTGGTATTCTAAGGTACGAAGATGGCATCGAGGTTGATCAGGAGATAGTTATTGTCACTACGAAAGGTGAAGCAGTTGCTCTGGCAGTTGCCCTGATGACCACTTCTACTATGGCTTCGTGTGATCATGGAGTTGCAGCTAAATTGAAGAGAGTGATCATGGAAAGAGACACATATCCCAGAAAATGGGGATTAGGTCCAAAAGCATCACAGAAGAAGCAGTTAATACAACAAGGGAAGTTGGATAAGCATGGTAAGCCAAATGAGAATACTCCGAGGGAATGGTTGAATAGCTATGTTGATTACAAGGCCAAGAGTAAGGAGTCAGAAAACGGAGGTGATGAGGAAGGCAGCAGGAAGAGAACGGCCAGTACAGCCAATGAAGAGGACGCCAACAACTCAGTGGACTTGAAGGCGGAGAAGAAAAAGAAGAAGAAGAAGAGGGACAGTGAAGTGGCGGCTGATGTGACGTAAGTATTTGCATTTTTTCAGAAGATAATCTTATTATCAACATAAGGTGTAGGCACACCTTTATTTTTCACATCCCATGCTGCCCAACAGTACAATAAGCAGTCCTTCGGTGAGGTTGAATCAGCATTTGTCTCTGTGTAGCTCATACCATGCCAGCTTCGAGAGGCATCAAGGTCTGTCTGAGCCATTGACTCAAAAGAGTATGGTTATGTCACTTGACAGTGAAGTACAGGGTTGATTGTGTTATGACAACACATTTCAATCGAATATATAATACTGGGGCCAAATACTTAATATAGATATTAAACATCAATTTCTCTGATACAAACATTTGTGTTCACCACACAGAGTTTGTCGCTAAGAGGCTTCAAACCTGGGACCCTCAGCACAAAGAACAGGGTCACAACCCACTCAGATAATCATGTCAAATATTGATGCTATAGTATGGAGTGCCAGGGAACTGACACAATGGTTTAGGGGCCATCCCAGTACATATATATAAATATATATATATTTAAACATAAAGCTCTTATCTAATCTATCATACGATCACAGATTAATACTAATTCTATTATTAATCTCTTTTTCTCTTTCCAGCGAGGATGGTTCCGGTGATGCCACTATGACCGCAGCCGATACCACCACAGAGGGAGACACCTCACGTAAAGAGAAGAAGAAAAAGAAAAAAAAGGACCGTGAACAGGAGAGGAGTGACGAGTGAATGAAACTTGTATATACTTAGGATTAATTATTAGCTATAAGAATAATAAATATTAAGTGAGAATATGATTTCTTTGTCAGTTGTCTGTTGGGATATTAAAGAATGTGTTTCATACAGATTACTTGTCTGGAGTTTTTTAGTAATTTCTTTTAGATGCAATGCCTCGACACTGTACGAGCATTCTTTTAATAATGGCGCCACAGGCTTGTTAGAATAATCAGACGATTCACGGCACACGCTAAAAGTCAAGCATAAAAATCTGGTCTACCATTTAAACAACATGCTAGGCCAGGTATTTTACAATACACGGCGTTCTAACAAGTCTGTAATGGGCGCTAAGAAATACATAATTAAGCCCGCATATCACAGTACACTCTTCTGTGTATTTGGGATTTTAAAACCTAATTGTAATATGTAGTTCCCGACACTCAAAGGTTTTCGTTCTTCGTCTCAGTTTCTATAGACTGAAAATACAGGGAGTGACTACTGTTAAACACAAACAATCTCGATTATAGCTATAAAAGTCTTGTCCAATGTCCTAAATATTCATAATCAACGCTAGTTATTGTTTGATATTTTTATACTTTGTATCGCGCGCCTTTTAGCACACGAGTTCGCTCAGCGACAAAACGACCAATGAGAGCGCTTCGCGCTCAGCCACCTGATTGATGGTTTGGGAGACCCGCCAATCAAGTGGCGCGTACCTTATGTGTCAGTGAGTTCTTGATTTTCGTGCTGTTTTTGTTTTAAATTATTGTGTGTGTTCTGTGCAAATACAACTCGCTAGCCTTAGTAATAAAGTATATTATTTTACTCTTTGGTAATAAACAATAATGCAACCCTGAGAGAGCTTCCAAACTTTCATAATACGGGTAACAATTTGAGCCATTCTGTGGCTAGATTTTATATGAGTGAAGCCTCCTTTGATGATTTCAATTCTATTCACTATGTCGTGGAAGATCACTATGGATGTACAGATAGATACTATGTATACCTACTTTGCTTAATTTCGTTTATAAAAGCAAAACATTAAATAAATATATATTTACTGATTGATGTTTCTTTTTAAATTTGAGTATATCCGCAATAGTGCTGATAATTAAACTTAGTTTATATGATCTAAATAATTTAATTGTATCTACGCACATTGCTAATTCTATGTAATGAACGAAGATGTTTTCTAAATGCTTGGACGAAGAAATAATATATAGGAAGTGTCGTGAACAAGATATTAAAGCACATGTAACCAAGCTAATTTGTGTAGTACCTACACGAATTCGCGTGTACTACACCACTTCGGCTTGGTTTATCTTGCTTCAATATGTTTGCGATACTCCGTTCATTTGATTTCTTTTGAGTCTAAAATGAACCAATTTGGAACATAACAAATATTTCTGTCTGATGATTGCCTTATCAAAATGTATGCACCTACACAAAATTATGTCAATGGGTTCAAATCTTGACCTATAATAAACTGTTTAACTAACGTACTGAGACTTTACAGTAGGATTATATATCTTTCTGTTGAGTACAAAGCCTAATTAGAGAAAAAGCGAATCTTTATTGCGTCATTTTATTATTAATACTATTCGATAATAGATGGCTCCCACTTTGCTCTATATTCGTTACTAGCTGTCCCGGCGAACTTCGTACCGCCTCATAATTAAATGAATGATCTTTATTCTTTTTGTAAATTTATTCCTTTTTTTAATATTTATTCTACTATTATATATATAGATATTCGGGGAGGAGAAAAATTCAAATTATCTAAGTTCATAAAAATCAGCCCACCAGTTCTTGAGTTATAAATGGTGTCCCTAATACGAATATATATATACAGGTATCGCTACAGCAGATAATACATACCCAAATGACTTTCACAAGATTATCCATAAGATCAATTTGTTTGATAAGATTGAAAAATATTGTATGATATGTATTACAAAATATTAATTTCTATTAGTTCTTTATGAAATGAAATGAAAAGAATTTCAAGTTTCTGATCGCAAGTGTCAAAACTTTGTTCATGTCAAAAATGACAAGTAAAATATCAACAAAGCGGTACCGTGTTATTTTTAGTGTTGTGTTTGGCCGATTTGAATCAATTATCACAAATAATAATGTATTGGAGTGATATTTCTATTAACAGTGAACAGTATACCTATGAATATTTTCTACAAGACGACGTATGTCGACTGTGCTGGTCAAAAAATGCAACACACAAAATAACATCGAACAATTCAGCAAATTCAACAGATATTCCATCATTATCGAATAAAATAAAATACTGTATAAACATAGAAGTGGACAGTTATCAACTTAATAAACTATGCACGAATTGTTTCGAAGAAATTGAAAGATTTTATGATTTCAAACATTTCTGCAATCAAAGCAATTCTAAACTACGTGATATAATACAAAAAGGCACAACGCATATCCATACTGAGTATATTGATACTAATATCGAAAACACAGACACTGAAGACTACGTTGTCGCCGTCACAGAGAATAAAATTGATAGAAAAGTAAGAAATAACTCAAAAATCAGAAAAAAGTGTTCACCCACCTACTGTAATATTTGTTGCTTGGATTTAGAGAGCACAGACAATTTATCCTTACATAATTCAGAATATCATGGGATAGAAAATGATGGCACACTTTATAAGTGTTTTGGTTGCGAAAAAAGGTTTAAAAGCAGAAAAACTAGAATAAGTCATGAGGTTAACTTCTGTAAAGGCTTGAAGGATGGCTATAAATGTAATATCTGTGAACGGTTTTTGCCTAAAAGGTGTATGTACGAGCTCCACATGCGGGACCATAGGCACAATAAAATTACAGAGTTGCCGGAGCACATATTTCGATGCATCAAATGTAGTAAGTTGTTTAAGACCAAGGAACTTCTAAAGAATCATATGTCTGAGCATGGAAAGGAGAAGAATTTTGTATGTGATGTGAGTATTTTTTTATTTTCGAACTGACAACAGGTTTTGGAAAAACAGCTGTTTTTAATTTCGGCTAATGTGCCCACACTGAGTTATGGGTTTGAATGTCTAGTGAGTAAATTTTGGAAAAGACCATTAGCAACCAAATTTCATACAACTTTACCACCCATTCGGATTGCTGTAAACTCTATGGTTACTTTTTTTTAAATATGTACTATTTTTTGAGCAGTACATTGTTATAGGTATGTGAGAAAAATATAGGAATAGCTAGGCAGACAACTAGATGGTCAATAGCAAGTGCAAGTTGCAAGTTAATGGCTACGTGGTTCCCACATTTTACACAAATTACTTTTGTAATGTTGATACAGAAATGGTATACTCACCAT
This sequence comes from Pheosia tremula, assembly GCA_905333125.1. NCBI lineage: Eukaryota > Metazoa > Arthropoda > Insecta > Lepidoptera > Notodontidae > Pheosia > Pheosia tremula. The sequence continues at coordinate 2,344,720 of HG995425.1, forward strand.
CTAACCTGCGCTTTTTAGCGCATTTGTAAGCATTATGTGAAGACACAGTTTGGCTTATACAATAAAAAAAAATTGCACAGAAAAAAAAAAAAATATAAGTAATTTTTATAAATTAGACTTCAAACTTCTGACTTCACACAATGACTACAAATGTGCTTAGTCTAAGTCGCTTAGGCTCAGTCTACTCTTTCTGTAACATCCTGTATAAGCTGAAAGGGGATAATATACTGGCAGGTGTGCGGTCGCGTGTTCAGCAGGCAGGACTACCTTCACAAGCACAAGCTGACGCACGCCGGCATCCGCCAGCACAAGTGCCCGCATTGCGACTTCCGTGCGACGCAGCGCTCCTCGCTCACCGTGCACGTCAGGTGAGGATGCTTACTGATTTTGAAGACCCTGATAGGGATATCTGTCAAAAGGGACAGTTACTATGCGGTTGCTGTTCGATTATGAATAGATTGTGTTAGTAGACTTGGAGCCCAGGAATGAATGACCTGACCGTTGTATGATGCGCTGATTCTGCAATGGTGATCTTTGATGACTCAGTTGGCAGTGACCCTGTGCTTTCTGTGCCGAGGGTGTTTGAGTCCCGGTAGGGGTAAACTATGTGTGATGAGCACCAATATACATACCCAAGTTGTCAACGTTTAATATCTATAAAATATATAAGTAATGATGTAGTTGTCTAGTATCCAAGATTCAGGGAGTTCTAGTTTGGGGCTTGATTAATGTTTGTAAAACTGTCCTGACTAGAAGAAAAAAACTCGGTGGCCACTTTCTGATGAGGAGAAATTATAGAATCATTTATCTGTATGTATGTACCACCCGCTTGGCTGGAAGGTCCTCTAAAACAGATATTTGAGGGTGGTGAAGGAATTTCTTAGCCGAATCAACAAAAGTGTGGTGGGTGTGTCTGGCGATATTGGTTTAAAAGGCAGGCGTCTGTGTCTCGCAGGAGGCACACAGGCGAGCGGCCGTACAGCTGCGACATGTGCCCGCAGCGATGCATCTCCAGCTCCAACCTGCGCGCGCACCGCCGCAGACACCTCGGCCTCAAGAAATACGAGGTATCGTCCTTAACATTCTAGATAATCTATACATCTATATATCCTAATTAATTCAGCCTTCTCTTCATCATCTTCATGTATCCTTAACATTATAGATGTCTATATTAAAAAATAAATTAAAAAAGCTTTCTGTGTCGAGGGTCCCGGGTTCGAATCCTGGTAGCGGCAATCTTTGTGTGATGAGCACGAATGTTGTGTCTGAGTCATGAATGTTTCATATCAATACAAGTATTATATTATATGGGTCCGCCCCAATCCATTGTACGGTACCTATAATGCAAGCGATGCTTAGTGTGGGGCCGTACCGTCAGTGTGTTCGTACTTGAGATGACGTACGTTGAGATTTCCTGTGTTGAGCTTGAGCAGTTCCTTGTTGTTTGCGTATACAGACCTCCATGTTCACCCTATGATGACTTTGAAAAGTACATGGAGGATATCTTATTTAAAATCTCTAAATCAAATAAAACCTTGCTTATCTGTGGAGACTTTAATATTAACTTATTAGATAATAATCCGGTAGTGGACAAATTTTTGTTACTTTTAAAATCTTATAATTTGTACAACATTTTCTTGGAACCTACTAGGATAACTGCCACTAGTTCCACATGTATAGATAATATATTTACCAATTTAAAACCTATCAAAAAATTTATAATAAATAATTTAGAATCAGACCACTGTGGACAACTAGCAGTATTTCCTAGTAAAAGTAACAAACCCCAAAGAAAAAAGTTTAGCTTTGTTCCAATAAATAATAGTCGCCTAGAACTCTTAAAAAGCAATTTAACACAGAAAGTGCCAGGGTTGCCTACTCACGAAGACCCGAATGTACTGTATAACTCACTGTTCCATCTTGTCAGTGATGAATTTGGCAAAGTGTTTGCACCTAAAACAATATCTATTGGTGAGCGTGCTAGGTTTAGTGAATGGGCGACTCCAGGTATCTATAAAAGTAGACAGATGTTATATGATTTATACCATGAAAAATCGTATAATCATAACCCGATGTTTATCGAATATGTTAAAAAATATTCAAAGTTGTTTAAACGAGCCTGTTCCTCCGCTAAATCGATCTATTTACGTAACAAGATTGAAAATTCTGTAAATAAAATAAAAATGACATGGAACATTATCAACAGTGAATCCGGTAGAAATACAGTGCGTGACAGAGACTTTCATCTAATAATAAATAATAAAGATGTAAAAACGGATTTGGAAGTAGCGACTGAGTTTGAGAATTTTTTTACAAATGTACCCATGTTGTCAACCAAAACACTAGAATCGTCTTCCAATTCTGCGGAGCACCTACTCAAACAAAGCGTAACGGAATGTAACACAGCTTTTAAATTCTCAGTTGTCAGTTGTAAAGACATAGTAAGTAGCTTTAAAAGTCTAGATGTAAAAAAAACAGCAGACCTATGGGGGCTTTCAGTAAAGACCGTTTCTGCGTTTATAGATATTATTGTACCCAACTTAGCAGCTTTATTTAATAGCTGTGTTGCTAGTGGTGTATTTCCCGATCTCATGAAACATAGTAAAGTGATTCCTTTGTTCAAATCAGGTAGTAATACTGATCCATCAAATTTTCGACCTATTTCAATACTACCTACACTAAGCAAAATATTTGAAAAAATCATATTAAACCAGTTGTTATGTCATTTTAATGACAACAAGATTTTTCATAAAAATCAATTCGGTTTTACAAGGAATCGCTCAACTATAGACGCGGGTGTGGAGTTAATAAAGAACATCTATGGTGCCTGGGAGAACTCCCAGGATGCTTTAGGTGTGTTCTGTGACCTGTCGAAGGCCTTTGACTGCGTCCATCATGAAATACTTATCCGGAAACTGCACCACTACGGTATTAGGAACAAGGCTCTTGACCTCTTGACTTCATATTTAAATAATAGGATTCAAAAGGTCGATGTTAATGGTATAAAATCGCCCGGCTCTCTAGTGTCAATGGGCGTTCCACAGGGTTCGATATTAGGGCCATTCTTATTCCTAATATACATTAATGACTTGCCTTACTTTGTAGGGAATAATCACGAGATTGTATTGTTTGCAGATGACACTTCACTGCTTTTTAAACTCAAGAGACAGCTAGTTAATTATGACGATGTGAACAATGCACTCGCTAAAGTTGTTGATTGGTTCACTATAAATAATCTTCTCCTTAATGAGAAGAAAACTAAATGCGTAAAGTTCTCAACACCAAATGTTAGACAAGTTGGAACCAATTTACAATTGAATGGAACTGATTTGGACCTTGTGGAGTCAACAGTGTTTCTCGGTATTACCATAGATACTAAATTGCAATGGGGTCCACATATTAAAAAACTATCTGGTAGGCTGAGTTCGGCAGCTTATGCTGTTAAAAAAATTCGACTATTAACGGATATAGACACAGCTAGAATTGTTTATTTCAGTTATTTCCATAGCGTTATGTCCTATGGCATCTTACTCTGGGGTTGCTCTGCAGATCTTAATACTATCTTCATCTTGCAGAAAAGGGCAATACGAGCAATTTACGGCATGGGTCCTAGAGATTCCCTTAAGGATAAATTCAAAGAAATAAATATTCTAACTGTTGTGTCTCAATTTATTTATGAAAATCTAATGTATGTTAAGAAAAATATTCATAATTTTGAAAAAAGGAGTGATGTTCATGTTATTAACACTCGTAATAAGGACAAACTATCCGTGCATGTCACTCGTCTCCACAGAATAAATAATTCTTTTATGGGGCAATGTATACGCTTCTATAATAAACTTCCCAAAGGAATCCGAGATTTGCCCATTAGTAAGTTTAAAAGAACTGTTAAAAGTAATTTATGTCGTAAGGGTTATTACAGAATCTTGGATTATTTGGATGATAAAGCAGCCTGGGACTGATCGCTCTAATATCAATATTTATAATGTTAAAGTGTAGCGTGTGTGCGCCTCGCATGGCAACACACTGGAGCTTACTTTTTATAATTATTTTTTTTGTAAATATAATGGATAAAAAAAAAAGACAAGCCCGCTGAGTTTCTTGCCGGATCTTCTCAGTTGAGGTCGCGTTCCGATCCGGTTGTAGTATTAAGGAAAAAATGTAATGACAATTTGTAAGTGCCCCCGTAGGCCTATACGAAATAAATGATTTGACTTTGACTTTGACTTTGACTGGCGATATTATTCTTTACGTTGGCAATTGGCTACAAAATAGGGCCACTTTTGCCAGTGTCGAGTAAATTTTCTTGATCATTGTATTCCTGTATCCCTGATGATAATGATATATCATAGTCCCATCTTCGTGTTCGGTTCACGATCACTAAGGGTGCTACCACACCAAACGATCGATAGTCGATCGACATCGGTCGACGTTGATCGACGGATACCGGTCGACTAACCAATCGATTGCCGGTCGATGGCATCGATCGATTGGTCTGGTAGAAACAATCGATCGACGTCGACTAATCCATTCTACCATAGATCGATGCCGTCGATTGACGATCGATCGATTGGTGTGGTAACACCCTTAGTAATTACTCTCTTACATACTTCCTGTTGTGAAACGCGGATGTTTGCCTTCATGAATCAGTCTGTGTTGTATTTTATTATCGAAAATATAATTATTTTCCAGTGCACTATATGCAATAAAAAGTTTGGATACAAAATAAGTCTAGAAGAGCATGTTTCGTCGACCCACGTGCATTCGGAAGCGCACTCGTGCGAGCACTGTGGCGCCACCTACACTCGCATCAGAGGCCTGCGCCGCCATCTAGCGGCGAAGCACGGGAAACCCAAGCCCAAGGAGCAAACTCCACTCGTTGAAGAGAATGGAAACAAAATTGATATTTTAAAAAATGTTGACTACGAATTGAAGGACGGCGATAATGTTTTGTTGTTGAAACATCAGGACGGCGATGTGTACATGGTGTGAGACTTGTTTTATTGTCCATAAATAATTATTTAATGTATTTATTACTTATGTAAGTTGCCTCTCGTGTATAGGGCAACGCTTAGGTAATTATTGTGATATGAAAGCATTTTTATTATAGTAATCTCCTCTCGAAGTGATTGAGGGCGAATCAATTTCATGCTGGTTTTATTTAATGCCATCTAGTGGTGAGTATGTGTAACCTAAAAAACGGAACGAATTTGCTTTTGCTTATGTATATAATACTGACAACCACGAGTACCGAAGATATTTTTATAACCTCGAGTACTTTAGGATGCATTATTTATTTACCATATCGACTTAGGCTAGCTCGTCGTTCATCAGGTCAGTATCAGCAGACAAAGTAGTAAGAGATTGTAAAAAGCGCCATCTAGTGGTAAGTAGAGAAATAAGAACGCAATAGGAGGTTACTGAATAGAGGTGTCAGCACAGACAGACAACTCGTCTCTGGCGTTTATCAGGACTGCCGTTAAAATAGGAGCCCTTACAACAAGGTTTATTATTTCTACTTCGTTTAATTGTTATCAAAGTATCTAAGTACCAAAAATACGGAAATATTTATCTAACGCCATCTAGTGGTAAGTAGATGTTAGGACAGAAAACTTGTGCTATTTATCGCCATCTAGAGACGACTAGGGAGTGCTTACAAATTGCTATCCAAATGGTAGGGTAGCACCCACATTCTGTGTGATCCATTGATGAAATTAAAAATGCCAAAAACTTATTTACATAATATTTTATTTCGTTACAATAATTTGAACAAAAAAATAAAAGTTTCTCTATAATATTAAAACGTTTTCACAACACTAACATGCATCGAATTTTATATTTATTTACAATCATTATAATTTATTATTATGAATATCGGGAGTCTGGAGTATGTTAATATAGAGGGCGGTAGAGCCAAGGACTTCGTGCAGCAGCGCCACTATTTTATTCCTGCAAGTGGCGACAACTGGTACTAACGCCGCATTCAAACAGATGTATGCTAGGACGATCTCTTTCTAGAAAATTTGGTATCACTTTAGAAAATCGACATATATCTGGAAAATCAGGGATCTTTTTCTATGACGACAGGGAGGCTCTCATGGTGATCAGAGAAATCAAGGAGTCTTCTGGAAACGCAGTCACCTCGGCACGTACGTAGTCAGTAAGACTTCTTCATAGTTATATGTGTAGGTAGACTGCTTTCTTCAAGTGGTAACATTTGTGAAAAGGATCCGGGATAAATGGGGGATACTGACAACAATCTAGGAGAGAGAGAGACGCCGCTATCCACCCTCGGCTTGCAAACTCCATACACAATATTTATAAGTTTTTTTTAATAAGGTCGTTACGGATCCTCTCTACAGTAATCCCTAATTAAATACACATAATCGCGGCAACGAATCCTGGTGGGTTATTTTAAACTAATCGGAATCCGTATCGGAAACGGATTGGAATCTTTGCGATGTTGGTGTCGCTCCCGACGAGAAACGGCGACGGAAACTTTTTGAAACTATGAATTCGTATTTACATCGAGTAACGTCGTAAATAATCGAATTCGGACTTTTTAAGCGATTGCAAGTTTTCGATTCATTTTCCGATATAGATTTTGAATAATTTAAAATAAGACCACTGGCGCTTATGACAACAGAAGTTTTTTTTTATCGATTGATCGAATAGAGTACTTAAACTAAAATGAATGATCCATCATCGTCGTCAATTTGTTCACAATGCTTTTTTTATTTCAATCGGGTTGTCAATTATATGGTACTTATTCATAGTAGGTGACGATGCGAATATCAAAGCAAAGCTGTCACAAATGCCAGCATAGCATTCGTTGACGCCAGTGAAACTTACAACTAATTCAACTACACATTGGAATCACATAAATACTTAAACATGATTGACTATACACAAATATTGTCAACAACAGGAACTTCGCTCGCGTCACTTACAACTAAACGCGATGACAGCACAGTAGACATACGGAATATGAATAGAAAAAGGCGCGTAAAAAAAGTATATTAAAAAGCATTGAACCCGCGCTTCTTTCGCGCCTTGACTTTGAATAGTTCTAGCAATGACATTACATGCAACAAAAACGAAAATTAATATTATTATTTACCAATTCAATTATCAAATACGTAATCGTTTACTCGTTACCATAGACCATAGTAGGTAGTAGTGAAGTTGTCACATTTGTTTTATTTTCATAAAATAATAATAAGTGGGTACTTAATTTTATAACAATTATCAAGATATACTCGACGTTGGCAAAACGAGCTCTATTTTGTAGTCGATTATCATCCTAAAAAAATAAGAAATAAAGTGTGCGCCATCGCGTGAACCGCTGAAAACGTCAATAATTATGCAAAAAAAAACAACTTTTGTCAATCTTTTGGAAGTAAGCAAATATAATCTATAATTACATTAAGTTTAATCTGTACGACGTTTTCAGCGGGATAATTAAATACTTTTGACACATGTTTTTTTTATATTACATAACTCTATAGTAACGTATTTTTTTTATGATTAAATTAGTTTTTTTTCTTTCATAGCCTCTGACTTTATGACGTATATTTAAATTATTTTACGTAAAGTGTCATAATATTTTTTTCAGTAGACTCCTACTTGTTTATGGGTTGTGACATCGACTTATTACTTTTAAACCTAATAAGTTATTGCTATTAAGTAACATTAGGTATTCTTAATTACTCTAGGACAGATCTAAGGTGTTTTAAGTTTTCATAACTATAATTATATGAACTAGTAGATCTATGATAGGTACTATGAATTAACTTATATCTCTATTATAGTCTGTACGTCAAGTCCGAGATTACTCGAAACTAATTGTATACTGTATACATTATAGTCTACCATACTTAGACATTTTGTATGGAGAATTGAAATTGTTAAATACCGTCCGCTAGAGGCGATTTAAAATTCTCGATATAAAATGTCTAAATACGGTAGACTATAAAGTATACAGTTAGCTCGCACTTGACATGCTGGGCAACAAATGAAGCACATTTTGACATTTCATTCGTTGGCATACAACAACAATTCACAATTTATGTGAATTGTTGTATGATAGAGACAACATTTATGTAAAAATAAGTAGATCAGAAAGAGATAGATTAAATTAGTGCTGAAAACATTGGCACTTTACGACTAAAAATAATTATTCTGTGAACTTATCAAACTAAAAAGGTAATATATTTTACAAAGTTATTTAATTTAACTATTATAATGGTAAACTTTTATAGTCAAATAAATAATGATTATTTTTTTCTGTAAAGAAGTTAGATATGCACGTACTTATTTATAGGATTTAAATAAAGAAAAACGTCCAACTGGCAGCCGATAATAAAATATCAACTGTCATTAATACGTCAAGTGCGAGATTATTCGTAAACGTGATCAATAAATCAATTAATTTTTAAAATAACGGTTTAAAAAGGTGATGGTCATGAGTGACACCTTTACGGAAAATATACTTTTTTTTTAAATTTCAGCATAAGCTTTTTACTCGCTTTGACACAATAATTTGACTAAAAAATTTAACTTCAACAAAACAATAAATATATTAAAAAATATAAGCATATTAAGTTATACTCGTACGATCACAGAAACAAAATTAAAAGTAACTTAGAGCTTTTTTTAAGCGTTGCCATAATTTATAAAATAATCGTACTTCGCAAGTACAATCCAATAAATACGTATGATATTTTAAAATTAATTAAACCAATAAGGCAACACTCAAAATCGAACAAAAAAAATTGTAATAAGCGCGCCTTGTTTTTTTTTTATTATTTAACTGGCATAGTTATGCAACATCATGGAGGTTAGTAAAGCAGGTTGTCCCTCAAATAAGCCTGCTTGGTGTATCCTCGTCGAAGACATTTTCCCCACCACGAGCGCTGCGTACACATCTTCACTGGTTTTAATATAAAACATTTGGTTTGTACCACGTTGAAGAACAGCTTCCCCACCATGTTGGATACCGACGTGTCAGCTAGCTTGAGACAGGCGCGAAATCTGTAAATTAAAAATGAAAAATACAATACAATTTTTTGGCGGCAAGTTACACAGCGAAGTATAGTCAATTTTGTTTTTTTTTTCAACCATGTATTTCTCTGATAGACAATGTGTAATATTAGTGGGATGTTAACTACTGTGCATTCATAAACGTGCACGGTTGAAAGATATTAAATAAAATAGGAGAACTTGACTTTATAAAAGTTCTCTGGTAAATGTCCGGTAAGATTTCAGTAAAGTAATTTTAGTTTCACCGATAGGGTGAGTGGATTCATTCCATCATCATCACCATCAAGATCATCAGGGATTGTTATATATACAATGACCGAGAGACCTTTTTAGACTACTCGGCAAAGAAAAAAAAAAACAAGGTTAATTAAAAGAGGTTTAATTTTTTTTTTCAAGCATCGATTAGACGCTTGTAACCTTTAAAACTTCACTTAACCACCAGCCGGTTGGGTGTGAAGGCCATTTATGACATTTCCCGCCTTAAATACTTGGTCAGATTCTTTAAAACATGCAAGTTTCTTCTGATTACCTTCACCGTAAGCGCAAGTGATAATAGTCAAAATTGCATAATAAACATCCGTGGCAATTTCGCACGAAAAAGCTTCAACTTCATACTTATAATCTGTGCGTCGATAAACGTCAAACTCGTATTAATTTTCCCGCCAATTTATGAGAGCGAGCGTCATAAAACACCGGCGGTATTGACATGTGGTCGGGCTGTTAAAAAGCATATAAATCGTACGACCATTAAAAAAAACTGTAGAACGAATAATGAGTTTTTTTAATATCTATACTTTCTTCTTTGAGGGAAGGCAAATATAAGATGATAGACAGGTATTATTTTTGTTTTTATGTAGTTAGTTGACTATTTGGCCATGTTAAAACGAGATACACGCCATTAAAAAATGTATAACCAAAACTAGGTATGGCCCGAACGATCCCCATTTATATATGGTAAAATAAAAAAGTATGCAATGTTTTTTTTCTTTCTTTCTTTTTCTTTATGGAAAACCATGGTAGGTACCATGGTTTTCCATATTTAGGTTGCCAGTATAATATAGATAAAATTCAATTTGGTTCCATAGTGAAAAAGAAATGTCGTGTGTGTTTATCTTAAACAAGTTGTGACGTTGTTAATTATATAATATCAATTGACATAAAGCGTTACTCCATCTTGTTTTACGATATTATCTTGATCCTGTATCCGATCAAGTGGATTTTGTTTTCTCATGCGGTGCTGAGGTGGCGGGGACAATGTGGGAACCAACAGCAATTGGTTCTCTTTTTAAAAACTGGATTTGTTTTACGGAACGCTTGGGATATTTCAACTTTGTTTGTGTTCTTTTTATTTGAATTTATTGCACGGAATAAAAATAAACTTGAAGTGAGATGTGAAATATACCTTGATAACTAAATTCGAAATTTCTAACATAGAAAAAATATCTGATTGATTATAAAGTTTCTATTTGTAGCGTGAGATTTAATATGCGCCTTCGCCCTACATATAATGTTATAAGAGTAGGCTAGCCCTAAAATAGTCAATAAATAAGATAATTTTGGGACATTTTACAGTGCAATTTATGGTGTCCGCGTGTTAAAACGAGATTTTTATATTTATGGTTGAATTTAACGCGGGCTATTTTATTGGTCGTTTTTATTATGTGACGTCAGCGAATGCATTTTATTGAGGCATCTTTTGGCATAATGTCTCTAATATTGTTGCGAATGTTACTTAAAATTACCGTCTGCTTTCGTGACAGAGAAAAAAAATAGGTGTTAGTAGGTAGAATAGTACGGACACATTGCACCTTAGGGTATATTTCGCATAAACAATGCCAACCAGAAGCCTTTGGCCATGCGCTCAGAACGGGGTGTTATTTTTGAAATTTCTTATTATTTGATTTATTTCTTTTTTAATGTTATCCTTAAAACCTACTATTGGCATTGTTAAAATAATTTACACTATTATTGTTACACCTTGTATATTCCCAAAAACGAAAAAGATAGCTAAACAGTAATAAATATGTATCTCATCCTAAGTTACTTAAATATAAAGGAACACAGCAAACTGCCACCGTGTACACCGGTCATTAGATGGTGGATTTATAATTTTCCTTCTAACTGGAAAATTTTCAAAAGCACGAAACAAAAAGATGGCGGCGCGACAAATGGCGCGAAACGCCATTACGTCCGGCAGCCAGCTGTCAAACGCACGCGCTCGGATACCACTTGGCGCACTTATCGGTGCATCCAGTAATATATTCGCCTATAAAGTACCCGCTAAATGCCAAGAACAAGCATCTTACGAGAACATTTTTCGAGATTTCTGAACGTCTTGCGGTGTTTGTTTTTAAAATTCGATTTGCAAAATGTACGCAGCGTATAATACACTTAGCTGAAATTCAATCAATGAATGAAGAAAATTATTAGTTTAATCTTGCTATTTTACAGACAAATCTATGATATTATGTTGGATTTAATTTGCTTTTTTTTTCATCTTACAAACTTTGGCGAAAAATTCTTTTCATGTCTATGAGCGTAGTTCATTATTAATTTTTTCTTCACATTTTCGTTTGAAGATATTAATATCTACATTTATTTGCCAGGCTATAGTTATAATCGTCTTACAAAAATATCCGATCACCGTCACTAACCACAGGCATTACAAACTACATGCCTTTGCCTAATCACGTCAGACGAAAAAAAACCTTTTACTAACTCCGTTTTTCGCGGGAAAATCGTTATTTTTCTTGTTAATGTAGAAACAAGGTGAGATTGAGGCGAGGCGGGACGAGGCGGGAGCGGATTACCACGAGCTGACAAAGCCTCGGCTATTTCGCACTTAACGAGGCCCAAGCCTTCGTTCTTTGTATGCACTTATGTTCGGACACAAGTTATAGAGTAGAGTTAAAACCAGAGACATGGAAAAAAGGATTTTTGAATTAAGAATGTACTATATATATTATACATACTTACAATTCGATTTTTTTTACAATCTGTACCAATTTGAAAAACCTCATTCATTATATTCAGATTTGCATACTAGGTTATACAATAAAACATTTCAAGAGACCGATTAGGTATGATGTAATGATAACTTTTACAAAAAAAAAAAACTTCCTTTTTACCATTTTTTCCTACAGGCATCCTCTCAATGTAAAGGAGATTCAGGTAATAGTTATAAATAAAGGAAGGAGTCCACCAGTGGCTCAGTGCAGATTAGTGGACTTTCACAGACGTCATAAAAGTTATTATATGTCTATGCGGACTTCACACTTTATTACAGAACTGGTTGCTCACGAAGATTTTTCTTATTCGTTTAGTAGTCAATTGATTATCGTTTAATAGGATTGTAAAGTGCCATGTAGATATTTTGTTAGTCAAAGTCAAATCATTTATTTCGTATAGGCCTACGGGAGCACATACAAATTGTCATAACATTTTTTTTCTTAACTCTACAACCGGATCGGAACGTGAAGTTAAAGTTATGCAAAGTTATGCAATTGCAGTCTCTGTGTGTAGTATAGTCTGCGGTGATTCCGCGGTGCCCGCCGCGCACTCTGCCGGTTCATTTGCCAAAGTTCTGGTCAAGCTGCCGGGCGACATAGTGATGTGACTCACTCATCGATATTGATACTTGGTAGAATAAAATGTTAAGATTTTTGATAGTGAAACGTTGAGAAAATTTAATAGAGAAAATCTTTTCGTTTTTTTTTGTTTTTTTTACTAGCGCTATGAGGTCGAGATATCGTTTAGTACTTAAATATTATATTATTTGGGCTTCTGTCAGCAACAATAGTCGACCATAGTTATTCCGATTTTCACATGAGCGGGCTTGAGTTATGATGGATTGATATTATCTGCGGAAGCTAAGCAATGTCACTTATTTCGAATACGATAAATGGTTTAGTAATAAACGAAGAAAATATTTATCTAACATTCACAGAAGTCTAAGTGAATGTTAAATAAATATTTTCTTCGTCTTTCAAATAACAATTTATCGATACCAACACATCGATAAACGCCCATCTCTAATCCTAAGCCATAAGTGGCTTAGTTACACTACAAGTGGCAAATACCGAACCGATGCGGGTAACTTAAGAACAAAAGAAGGATTTGCCAGCTTTCCTTCGACCAAAAAGAATTAGTGTAGAAAAAAAAAACAAGTTGTTAGTCTTTGGTCGATCGTTAGCGCGTACTGGCCGGTCAGCGAAATGATTGCTTCTTTTGGCCCGCATGTGAGTTTTGTGGTTTTAATGGAACTAGGGGAAATAAGATTTTATTGATCTTTGCGCTTAGTACAAGTCAAAAGCTTTTAAATGCTGGCAACATTGAAAAACTTGAAACCATAGAGTTTGATCCCTTGCGATCCTTGCGAAATACCTACTATAAGTAAGTACTTGGAGCTTTTTGGCGGGATGTTGAGCTGTGGAGTTGTCAATTAAGTATGTTTTATTTTCCAAAGAATGTTTCTTTGATAAAAAATTTTAATATTAGTGGGATATTAACCATTGTGTGTTCATACACGTGCACGAGTAAAGGAAATTTAAATAAACTAGTATTATTCGACTTTTCAACTTCTTCCAAAAATGGGGCTACTTTGTAGCCAATTGCCAACCTACAAAAAATATGAAGAAGAACTTTGTTCTGAATTTGAAAACGGACGCGCCATTTTCATCGACAGGGGCATAGTAATTGTAGCATGTTCTATAGCACGTTTATCGAGCGTACTATCGATATAGACAGGGGGAATCAGTGACGTTCGCAAATAACAAAACGAACCGGCGAATACAATCCCGCCATTGTTGCGAACGAACCTTTCCGCGCCGATAAACAAGAAAATAGTTATCTAACAAAGATGCTCACCTAGCCGACAGGGGCCGCCGCCGCGCCGTACCTCATAATTTATGTATTGTCAGACCGCGTATTTAACCTCAGCGGAGCATTATTCACACATTATAAATCCTACGAAGCGTGGCGATAACGGAACGCGCCCGTAAACGCCAATATGGCGGGCGAAGTGACAGTTCTGACAGCGGTTTTGGCGCCAAAAAAGGTACAGGTAAAACATGGATTTATATGAACGTTTTTGTTTTTGTCAGTGAAGTACTGTACTGGTAATTAAGTGATTTAAATTACGGGCTTGCAAATGATTTTAAATAGTTACCTATATAGCATAGGTATTGAAAAAAAAATCTCCAGCATAATACGAGACAGGCTTTTTGGTGACTCTTAGTTTGAGAACAACCTCCCAAAATGCATTGTTAAAAGTCAGTATAAGGATATATAATATCTATACATATAATAAGTAACACTGTAATTTGTCCGTGTGTGTAGGTGCATTCAATATTTTTGAGGAAAAATAATGTACGGAGCATCTTTTTTAAATAAAGGGAAATTATTTGGAATAGTCACACCAAAACCAACACAGTGCCATCCCACAACACTAAAATCAGCAAATAGGTTTCAAATTTAGAACGTACAATAAATAAACTCGCAGGAAGTTGCAGACACCTGTTTAGTCTATGCTTTTCGCGTCATTACCCGCCCAGTGAGCCGCGCCGCGCGCGATTTTCAAAATTCGATCGGAGAAAATGGCGGCGACAAGATGTCGTAACGGCTGGTGCGAGGCAGAACGGTGGAAACTGATGGCTTGTTGAAAAAAATCGAGACAAGTTAACGAAATGTGTCTCTTGTCGAGTTTTCTAAAAGGATGGCGTTAAGTATTACTTAAATTATCTAAACTATAAAACCACGACAGACAACTCAAGATAAATTGATTTCTTATTTTACGCGAATACTACACATTTGATCAAAACTATTTTGTTCGGATTTTATCGCGTTTATTTTGTTTTTTGTTCCCGACGTTTCGGCTGCTTTACAAACCTCGGGAACGAAAAACATAAAATAAACGCGATAAAATCCGAAAAAAGTTTTATTTCAAAATACATTCTTGTTCGGGCTTCCTATTAGCAGTTCATACTTACTTAGGTTACGCATAATCCGAGTTTGTAGGTAAGTATTAACGTACTAAGAAAAAAAAATCAATCGAATAATATACGGAACCCTCACTAAGCGAGCTCAACTCGCAACAGCCTGACTTTCCCACTCTAATTCTCGTTAAAAAAAACAACAACAACTATTTTAACTAGGTGTTTATAGCTAGCGATTGTCAAAAAAGGATCTTTTTATACGCACAATCGGAGCGCACGCGCAGGTAACAATCCTACGCGGCCTTTTATCCGTCAGATCGCATCGAGAGATCGGATAGGCTGATACAATTCGTGTTATCCTCGCCGTGTTCCTATAAAATGTTTGTTACGAGAACTCTGTAAGTTTAAAATAAATTTGAAAAGAGAATTATCCGCAGAAACACGGATCAACCAGCCTTTTTTAATGTCCCACTGCTGGGCACGGGCCTCCCCTCAATTCGAGGGGGATTAGGTATAGTCCACCACGCTGGCCCAGTGCGGGTTGGCGGAATTCACACACCTTTCGAGGGGTTCTCTCAGATATGCCGGTTTTCTCGCGATGTTTTCCTTAACCGTTCAGCAAATGATAATCGTGGTTGAAAATGAGATTCGCACATGAAATCCAGAAATTCTATAGGTACAAGCCGGAGAGTTTGAACCTTCGATCCTCGTTACAGAGGCAAGCGTTGTACCAAATTGGCTATCACTGCTTTTTATTCCAAAATAATTTCACTATGACGAAGTGAGCCATGGTGAGAAAACGAGCATGAAAATCTATACGGCTATTTGGTCAACGCGTATCGCTATTAACTGGGTCTTGTTTTTAATTAAATAATGTATTCTTTATAATTCAGAGACACACATGTTTTCCAAAAATCGTTTTACATTCTGAAAACTGTTTTAATTGTTATAAACTTTTCTTAAGGTGGAAGCTCAGGGTCAAAAATATACCTCAAGCGATACAACACCATAAAGTTAAAAGTAGCGGTTTTTACAAACCTTATGGTATTGTATCGGATTAGGTAATTTTTTAAGCAAACTTAATACATTGAGACATCCAATGCAGAATGCTAATATCGCAAAACACTAAATTACAACGTAAAGATCTCCAAATTTTTCGTAAAAAAATAAAAAGCATTGACATTTTTAATTTCGCGCCCTGGCCCTGAGCTTCCACCTTAACCACAGATTTAAAATGTAAGTCACGCTTGAAAAGTTAATAAAAGAAAAATAAATCGACTAATATAATTTCATGAACGCATCCTTTTATTTGTCATTCAAAAAATGGTCATTTAATAATTGAGCAGTAAACCTCAATTTTATCGCGTACAGTACGTATCTACGGCAACAAACAGACAGACAGAGATAGCGGCGTGTGCGCTTATATTTATGAGCACCAATTAGGAGCGAGAGATCCTATCGGGAAGGTTTTTTTTTTTTTTGTAATTTTATACGTAGACAGAAATGGTGTGGAATCGCAGAATCATAGAATTGTTATTATATTTTAGAGGGCATTTTGTCCTATAGAAATATAATATTATGGTAGACCCATAGTTTACGATTTCAATGGGGTAGAGACCATTTTTTTTTCAATTTGCTATCACCTTTGGGCCTGTGCATATGCTCGAAAACTGGTGGTAGGCTTCGGCCGTGGCTAGTCACCACCCACTGAACAAAGCCATGTCGCCAAGCGGCCTAGCCGTGTTCCGGCATGATGTTCGGTGTTGCCATTCATGGATGGCGGGTCAGATCAGCTGCGCTGCATGTGCCTAGTGAATGTAGCGTCTCGATTTACTGCCGCCTTAATACCTAGGCAAGTTTGCTCCATCGTAGATCTCATCATCACTTACCATCAGGTGAGATCGAGATCAAATACTTGCCTATAATGTAATAAAAAAATAAAAATAAAACTTAAATAACTTATATTACTTGGAACTGGCCAAATTAAAAAAAAACAACCATCTATGGTGCTGACAAATTAAATAAAAAAAAGATTCGAATCGTTGTATTAATAAATTACTGGTGAAATATCAGGCGAAAAGCCTGATATAATTTTGGCCACGAGGGTGGGATGGGATTAAAAAGGTGTCTCCACAGCATCCTCTATTCTCTCTTCAAACGGGCTATCTATCTATACAGGGTGGTGATGTAAGTTTTATTTTTATTTATTTCATTATAAACCATTAATACCGTAGGTCGGGGCTGTGGCTGTGGGTCAGCCAGGCCGCATCCCCGGTGCAAGGAAACGACTCCATTAAATGTGCCACGGTAATTATTTGGGGACACGTTTCATTTATATACTTTTTTTGTTATTAATTGAGCCTTCGTGGTAGGTAGGAAATTGTGATTTTAAAAAAATATTCGATCTATGTTCTTCTTCTTTTTTCAGGTTGGCAGTTGGCTACAAAATAGTGCGATATCAGCCAGTTTCGAGTATTTCTTGATAATTGTGATATAAGTACCCATGTACGTCAAGTGCGAGATTAGTCGTAAGCTAACCGTATACTTTATAGTCTACCGTATTTAGACATTTTGTATGGAGAATTGAAAGTTTTAATACCGTCCGCTAGAGGCGATTTTCAATTCTCCATACAAAATGTCTGAATACGGTAGAATATAAAGTATATAGTTAGATCGAACTTAACATACTGTATCATTCTTAATTTGAAAGTTCAATTAAATTCATTTTTTAGGCTAAATGGCTCCACCGATCTTCGGTGATTTTGCCAGTGTCAAGGTGAAAAATAAAAAAAAGAATGGATATTATGTCCGATGAGCAATTAGGAAAAAAAAATTAAAATTATTTAAGGAGGAACCCCTATACTGGCTACCCTTTCTTCGACCTCAGTTTGACGTTGCGAAGTCTAAAAGGGTGACTGGGTTGCATGTTAAAATATCGTATTCAGTGAAGCATAAACGAGATAGACCGTAGACAATGGTGCAATTTATTATTTTTTAAAGTGGTCAAATGCCATCTGAATTTTAAAATTTTTTTTTTTTGGACAGTATTATAGCTTTCTGACTATATATTTTTTGAGTAATATTCGTTTTATTATTATTTAAATGTTGAAAACACGTTTATTAAGCTTTGGCAGCTTTATGATAACATCGAATAAAATTAAATAGAGCACAGATAATAATTATCGCACATAGACAACCAGTAATATCTATTATACTTACTTTTTTACATAGAAATACTAATATCGATAGTTTTATTCACCTTACCATCACATCACTACACATTCACACAACACACATGCATATAAAACAACACAAATTAATGGTACAAATACACGTACTAATTTAGTTTTTCATAGTTAACGAGCTACTTTGCTTGTAAAATTCGGCGAAGTGACTTATCAATCGTGCAACAACTAGGTCTAGTGGACCGAGGCTAGATCAGATCTAGTGAACACTTGCTAGATCACTTTTACTACCTCCATAGATCTAGGTATTTCATGCACGCTAGATCGGACATACCTCCTAAATAAAGTTCGTAGAATGCTGGCTAAATCTGTTAGATCCACGTTAGATCGTGCCTAGTAGATACTGGCTAGACCAGACCTACAAGTTGCTGACCTGATCACACCTGTACGTTTTTGACTATAAATAAATAGATAGCACTTTATTGTTCCACCACATAATATGAATACAAAATTACACAAACCCACTTAACTTACACAGAGAGTGTCACAATGGGCGGCCTTAATAGCGACTACATTAGAATTATAATATTGTAATGGATACAAAACGATCGGCAGATACTGGCTAGATCAAGTCAAATCAGTGGCGTAGCATAGGGGGGGAGGGGGGGGGGGTGGCGGTTAGAGAAAAAAAAAATTCTTTCAGTGTTTTTTTCTTTTGTCGTTACCATACATCCAGGTATAAAATGCAATATCATCAGCGAATTTTTAATCTTTATTTTTTTACATAAATGACATTCCCATGTCATAAAATTAATATCACTTTTCAGGTTAGCGTCATTGAATAAAAGTGCCCTTTTTACCGTGCCCCGAACTTTTTTATAATGAATTTCAAAAATAAAATGGCGGCAAATTGGAAATCCGTTCCGGGTGCTAATGACCTATACTATACTACGCCACTTACTGTCAAATGCATTCCAATTACAAACCTCTCATCGCATCGGCAATGCATCAGCGTATTCACCCGCCAATTGTGCAGGCCGTACTTCTTCTCCATGCCGCCGATCCAGAAAGGGCACCTTAGGTCGTGCACGCGACAGCAGCGGTCAGTACGCGTGTGGCCGCCGAGCTGTGCGTACCTCGTCGCGGAGAACCCTTTGCCGCACCACTTGGTACCCGGCACTCGGAGTAGCTCCATCGTGTCGCGTTTTGGTCTGTGTGTACGCGGATGTTTTATGGCTATTTTTTTTTAAATTCCACTCATGTTTCTACGACGTCGATAGTGCTATGGCTAGGGTGGGGATCGCGCCCGGAATGTAGTAATTGCGAGGACGGTCCCTTACACCACTAGGCTATTGACTCTTGATTTCTTATATTCACGCGAATACAGATATAAAAGTAATTTTCCGTCCTCCCGTGACCATGGTTGCTGTAAAGCAGCCGACACGTCGGGAACGTAAAAACATAAAATAAATGAGATAAATTCAATTGTTTTATTTCTTACTAATCTTGTTATGGTTGGTACACATTTGATTGCCTCACTCGTAACTTTTCTTAAATTATTAGTGCCTCGGCGGCTAGACTAGGCTAGACTCTAGCTCAGTCTACCACTGGGCTAACTGCAATTTTGATTTGAAATTAAATTGTATTTTATCGATTCATAATCGAACAGCAACCGCATAGTAACTGTCACTTTTGACAGATATTGTATGGGATATCTGTCAAAAGTGACAGTTACTATGCCGTTGCTGTTCGATTATGAATCGTTTGTGTTAGCCGACTTGGGGCCCTGGAAAGATATCGGTGCATGCGGCTGGAATAGCCCTATAATCAGCACATCCATTATTTTATTTGTAACGTGTATTCATTGATGTGTTTTTGCTATTAATTACTTGTTAGCAAAATACCCGCTAAGTTGTGGGTGAGGCCATATTCATATCCATTTTATTTCATCGCATCTCATTTCGAAAAGAAAGAAGAAGAATGTTTTCGACATCGAAAGCCATTAGAACATTAATATAATGTTATCCTTCGTGTTCGACCGTAACTATTGAGTGAGTAATCAATCAAATGGTATTCAACCATTATCAATTAATTCGAATAATAATTTATTCTCCGAAAGTCTACAAGCTACGTTGTCCATCAACCATCTCTTGTCTATTAGGCGTGTTTAAATATAAGGGGTATTCGATATTGCCATTCTCGAAACGATACATATATACATCGTTTTAACGCCTTTGATTGGTGTTGTTGTTTGCATGTGGGAACGTATATGTGAACACGCCTTGTTCAAGTTCAATGCCAGTATCACATTATGACCTCTTTCGCCGTGTTTTCATTAAACATTGTATTAAATCTCTATGGTGTTAAAAATAAATGGACCACCAGCGTGTTTATAGTTTAAAAAAAATATTAACCATAAACGCGGTTTGTACGACGCTGTAAATCCCTCATAGATCCCTAAGTGCGCTATAAAGATCTATAGATCGTTGGCAGCGTGCGTGAATGATCCATAGATCACAGAGCGTTTACTGCGTCTGATATTAGTGAGTAAGTTAATTGGTTGTATTCCCGGTTGGGTTACATTTTTATTTCTTTAATTTAGAGTATAATAAATTGAATGCCAACACGGTAGAACGCTTGCCTCGGTAACGAGGATTGCAGGTTTAAACCCCGGCTTGTACCTCTGAGAATAATGGATTTCATGTGCGAATCACATTTTAAACCACTATTATCACTTGCTAAATGTTGAAGTAAAACATTGTAAGGAAACCTGCATGTCTGGGAGAACCTCTCGAAAAACGTGTGAAGTCGGCTAACCCGCACGGGGCTAGGTTGGTGGACTAAAGTCATCCCCCTGGCATTGATGGGAGGGCCCGTGCCTATCAATCGGTCATTAAAAATGATTGGTATTATTATTATTATACATTTTATGCAATATTCTAAATCATGATCAAAGTACTTATCAGATCGAAGTCTAGAAGTTCTCTTTTCCTTTCTAGCCATGCCTATTTAGGGGTCCTAGAAAGAACTACAAACTAGACAATCCTATAATTTCGCCATGACCGTTTTCGGTTCACAGCTAATCTATTCCAATGATGGCTGAGCTCGTGGTCGAAGTGTGGTCGGAAAATTGCAACAGGCTCATAATACCATCGATGTTGAGTGTAGAATAATGCATCACCGTCTAGCCCATGGGGAATACAAACGTGGTGTTATATACCATAAATTGCCAGGAGGGCCGGCTCTTTCCTCGCTCAAAAAATCAGTTAGATAATACAGCGAGGAAATGCATCCAGCATTCTTGCCACCATTCCACGCGGACAACGACTTTTTGATACAAAGTTAGTTGTCTTTCTTATTTTAAGTTTTTTTTAAACGTTCCTGTTTCGTTTAATGTTGTCATACTATTTTTAAGATTTTTTTTATACTTTCCTGTTTAGTTTCATTGTAATTGTACCATAAATAACATTAAATATTCTCATAGCTCTAGTATTTATTTCTACGATCGTCCCAAGACGTAGTCTGACGAGGCAGGAATCCATTAAAATGTAAACATAAAAATAAATAACTCAATAAACAAAATATAACTCTTCTAATCTTAATTAGACCTCTAATGGGGTATCCTTTGATCCTGAGTGAAATGGGACGTTAAGTTTATGATATAGGACCTTATTTAAGGTCCTTACCATGATCAGATTTGGGCGGTATTCGTTGAGTATCTGAATCGATAGATTTCTAACATTTTACTCTTTTATTTTTGTTTGAGCGTGTCATTGATTGAACATTTGTTATTCATATTGATTTCGTATATTTACGCGAATACTACACATTGAAGTAAAACTAATTTCGGGAACGTAAAAAACATAATATAAACGCGATGAAATCCTTAAAATTTGTTTTATTTCAATTTGTTATTCAATTAGACAGCTTTTTGGAATTTTAAATAGGTAACGATATTTTTTTTTAGTTATTAGGTATGAGTTTTATAAATATCTGAGAATTGTTGTCATTACAATGTTGCACATTTTTAATCGAATGATCTCTGTAAGTATAACGCTAATATCTGAACGGACCTACAGAATAGAGTCTTTCGTATCTTATTTTTTTCTTTTTATTGTACACTTATTGCCAGTATTATTACATTATTATGAAATCAGTAAAGGAATTTGAAGATAGAATGCAATGGATACTGTAGCAACATTAATATTAATTTTACCTTTTTTTTAAGAATATTACAAAAAAATGATTATTCGTTTTTAATTTGATTAGATGGTCACTAATTGGATAAACTATTGTTATTAGTGATAATGAGCCGTCGATTTTGGGAATATGGTTTAAGCTTACGTATACTTTAGGTCGTCTTGAGTTAAAAACTTGAAGTTTAATAATGATACTATAAAGATACGGCCTCTCGCATGTGGAATATCGTCATAGTTACGCAGTTATATACATTAAATTTACTAAATATATCAGCTGATATCGAATATAAAAAATAATAGGTGTTGTTATCTTTTTTAAGATTTTATTTTGTGCCAAGTACAAAAAAAAACATATCCCCAGTAAACTTAGCCCTTATTACGCAGATAAAATATGATTTGACATTTCTGAATAAAACCTGTATAGGTAATAGGTGAAATGAAAACCTTGAGGATCTATGGTTAGTATGTACTCTACCTACATATATTGCGAATCTCTGAGACATTACATTAATTAATATATCAAGTGTCCAGCTTTAAAAAATTATAGGGTTTATTATTATTTATTTATGCACAAACCAAGCTATATTTGCCTCAATTTCATTCAACAAAAGCCCGCCACCAAAAATAAATCGCGCCGAATAAAAATAACTATGACTGTCACCAGCTACTTTACATCAGAGACTGAGATGACCAGCCAATATTTTTTTTTGCAACCGGCGGGTTGCAAAAAAAAATTACCCATAAAGCCTGTGAATAAAAAAACAACGCGACGAAAAAAAAATACTTACATAAAAGTTCAAAATAAAAAAAACGACGGAAACCTAATCCGCTCCAGTGCTCCACAACAGAAAAAAAAATAAACAAAACGTGACACTCCCAAAAGACCGTGACTTCAGTTTGAAATTGGAATTAAATAAAAAAAACTAACCTCCTATCGCATCTACAGTGCGAGATAGTGTACGGCCTAAAGTTGTAATATCCGAATCTTCGTTTGAACATTCCGATGTTGATTCGGCAGTGGTCGTGCGCCCGACAGCACTTGTCCTCGGCCGCGTCGAGTCCTAGCTCGGAGTATTGCGTCGCCACGTGACCAGCACCACACCATTTCGTACCGGGCAGTATAAAGTTCTCCCTGATTGACCTTCGCGACCTGTTTTCGTTGAGTTACAGTCGTATAAGCGATGTTTTGTATATAGGTTTGAATAGGTATGAAGCTGATGGGTGTTAAATCATATATGATCTAGTTAATAAGCTGGTAGCCCATTTATGCCTGTGAGTTAGTCTGTGAAGGATTGACAAGTAGTAAAAATAGAAAGTGTGGTCCATTTATCTTAGAGCCTAAAAAGATCGATGTCTAAAGACCTATGTGAAAAAAAACGAAGAGGTCATCACGGACTGGCCGAAATAAAGGAAGATTCCAAATTTAAACGATAGTTAGGAAGGGGAAAAGAGAAAATCCAAAATTTTAGTTTGAGATTGAATGATTATCGATTTAATTACTTATAATGCAAGTATATATAGTTTTGTCTATATATATCGACAACAAAATGTCGACAAAGCTATTGTAAACTACTTTAATCATTGTCACTGCACGTCCACTGCAACATTTTTTGTTGAATGGCTTTTTGGCATGATAGATAATTTCACACAACTGGCATTATATCAATGTGTTCCAACTACAATACCAACCTACCGGATTTCAAATTTGGAATATTCTCTTTTCGTTTTGTTTGAATGTCTTGTATTTTTTTAATATAGGCAGTGCTATTTTAATATCAAAAATATGGCCAAGATTTACAACTACTTACCAGACGTTCAAGCATATAAGCAAATATATTTCGTTCTAATAATAAAAACAAAATGTATATAACTACCTAGCGAGTGAGTCTTCCCCGACTTTATTCCTATTCATCATCATATACTTCATCTCCTCGTGCCGTTTTATACATTCCATTTTCAATTTGTCATAATTAAACCATCTCCATATATCTGGCGGCAACCGATCGCCATCTTTTAATATTCTAAAACTGACATTCCGGAAATAGCGGTAAAATTTCTCATCCTCAAATTCATTTGGTTGTTTATAATTTATTAATCTGTATATCTCCTCGTCTAATGCTAATTTTAATTCTTTTCTTAATGTTTTAAGGAAGTTTCTCGCTGCTTTCCCTTGTGTTATGTATTCGCAGTCCTGTACGTCGCCATTTTGTGAGTATATCACTTGTACAAGATGGCGGCCGTCTGTCAACTGGCGGAGCTTGAGGCCTTGTCTGGAACAAAGGAAAAATATTGGTTGAAGATAGTGTAGTGCTGGCTCCTGAAAGCGACACGGAGGAAATTGCCAATCATATTTTTTTCTATTAGTACCTATTTCACTGAAGTCAAATTTCGATATGACAATTTAAAAAAAGTATATGCTTTTTCTTCTTTTTTAGGTTGGCAACCAGCAACAAAATAGTGCTATATTGCCAGTGTCAAGTAAATCTCAATATTTGTTATTGAATTTTATGAACCCCTGATGATAATGATAATGTTGATGATGATGATGAAATGGATCCCCTACCCCTATCAGTAAAGCTGTGGATAGCTGTGGCGCAAGTGGTAGGTATATGTGTGAAAAAATCAATGATCTCTATCCAATGTTTCTGAATCGAATCGTAGTAACCATTAAACTTTGTAGGTGGCAACACAAACTAAATCTATTCTGTACCGCGACTAGATCGATTTGACATATTAAATGTCAAAAACAAATAATGTACGTAATAAAAATACCACTATTCGAGTCCCGTTGGGAATAGAGAGTGGCTATTAGTCTATGGGGATGAGGGTGACATCGACCGCGGAAGGGCGGCATAGATTATACAATGCATCCAAAAATAATCTCATTGCGATATATCCCTTACAAGCTTTTAACTCACTATCGGTCATATAATTGTCGCATAAGCTGCTGTTTTAAGTGGTACAAAGAAAATATAAAGCCACAGGCAAGTTGGCACCTGCCCTCGTATATCCCTTTAGTAATCCGAAGAGAAAATAGCCTTATGTCAGTCGAATCGATGCCTAAATCGTTTTGCCAACATCGACTAGAGAGCTGCCAGGGCTGGGGTAATCTTTTGTGGGCAGCACCGCATAAATGCAATGCAATTTATTATAGATTTTTTCGTCAATAAATTTTATTATTTTGTAATTTTAAATCCCAGGTGTATATTGATTTCTTATATTTACGCGAATACTACACATTGAAATACAACTTATTTTAACTAGTAAAACTTAATAACTTATTTTGCAGATACTAAGCGCACCATTGCAAGACCTCAAGACACTGTGAGCACTTTCCGCGTAGATCGGACCGCGAGCAACAACTAAATATGAGGCTACCCCGGTTCTAACTATGACACTAGGACGTCAACCACCTCAGTCCTCCCGTGACCATAATATGGTGGCTGTTAAGCAGCCGAAACGTAAAAACATAAAATCAAGGGGGTTAGGGGTCGAGTCACCTTCGTCCGTAGGAGAATTAAATACCCTCGAGATACCCTACACGTGACCCTGGGTGGTGCCAACCAGGTGACAATTCTACTGGCGGTAGGCCTCGGCCGTGGCTAGTCACCACCCACTGAACAAAGCCATGTCGCCAAGCGGCCTAGCCGTGTTCCGGCATGATGTTCGGTGTTGCCATTCCTGGATGGCGGGTCAGATCAGTTGCGCTGCATGTGCCTAGTGAATGTAGCGTCTCGATCTACTGCCGCCTTCCTACCTAGGCAAGTATGCTCCATCGTAGATCTCATCGTCACTTACCATCAGGTGAGATCGAGATCAAATACTTGCCTATTAATGTATAAAAAAAAAAAAAAAACGCTATAAAATTTGTATAATTACTTTTATTTCATGGGTGTATGTTATATCGTGTTGTGCGAAGGTTCATTGAACCAACGATTATGAAGCGGTCACAAAAAACAATCGGTTTTCGTGCATTTTTTCAGTGTTCAGCCGAAAATATCTTTAACTATGTATAATTTGTAATTGCATAGTCATGTTTCGGTACAGTTGCGCACGGAGGTGTTAGCGTGCTAGAATAATAAATAAATAAATATCGCCATACGAACACACCAACTATACGGTCCCGCACTAAGCAACGCTTGTGTTATGGGTGCCGTACAATGGGCTGGGGGCGAAGCCAGTATATATTACTTACATAGATATTGTATATCCATGACTCGGGTACAACATCAATGCTCATCACACAAAGATTGTCCCGAGCAGGATTCGAGCCCGGGACCCTCGGCACAGAAAGCAGGATCACTACCAACTGCGCTAATCAGGCCGCCGAACGGTTAGGTGCGCTAAAAAGGTCTTATAACAGCGGGTTCGGGGACTCCACAAAATATATTTGCAAGATTTCATTATAATCAATACAGCCTATTAACTCATAAAATATACTTACAAACAAACACCGCAAACTTGTGCATTAATAAAGATATGTATTTACCATAGACACCCTTCAAACGTACAGTCGCGCGCACAAATCTTATAATAGAGTAATAAATATCAATGATTGTCGATCGACGACGAATCGGTGTTAGCGCCCGTCGCTGTACACTCGTGGCGGGAGCGAGCGACCACCAGCGGTACAGGCGCGGGGAAAGTTGTCAAGTCCAATCTATTAATATGTACTTATTAAAACAAAGCAACTGTACCTAAATAATTTCAGATCTAAAAAGTTGACATGTCGGATCTATTCTTCTAATGTAAGTGTTTTTTTTAAGGGTTTTTTTTATTTCTTCTAATTTAACCCTTGTCGGTGTAGCTGATGAAGCTCTTTCCATCTGTCTCTATCAAGAGCAGCTAGCAAGAGCAGCCGATCTATTATTATGCTATACTAAGAACTATTGCAGATGTGGAAATTTCAGATTTCGAGTTTAATATTAACAAGGAAGACGTTATGTTTTTTTTATATTTTATAGCAATTCATCAAGAATAAGAAATCATGGAATACTATTTCTATAAATGCAAAAGATCTGTGATGGCAAAAATCTCGCAAGATATGTTCTCTTTTACAAGATAAATTAGAATGCCGAACTACGCAGCATCCAAATCCTCATCGTCATCGCTATTTTATCACCCACAAAAAGTATACGCCAGCTGTACGGTCCCAAACTAAGCGTACCTTGTATTATGGGTACCGTACAATGGAATGGGGGCGAACCCGTAATAAAATTACTAATACATATAAAATTACTTAAATATTCGTAGTCTGGCTGTACCGGAATTCGAAACCATAACCATTGGTACAGAAAGCAAGGTCACCAATATCTGTGCCAACCACAAACTGTACCAGTCAGCTACTGCCAAATTTGTTAACACTTTCGCGCTCGCCAGTACCTAGCCCACAAAAATATAGTTGTTACATTGAAACGCTACAAGCACATCGAATCGGTTAAATGAACCGTGCTTGCCGACGAGGGGGGTCAGCCGGGGCCCCGCCGGGGGACCGGGGGCCCAGTAATTAAATTATATTATTTGTAAATTTATTGAGACATTTTTAGTGTGTTTTAATTTGACACGAGCCCCCAGGGCCCCAAGTCTGCTATCACAATCGCCGTCAACATTATCATTATCATCAGGGGTACTTATAATTTAATAACAAGGGGGTCGAGTCACCTTCGTCCGTAGGAGAATTAAGTACCCTCGAGATACCCTACACGTGACCCTGGGTGGTGCCAACCAGGTGACAACTCTACTGGTGGTAGGCTTCGGCCGTGGTTAGTCACCACCCACTGAACAAAGCCATGTCGCCAAGCGGCCTAGCTGTGTTCCGGCATGATGTTCGGTGTTGCCATTCATGGATGGCGGGTCAGATCAGTTGCGCTGCATGTGCCTAGTGAATGTAGCGTCTCGATCTACTGCCGCCTTCCTACCTAGGCAAGTATGCTCCATCGTAGATCTCATCGTCACTTACCATCAGGTGAGATAGAGATCAAATACTTGCCTATAATGTAATAAAAAAAAATTTAAAAAAACAATCAACAATATTTACTCGACACTGGCAAAATGGCACTATTTTGTAGCCGATTGCCGACCTAGAAAAAAAGACGAAACAGCCTCTTTACTCAGATTTAAAAGAAAAGTTAAGTGAAGTAAAACAGTGTAGTAATAGCACAAATCAATATTTTTTACGAAATTGTGTTTAATCATTATTTAATTGATTTAAGAATGCTTTAACCGAGACGCACAAGTCTCGACGAAGCACCCAAAAATTACAAACAATTGATTAGATTTGTTTGTAAGTACTGTAATGGTACTTACTATCAATATGTTAGTAGATCCTACGTTTTGTTATGTAACAAAACTATACCGCGTGCTATTTGTTTACTAGCGACATCTATCGAGTCAATGTTATATTAATTTATATTATGATTTTTTTCTTCGAATACTATCAAATTGAATGAACATGGGTACCTAAATAAAGTAGCAACAAGTTATCACAAAATGTTGGTTTAAATAAAAATAGGAAGTCACTGTTTAAAATAATTAAAAGAAATAAATCTTCTATATAATTCTACGGATTTTATGTCAGTCCTGTCAGTCTTCCCGTGACCATGGTTGCTGTAAAGCAGCCGAAACGTCGGGAACGTAAAAACATATAATAAACGCGATAAAATACGTAAAAATAGTTTCATTTCTATGTGTAGTATTCGCGTAAATATAAGAAATCAATAGATAAAAAAAACTATGAGAGTATAAACATTCTGAAACACTAATCTTGTTTGTAAAACGCCGCGGACAAACAGAAACACAAAAAATCGCAAGACAAAAATTCCCATAGAAACTAACACCATCTATCGTCGAGTGGACAGTACCAGCTAATCTTTATTGCTCCGTGCCCGCCCGCAGACGGATTGTGGGCAGCCGCCGCTAATGCTCCAGTTCAAACACTCCCTACGTTACATGGGCTCCTGGTACTTTTCAGTTTGTTATTGGTTTATCTTCGCGGTTAAGTGCTGTACGGTTAAAATAAATAGTTGAACCGTATGTTTTTAAACATGCTTACCTTAACCAGAGAAACATCGTTTTTTTTTTGTAAAATCTAGGTTTAACTGGTATCGTCCTGACTCCAACCATACTTGTTTGAGTGGCGATAGTCGACTTGGTTGGGTCCGACCAGCCACCAGAGAAGGACAAAGCTATACGAAAAACCGGCAGCCATCCATATTAATATTCTTCGTATAGCTTTGTCTCTCTCAGACATGTTTGCTCCTACAATGCCCATATTTTAAACCTTACTACTTGAGTACTATAGTAATTGGCCAATACAGCCACGACTTTACAGGAATGCGCGCGCGACCTGCGCGGGCGACATTCTTGTTAGCTGTAGATCTATAGCCCACTGTCGAATGCCTGGCTATGTGCTAACTCCCGAGTAGACATTCGAATTAGATCACACTGGATAGAAAGTTCGTAGATTTAAATCGTTCATGTAGATACTAAGTAAAAGAATAATTGATTACCAAGTAACATCGACAACCACAAAGTAGTATTGATGAGATCCAAACTGGACAATTGTGTATCTTGGAGCTCGGTACACTAATAATTAAGGTACAAGTATAATGTTACGTGTTATGTAATTTCTTAAAATAAAACTTAAAATCAAATGTCAAAGTGAAACCATATAAAATGATTGTGTTCTACATTTACAGGAAGGGTGGTATATGTGTGTGTGTGTTTGTATGTGTGTTTGTGTGTGTGTGTGTGTGTGTGTGTGTGTTTCTATGTCAACGTTCTAGAAATCTCAGTTCATCAATCATCTCAGTATTATTTTATGAATATCATTCAAAGAGTTTTAAGATTATTCCGAGACAGTCACTAAACTTTTAAGTTTCCTCTATGAAAAATAGCCTATAGCACTCAAGAGATAATGCAGCTTCCTACGGATCATATCAGTACTTCCAGAGATTAGTCTCTACATCCAAAATCACAAACATTACTTTGCTATTAAAATTTAGTGCAACTTAGGACGGCTGCATAGAATCGGCGATATTATATAACAATAACAATTTAACGTTGGTTTTCCATAGACACTACATTTTTATTTTACTTCACAGAAAAGAAATAAACCAGCTAATATAATGATACAACGGTCTTGAGCGCAGTGCCATGATACATCATTAATTAATTTTATTTCCAAATAGATGTTCTATTCTATTGAGTGATAGCTCTCTCGGAGCGTCGAGTTCGATTTTCAAATACACTTTTGGAATGTGGCTTAGCATAGATAAAGTTTTTTTTCTGTACCTTTTTTCTGATTACGAGTTGAGTCCTGTTAGTATAGAGTGATCGTGAGAAAATTTGAAAGAATCGATCTTAGATAGTTTTATCTATATTTTTTTAGGGTATCGTATTCCAATCCTTCAAATGAATAAGTAATGTAGCGATATCCGAAACAATTATTTTTTGTATTTTTTTAGTACCAATGCAAAAATTACTGATGCGGTTATAATGGGGTTTTGGATGTTTGATGGCGTATGTAAGTAGACTTCGGCGTTGAGATGCACACTCATAAAGCTGTGATGAAGAACCCTATTCTTACTTAACTAACGTAACAGAGCCTCAGGCACATCAAATTTAAATAAATTCTAATTAAAACGAAGTCAAAACACGTCAAGCTGCAATGAAAATAATTTTAATAATAATAATTTAAAATGGCCTTCCGGGCTTGCCGCCCACGTTCAGCTACCGTCGCGTCCGTTAGTCGCCGTAGTTCTAGCCTGTGGCTATCGCGTTGGCGGGAAAATTGACAGCTATAATGACTATAGACAATGTGACCATAGACAAATGATTAAATAATTTGATACCGTTTGGTACACGAACTGAGAAGTGATATCAGGATGAGTTTGCTACAATTATGATGAAGACATGATTATTGCTAACATTATAAAATAGGTAATGAGCACACGTTACTATGCTTCTTCTTTCTTTACGAAATGAGATGCGATAAAATAAAATGGATATGAATATGGCCTCACTTACTGGGCGCGAATAAAAGAAATGTATTTTTTTTTTCTAGAAGACGATCAACGTATAGACAAGTGATTTTCATAAATTTGACTCTGGCTAGTTTGTACCTTTTTACTTCTTCTTTTTTTACGAAATGAAATGCGATGAAATAAAATGGATATGAATATGGCCTCACCCAAAACTTAGCGTCCGATCGAGCAGAAGGCATCCTCGATGCCAAAACCATTTTTTCTGAATTCTTTTCAAACAAATGGCTGTAACGAGTTTTTTTCACAAAAAATGGCCAGTGCTCCTTTTGACTATATTTTTTTTTATGATTCCAAATTATATCTGACTGCCTCTAAGGTAAAAAAAGAGCATAATATTATGGCAAGGAAATAGACCACGCATTTTTGGCGTGCCACCATTCTACGCGGAAAACACAGTATTCCTATGGTCTATGGAGTATCTTTTATTTGAGATTGATTTACAAACTTAGTTCGATTATAAGTAATACTTACCGTGGTATCTAGAGCACAAATTTTAAAATTATTATCATCTTACCTACTACCAAAATAGATAGTACACGGTGCACGCCGAGAGTTTTTCTATTTCGTGTCATAGTAAAACAAGAAAAGTATGATAACTCAAGTTCCGACTCTGAAATAATAACCAAAAAGAATATGCAGGCAGTGGCTTCGGTGAATGAATAAATGTTAACGGCTTAGTTTTTTGTGCTTCAATTTGTGGTCGGCTGCGGGTCCTGGGTTCGAATCCTGGTAGAGACAACATTTGTGTGATAAGGACGGTATTTGTACCCGAGTCAGGGATATTTAATATCTATATAAGTATTATAGACTGAGTTCGCCCTCAGTGCATTGTACGGTACCAACATTACAAGCGTTGCTTAGTATGGGACCGTATAGTTGGTGTGTTCGCCGGCGATATTGATTTTAGTCCGAGCATAGTCAAAATGAATTATTAAAAAAATAAAAAAAAAGGTTCTAAATTTGAATCATAGCTTTCGCCGTTCTTCTTGACTATGTCCGCGGCAGTAACAAAACAAATTATAGGTAGGTACCTATTTTTTTTTGTCGTCTACGATCGCGCGTGAATCATGGCGGTGGTCGCAAAAACTGACACCGATCGCTGGAAGCTGTTGGAACGGTAATATGGCGCTTACGCACAGATGAAGGAATTATAACAGTATAGGGACACGCCATTTTCATATCATTATGTCACATCGGGTCGAGTCACCTTCATTTGGGGTCGAGTCACCTTCGTCCGTAGGAGAATTAAGTACCCTCGAGATACCCTACACGTGACCCTGGGTGGTGCCAACCAGGTGACAACACTTCTGGTGGTAGGCTTCGGCCGTGGTTAGTCACCACCCACTGAACAAAGCCATGTCGCCAAGCGGCCTAGCCGTGTTCCGGCATGATGTTCGGTGTTGCCATTCATGGATGGCGGGTCAGATCAGCTGCGCTGCATGTGCCTAGTGAATGTAGCGTCTCTATCTACTGCCGCCTTCCTACCTACCTACCTACCTAGGCAAGTATGCTCCATCGTAGACCTCATCGTCACTTACCATCAGATGAGATCGAGATCAAATACTTGCCTATAATGTAATAAAAAAAAAAAAACAAAAAAACATCCATTATTTTATTTATCATGTGTGGTGAAATTAGTATTTATTGAATGTGTTATTGCTATTAATTAATTCATTGGCAAAATACCCGCTAAGTATTGTGGCCATATTCATATCCAATTTATTTCATCGCATTTCATTTCGTAAAGAAAGAAGAAGAAGAAAACAGTATAGCGGAATTTACTACATTTTTTTTGTAAGAACACGCCATATGAGCGGCATGTTCGAGATTATTCGTGATCTAACCGTATACTTTATAGTCTATTCCCCCTCATATATAGACGTTTGACAAAGTTATAGAACGTCTATAAATTCGGGGGTACATATTGTCAAATAAATTTGACATTTGAAGCGAGCGCCATTTTAGGCGCCATAAAGTTCAAAGCTCTCTTTGAAAGTTTTTTTTTTTACCTTTTTTGACTGACATCTTCGATTGCGACGTTCACGTCATGATTGCAATACTTATATACTTAATAATAGGTACACGAAGCTCGCGAAGTTATAAATGCGTTTTCTATACGGGTTAGGAGGGGGGGGGGGGGGGGGGGGGGTTCTAAAATAAAAGTAGCCTAAGTTACTCCTTGTTACATCAGCTATCTGCCAGTGAAAGTCCCGATTAGCCGGAACAAACAGAAAGACAGACAGACAAAAATTATAAAAAATGTTGTTTTGGTATATGTACCGTGTATACATCCAAATGCACTTAGTAAAAAGCGGTTATTTTAATATTACAAACAGACGCTCCAATTTTATTTATTTGTATAGATAGGTACACGAAGCTCGCAAAGTTATAAATGCGTTTTCTATACAGTCAGATTAAAACTCCTTAAAAATTAAATGAGAACACCCTGTATAATGGCAGTATACCTGACGGCCTGATTAGCGCAGTTGGTAGTGACCCTGCTTTCCGTGCCGGGAGTCTCGGGTTCGAATACTGGTAGGGACAAACTTTGTGTGATGAGCACGAATGTTTGTACCCGAGTCATGGCATTATGGCACGGGCTTCTCCTGAATGCGAGGGGTATTAGGCCATTCCACCACGCTGGCCCAGTGCGGGTTGGCGGACTTCACACGTCTTTGGGGTTCTCTCAGACATGCACGTTTCCTCACGATGTTTTCCTTCACCGCTAAGTGATAATCATGGTTGAAGATGAGATTCGCACATCAAATCTGTAGGTGCGAGCCGGGGTTTGATCCTACAACTCCCGTTACCAAGGCGACCGTTCTAGCAATTCGGTTGTCACTGCTATTGTGTATAGAATAGACAATAATCACGAAACGAGAATACAACATTTAAAATCCCAGCGGACCGGGAGCCGAGGGAATCCATTTTGTAAGTTTGACGCGAGATTCAACATGGCGGTCCCAAATGGCGTCGGCCGCTAATCTTGTTGGCGGTTGGAAGTTGCCAGCTCAGACCGGAGGCTTTGTTGGCGAGACTTTAGAGAGGTAGGTTTTAAATGACGTATTGTTTACCTATTTACGTGTGCGAGAAGTAATCTGGTATTCGGGAGCGCACGTTAACTGTGCCCCAACTCTGCTAACACAATCGATTCATAATCGAACAACAACCGCATAGTAACCGTCACTTCTGACAGATATCCCATACAATATCTGTCCAAAGTGACAGTTACTATGCGGTTGTTGTTCGATTATGATTCGATTGTGTTAGCAGACTTGGGGCCCTGGTCGTCCCCGCCATTTTCATCTTTGCAATGTTATCATATTTTTTTATAACTAGCTGCCCCGGCGAACTTCGCACCGCCTCAGCATCAAATGTATAAGAGAATTATTTATCTTTATTATGATTTTTTTGTGATCTTTTTCACATCTATACTAATATAATAATCTATACTAATATTATAAATGTGAAAGTTTGGATGGATGGATGGATGTTTGTTACTCTTTCACGCCAGAACGGCTGAACGGATCTGAATGAAATTTGGCACAGAGATAGATTATGGTCTGGAATAGCATATAGGCTACTTTTTATCCCGGTAAAATGTATGGTTCCCGTGGGATAGATTTTTTAAAATTTTCGTAGAATACCAATAAATTCATTCTCTCATACATTTGATTCTGAGGCGGTACGAAGTTCGCCGGGACAGCTATATTTTAATATGTTATACTGCTATTCGGGGTGGAGACACATTCAAAAAATTCTAACACCATAATAATCGGTCCACCCGTTCATGAGTTATAAATGGTGACTAACAAGCCATTGTTTTATATGTATATTGATAGAATTTGCTACCGCTATTAAAGTACTTGACACTGGAGAAATACCCAAACAATTTGTGGGTAAGGCCATATCTCACTGATTCTTATATTTACGCGAATACTGCACATTGAAATAAAACAAATTTTGCAATTTGCAATGTGCAACACGTAGTCTGCAATCTGTGAACATGTACAGGATCGCACCCGCCATTATATCGGATTTCATCAACCACAGATCCTTGTAAAAGAACACCGATTCCGACCAAGGATGATACGTGAGGCCATTGAAATTAAAATACATCCTAATTTCAATAGGAAAGATAGCTCCTTGACCCAGAGGATAGCCCGTTGTTTAAGGCCCTGGGTATCAGGGCCGGAAGTATTATATACTGTCCTCACCTCCAGTCTGTTGTAAATAATACCAGCCCTTTTTAATGTCCCACTGTTGGGCACGGGCCTCCCCTCAATGGGATGGGGATTAGGCCGGGGTTTGAACCTGCCATCCTCGTTGCCGAGGCAAGCGTTCTACCAACTTGGTTATCGCTGCTTTTTTAGTTTTAGTCTGTTGAACGATCCTCGTAATTCAAGCATTACATAGTGTGGGACCGTACGCAGTTGGTGTGTTCCGAATGTATTTCAGTTTCAGTATATTACACGAGTCAATTGTCGTGTACACTGCTGCTTCATCAATCAGTGTTCCTGGAAGCTCAGATTGGTCGCCAGTTCTCACCGGGTTCAAAGTTCGCTCGCGTTGCCGCGTGCCGCGTGAATTGACGCTAATTGCGCCGCGCACGCGACTGCGTTGCGTGATGGATGCGCGCGCGCAGATGTGTAGTTTGTGAGTACTTCCTATGCGTTGGCATCGACATAAATGCTACAGTACATTGTGTGGAATATTCTGGACCAGCCTATGAGCTCTTAGCCGCCTAGGTGCCCGCAGCGTTTGAGAAAAAAATGCGTTTTATAATAGTTTACTCGAGGTTCTTTTTTTTAACGACAAACAAAATATGTGCAATAGCTAAGTCGGTTGTCAAGTTTGAAGGTAGGTATTTTGACGTAACAATATTTCAGTAAGAATTATTAAAGCCTCGGAATATTTTGCTTGTAAATCCATAATTAGTAATTAAAATTGTTAAAATACCACCTACCTAAGGGGAGTAATAAGCAGTGATAGCCAAGTTAGTACAAAGCTTGCCCCGGAAACGAGGATCGCAGGTTCAAGCCCCGGTTCGCACCTCTGGGATTTCTGGATTTCATGTGCGAATCTCATTTTCAACCACAATTATCACTTGCGAAACGGTGAAGGAAAAAATCGTGAGGAAACCTGCATGTCTGAGAGAACCCCTCGAAAGATGTATGAAGTCCGCCAACCCGCACTGGGCCAGCGAGGTGGACAATGGCCTAATCCCCCTCGAATTGAGGGGAGGCCCGTGTCCAGCAGTGGGATATTAAAAAGGGCTGGTATAAGCTGAGTGGCGCCCTAAGATTAGCTTGGCCTAGGGGCCCCTACATAGCCATTAATTCGGCCCTGTTCTGGAAGATCGCGTGGTCAGGTCACAATAATAAGGCATCGTCAAATAGCATTGGGTAGGTACCGCATAAAAACCGTTAATTAACCCTTAATAGCCTAGAGTTTCAATTTTGATACCAATCTTTTAAACCGAATGTTCACATTACTATTAGTTTTTTTTTATAGGTTGGCTGTACGTATTTTACTGTTGTATAATATTCTTTCCAACGAAATTAAAAAAATATCAAATGTCATTATTATTAAACACAGTAACATTAAACACAGTAATATTAAAAATAAATCACTTTCGTAAATCAGGCTACTAAGGGTTAAATCAATCAAAACAAACTTTGTCGCTGGTCCCCCGCCGCCCGCACGCACCCAATCGGCGCCAATGCGCGCTGTCAAACCTGTCAATCTTTTCAAATTTCGAACGCGATATAAGAAATGACGTTTCCTGTGCGCGGGCCTTTGCTTTTTTAATTAGTGCCCAATATGGCGGGCGCATTGGGAACTGTCACTTTGGTCGAGATGACGAAACGGATAGTGAGGGCCAAGTGGATTGTTTATATGCGGGTTTAATTAAAGAACAGCTAAGCCAAGTTAGCTACAAAACTTATATAGCGTATATAAAAAGTATGTATGCCACTATATTAATCTATCCCTCGGGAACCATACATTTTACCGGGTTAAAATGTAGCCTATGTGCTTTTAATCTATATTTGTGCCAAATGTAATCCAGATCTGTTCAGCCGTTCTGGCGTGATTGAGTAACAAACATCCATCCATCCAAACTTTCATATTTAAAATATTAGTGGGATATAAAAATGTAATATCCCATATAGATACTACATTTTCATAAAGCTTTGACATTTTTGTAATGATACTATCAATTGTGATTGATATAAAGTTATATGTATATACTAGCTGTTGCCCGCGACTTCGTCCGCGTGGTATTTAACAAAGACTCAACCGTTGACAACAGCCTGCTCGCGCGTTCTGATCCTGTGGGACGCATTTCAGGTTGTTGCTATCAAACTTAATCAGGCGCAGCGCTGCAACATTGGTTTTAATTTTTTTCGTGAGATCCTTTGTTTTTTTATAAAATAAAAGTAGCCTAAGTTACTCCTTGTTACATCAGCTATCTGCCAGTGAAAGTCCCGTCAAAATCGGTCCAGCCATTTCAGAGATAACTCGGAACAAACAGACAGACAGACAGACAGACAGACGGACGGACAGACAGACAGACAGACAAAAATTGTAAAAAATGTTGTTTTGGCATAGCTACAGGCATAGGTAATAGAGCAAATGATTCTCATACTTACTTGCTACTTGATTACTTGCATACTGTCCACGTGAAAGCCGGACATTATCTATTTCTTTTAAAGTTCAAATAAACGGTAACAAATGTCATGTTCATAAAATGGTGGGCGTTTGATGACTAATGAATGCCGTGTCATTCAGCTTTCGCAACTTTCAATAGTTAGCGAGTGGGCGCATAAGTGTTGCATATACGGCATGCTTCAGAAAGGGTATACCGACTTGGAAACCTGCGCTTTATACCAACTGCGCTAATTTATTTATTTATTTATTCATAACAAAATTGGCTAACAGCATAGGCCAAAACACGAATCTATACATATAAATAAAATTGGAGTGTCTGTTTGTAATATTAAAATAACCGCTTTTTACTAAGTGCATTTGGATGTATACACGTTACCTATACCGAAACAACATTTTTTACAATTTTTGTCTGTCTGTCTGTCCGTCTGTCTGTCTGTCTGTCTGTCTGTCTGTCCGTCTGTCTGTCTGTCTGTCTGTCTGTCTGTCTGTCTGTCTGTTTGTTCCGGGTAATCTCTGAAATGGCTGGACCGATTTTGACGGGAATGTCACTGCCAGATAGCTGATGTAACAAGGAGTAACATAGGCTACGTATATTTTAGAAAAAAAAATTGGATCTCACGAAAAAAAATTAAAACCAATGTTGCAGCACAGCGCCTGATTAAGTTTGATAGCAACAACCTGCAATGCGTCCCGCGGGCTCAGAATGGGCAAGCAGGCTGTTGTCAACGGTTGTATTTGTTAAATACCACGCGAACGAAGTCGCGGGCAACAGCTAGTATGCTAAATATACGACTACGCAAACGTAAATTAAAAAACCAAATAAAATATTTAAAACACTGAAAAAATAAAACGTATAAAATTAAATTAAATTCGGCCTTAATTATTCATGGTTTGTTTTGGTTAGGTTCATAAAAGTTTTCAAGGCTACCTCTCTCCTCCCTCAATCAGTAAGCTTCTAAGTGCATAACAAAAGTGAATGACTTTACTGACAAATTATCAGTAAACAACATTTTTGATATAAATCAATGCTTTACCTATTATTATTAGTAAATATATTGTTTATTGTTAAATGCTATATCAATACTTCCGCTAGAATTTCAATTAATATGATTGTGGGCGTAATAGTGATGCAACTGCGTTTAAAAGTTTATTAGAAATGTTAGGCTGCTCACACATCAACGACTTTGGCTTCTAAACGGGCAGTCATATCTAACCTATTTAGGTTATGGCAAGGAAGAAAGCACAGACGCTAATATACCGGACGTGCACTTACTCTATGGCCCTTGTTAAATATAAGGCAGGTTTTCAAGCTGTCGTGACCCGTAGTTAAATACCCTACCTATCATAAAACGCAAGCGTGTAACCGCCCTTAGGTTTAATTGACACGTATCCGGCTAATGGAAATGGGCTTTCCTTTTTTACTTTTAATTAATAAAGCGATGTTCCATAATCTATGGCCGCGATAACGCCCCGATACCGTGTCGAAATAATCGTTATAATATTTAAATCGATACACGTATCGATTAAAATAATCGATAAGATATTATTTAGGATGAGAGTACCTACCATTTGTCTGGAACGGCGGAAATTGAACTCGAAGAATCTTCTAGTCAAGGTGGAAGCTCAGGTCAGTGGCGCGAAATTCAAAATGTCAATGGTTTTTATTTTTTTACGAAAAATTTGGACATCTTTACGATGTAATTTAGTGGTTTTCGATATTAGCATTCTATATATATTCTATATCGAAAACCACTAAATTACATCGTAAAGATGTCCAAATTTTTCGTAAAAAAATAAAAACCATTGTCATTTTGAATTTCGCGCCCTGACCCTAAGCTTCCCCCTTAAAACAAGTTGCGTATTATCGTGCCTGTATCACACGAAAAAAAAATATAACTATTTGTATGTTATTATTGTTCTTTTTAAGGTTGTCAGGCGGCTACAAAATAGTACAATTTTTGCCAGTGTGTTGATAATGATTTTAAAATGATAAGTACCCCTGATGATAATGATGATGAAATGAATCCCCTACCTCTATAAGCAAAGCTGTGGATGCTTTACTGATAATTTACCGGACATCTTGGCTGTACTTGAAAAGTCAAACCATACCGTTCCATTTTAATTTCCTTCGCTTGTGCTAATATTGTATCAACACACAATGGTGCCAGAAATCTCAATAATATTACAGATTATTTATCAAATAAACACATTTTTTTTTAAATAAAACAAAATTGACAACTTCACGGTTCACCTTTTCCAAACCAAAAGCCCCTAAGTACTTCTTCTTTCTTTACGAAATGAGATGCGATGAAATAAAATGGATATGAATATGGCCTCACCCACAACTTAGCGGGTATTTTGCCAACGCCAAGTAATTAATAGCAATTACACATTCAATAAATACACATTATAAATAAAATAATGGATGTGACATGAAGATATGAAAATGGCGTGTCTCCTCTAAGTAGTTTTTGCAGTGGTAATTGTCAAACTGTCAGTCTAATAAAAAAAAACTGGTGACAGCTCAGACATATTAGAACTATATTCTTAAACTAGGTTCAAATAACGATATTGTGTAATGAAAAGCCCTCTAAGCTTTCCCCCGCCATCTTGCACCAACTGTCAACACAGATAATAAATTAATGCTTCAAACTAAACGCTCGCGCGTTTTGTTCGCGCATCAAACGGCGCTCCGACGAAGGCGACCAACAATGCCGCGGGATTAGCTATGTCAGGTGAGACGGCGAACCATGAAAAATGTTCATTAATTTTACTTAAAACCTTTAAAAGATGCCGTACAAATATAGATTGAAGCGTTAAGTACTGTGAATTGATTGATAATAATTATAATTATGTTAGGCCTCCCTTCGATGCGAGGGGGATCAGGCCATCCATCACGCTGGCCTAGTGCGGGTTAGTGGACTTCATATGTTTTCTAGGGGTTCTCCCAAACATGCTGGTTCCCTCATGATGTTTTCGTCACCATTTAGCAAGTGATAATCATGGGTGGAAAATACATTTGACACATGAACGCCGGGGTTTGACTCTGCGATATGCCTCACCACTGCGAGAGTTCTCCCAATTTGGTGTCGAGTCACCTTCGTCCGTAGGAGAATTAAATACCCTCGAGTTACCCTACACGTGACCCTGGGTGGTGCCAACTAGGTGACAACTCTACTGGTGGTAGGCTTCGGCCGTGGCTAGTCACCACCCACTGAACAAAGCCATGTCGCCAAGCGGCCTAGCCGTGTTCCGGCATGATGTTCGGTGTTGCCGTTCATGGATGGCGGGTCAGATCAGCTGCGCTGCATGTGCCTAGTGAACTTGCCTATAATGTAATAAAAAAAAAAAAAAATTTGGCTGTGACAGGTTCTCGTGTTCCAAGTGCTAAATATACCTAAGAACGTCTTCAATTTTCTACCTCTTCTTCAGCCATTGTCCAGGTGCCATTTAATTAGACCTTCTTCTGCATCCGCCACTTTTATTCGTGTCAAGTGCTATCTCTATCCAGTTCGTTATCTCTTTTATCTTTCCTCTTACCTAAGTAGGTTTGAAATAACACTTATTAGCGACAAAAAGAAAAATATATAGAGTTCATCATGGATGGCGGGTCAGATCAGTTGCGCTGCATGTGCCTAGTGAATGTAGCGTCTCGATCTACTGCCGCCTTCCTACCTAGGCAAGTATGCTCCATCGCAGATCTCATCATCACTTACCATCAGGTGAGATCGAGATCAAATACTTGCCTACAATGTAATAAAAAAAAAAAAAAAAAAGAGTACGGAAGTTTATCCTGTAAATTCTTGGTGAATTGGCAGGAATCTCGCCTCCTATTGGGTCTTACGCCAAATTGGGGATATAGTGTACTTATTTGAAACCTTCAAGTACTATTGTCTCATCCCTAGGTATGCTGACGTCATAGTTTCGCAGTCGCGAAGTGATCCCGCGCCTCCAGTTGACCGCCTTGTGCAACAGACTATTGTTGCCGCTACACTAATGTGGACA
Source organism: Pheosia tremula (assembly GCA_905333125.1). NCBI lineage: Eukaryota > Metazoa > Arthropoda > Insecta > Lepidoptera > Notodontidae > Pheosia > Pheosia tremula. The sequence goes on from HG995425.1 coordinate 2,386,800, forward strand.
TACCACTAACACAACTAAGGTTTTGCATACTTCGACCTTTAATCGCCCAAACCACAGTGCGTTAAGTCCGGACTTAAACGTTCCGAAATTTCACGGGTTCGGTTTGAAACTGCATAATTCCCGGATACAATCCGGTCGCTCCATATGTTCATTTTACCTTTGTTGATTTTAAAAAACAATGGGGCCTCTATGGTCCTTCCAATAACGTGCCTACGTAATTTCAAGCCGACCACTACTTAAAAATCTGAGTTAATTAAAAAAATGCTTATTAAAAAATTACAATTCTCATTTTGTATCCGAAACGCTGCTTAAAGAGGTCATGCTTGAGCCGCAGTGTATGCCGAATATAAGGCTCAATTTGCGCGTCAAGTATGTCTATACTAATCGTTCGTAGGGCGAGCTCACTGGACCGTGAGCTGGCATACACTGCGCGTGATGTCGCGACTCGCGAGCGAGCGCATTGTAATTCAAAACAATGCAGGCGGCGCGGGGTGAAGGCACCAGCACTGTTTACGATTGGAGACCTTAAAATTCCAGGGTCCAAAGTCCTAAGTCTAAGGCCTCAGCCTCGAATTTAGCGGGCAGCGGGGCGGCGGCGGCGGCGGCGCGGGAGCGGCAGGATCTTATGCGTAAAATCAAATGGACCTGTTCTCGAAAACAGCGGCGTGGCAGCGGCGCGGGGCGGCCAACGAGCTGCGCTCCCGCGCCGCTACCGCCGCGCCGCCCCGCTGCCCGCTAAATTCGAGGCTGAGGCCTTAAGGTGGAAGCGCTAGGTCAGGGCGCGAAATTCAAAATGTCAATGGTTTTTATTATTTTACGAAAAAATTGGACACGTTTACGATGTAATTTAGTTTTTCGCGATATTGGCATTCTGCATTGGATGTCTCGATGTATATTAAGTTTGGTTAAAAAAATACCTAAAGCGATACAATACTCAAAAGTTAGTAAAAGTATGTAGCTGTTTTTACAAAAACCATTGTCATTTTGAATTTCGCGCCCTGACCTAGCGCGTGCACCTTAAAAATTGGTATCATAATTCGTGACAGATTTCTCACACCCAAAATTAGACCTCAAGCACTGACCGGCTGGACTGGCGATAGACATCGTCGTTTTGGGACAATTTTTTTTTTCATGTTGGCGCTGATAGTAGTGATAGCAGGAAGCGAGTGTCCACGGAACCAATTACGTAGGTTTGACAGGTGACAAGAATGTCGCTCCATCAACGCGACGGCCATTTGCACAAATGTCAAATTTGGTTTTCTTAAAAAAAAATCCATGAATCGTTTAAACATCGCGAACGATATTTCTAAGTATTCTGTTATAAAAAAAAAACATTTTTATAAGTAAATCCGCAATCGTAGGTGACGTCGGATATGACGTCATATTCGCGGAAATTAGCAACCGACTGCAGTAAACACAACGCTATAAATAATATTCCCCGGTTACAATAAAGTCGATGCATCATGAAATTCTGAAAAAAATAATACGTAACTACAAAACTAAACGAAAAAGTTGACAAGCCGAGGGTCAGTGGTGGGTCCTCTTTCCCCATAGGTTAACAATGGATTTCCGCCAAGTATCGCCTAGTTCTATCAATTATACAAAACTAAACAATTGTTTGAAACATAATAATATATAATATGTGGAATTACTAGAGGCGTGTTAAGTATATACAATTGGATGGATGGCGGGTCAGATCAGTTGCGCTGCATGTGCCTAGTGAATGTAGCGTCTCGATCTACTGCCGCCTTCCTACCTAGGCCAGTATGCTCCATCGTAGATCTCATCACTTACCATCAGGTGAGATCGAGATCAAATACTTGCCTATAATGTAATAAAAAAATAAAAAAAAATTCGTTACTAGGAACTACATTTCTTCTTTGTCTTTTTTAGGTTGGCATTCGGCTACAAAATAGTGTAATTTTGCTAATTGTGATTGAATTATATGTACCCGTGATGATAATGATAATGTTGATGAAGATGATGATGATGAAATGAATCCCCACCCCTATCAGTAAAGCTGTGAATAATTTCCTGAAATTTTACCGGACATCTTGGGAGAACTTGAAAAGTCAAGTTATACTATTTTGTTTCAATTTCCCTCACTCGTGCACGTTTATGAACACACAATGGTTAATAATAATTCCAGCCCTTTTTAATCTCCCACTGTTGGGCACGGGCCTCCCCTCAATGCGAGCGGGATTAGGCCATAGTCCACCACGCTGGGCCAGTGCGGGACGGCGAACTTCACACATCTTTCGAGGGGTTCTCTCAGACATACAGGTTACCTCGCGATGTTTTCCTTCACCGTTCAGCAAGTGGTAATCGTGGTTGAAAGTGAGATTCGCACACGAAATCCAGAAATCGCAGAGGTGCGAGTCGGGGTTTGAGCCTGCGATCCTCGTTACCGAGGCAAGCGTTCTACCAACTTGGCTATCACTGCTACCAATAATTGGTTGCAATGACATAAGAATTGTAATTTGACGGATTTTATTTAATTTTTATTTCTTCCTTCTTCCCTTACTTCCTTGACATAAAAGGGTCATATATGTATAGCCATTAAAACGCATGTAATGAGCTCGTAATACGGAATATTATAAATGTACTGATGATCTTTATATAGATCAAAAGCTGTTAAAACGTTTATGTAACACGTGTTTCAATGCAGCGTCAAAATTAGCTTCCAAATAAAATGTAATGCATGCAAATATTCTAGGCAAGTATGCTACATCGTAGATCTCATCGTCACTTAACATCAGGTGAGATCGAGATCAAATACTTGCCTATACTGCAATAAATAAATAAAAAAAAAATATCGTTTCATAGGTGTTGGGTATATATTTGAGGGGAGGAACGTTAGGTCCGTGGAGACCACGGGAGCTTATCAGATGAAGAACCCTGGTGGAGACACCTGCGGTGCCCACGACCCCAAGTCTGCTAACAAATTCGATTCATAATCGAACAGCAAGCGCATAGTAACTGTCACTTTGACAGATATTGTATGGGATATCTGTCCAAAGTGACGGTTACTATGCGGTTGCTATTTGATTATGAATCGATTGTGTTAGCAGACTTGGGCCTCAGAAGGCTGGCAATAGTTTTGGGCGGCACATCAGCATTGCCATTTAAAATAGCAACACTGGCACCCTGCCACCCGATAGTAGTAGAGAATTGCTGGATGCTTTTTGATATACTTATTTTTTTTCTCGTAAGTAAGTAAGTACTTATTTATATTTTTGATTTGTAAATATTTTAGTTTATTTTGCAATATATATATATATATATAAGTATATAACTTAAAAAAATATCGGAAAAATGATCGTCTACTTACATTCCCTATACAAAGTGATTTGCTGCTATAAATCGCATTTTAATGCGACTGTAACTGCACGATGCCAGTGTCGTATTTGTCTATGCATTTATTTTTTAATAAACAAAAGTGAACGATGCAGCACCTAACCCTGTTAAAGTCCCTCTGATGGTGAAAAAATTAAAAAAAAATTTTTTTTATTATAAACCGATCCCTAAAGTATCTGCTGTTTACATAAACTCCTGCCGATGAGAGATGCGTTCCGTACGCTATCGACTTAATTTTAGATCATTCGTATAGTTTTATTCCTCCAAATTCATATAAATTTTCAGTTGAAAATGTTTTGCAAGTTATGCCAATAAATCGAGCTGGTGACAACACTTGCTAGGTACTTGTTCCTTGCGTACTGTTTTCGTGTAAACCGAGCTTTAGAGGCAGTGGGGAGTTCAGTTTTTAATAAATAAGGCTCTTCGTCTGAGCTTAGAGCATGAAATGAATAGGTAACTTTAAGGTCGGTAGCTACTTTGGGCGTTATTTGATGGATATAATTATAATGCTTAACCCTTAATAGCCTAGAGTTTCAATTTTGATACCAATCTTTTAAACCGAATGTTCACATTACTTTTAGATTTTTTTTATAGGTTGGCTGTACGTATTTTACTGTTGTATAATATTCTTTCCAACGAAATTAAAAAAAAAATCAAATGTCATTATTATTAAACACAGTAATATTAAAAATAAATCACTTTCCTAATTTAAATAAGTTGACTAAAAGTAAGTAACTAGGTGCAATATATTTAAAATTGAATCTGGTCAAAAACCGTGAAATAATGTTGTCCCCGCCATTTGTAAAAAAAAGAAGTAATTAAAATATACTTATAAATGCAACATACTTAATGGCATCCATGATTATTTCCAAGAAAAGCTGCCTGCCATAACATAGATTCAATAATCTTACTGAACCGCTTTTTGATAATTATTTTTAATTTTCAATGACAATTTATATTTTCAATTACAAAAAATGGCTTACTACTTTAAAATTTCTTTCGGCATCACATTTTTATACGAAAGTATTATTATTTTCTTTTTAACAATATTTCATTTAGAAAAAAAATACCTCATAGAGTTTATCACATCTCGACCTCTCCTTAATAATAAGCTGATCCAGTAATCGCATGACATCATACAAACTGATACAAATTACAGAGCCTCCATTCACAACAGGATCTTCTTTGTAATTATATCGCGAGTTATAATTAAGTAATGTACTTATTTATTGAATTTGCAACAAGCATATTCATTATTATTGCTCCAGCTAAGTATTACAAAGTTTTATTTGCCTTCTTGCCTGTACCAATCTAAGTACTAACTGGACAATAATCTATGAAAAATTCTCTATACATAATTTTCTCTAGGGTTTTCTCTCTCTTATCTACGGCGCCTCCTCGACATCGTTTGTTTTAAAAAGTGTTCTGAGGATTAAAATTAAATTATAATTATATAAATCTCAAGAAGTCTATAATTTTCACCCCAGGGCCCTTGTTATAGTTACCACTAACAATGCACGTTTTCTGAAAAAAAGGTTAAAATAATTTTTTTTTAATCTGTGCACCTTGCGAAAACTATCTCGTGTAAAAATTTGAATGAAACTAGCATAGTGATTGCATTACTTACATCCTTGGTTAGTTTTAATATCTCAAAAGATGACCTTTAATCGTGCACCAGATAAAATTGTGGTGTAAAAAATATGTGTTGTAATTCTGTTTGTAATGAGAATTTTTCGGAGATTACAGTTATGTCGTGATAATTCTGTGAATATAGATAATGTATGCATGCATTTAAGTATCAACTACTCACCCGTTCGCACCCACAGAAGTCTCCTTAGCCGTCACTCCATTATAATGCACCCGATTTTCCACCTCACCGTCTATCAAGTCGTCTGTCATAATAAAATTACTAATATCCTTGTTCAAGCGACGTCTTAAATATTTAATTTCACTTATTTTAGTTCTGTCTGTCATATTATTGTGTCTATGGCGAATGTGAGCGACGTTTTGAATTTTTAAATGTGGAACGTCAATGACTTCAGTGTCCAGTTCGCAATTCGTGGTGCCGAGCAGGAACAGGATTAATATAGGTGTTTTAAACATCTTCCCCCACGATATCAGTTTCGCTATGCTCGACTTTTTCTTTGCTTTCGGCGATTTGAGTTCCATTTTTAATCTGTAAATAAAGGTATAGTATTATTTTTTTATTCTTTCTTTGTTCTTTTTTTAGGTTGCCAATCGGCTCCAAATAGTGCCAGTTTGGCCAGTGAGCAGAACAGAGCAAAACAGGGTGAGCTGTCACTTTTACTTGTCTATTGACATGCACGCCAGGCAATATAAGGCCTATGTTACAGATTATGTCGTCGTGGGTCGCTCTATCACTTTCTTAACTCATAGGAGAGAATAAAACAAAATGTATATTATTAAGTCATAGACTAGTCATTTCCTTTTTTTTTTAAGTTGGCAAGTGGCTACGAAATAATGCCAATTTCGCCAGTGTCGCGTATTTATTAATAATTGTATTAAAATTATAAGTAGGTACTCCTGACGATGAAATGAATCGCCTATCATTATAAAACTGTGGATACTTAACTAATAACTTCTCAAGTTACCTACCTACTACGCATTAAGATATAGGTACAAGTATATGTATTTACGAGATATCTGTTTCACGTGCGTTGAACTGCATTATTGCATATCGTTGACATATGAATCTGTAATCTTTGTGGTTGTTCGCTAAGCATTTTGCACTTCTAAACAATATCATTGTCTCCTGACTGAGAACTGACTATTCTGAGAATTATTTACAAACTACGCGTCGAATTCCATAATATAATAATTAACTAATTATAACTAATTAACCATAGAATATAAAATACAAAGAATAACCATCAATTGATGCGCTTACTAATGATAAACATTTATTTTATACATCTATACATATAAATAAAATTGGAGTGTCTGTTTGTAATATTAAAATAACCGCTTTTTACTTAGTGCATTTGGCTGTATACACGTTACATATACCGAAACAATATTTTTACAATTTTTGTCTATCTGTCTGTCTGTCCGTCTGTCTGTCTGTCTGTCTGTCTGTCTGTCTGTCTGTCCGTCTGTCCGTCTGTCTGTCTGTCTGTCTGTTTGTTCCGGCTAATCTCTGAAATGGCTGGACCGATTTTGACGGGACTTTCACTGGCAGATAGCTGATGTAACAAGGAGTAACTTAGGCTACTTTTATTTTAGAAAAAAAATAGGATCTCACGAAAAAAAATGAAAACCAATGTTGCAGCGCAGCGCCTGATTAAGTTTGATAGCAACACCTGCAATGCTTCCCGCGGGCTCAGTATGGGCGGGCAGGCTGTTGTCAACGGTTGTCTTTGTTAAATACCACGCGGACGAAGTCGCGGGCAACAGCTAGTTTAATATATATAATACTAATATTTACAAACTAATATAACTTAAAAAGAGTATAGAAAAGCTACAAAATGTGTAAAAAATTTGGCCCATGCGGTAGCGTGCCCAAAATGCTGGCCGCATTTCCTCGCTGAATAGCCAAAGCGACTCGCTGAGCGAGGAAATGCCCAGCCCTTGGGTCGCCGGTTGCGTCGACCAATCTTGTAGAAAGATTTTCTACAAAATTAATGGTGCTTGGGCCCCATGGACCTAGGGTCTCGACTCCAAACGGAACGAATATGTATTCGGAGCCGATAACTGAATACCTGCGCCATCAATTAAAGTTTGTTCTATATAAGGTTTAACAAACATTTTGTAAAACATTGTAACAAGGCCGATAGTAGGTTAAGTTAACGTTCCCAAAGAAATAAATCAAATTATATGGCCAAACGGTACTGGTTAGCATTGTTTAAAAAAAACAAACATCAATTACACAATTATTGTATACACTAGCTGTTGCCCGCGACTTCGTCCGCGTGGTATTTAACAAAGACAACCGTTGACGACAGCCTGCTCGCCCATTCTGAGCCCGCGGGACGCATTGCAGGTTGTTGCCATCAAACTTAATCAGGCGCTGCGCTGCAACATTGGTTCTAATTTTTTTTCGAGAGATCCTATTTTTTTTTCTAAAATAAAAGTAGCCTAAGTTACTCCTTGTTACATCAGCTATCTGTCAGTGAAAGCCCCGTCAAAATCGGGTAATCTCTGAAAAGAGATTACCCGGAACAAACAGACAGACAGACAGACAGACAAAAATTGTAAAAAATGTTGTTTCGGTATTGGTAACGTGTATACATCCAAATGCACTTAGTAAAAAGCGGTTATTTTAATATTACAAACAGACACTCCAATTTTATTTATATGTATAGATGTATTGATGAAGCCGGGACCGCCTGCTCAACGTGCCCTCTGACGCACTGAACGAATTGAAAAAAAAATAATTTTACGGATTTTATCACGTTTGTTCTGTTTTTACGTTCTCGACGTTTCGGCCACAGCGACTGTGGTCACGGGAGGACCGAGGTTGTTGACGTCCCAGTGTCATAGTTTGACTGGGGTAGCCTCATATTTAGTTTTTGCTTGCGGTCCGATCTACGCAGAAAGTGCTCACAGCGTCTTGAGGTCTTGCAATGGTGCGCTCGGTTTTGGATTTAATTATTTTAATTACCATTTCCCAAGTCGGTGGTAGTGCCCAGCAATCTTTCGTATTAAAATTAAGATGTTTTATAATTTCAATGGCCTCACGTATCATCCTTGGTCGGAATCGGTGTTCTTTTGCGAGGATCTGTGGTCGATCAAATCTGATACAATGGCGGGTGCGATCCTGTACATGTTCACAGATAGCAGACTTAAAATCCTTAAAATTCGTTTTATTTTAAAAAAAAGAGCAACCATGGAGTTTCTCGCCCGTTCTTCTCCATAGGAACGGCATTCCGAACGGGCGGTAAAGTTGTGGCTTAGCATTTTGTAACTTTTAACCCTTAGTAGCCTGATTTACGAAAGTGATTTTTTTTAATATTACTGTGTGTAATGTTACTGTGTTTAATAATAATGACATTTGATTTTTTTTAATTTCGTTGGAAAGAATATTATACAACAGTAAAATACGTACAGCCAACCTATAAAAAAAACGAATAGTAATGTGAACATTCGGTTTAAAATATTGGTATCAAAATTGAAACTCTAGGCTATTAAGGGTTAACGATTCAAAAGTGTTGTACTTAATAGTTTACATGAATAAAAAATATTCTAATTCGAATTTCAATGTGTAGTATTCGCGTGAATATAAGAAATCAGCGCTGAGCTGATTATAATTATTGTCAGGTGACATTATAATTAGTTCAGTGCTGTGTCATTGTTAATTAGCACACAGTACAATTGTTTGTCAATCTATTCAAAGGACAGATTACTTGTAATGATGTTGTAATAGATTAATATGTGTAATAGTTCGGCGGCAAGTGCTCCGATTCGAAAATGACGGACGTTTTGGCGGGAACTTGAAGTGTTTTTGCAACAAAAAAAAATCAATAAATAATGTATTTTTTTTCTTTCTCTAATGGCCTTTAAATAATGTCTAATATTGGTGGGGTGGTAGGCATTGGGACTTTTTGACGTGAAATTGACAATTTTGTTTTATTTTCCCAAAAAATATGTCTCTGATAAATAAAATGTATAATAGTAGTGGGATATTAACGATTGTGTGTTCATAAACGTGCACGAGTGAAGGAAATTGAAACAACATAGTATAACTTGACTTTTCAAGTTCCCCCAATATCTCCGGTAATTTTTTTTTTATTTTTTTTTTATTACATTATAGGCAAGTATTTGATCTCGATCTCACCTGATGGTAAGTGACGATGAGATCTACGATGGAGCATACTTGCCTAGGTAGGAAGGCGGCAGTAGATAGAGACGCTACATTCACTAGGCACATGCAGCGCAACTGATCTGACCCGCCATCCATGAATGGCAGCACCGAACATCATGCCGGAACACGGCTAGGCCGCTTGGCGACATGGCTTTGTTCAGTGGGTGGTGACTAACCACGGCCGAAGCCTACCACCAGTAGAGTTGCCACCTGGTTGGCACCACCCAGGGTCACGTGTAGGGTATCTCGAGGGTACTTAATTCTCCTACGGACGAAGGTGACTCGACCCCGAAAATTTTCAGTAAAGTCCACACATCAGATATCCCATACAATATCTGTCAAAAGTGACAGTTACTATGCGGTTGCTGTTCGATTATGAATCGATTGTGTTAGCAGACTTGGGGCCCGGTTGGTGTGTTCGTCTGGCGATATGTATTTATGTCTCCGCGCCGCGACATACTCGCGAATGTCAACCGGTCATATAGGATCGCACGCGACACGTCGAGTGCTCGTTCCCGTGACGTGCACAAATAACCTGAGTGGCGCGGGCAATGGATGAATTTATTAATTATCGCGTCGACGCGGATTTCATTATAATTATTTGCCTACATACGAGCAAGTTCGTGACCTTTATTAGCATGCGACGCCTATACGTACTTCCTTATAGAATTAATGTTATAATATCAAGTCGGAATAGGCGCGGATTCGCTCTGGGGGGGTCATATTATGTTGGTGAAGTCCGCCAACCTCCACTGGGCCAGCGTGGTGGACTCTGGCCTAATCCCCCTAACATTGAGGGGCGTGCCCAACGGTCTGGTATTATTATTGTTATAACTAATTATTAATATGAAGTCGTAAACATATTATAATTTCATGCGTTTCTATCGTTTAATTGGAGAAAATCGTACGAGTATACCGTGTCATTATTACATACATAATATATTTAAATTTATAATGAAATCGCCTTCATATTGCTTTAATTGCTATCATTCTCTAGTGGTAGGTTTGTCCATAGAGTTCTACTTCTTTTATTATGTTGGTTGGCAACAAAATAGTGCTATGTTTGCCAGTGTCAAGTAAAATGTTGCTTCGTTATTTTAAATAATAGTACTTCTGATGATAATAATGATGATGAAATGACTCCGCTGTGATGACTGAAAATTTACCAGACATCTTGGGACAACTTGACCTTCGCTCGTGCACGATTATGAACAATTATTAATATCCAACCAATATTGCACATTTATAATAAACTAGCTGTTGCCCACGACTTCGTCCGCGTGGTATTTAACAAAGACAACCGTTGACAACAGCCTGCTCGCCCATTCTGAGCCCGCGGGACGCATTGCGGGTTGTTGCTATCAAACTTAATCTGCCAGTGAAAGTCCCATCAAAATCGGTCCAGCCATTTCAGAGATTAGCCGGAACAAACAGACAGACAGACAGACAGACAAAAATTGTAAAAAATGTTGTTTCGGTATAGGTAACGTGTATACATCCAAATGCACTTCCAACAGACACTCCAATTTTATTTATATGTATAGATAAAAAGATTTACAACTTTAATTTCCCGCTTAAAAGTAGACATACCTAATAGGGATTACATTGTAGCGTGCAGGGCTAACAGGCTCGCTACAAACCTTTTTCCACTCCCTTAAACTCATTTAACTATAAATTATAACCTTTTCTTAACCTTTGTTTACGTTTTCGCAGGTGACATACGCGTTTGGTGTGGCCAATGTGAAATTTGATTCACATTGCCCATAGCAGACAGTGTGGCCGCTTGATAAAATGAAAGCAAAGAGAACCTTTTTAATTAATCATATTCATTAAATTCTTTTATTATTAAATTACGCAACTTTACATTTGCACTGATATTTTTAGGTAATTAATATATAATTTGGTAAAATTGTAAATTAGTAATGTGAAAATTGATCCTTGTAAGTACCCAAATCCGATTTGTCTTTGGGAAAGGATTAATTTAAAAAGTTAAGAGTTGTCATCCATCTTAACGGTCACTTTCCTCGACGAATCCAGTAAAACAAGATGTAAAACTACATCTCAAATAAACAGTGAATACTGTTGGTCTAAATGGCCTGTATATTGTTTATTTTGGACGCCCTTTGGCGTCTACCTATTACTTTAAAATGAACATTCAATTATTACTTTGAAATGGTTATCCAAATATTACTTTAGAATAATGGTCTAAAGTACCATTTTTGTGATTGGTTCATATTAGCCATGAAGTAACCTCACTTTTCATCCAATCCATGATGACCTATTGCTAAATGGTTGGAAAATTGTACTTGTAAGCGTGCAATAATGACGCAGTAACTTCCGGGGTTTGTTACCTCTTTAACGGCTTGGGGCTTAGCCCACAAGCATCGCCATGCCTGGTCGTGCGGCTGCACCCAACCTACACCTCCGGTGACCGGCCTTTTCTTTCCCGACCCGTGAGAGAAACGTGGACTGGAGACAGGAGCACGGCTCAGTGTACATGTATACCTACCATATAATAAGCACTATGTAAGTACTTTTACGTTTTGTGTAGGAAACACGTGTCTTTTCTTTCTTTTTTTTTCTCCATTGTGTTTTTTTTGTGCTTTTTTTTGGATTAATTATACAACCAGTATTGATACAAATGTGTTTTTATTGAACATAACCTCCAAACAGACAAGATATGGTATACCGCCTTGAGATTAAAAGCCCCAATCTCTACTGACTGATATCCGTGCTAGTTTGTGATCTGATGCCAGGCGCCCGAGTTCTTGGTAATATTTTTTTCCTTTTTTTTTTCTTATAGGCACAGATCCACCTTCTTTCTTGACATTATTTAAAATTTGTTTAGAGGTTGGAGCCGCTTGCGCATCCATACCCATTTGCAATGGTTCTTTCTGGGTGTTGGGAGGCCTTCTGCTGACCTACCCAGGATGACACGCTGCAAAATGGCTTCCTCAGCAGGAACTTGAATATGTTGTCTGGTTGGAATAATTCAATAAACACTTTATTTTGGTTGTCTTAGAACAACATTTTTTTTCATTTCTACAAATTTGCTTTATATAATGTTTTCAGTTGAGGAAATAAAATAGACATTGTTTTTCTTATTTGTGTTACTCCCATTGTGTAATCCTTTATACGGGTGAGTACTTATTATATTACTTTTGTATTTAGAACTTTTTGACCATTGTCATCGCATTGCCACTGTGGTGATATTGCGTTGCCATTGCATTGTTACCGAGATCGCACTGCACTGCCATCGCGGTATTACTATGATGCCATAGCGCTGCCAATGTGTTGTTTATTTCTTTTGTGTTTTTTCTTGTCAACATAGAAGGAAATATAGCATTGTGAAGCAGTTTTGTTAATCTAGTATTACAAAGTGAGTAATTTTGTTGTACAACATTAAGGTTGTGACTTTTGACAGTCGCTCTGTGTATATGCTTATAAATCTTTTAGGTGTAACAGTTCTGCACATAGCGAGTGCTGAATTTAATAAACTTAAATTGTCATTTGACTTAACTTTGTAAAAATAAAAAACTTAATTTTCATTTTTAAACTTAAACGTTTAAATATTTAAACTTAAAACTATTTAATTGTTGTTTATAAGTAGTTAACTTATAAGAATAATTTAAAATTTCTTTAAATACTTTGTTATTTGCAAAATAATTAAATATATTTTGTAAACATAGAGAAGCAACCGGAGAAACCTGGAGAGAAGTTAGATGTTAGTGCAGGCTCAGGCCCATCAAATAGAACACAGGACTCTGTTGTTGAGGCTCCAGGTGAGCAAAACATAATTAATACAGAAAATTTAGTGGATATTGAGCAAAATATTGGTGCACATGTAATCACAAATAATTCTTTACGGATGGACAACATAAACTTAGACAGTCATAATTCCACTCGTTTTTCACAACCAGTGGCGAACCACTGTCAATATCATAAAGCTTACGATTTAACTAAACTTAATTTAACTTTTGATGGACGTAGCTGTCCAATTGAGTTCCTTACACGTTTGGCTGAGTTAAAATTAGTAAAGGGTTTTACGGATCAACATTGTTTATCAGCTATACCCGTTTTACTTACTGACTTAGCTTTGAAATGGTATAGGGGTAGGAAAGATCACCTGTACAATTGGGAACAATTTAAGTTCGACTTAATCGAACAGTTTACCCCCAAGGACCGAAATTATACTTTAGAACATATGTTGAGAACCCGACAACAACAAAACAATGAAACATTGTCGGAGTTCATTATAGAAATTATGGATATGTCTTCCAAGTTACCTTTACCTCTTACGGAGAGAATTTTAGTAGATATCATTAGACATAACATGTTACATTGTTATGCTTTCCACTTGGTAGGTCGAGAGATTATTACTTTGAATGGACTTATGCAGTTGGGTAAGGATGTAGATGCTTATCGTTCCTCGAATCCAAGTTCATCATCTATTCGTACCAACGAAGTGGTAGGTGACAGCAAGGTAGTTGCGTCTGAACGTAAAGTACTGACTTGTTTAAAGTGTAAACAAGTTGGTCATTCATTTAGGCAGTGTCGAAAGGTACCCGGTGTTTGTTGTTTCACATGTGGAGAGCCAGGTGTTTTGACTAGGGATTGTACTAGATGCAAGTCGCCGTCTTCGAAAGATTTAAAGTCAAAAAACTTGTAAAGAGGCGTGTCGGCATGCTTTTTAATATAAAAAGGAGCGTGGACTCGTCTAGGCCAAGTAACACTATTTCCAAATTCAATTCCCATTCGGACAGTGATGTTAAATTAGATTCTAGACCATATATGTTGTTTTCAGTGAAAGGGCATGAATTTCTGGGACTTTTAGATTGTGGAGCCGAAGTTAGCGTCTTGGGAAATAATTCTCATTTAGACTTTGTTAAAATTGGTTTTAGTCTTGAAACTTCCCTTGTTCCAGTTTCTGTTGCTGATGGCAGAAAGCAGGAAGTTATTGGTTGTATGCAATTACCTGTACGGTGTTTGAATCGCGTTCGGCAGGTCAAATTTCTTGTTATACCTTCAATAGCCGGTAACATTATTCTGGGCAATGATTTTTGGAGAATGTTTGATTTCTATTCTGGTTTACATAAAAATATAGCTTTTGTTAATTCTAGTGGAGAACCTTTTGAAATAGCCACCTTAACTTCTATGGCGGATTTATCCCCTCAGGAAAAATCTCGTTTATACTCAGTAGTTAATTTATTTAAAGATATTTCATATGAGCACAAAGGCATTGGTAAAACTGACCTTGTTCAACATAAAATAAATACAGTTGGTGAACCGATTAAACAGCGATACTATCCTTTGAGCCCAGCTAAATTAAAAGATTTAAATGTAGAAATTGATAAAATGTTAGAAGAAGGAATAATTCAGCCTTCTAAATCACCATGGAGTAGTCCATTGGTTATGGTTACAAAGAAAGATGGTAGCCTTAGAGTATGTTTAGATTCAAGAAAGTTAAATTCAGTAACTATTAAAGATTCTTATCCACTTCCCTTCATTTCTAGAATTTTGGTAAATCTAAAAGGAGCTTCGTTCATATCCTCGATAGATCTTTCGAAAGCATTTTATCAAATCTTTTTGGAAGAATCTTCAAGAGAGAAGACTGCTTTTGTAGTTCCTGGCAGAGGTCTCTTTGAGTTTGTTAGAATGCCGTTTGGTTTGACCAACGCTCCAGCCGAGATGCAGAGGTTGTCGGATCGCTTGTTTGGACCCGAATTTGATGAAAATTTGTTCTGTTTTCTTGATGATTTTATTTTGGTAAACGATAATCTTCAGGATCATTTAGCTTTATTAGAAAAAGTATATCTTCGTTTAAAAGAAGCAGGTTTAACAATTAATTTAACAAAATCTGAGTTTTGTAAAGAACGTTTAAACTATTTAGGTTATGTAGTTGACAAGGATGGTCTTCATACCGATCCTTCTAAATTAGAAGCTATTAAGAATTTTCCCACTCCGAAAACTGTTAAAAACGTACGTAGTTTCATTGGTTTATGTTCTTATTATAGAAGATTTATTCCCAATTTTTCAGATATTGTGTCCCCATTAACTAAATTAACGGGGGGTAAAAAAGGCATTAAAATTATATTAACTTGGAATTCAGAGGCTGACCACTCTTTTAATACTTTAAAAGAGTCATTAATTACCGCACCTGTGTTGCGATGTCCAAATTTTGAAAAACCTTTTTATCTTCATTGTGATGCTAGTGGCGTTGGAGTCGGTAGTGCTTTAATGCAAGAAGACGAAGACGGTCATTCCCATCCTATAGCTTATTTTTCCAAACTTTTATCCAAAGCTGAACGCAATTATAGTGTTACAGAAAGGGAGCTTTTGGCAGTACTTTTGTCCATTGAACATTTTAGACCTTATATAGAAGGCATGGAATTTACTGTAGTTACGGATCATGCTAGTTTAAAATGGTTAATGAGTTTAACTAACCCCTCAGGAAGGTTAGCTCGTTGGTCTACTCGTTTGTCACAATATAAATTTAAAATCATACATAAAAAAGGTAGTACTCATTCAGTTCCTGATGCTTTGTCCAGGGAAATTGCAGTTATCACTATTACCCCGGTGCCTGACAGTGTCAGTGACCCATGGTACTGTAAAATCTTTAGAGATTGTCAGAAATTCCCATCTAAATTTAAAAGTTATAAAGTTGATAATGAAATCTTATATAAATTTGTAAAATCTAAAACTCCTTTGTCGGAAAACCTTTGTTGGAAGATAGTTATTCCCAATGAAGATGTAATAAATACCATAAAGGAGAATCATGATGATATAAATTCTGGTCATTTTGGAATACATAAAACTATCTCAAAACTTAAATTGCATTATTTTTGGCCAAAGATGTTCAAAGATGTTAAAGATTATATAAGTAAATGTGACATATGTAAAGCCTATAAGCATTCCAATTCCCCTCCATTAGGTTTGATGACTAATCCTAAATTAGTTAGTACCCCTATGTCTATGTTTTCCATAGATCTTGTTGGTCCACTTCCACGTTCTTATACAGGACATAACTTTATTTTATCTGCAGTAGATGTTTTTTCCAAATTTTGTTGGATTTTTCCTTTGAGAAATGCAACCACTCAATCTATTATTAAAATTCTTGAAAAAGATATATTCTTGCAATTTGGTTGTCCTAAAGTCATTATTAGTGACAATGGAACTCAGTTTACTTCTAAGTCATTTAAGGAATTTATTAAAAGCTATAACATTCCAAAGATATTCTATAACACTTTGTATACACCACAGAATAATCCTGTGGAAAGATTTAATAAAACTATAGAAACTTGCATATCATGTTATGTTGACAATGATCATAGAACTTGGTCTAAATTTCTTCCTCATATACAAGCTGCTATTAATGGCACTATTAACTTAGTTACAGGTTTCACACCTAATTTTCTTATGTTTGGTAGGGAAACAATTTTAGATGGTTCCTTACATAAATTTTCATCTGCAATTAGTTTGTCAGATCTTACCATTGCTGATCGCAATGATTATGGTACTTTGTTAGCTACCCTTGGTGGTATTTTTGACCAAGTGGTAGAAAATTTAACTAAATCTTATAAGAGAAATTCTCGTTATTATAATAAATCGAGGAAAGTCATTTCTTATGGTGTTGGTGATGTTGTGTGGAGAAGGAACTTTGTTCAGTCGAATGCTGCTCACTTCTTTTCTGCAAAGCTTGCACCTAAATTTGTAAAATGTAAAATCATAACTAAAATTTCAGATAATGTTTATGTATTGAAGGACATAAATAAGAATACTTCTGGTAAATTTCATGTCAAAGACATACTTAAAATATAAATTAAACTTTTCCAATCTTTTCCAATTTCCAATTTATTTATTACAAGAGTTGTTCCATCAATATCAACAGATGTATTCTTGGGAATGTTACTCCTTGAAAGATGATGTATGATATGTTATGAAAGGAATGGAGTAGTATGTATGGTGATGTATTAGGTTTCCTAAGGTTTACATAAAAACTTAAATATGTACTCTGTCATAAGTAGTTTTCCTTCAATTTTCTTTTGGATAATTAATATCAATTTAATGGCAAGTTAGCTTAGCAATTACCTTAACACTATAAGATCTTATCTTGTTTTATTTCCTGAGTTCCTTACTCAGAAAATACAACTTTGTATATTTTTGTATTTACTTTGTACATGGTAAGTGTATTTTACACTATTTTTTTTTGTGTTTTACATACATAGTTTAGGTTTAGGTTGTAAAGTCCTTATTTCTAGCATATACTCGGACATGACAATCTTTTTCCTTTGGTCTGATCAACCTTTTGGATTAGACTAACCTTTTCTTGTGTATCACACATGTACTTATCCCTTTTTAAAGGATTTTTGAAACCTTTTCTTGTGTTTAGCACATGTACTTTTTCCTTTTTAAGGAATCTTTAGTTATCTTTCTTGTGTATTACACATGTTCTTTCCTTTTAGGAAACTTTTTTAGGGACTCTTTTAGTAGTCCAATTTTTTTTTTTTGAGTGTGACTCGGTTGTAGTCCTCCTATTTGTTTTGTCCTTATGTGGAATGACATAAGTGGCATCTTTTTCCTTTTGATACCTTTATATCTGGTTCAGTGCGTCAGTTCAGGGCGAGGGTGCTTACTGAACTGAACAGTAGTATACTGACCACATAATTTGATAGGCAACTTTTTTGTGAGTAATTAGATACTCCACCTTTTTTGTGAGTAATTAGATACTCCACCTTTTTTGTGAGTAATTAGATACTCCACCTTTTTTGAGAGTAGTTAGGTACTCTTTCTTCTACATACTTCTCTGTGGTATTTTGTCGAGTCTTCAACTCGAGGCGATAGTGCTCACCGAGTTGAACAGTAGTATCTCGCAAACCCATGAGTTAGTCTTGCTAGTTTCTAGTAAACATTTTAGTATAACTTTTTTATAAGTTATCTTTTTCCCTTTCCAGTCATTTTGATTGTAAAGTTTGTTATCATACAAACATTCTTCATGGTGGGTTACACATAATGGAAACGTTAGTGTTTACCATTTTGTGTCAGTAGTATCCCAACATCAAGTAATGTATTGTTATCTCTTTAATTATCTTTCTTTTCCTTTGATAAGATTAGTTAATTTTGTAAGGATTGCTTATAATAGAAACGTTTGTGTTTACTATTATTCGCCAGTAGAATTCCCCAAAAAGTAAACTAATTTTGTTAATGTAATTAAACATAACCTTAGAAAACCTCTTTTTGTTTTAACTTCCTTAAAGTATGTATTCTGGTACATTCGGTATAAGGATAATATATTTTGTAAACTCCTCATATTCCTTTTCTTCGAAAAAGCTTTAATGAGTGGGTGGAAATGAGATTTCAGGATCAGCTGTCTTCCAGTTTCTTCCCATACTTACTTTTCTTAATTTTTTGTTAACGGTGATGGTTTTTTTCTTTACCTTTTTGATTTTTTTTCTGCTAGTTCCATATCGTTGTTATGGTCCTTTGTTTATTAAGTTCCTTATACTTAATATTTTTCCTTTTTCTTAACATTTTTTTTTATAAAAATTTTTTGATTCTACAAAAAATTTTTTCCCTACAAAGGGGGGAATGTAGCGTGCAGGGCTAACAGGCTCGCTACAAACCTTTTTCCACTCCCTTAAACTCATTTAACTATAAATTATAACCTTTTCTTAACCTTTGTTTACGTTTTCGCAGGTGACATACGCGTTTGGTGTGGCCAATGTGAAATTTGATTCACATTGCCCATAGCAGACAGTGTGGCCGCTTGATAAAATGAAAGCAAAGAGAACCTTTTTAATTAATCATATTCATTAAATTCTTTTATTATTAAATTACGCAACTTTACATTTGCACTGATATTTTTAGGTAATTAATATATAATTTGGTAAAATTGTAAATTAGTAATGTGAAAATTGATCCTTGTAAGTACCCAAATCCGATTTGTCTTTGGGAAAGGATTAATTTAAAAAGTTAAGAGTTGTCATCCATCTTAACGGTCACTTTCCTCGACGAATCCAGTAAAACAAGATGTAAAACTACATCTCAAATAAACAGTGAATACTGTTGGTCTAAATGGCCTGTATATTGTTTATTTTGGACGCCCTTTGGCGTCTACCTATTACTTTAAAATGAACATTCAATTATTACTTTGAAATGGTTATCCAAATATTACTTTAGAATAATGGTCTAAAGTACCATTTTTGTGATTGGTTCATATTAGCCATGAAGTAACCTCACTTTTCATCCAATCCATGATGACCTATTGCTAAATGGTTGGAAAATTGTACTTGTAAGCGTGCAATAATGACGCAGTAACTTCCGGGGTTTGTTACCTCTTTAACGGCTTGGGGCTTAGCCCACAAGCATCGCCATGCCTGGTCGTGCGGCTGCACCCAACCTACACCTCCGGTGACCGGCCTTTTCTTTCCCGACCCGTGAGAGAAACGTGGACTGGAGACAGGAGCACGGCTCAGTGTACATGTATACCTACCATATAATAAGCACTATGTAAGTACTTTTACGTTTTGTGTAGGAAACACGTGTCTTTTCTTTCTTTTTTTTTCTCCATTGTGTTTTTTTTGTGCTTTTTTTTGGATTAATTATACAACCAGTATTGATACAAATGTGTTTTTATTGAACATAACCTCCAAACAGACAAGATATGGTATACCGCCTTGAGATTAAAAGCCCCAATCTCTACTGACTGATATCCGTGCTAGTTTGTGATCTGATGCCAGGCGCCCGAGTTCTTGGTAATATTTTTTTCCTTTTTTTTTTCTTATAGGCACAGATCCACCTTCTTTCTTGACATTATTTAAAATTTGTTTAGAGGTTGGAGCCGCTTGCGCATCCATACCCATTTGCAATGGTTCTTTCTGGGTGTTGGGAGGCCTTCTGCTGACCTACCCAGGATGACACGCTGCAACATTTACTTGCAAAATTCAATACCGAGTCTTCCTAGTATGAGTATGTAATAGTATCAGGGTCCACCAGGTTTCAAAATACTTTAAAAGTATTTGGCAGCTTTCGACCCGACCGCATCGCCCGAGTCGCACGTGCCCAAAGTGACACACAGATTTTGGTCCGTGCACTCGGGTAACATCGGAATACTTCGGGTATGGCAAACGAGACACGAGGCCCTACTCGCAACCTGCGCTTGCCAGCTTCGTGAAAGTACTTCAAGTTGCGCCAGGGCTGAAAGCAGCGGCAGATATTGTATGGGATGTCTGTCAAAGGTGACAGTTACTATGCGGTTGCTGTTCGATTATGAATCGATTGTGTTAGCAGACTTGAGGCCCTGGTTTTTGTACCTGGTAACATAAATACGTGTCATCCATACTAGCTTCTCGTTTATAAGGGAGCTATCGTAGTACGTAACCTATAGAATCTCAAGCTCCGTGGGGTCATCACTAGCGTTAAAGCAAATGATAGCAGACAATAATTTAAAATAATATAATTGTCTATCGCAATGTTGTTTTCGTTAAGTATATTTTTATTATTTGTTTATATCATAATAATTAATAACAATGTCGATAACGTTTGTGTGTAATATAGAAAAGTGAGGTTCCATTTGCACAATCTTACCAATTTTGTTTCTGCTCGTTTTTTTTTCTTTTATCTTAAGGTCGTGTAACACCTTTGCGTGAGTTGTTTTTTTTATTAATTTTTTAACGTCCAACTGTTGAGCACGGGCCTCCCTTCAATGCGAGGGGCCATAGACCACCACGCTGGCCCAAAGCGGCTTGGCGCATAGCGATTGAATGTTTTCTTTAAAGCAAAAGAAAATAACTGCATAAGCCTGGTTACTAACTATTTACTTTTTTTTTCGAAATCCCGGTCATCCTTTTTTGCAAAGTTTAATGTTTAAATCATAGGTAGTCTTTTTTGGCGGGAAGATGAACCGTGAAGTTGTCAATGTTGTTGTATTTTCCAAAATAATGTGTTTAATAATGTGTAATATCCGTGAGCTAGTAGCCATCGTGTGTTCATAAACGTGCACGAGTGAAGGAAATTGAACTAAAACAGTATAACTTGACTTTTCCAGTACTCCCAAGATGTCTGCAATATGTTCAGTAATCCACAGCTTCATTGTTAGGGATTCATTCCATCATCATTATCATCGGGGGTACATATCATTTTATAACAATTATAAAAAAAATACTCGACACTGGCAAAAAGGACACTATTTTGTAGCCGATTGTCAACCTAAAAAAAAAATAAGACCAGTGGCTGGGATTGTAAATAATCAGCTTCTAACATCAAGTGTACAATCAATTCGTTTTATTTGAATAACACTAACACGGTATTTTTAGCGCGAAAGTTATATTTATCGCCTCGTTAGGATAGCGCATAGACTAAGAGTCGGCTTGTACTAGGCTCGTTGATATTTATGGATTACTAGCTGTCCCGACGAACTTCGCACCGCTAAAATGTATAAAAAAATATATCTTCGTCAATTTTTCCCCATGTTTTAATAGTTATTCTGAAATTCGGCCCGGAGACAACTTCAAAAATCTAAGATCCTAAAAATCTCTCCAACATTACTGGACTTATAAATAGTGTACCTAACGTTTTGTTTTTTTTAAAACAAGACATCGGTACCTCAAGTGCGAGATTTATAGTTAACTTTCCGGTAGTTAACTATATAGTCCGACGTGAATACGTCTGAACTGACAGTATACCCAAAACGTTCGCGTCTAAATACCAATCGTATTCTATTGGTAAACAAAAAGTTTGCTCGATGAGTGAAACCACAATTAGGCCCGTTATGTTGGCTTTTACGTTTTCTGATTACGTTTGGGTATCACAATACGACTAAATGAGACAAGATACATATATTTTGTTTTATGTCCTTATCGTTGTGACTGTTTTTTCGGACCAACAATACAAGTTGAAAGGACGAACAAAAAATCGGTCACACGCGATCCGCGCGATGCATGTCTAGATAAGACTAAGAATTCTCATCCGATATTATTTCCTTTTCAACCACATGAGTAACACAGAGAAAGGTGAGTTAGCCAGGCTAAAAGTGTTGAATGACTTGATTTTATTTTCGTTGATATTTTTTATATTGGTGTGAGCTTATTTAATGGTTATAAGGTATCTATATTTAAATTTTCTTTATTAGTACGATGGACGCTAAAAAGGTTTGCAGCTCATAATAACAGATTAGACAGAGGAGGTGGCATATGCTACCTACTTCGATCTACCTCACACTAGCGCATAGAGAACTGTCAAGGCTTGAATATGTCAAGATTGTATTTCTAGGAACAATATCATTTTATAGAAAATAGTTTGGGACATTTAGGATGAGCCAAAACCGACAAGAGTTGTTCGCTCACAAAACACTTAAAAGAAAATGGTAGCCACGTTCGTAGCGAAAATAGGTCCCATTGTGACGATTGAACAAGGGGTTCGTAGGACAATAATTAATGCAGAGCGGTAGGTATACCACAGTCTGTTTACCACAAACTATCATCGAGTTTCGGAAAACCAACCCATAGAAGTGCATCATCCTGCACCAGGACAACGCAAGCCCGTACATCAACGGTTCCGGTGTATAGTGAAGAAGCAGTCGAATATTTTTTATCGGCAATTTGGAGTACCATACTTCGGCGTGGAACAAATATTATAACGACTGGTTTGAGCGTATGGAAAAGTGCATGAAATACCGTGGGGAATACTTTTTTAACAATAAAATGTATATAACGTTCTAGTTGTTTATTCTTTTCTCAAACGACAAAACTTAATAGGCATGCCTCGTTTACTAACTATATTATTAGGTACTATCCAGGGATGTTCTTGATACCTTCTCTCCATGGTGATGCTTATAAATAATATAGAAGGATAAATCCTTAATCTTTAATTGAAATATTCTAAACATTACACATGATAATTCACAGAAACACAAGTATTGGAAAATAAAAATACATCACTAAATGTTCCAACAAGAAACCAAACTAAGAAATAATCAGTATTACAGGTAGCCACTTTTCCTCTTCCAGCTAATTCTGGGTTCTATTCTTTTTCGCTGTTTCCAATCGGTTCCACAATTATTTCTCGCTGAGGTCCGTAAAGGATTAAAACTCTGCACAGAAGTGTTTGTCTCGCTTATCTTGATTATGAGCACTAGCCAGCATCCTCTAGCCAAGAAAATTACGCATTGGGTACGTTATTATGTAATTTATATCAATATTGTTTTCACAAAGACTTTCCACGTTTCACAGTTTACTTCAAAATTCCATTGACAGATTGATTGTCGTGAAAACGTCTTAACTGTTAGTTTACTGTTAGTATACCTAAACCGTGCGAGTGTAAGCTCCCATACTATACAAAAGTATGCTCGATTGACTGAAACGTAAGTTATGCCCGTTATGTTGGCTTTTACGTTTTCTGTAAAACCATAAATCCACCACATAATCTAGAGGAATAATATTTCTTGTATAGCTATTTCTTTTTCAACCATATGAGTAACAGAGATCAAGCCAAGTCGGTTGTCAAATGACTGACAATTTTTATTCTGGTTAAAACAATATATGATGGCAATTTCAATTTGCCATCATTGTTTATTAATTCGATGGAAGCCATTCAGTTTTGAAAGTAAAGAACACGAGCAAGAACTAACAAGCGGACTTATTATTTGCTAGCCTAAGTATTTCTGAAATGAAAACAAATGTCCCACAATTTGAGTTCTTGGTAAAATGTATACTACGGTAAGTAAAAGCTAAAAGCCGTAAAATGCGTGGTTGCATTCGTCAAGTCCCAGTTCTAGGTATACCGGTACTGCACCGGTGCCTATCTGCAGGCGGTCAGTGGGGCCATCGGCACCAGTCGGGCCGCGACAGTTGATTATCCAGATACTTTATTTTATGTACAGGTAGTACCCATATTTCTCTTTAACGTAAATAATACTCATGCGTAAATCTCAATTCTGAAATCTAAAAAAAAATGTGAGAAAACCTGCATGTCATGGGCCAGCGTGGTGGAATATAAGCTGAATTAACCTCATATTAACGAGAAGTGTGTGTAATGTACTATCGATAAAATTGGGTGCACTTTAATGGACTGCACCTCTGCCTACTACTTAGGAGATTCCAGGCGTGATGGTGTTTCTCTCTTTACCTAATAGCTTAAGTAATCAAATATTGTATTTTCAGGAGGATGGAAGAACTGTAGATTCAAACTGTCAGGACAATAATCCTGCCACCATTCCAATTCAAAAATCTACTATCATTTTCATTGTTGGCTGAATAGAAATCGAACCCACCGCCACCCGGTGCAATGAGTTGAGCGACCTGCGCTCAAACCACTAAATAAAGATGCCTTAACATTGTCACATTGTGTTTTATTTTCATTGACCTAATGTGATAATGGATATGTGGAGTGTGTGTATATAAAAGGTAGTTTAAAAGTAGCGCCTTTAGCAGAGAAAGTAAAAAGCAGGAGGCTAGTTTGGTCACGTTATCAAAGGAGACGAGAAGCATTTTGAGCGCCTGAAAGGGCTATTAGTATGAATATGCATAGATAGAGTGAGAGGACGACCCACGAAGTCACGAAGTGGTAGAAGTTTGTTTAAAAAGTGATATGAAGGAGATTAATGTATGAAAAAGACATACTGCGCCGATCCCAAATAATGGGAAAAGGTGAGGCAGATGATGATGATTTTACTGATTTACAATATATATTTACCTAATTTAGATAGAGTTTAATTGCAAACAAGAGCCTTAGTATGAGGTTATGCCGTTTTTTGACGTAGAGAAATCCTTATGGATACCCGCAAGCTCTGCGGGAGACGAGCGGGCTATGTCGGACTGCTACCGACTTAAACCCCACGGTATACCATCGTCTACCTTTGTTGGGGCGCTGTGGGATAGCACTAGCATGCACTGCGACATCCAACGAGGTTATGCCCTAGCTCCATCCTTGATATAGTGTGAACATTCGATAGTAGTGATGGCCATCTTGGTGGAATACTCGCTTTGGAGACAAGTTGCGCAGATTCAAACGCGGCTCCCGCTAGGACTTTCAGATTTTTACGTGCGCATCACGTTTTCAATCATGAATCATTGGCTGTACCGACGGTAAAGCAAACATCGTAAGGAAACTTGCACGTTCCTCAAAATTTATGTGAAATTTACCAAATGGCCCTGGGTCAGCGTGGTGGACTATAGCCTGAGGAATGTGCCCGGTATAATGACAATAGGTTCGCCCCCTATTTCATTGGGACCAAATACCATTGGCGAAATGTGGGTGTACAGGAGTGCACCTCTGCCTACCCCTTCGGAGATTGCAGGCGTGATGGTGTATTAGTAGGTAACAACCAACTATTTTATCCGACAATCTATTCAGAGAAATGGCTGTGTTGCGTAGGTGTTAATTAAACATGATATATCAATAACTTAATACATTTTTTTCGTTAACTTTTTGTCGTTTCACGGTTTCACCAACAAAATCATAAGTGACGACGCGAACTATAAAAGTGAACGTTTCCGTACGATACGTATCGTAAAATCTTTCAAATTTATGACTCGCACTCGTGCAATTCGTACGTCTAAAAGTATTCGGTTAACTTATGAAAAATCTCCCAAAATGTCTATGCGTACTATAAAAGTAGGTTTAGGTTTCTCTATGGTACGAAATTATACCTAAGTAAACTTGTGACTCACACTCGCGCAAGTCGTACAAAATCGTTAACTTTCAAAGTTTCCGTGAGCAAACGATCGAATGTTTACTACATATAGTAACGAAAAAAACTCACACTCGGCACAAATGTTTTAGATATCGCCCGCTAGGGGCGTTTTTTAAGTCTCTATACAAAATGTCCAAATACGGTAGTTTGTAAACTATAAAGTTAGCTAACGAAAAATCTCACACTTGAGGTACAGTACGGGACGTCATTTTTTTGTGTCTAATAATATGATTCATTTCTTCGGGAACGTCTTTACAACCTACTTAGCCCTATTAAAATATTTTACACTATTATTGCTGGACCATATGTATTTAAAAAACAATTTGAAAAAGAAAAAAAACACTTTGCTTGTAACACATTTTTAGTTGTATAACAGAATCTCTCGGAAACTCGTGGATATTCAAACATTATTACATAATTTTAATTAGTCCTAAGAAGACAGTTTTTAATTCTTAGTTTTAATATATTTTGGTATTTCCTATGTCTCATTATCCTATTTTAATCCACTTACTCAAATGGAAATTTTGCGGTGAGCCAAAGAGATAATATTAGAAATATTATTTATTCTATCTTTACCGTCACTCGCGCCGGTAATGATGTGAAAAGTAAATTACTCTTTTTTTTAAATAATATTAACAACCCGGCAATATTGACATTGTCTACTGACCTAGTTGCATAGTGCTTTTGACGTTTATTTTTAACGTACTTAGTTTTTTTTTTGGTCAAGTATTTTACAACTTCGGCTCTGAAGTAATTTTAGTATATAATAGAGACTTTTCAAAATATGTAAAAGTCTTTGAATACAGATTATGCCTGCTTCTGATTACTGTTTTTTTTTTTATAATTATTGTATTGTATACCTGAGTATTTCTTTGTTTTTTTAAATTAACATTTCATCAATATCTCTAGGTCAGGGGTTCATTAATTAAGGGTCGCATGACTTTTTAATTAAATAAAATATACACACTTGTAATCTAAGAAACCTATACATATGTTTGATAGTAATGTAACTATAAACTTTAGATAAAAAAAAAAACATACTCATGTGTCAATCTCTCTCACCAATCATTTCTTGCGCCCTACGCGAAAACTATCTAAAATCCTGATATTATATTTTTTTAATTAAAAAGTAATATAATAAGCTCACCTGTCCACTGTTACACAAAATCCATTCGCACAATCCAGAGAAAAAAAAACAATTTCACAAACACACTGGCACAAAACAAATGTTTAAAAGTAAAAAGTACCAACTTCAAAAATGTTACTTTTGCAAGTTTTCGAAAGTTCGATGTGAAATTATTGCGCGCGGCAGTAGGGTACAACGTGCATACCGGCCGGCGGCGCGTCCGAGACTGGGCAAGGCGAGTTGCCAAGACTTGCTCGGCTGCTGGGTTGTGCCAACGTGTTCGCGACGTGTGCATCGTACGATATCGGGGAAGCTCCGTTCGATATTGATACGTCATCGATGCAATCTGTCCATTTTCGCCTTTATTATTGGCACAGAGCTACGAAAATAAAAACAAAAAATACCAAACAAATGAGTAACATATATTATCAAACTTTTTTCAGTTTTTTTGCTGTCGTTTTTATTTCATTTAAATAAAGAATACGATGTAGTTAGCTATTTTTTTAAGCAGTGTGCCGTTTATAAATACTACATTATTACTTAGTTCGATTTCGTTGAGTATAAGTCACTTGTTATAATTATTATTCATAAATGTCATGAAATTAAAGTAACCTAAATTTTCATGTTTTTTTGTAACCTAGTATTATTTGTAGAAAAGGCAAAAGGTTCCCCCTTCCACCAATTATTACATAATTATAAATTAATATATAGATACAGTCTCAAATAGTTTTAGCTGAAAAAGGGAAGACCTTCCAGCCAGACGGGTGGTGTGCCAGGGCCCACAGCAACCGCAAAGTAACTGTCACTTTTGACAGATATTGTATTTGGGGCCCTGGCGGGGCGGCCGCCATGCCCTACGGTTATAGTCGGGGTCTTGTATACATGTTACGTGCTCCGTAAACTCTTATAGCGCGTTTCAGGATTGTGTGGAGCCTCGTCATTTGTTCTGAATGTCGGCTGCAGCGCCATCTTTGTAGCTTGTGGCGAGGTTGAACAGGTGGCTACAGAGTCATCATTGACCTTATAAGGTGTGTTCTGTTGCCGTCTGCGACCGGTCTCGTTCGATAACCCGCTATAAATTCACACCCCTTTATTAGCGAGTGTTTCAGAATATACATACTTACTGTAAAATTATAGGAAAGATTTTGTTCTTCTTTTAAAAAATAACGGCGTCACGGTCTTAGGTATTTTGCCAGTGTCAAATATAAGGTACTTTGTATACTTCATAGGATATAGCTATGTCAAATTCATGCTTCAAACATATTACAACTACACACATTACTAATACTATTACTAGTTCTGAATACAATTAATATATTTTACTCGCGTTTAAAAGTTCAAAAAGTCATTTCTTTAATCGTAAAAAAATTTCGTCTCCAAGTAAAATGTCATAACTCGAATAGAAATAAAAAAAAGTAATTATATCTGCAATTAGCTAAAAATTAAATGAAGAAGATGTAAATAAAACTATAATTTCTTGTTATATTGCATATTGTATTAATTATTATCTTTTTTATCGTCTCGTACAAGTCAAGTAGAGTCGAGATGAGTTGAGCTTAACACTTAAAAGGCGTAATTATAATAGAAAATTACTTAAACCCCTAATTGAACTGGACTATTTAGTTACCTGATTTTACAAGTTTATCTAGATTTACAGGTTTATCTAATTTTACAAGTTTATCTAGTTTTACAAGTTTATCTAGTTTCACAGGGTTATTTAGTTTGACAGATTTATCTAGTTTTACAAGTTAATGTAGTTTTACAGGTTTATCTAGATTTACAGGTTTATCCAGTTTTACAAGTTTATCTAGTTTTACAGATTTATCTAGTTTTACAGGTTTATCTAATTTTACAAGTTTATATAGTTTTACAAGTTTATCTACTTTTACAGGTTTAACTGGTTTTACAGGGTTATCTAATTTTACAAGTTTATCTAGCTTTACAAGTTTATCTAGTTTTAATAACTTTCGTAACTAGTTATAACAGAACCAATGCATAAAATCGTGATGATGAAATGTTAACAAGGTTTAATGTTATTATAATAATGATGCGTAAGTGGAGCATTTAGCAAGAGTACGCGAGATACACTGCCCATGCGCGCGCGCACGTGGCGAGTGGTCTCCACGCGCGCCGGCCAACGAGGAGAGAGTTACGACAGACGATGCCATATACCTTGCAATGGCTAGATACGATGCGACCTTAAGATATTTTTGTTTTAAAGATTTACCCCCAAATTTATAGATGTTTTATAACGTTATCTAACGTCATATAGTACTGCGCAAAGCAAAATTCTTGTGCGCAGTACTATATGACGTTTGATAAAGTTATAGAACGTCTATTAATTTAAGGTTACAGCTATTGGGGTCGAGTCACCTTCGTCCGTAGGAGAATTAAGTACCCTCGAGATACCCTACACGTGACCCTGGGTGGTGCCAACTAGGTGACAACTCTACTGGTGGTAGGCTTCGGCCGTGGCTAGTCACCACCCACTGAACAAAGCCATGTCGCCAAGCGGCCTAGCCGTGTTCCGGCATGATGTTCGGTGTTGCCATTCATGGATGGCGGGTCAGATCAGCTGCGCTGCATGTGCCTAGTGAATGTAGCGTCTCGATCTACTGCCGCCTTCCTACCTAGGCGAGTATGCTCCATCGTAGATCTCATCGTCACTTACCATCAGGTGAGATCGAGATCAAATACTTGCCTACAATGTATAAAAAAAGGTCCGTCTATTATTACGATCAGTTTAGTTCAATAATGCTATGCAACTGTACGTCAAGTGCGAGATTATTCGTAAGCTAACCGTATACTTGATAGTCTACCGTATTTAGACATTTTGTATGGAGAATTGAAAGTTTTAAATACCGTCCGCTAGAGGCGCTTTTCAATTCTACATACAAAATGACTAATTACGGTAGACTATAAAGTATACAGTTAGCTAGCACTTGACGTGCTGTTCTCCGCTGATAAATTATATACTTTCTTATTGCATGCGCCGCAAGACCGACATGAATGCTAAACACGGTGCAAAAGTAACCGCGAGCCAGTTGAATAGCATTGTAGACTCTGAACTCAATATTACAAAGCTCACAATATTGCTATCACAAGTTGATACATTACAACCAAGAAAAGGACGGCAGTATATAAGTTGTAACAAAAATAGTGTAAAATATATTAACACGGCCAACAGTAGGTTATAAAGACAACATTCCCAAAGAAATAAATCAAATTATTAGACGTTTAAAAATGACACACCGCACTGAGTGCACGGCCAAACGCTACTGGTTCGCCTTGTTTATAAAAATCAAACATAATTTACACAATTATTTTATACACCAACGTTATCAATATAACTTACTCATGTTAACTTACTGACTTAAAATATAAGTATTGCACTATTTTTATACTTTATATGTGTTTTAATTTGTGTACTTATAGAATTAGGACCAATGTTAGAATATCCACATTCAGTAGTAGTAGTAGTAGTTTAATTCGTCCAGTAGGACAGGCGAAGGAATCAATCCATACTGCCAATTCTGATGTTTTTAAATACTTATAATTATATTTTAATTTCTTGTTTTTTTTTCAGGGCGATGTTATAAAACTACATGCTGCTTGAAGCCATATTCGCATGATCATGTAAAGGAACTCCAAAACACACTGAAAAAGCTAGGATAATGATTATGGCACAAAAAAAAACTGTCAACATCACACACCATATTATTTGCTAAAAAGCTCACTTGAAATGCCAAAGAAATATTCATATTTTTTTATTAGCCAGTTGAATCAAGCCCTTGTGATAATTCTATTGTATGTTCTTAATTTAAAAATATCTGCCAATACTTTTAAAATGAGAACACCAAATTTAAAACAAGATTTTGTATCCAATTTTGGCCGTCCGCTCCGGGGTATTCGCACAAAAAGTTGCGCGTTCGTCGCGATCGCGCAACTGTCGCGTCGCACATCGCATTCCGAGACCGAGTGGTAATAATAATAGGTACCGACTGTGCCGTATAGTAATAGCCTGGCCACGCGGACACTGGAAAAAAAGATTAAAAAGAAAACTACGGACTATGCTTATTCGAATTAAGAGTCAATAAAAAAGAAATATATTAAAAGTTTACTCATTGGTTATGGTGACTCAGACATAAATATTATATTAATTAGATAAATAATTATATTGAAATAAAACTATTTTTATCGCGTCGCGCTTATTTAATGTTTTTACGTACCCGACGTTTCGGCTGCTTTACAACAACCACGGTCACGGGAGAAAGAATAGTTTTATTTCAATGTGTAGTATTCGCGTAAATATAAGAAATCAATAAATAATTATACTTAGTTTTTTTTTATAAATTGTTACTTACGTATTTTTTCCTAGCCATTTTACTTTTTAATTCACTCACGCAAATCTATGGTCTTATAATTGAAGACAATTTAGCGGTAAAGGGAAGATCTTCCAGCCAGGCGGGTGGTATGCCTGGCGGGGCGGCCGCTATGCCCCGACGGTTATTGTCGGGATCTTGTATATATGTTACTTGCTCCGAGAACTCTAATAGCGCGATTCAGGATTGTGACGTCATTGTCTATTGTTCTGAATGCGTGTCTGCAGTGCCATCTGCGTAGCTTGTGGTGTGGTTAAAGTGGTCGCTACAACAACATAATTGGTGACGCAGCTCACACTGTCAATCTGGATCACGATACTGGACCCGCGATCGATATCAGAGGATTCGTGCCATTGGACTCGTAATACCGTCAATACTTACGATAATATTTATAGAATCATCGAATAGAGGAACATCCCTAGTAAAGTATATTTGTAAGATTAATGTTATTTTATACTTTTAGCCCCACGAACTAAGCTAAAGCTCGGTTCGTTTACGTCAATAGTTTAATGGCTAGCACGTCAAGTGCGAGCTAACCGTATACTTTATAGTCTACCGTATTTAGATATTTCGTATGGAGAATTGCAAAGCGTCTCTAGCGGACGGTATTTAAAACTTTCACTTCTCCATACAAAATGTATAAATACGGTAGACTATAAAGTATACGGTTAGCTTACGATGAATCTCGAACTTGACGTACAGTGTTTGGGATTGGACTCGGAACCCTCCAGTTACGTAGACGGCCCCTCTAACCACCGAGCTGTTGACGCGGGCGGGCTAGAAAGCTTCATTGGCAACGAGACCATAGTGCAGGCCAAGCTACAGAGCCTGGAACACTGACGTAGGGTTGCCAGCCTACCAGTCTTCTACAGAATATATTTCGAAGAGTGTGCGACGGAATTACACGAATTAATTCCCCCATCTCCATTCTATCGTCGGTCGACAAGAGGCACGGACAAGTGTCATCCGTACACTGTGGACATTCCTTCGGTACGTACGAGTACTAAGCGATTTGCTTCTACTTTCATTGTGCGAACTGCCAAGGAATGGAACACGCTGCCGGCGTCTTTGTTCCCCGTTGACTACAATCTGGGTGTTTTCAAGACGAGAGTGAACAGGTACCTTCTATGCAAGTATGCTGCATCGTAGATCTCACCATCATCATCGTCACTTACCATCAGGTGAGATCGAGATCAAATACTTGCCGATAATGTAAAAAAAACACTTCATTGAAGAAATATCAGCCATTCATTTTACAAACATCATTTTCATTGTACTCTATTGCGGATGTAATGTACCAACCTACCCTCTTATTGGCAGTTAAAATAACAATAAATGGTCATTCGTTCATGTTGAAAGATCTATATCTGTCTCAGAAAAGCATCAATGGCATTCCACTTGACTGGGCGCCGCCATATTGTGTTATATTTTTTTTTTAAAGGCAAACGTCTTTAGCGCGCCGTCATCTGTTTTGGGGTTCAGTGCGAAAATAAATATGAATAAGAGATTTTTTTTTATTACTATATTTTTTTTTCTTTTCGTATATTGATTTGTTATATTCACGCGAATGCTACGTATTTAAATAAAACTAATTTAAAAGATTTTATCGAATTTATATTATGTTTTTTAGTTGAATGGCTGGTCAGTGGAAAGTCGCTGGTCTTAAAAAACAAGTAGACTACCAAATGTAGACGACAACTTGGTCTAGTGGTTTGAGCGTAGGTCGGTCGGGTCACTGCACCAGGGTTCGATTCCTGCCTGGCCAAATTTCAGAAACGGTCTTTTCGTAATTTACCCTGGTCTGGGTGTTACTGGAATCGCCCCCCAGTCCATTGTACGGTACCTATAACACAAGCGTTGCTTAGTATGGGGCCATATAGTTGGTGTGTTCCTGTGGCGATATTTGTTTTATTTATTTAATAATGTCTAAAATCATTCAACCGTCACGCTATCGACACTCCACTGAAGCGTTTGTAAATTAGCAGAATATAGCTCCTTTATAGTACACGGAACCACATACCATTGTTGTTGATCGCGCTTGGCATTTCAACTTTTTTTTTCGGCTGTGCGAGCGGCGCACACTTATTATTATAGAGTTGACACCTTTTCTCGTGTGAAGCCGGCCTATTGTCTGGGGTGGCGGAAAAGGCAGGTTTCAAACGATTAGTTAGATAACAGGGGGTTGATATTCTACCACCCTTAACAGTAATCCTTTCATTGTGTTGTGTGTTCATTATACCTGCCCAATCCTTCTTTGGAGGTCGTAAAAGGCGCTTTAAGGAATAGGCTTTTAGACTGTGTTTGAAAAACTTAAATTAAAAAAAAATCTTAAATTGTTCATTAGTTTAATATGATGCTAACAATATAGTTATTTCATTGTAAATTCCAGTATTTTCCATAAAATTCGATGATAAAGTTTGAATATATTGATTTATTTTATTTTATTCACGCGAATACTACACATTGAAATAAATCTTATTTTAAGGATTTTATCGCGTTTATGTTTTGTTTTTCAGTCCTGAAGTGAACGGACTATAACAGTTGACTACAATCTGGGTGTTTTCAAGTCGAGAGTGAACAGGTACGTTCTAGGCAAGTATGCTCCATCGTAGATCTCATCGTCACTTACCATCAGGTGAGATCGAGATCAAATACTTGCCTATAATGTAATAAAAAAAAAAGAAAAGGGAATGACATCACACTGTACATACAAAGGGCCGTCCAGGTAGCTGTCAAGTGTTTACGGACTCACACGTGACTCCATGACCCAACAAGTGGTCCCTTAAGAACCCTTGTACCAATGACCATCATGTGATTCTGTCACCCAGAATTTGTCCTACGTAAGTAATAATCGCCGTATACTGAGCTATTTTGGTCACATCGCCAGACGTGGCGAGAGCAGCTTAGAAAAGCTCATTGTGGTGGGAAACGTGGAAGGGAAACGCTCACGAGGCCGGTCCCCGACCAGGTGGTCTCACCAACTCAAAGAAACACCAACGTCCCGCTTCTACGCCGCGGTGAGGATGGCCACAGACTGGAGCCGATGGAGACAGTTCGTCCGATCCAAAGAACTGCCGTGATGATCACGATCCTCAGTCATGAGGGAACGACCGAAGAGAGAGAAGTAATAATATTCTAGATCAGGGCCCCGAGTCTGTTAACACAATCGATTCATAAACGTACAGCAACGGCATATTAACTGTCCATTTTGCCATATATCCCAAACGATATTATCTGTCCAAAGTGACAGCTCCTATGCCGTTGCTGTACGATTATGTATCGGGACGCCATTTTCATTTCATCATGTCACACCCATTATTTTATTTATGACTAGCTGTTGCCCGCGACTTCGTCCGCGTGGTATTTAACAAAAACACCACCGTTGGCAACAGCCTGCTCGCGCGTTCTGAGCCCGCGCCTGATTAAGTTTGATAGCAACAACCTGCAATGCGTCCCGCGGGCTCAGAATGGGCGAGCAGGCTGTTGTCAACGGTTGTCTTTGTTAAATACCACGCGGACGAAGTCGCGGGCAACAGCTAGTACATAATAAAAATAAATAAAATTGGAGTGTCGGTTTGTAATATTAAAATTACCGCTTTTTACTAAGTGCATTTGGATGTATACACGGTACCTATACCAAAACAACATTTTTTACAATTTTTGTCTGTCTGTCTGTTTGTTCCGAGTAATCTCTGAAATGGCTGGACCGATTTTGACGGGACTTTCACTGGCAGATAGCTGATTTAACAAGGAGTAACTTAGGCTACTTTTATTTTGGAAAAAAAATATGATCTCACGAAAAAAAATTAAAACCAATGTTGTAGCGCAGCGCCTGATTAAGTTTGATAGCAACAACCTGCAATGCGTCCCGCGGGCTCAGAATGGGCGAGCAGGCTGTTGTCAACGGTTGTCTTTGTTAAATACCACGCGGACGAAGTCGCGGGCAACAGCTAGTCCTGTATAAAGAAACCACACTCTGTATACGTAAGCTGGTAACGAAAGGAAAGCATGGTTAAGTTCTACAAGAGTCGTGTGGCACGCCAGGTTGCCATATACAGTCCGAATGGGGCCGCGATCTCCTCCCCCCCTCACTCCCCTTCGCTACGCCATATTTGGCCAATAACCTATAGCTGTTTGCTGTGTCTGTATAGGTCACATCATATCAAACGTGTGAAGACAGCGGTTCTGCGCATGTCGAATTCATAGCAATTAGGCGTACGCAGGGCCCGCCATCGTTGCTCATTTTATTTGCTGCAGGCTGGTTGTTAAAAAAAAATGGACAATCCCGCTGAGTTTCTCGCCGGATCTTATCAGTTGAGATCGCGTTCCGATCCGGTTGTAGAGTTGAGAAAAAAAAATGTTGGTGACATTTTTTTTTTATAGTTAATTTTTTTATAATTAATTTGTAAGTGCCCCCGCAGGCCTATACGAAATAAATGATTTGACTTTGACTTTGATCAGTGCATTGCTATTTGTCTTTCATGTGTTTTTTTGCAATATGGAAGTATATATAATTATTGTGTTGACTAAAATGAATAAGAGCCTTTGTTGCTACGCGACGCAACATAAGTAATAATGACTTCTCGAATCGCGCGATGAATTATTGAACGGCGCGTCGCGGTCATGCGCCAGCGCATTGTGACTGGCGAAATTATTATTTATAGCTGTTACCTGCGACTTCGTGCGCGTGGTATTTAACAAAGACTCAACCGTTGACAACAGCCTGCTCGCGCGTTCTGATCGCACGGGACGCATTGCAGATTGTTGCTATCAAACTTAATCAGGCGCAGCGCTGCAACATTGGTTTAATTTTTTTTCGTGAGATCCTATGTTTTTTTCTAAAATAAAAGTAGCCTAAGTTACTCCTTGTTACATCAGCTATCTGCCAGTGAAAGTCCCGTAAAAATCGGTCCAGCCATTTCAGAGATTAGCCGGAACAAGCAGACAGACAGACGGACAGACTTGTAAAAAATTTTGTTTTGGTATAGGTACCGTGTATACATCCAAATGCACTTAGTAAAAAGCGGTTATTTTAATATTACAAACAGACACTGCAATTTTATTTATTTGATGTATAGATTTGTTGCTTCAACTTGTGACCGCGGCTGCGCCTGCGCCGTTATGCATTTTCACCGACGAAAAAATGGGGAAGGTTTTAAATTGGACTCGTTTATTTAATTTTGCTGTACAAATAGACCCCCAACGGTCATAGCCAGATGAAAACCTATGATACTCAGGTCTCAGGAATGAGGATCCCTGAGTCATAGGTTAGGTACTTATATAACTATATCTAAACTATCTATAACTTTATATAACTATCTAAAAAAATACCCTAAATTCTCTATGATATTTTAGATTTCTCCATACTTTTCTACACATATTTTATAGGTCCAAAATTTCTCCGAGACCCTATTTTTTACCTAGAATACTTCACTTTAGTTTTATCGTGTTTATATCATGATTTTTTCATTCCCGACGTTTCGGCTGCTTTACAGCAGCCATGGTCACGAGAGGACTGTGGTGTTTGACGGCCTAGTGCCATAGTTTGAACCGGATTGTTGGCCGCAAATGTGTCGCGAATTCTCGCGATGTCTGTCAACTTTGCACCTTACCCTAGTGAATACAAGGCTGACACGCCATTTTCATATCATCATGTCACATCCATTATTTTATTTATAATGAGTATTTATTGAATGTGTTATTGCTATTAATAAGTTGACATTGGCAAAATACCCGGGCCCCAAGTCTGCTAACACAATCGATTCATAATCGTACAGCATCCTCATTATAACTGTCACTTTTGACAGATATCTCATACAATATCTGTCAAAATTGACAGTTACTATGCGGTTGTTGTTCGATTATGAATCGATTGTGTTAGCAGACTGGGGGCCCCGCTAAGTTGTGGGTGAGGCCATATTCATATCCATTTTATTTCATCGCATCTCATTTCGTAAAGAAAGAAGAATACAAGGCTAAATGATCGGACGATGTGACGTAGTCTGAATATAATTGGTAAATACGGCTAACCATTTTATACTTATTATCCTCAATTATATTTTATGAAGTGCTGATAATAAATACTTACCTACATTTGTTATTTATAGATATACTTATTAGGTACGTCAGCGAATAAATGTTCAGTTTTCCTTAGTTATTTTAATTTACCTAATTTATGTAAGTATAGCAATGATGGTACATTATCTACCTACTCCAGCCGGGATTTCAACCTGGAACCTTTGGTAACGTAAGCAGGGTTACATAGTAGAGAGCTGAAAACCGCTGAAATCCTGAAGTCAAGACGAGCAATATACGATGTTCGACGACCTGATTAGCGCAGTTGGTAGTGACTTCTGTGCCGAGGGTCCCGGGTTTCAAGCCTGGTAGAGAACAATGTTTGTGCAATTAGCCCAATGTTTGTACCCGAGTCATGGATGCTTAACATCTATATAAGTGTTATATACTGGGTGCGCCCTCAATCCATTGTACGGTACCCATAATACAAGCGTTGCTTAGTGTGGGACCGTATAGTTAGTGTGTTCGTCTGGCGATATTTATTTATTTATATTTAAGATTTCAGACAGCCAAGTTGGTAGAACGCTTGCCTCGGTAACGAGGATCGCAGGTTCAAACCCCTTCGTTTCATGTGCGGATCTCATTTCAACCATGATTATCACTTGCTAGACGGTGAAGGAAAACATCGTGAGGAAACCTGCATGTCTGAGAGAACCCTTCGAGAGATGTGTGAAGTCCGCCAACCCGCACTGGGCCAGCGTGGTGGACTATGGCGTAATCCCCCTCGCATTGAGGGGAAGCCCGTGCCCGGCAGTGGGACATTAAAAAGGGCTTAAATGATTATAAAACAAAAATATTATTTAAGATTTAGGTATATTCTTATGCTTCCGTATTCGCTCCCCGACACCCCTGCCGGGCTAGTGCGAGGTGCCAAATCGGAGAAAAAAATCCCCTGCCAATAACACAGGGTTGTCACGCGCAAGAGATTATTCTTATAGGTAAGAAAAATATCACCAAACGAACACACCAACTTACTGATTCACCTGTTCAAATATTTTACACCATTTTTGTAACACCTTATATACGGTAAGTATATGATACCGAATCGTAACTTCTTAAGTGAATTGAAATAAAACATTTTTTTCGGAATTAATCGCGTTTATTAATTTTTTTTACGTTTCCGACGTTTCGGCTGCTTTACAGCAATCATGGTCACGGGAGGACTGAGGTGTTCACGTCCTAGGGTAGTAGAAGTAGTTCTTAATTAAACCTAAATCTAGTCCAAACGATGTTAAGGCATTTCGGTTCCAACTAGTGCCAAAGTGGCAACCCTACGGGCTGTGCAGTGTGACGTCATCAATTGTGCAGCCCCTGCGCATGACAAGCGACTGCAACCAAGTGGACTTACTTGACTTTACACCATCAAATATATCTGTACGTCAAGTGCGAGATTAGTCGTAAGCTAACCGTATACTTTATAGTCTACCGTATTGAGACACATTGAATATAGAATTGATTTTTAACCGACTTCAAAAAGGAGGAGAAGCAAATATTTGATTTAGTTAAACATGGCAAAACATGGATTTCAAGATGAGACGATTTTTTGCTTTTTAGTTTTTTGAAGACGGTTTTTATTTTGTTAAAAAGTTTTTTTTATTTTAAATACTGTTCGCTGTTCAATTTAATGTCTAAATACGTAAACTATACAGTTAGCTTAAGAATAATATCGCACTTGGCGTACGTTAATCGTTGCCTATTTCGTCATTTTTGCAATTTTTGTCTGTGTGTTCGCGCATCACGGCAAATCTGCCGGACGGATTTTGATGAAACTTGGCACGGTGATAGCTTCAATAATAAAAATTTGGTGAGTTAACAGAAGTAACAAGTGAGTAGTATTTTTTTTATTATTTAAGAACTTATGAGTTGGTACCGTACGTCGCATCGCCACAGAAACCTTCGCGTGAATGCGTACATCAACTCACCAAGGCTTCATCGCAATCGGATGAGCGGTATAGGAACACATACGGGACAAACAAACAAACACAATTTTTTTCTTGTAAAAAAGATAATTATTTACTATTAACTTATATTAGGTTTTATTTCTTCTT
Organism: Pheosia tremula; assembly: GCA_905333125.1. Classification (NCBI taxonomy): domain Eukaryota; kingdom Metazoa; phylum Arthropoda; class Insecta; order Lepidoptera; family Notodontidae; genus Pheosia; species Pheosia tremula. Next base: position 2,426,296 of record HG995425.1, read on the forward strand.
CTGTTTCACAACTTTCTTAGGACTAGATCCTGTTGATTTTTTCACACACATTCCGACTATTATTACGACTAATTCGACTAAAATGACTAAAATGACGAGAACGAAAGCCAGCTGATCGAGCATCCAACGCTGGTACCACGAGTATTTGTGCGACAGAGACCGCAGATGATAGGCTCCTGTAAGACAATTAACAAAAAAAATATTATAAAGAGGCTTATAAAAAAAAATGCTAAATTTGTTTGGCAACTTGTACTAAACTTTGAAAAAATGTGTACAAACTGTAAGCATATCCTTTCAAATAAAAAAAGATGTTTTGCAAATCGGTGTATAAATGCCGCCGGAGTTCTGAGGTAACAAACATAAAAAAATACTACAACCGAATTGAGAACCTCCTCCTTTTTGAAGTCGGTTAAAAAGTTATTCGTGTTGAGAACGCCATCTAGCAGTGAAAAGCTAAACTACTTGGTATAGTGCCATCAATTAGCGAATACCCAAACATTTGTGAACGCCACCATCTATCGGAGAGTAGCTAGCACTATTTTTATTTAAATAATAATGCTGCAAACAAACCTTTTGTCTCAATAGCGAGCTCCACGTAGTGTGGAATCAGCTTGGCCGGTGACACAGGTCGCGTGCGGAACAACTTCGACAGCTCCTTCACTTTATTCGTATAACTGTAGAACAAAAAATCAGAATACCGATGGAATAGAACGCAAACTTATTTAAATGTTTTTATTTTAAATGTATATCTGTCACTTCTATCATATTTGCTTATCTGTCACTTCCCGTTTTGCTAAATACATTGTCGATTAATAATTAACGTTTTATTTTTCATTAACGACTCATGCTCTTCATCCATGGCCTTTTTCTATTTCTCAGCATCTTCACTAGCAAACACTTTCCACTCGTAGCTCCACTCGCTACTAGATGTCGCTACCAGTACTTACGTATTATTGCTCAGCATTTCCTTTAGATTCTCCACCAGTTCGTCCGCCATATGTACAGAGAATGTCACCCGCCTCGCGTACCCCGCCCTCACGGCCCGCTCAGCGTTCATGGGCTGGTCCCCGAAGACGGGAACCGCTATTAGTGGCACTGCTGCCTTAACTGCCTCCAATGTGCTGAGGAGCCCTCCGTGGGTTATGAAGACACGCACGTTGGGGTGTGCTGTTGATAAATTATTTGTTAGTTTATACAGAGCACCCACATTTTTAACGATAATATTTCCATATCATAATAATAAACTCATATTCTCTATTATTTTGTGTTTTTTTTATATCGCCAGACGAACACACCTTTTGCACGGTCCCAAACAAGCAATGCTTGTATTATGGGTACCGTACAATGGACTGGGTGCAATCCTAGCATATTAAGTCATTCACAAAGGGTATCGTCACATACTTGTAATTATATACTTAGAGTAAATACATTTTTTTGACCAGCCCTGCCCAGCCGTTCCTACATTGTTCTCACATACCCATAACCATGTACTGCTCACAAATGTAAAAGATCTTTTTTAAAAAGATCAACCATGGAGTTTCTTGCCCGTTCTTCTCCATAGGAACGGCATTCCGAAAGGGTGGTGAAGTTGTAGCTTAGCGTTTCGTAACTTTTTTGACAATTCATAAGTACTGTACTTAATAGTTTACATGAATAAAAAATATTCTGATTCTGAAACACACCAACTATACGGTCCCGCACTAAGCAACGCTTGTATTATGGGCACCGTACAAGGGACTGTGAGCGAACTCAGCATATAATACTTACCTATATAGAATTACAACATCCATGACTCGAGTTGAATTATGGTTACCGTACAATGGACTGGGTGCGATCCTTGTATACAAAGTGACTCAGAAAACGTATAACAAATTTAAATAAAAAAAATTACAAATCGAAATTCTGACTTCACATAATAATTGCCAATGTGTTAAGGAAGCGCAGGCTCTAATGGTTCCTCTCTGAAACGCATTGTAAAAAATTGATCATTCATCAGGTACAAACAATCGTGCTCATCACCAAAGTTTGCCCAGGAACCAGCACGAGACAGCCGGGTCACTACCAACTGAGCCATTATTAATCCAAATACTCACCAAGTATACTAGGCTGAGGCATCCACGCCCTCACGTGCACATTGGGGGGGAGGCCCTCGATCTTGGCCTCGAACTTCCACAGCACAGTCTGCTTGAGGGTCGCGAAGTGGGCGAGCAGGGCTTTGAGCGTGTGATCTGGCAACGCCGAAGACCTGAGCACCGACCCCATGCTGAAGTAGATGACACCCTGGGGCGAATTGTCTAACAGCTCTTGGAGGTCCTACGACAAGAAACAAAATTATCTTCCAGCCAAACGGGGCGGCCGCTATGCCCTAACGGTTGCTGTCGGAATCTTGTATATATGTTAAGTGCTCCGAAAACTCGTATAGCGCGATTCAGGTTTGTATGGAATGTCGTCTGCAGCGCCATCTGTGTAGCTTGTGGCGAGATTGAAGCGGTCGCTACAATGGTATATTTATTTGATAGTTATGTTTAGATATATATCTAATACATAATGTATTTATTGATTTCTTATATTCACGCGAATACAACACATTAAAATAAAACTAATCTTGCGGATTTTATCGCGTTTATTTTATGTTTTTACGCTCCCGACGTTTCGGCTGCTTTACAGCAAGCATGGTCACGGGAGGACTGAGGTATTAGACGTCCTAGTGTCATAGTTGGGACTGGATTACCCTTCGTATTAAGTTGTTGTTTGTGATCCGATCTATACTAAACGTAATAAAATCAGTAAGATTAGTTTTAATTCAGAATGATAGTTTAGCGGAATAGGGAAGATCTTCCAGTCAGGCGGGTGCTATACCTGGCGGGACAGCCGCTATGCCCCGACAGTTATTTTATATGCTTTGCTAATTTACCGGACGTTTTATAAACACATGAAGAATCACGTTATACATTTTATTTTATTTTCCGTCTTTTGGCCGATTTCTATCGAAAATCATTGCATTAAGCGCCATCTATCGGGTACTATAGTAAACATATTTTAAGTAGCGAGTTATAGATGTCGCTGTTAACAGATACACTGACCTTCGGCAAAGGCGGGATCTCCTCATCCATATGGTACCCAGCTATGTTGATCACGTTGGGTGGTGTGCTGAGCGCTGGCGTGAGCGACTCGTGCGCATTCACAAACAATACGGACACATTTTGCAGCGCCTCGTCAAAGGGGGGGAGAGGCACGCCTCGAGCTTTAGCCAGTGGCGCGAACAACGTCTTGTAGAGATTATTTGTGGGTGTACGATCTAACCTGAAAAAATACGGAAAACTACTATCACGCAAGTTGTCCTTGAAAAGGTGGGCAGAAGACTGAATAGGAGGGCGATATTTACGAATATACCGGAATTTACATGGAAATACTACACTCAAAACCAATTAACAATTTTAGATATTTTTTCAAACACAGTCAAACAGCCTATTGTGGTTATTTTTTACAATACTATGTGAACACCACGAGATGGCTGAGAAGGTACCCTGAGACACAGAACAAAAAAATGAATATAAACCTAGGATTACGATGATCGATCAGTTGATTATAATAAAAAATAAATATCTCAAGACAATCACAACGACTTAACGGTCCCACCTAAACAACGCTTGTATTATGGGTACCGTATAATGGACTGGGGGCGATCCCAGTATAACATAACATAAGTGTTGAGATATTAAACATCCATGACTCGTATACAAACTTTCGTGGTTGTCACACATAGTTTGACCCAACCTGGATTCGACACTAGGTTCAGATATCAGGGTTAATAACAACTGCACCGCTGATCCCGTTTGACACAGCTATTAGTGACCCTGTTTCCTTAACCAAGGGTTCGACTCCCGGTAGCGGCAAACCTTGCGTGATCATCAAGATATATTCGATTCATTGACGTTTAATATATAGGTATATAAATAATTGTAAGTTACTCGACCCCCCCCCCCCCCCGCCCCCAGTATGGTATCCAAGCCTCGCTTAGTCTGGAACCGTACATACTGTGTGTTCGCCTGGCGATATTCTTCAGGTCTCATACACTTACCAACCAGCAACGCTCATAGCAACATACAGGAACGTGTTGATGAGTCGACTCTGGAAGCCCATGGGGATGCTGCAGTCGTTGAAGAGCATCGGCACCGTGGTGAGGGAGCGGACCTCGTCCACCTGCGCCTCCAGCGCGGGCATCATGGGCATCCCGCTGAGGAGCAGCCAGGGGACCTGCTGCACCGCTGCGATACTGGGGATGGAGAGAGCCTTCTTTAAAGGCTACCGCTCGGCTTGGGCAGGGCTTATCATGCAATAGTGTGTGCATTTCAAATAGTCGTGTACTGAAATAATATACACACATGCATAGCATGCGTGCATATGCATCCGTAACATTGCAAGACTTTAACTGGTGGTAGGCTTCGGCCGTGGCTAGTCACCACCCACTGAACAAAGCCATGTCGCCAAGCGGCCTAGCCGTGTTCCGGCATGATGCTCGGTGCTGCCATTCATGGATGGCGGGTCAGATCAGCTGCGCTGCATGTGCCTAGTGAATGTAGCGTCTCGATCTACTGCCGCCTTCCTACCTAGGCAAGTATGCTACATCGTAGATCTCATCGTCACTTACCATCAGGTGAGATCGAGATCAAATACTTGCCTATAATGTAATAAAAAAAATAAAAAAAAAAGACCTCAACACACTGCGAGCACTTTCTGCGTCTGGCGAGTCTATTATTGTAATTGGTAATGTACAAAAATAACTGTGGAAATAGTACATGATTGCAACGTAATATTAATTAGTTGTATCTTTGTTTTTATTTAACTTTGTAGCGTACCTACCTCGCTACACTATTAATTTTTGTCACTGTCTTTATACCCTATTAACTGTGACCCATAAGATTTAATTATTTATATTATTTATTTTGATTCGCTTTTGTAATTTGTATCACTGGGTTAATCCTTTAATAAATGTGACCCTCAACTTTTAAATGTATATGTTTTTCGTTTTAATAAATTTATTGGTATTTCTCTCTGGACACGTTTACTTACGACGCATCTTCAAGGCTTGTGAGCCTCTCACAACTTCAATAAGTACGGACTTCGCAAATCTCGATATTATGATTCTGAAATCTCTGTATAATTTGTGGTTCTGGCACCTCAGTTTAGTGTTTATTTCGAGCGCCCAATCTAGTACGTGGTACATTGATATCAATGGCCTCAATCGCTTCCATTATACGTATGGAGTTAGTAATGAAACATGTGTATGTTAAATATATTTTATATATTTTCGATATACGCCATCTATCGCCGGCATATCATAAACTTGATTAAGTCCTGAGAAGCGAGATATAGATGGCGCTGTAAACTTTTCTACCAATCTTATAGATTTCTAGCCACTCACCCGGCTTGCACGTCCGAGAAGAATGCCTCTGTAAACACGGCGTCGAACTGCGTGTTCGCTATGGCATCACGCACCGCCGTGTTAGCCAGCAACTCGCGTGTCACGTTGTTGGAAAACGCTTTCACGGTCGAGATGCCCCCGGATACAGGATTGGGTTTTGTCAGGTCGACGTCTGCGGTTGGGGTGGTAAGACCATAGACCAAAAATTAGTACTTAAGTAGGCTTCTACTACATATACAGCTTGTAACAAAATTATGAATTAGTATTATAAGGGATGAACGTACACATAGAAACGACCAAGTTTCCACGAGGCAAGTAAAGCAGCCTGGAACGGAGCGGTCAAAAATCTAGCGTCAATTAAGATTTTAAGATGTCAAAGTGTAGCGTGTGTCGCATGGCAACACAATCATAATGATTAGCATAATCTTTTGTAATGAAAATGGCTATTAAAAAAAAGATATAATTTCAGTTGAGGTCTCGATCCGATCCAGACCCAGTGGCTATGAAAAAAATTTTTTTTTTTTGGAAGTGCCCCCTAGAGTCTAGGTCCTGGACCTATACGAAATAAATGATTTGACTTTGACTTCATGAAATATTATAAAAACGGTTCGGTTATCTATATTACTCATGTGATATAAGTATTTCATTTATAAACTCATCTTATCTATACATATAAATAAAATTGGAGTGTCTGTTTGTAATATTAAAATAACCGCTTTTCACTAAGTGCATTTGGATGTATACACGGTACATATACCAAAACAACATTTTTTACAATTTTTGTCTGTCTGTCTGTCTGTTTGTTCCGTCGAAACTCTGAAATGGCTGGACCGATTTTGATGGGACTTTCACTGGCAGATAGCTGATGTAACAAGGAGTAACTTAGGCTACTTTTATTTTAGACTAGCTGTTACCCGCAACTTCGTCCGCTTTTTGTTAAATACCACGCGGACGAAGTCGCGGGTAGCAGCTATAGACAATAAAAAATAAGCATAATTTTTTGCTGCTCCAAAGAACCGTATACACACCCGTCGCATATTTCTTCGTGGCGCTGATGTCAATGACCCTCAGACCTTTTGGCGGGTTCTTGACTGTCTCTGGATAGGGGGTTGTCCACGTCACCTGCAAGACAGTTGAGGATTGAGCCCCAGGACCAGATAATGGCAAGTCCATAATGATGTAACTGACCCCCCAGGCGTAGTCGCTCAGTGTCATAAACACTACTCACAGCAGAGCCCAAATAAAATGCGTAGTGTCAGCGAGAGTATGAAATAAAATATACTTGGATATACGAACAATATATAAAATTCATGATTTCTTATATTTACGCGAATACTAGGTACACATTGAAATAAAACTAATTTTACGGATTTTATCGCGTTTATATTATGTTTTCACGTTCCCGACGTTTCGGCTGCTTTACAGCAACCATGGTCACGGGAGGACTGATGTGGTTGACGCGCTAGTGTCATTGTTTGAACCGGTGTAGCTAGCAGGAGGCAGTCCCCAGTACCTGGTGTCCTGCCTTGAGCAGCGCGTCCACCACGCCCCAGCCGAGCTGGTTGTGGCTGCGCGACGGCACCGGGAACACGCACAGGATGTGGTGGCAGCGAGCTGCCGACAGCAGCGCTGCCAACACCAGCAGCAGCTTCATCATCGCTGAAGAATAAATAGTGTCTATGGTAATTGCAATACACTTACCCCCGTATTTATAGACGTTTTATAACTTTATCAATCGTCATCTAGTACTGCGCAAAAGAAAACTCTTGTGCGCAGTACTATATGACGTTTGATAAAATTATAAGTCTATAAATTTGGGGGGTAACTCGATACGATCGCGTTACAATGTAATTCCTTTAGTTGACTCTACAATGTATTTTACCCCGAACCTTGTAGGATCTCATTCTGCCATAATCTATATAATAAAAAAATAAATTATGTTTGATGGTAAGCGCTTCACTTGAGAACTGCTGCACCGATTTTGCTGTTATCTATACATATAAATAAAATTGGAGTGTCTGTTTGTAATATTAAAATTACCGCTTTTTACCAAATGCATTTGGATGTATACACGGTACCTATACCGAAACAACATTTTTTACAATTTTTGTCTGTCTGTCTGTCTGTCCGTCTGTCTGTCTGTCTGTCTGTCTGTCTGTCTGTCTGTCTGTCTGTCTGTCTGTCTGTCTGTCTGTCTGTCTGTCTGTTTGTTCCGGGTAATCTCTGCAATGGCTGGACCGATTTTGACGGGAATTTCACTGGCAGATAGCTGATGTAACAAGGAGTAACTTAGGCTACTTTTATTTTAGAAAAAAAAAATGGATCTCTCGAAAAAAAATTAAAACCAATGTTGCAGCGCTGCGCCTGATTAAAGTTTGATAGCAACAATCTGCAATGCGTCCGGCGGGATCAGAACGCGAGCAGGCTGTTGCCAACGGCTGAGTCTTTGTCAAATACCACGCGGACGAAGTCGCGGGCAACAGCTAGTTTTTTTATATATTCGTAATAGCTCTACTAAGGTTTGTAGCGGAAAATATTGAAAATATTGTCCGGCGTATTGGAACAGAACGTCTGTGGGGTCAGATAGTAAATAATAATACGACAAAAATATTACCTTCCACTGTTAAAAAAAAACTTAATTTAATACTTGCATCAAATATAAAATAAATCATTAATAGCTGTCTTGTCTATAACACAACACTGACTTAGTTTGATATCAAAAAATATATATATACAACTTTGAACGATACAAACTTAAGTGTGCTGGTGGCAAAATCTAGAACTAACAATTTCATTATGAAGATGACGTTTCATTTGACAGTTTTACATCGACAGTGGCGCCGCTATGGACGGAATGATTATGTTTGTGGTGCGTCATATTTTCAATTCTATTGCACAGGCAATGGCTAATCTATTTAGGCCCAGAGAAAAATGATAAGATAAGATATAATAACATTAATTGCACCACGGCATTCGTTAGTCATAATTGATCAGACTAAATCTAGACGACGGCTGTAAAAATGTGTATAATTATGTCAAGACTAGCTGTTGCCCGCGACTTCGTCCGCGTAGTGTTTAACAAAGACAACCGTTGACAACAGCCTGCTCGCGTGTTCTGAGCCTGCGGGGCGCATTGCAGGTTGTTGCTATCAAACTTAATCAGGCGCTGCGCTGCAACATTGGTTTTAATTTACTTCGTGAGATCCTATTTTTTTTTTCTAAAATAAAAGTAGCCTAAGTTACTCCTTGTTACATCAGCTATCTGCCAGTGAAAGTCCCGTCAAAATCGGTCCAGCCATTTCAGAGATTAGCCGGAACAAACAGACATACAGACAAAAATTTTAAAAAATGTTGTTTCGGTATAGATAACGTGTATACAACCAAATGCACTTAGTAATAAGCGGTTATTTTAATATTACAAACAGACACTCCAATTTTATTTATATGTATGTAGTATGTATATGTATGTATAGATTTATGTGATGTGTAGAGAACTCCGACTAGAATAAGAATATCACGCGCGTGTAGGCTCTGTGACGGCCGCTATAGTAATGCCATAGATATGCAAAGATTTGATAACTCAATCGGTATATCATGCTTTTCAAGCACGCACTAAGCCCTGTGAAATAAATCATGTGGCATATGGTAAACGATTCGTCGCTACTCCACGATAGATGGCGCTAGTTTCTATGCGATTTCGCAAGATTATTTTCTAAACATAACAGTATTTTTAAGACAGAGTTAAACCTAATCGTAATTTAGAAAATAAGATAATTAGAACAATCTCATAATTACCACCAACAGCTACAGCAAATCTGACAAGCAAATAATAAACTAGCAACTGTAATAAAGCCGATAGATGTCGCTGCACAACAATTGGCACCCGCTATGGTTACGTTACCTGAGGATAACTACAAGCAACGAGCTACAATTACGAGTTTAAGAAATTAATAGTTTTTTTTTAATTTTTGATAATGCTTGATCTAGATTCCATAGACTTGACGTGAAGCATTAAAAAGTTTAACGTACGATACGAGAGCAAGCACCACCCATAGAGTTATCCTATAGGCCAAAAACTGATGCCAGCTAGTGTAAATTCACACGAGATTTCAATGCGACACGCATGCAAGCCGGCTTCACACACCTTGGTTTCCTTGCTAATGTCACTGGCATGCTAGTGGCACACGCCGCATCTCGGACGCTTGCACACCATCTACTTGATATGCTCTTGCTTATTTATCTGTCAAGTAGCATGCACGTTCCAGTTTGTGGTTTGTTTTTTTCGCGAGCAACAAGCATGTGTATTTCGGGTTTAATAATTGATGGGAGGAAATGGGTATAGGTATAGGGGGATTTTATATTCACAATTATATTTAAAAAAGATTCGATTACTCTCGGTATTATATCTGTACTTACATCGTAAAGTGCTTTTAATTATTCAAGACAAACGTTCAATTACTACTCCAAGATAGATGGCGCTAGTTTCTATGCGATTTCGCAAGATTGTTTTTTATATGATAGTATATAGCAATATATGATAGTATTAAAACCTAATCGTAATTTAGAAAATAAGATAATAGAACAATCTCATAAATACACCGTTCTTACTAATAGCAACTTTACTTGGGTTATTTAATTTATTTCATATACTACAAACTAGAAATTATACTTTTTTGATGAGGTGGGTTTGGTATTTTTATTAAAATATTTTTTATCAATCCAATCATATTCTATAACGATGTGCCCAACCTATAAATAACAGCCAGATCTGACGAGACAATATCAAACTAGCAACTCTAATAACGCCGATAGATGTCGCTGTATAAAAATTGCCACTCGCTATGGTTACGTTACCTGGGGATAACTACAAGCAGCGAGCTACTCTTACAGAATTAAGAAATTTCATTGAAAAAATCAGTTCAGTAGTTTTTTTGAATTTTTGATAATGCTTGTCCAAGTCTTCTTAGACTTGAATTCCAGCATTGAAATAGTTTAACATACGATACGATACGAATACGAGACGATATGTAATGTACGGGAGCAAGCACCACCCATAGAGCTATTTTCTATGTAAAAAAACCGCTACCCGCTATGCTGATGCAGTGTTAACAGATCCAATTTTAAAAAATCCGTAGGGCTACTCTCAAAAATCCGTAGAAGTCCGTAAATTGCCTTTACAAAAATCCGCAGAGCTACGGACATTTTTTTAAAGGTAAACCTGACTATTTATAGACTGACTGACCTTAAATCAAATTTCTTGCCGGTAAAGAAATTGAAAAAATCGCCGGAAAATCGAAAAGACATTTTTTTAAATAGTATTTTTTATTTTTTATTAATCAATTCAATCATTATTACTGTCGAAACGCAGGTCGCTATTGTTCCGAGTCGCAGGGCTACCTATTTTTTGGAGCTACGTTTCGTTTTACGCAAAATTTTATTTTAATTTGAATGTGTATACTATTGTTTGGATCGGGTGGATGAAATCGACCAAAAATCCGTAGATTTGCGACTAAAATCCGTATGTCCGTAGACAAGACCTAAAGTCCGCAGATCTACGGACAAATCCGTAGGTCTGGCAACGCTGTGCTGAAACCAGCTAGTGTATATTCACACGAGATTGGATGGTAGAGTAGTAGCATAATATTTTGTAACTTTTGACGATTCATAAGTACTGTACTTAATGGGTCTACGGAAAATAAAATAAAAAAGAAAATTGCAATGCGACACGCATGCATGCCAGCTTCACATAGTTCGATTTCCTTGTACATAACACTGGCATGCAAGTTGCAACTGACGCTTGCACACCATCTACTTGATATGCTTTTATCTGTCAAGTAGCACGTATGTTCAAGTTTGTGGTTTGCTTTCTTGCGAGTAACATATACTTGGATAGATATAACACTATAAGTAGGTGCCTACTTGCAATTCCCATTCTGTTAAGATTTTATCCTGTTATTAACCTCTTTATGCTCGGTCCGAAATAAAGTTAGGATAAATCCTGCACGTCTAGGGCGAGCTAACCGTATACTTTAAAGTCTAACGTATTTAGACATTTTGTATGTAGTTTTGAAAAGCGCCTCTAGCGGGCGGTATTTAAAACTTTCAATTCTCCACACAAAATGTCTAAATACGGTAGACTATAAAGTGTACGGTTAGCTTACGAATAATCTCGCACTTGACGTTCTGATATATTTCAATTCTATCTACCTCAGCCTATTGCCACTGTCGTTATTCTTAAATCAGCTTTGAAAGTTAAAACAACATTCGAATCCGATAATTATTAAAACAAAAACTTACCGTAATCTTATTTATATATTGGAGACCAGAGTATATGTTGCACTTGTCTTATTCCGATACCGAACTAGATAGCTAAGAACTTCCAATAACTCGTTTGATACAAGCAATCAAACTTGTTTTGAAATATTATTTATTGTTTGCGCGGCGAGATGGACGCGTATTGATCACGCGACCGCAACCTTGACTGGATGTTCATTGCTCGTTGGTATCTATGCTGTCCATTAGCTATATTATTGACTCATCCACTAGACCAGTGATTCCCAAACTATTTTGGGCAAGAGACCCCTTTTCCAAAATGAACTGATACCTCAGACCCGCATAGCGAAATTACTTTACAAATCCTATCTCTACCTGTTTTTTTCCTATTGATACAAAATAATAAGTTCATCTTGTACGAACTTGTGCACTCTTATCGACCTGTTGAATTTTTTAAAGTACAACAATGATACTTCCTACTAAAATATTAGCTATTATTATAACAAGTTGGTACACGGAACACAACTTATACAGTATCTTGAAGGTTTCAAATAAGAACAGGTGTTAATTAATAGGGGTCGATTTTTAGGCCTCGTCCACCCCCAATATCAGTTTTCGTTTATGCCGACCCCTGGGAAACCGATATCGACCCCCAAGGGGTCAATATAGACCACTTTGGGAATCCCTGCACTAGACTCATTAATACTAGCTGTGCCGGCGACTTCGTACCGTCATGTCGGCTTGGGTTTCTTGACCGGCTGTCACGGATGTGTGCGAAAGCTTTCCCGATTCCCAAGGAAATACATCAAATTACAAGACAATTTTAAAAGAGTAATACATATTAAGTGCGCGGTGAGAGGCTACTGGGGTCCCATCCTGCTAAATTAAATAATCTATACATCTATACATATAAATAAAATTGGAGTGTCTGTTTGTAATATTAAAATAACCGCTTTCTACTAAGTGCATTTGGATGTATACTCGGTACCTATACCGAAACAACATTTTTTACAATTTTTGTCTGCCTATCTGTCTGTCCGTCTGTCTGTTTGTCTGTCTGTTTGTTCCGGGTAATCTCTAAAATGGCTGGACCGATTTTGACGGGACTTTCACTGGCAGATAGCTGGTGTAACAAGGAGTAACTTAGGCTACTTTTATTTTAGAAAAAATAATAGGATCTCATAAAAAAAAAAATTAAAACCAATGTTGCAGCGCTGCGCCTGATTAAGTTTGATAGCAACAACCTGCAGTGCGTCCCGCAGGCTCAGAACGCGCCAGTAGGATGTTCCCAACGGTTGTGTCTTTGTTAAATACCACGCGGACGAAGTCGCGGGTAACAGCTAATATGACATACGATTGCCATTCCAGCGACACACGATTGAGTTTCCATTACAACTGTGACAAATTGGCTGTTCTGCTGAAACTTTAATGTCGTCTTGATAGACTGCTAGAAGCGTCAGATAACGAGTAGAACACCATTACTTAGCTACATTATATTGATACACGACTGAAGTAAACAATACGAAATAGTTCAATGGCATTCGAATGGCTGGTCAGTGGAAAGCCGCTGATCTTAAAAAACTAGTAGACTACCAACCACAGATCATAATAGATATGCCGTGCGGTTCAAAATGTATGGGAACTCGCGGTCTCCGTTTTGTTCCCCACCACTCGCCGCAAAACACATGCAATTCCATAAAACCAACTGACGGCGACAACTCGATGTTAGTCTAATTTTGGCCAATTGTGTGCGCAAGCCCACCGCTTTCATAACATATCTCCTCTCATATATCTGTGCTACCAACCTACCAAGAAATGTTTTCGTCAAAATCCATCCAGGTTTTTGTCATCCGACGGACAGACGGACAAAAAAAGGCGTATGCCGACAATTATAAGTCTATTAGGTAGGTAACGTAAGCAGACTTGAGGCCCGACGGGTTCCCTGTCTTAGCCATGGTATAATGGTATGCTATGTAAGGCATTCTCGTCCGACGACGACGGCCCAAGACGTCACGATCAGTGTTGCCATTGGCACCTTCAATGGAATTAATATCGCTCATTAGTTGAAGAAGGCCTGCACGCAGCGTACCTACATGTAGAAAGTTTATAATATTTTAAGTTAACAACATTGTAAGTAATATTTAGATTTAGAGTTGGCCACTGTAGCTTCCTCTCTCGTCTCTCACACACATCGCGCGCAACGCATAATATTTTTTTATGATTTTAATACTTGCACAATGAACTTACTGATAATCATAAAAAAAAAAGATTGATGTTGCGAACGCCTCAACATGGCCGATGACGTAGTCTTGGGCCCATCACGTGTGCTCGCTGTGACGGGCAGAGAATGCTTGGCGTGGCATATTATTCTGCCATGACCTTGACTATACTCTTTTTTTTAGTGAGTGCTAATGATACCTAGTTCAAAATGTTATTCGCACACTTAATTCGGAATACGATCTAGAGGTACGAGAGGTATTGAACCCGCGCCAGTGACGACCCAAGTCGATCTATCCACTACTAATTATAGTAGCGGAATGAAAAGATTTTTAGCGGAAAAGGGAAGATCTTCCAGCCAGGCGGGTGGTATGGCTGGCGGGGCGGCCGCTATGCCCCGACGGTTATCGTTAGAATCTTGTATATATGTTACGTGCTCCGAAAACTCTCATAGCGCGTTTCAGGATTGCATGGAGAATTGTGATTTGTTCTGAATGTTCTGCAGCGCCATCTGTGAATCTTGTGTCGCTGTAGGTGTCAGTTTTTAAACAAGTCTGCTAACACAATCGATTCATAATCGAATAGCAACCGCATAGTAACCGTCACTTTTGACAGATATTGCATGGGATATCTATCAAAAGTGGCAGTTACTATGCAGTTGCTGTTCGATTATGAATCGATTGTGTTAGTAGACTTGGGGCCCTGCTATGGTGCTTTACCACTTAGAGGAGTCGAACGAGAATCTCAAAATGATCTGTAAATTCAGTATTTTTAAGCGACAATGGAAGATTACAACATTTTATTTAGAGACGGTAACAGCACATCAATAACCGATTATAGAAAAATCGATATTTCAACCGGTGCTTACCGGTTTTTCTGAACTCGTCAGATTTATGGTGGTAAATATTAAAACATAAAAATAAATGATCAATTAAAACTTAATCTTTATTGCGCCCTTATGTTGTACGATCGTCAGCTTATATACAATTGTTATATACTACTCACAACAGTGCTATGTACTTCTCGAACACATGTAAATACTCTTCGGTTCGCTGTTCGTTCGTTAGTCTGTGGATATGTAGCTCACCATCGGGCGTAAGGAACGCCTGAAAACATAAAAAAAAAGATCTGTCATTTACGTCAATGACTTAGTCGATTTTTTTTATATGGCATCACTATAGTTATTTTGCCAGTGTCAAGTAATATAAATTATTTCAGTTTTCGAACATACGCACATGCCCAAAGGCTAGGCCCAAGTAAAATATCCCCCATCGCTCAATCAGTAAGGGGTGAATACTTTATTGAATATTTTTTTATGGATTTTTTGTGAGAAACTGAAAAGCCAAGTTTCGTCACTCGTTTCAATTACCTACACTCGTGCACTTTACCGAACCCATAATAGTTAATATCCCACTTATATCACTCACTATAACTCGCAGGAACACTAGTTTTAGTAATTAAATGATAACTGACGCCATGACTTTTCAGTTTCCCGCCAAAAATACCAAAGACGATTTATTATTTGACAATAGATGAGGAAGACAATTTTTAAACTGTTAAACTTTATCACAAAAAGGCCAGAGCTTCTATTACGAGTTTTCTCGTGAGCGAAACGCATAATGCATAATTGTCACTTACGATGTGGTTATCTGATGCAGCGCAAGCGCAGCCTGCCTTCTCGCAAGCGTAGTTAGCGTAGATGTCGCTGTGCGTCAAGTCCCACGCGACAACAGTGCCATCTAGCGTCGCGAATAAACAACACGGATTCACCCGAGACCACGACAGTGATGATACCAGCATCTAAAAAATAAATTCCTACCATTAATATTTTTTTATCAAAAGCCCCTTTGTTACGTTTGAGCTATATTGAATTTGCTTATATGTCAATATATGTCAAAATAAATGCGAAAAAATCCCTAAAATTTGTTTTATTTCAATGTGTAGTATTTGCGTAAATATAATAAATCAATATTAAGCTAATGTTACGAGATTTTTATGGAGCTGTCAAGTCCTCACCTTAGATCCGAGCGCGGTATTGATCAGGTTTAACCTCGTATAAACACTGCTGATGAAGCGGCCCTTGTGATCAGCGGTGCATCTCTCTACATCCTGGTTTGGGATGTTGCTGCAAGAATACAAAGTACTAGTACCTATACATGGTGGACTTGGTATGTTTTTGGTAGTTGGTAGAGCGTTTGCCTCGGTAACGAGGCTTGCAGGTTCCAACATAAATGTACATCATAAATGGTGATCCAATTGGTAAAGTTGGTAGTGCCATGTTGCGCCTGGCATGGCAACACATCGGAGCTTAATTATTAAAAAAATATTTAAAAATATAGATGAGCTCTGTTGGGGTCGCGTTCCGATCCGGTTGTAATGTTAAGAAAAACAATGGTAACGACAATATGTAAGTGCCCCCGTAGGTCTGGTACGAAATAAATGATTTGACTTTGAATTTGCGTGTTACGAGAGTCCTGGGTTTTAATTCCGGTAGAAGCAAACTTTTTGTGATGAACACGACATATAAGAAATGATATACCTACTGGGATCGTCTGGGGTCTTATCACCTTGTAACTCAATTTTAAATAAATTTAAGCACAAAATTTCTAATGTTTCTAACATAACATAAACTCTTGAACCCTATATTCATTGATTTATTTACACATGTTTTACCTATATTACCACTTACGTCTATTGTTGTTGAACCTCTGTTTAAGTGCTACCTCTAGTATGCTCTACATTTGATCTCATTTTTTTTAATTATTATTATATGTTACACTGTATCTGTGGCACATGATGTGGTTGCCTGTTATTAGAGTCGCAATTATCTAATATCACTCTTTTTTTTTTTTACTATATAACATGTACTATTGTAAACTCTGTTGGCAACTCTAAATAAATAAATAAATAAATAAATAAATAAATAAACCACTCACCGACAATCCAGCGTAAGCAGAACTTTTTTGTCCAACAAAGAGCAGAGGTTGATGGTCCCAGCATCAGTTGCTGCTAGGAAATATGGCAACCCATGGGGTGACACTTCTATGCAGGTGACCGCAGACATGTCACCTACGAACAATAGTTTTACCTTAGACCATAACATGGGATAAGAAAAGTATAAGCTGATATTCGGACACGCCATTTTCATATCATCACGTCACATCCATTATTTTATTTATAACTCGCTGTTACCCGCGACTTCGTTCGCGTGGTATTTAACAAAGACACAACCATTGGCAACAGTCTGCTCGCGCGTTCTGAGCCCGCGGGCAAATTGCAGGTTGATGCTATTCAAACTTAATCAGACGCAGCGCTGCAACTTTGGTTTAAGTGCATTTGGATGTATACACGGTACCTATACCAAAACAATATTTTTTACAATTTTTGTGTTTCTGTCTGTCTGTCTGTTTGTTCCGGGTAATCTTTGAAATGGCTGGACCGATTTTGACGAGACTTTCACTGGCAGATAGCTGATGTAACAAGGAGTAACTTAGGCTACTTTTATTATAGAAAAAAACATAGGATCTCACGAAAAAAAATTAACACCAATTTTGCAGCGTTGCGCCTGATTAAGTTTGATAGCAACAACCTGAAATGCGTCTCGCGGACTCAGAACGCCCGTGCAGGCTGTTGCCAACGGTTGTGTCTTTGTTTAATACCACGCGAACGAAGTCGCGGGTAACAGCTAGTCGTAAATAAAGTAGAAGAAAGTATGAGCTAATTGAACAAACAAAACCCCAAGGTTGACTCCATACGAGTGTATTATTACGTGTTTGTGTGGGTGTATTATATTATTACAAATATACATAATAAAACAACTCACTCGCCACAAGAATCCTATCCACTTTCACAGCTCCAATATTTTTCTTGCAGCACAACACTTCACCGCAGTTTCGAGCCACCAAATAATTATTATTGTTTCTCCAGGACATAATTTTCAAATCGTAACACACAACCCCGCTCTCCCAGTTTTCCAAAACTTTTTTCTCGATTGGCAACCCTTTTTTTCTCGCACTTACCGGTCTGTCAAATTCGAATTCCGAACTAATGGCAGACTTCGGGCGGGAAAAATCGATCTTCATAATACGTCTATCCAGTTTCCTACACGTCAATCTTCGTTTAGCAGAATTTAAATTAAAATTTGATTTTAAGGCGCTGCTTTGATGGTCCAATATTACGGGAGCGTCGATATAATCTAAAAGGGGTATGATTTGACTTCGTTCTAACTTCATTTTGGAGAAAAACGCTTTTCCAATGTCTCGTAATGATTCAATTTTTTCTTGTACTATCGTCCAAATAGTTATAACGCCTGTTCTTTGTAAAGAGACAAGCTGAAATGAGAAGAATTGATGTGATCACCTTGGCTTACTTTTGCCTACAGCCTAACTGTAGGCAAAAGTAAGCTAAGCCTCATAAGTACAGGCCCGGATCTTGACAGTTCGGCAAGCAAGTGGGGTTTACCCATCGGAGGCATAGTAATTCACCCCACCCTCCACAACTCGCATCACCGGCTGCCATCAGTGCATATCATGAATCCGTTATGGACCATCCCAGTTTACTGCCTGTGTATTTCATTTCATACCTGCCCAAAAACTTTGCGCCCGCCATCTTGCGCCACACTACGAGGATGTCCTGTCAACTCCAGCCCAACGATTCCATCGACTGCAAATCCACTGCTCATGTTGTGAGCGCTGCTGGTATACGCGCACGCTTGGAGCGCGCAATGGACTAAGTTCTGTTGTGGATATGTTTAAAAGTTATTGAATTTCATAGTTTTCAGTGTACAGGGTTTTAAAGAGCTTATTTCAAACTATTAAAAATAGGATTTCTTAACACTGGCTCCTTACCTGAACCAAGTCAGCATGACTAGTAGAGACTTTCAAATTGGACTCTACTAATTTGGTAGTTTTCTCATCAGTGGCAACATCGTAACTCCATATAGGTTCTTCTGACAAATCCCAGAGGTGTATTGAACTGAAAGATTCAAAGAAAATTTCATTTTTTACAATGCTCTTGCTCACGGTGAAATCTAGGTTTCGATCAAGGAAATAGGATAAGAATTTGAACCAATAGAATCTATTTTTTGGGGCATTAAACCTTTATATATAGATACTAAGTTCTAGGTATTTTACTTACCCATCTTCCAAAGCAGCTACGAAGAACCCATCAGTAGATCCTCGAAACCTTCCAACAACTACATCATCTATGGCAGTTAGTAATTTTAATGGTTCTTGTCTGGCAACACTGATATCCCATAGAGAAATAATATTGTTTTCAACATTTTCAACTTTACTATGTAAAGTCATGAATAAATTACTTTTTGTATCAGAGAAATACACATCTGATATTTTACTGTTTTTTATGAACAATTTATCGCCTTCCATATTTTTTGTTGAAATACAAACGTATCCTTTACTAAACGGGAATTTTGATGCTTTATTCCAATCCGTGAAATCAGATTTTTTGTTATTGCTATTTAAAATATGACTTATCCTACTCTCCATCCTTTTAAGAAACTTTCCCAATCTATGAGTATTACATTTATTTTCTACCAATTTAGTTTGATATGTTTCATATGGTAACATTTCGTTGCGGCCGACTCCATCTTTCTGTTCTAAATAAATCCTTAACGGATTCGTTTTATAATTTTCATCTAAATCAATCATGTTATTTATTTCTATATCCGTTGATTGTTTTGTCAAAAATGTGAATTTCGTCAAAAAATCTTCAGTGTTTTGACTGTATTTCCGAGTTTCCTTAAGCCCGCTCAAACAAATGTCGCTCTTTGAAAATTCTACCGGATGTTGCGTCCATTTCTGGTCGCATTCTATCTCGTCTGTTTGCACCTCTTGAGTGATACCATCGTCAAAAGTTTGTACTGCAACTTGCGTGTAATTACTTCTGCCATATGTCGCCATGTACAAATCATAGGAAATCGGTTTCATTTCAAACAGATTATATGACATTTCATGAAGTGTTATAATACTTAGTAAGTCTTTAGCTCTTTGCTTTAATCGCTCATTTAAACGCTTTTTGCGTTTGTTTTCCTTAGATTTACTAAAGTCCATGAATAGCGGCCTGAAACGTGTACAATAGACTTAATCAACACAAATTATCTAACGGATTACAAAAGCGTCTGTAGGCTCTTGGATAAGTATCTGTACTTTAAGAGCGAGATTGTGTGTTAAAGTACCTGTATAGCGTTTCAACATGAACCGTCTTCATACTAGAACCGTTGCTCGAGCTGCTCATCTCCTGGAACCCTTCGTCGGTGAGGGAGACACGCTTATCCTCGCCAGCATCCTCTGAAGCCTCAAGTATGTAATCCATTACCGGTGGCTTAGATTTCTGCGCGGAACGTTGCTCTCGAAGGTCGAAGTTACCTTAAATTTGCATGATTATCATTATATTGGTATTATTTATGAATACAGAACTTTATTGACTAACGCCTTAGCAACCACGTGAGAGAAAATAATAAAAAGGTTCGTTAGGCCTTCAACTTTACCGGAATCCAACATTTTCTCCTCATCTTTTTCCTTAGCACTTGCTTCCAAGCCTGCCTCATCATCATCACCACCACTCTGTTCACCATCACCGCTCTTATCAATCGGTGATGAGCTGTGATAGGAATCGAAATCAGACTCGTAACTCTCAAAGTCGTCTTCGTAGCTTATTTCATCGTCACTCGAGTCTTTTGGAGGTTTAATTTGAGTTCCTGAAGTCTGAAAAACGGAAAATTATTTAAAACGTGATGGCCTTAATGCCATTCAGGTGTACATATTGCTTTTGATATAATAATTCTAATACCAACCTTGTTAGAATTTTCACCATCCAAATCAATATAAAATGCTTTCGGCTTAGCCGCCAATGCTTTTGTTAAGTTAAGCATTTCAGCATTATTATCCACCGCTTTGGGAGTTAAAATCTTCACTTCATTCTCGTCCAAAGTTCTAGTTTTAGTTCGTTGCCTTCCCATTTCCGAGGTAGAAATTGCAGACTTTTTGCTGGCAGCCTCTTTTACAAAACTTTTTTCTCTGTCCATATTTAATTTTCTTTTGACGGTTGGCGAGTTTACGGTCACATTTGAATTGCTTCTCGACGTACCTGTATAAGCAGTGACCTTCGCGTCAATTTTTCGCGCCGACAATTTCGTTTTAGTTTCACGACTTGTACTAATTTGACTGGCTGACGACGGAGATGATTTTAATAAATCTTTCATCGGTGATACATTACTCGTTATGTGTGAAGCGTTGGAAGGTTTCTTGGGCGCTTTCACGCTATGTGCAGTGGTCGCTTTCTTATGTCCGTAAATGTCGGCCGTGCTTGACTTCTGAACAAAGTTCCTTGGAGTCGAAATGGTGTAAGGACCTTTTTTGAGTTTTTCGTCTGGAGACTTTTTCGACGAGTCATCCTTAGATGTTTTCTCTCTTTTCGATTTATCGGTCGTCTGTTTTGGTTTGACAGTTTTCTTTTCTGCGGCTTGCATTTTCACGGTGTACTATAACACACAACGATACATCAATGTTGTTTGATGACAAACTCAAAGAATTTGGATTTTAAATATCTAAATTAGAGTTAATAGTTAGGTAAGTGTATCAGAAGTCTGACATTTTTTTGGGTAGGTATAACTTACAGAGCTTGCGAAATATTTTTTCGTATGCGAAACGCATACTTCATAGTCTGCGTATTTGTTATTGTGTACGATAAATTGGAAAGCGCAGTTAGCCGACGGTATCTAAAGCCTTCCAATCTCGATACATAGTGAACAAATGCGTAAACTTTAAAGTATGCTGTAAGCTTACGAATAAACTCTCACTCGACATACATATTGTAAGTTATAATAATAATATCGCCAGACGAACACACCAACTATACGGTCCCACACTAAGCAACGCTCGTAGTATGGGTACCGTACAAAGGACTGGGGGCGAACCAAGTATATACTTCTTATATAGATAAATAAATATCCATGACTCGGGTACAAACCTTCGTACTCATCACACAATGTTTTCCCGTACCTGGATTTGAACCCGGGTCCCTCGGTACAGAAAGCTGGATCACTACCAACTGTGCTTATCGGGTCGTCAAATTCATGAATTATTAAGTAGATACTTATGTACTTATACAAAATGAGCTTACCTTGACATATTTTAATTTTTATATAGACAGCAAAGAATAAGTTAATTCTATTATGATATGAATCTTCAGCACTCTTTTGTTAGGAACAGACTTGTATGAGTGTTACTTAAGTTTAAAATAATAGGTAGGTACTATTGTTTTATATTTTTTTTAAATACACGTAGTATTGCACGTAATTAGTTACTAGCTTGACGTTTCGTGTACACAATTCGGTTTCTATGGTTACGTTATATTGAAACAAATCAAAAGCAGCCCATAGACTGAAAATGCAAAGAAGATTTTGAAAAGGGTGAAAATCGGAAACGCCATTTTCATATCTTCATGTCACATCCATTATTTTATTTTTAATGTGTATTTATTGCATGTTTTATTTTGTGTTGGATATGAATGGAAAAGATGTTGCGATGTTTTTAGTTTACGTTTATGATATTTTAAGAATAAGAGGCTTGTCAGTTCTCTCGGTATCGTTTCTATTGGATTACAAAATATGTGAAGAATAAAAGTATAATTATTATGAACACCAAGTTTTATTAACAACTAGCAAACCCAGCGAACTCCGTTTCGCCACCAGATGGCTTCGTTTTATGTAACATTTCGTTTGGTTTTTCCTGAATTTTCTTTGCTATAAACCTCATGGAGCCCGAGACCTTTCCAACAAATGCAAAACCGTGGAAATCGGTTCGTGCGTTCTGGAGTTATAGCGTCAGGAAGGAAAACCCGACTTATTTTTATATAGTAGATCAGTCTGGTAAGCCTATTCCCCTATCCTACTCTTACTACCTTAAGATTCTTCAATGTATATATCGTCTGTGGGTTCAATAAGCTATTTGACTGTTTGCAAAAACTATCTTAAATTGTTCATTAGTTTAATATGATGCTAACAATATAGTTCTTTCATAGTAAATTCCAGTATTTTCGATAAAGTTTAAATAAATGAAAATACCGCTAAAACGCTTAGGACTTTTAAGACACTTGCAAAGGCGCAAGAGCAAAGGTAGGCACGCGGAATTTAACTATTGCTTTTACCTTGTACCTTATTTGATTTAATCAATGCTTTATCTCATTGATATTAGAGTTCAATGCTCGAAGATGTATGATTACGAGGAAACCAAAGACGTGGGAACAGTACCTCAAGTGTGAGATTTTTCGTTAGCTAACTTTATAGTTTACAAACTACCGTATTTGGACATTTTGTATAGAGACTTAAAAAACGCCCCTAGCGGGCGATATCTAAAACATTTGTGCCGAGTGTGAGTTTTTTTCGTTACTATATGTAGTAAACATTCGATCGTTTGCTGTAACGACCCCCCCCTCCTACAAACCCTAAATACGTGCTAATTAAAATCCCCCATTGTTACCCTAATTGTAAATCTCATTGTAATCCTAAGCTAAAGCTATTCTAAATCTAACCTACATTTTTCAAACTTATTAATCAATGATCTTAACTACCTACTGGTCACTGGGACCTAATTAACCTACCTACTTAGTCCTACCTACTTATATCTCCACCTATCCTATCTTGCTCATCTTTAATATCCTACGACTTATTTTATACCTTTACCGACTTAAATATATAAACTTAGACTTAGTAGTGATCTGGGTTTAATATTGGCCAAGTGATTCGTCTAGTGATCGTGAAACCCATACGTTGTGAGACCGTTAATTAGTAACCTAAATTCTTTTAGTGAAGGATTGGTATTCCTACATAGCCTAAATTATATAATACTATACCTGCTCTACCTAGACCCGTTATATTATTTATATTTCTACTAAAATATGCAGCTGAGATAATTTCATCTAAATAAAGGTTGTCACCTACATGTATATGGCTTAAGGTAAACGTTATTGAAGCTAAAGTAATTGGAAGAAGATACACTTTGATAAACTCATAATAAATAAATCAGTTTCTCTATTTATTGATCCTACAGTTATTTAGTGATCAGAATATATTTATTTACTATTTATTCTGATAATAGGTACTGAATAGATAACGATAAGATGAGTAATTCTAGATTACTACAAATATAATGACATAGACAAAATACTTTTATTATTATTATTAACCTGTATAGATCTAAAGTAGATCTATATTTTTATAGTGGCTAAGGGTAGAGCTCACGACTCCACCGCTCAAGACCAGTAGAGACCGTCACCAGACATTTGTCTCTCCCTCCACTTAGTCAATATAGTATTGAATTGAGTGGAAATATTGACTGAATCAATTGAAATTAATTCATAGTTTACTACATTTCAAATTAAATCAAAGAAGTAAATGTCAACCTTTCAGACAAGTTACTATGTTAAAGCATTACCAATTACTCAAATAAGTATACAAATACCATTATGTATTTTAAACCAAGCTTATCTGTTACCAACCATTTGGACAGAGCTAAACCATCAGGATATCACCGAATCCGCAATCCCATTCAAAACCATTATGATAATACCAAATCGAGACTCCTGCTCAGTATGGTACAGATACAAAACCGATAAATGCGACCATTTACTATAATGTCGGCTCCCTTTACATCGATCGTGCAAGAGATAACCAAACGAGATCGTTCGCCTCTAGTGTAGCCGTACCTGTCAATCTTGTTATGATATAAATTTACAGATTATAAGTAATTCAACTTTCAGAGACCATCCTTCCGTATTCAACTTACTGTACCAAATAATCAGACTGCGACGCTTAGAATTAAAATAAATAATTCAACCATTAAAAGTTATTTTTCAAGTGTTCAATTAGGTAGGTTCCAACCTACTAAATATAAGAAAACAATTATGTCAAACAATGAAGCTACCACTAGTTCGTAAAGCCTAATCCTATGGAGAAGAACTAGTAAGAAACTCCATGGATAAATAAAATGACGATACCTACCTAATTAACCCTATGAACGTACCTACACAGTACACACTTTTGTCAAATACCATCATGACGCCGTAGGTAGGTATGCTATTCCGCTTCAACGATTTCGCAGTTCCTCCCTATTTAACCATATTTAAATACGTACCTACGTGGTACACGTATTTGTTAAACACAACCACACTTTTGAAAATTTACCATATAATAAATTAGACTAGAAACATCATGGAAATAATATAGAAAATCAAATCTTAATTGTTAATTAGATAAGCGTCACATACCTGACGAGACACCCAACTTTTCTCGCGGCGACGCTTTTGGCGCGAAACTACCGTGCTCCGGCGTCCTTTCCGAGCATGGCGTGCCATATTTCTAAGGCGCCAATCATTCTAAACCTCTATTATATTCGTAATCATCTATCTACATAACCTACTAAATTATTATCTCAGGATTTTGCTGTGTCATCCATCCATTGATCATTAGTAATTGTTAAATCAATCCATCATTCAAAAGTAGGCACGTAGATATTTCCCATTACGCCACAAAGGGGATCCTGTGTAGATACCTATTTCTAGTATTGAAACTAGTTAGAAACATAGGCAAGTACTTCACATATAATTGAACACAAGCGTTATTGTGATCGAATGCAAATAATATTAAATACCAATTCTAGGTAATCATAAGCTTATAAAACCAGAACCCTGTCATATAAAATCTAGTGCTGAACGTCTACTTTATTCCATCTCTTCTTCATCTGGATATATTCCCGCCCTAGGCCGATAGCGTCCTTTACGTAAATACCTATCTTATTTAATTATATTTTGATTATAAAGTGCACTTCCCTTTAGATGCAGCAACTCGCCTACTACACCATCCCGTCGAACACACACTCACTCAGATATAGGATTAATTATTGTAAAATATTAACACAAAACTCATTAATTACTCATTATGCAAAATTCTCCCAAACACTCTGCCCAAGTGACGCTCTCCGCAACTCCCGCGCGAATCCCCCAAAATCCTAAGTGACGCGTTATCCCCGCCATCTTCTGGAAAACTCCATTAGTGCTGTGACATTTGTTACTAGGTCACGGATTTCCCTATTATTTAAAACCCGGGTCCTTAATATTAAAAATAGAAGAATACATTCATAATGTATTTTAAACCATTGCAATATCAATTTATATTATCTAAACGAATGCTAGATGATATTTATTATACTTTCATACTAATTGATATTTCCCTCATCAGTATAATTCAGTTCCGATAACTCTGTTGAACGAATAGATATTTTACAAGCCCTACTAAGTAAATTCTACACTATCAGAAATCAAACTTAATAATTTGTTGAACTATAAATATTATCACGTAAGTAATTTGCCGGATCAAATCTTGTTTCTAATCCGTGTGAAATCAGACATCTGAATATTGTCACATCCCTATTTCCCAATTCTAATCCTATTTCAATCTTTCATTCGCAAATTAGATCTTTATAGTTCAATTTGTCAGCCAATCACATCCCGAATCTGGGTTACCAGTATTCAAACTTAAAATGTCCTAACTAAAATAATCTGATTTGTATAAATAATAACCTAATATTATTCCTGCGATCTCATATAATATTAACTAACTTTACAACTAAATTAATCCTTTTAATTTCACTTCTGAAGTTTTATCCTAGCAATGATAATATCGTGCAATTTGATATTATAATTCACTCCAAAAGGATAACAAAGTATAATCTAGTAATATATTTGGCTAAACCTATTAAAGTATGCAATATTTCTTTTAATATAACAACAATCCTGACATTTCTAACATCCGATCGAATTACTAATCGATTCCCTAATTCCCTAGATCATAGGACTTGTTCTTACGCCTGGCATCCCTGATTCGTAGAGAAAGTATTGATCGAATAAAACAATCCACTTGATATTTGTCTATGGTCATTAGTGAATGAAATATGGTCAGTTCAATCAATATTCAAAAGTAAATCAAGATTTTCATAATAACTTAATCTATAATATGTAATCTATAAATGTATTGACATTTTAAAGTTAATAATTTATAATGTTCGTAGAACTATTTTGTTTTTAACGGATTTATTTTATCTATTTGTTTAAAGAATACAATAACGAAACGCATTCCGTCTGACAATGTCCATCTAACGTCAAATCTATTAAATGTCAACAAGTTCGGTTTGTAAACAATGTTTTGAAAACTTTTAGTTAGAACATGAACGATTCTCGTTTATTATTGTGTTTTTTCCTCAGATTAACGTAATTTATAATGTTAAATTACACCTATCAAGTGTCCTCATTAACTGTTGCCAAGAACATTGACTATAATGAACATTACATGAAGGAAATTATATATTTTAGAGAGTAACTAAGTGAAAGAAGTTCAAGCATAATTGAATGTTTAATCATATATTTGTGAATGGTGACGGGAAGGTACTCTGGACCGTTACAGCTCAACCCCCAAAATTTATGCAGGTGGCTAAATAATTAACCGTAGTAAATTTTTCACAAAATAAAAATATATTCACAAATATATCTACAATTTTAATATCCCCTCACTAATTTAACAAACAGATTCTAATTTGTCAACATTTGAATACAAGAACTAACCTAAGGCTATGAATGTAATATGTGTGTGTGCTTACTCATGAAAAGTGTTTTTCAACCGAATTGTAAATAATTATTATATGAACCAAAATCCAAGCGTTTTAATGCAACAAAGCATGAAAAAGTATGACCCGTCGCGCAGACAATCTAAACTATGGAAAGAAACCTGGTTGTGAATCAGGTCAATCCTAGTGATATGGTGTAAGCCTTTCCGAGCAAAACAGTTTCCTTATCGTTCGCCAAGAACCCGAATACACCATCCTATCATAATCTAGAAGTCCTCATAGGCTAAAAATAATAAATCTCCATGACTGCCTCATCTCCACTCGGACCCGGCAACATAATAATAACTCATTTACAATTCGGAGTATGTGGAGTGTAATTAGATCGGATATCGGCTGCGAGTAGAGTAGAACTTAATATGAAATCAGTCAATACTGATGCTTGTCTGCTGACCTACCTAACACCATCTCCTTCATATTAAGTCCTTGATTGTGTGAATGTAATTTCATGTATTTCATACATTGACAAACCGTTCCATACCAAGATGTTGTTGAAACATTTAGGCCTCAAAGAAAATATAATACTGAACATACATCATCACCTAATTAATCACTCGTCATCAACAAATCAACATTACACATACAAGCTGACACTGCTCTTTTCATTGCGAACCACTCCATCTAAACACCTCCGCAACAATCGTTTTGGTATGAAACACGAATTACTGTTGAATCTAAATTAATTCCCAACCCCTAGACTGAACAGCAACCCCCCGTCTCAACTTGACCAAACAGGCTCCTTAAGTAAACCTCATGCGTACACCTTCACAAATTAATATTATTATTATAGTTTAATAACAGCAATTATTATTAAGTTTTTTTTTTTTTTTTTTTTTATTATTAGAATTATTATTATTAGTAGCACTAAAATCATTAACTTGTTATTAAAAATACATTTTATTTTTATATAATTAAATACCAAAGGTCAAAAGTCAAAGTCACCCTATACAGAGTTCAACTATTAATTTGAGGTAGGTACCTGTCTGAGTTTAGTTTATTTCGTAAATAAAACTAAAAGATTCTATAATAAAATAATGTCAAAAGTCAATTGAAATAAAACTATTTTTTAAGGATTTTATCGCGTTTATTTTCCGTTTTATTTCAATGTGTAGTATTCGCGTAAATATAAGAAATCAATATGTCAAAAGTCAAAGTCAATATCCTACAAAATTTCCCCATCCTATAAAGTACAACTATTTATTTGAAGTAGGTACCTGTGTACTATATGCTCACGAAGCGATCTAAATATTCCTCAATTGAAAATACAAAAACACAAAAAGATATCTACCTGGGATTCGAACCCGAGACCAATCTGTCCTGACACTAAGTCACTATAGCTTAGCTTCATTTTTATGAAAGTCCAAAACGTATCTTGTAAAGAAATAATAAATAAACTTAACAAGTTGAATATTCTCTAGCTCAAATTTACCGTAACATTGTGTCCGTTCTACCTATGTAAATATATAAACAATACCTATCCGAAACTATGTTTGTTGTTCCAATATGTAAGTACAAATCGATCTAAATTGACCGCAACATTAAAATATAAAATAATGATATACCTGGGAATCGAACCCACATCGTATAAATCGACCTATAGTAGTATTGTACTAATTCAAAACGATATACCATTTACATATAACAATACCTATGAGAATCTATATGTTTGTTTCTATACGTAGATACAAATCGTTCTACATGGAAAACAAAATTAAAACATAAAATAATGATACACCTGGGAATCGAACCCACATCGTATAATCTACCTATCCTAGCATTATATTATTTCTAACCGTATACCATAAATTATACTAGAAATAATATTTTACAAAAGAATTAAATATTTTTGGAACATAACCCTAAACACGTCATAGACATCTAGCGCCGACTAGCTAAACTAAAAATATATTTATTTAATTTATTGATTGCTAGTTCTATCATTTAGTATGACAGATGTCACTTTTGGCTCACCTAAAATCAATTTACCCAAACTCTTAAAAGTTCTGCTACTAGTCACTAGAGGTCTAATAAAGAAATAAATGTTTAATATTGCCATAATTACTACTTACACTTTTCGATAATAGATATCGTTAGTTTATATTCAATCGAATAAAATTGACCTAAATAATGAATTATAAATATTATTACTAAAAATTTCCCTAGATTTCTTTCTACTAAACAAATATTCACTACCTATATTTCATTTGACTCCTAATAACGCAAATTATACTAATAAATAATGTCAACGTATAGAAATGTTAAGACTATAAATCCTGTAGATGGCGCTACTAAAATTGTCACTATCATAATTATTTATACTACTTATTAAGGACTTCGATAACCCATTCTAGCCGTTTAATATTGATATACCTACCTAGCTTCGAATGAAATTATTATAATATTAATTTACCTAGAAAGATTTTAACGTTTAAACTGCTAATATGAGAAAATATATATATATTTTAAACATAATTAGCAAATGGGTGTATGTCTGTTTCCTATATCACCCTAAACATATTTTAACTAGATGTCAACGAACGAATCGTAGGTACTGCCGAATTCTGTCCGTCCTATTGAGATTATACTGGGAACCTAATAGCTATCGCAAACCCAAGTTTCAGTATTTCTATCCTACATCTTTTCTTATAACACTGGTAAAATAAAACCTGACATAACCGTTAACGGTAGAAGTAGAAGTCTAGTAATACCTTTCCTCTAAAATAATAGACTCTAATCACGATTATATTACAACCTCATAGAATGAAAAAGATATGAATCGATACTAATCTGTTCCTCTTTCCCAATAGATGGCGTTACTAGTAATGAAATTGAATTTAATGTACTAAAATAATTATGTTTTTACTTTTATCTTTTGTAAAATGCAAAAACAAACCCCTTTTATAAACATAAAACCGAGTATAAATATTTTTAGACGTTAATAATCAAATAGACAAAAGTCAAAACTATAATGCGAGCGGAACAAAGTTCTAGAGTTTCGCTACTCAAGCGCCACACAAATTCTTTATACCTAAATGTAACAACCTAGGTTACTCGATGCGTAACCATACTATTCCAGTATAAAGCTACTTTTTCTCTACCTATCTATAACTATTCTATAACAGCACCTATGTTCATAAACATTATACAAAATATTTGATTTTCAAAACTATACCTTAACCTGCCCTATATAAGACTGAATATCGGAATTAGTCTATTCTGCTTTTAAAACATTTTGTGTAAAATGAAACATTGTAATTCAACCCCCCGATTGTTGGACGTTAGCATACCCTTAACTAATACAACCCCCCGATTTGTAGATGTTAGAGTCCGTGTGAACTAACGCAACCCCCAATTTGTTAGACGTTAGTATCACTTAATATTAATTTATGTAATATAAATACTACGATATAATATGTCAAAACCATAATATATTTTTCCTATAATAGATGACGTTCGAAAATTTGAATATTATATTTCTATGACCTATAAGTCTTATCATTTATCAATAAAATCTGATAAGAATCTGACTAGTTATAAGATTTTCCGAAAATCTTTTAGAAAATACCGATTTTGAATACCTTTATATAGAATATGTTTAATGCTATACATAATTTAAAAGGTTTAAAATTATAATAGACTGTGATGAAACTCATGACTATGACCCTAAAATTAATTTAATCATTAAAACATATAAAATGGGTAAATATGTATATATATATATTGTCAGAACACCGTAAAAGTTTTTTTTTTTTTTTTTTAAACCTATCTATCCTACCTGAGTAAATACCAATCTTCACTTATCCATTTCACAAGCAACAAATTGTGACTTTAGAAAAGTCACTTTCCAGATCAAACCAAGTCTTTAAATATTATGTTAAACAAATATTATACACGGATGTAAATATTATAATGATAACTAATTTATTTAAAACAAAACACTACACTATCCTAGTCCACAGAAATCTATATTGTAACTCAAGATCGAGGCTCAAATCCTGGTCCACGGCACACTAAATTGTAACGACCCCCCCCCCTAACTAACACTAACTACCCTAAATAACTGCTTATTAACTGAGCTAATTGTAACCCTAATTGTAAATCTCATTGTAATCCTAAGCTAAAGCTATTCTAAATCTAACCTACATTTTTCAAACTTATTAATCAATGATCTTAACTACCTACTGGTCACTGGGACCTAATTAACCTACCTACTTAGTCCTACCTACTTATATCTCCACCTATCCTATCTTGCTCATCTTTAATATCCTACGACTTATTTTATACCTTTACCGACTTAAATATATAAACTTAGACTTAGTAGTGATCTGGGTTTAATATTGGCCAAGTGATTCGTCTAGTGATCGTGAAACCCATACGTTGTGAGACCGTTAATTAGTAACCTAAATTCTTTTAGTGAAGGATTGGTATTCCTACATAGCCTAAATTATATAATACTATACCTGCTCTACCTAGACCCGTTATATTATTTATATTTCTACTAAAATATGCAGCTGAGATAATTTCATCTAAATAAAGGTTGTCACCTACATGTATATGGCTTAAGGTAAACGTTATTGAAGCTAAAGTAATTGGAAGAAGATACACTTTGATAAACTCATAATAAATAAATCAGTTTCTCTATTTATTGATCCTACAGTTATTTAGTGATCAGAATATATTTATTTACTATTTATTCTGATAATAGGTACTGAATAGATAACGATAAGATGAGTAATTCTAGATTACTACAAATATAATGACATAGACAAAATACTTTTATTATTATTATTAACCTGTATAGATCTAAAGTAGATCTATATTTTTATAGTGGCTAAGGGTAGAGCTCACGACTCCACCGCTCAAGACCAGTAGAGACCGTCACCAGACATTTGTCTCTCCCTCCACTTAGTCAATATAGTATTGAATTGAGTGGAAATATTGACTGAATCAATTGAAATTAATTCATAGTTTACTACATTTCAAATTAAATCAAAGAAGTAAATGTCAACCTTTCAGACAAGTTACTATGTTAAAGCATTACCAATTACTCAAATAAGTATACAAATACCATTATGTATTTTAAACCAAGCTTATCTGTTACCAACCATTTGGACAGAGCTAAACCATCAGGATATCACCGAATCCGCAATCCCATTCAAAACCATTATGATAATACCAAATCGAGACTCCTGCTCAGTATGGTACAGATACAAAACCGATAAATGCGACCATTTACTATAATGTCGGCTCCCTTTACATCGATCGTGCAAGAGATAACCAAACGAGATCGTTCGCCTCTAGTGTAGCCGTACCTGTCAATCTTGTTATGATATAAATTTACAGATTATAAGTAATTCAACTTTCAGAGACCATCCTTCCGTATTCAACTTACTGTACCAAATAATCAGACTGCGACGCTTAGAATTAAAATAAATAATTCAACCATTAAAAGTTATTTTTCAAGTGTTCAATTAGGTAGGTTCCAACCTACTAAATATAAGAAAACAATTATGTCAAACAATGAAGCTACCACTAGTTCGTAAAGCCTAATCCTATGGAGAAGAACTAGTAAGAAACTCCATGGATAAATAAAATGACGATACCTACCTAATTAACCCTATGAACGTACCTACACAGTACACACTTTTGTCAAATACCATCATGACGCCGTAGGTAGGTATGCTATTCCGCTTCAACGATTTCGCAGTTCCTCCCTATTTAACCATATTTAAATACGTACCTACGTGGTACACGTATTTGTTAAACACAACCACACTTTTGAAAATTTACCATATAATAAATTAGACTAGAAACATCATGGAAATAATATAGAAAATCAAATCTTAATTGTTAATTAGATAAGCGTCACATACCTGACGAGACACCCAACTTTTCTCGCGGCGACGCTTTTGGCGCGAAACTACCGTGCTCCGGCGTCCTTTCCGAGCATGGCGTGCCATATTTCTAAGGCGCCAATCATTCTAAACCTCTATTATATTCGTAATCATCTATCTACATAACCTACTAAATTATTATCTCAGGATTTTGCTGTGTCATCCATCCATTGATCATTAGTAATTGTTAAATCAATCCATCATTCAAAAGTAGGCACGTAGATATTTCCCATTACGCCACAAAGGGGATCCTGTGTAGATACCTATTTCTAGTATTGAAACTAGTTAGAAACATAGGCAAGTACTTCACATATAATTGAACACAAGCGTTATTGTGATCGAATGCAAATAATATTAAATACCAATTCTAGGTAATCATAAGCTTATAAAACCAGAACCCTGTCATATAAAATCTAGTGCTGAACGTCTACTTTATTCCATCTCTTCTTCATCTGGATATATTCCCGCCCTAGGCCGATAGCGTCCTTTACGTAAATACCTATCTTATTTAATTATATTTTGATTATAAAGTGCACTTCCCTTTAGATGCAGCAACTCGCCTACTACACCATCCCGTCGAACACACACTCACTCAGATATAGGATTAATTATTGTAAAATATTAACACAAAACTCATTAATTACTCATTATGCAAAATTCTCCCAAACACTCTGCCCAAGTGACGCTCTCCGCAACTCCCGCGCGAATCCCCCAAAATCCTAAGTGACGCGTTATCCCCGCCATCTTCTGGAAAACTCCATTAGTGCTGTGACATTTGTTACTAGGTCACGGATTTCCCTATTATTTAAAACCCGGGTCCTTAATATTAAAAATAGAAGAATACATTCATAATGTATTTTAAACCATTGCAATATCAATTTATATTATCTAAACGAATGCTAGATGATATTTATTATACTTTCATACTAATTGATATTTCCCTCATCAGTATAATTCAGTTCCGATAACTCTGTTGAACGAATAGATATTTTACAAGCCCTACTAAGTAAATTCTACACTATCAGAAATCAAACTTAATAATTTGTTGAACTATAAATATTATCACGTAAGTAATTTGCCGGATCAAATCTTGTTTCTAATCCGTGTGAAATCAGACATCTGAATATTGTCACATCCCTATTTCCCAATTCTAATCCTATTTCAATCTTTCATTCGCAAATTAGATCTTTATAGTTCAATTTGTCAGCCAATCACATCCCGAATCTGGGTTACCAGT
Source organism: Pheosia tremula (assembly GCA_905333125.1). Taxonomy (NCBI): domain Eukaryota; kingdom Metazoa; phylum Arthropoda; class Insecta; order Lepidoptera; family Notodontidae; genus Pheosia; species Pheosia tremula. The sequence goes on from HG995425.1 coordinate 2,461,033, forward strand.
ATTCAAACTTAAAATGTCCTAACTAAAATAATCTGATTTGTATAAATAATAACCTAATATTATTCCTGCGATCTCATATAATATTAACTAACTTTACAACTAAATTAATCCTTTTAATTTCACTTCTGAAGTTTTATCCTAGCAATGATAATATCGTGCAATTTGATATTATAATTCACTCCAAAAGGATAACAAAGTATAATCTAGTAATATATTTGGCTAAACCTATTAAAGTATGCAATATTTCTTTTAATATAACAACAATCCTGACATTTCTAACATCCGATCGAATTACTAATCGATTCCCTAATTCCCTAGATCATAGGACTTGTTCTTACGCCTGGCATCCCTGATTCGTAGAGAAAGTATTGATCGAATAAAACAATCCACTTGATATTTGTCTATGGTCATTAGTGAATGAAATATGGTCAGTTCAATCAATATTCAAAAGTAAATCAAGATTTTCATAATAACTTAATCTATAATATGTAATCTATAAATGTATTGACATTTTAAAGTTAATAATTTATAATGTTCGTAGAACTATTTTGTTTTTAACGGATTTATTTTATCTATTTGTTTAAAGAATACAATAACGAAACGCATTCCGTCTGACAATGTCCATCTAACGTCAAATCTATTAAATGTCAACAAGTTCGGTTTGTAAACAATGTTTTGAAAACTTTTAGTTAGAACATGAACGATTCTCGTTTATTATTGTGTTTTTTCCTCAGATTAACGTAATTTATAATGTTAAATTACACCTATCAAGTGTCCTCATTAACTGTTGCCAAGAACATTGACTATAATGAACATTACATGAAGGAAATTATATATTTTAGAGAGTAACTAAGTGAAAGAAGTTCAAGCATAATTGAATGTTTAATCATATATTTGTGAATGGTGACGGGAAGGTACTCTGTACCTCAAGTGTGAGATTTTTCGTTAGCTAACTTTATAGTTTACAAACTACCGTATTTGGACATTTTGTATAGAGACTTAAAAAACGCCCCTAGCGGGCGATATCTAAAACATTTGTGCCGAGTGTGAGTTTTTTTCGTTACTATATGTAGTAAACATTCGATCGTTTGCTCACGGAAACTTTGAAAGTTAACGATTTTGTACGACATGCGCGAGTGTGAGTCACAAGTTTACTTAGGTATAATTTCGTACCATAGAGAAACCTAAACCTACTTTTACAGTACGCATAGACATTTTGGGAGATTTTTCATAAGTTAACCGAATACTTTTAGACGTACGAATTGCACGAGTGCGAGTCATAAATTTGAAAGATTTTACGATACGTATCGTACGGAAACGTTCACTTTTATAGTTCGCGTCGTCACTTATGATTTTGTTGGTGAAACCGTGAAACGACAAAAAGTTAACGAAAAAAATGTATTAAGTTATTGATATATCATGTTTAATTAACACCTACGCAACACAGCCATTTCTCTGAATAGATTGTCGGATAAAATAGTTGGTTGTTACCTACTAATACACCATCACGCCTGCAATCTCCGAAGGGGTAGGCAGAGGTGCACTCCTGTACACCCACATTTCGCCAATGGTATTTGGTCCCAATGAAATAGGGGGCGAGCCTATTGTCATTATACCGGGCACATTCCTCAGGCTATAGTCCACCACGCTGACCCAGGGCCATTTGGTAAATTTCACATAAATTTTGAGGAACGTGCAAGTTTCCTTACGATGTTTGCTTTACCGTCGGTACAGCCAATGATTCATGATTGAAAACGTGATGCGCACGTAAAAATCTGAAAGTCCTAGCGGGAGCCGCGTTTGAATCTGCGCAACTTGTCTCCAAAGCGAGTATTCTACCAAGATGGCCATCACTACTATCGAATGTTCACACTATATCAAGGGTGGAGCTAGGGCATAACCTCGTTGGATGTCGCAGTGCATGCTAGTGCTATCCCACAGCGCCCCAACAAAGGTAGACGATGGTATACCGTGGGGTTTAAGTCGGTAGCAGTCCGACATAACCCGCTCGTCTCCCGCGGAGCTTGCGGGTATCCATAAGGATTTCTCTACGTCAAAAAACGGCATAACCTCATACTAAGGCTCTTGTTTGCAATTAAACTCAATCTAAATTAGGTAAATATATATTAGAAATCAGTAAAATCATCATCATCTGCCTCACCTTTTCCCATTATTTGGGATCGCCGCAGTATGTCTTCTTCATACATTAATCTCCTTCATATCACTTTTTATACAAACTTCTACCACTTCGTGGGTCTTCCTCTCACTCTATCTATGCATATTCATACTAATAGCCCTTTTAGGCGCTCAAAATGCTTCTCGTCTCCTTTGATAACGTGACCAAACTAGCCTCCTGCTTTTTACTTTCTCTGCTACAGGCGCTACTTTTAAACTACCTTTTATATACACACACTCCACATATCCATTATCACATTAGGTCAATGAAAATAAAACACAATGTGAAATGTTTAAGGCATCTTTATTTAGTGGTTTGAGCGCAGGCCGCTCAACTCATTGCACCGGGTGGCGGTGGGTTCGATTTCTATTCAGCCAACAATGAAAATTATAGTGGATTTTTGAATTGGAATGGTGGCAGGATTATTGTCCTGACAGTTTGAATCTACAGTTCTTCCATCCTCCTGAAAATACAATATTTGATTACTTAAGCTATTAGGTAAAGAGAGAAACACCATCACGCCTGGAATCTCCTAAGTAGTAGGCAGAGGTGCAGTTCATTGAAGTGCACCCAATTTTATCGATAGTACACTACACACACTTCTCGTTAATATGAGGTTAATTCAGCTTATATTCCACCACGCTGGCCCATGACATGCAGGTTTCCTCACATTTTTTTTTAGATTTCAGAATTGAGATTTACGCATGAGTATTATTTACGTTAAAGAGAAATATGGGTACTACCTGTACATAAAATAAAGTATCTGGATAATCAACTGTCGCGGCCCGACTGGTGCCGATGGCCCCACTGACCGCCTGCAGATAGGCACCGGTGCAGTACCGGTATACCTAGAACTGGGACTTGACGAATGCAACCACGCATTTTACGGCTTTTAGCTTTTACTTACCGTAGTATACATTTTACCAAGAACTCAAATTGTGGGACATTTGATTTCATTTCAGAAATACTTAGGCTAGCAAATAATAAGTCCGCTTGTTAGTTCTTGCTCGTGTTCTTTACTTTCAAAACTGAATGGCTTCCATCAATTTATAAACAATGATGGCAAATTGAAATATGAATATTGTTTTAACCAGAATAAAAATTGTCAGTCATTTGACAACCGACTTGGCTTGATCTCTGTTACTCATATGGTTGAAAACGAAATAGCTATACAAGAAATATTATTCCTCTAGATTATGTGGTGGATTTATGGTTTTACAGAAAACGTAAAAGCCAACATAACGGCCATAACTTACGTTTCAGTCAATCGAGCATACTTTTGTATAGTATGGGAGCTTACACTCGCACGGTTTAGGTATACTAACAGTAAACTAACAGTTAAGACGTGTTCACTACAATCAATCTGTCAATGGAATTTTGAAGTAAACTGTGAAACGTGGAAAGTCATTGTGAAAACAATATTGATATTAAATCATGTTTAAATTACATAATAACGTACCCAATGCGTAATTTTCTTGGCTAGAGGATGCTGGCTAGTGCTCATAATCAAGATAAGCGAGACAAACACTTCTGTGCAGAGTTTTAATCCTTTACGGACCTCAGCGAAAAATAATTGTGGAACCGATTGGAAACAGCGAAAAAGAATAGAACCCAGAATTAGCTGGAAGAGGAAAAGTGGCTACCTGTAATACTGATTATTTCTTAGTTTGGTTTCTTGTTGGAACATTTAGTGATGTATTTTTATTTTCCAATACTTGTGTTTCTGTGAATTATCATGTGTAATGTTTAGAATATTTCAATTAAAGATTAAGGATTTATCCTTCTATATTAATTATAAGCATCACCATGGAGAGAAGATATCAAGAACATCCCTGGATAGTACCTAATAATATAGTTAGTTAACGTGGCATGCCTATTAAGTTTTGTCGTTTGAGAAAAGAATAAACAACTAGAACGTTATATACATTTTATTGTTTAAAAAGTATTCCCCACGGTATTTCATGCACTTTTCCATACGCTCAAACCAGTCGTTATAATATTTGTTCCACGCCGAAGTATGGTACTCCAAATTGCCGATAAAAAATATTCGACTGCTTCTTCACTATACACCGGAACCGTTGATGTACGGGCTTGCGTTGTCCTGGTGCAGGATGATGCACTTCTATGGGTTGGTTTTCCGAAACTCGATGATAGTTTGTGGTAAACAGACTGTGGTCTACCTACCGCTCTGCATTAATTGTCCTACGAACCCCTTGTTCAATCGTCACAATGGGACCTATTTTCGCTACGTACGTGGCTACCATTTTCTTTTAAGTGTTTTGTGAGCGAACCACTCTTGTCGGTTTTGGCTCATCCTGAATGTCCCAAACTATTTTCTATAAAATGATATTGTTCCTAGAAATACAATCTTGACATATTCAAGCCTTGACAGTTCTCTGTCTACGATTTTATGCGCTAGTGTGAGGTAGATCGAAGTAGGTAGCATATGCCACCTCCTCTGTCTAATCTGTTATTATGAGCTGCAAACCTTTTTAGCGTCCATCGTACTAATAAAGAAAATTTAAATATAGATAGGTACCTTATAACCATTAAATAAGCTCACACCAATATAAAAAATATCAACGAAAATAAAATTAAGTTATTCAACACTTTTAGCCTGGCTAACTCACCTTTCTCTGTGTTACTCATGTGGTTGAAAAGGAAATAATATCGGATGAGAATTCTTAGTCTTATCTAGACATGCATCGCGCGGATCGCGTGTGACCGATTTTTTGTTCGTCCTTTCAACTTGTATTGTTGGTCCGAAAAACCAGTCACAACGATAAGGACATAAAACAAAATATATGTATCTTGTCTCATTTAGTCGTATTGTGATACCCAAACGTAATCAGAAAACGTAAAAGCCAACATAACGGGCCTAATTGTGGTTTCACTCATCGAGCAAACTTTTTGTTTACCAATGGAATACGATTGGTATTTAGACGCGAACGTTTTGGGTATACTGTCAGTTCAGTACCTCAAGTGTGAGATTTTTCGTTAGCTAACTTTATAGTTTACAAACTACCGTATTTGGACATTTTGTATAGAGACTTAAAAAACGCCCCTAGCGGGCGATATCTAAAACATTTGTGCCGAGTGTGAGTTTTTTTCGTTACTATATGTAGTAAACATTCGATCGTTTGCTCACGGAAACTTTGAAAGTTAACGATTTTGTACGACATGCGCGAGTGTGAGTCACAAGTTTACTTAGGTATAATTTCGTACCATAGAGAAACCTAAACCTACTTTTATAGTAAGCATAGACATTTTGGGAGATTTTGCATAAGTTAACCGAATACTTTTAGACGTACGAATTGCACGAGTGCGAGTCATAAATTTGAAAGATTTTACGATACGTATCGTACGGAAACGTTCACTTTTATAGTTCGCGTCGTCACTTATGATTTTGTTGGTGAAACCGTGAAACGACAAAAAGTTAACGAAAAAAATGTATTAAGTTATTGATATATCATGTTTAATTAACACCTACGCAACACAGCCATTTCTCTGAATAGATTGTCGGATAAAATAGTTGGTTGTTACCTACTAATACACCATCACGCCTGCAATCTCCGAAGGGGTAGGCAGAGGTGCACTCCTGTACACCCACATTTCGCCAATGGTATTTGGTCCCAATGAAATAGGGGGCGAGCCTATTGTCATTATACCGGGCACATTCCTCAGGCTATAGTCCACCACGCTGGCCCAGGGCCATTTGGTAAATTTCACATACATTTTGAGGAACGTGCAAGTTTCCTTACGATGTTTGCTTTACCGTCGGTACAGCCAATGATTCATGATTGAAAAATGATGCGCACGTAAAAATCTGAAAGTCCTAGCGGGAGCCGCGTTTGAATCTGCGCAACTTGTCTCCAAAGCGAGTATTCTACCAAGATGGCCATCACTACTATCGAATGTTCACACTATATCAAGGGTGGAGCTAGGGCATAACCTCGTTGGATGTCGCAGTGCATGCTAGTGCTATCCCACAGCGCCCCAACAAAGGTAGACGATGGTATACCGTGGGGTTTAAGTCGGTAGCAGTCCGACATAACCCGCTCGTCTCCCGCAGAGCTTGCGGGTATCCATAAGGATTTCTCTACGTCAAAAAACGGCATAACCTCATACTAAGGCTCTTGTTTGCAATTAAACTCAATCTAAATTAGGTAAATATATATTAGAAATCAGTAAAATCATCATCATCTTCCTCACCTTTTCCCATTATTTGGGATCGCCGCAGTATGTCTTTTTCATACATTAATCTCCTTCATATCACTTTTTATACAAACTTCTACCACTTCGTGGGTCTTCCTCTCACTCTATCTATGCATATTCATACTAATAGCCCTTTTAGGCGCTCAAAATGCTTCTCGTCTCCTTTGATAACGTGACCAAACTAGCCTCCTGCTTTTTACTTTCTCTGCTACAGGCGCTACTTTTAAACTACCTTTTATATACACACACTCCACATATCCATTATCACATTAGGTCAATGAAAATAAAACACAATGTGAAAATTTTAAGGCATCTTTATTTAGTGGTTTGAGCGCAGGCCGCTCAACTCATTGCACCGGGTGGCGGTGGGTTCGATTTCTATTCAGCCAACAATGAAAATTATAGTAGATTTTTGAATTGGAATGGTGGCAGGATTATTGTCCTGACAGTTTGAATCTACAGTTCTTCCATCCTCCTGAAAATACAATATTTGATTACATAAGCTATTAGGTAAAGAGAGAAACACCATCACGCCTGGAATCTCCTAAGTAGTAGGCAGAGGTGCAGTTCATTGAAGTGGACCCAATTTTATCGATAGTACACACACACACTTCTCGTTAATATGAGGTTAATTCAGCTTATATTCCACCACGCTGGCCCATGACATGCAGGTTTCCTCACATTTTTTTTTAGATTTCAGAATTGAGATTTACGCATGAGTATTATTTACGTTAAAGAGAAATATGGGTACTACCTGTACATAAAATAAAGTATCTGGATAATCAACTGTCGCGGCCCAACTGGTGCCGATGGCCCCACTGACCGCCTGCAGATAGGCACCGGTGCAGTACCGGTATACCTAGAACTGGGACTTGACGAATGCAACCACGCATTTTACGGCTTTTAGCTTTTACTTACCGTAGTATACATTTTACCAAGAACTCAAATTGTGGGACATTTGTTTTCATTTCAGAAATACTTAGGCTAGCAAATAATAAGTCCGCTTGTTAGTTCTTGCTCGTGTTCTTTACTTTCAAAACTGAATGGCTTCCATCGAATTAATAAACAATAATGGCAAATTGAAATATGAATATTGTTTTAACCAGAATAAAAATTGTCAGTCATTTGACAACCGACTTGGCTTGATCTCTGTTACTCATATGGTTGAAAAAGAAATAGCTATACAAGAAATATTATTCCTCTAGATTATGTGGTGGATTTATGGTTTTACAGAAAACGGAAAAGCCAACATAACGGGCATAACTTACGTTTCAGTCAATCGAGCATACTTTTGTATAGTATGGGAGCTTACACTCGCACGGTTTAGGTATACTAACAGTAAACTAACAGTTAAGACGTGTTCACGACAATCAATCTGTCAATGGAATTTTGAAGTAAACTGTGAAACGTGGAAAGTCATTGTGAAAACAATATTGATATTAAATCATGTTTAAATTACATAATAACGTACCCAATGCGTAATTTTCTTGGCTAGAGGATGCTGGCTAGTGCTCATAATCAAGATAAGCGAGACAAACACTTCTGTGCAGAGTTTTAATCCTTTACGGACCTCAGCGAAAAATAATTGTGGAACCGATTGGAAACAGCGAAAAAGAATAGAACCCAGAATTAGCTGGAAGAGGAAAAGTGGCTACCTGTAATACTGATTATTTCTTAGTTTGGTTTCTTGTTGGAACATTTAGTGATGTATTTTTATTTTCCAATACTTGTGTTTCTGTGAATTATCATGTGTAATGTTTAGAATATTTCAATTAAAGATTAAGGATTTATCCTTCTATATTAATTATAAGCATCACCATGGAGAGAAGATATCAAGAACATCCCTGGATAGTACCTTATAATATAGCTAGTAAACGTGGCATGCCTATTAAGTTTTGTCGTTTGAGAAAAGAATAAACAACTAGAACGTTATATACATTTTATTGTTTAAAAAGTATTCCCCACGGTATTTCATGCACTTTTCCATACGCTCAAACCAGTCGTTATAATATTTGTTCCACGCCGAAGTATGGTACTCCAAATTGCCGATAAAAAATATTCGACTGCTTCTTCACTATACACCGGAACCGTTGATGTACGGGCTTGCGTTGTCCTGGTGCAGGATGATGCACTTCCACATGGGTTGGTTTTCCGAAACTCGATGATAGTTTGTGGTAAACAGACTGTGGTATACCTACCGCTCTGCATTAATTATTGTCCTACGAACCCCTTGTTCAATCGTCACAATGGGACCTATTTTCGCTACGAACGTGGCTACCATTTTCTTTTAAGTGTTTTGTGAGCGAACAACTCTTGTCGGTTTTGGCTCATCCTGAATGTCCCAAACTATTTTCTATAAAATGATATTGTTCCTAGAAATACAATCTTGACATATTCAAGCCTTGACAGTTCTCTGTCTACGATTTTATGCGCTAGTGTGAGGTAGATCGAAGTAGGTAGCATATGCCACCTCCTCTGTCTAATCTGTTATTATGAGCTGCAAACCTTTTTAGCGTCCATCGTACTAATAAAGAAAATTTAAAAATAGATACCTTATAACCATTAAATAAGCTCACACCAATATAAAAAATATCAACGAAAATAAAATCAAGTTATCCAACACTTTTAGCCTGGCTAACTCACCTTTCTCTGTGTTACTCATGTGGTTGAAAAGGAAATAATATCGGATGAGAATTCTTAGTCCTATCTAGACATGCATCGCGCGGATCGCGTGTGACCGATTTTTTGTTCGTCCTTTCAACTTGTATTGTTGGTCCGAAAAACCAGTCACAACGATAAGGACATAAAACAAAATATATGTATCTTGTCTCATTTAGTCGTATTGTGATACCCAAACGTAATCAGAAAACGTAAAAGCCAACATAACGGGCCTAATTGTGGTTTCACTCATCGAGCAAACTTTTTGTTTACCAATAGAATACGATTGGTATTTAGACGCGAACGTTTTGGGTATACTGTCAGTTCAGACGTATTCACGTCGGACTATATAGTTAACTACCGGAAAGTTAACTATGAATCTCGCACTTGAGGTACTGACGTATTCACGTCGGACTATATAGTTAACTACCGGAAAGTTAACTATGAATCTCGCACTTGAGGTACTGGACCGTACGGATCACGGAAACTTTGAAAGTTAACGATTTTGTACGACATGCGCGAGTGTGAGTCACAAGTTTACTTAGGTATAATTTCGTACCATAGAGAAACCTAAACCTACTTTTATAGTACGCATAGACATTTTGGGAGATTTTTCATAAGTTAACCGAATACTTTTAGACGTACGAATTGCACGAGTGCGAGTCATAAATTTGAAAGATTTTACGATACGTATCGTACGGAAACGTTCACTTTTATAGTTCGCGTCGTCACTTATGATTTTGTTGGTGAAACCGTGAAACGACAAAAAGTTAACGAAAAAAATGTATTAAGTTATTGATATATCATGTTTAATTAACACCTACGCAACACAGCCATTTCTCTGAATAGATTGTCGGATAAAATAGTTGGTTGTTACCTACTAATACACCATCACGCCTGCAATCTCCGAAGGGGTAGGCAGAGGTGCACTCCTGTACACCCACATTTCGCCAATGGTATTTGGTCCCAATGAAATAGGGGGCGAGCCTATTGTCATTATACCGGGCATATTCCTCCACCACGCTGACCCAGGGCCATTTGGTAAATTTCACATAAATTTTGAGGAACGAGCAAGTTTCCTTACGATGTTTGCTTTACCGTCGGTACAGCCAATGATTCATGATTGAAAACGTGATGCGCACGTAAAAATCTGAAAGTCCTAGCGGGAGCCGCGTTTGAATCTGCGCAATTTGTCTCCAAAGCGAGTATTCTACCAAGATGGCCATCACTACTATCGAATGTTCACACTATATCAAGGGTGGAGCTAGGGCATAACCTCGTTGGATGTCGCAGTGCATGCTAGTGCTATCCCACAGCGCCCCAACAAAGGTAGACGATGGTATACCGTGGGGTTTAAGTCGGTAGCAGTCCGACATAACCCGCTCGTCTCCCGCAGAGCTTGCGGGTATCCATAAGGATTTCTCTACGTCAAAAAACGGCATAACCTCATACTAAGGCTCTTGTTTGCAATTAAACTCAATCTAAATTAGGTAAATATATATTAGAAATCAGTAAAATCATCATCAGCTGCCTCACCTTTTCCCATTATTTGGGATCGCCGCAGTATGTCTTTTTCATACATTAATCTCCTTCATATCACTTTTTATACAAACTTCTACCACTTCGTGGGTCTTCCTCTCACTCTATCTATGCATATTCATACTAATAGCCCTTTTAGGCGCTCAAAATGCTTCTCGTCTCCTTTGATAACGTGACCAAACTAGCCTCCTGCTTTTTACTTTCTCTGCTACAGGCGCTACTTTTAAACTACCTTTTATATACACACACTCCACATATCCATTATCACATTAGGTCAATGAAAATAAAACACAATGTGAAATGTTTAAGGCATCTTTATTTAGTGGTTTGAGCGCAGGCCGCTCAACTCATTGCACCGGGTGGCGGTGGGTTCGATTTCTATTCAGCCAACAATGAAAATTATAGTGGATTTTTGAATTGGAATGGTGGCAGGATTATTGTCCTGACAGTTTGAATCTACAGTTCTTCCATCCTCCTGAAAATACAATATTTGATTACATAAGCTATTAGGTAAAGAGAGAAACACCATCACGCCTGGAATCTCCTAAGTAGTAGGCAGAGGTGCAGTTCATTGAAGTGCACCCAATTTTATCGATAGTACACTACACACACTTCTCGTTAATATGAGGTTAATTCAGCTTATATTCCACCACGCTGGCCCATGACATGCAGGTTTCCTCACATTTTTTTTTAGATTTCAGAATTGAGATTTACGCATGAGTATTATTTACGTTAAAGAGAAATATGGGTACTACCTGTACATAAAATAAAGTATCTGGATAATCAACTGTCGCGGCCCGACTGGTGCCGATGGCCCCAGTGACCGCCTGCAGATAGGCACCGGTGCAGTACCGGTATACCTAGAACTGGGACTTGACGAATGCAACCACGCATTTTACGGCTTTTAGCTTTTACTTACCGTAGTATACATTTTACCAAGAACTCAAATTGTGGGACATTTGATTTCATTTCAGAAATACTTAGGCTAGCAAATAATAAGTCCGCTTGTTAGTTCTTGCTCGTGTTCTTTACTTTCAAAACTGAATGGCTTCCATCAATTTATAAACAATGATGGCAAATTGAAATATGAATATTGTTTTCTTCTTCTTTTACGAAATGAAATGCGATGAAATAAAATGGATATGCAAATGGCCTCACCCGCAACTTAGCGGGTATTTTGCCAGTGTCAAGTAATTAATAGCAATATTAAATTCAATAAATACACATTATAAATAAAATAATGGATGTGACATGAAGAAATGAAAATGGCGTCGTCAAGGTAATCGAATATTGTTTTAACCAGAATAAAAATTGTCAGTCATTTGACAACCGACTTGGCTTGATCTCTGTTACTCATATGGTTGAAAACGAAATAGCTATACAAGAAATATTATTCCTCTAGATTATGTGGTGGATTTATGGTTTTACAGAAAACGTAAAAGCCAACATAACGGCCATAACTTACGTTTCAGTCAATCGAGCATACTTTTGTATAGTATGGGAGCTTACACTCGCACGGTTTAGGTATACTAACAGTAAACTAACAGTTACTTACCTACGCCGTAAAGTAAAACTGTGCAAGTATGATTACAGTATTTTTTTGTTTTCGAATTAGAGCTGCCCCTGCCTTGTTTTCGAATTAGAGCTGCCCCTGCCTTGTTTTCGAATTAGAGCTGCTGAATTAAGCCGATGCGTGTGCATCGTTGTGAGTTTTGGAGATGTTGAATTTATGTAAGCTGTTCTTAATTGCGTTTACTGTTGGTGCTTCTATTACAGCCTCAAGCAGCTTGTTCCAGTCGGAAACTACGCGGTTTGACAGAAAATATTTCATGGGGTCCCATTTGGTCTTGCAGCAGATATGATGTATAAAATAAAATAGGTTTAGTTTTCTCATTATATCAACTGATATATCAATTTAATTTTAATGTTTCCACGCATTAAAACATTCAATACTGCAAATTTATAATCAGAAGTGCCAAAAAAATTAAATCAACAATCGCACAACTTGCAACATTACGAATTAAAATAAAACAACATTCTATGTCGTCACAATTATGTGAGTGTACTTGATATTATTACTGAGAACACGACAAATAATACAAATACACAATATGTACGGGCGAACTTCAATAAATAACAAACGAAAAAATAACGAGCATCAAAGTGCACGCGTCACGCCGCAGGCGTCTAAACATCTACTGTTCGAGCGTGTGAATAATTTACATGATTTTCTTCCGACCATAGAGGTTTTGTTCGATATTTATCGATATGGTAACTCGCTCGCTGTCTTTTAAACAATCGGAAGAATCGATATCTAATTTACAATCCGGCGATGATCGTCGCTGGGTCTTCGACGCCCTCCTTGATTTTTCTTAGGAACAACACGGCCTCACGGCCATCGATCAGCCTGTGGTCGTACGTCAACGCGATGTACATCATTGGCCTGATCACGACCTGGCCGTTCAACGCGATCGGCCGCTCGAATATTCCGTGCATACCAAGAATGGCGGACTGAGGGGGATTGATGATGGGAGTGCCCATCAGCGACCCGAACACACCTCCGTTGCTAATCGTGAAGGTACCACCGTCCATTTCCTCGATTGTCAGTTTCCCTGTCCTCGCTTTCTCAGCTAAACCCGCGATGGTTAACTCGATGTCCGCATACGTCATTGTCTGCACGTTCCTTATTACCGGCACGACAAGGCCTTTGGGTGTCGCAACTGCTACTGAGATGTCGACAAAATCGCGGTAGATAATCTCGTTCTCCTCGATCACGGCGTTCACCACGGGCTGGTCCATTAGGGAGCTGGCAGCGGCACGGACGAATGGAGACATCAAGCCAAGCTTAACACCATGTTTCTTGGTGAACTTATCAAGATGCTTCTTACGGAACGCCATTATATGTGACATGTCAACCTCGTTGAATGTCGTCAGCATAGCATTGGTGTTCTGCGCCTCCTTCAGGCGCTGGGCGATGCGCTGACGCATCCTGTTCATCTTGACGCGCTGCTCGGTGCGAGTGCCGGCCATCTCCTTGCTGTAGTCCGTGGGTGGGACCTTGACAGTCGCTGTTTCGATCGCCTGAGCGTGGCGGATAGCGGCTACGGGGATCGAGGAGATTGGTGCAGCCGCGGGAGGTGCAGCGGGTTTGGGAGCGGGCGGAGCTTGAGGCGGAGGCATGATCGGCTGAGCTGGCGGTGGTGGGGGCGCAGCGGCCACCGGTGGCGGTGGAGGCGGTGCCGCGGCTTGAGGCGCCTCGGGCGCTGGCGCAGCAGCTGCCTTTTTGGGTGCTTCCCCAGTTATGTCCATCCTGAAGAGCTTCTGGCCAGCTTTGACGGTCTCACCATCTTTGACGTACAGCTCTTTGATGACGCCGTGGCCGGGAGCCATGACAGGGATCGCTGTTTTGTCAGTCTCTATCTCCAGAATGACCTCATCAGCTGCTACTGAGTCACCAACTTTTTTATCAAGCTTCACGTCACCTTCCGACACAGAGTCAGGGAAACTGGGGGTGGTCACATCCTGTTCCTCGAAGAGAGGATTCGTAAAGTGGATGGAAGCCACCTGGTTGTGGGCGGCTGTGATTGCCCTGGGCTGGTTCACCCTCGAAGCCGCCTGAGGCAGGGCTCCAAAGACCTTGGGCGTCTCAGTGGATCTGAACCGGAGGCTCTGCCCCTGCCGCCGGTATAGTGTTTGTAAATGCTTCGTGCAGCGTCGTAACATGATGAATGTAGAGTGAAGATACTTTAACCTGGAAAAATAATATATAAACTGATTTAGGTGGTGCCACCAGGCATAATATAAAAACAAAATTGCATCTGCCAGCCAGCCTTCTTTTGTCACGATAGTCACATAGTCCCTTCCATTTTATGTATTTTTTTTTAATTAGTAAAAGTTACAAACAGGATATCTAAAAAATATTTGCTGTATAAATGCATGCAAAATAGTCCTTTTGGTCGGTTCAAAGTGTGGAATTTCATATTACATTCATTATGATTGGGTTACATTCTTTATCAAGCAGTTCTAGTAAGAAATTCTAACAGCTTGGTAAAAGATACATCATAAATTAATTAAAAGCATGATTAAAAAAATGTGAAGTAATTCATTTTGTAATGACAGGGCTAACTCAGCAAGAGTATGGCAACAATTATATGGATCTGTAAAGTTAACATTTAGTTGTCATCTGTATTCAGTCAGAAGTAGTCATTTCTGTTCTAAAAAAATAAATAAAACAAGTACATAGGTATAAAAATAATTGTTGTAAATACCATTCATTAAAATAATGTTTGGGATAGTCATTTGTCAAGCGGTTGTAATCTTATCAGTTAAATATGTAAACAAAATACACCTCTCACATCTAAAGATGTCGCAATCAGCATTCATATTTGCTCAACTTACATAAATTAGACAATCAAATCATATACATGCAATTCAACTAACAATTCTAAATAATGATGAAAAATTAAAAATGATAAAATTTGGTCTTAGGCCCTTTTCTGCACTAGTACCCAAATTATTAATCAAATTTGCCTTTCATAAAAAATGTTAGGATGACATTTACTATGAACGAATAAAAAAATTAATTATAAAAACATATGTTTGAAAAAGGAACAAGCACTAGCAAGCTCTGGTGACATTTCTATCAGAATGACAGAATATTATCAAGAAATTTACGAACGACGAAAATAGTTTTAAAAGATACAGTAGAAAATATTATAAGGAAGGAGCTAGTGGTGGATATATTAATTAACTAGTTAGTTGCAGTTAGTAACCACCGGCGTACACCTACATCATATATTTCAAGGTTAGCTTCGACTTCAGACAAACCGTCGAATTATCTTAAGAATACTGATAAAACCACACCCCTTACCTTTATTTGGAGGTAAACAACCGCTATCAGGTAATTATATAGTTATTTCACGGACAGAATTGTTACATAAGTCTAGATCTCATGACAGTTCGTGACCACGACCAGTGTTAGATATTCGAGTAATTTTAACAAGTTTTTAAGCGTTAATTCAATGCATAGCGTCTCTGCACTGTGGCTACAACGAACTGGAATGATACTTCACTTATATTTTGACGCTGCTGTTTCAATTCAGATCAGATGAGGCCCGCGAAGCTACATTTATTCAGATCAACTAGTCAACTACGATTCGCCTTTCGCCCTGATTCAAGTTGGTGGCATTTGTCAAAAAGGCGTTCCAAATCACAATTTCACTCGCACATTCAGCATGAATCAAGGATAGCGTTATCTAATCACCTGTAGAGTAAATGAAGTGGCTATAGTGTGAAGCTCAAAGTAGGCGCATCTTTTTGTATTTGGAACGGTGCAGAATGGCAAAGTTGGAAGCTGCGTTTAGTTATTACGCAAAAATGTTTATTGTAAAAATATTGATTTATGTTTATGCAGGGCCTGGAACCCGGTAAGCCTATGAACGGATTTTTTACGGATTTAAATGCTATAATATTTTACTTTTTGTAATTATGATGTTATTTATTGATCTATTCTATTTGCGTACCTTTGGATTCGGCTAGCTTAAACGCGAAACAGCATCAACACGTTTGATACATTCGTCCACGTTAACTTGAATGAATCATGCTTGTGTTCCCTAAAAGGAGAAAGAGCATAAGGTACAACTTATACTCCCTATTCGCTAATAGTACTAATACGTAAAACCTCAGAATAAGTAGGTACCTACTTTCACAGAGTACACCTAAACAATATTATTTTTCTATTTTCCCCCACCCTAAGATGTATTTTTATTTTTCAGGAGTGGGAGTTTTGAAGATACGCTTTTTTACTAGTTACACCTTCAGATGATTACCAAAACTAATGAAATCTAGTTGACAGAAACGTATACAATTATGTTAGGCCACTGTGTGGTGTGGCCTACTTGGCACTGGAAATATACAAGATGGTGATATCATTATGGCGTTCGTGTTTCCGAACGCACCTGTTTAGAGCGGTAATGTTGGTAGACGGCTACGCGGGTTAATCATTTTGGCGGTCACTAGGTCAGACAGTTGTATTGTTACTTATATTCTTCGTAATTGTAGTGTGTTTTACCTTTCTATGTGATTTCCCATTAAACCAGTCGTGATTTATGCAAAAATATGGGTTTTATTTGCCCTGAAACCTTTATAGATAAATGTACCGGGTATCATCGCCATGTTATTAGGTAAGTAGGTGTTCAAAATAAAACTTGAGTAATATAAAATCATATTTTATTCAGAATAAACAAACTACAAATCAACACAGACGCACACACACAAACTTACAAATCTTACGTGTACCTACTTTGTACATATATTAGTATTTCATTACAACCTGCGTACAATTTGTAACGTTACATTACAATTTATTAATTTGTTCATAGGTATTATGGAACGTATAAAAAAAGTAATTTACTCAGTAATTTTCGGAACATATTTGGCATTATTTAGGTTAACTGCGGCAGGGTTATTTTATATAATCATATTTGATACGAATTCGGAAATTTTTCAATTTCGAAAACTATCGATCGCGGACGAACATTATTATATAACGATTGCGCAAATCCGTTTCGGAAATTTTCGTTTCTGTTTCCGAAATCGATTAAGAAATATTTAAAATAACCCCGTCGATCACAAATCTTAGGGTGATATAACACAGCAGCGTATAACGAATCTTTAGATCGTGAACTTCAGAATTTCTAAATTAACTGGGGTGGGGGGGTTAGTACAAGTTTGACAGCATCGAATCTTTACATACATTCCGCAGCAGTGCCGCTAGCGAAAAGGTGCAGCTTTACTCATAAATGTATGGAAACATTCATCCACTCGATCGGTATTGGAAAGCGATCAAAACTCGCACTAAGGGTCTTGATGAACAGCTAGCATGCAGGTCAAGACAAAATATGTATCACGGATCATGTCGTACCGAGTCGCTCTCTCCCATCCTTTATTCATAAGAGCGAAAGAGAGAGATAGACACAATCTATTTGTCTGACATTTTGTCTTGTCACAGCTAGTCGTGCACACGTAAATGTAACGATACAAATGCAGGCTCTCAATACAGTCAGCTACAACAATTTGTGCAAACAACACTAAATAAATAAGTTTTTTGGTAAAATAATACTATCGTTCGCAAATTATTTATTAATAATAAACCTGTTTTTTTTTGTATAAAAATAATGCTAGGCTCGAGGTATTTGTTGTAAATAATATGTATGATTACGTCGGTAACGCTAGTACCAACTGCACCATAAATAAAATAGACGCTTACTCTGATAAGTATTGGTATATTTTTTTTGCGAAACGTTGGTGATACACTGATAAATAACTACATTTACTATTGGATTTGGATGAGATTGGCAACTATTTTTAACCGTGAGTCAGATTTAAAAGTACCGGTTTGTTATTTTTTTCGTAACCATGGACTCTATGAAATAGACAATTAAACAAGGTATATTTTGTCGATAATTTCACGAACTAGTTTGAGTTTGTATCACCAACGCGAGCAGAATATTTGGTAAACTATAAAACCGTACGATATTTTAGTTGACCAAACATTTAAAATCTATATAATTAGCATATTTAAAATGTTTATGGTCGTACAGTCAGCATCTAAAGTCACTGATCAGGTTTTAGTTATTGATAAGTTATTTTATCAAAGCTCACTACGAGATCATAAATACAGAATGATTCAGAAATGGTAAACTGAGCCTAGAACCTGGGCTTCTTTAGCACATTACTTAACACTACTTGAATTTAAAAAAAATCTGTTCCCATTCATATGACAAATGAAATTTTTACCAACAAATTTTTATTATTTTAATTGACATATCCAAACTCTAACTTCATATAATGATTACAAGTGCGCTGAGGAAGCACAGGATGAAGGTTCAATATACCATTTCAGAATCATCCTGTATAACTGAACTCGTTACTAATACACTACAGTTTAAAACATAATGATCAACTTTATTCTGACATCTAATATATTTCAACGATAACTTACAATGACTTTAAAAGCGAAATAGAATTTCAATTAAAATAAACAACAAATACTGTATTTACACATAAAAACTAATGAAATTATCTTCCTCTTGACTACAGAAACGAAATGTAACCTCTAAATTGACTCGAGCGCAGCGATGAGGCAGTGTCGTGACCCCAAAGGCTAACAGTTTAACCTCTACCAACAACACCCAATATCCCAATGTACGATCAATGGGACACTTGCAAAAAGCTACGTACCATCGAGGGTACACTTGCTAAAACCACTATGTACCAACGAGGGTACACTTGCTAAACCGCTATGTACCAACAAGGGTACACTTGCTAAAACCACTTTGTACCATTGAGGGTTCACTTGCTAAACCACTTTGTCACTGTAGGTACACTTGCTGAAGTGTACCCTCAGTGGAAATTAGTGAATCGATTTCGGAAAGGCTCCCAGTTCAATTCCCACCCAAACCATTAAACTGTGAACGTGAGCGTACTCCATTTGGTATTTAGCTTAGTTCAGGGGGCGAACGGGATATCGCACATAACAAGCAAGTAATATTAAAAAAAATGCCTACAATGAACTACCCAATCGCTGCGCTCGAGGCAGACTAGTCCCGTTCAGACTGCGGCGGAATATTCTATCCATTATGGATATCGCAGATGCCGCCGTAGTCTGTACGGGCATCGACACTAAGCTATTGGGTCGTCGTACTGCCTCACCGCCGCCGCCGGCCGCTATTAGTCTGTCTCTTTCTCTCTCACAATCTGAGAGGTATCGGTCGGCTCTGTCATCTATGAAGAAGAAAATTCCCAACATTATTTTATTCGAATAAAGAACTAGCCTTGAATAGTGATCCGATATTTTTTTAATATTAGTTCTTAATGTTTTATGGGCAGAGTAAGCGGCTTTTTATTTGAATCGAAATAAGGTATACCCAAATGGCGTGACCAACTCTGTATGTCATGTATTTATGCACGCTTAGGGCCCAGACAAGTCGATCAACGAGCCGCAGTCGATCAAGGGGGTACACCATTCATCGGGATTCCCTCATTTTTTTCTTGTACGTACGTACTGGTTTATACGATGTCTGAATTTCCATTTCATTGCGATTCAACCGTGTCTGCAGACTCGGGCCCAGTCGTTCGTTAGTTACTGCAATTTTGGTATTACTTTGGACGTAGATACTATTTATATTCGAGGATTTATCGCGATCTCAATCGATTTGGTAACGAAAAAAAAAAACATAATTCATATTGTAATGAATAACTTATAATAGAAAATCTCTGATTTTTTCCTGTACTTTTCTGTTGTACTGTTTCGTCGAGATGTGTGAGCAAGCCAGATATATGTTTGACGACTATGTTGTCTAACTACCTTCCTTTCTCCATCTTAATTAAGATGTCACAATAATAATGTAAATTATTGAAAGAGGTCCAACGGTGGGTTATACAAGGTGATTCAGAGAGGATATACTAAGCTTTTCATTTGAGCTTCTATAGCACATTTATAATCATTATGCGATGTCAGAATCACGATACGTCAATTTGAAAAAGAAATAACACAATTGTTTGTGGAATATTTCAGCAATCATTTTGATGGGAACGAAAGAGATTTTTTAAAATTGACATCAAAATTTTGAATTTCCAAGGCTTGGAATACCTTTTTCTGAATCATCCATGTAAAAATATTACATTCCCCAAATTTACAGACGGTCAAATGGACAGTAAAATGGCATTATAACGATCTTTATAGAGGAAAAAGTGCGTTATAATGGCTTTATATTCCATTATAACTTTATATAAATTTGAGGGTAATTGTATACTAAAACTGCCCACATATTAAAATAGTTTACACTATTTATGTACCACCTTACGTATATTTGTTTCAAGGTATTCGTATGTCCTTAGTTGACTGAATTAAATTAATAATAGAAAAAAAAATAAACTTTATGCCCCATTAGCACACTCCGTTTTGCCGGCAGCACGGATATAGTGCTGTCAATATTTCAACAAAGCAAATTGACCGGTATTTGAAGTTAAGTTTCGTTTGTCTATAGGTGCCTCATAATTTTGTTCATTTGACATCGCGATACGTGCACAATTTTTTTTTTATAATTTTTCGTTTTTTTTATTTGTTTAATATTTTTTTTATCTGTGTCAGTTTTGTCCCGAGGACATGCGTCGCTCGTTCTCTAGCAGTTTGTCGACGAGGGGCCCGGCGCGCTCGGTGTCCCCGCTGTACTGACTACCCTCAGAGCGCTTGTCCATCTGCAAGTTTAGGTGGTCCTATATGTAGAGGTTTTGTCACACTGGGTCGGTGTCGGTCTTTACAGGCTGATTCAGAATAATAATTTTTATTATTAAATTTAAGGAATATTATCAGACAAAATATTCAAACTTAAATCGGGATGAAAATGTCACATCAATCCACCGATATCACGACGTAAATGTAACAACAAAAATGTCACAATATTTAACCCAATTGGGGAGGTAAATGTCACAATATTTAACCCAATTCTCCAGGCAAATGTCACAATATTTAACCCAATTCTCCAGGCAAATGTCACAATATTTAACCCAATTCTGAAGGCAAATGACACAATATTTAACCCAATTGTCCAGGCAAATGTCACAATATTTGACCCAATTCGGAACGTAAATGTCACGATATTTAACCTAAGACGGGAGATAAATGTCACAACAGCCCAAAGTACGTGTGCAACTCACATCGGGCTCGCCGAGCAGCGTGTTGGCGAGGTAGGGCGCCTGCAGCACGCCGCGCCAGTACAGCTTCTCGAGCGGCCGGTTCACGCACCAGCCGGCGCAGCGCACGCCCAGCGCGCGCCAGTACTGCACCTCGCGACTGACGGGGTCATACTATACCATTCATTTTATTTTCCTTGGCCTCGCTTCCGCGGTTGACATTACAAAATTATTTATAACTAGCTGTTGCCCGCGACTTCGTCCGCGTGGTATTTAACAAAGACACAACCGTTGGCAACAGCCTGCTCGCACGTTCTGAGCCCGCGGGACGCATTGCAGGTTGTTGCTATCAAACTTAATAAATAAACGATTATGAATCGATTGTGTTAGCAGACTGTTACTATTCGGTTGCTGTTCGATTATGAATCGATTGTGTCAGCAGATTCAGTTACTATGCGGTTGCCGTTCGATTATCAATCGATTGTGTTAGCAGACTGTTACTATTCGGTTGCTGTTCGATTATGAATCGATTGTGTTAGCAGACTGTTACTATGCGGTTACTGTTCGATAAGAATCGATTGTGTTAGCAGACTGTTACTATGCGGTTACTGTTCGATAAGAATCGATTGTGTCAGCAGACTCAGTTACTATGCGGTCGCTGTTCGATTATGAATCGATTGTGTTAGCAGACTGTTACTATGCGGTCGCTGTTCGATTATGAATCGATTGTGTCAGCAGACGTGGGGCCGTGCACTGACCCGCTGACGATGTCCTTGTGCAGCAGCACGGCGCTGACGCCGCACCAGCGCGCCGCCCAGCGCCACGCGGCCCCGTGCAGCGCGTCCAGCACGCGCAGCGCCGCGTGCAGCGGCAAGTTATCGCCGCTCCTGCCCGACAACACCGACAACAATCTTACCACAGACCACAATCTTACCACCACAATCTTACCACCACAATCTTACCACAGACCACAATCTTACCACCACAATCTTACCACAGACCACAATCTTACCACAGACCACAATCTTACCACCACAATCTTACCACAGACCACAATCTTACCACAGACCACAATCTTACCACCACAATCTTACCACAGACCACAATCTTACCACCACAATCTTACCACAGATCACAATCTTACCACAGACCACAATCTTACCACCACAATCTTACCACAGACCACAATCTTACCACAGACCACAATCTTACCACAGACCACAATCTTACCACCACAATCTTACCACAGACCACAATCTTACCACCACAATCTTACCACAGACCACAATCTTACCACCACAATCTTACCACAGACCACAATCTTACCACCACAATCTTACCACAGACCACAATCTTACCACCACAATCTTACCACAGACCACAATCTTACCACAGACCACAATCTCACGACCGATTCGCACGGAACCCAAATCGGAATCGGAAAGGAAATATTTTTTTTTTAAACATTATAGGCAAGTATTTGATCTCGATCTCACCTGATGGTAAGTGATAATGAGATCTACGATGGAGCATACTTGCCTAGGTAGGAAGGCGGCAGTAGATCGAGACGCTACATTCACTAGGCGCATGCAGCGCAGCTGATCTGCCCCGCCATCCATGAATGGCAACACCGAACATCATGCCGGAACACGGCTAGGCCGCTTGGCGACATGGCTTTGTTCAGTGGGTGGTGACTAGCCACGGCCGAAGCCTACCACCAGTAGAGTTGTCACCTGGTTGGCACCACCCAGGGTCACGTGTAGGGTATCTCGAGGGTACTTAATTCTCCTACGGACGAAGGTGACTCGACCCCAAATTTCCGAAACCGATTTTAGTTTCCGATTTCCGAAAGCGAGTTTAGCGACCTGGGGTTGGTGGGTCCGGCCGCCGCGTCGTAGTCCTGCGCGCTGAAGCAGTACGGCCGGTAGCTGAGCGCGCCCACGATCTGCGGGTCGCGCTTGCGGATCTGAACACGGAACAACCAATTAGTGGAAAGGTCATGTCAGCAGACCACGAGTACTACTGAGCGCTTTTCATATGTATAAGATAGATAAAATAAAATAAGGAATGATCGTATGGCAGCCATCTTTGCTCATTTTATATGATGCAAGGTATACAAAAATAAGCAAATTATTTGAAATTATAAAGATGTACTACTAAGTGCGCGGTGAAACGGTACTGTCTCGCTTTCTAGCTGCGCCCTGCGGTGTTACCCGCGCAAAAAATCATGTCGTTCCTTTGCGCTATGAAAAATTAAAACAAATCTATCCCACGGGAACCATACATTTTACCGGGATAAAAGTAGCCTATGTTCTATTCCAGACTATAATCTATCTCTGTGCCAAATTTCATCCGGATCCGTTTAGCCGTTCTGGCGTGATTGAGTAACAAACATCCATCCATCCAAACATTCATATTTATAATATTAGTATAGATATAGGCGGAGAATTACATTTTATTTGGGGTCCTGTCACTCGTGACAGATAGTTTCTCGACTAACATCTTACAGAAGTTCAGTGTTGCTGGCTTCTTTAATTATTACTCAACTTGTTTGGTTTATAATTAGAAAAGTTGACAAGCCGAGGGTCAGCGGTGGGTTCCTCTTCCCCCATTTGTGTATATATATATTATTTTTAAAGAATACTTACTTGGTATAATACATATGGGTTGAAGCATGTGACCGCTGCATACTTGTAGAGTTCGGGCCTCGTAGAGAATGCCTTCAATATACCATTTATAATCTGCCAAAAAAAATACATATTGATACTGGTCAAATAGAACCAGTAAAACTTCTTGGTAAAGTGATCCCATCATAGAGCCAAAAAAAGAAAAACGTCACCCCTTACTGCACCAGGGCCCCAAGTCTTTTTTTTTTATTACATTATAGGCAAGTATTTGATCTCGATCTCACCTGATGGTAAGTGACGATGAGATCTACGAGGGAGCATACTTGCCTAGGTAGGAAGGCGGCAGTAAATCGAGACGCTACATTCGATATACATCTGTGTAGCTTGTTGTGCGGTTGAAGTGGTCGCTACCAGATCAATATACTATGTACCTGTTTGTCCTCGCCCTTGACGTCGAGGATCATCCGGACCTGGTGGTCGAGCAGGTAGTCCAGCGCCTCGTCCAGCAGACACAGATGCACCTCCTTGAAGTGTTTCCTGGTAACATATCACACTATATTGATTTCTTATATTTACGCGAATACTACACATTGAAATGAAAATCTTTTTTTGTTTTTTTTTTTATACATTATAGGCAAGTATTTGATCTCGATCTCACCTGATGGTAAGTGCCGATAAGATCTACGATGGAGCATTCTTGCCTAGATAGGAAGGCGGCAGTAGATCGATACGCTACATTCCCTAGGCACATGCAGCGCAACTGATCTGACCCGCCATCCATGAATGGCAACACCGAACATCATGCCGGAACACGGCTAGGCCGCTTGGCGACATGGCTTTGTTTAGTGGGTGGTGACTAACCGCGGCCGAAGCCTACCACCAGTAGAGTTGTCACCTAGTTAGCACCACCCAGGGTCACGTGTAGGGTATCTCGAGGGTACTTAATTCTCCTACGGACGAAGGTGACTCGACCCTCAAATCTTGCGGATTTTACGTGTTGTGTGTGTGTGTGATTCACGTGTTGGACCCATGTCCCCTCGCAAGTCTTCCAAAGATCCGCGTATAGCCCGTGCGGTAAGAGACATGATAATAAGTACTTTTTTCTTGATCAGCTGCTAAAGTCTGCTTAGCCATTGTTCTCACATACCTATAACAATGTACTGCTCAAAAATGTAAAAGATCTTTTAAAAAAAAAAGAGCAACCATTGGGTTTCTTGTCCGGTCTTCTCAATAGCAACGGCATTCCAAACGGGTTGTAAGTAGTAGCTTAGCATTTTGTAACTTTTGACGATTCATAAGTACTGTACTTAGTAGTCTAAATGAATAAACAATATTCTGATTCTGAATTATACACTACCGATGGCAAATAAAATATAAAAAGTAGAATGTGAAGTATATATGCTGGTCACCTGTTCGGATGTGAGCTGCCAACATCAATGTCCTTGATCTTGTCCCAGTCGATGGTGTGTATGTCGGCGATGTCAGCGCCGGTGAGCCGCTGCAGGCCCTGGTCGTGCAGCAGCACCAGCCGCCCGTCGCGCGACGACCGCACATCCATCTCAATGAAGTTGCATTCACGTTCCACACACTGTACACAATAATAATAATATAATATTGCCAGACAAACACACCAACTATACGGCCCATACAAAGCATTGCTTATATTGTTTTTTTTTCAGGGTTATGAATAAATAAATATTGCCAGACGAACACACCAACTATACGGCTCACACAAAGCATTGCTTATATTATGGGGTTTTTTTTCAAGGTTATGAATAAATAAATATTGCCAGACGAACACACCAACTATACGGCCCACACAAAGCATTGCTTATATTATGGGTTTTTTTTCAAGGTTATGAAACAAATCAATATTGCCAGACGAACACACCAACTATACGGCTCACACAAAGCATTGCTTATATTATGGGGTTTTAATCAAGGTTATGAATAAATAAATATTGCCAGATCAACACACCAACTATATGTTACCACACTAAGCAATGCTTGTATTATGGGTAGCTTATAATAGACTGGGAGAAAACTCAGTATATAATACTTCTATAGATATTAAACATCCATGATCACATGTCTCCTTATCTGTATTCATACCCGGATCCTTGGCATAGAATGTAGGGTCACTACCACCTGCACTAATCAGCTGGTCATAATGTATACAATGTTTCTTTGTTTATCCTGTATGCATTCCCATGACATTCATCACCGTTGTATTGGAATTTTAGATTACTGTTGTCATAGCCATTTAGAACCCATAAAAATAGCATAGTCTGTGACCTTTCAAATCTATGGTATACTGACCATATACTCTATGCACCAGCACTACAAATCTACACATTACAAACACAATATAATGATAAACTCTCAGCTGACTATGTGGGGTATTAAATTTGATATGAATGGGTCAGCAGACTCTCTAAACAGCAAAAAGGTTGCAAATAATTAGCTAGTTCCTATATACACTATACTATGTTATGATAACCACTATGGTCTCCAAGAAGACCTATTGAACCTTCAAAAAGTATTCACTCACGTATCTAAACGCTTCCAAAGTGTTCTCGGGAGCGTCGAGCCCCGCGCCTCTGTGCGCAATACAACGGACCATTCTCTCGGGGTTCGCCTCGCACTCCTTACTGCCAGGCTCCGGCCCGAATATACTGATAACATTACTGGGATCTGGCTTCCTCAATCTCGTCAAATAATAAGCCGAAACACCAACCAGTCCGACGTCCAGACCCATCGGCGCAACTGCGTGAAACAACGATAGTATGTTGTAAAACATAGAGAATATATAATAAAAAGTGTTATAAGCTAACGTTAGCATCGTTATAAACATATTTTGATCGTTCGTCGTCGTTACTTGATTAGTTTTAGGTTAGATTTTTCGAAAATAAAAACATTGGGAAGGATAGTGGGCGGGACCTTATTTGACAGACTGACTACTTTTGTTGCAATATGGCCACAACATTAAGCTATTCTGCCAGAGTTTAGTAAACATTAACAATGTTATAATTAATGTTTACTAAACTCTGGCAGAATACTCTTTATTTTCAATAGTATGTTGATTCAGTAAGGCAGTGTGGTGATACAAATGAATAATACTTTTACACGCTTTTGGTAACTATCGATTTTGTTCCAACATTTCAAGGTTGTCACCTTGATTGCAATTTATTATATTCTTTCGTTCAGAATCCAGTCTGTAAGTTTGCTATCTATACAAACAACGGGACCAAGTACCATCGTCGACATATCGGTACACTCCAGTGCAGCGCTGGCTGCCCAGCTACCTCTTAGAAGATCACAGAGTAATAAATATGATTAATGAAACAATACAAACACGAAAAAAAAAAACGACAAACCCATAGTGAGATTCTTTATTGAAATAATTTTAAATGTATACTCTTGTGTTAACCTATCTTACTGAGAAAAAGCGCAAGTACACCAATAACATCGCAAAAAGTCCTAGTTACCTACATCGTTTTATGAAACCCTACGCTCTAAACTGAACTACGCGGCCCCTTTGTTCCCATCTTTTATATACGAGCGAGACAACGTATCGTAGTATGAAGAGCGCTGTCTCCGCGACTGTGAGCACACTAGCGCCGACGAATAGAGCGGTGGTGCCACCTAGAGACGCTGAGGAATAAAAAAAAGAGTTGCACCGAGAATCAAATTGAAACAAACTGTGGATTATGTAGTGGTTAAATAACCCCTTCAGAATGACAGACAAGCGTATTTACACTATTCTCTGGAGATGTAGGAAATTGTGTATAATTATACACGTACACCACGCTACCACAAGTAGTTACAGGAACTTTGTTTGTGAGACCATATGGGAACGTACCTAAGCGTTCTTCGTTCTTCATAATGTATGAATCATTTGTGGGTAACTGAACACTCGCTGTTCACATGGGGTGTATATTACAAAGAACGCGGAACGCTTAAAATGATGGTGCAAGAATTAAACTACACTTACCGCCAACACTTACAAATAAAAACAACTAAACACACATTTCTAGGCACACGAAATAGAAAGTAAACAGGCAGCCGCCACTGACTTCAAAAAATAGTGAACAATGAAAATTCGTTTTTTTTAAACCTGACTTAGCAAGTTCTGCCAAGATCGTGTGTTCGTGATAGTTTTGTTAGTAGGTACCTAGGTACAGGGCGACCGAAAAAGTAAACAATAAATATGAGCGCTAGTGTTTTTATATGGTATCCCCGTAGAACAATTTTCTTTGACACTGGCATAATGTACAGAGTAATAGCCAAAACAGTTGTGCCAAAAAAAATACCCGATACACATAAGTACATTCAGCCATTCATCCTACCTAGCTAGATCCGATTAAAAAAACAGAAGTCCCATACAGCATGCAGCCCCGAATTTATAAATGCTTTATTACTTTATCAAACGTCATATAGTACTGCGCAAAGCAAAACTCTTGTGCGCAGTACTATATGACATTTGATAAAGTCATATGACGTCTGTAAATTTGGGGGACAATCTATAAGCATGCATTTGACGCACCAAAAAGATCTTCCAATGTGAAAATTACGTCCCTGTGCATTCGTATCTTGGGCGGCATCATGTTGATCCTGATGGCGGACAGTGGGTCATCTTCCTCGTCCACCGAGCTCCCATTCATGTTGTTCGAATACAGATTATTAAGGGAAAAGCTCAGGGTCAGGGCGCGAAATTCAAAATGTCAATGGTTTTTATTTTTTTACGAAAAATTTGGACATCTTTACGATGTAATTTAGTGTTTTGCGATATTACCATTCTGCATTGGATGCCTCGATGTATTAAGTTTGCTTAAAAAAGTACCTAAAGCGATACAACACCATAAAGTTAGTAAAAGTAGCGGTTTTTACAAACCTTATGGTATTGTATCGGATTAGGTACTTTTTTAAGCAAACTCAATACATCGAGACATCCAATGCAGACTGCTAATATCGCAAAACACTAAATTACATCGTAAAGATGTCCAAATTTTTCGTAAAAAAATAAAAACCATTGACATTTTTAATTTCGCGCCCTGACCCTGAGCTTCCACCTTAATAATAACTTTTTAAATGATAACAGCCAAGTACGAGTCGCACTCGCGCAAATAGTTCCGTACCTGACCGACACGGAGATTGGGCGCTGAAACGTTGGCAAGCGCATACACAAACTGATCAACCCCACTATTTCTTCGAGAGTTCAAGATTCGTGCCAAATATATAAGGAATAACTTTAATAGTGTCAAATATTTAAAGAAATACATCAGTAGTTTATATAGATTTTTTGTTCTAATTAAACTAAAACTAAATAAATAAATAAATAAATAGATAATATTCCTGAAGAATTTTTTTTTTTTTTGGAATTTTAAAATATAACTCCATGCTAAGTGCGCGATGAAAAGTTATTAGGACGCCTTCTCTAAAAAAAAACTAATTTTGTTTACACATTTCTTTTTATACAGCAACGGTATGCCTATTCATTCAACCCCTAAAATATTTTTACACTATTTTTGTTACACCTTATATACCTGGGTTTTGTTTTCAGCTACTATTTAAGTGTGCATTCTTAAGTATAGCCTTGTTCCCTAATTTATTTATTATATGGACCATATTTTGCTCATTACACGGTTCATCGTCAGTCGTCTGCCCTCCGAGATCCAACTCGTGGTACTACCCAATTTCACTTTTTTACCTTTTCCCGGGAATAATAGCGGCACACAAGCCACGCATTTGTGATCCAACTAAGGTACCGTTTTTCCGTTTGATGTAAGTACATACGGAACCCTAGACATAAAGAACTTTACATAAACACTATGACGTTTTTGTACGTAGTAATTGTTTGACAACAGCTGGCCAACTATAAGTCACTTACCTAATAACGATCTTCTTTGTATGTGAATAATAGTTGAACTCGGCGCACTGGGGCAGGCAGGAGCAGCGGGCGAGGTGTCTCGGTATATTAATGAGGATCTCGACATTGCGCCCGACGCACGCCATGCCGTGCGCATCGCACACGTCGCCATCTTGTCGTAGAGCGCCGCGGAATGGCCGACAACAACACAAGTGGATTATTCCACGAAATTATTCAAGTGGTTTTCAATTATAAAGAATTCGCATTGAAAGTGACGTGACAGTTTTCAAAATTTCAAATGTCATGAGTGTTTTATTTTTTTGTTGATGATGCGAGCGGTGTCACAAACCAGCCAATACTCAAACGAAACTTTTTTTATGTTGATTTCTTATATTTACGCGATTATTACACCTTGAAATAAGACGAATTTTGCTGATTTTATAGCGTTTAATTTATATTTTTTACGTTCCCGACATTTTGCTGCTTTACAGCAACCATGGTCTACGGAAGGACCGAGGTGATGACGTCCCAGTGTCATACCTAGTTTGAACTGGGGTACCCTCATATTTAAATATTGTTGTTCGCGGTCGGATCTACGCAGAAAATGCTTACAGTGTCTTTAGGTCTTGCAATGGTGCGCTTAGTTTTAGATTTAATTATACCCGCTAAGTTGTGGGTGAGGCCATATTCATATCCATTTTATTTCATGGCATTTCGTAAAGAAATAAGAAGGAGAATAGCGAAATGTTCACTAACCTCCTTTGACGTGGAAGTAAGGTCTGCATCCACAGAACATGACCGCCATCCGGCTGCGACAGTTCATCTGACATAACGAAAAGCTGTAGGCCTAATAAACATATACAAAATGTCTTAATACGGTAGTTTATAACATATACGGTTAGGTCGCACTTGCTGTTCTCACAAATGTTTACTCTACATGTCAAAGTCAAAGTCAAATCATTTACTTCGTATAGGCCTACGGGGGCACTTACAAATTTTCATTACATTTTTTTTTCTTAAGTCTACATCCGGATCGGAACGCGACCTCAATTGTGAAGATCCGGCAAGAAACTTAGCGAGCTTGTCTTTTTTTTTAATTTTTACAATTTACATCTACTCTCACATATTATGATGTAGGTACCTGAATAGAGTCGCTGATCCACTCATCAGGGTACCTGCAGCGGCGCTGCTCCAGGCGGAGGCTCTTCACGCTTGGAGAAGCTTGGATTTCAACCACCTTCATACAAATGTAACCTGTTTTATAGTCTCTTCCATAACACAAGTTCTAAATCTTGCTGTATATAATATTAGGTATCTGTGACAGGGTGACTGCCAGATGACAGGCGTCAAGAGAAGGTTCCCGCTTGTAGTATTGAATATACGGTAACAACACAAATATTACCGTGGGACGAAAATCCATCAGCATAGTGTATGCTTCTAAGCCTTTGACACTGTAGTAAACTTTTTGTCTGTGTTCTCTTTCCTTTTTTTCATAGTCCGATGGATCAGCAATCCGACACAATCGAAAGAGATGGTAGTTTACCCTGTTTACCTTATAATCTATGACCAGTTCTTCTCCCGGCAGCACCTCTCCCGTGGGATTCGATATGGCTGTAGATATCTCGTATGGGGAGTGAATAAAATACTGAAATAAATTAATCTTTTATATGGGTCATTCTATGTTCCTGGCAAAGTCGCTCTAAGGCCAAATATTAAAAAAAAATCTACAGGTCTTAACACAACAATAATACTATTCTGTAACGACAATCTCATTTCTTTAACATTCACATTTCGTGGATGGTATTTGATATCAATCTTATAGCGAGCCTTATGGCGAGCCTATTGCCATTATGCCAGGCACAATCCCCCCATATAAGAAGGATTTAGGCGTAGTCCACCACGCTGGTCCAGATTATGTGGTATATCACCAGTGAGAATACAAGATAATCTTACCCTTATAGCATTAGTCGCAGAGTCTATTCTTAAGAAGCATTGTCCACTGTGGTAGTGACATTTGAGCAGTCCGACAGGTGCCCATGTTTCGTTCCGCATGATGCGCTGGTACTCAGCAAACAATGAGTTGTATGTGAGGCACATGCCCACTTCCGTCATCACTGGATGCCATTGCACCTATGTAGACAGATCAACTTACGACAGGTCTTAAGACAACAAGAGAAGGTTAGAGAAGTAGTCATCTAACCATACCTATCAGGTACCTGCAAGTATAACACTTTCTCCGAATGCTCACACACGTTTTTTTTTAATTTTAAAGCGTTATACAAAAAAAATACGTGGAAAATTCTAAAGTAAGGGTTGGTACCGCTTTAATCTATACATATAAATAAAATTGGAGTGTCTGTTTGTAATATTAAAATAACCGCTTTTTACTAAGTGCATTTGGATGTATACACGTTACCTATACCGAAACAACATTTTTTACAATTTTTGTCTGTCTGTCTGTCTGTCTGTCCGTCTGTCTGTCTGTCTGTCTGTCTGTTTGTTCCGGGTAATCTCTGAAATGGCTGGACCGATTTTGACGGGAATTTCACTGGCAGATAGCTGATGTAACAAGGAGTAACTTAGGCTACTTTTATTTTAGAAAAAAAAATTGGATCTCTCGAAAAAAAATTAAAACCAATGTTGCAGCGCTGCGCCTGCTTAAAGTTTGATAGCAACAATCTGCAATGCGTCCCGCGGGATCAGAACGCGAGCAGGCTGTTGCCAACGGTTGAGACGTTGTTAAATACCACGCGGACGAAGTCGCGGGCAACAGCTAGTATTTAATAGGATTGTAACGTTTATATTTTATCAGAGCACAAATAACAGTTTATGCTATGAAGAAGGTATGTACTTTTAGGTATGTACTTTAAAGAAGGATCATAATCAAGAAGCCACAACAGTACGTCAAGTGCGAGATTATTCGTAAGATAACCGTATAATATAATATAGATAATAGAATTGAAAAGCGCCTCTAGCGAACGGTATTTAAAACTTTCAATTCTCCATACAAAATGTCAAAGCACGGTAGACTATTAAGTTAGCTCGCACTTGTCGTGCAGGCAACTTAATGCCTTCCGTCCATTTATGTCGAGATCTACACAAAAAGATTACAAAAATGACAGTACAGGTACAGTCACAACATCACAGGTCACATAATAACTAACCTGATGGTCGGCCTGGGAGACCATGACCTGTAATGAGAACGCTGGGTGGACAGCTAGGGCTAGCTCCAACAAATCTATACCCTGCAATAAAACTTTTAATGTGCTCAAAGCCAGGAACGGTCAGAGGTCTAACTAGTCCCGGATTTTGAATCGCCATACACCCACCAGCAGTGTCTCCAGCGAAAACGTGTGCCGGTACTGATACAGTCAAAGTCGAATTTCTATGGGTTTCGTGAGCTATGAAATAACTGTGGATGCGATCTAGACCCTGGTGGATGGATGGCAGCCATAAAAAACTAAGACTCCTGTAGTCCTATTCTGTAAAATACCAACAATTCGTATCTCATTCCAATGATAAAACTTCGAAGCGAAGCGAACGGAGTAGAGCGGGGGGAGCTGAGCGGAGTGGAGTAGAGCGGGGCGGTGCGGAGCGGAACGGAGTGGGGTAGAGCGTAAGCCCCTGCATAGGCTATAACCCTGCACCTGCACAGTGCTGTCAGCCTGGTACTTCCAGAAGTTCTGCAGATTCTCGCGGAAGGACACATCGGACACCAGCTCGATGAAGTCGTAGTAATACTGATATTTATCAGGATCCGAGTCCTCTGTGACGTTCCATCGCCTGGAACAGAACGTACCTTTGTACGTAAATCTTTAATACACAAGCCCAAGAGAATCATCTAAAAACGCATTGAGTAAAATTATTTGAAGTGGTTTGGCAACGGTAACAATTCATTTGTTTTAAAGAGTACCTACTTCTAGAGTCCGAAAAAAATCTCACATTTCAATGACCTCCCTAGCCTTATCCTGTTGGACTCTGTCCAGGAAGCAGGCCGTCACTGCGGGGAACGTAGTCCACCAGCTCCTGTAGTCTCGTTGCAAGGAGACTACGACCGGCTCCGAGTTGTACCGCCCCAGCTGGCTGAGCGCGCAGTAGACGGCTCCAACGAACGCAGTCACTGTTAGCGCGAACCAGAGACACCTGGAGGTAATGGATGTATATTATGACATGATAGTGGTCGAGAGACGAGTCTTGTGGGCTTGATAAGAAAGCTGTTACTTAATGGCGCAATAGATTGAGCTAGCAGCGAGATGAAGTTGTTTGTTCCCTGTGGACTATAATCTGGGTGTTTTCAAGTCGAGAGTGAACACCTTCTAGGCAAGTATGCTACATCGTAGATCTCATCGTCACTTCCCATCAGGTGAGATCGAGATCAAATACTTGCCTATATCGTAATAAAAAAAAAGTTAGGAAAACCATGAATTATCGTGACAAGGACATACTGTGACCCCCATGAGAAGGCAGTAAATCAGTCAGTCTTTACTTATGACCAAAAGAGACCTTAGAAAACCAATAGGTCCCTACCTACCTACTTTATAATTATTACCGAATCATGATGACAACAGAAATAAGGTAAGTACCCAACAACATAACTGGCAGCTTACAAAAAAAATTAACGATAAAAAATTTAAAATATCGAACTGTCACATTCGCTGGCACCAAACGTCATTTTCTTTTTTCATTGCAGACAGAATGTGAAATTAATTGTGCACAAAAAAATTGTACGTGGTTTTTAATAGTGTTAAGTTGTACCTACCTCTCGAGCCAGTGGTGTTTTTCCTCGACAGTATGCTTGAGTCCATGTAGCGTGGTTTCCTGACAGAAGCCTGCGTAGACGCTGTAGGCGGACGAGATGGAAGCCACTGTGCAAGCTGTAGTAGACTTTGTTCGGGTGAGACAGCTCAATATAGCGGTGGGTCGGCTTTTATGTTTTTGTTTCCTCTTCAATTTCTTCATTATAACTCGTAGAATGTACTGTAAATTGTAATGTCTGTTGATCGATGGTAGCGACCTCTGTATCCCGCTTCGTAGAGTTACTGCACACCGTAGAGAGATGGCGCTAAACGCAATACTCACCACCAATCATTGTTTCCTTAAAAGCTGAATCGCGCAATGAAAGATTAAATATAAAATATGTACATTACAGTCATGTACGCAATGTATATAAGATAAATACATTACTAGCCTCTTTCTAACGCTTAATTTCATTAAATTAAATTTACCCACCTATTCCTCCAAGAGGCTTCTCTCACTGAGTATATGATTTATGTTAGTTGATAGTCACAATCAAAGTTCGTATAGCGTAATGTTGAACGAAGAAAATCAGTAGACTGACAAAACATTCCATTATATAATCTAGGGAGGTGTTTTATGTTACGGTCAAACAAAATAATCCAATTAAAGTCTTAATGGACCGATTGCCTTAGTGCCCGTAGTAATTACGGGTCACGCTTAATGGATTCTATTGTGAAAATATTGATTCCCTTATTTTAATAAACTATTATGAATCGTACAGTTGCATTGCCCCTGCTTTTTGTGCCGAGGGTCCTGGTTTAAAATCCTGGTAGGGACAAACTTTGTGTAATGACCACGAATGTTTGCACCCGAGTCATCACCTTCGGTTCATTGTACGGTTTCCATGTAGCGTTACTTCGTTTGGCCTGGGTTCGTCTAGCGATATTATTATTATTCTGTAGTCCAGTGACTTATCGAACCTGGAGGGTGTTACAGAGGGTACATCTAGTTCTTCACAGTGCTTTGAGGGTGGTAACTGTTTTAGAGGAGATCCTTAGCTGTGTCAGAACAATACTCAGCTTTACTTTCTACAAGTGCACTCATACCTCATTCCATTTGAACGCGATATAACGCTGCTTAGCTGTCCCCTATACCTTCCAGAAACTAGACCTTGAAAGCTGGTATGAAAGAAGCAGGCTTATGGGCTAGATCCCAAATTTATCACAGCACTTACCGATTGCCGATTAGTTCTTAGTGATCGACTGAATGACCTTTCGGGTAATGGCTTTGAGGAGCAGATCAACCTCCTTCCTCTAGTGTGCAGCTTCTTATATTATTATCGTATTCATGATGGTTTTCGGGTGCTGCTTGTGTGGACTGTTCCACTTATTTTCTTCTAGATACACTTGTTTTAAATGCTTCTTCTTCCAATTGATTTTTATGGCTCCATCGTTTACTGATGAGTTTGCCAACGAAAAGTTGATGAATGACAAGTAAGATAAAATGATTATACAGAAAGTGGATGACAATTAACCGGTAGATAGCTCGTTTCATTTGGACATACTGTAGGAAAACAGTTTTAAATGCTTGCTTATTATCTTAGCTAGAAAAGGCATTATATTAGTGTGCTTAATTTTAAAATCTACCTACCTACAATGTGCTTTTTAAACATCCTTGTGTAAGTAGGAGTAGTCGTGCGTTCTCAATGAGATGGCTTTCTAGCTGATATGAATCTACGCGAGATTACATTTAAATAGTTTGGATTACTTCAGTAGGTATTGTTTGCTAGTAATTCGGGTATGGTAATGCTTGTTCATTGCTCACGTAACTATAGGTACCTACAACCTCCCTCATAGAACAAATAATTGAGTATCTTGCCGGATCCAACGTGGACTACAGTCTGGGTGTTTTCAAGTTGAGAGTGAACAGGTTACCTTCCAGGCAAGTATGCTCTATTGTAGATCTCATCGTCACTTACCATCAGGTGAGATCGAGATCAAATACTTGCTTATAAGGTAATAAAAAACAACGTTCCCAACCGTTGTAAGACGCTGATTACTTATTCATAAGAAACTTGCATAATTTTTTGAATATAAGTCTAATCATATATGAGTAAATAGGTTTTGGTAGCGAAAATGTCTTCCAAAGCCAGGTAAGCTTGACTTCTACTGCCTGTGTTTAGTTGGCTGGCATCCTGACACTGGTGTACCTGGTGTACCAGTACTGGGGCGTGCTGTTCAAGGGCCAAGATATGGATGACGAGGACAACTACCCCGGCAACAGGCTCTCCAGATCACGCTCTAGGTGAATACCTTACTATACTTAATGGCGGTTTCAGGTAACCAAAAGATCGTCTAGCCCAAAAACTGCCAACACAATCGACTCATTAAAAGGCAAAGTAATGATCACTTGTTAGATTTCCCATACTAAATTTGTCATTTGTAAGTGATAATTATGATGCCAGACAAAATTCGACTGTTTGGGTGCTTACAACTGGTGTTTGTCTGGAAAATTAAAAATATACACTTGGATACATGTGGTATAGGATCGTGATGTGTGGAAATAATTGGCAGCCATCAATCAGTGCTTGCGTTTAGAAGCACAAAGTATTTTAAAATGGAGACCATGTTCCTATATATGAAGCCACGGAGTTTGATGAGCTATTACTATTTGTACTGGGTTCAGAACAAGAACGAAATTCTGATATGATTAATTTAAACATGAATTCGTATCGTGATCTTCACCTCCTACACCTTGCGTTGGCGGAAGATGCCAACTTAGGGGAGAATGTACCCCACAGATGAATTCTGAGCTATAATCTGTTAACCTCCACAGGTCAGCTTCAAGGTCTCGCTCCAGAGCCGACAGCAAGCTGGTGGACTCGAAGCACGGTCGCCGGGGCCGCCGCTCACACCGGCGGTGCCCCGACTGCAGCCTGTGCAACTTGGAGCAATAGCTAACAGATGGAGTTGTGTTCAAGTCTTTTTAGCATCTGATCACTGAGCATAGATGGCGCTTTTTTAATTATTCATACACGAATGTTTTTAAAATAAATTAATGCAATTGAAATGTTTGTTTGATACATTTGTTGATGATATAAAGGCGAGATTTATTACAAGGAGAGATGTATTACAAATGTTTCATGATTCTTTTATAACATAAATCGCACTTTTTATCAGAGGAGGAGGAGGAAGATTTTATTTTTTTCAGAGGAGTTCGCTTGTGAGGCTGCCACAATGTACTCGGTTGGGCAGCAGACTCCCTGGAACAGACCCTGGCATCCGCTGGAAATAGAAAATAAATTATTATATTTTTCGAATTTTCGGACGAAGTCAATAGCCTAACTCCACTATTTTTGGTGGGCCAGTACTGAGAGCTTGTCCTAACAAGTTACCCGAAGTCTTATTTGCCAAGAAACTGCAATGTACCAAAGGATTCCTCCATAGTCTCCATATTTCATAAGCAACTCTCTCTACTTCTTAATTAAATAGTGTCAACATCATTATATAAGTCTCATAAGTGCTTATTCCATCAATGGCTTGGCTATGTCTAAACAAGGTCTTAGTTAAGGGGGGAAGGGATTGGGGTTTCAAACTCCCCCAAAATGCCTTATAGAACCCACCGTTTTATACATAGGTACTGACTAATGTGGTAAGGAGGTAGGTAGAAACAAAAAAACAACGTTTTTTCTCACTATTCAGGCTTTAGATAGAAGTAAGATACTTCTATCTAAAGCCTGAATAGTGAGAAACTAGTACTAAACTAGTAACTAGTCTGTGGAAGTTAGGCAAAGACAATAATAGCTTTCTTTTCTTGCTTTAGATTGTTTAACTTGTTCTCTTATTAGTCTGTGGATTGTTTAAAAGGTTCAACGTTTTCAGTAAAATATTTATTCTTCAGTACATGCTTTACTGAAAATTCTGTAATTATGGAAGTTGATACATCAATCGATGTCGACGCAATCGCGAATCAGAGCGCGGACGAGATCGATCCAACAGAAAGTAAGTGGCGGTAGAACAAGAATTCAAATAGCATAATCGGGCTACGAGAGCTAATATCTTAGCTCTCCTTATTAGATAACGGCAGGGTCCGCTAACTATATTTACTGCAATACATTTGTGCTGTGCTTTAATTAGATGCTCATGTAATTGCAATTTACAACCACTATGAACAAAACATCCCATCTGAGTTTTTTTTGTTTGAACGACACACAGCGGTACAGAGGTGTAGTAAACATTAATGCCAAAGTTAGGCATTGCTATTAGAAAATGATGTCTGTGTTCAGGCAGTAACGACCCATCCAGTAACTATGAGATGGGAACTATCAACATTTTAAAGAAACTTTCGCCCAATTACAATAGCTACGGACAACTTTTTTATCTTGAAAATAACCTTTTAATACCATTGTAAATTGGTGGTATATTATTGTGTATCATTGATCAGTTTAGTAAATACACTACACTACTACTACAGTACTGTACTGTACAATTCGTTTTTTTGCCATTACAGCTCGCCCCATCATGATCCTCCTTAAGAATCTCATACGCAACAAACAAAACACAGTCATGACGAACGCTCAGATCATAGACATCTTAGAAAAAGAATTCCACATCAACGTCGATAGTCGTCATGAGCTGGAAGTGGATATATATATTAAAATAATAAAAAAATACTTAAAAGACTGGCCGCAATGGGAGGAGCTTGAACGGGTGTCCGCAAGACTGCACAGTCTAAAAGACTACGAAGCAGTCCAGAAAGTATTAAACCACAAATACAAAAACTTAAAAGAGTATTTAGGTGTTATGCTCAATATTGCCAAAGACGCTGTCTCTCATGATGATTACGCAGATGTGTTCGCTGAACAAAAAGAGACAGAAAATGTTAATGCAAAAGAAGTTGTCATGGAGGTGCATTGTTCTAGAAGCCAGCTGAATCATTTGATATATAGACACCCGAAAATAGATCATATCACACCGCATAGAAGTTCAATTTTTAATGTTTCATCTATCGAACCAAGTAAGATACAATGTAGTATGTTGTCCCTCGAACACATACTCAGTTTGTGGTGCTTCAAAATCAGCATCTGTCTGCCTAGCTTTGTGTATTACCGTGAATTATCATACAATTATGAGCACATACTGGTGAATAAAGCAAGAAAAACAACTCCAAACCAAAATAATGCAGTGGCAACAATATGGCAAATGAAAATTGCCAATGCAAAGAATGCCAAGAGGAATATATCAAAAGAATATTTGTTGAATGATATAAAAAATAAAGCAAATATGTTGAAGAAAAATCCACAATCGTCGGAATTTATTGATGTTTTATTTAATATTATTATGTTTGAAATATCAGATGGGCCTGATATGTTTGATGCACCGTCTATGTTCCGGAGATATTGTAACAAATTCAAATATGTCAGATACTTGTATGTTGACAATGAGGAGAATAAGGATTCGAAGTTTGATCTGCAACTAGAAGAATCTGTTTCTCCAATGATACATTATAATATTTCTAAGTTTGTATGCATGGATACGTCTCAGCCCGCTGTCGAAGAGTGGCTGAAAATAGAGTGTTTGCTTTGCAAAGTCAAGTTTTCCGGGTCGGAAAATATTCAGGAGATGGTGATGAACCATTATAAAGATTGCCATGTGGATAACGAACCAGATTGGCAGTGTTCCCGATGCAAGAGAATCTTCAGCATGGGATACTTGGCTGAGAATAAATGGAGCCACGATTGTTAGATTATAATACTTATTTTTTTATTTTTTTTCTTTACTTTTAACCTTTTTCTATTGAGACTAGGCCCAATACGATTCTGCCAATGTCAACGTCGTAAGCTAATTATAAAACTTAGAAGTAAGAAGATTTGGAAGACTGTCACTTTTGACAGATATTGTATGGGATATCTGTCAAAAGTGACAGTTACTATGCGGTTGCTGTTTGATTATGAATCGATTGTGTCAGCAGACTTGGGGCCTAGGTTCAGTTCAATAACGAAATGAAAATAATACTCCCCCAATGTAGTATTTAGTAAAAGAAATCAGTTAGTGTTTAGAAAAATATATCCATAGCACCATTTATATATTTCCAATTGCCTAGTTGAGCGACACCTAATAAGGCAAACCATAGAGACCGGTGGGCGATGATATATTTTTGTTCGTAGCCAGAGACAAATTCCACGGAAATTTACATACGGTACGGTATTTTATAGTTATGAAACCCTAGATAAGAAAAAAAAATCTACGGCTTTTTGGCGGGAAGTTGAACCGTGAAGTTGTCAATTTTATTAGGTATATTTAGTAAAAAAATTTTTTTTTTTTACATTATAGGGAAGTATTTGATTTCGATCTCACCTGATGGTAAGTGATGATGAGATCTACGATGGAGCATACTTGCCTAGGTAGGAAGGCGGCAGTAGATCGAGACGCTACATTCACTAGGCACATGCAGCGCAACTGATCTGACCCGCCATCCATGAATGGCAACACCGAACATCATGCCGGAACACGGCTACGCCGCTTGGCGACATGGCTTTGTTCAGTGGGTGGTGACTAACCACGGCCGAAGCCTACCACCAGTAGAGTTGTCACCTAGTTGGCACCACCCAGGGTCACGTGTAGGGTATCTCGAGGGTACTTAATTCTCCTACGGACGAAGGTGACTCGACCCCATGTGTTTCATTAATAGATAATGAGTAATATTACGGGTACGTAGTAATAATAATAATATCGCCAAACGATCACACCAGCTATACGGTCCAACACTAATCAACGCTTGTATTATGGGTACCGTACAATAGACAGGGAGAACCCAGTATATAATACTTATATAGATATAACATATATGACTCGGTACAATCATTCATGCTCTTGCAACAAAGTTACATACAGAAAGCAGGGTCACTACCAACTGCCCTAATCAGGTCGTGAAATGGCCTATCATTTTAATAATGCGACATTTATAATTTGTAATGATACTTTAGCGGAAAAGGAAAGATCTTCCAGCCAGGCGGGTGGTATGCCTGGCGGGGCGGCCGCTATGCCCCGACGGTTATTTTCGGGATCTTGTATATATGTTACTTGCTCCGAAAACTCTTATAGCGCGATTCAGGATTGTGATGTCAATTGTCTATTGTTCTGAACGCGTCTGCAGTGACATCTGCGTAGCTTGTGGTGCGGGTGAAGTTGTCGCTACAATACCATCCTGAAGAACCCTTCCAATTTGCCCTGGATTAAAACTAAAGTCTACGAAATCCCGGGTACAGGGTCACACATAGTGACCAAGAAAGCTACTTGCCATCTCTTTCAAACTAAAAATATGTCAAAACTTGTACGATCATAGGTATACTTACTCACGGTACCCCGGGGGTCCGTACACAGTCCGATCGATGTGTAAGGTGCTATAGTTGCAGCGGGAGCGCTGGACACAGCCGCCGGCCCCGCCCCGGCCGTGGACGCACGCCGCCATACCATTATCTACCATATTAATAATAATAATAAGGAACAATTTGGAACCCACACGAAAGGAGGTCGCAGGATTGGCTCTGGTTTGCTTTAGTTAGCTGTTAGATACCTCGCTACACCCCAGAGCCGCTCGCGCCAGTGTTGCCCATTATCTTCTTATATGATGGCGCTCAATAGGGGCCCCACCTAAAGAGCGGCGAGGCGCCACCTGCCAATATTATTAAGACAACAGCTGATTATGGCAGGTGTCCGCCATCCGTCCAATAATTCTATCCAGCCAAGCTTCAATCCATAGTCCCAATTATCTTTCCATATTCCTACAATAGTTCCTC
Source organism: Pheosia tremula (assembly GCA_905333125.1). Classification (NCBI taxonomy): domain Eukaryota; kingdom Metazoa; phylum Arthropoda; class Insecta; order Lepidoptera; family Notodontidae; genus Pheosia; species Pheosia tremula. The sequence continues at coordinate 2,503,347 of HG995425.1, forward strand.
CGCCTGCTGAGATCAATTCGCTGTTTGTGCTATCGTTTTTAGCAGTTGACGCCAGCAGGTGGCTAACATAACACCATTACCATTAACAATTATAAATTATGTTATGTATATTGTAAATTAAACATACAAAAAGTATATATGCTATGCGCTTATTAACCGACTTCTAAAAAAATGTAGGAGGTTCTCAAATCGATTGTATTTTTTAATTCATAAAAAGGGCCTCTACGTGTTGGACCCATGTCCCCGCGCAAGCCTTCCAAAGATCCGGGTATAGCCCGTGTGGAGAGACACATAAACAAAAAAAATATCCCACACGCCCCAGAGTCAGTCAGGACCCCCACATCGGCGTGTTCCGCTCGGCTGACGAAGGCCCGAGAGGAACCCGACGGGGGCCCGTAGGACTCTCAGCTCTGTCTTGCCTTAGTTGGCTGTCCAGAGAGGCGTTGTTAGAGATATATGCTCCAGGGATGAAAGTGTTAAAGGGCATAACGCCGCGAGTATCCACGGGAGAAAGCGCAGCACACCTCTCTATACCCCAGAGCATTTTTTTATTTTGGATTTTGTTTTACGGCCCTGGGTACCAGCCATTTGGATTCTATCAGAAGTGAACCCCTCAGCAAATACACCAGTGTTGCCACTTATCGTTCGCCCGTTTATGGTAATTAGATACACAATGACTATGACAGGTGTCCGGAATCCTTCCAATAGTGCTATCAAATTTCGATCGAAACTTGAATTGTCTTTCAATATACCTGTAATAGTTCCTCCGCCTGCTGAAGTCGAATTGAGGTTTAGATTCATTATATTTTCCAGCAGTTGACCCCACCAGGTGGCTAAAATAACATTAAAATTCTCGAAAAAAGGCCTCTACGTGTTATTTCAAACTGAGATACGAATAATATTTAATATCGCCAGGCGAACACACCAACTGTACGGTCCCAAACTAAGCAACGCTTGTATTATGGATACCGCACAATGGACTGAGAGCGAACCCAGTATATAATACTTATATAGATATTAAAAATTTCATGACTCGGGTACAAACATTCGTGCTCATCAAACAAAATTTGCCCCTACCGGGATTCGAACCCGGGACCCCAGGGTCACTACCACTGTGCCAATCGGGTCGTCGATTGTCTCCTTACCGGATATGTGTCTCGCTTGGCTATTTCCGGTGTCAGCAACTGTCCTGACATTATCCAGAACCAGTTGATTGGTTAAAGAACTGTTAAATATAAACAGGAACAGCATTGCACTGAAAACGGGGAAAAAACCAGTATCCCAAGTACGAGAATCAGAAATGAGGAGATCCGTACACGAACTAAAGTAGCCGACATAGCTCAAATAATTTCAAAGTTGCAGCGGCAGTGGGCGGCACATAGCTCGCAGAACCGATGGCCGTTGGGCCAGAAAGGTTATAGAATGGCGATCACGAACCGAAAGACGTAGTGTAGGACGGCCCCCACAAGGTGGACCGATGATATCACACGCGTAGCGGGAAGCCGGTGGATGCGAGTGGCGGAGGACCGTGATGTGTGATGTTATTGGAGAGGCCTGTGTCCAGCAGTGGACGACTTTCGGGTGATAGTATAATATATCCCAAATACGAGATTTGTCGGTAGTCTAATTGCTCGAATACTTTATAGTAAGGGTTCCCAAACTTATTTTGTCTACTGCCATCTTTGAGAATGAATTATATTTTAGCGCCCCCATTTTTCACCCACTTAAAACTACTATAACTTCAAATTAAATTAATTATTGTAAGCCTCTACACAACGCCCCCATTTTTTTTCTGGATCTCTTACCGCCCCCCTTTAGGCCTGCAGCGCCCAGGAGGGGGCGTTATCGCTTACTTTGGGAAAGGCTGCTCTATAGTATTCTTCTTCTTTGGTAGTGGCGTTTGCAGCTATTTGCTCGGTATTACCCGCGATTAAAAAGTGTGAAAAATTTAAACAAACCTATCCCACGGGAATCATACATTTTACCGGGATAAAAAGAAGCCTATGTGCTATTCCAGACTATTATATATGTCTGTGCCAAAATTCATTCAGATCCGTTCCGCTGTTTTGGCGCTATTGAGTAACAAACATCCATCTAAACTTTCACATTTATAATATTAGTGGAATTTACATCAGTATACAATAGCAATCGACTTACAATGCGGTGGACCCGTCCATTTTGATTGACAACTCGGAACACACTGGCCACACAGTTATAATATAACACTGACATTTTGATAAGAAAATGCCTGGTGCAATTAATTTTCGATTAATTAGTGGAGTGCCTCCGTATAATTAATTATGAGTGTTAAATTAATAGAATTAATTGAACAGTAATAGTGAACTTGGTTGGTAAGGACCAAGGACATGGCCTGCTTTGCACTAACCCCGTCCGTACCGTATTGGCAGATTACTGTCTAGATTAGGGGTTTCCTTAATAATTTGGACAAGAGACCCCTTTGCCAAAATGAACTGAAACCCAGTGGCGTAGAATGGGGGGGCGGAGGGTGCGGTCCGCACCGGGCGGCGTTTCACATGTGGCGGTTAGAGAAAAAAAAATGAAGACATGAAAAAAAAAATTAAGTAAAATAAACAATAAAAAATCATTCAGTGTTTTTTTCGTTTTTTTTTGTCGTTACCTTGCCCCATTTTTTATAATGAATAGCAAAAATAAGAGGGCGGCAAATTTGAAATCCGTGCTAATGACCTATGCTATGCCACTGCTGAAACCTCAAACCGCCATAGCCAAATTACTTTAAAAATCTTTCCACATTCCTGCAATCCTCCACCGTCCTCCGCCTGCTGAGGTCAATTCGCTGTTTATGCTATCGTTTTCAGCAGTCGACCCCAGCAGGTGGCTAAAATAACATTAAAATTCTCAAAAGGGCCTCTACGTTTTGGACCCATGTCCCCGTGCAAGCTTTCCAAAGATCCGGGTATAGCCCGTGTGAAGAGAGACAAGAATATCATACTTATAACCAAATCGAGTACAAGCAAGCACTTATAATATAGTACTGAGTATTATCCATCCAATTTAAGTCAATCATGACTTAAATATCCGACAAAAAGGAAATAAATAAAACTCCATACATAAGCCAAATTATTAATTTATTATTTTCAATTAACAACAATTGTGATACCTAATTTAAAAATTGCAATAATTTATTAATTTAAAAAACCTACGCATAATTTAAATTACAATAATCACAGATTCTAGAAACACCGACCATAGATAAAGCTTCTAAGCAATATCAGAGAATATTTATATCTTTTTCGCAGGGCAATAGTAGTTATAATGATAATAATAATATCGCCAGACGAACACACACATTGTACGGTCATGGATACCGAATAAAATAATACCATGGATACCGAACAATGGACGGGGGGCGATCCCAGTATATAATACCGACTTACAACGATATTATACATCCATGACTCGGGTACAAACGTTCGTGCTAATCACACAATCAGGATTCGAACCCCGGACCCCGGAAAGGAGTCTCACTACCAACTGAGCTAATCAGGGCCCCAAGTCTGCTAACACAATCGAACAGCAACCGCATAGTAACTGTCACTTTTGACAGAAATTGTATGGGATATCTGTCAAAAGTGACAGTTACTATGCGGTTGCTGTTCCATTATGAATCGATTGTGTTAGCAGACTTGGGGCCCAGGTCGTTGACTCTCATCAAGAAAACTTTTATCACAATCTGTCCAGATGTTACCTGTGCCGTTATATCAGCCAGTAAAAAAAAACGCAAGATGATGAACACGGCCTGAATGTTCTGTATTATCTATGATTATAACCGCACCAGTGTAGGAGAGCCTTAAGGGTTCTGGTCTACGCGTCCTCATCATTACCACTGTCAGTGGAGACCTCCCCGTCTCCAATAAAAACCTCCTCGCGCGCCATATTTGGGAACCTCTGACTAACCTGCAACACAGACGCCATCGCCATGCCCGTCCCGAAGCTATACTCTATGGGCTTCATACTCTCATCTACATTATCTGCGGCGCGTCTATGGACAGGATGGTTCTTTTTTCGAACAACGCGATGGCGACGGACATCGTTTAATAATGCCAATTTTTTTTCCTTGTAAAACTCCAAATCGCTTTCGGAGGACGACGGCGATAGTTCGAGGTCTTTTTTTGAGAACCGTACCTCGTTATTGATGGGTTTGTTCACTGTTTTGTTGGCTGTACTCGCTTCGATGTCGCTTGAGCTTTCGGATAGCTCGCTCGAGTCGAGCTCTTTTTTAACGGACGGCACATATTTGCTCCATTTTGTTATAATATAATTATTATCTTTTGTTATCGTTAACAACTTACTTTTAATGTTTAATTTCGAGTTTGCTTCATAGATAACGCCATTAATATCACTTTCGTGGCTATATCTTGCCATTTTGAGCGAGTAAATGCTATCTTTGCGTTTGTTTTTCTTAAATTTAATTCGGTAACTATGTTTTTTGGGTAATATCCTTTTTAATTTCGTAATGTAACCTCTTTTCTCGATGAATTCGTCGAAATTGATCTGTCTAGGAAAATCGGGTAAGTCTTTAAGTTCGGGCATCGTTTTCGCGAGCGCTTGCCTCTCTCTCTCCCTCATTACGTCTTCTCGCTTCCCCAGTTTCCTTCTCAACTCGCTTAGTACGACTTTAGTTGTGTCCCTTTCCTTCTTCCCCGGAGCCGTGGTCATGTCACCAGCCGGTTGTACAACGACATCGTCGTCGTCTGTTTTCATTAAATAAAAAACTTCATCCTTACTCTCTGGTTCCCTGTCTTCTATTTTCAAAATTCCCGCGTTCTCAACGACATCAACTTTCTCATCGACGTCCGCTTGTCTATCGTTCTTATTTTGAATTTTCTTCAATCGCAACTGCGAATTTTGGACAGCGCTCAGACATTTAGTTAAACAATCGATAAGATCGTCGATGTCTCGATCGAGGACGTTCAAATCGATTTGTTGTTTGTTCAGCGCGCACGAATCGAGAAATATATCGAGACTATTACACTTATTTAAGGTTAGTTTTAATTCTATACACGTTTTGGCCACACCGGTGTGAACATCGGAATATATCCACGAATCGTTGAACACAGTACCTAATTTTTTAACACTCTCCGGACTGTTTGTAGAGTTTTTTAGCAATCTATACATTCGGTCTAACGCGTCATAGTTTTGTTTGTATTCTTCGGTGAGCAATGGCATTATGTCTGTGTGCAGCCAATAAATGCGTTCGTTGTGGTTGTTGTAGATGCGCTGCGCGTGCGCAGGCAGTACGTAGTGCGCCATGGCGATGTGTTTGAGCAGCGTGGACTGGACGACCAGGAACGCGTGGTGGATTTTCTGAGAAAAAAAAAAAATTTAATGTTTTTTTTTAATTATGTGGGGCAACAAATTACTTATGAGTGGTTAGAACAGCACGCGAGGAACTGGATTGTTAATTTTTTTCCTAAAAATAAAGGATAGTCTGTCTACATTTATATGAGGTGTTACAAAAATGGTGTAAAATACTTTAACAGATGAATCAGTGACGTAAATGCACTGTCAGTTTTGACAGATATTGTATGGGATATCTGTCAAAAGTGACAGTTACTATGCGGTTGGTGTTCGACTATGAATAGATTGTGTTAGGGAGCGTTCAATTATTACGTAACGAATTTGGGAGGGGGGGTCTTCTTAAATGTTACGATGCGTTACAGGGGCGGGAGGGGGGGGCTTGAACTACGCGTTACGTAACATTGTTTTAACCCTTGAGAATGATCGCGTAGAGTTTACGTTTTACTATGGGGGGTAAAGAAAAAGGTTTACGGCGCGTCAAAAATCTCCAATAATTGCGTCACGTAATACTTGAACGCTCCCTTAGCAGACTTGGGGCCCTGTATATTAGTGGCAGGTTGTCACTCACCATGAGGTCGTCGCTGGGTTCGCGTCGCACCGCGTCCCAGGCGACGTCGGCTCGCAGCCACGGCGCGTTGCCTAGCAACGCGGAGGACGCGCGCGACAGCAGTATCGACATCTCGCTCTGTTGCCGGCACAGCAGCGTGTGGGTGGACTCGATCACCGATGTCAGGGAACCACTGGGGAACGAGTATCGGTGTTATACCGTGTGATTCAGAAAGGGCACACTAACCTTTAGGGCCAGACTTCCCAACCGGTGGGGCTTGCTTGGAACAGAACCTGATATCGACCAAGTGGTTCAAAAAATGCAGGCGCAAACATCCCATTAATATTAAATAATGTGAAATAAATATCGTAAAATAATTTGTGTTTTTTATTGAAGCAAAGAAGAAAAATATAGGGGGGGCATGACATTTTTTTTTATAATCCGGGGGGGCACCATGCAAACAGGTTGGGAAACCCTGCTTTAGGGGAAAAGCAGGTGGCCAACATAACATTAAAATTCTCAAAAAGGGCCTCTACGTGTTGGACCCATGTCCCCGCGCAAGCCTTCCAAAGATCCGGGTATAGCTCGTGTGGAGAGAGAAATAACAATATCGTCAGACCAACACACCAACTGTACGGTCCCACACTAAGCAACGCTTGTATTATGGGTACCGTACAATAGACTGAGGGCGAACTCAGTATATAATCTATACAAATAAATAAAATTGGAGTGTCTGTTTGCAATATTAAAATAACGCTTTTTACTAAGTGCATTTGGTTGTATACACGGTACTTATACTAAAACAATTTTTTTAAATTTTTTGTCTGTGTCTGTTTGTTTCGGCTAATCTCTGAAATGGCTGAACCGATTTTGACGGGACTTTCACTGGTAGATAGCTGATGTAACAAGGAGTGACTTAGGCTACTTTTATTTTAGAAATTCATTTTTGTTAAGTACCACGCGTGTCGCGTGTAACAAACAGCTAGTACTTATATAGATGTAAAACATCCATGACTCTGGTTACACAAGATTGTCTGAGATGCCTTCGCATATCATAAATCATACACATTCCAGTAGGACACATCTTTTTTTTTTTTTTTTAATTTGGCATCACCATAGATATTTTGCCAGTGTCAAGTAATATTTTTTTTTCTGTTTTTGAGCATATGCTCAGGCCCAAAGCCTAGGCTCAAGTAAAATACCCCCCATCCCTCAATCAGTAAAGTGATGGATACTTTACCGAAAGATTTTAAATGGATTTTTGTGAGAAACTGAAAAGCCACGTTTCGTCACTCTGTTTCAATTACCTACACTTGTGCACTTTACCGAACCTATAATGGTTAATATTCCACTTATATCACTCACTATAACTCGAAGGAACACTAGTTTTAGAAATTAAAACACAACTGACGTCATGACTTTTCAGTTTCCCGCCAAAAAGTCAGGACACATCTTATAATCGAAGACAGATCAACAACGTCAGCCACAAATGGCATCCTGTCATAGCATAGACAATATTAACCACAGATATCATATTCTGTGATTGAAAAAAAACTTATTTTTAGGATTTTATCGCGTTTATATTCTGATTTTACGTTCGCGACGTTTCGGCTGCTTTACAGCAACCATGGTCACGGGAGGACTGAGGTGGTTGACGTCCTAGTGACATGGTTGAACGGAAAAAAAAATCAGAATATAAACGCGATAAAATCCTAAAAATTAGTTTTATTTCAATGTGTAGTATTCGCGTAAATATAAGAAATCAATATATGATCTGTGATATTAACCATGAAGGCCGTATACTACAAAGTGTAGCGTGTGTGCGCCCCGCATGGCAACACACTGGAGCTTACTTTTATATTTTATTTTGTAAAAATAATGAATTTTAAAAAAAGAAGACAAGCCCGCTGAGCTTCTTGCCGAATCTTCTCAGTTGAGATCGCGTTCCGACTTAAGATAAAAAAATGTAATGACAATTTGTAGGGGCCCCCGTGGGCCTGTACGAAATAAATGATTTGACTTTGTCTTTGTGGGTACGTACATGTGCGCGTGCAGCGCGGCGTACTCCTTGAGGCAGGCGGCGGCGCGGCGCGCGAGCGCCAGGTACGCGCGCGCGGCGGCCAGCAGCGCGCCCAGCCCGCCGCGCGCGCGCCGCGCCAGCCGCACCGCCAGCGGGGCCCCCGCGCACGCCGCCGCCCGCACCAGACCCGACCGACTCAAGCTACGTCAAGGGGGGCACACCACGACCATTTTTTATTCATATCACACCATTCATACCCCTCCACCCCCCAAATTCGTTACGTAATACTAGAACGCTCCCTTTTTTTTTGGGTCAGGAGGAAAATGCCTACGCATGCCACTCCGCCGAGGGCACGGCGGGGTGGGTATGTCCGACTCGCACGGACTAAAAACCCACTGGTGTCCTTCGACTGCCTGATGCCAAAAAGCGGCGGGATCGCTTGCGCATGGTCTTCGCGGCGACTAGAACGCTCCCTGCGTTCTAGAATTACGTAACGAATTGGAGGGGGGAAGTCTTCTGAAATGTTACGATGCGTTACAGGGGCGGGAGGGGAGGGGGGGGTCAAAAATCTCCAGAAATTGCGTTACGTAATACTTGAACCCTCCCGTAACAAAGATCCATCCATCCAAACTTTCACATTTATAATATTAGTATAGATTATAGGCAAGTATTTGATCTCGATCTCGCCTGATGGTAAGTGACCAATGTTTTATTTATTTTTTGGAATAATAAAATAAAAAATTCGCTTGTATTTTGTTAAATTCAATTGACTAAGGGGTCATTTCAAACTATTGTTGGCATAATCAGCGACTAAACACGGGTAAAAAAAATGATGTGTGAAGTGAACAGCAATCGCATAGTAACTGACACTTTTGACAGATATTGTATGGGATATCTGTCAAAAGTGACAGTTACTATGCGGTTGCTGTTCGATTATGAATCGATTGTGTTAGCAGACTTGGAGCTCTGATTGGATCGTACCTGGTGGGCGGGAAGACGAGCAGTGCGGCGGCGAGCGCGACGGCGGCGACGACCCCCTCCCCGCGCGTGAACCCCCCGCGCGCGCCCCCCGCCGCGCGCCACACCTGCTCCGGCGCCGGCGCGTCCTGCTCCACCTCCACGCTGTCCTCGCGGAACAGCAGACCGCTCTCCAGGATCGAGATGATGTACTCACAGCTGTATAGTATCTGGGAAGAGAAAAAGTCTTGACCGACAACAATCACAACCCTTGTGGGTGCTACAGGCCTAAAGAGTAGGACCAAGAAAAAAAGGGGGGCGCTCTGTGGGTGTGCGCTGGTAGAGGCTTACAATAATTAAATTAATTTGAAGTTATAGTGGTTTTTAAGTAGGTGAAAGAATGGGGGGCGCTAAAAATAATTCATTCTCAAAGTGGGCAGTATACAAAATAAGTTTGGGAACCCCGGCCTTATAGGATATAGGGGTTCCGTGTATACCTATTTGGGTATTAAACTTTAATGAATGAAGTATACTAACATCAATCCCAAACATCGTAAGTTAGTTTGCACTCTTTTTGACCGGCTGCTAAAGTCTGCCTGGCTGTTCCTACATTGTTCTCACAATAAATAAATATCGCCAAATATTTCCAGACAAACACCCTAACTATACGGTCCCACACTAAGCAACGTTTATATTATGGGTACCGTACAATGGTTCGTGCTCACACAATGTTTGTTCTGATTATAATACAAGCGTTGCTTAGTGCGGGACCATATAGTTGGTATATTCGTCTGGCAACATTTATTTATTATTTATATGCAAGACTCAATAATATTATAAAAATTACAGTAATAAATGTGAATAAGGTTAAAACTGACTACAAATATCTTTCTTTTATAGCTACCATTACAAAAAGCATGTTCCTTACCATATTCGGTCTGAGTTTAAAAGCAATCCATCTCCTTGAGAGTATGGGCGGGGAGAAATCCTGCTTCATGAATAACGCCATCTGGAAATATAATCTATATTCTCTATGACAAATAAACAATCCGTTGCAAAAAAATATAAATAACAAAATGAATGTATAACCTCCTGCTCGAATTTCAGTAATAGCTGCCAATCTCAACGGAGATTAGCAAACTATGCAGTAGATATTATACGGTACAATATCTACTGCATAGTAATAATATATACGTATAATTTATACCGCACATGTGCGTGTGTATCTGATGGGACGGCAATCCAACACTACCAGAGAGGAATCAGACACAGGACCAATGGCTTTAAGTTTTTTTTTTTTTTATTACATTATAGGCAAGTATTTGATCTCGATCTCACCTGATGGTAAGTGACGATGAGATCTACGATGGAGCATACTTGCCTAGGTAGGAAGGTGGCAGTAGATCGAGACGCTACATTCACTAGGCACATGCAGCGCAGCTGATCTGACCCGCCATCCATGAATGGCAACACCGAACATCATGCCGGAACACGGCTAGGCCGCTTGGCGACATGGCTTTGTTCAGTGGGTGGTGACTAGCCACGGCCGAAGCCTACCACCAGTAGAGTTGTCACCTGGTTGGCACTACCCAGGGTCATGTGTAGGGTATCTCGAGGGTACTTAATTCTCCTACGGACGAAGGTGACTCGACCCCAAACCCCAGTTTTAACCATGGTTATCATGCTCTCCAAAGCATGATAACCATGGTTAAAACTTAGATTCACACATGAAATCCAAAAGTATAAGAGGTGTGCGGCTCTGAACCTGCAAAACCCTCATTTCCAAGGTGGGCATTCTATCTGGACTACCACTGGTCCTGTGTGAACTTTTATTGTAGAAATACTCCTTTTGGGTATATTGTATCACAGTTATCGTACCATAAAATGGGCTATTAGTAATCCAGGAAACATTCAAACAAGGGTAGCTATTTCGAAATTATGCCTTAGCGAGGATCGAACAGGCTACGACATAGAGGAGGTGAATAGCCGGTTGTTATGTTACATTGGCTGTGGGCATAATTTCTACAAAATCAAACTAAATAATATTTCAAAGAACTAGCGATAGGTTATTTTTTTACAAATTGTTGGAATAGCGGTCGGGTAAACAACCAACACGTTTATTATAGGCAACATAGAACTCATATCCGACCAGATTAAGTCTGCCATTGGTGGCCCCCTGCATAAATACACCAGGATGGCATCCAATAGGGAGAGATGGCGAGACTTCGTGAGGCAAGCAACACCAGTCCCAAAACCAAAACATGACGACCACGACCGCTCTGACAAGAGCGTCACGACTTAGAAGAAGAAGAACTCATAAAAAGATATCTTTCTTACATACCTTGGAGTTTATTATTTTTTACATCATAATCATGTCTAGTTCTTGATCATAATCAAGTTTGTCATTCTCATTTTCAGTGTGTTTACAAGGCTAGATACATTATGTATTGCACTGTTATGTCAAATAGTATATGAATTTGATGATATACAAATAATTTGTCAATTTTGATGATTACGTTTTAAATTTTATTTCCTATTTTTTGTTACATGCATGTTACATATTCAATTTCTTGCCACACACCTTGCTTTTTGCATGCCTTACATATTAAAATATTAAGTGAAGTTTTTTCTCTTCGTTTAATAAGTAACTTCGCAAACACTTGGTTCTGTCAGTAATTGTTCGAATTTTTTTTCTATGGCCTTGCACTTTGTACATTTAGCCAGTGTAAGGACGAATATTTTCGTAAGGAAGCAAACTTCTCACAGATAAGCATGCTGAGTTACGGGAAGACCTTTGCCCAGCAGTGTGACGATATAGGTAAAAAAAAGTTATTTGATTGGTTATGCAGTCCAGAAAGATTACTACCAAAGGAGCCAAGCTTATATAGTAGTAAACACTTTAGTAATAGCAATATTATGTAGACCTAAGGAACTAATTAAATAAATAATTAAACAATATTTCCAAAATCCATTTTATTTCGTCATCACAATATAACAGTATAACAACTCTGTATAAAAAAAAAACTTAAAACAATAAAATACTATAGTATCATACAAAATGCATAAAATAAATCCACCAACCATTATTATAAAAATTATTGTAAATAAATTGTCTATGCCTCAACAGTCTTTACATGAATATCATAAAGGCGACTTAAGGAATTTAAACATCACAAATACTCCGGTTTGGTACTCTTATAACTTATATATTTGGGGCTTATGTGTAGTATATATTATTCGTAAGCTAACTATATACAATGTGTCTAATAACGTAAACTTAGAATACGGTTAGCTTACGAATAGAATAACTTCCAAGCGCGGATACAGGGGGGGGGGGGGGGGGGGGGGCTGACTCAAGTATGAAGAAACTTTATTTTGACCAATTTCAATATAATATATAAGTCAGCATAGAAATCAATAATCCCACTATCCCACTAATATTATAAATGTGAAAGTTTGGATGGATGTTTGTTACTCAATCACGCCAGAACGGCTGAACGGATCTGGATGAAATTTGGCACAGATATAGATTATAGTCTGGAATGGCACATAGGCTACTTTTTATCCCGGTAAAAAGGACATACTTTTTAATCGCGGGTAACACCGTGGGGCGCAGCTAGTAGTATTATAATTTAGCTCTACCATCCAATCCTTCTAGGCCATACAACAGAAATTGACTGACATAGGTCGATAATCGACCCGGATGTGACACATGAACATCGTGCCCCCCTTCCACCTCCCTCATCCGGTAGTTACCCGCCGGATACACCCCCTCGTCCAATAGGAACGCCGTATTGTTGAAGTATTTCTTTTTTATAGAGTTCGTTGCGGCTATCGCTAGTATGGGAGTTTTGACGGAAGTGAATACTTTTTTTATGTGCTCCGGCGAGTATGGTGGACCGTTGATTATTTTGTTTCGCATGTCGTATGTGTATCTGTGATTTAAAAAAAAAAAAAAATATGAATAACTAGCTGTTACCCGCGACTTTCCCCGCGAGGTATTTAACAAAAGTTTTTCTAAAATAAAAGTAGCTTAAGTTACTCCTTGTTACATCAGCTATCTGCCAGTGAAAGTGCCGTCAAATCGGTCCAGCCATTTCGGAGATTAGCCGAAACAAACAGACAGACAAAAATTGTTTTGGTATATGTACCGTGTATACATCCAAATGCACTTAGTAAAAAGCGGTTATTTTAGTATTACAAACAGACACACCAATTTTATTTATTTTTATGTATCGTCAATGGGATCAGACTAACACAATCGATTCATAATCGAACAGCAACCGTATAGAAACTGTCACTTTTGACAGATACCCCATACAGTATCTGTCAGAAGTGACAGTTACTATGCGGTTGCTGTTCGATTATGAATCGATTGTGTTAGCAGACTTGGGGCCTTAGTGTGTTACGGCTATGGGTGTACCTGATGAGTCCGTCCCCCGCGGGCTCGGAGAGGCGCCGCAAGGTGGCGGCCGCGTGCTCGGCGCTGATGCCGCGGACCTTCACAAGCGACGCTAACACCTAAACAAAATGTAGAATAAGCTCATTGCAATTACATAATAGAGATAAAGATATATTTATTAATTGACTAGCTGTTGCCCGCGACTTCGTCCGCGTGGTATTTAACAAAGACACAACCGTTGGCAACAGCCTGCTCGCGCGTTCTGAGCCCGCGGGACGCATTGCAGATTGTTGCTATCAAACTTTAATCAGGCGCAGCGCTGCAACGTTGGTTTTAATTTTTTTTTCGTGAGATCGTATGTTTTTTTCTAAAATAAAAGTAGCCTAAGTTACTCCTTGTTACATCAGCTATCTGCCAGTGAAAGTCCCGTCAAAATCGGTCCAGCCATTTCAGAGATTAGCCGGAACAAACAGACAAACAGACAGACAAAAATTGTAAAAAATGTTGTTTCGGTATAGGTAACGTGTATACATCCAAATGCACTTAGTAAAAAGCGGTTATTTTAATATTACAAACAGACACTCCAATTTTATTTATATGTATAGATGAATAATGTCACTTACCTCGTTCCACTTGAGCGCCGGACCTTTGTCTATCGGAGTATTATATTTATCATAATTGTCATAGTAATCTTTGAAGTACTTCTTGTACCTGAAATAGAAGAAAAAAAAATGCACACCATCACACTTAATTTTTTTTTTTTTTATTACATTATAGGCAAGTATTTGATCTCGATCTCACCTGATGGTAAGTGACGATGAGATCTACGATGGAGCATACTCGCCTAGGTAGGAAGGCGGCAGTAGATAGAGACGCTACATTCACTAGGCACATGCAGCGCAGCTGATCTGACCCGCCATCCATGAATGGCAACACCGAACATCATGCCGGAACACGGCTAGGCCGCTTGGCGACATGGCTTTGTTCAGTGGGTGGTGACTAGCCACGGCCGAAGCCTACCACCAGTAGAGCTGTCACCTAGTTGGCACCACCCAGGGTCACGTGTAGGGTATCTCGAGGGTATTTTACTCTCCTACGGACGAAGGTGACTCGACCCCTAAAAAATATCCCGAAGGGGGGGGGGGGGTACGCTGTAGTGCACCCACATTTCACCGATAGTATTCTTGGAGGACGATCCTATTGCCATCATACCAAGCACACTCCTCAATATGAGGAGGATTGAGGCCATACTTCACCACACTGGCCCGGTGCGGTTTGGTGAACTTCACACGGCTTGATGGCAGACGAGCAGTGCCCCAAGTCTGCTAACGCAATCGATTCATAATCGAACAGCAACCGCATAGTAACTGTCACTTTTGACAGATATCCCATACAATATCTGTCAAAAGTGGCATTTACTATGCCGTTGCTGTTCGATTATGAATCGATTGTGTTAGCAGACTTGGGGCCCAGGTTTGCTCACGACAGTCCATAAAATATGTGTTATTTTCTGAAACTGGGGGCGGGACCACCAGCTCAACGTGATCTCCGAAGCAAAGACTTATGTTCCGCTATGTAGGCCTACATTTAGTGGTTTCGTCTGGACGTTATTCGGAGCAGACTTGTTTAGTATTAGCTACATACCATTGAGAGAAAGCTTCTGGTGGAACGCCAGTGAAGCCGACTGGGTCCAGTTCAATGATCTTCGACATCTTGCCGGGGTATGCGATGTTGTAGATCTTACCTAAACAGCATAAAGTATAACGATGATGATCTATTATTATCATTACTAGCTGCTACCCGCGACTTCGTCCGCGTGGTATTTAACAAAGACACAACCGTTAGCAACAGCCTGCTCGCGCGTTCTGAGCCCGCGGGACGCATTGCAGGTTGTTGCTATCAAAACATAATCAGGCGCAGCGCTGCAGCATTGGTTTTAATTTTTTTTCGTGAGATCCTATTTTTTCTAAAATAAAAGTAGCCTATGTTACTCCTTGTTACATCAGCTATCTGCCAGTGAAAGTCCCATCAAAATCGGTCCACCCATTTCAGAGATAAGCCGGAACAGACAGACAGACAAAAATTAAAAAAAAATTGTTTTGGTATATGTACCGTGTATACATCCAAATGCACTTAGTAAAAAGCGGTTATTTAAATATTACAAACAGACACTCCAATTTTATTTGTTTGTATGTATATATAGCATCCCCCCTCGCATTGAGGGGAGGCCCGTGCCAAGCAGTGGGACATAAAAAGGGCTGGAATTATATATGTATATATATAGATGTCTTACTCAGCATAGCACCGAAGGAGTGACCGATAAAAGTGAATGTCTCCCATCTGAAGTGCTTGACCACCGTCTCCACGGAGTACAAGATGTCGTGTGTGGACAGCATGAGGCCCGGGGGCAGCCGGTCCGACTTGCCATGCCCCGGGAGCTCCATGCCTGGGACGATCAGCCGGACAATCAGCCTTATCATACTGCATGTTTACTATAACAGCAGTACGTCAGGGAGCGTTCAAGTATTACGTAACGAATTTTGGGGCAGGAGGGGGGGGGGGGGGGGGGGTCTTTCTGAAACGTTACGATGCGTTACAGGTAAACTATAGCACGATTATTGGCAAGATAACCGTATACTTTATAGTCTACGTATTTAGACATTGATACAAAACTAATTTTATCGCGTTTATTTTATGTTCTTCATGTCCCCGGCACTTCGGCTGCTTTAGGGTTCCTACTGTCATAGTTACTACTAGCTGTTACCCGCGACTTCGTGCGCGTGGTATTTAACAAAGACACAACCGTTGGGAATAGCCTGCCGCCCGTTCTGAGCCCGCGGGACGCATTTCAGGTTGTTGCTATCAAACTTAATCAGGCGTTGCGCTGCAACATTGGTTTTAATTTTTTTGTCGTGAGATCCTATGGTTTTTTCTGAAATAAAAGTAGCCTAAGTTACTCCTTGTTACATCAGCTATCTGCCAGTAAAAGTCCCGTCAAAATCGGTCCAGCCATTTCAGAGATTACCCGGAACAAACAAACAGACAGACAGACGGACAGACAAACTGACAGACAGACAGACAAAAATTGTAAAAAATGTTCTTTTGGTATAGGTACCGTGTATACATCCAAATGCACTTAGTAAAAAGCGGTTATTTTAATATTACAAACAGACACTCCAATTTTATTTATATGTATAGACTAGCTGTTGCCCGCGACTTCGTCCGCGTGGTATTTAACAAAGACAACCGTTGACAACAGCCTGCTCGCCCATTCTGAGCCCGCGGGACGCATTGAAGGGTTTTGCTATCAAACTTAATCAGGCGCTGCGCTGCAACATTGGTTTTAATTTTTTTTCGTGAGATCCAATTTTTTTTTCTAAAATAAAAGTAGCCTAAGTTACTCCTTGTTACATCAGCTATCTGCCAGTGAAAGTCCCGTCAAAATCGGTCCAGCCATTTCAGAGATTACCCGGAACAAACAGACAGACAGACAGACAGACAGACAGACAGACGGACAGACAGACAGACAGACAGACAGACAGACAAAAAAATTAAAAAAGGTTGTTTTGGTATAGGTACCGTGTATACATCCAAATGCACTTAGTAAAAAGCGGTTATTTTAATATTACAAACAGACACTCCAATTTTATTTATATGTATAGATATATGAGGCAGTTGAAGTGCTGAGGTACCCTCATATTAGTACTAAATTGAGGGTACTGCAGTGCTAAATGTGATAATCAGACGGCAACCATCTCAGACCTCCCGTGACCATGGTTGCTGTATAGCAGCCAAAACGTCGGGAACGTAAAACATCAAATAAACAAGATATAATCCTTAAAATTCGTTTGGTTTCAATGTTTGAGTGTTTATTCGTAGCCCAGCCGTCCTGAGGATGCCTCGTTTAGAGGCGAAACACGTGTCGAATACTTTTTTAGATTCGCTTCGTTTTGCGGAGAATTGCATTTTATTTGTGGTCCCGTCACTCGTGATAGATGGTTTCTCGACTAACATCTTATAGGAGTTCGGTGGCGCTGGCTTCTTTAATTATCTATCAAGCTTGTTTGGTTTATAATTGGAAAAGTTGACAAGCCGAGAGTCAGTGGTGGGTTCCTCTTCCCCCATTTGTTAAACAATGGATTTCTGCCAAGTATCGCCTAGTTCTGTCAATTATGTTGATTCAGTATTTCAATTTACATACCTATGTAGTAAAATTTCTTCGGCAGCAAGCTGATGAGAGGCCGGAAACTGACCGCTGTGTCTATGATCCCGTGACATAGAAGCACCGGGGGGTCGAAGCAGTCGCCCCATGCTATTACTGAGACAAAAAACTCCTTGCTTAAATACCATGTATATATTTAACACCATACAGGACTGATGGGGACAAACAATATCGCCAGACGACCGACTAGACCAGCCTTTCCCAAAGTGGACAATAACGCCCCCTTGTGGGCGCTGCAGGCCTAAAGGTAAGAGATCCAGAAGAAAATGGGGACGTTCCGTAGAGGCTTACAATAATTTATTTAATTTGAAGTTATAGTGGTTTTTAAGTAGGTGAAATAATGGGAGCGCTAAAAAATAATTCATTCTCAAAGTGGGCAGTAGACAGAATAAGTTTGGGAACCCCTGGACTAGACAGACCAAAGTAGGTCTCAAACTAAGTAACATATAACCGGTCCGTAGCATGAAAACATTACATAATAAATTAGGAAGGTCACCTTTCTACTGCGTTATAGCCATACACATTACAAATACTTATTTAAGTAAATATTATATCTGTAAATACTCGCTGGACTAACATATGGAGCATAGCATTTTGTTAATTATTATTTTATTATCACCTTTATTTCTTTTTTATTTTTAAATTGGCATTTGGCTATAAAATGATTTTTTTTTCCAGTGTCAAGTAAATTGTCACATTGCTGTTAAAGTACCCCTGATGATAATGATGATGTTGATGATGAAATGGATCCCCTACACATATCAGTAAAGATGTGGATACCATACTATAAGTTTAACAAACTTCTTGAGAGAACTTGAAATTTTATTTCAGTTTATTTCACTTGTACATGGATATGAACACACAACGGTTAATATTACACTACTAATACACTTAAACTATCAAAAAAATTACAACTTCACTGTTAAATTTCCCGCCAAAACATGCTAATTTTTTTACTTTATTGAATTCGAGACGATATTCATAATGATAGGATACTTATGTTCAAAGGGCAAAGTTCATTTATAATTTTCGACTGTTATAAAGTAGACTTAGTTGTTTACTTACTGCATATTCTGCCCCACGGAGCCTGTATGTACCATTCATTTTCTAATAACGACATAGTTTCATTTATAATTCTTGAATATTACTGTAAAGTGTAAATAATAAACATATAAGATCACTACGTTTCGTTCGACTAATCTTTGTAAGGTTATAAGTTTATTAGCACTAAAGTGCTTAATTCAAATGTGCACATACTTAATCACAAAAATATTAAACTTGTTTGGCTGCTTCACTTTTAAATTAAAAATATTACAAAAACACGTAAATAATAAAAATGACAGAAATACTTTATAGAAATCAATCAAAACAAACTCAGTGACAAAAAAAAAGTAAAGCCCGCAATACACATGGGTATTACTTGCACAAAAGCAAAGTTGATCATTCATGCGTGCTACTCGCATGTTTACCTATTTTAATTTGACAGAAAAAAGCACAGGTGGTGCCGCATTCCAGACACATGACACAAGTGTGCCAGTGTTAACGAATGCGAGTAGCACACCAAGTGAGCTAAACTCGCATGCTTTTTAATGGTATGGTGTACGTATTGGAGGCCTTAACATGAAGATGGGCTTCACCCAGAAGTACTAACATTACATGATTAAGCGAACAACACAGGTTTGTAGTAAGTACGTAACTATGAGTCGGAAGCTTCTTGATTAGGCATTTCGTACCAACGAGATATATACATGCTAAGTATTTTCACGCAGTACGTTTTCCTCGCATATAACATTTACATTGGGTGCAATTACTGACATGCTTTAAATCAAGTTTCTTACGACCTGTTCTCATACTGTCCACTTGACGAGGTTTTATCTTTCAATGTAAAACACACAATCATGCAAGTAGCACGCCTGTAATTGGGTGAAAGTAACACGCACGTGTATAACAGGCTTAATAACTAAGCTGTCTTTAGTGTTGCCAGTGCCACATATCCTCCTCTGTGGGCCAATTAAAAGTTCACGGAGGGTCCTCAAGCTTTGGATAAACCAAAGAGATAGACATTCTTTCTTGCTCTTCAGAATATACTTTACATAAATACGCCTTCTCAAAGACCGTTACACAGAAAGAAAAGCTTACCGCTAAAATTATTAGTTAGATAGAAGTTTTTATCATCCTGAAGATTCAAATTCGTTTAATGTTGTTATACAGATTACAGAGTGTTAGAGATTTTTTGCAGTTATCATACAAAATTCTGTCAACTCATGATTATAACACATTATATTATACAGGCGGTTACAATTTGGGGTAGACAGAAATGGCGACTGACGATAAAAAATAAATAAAAAAATATACAAACAATAATTAAGGATTTGACGGCCTGATTAGCGCAGTTGGTGACCCTGCTTTCTGTACCGAGTGAACCCGGGTTCGTATCCTGGTTAGGACAAAGTTTGTGTGATGAGCACAAATGGTTGTACCTAAGTCATTGATGTTTGATATCTATATAAGCAATATATACTGGGTTCACCCCAGTCCATTGTACGGTACCCACAATACAAGCGTTGCTTAGTGTGGGACCGTATAGTTAGTGTGTTCGTCGGACGACATTTAATTTGATTTAACTGATATTATGACGACCCGTGATGACTCCCTATAGCGTCCATAATAGATCTATCTGGAAAGCATAGTATGCCCATACTAGGTTAAAACGTTCCTTAAAAATATAATAAAACAAGACTGAAAACTTGTGAGCCATAGCCCAAAACATCTTGTGAATCAATAGGTAAGATCTTGGAGTTATGGTCACGGTCGCTGCGTTTGCACATTACATTATGTAACTCCACTTGGATTGTCCGCCACGTAGTCGTCTTATAAGTCATACTTACTAATTAATAGGGAATATTTGCATACTTGCTATGATATTTGACGTGTGCCTCGTTTGAACAATCCAATGTGGTCTGTGCTTTTGCTTTTTTTGTGGATAATAGATCTGTGTCTGTGATAAAAAAATACAATAAAAAAAAAACTTATATAACTGGCCGAAAAGTTGGCATCTGCTACCACTTGTGTTAATTTAATTCCGTCATCATATATAATAGCGTAACGTCGAAATTCAAAGGCCGCATTAGATAAGATAATACGACGACATGAAGTGGACGCCGCGGCTGTATCAAATCGCACTGTGAGTTGGCCTTTGCAATGTTATTACTTATATAATAATACGATTATTAAATGTAAATAAAAAATAAATAATAAAATGGCTATTATATTTTAAATAAGTATTTTTGTGATTTTTATTAAGTAAGTAAGTACATATTATACTTATCACAAAATAGGTAGTTGTATCTCATAGTTCGACTTTTGAAATTTGTAGTACCCTACCCTATCGTGGGACTTTTTGGCGGGAAGATGAACCGTGACGTTGTAAATTTTGTTTTATTTTCCAAAAAAAAATGTCTAATATTAGTGGGATATTAATCATTGTGTGATCATAAACATGCACGAGTGAAGGAAATTAAAATAAAATACTATAACTTGACTTTTCAAGTTCTTCCAAGATGTCCGGTAAATTTTCAGTAAAGTATCCACAGCTTTACTGATAGGGGTGG
The DNA here is from genome assembly GCA_905333125.1 of Pheosia tremula. Classification (NCBI taxonomy): domain Eukaryota; kingdom Metazoa; phylum Arthropoda; class Insecta; order Lepidoptera; family Notodontidae; genus Pheosia; species Pheosia tremula. The sequence continues at coordinate 2,524,446 of HG995425.1, forward strand.
GGATTCACTTCATCATCATCATGGTCATCAACATTATCATTATCATCAGGGGTTCATAAAATTCAATAACAATTATCAAGAATGACTCAACACTAGCAGAAATGGCACTATTTTGAAGCTGATTGCCAGCCTAAAAAATAGAAGAAAACAAACTACCTTGGCTTGGCACCACAGAGCTTTCGATCCTTATTGAGGACAGGATCGATATTAATTTTTGTTTTCCACGTTTTTTTTTGCTGATTGTACTTTTTTTTTAATTTATAAATTTAATAAAAAATCTAACCTGACTAATCATAATTGCTTTGATATTTTGGGGGGGAATTTAATTTTAAGTTTAAAGTTGTATGTGCACAAGGGATGGAAATTAAAATAAATCAATATAACTTGATTTTTCGAGTTCTCCTAAGTAAGTGTCTGGTAAATTTTCAGTAACGTATCCACAGCTTTACTGATAGGGGATTCATCTTATCATATTTTTTTGTTGGCATCACACGTTTGTGTATATTGCCATTGTCAAGTTTGATCTTATCATTATTACTTTTATCATCAGAGATAATTAAATTTATAAAAAATAATTCATTCTCAAAGTGGGCAGTAGACAGAATAAGTTTGGGAACCCCTGGACTAGACAGACCAAAGTAGGTCTCAAACTAAGTAACATATAACCGGTCCGTAGCATGAAAACATTACATAATAAATTAGGAAGGTCACCTTTCTACTGCGTTATAGCCATACACATTACAAATACTTATTTAAGTAAATATTATATCTGTAAATACTCGCTGGACTAACATATGGAGCATAGCATTTTGTTAATTATTATTTTATTATCACCTTTATTTCTTTTTTATTTTTAAATTGGCATTTGGCTATAAAATGATTTTTTTTTCCAGTGTCAAGTAAATTGTCACATTGCTGTTAAAGTACCCCTGATGATAATGATGATGTTGATGATGAAATGGATCCCCTACACATATCAGTAAAGATGTGGATACCATACTATAAGTTTAACAAACTTCTTGAGAGAACTTGAAATTTTATTTCAGTTTATTTCACTTGTACATGGATATGAACACACAACGGTTAATATTACACTACTAATACACTTAAACTATCAAAAAAATTACAACTTCACTGTTAAATTTCCCGCCAAAACATGCTAATTTTTTTACTTTATTGAATTCGAGACGATATTCATAATGATAGGATACTTATGTTCAAAGGGCAAAGTTCATTTATAATTTTCGACTGTTATAAAGTAGACTTAGTTGTTTACTTACTGCATATTCTGCCCCACGGAGCCTGTATGTACCATTCATTTTCTAATAACGACATAGTTTCATTTATAATTCTTGAATATTACTGTAAAGTGTAAATAATAAACATATAAGATCACTACGTTTCGTTCGACTAATCTTTGTAAGGTTATAAGTTTATTAGCACTAAAGTGCTTAATTCAAATGTGCACATACTTAATCACAAAAATATTAAACTTGTTTGGCTGCTTCACTTTTAAATTAAAAATATTACAAAAACACGTAAATAATAAAAATGACAGAAATACTTTATAGAAATCAATCAAAACAAACTCAGTGACAAAAAAAAAGTAAAGCCCGCAATACACATGGGTATTACTTGCACAAAAGCAAAGTTGATCATTCATGCGTGCTACTCGCATGTTTACCTATTTTAATTTGACAGAAAAAAGCACAGGTGGTGCCGCATTCCAGACACATGACACAAGTGTGCCAGTGTTAACGAATGCGAGTAGCACACCAAGTGAGCTAAACTCGCATGCTTTTTAATGGTATGGTGTACGTATTGGAGGCCTTAACATGAAGATGGGCTTCACCCAGAAGTACTAACATTACATGATTAAGCGAACAACACAGGTTTGTAGTAAGTACGTAACTATGAGTCGGAAGCTTCTTGATTAGGCATTTCGTACCAACGAGATATATACATGCTAAGTATTTTCACGCAGTACGTTTTCCTCGCATATAACATTTACATTGGGTGCAATTACTGACATGCTTTAAATCAAGTTTCTTACGACCTGTTCTCATACTGTCCACTTGACGAGGTTTTATCTTTCAATGTAAAACACACAATCATGCAAGTAGCACGCCTGTAATTGGGTGAAAGTAACACGCACGTGTATAACAGGCTTAATAACTAAGCTGTCTTTAGTGTTGCCAGTGCCACATATCCTCCTCTGTGGGCCAATTAAAAGTTCACGGAGGGTCCTCAAGCTTTGGATAAACCAAAGAGATAGACATTCTTTCTTGCTCTTCAGAATATACTTTACATAAATACGCCTTCTCAAAGACCGTTACACAGAAAGAAAAGCTTACCGCTAAAATTATTAGTTAGATAGAAGTTTTTATCATCCTGAAGATTCAAATTCGTTTAATGTTGTTATACAGATTACAGAGTGTTAGAGATTTTTTGCAGTTATCATACAAAATTCTGTCAACTCATGATTATAACACATTATATTATACAGGCGGTTACAATTTGGGGTAGACAGAAATGGCGACTGACGATAAAAAATAAATAAAAAAATATACAAACAATAATTAAGGATTTGACGGCCTGATTAGCGCAGTTGGTGACCCTGCTTTCTGTACCGAGTGAACCCGGGTTCGTATCCTGGTTAGGACAAAGTTTGTGTGATGAGCACAAATGGTTGTACCTAAGTCATTGATGTTTGATATCTATATAAGCAATATATACTGGGTTCACCCCAGTCCATTGTACGGTACCCACAATACAAGCGTTGCTTAGTGTGGGACCGTATAGTTAGTGTGTTCGTCGGACGACATTTAATTTGATTTAACTGATATTATGACGACCCGTGATGACTCCCTATAGCGTCCATAATAGATCTATCTGGAAAGCATAGTATGCCCATACTAGGTTAAAACGTTCCTTAAAAATATAATAAAACAAGACTGAAAACTTGTGAGCCATAGCCCAAAACATCTTGTGAATCAATAGGTAAGATCTTGGAGTTATGGTCACGGTCGCTGCGTTTGCACATTACATTATGTAACTCCACTTGGATTGTCCGCCACGTAGTCGTCTTATAAGTCATACTTACTAATTAATAGGGAATATTTGCATACTTGCTATGATATTTGACGTGTGCCTCGTTTGAACAATCCAATGTGGTCTGTGCTTTTGCTTTTTTTGTGGATAATAGATCTGTGTCTGTGATAAAAAAATACAATAAAAAAAAAACTTATATAACTGGCCGAAAAGTTGGCATCTGCTACCACTTGTGTTAATTTAATTCCGTCATCATATATAATAGCGTAACGTCGAAATTCAAAGGCCGCATTAGATAAGATAATACGACGACATGAAGTGGACGCCGCGGCTGTATCAAATCGCACTGTGAGTTGGCCTTTGCAATGTTATTACTTATATAATAATACGATTATTAAATGTAAATAAAAAATAAATAATAAAATGGCTATTATATTTTAAATAAGTATTTTTGTGATTTTTATTAAGTAAGTAAGTACATATTATACTTATCACAAAATAGGTAGTTGTATCTCATAGTTCGACTTTTGAAATTTGTAGTACCCTACCCTATCGTGGGACTTTTTGGCGGGAAGATGAACCGTGACGTTGTAAATTTTGTTTTATTTTCCAAAAAAAAATGTCTAATATTAGTGGGATATTAATCATTGTGTGATCATAAACATGCACGAGTGAAGGAAATTAAAATAAAATACTATAACTTGACTTTTCAAGTTCTTCCAAGATGTCCGGTAAATTTTCAGTAAAGTATCCACAGCTTTACTGATAGGGGTGGGGATTCACTTCATCATCATCATGGTCATCAACATTATCATTATCATCAGGGGTTCATAAAATTCAATAACAATTATCAAGAATGACTCAACACTAGCAGAAATGGCACTATTTTGAAGCTGATTGCCAGCCTAAAAAATAGAAGAAAACAAACTACCTTGGCTTGGCACCACAGAGCTTTCGATCCTTATTGAGGACAGGATCGATATTAATTTTTGTTTTCCACGTTTTTTTTTGCTGATTGTACTTTTTTTTTAATTTATAAATTTAATAAAAAATCTAACCTGACTAATCATAATTGCTTTGATATTTTGGGGGGGAATTTAATTTTAAGTTTAAAGTTGTATGTGCACAAGGGATGGAAATTAAAATAAATCAATATAACTTGATTTTTCGAGTTCTCCTAAGTAAGTGTCTGGTAAATTTTCAGTAACGTATCCACAGCTTTACTGATAGGGGATTCATCTTATCATATTTTTTTGTTGGCATCACACGTTTGTGTATATTGCCATTGTCAAGTTTGATCTTATCATTATTACTTTTATCATCAGAGATAATTAAATTTATAAAAACAAAGAAACATATTATTTGATACTGGAAAATATGTCACTAGTTTGTAGCCAATTGCCAACACCAAAAAAATAAAAATTGCTTTGATTCAGTTGTTTTATTCTTGCAGCACAATGAACAAAATTAGATTAGTGGAAAGGGAAGTTACTATAAAAGCGCCATGGGGTAATATATCAGGTAAGTAAACTTAAAATCCTTAAGGTGGAAGCTCAGGGTCAGGGCGCGAAATTCAAAATGTCAATGGTTTTTATTTTTTTACGAAAAATTTGGACATCTTTACGATGTAATTTAGTGTTTTGCGATATTAGCATTCTGCATTGGATATCTCGATGTATTAAGTTTGCTTATAAAAATACCCAAAGCGATACAACACCATAAAGTTACTAAAAGTAGCGGTTTTTAAAAACCTTATGGTATTGTATCGGATTAGGTACTTTTTTAAGCAAACTTAATACATCGAGACATCCAATGCAAAATGGTAATATCGCAAAACACTAAATCACATCGTAAAAATGTCAAAATTTTTCGTAAAAAAATAAAAACCATTGACATTTTGAATTTCGCGCCCTGACCCTGAGCTTCCCCCTTAATAGTTCTTTGAGTGACTGAGATAGTGGTTCTTCTTCTACTCAGACTAATGCTCAGTTTACACGAGAATGGTAAGCAAGTAACAAGCGTGTCCTCGTGTAAACCGCTTGGCAAGTGCAAGAATGTTACAGTCAACACATTCCCTGTCTACGTAGGTTATCAAAATGTATTTTTTTTTTAAATCTACCTTACTAGTTTTTTGCGTACCGTCCTTATCGAGCCTAATCGCTGATTTTTTAAATTTGGCTCAGCCCACGTAATATGCTTCACGTTCACACACACTATCACGCACGAATGTCTTCCTAATTACCTATGACTAGCTGTTGCCCGCGACTTCGTCCGCGTGGTATTTAACAAAGACTCAGCCGTTGGCAACAGCCTGCTCGCTTTCTGATCCCGCGGGACGCATTGCAGATTGTTGCTATCAAACTTTAATCAGGCGCGGCGCTGCAACATTGGTTTTTTTTTTTTCGAGAGATCCAATTTTTTTTTCTAAAATAAAAGTAGCCTATGTTACTCCTTGTTACATCAGCTATCTGCCAGTGAAATTCCCGTCAAAATCGGTCCAGCCATTTCAGAGATTACCCGGAACAAACAGACAGACAGACAGACAGACAGACAGACAGACAGACGGACAGACAGACAGACAGACAGACAAAAATTGTAAAAAATGTTGTTTCGGTATAGGTAACGTGTATACATCCAAATGCACTTAGTAAAAAGCGGTTATTTTAATATTACAAACAGACACTCCAATTTTATTTATATGTATAGACTAGCTGTTGCCCGCGACTTCGTCCGCGTGGTATTTAACAAAGACTCAGCCGTTGGCAACAGCCTGCTCGTATTCTGATCCCGCGGGACGCATTGCAGATTGTTGCTATCAAACTTTAATCAGGCGCAGCGCTGCAACATTGGTTTTAATTTTTTTCGAGAGATCCAATTTTTTTTTTTCTAAAGTAAAAGTAGCCTATGTTACTCCTTGTTACATCAGCTATCTGCCAGTGAAATTCCCGTCAAAATCGGTCCAGCCATTTCAGAGATTACCCGGAACAAACAGACAGACAGACAGACAGACAGACAGACAGACAGACAGACAGACAGACAGACAGACAGACGGACAGACAGACAGACAGACAAAAATTGTAAAAAATGTTGTTTCGGTATAGGTATCGTGTATACATCCAAATGCACTTAGTAAAAAGCGGTTATTTTAATATTACAAACAGACACTCCAATTTTATTTATATGTATAGACTAGCTGTTGCCCGCGACTTCGTCCGCGTGGTATTTAACAAAGACTCAGCCGTTGGCAACAGCCTGCTCGCGTTCTGATCCCGCGGGACGCATTGCAGATTGTTGCTATCAAACTTTAATCAGGCGCAGCGCTGCAACATTGGTTTTTTTTTTTTTCGAGAGATCCATTTTTTTTTCTAAAATAAAAGTAGCCTAAGTTACTCCTTGTTACATCAGCTATCTGCCAGTGAAATTCCCGTCAAAATCGGTCCACGCATTTCAGAGATTACCCGGAACAAACAGACAGACAGACAGACAGACAGACAGACAGACAGACAGACAGACGGACAGACAGACAGACAGACAAAAATTGTAAAAAATGTTGTTTCGGTATAGGTAACGTGTATACATCCAAATGCACTTAGTAAAAAGCGGTTATTTTAATATTACAAACAGACACTCCAATTTTATTTATATGTATAGATTACCTTGTATACACAAGAAACTTATAAAGGTGACCCCTTATTTTTAGGGTTCTATACCAAAATCGGTAAACACGGAACCCGCATGGTGCCACCGTGTTCGTACGTCGTCACACCGGATTATTGTAAAATATGCATTAATGTTGTTTTTTTTCGCAGCACTCTCGTGGGGCGACCCGTCCAACCCTCCCGTGCTGCTCTGTCACGGGAAACTCGACGCTTGCTCAGGTTTCAGACCTTTGGTGTCACGCCTACCAGAATGCTTCTTCTATCTAAGCGTCGACCTCCCCGGCAATGGTCGATCTGACCATCTACCTAGAGGAGTTAGATATAGCATTTTGGATCTAGTGCCCACGATAGTGAGGGTTAAGGAACATTACAAATGGGATAAGTTTATTTACATCGGGCATTCCTTGGGCGTTCCTATAGGTGAGTTGATGATAGCGCCATCTAGTGGCAATTTGAATTGAATAAAGTGTGAGTGCTACGACAGGGCGTGAAAAAAAAATGGAGGCTTCCTTTTTTTTTACGAAATTTTGGGACAACTCGGCGATGTAGTTTTGCTCTTGCAACGGCGGCAGTCAGTGTGTCGATGTATTAAGTTCTGCTTTAAATCCATTTAAGGTGGAAGCTCAGGTCAGGGCGCGAAATTCAAAATGTCAATGGTTTTTATTTTTTTCAATTACCTTAAGCGATACAACACCATAAAGTTAGTAAAAACCGCTATTTTTACTAACTTTGTGGTGTTGTATCGCTTTAGGTATTTTTTTAAGCAAACTTAATACCGCAATAATGCAGGATGCTAATACCGCAAAAAACTAAATTATATCGTAAAGATCTCCAAATTTTTCGTAAAAAAATAAAAACTATTGACATTTTGAATTGCGCGCCCCGACATTGCGCTTCCCCCTTAAAGCGAATAAATACTCCAATGTTTGTAAATACAACATTATTTACTACCTCACCATATTAGTATCTCTCTTTTCATGATATAGCTCTGTTCCTCTCTGTTGCAACGCAAGTAGGAACTCCATTAATTTTTTTCCAGGTAAATACTTCAATATAGCGTACCCCGGTCACATAACGCGGACAGTCGAGCTAGATCCCATTCCTGCGCACCACAACTGGCCAGCCACTCGCGCCGCCATGAAACACTGGTTCGAGAGATACTATGCCTTGTACGATGAAGACAAGTACCATAAGATAAATGGCAGTGTAGAGACGGCGCCGAAATATACTTATGATAAGGTTTGTATCGATTAATAGCTGGGCCCCAAGTCTGCTAACACAATCGATTCATAATCGAACAGCAACCGCATAGTAACTGTCACTTATGACAGATATCCCATGTGGGATATCTGTCATAAGCCTGCCTGCCTGCCGCCTGGCTGGAAGATCTTCCCTTTCCAGCAAAATTGGTGATCCCGACGTGATCTTCCAGCCAGGCGGGTGGTATGCCTCGGCGTTGCGGCCGTTATGCCGCGACGGTTATTGTCGGGATCTTGTATATATATATTATATCATCTGAAAACACTTATAGCGCGATGCAGGTTCGTATGGAGAATCGTCATTTGTTCCGAATGTTGTCAGCAGCGCCATCTGTGTATCTTGTGGCGAGGTTGAACAGCTCGCTTCACTTCATCCACCGAACATTGAATGACAAAACTTGTACAAATATTTTCCAGGCTCAACAGATGACAATGGACGTTAGGAGAATATCAAAACAGGCTTCAGAACACGTGCTAGAGAGATGCTTAGTCCCAGCGGGAGATGGGCTATACAGGTATATAGTATTTTCTAGTCATATGTTGAAATCTAGACAGCCATCGGTTGGCCGTACGCTTGTCGTGAAAACAAAGTAACGCTTGCAACTTTCATTAACTTCTGGATCATCTACTGGCATTTTCAAATTTCATGAAACTATTGGATATATTACTTATCATTAAATTAAAGTTAACGAGGTAGAACGTTTGCCTCGGTAACGAGGATCGCAGGTTAAAACCCCGGCTCGCACCTCTGGGATTTCTGGATTTCATGTGCGAATCTCATTTTCAACCATGATTATCACTAGCTAAACGGTGAAGGAAAACATCGCGAGGAAACCTGTATGTCTTAGAGAACCCCTCGAAAGACGTGTGAAGTCCGCCAACCCGCACTGGGTCAGCGTGGTGGACTATGGCCTAATCCTCTTCGCATTGAGATGAGGCCCGTGCCCAGCAGTGGGACATTAAAAAAAGGGCTGGAATTATTATATATAAGTATTTTGTTAGCATCATTTTGAACTGATGAACAATTTAAGATGGTTTTTCAAACACAGTCAAGTAGCCAAATGGTACAAAATGATAAATGAGTCTTCTCACTCTAAATTTCAGATTCACATTCGACCAAAGAATGAAAGAGGTAACAGTGTTGCCATTCACAGGGGAAGCCTTAAGGCAGATATACACAACGACAACTACACCCACGTTTTGCGTGTTGGCCCAAGACACGATCGGCATGGGAGCGTACATTGGAGTAGAATCATTCTTAATGGACGAAAAAGCGTGGCCTAATGAGAATTACAAAGTTAAAATAGTACCAGGCGGTCATGACGTGCATATAGATGACCCTGGTTGTATGGCGGAGGACGTTTCCAAGTTTTTGCTCGAGGATGTTAGAGCGAAACTGTGATGCGGCAATAGATGGCGCTAGTGGGGGAGCGAGGAAGAGCGGTTGGGGGTAGATGGCGGCAGTGGCGTAGCATGGGGGGGGGCGGAGGGTGCGGTCCGCACCGGACGGCACATTGCCAGGGGCGGCATTTTACAGGTGGATGACGGTTTGAGAAAAAAAAAATAAAGATATGAAAAAAAAACTGTTTTTTTCGTCATTTTTTTTGTCATCACCATGCCCCATTTTTTTTATAATGAATAGCAAAAATAAGAGGGCGGCAAATTTTAAATCCGCACCGGGTGCTAATGACCTATGCTACGTCACTGATTTAATTAATTTTACAGATTTTATCGCGTTTATTTTATATTAAAACCCATAAAAGATATTGATTTCGTATACTTACGCGAATACTACACATTGAAATAAAACGGCGGGAACGTAAAAACATAAAATAAACGCGATAAAATCCGTTTCGAAAAAAAATCGTTTTATTTCAACCCGTAAGACTTAAAATCTTATAGCTGAAGGTAAAAACTTGTGTGTAGGCCGAGAATCGAACCCGGATCAACTGTTAACCAATTAAAATTAGTTTTATTTCAATGTGTAGTAACAATTTTTTTACACTTTTTGTAAACATTAAATTGATAAGCTTTTTTATTATCTTTTTAATTCATATTTGTAATGCATAATAATGTAATTTTCATTGTTACGATTTCTTGTAAATACTAGTAATTATGGTTTATATATTTTTTTATACAATATTACAACTTTGATTTGTCAAAAACTTTCCTCTCTAGAAACGGTGAAACGTACGCAGCCACATTCTCAGGGTGTATGAAGTGCACATCGTGGTTCCCCGTGGTTTGGGGTGTAGTGGGTCGCCTAGTGGTAGTACCTTTCAGATGTCTTCAGCCGACCCCCCCCCATGGGGGTGATGCATCAAACTGGTCCACAGGTGGCCTACAATCTCTCACCAGTGGCTCCAAGCAGCTGTTGTGCACGCAGCGGCCACACCCCGGGAAACCGCGTCGGCTCGCGGGCTAAACCTGGTGAGGGTCAATACACGCGGAAACCTCCCGCGTAATAGTGCATGAAGACTGATTTGGCGTAGAAGGCAAACCACCGCTGATAAGCACCGGATTTTGGCGGATACGGCGAGTTAGCAAGGCAAAGCTGAAGGCCTAGGGCGATGGCAGAGGGCAAGGCTAACCATCGGCCAGATGCTGCATCCGATCCCTTCTCCGACTGTAACGGTCTCCGCTCCGTGGGACTCAGAAGGGGAAGGACGAGAGAGTGCGTCTGTTGTTGCGCGACTGCTTACGCACTTAAATATATCCTGCGCAAACGACTACGTACGATAAAAAGGATCTCCGAGATCAAGTCTCGCGGCGATGGATGGCGGTAGAGAGGTTGGGCCGTGATGCAGCCCGGCTTTGTCCAAAGTCTGCACGTGAGCGATTAGGGGAGAGGGGTCGCTTCTACGCTGCATGGGTGCGACAGCGTGGACTCGGCAGCACCCCTAATGACGAAGCAGCCCTATTTAGGGAGGCACTGCTTCCCTCGCTCAGCCGGGGAGGGGACTAGAAAAGGTGTCCCAAAAATTTTTCGCTCCATAATGATGGGAGGCAGCTTACCGCGGTTGCCTAGCATCCCACTGTATGCGGTCGAAAGAATAAGAGAATGGAAAGAAGAACAACGACTATGACCTTTGCAGCTTGGAATGTACGAACCCTATTAGATCGAGACGACAACCTATGCCCTGAACGGAAAACAGCCATCGTTGCTCGCGAACTTAGCCGCTACAGAATAGACGTGGCTGCACTCAGCGAAACTCGTCTAGCCGATGAAGGCGAGCTTATAGAAGATGGTGGTGGTTACACATTTTACTGGAAAGGGAGCCCCTCTTCTGAACCAAGGCGCGGAGGGGTGGGATTTGCTGTGAAGAACTCTATTGCGAGGCGACTAGAAGAATGTCCTGAATATATCTCAGACCGTATTATCTCATTACGCTTGCATCTAGAGAATAGCAATTTCCTAAACATTTTTAGCGTATATGCGCCAACGCTGGACAAGGAAGACAATGTCAAGGACAGGTTTTATGAAGAGCTGAGCCAGTGTCTCGCGAGTGTGAAACCACGAGATCAGATTTTACTAATGGGTGACTTCAATGCCAGAGTTGGACAGGATTATGAGGCGTGGCCGAGAGTACTGGGAAGGCACGGCATCGGCAATATGAACAGTAATGGCCAGCTGCTTTTGAGTCTCTGCGCTCAGTTTGGCCTTGCTATTACGAACACCCTGTTTAGATTGCCAGCTAAGCACAAAACTACGTGGATGCACCCAAGATCAAAGCATTGGCATTTAATCGACTATGCTGTGGTCCGACAGCGAGACGTCTGCCAGGTCCACGTAACACGTGTCATGCGCGACGCTAACTGCTGGACGGATCATAGACTGGTTCTGACCAGACTTCGTCTTCGACTCAGTGCGCCTAGAAGATCCTGTAGTGAAAAACCAGCATGTATTAATACAGATAGACTTAAGGACTTCGACGTGCGTGAACAATATGTAAAAGCTGTTAACAACACCATTACAACACTGGCGACAGAGAGTCACGATTTACTTGACAACTGGCAAAGCCTAGCTGCAAATCTGAACCTGGCTGCTGCTGACATCTTGGGCATCAAGAAGCGACTTCGTGAGGACTGGTTCGATGACAATGACGTAACTCTAGCTAAGGCCTTAAAGAAGCATCGAGATCTCCTACGGCGAGACCTGCGCTCTTCGATACCACCAGAGGACATCAAAAGAAGTGGTTTAGAATTAAGGCGACTTACTCGTGAGACTAAGGATAGATGGTGGTTTGAAAAGGCTCAGTTCATGCAGCGATTGTCAGACTCTAATCAGATGGGTGCTTTCTTCGATGCATTACGAAAACTTACTGGCCCTATTGATCCCAGAAGAACTCCATTAAGATCAGCTGATGGCACGCATCTCCTAAAAACTAAAGATGAAGTACTGAAGCGTTGGGCTGAGCACTTCAACAATCTACTCAACGTAGACCGCACAGCAGATCTTGAACATGTTAGGATGATGCAAGCGCTGCCTGAAGTACTCGATTTAGATAGACCACCAACATTAGAGGAAGTGGTTTTGGCCATTAAACAACAAAAAAATAAAAGAGCTGTTGGGGTCGATGGCACTGCTGGTGAACTGTTGAAGTACGGCGGGGAGCTACTACATACAGCTATTTGGAAGCTATTTAAACAAATGTGGGAGGAAGAGCGGGTTCCCAACAAATTCAAAGTTTCTGAGATATGCGCAATATATAAGAACAAAGGTGACCGCTCCGATTGTAATTCGTACCGAGGCATATCTCTGCTTTCTACGTCTGGAAAAGTATTTGCCAGAGTGCTCCTTAATCGCTTGTCTACACTATCGGAAGAAATCCTCCCTGAGACTCAATTTGGCTTCCGACCCCAACGAGGAACTGCTGAGGCTATTTTTATAGTTCGGCAATTGCAAGAAAAGAGCAGAGAGCAAATGCAGCCGCTATACCTCTGTTTCGTCGACTTGGAGAAAGCTTTTGACAGCGTTCCCCGTGAAGCCCTCTGGATAGTGCTGAGCAGGCTGGGGTGTCCTGAGAAGTTTGTGCGCATGATAAGACTCCTGCATGATGACATGACGTGCTGCGTGTCCACCAAAGGCGAACAGTCTGAGTACTTTCCAGTAAGCTGTGGAGTGAAGCAGGGGTGCGTTCTTGCGCCCACGCTCTTTGCCCTATATTTTGCAGTCGCAGTCCATGAAGCGTTGCAACAAACATCTGCTGGCATTCGCATTCGTTTCCGAACCGATGGCGGTATCTTTAATATATCCCGACTGAGAGCAGCAACTAAAGTGTCCCATGCACTGATCACGGAAGTACTGTACGCGGATGACATATGTTTCGTGGCGGACTCCCAAGACGGGCTTCAAACGCTAATGACCACCCTCAATGAGTCCTGCCGGAGGTACGGTCTCAAAATCAGCGTAAGCAAGACTGAAATTATGGCAATGGACTTTCAGGGACATATGCAGCCTCTCAATATCGACCTTGAAGGTAATGCCCTGAAACAAGTAAATAAATTTAAATATCTCGGAAGTTCTATCACATCAAACTGTGACCTGGAAACCGAGATCAATAACAGAATCGGAGTTGCTGCTGCTGCCTTTGGCAGACTAAGATCTAAGGTCTTCCAGTCTCACGATATAAGGCTACAGACAAAGGTATCCGTGTACATGGCAATCGTCCTTCCAAACCTTTTGTACTCGTCCGAAGCCTGGGTGTTGTACCGCAGACATATCCGCACATTAGATAAATTCCATCTTAGATGCCTACGTGACATAATGAAGATCAAATGGTCGGATCGTGTTAGAAACACTGACGTTCTGCGACGAGCAAATGTCACCGGAATAGAGGCATATCTAATGAAACGGCAACTACGCTGGTGTGGGCATGTCTCACGGATGTCGGATGAGAGAGTGGCGAAGCGCATCTTTTACTCTGAATTGCAGGATGGCAAGCGGAAGCAAGGCGGCCAATTCCTCCGATACAAAGATGTACTGAAGCGTCACATGAAACGGTGCAACATAGAACCCTCTAAGTGGGAATCACGGGCCTGTAAACGCCCAGAATGGAGATGCTTGGTGCAGCAGAAAGTACAAATCTTCGAAGATCAAAGAAAAGCAGAGCTTGACACCAAACGAGATGATCTTAAGGCTAGACCACCGACAGCTATGCACTATAATTTTATAAACGGAGTCCTTACCTGCAGTCTGTGTGCACGCACCTTTGTAAATAAGTTTGGCTATTGCAGCCATATGAGAGCACACCATAGAGCTAGCCAACAAAGCTCTAGCAATATCCAGTAGTCGCCGTCGCCGAAATCGGCAGGGAACTATGATGATGATGACGTGGTTCCCCACGACCGTCACCACTTTGAAGTGTGCCAGGGTACGCTCCAACTCTGACACCAGCCATTGCGCCCCGGGCAACCCGTCCTTGTGTGCTCCGGAGCCTTCTGAAGCTGACACCACAAGGGTGGGTGGACAGCTTTTGAAGAGTTCGTAGTAATACTGATTTGAGTAGTTTTGGGGAGCCGGGAGCTTGAGACGGCGGTCCCAGGATAACCTGAAAAATGTGTTTAAGATATAGTTATCGCGAGAAGGATGTCCTATAGATATGATGACTGATTCAACCATTAACTTGTAATGATATACTTAGAGTTAGAACTTTTTTTGACCAGCTGCTAAAGTCTGCCTAGCCGTTCCTACATTGTTATTGTAAGTGTGTGAGTGTGCCATTACTCCTAAGTGTCTAGTAAATTTTCCGTAATGTATCCACAGCTTTACCGATAGGGGATTAAGGTGGAAGCGCAAGGTCAGGGCGCGAAATTCAAAATGTCAATGGTTTTTATTTTTTTACGAAAAATTTGAACATCTTTACGATGTAATTTAGTTTTTTTGCGATATTAGCATTCTGCATTGGATGTCTTGACGAATTAAGTTTGCTTAAAAAATATCTTAAGCAATGCAATACTCCAAGGTTTGTAAAAACCGCTACTTTTACTAACTTTGGAGTATTGTGTCGCTTTAGGTATTTTATTGTCGTAAAGATGTCCAAATTTTTCGTAAAAATATAAAAACCATTGACATTTTGACTTTCGCGCCCTGACCTTGCGCTTTCACCTTCATTATATCATCATTATCGTTATCATTATTATTATCATCATCGAGATAATTATATTTAAAATAACAATGAAACATTTTACTTGATACTGGCAAAAATGGCACTAGTTTGTGGCCAATGCTAACATAAAAAAAGAAGAATAAAAAATTGCTTTGAACAGTAATTATGAGAACAAACTAAAGTACCTAGTTTTATCGTTGCAGCACAATGAAGAAAATTCGATTAGTGGAAAGGGAAGTTACTATAAAAGCTCCATGGGGTAATATAGCAGGTGAGTAAACCTAATATCCTAAATAGTTCCTTGAGTGTCTGGTTCTTCTTCTACTCCTACTAATGCTCGGCTTACACGAGGATGGTATGTAAGTAACAAGCGTGTCGTCGTGTTAGCCGCTCGGCAAGTGCAATTACGTTATTGTCAACATATCTCTGTCTACGTAGTATAGTAAAATTAATATTTTTACAATCTACGTTACTAGTTTTTTGCGTACTGTACTTATATAGATCGAGCATAAACGCTCATTTTTTAAATTTGTCTCATCCCACATATATGCATTACGCTTACACACACCATCACGCACGAGTGTCTTCCTAATTACCTTGTATATACTAGAAACCTAAGATGGTGATCTTATTTTTAGGGTTCCATACCAAAAAAAGGTAAACACGGAACCGACCGTGTCCGTCTGTCACACCGGATTATTGTAAAATATGCATAAAATATTGTTTTTTTTTCGCAGCACTCTCGTGGGGCGACCCGTCCAACCCGCCTGTGCTGCTCTGTCACGGGAGACTCGACGCCTGCTCAGGTTTCAGACCTTTGGTCTCACGCCTACCAGAATGTTTTTTCTATTTAAGCGTTGACCTTCCCGGCAATGGTCGATCAGACCACCTACCTAGAGGAGTTAGATTTAGCATTTTAGATCTAGTGCCCACGATAGTGAGGGTTAAGGAGCATTACAAATGGGATAAGTTTATTTACATCGGGCATTCCTTGGGTGTTCCTATAGGTGAGTTGATGATAGCGCCATCTAGTGGCATTGTGAATTGAATAGGGTGAGAACGCTAGGACAGGGCGCGAAAAAAAAAAATTATGGTTTAATTTTTATACGAAATTTTGGGGCAATTCGGGGATGTAATTTTGCTCTTGCAACGGCGGCAGTCAGCCAGTGTCCCGATGTATTAAATTCTGCTTTCAATCAATTTAAAGCGAATAAATACTCCAATATTTGTAAATACCACATTAGTACCTATCTCTCTTTTCATTGTATAGCTCTTTCCCCCTCAGTAGCAACGCAAGTAGGAACTGCATCAATATTTTCCAGGTAAATACTTCAATATAGCGTACCCCGGTCACATAACACGAACGGTGGAACTAGATCCCATTCCTGCGCACTTCACCTGGCCAACCACTCGCGCCGCCATGAAACACTGGTTCCAAATATACTATGCCTTCTACGATGAAGACAAGTACCCTAAGATAAATGGCGGTGTAGAGACGGCGCCGAAATATACTTATGATAAGGTTTGTATCGTTTAATAGCTGGGCCCCAAGTCTGGTAGCACAATCGATTCATAATCGAACAGCAACCGCATAGTAACTGTCACTTACTAGCCTGCCTGCCTGCCGCCTGGCTGGAATTCTTCCCTTTCCCGCAAAATTTGTGACCCCGACGTGATCTTCTAGCCAGGCGGGTGGTATGCCTGGCGGGGCGGCTGCTATGCCGCGACGGTTTTTTTTTTTTTTTTTTTTTTTTTATTACATTATAGGCAAGTATTTGATCTCGATCTCACCTGATGGTAAGTGACGATGAGATCTACGATGGAGCATACTTGCCTAGGCAGGAAGGCGGCAGTAGACAGAGACGCTACATTCACTAAGCACATGTAGCGCATCTGATCTGACCCGCCATCCATGAATGGCAACACCGAACATCATGCCGGAACACGGCTAGGCCGCTTGGCGACATGGCTTTGTTCAGTGGGTGGTGACTAGCCACGGCCGAAGCCTACCACCAGTAGGTACAATTAAAAGTGTATCTGGCACTGGTTATTGTCGGGATCTCGTATATATATATATATATATATTATATCATCCGAAAACACTTATAGCGCGATGCAGGTTCGTATGGAGGATCGTCATTTGTTCCGAATGTTGTCAGCAGCGCCATCTGTGTATCATGTGGCGAGGTTGAACAGGTCCCTACACTTCATCCGCCGAACTTTGAACGACAAAACCTGTACAAATATTTCCAGGCTCAACAGATGACAATGGACGTTAGGAGAATATCAAAAGAGGCTTCAGAACACGTGCTAGAGAGATGCTTAGTCCCAGCGGGTGATGGACTATACAGGTACAGTATTTTCTAGTCATACGTTCAAATCCAGACAGCCAGTGGTTGGCCGTACGCGTACGCTTGACTTGAAAACAAAGTGACGTATGCAACTTTCGTTGACTTCTGTGTCGCTCTACTGGCATTTTCAAATTTCCTGAAACTATTGGATAAATTACTTATCATTAAATTAAAGTTAAGTTGGTAGAACGCTTGCCTCGGTTACGACGATCGCAGGTTCAAAGCCCGACTCGCACCTCTGGGATATCTGGACGACATGCGCGGCGCAACTTTTTTAAAAGAAAGTCATGTAACGGCACCAAGGGTCACGTGACCCGGAGGCCGCGTTTTGGCGTTATTTTTATTTATATAAACTTTATCATCGATTTTTATGGAAAATGATGGAATTTACAATGAAGTAACTATATTGTTAGCATCATATTGAACTGATGAACAATTTAAAGTTTTTCAAACACCGTCAAATAGCCGTCATATAGGTATCCTTTCACTTTACATTTCAGGTTCACATTCGACCAAAGAATGAAAGAGGTAACAGTGTTGCCATTCTCAGGGGAAGCCTTAAGGCAGATATACACAACGACAACTACACCCACGTTTTGCGTGTTGGCCCAAGACACGATCGGCAACGGAGCGTACAATGGTGTAGAATCATTCTTAATGGACGAAAAAGCGTGGCCTAATGAGAATTACAAAGTTAAAATAGTACCAGGCGGTCATGACGTGCATATAGATGACCCTGGTTGTATGGCGGAGGATATTTCTAAGTTTTTGCTCGAGGATGTTAGAGCGAAACTGTGATGCGGCAATAAATGGCGATAGTCCCTCGCTCCCCAGGGAGTGCGTTTGGGGATAGATGGCGCTAGTGCGGGAGCGAGGGAACACGGTTGGGGATAGATGGCGCTAGTAGGAGAGTGAGGGTGTGTGGTTGGGGATAGATGGCGCTAGTGGGGAGCGAGGGAGTGCGGTTGCGGATAGATGGCGCTAGTAGGAGAGCGAGGGTGTGTGGTTGGGGATAGATGGCGCTATTGGGGAGCGAGGGTGTGCAATTGGGGATAGATGGCGCTAGTGCTGCGAAATAATGGTTTTGAATGTAAGATTTTAAGAACCGCTGAATTATTGAACACATCATTC
The DNA here is from genome assembly GCA_905333125.1 of Pheosia tremula. Taxonomy (NCBI): domain Eukaryota; kingdom Metazoa; phylum Arthropoda; class Insecta; order Lepidoptera; family Notodontidae; genus Pheosia; species Pheosia tremula. Next base: position 2,543,006 of record HG995425.1, read on the forward strand.
ACCCACAGGTTGTGAATATCAAAAGCAAAGCGTTACACCTACTATATATCTTTTTATTATAACAAAAATTGTAGTTTTACATTAGATATTATGACAAAAAATAAGAACAAGCTTGAATTGACTAACGGTTGTATATTTATATAAATAAAAAACAATTAGGTACGAGTACATTGAGGTGTAAGTGTAGAAAAAAAAAAGAAATTACTCCGGCAAAATGCGCACAGGGTTGCTATTTGTCTGTAAAACATGTATTTCATGGAACATAATCAATAATCTTAACAATGATTACAATATAACACTTGAAATTTAATTAATTTTACAGATTTTATCGCGTTTATTTTATATTAAAACCCATAAAAGATATTGATTTCGTATACTTACGCGAATACTACACATTGAAATAAAACGGCGGGAACGTAAAAATATAAAATAAACGCGATAAAATCCGTTTCGAAAAAAAATCGTTTTATTTCAACCCGTAAGACTTAAAATCTTATAGCTGAAGGTAAAAACTTGTGTGTAGGCCGAGAATCGAACCCGGATCAACTGTTAACCAATTAAAATTAGTTTTATTTCAATGTGTAGTAACAATTTTTTTACACTTTTTGACAGGTAAGCTTTTTATTATCTTTTTAATTGTTATTTGTATTGTATAATAATGTAAATTTTATTGTTACGATTTCTTGTAAATACTAGCAATTGTGGTTATATATTTTTTTTATACAATATTACAACTTTGATTTGTCAAAAACTTTCCTCTCTAAAAACGGAGCAACATACGAAGCCACCTTCTCAGGGTGTATGAAGTGCACATCGTGGTTCCCCACGACCGTCACCACTTTGAAGTGTGCCAGGGTACGCTCCAACTCTGACACCAGCCATTGCGCCCCGGGCAACCCGTCCTTGTGTGCCCCGGAGCCTTCTGAAGCTGACACTACAAGGGTGGGTGGACAGCTTTTGAAGAGTTCGTAGTAATACTCATTTGGGTAGTTTTGGGGAGCCGGGAGCTTGAGACGGCGGTCCCAGGATAACCTGAAAAATGTCTTGAAGATATAGTTATCGCGAGGAGGATATCCTATATATGCAGCTATTAACTTGTAATGATATACATAGAGTTAGTACTTTTTTTGACCAGCTGCTAAAGTCTGCCTAGCCGCTCCTACATTGTTCTCACACACCCATAACAATGTACTGCTCAAAAATGTAACGGATATTTTAAAAAAGAGCAACCATCGAGTTTCGCGCCCGTTCTTCTCCATAGGAACGGCATTCCGAACGGGTGGTAAAGTTGTCGCTTAGCATTTTGTAACTATTTGAGGATTCATAAGTCCTGTAAGTACTTAATCGTTTACATAAATAAAAAATATTCTGATTCTGATATACTGCGGCCGGTGGAAATATTTATTAAGCTAAGCAAAACGCAAAATCCCATAAAACCCGTTTGAAAGGGTTTCCCATATAACACACACGTGTCTTTCCCAAGAAACCCTTAGGCAACCCCCTCCCCCCTAAGGGCAAGTTACGTTATTAGAACAGTTATTCCATGGGTAAGTAAAATTCTATGGAATCCTCTTGAACGAGTTGTCCGGATCCTGGTATGAACATAATGGGTCAATCCCACCAAAAATAACAATGTAATAAGTTCTTATTATATAAATAAAAAATAAAAACAGTTTAATAACTTTATTCTTAAATATTTTGCCATAATGTAAAAAAATCAATCATTACCCTTTCTTTTACTTCTCAAACGAACGTACTTCAAATAAAGAGGAGGAAATAAATTCGATTGTATTTTGTTTTTTTTTTCAGTCAACGTCTACAAACGAGTTTATGGTTCCGACATTTGATTGAAAGTTCAAAACTTTTTAAAATCTCAATTTTCTGTAGCGATTCACCGCAGAGATTATTTTAATGTATTCTAGCGACAAACATTATGATCGATATTTTAATATTGTCAAAGGTATAATTTGGCTAGCAAAAACTTATTTTCTTATGTTACGATACAACTGAACTAAATTTAACGTATTCAACTGCAATGATTTTAATTGTGCGGTTTATTCTTGCCATTTAAAAAAATTGGCATTACATTTTATCCAATAGATAATATATTTCATAAGCATAAGCATCATAACATAACGGAATAAACAAAATATTTATGATCCGAAAGAAACGTCAGGCCATTTGCATATCCATTTTATTTCATCGCATTTCATTTCGTAAATAAAGAAGAACTATAAATAAATACCATTCAAAACGAAGACATTTGAATGTTTTTCTAATGAAATGTACCGATTTTCTAAAAGAAACAATAACTGATGGAAATTGTAATCGATTAGTGTGCTGGACATCACTGCAGAGTATTATAATATAGGCACATCACTAATCGTGTGCGCGAATTGACACTTGACACCAATAATAATTAATAATTGAATTGCCGAAAATAATGTTTGCCTGATTTATCAATATTATTATAATATACGTTATTGATCGTGTGTGTTTAAAAGTTTTTAGATTGATGTTAGTAATTATGTAAGTACTAAACCATTTTGATGGTTGAATTGACCATTTTCTGGTACTTGCAAACATATAATTCGACGTTCTTTTGTTATCAAAGAAAATGGTACAGCCCGCCCAAATAGCAGCACTTCTCAACTACTTGGAGATGCGCCCCGAATTGGCTCAGAGTCATACGACACGGACCGCTGAGGGGCGAGGCGTCGCTAAGCGTCTTTGGGCCGAATGCGCCACAATTTTGAACGGAGTCTCGGCAGGTTGCCCACAAAAAACAGCCGACGGTTGGCGAGTGGTGTGTTATATTACAGTTTATTTCTATAGGCATATTAGTAGGTATATGACTATAGACAAACCCCCAAATTTATAGACATTTTATAACTTTATCAAACATCATTATAGTACTGCGCAGAAGAGTTTTGCTTTGCACAGTACTATATGACCTTTCATAAAGTTATAAAACGTCTATAAATTCGGAGAGTTGTGTATGTAGTTGATATGGATCATAGAATCACATATATTAAATTGTCATATAAGTAAGTATAATGGCATAGCCCGCGTCTGTGTCGTGAATATAGGATAATATTATATGTCCCCATGTTATTATTTGTATAAAAATGTATTATCTGAGACTGCTCCCCAACAGAAGGGTTCTTACAAAGATAATAACATAACTGTATTTGATTATAGAATATCTTGTCATGTCATATAACTCAAACATAGCATTCAGCATTTTGCAATGGTTTGCGACATATGGGTTTTATAGCATCCATGCAAATAGCAGGCAGTTTTAAAGTACAATATAGGTAACAATTTCAACCAGAGCTGGATTAACCTAGCGTGGGGCATGAATCAAATGTCCCGGGGCCTGTAAAAACTATTACATCTTTGCATTGGATAGATGTTTTGTGCGTAGGCATGAGGCCTCTTGCTACATAGCTAATCTGGCACTGATTTAAACAAATCAATTTATGTTTTCAGTTTTACAATGAATATAAAAGCAGAGTACTCAAAAAAGCTAAAAAAGCGGAAAGGTGCATTGGTAAGTTATTTGAAATAATTTAAATAGTAATAATCATGTTGGTAGTATGCTAACTTAAGTAATAAGAGCAGCAGGTACAGTGCCTGATTACACTTTCAGATTTAATCTTATTTTTCAATAATGATTATAACTTGCAAAACAATCAAGGCAAACATTGTTAATGAAACAAACCAGTTCTTGAATGATACATCATCTGATTAATGTGGTGGACTACAGTCTGAAACCCCCTTACCTTAAGGGGAAGCCAACTACCTGGGCTCTTTGGGAGCCTCTTGAGACATGTTAATAATCTGGGAAACTGGCTGCGAGGAAAGGAGAGGCCAGTGCCCAGCAGAGTAATGGGTAACACTTAAACCAGAAGTCCTAGGGACTTGAAATTAGGCATGCCAGGTACCTCGGGGCCCTAGGTGCTCACTAAGATAGAATATTTGGAAGTTCAACCCCTATGGGGCTAAAAGTAGGGGTTAAATTTTGTATGGAAAATGTAATTCTGAGGATAATTTTAATGTTGTACTTTTCTATGCGGACAAGGTTGAATCAGAATCAGAATCTTTTTTATTTATGTAGACCATTAAGTACAGTACTTATTAATCGTCAAAAAGTTACAAAATAATAAGCTACTATTACTTTACCACCCATTCGGAATGCCGTTCCTATGGACAGTGGTATGGAGTCAACAGCTAGTATATTATATGTATACTGGGTTCACCCTCAGTCCATTGTATGGTACCCATAATACAAGCGCTGCTAAGTGTGAGACCATATAGGCAGTGTGTTTGTAAAGTGTAGCGTGTGTGCGCCTCGCATGGCCACACACTGGAGCTTACTTTTTATTATTTTTTTTGTAAAAATAATGGATAAAAAAAAAGACAAGCCTGCTGAGTTTCTTGCCGGATCTTCCCAGTTGACGTCGCGTTCCAATCCGGTTGTAGAGTTAAGGAAAAAATGTAATGAAAATTTGTAAGTGGCCCCGTAGGCCTATACGAAATAAATGATTTGACTTTGGCGGTATAATTATCTATACATATAAATAAAATTGGAGTGTCTGTTTGTAATATTAAAATAACCGCTTTTTACTAAGTGCATTTGGATGTATACACGTTACCTATACCGAAACAACATTTTTTACAATTTTTGTCTGTCTGTCTGTCTGTCTGTCCGTCTGTATGTCTGTCTGTCTGTCTGTCTGTCTGTCTGTCTGTCTGTCTGTCTGTTTGTTCCGGGTAATCTCTGAAATGGCTGAACCGATTTTGACGGGAATTTCACTGGCAGATAGCTGATGTAACAAGGAGTAACATAGGCTACTTTTATTTTAGAAAAAAAAAATTGGATCTCTCGAAAAAAAATTAAAACCAATGTTGCAGCGCTGCGCCTGATTAAAGTTTGATAGCAACAATCTGCAATGCGTCCCGCGGGATCAGAACGCGAGCAGGCGACGGCCGCGTCAGCAGCCAACGGCTGAGTCTTTGTTAAATACCACGCGGACGAAGTCGCGGGCAACAGCTAGTTATAATATATTTTTGTATTTTAGGAGACCGCAGATCGAGAGGTATAGTGACCCACCTGACCCCACTGCAGGAGCGTCTCTATGATTTCCTGGGACGGTGTACTGCGGAGTCATTGGAGGGTGGGCACCCCACCCCACTCATTGTGAGTTCATGCAGTATCAATCACACTATCGCACTAATATTATAAATGTGAAAGTTTGGATGGATGGATGTTTGTTACTCAATCACGCCAGAACGGCTGAACGGATCTGGATGAAATTTGCCACAGAGACAGATTATAGTCTGGAATAGCATATAGGCTACTATTTATCCCGGTAAAAAGGACATACTTTTTAATCGCGGGTAACACCGCGGTGCGCAGCTGGTATACCATTATATATCACTATGTGAAGAAAAAGTTCCCAATTGTCATTTAGTTGGGAACATGTTCTTTGGTATAGAAAATATAGAGTCAAGCTCTTCATGGTGATACCTGTGTGTCTGGGGCTCGAATCTCGGTAGGGGCAGACATTTTGTGATGAGCACAAATGTTTGTGTCAGAGTCATGCATTTTTAATATCTGTATATACAAGTAATTATATAATAATTTTCCTTCACAAGCAATTTTTGCTTTAGTATAGATTTTGAGTTGGCTTTTGTAATATTATAGTTTGATATTGTTTATTTACAGAAAAATGAATACATGAAAGTTATAAACCATGAGATGAATGTTGCTATGCAGCATCGAAAGATTGATAAGGTACTTTATATGTTTGAAATAGCAGATTAGTTCACAATGGGCTTTAACCACGGATCTCAAAGCTATATGCCGTATAACACTGCCACCCCTGCAGCATATAGCTCTAACGACCCCTCTGGAAAGCCAACTAAGGCAAGACAGAGCTGAGAGTCCTGCGGGCCCCCGTCAGTCTCCACTCGGTCAATGAAGCAGCGTTGCCAGATGTGATTTTCTATTTCTACCCAAATTTAAAATTATTTTTTTCCAAAATGATACAATTTGCTTGAGTTTCATCCAAAGGCAAAGAGTTAATAATATCGGCTTAGCTTTTGCCTTTTTCTTATTTTTTCCTTGAAGTACTGTTCTAATTTCCAAACTGAAGCAGCAGAATGACTTTTTTCTTTTTTTTTTTGCGTTACGCATCCCCACTGCATGGGTATTTTTTCTCCAAGAATTTCATTTCTCCAAAATTTCTCGAGAGCCAAAATTTTTACCCAGATTTGCGAAAAAAAATTGCCAATCTGGCAACACTGCGATGAAGGCACCCCGAGGAAGGGGCCCTAACCAACTCTCTGGTGGTACCCACTTATATTTATTGCAGGTCGGGTACAATGAGAGTGGGGCCGACGACTGGGGTCCGAAGGTGTCTGACAGTGGTATGGAAATCGTGGAGGTCACCCCGCTGCATGACAGCGAGAACCACAGCACGTGCGGCAGCAGCGGCAGCGCGGCCAGGTACTTCGGAGGTATGTATAATACATATTTCTAAAATATATACCATCACCGCCAGGGCCCCAAGTCTGCTAACACAATCGATTCATAATCGAACAGTCACCGCATAGTAACGGTCACTTTGACAGATATCCCATACAGTATCTGTAATCTCCGAAGGGGTTGGCAGAGGTGCACTGCGGAACACCCACAATTCGCCGATTGTGTTTTTGGTCCCGATGGATGTTGGCGAGCCTATTGAGATTATACCGACCACGCGACTTGACAATATGAGGACTTGGGTAAGCCCAAGTCCTCATATTGTCAAGTCGCGTGGTCTATAAGTAGTCCAGAATGCTGGCACAGTGCGGTTTAGTGAAGTTCACACGATTTTCGACAGCAGATGAGCAGGACCCCAAGTCTGCTAACGCAATCGATTCATAATCGAACAGCAACCGCATAGTGACTGTCACTTTGACAGATATCCCATACAATATCTGTCAAAAGTGACAGTTAGTATGCGGATGCTGTTCGATTGTGAATCGATTGTGTTAGCTGACTTGGGGCCCTGTAATCCCCTAAGGGGTAGGCAGAGGTGCACTGTGTGGCACCCACAATTCACTGATGGTATTTTTGGTCCCAATGGAATAAGGGCCGAGCCTATTGAGATTATACCGGCTACGTTCCATGATAATATGAGAAGCAGTCCCAAATTTGTACTTGGCGCCCTGACATAGCGATTTTAAGCACATGGATACGAAAAAAATAATAATATACAGACTGATCCAAGAAGGATATTCTAAGCCTGGTTAGGTTGCCTGCGCTTTTTTAATCATTACGTAGTCAGCATTATGGTACGTCAATTTAAAAAAAATCTTTACAAATTGTCACAATTTTCATAGAGAACTAAATTTGTTTTTTGTAAATCGAGTCACCGAAGATCTGACTTCACATAGCGATTACAACTGCGCTAAATTAACGCAAATTTAAGACGCCGTATATGCATTCAGAACCACCCCGTATATTGTTTGACACTATTTAATTTATTTTCTGTTGCTTGATTTTTGTTTTTTACAGATACACCGTGTCCCAAAAAGAAAATAAACTACAAAGATATGTACTTTAAGAGGAAATGTCAGAACGCCATATTGGAACGGAAAAAGCTGAGTCAGGACATCAGACTGAGACAGAGAGAGCACAATATGGTCGTCAAACTACATCACACACAACTATTTTATCTCCGGAAAGAGCACGAGGAGAAAATGAAAAGAATTCAGTTCATTGATTAAATAATTATTTACTTATAATCTGTCTTTCACCACACGGGCTATACCCGGATCTTTGGAAGGCTTGGGACATGAGTCCAACACGTAGAGGCCCTTTTTGAGAGTTTTAATGTTATGTTAGCCACCTGCTGGGGTCGACTGCTGGAAACGATATCATAAACAGCGAATTGACCTCAGCAGGCGGAGGAACTATTGCCGGAATATGGAAAGATAATTGGGACTATGGATTAAGGATGGACATGAGATAGGGCTATTGGAAGAGTAGCGGACACCTGCCATAATCAGCTTTTATCCAATTTCTAATTAAATATTATAAGAAGCAGTGACAGCCAAGTTGGTAGAATGCTTGCCTCGGTATCTCTGGGATTTCTGGATTTCATGTCCGACTCTAATTTTCAGCCATGATTGTCACTTGCTAAACGGTGAAGGAAAACATCGTGAGGAAACCTGCATGTCTGAGAGAACCCCTCGAAAGATGTGTGAAGTCCGCCAACCCGCACTGGGCCAGCGTGGTGGACTATGGCCTAATTCCCCCTCGCATAGAAGGGAGGCTCGTGCCTAACTGGCTTATAATATGTGCCTGAATAATAATCTATACTAATATTATAAATGTGAAAGTTTGGATGGATGGATGTTTGTTACTCAATCACGCCAGAACGGCTGAACGGATCTGGATGAAATTTGGCACAAAAATAGATTATAGTCTGGAATAGCACATAGGCTACTTTTTATCCCGGTAAAATGTATGGTTCTCGTGGGATAGTGCTGTTTTAATTTTTCATAGCGCAAAGGATTGACATGATTTTTTGCGCGGGTAACACCGCAGGGCGCAGCTAGTATAACATATTTCACCGTCAGCTAAAAAACTAGTTATATCGCATTTTTTACTGAAAGAAAAACTATTTGATAAACAGTCACGCTGGCAACACACATTACATAATAAATAAAAAATACAACCGAATTGAAAACCTCCTCCTTTATGAAGTCGGTTAAAAAGAACCTGATTGATTGCCGCACATTTACAATTTTTTTATTTTTTATTTTCCACTAAAGGCTGCTCTATAGTTAAAAAAAAAAAACTTTTTAGCTACCTGAACTTGTCGCCTCCAGCTGGTATCAGGTTTCTAGACAGAATCAGCTCCGCCTGAAGCCGGGTCAGTCCGCGGGCCCTCATCACCGCTTGGACGGCATCTTCCTTGCTGTACAACTGTAATAGCACAAGTTACAAAAATCCCCTGCAATGTCCCACTGCTGGGCGAAACCCATCCTTAATGCGGCGGGATTCGGACCATAGTCCATCACTCTCCAGCGCGGGTTCCAAGCCTCTAACATAATTATCGCGATATATGGGCGGTCATAGAGTAATTAATACCTCAATGACGGGCGTTATTCTTTTTCTTTCTTTACGAAATGAGATGCGATGAAATAAAATGGATATGAATATGACCTCACCCACAACTTAGCGGGTATTTTGCCAATGTCAAGTAATTAATAGCAATAACACATTCAATAAATAAAATAATGGATGTGACATGATTAAATGAAAATGGCGTTATTAAATTAGCTGCGATTGACACTGGCAAAATGCCGAAAATTTTAACGCCATATTTTTGTTATTTAAAAGAAAAAGTGCGAAATACTATGGTTTTTTTTCTCATGAATACCTTCACTTGGAAGTTGTCCTTGTGGTAGTTCTCATAGTAATCGTTGTAGAACACGGCCTGGTACTCGGCGTGGTCGTGGACCTGCAGCCGCTGGAGCGTCGGGATCACATCCAGGAGTACGAACCTGCTAATCCTGCCCGGGTAAACTGCGTTGTAGAATAAACCTGGAAACAACTGGCCGGCGTGAGTTCCCCTCGCATTGGGGGGGGAGGCCTGTTCTTTGGATTATTATTAGATTGTCTGATTATCCTTGGAGGAACATAATCTTGGCACAGCGGAGACGGTTCGAGCTTCAGCATCACCAGTAGGTATTATGGTTGAGGTGCATGGCATCTACAATTCGTCACCGTCGTCGTAATAGGAGGCGACCCTATTGCCACTACACTGGGCATATTCCTCATCAATGTTATCAATATGAGGAGGATTTAAGCCATGAACTTCACACGAATTTCGTAAGACATGCAAGTTTTTTTATAGGCAAGTATTTGATCTCGATATCACCTGATGGTAAGTGACGATGAGATCTACGATGGAGCATACTCGCCTAGAAGGTACCTGTTCACTCTCGAATTGACATATTGTGTGAGTGTGAACAGGTAGGACGGCGGCAGTAGATCGAGACTGGTGGTGGTATATTACTGGTGGTAGGCTTCGGCCGTGGTTAGTCACCACCCACTGAACTAAGCCATGTCGCAAAGCGGCCTAGCCGTGTTCCGGCATGATGTTCGGTGTTGCCATTCATGCATGGCGGGTCAGATCAGCTGCGCTGCATGTGCCTAGTGAATGTAGCGTCTCGATCTACTGCCGCCTTCCTACCTAGGCAAGTATGCTCCATCGTAGATCTCATCATCACTTACCATCAGGTGAGATCGAGATCAAATACTTGCCTATAATGTAATAAAAAAAAAAAAAAAAGAAAAAAAAAAAAAAAAAAAGACTGATCTGATCCGCCATCCATGAAATGCCATGTTTCATCATGATTTATTATTGAAATGCCATTATTAAATATACTATTGTGTATACCTTGCTCGCAGCCCATAGAATGCGCCATATATGTGAAATCCCTCCAGCCAAGGCTCTCTACCACGAGCTCCAGGGCACCCAGGAAGTGGAACCTCTGTAGTTTTACTCCTGCAACACAATTCAAACACCAAATAAATTGAAGCATCGAACAGATGTGACATTCTATATCATTATTTGTTTAATACTTCACACACAATGAATACAAATGTGCCTAAATCATATTCTGGTTATTTTTATTCTATGTTGCCATACTTGAAAATAGGTAATAAAAAAAATACAATAAAGCATGTTTTGAAGTATAGCAACACATAATAGACACAATTGCATACTGAGTGAATAAAATTAATTATTGTTTTAATTAGTTTAAGTAAACATTGGAACGTTTATGATTCCATAATTACTCTATTGTTGTACGGTTTTATTAATAAAAATGTTGATTTACGGTTCAGTAGTTTGGTTTAGCTTTTTTACAGTGATATCTGGTTAGAGTTTTGTGTGTATCCGAATTATCCAGATAGTACAATGAGGCGGATAATTGGATGATATAGCTGAAAATAATAAATGATAACATATTACCTATAGGGAATGGGTCCGACATCCCATTCCCCGGCATATCGAAGGCCACATAGTGGTATTTCTCCGGCAGCAACTCCAGCAGAGGCAAGAAGGTGGCAGCACTGTCCTGTCTGCCGTGGACTACGAGGACCTTATCACCGTCCAGGTTGCCAAATGATATTACTGACGATTAAAAAAAACATGTTTTTTTATTATTCTTTGGCAGTCACTTCAGAACTAAAACATATTTTTATTTTGCTGTCTTAGGAGAGAGAATATAGAAGGAAATCTGTTTATAGAGTACTATAGACCTCATTATTGAATTAATTAGTCAAGTTTTTACTGTAACTACTTACCCTACATAGTGTAAGTTTACTACTCATAAGGATATTGACCTTACCTTTATCAATTATTCATTATACCTACTTACAGCCGAAAAAAAATTGTGTTAAATTTTAAAGGTAAGAATTATTGAAATATTTATAGTTAAAAGCAATTTTACTTACATGCTATCTTCCCCCATGGTACAAGAATCGTCCATTCTTTTATAACTTTCATATTTCCCATCGATAAATTGTAATATATATTTAAAATACAATAGGAATTTGGAATTCAAGAGACCAAAGTTCAATTGGAGCTAAATTTGCGTTTATATGTATAACTGAAAATTTAGGTATGTCATGAATAGATAAAAAGAATTGTATAGACGGCACATTTCATTAAAAATCGAATTTATTCAGTTTTCATTCATTATTTTGTAGATCGTAATAAATAAATAAATCGTTATCAATCAGCTGAATCTGAAAACGGAGCTGTTGACGTTTTTTTACATAGGAAATTGACTGATATATTTAGCATAAAATTGGTTTTATAGCTATCATTAATGTAGAATAGACGAGACAGAAACATAATGATTCATGCTAAAACAATAAATCACTAAGACTGGAACTTAGCTGTCATAACATGTTATTTTAGTGATGTGACTGAAGTACTCGGTTATATACGCGTGGTAATCGGAATATACAAGTAATATAAGATGTCTTTCTTCTTTAATTTTAAGTTAGCGATCGGCTACAAAATAGTGTCATTTTTGCCAGTATCAAGTAAGATATTTTCGTTATTTGAATGGTATCGATGACGATGAAGATGATGAAAGGAATGTTCTACCCCTATAAGTAAAGCTGTGGATACCATCACGAAAATTTAACGGATATCTTGGGAGAACTCGAAAAGTAAAGCCATACTGTTTTATATCATTTTCCGTCACTCGTGTATATTTATAAGCACACAATTGGCTATTCAGCGAGGATATGCGGCCAGCATCATGGACACGCTACCGCATGGGCCAAATTTTTTACCCTTTTTGTAGCTTTTCTATACTCTTTTTAAGTTATATTACTTTGTAAATATTTCAGTTATTTTCTTTCTAATTGTTAACTATGTAATGAAATAAAACCTGTTTTCGTTTTAACTTTTACACCACAATGGTTAATGTTCTACTAATATGACATATATAACAAATCGAAAATATACATTTATTAGGTAACGTACAGAATACTTTTTTCATAACTTTGACTTCCCAACATATTTCTTTGGATTGGTTTTTAAAAAGTCCTCTATATAAGGTGCCACAACTTCAGGATATGTGATGTGTACATCGTGGCCACCAGATACAGTTACAGACCAGTAATTAGGTATAATCAGCTTGCATTTTTCTAATATATCCACGGCAAACTGTCGGCCAGGAGGTACACTCCTATTTTCTGAAGACTCTATGACTAACGTGGGTGGCATATTTTGTGTTATCATCGTATACAGCGTTTCTTCTGATAGAGAAAGAGTGGCGATTTTCTTCATTCGTGGTTCCCATGACAATCTAAAATAAAATAATAAATGTACTCAAAGTTGAATTCAAAATAACTATGATATGTTAACGATTTACTCCATGCCAATAGTTTTATGCCTTACCTATGAAATAATATAAAAAGAGTTACATTAAAACATATTGGCATTGGCTATAATAAATACTTTGGTAGGGGGTAGGATACATAGCAATTTAAGATGACTAAACCGATTTGCGATTTGAAAAAAGGTCTTATGCACCATAACGCTCGGACTTACTTATATTTCCCCTCTCCAAGTGATACTAGTGATCTAGACAACACAGCTTAGGCCTGCTCCTCCGACAGACTTCGATTCCTTACTAATAAATTGATCGCTTCGTCGTACGAGTATGTTTTTGATCTGTTTGAATTCCATCTGAAAGTAAAAATACTTTTTCATGTCCTGATTTGAAGTGGCTTATTTGAAAGAACTTTAACTTGTGACGCTAATTCAAGAGAATTCTTATTTTATTATTGAATTTTAAACATTAAAACGGTACTTGAGCTTTTTTACCTGTCATAATTCGTGTAATAATCATCAATGAATTGGTACCAATATGTCGGTTTGTGTTGAGGGAAGTAATACATTGCGATAGGCGGCGCCGGGTCTAAATGCACCATCTTTTTTATTCTGCCAGGATACAGATGCTGGTAAAATATACCTATATATAAAAAAAACAATTGTTTATTTCACTAAACTACTGAAAATAAAAATTGAAATTCTTTGCTTTATTTATGGTGACAAAATAATTCCAGCAGGTCTTAAATCCCGGAATTTATAGGCCCTTCGCTTTCAGTTACTTCAGCATCAAAATATTTGTCGTGATCTTACCTATGACAAATCCCATAGAATGTGCTATGTAAATAAAAGACTTCCATCTCATGTGTTCTACTATATTCCGTACCACCTCCACCATGTGCAACTGGGTGATCACGGTGCCTGATGGGAATGGATCCGACTTGCCGTGACCTGGAATACACATCACTTACTACTACAAATAAAAACAATATTGTCAGACAAATATTGTTTATTATTACTATACTGTTAAAAAAAGATTCGATTGTCTGTGGTTGTTTTGTCTGCGACTATGTGGTCCCTATCTATTTGAATATAAAACTCGTGCGAATAAAAAACTAAACTGGTAATGTAGTGTTATTTAGTATTGACATAAAAAGCATCGACGAGTTCCGCCCCCATTCTATCAGGCTTGCATTATTATTAAAATACCAAACAAACACAAAAAACAATTAGTAAAAATACATATACTTCATGAGTATTTTAATGTATTTCAAGCAATCCCATACTAGCATCTTGACAATGTGTTAGGGTCTTGTGTCAGAATTAGAAGAACCTCACCAGGCATATCAAATCCAACATAGTAATGAGTGTCCGGCAAGTGGTCCAAGAGTGGGATGAATGTGGCCGCGGAGTCCATGTATCCGTGCACTAGAAGCACTGGCGGCTTGGCCACATCGCCCCATGACACCACTGAAATTAAAAAGCTATTAGATGCTTGTCTCCGTTACAGCTTTACACAAATCTGTTTATTATTTTTCATCAGTAGTGAATAAACTCTCTAAAGGTTAGCCTCAATAAATTCTTAAGATAAGTACGGACGAAAACTTTATATTATTTACATGTTTGGTAAGTATATCTACTTACATATAAAATATTGCATTGATCTTGTGGTCATACTAATTTAATAAATTATTATACGAGTATAAGTTACTGTGCTATAAGTATGTTATCGATTATTCGTTACTTGTAATACTCAGTGTGGTACATCACTATTTATAGCCTCGAATACATTTCATGTTGTGCCGTATGCAGGTGATATTTGATTTAAAAAAAACTTTAAAAAGTTACACTTACTTGCCACTTTTCCCCACAACACGTCCACAAACCATTCCTTCATTGATTCACTTCTCACGAAATGTAAAGTTAATCAAAGTATGGTAAGTAGGTAGGTACCAAGTAAAATTATTTCGTACGAATAACTACGTTCGTTGTATGTTGAAAGTATTTTATTACACCTACGCCAACGTATGTAGTACCACCACCCACGCCCTTCCATCCAAACGAGACATGAGTGAGAAGGACAGAGATAGCTATGCGAATAATAATATACAATTACTATAGGTACGATTTGTTTACTAATTAGGTACCCTATAGGTGCCGTCCACTAATCTCAGACACAGTAGACATCACACTGCTGATATAAACAATATAATTATGTATACGTTAGGTCCGGTTAAATTAAAAAGATAAACTAAAGACCGTCATACATGTGTTTTTAAATTAATATAGGTACCTACCTATGCCACTGATAAAAAGTAATCTCAGCCATCAGATTATGCTTGCGTGACGTAATACACCCAAAAACATAAGTAAATTTCGTAACTAGACTTTGAACTTGACTGAACTTTGATATAGCGATAATTCACTCAACTGGCTACTAACTAATTGCTACAGCTGTTCTTCACAACATCTGCAGAAATTATAATATTGAGGAAGTACCCCCTGAAGTGGAGATGCCAGAAGAAGATGAAATCAATATGGCCTCAGAAAATTTGGACCATATTCAAAATGATATCAGAAATAGACAAGAATTAATTTAAAATTGTTTTTAATATTTTTATTAAATTTTACAAATATATTTGTTTTTAAATTTATGCTCATCACACAAAGTCTATCTCTACCAGCCTTCGAGCCCGAGACTCTCAGTGCAGTAGGCAGGTTCACTACCCACCCAGCTAATCAGGTTGTCAAATACTACACACAATATTTACATTAAAAACTAAATACTTAACAAAATTATAACCTTATAATACTAAGATACAATAAAAAAATTTAAGGATCCTCTCCCTTCAGCTTCTTAATCTCTAATTTTAATTTCTCATTTCCTAAAACAATATTTTCAAACTTAAGCTCTAAAATCTTTTTTTTTACATTGTAATATTCCGCCAAAGCAATATTCCTAGCCTGACGCCCATCGTCTGGCTTCATTAGCTTGTGTTTGACACCTGTAAAATAAAAGAAATATTTAAAATATTTATTATAATATAAATTGAAAACAATATAAGTACATAACAATATATTACCACTTGCTCGAAAATGTCTTTTTTGCCTTGGTACTATAGGAGTACTACTAATAGTACTGCTGAGATTCAACTCATCAACTGGCACTTTCAATGAATTGTCAATTACCATTGGTGTTGGGGATGTAATATTATACAATGGCATGATTTGAGTATCACTCTCGCCACCACCACCAACACCACCACTACCAACATCACCACCACCACCAATACTTTGGGGCTCAGCATCACCATCAAACATCACCGTGAGACCCTCTCCAGTGGTGGTCAGTAAAGCAGCCACCCGATCTAACATGTCATCCGGTGGAAAGTAGCCTGGTGGCCTGCCTCCAGTCTGAAACAAGATATGCCATATTACAACACGTTTTATTTTGGCTAACCTACCTATAGCTTGCCAATGACAAATTATTAATTTCTTTGATTTACGTTCATTCTTTCCATCCTTATTAAAGTACTGCGCTTGCGAGAGTTCTTTTTTAAGTTCTCCCACTTAAGCCGTAGTTGTTGTGGTGTACGGTGATATATCCCTATGGTAGCGTTGAATCTATCCGCAATTCTGATCCATTCTTGCATTTTCATTTTGTTGGTGTTGAGGGGAGCAATATTATCACCAACAAAAAAACCAACGCCACCAGCGTTGGTTTTTTTGTTGGTGATAATATTACTCCCCTCAATTAAGGAGAGCAGACCTTTTGTCTCTTCTTTAGAGAGAGCTTTTTTATTCTACAAAAAATACATATTATTATGTTTTGTGTACGTATGCACAAAATACCACGAAGTGGTGTGGTGCGTCCAGAAGCATTTGACTTCTTTCGGCTGATGGATGGATAGGTACTCACAGTTTCTGGTTCCATTTTTAACTTTAAAATGTGTACACTTTAAACTTGATTTTTTCTTTCTGGGAAGCAACCGGTTCTTCTTCTTTCTTTACGAAATGAAATGCGACAGTTAATATCAAACATACACAATGAATTTCAAACTGAATGAACTTGTTTTTTTATTGATGCTTCATTTCTCTACAACATCATACAATCTACATGTAGTTAAAATATATTTAACCGCTACTGGGTATGCAATTTCATGTATACTACTACTTAAATGTATACTAGAACTAATTTATTTCCGTTTATACAAGAAATAAATTAGTTTTAGTATAATAATCACTATTTTAATAATTAAATATCAGAAAAAATATTGTACTGTAATGCCGTGAAACGAAACGTTAGGGAGGGCGCAAATTTATGACCAATCCCTTTTTTTAATCGGATTTTGACTCGAGATTGACATATTGAAATGCGGTTTAAGGATCGATCGAAGGATCGGATAAAATCTGGATTGTAAAATATCTCAGATTGACGATCGCATATAGAAAGCGGCCGTTAGGCTATTATATATATTATATATTTTTTGTCAGCAAATGAAAACATCATAGTTACTTAGTTATTTATTTTAGTTGCGTTCACTTCAATGATTTAAGGTGGAAGCGCAGGGTCAGGGCGCGAAATACAAAATGTCAATGGTATTTTTTTTTTACGAAAAATTTGGACATCTTTACGATTTAATTTAGTTTTTTGCGATATTAGCATTCTGGATTGGATGTCTCGATGTAATAAGTTTGCTTAAAAAAATACCTAAATCGATACAACACCATAAAGTTGTAAAAGTAGCGACATTTTGAATTTCGAGCTCTGACCTGATGAGCTTCCGCCTTAAAGGGGCCTATTGTCGTTTTTTGTTTGATGGGGGGGGGGGGGGGGGGTGGACACCCTACCATCGTGATATCTTTAGCGACCCCCTCCAATCTTTACCTTGATGAGCTTAGCACCTTATAAGGCTATGACTTTTTGGGAGTAGTCGAAGAGCAAGGTTATCAATTTTGTTTTATTTTGTGAAAAATTTATTCCTTTGTAATATAAGTAAGTGTAATTTTGGTGGAATATTAACCGTTATGTGTTCATAAACGTGCACGAGTGTAGGAAAATAAACCTAAATAGTCAAACATGACTTTTCCAGTTCTTCCGAGAAGTCCGGTAATTTGTCAGTAAAGTGTCCTCAACTTTACTGATAGGGTTATATTAGGCCTAGTCTACGGATTAGGCCTGCAATGAATTTATCATGTTTTTTTTTTAATCCACTTGACATTGGTAAAATACCTAGCCAAAGGTGGGTGAGGCCGATTTAAAATAAATGTATCTATCTTCCTTGCTTGTTGATCGAACTGACTATACGTCTGACGCCATTTTCATATTATGTCACATCCATTATTTTATTTATAATGTGTATTTATTGAATGTGTATTTGCTATTAATTACTTGACATTGGTAAAATGCCCGCTAAGTTGTGGGTGAGGCCATATTCATTTTATTTCATCGCATCTCATTTCGTAAAGAAACAAGAAGATAACTAGGTATGACAGATGGCTTTCGCGGGAAACTGAAAAGTCATGGCGTCAGTTATGATTTAATTTCTAAAACTAGTGTTCCTGCGAGTTATAGTGAGTGATATAAGTGGAATATTAACCATAATGGGTTCGGTAAAGTGCACGAGTGTAGGTAATTGAAACAGAGCGACGAAACCTGGCTTTTCAGTTTCTCACGAAAACTCCATAAAAATCGTTCAGTAAAGTATCCATAACTTTACTGATTACGGGATGGGGGGCTATTTTAATTGGGCCTAGCCTTTGAGCCTGTGCATATGCTCGAAAACTGAAATAATGTATATTTCTTGACACTGGCAAAATACGTATGGTGATGCCAAATTAAAAAAAACTGACCAAATGTTGAATTTCGCGCCCTTACCTAGCGTGTTCAAGGTATGACACATAAATGAAAGACCTTGATGGGTTTTTTGGCGGGAAACTGAAAAGTCATGGTGTCAGTTATGTTTTAATTTCTAAAACTAGTGTTCCTGCGATTTATAGTGAGTGATATAAGTGGAATATTAACCATTATGGGTTCGGTGAAGAGCACGAGTGTAGGTAATTGAAACAGAGTGACGAAACATGGCTTTTCAGTATCTCACAAAAAATCCATGAAAAATCTTTCGGTAAAGTATCCATCAATTTACTGATTGATAGATAGGGGGGTATTTTACTTGGGCCTAGCCTTTGGGCTTGTATATTAAAAAACGGAAATATTTTACATTACTTGACACTGGCAAAATACCTATGGTGATGCCAAAAAAAGAAAAAAAGATCTTGATGCGTCATAAAGTAGGTACTTATGATAAGAAATATACAATAATCTGGCAATTTTATATACTACAGGTAAGAATAAACATTCGTTCTCATCGCACAGCTTTATTTATATATGCTTACACAAAATCTGCCCCTACCTATTCGAATCCGCCGGGCGCTACCAACTATTTCTTGCTTAAATTATAATTCATATTGAGCATATTGATTTCTTATATTTACGCGAATATTACACATTGAAATAAAACTAACTTTGTTGTTGTTTGTAAGCAACAACTAAATATGAGGGTACCCCATTTCAAACTATGACACCAGGACGTCAAACACCTCAGTCCTCCCGTGACCATGGTCGCTGTAAAGCAGCCGAAACGCGTCGGGAGCGTGAAAACATAAAATAACTGCAACAAAATCCGCAAAATTAGTTTTATTTCTTGTTAAGCAATTTCCCTTACACAAAAGTTACTAATTATTCCATAGTAATATTACCCAAATCCCGATACAAATCTAGTGAAATGGCTAGGCCACCAGCTCTTATTATTATTTTTTTTGTATATCAGAAATAATTTGCAGTGAACTTGCGAAAAAATCGAAATGTGTGCTGGGATACACAGTAGAAGTGAAACTTCAACCGACAAGTGCAAATATCGAGGTCTAAAAATCGACCACAATTGTTTTTTTCAAAAAATAATTACCTACTTTAAGTAGGTAATTATTTTTTGAAAAAAACAATACTACTACAAAAACAGTACTACAAACTACGTAAGAATACGTTAATAACGTATTCTTACGTAGTTTGTAGTAATAAATATTAATTACACGTGATATGTACTGAATGTTATGTTCATTTATTTTGTTAAACTTTAATGAGAAAAAAATGCCAAGTTTGCTCACTTATCCAACCGCGAAGTCGTTCAATTGATAATATATTTTTATTAATAGGAAAAATAAACTAGAGATATAATTGAAATAAAACTATTTTTTACGGATTTTATCGCGTTTATTTTTCGTTTTTACGTTCCTGACGTTTCGGCTGCTTTACAGCAACCATGGTCACGGGAGGACTGAGGTGGTTGACGTCCTGGTGTCATAGTTAGAAACGGTAAAAAATAGTTTTATTTCAATGTGTAGTATTCGCGTAAATATAAGAAATCAATAGAGATATAATTTTTAAAGTAATTTGGCTATTAGCGTCCGAGGTATCAGTTAGTTTGGAAAAGGGGTCTCGTACCCAAAATAGTTTGGGAATCCCTGGCATATATTAACCAACCGTACTTAGGTATTATTTTATAAAATTCTCTTTTGTAAAACTTTTGTAAATCGAAGAAGAACGAGATGAAAGACATATTGTTACGGGCGACGGGGTCCAGGCGGCGCCGGCGCGGCGGCGGCGGCCATTAACGAGGTACTTGTTATATGTATTTTTTGATGAAGTCCTGGTGCGTCGTGATCAGTGTGAATGTGTTGAGTGTATTCACACTGCACAGGTTCTCGTCGTTGGGCGCGGTGGACACGACGCCTCGCAGGTAGTACCGCTCTACGACTTGTTCCACCTCGGGGAAGGCGAGCCCGCCTCCACCGTCGCCTTTACAGAGCGCGGTACCTGATGAAAAATAAATAAATTACGTTACGGCCCATTACAATCACAACTGCATGTCTCTCGTCGCCCTGCACCAACATATGTTTTCGTAATAATCTATACCAGGGGTTCCCACACTTATTTTGTCTACCGCCCATTTTGAGAATGAATAATTTTTAGCGCCTCCATTTTTTCAATAACCACTAATTCTTCAAATTTAATTAATTACTGTAAGCCTCTACACAACACCTCCATTTTTTTTCTCTTACCGCCCCCGTTAGGCCTGCAGCGCCCACAAGGGGACGTTACCGCGCACTTTGGGAAAGGCTGATCTATACTAATCTATTATAAAGTGGAAAAGTTTGTTAGTTTGGATATATGGGGGTAAATCTTAGGTACGACATCCTAGTCCTATTGTCATAGTTTGAACTGTTGTCACTAGTACTATGACACTAGGACGTCAAAAACCACAGTCCTCCCGCGACCATGGTCGCTGTAGCGCAGCCGAAATGTCGGGAACTTAAAAAACATAATATAAACGCGATAAAATCCTTAAAATGAGTTTTATTTCAATGTGTCGTATCCGCGGAAATATATGAAATCAATATACCATTACCATTATTGATGTATCCTGCGCAAATCTTGTCGCTAGTGATGTACTCCTTGAAGCTGGGGGGCGAGGATTCGAAGCACTCTTGAATGTCGACGTACGGGAACTCCGCCATCTTCAGCACACGGGACCGACCACCGTTCGGCCCGACCAGCCCCCAGCCGCCCACCTGCGACACCGACAAGCCTACTTAACGACAAATCGCGAAACACACAAGCCCCGGGCTACAAGTCTGCTAACACAATCGATTCATAATCGAACAGCAACCGCATAGTGACTGTCACTTTTGACAGATATTGTATGGGATATCTGTCAAAAGTGACAGTTATGCGGTTGCTGTTCGATTGTGGCAGCAGACTTGGGGCCACGATCACTGGCCCCGTAACACTATCCTTCACTACTCACTCTGACCGTCTCATTAGTAATGAGAATGGCTGAGTTGCATATAGAAAAAACAATCTGTGTCGATTAAAATAATAAATAAATATAAATATCGCCATACGAACACCAACTATACGGTCCCACTTAAGCTTAACGCTTGTGTTATGGGCACCGTACAATGGACTGAGGGCGAACTCAGTATATAATACTTATATAGATATTAAACATCCATGACTCGGGTACAAACATTCGTGCTCATCACACAGCTTGTGTCCCTACCAGGATTCGAACCCGGGACCCTCGGCGCAGAAAGCAGAGTCACTACCACTGCGCTAATCAGGCCGTCAAAATGTCGCATCCAAATTGTAAAATCCACGCTTTTACAAAACAACTAGCCGTGCTAAGAAACAGGGGGCATACTATCGACTGTTATTTCCAAGCGGTAGACTTAACTGCTGGGCAAATTTATATTTTAAATCCACAATACATAAGTACTTATTCGGATACAACAAAAAAGTACATAGTTTGTATTATCCACCCTACCCATGTGCCCATTAGTAAGTTCAACACGATCGTGAAAACTTAACTATGTCGTAAGGGTTATTATAGAATCTTGGATTATTTGGATGATACAGCAGCCTGGGACTAATTGCTCAAATATCTAGTGTCAATTCTCCATTCTATCGTCGGTCGACAAGACGCACGGACAAGTGTCATCCGTACACTGTGGACATTCCTTCGGTACGTACTAAGCGTTGTGCTTCTACTTTCATGGTGCGAACTGCCAAGGAATGGAACACGCTACCGGCGTCTTTGTTCCCCGTCGACTATAATCTGGGTGTTTTCAAGTCGAGAGTGAACAGGTACCTTCTAGGCAAGTATGCTACATCCTAGATCTCATCGTCACTTACCATCAGGTGAGATCGAGATCAAATACTTGCCTATATCGTAATAATAAAAAAAAATAAGATTTATGATGTCAAAGTGTAGCGTGCGTGCGCCTCGCATGGCAACACTCTGACGGCACAGTACTTTCAGTATGGAAATTATAATCAGTGTGTAGGGAATTCCCATAAGCGAATGATCCTTGATCATAGTTCCCGATACAGTATTGTGAGCACTCGATTTGATTTCATTTCTCGATTTATTTTGAAATATGGTCCCATTTTATCTCGCCCCGGGGCCCTTCGTTGCATAGCAACGCCACTGCACCTTCCCATACCTTGCCCAGTTTGCCCGCCTGCAGCTGCCGACTCTGGAAGTCGTAGTCGAAGCTGAGGCACACCGGCCGCACGTAGGTCTTGTACTCGAAGGCGGTGGCCACCACCACGATGGCTATGTCGCTCTGGTAATTAGTTTCCCAACCCCGATAGGACTCGGGCAAGTGGATGGATTGCACCTGTTTTTTGTTAAATCATATTATACACTTGGTATGACGACCAGCCTCCTACCTTGAACTATTGATGCGACTCAAACCAGTACGTCAAGTGCGAGATTATTCGTAAGCGAACTGTGAAGTTCAAAGTTTACGATTTAGCGGCAAAGGGAAGATCTTCCAGCCAGGGGTTGTTGTCGGGATCTTGTATATGTTACGTGCTCCGAAAACTCTTATAGCGCGTTTCAGGACTGTATGGAGAACCGTCATTTGTTCTGCATGTCGTCTGCAGCGCCATCTATGTAGCTTGTGGCGAATGGAAGAGGTCGCTACAACGTATTTGGACACATAGTATGGGAAATTAAACAGCGGTTCTAGCGGACAGTATTAAGAACCTTCGATTCGCAATGCAGAGTATCTAAATACGTACACTATGCAGTATACGGTAAGTTTACGAATAATCTTGCACTTGACGTCCAGCACCTCCAGGACTTGGTGACAAACATTCGTGGTCATCACACCAAGATTGGCTAACCCTTCTGGGATACGTAAGCGTTGATATGACACTTCACTGCTATTTCAACTCAAGGGACAGTTGGTAAATTATGACGATGTGAACAATGCACTCGCTATAGTTGTTGATTGGTTCACTGCAAATAATCTTCTCCTTAACGAGAAGCAAACTAAATGTGTAAAGTTCTCAACACCAAATGTGAGACAAGTCGGAACCAATTTACAATGAAGAAAACAAAAATGTTAATGAAAATCTTTTAGAGCCCCAGTAGGTCTATACGAAACAAATGAGTTGACTTTGACTGTCACTTTGGACTTTCGACTTTGGACTTTGACTTTGACTTTGACTAGTTACATCAGACTTCTGCGCGTCCACGTCCATCTCGTTGTTCCAAGGTCGGTACAGCTTCCCGACAGCCACTGCGTAGTTGGAGGCGGGCAACTGCTTGCCTACGGGGATGTCCGTCCAGAAGCAGTGTGCAGCTGAAGATGGATATACAAACTAAAGTCATATATACTTATACAAATAACAACAAAATAAAAATAGTGTAAAATATTTTAACAGACGAATCGGTAAGTTATATAAATCACTAGCTGCGCCCCGCGGTGTTACCCGCGATTATAAAGTATGGCCTTTTTACCGGGACAAAAAGTAGCCTATATGCTATTCCAGACTATAATCTATACCGGTGCCAATTTTCATCCAGATCCGTTCAGCCGTTCTGGCGTGATTGAGTAACAAACATCCATCCATCCTAACTTTCACATTTATAATATTAATTTAAAAATAATTTTATAGTGTGACTAGCTGTTGCCCGCGACTTCGTCCGCGTGGTATTTAACAAAGACAACCGTTGAAAACAGCCTGCTCGCCCATTCTGAGCCCGCGGGACGCATTGCAGGTTGTTGCTATCAAACTCTTAATCAGGCGCTGCGCTGCAACATTGGTTTTCATTTTTTTTCCTGAGATCCTATTTTTTTTTCTAAAATAAAAGTAGCCTAAGTTACTCCTTGTTACATCAGCTATCTGCCAGTGAAATACCCGTCAAAATCGGTCCAGCCATTTCAGAGATTACCCGGAACAAACAGACAGACAGACAGACAGACAGACAGACAGACAGACAGACAGACAGACAGACGGACAGACAGACAGACAGACAGACAGACAGACAAAAATTGTAAAAAATGTTGTTTCGGTATAGGTAACGTGTATAAATCCAAATGCACTTAGTAAAAAGCGGTTATTTTAATATTACAAACAGACACTCCAATTTTATTTATTTGTATAGACTAGCTGTTACCCGCGACCTCGTCCGCGTGGTATTTAACAAAAACCGCTGGAAGTCGCGGGTAACAGCTAGTCTAAAATAAAAGTAGCCTAAGTCACTACTTGTTTCATCATCTATCTGCCAGTGAAAGTCCCGTCAAAATCGGTCCAGCCATTTCCGAGATTAGCCGGAACAAACAGACAGATAGACAGACAAAAATTGAAAAAAAAATTGTTTTGGTATAGGTACCGTGTATACATCCAAATGCACTTAGTAAAAAGCGGTTATTTTAATATTACAAACAGACACTCCAATTTTATTTATTTGTATAGATAATTTGATTTATTTCTTTGGGAATGTTACCTTTAAACTACTGTTGGCACTGTTAAAATATTATACAATATTATTGTTACACCTTACCTACATGAGACAACATATATTAGACAAATGTGTGCTTACCAGAGATCACGACGGTGTTGCTGACGAGCGACCCCCCGCAGATCTGCATGTACGGTTTGGTGTTCTTTGTGTAAATGCCGGCTTGCCACGGCAGCTCCCCCTTCCGCGCTAGCTTCCCCCCTATCACCAGGTCTTCTCCTACGGGGGTCACCCTGCCACAGTCTGGGGAGAAGGCGGAGGGGAAATGCATCATTCATCTCATCATTAATGTACTTTATATGAGAAAAGCTTATACCAATAAGTCAGGACACGTGATGAAAAGGCGTACTCCACTGCCGAAAACATTGCCAATAGCCCAAAAGCTGTGAGTATAACCACTAGCTCACTCTCGGTTGCTGCCATTTCGAATCGCTTTGAACTTTTACCGGTAAAGGGAAGATCTTCCAGCCAGGCGGGTGGTATGGCTGGCGGGGCGGCCGCTATGCCCCGACGTTTATCGTCGGGATCTTGTACATATGTTACGTGCTACGAAAACTCTCATAGCGCGATTCAGGATTGCACTGAGAATTGTCTATGGTTCTGAATGCGTCTGCAGCACTATCTGTGTCGCTTGTGGCGAGGTTGAGAAGGTCGCTACAAACTTTACCCCTCGTCCCTCAAAAATTGGCTGCAAAAGTTCAGTAAAGAAGTTGGCTGTAGGCGGCTCCATTCAGTAAATACTCGACGGAGAGATATAGCGTCCAGTACGTCAAGTGCAAGATTACTAGCAAACTTACTGTACAGTTCATAGTTTACGTATTACACACATTGTATGGCAAATTGACCAGCGCCTCTAGCGGACAGCGTTAAAAACATTCAGTTCTCCATACACTAAATAAAAACTAAATCTCGCACTTGACGCCCAGTTCTTGGTCGAACCTGGTATGCAGGTGGCGACTTGGTCCCAGCCGCCGTCCATGCACCTCATGATGGGCAGCGAGTAGGTCGAGTAGTAGCTGGGCGCCTTGCACTCGGGCCTCACGACGGTGCCCACAGGCTCGTACGCGTTGCAACTCCGTTCACCCTCGATCGAGCCCGAGACGAGGCAGTGGTAATTTACACTATGATGGCTGTCGAGTTTGCAGAAACCTGTAAATAAACAATTATATTGTATAACGTTTATAACGAATCAATTGTGGATAGAACACTAGAACCATTCCTGGCCTGGTTTCATTGTAAAGAAACAGTGGACTTTTATAATATGGTTACAGAGCCTTGTGTAAAATATTTAAGGGGTTAACAAGTAGGTGGTAACAATCAAGTTTATGTATACAAAATATATGTGTGCACAGTTAAATTTTCCGCAAGTATAAGAGCCAGTAACAGTATCACCCAGCACTTGGTATGTTTAATGTTCTTCTTAACATTTCAAATAAGTTGTAAAATTTTTCGAGAACGTGACTTTTATAGCCTACCAATGGACCGCTTGAAATTTTTTACACTATTATTGTTAAGCCCCATAGAGTAGTTTTCGGATATAAAAAAATATATTGCCAAGTAAGTAATTGCACGTGTTTTGAATCTTTACATTCATTAAAACATTCCATGAGAATATGAAACATTTTTCTTCAACACTAATTTAAAACACGGGACCCAATCGTGCTCCTTGCGGTACTCCATCCTTAACAACCAAAGCGCAACACTTATATGATACTCACGTTCGCATTTAGGTACGTCTCCAAACCATTCTCCTTGTATACAGAACACGGAGCTCTGACCAATGACACCATACCCATCGTCGCAGGTCACAGTAAGCTGGAGAGACCCAAAGCCATTGCCCGGGACGGGATCTGGCCTGTTGCCCACTGTATAGCGCCCGTGCTCCGGATAAGGAGGTGACACGCATACATCCTTGTGCCTATTCAATAAGTAATAATAATATCGCCAGACGAACACACCACCTGGGCCCCAAGATTGCCAACACAATCGAGTCATAATCGAACAGCAACCGCATAGTAACCGCATAGTCACTTTTGACAGATATTGTATGGGATATTCTATGCCGTTGTTGTTCGATTATGAATCGATTGTGTTGGCAGACTTGGGGCCCTGTACGGTCCCAAGCTAAGCACGCGTACGGGTACCGTACACTCGACTGGGGGTGATCCCAGTACAACAAAATTAGGTACTTATGACTTGGGCACAAACATTCGTGCCCAACACACAAAATGTGTGCTTACAGTGTTTTGAGGCCTTGCATTGGTGCGCTTGGTTTTGGATTTAATACAAAGTCGGTGATAGCACCCAACCATCTTCCCTATTGAAATAAGGGTGTTTTTTTTAAATTCAATGGCCTCACGTATCATCCCTGGTCGGAATCGGTGTTCTTTTGCGAGGATCTGTGGCTTATCAAATCTGATATAAATGGCAGGTGTGACCCTGTACATGTTCACAGATTGCAGACTTCGTAATAAAAAAAACATGAAATTAAACGCGATACAATCCGTAAAATCAGTGTTCTAACAATGTTTCCGTAAAATCAGTGTTCTAACAATTCCAATGGAAAGAAGAAGAAAGAAGATCTTATAATTACCTTGTAGAATTATCGTGATCTTCGATGGCAGAGGTGGGCTTCAGGGTGGATGACGTCACTGGAATAATAAGTAGGTACCAGTTTATTAATTGCTATATAGAGTTGTGCCTGAACGTAATTTTTAAAAATCTGTATACAGCCCTTGACCCCAAGTTGATTTTTTTATACCAAATCTATCAAGAACTGGTCGACGCAACCGGCGACCCAAGGGCTGGGCGTTTCCTCGCTCAGCAAGTAGCTTTGGCTATTCAGCGAGGAAATGCGGCCAGCATCTTGGGCACGCTACCGCATGGGCCAATTTTTTTACACTCTTAATCTTAATATTAAATAGGTTAGCTTTTCTATTATTTTTTAAATTTACATGTAATTTTCATTGTTACGATTTCCAAATAAATATCACTTGAATTCCTTAAGGGATTGAATTTTAAAATATTCTCAAAATTTCAAATCTCTAGAGCTAATCATATAGTCTGTGGGTTGTCTGTCAGACAGTTATTTTCATCATTAGTATTGAGAATTCTTTGATATAGATTTTTAAAGGCTACTACTGTTATTGTTATATTTATTTCTAGTTTTTTCGACGTCCACTGCTGGACTTCCCCATATCCCGGATCCTCCGCCACTCGCGTCCAGCCCGAATCGACAGCCATCGCGAGGCCGTTCAACTCGATCTCTTATTGGTGTGTGGCCGTTCACGTCACGACTTCCGGCTCGGGCTCGCCATCCCACGCGCAAGGTCAGGGCGCGAAATTCAAAATTTCAATGGTTTTTATATTTTTACGAAAAATCTGGACATATTTACGATGTAATTTATTTTTTGCGATATTAACATTCTGCGTTGTATGTCTCGATGTATTAAGTTTGCTTAAAGTCTAAAAAGTCCAAATTTTTCGTAAGAAAATAAAAACCATTGACATTTTGAATTTCGCGCCCTGACCTTGCGCTAGCACTATTTTATTTTTCAACTCACCGCATACACACAAAAGTGATAAAGTAAACACCCTATACATTTTTCACACACAACTTTCTAAAATCTAAAATATATAATAATTTTAAAACTTGCAAGGCTGAAATGGTAACTATTAACAAGTTGATCGATAATTAAAGAAGCCAGCAACACCGAACGCCTCTAGGAGGTTACTCGGGAAACTATCTATCACGAGTGACGCGACGAAGCACCGCACACCCGGCTTATAAACGCAACCAACCGCCATCCCCACTCCTCCACTACCCCCACTTCTTATTCTTTCTTTATGAAATGAGATGCGATGAAATAAAATGGATATGAATATGGCCTTACCCGCAAATTAGCGGGTATTTTGCCAGTGTCAAGTAATTAATAGCGATTTAAATTCAATAAATACACATTATAAATAAAACTAGCTGTTGCCCGCGACTTCGTCCGCGTGGTATTTAACAAAGACTACCGTTGACAACAGCCTGCTCGCCCATTCTGAGCCCGCGGGACGCATTGCAGGTTGTTGCTATCAAACTTAATCAGGCGCTGCGCTGCAACATTGCTTTTAATTTTTTTTCGTGAGATCCTATTTTTTTTTCTAAAATAAAAGTAGCCTAAGTTACACCTTGTTACATCAGCTATCTGCCAGTGAAAGTCCCGTCAAAATCGGTCCAGCCATTTCATAGATTAGCCGGAACAAACAGACAGACAGACAGACAGACAGACAGACGGACAGACAGACAGACAGACAGACAGACAGACAGACAGACGGACAGACAGACAGACAGACAAAAATTTAAAAGAATATTGTTTCGGTATAGGTAACATATATACATCCAAATGCACTTAGTAAAAAGCGGTTATTTTAATATTACAAACAGACACTCCAATTTTATTTATATGTATAGATAATGGATGTGACATGAACAAATGAAAATGGCGTGTCCCACTATCCCCGCTATTCTCGCTACTACGTGAATCAATTGAGCGACTAATTTTATGATGTGAAAATAAAATAAGCAAAGGGGAAGTGTCAAAACTAATCTGATCGTTCAGCAACTCGTTCCTATTTCGTCTAACAATTTCTAATCTCTCCAAAACAGACAACCCAAGACCCTTGCCGCATATGTGAACAACATTAAAAGTGTGACTATTGTTCAAACTATGACCTGTCTATACATATAAATAAAATTGGAGTGTCTGTTTGTAATATTAAAATACATGCTTTTTACTAAGTGCATTTTGTATACACGGTACATATACCAAAACAACATTTTATAAAAAAAATTGCCTGACTGTCTGTATGTCTGTTTACGCTACTCTCCGAAATAGCTGGACCGATTTTGACGGGACTTCACTGACAGATAGCAGATAGATGTAATAAGAAGTAACTTAGGCTACTTTTATTTTAGAAAAACTTTTTTGTTAAATACCACGCGCACGAAGTCGCGGGTAAGACCTAGTATCTAATAAATCTTTAGCAAAATGAGACCTATCTGACCGATTTTTTTTTTATTACATTACAGGCAAGTATTTGATCTCGATCCTACCTGATGGTGAGTGACGATGAGATCTACGATGGAGCATACTTGTCTAGAAGGTACCTCTCGTTGGTAGTTTCACTCTCGACTTGAAAACGCCCAGATTGAAGTCAAAACATAAATATAATCTATATAATAAAAATGAATTGCTGTTCGTTTGTCTCGCTAAAACTCGAGAACGGCTGGGCCGATTTAGCTGATTTTGGTCTTGAAATGTTTGCCGTAGACCAGGGAAGGTTAACACAATGAGAAAATATGGAAAAGTTGCCAGGACGAAAAATAAGTCGTTTTTACATTGATCGCAAATCAATTCATGAACTACCCTATTTGCCATTACACAATGATTTAAAGGAGGCACATGGCTTAATCCAACCCGCACTGGGCCAGCGTGGTGGACTATGGCCTAATCCCCCTCGCATTGAGGGGAGGCCCGCGCCCAACAGTGGGATATTTACATGGCTTAAAGGCTGAACGAATACCGTTCCCCCTCAGAACCCTCGCTAGTCTTTCCGTGATACGTCCAAAATACGTCAGAGCATAAGTGAAATTTAACGATTCTTTAATGGATGGACAAAGTAAACTGTTTATAATGTTGTCATTTGACGTTAATGATTTTATTCATTATAAACCTGCTATACCCATTAGAATGAGCTATGTAATAAATAATATGTAATTATTTTCTAATGGAATCATTCCATTGAAATTATCTTTAATTATCTTTCCTGAATGGAATATTTAATAATCTATGTGGAAAGCAGGTAATTTATGATGCCAAGGATGGCTAGACGACGCGGGTATAGACATGGCCATACCAAACACACACAATCTTGTAGCAACATACACAAGTTTTCCCAAGATGACCCGTCTTGCAATCACAAACAAAACTGGGCCCCAAGTCTGCTAACACAATCGAGTCATAATCGAACAGCAACCGCATAGTAACTGTCACTTTTGACAGATATCCCGTACAATATCTGTCAAAAGTGACAGTTACAATGCGGTTGCTGTTCGATTATGAATCGATTGTGTTAGCAGACTTGTGGCCCTGTTCGGCGTATGTCACTTTGACGGATATTGTATGGGATATATCTGTCAAAAGTGACAATTACTATGCGGTTACTGTTCGATTATGAATTAATATTATTCAAAACAATTATGGAAAGATGTGGTGTTGATGATTTTATATCATACTAATTAAATTCCGACTAGTCAATTTCGATAAGTTTAATTAGTTTTCTGACAGTTTTGTGTTCTGAATAATGTATTATATTATACAACATTCCGATAAACCTAATAGTGTTAACAGCGGATTTATAAACTCCCCCCCGCCCCACCCCCTCGACGCCGCTAAGGTACATTATTTCATCATTTGGTACACTCCACTCTGTATATATACTTATGCATTGTGTACACCGTACGGCTATCACAATCAGCAGATTGTTTAAAATTCGAATGGAAACTGAAATAAAACTAATTTTACGGATTTTATCGCGTTTATTTTATGCTCTTTTCGTTCCCGACGTTTCGGCTGCTTTACTGCAACCATGGCCACGGTTTGCAGCAAACGACAACTAAATATGAGAGTACACCAGCTCAAACTATGACACTAGGACGTCTAACACCTAAGTTCTCCAGTGACCATGGTAGCTGTAAAGCAGCCGAAACGTCAGGAACGTAAAAAACAAAATTCTATTAAGTAAACGTAACATTTTTATTCAAAAACTAGCAAAATTCCTATATATTATATATATATTATACGTCAGGCAAGTGTGACTATTCCTTGCAACCTTGCACGTATTTGTCCCCGTATCGTATCGTCAGACTTAGCTACATCACAAAATTTTAGCTGCGACCTGTAAATAGGTCAACCAATTTGAGTTATGACCTCAACTGGTTACAGGTATATTTTGATGAATTGTCACCTGTTCATAGGTCGACACATTTGAGTGATGAACAGGTTGCAGGTATATTTTGATGAATTGTGACCTGTTCATAGGTCGACACATTTGAGTGATGGCCTGAACAGGATAGAGGTATATTTTGATGAATTGTTAATAGGTCAACACATTTGAGTGATGACCTGAACAGGTTACAGGTATATTTTGATGTATTGTGACCTGTTAATACGTCAAAACATTTGAGTAATGGCCTGAACAGGTTACAGGTATATTTTGATGAAATGTTCGTGCTTTATAACTTGTGTGAATGTGGTGAGTACGTGTGCATTGCATAGGTTCTCATTGTTGGGCGCGGTGGACACGACGCCTCGCAGGTAGTACCGCTCTATGCCTTGGTCCGACTCGGGGAAGGCGAGCCCGCCTCCGCTGTCGCCTTTGCAGAGCGCAGTACCTATGAAACACAAATATAAACATTAACTGGCGAATTTATAGACATTAATTATAACACGTTACTAACACTGTTTAGTTAAAACGTGCTATAGGCTTTATAGTGTGTGATAAGAAACGATAATTTATAGATCCAATGAAATCCAGTTTTTGTTAAAACAAATTACTTTCTGCCACAGATAAAAAAACTATTATCCTACCATTTTACAATGACAGCTACGCGCATGTTTCGGATAAAGGCAACGAGCTTTTCTAATTTAGCCGAATAATATCTTCGATTGTCATGGCAACAGAGTCTGAAATAAAACTTATTTTAAGGATTTTATCGCTTTTATTTTCTGATTTTATGTTGCCGATAAAAGCGACAAAATCCTTAAAATACTTTTTATTTCAATGTGTGGTATGTATTCGCGTAAATATAAGAAATCAATAATAAGAGTCTATTTCACAATAAGCCGATATCCTGAGCCCTATCTACAACTTATTTAGGAGATGGCCCATAGAAATAAGTTGTGGATTGTACCTTGTGGAACAGTAGGTTCTAAAGCCATGCCTGCGAGTTTTTTTAACAAAATAGATTCATACCGTGCATACAAAATTATAAGAAAAAAAATAGCGAGTTTTTTTTTTTAATTCTCTACTTCTTAATTCAAATGATTACGAGACACATTATTAACATATTAAATTTTTAAAAAATAACCATTTTGTAACTTGCTGGTCTTGTCGGATTGCCGTCCTATTTGTCTATGACAGTGAAGGGAGGGGGGGGGGGAGTGCACCTGCGCTTGCGCACACACTAATGCACTATCTTATATTATATCCTGTATATTTGCCTAGTCTCTGTTGCTGATTGTTTCGGTCAGGACGACAGTAATGTGTATTGTAATCAGTTTAGATAAGCTCCACATACTATTATGAAGGAATCCCGCGCATATCTTGTCGCTAGTGATGTATTCCTTAAAGCTGGGCGGCGAGACGTCGTAGCATGTATCGATGTCGACGTACGGGAGCTCAGTCACCATCAGCACCGGGGATGCCACCCCGTTTTCCGCGGTCAGCCCCCAGCCGGCCACCTGGGAATACAAACTCATTATGTGAACATTGACAGAACTCAGACGCACCAACCCCCAGGCAGCCGCACCTTGGACATAAACTATACAGAGCTTAAGTCGCACGGTAACGAAAACTTTGGGCAAAGGTTACACTTAACGCTTATAATAAAATTATAGAAATCATTTATATAGAACTAGCTGTTGCCCGCGACTTCGTCCGCGTGGTATTTAACAAAGACAACCGTTGACAACAGCCTGCTCGCCAATTCTGAGCCCGCGGGACGCATTGCAGGTTATTGCTATCAAACTTAATCAGGCGCTGCGCTGCAACATTGGTTTTAATTTTTTTTCGTGAGATCCTATTTTTTTTTTCTAAATAAAAGTAGCCTAAGTTACTCCTTGTTATATCAGCTATCTGCCAGTGAAAGTCCCGTCAAAATCGGTCCAGCCATTTCAGAGATTAGCCGGAACAAACAGACAGACAGACAGACAGACAGACAGACGGCCAGACAGACAAAAATTGTAAAAAATGTGGTTTCGGTATAGGTAACGTGTATACATCCAAATGCAATTAGTAAAAAGCTGTTATTTTAATATTACAAACAGACACTCCAATTTTATTTATATGTATGTATAGATGTCATTGGATACAAATGTTGTATTATTTGTGCGCGCAATGTATGCGATCACAACACATCGCTCCGCGCGATACACCCTCGCCCTCGGCTTGTCACCTTTTCCAATTATAAACCAAATAATTTGGTCGATAATTAAAGAAGCCAGCAACACCGAACTCCTCTAAGATGTTAGGCGACAATCTGCATGTGCTAAGTTTCATTCGTAGTCCAGCAGTCCTGAGCATTCCTTGTTTAGAGGCGAAACACGTGTCGAATACTTTTTTAGATTCGCTTCGTTTCGCGGAGAGCTGCATATTAATTGGGGTCCCGACACTCGTGACAGACAGTTTCTCGACTGACATCTTAGAGGAGTTCGGTGTTGTTGGCTTCTTTAATTATCTATCAACTTGTTTAGTTTATAATTGGAAAAGCTGACAGGCCAGGGGTCAATATAACTAATAAAACATTATAAAACGCACTTACGATTAAGTAGTAAAAGGTCTCCGCCCTGAGCCTAATGTTTCGTGTACAAAGTTTAAACAAAATATACAGTGGCTAAGCATAGACGTCATAGAAGTTTTTTTTTCAGTTTTATAATATTTATGTCTGCGTGGCGGTGTGTGGCAAATATTCAAAATTGTTCAAATGAAACGTTAAATTTTTATCAGTTTTATTTTTCTCGCAATTGAATTGAAAAGCAGAGTGTATAACCTCGTTTATAATATCACCAATTTTATCCTCGACTTGAATATCTACCTTCACCCTCGGGTGGGACAGATAAACATCTCGGATATCATGAACTATTTTATACACTTGTTGTATAATCGACTTTTGCATACCTTCCCGTGCTTGCCGTTCTGTAACTGCCGTGCCTCGAAGTTGATTTCGAAGTTAAGGCACACCGGTCGCACGAAGGTCTTATACTGGAAGGCGGTGGCCACCACCACGATGGCTATATCTTCTTGGAAGTTAGTTTCTCCTCCTTGGAACCGCTTGGGTAGGTGGATAGTTTGCACCTATAATTAAGTCATTGTTTACTCGACTTGAATCTAAAAAAAACCTTCAGAAAATCACTGCACCTGCCGCGTCGGCTATTGTGTCCGGATATGCCTATATACATACGCTTTTATTTGAAAATATTGTGTAATTACAACATTAAAAAAATTACTATAAACAAATGGGGGAAGAGGAACCCACCACTGACCCTCGGCTTGTCCACATTCCAATTATAAACCAAACAAGTTGATCAATAATTAAAGAAGCCTGCAACACCGAACTCCTCTAAGATGTTAGTGGAGAAACTGTCTGTCCCGAGTGTCAGGACCCATTCATGAGCCATAAATGGCTCATTCATAGCCCAGCCGTCCTGAGGATGCCTCGTTTAGAGGCGAAACGCGTGTCGAATACTACTTTAGATTCGCATCGTTTCGCGGATAATTGCATATTATTTGGGGTCCCGGCACTCATGACAGACAGTTTCTCGAATAACATCTTAGAGGAGTTCGGTGTTGCTGGCTTCTTTTATTATCGATCAACTTGTTTTGTTTATAATTGAAAAAGTTAACAACCCAAGTGTCAGTGGTGGGTTCCTCTTCCCCCATTTGTTGTATCCCGTACACTTGTTCGTACGGTATTATCACATACGTCAGATTTCTGCGCGTCTTCATCTCTCTCATTGTTCCAAGGTCGGTACAGCTTCCCCACCGCGACCGCGTAGTTGGAGTCCGGCAGTTTCTTGGCTACATCATTCCAGAAGCAGTGGGCGGCTGAGGAAATATGAACCATATTACAAAGACAAACTGCTGTAGCGACCTCTTCAGTCTTGCCACAAGATACACAGATGGCGCTGCATACGGACATTCGGAACAATTGACAATTTTCCATACAACCTAACGTATTGTTGGCCTTATAACTATAACCAAAAAATGTGTTTGGTTATAATTTGTAACATGACACGATCGGGCAGTTATCGAGGCCTGTCGCTTCTATCTATCAGCCGATAGACGGCCACTGCTGGACATAGGCCTCCCCCAACGACTTCCACACATCACGGTCCACCGCCACTCGCATCCACCGGCTTCCTGCGACGCGTGTGATATCATTGCTCCACATTGTGGGGGCCATCCTAAACTTCGTCTTCCGATTCGTGGTCGCTATTCTAGAACCTTTCTGCTCGAACGGCCATCGGTTCTGCGAGCTACGTGCCCTGCCCATGGCCACTTCAACTTGGAGATTCTTTGAGCTATGTCGGTTACTCCAGTTCGTCTACGGATCTCTTCATTTCTGATCCTCCTGTCGCTTACAGTAGATATAAGGTGCGCTTACCAGAAATCACGACGGTGTTGCTGACCAGCGACCCCCCGCAGATCTGCATGTACGGTTTGGTGGTCTTTGTGTAAATGCCGGCATGCCACGGCAGCTCCCCCTTCCGCGCTCGCTTCCCCCCTATCACCAGCACCTCCCCCGCGGGGGTCACTCTGCCGCACTCTGAGGATTTATCCGTAACATTGAGAAGAACTAGATCTCATTCATAATTAGTTATACAGGGTGTGTGTGGCTTCGTAACGAAAACTGATGCCTTGGCTTCAAGTCATGGTTCTGGAGCCCCAGACTTTTTCAGATTATTCATCGATGCGATCTTTTCATTAATTAAGAATACGTGTAGTTAACACTGTTTTAAATTTTAGCAGGAATTCATAATATAAATCTAGCTCAACGCGATTTTTAATAAAAAAAACTATAATTACATATTTAATTAAACCTAAAACTGCAATGTACGCAGCACGCTCGTAACTCACACGAGTCGGGTGTCGCGCGGAGCGTTGCGTTGTAATCGCGTTTTTTACGATACATTGCGCATTGCTCAAAAATTTCAACATTTGTAACCCATGACTTTAGACATACATTATTTGTATCGTTTTATTACAGGCATACATGTTACCATTATCCAAAGTTTTCGTTGCCATGCCCTCACACCCTGTATACACTCGGATGCTGTGGATCCGGGTCATCAAATAAACTTTAATATCTCCGAAACTAAGAATGCAGGGCCCCAAGTCTGCTAACACAATCGAACAGCAACCGCATAGTAACTGTCACTTTTGAATATTTGTATGGGGATCTGTCAAAAGTGACAGTTACTATGCGGTTGCTGTTCGATTGTGTTAGCAGACTTGGGGCCCTGATAGCTCGTTCAAATAAAAAAATATTACTAGTATATTTAATACTATTCAAATAAAATTAATCAAAACTTTATAGTGCTCTTCATTTGAAAATTAAGAAAATAAGATTTAGAAGCGTCCCTTGCATCTTTGATGGACATCGCCATGTTCAAGATGTGCGTGCTATACAGCCTGATTCAGAAAGGGTATAATCATAATTGTTATTTTGTTAGGCTGTTTTTTTTGTATGACATTTTGTTTCACACCAAAATGATTACAACTGC
Source organism: Pheosia tremula (assembly GCA_905333125.1). Classification (NCBI taxonomy): domain Eukaryota; kingdom Metazoa; phylum Arthropoda; class Insecta; order Lepidoptera; family Notodontidae; genus Pheosia; species Pheosia tremula. Next base: position 2,580,851 of record HG995425.1, read on the forward strand.
GCTAAACAAGCTCGAGTTCAAATGGTAATAGAGTGTATCTACTACAAAATTACCATTAAATAAATAAATAATAATAAATATCGCCATACGAACACACCAACTATACGGTCCCACATTAAGCAACGCTTGTGTTATGGGTACCGTACAATGGAATAAGGGCGAACTCAGTATATAATACTTATATACATATTAAACATCCATGACTCGGGTACAAACATTCGTGTTCATCACACAAAGCTTGTCCCTACCAGGATTCGAACCCAGGACCCTCGGCGCAGAAAGCAGCGTCACTACCACTGCGCTAATCAGGCCGTCACCATTATAATTATACACCTTCTGAACCACGCTGTATATGACATTTCCAATGTTTTCAAAATTTTTTTTGTTAGTTCAGTAATATTAATAGGATGGAGGTACAGGAATAAATCAAACAAGGCTGTTCAATGATAAATAATTTTATTTTAAAACGAAAAAAAAAACATTTACAGAATCCATCCTATTAATATTACTTACTACAGTAACCAAAATAGCCCCTAAAGTATTATATTAACTTAAAGTAAATTGTACTTATTATGGAGGAATTTTTGTGTGCCTAAGTGTAATAAATATAGCTCTACCATACCATAGATTAAATTAAATACAAGATTGACAACGTCCATACATTACAGCGTAGCTTGATAATTCACCAAATAGCTCTCCAAATCTATTGGGCGCCACAGTGCAAGCTCTTTATAAGTTGCAAACATATTCCGCGCGGCGCTGGTAGTAACTGACTGTCAGATTATACAATAGATGGCGTTGTCTTACAAAACAACGATCAATATAAAAAAAAAGACCCGTGTGGTGGTTGGCTGAAAGTGTCATTGCCTTTAATAGTTCATACGTCATCTCCATAAAAGGAATAGGTGTATATTGTTGTTCTGCTCTTCTCGCGTAAAAATAGATTTGAAGCGCAAAAATATATCTACAATTTTTTTTATAATATCTAAGCTGCAGGATATTTTGTTACAGCGCCTTCTTGCGGCAATATAATGTATCTGGGTGTTTTCAAGTCGAGAGTGAACAGGTACCTTCTAGGCAAGTATGCTCCATCGTCGATCTCATGGTCACTTACCATCAGGTGAGATCGAGATCAAATACTTGCATATGTAATAAAAAAAAAGTTGGTAGTGACCCTGCTTTCTGTGCCAAGGGTCCCGGGTTGGTTGCTGGTAGGGACAAACTTTGTGAGATGAGCACGAATGTCAGTACCCAAGTCATGGATGTTAGATATCTATAAAAGTATTATATACTGAGTTCGCCCTCAGTCTACGGTACCTATAATACAAGCGTTGCTTAGTGTGGGCCCGTATAATTGGTGGGTTCGTCAGGCGATATTAATTTATTTAAACTGAGTCTACATAAAAATTACAAGTTCATGTATAAGTTCAATTTGTCGTTTCGCCTGCATAAAATCATGAATTTCAGACTCACAGAGACCTCTATGATGGCATTGAGAACGAATAAACCAAGCTACGCTGGTATGGCGATTGTCAGTCATATCTTATTTGCTCTATGGGAGGTACCTACTTAGTATGAGGTAGCAAACACATAATTGCAACATGCGATGTGTGTTCTATTAAAATAGGTTTCATATACAAACGACAGATTCGATACATTTAGGTAAATTATTCTTTGGTTGTTTGGTAAAACCGCCAACAGATGCCACTGTTAGACACAACATTGCGCTAACAGATGGCGCTGTCATACAAATTGTAAAACTACCATTTATTCTGCAAATATATAGAAAGTTTTCGTGAATTTACAAATGTTATTGTAAATTTATAATAATTTCTATATATTAATGGATATGTTTTTCATTTCATCAGTACGTCAAGTGCGAGATTATTCGTAAGCTAACCGTATACTTTATAGTCTACCGAATTTAGACATTTTGTATGGAGAATTAAAAGTTTTAAATACCGTCCGCTAGAGGCGCTTTTCAAGTCTCCATACTAAATGTCTAAATTCGGTAGACTATTAAGTATACAGTTAGCTCGCACTTGACGTGCTGAGCCTCAAGCGGGAGTTCTTCTAAGGTAATTTCACTGTATACTTTATAGTAGACATATATTCACTGTGTGTAAGATTTAGCAGGACATCGTCTTTTAGATGCGATGTTCAATACCAAATAAACAAAATGACATATGTGGCGGATTTTTGCTAACTGAGAATGGCTGGACGATTATGATGATCTTACTCATTAGGATTACAAAACCCTAAAACTCAGTTTAGGGGGCTGTTACATAGGTCATGATATATCTACATAAATAATTATATTTAGCTACTAGCTGTTGCCCGCGACTTCGTCCGCGTGGTATTTAACAAAGACAACCGTTGACAACAGCCTGCTCGCCCATTCTGAGCCCGCGGGACGCATTGCAGGTTGTTGCTATCAAACTTAATCAGGCGCTGCGTTGCAACATTGGTTTTAATTTTTTTTCGTGAGATCCTATTTTTTTTTCTAAAATAAAAGTAGCCTAAGTTACTCCTTGTTACATCAGCTATCTGCCCGTGAAAGTCCCGTCAAAATCGGTCCAGCCATTTCAGATATTACCCGGAACAAACAGACAGACAGACAGACAAAAAAATTAAAAAAGGTTGTTTTGGTATAGGTACCGTATATACATCCAAATGCATTTAGTATAAAGCGGTTATTTTAATATTACAAACAGACACTCCAATTTTATTTATATGTATAGATAACATCACTATTTGATAGTACTAATATAACTAAATTTAAATTCAGAATTGTGCCATATTTTTTTTAATAACAGCCTAAAATGGCAAGAAATTTCATTTAGGTAATTGCGAGAATTAGAGCTTATTTAACTATTCCACCAAGAATTGACATATCGATTTGGAATCGATACCCATAACAATGTATTGCTCAAATACGGAAAAAAAACTTTTTAAAAAAGAGCAACCATTGAGTTTCTTGTCCGTTCTTCTCTATAGGAACGGCATCCTGTGGGGTCTAGTGGGGTTATAGTCTACCGAATTTAGACATTTTGTATGGAGAATTAAAAGTTTTAAATACCGTCCACTAGAGGCGCTTTTCAAGTCTCCATACTAAATGTCTAAATTCGGTAGACTATAAAGTATACAGTTAGCTCGCACTTGACGTACTGGGCAGCAAATTCAGTGCAAACGCGCCTAAAATATGTGATGCTGTGTTTGGTCTAATTCCTAAAATGGACCCTATGGTCTTTAGTATCCATTGACACACTGCTATTGACAATATTAAAATTAATATTTGTAGCATTCGATTTTTCAGGAGCGCCAATCCTCCAATCAAGCTCACTTATATAATAGTCTGATTCTTGTATGGGCCTCTCCGTAGTAAGTTCAACACCATATTTATTTACATCGTATTTTTCATTGGTTACTTGATTGATCCCATTATTCGGTTGTGTAGAACCTGAGCTCGCATATTCAATACCAGATATATAAATCTCGACCTTATCCTTAATAATAATAGTGATATTAGTCCCGTTTTTGGTCAAACCTGGTATGCAGGTGACGACTTCGTTCCAGCTGCCGTTAATGCATCTCATGAAAGGCAGCGAGTAGGTCGAGTAGTAGTTGGGCGCCTTGCACTCGGGCCTCACGACGGTGCCCACAGGCTCGTACGCGTTGCAACTCCGTTCACCCTCGATCGAGCCCGAGACGAGGCAGTGGTATTCCACGCTCACATGATTGTTGAGCTTGCAGAATCCTACGGACATTAAACAGATGTAATCTATCAAATCATCTTAATTTCGGTTATCATGTCACGTCGTAAGCACGTTTAATATCCTCGAGAATATTCATAAATGTCAGTAATGATTGTTTGGCTATTTCCTCAGTTCAACATTAATTTGAAACACAGGACCTAATCGAGCTCCTTGCGGTACGCCATACTTAACAATCGAATTACAACACTTTAACAAACTCACGTTCGCATTTAGGTATGTCGCCATACCATACTCCTTGTAAACAGAACACGGAGCTCTGACCAATGACGCCGTAACCACGGCGGCAGGTTACATTGAGTTGAAGAGACTCAAAGCCTTGTCCCGGGACGGCGTTGGGCACGTTGCTCACTGCATAAGTCCCGTGCTCCGGGTATGGTGGTAGCACGCATGCTCCTGTCTGCGGAGGCCTGTTGAAGAGTTATAATATTCATATTTGGGAAGGAAGGGTTCATATTTAAAAGCAGTGATAGCCAAGTTGGTGGAACGCTTGCCTCGGTAACGAGGATCACAGGTTAAAACCCCGGCTCGCACCTCTGGGATTTCTGGATTTCATGTGCGAATCTCATGTCCAACCACGATTATCACATGCTAAACGGTGAAGGAAAACATCGTGAGGAAACCCGCCGTCGTAAAACGACCATCGAACCAGACCATCATGTTTGTAGTGATAGACCTGCCTGAAAGTGGATGGGGGGGGGGGGCGCATCCAGGACTTCGTTAAGGGGATTTAGAAGGATCCAAGATTTCATAAAGGTATTTTGCATTTATCTGCCCCTGAGTGGAGTTCAAATTCGATCAACTGTTGAATGTCTTAAGTCTCATGAATACTTCAGGGTATTGCAGTCGTGCTGTAGCAGTAATGGTGGCCCTGATTGGTAATTTCCTTCACAAGCATTTACTCTCTGGGTCTGACTTTGTCAATATTTTAATCAGACTGTAATTAATTGGGCCAGCCGCCACCAGTGTCAATAAAAAGGTTGTCATTTTTCAATCTGTCTTACTCTGACTTATGGCAAAGAAGCGAGATAGACGTCGCGGCCAGCATGAGCCAACGTGAGCCAACCGCGAGACGAATAAGGTTCCATATGTTGGCTCCATAAGCTGGCTCCCAATGTTGGCTCCGTATGTATCTCCATGTAATCCATATGTTATACCAACTTACTTAGAAGTCGTGACGGTAGCGGTAGCTCCTGGTAGGATCCTGTTGCACAACTCGTCGGATTCGTCTGATCCATCTGCACACTCTTGCTTCTGTGGAGTGAAGAAATAAACATGACATGGTCTATGAGATTCGTATGTGGTACGACGCGCGGCATTTTCATATTCTTTTAGACACTTAGGAATCTCAAAATGTAGCGCCACCATTTAACATGGCGGCAAATAAAGTAAATATTTTTTTTCTTTTTGGCGCTCCAACCTAATTGCAAACAACACATTTTAAAAAATACTTTGGGTTTGAGTATTTCCTGATACGAGTATATGACGTTGTGATGTTTGAAAAAGGAATGTAATGAACCGACGAAAAAATTGACGATGCTATCATCAATTTGACGGGTATACATATTTGGGTTTCATCCACTTTTCGGCTGATAGTCAAGAAAAAACTAAAAAAATACAAATATCGACGGTCAAATATATTAAGTGTGCTAAATTCCCACTAATATTATAAATGTGAAAGTTTGGATGGATGGATGGATGGATGTTTGTTACTCAATCACGCCAGATCGGCTGAACGGATCTGGATGAAATTCGCCACAGAGATAGATTATAGTCTGGAATAGCACATAGGCTGCATTTTATCCCGGTAAAATGTATGTTTCCCGTGGGATAGATTTGATTTAATATTTCATAGAACAAAGGATCGACATTATTTTCATAAAAGGACATAGAGGAACAGGACATAATTTTTATTCACCGGTAAGACCGCGGGGCGCAGCTATTAAAGACAAAATAAAAAAAGATCAAGCCTAAAGACCTTACCCCATTGCAATCGGCTCCCTGGTCGACGCACGCGCCGTACGCGCACTGGAACAGGTACGAGGGGCACGTCTTGGCCGCGCACGCGCGCACCGTCTCGTCCGACCCGTCCGCGCAGTCCGCTACGCCATCACAGTGGCTCGACGCGGGGATAGTGTTGCCATCTTGGCATTTAAACTTGCCACTGAAGAAAAAACCACAGTATGATGACCGTCGAATAAGTTTAATACGTCAAATGTGATATTATTCGTGAGCTAACCGTATACTTTATAGTCTACGTAGTTAGAAACTTTCTATGGAGAATTAAACAGAGCCTCTAGCGGATGGTATTTGAAACATTCAGCTTTCCATATGATACGTCTAAATACGTTTAGCTTACAAATAATTTCGCACTTGACGTACAGTTGGTAGAGAGCCTATATTATTGATATACTGGGTTCGCCCCCAGTCCATCGTACGGTACCCATAATACAAGCATTGCTTAGTATGGTACCGTACAGTTCGTGTCTTTTGCTGGCGATATAATAATAAGAAATAATGCTACGCCAGGTATTCTGTGATGCCGGCCTATGATTACGTCATCATCAGGGTTGCCATTTATTTACATGTTAATATACTATGTCGAAAAATAAAAAAACACAATAAATCATAAACGCATAAAATAAACGCGATAAAATCCGTAAAATTTCTTTTATTCCAATAATTTAATCAAGCCTTAGTATACGCTTTCTGAACCAGCCTGTATTACTACACCTTATATATCTCAAATCAAAGCAACTAAGTAGGTATATTTCACCGTTCAGGGATTCCTTAGAAGACTATACTGACCGAATTTCGTCCGTCTCGTTCCTGCACCGCGGCAGCAGCTCATCGGAGTTATCTGCGCACTCTTTCACACCGTTGCAAGGTGCGGTGCCGTCGACGCATGCGCCGTACGTACACCGAAACCAATTCGGCTGACACCTTGCAAGAAAACAACATTTGTAGACCCAAATGTCACAGCTGGTTCAGTGGTAACCCTGCTTGCATCAACACGAATGTTTGCAATTGGGATCGTCCCAGTCCATAGTACGGTACACGTCATACAAGCGTTGCTCAATTTGGTACCGTGCAGTTGGTGTGTTGATCTGACGATACGATTACTATGGTTATGTTTAAAAATACATAGTAGCTCTTCCAAAGTTTGTGCCGGGAGTGGGCTCACACGGGGTCGAGCACGACAGAGGTGTGAGTCCTACTGATGGACCCTGGGAACAACGACAGGCGTGGCTTCCCGCCGCCGTGTGGTGCGCGGGCGCAGAGGGAAAATCCAACTTCTGCCCGAGAGGAGCTCCAGAAAGGGAGCGGACACATGAGTGTGGCGCACCCAATGCCCCGCTACCATAGAGCAAAGGGAGTGGCCGCTCCAGGCGCCAAGTCCAAAGGCGCCTCAGAGAGCCAAATTAGACAGAGACTAAAAAAAATTGTCGAGACCTTCCAAGATCCATGCGTGTGGAATTGAAGTCCGGGAGTTCTGTTCTGACATTAAAAATGCAGAGCTCAGTAGATTTCAAGAATACAATAACGATATCACTTTTTGGGGTAAAAAAAACACTGTGCTACGTCACTACTTACTGATTGGTATGGGGTGGGTGTGGGCAGCAAAGTAAATGATCAAGGAAGATATTAATGGATGTATGAAGCAAGATAACACGGGCATGTCACACGGACGAGCGAGTCACAGCTTTATTTGTCTGTCTAGTGAGGAGTTTAGTATCCAACACATACTGCGTCTTCCTGCAGAGGGCGTGGGTCTCATCGCTGGCGTCGGAGCAGTCCACCAGCCCGTCGCACTGCCCGTCGAACGAGATGCACCCACCATCGCGGCACTGCCACTGCAACTTACTGCGAACATTGATAGTAGGGACATATAATTTCGAAAACCAAAGATATACTGTTTAGCTCAAAGACCCTGATTTCTGTTCTGAGGGCACCGAGCTCAAATCCTGGTAAAGACCAACTTGGAGAGGTGAGCACGAATGCTTGTAACCGAGTCCTGGATGTTTAATATGTATATGAGGTGGAACAATAATAGTGTAAATATTTTAAGAGGTCAATCAGTAAGGTGTGACATTACTCACCCACATTGCGTCTGTCTTCTCCTTCTGTGTAAGGCAGTATCTCCAAATAGCAAATCGTCACTGAAAAATAAATTAATAATATCACAATATTGCGAGTGACTACACAAGGGAACATTCTCCACTCATTTTCTCTCTCTGTCAGCCGAAAGACGTCCACAGCTGGACATAGGCCTCCTCCAGTGATTTCCACACATCCCGGTCCTACACCACTCGCGTCCCCCGGTTTCCTGCTACTCGTCATGTCATCGGGCCACCTTATGGGGGGCCGCCCTACACTGTCGCCATTCTAGAACCTTTCTGCCCCAACGGCCCTCGGTTCTGTGCCGCCCACTGCCACTTCAACATTGAAATTCTTTGGGCTATGTCGATTACTTTAGCTCCTCTGCGGATCTCCTCATTTCCGATTCTATCGCGTAGCGAAACCCCGAGCATAGCTTTCTCCATTGTGCGTTGAGCAACCTTGAGCCTTCTAATGAGGCCCATAGTAAGCAACCACTATTTTTTCTGTTAGAATAAGCAAGTAACTGTGATCTTTTTATTCGTCTTACAACAACGCATTAAACCAGCTGCATCCGCTACAGCTAACTACTGCACCACGGCCCTGATCTCACCACTGCTAATCCTGTGAGTCAGGATCTATGAGAGGTATTGCGGACTACATACGACGAGGATCCAATGCCGCATCTCGTTTCGTCCCCACCATCCAAGCAGTCCTTCACACCGTCGCACATCGTCGCCATCTCCACGCAGGAGCCATCGGAGCACTCGAACTCATTGACACTGCAAATTAACAGAGGATTTAACAGAAGATGGATGGTTGCCTGTTCAGATCACGTCGGGAGGCTGTGGCTCCCAGCCTTAATGGTTCTTGATGGTGATGCTGTATAAATCTTGAGGTATTGGTGGTGTACCTAGGTATGGTAAAAGATAAATGGTGTAGCGAGGTAGGTACGCTATATAATGAATGGATTAAGGGCAGTTTAGGGACGGAGTTGGTAGGCTGACGTCTCGTTATCTCTGATTGAGGTCTGTGCGGACTAGCAGCATCTGGTTGTGATTTATTTAAGTTGAACTTCTATATATAGACGTGGGCTATTAGAATTTTTTGTCACGAAAATCGTTAGGGCCGCGTGGAGGGGTAGACGATATATCGCGTAGTGAGCGGCGGCGCGGCGGAAGCGGCGGGGGGTTTTTTTTTTTTTTTTTTTCATAATTTTTTTTTTTTTGGAAATATGTGTTGAATTTTTTTTTTTTGGATATTTGAAATAATTTGCAGTAAGCCTGCGAAAAAATCGAAATGTGTGCTGGGGCACATAGTAGAAGTGAAACTTCAACGGACAAGTGGCAAAACGAACTTGTGACCTACAATAACTCCTACGTAGTTAGCTAGTCTCCTTGAATTTGGCCGTCGTGACCGAAATTCGGTCACATATAATTATTAAACATGGAAATCACCTTGAAATATTTACAAACTAAAGACAAAAAGATAATTACATTGTTATAAAAACTTGAAATAAAACAAATTTTCGGATTTTATCGCGTTAATTTTATGTCGCTACTTTCCCGACGTATCGGCTGCTTAACAGCAATCATGGTCGCGGGAAAACATAAAATAAACGCGCCAAAAAAAAAATAAAAATGTTTTATTTCAATGTGTAGTATTCGCGTAAATATAAGAAATCAATATGCATATTACCTGCAAGAATATACGTGATTGTCGACTGCGAAGCTCAGTGCGGTTGACGAAACTGGAAGAATTGATAATGTTATTAATTAAAGGTCCCTACATACCGTGGGATTTTCTATAGGAACCATGTAGTACAACAATATAAATAAATATCGCCAGACGAACACACCAACTATACGGTCCCACACTAAGCAACGCTTGTATTATGGGCACCGTACAATGGACTAGGGTCGAACCCAGTATATATTATTTATATAGACATTAAACATCCATGACTCGGGTACAACCATTCGTGCTCCTCACAGCTGCATGTGCACTTGTAGCCAAGTCATAGATGTTTATATCTAATATATAAATGATATATACTGGGTTCGACACTAGTCCATTGTACGGTACTCATAATACAAGCGTTGCTTAGTGCGGGACCGTAAAGTTGGTGTGTTCGTCTGACTATAGTATTATTTTTTACGGACATGTGTACAAAAGTACTTATCTATTTCAATATGTATACCGGGGGTTTACCAAGCGAACTGGTTTTCCTATTTGCTTTACTAGCACTAAGCCAATGACTCGGTAAAATACGGAGAAGTCGGATACTGTACCTACCTATACTTAAAGAAAACGTTAACCAAAAAAATTGGTTTTAAATATGTAGTATGTGGCCTTTGCTATCTGTCTTTGATTATAAGACGTTTCCTACTCGAACGCGAAGTAGTTACAATATTTCCTTATATAAGTAAGTAGGTATTGATCAGGGGAAATATTACTGAAATATTCAGGAATATTTTTTTTTTTTTATTACATTATAGGCAAGTATTTGATCTCGATCTCACCTGATGGTAAGTGACGATGAGATCTACGATGGAGCATACTTGCCTAGGTAGGAAGGCGGCAGTAGATAGAGACGCTACATTCACTAGGCACATGCTGCGCAGCTGATCTGAACCGCCATCCATGAATGGCAACACCGAACATCATGCCGGAACACGGCTAGGCCGCTTGGCGACATGGCTTTGTTCAGTGGGTGGTGACTAGTAGAGTTGTCACCTGGTTGGCACCAGCCAGGGTCACGTGTAGGGTATCTCGAGGGTATTTAATTCTCCTACGGACGAAGGTGACTCGACCCCAAATTGGTCGGTCATCGGTCATTGTTTCATACCCAACATATATGATAAGCGTCTGCCGAGTGGATAGATATAGTTTTGGGGGCTATCCCGCGGACACCCATCCGTCAAGTATTTTTTTCCTGGAAGCGCCTGCGCTACATCTATACATATAAATAAAATTGGAGTGTCTGTTTGTAATATTAAAATAACCGCTTTTTACTAAGTATATTGGGATGTATACACGGTACATATACCGAAACAATTTTTTTTTTTAAATTTTGTCTACCTGTCTGTCTGTTTGTGTGGGCTAATCTCCGAAATGGCTGGATTTTGACGGGACATTCACTGGCAGATAGATGATGTAACAAGGAGTAACTTAGTCTACTTTTAGAAAAACTTTTTTTGTTAAATACCACGCGAACGAAGTTGAGGCGGAACTGAACTTTTATTAAAAAAAAACTGTTGTTTTTTTTTTAATAAAAGTTCAGTTCCGCCTGATCCGTTCGCCGATACGCGTCTTTTTATTCTCCCAGATCGCATCTAAAAGTACTATTGTTTGAATTTATTTGAAAGAGTACTATTTGAGTCCAAAAATAGGTGGCAACCTAGTATGGGTTCCTGTATAGCGGAGAAGTTAGCTAGCTATATTTGGCCTACCCCGCATCAATCTATCAATCGTACTCGTGATTTGATGCTTCAATCTGCAATTATTTTAATATTTTTCCTCATAGGTCATTATATTGTTGTGTGGAACGGTTTTTTTGCGCTTATAACTCATTTAAGTATGATGCAATCGTGTTATTAATACATTCGCGAGTTCTATTCAAAACTATTAGTATTAAATATCTGGTTGAAGAATAAAATAAAAAAAACAACAAATAGCTGTTGCCCGCGACTTCGTCCAAGTGGTATTTAACAAAGACACAACCGTTGGCAACAGCCTGCTCGCGCGTTCTGAGCCCGCGGTACGCATTTCAGGTTGTTGCTATCAAACTTAATCAGGCGCAGCGCTGCAACATTGGTTTTTTTTTTCGTGAGATCCATTTTTTTTTTCTAAAACAAAAGTAGCCTAGTTACTCCTTGTTTCATCAGCTATCTACCAGTGAAAGTCCCGTCAAAATCGGTCCAGCCATTTCAGAGCTTAGCCGGAACAAACAGACAGACAAACAGACAGACGGACAGACAGACAGACAGACAAAAATTGTAAAAAATGTTGTTTCGGTATAGGTAACGTGTATACATCCAAATGCACTTAGTAAAAAGCGGTTATTTTAATATTACAAACAGACACTCCAATTTTATTTATATGTATAGAGTATAGATTTGTTGTTTTAATAGTTTTTTTTTCTTTTGTGGCATAACACTTTGTTTTTATAGTTATTCTGCTATTCGCAAAACATCTAAGTGCATCAAAATCGGTCCACCCCGTCTTGAGTTATAAATGGTGTAGCTAACACGACTTCGTTTTATATATATAGGATAGTGGCTGCGCCCCGCTGTGTTACCCGCGTTTACATTTTAGCTGGATAAAAAGTAGCCTATGCTCTATTCCAGACTATAATCTATCTCTGTGCCAAATTTCATCCAGATCCGTTCAGCCGATCTGGCGTGATTGAGTAACAAACATCCATCCATCCATCTATCCAAGCTTTCACATTTATATTAGTAGGATTAGTAGGATTATAATATTAGTAGGACTAGGAAGTAGGATGTACCCACAGATAAGTATAATTTAAGAAAATAAATAAGAACTTAGGACATTATCTACGCGTTGGATTCGAATTATATTATGTCTTCACTTCCATTGCGCTAACTCGATCAGAGTAACTGTAAAAATATATGTTTGGGTGCCATGTTAAAAAACAATACTTAAATATTTATAATTCCTGTTTAGTCGTTTGTGTAAAGAACCCTATTAAATAAAGCAGACCTCAATTGTTATTATATTATTACTATTATTCTAAAATTAGTTGCTGCCGCTGATTAATTATAAACAAAAACTTACCGCACGCACAAAAAATAAACACACCCAGCAACAAATACATTATTCAGAACACAACACTGTCAGAAAACTTATTAAACTTATCGAAATTTACTAGTCGCAATAGAATTAATATGTTAAACAATCATAAAAACGACATCTTTCCATAGTTGTATTGAATGACTAGTTTTGTACGCAGAACAGTTTTGTTTGTGATTGCAAGAAAGGTCATCTGGGAAAAACCACAACCAAAGAACGTTGGGTCGCCTCGGTGATACCAGCCGTGGGGTAAATTTACCCACAATGACATATTTTATACTATATTATTTTTTTATCTATACATATAAATAAAATTGGAGTGTCTGTTTGTAATATTAAAATAACCGCTTTTTACTAAGTGCATTTGGATGTATACACGTTACCTATACCGAAACAACATTTTTTACAATTTTTGTCTGTCTGTCTGTCTGTCTGTCCGTCCGTCCGTCTGTCTGTCTGTCTGTCTGTCTGTCTGTCTGTCTGTCTGTCTGTCTGTCTGTTTGTTCCGGGTAATCTCTGAAATGGCCCGACCGATTTTGACGGGAATTTCACTGGCAGATAGCTGATGTAACAAGGAGTAACATAGGCTACTTTTATTTTAGAAAAAAATTGGATCTCTCGAAAAAAAATTAAAACCAATGTTGCAGCGCTGCGCCTGATTAAAGTTTGATAGCAACAATCTGCAATGCGTCCCGCGGGATCATAACGCGAGCAGGCTGTTACCAACGGCTGAGTCTTTGTTAAATACCACGCGGACGAAGTCGCGGGCAACAGCTAGTACTATATATATTTTAGTACTGTGACCCTGTGAATTGTCTTTTGAATTTAAATAGTATTTAAAGGGTGTTACCTACTTAATATTATAAAGCGGTTTGTGAGTTTGGATGTATGGAGTAATCTCCGGATCTACGGAACCGATTGTGAAAATTCTTTCACTTACAAGAAGCTATATTATCCTCGAGTACTATAGACTATGTTTCATCCAGGCCAGAAGCTGGAATAATATGTACCTATTGTGCTTAAACAGCATATAATTTAAAAAGAATGTCTCCAACGAAAGACTCTCGATTCCACGTTAATTCGATACGATTCCATGAAATTACTATACAGGTGTAACAACATTATAAAGTGACATTTTTGGTGATGAATATATATGCTTAAAACTGAAAAAAGTTCCCTAAGGAACAATGGCTGAAATTACCATACGAACTAAACAAAAATTAAGTAGGTAATAAAATTTTCGACAACCCTATATCGTCTCCCTACTAGATAAATGCAACGCTACTGACGAATAATAGGGATGGAATCCTACCAAATGGTAGGTTTTCGTTGATAACAAAAGTCGTACACATCGCCTGGCACAGTAGCAGTTTCTTGAGCATGGCAACACTCGCGAATGACCGCGAAACAGGTTAGGTTTAAGGTTATCACAACAAAAAGATAATAAGAACAACTGTCATGTACATATATATAAAATAGTATATACGTCTTCGCGTGGTGCTTGAATGTGTGTGTAATAATGCATGAGTTGCTCACATTCATAATAGTTTTGCATGAACTTTTTAATAACTCTTCTTCAAATATCAATATATATAATGTTAAAGTGTAGCGAGTGTGCGCCTCGCATGGCAACACACTGGAGCTTACTTTTTTATTTTTATTTTTTGTAAAAATAATGGATTAAAAAAAATTACAAGCCCGCTGAGTTTCTTGCTGGATCTTCTCAGTTGAGGTCGCGTTCCGATCCGGTTGTAGAGTTAAGGAAAAAAATGTAATGACAATTTGTAAGTGCCACCGTAGGCCTATACGAAATAAACGATTTGACTTTGACTATAATGGATATGTATTAGGACGACCAACGATAAGCAATCGACCAGCGATAATAAAAAAAATACCTAAAGCGATACAACACCATAAAGTTAGTATAATCTAGTAGTAGTAATAGTATCGGATTAGGTACTTTTTTAATACATCGAGACATCCAATGCAGAATGCTAATATCGCAAAACACTAAATTACACCGTAAAGATGTCCAAATTTTTCGTAAAAAAATAAAAACCATTGACATTTTGAATTTCGCGCCCTGACCCTGAGATTCCTCCTTAAGTGTAACCTTTGCTCAAAGTTTCCTTGACCGCCCCCTTACAGCCTGTATATTCGGATGTATATGTTAATGGACTAACACGATACCTCCTAATCTATTCGTTGCTGTGGTTTTCCTATGACGACCTCGTACACAACCAGTTCTTGAAACGCTATTGCTAACATGACGTGCGAACGTACATAGTTAAAATTATTATAAATAAATAATAATAGTTACCGTTTCAACCGTGCAGTTTTGTTAAGATTATTATATATTTTACACAAGCTGTGTGTGAAAAAATGTATTGGATGTTTCGTTTATCAGTTTTGTGTGTATGCGGTGAGTTGATAAATAAAATTGTTATACGGAATTTTGTGCTGATTACGTATAGTTGTGGGATGACGAGCACGGGACGGAAGTCGTGACGTGAACGACCACAGACCAATAAGAGATAAAGTTGAACGGCCTCGCGATAAGTGATGACACCACAGTGGCTGTCGATTCACGCTGGACGCGAGTGGCGGAGGATCCGGGATACGGGGAAGTCCAGCAGTGGACGTCGAAAAAAACTAGAAATAAATATATCAATAATAGTAGTAGCCTTTAAAATTCGATATAAAAGAATTCTTGATACATATTTGGGGTCGAGTCACCTTCGTCCGTAGGAGAATTAAGTACCCTCGAGATACCCCACACGTGACCCTGGGTGGTGCCAACTAGGTGACAACTCTACTGGTGGTAGACTTCGGCCGTGGTTAGTCACCACCCACTGAACAAAGCCATGTCGCCAAGCGGCCTAGCCGTGTTCCGGCATGATGTTCAGTGTTGCCATTCATGGATGGCGGGTCAGATCAGTTGCGCTGCATGTGCCTAGTGAATGTAGTGTCTCGATCTACTGCCGCCTTCCTACCTAGGCAAGTATGCTCCATCGTAGATCTCATCGTCACTTACCATCAGGTGAGATCGAGATCAAATACTTGCCTATAATGTATATAAAAAAAAAAAACTAATGATGAAAATAACTGTCTGACAGACAACCCACAGACTATATCATTAGCTCTCAAGATTTGAAATTTTGAGAATATATTCTTTGAGTACCCCAGAGGTGCACGATGAAGGATTTTTGAAAATTCAATCCCTAAGGAATTCAAATAATATTTAATTGGAAATCGTAACAATGAAACACATACATACATTACATAATTATACAAAACAAATCTATACATTTAAAAAAAGACTAGAAAAGCTTACCTATTTAATATTTACAAAGAGTGTAAACAATTTGGCCCATGCGGTAGCGTAGCGAAGACGCTGGCCGCATTTCCTCGCTGAATAGCCAAAGCTGCTCGCTGAGCGAGGAAACGCGCAGCCCTTGGGTCGCCGGTTGCGTCGACCAATCTTCCTGATACATCTATACTCTATACAAGTTCTGTTTGTAATATTAAAATAACCGCTTTTTACTAGTGTGCATTTGGATGTATACACGTTACCTATACCGAAACATTTTTTAAATTTTTTGTCTGTCTGTCTGTCCGTCTGTCTGTCTGTCTGTCTGTCTGTCTGTTTGTTCCGGCTAATCTCTGAAATGGCTGGATCGATTTTAACGGGAGTTTCACTGGCAGATAGCTGATGTAACAAGGAGTAACTTAGGCAACTTTTATTTTAGAAAAAAAAATAGGATCTCACGAAAAAAAATTAAAACCAATGTTGCAGCGCAGCGCCTGATTAAATTTGATAGCAACAACCTGCAATGCGTCCCGCGGGCTCAGAATGGGTGAGCAGGCTGTTGTCAACGGTTGTCTTTGTTAAATACCACGCGGACTAAGTCGCGGGCAACAGCTAGTTTTGTATAAAAAAAAACAAATTTGGGGTCAATGTCTGTATACAGATTTTTTTAAAGTTACGTTCAGGCACAACTCTATAATTATAGTAATTAATAAACTGGTACCTACTTATTATTCCAGTGACGTCATCCACACTGAGGCCCCCCTCTGCCATCGAAGATCACGATAATTCTTGCAGGTAATTATGAGGTCCCATTGGAATTAGGACCTTCATGACCATATTGATTTTTTATAATTACGCGAATACTACACATTGAAAAAGACAACAGATCCTCGCAAAAGAGCACCGATTCCGACCAAGGATGGATGATACGTGAGGCTATTGAAAAAAATAAAACATCCTAATTTCAATAGGGAAGATGACTGGGTGCTACCACCGACCTGGGATTAAATCCAAAAACCAAGCGCACCATTGCAAGACCTCAAGCCACTGAACACTTTCTGCATAGTTCGGACCACAAGCAACAACTAAATATGAGGGTACCCCAGTTCAAACTATGACACTAGGAAGGTAAACACCTCAGTCCTCCCGTGACCTGAACAGCCCAATCGTCGGGAACGTAAAAACATAAAATAAACGCGATAAAATCCGTAAAATTCGTTTTATTTCAATGCGTAGTATTCGCGTAAATATAATAAATCAATATTTTATATGATGCGTGCCCAACCTAGCTTGTGGGGGTGGCTATGTCCAGCTGTGGACAACACGAGGCTGATGATGATGATGATTTTTGGGGTCGAGTCACCTTCGTCCGTAGGAGAATTAAATACCCTCGAGATACCCTACACGTGACCCTGGGTGGTGCCAACCAGGTGACAACTCTACTGGTGGTAGGCTTCGGCCGTGGCTAGTCACCACCCACTGAACAAAGCCATGTCGCCAAGCGGCCTAGCCGTGTTCCGGCATGATGTTCGGTGTTGCCATTCATGGATGGCGGGTCAGATCAGCTGCGCTGCATGTGCCTAGTGAATGTAGCGTCTCGATCTTCTGCCGCCTTCCTACCTAGGCAAGTATGCTCCATCGTAGATCTCATCATCACTTACCATCAGGTGAGATCGAGATCAAATACTTGCCTATAATGTTATAAAAAAAAAAAAAAAATGACGATATCTATTTCCAGTGTCGATGAGTTCCAGTGCTCTGATGGCTCCTGCGTGGGGGCGCTGGCGTGGTGCGACGGCGTGCACGACTGTCCGGACGGGAGCGACGAAGCGAGATGCGGCATCAGGTTAACATCGTAAGTAGCCTTCTCTTTATCTTTCTTCATAGGCTTCTTTCCAGCCTTCTTTCTAGCTTTCCTCCTAGCTTCTTCTTAGCCTTCTTTCTGACCTCCTTCCTAGACTTCTTTACAGCTTTCCTCCTAGCTTATTCTTAGCCTTCTTTCTGACCTCCTTCCTAGACTTCTTTATAGCTATCTTCCTACCCTACTGCCGAACCATCTTACTAGCTTTCTTACCAACGTTTTTTCTTGGCCGTCTGTCTAGTCAGTTTTAGATGATATAATCTCCGCAGCTGCAAATTAATCTAATGTACTAAGCTGGAGCAACGGGACGGGCGTCCGCTCCTCACCGTCCCGTACTTACCAAAGCATTGATATTTATTTTTCAGGAAAGATTTAATGCACAATGCTACTGCACTGCGCAGGAGTAAGAGACAGGATGATTGTGAGTGAGTATTTTTTTTATGGGACTAGGCCCGCCACACACTCCCACCACTGCTACTCCTGTAAGCCAGGATCTACAGAGTGTCCAATGAAGACACCGAGGTTTGACCCTCGGCGAGTCCCGGGATAAAGTTAATTGTCTTGGAATCCGCACGAATTTAATCGAAAGATAAAAATAGGAGCATCCTAATTTCAATAGGGAAGATGGCTGGGTGCTACCCCCGACTTGGGATCCAATCTTCTATACATATAAATAAAATTGGAGTGTCTGTTTGTAATATTAAAATAACAGCTTTTTACTAATTGCATTTAGATGTATACACGTTACCTATACCGAAACCACATTTTTTACAATTTTTGTCTGTCTGTCTGTCTGTCTGTTTGTTCCGGCTAATCTCTGAAATGGCTGGACCGATTTTGACGGGACTTTCACTGGCAGATAGCTGATGTAACAAGGAGTAACTTAGGCTACTTTTATTTTAGAAAAAAAAAATAGAATCTCACGAAAAAAAAATTAAAACCAATGTTGCAGCGCAGCGCCTGATTAAGTTTGATAGCAACAACCTGCAATGCGTCCCGCGGGCTCAGAATGGGCGAGCAGGCTGTTGTCAACGGTTGTCTTTGTTAAATACCACGCGGACAAAGTCGCGGGCAACAGCTAGTAATTAATATAATTAAATCCAAAACCAAGCGCACCATTACAACATCTTAACACGTTCGCTGCAGCAGCGCTGGAACTAAACTTTCTGCAAGTGTGGTACGAGACAAATACTGCCCGTATATAAGTACTGCCTGTATCTAAGTTCCATTTAAGGGGGAAGCGCAAGGTCAGGGCGCGAAATTCAAAATGTCAATGGTTTTTAAAGCGATATACAATACTCCAAAGTTAGTAAAAGTAGCGGTTTTTACAAACCTTGGAGTACTGTATTGCTTTGGTTATTTTTTTAAGCAAACTTAATACATCGAGACATCCAATGCAGAATGCTAATATCGCAAAAAACTAAATTACATCGTAAAGATGTCCAAATTTTTCGTAAAAAAACAAAAACCGTTGACATTTTGAATTTCGCGCCCTGACCTTACGCTTCCACCATAATAAAAATAATACGAGGCACATTCCGGAAGCCGCTTGTAACATTGTTGACGATTCTAGATCCTTCTTCATAGATCGATAGGGGACCATGGACTCGACAATGCATTTTTGTTTCGAGAAGCTTCGATGACTATTTCTCGAGTTATGGATATCGATAACTCGAGAAATAGTCATCGAAGCTTTGACACATGGGGTTTTGGGGTCGAGTCATCTTCGTCCGTAGGAGAATTAAGTACCCACGAGATACCCTACACGTGACCCTGGGTGGTGCCAACCAGGTGACAACTCTACTGGTGGTAGGCTTCGGCCGTGGCTAGTCACCACCCACTGAACAAAGTCATGTCGCCAAGCGGCCTAGCCGTGTTCCGGCATGATGTTCGGTGTTGCCATTCATGGATGGCGGGTCAGATCAGTTGCGCTGCATGTGCCTAGTGTATGTAGCGTCTCTTATCTACTACCGCCTTCCTACCTAGGCAAGTATGCTCCATCGTAGATCTCATCGTCACTTACCATCAGGTGAGATCGAGATCAAATACTTGCCTATAATGTAATAAAAAAAAAAAAAAAAAAAAAAAAAACGTAACATTGTTATATTTGTTTGTTCACAGCAGGGTAATATGGACCTGTGAGGAGGGGGGCTGCATATGGTTTTACAGCTGCATAGATTTGGACAGAAGTGTAAGTACCCACTTACCGTATACAGTGTGATTCAGAAACGGTATATTAAGTAATAGTTATAATACTAGCTGCGCCCCGCGGTGTTACCCGCGATTATAACGTATGTCCTTTTCCTCTGTCCTTTTGCAAATGGACGTTCCTGTATGCTATACCATAGGAACAGTGCATTTTCCGGGATAAAAATTTGCCTATGTCATTTTCTGACCGCTAAACTACCTCTACCTATGCAAGAAATCATGTCGATCCTTTGCTCTATGAAAAATTAAAACAAATCTTTCCCACGGGAACTATACATTTTACCGGGATAAAAAGTAGCCTATTCCAGACTATAATCTATCACTGTGCCAAATTTCATCCAGATCCGTTCAGCAGTTCTGGCGTGGTTGAGTAACAAACATCCATCCATCCATCCAAACTTTCACATGTATAATATTAGTGGGATTTCAGTACTTGAACGGCTCAAGCAAAAAATACTATAAAAGTGAAGACCATCAAAAACTCAAATGTCCAGCTAACTTTACAACGTGCAACGCTAAAAAGTTGTGTCGGAAGCAATCGGAGACTCTTGCCTGGATGTGCGAAAGACTGGAGTAAGTACCTGCAAATATCCTGGACAGGGCGGGCTATCCACGACTACCGACGACCTGGTTTGCATAGTGGGTACGACCCTGCTTTCTGCGACGAGTGTTCCAATCCTGGTTGGCACAAACTTTGTGCGATGAGCACGAATGGTTGTTCTCGAGTCATGGATGTTTAATATCTATATAAGTATAATATACTGAGTTCGACCTCAGTCCATTGTACAGTACCCATAATACAAGCGAAGATTTTCTTCATATTATTAGTACCGAGGATCCTGGGTTCGAGTCCCGGTAGAGGCAAATTTTGTGTGTTGAGCACGAATGTTTGTGCCCAAGTCATGGACTTTCGAGATATATATATATATATATATATATATATATATATATATATATAAGTACCTAACTATGTTGCACTGGGATCGCCCCCAGTCGAGTGTACGGTACCCATACGCGTGCTTAGCTTGGGTCCGTACAGGGCCCCAAGTCTGCCAACACAATCGTTTCATAATCGAACAGCAACGGCATAGTAACTGTCACATTAGAAAGATATCCCATTCAATATCTGTCAAAAGTAACAGTTACTATGCGATTGCTGTTCGATTCTTCTCGCCCGTTCTTCTCCATAGGAACGGCGTTCCGTACGGGTGGTAAAGCAGTAGCATAATGTTTATGTAACTTGACGATTCATAAGTACTGTACAATAATGGTTTACATGAATAAAAAATATTCTGATTCTGATTCTGATTATGACTCGATTGTGCTAGCAGACTTGGTGCCCAGGTGGTGTGTTCGTCTGGCGATATTTTCATTACTTATTAAACAGGCAGAAGGACGGCTGCGTGTTACCTCCTTATCCGGAGCACGGGCGCTATACAGTGGGCAACAGGCCAGATGCCGTCCCGGGCAATGGCTTTGGGTCTCTTCAGCTCACTGTGACCTGCGACGATGGCTATGGTGTCATTGGTCAGAGCTCCGTGTTTTGTGTACAAGGAGAATGGTATGCAGACGTACCCAAATGCGAACGTGAGTATCATATAAGTGTTGCGCTGTGGTTGTTAAGGATGGAGTACCGCAAGGAGCACGATTGGGTCCCGTGTTTTAAATTAGTGTTGAAGAAAAAAGTACCATAATCTAAATAAATGTAAAGACTTAAAGTCGTGCAATTACTTACTTGGAAATATATTTTTTTATATCCGAAAACTACTATATGAGGCTTAACAATAATAGCGTAAAATATTTCAAGGGATCCATTGGTAGGCTTAAAAGTCACATTCTCGAAAAATTAAACAACTTATTTAAAATGTTAATAAAAACACTACCACACTAAGCGCGGGGTGACACTGTTGCTGGCTCGTTTTCTCACAGAAAAATCAAACACTGTACACACATATATGTTTTACTAGCTGTTGCCCGCGACTTCGTCCGCGTGGTATTTAACAAAGACTCAGCCGTTGGCAACAGCCTGCTCGCGTTCTGATCCCGCGGGACGCATTGCAGATTGTAGCTATCAAACTTTAATCAGGCGCAGCGCTGCAACATTGGTTTTAATTTTTTTTCGAGAGATCCAATTTTTCTTTTCTAAAATAAAAGTTACTCCTTGTTACATCAGCTATCTGCCAGTGAAATTCCCGTCAAAATCGGTCCAGCCATTCCAGAGATTACCCGGAACAAACAGACAGACAGACAGACAGACAGACAGACAGACGGACAGACAGACAGACAGACAAAAATTGTAAAAAATGTTGTTTCGCTATAGGTAACGTGTATACATCCAAATGCACTTAGTAAAAAGCGGTTATTTTAATATTACAAACAGACACTCCAATTTTATTTATATGTATAGATACATAAACTTGATTGTTACCACCTACTTGTTAACCCCTTAAAATATTTTACACAAGGCTCTGTAACCATATCATAAAAATCCACTGTTTCTTTTCAATGAAACCAGGCCAGGAATGGTTCTAGTGTTCTATCCACAATTGATTCGTTAGATAACCGTAACGACCACTTCATCCGCACCACAAGCTAGGCAGATGGTACTGCAGACGCATTCAGAACAAAAGACAATTGACGTCACAATCCCGAATTGCGCTATAAGAGTTTTCGGAGCAAGTAACATATGTACAAGATGCCGATAATAACCGTCGGGGTATAGCGGCCGCCCCGCCAGGCATACCACCCGCCTGGCTGGAAGATCTTCCCTTTTCCGCTAAACAACGTTATAGAATATACTTGTTTATTTACAGGTTTCTGCAAACTCGACAGCCATCATAGTGTAAGTTACAACTGCCTCGTCTCGGGCTCGATCGAGGGTGAACGGAGTTGCAACGTGTACGAGCCTGTGGGCACCGTCGTGAGGCCCGAGTGCAAGGCGCCCAACTACTACTCGACCTACTCGCTGCCCATCATGAGGTGCATGGACGGCGGCTGGAACCAAGTCGTCACCTGCATACCAGGTTCGACCGAGAACTGGGCGTCAAATGCGAGATTAAGTTTTTATTTAGTGTATGGAGAACTGAATGTTTTTAACGCTGTCCGCTAGAGGCGCTGGTCAATTTGCCATACAATGTGTGTAAATACGTAAACTACCTATGAACTATACAGTTAGCTTACTAGTAATCTTGCACTTGACGTACTGGACGCTATCTCTCTTGCACTTGACGTACTGGACGCTATCTCTCTTGCACTTGTCGTAGTTGAAGCTATCTCTCTCCGTCGAGTATTTACTGAATGGAGCCGCCTACAGCCAACTTCTTTACTAAACTTTTGCAGCCAATTTTTGAGGGACGAGGGGTAAAGTTTGTAGCGACCTTCTCAACCTCGCCACAAGCGACACAGATAGTGCTGCAGACGCATTCAGAACAATAGACAATTCTCAATACAATCCTGAATCGCGCTATGAGAGTTTTCGGAGCACGTAACATATATACAAGATTGTGATTAGGATTAAAGATATTGATTTCTTATCTCAACGCGAATACAACACATTGAAATGAAACTAATATTATGGATTTTATCGCGTTTATATTTTGGTTTTACGTTCCCGACGACGTTTCGGCTGCTTCACAGCAACTATGGTCACGAGAAGACTGAGGTGTTAGACGTCCTAGTGTCATAGTTTGACTGGGGTACCCTCATATTAAGTTGTTGCTTGCGGTCCGATCTACGCAGAAAGAGTTTTATTTCGAGGTTTAAAGAGATAAACAAATTAATATTAGTGGATTTGTTTGTTTGTAAGTACAGGAATTATGAGCTCTGGGCTCCGACTTCAAACACCAAGTTGGGCAACTCGTTGTGGTTGACGTTCGTAGTGATGAGATGAATGATGCATTTCCTCTCCGCCTTCTCCCCAGATTGTGGCAAAGTGACCCCCGTGGGGGACATCCTGGTGGCAGGGGGGGTCCGAGCGATGAAGGGGGAGCTGCCGTGGCATGCCGGCATTTATAAGAAGACCACCACACCGTACATGCAGATCTGCGGGGGGTCGCTCGTCAGCAACACCGTCGTGATCTCTGGTAAGCGCACCTTTGTCTAATACAGGGTTTCCCAACCTTTTTCGGCATGGTGCCCCGGATTATAAAAAAAAATCATGCCCCCCCCCCCTATGTTTTTCGTCATTGCTTCAATAAAAAACACAAATTGTTTTTACGTTATTTATTTCACACGATTTATTATTTATTAATGGAAAGTTTGCGCCTGCATTTTTTTAACCAGTTGGCCGATATCAGGTTCTGTTTTTGACAGAGCTATCATCAAATCATACACTTCATGCCCCCCCTAAGATCTCTACGCCACCCCGGGGGGGGCACGCCCCACCGGTTGGGAAGTCCTGGTCTAATATATGTTGTGTCATATAGGTTTACATAAGGTGTAACAATAATCTATACTTATATACTAATATTATAAATGTGAAAGTATGGATAGATGGATGGATGTTTGTTACTCTTTCACGCCCGAACGGCTGAAAGGATCTGGATAAAATTTGGCACAGAGATAGATTATAGCCTGGAATCGCACAAAGGCTACTTTTAATCGCGGGTAACACCGCGGGGCGCAGCTGGTATTGTATAATATGTTAACAGTGCCAACAGTAGGTTATAAACATAATATTCCCAAAGAAATAATTATAGTATATCGGGACAAACCGAGGCCTTCTCTCAGCTATAATCGAAAGATGTGTGAAGTCCGCCAACCCGCACTGGCCCAGCGTGGTGGACTATGGCCCAACCCATCTCCCGTTGAGGCAAGATTAGTGACCCACAATAGAACATTAAAAGGGCTAATATTATGAGTTTTTACATTAACATGATCGTATTGATTTCTTATATTTACACGAATACTACACATTGAAATAAAACTAATTTTACAGTTTTTATCGACCATGGCCATGGTTGCCGTAAAGCAGCCGAAACGTCGGGAACTTAAAAATCTGTACTATTAGTTATATTTCAATTAATATGATCCGTTAAGGTAATAAGTACACATTGATATCTTTTTTTTTTTATTACATTATAGACAAGTATTTGATCTCGATCTCACCTGATGGTAAGTGAGGATGAGATCTACGATGGCGCATACTTGCCTAGAAGGCACCTGTTCACTCTCGACTTGAAAACACCCAGATTGTATTCAACGGGGAACAAACTCTTAAATTTTTTTACACTTGTTACTCAGATATAATCTGGTAAGAGTCTGAATCCATGGGTCGGTGAAGCCTACCCACTGGTACCCTACATGTGCATGACCCAACATGCATTTGGCTGACTTTAGTTTGTATATCCTTGAAATAAATATTATTTTAGGGATTTTTGCGTTCCCGCCGTTTCGGCTGCTTTACAGCAACCATGGTCACGGGAGGACTGAGGTGGTTGACGTCCTAGTGTCATAGTTTGACCGGAGTACCCTCATGTCCAGTTGTTGCTTGCTTGTAGTGTTATTTCAATGTGTATGCGCTTAAATATAAGAAATCAGTTTGTATATCCATCTTCAGCTGCCCACTGCTTCTGGACGGACATAGCCAAGCAGCTGCCCGCCACCGACTTCGCAGTGGCTGTCGGGAAACTGTACCGACCTTGGCACAACGAGAGAGACGTCGACGCGCAGAAGTCTGATGTAACTAGTTAAAGTCTAAGTCAAAGTCAAATCATTTGTTTCGTATAGACCTACGGAGGATCTTACAGATTGTCATTTACATTTTTGTTTTTTTAATTGTAAATTGCTTCCAACTTGTCTCACATTTGGTATTTTGGGGTCGAGTCACCTTCGTCCGTAGGAGAATTAAATACCCTCGAGATACCCTACACGTGACCCTGGGTGGTGCCAACCAGGTGACAACTCTACTGGTGGTAGGCTTCGGCCGTGGCTAGTCACCACCCACTGAACAAAGCCATGTCGCCAAGCGGCCTAGCCGTGTTCCGGCATGATGTTCGGTGTTGCCATTCATGGATGGCGGGTCAGATCAGCTGCGCTGCATGTGCCTAGTGAATGTAGCGTTGCGATCTACTGCCGCCTTCCTACCTAGGCAAGTATGCTCCATCGTGGATCTCATCGTCACTTACCATCAGGTGAGATCGAGATCAAATACTTGCCTATAAAGTAATAAAAAAAAAAAAAAAAAAAGAACTTTACACAATTAGTTTTCTTCTCGTTAAAGAGAAGATTATTTATAGTGAACAAATCAACAACTTTAACGAGTGCATTGTTCACATCGTCATAATTTACCAACTGTCCCTTGAGTTGAAATAGCAGTGAAGTGTCATATCAACGCTTACGTATCCCAGAAGGGTTAGCCAATCTTGGTGTGATGACCACGAATGTTTGTCACCAAGTCCTGGAGGTGCTGGACGTCAAGTGCAAGATTATTCGTAAACTAACCGTATACTGCATAGTGTACGTATTTAGATACTCTGCATTGCGATTTGAAGGATCTTAATACTGTCCGCTAGAGCCGCTGTTTAATTTCCCATACTATGTGTCCAAATACGTTGGAGCGACGTCTTCCATCTCACGTGCTACATAGATGGCGCTGCAGACGACATGCAGAACAAATGACGGTTCTCCTTACAATCCTGAAACGCGCTATAAGAGTTTTCGGAGGACGTAACATATATACAAGATCCCGACAACAACCCCTGGCTGGAAGATCTTCCCTTTGCCGCTAAATCGTAAACTTTGAACTTCACAGTTCGCTTACGAATAATCTCGCACTTGACGTACTGGTTTGAGTCGCATCAATAGTTCAAGGTAGGAGACTAGTCGTTATACCAAGTGTATAATATGATTTAACAAAAAACAGGTGCAATCCATCCACTTGCCCAAGCACTTTCGGGGTGCTGCAACTAACTTCCAGGAAGACATAGCCATCGTGGTGGTGGCCACCGCCTTCGAGTACAAGACCTATGTGCGGCCGGTGTGCCTCAGCTTCGACGTCAACTTCGAGAGATGGCAGCTGCAGGCGGGCAAACTGGGCAAGGTATGGGAAGGTGCAGTGGGGTAGCTATGCAATAAAGGGCCCGGGCGAGAATAAAATTTGGGCCCTATTTCAAAATAAATCGAGAAATTAGAAATTAAATCTAATCCAGTGCTCACAATAGTTTATCGGGATCTATGATGAAGGATCATAAGGCAAATATCCGACACAAATATTATAGTTGGCATGCCATTATAGCCGTGTTGCACCCTGTTATGTTTAAGTTCTAGAGGTGGGAGAGTGTATGTGATTAATGTTCGAGCCGGTATATAACAATTTTGAACGTTATTCATGGAGGCTCAGGGGCCCTTGAGCTTGGGGGCCCTTGAGCACTGCCCCGTCAAGCCCCACGGTAGCTACGCCACTGGTGCGGTGTCGTCTGATGAGCACATGATGGTGATTTATATGTTGATGTTTTACCTACAACAACCTCTTCCTGTATATACCTACAACAACCTTTTTTTTTAACAGAGTACCCATTGAGTTTCTTGCCGGCTCGTCAGTGGAACCAACATTCCGAACCGATGCTAACTTTTGTCCACGTCATTCGTCCATCGTCTACCAAATGTCTAAAATTAATCAATCGACATGCTTTCGACACTCCACTGAAGCGTTTATAAATTAGCAGAATTGAGCCCCAGGGCTTAAGTCTTTCGCTATATGTCGTTAAGTATTATTGTCGGTGCCCTAGGTGGCCGGCTGGGGGCTGACCGGGGCGAACGCGGCTGCGTCCCCGGTGCTGAAGACCACGGAGCTTCCGTACGTCGACATCGATCAGTGTTACGAATCCTCGCACGCCAGCTTCAAGGCGTACATCACTAGCGACAAGATTTGCGCAGGATACATCAATAATGGTAATTGTATATTGAGTACATATATTTACGCGAATACTACACATTGAAATAATACTAATTTAGCGGGTTTTATTGAGTTTATTTTATGTTCTTTAAGTTCCCGACGTTTCGGCTGCGTTATAGCAACCATGGTCGCGGGAGTACTGTGGTGTTTGACGTCCTAGTGTCATAGTACTAGTGACTACAGTTCAAACTATGAGAATACGACTAGGATGTCGTTCCTAAGATTTACCCCATATATCCAAACTAACAAACTATACCACTTTATAATAGACTAGCTGTTGCCCGAGACTTCGTCCGCGTGGTATTTAACAAAGACAACCGTTGACAACAGCCTGCTCACCCATTCTGAGCCCGCGGGACGCATTGCAGGTTGTTGCTATCAAACTTAATCAGGCGCTGCGCTGCAACATTGGTTTTAATTTTTTTTCGTGAGATCCTATTTTTTTTCTAAAATAAAAGTAGCCTAAGTTACTCCTTGTTACATCAGCTATCTGCCAGTGAAAGTCCTGTCAAAATCGGTCAAGCCATTTCAGAGATCAGCCGGAACAAACAGACAGATTAATGTAGATTATTACGAAAAAATATGTAGGTACAGGGCGACGAGAGGGATGCAGATGTAATTATAATGGGCCATAACCTAACCTAACTTTTTTTTATCAGATACCGCGCTCTGTAAAGGCGACAGCGGAGGCGGGCTCGCCTTCCCCGAGGTGGAGCAAGGCATAGAGCGGTACTACCTGCGAGGCGTCGTGTCCACCGCCTACAGAGACGAGAACCTGTGCAATGCGAACACACTTACCACATTCACACTGATCACGGAGCACCAGAATTTCATCAATCTATACATATAAATAAAATTGGAGTGTCTGTTTGTAATATTAAAATAACCGCTTTTTACTAAGTGCATTGGGATGTATACACGTTACCTATACCGAAACAACATTTTTTACAATTTTTGTCTGTCCGTCTGTCTGTCCGTCTGTCTGTCTGTCTGTCTGTCTGTCTGTCTGTCTGTTTGTTCCGGCTAATCTCTGAAATGGCTAGACCGATTTTGACGGGACTTTCACTGGCAGATAGCTGATGTAACAAGGAGTAACTTAGGCTACTTTTATTTTAGAAAAAAAAAATGGATCTCACGAAAATAAATTAAAACCCAATGTTGCAGCGCAGCGCCTCATTAAGTTTGATAGCAAAACCCTGCAATGCGTCCCGCGGGCTCAGAATGGGCGAGCAGGCTGTTGTCAACGGTTGTCTTTGTTAAATACCACGCGGACGAAGTCGCGGGCAACGGCTAGTAATTACATATAACAAGTACCTCGTTAATGGCCGACGCCGGCCGCCTGGGGCCCGTGGCCCGTAAGAATATGTCTTCCATCTTCTTCTTTGATTAGTAGTACGGTTGGTTAATATAGGCCAGGGATTCCCAAAAAAGGTTTTTTTTCTTTTAATTTTGTACGAAACGTCACATCAACAAGCAAGTGTTAACATCCCTATTTTAAAAAGAGTATCATTTAAATATTATAGTCACTATTTATATTTCCCGCGCTAGAAGTTTAGTTTTAGCAAATCTGCACTGGAATGAGTGTGCTGTGTATTTTCTTTTTCTATGGCCATCATACTCTATGCTCGGGAGGTTTTTTGGGAGATCTATATAGATACATCTTCATGCAGTGTTGCCAACCCTACTGTTTTAACAGTATATTTACTATTTTGTCATCAACACCCCTGCTTTCTGTCTTAGTCCATATTTATACTTTTTTTTTTTAACTTACACTTACTTTTGTAACTTACAAAAAAAAAAAAAATTTCATCTTTCTTTTGAAAGTAATAATATTTCTCTTGACAACACCGATTCTAATATAAATGTCGAATTTTTCAAATATCACGATAGATGTCAGTCCTGTCTACTCGTAAAGTGGGGTAGGTGCGAATAGAAAATACCAGTTTAGCTGGAAGATCTTCCAGCCAGGCGGGTGGTATGCCTGGAGGGGTGGCCGCTATGCCTCGACGGTTATTGTCGGGATCTTGTATATATGCTACTTGCTCCGAAAACTCTTATAGCGCGATTCAGGATTGTGATGACAATTGTCTATTGTTCTGAATGCGCCTGCAGTGCCATCTGTGTAGCTTGTTGTGCGGTTGAAGTGGTCGCTACGCCAGCGTTAGAAATAGAAAAAAAACGAGTTTAGGTAATTGTGACGATTAGCGGAAGGAGTTTATTCAAAAGATAAATATCACTATTCATCTTCTGATAAAACTCCTTCCAGAAAGAAAAGCGCTTTGGTTAAATACTAACGAATGTTCTAGGATAGCCTGTAAGATGTAAGATTTACTATTTTCTACTGTTTTTATATCAGTAATATGCTGCGGTTCAGTTTTTTAGCGTTGGCAACACTGTCTTCATGGGAAGAAATCGATGTTTGATTGGAAACTATTGTATAATTACGAGAGAAATAAATGTTATTGATTGTATTGGAGTTTTCGTTGAACTGACTGGTGGACCTATTCTAACAATATTGTATGTATATATATATCCCATACAATGTCTGTCAAAAGTGACAGTTACTATGCGGTTGCTTTTCGATTATGAATCGATTGTGTTAGCAGACTTGGGGCCCTGTTCGGCGTACATAACACATAACTAAACTAGTTATTCAACACAATTATGCAAAGATGTCGTGTTGATCGTTTAACATATTATTAATTCTATTCGACTAGTCAATTACGATAAGTTTAATAAGTTTTCTGACAGTGTTGTGTTCTGAATAATGTATTCGTTGCTGGGTGTGTTTATTTTTTGTGCGTGCGGTGAGTTTTTGTTAATAATTAATCAATGGCAGGATTTCCAATTTACCGCTCTCTTATTTTTGCTATTCATTATAAAAAAAATGGGATATAGTAATGACAAAAAAAATAACGAAAAAACACTGAAATATATATATTTTTTTTACTTATTTTTTTTTTTTATATATTTTTTTTTTTTTTTCACCTCCAGTTCTGAAATGCCGCCCCCGGAAAAGTGCCGCCCGACCATCCGCCCCCCCCCCCAAGCTACGCCACTGTTTAGAATAATCCAAAGCATTGAACATAGGATTTAAATATTTAAGTATTGTTTTTTAACATTCCACCTACACATATTTTTAACGGTTACTCTGATCGGGTTGGCGCAATGGAAGTGAAGGCATGATATAATACTTATATGTATAGATATTAAACATCCATGACTCGGGAACAAACATTCGTGCTTAGCTTATCACACAAAGATTGTCCCTGCCAGGATTTGTACTCATCCCGAGTGCAGCGTAGGAGGCTGGATCACTACCAACCACTGACCTTTAGTACTTGTATCATGGACGTCAGTGCTACCAACTGATGGACAATAATCTACGAAAAATTCTCTATACATAATTTTATTTCTCTATGGTTTTCACTCTGTTACCTATGGCATCTCCTCGACAAAGTTTGTTTAGAAAAGTGTTCTGAATATTTAATTAAATTATAATTAACATCTCAAGAAGTCTATAATTTTCATCCCAGGGCCCTTGGTATATTTAACAACTGAGTTAATCAGGACGTCAAAGTAAAAAAAATGATATAAGTAACGTCCTTATAAAAATACCGACCATGGAGTTCCTCTATCAGTAAAGCTGTGGATACTTTACTGAGTATATACCGGACATATTGGGAGAACTTGAAAAGTCATGTTATACAATTTTATTACAATTCCCTTCACTCGTGCACGTTAATGAACACACAATGGTTAATATCCCACTAATATTACACATGATTTACCAAACAAACACATTTTTTGGAAGATAAAATAAAATTTACAATTTTTCTGTTTAATTTCCCGCCAAAAATCCCACGCTGTCTTTATTATTTATTCGTCTCAGTAGGAACTTATATGTAATGAATTTGTAAAATAAGTATGGATTTCTTATATTTACGCGAATACAACACACTGAAACGAAACTAATTTTACCAATTTTACCGTGGTTATTTTATGTTAATAATTCACATTTTTAAAGGAACGTACTTTATTTTTAAACTAGCTGCGCCCGGCGGTGTTACCCGCGATAAAAAGTATGAAAAATTAAAACATCTATCCCACGGGAACCATACATTTTACCGGGATAAAAAGTAGCCTATGTGTGATTCCAGACTATAATCTAACTCTGTGCCAAATTTCATCCAGATCCGTTCAGCCGTTCGGGCGTGAAAGAGGAACAAACATCCATCCATCCATCCATCCATCCAAACTTTCACATTTATAATATTAGTATAGATAATATTAGTATAGATTTTTAAATATTTTCAACAGAAAAATAAAAATAAACTTAAAAATGATATGAAAACACACTGTATCATAATGTGCATGTTTTATGAACATAAAATTAACGTGATAAACTTCTTAAATTTCGTTTTATTTCAATAAAGAAGGTACCTAGTACTTACTTAAAGTTTGGTTTTCAAAAACCGTTAAACATATACCTACAGCTGAAGCCGGAATCTATTTTTAATATGATTTTGATCATTTCAATAATATCATAGCACGATAACTCGAATTGTATTTTAATTCATATTGTTATAATATTTTGATTGGTTTTTAATTGTTTGTGATTGGTCAGCCATTTTGTTTTATGAATCAGAATCAGAATCAGAATATTTTTTATTCACGTAGACCATTATTGTACAGTACTTATGAATCGTCAAGTTACAAAAATATTATGCTACTGCTTTACCACCCGTTCGGAATGCCGTTCCTATGGAGAAGAACGGGCAAGAAACTCCATGGTTGCTCTTTTTTTTTTTAAATAGATCTTTTACATTTTTGAGCAATACATTGTTATAGGTATGTGAGAACAATGTAGGAACGGCTAATCAAACTTTAGCAGCAGGTCAAAAAAAAAACAAAAAGTACTAACTAAGTATAAAATTACAGTTAATGGCTACATGGTTCCCTCATTTACAAATTACTTATGTAAATGAAAATAAAAAGGAAGAAGAGAAATACAAAATCTTAATAGTCTGCTCAAACAAGGTCATTTATATTCCTGAGGAGCCGGACCAGCATCCAACCAAGCATTTTTATCCTTAAGATAAGCATCTAGTGTATAGTATGCCTTCTTACATAGCGTACGTTTTATGCACGCTTTGAATTTATTTTCACTAAGTTCGGTAATGTCAGAGTGTATTTTATTATAAAATTTAACACAATACCCCATGAAAGATGTGTGAATCCTTGCTAGTCGAAAGTGTGGTTGATCTAATTTGTTTCTATTTCTTGTATTATAACGATGTTGATCACCGAGCCTTTTAAAGAGAAATAAATTTTTCCTAACATACATAATGTTTTCATAAATATATTGGCATGGTACTGTCAAAATATTAGTTTCCTTAAATAATTCTCTTAGGGATTCGCGACTGCCCAAATTATAGATGGCCCTAATAGCCCGCTTTTGTAAAATGAAAACCGATTCTATGTCAGCTGCTCTCCCCCACAATAGTATTCCATAGGACATAACACTATGGAAGTAGCTGAAATAAACTATTCTTGCGGTGTTCACATCGGTTAGTTGCCGAATTTTCCTAACAGCGTAGGCAGCGGAACTAAGTCGTCCCACTAAGACTCTGATATGAGGACCCCACTGTAACTTAGAGTCGAGCGTTATCCCTAAGAAAACCGTGTCGTTAACAAATTCAAGCTTCTCATTATTCAGTACTACATCGCAATCACTACTTTTGACATTTGGTAAAGAAAACCTTATACATTTAGTTTTCTTGCTATTTAACGCTAAGTTATTAATAGTAAACCAGTTATGTACCTGAAGAATAGTGTCATTTACGTCGTCAAAATTATTTACATGTCGTCCCACTTTAAAAATCAAGGAGGTATCATCAGCAAATAACACTATCTTCATCTTATTTTGAATTATATGCGGTAGGTCATTTATATATACTAAAAACAGGAAAGGACCTAAAATCGATCCTTGCGGAACACCCATTTTTACTGCAGAGCCTAACGATTTAGTACCATTTATAAGAACACTTTGCCGTCTGTCTCCTAAATAAGATTTTACAAGATTAAGAGCATTATCTATAACACCGTAGTGCTCTAATTTAAGTAAAAGGACTTCATAATTGACGCAGTCAAATGCCTTTGAAAGATCACAGAAGACGCCAATAGCATCCTGTGAGTTCTCCCATGCATCATAGATATGCTTTATTAGGGTTACACCGGCGTCGGTTGTGCAACGTCCCTTGGTGAAACCATATTGTTGATCGTGCAGGATGTTATTTGCGTTAAAATGATGTAACATTTGTGTAAGCATTATCTTTTCAAACACTTTACTAAAAACTGGCAAGATAGAAACTGGCCTATAGTTGTTAGGATCTTTACTATTACCGGACTTAAAAAGCGGTATTACTTTACTGTACTTCATTAAATCCGGAAAGACTCCCTGATCTACACATTCATTAAAAATTAAAGCTAAATAAGGGGCTACAGTATCAATAATAGTTCTACATGCTTTCACAGACATTCCCCATAGATCTTCTGTTAGTTTAATTTTTATATCATTGAAAGCTTTAACAATAGTTCGGCCACTAATATGGTCAAACTTGAATTTAACAGGGCAATCAGCTATGTTTTTTTTAAGAAGTGAAATTGAGAGACGGGGGGAGCAGTTCAGAGATTCTGTTGTTTTTACAGGGATGTTAGTAAAAAACATTTCAAACTCCCGTGCTACCTCGGTATCTGAGCATATGAGACCGCGTGGAGTCTCCAGGGTATAATCTGTACTGCGCTGTTTCGTCTTCCCAGTTTCACTGTTAACTATTTTCCAGGTGGCCTTTATTTTATCATCGGCAGATTTTATTATTTTACTAATATAAATGGCTTTAGCTGCCTGACATACTCTCCGAAACATTTTCGAATAATTTGAAACATACTGAGTGAAGGCTGGATCACTAGTCTGGACTTTTAGTTCATAAAGTTCAAATAACTTTTCCCTACTCTTACGAATTCCTCGTGTCGCCCAATCACTAAAAGTAAATTTAGGTTTGATAATTTTAGTTTTGAGTGGGAAAATATTATCAAACTCAGTGTGTACAATTGAAAAAAATTCTGAGTAAAATCTATTAGGATCAAAGTTACAACTGGGAGAACCTAATTTACTATTCAAAATGTTATTATATTTTTGCAAGTTCCCAGCTGTTACAACCCTACCTTTTATTTTTATATTTTTTAAAGTGGAGGTAGAATTGATGGCGATCGTTTGTCCACTATGATCTGATGGTAAATAATTAACAACCGCTTGATCTAAGTATTTACAACTACAAAAGATATTATCGATGCATGTGGCGGAAGTTGAAGTTATTCTAGTCGGTTCAAAAAATACATTTTTCAAATTAAACGATTTAAAAAGGCCTAACAGTCTATCACTATAACAAGTTTGTTCCAAAATATTAATGTTAAAGTCACCACACACTATAATCGACTTCTTACTAACAAAGATTTTTTTCAACACATCTTCCATTACAGTTTCAAATGTATTAAAATTCTGAATGTGTCTGTAAACACTCAGTATGATGTGCTTATCCAGCTCAACACAAGAAATCTCGATAACTTGCTCAATCGAGAGCCCAACTATTTCCTTTCGTTCTCTTGACTTAATATTTTTCCTAATTAATATTAGTGTACCACCATGAAGCCTGGACTTGCGGCTATAACAACTTACGACCGAATAATTTTCATAGTTTATTAACATTTCATGTTCTTTAAGCCAATGTTCGCAAATACAAACAATATCATATCGCATTCTTTCTAAAAATAATTCAATTTCTAATGTTTTGGAAGCAAATCCTTGTATATTCTGATTAAATAATGTTAAAGTTCCAGGCCTCTCTTCCTTCTTATTACAATTATAATCTGTACATTTTTGTGAAACGCCAGAGATACGAGTACTAGGACGTATCTCTATTGTCAGTCTCGGTAGTTTAAACAGTCTATCACAGCATTATTAGAATTACTAGATAATACTGACTCGTCTCTTATTCTAGGCTTTGTTATATTACTTATAACAGAGTTAATATTATAGGCTAACAATGTAGCAATCATGTTTTTAGATTTTTTAGGAAGAAACATTGCTTCCTGAGTAAGTTTAAATCCACTAATAAACTTGTTAGTGTCAAAAAATAAAATATTGTCATTATGACATGATATCGTGTGCATTAAATTATTAATATACTGAATGCACTTATTATGCCCTTCTGAAAGAGAGTCAGAGTAAGGAAAGGCACATAGCATGAGTTTTCCTATATTTAGTTTTAATAAGGTGTCAACACCAACCACAATGTCCCTTTTCCTAATTCCAAAACTATTACCTAATAAAACAATTACAGTGGTTTCGCTATCAATTTCTGCTTGAGCTATTTTGTCTATTAATAAATCGAAAGGCAAGTTATTATAGCAGAAATTAGTTACATTATGACTAAGCTTATTACATAATAGTGAGCCGAAACCTATACCAAAACTATCTGAAAATATCAAAGTTTTGCTTTGACTTTTTTGTTTGGAACATATAACTGGAACACCAACTAGGTATTTAGGAAACTTTAATGGTTTTCGTTAACTCTGTCATTTATATATGTAGTTATCTACTTAGTGCATAGGCTTATAACTTTCACGTCGTTTGGGTAATCATTATACATGATTACCCAAAATGACTTAGTATTAATAATATTGCCAGTAAGAAACGGTACGGTTAAATATATGCCTAGATTTATTTTTCTAGATATGTCTTTTGGGAGTTTAAAATCGCATGGTTCCTATAGAAAACTAAACTAACCAGCCCTTTTTTTAATGTCCCACTGCTGGGCACAAGCCTCCCATCAATTCGAGGGTGATAAGCCATAGTCCACCACGCTGGCCTAGTGCGGGTTGGCGGACTTCACACATCTTTCGCGGGGTTCACTCAGATATGCAGGTGTCCTCACGATGTTTTCCTTCACCGTTTAGCAAGTGATAATCGTGGTTGAAAATGAGATTCGCACATGAAATCTAGAAATCCCAGAGGTGCGAGCCGGGGGGTTTGAACCTACGATCCTCGTTACCGAGGCAAGCGTTCTACAAACTTGGCTATCACTCCTATAGAAAACCACACAGTAATTAGGGACCTTTAATTAATTACATTATTAATTATTCCAGTTTCGGCAACCACATTGAGCTTCGCGGTCGACGATCACTTTTATTCTTGCAGGTAATTGCCATATTTAATAATGATATATGACCGAATTTCAGTCACGGCGGACAATTTCAAAGAGAGAGACTAGCCAACTACGTAGGAGTTATTGTAGGTCACAAGTACGTGCGGAAGCACAGGTACTCTCTCTCTCTCTCTCTCTTCGCTGACTCTTATAGGAAGATTTCACACGAACAGTCTACGTCTGTACGTCCAGTGCGATATTATTCGCAAGCTAACCATTAATTATGTAGCGTACCTACCTCGCTACACTATTTATCCATTACCATACCTTGTTACATTACCAATACCTCAAGAACCATTTGGGCTGGGAGCCACAGCCTCCCGACGTGATCTGAACAGGCAACCATCCGTCTTCTGTTAAATCTTCTGTTAATTTGCAGTGTCAATGAGTTCGAGTGCTCCGATGGCTCCTGCGTGGAGATGGCGACGATGTGCGACGGTGTGAAGGACTGCTTGGATGGGGGGGACGAAGCGAGATGCGGCATTGGATCCTCGTCGTATGTAGTCCGCAATACTTTTCATAGATCCTGGCTAACAGGAGTAGCGGTGGTAAGATCAGGGCCGCTGCCTTGGAGACGTAGAGTCATCATCTCACATATCTTTGCGTATTTATCACATGAAACATTCAGCTTATTGGCGAATGGGCTATGTTTTTGGCAGAAGGGTTTGCTTTCAAAGCTACGTCCAGGGTTATCGGTCTGAGAACTCCACTTACGGGAGAGTAGGATGCTTATATAGCTAAGGCGAGCAACTCAGCTGAGTTCACTACTGGTCGAGACGGCCCCATAGAATCTGCTACCCGATAGAATCAGAAATGAGGAGACCAGTAGACGAACTAAAGTAACCGACATAGCTCAAAGAATTTCAAAGTTGAAGTGGCAGTGGGCGGCACATAGCTCGCAGAACCAATGGCCGTTGGGCCAGAATGGTTCTAGAATGGCGACCACGAGCCGGGAGACGTAGTGTAGGACGGCCCCCCATAAGGTGGCCCGATGATATGACGAGTAGCAGGAATCCGGTGGATGTGAGTGGCGGAGGACCGTGATGTGTGGAAATCGTTGTGGGAGGCCTATGTCCAACAGTGGACGTCTTTCGGCTGATAGAGAGAGAAAATGAGCAGAGATTATTCCCTTGTGTAGTCACTCGCAATATTGTGATATTATTAATTTATTTTTCAGTGACGATTTGCTATTTGGAGATACTGCCTTACACAGAAGCAGAAGACAGACGCAATGTGGGTGAGTAATTTGATAGTTTCCTACGGGAATATGACTACAATAGCCTACTGATGTATATAGGGTAGAGTATGCAGCTAGGATCGCATTCGGAATGTTGCTCTCTCCCTTTCAAAGCTTTGATAGGATTTTTGGAATCTACAATTGTGTTAACATCACAAATTTTGTATACACACACACACTTTTGTCCACCTCATATACATATTAAACATTCAGGACTCGGATACAAGCATTCGTGCTCACCTCTCTAAGTTGGTCCTTACCAGGATTTAAGTCCAGTGCCCAGCAGCAGCACAGAAATTAGGGTCTTTAAGCTAATCAGTATACCTATCGTTTTCGCAATTATATTTCATAGCTGGTAGTATTCCCTACTCTCAATGTTCGCAGTAAGTACGAGTGGCAGTGCCGCGATGGTGGGTGCATCTCGATCGACGGGCAGTGCGACGGGCTGGTGGACTGCGCCGACGCCAGCGACGAGACCCACGCCCTCTGCAGGAAGACGCAGTACGTGTTGGATACTAAACTCCTCACTAGACGGACAAATAAAGCTGTGACTCGCTTGTCATACTCCGTGTGACATGCCCGTGTTATCTTGCTTCATACATCCATCAATATCTTCCTTAATCGTTTACTTTGCTGCCCACACCCACCCCATACCCATCAGTAAGTGGTGACGTAGCACAGTGTTCTTTTTTACCCCAAAAAAGTGGCATCGTTATTTTATTCATGAAATCTACTGAGCTCTGCATTTTTAATGTCAGAACAGAACTCCCGGACTCCAATTCCACACGCATGAAACTTGGATGATCTCAACAACATTTTAAGTCTCTGTCTAATTTTGCTCACTGCGGCGCCCCTGGGACTTGCTCCCGTTGCTCTGTGGTAGCGCGGCATTGGCTGCCCCACACTCATGTGTCTGCTCCCTTTCTGGAGCTCCTCTCGGGCAGCAGTTGGATCTTTCGTCTGCGCCCGCGCACCACACGGCGGCGGAAAGCCACACCCGCCATTGTTCTCAGGGTTCATCCGTAGGACTCGAACCTCTGTCGTGCTCGACCCCGTGTGAGCCCACTCCTGGCACAACCTTTGGAGGAGCTACTCTATATTTTTGACATAACCATAGTAATCATATCGCCAGACGAACACACCAACTGCACGGTACCAAACTAAGCAACCGTTGTATGACGTGTACCGTACTATGGACTGGGGACGATCCCAATAGCAAACATTTGTGCTTATCAATCAAAGTTTGCCTCTTTGGTACAGGAAGCAAGGTTACCATTGAACCAGCCGTGCCATTTGCTTCTACAAAATTTTGTTTTCTTGAAGGTGTCAGCAGAATTGGTTTCGGTGTACGTACGGCGCATGCGTCGACAGCACCGCACCTTGCAACGGTGTGAAAGAGTGCGCAGATAACTCCGATGAACTCCTGCCGCGGTGCAGGAACGAGACGGACGAAGTTCGGTCAGTAGTCTTCTAAGGAATCTCTGAACGGTGAAATATACCTACTGAGTTGCTTTAATTTGAGCTATAAAGTGTAGTAATACAGCCTGGTTCAGAAAGCGTATACTAAGGATAGAACCTGCTCTTTATTAAAGCAGAAAAAGTAATTGAAATAAAACTAATTTAACGGATTTTATCGCGATTATTTTATGTTCCTGACGTCAGTCCTCCCGTGACCATGCTTGCTGTAAAGCAGCCGAAACGAATTTTATGGATTTATGGTTTTTTTTTCGGGAACCTAAAAAAAACACGATAAAATCCATAATTCGACCGTTATCATACTGTGGTTTTTTCTTCAGTGGCAAGTTTAAATGCCAAGATAGCAGCACCATCCCCTTGTCGAGCCACTGCGATGGCGTAGCGGACTGCCCGGACGGGTCGGACGAGACGGTGCGCGCGTGCGCGGCCAAGACGTGCCCCTCGTACCTGTTCCAGTGCGCGTACGGCGCGTGCGTCGACCGAGGAGCCGATTGCAATGGGGTAAGGTCTTGAGGCTTGACCTTTTTTAAGTTTTTTTTTAAATAAGGACACTATATTTGGCCGCCGATATTTGTCATTTTTTAGTTTTTTCTTGACTATCAGCCGAGAAATGGATGAAACTCAAATATATGTATACCCGTCAAATTGATGATAGCATCCTCCATTTTTTCGTCGGTTTATTACATTCCTTTTTCAAACATCGCAACGTTCATACATCACGAAATTCTCAAATTCACAGTTTTTTTTTAAATGTGTTGAGTGCAATTAGTTTGGAGCGCCAAAAAGAAAAAAGATATTTGCTTTATTTGTCGCCATCTTAAATGGTAGCGCTACATTTAATTGTACTCCATTTTGGATTAACATTATACTCGTATATAGGACCGACCTTCCTGACCGAATTTCAGTCACAGCGACCAATCTTATTGGAGACTATAGTCTGCGCAGGAGATCTGTGTGCGCAAGCGCAGGTGCACTCTCTCTCCCTCACTCTCATAGTCCGATGGGATGGCAATCCGACACGACCGGAGAGAGATCTTCAGGCGCAGGACCGACGGCTTTTAAGTATGTCCGAGGAACGACCGTGTGATAATCATGGTTGAAAATGAGATTCGCACATGAAATCCAGAAATCCCAGAGGTGTTAGCCAGGGTTTGGACCTGCGACCATCGCTTCCAAAGCGGGCGTTCTACCAACATGGCAGTGACTTTGAAATAAAACTAATTTTAAGAATTTTATCGCGGTTTATTTTTGATTTTACGTTCCCGACGTTTCGGCTGCTTTACAGCAACCATGGTCACGGGAGGACTGAGGTGGTTGACGTCCTAGTGTCATAGTTTGACGGGGGTACCCTCATATTTAGTTGTTACTTGCGGTCCGATCTACGCAGAAAGAGCTCACTGTGTCTTGAGGTCTTGCAATGGTACGCTTGGTTCTGGATTTTATGATGTTTACTACAGGGTCCCAAGCCGATGGTAGCACCCAGCCATCTTCCCTATTGAAATTAGGATGTTTTTTAATTTCAATGGCCTCGCGTATCATCCTTGGTCGGAATCGGTGTTCTTTTGCGAGAATCTGTGGCTTATCAAATCTGATATAATGGCAGTAACTGCTAATATAGATAGTAACATAGTATAAACAAAGCAAATAAAAATGCCCACCACCACCACATACCACATACCACATACCAATCTCATAGACCATGTCATGTTTATTTCTTCACTCCACAGATGCAAGAGTGTGCAGATGGATCAGACGAATCCGACGAGTTGTGCAACAGGATCCTACCGGGAGCTGTTGCTACCGTCACGCCTTCTAAGTAAGTTGGTATAGCATATGCAGCACATAAAAATACACATGGAGCCAACATATGGAACCTTATTCGTCTCGCGGTTAGCCCACGTTGGCTCATGCTGGCCACGACGTCTATCTCGCTTCTTTGTTATAAGTCAGAGTAAGACAGATTGAAAAATTACAGCCTTCTTATTGATACTGGCGGCGGCTAGCCTAACTTCTTCTTCCACGTTATATTGGGCCAGTGTTTGTTCACTTATCACACTCCGCTATAACGAGACCCTGGCCCTGAATAAAGGCCAACACTAAGATGAAGGTACTTAGTTCACTTGGACTGGCGCACGCCAGTGATGTAGGCCTATCGCGTTGCCTTAAGGCAGAGGTTTGGCAGTATGTAGACAGCATACTCGCTGACTCTGGAGGTGTTTGACCCTAATATTACAGTCTGATTGAGTTGTTTGTCTACGGATCTCCTCATTTCCAAAGGAATCGACATAGCTCAAAGAATTTCAAAGTTGAAGGGGCAGTGGGCGGCACATTGCTCGCAGAACCGATGGCCGTTGGGACAGAAAGGTCCTAGAAAGGCGACCACGAACTGGAAGACGGAGTGTAAGACGGCCCCTACAAGGTGGACCGATGATACCACACGCGTAGCAGGAAGCCGGTGGATGCGAGTGGCGGAGGACCGTGAGGTGTGGAAATCATTGGGGAGGCCTATGACCAGCAGTGGACGTCTATCGGCTGATAGATAGATAGATTGAAATGTTGATAAAGTTAGAGCCAGAGTGTGCGTGCTTGTGAAAAAAATCAGGCCAATCAGGGGCCACCATTACTGCTAAAGCACGACTGCAATACCCTGAAGTATTCATGAGTGTTAAGACAATCAACAGTTGATCGAATTTGAACTCCACTCAGAGGCAGATATATGGGAACTACGTCAAATAAATCCTGGATCCATCTGAATCACCCCTTAACGAAGTCCTGGATCTGCCCCTCCATTCACTGTGAGGCAGGTCTATCACTACAAACATGGAGGTCCGGTTAGATGGTCCTTTAGTCATTTTACGACGTCCACAACATGTTTGGAAGGGTCACTCGACATCAGAATTAATTTTTAACGTATTTGAGACCATTTCTAAATATGAATATTATTACTCTTCAACAGGCCTCCGCAGACAGGAGCATGCGTGTTACCACCATACCCGGAGCACGGGACTTATGCAGTGACCAACGTGCCCAACGCCGTCCCGGGACAAGGCTTTGAGTCCTTTCAATTTAATGTAACCTGCCGCCCTGGTTACGGCGTTGTTGGTCAGAGCTCCGTGTTCTGTGTAAGAGGACAAATGTTTGGCGACCTACCTAGATGCGAAAGTGAGTGTATTAAGTGTTGTAATTGGATTGTTGAGTATGGCGTACCGCAAGGAGCTCGAGTGGGTCCTGTGTTTCAAATTAATGTTGAACTGACGAAATAGCCAAACAATCATTGCTGACGTTTATGAATATTCTCGAGGATATTAAACGTGCTTACGTGATAACCGAAATTAAGATGATTTGGTAGATTACATCTGTTTAATGTCAACAGAATTCTGCAAGCTCAACGATCATGCGAGCGTGGAATACCACTGCCTCGTCTCGGGCTCGATCGAGGGTAAACGGAGTTGCAACGCGTACGAGCCTGTGGGCACCGTCGTGAGGCCCGAGTGCAAGGCCCCTAACTACTACTCGACCTACTCGCTGCCTTTGATGAGGTGCATGGACGACGGCTGGAACCAAGTCGTCACCTGCATACCAGGTTCGACCAAGAACGGGACTAATATCACTGTTATTATTAAGGATAAGGTCGAGATTTATATATCCGGCATTGAATATGCGAGCTCTGGTTCTATACAACCGAATAATGGGTTCCATCAAGTAACCAATGAACATGATGTAAATAAATATGGTGTTAGTGAACTTACTACGGAGAGGCCCATACAAGAATCAGACTATTATATAAGTGAGCTTGATTGGAGGATTGGCGCTCCTGAAAAATCCAACGGTACAAATATTATTTTTAATATTGTCAATAGCAGTGTGTTAATGGATGCTAAAGACCATGGATACCATTTTAGGGATTAAACTGTGGGAGGCTGTGGCTCCCAAGTCTTGAATGTGCGACGATAGTAAACGTGTCCAGTAAGAAATTACCAATAATTTATTAAAAAATCTATACTAATATTATAAATGTGAAAGTTTGGATGGATGGATGGATGTTTGTTACTCTTTCACGCCAGAATGGCTGAACGGATCTGGATGAAATTTGGCACAGAGATAGATTATAGTCTGGAATAGCCCCGGTAAAATGTATGGTACCCGTGGGATTGATTTGTTTAAATTTTTCATAGAATAGCAATAAATTCATTTTCTCATACATTTGATTCTGAGGGGGAACGAAGTTCGCCGGGGCAGCTAGTAAAGTAATAAGTAGTAAATAAATTTCTCACTCTCGTTGCCATGACAATTAAAAATAATATTCGGCTAAATTAAAAAAGCTCGTTGCTTTTATC
Organism: Pheosia tremula; assembly: GCA_905333125.1. NCBI lineage: Eukaryota > Metazoa > Arthropoda > Insecta > Lepidoptera > Notodontidae > Pheosia > Pheosia tremula. The sequence goes on from HG995425.1 coordinate 2,625,126, forward strand.
CGAAACATGCGCGTAGCTGTCATTGTAACATGGTAGGATAATAGTTTTTTTATCTGTGGCAGAAAGTAATGTGTTTTAACTAAAACTGGATTTCAGTGGATCTATAAATGATCGTTTCTTATAACACACTATAAAACCTATAGCACGTTTTAACTAACCAGTGTTAGTAACGTGTTATAACTCATGTCTATAAATTCGACCGTAAAAAAATACTGATATTTACAACATGTGGGTCACAACTAGTAGTACATTAACGCAGTGATAACAATTACAAGTGCGAATCAAAAAAAAAAAAATGAAAAACTAGCTGTTACCCGCGACTTCGTCCGCGTGGTATTTAACAAAGACACAACCGTTGGCAACAGCCTGCTCGCGCGTTCTGAGCCCGCGGGACGCATTGCAGGTTGTTGCTATCAAACTTAATCAGGCGCAGCGCTGCAACATTGGTTTTAATTTTTTTCGTGAGATCCTATTTTTTTTTCTAAAATAAAAGTAGCCTAAGTTACTCCTTGCTACATCAGCTATCTGCCAGTGAAAGTCCCGTTAAAATCGGTCCAGCCATTTCAAAGATTAGGCGGAACAAACAGACAGACAGACAGACAAAAATTGAAAAAAAAATTGTTTTGATATAGGTACCGTGTATAAATCCAAATGCACTTAGTAAAAAGCGGTTATTTTAATATTACAAATAGACACTCCAATTTTATTTATTTGTATAGATTAAACATATGGGTCACAACTAGTAGCGTATAAACGCAGTGATAAAAATTACATGTGTAGCGAGGTAGGTTCGCTACAATACCTAACACCTAACCGTGTACTCCGTGGTCTACGTATTGAGACATATTGTATGGAGAATTGAATGTGGATGGCGGGTCAGATCAGCTGCGCTGCATGTGCCTAGTGAATGTAGCGTCTCGATCTACTGCCGCCTTCCTACCGAGGCAAGTATGCTCCATCGTAGATCTCATCATCACTTACCATCAGGTGACATCGAGATCAAATACTTGCCTATAAGGTACCTAATAAAAAAAAATAAAAAAAATATATTTTAAATACTGTCCGCTAGAGGCGCTGTTCAATTTGCCGCACAATATGTATAAATACGTAAACTATTAACTATACAGTTAGCTTACCAATAATCTCGCACTTGACGTACCGTTACGGTGACGTAACGCCATCCATCCCTCTCACAACACAGATTTCGTAAATAAGTATGACAGAGACGGCATGCTTTCTCGATCACGTTACGATTAGGTACATTAGAAGTTCCTGCTTACTCCACAGCTAATGTTATAGAATATGTCTCAAATAGTGGTGGCAGCACTGTCGCCTTTAATTTCTCAACCGACTTCATAAAAAGTGGAGGTTCTCAATTCGATTGTATTTACTTTATGTTTCGAGTTAGTTTTTAGAATACCTACTTACACAATTATTGTGTTTTACAATCCCAGTGCGTCAAGCTATGGGGCTCTAATACGAGAACCATTATTTGACTTCGAATTCTATAACCAGCAACGCCCCTAGCGGCAACGATAGTGTCAAATGAGAATATTATTTATTCATGTTGTAGCGTTATGGCTACTAACTGAATAATAATGCAGAACAAGAGTATGAACGGACATGTTTTATTTACAAAATACACTAAATATATACATATTTTTTTATTTATTTTTTTATTACATTATAGGCAAGTATTTGATCTCGATCTCACCTGATGGTAAGTGACGATGAGATCTACGATGGAGCATACTTGCCTAGGTAGGAAGGCGGCAGCAGTAGATCGAGACGCTACATTCACTAGGCACATGCAGCGCAACTGATCTGACCCGCCATCCATGAATTTACAACCAATGAGCGCCGCGTGCAAGCAGGATAGAGCAACTATATAATAATGCGCCCGTATAAAACGCGTTGCCCTAAAACCCGGTGAAGCTGCAAAGGCCGCATCGGCCAGCAGCGTACTAATCCTTCAAACAATTACAAAAAAGGCGTTGCCCACGTTCCACGCTCGCAGACTGAACCAATGCGCTGTGATGGTCGGACATGTCGCTGTGGATCCCACAATGTAAACCAGGGGTTCCCAAACTTTTTTTATCTACTGCCCACTTTGAGAATGAATTACTTTTTAGCGCCCCCATATTTTCGCCTACTTAAAAAAACACTATAACTTCAAATTAAATTAATTATTGTAAGCCCCCAATTGTTCTTCTGGGTCTCTTACCGCCTCCCTTTAGGCCTGCAGCGCCCACAAGGAGGCGTTATCGCCCACTTTGGGAAAGGCTAATGTAAACCATTAAGTACAGTACTTATGAATCGTCAAAATAGTTACATCTTTACCACCCGTTCGGAATGCCGTTCCTGTGGAGAAGAAAGGGTGAGAAACTCCATGGTTGCTATTTTTTAAAAAGATCTTTAAAAATTTTTGAACAGTACATTGTTATGGGTGTGTGAGAACAATGTAGGAGCGGCTAGGCAGACTTTAGCAACTGGTCAAAAAAGAGTACTCACTCTAGGTATATAATTACAAGTTAATGGCTACATGGTTCCCATATTTACAAACTAGCTGTTGCCCGCGACTTCGTCCGCGTGGTATTTAACAAAGACAACCGTTGACAACAGCCTGCTCGCCCATTCTGAGCTCGCGGGACGCATTGCAGGTTGTTGCTATCAAACTTAATCAGGCGCTGCGCTGCAACATTGGTTTTAATTTTTTTTCGTGAGATCCAATTTTTTTTCTAAAATAAAAGTAGCCTAAGTTACTCCTTGTTACATCAGCTATTTGCCAGTGAAAGTCCCCTCAAAATCGGTCCAGCCATTTCAAAGATTAGCCGGAACAAACAGACAGACAGACAGACAGACGGACAGACAGACAGACAGACAAAAATTGTAAACAATGTTGTTTCGGTATAGGTAACGTGTATACATCCAAATGCACTTAGTAAAAAGCGGTTATTTTAATATTACAAACAGACACTCCAATTTTATGTATATGTATAGATATTAGTAGTATATATAACAAAGTTGTATGGATGTTATTAAAGTAAACCATATAATGTGGAGGGGACCTGGATTCCGCCCAGCACACGCTGGAGGCGTGTCCCGCGTGGGACGTGGAGCGGGGAATCCTGGTCCAACGGATCGGATCGGATCTCTCCCTCGACAGCGTAGTGTCGGCTATGCTGTCCGGGGAAGCGGCGTGGGGGGCTAGGACTGCCTTCTGTGAGACTGTCATGTCCCAGAAAGAGTCAGCCGAGCGGGATCGCGAGAGAGCCGATCCCGCTCGCCGCCGACGAAGACGCCAAGTCGCGCTTCGTCGAGGCCCCCCGGCCCTGATGCACAGGGCCTTAAATAACGGGCTACCCTCGGGGTCGAGGACGACTAGGGTGTGGGCCCCGGACGTCCGGTGACGATGACGACTCCTGAGGAGGACGGCGGCGGGCGTGGCTCCCCGCCAAAAAAAAAACAAAAAAAAATATCATATAATATAGTAATTTAATATAGGGGCTATTTTGGTTATTGTAGTTAATAATATTAATAGGATGGATTTTGTAAATGTTTTTTCGTTTCAAAATAAAATAATTTACCATTGAATAATCTTGTTCGATTTATTCCCGTACCTCCATCCTATTATTATTACTGAACTAACAAAAATAATTTGAAAACATTGGATATGTTATATACAGCGTGGTTCAGAACGTGTATAATTACAATGGTAATTATGTAGTAGATATACTATATTACCATTTGAACTTGAACTTTGGTGGGAAAAAAATGTCATACAAAATAACAATTATTTTTATACCCTTTCTGAATTACACTGTATAGCACGCACATCTTGAACATGACGATGTCCATCAAATATGCCAGGAGCGCTTCTAGATCATATTTTTTTTAAATTTTGAAATGAATGCCATCTAAGATGTTTTAATTAATTTTATTTGAACAGTATTAAATATTCGAATAATATTATTTTTATTTGAACGAGCTATCAGGGCCCCAAGTCTGCTAACTCAATAGATTCATAATCAAACAGCAACCGCATAGTTGCTGTCACTTTTTACAGATACCCCATACAATATCTGTCAAAGTGACAGATACTATGCGGTTGCTGTTCGATTATGAATCGATTGTGATAGCAGGCTTGGGGCGCTGCATTCTTAGTTTCGGAGATATTAAAGTTTATTTGTTGACCCGGATCCACAGCATCCGAGTGTATACAGGGTGTGAGGGCCTGGTAACGAAAACTTTGGATAATGGTAACATTTATGCCTGTAGTAAAACGATACAAATAATGTATGTCGAAAGTCATGGGCTACAGATGTTGTAATTTTTGAGCAATGCGCAATGTATCGTAAAGAACGCGGTTACAACGCAACGCTCCGCGCGAAATCAGACTCGTGAGTGACGAGCGTGCTGCGTACATTGCAGTTTTAGGTTTAATTAAATAAGTAATAGTTGTTTTTTTTTATTTAAAATAGCGTTGAGATAGGTTTATTTTATGCATTCCTGCTAAAATTGAACGTAGTATTAACTACACGTATTCTTAATTAATGAAAAGATTGCATGAAAAATCTGGAAAAGTCTGGGGCTCCAGAACCATGACTTGAAGCCAAGGCATCAGTTTTCGTTACGAAGCCACACACACCCTGTATAACTAATTATGAATGAGATCTAGTTCTTCTCAATGTTGCGGATAAATCCTCAGAGTGCGGCAGAGTGACCCCCGCGGGGGAGGTGCTGGTGATAGGGGGGAAGCGAGCGCGGAAGGGGGAGCTGCCGTGGCATGCCGGCATTTACACAAAGACCACCAAATCGTACATGCAGATCTGCGGGGGGTCGCTGATCAGCAACACCGTCGTGATCTCTGGTAAGCACACCACACAGGCCTCGATAACTGCTCGACCGTGTCGCCAACACAGGCTGCCATGTTACAAATTATAACTCTCTCAGACATGCAGGTTTCCTCGCGATGTTTTCCTGCACAGTTTAGCAAGTGATAATCATGGTTGAAAATGAGATTCGCACATGAAATCCAGAAATCCCAGAGGTGCGAGCCGGGTTTGAATCTGCGATTGCCTGCGGTTACCGAGGCAAGCGTTCCACCAACGTGGCTATCACTGCTTGTCTTTATAATATGGTTCATATTTCCTCAGCTGCCCACTGCTTCTGGAATGATAAAGCCAAGAAGCCGGACTCCAACTACGCGGTCGCGGTGGGGAAGCTGTACCGACCTTGGAACGATCCGATGGATGACGAGGCGCAGAAATCTGACGTATGTGTTAATACCGTACGAACAAGAATACGAGATAAAACAAATGGGGGAAGAGGAACCCACCACTGACACTTAGGTTGTCAACGTTTCCAATTATAAACCAAACAAGGTGATCGATAATTAAAGAAGCCAGCAACACCGAACGCCTCTAAGATGTTAGTCGAGAAACTGTCTGTCACGAGTGACGGAGCCCCAAATAATATGCACTTATCCGCGAAACGAAGCGAATCTAAAATAGTATTCGACACGTGTTTCGCCTCTAAACGAGGCATCCTCAGGACGGCTGGGCTACGAATGAGCCATTGATGGCTCATTCATAGCTGACACTCGGAACAGATAGTTCCTCGACTAACATCTTAGAGTACGGTGTTGCTGGCTACTTTAATTATCGATCAACGTGTTTGGTTTATTATTGGAAAAGTTGACAACTCAAGTATTTTTGGGGGGTTCCCCTTCACCCATTTGTTAATAGTAAAGTTGTTTTTTTTTACTGGTGGTAGGCTTCGGCCGTGGCTAGTCACCACCCACTGAACAAAGCCATGTCGCCAAGCGGCCTAGCCGTGTTCCGGCATGATGTTCGGTGTTGCCATTCATGGATGGCGGGTCAGATCAGCTGCGCTGCATGTGCCTAGTGAATGTAGCGTCTCGATCTACTGCCGCCTTCCTACCTAGGCAAGTATGCTCCATCGTAGATCTCATCGTCACTTACCATCAGGTGAGATCGAGATCAAATACTTGCCTATAATGTAATAAAAACAAAAAAAAAAATATTAAATAATATTTTCAAATAAATGCCGGGCAATAGCCAACGCATAAGGTGCATAATGTTTTTTTTAGAAACAATGACTTGTTTATAGGTGCAAACCATCCACATGCCCGACTATTTCAAAGGAGGAGAAACTAACTTCCAATCAGACATAGCCATCGTGGTGGTGGCCACCGCCTTCGAGTATAAGACCTTCGTGCGACCGGTGTGCCTTAACTTCGACCCCAGTTTCGAAGCACGGCAGTTACAGAACGGCACGAAAGGGAAGGTATGCAATAGTAGATTATATAACAAGTGTATAAAGTAGGTCATTTTATCCGAGATGTTCATCTGCCCGTGCCGAAGGCGTAAGTAGATATTCAAATCGCGGATAAATTTGCTGATTTTATGAACGAGTTATACTATCAGATTTTCAATTCAATTGCGAGGAAAATAAAACTGACTGACAGATATTGTATGGGATACCTGTCAGAAGTGACAGTTACTATGCGGTTGATGTTCGATTATGAATCGATTGTGTAAGCAGACTTGGGGCCCTCTATAGTGTGTCAAAGGTACGGCTGCCTGGGGGTTGGTGCGTGAGTTCTGTCAATGTTCACATAATGAGTTTGTATTTCCAGGTGGCCGGCTGGGGGCTGACCGCGGAGAACGGGGTGGCGGCCCCGGCGCTGATGGTGACGGAGCTCCCATTAGTCGATGTCAACACATGCTTTGCCGTCTCCCCGCCCAGCTTCAAGGAATACATCACTAGCGACAAGATATGCGCAGGATTCCTTAATAATAGTATGTGGAGCTTATCTACACTGATTACAATACACATTTAGGTTCTCCTGACCAAACAATCTTAACAGAGACTAGGCAAATATGCAGGATATATGATAGTGCACTAACGTGTGCGCAAGCGCAGGTGCACTCTCTCTCCCTCACTCTCATAGACAAATAGGACGGCAATCCGACAAGACCAGCTGGTCACAAATGGATTTTTTTTAATATAATAATAATAAGGCCGCAGGGCAGCTTGTGGCGAGCTGTTGGTGAGTAGCGACACCACAGACCCGACTGCCCCAGAGAGTCGGTCAGGGCCCCCACCTCGGCGTGTCTTCGTCGGTCGAGTGGAAACCGACGGGGGCCCGCAGGACTCTCAGCTCTGTCTTGCCTTAATTGGCTGTCCAGAGAGGGGTCGTTAGAGCTATATGCTCCAGGGGTGGAAGTGTTAAAGGGCATAACGCCGCGAGTAACCACGCAGAAAGCGCAGCACACCTCTCTACACCCCTGAGCCGCTCCAGCCAGTGTTGCCCCTTGTCGTCTTATATGACGGCCTTTTTAGGGGGCCCACCTAACGAGCGGCGAGTCGCCACCTGCCAATAATAATTGGATAAAAGCTGATTATGGCAGGTGTCCGCAACCCTTTCAATAGCCCTATCTCATGTCCATCCAAACCTCAATCCATAGACTCAATTATCATTCCATATTCCTGCAATAGTTCATCCGCCTGCTGAGGTCAATTCGCTGTTTGTGCTATCATTTTCAGCAGTTGACCCCAGCAGGTGGCTAACATAACATTAAAATTCTCAATAAGGGCCTCTACGTGTTGGACCCATGTCCCCACGCAAGCCTTCCAAAATCTCGGGTATAGCCCGTGTAAAGAGAGAGACATAATAATAATAATAATACCAGCCCCTTTTAATATCCCACTGCTGGGCACGGGCCTCCCCTCAATGCGAGGGGGGTTAGGCCATAGTCCACCACGCTGGCCCAGTGCGGATTGGCAGACTTCACACATCTTTCGAGGGGTTCTCTCAGACATGCCGGTTTCCTGACGATGCATGTTTTCATTCACCGTCTAGGTAGCTAGTGATAATCGTGATTGAAAATGAGATTCACACATGAAATACAGAACGCCCAGAGTATTATTTTATATTTTTTTCTTATTCTCGTAATAATTTGAAATAAGAAGTAGTGAATTTAAAAAAAGCTCGACAATTTTTTTCTTACTATTTTGCCAGGACACCATCTACCTATTTTGTTCAATAAACCCGCAGGCATGGGTTTAGGACCTACTGTTCCACAATGTACAATCCACAACTTATTTCTATGGGCCATCTCCCAAATAAGTTGTAGATAGGGCTCAGGATATCGGCTTATTGTGAAAGAGACCCATACTATTGATTTCTTATATTTACGCGAATATTACACATTGAAATACAACTTATTTTAAGGTATTTGTCGCGTTTGTAGGCAACTTAAAATCTGAAAATAAACGTGATAAAATCCTTAAAATAGTTTTATTTCAGACTCTGTTGCCATGACAATTGAAGATAATATTCGGCTAAATTAGAAAAGCTCGTTGCTTTTATCCGAAGCACGCGTGTAGCTGTCATTGTAATATGGTAGGATAACAATTTTTTTAATCTGTGGCAGAAAGTAATGTGTTTTAACTGAAACTGGATTTCAGTGGATCTATAAATGATCGTTTCTTATCACACACTATAAAGCCTATAGCACGTTTTAACTAAACAGTGTCAGTAACGTGTTATAACCAATACAAGAAATATACTGAGGTTAGACTTCCAATAATACACCACAGGTTCAAAGAATATAAAATGTAATTAGATAAGTAATTGAATCAGTTTTTGTTTACAAGCCACCAGTACAACCCCTTTTCTCCTTCTCCAAATTCCCGCCTTTTTTTCTCCACAGACTCCGAACTCCCGAAGCGCGGATGCGCTGTTTCTTTTTTTTTGCCAATGACAATTTTAATGTAAGACTAGCTGTTGCCCGCGACTTCGTCCGCGTGGTATTTAACAAAGAGAACCGTTGACAACAGCCTGCTCGCCCATTCTGAGCCCGCGGGACGCATTGCAGGTTGTTGCTATCAAAGTTAATCAGGCGCTGCGCTGCAACGTTGGTTTTAATTTTTTTTCGTGAGATCCTATTTTTTTTTCTAAAATAAAAGTAGCCTAAGTTACTCCTTGTTACATCAGCTATCTGTCAGTGAAAGTCCCGTCAAAATCGGTCCAGCCATTTCAGAGATTACCCGGAACAAACAGACAGACAGACAGACAGACAGACAGACACACAAAAATTGTAAAAAATGTTGTTTCGGTATAGGTAACGTGTATACATCCAAATGCACTTAGTAAAAAGCGGTTATTTTAATATTACAAACAGACACTCCAATTTTATTTATATGTATAGATGCTTACACCAATGTCTTTAAATTCGAGCATATAATGTTTATATTTGTGTTTCATAGGTACTGCGCTCTGCAAAGGCGACAGCGGAGGCGGGCTCGCCTTCCCCGAGTCGGACCAAGGCATAGATCGGTACTACCTGCGAGGCGTCGTGTCCACCGCGCCCGATAGCGAGAACCTATGCAATGCACACGTACTCACCACATTCACACAAGTTTTAAAGCACGAATCATTCATCAATACATACCTGTAACCAGTTTAGATTGATTCTCTTGTTACAACCTGTGTATGGCGTAAAAATAAAGATAATATATTTCTTTGTTTTTTATTGTTTAAGTATAAATTATAATCCTCGATCTAAAGTACAAAAATTTAATACACCTCTTTAATGAAAATTGCTCAATATAAATTACCAGGCACCACTGACGTCCATGATACAAGAGGTCAGTGCCAGGCACGTATTGTATTGTTTTTTTTTTTTACTTTTCTTTTTCTGATGCCATTTTTAACGGATACGCATGAATGTGGTATTTGACAGGCTCTTGGAGTATTTTGTTCCGTGATCACAACTGCTTGTTCTTGGCGCCTAGATGTGGTCAGCTCGCATAGGACGCTAACAATCAGCAGCCTTCTTCTTCTTTCATTACGAAATGACATGCAATCAGTATCTTAAAATAATAGTCTATAATATTATTCGCGCCTAAACAGCGAACAGTGCCATATCGCCGGGTGTCAACCGCCACTAAAAGTGTTATAATATTGTATTGTCTGTGGTGCAAGCAAGCAATCATGTCAAAATTGTCAATATTCCGAATGTCAGATTGCTAATAATATTTCTGAGATTCCCGCAGGATTCTGTCATTGACAAGGATTGCGCTCGGTTGTGTTGAAGAGTTTTTTTCTGTTTTTACTTGTGGCAAATACTGTTTTGTGTTTATGTTAGTTCTGTGTCGTCCTGGTGTTGGTTGTTATTAGTACAAACTAACAAAAGGTACGTTTATTTTATTGGCACTCATTTCCAAATGGAAATGAGTGCCAAAGATCCCCCTGATGGGGGTGGGGGCCAGCCTCCAGATATTAGTCATAATCATAGCCTTAAACCGTCGTTGAAACGTTCTGTCGACCCTGATCCGGAGGTTACTGTGAAAAAAAATAGATCTCCAGCTGAATCCGTTCAGTCTGTATTCACTAAACCTGGTTACGAAAGCGGTACAAAACTGCAGTACGGAGATAGTGACAAGGGACCCTTTGTTGTCTATGTATCTCGTTCGGAAACGGAGTCCTCAGAAGCGTCGTTAAAAGTATTGAAGTTTGCACAGTTTCTGCACAAAAACAAGGTTTCAGGTATAGTGGAAGGTGGAATAAAGTCTGTAGGCAGGAATAAAATTTCAATAGAATTTGGCAAAGCTGTAGATGCCAATAAGTTTGTTACAAATGATATTTTATTCGGTAAATTTTCAGCTTCAATCCCTTTATTTCTAATTTCACGTATGGGAGTGGTTAGGGATATTCCCACAGAATGGTCATTAGAAGAACTAATAAATGCTATTGATACTCCAGTGAATTGTGGACAAGTTGTTAAGGCAAGACGATTAAATATAAAATCAAGAAATGAAAACTCTGTTTCATGGATTCCATCTTCCACGGTTATGCTAACCTTTGAAGGTCAAACTCTCCCTGAGAGAGTCTATTGTTATAGTGCCTCCTTACCTGTCTCCATTTATCACCTGCCAACCATTCAATGTTACAACTGCTGTAGGTTTGGCCATACTAAGATGCAGTGTAGATCAAAGCCACGATGCTACCGCTGTGCACAACCGCACCCAGGGGACAGTTGCTCTGTTCCTGACACAGAGTCTACATGTCTTCTTTGTCGTGGAGGTAACCATAAGGCAACTGATAATAAATGTCCTGAGCACTCAAGGCAAAAATCAATAAAAATGGTTATGTCCCAGGAAAATATTAGTTATAAGGAAGCTTCTGCCAGGTTTCCAACAGTTAATAAAATTTCATATTCGGATGCAACAGCCCGTACATCTCAGTATAACCTTGTTCCTCTATCCCAACCAACTCAGTCCTATGTTCCTCCTCCCCGCTCTCCCTCTCTTGTTCTCTCTCCAGCTAAATCGTCCTATAGGAAAACTGTTCTTCTCTCCCCAAAACCCAGACCAGAATTAGGGAAATCCTATGATATTGATGCTCATAATTCCATTGTCAATTCCCCTAAATCCTCTCAGCCAAATGGCTGTGCTTACTCTGAGCTTATGGATTCCACTCCATTGTGCACTCCTAATGATAATTTAATTGAGTTATTAACTTGCTCATTAATTAACATAATTTCCAAATTTAGTGATGCGTTACCGAACAATGTCGTTATATTAGTGCAAGAACTTTTACAAGCTTTAATCAACAAAAATGGCCCACAACATTCTCCAATGGAACAGTAGAAGCATTCGTCAGAAAAAACATGAACTTCTTTACCTCCTAAATCAACATAAACCAGTGGTATTTGCTGTCTCGGAGACATGGTTGAGTCCTGACTCCCGCTTTCGGGTCCCAGGATTTACATGCCTTCGGGATGACAGAAGCGACGGTTGGGCAGGATGTGCCCTGCTGGTTAGTAGGTCCATCACTTTCAACCAAATTCCTATTCGTACTCACAATTCAGGTTTTCACATAGTTGCCGTTAGAGCTCTTGATATCTCTTTTGTTTCTATTTACATTCCACACCCGAATCAGTCCCTTCTTAATGAACTCAACTCTATTCTTTCGTCTATTCCAGCTCCTTCGATCGTGTTAGGTGATTTTAATTGCCTCAACACATTGTGGGGTTGCCAAAGTGATGATCCCTCATCTTCTTATGTATTGGATATCTTGGATGATAATAATCTCTGTGTTCTTAATGATGGTTCTGCTACCCGTAGGGCTCCTCCTACACAAAATAAAAGTGTTCCTGACCTTTCTCTTGCATCTCCCCCACTAGTCCCTGTTCTATCTTGGTCAGTTCTACCTCACTCTTATGGTAGTGATCACTTCCCTATTCTTATTCAGTTAAATCTCACTTCATCTCGTGTTCCTTTACCTAATCAACCCCTACTAAAATACCGTGTTTGTCAGGCTGACTGGAGCAAATATTCTTTATTTTTAGATGGAGAAATTAATGCCCTTCCCTCTGTCAATTCCTCGAATTTTCTCCTCGTATATGATCAATATATCACTTGTCTTCACGCAGCAGCTTCCCAATCCATCCCTCTAAAAAAGTCTAGCAACCGAATTTCCTCACCCCCTTGGTGGGATGCGGAGTGCACCTTAAGTGTACGTCAAAGAAAAGCAGCTGAGGATAATTACGCAGCTAACCTAAATATGGATAATTATCTAGCATTAAAACGAACCGTTGCCCAAACAACCAGATTCCTTGCCAAAAAGAAGTCACTAGGATGGCGTAACTTTTGTGAATCTCTATCGCCTCGGTCTCCTAATAGCGCTATTTGGAAGAAAATTAAGGCATTCCGGAAATCCTATGAAGATCCAAATATTTCAAGTAACGATCCTGTTCTGTGGTTAGACGATTTTATCAATAAATTAGCCCCCCCTTTTGTTCCCCATCTGGACTCATTTCCTTCCTTCGACGTCCCCCTTCCTGCTTCTTCACCTGACAGTATGAATGATTTATTCTCTTATCCTGAATTATATTCCGCTCTGGATCATCTGCGGGACTCCTCTCCAGGTAATGATGGTATTCCATACTCCTTCATATGTAAGTCTTCTCTTTCTAGTCAACTTTACCTCCTCGATATTCTAAATACAATATTTTCAACTGCCAAGATTCCTGAAGCTTGGAAATCTCAAATTATCATCCCTATTTTGAAACCCGGTAAAGATCCAAAAGTCTCCTCTTCGTACAGGCCTATAGCTCTCTCCTCTGTTCTTTCTAAAATTATGGAATCCCTTATCAAAAATCGGCTAGAATGGATTTTGGAGAACAGATGTTTATTACCTAATAGTCAATTCGGGTTTAGGAGAGGTTTGGGTACTCTGGATAGCCTCAGTATTCTTGTCTCTGAGATTCGACTTGCATTCTCGTCAAACGAAAACGTCATTGGCGTTTTTCTAGATATCACTTCAGCCTATGACAATGTCCAACTTCCACTACTCAGGCAGAAAATGCATCAGCTGAGTATCCCTGTGAGGTTAATTAATGTCATATGTAACCTTTTTATGATCCGTTCAATCTCAGTTCGACATCAAAATAATCTTCTTTCTCCTCGTCTGGTATGGAAAGGGTTGCCGCAGGGCTCGGTTCTGAGCCCTCTCTTATATAATATTTATACTTCTGATCTGGATTCTTCTGTCAATTCTTTCTGTAACATTCTTCAATATGCCGATGATATTGCCTTGTATGCCAAAGCCTCTTCCTTTTCAGATGCCACTTCCCGTCTAAACTCTGCATTGTACTACCTTAATCAGTGGTTAATTGATCACGGCCTTAGCCTTTCAATCCCCAAATGTAGGGCGGTAGTCTTCTCACGTAAACGTAATATCCCCCCTATTAACCTTTCTGTAGATGAAGAGCCGATTATATGCCAGGATAGTGTCAAATTTTTAGGCATGATTTTAGATTCCAAATTAACCGGCACTCATCATTTAAATCATGTTGTTAAAAAATGTGAAAACAGCGTCAACATTATGCGAGCTCTCTCTGGCGTTCGATGGGGTTCGCACCCTACTACGCAGAGAACTTTATACAACGCTATAGTACGCAGTCATTTTGACTATGGCAGCTACCTATTAGAGCCTTGTAATAAAATGGCTATTGCCAAACTGGACAAAATCCAGTCCAAATGTTTGAGAATCATTACTGGTGCAATGAAATGCTCCCCAGTAAATGCCCTTCAGGTTGAGTGTTTGGACCCCCCCCCTAAATTTACGTAGGCAATTTCTGTCAGACAGATTTTTATTTAATCTGGCTCAGTTTAACTTCCATCCTCTCCCTCCTATCCTCAATTCCATTTCGCGATCATTAAATTCCTCTAAATATTGGACCCATAAGGATCCCCCGCGTCTTGTTCAGAGCTTCAATAAAGTATCAACCTTACCCTTTCCTTTGACTCGATTAGACAAACAACCCATATTTGAGGTTAATTTTGATTCCTTAGTTTTTCAGCCAAAAGTCTTTTTGAATTTAGGTATTAGTAAGCATTCCCCTGGAGCCAACCAAATTTTTAACAGAATAATAGAAGAGGACTGGTCTGACTGGTTACTCATGTTTACTGATGCCTCCAAATTATCGGAAGATCACAATGTTGGGGCTGCCGTATGGGTGCCCAAATTTAAAATTATTTTAAACTTCAAGTGTTCTCCATCATTCTCGATATTTTCTGGTGAAGCAGTAGCTATACTGGAAGCCATTTTATATATAGAATCACACAGGCTTAACAAGACATTAATCCTCTCTGATTCCCTTAGCTGTTTGCAAGACATCCTTAAAGTCCCTTTCCGGTCTAAAGATAATTTTATACTAACCTTAAGAATTAGGGAAGCTCTACTCGGATGTCATTGCGCGGAAATTAATGTAGCCCTGGCGTGGATTCCCAGCCACACTGGCATTACAGGTAACGAGTCTGCGGACTCCTGTGCTAAGACTGCAGCTCAAACCGGTTGCGCTAATTACGACTCTTCTTTTGCTCGCGACATTCGTTGCTCAGCGAAATCATCCCTGCAGAATTCATGGAGTAACCTATGGCAATTAACCAGGCAGATCAAAGGCAAATTTTTCGGCTCTATTCAACCCACAATTCCATCGAGGCCTTGGTTTTGTAAGCACAAAAATATAAACAAATTAGCCACATCAGTTATTATTAGACTACGATTAGGATTTGTCTGCTCCGCAGTTTTTTTGGCAAAAATTAGAGTTAGAGATCATTCATTATGTGAATGTGGCTTAGATGAAGGTACCTTGGAACACTTGTTTTTTTCCTGCCCTAGACTAACTGTACCTCTATATGATCTCCTCCCCGATGTAGTCCCTCGTCCAGTTAACATTTCTTTTTTATTGTCATTGGCACACACTCCCCTGATTAAAATCCTCTATAAATTTATCAGTATTAACAACATCAGATTGTAGCTCGTCATTTGTATTTTCCTCGCTTTTCTCTTTATTTTTTTTTATTTATTTACTGTGTTGTCCTGTAAATAGGGTAGTTCTCTCCTTTTATTTATAGCAATTATGTGTTATTTATATCACTAAAATGTTGTTTTTGTTCTCTTACAGTATGCCCAAATGAAACCAGCTATCGAAGTACCGGTTAACTGTCATTCACTTACTGTATAATCAATTTTATATTTTTTTTTTCATTCATCTACTTGTCTTTGGCAAAATCATCGGTAAACGACGGAGCCATAAATATCAATTGGAATTGGAATTGGAGATTCCCGCAGTTTTCTATTGAAATTAAACAATTTTTTTAACTAACAAACATCCAGCAAAGAAGAAATATGCACTTTTCTCTGTTTTAAACATGGAAGATATTAATTTAGAAACGAAAAATCCGACGAGAAACCGAAAGTTTTTTACGAAAAAGTTTGTTATAGGAACCACTATATGTGTTCTGGGTAAGTATTTTGATTATAGCATTTTAAAAACCTGTATTTTACATTTTATATTGCATAATTATTGTAGTTCATTATGTTTAAAGTCTTTGTAGAATATTGAATATCAATTCTATAGGCTATAGTTTGGAGATGAGTCAATTTTATCTTTTTTGAAATCATCTTTTTATCTTATTTTATATCATGATGATGAAGGTCATCTATGTTCAGCCTCGCTCTAAAATTATCAGCTGAGAGATTGAAAGCCAAACCTTATCTTAAAAATGGGAAAGATTTATTCTAATACTATTATGCTTAAATTAATAAAAAATCTACTGATTCTATAAGTATCACAATCAGAAATATAAATGTCTAGAAAGGCTCATTCCTAATGTTTGAAATCTTTTTTCCCATTCTGGCTCATTGCTAACAACATACAGTTGTCACTCTCATAATTTATTTATCATTCTTGCCGGCCTCCAAATAATTTCTACTTCTTTCTTTACAAAATGAAATGTGATTAAATAAAATAGAATAAGCCAAAATATGGCATCAACTAATTTTTTTTAGGTATTTTGCCAGTGTCAAGAACTTTATAGCAATAACAACTTCAATAAAGACACATTATAAATTACAACAGGATTTTATTTTAAAAAAAGTTTAAAGAACTTCACATTACTTGGGACAACATTGATTTCTAATATTTACGCAAACACTAAACATTTAAATTAAACTAATCTTACGGATTTTATTGTGTTGATCAACCAGAGAACCTTGTAAAAGAACACCAAACCCAACCAAGGATGATATGTGAGGCCATTGAAATAAAAACACCCTAATTCCAATAGGAAAGATGGCTGGGTGCTACCACCAACATGGGATCCAGTAATTATTATAATTAAATCCAAAACCAAGCACACCATTGCAAGACCTCAGGAAACAGAGCACTTTCTGCATAAAGCGAACCGTAAACAACCACTAAAAATGAGGGTACCCCCGTTAAAATTTCGAAACTAGGACGTAAAACACCTCAGTCCTACTGTGATCACGGTTGCTGTATAACAGCCGGAACATTGGAAACATATAAAAATAACATAAAATCTGTAAAATTAGTTTGCAGTCCATTACCCACAATTTTTATTACATGGACTGTTGTTCCCTATGATATGCGTGACATAATCTTTCCACATATTTCCAGCAATATCACTCGGCTACCTACACTACAGGTATGTCTCCCATCTCTTCGAGAATGACAGAAACTTCTCGTACCTGTCTGAGCTCGAACGAGAAATGTCATTCCGCACTGAAATGGGCTTTTACTATTCATATTACAAAACAATTGTGGAGGAGAGACCGTTCATAGCCGGGATATCGAAGCTGATGTATGATAGGCTGGTGGAATATCCGAAAGATGTGAATGCGTTTAATCGGTTCAATATTCATCCAGAAGTAAGTTTGACTACGTATTATTTTGTTTGTATAATAACTAACTAAGAAAGTAAGCCTTCCCATCCCGGTAAAATGTATGGTTCCCGTGGGATAGATTTGTTTTAATTTTTCATAGAGTAAAGGATCAACATTATTTTTTGCATAGTAGGGGTCAGAAAATGACATACTTTTTAATCGCGGGTACTACCGCGGGGCGCAGCTAGTCAAAAATATAATAATTATAAGAACTTAAACACTCACCTATTATCGCGTTCATTTATATTGCCTTATATGTTGCCATATATATTTTAAATAATAACAAAATTAAAAATTGTTGGGTTGCCAACATAGTTTTCGTTACTAAGCTAATTACACATTGTATATTTTATAGGTAATTATTGGCGCGGTGTACCGCTACTTCGAGCCGTGGCTGAACACCACCGCGCATAGGCAGTGCCACCTGGTGGACAGGGGCGAAGGCCTAGCGCCTGTGGAGAGCTGTGTGGGGCTCGGCCAGCCCGTGTTCTTTTACCTTGAGGCCATATGGTGGCTTGCTGGACTGACCGTGGCCGCTGTGTTTCTTCATGGAGCAATGCTTAGGTAAGCAACGACTGGAATACTAGATTATTGCTAGATCATGACCAAATATAATGTTAACATTCTGTTAACTCTCTGATGCTATTTTTGACATTTTATGTTTACGGTATCCAATAATATCTACTTATTTGATCATTGAAATAAAACTATTTTTTTGTCCGGATTTTATCGCGTTTATTTTATGTTTTTATGTTCTCGACGTTTCGGCTGCTTTACAGCGACCATGGTCACGGGAGGACTGAGGTGTTTGACGTCCTGGTGTCATAGTTTGAACCTGGGGTCCTTCATATAACATCTGAAAAAATAGTTTTATTTCCACTGTGTAGTATTCGCGTAAATATAAGAAATCCATATCTCTTTTACCACCTTCAATCCAGGGCCCCAAGTCTGCTAGCACAATCGATTCATAATCGAACAGCAACCGCATAGTAACTGACACTTTTGACAGATATTGTATGGGATATCTGTCAAAAGTGACAGTTACTATGCGGTTGCTGTTCGATTATGAATCGATTGTGCTAGCAGACTTGGGGCCCTGGTCTTTGTTGGCTCATAGCCCATAATTTTTTATTTTTTTATTTTATTACATTATAGGCAAGTATTTGATCTCGATCTCACCTGATGATAAGTGATGATGAGATCTACGATGGAGCATACTTGCCTAGGTAGGAAGGCGGCAGTAGATCGAGACGCTACATTCACTAGGCACATGCAGCGCAGCCGATCTGACCCGCCATCCATGAATGGCAACACCGAACATCATGCCGGAACACGGCTAGGCCGCTTGGCGACATGGCTTTGTTCAGTGGGTGGTGACTAACCACGGCCGAAGCCTACCACCAGTAGAGTCGTCACCTAGTTGGCACCACCCAGGGTCACGTGTAAGGTATCTCGAGGGTATTTAATTCTCCTACTTACGAAGGTGACTCGACCCCAAAAAAAATATTGTTGCAGTCAGAGTATACTGGGCGGGTTGGTGGCCGCGTGCCAGTACTTCGCGAACCACAGCGAGTGCACGCGAGTGCAGTGGGCGCCCAACGAGCGCGAGAACCTGGCGGCGCCGCTGCTGCTGCTGCACGCCTGGCTGCTGAGCGTGCAGCTGGCGCGCGGCCGCCGCCCCGCCGCCCTGCAGCTGCAGGTACCCAGCCAGGAGCACACGAGTTAACATTCCCTACAGGCACCAAGCTATACCTCCTGGGCCCCAAGTCTGCCAGGAGCACACCGGTAGACATTCCCTACAGACACTAAGCTATACCTCCTGGGCCCCAAGTCTGCCAGGAGCACACCGGTAGACATTCCCTACAGACACCAAGCTATACCTCCTGGGCCCCAAGTCTGCCAGGAGCACACCGGTAGACATTCCCTACAGACACCAAGCTATACCTCCTGGCAGACTTAGCACACCGGTAGACACTTCCTACAGACCCCAAGCTATACCTCCGGGCAGTGGCGTAGCATGGGGGGGGGGGGGGGGGCGGAGGGTGCGGTTCGCACCGGGTGGGACTTTGACGAGGTGACGGTTAGAGAAAAAAAAATTAAGATATGAAAAAAAAAATTCTTACAATGCTTTTTTCGTCATTTTATAGTAGAAAAAAAAAATCTCTCAGTGCTTTTTTCATCATTTTTTAGTAGAAAAAAAAATCTTTCAGTGCTTTTTTCATCATTTTTTAGTAGAAAAAAAATCATTCAGTGCTTTTTTCGTCATTTTTTAGTAGAAAAAAAAATCCTTCAGTGCTTTTTTCGTCATTTTTTAGTAGAAAAAAAAATCTGTCAGTGCTTTTTTCATCATTTTTTTGTCGCTATCATATATCCAGGTATACTATTCTATGCATGGGTGATGCAAGGTTTCTTAGTAACTATTATTTAGGAAACTTATTTCGTTTCAATGTAGATAAAATAAGAGGGCGGCAAATTTGAAATCCGCACCGGGTGCTAATGGCCTATGCTACGCCACTGCCTCCGGGGCCCCAAGTCTGCGAGGAGCACACGAGTAGACACTCCATACAGACACCAAACTATACTTCCTGGGCCCCAAGTCTGCTAACACAATCGATTGCATAGTCGAGGCCATAGTCCACTACGCTGGCCCGGTGCGTGTCGGCGGACTTCACACGTCTTTCGAGGGGCTCTCTCAGACATGCAGGTTTCCTCGCGATGTTTTCCTTCACCGTTTAGCAAGTGATAATCATGGTTGAAAATGAGATTCGCACATGCAATCCAGAAATCCGAGAGG
Source organism: Pheosia tremula (assembly GCA_905333125.1). NCBI lineage: Eukaryota > Metazoa > Arthropoda > Insecta > Lepidoptera > Notodontidae > Pheosia > Pheosia tremula. The sequence goes on from HG995425.1 coordinate 2,645,207, forward strand.
TGCGTGTCGGGGTTTGAACCTGCGATCCTCGTTACCGAGGCAAGCGTTCTACCAACTTGGCTATCACTGCTTACTATCACCCCATAGACAAGCCCGCTGAGTTGCTCGCCGGATCTTCTCAGTTGAGGTCGCGTTCCGATCCGGTTGTAGAGTTAAGAAAACAAAAATGTTATGTCAATTTGTAAGTGCCCCCGTAGGCATACACGAAATAAACAGTTTGACTAATAAAATTTCTCTTGTTCCAGGCGTCCATATTTATACTCAACTGTCTCTGCCTGCTCTTCTGGCAATTCACACAGTTCATATTCCTCACGCAGACCGCCATTTTCTTTGTCATGGAACAACTTCGGATCATAGACAATAAGTCCCTGGGCGTTCTATTGCATTCCCACTTCTGTGGTTTACACATGGCGATATTATTGCTGCAAGGGAATGACATGCTAAAATCGTCTTTATACGCATCCTTCTTCCTCGTGGTGTCCGCGTACTGTTTGTTCTTCAGCGCGTTCCGTATTAAGGTTCAGAATCGCGTGGATCTGTTTGTGGAGAGCTGGTTGGTGTTGCTGAGAATCAGCTTGGTTGTGCTTACATCGTTTTATTTGAAGAGCTTGATCAGTGACTTCTTGGAAGTCGAGGAAGACAGCCATGTATGGGATATGCTGTATTCAAAATTCACTAATTTCAAGTCGTTTCACACGCTAATCTATACGTGTTCCGAGGTGTTCGATTTTCTACCATTTTCTACCATAAAAAAGCTACTACACTCGTTTTTAATACCGTTCGTGGTGCTGAGTGTGTTGAATGTTACCATTTATTGGTTGTTAAACGCGATGGCCAGCTATAGAAAAGAGAAGGAAGATAAATCAGCGAAGGCGGAGGGAGACGGCGATATTTCCGACGAGTCCGACAGCGGTATTGAGAATTCTGACAGCAAATTGAGAAAGCCGAAGGTGCCAACAGATTTGGACCTTATCGATAAAGGAATAACGTCGAAAAATGATTGCGGGGAGGACGAAACGGATAATTTTGTAATGTTCCTAAGACACGTGAACGTCGATCCTGCAGTGTTCTACAATATCAGCCAGATGGTCGTTTACTGCATAATGGCTGTTCTGTTTATGAGATTAAAGTTGCTTTTCGTGACGCAAATGTGTATAGTTTCGTCGCTCATGATGAACTCTAATTATTATTGGTAAGTGATTTTTTTTCTTCTTTTTTTATATTGGCAACTGGCTACAAAGTAGTGCCATTTTGCCAGTGTCATGTACAATTTTTCTTCGTGATTTAAATATGAGAACCCCTGATCAGCTTCTAAAGTCTGCCTAGCCGCTCCTACATTGTTCTCATACACCCATAACAATGTACTGCTCAAAAATGTAAAAGATCTTTTTTAAAAAAGAGCAACCATGGAGTTTCTCGCCCGTTCTTCTCCATACGAACGGCATTCCGAACGGGCGGTAAAGTCGTAGCTTAGCATTTTGTAACTATTCTGACGATTCATTCAAGTAATGTACTTAATGGTTTACATGAATGAAAAATAAATTAGCCTACATGCTATTCCAGACTATAATCTATCTCTGTGCCAAATTTCATCCTGATCCGTTCAGCCGTTCTGGCGTGATTGATTAACAAACATCCATCCAAACTTACATTTATAATATTATATATACTAGCTATCCCGACGAACTTTGTACCGTCTCAGAATCAAATGTATGAGAAAATGAATTTATTGGTACTCTATAAAAAATTAAAACAAATCTATCCCACGGGAACCATACATCTCACCGGGATAAAAAGTAGCCTATGTGCTATTCCAGACTATACTCTATCTCTGTGCCAAATTTCATCCAGATCCATTCAGCTGTTCTGGCGTGATTGAGTAACCAACATCCATCCATCCAAACTTTCACAATTATAATATTAGTGGGATTTTACAAAATACCCATACAAATATTTCAATATCCGTTTTGTTTTCAGTATTCCAAAATCACTATTGAAGTATATCGCTCTGTTCTGGATGTTTGCAATGACTCCGATGCTGTGGAATCTTGTTTTGAATATCTCCGAAGAGATGTCTCATGTTGGTGAGTGCTATTTTTAACCAACCTGACGACCTGGGCCCCAAGTCTGCTAACACAATCGATTCATAATCGAACAGCAACCGCATAGTAACTGTCACTTTTGGCAGATATCCCATACAATACCTGTCAAAAGTGACGGTTACTATGCGGTTGCTGTTCGATTATGAATCGATTGCGTTAGCAGATTTGGGGCCCTGCAACCATGGTCTCGGGAGGAATGAGGTGGTTGACGTCCTAGTGTCATAGTTTGAACACCGATTCCGACCAAGGATGATACACGAGGCCATTGAAATTAATAAAAAACATCCTCATTTCAATAGGGAAGATGGCTGGGTGCTACCACCGACTTGGGATCCAGTAATTAATATTATTAAATCCAAAACCAAGCGCACCATTGCAAGACCTCAAGACACTGTGAACACTTTCTGCGTAGATCGGACCGCAGGCACGGTGTTTGTCCGCTATGAACTCCTAAACTACTAAACCGATTGAAATACAACCTTGCACACTGTGTGCAGTTTTATCCAACTTGAAAGATAGGATATTTTATATCTCAATTTATAATCGCAAATATTTAACTATAAAAATATTTCCTAGAAATAATGTATATGGCAAAACAACGTTTGCCGGGTCATCTAATATATATATATAATGTGCAAAGAACGCGCCATACACATTTGGGAGCAGCCACCGGATTAATAGAACGGCTGCAGCGCTTAAGAATTCTGCCCCAATAAAACAGGAATTCTTACCTTTGGTTACGTACGTTCGTCCTTCAGTAGATTTCAGCATCCAGATGCAGGTACAAGGTAGGGACGTTGTCCGTTACACGCTTGTCTTAACGATCACCCGCGCCGGCCACAGTTATTACGATGAAAGCTAGTTCCTCTGGTCTCAGGGGTTGATTAGAAAGTTTATATCACCAAGCACACACGAAAATATAGAACTTTGATGATTTTAGGATTTTTAAACTAAGATTGCACGTTTTATCGTGCACCGATGAAGAAAGTTTAAATAACACGATAATAAACTAAAACACATTTTAATATATGTAATTAAGGGGGAAGCGCAAGGTCGGGGCGCGAAATTCGAAATGACAATGGTTTTTTTATTTTTGTACGAAAAATTTGCGACATCTTTACGATGTAATTTAGTTTTTTGCGACATTAGCATTCTGCGTTGGATGTCTCTATGTATTAAGTTTGCTTAAAAAAATACCTAAAGCGTTACAATACTCCAAGGTTTAGAGTACTAACTTTAGAGTATTGTATCGCTTTAGGTATTTTTTTCGTAAAAACTAAAAACCATTGACATTTCGAATTTCGCACCCTGACCTTGCGCCCTTAAGTCTTAATAAGAGTTGGCTTTATAACAGTTACTATGCGGTCGCTGTTCGATTATGAATCGATTGTGTTAGCAGACCTGGGGCCCTGAAGGTCTGCTCAGATTGTAACAAATCTGTAATGTATGTACGGCAGGGGAGTTCAGCGACGTTGCGCAGGAGCAGCTGCTGGAGTGGATCAAGCGAGAGACGCCGGCGGGCGCGGCCTACGCCGGCTCCATGCCGGTGCTGGCGGCCGTGCTGCTGGCCGCGCGCCGCCCCGTCGTCGCGCACCCGCACTACGAGCACCGGGAGGCCAGGTGAGGCAGGGTGTGATGTCAGGCGGGATATGAACACAAGTGGGCTATGGTGTAGTCAAGTCGGATGTGGTGTAGTCAAGTGGGATGTGGTGTAGTCAAGTGGGATGTGGTGTAGTCAAGTGGGATGTGGTGTAGTCAAGTGGGATGTGGTGTAGTCAAGTGGGATGTGGTGTAGTCAAGTGGGATGTGGTGTAGTCAAGTGGGATGTGGTGTAGTCAAGTGGGATGTGGTGTAGTCAAGTGGGATGTGGTGTATTCAAGTGGGATGTGGTGTATTCAAGTGGGATGTGGTGTAGTCAAGTGAAATGTGCACTCACATGGTATATGCACTTAGTGAGATATGATGTAGTCAAGTAGGATATGGTGTAGTCAAGTGGGATGTGGTGTAGTCAAGTGGGATGTGGTGTATTCAAGTGGGATGTGGTGTAGTCAAGTGAAATTTGCACTCACATGGTATATGCACTTAGTGAGATATGATGTAGTCAAGTAGGATATGGTGTAGTCAAGTGGGATGTGGGGTATGGTGTAGTCAAGTGGGCTATGGTGTATTCAAGTGGAATTTGCACTCAAATGGGATATGTAGTCATGCGGGATATACCCTCAAGTGGGATATCATGTAGTCAAGTGATATATGGACTCAAGTGGGATATGCAGGTATGCGGGATATGCAGTTCAAGTACATTACGCAGTAAGGCAGGATGTGCACTAAAGTGGGATATGGTGTAGATAAGTGGGATATGCACTCAAGTGGGACATACACTCAAGTAGGTTACGCAGTCAGGCGGGATGTGCACTAAAGTGGGATATGGTGTAGATAAGTGGGATATGCACTCAAGTGGGACATACACTCAAGTAGGTTACGCAGTCAGGCAGGATGTGCACTCAAGTGGGATATGCAGGCATCCGGGATATACAGTCAAATGGCTTACACATTTCATCAGGATGAGCGCTCAAATTGTAATATGCTGTCAGGCGGGTTATGCACTTAAGTGGGATATATCCCACCGCTGGGCACAGGCGTACTAGCCAGTATATATATATTAACGCGCACCGCGCAGTATGCCCCGACAGCCCAAGCCGTACATCTACTCAACGCATTGATTGCGAACCAACCAGACGTTGATATATTCAACATGAAATTACACGTGTTTATAAGTTACTGCATACGATTTTTAAGTACCTAAATATAAGCCACTGTACCTTATTAGCTTGTTGTGCGTCTTGGCATTGCTGTAAGCACAACAAGCATTTTATAATAAATAAATAAAGAAATAAACATGTGTGTGTTGTACCAGGGAGCGCGCGTACGCTGTGTATAAGACGTACGGCCGGTTCACGCCGCACGAGCTGTACCAGGAGCTGAGCAAGCTTCGCGCCACCTACCTCATAGTGGAGACCAAGTACTGCTATGGGAGGAGCAGGTACGGAGCCCTTGTATTTATGTATTACTAGCTGCGCCCGGCGGTGTCACCCGCGATAAAAAGTAGCCTATGTGCTATTCCAGACTATAATCTATCTCTGTGCCAAATTTCATCCAGATCCGTTCGGCCGTTCGGGCGTGAAAGAGTAACAAACATCCATCCATCCAAACTTTCACATTTATAATATTATATATATATATATACTAGCTGCGCCCGGCGGTGTTACCCGCGATAAAAAGTATGAAAAATTAAAACATCTATCCCACGGGATCCATACATTTTACCGGGATAAAAAGTAGCCTATGTGCTATTCCGAACTATAATCTATCTCTGTGCCAAATTTCATCCAGATCGGTCCAGCCGTTCGGGCGTCAACTTAGTAACTTAGCACTTAGTAAAAAGCGCTTATTTTAATATTACAAACAGACACTCCCATTTTATTTGTTTGTATGATGGTAACTTTCTATAAGTTTCAGGGTAAGTATATAAATACAACTTAAAATATTGTACGCCGTTACAAATCTATCCTTATTATCGCAGCAAAGGGTGCACATTTGAAGAGATATGGGAGTCGGAGGGCGGGCACCCATCCGCCGCGCAGACCGCGTGTCGCGTGCTGCTCGCCGGCCCCGTCGACCACTTCTACCAGGTGTTCAGCAACTCGCAGTACGCCGTGTTCAAGATCCACGACTACAGTGTCAGGTGAGAATATTCACCAGGTGGGTTATTTTAAATCATTCGGAATCGACATCGGAAACGGATTTGAAACTTCCCCGACGAGCTTTCCGAAGGAAACTTTAAAAAAAATCGATTTGGAATTGTCATCAGTATACATCGAGGATAATCGAATTCGGAAATTTTAGTAGCAATTCTGGTTGTCCAGTTCGTAAGTTTTCGATTCCGTTTCCGATGTCGATTCCGAATGATTTAAAATAACCCACCAGATTACCGCTACAGACAGCGCTTGTCACACGATATATCAGGGCCCCAAGCACAGATATATGAGAGGAGATATGTTATGAAAGCGGTGGGCTTGCGCTCACCTTTAGCCAAAATTACGCTAACATAGAGTTTTCGCCGTCAGTCGACTGCAACTGCACGTCGGTATCGGAGCTCTAACTTTTTTTTTAAATGCCGTGTTATTCCGTGGTTGTGTGCTAAAATACCAGCAGCAAAGTGAACTACGCGAAAGATGGAATCTCATTTCACCAGCCAGTATTAAGTATTTTATTTATTCGTCTTTAAAATCATTAAAAACAACAAATCAAAAAATATTTAATGCCTTTATTATGTTATTTTAGGTTTCATGCAGCACAACGACTTTTTTATTTTTGTACAAAATACATGGCTCTTTAAGTACCACCTATGTTCGCTACTGAGTGAATGTACGAGGCAATGTATAGATCGTCTAACGATACTTTGAATAAACTGGTGCGTCGCGTGGTACGGCCGCTGTATACGGCGACGACGCAGCACGCACCGAGGAGACTTGGTATTGGTTGGTTTTAGCGAGTGGTTGGAAACAAAACGGAGACAGCGAGTTCCCATACATTTTGAACCGCACGGCATATCTCTCGTGATCTGTGGCCCCAAGTCTGCTAACACAATCGATTCATAATCGAACAGCGACCGCATAGTAACTGTCACTTTTGACACATATCCCATACAATATCTGTCAAAAGTGACAGACTTTTTATCCCGGTGAAATGTATGGTTCCCGTGGGATACATTTGTTTGAATAATGCTCTACTATGCAGACGAAGTCGCGGGCAACAGCTAGTATATATATATATATATATAGCGATTGTAATATACAGTTGTCGTTGTTCCAGATACATGCCGCGCAGCTTCGACACTTGACATCAGTGGCGACACAAGATCAAACTAATAGAGACTGACACTGACACTAATGTCGCGCCCTCTAGCGAGAGAGGAACGTGTTGTGTTTAATGTACTATCTATAACAGTGGCGTAGCATAAGCCATTAGCACCCGGTGCGGATTTCAAATTTGCCGCCCTCGTATTTTTGCTATTCATTATAAAAAATTTGCGGCATGGTAAAAAGGGCACTTTTATTCAATAACGCCAACCTAAAAAGTGAAATTAACATTTTTTGACATGGCAATATCATTGACGAAAAAAAAAGACGAAAAAAACACTGAAACGAATTTCTTTTTTTTTCATATCCTATATTTTTTTTCTCTAACCGCCACCTGTGAAATGCCGCCACCGGCAAAGTGCCACCCGGTGCGGACCGCACCCTCCGCCCCCCCATGCTACGCTACTGATTTATAATAATTTAAAATAAGTCATACGCCTATTATGTCAACGTCATAGGTTAGTGCCATCCACCTCGGTGCCCCAGCCCCGGTGCCGGGGCGGAATGGGCTTAGACACGTCGTCCCCGGGCAAGAATATCTCTATACATGTGATTCAGAAATATTAAACATTAAACCTGCCCTTCTTTAGCGCATTTGTAATCAGGTTCCAGGCTTAGTATACCGTTTTTGAATCACCATGTATATATTACGTGGTCCTAGCATGTTGGCATGTCAAAACGCAAGTTGGCTGATTGTTAAAATGCCAATTTGTGGGACCCTACAAATAGCGTGTCATGTTGTGCCGTCTGTAATTATATGATCATAATATGTACTCGGGGTGTAGTTCTTAATGATAGTACTTAAGACGCTAGTAAAAGTATTAAATGTACCTATGTGATTGTTAGTTAAAATTACCTCTGAAATGTGTATTGTTGGTAAAAAGTGGACATTATAATATTATATATAAATGATTTATTCTGTAGTCAGACTCTTTTTTAAGGGGGAAGCTCAGGGTCAGGGCGCGAAATTCGAAATGTCAATGGTTTATATTTTTTTACGAAAAATTTGGACATCATTACGATGTAATGTAGTGTTTTGCGATATTAGCATTCTGCATTGGATGTCTCGATGTATTAAGTTTGCTTAAAAAAATACCTAAAGCGATACAAAACCATAAAGTTAGTAAAAGTAGCGGTTTTTACAAACCTTATGGTATTGTATCGGATTAGGTACTTTTTTAAGCAAACTTAATACATCGAGACATCCAATGCAGAATGCTAATATCGCAAAACACTAAATTATATCGTAAAGATGTCCAAATTTTTCGTAAAAAAATAAAAACCATTGAAATTTTGAATTTCGCGCTCTGACCCTGAGCTTCCCCCTTAAACAATATATTCCTTATGCTCCTGCTGATCCCCGTATACTCAACACTAGATGGCGTTAAAAAGAATTAAAAACGCAGAAACTTAGCCAAAGACAATTATTATGTAAATAAAAGCTTGATTCAATTTAAAATTCATCTTTTTTTATGTTTACATGAAACTGGCAAAAATGGCACTATTTTGTAGCCAATTGCCAACATAAAACTGCTAATGGCTCTTTATACCGATTGTGAAATAAAAAAAGAAAATTAAGGTATACCTAACTCAATTTCAAAGAATACTGCAAGGGGAATTGCTTAGAGTAGGAAAGCTAGTCCTAAAGTAGGGAGCATTATACGAATTAATGTTGCTTTTGTTTTCACATGAAATTGATGAAAATGATATGCAGAATCAAACCACTCAAGTTTATGTTATTATTTTATTTCAGAATCTTTTTTGATCAATATTAAATTGTTTAATTAAACTAATTTTACGGATTTTATCGCGTTTATTTTTTGTTTTTTACGTTCCCGACGTTTCAAACGAACATAAAATAAACGCGATAAAATCCGTAAAATTAGTTTTATTTAAATGTGTAGTATTTGCGTATAAGAAATCAATATTAAATTGTGTTTCAGTGGTCTGTGGCAATCTTGCCATGAGCTACCATGGTTCGCAAAGCTCATATTTCTCGATACATTCAATCAGCCATCCAATTGGCAATGCTTTCAAGTGTTGCATATTGTACATTGGCTCGTACATATCTTTAAAAATGATATAATGTGAACAATTCCACAATTTTCCATTTTTTACAGCATGATATGGCACTAGCTTCTCATTTTCCGGTATCAATTCAGGATTAGGCACACGTCTGAGAACAACACCCCCAGCGTCAGTCACAAGCTTAGTTAGGATTGCTTTAGTTAAAACTATAGACTTGGTGATCTCATATTTCGTATTAAAATTGTGAAAATAGAAGTGGCAGCCGTTGAAAATACCCGGCAACTGTTTGTATTTGTTATAACGTGCATTTTTAGGTCCTTGAGAATTCTTCGTACCGACACTTGTTATTTCAAACCGTTCGAATGACTTTAATTTGTCTTCGGTAGACTTCATAGCCCATTCTGTTGCTATAACCCATATGTTACTAACAATAGCTTGTAGAACATCTACTGTAGATGTACAAAGACCATCTTCGGTGTCTATGATTAAATGAGTGACATTTTTAGTGAATTTAGCCTCTACGGACACATTACTGTGACGTTTGGCTAATAATTTCAATTTGTTATGAACAGTGCGATGTTGTGAAACACAGTATAAACGAATATCATCTGATTCTATCTCTGTATACAATGCAGACATGTGTGAAATGTTAATACTCTGAGTTTGAAGTATGTTTTCGGATGCCGCAAGCAATGTATTTTTCATATCATTTGAGGCAAGCTGATATGGTGTTTCTCCTTTGCAGTTACGTGCATTCATGTCTGCACCATTCATCACCAATTCCTCAGCTATTTCTACAAATTTGTATCTCACGGCTTCATGTAACGGGGTCTCATTACCCTGTCCCGGTACATCAATTAATGTATTATACTGCAGCAACAGTTTAACTAAGTCTAGTCTGCCATTTTGGACGACTTCGTGTAGTGGAGTCCATCCAGCATTATCTTTAGTATTTGTATTAGCACCTAAGCTCAATAGTTCTTTGATTCTATCAATTTTACCCAATCGACACGCAATATGCAACGCTGTTTCACCTTTGTTGTTGCGTTTCTCATTACTCTTACTGACTTTTGTACTGAAATTTGATGTGATAGTCTCACTAAGGGCAGCTCCAGAGTTGGTTTTATCAGATAACGGATTCTTAGTCGTATCGACGGCCCCGCCTTTATGTAAGGAACTTTCGTTTTTCTTCGTTCTTTTACTGGATACGGTGGATATGTCTTTTGGTCGGAATTTCTCGAACATTTGATCTAGTTCTGCCGCGGATTCGATACAATTCTTTAACTGATCATCTTGGAAGGTTGTGTAGCCGTCTAACGGTATTCCGCATGTAGGACAGTGTTTCAAACCTGTGTGCGCGGCGCAAATAATGTGAAAACATTTGTTTATAACGACAGGATTTCTGCACAGTTCATCACAAATGCCGCACTTGTAATCATCTTTTACAGTGTCTAAAGCTTTCAAAAAGTTGGTCAAGTCAGCCGACGACATAACAGAACAATGTTTACGAGATTTTATCAATTGGATTTTAATCACAATTCACAAACAAAGTTTTCCTCTCGCGGCAAAATGTTCACTATTTTTGACATGTAGCCGTCAATTAATTATTATTTTTTTTAATTTGGCATCACCGTAGTTATTTTGCCAGTGTCAAGTAATATAAATTATTTCTATTTTTGAGCATATGCACAGGCCCAAAGGCTCGGCCCAAGTAAAATACCCCCCCATCCCTAAATCAGTAAAGTGATGGATACTTTACTGAAAGATTTTTCATGGATTTTTTGTGAGAAACCGAAAAGCCAAGTTTCGTCACTCTGTTTCAACCATTATGGGTTCGGTTAAGTGCACAAGTGTACCTACACTTGTGCACTTAACCGAACCCATAATGGTTAATATTCCACTTATGTCACTCACTACAACTCGCAGGAACACTAGTTTTAGAAATTAAAACATAACTGACGCTATGACTTTTCAGTTTTCCGCCAAAAAGTCCTAGCCGTCAACTTGACTTGACAGCTACATGATATGGTAGAGATGGGAACATTTTCAAATGATGAATAATTTCTTTTATCGACAGGTTCGACTGGTCTAGCAAAGGTCGACGAGTTATTGTATTTGTAAAAATTTTGCGTTTTATGAGATATACCAGTAGGGATTCCTAAAATTGGGGCTACTACAATACATATGCCAGAAAAAAACATACCAGATAAGAATAGCTTACGTGCTGTTAATTGGCATTTCATGTCGACGAGATAAATATGTCACCTCCGTCCAAATACGGTTTCTTTGCATTCGACCCTGACATGCTTGTATGACATAAATCTGAGCATCGCACACATCGCCTCGAATCAACGTAGATAATCTCATGCTTAAAATGAACGTCCTATGAGCGCGCATAGCATCTTATTCACATGCTTTTAGTGTCAACGTAAATCTATCTATCCATCTATCAGCCGAAAGACGTCCACTGCTGGACATAGGCCTCCCCCAATGATTTCCACACATCACGGTCCTCTGCCACTCACATCCACCGGCTTCCTGCTACGTGTACGTAAAATACCCATGCAAGTTGCACGCATTTTCTAGTAACTGGTATCTATGTACATCCATTTTATTACTAGCAACACAATGGTTGTACACATATATCACTACTATGTAAGGATTCCTCAATAATATAATTGGCATGCTTTCTCACAACTAATAAAAATGTATATCTGTGGCAAGCAGTTAGGACAAGGGTAAAAAAAACATGTAGATTGAATGCCACATAAGCATAATTTAATTTAGCTAACAAAGTATATCACAATTAAACTTAAATAGGTACCTGTTAATGCACCAATCACCTCACACTTCATCGCATATTAGCTAATCCGAGCCTGCGGGACACCACTGCATCAACAACGACCAATCAGAGCGCTCGACCGTACGCCTCGCGATGAACCAACCCACATATGTTTAAATAATTTACTGTTAATTACTTTTTCACAAATTTTGCTACGAATTACACGTTTCATCAAGAAATCTGCATTTTGAATTTTCACTAAGGATCTCTCCACTGCCTTATGTCTATCTATTCGACATAATTTGATCCTACGGAGCCAAATAAATTCTACGAAGCCCGAATTGGACCTATGGAAAAGAAATAAACGCATCGTCCAGTGAAGAGTTTATACAAAGACGCAACGGTTATTGAAGGCTGCAGTAAGCGCGCATTTTGGTGAGACGTGCCAACCATCACTATTCCAAACCTATCCCAATCATTTGTGTTAATACTGTGTACTGTAACATTCCAGTGTTGGATTTACTACGACCGCAGTAAGTGTGTGTGCCCGCGACATCAGAGGTCAAAGTCCGATTCTCGTAAGAAAACCCGACTGTAAGTACATTTTAAGAACTTTACTTCCTATTTGTTGTCAAGATGACTAGCGTAGATGGAAGGGCAGACGAGGCCGTCCGCGAATGTAATAAACGTCGCGGTATAGTAAAAGGTCGACTTACTCACTTTAAAAAGTACATCGGTTCATTTAAAGGCCAGTCTGCACCCGCTAATGTTCAAACTGAGTTAAAATTACGTATCAAAGGGGTCGAGACTTTATTTACTGAATTTAACGACATTCAAAATCGTATTGAAAGTGTATGCTCGGACACTGAAATTGTCAATCAACTAAGATATCGAGAGGAATTCGAAAACGATTATTATTCTATTTTAGCTGAGGCTCAGTGCATAATAAGTTCCGATGAAGGGTCAAATCAAAGTTCAGGTCCGACGCGTAATATTGTTCAGTCTGTGAAACTACCTACTATTTCCTTGCCAACATTTAATGGTTCTTGTGATCAGTGGCTGGAATTTCGCGATACATTCGTGTCACTTATTCACAATACTACGGATCTCACAGATATTCAGAAATTCCACTATTTAAAATCTTCTTTGTCGGGCAATGCACAGGTTGTTATTGATTCGTTGGAGTTTTGCTCGTCTAACTATAACGTAGCATGGGAGCTATTACTAAATAGGTTCAATAATAACAAACTCCTTGTACACAATCATGTAAAAGCGTTGTTTTCGATGCAAGCCGTATCTAGCGAGTCGCCAGTGTTATTAAGAAGACTTATAGATACAGTATTAAAAAACTTACGCGCTCTCAAGTCTCTCGGCGAGCCCACGGATCAGTGGGATACCTTGCTCATTTACATGATCGTTTCCAAATTAGATGCAGTTACTGAACGCGAATGGGAACAATATAAATTATCATTATCGGGGCATGCAGTCAAAACAGACCCAACAACTAACGTTGGATTGGTACAAACCTTATTGGATTTTCTCAGGGATAGGGCGGAAATGCTAGAAACTCTTATTTTAACGCACAGTAAAGGTAATACGCAAAACTCTAAGCGGTGTGGACAGGTGCAAAACAGCTCCAAAGTACACTGCAACATTGTTACAAACAATAATAAGCGCAAAGATAATTTAAGGCCGAATTTACAACAAAAAAGATTGTGTCCAATGTGTAACGGAAAACATCCGTTATATTCTTGCCAATTATTTCTCGATTGTAACGTACAGAATAGATTAAAGTTGGTGCGCGATAACGGGCTCTGTGAAAACTGTTTTAATTTAGGACACACATCTCGGGATTGTAGATTTGGCCCATGTAGAAAATGCGAAAAAAAGCACAATTCGCTTATTCATCACGACGGAGACAGCGTCGACGAGAGTCCGGCTAACAAGCACACAGTTGCATTGTTATCAACAAAAACATGCAATGAAACCGGTTCTCCCGAGCGCGCCGTCCCCGCCGCTGCCGGCTCAGCTGTGGATACACATGTAAACAATGCACACATCGACAATATAAACGCACAATTGTCTAGTGCATGTCATGTTTTGTTATCTACAGCGTTCGTCGATATTCGTGATAGTTTAGGTAATTATGTGAAGGCGCGCGCAATCCTAGACAACGGAAGCGAACGTTGCTTTATGACACAATCACTCTGTGATAAATTAAATACGCAAATCAAACAGTCCACTATGCTAATACGGGGTGTAGGAAACTCTGTCACACGATGTTCACATACTTGTGGCATTAAAATTCGTTCGATTTATGGCGACTATAACACACGCATAGAATGTATAGTGCTGCCTCAAATCACGTCGACTATGCCACGCATTTCTTTAAATAGAAATGATTTTATTATACCTGAGTATATCCAATTGGCCGATATAAGATTTAATGAGTGTCAAAAAATTGATCTATTAATTGGCTCGGATTTGTTTTGGGATCTTATGTTGGAAGGGAGAATACGTCTGTCAAACGGCCCGTATTTACAAAACACAAAGCTCGGTTGGATATTGTCGGGTCCGGTATATTCTAAAATACCTTTGGAATATGTAAATTGTAATTTTACGCAATCTGTAGATTCAGAATCTTTGGATAATTTGGTACGAAGTTTTTGGGAACTTGAGGAAGGTCCGACCAGTTCCCAATCGAAACATATCACGGATGAGGAACTCAATTGCGAAAATCATTTTATGCAAACAACAAGGCGCACTGCTGAGGGAAGATTTTGTGTACAAGTACCATTTAAGGAATCACCCAAAGGGTTAGGGGAAACCTTTCCTCAAGCCCAGAAACGGTTTTTAGCACTTGAAGCCCGTTTACAACGTAATCCAAATTATAAAAAATTATACACAGAGTTCATGAACGAGTATATGTCCTTAGGTCACATGACTCGTGTTTCCACTTACGGAAACCCACACTTCTTCATGCCTCATCACGGAGTGTTTCGAGAACACTCAAGTACCACGAAATTGAGAGTAGTATACGATGCCAGTGCGCGTTCGTCTAACGGTAGGTCATTAAATAATTTACAAATGAAAGGACCTCCGATTCAAGGTGATTTATTTGCGATTCTGTTACGGTTTCGAGAAAATAAGTATGTAGTATGCGCAGATATCGAAAAAATGTATAGACAGGTACTCGTTGACGAAAAACAGCGTGATCTACAGCTTATTCTCTGGCGTGAAAACCCGTCTGATGACCTGGGTGTATATAAGTTGAACACAGTGACGTACGGAACGGCATCTGCGCCGTTCCTCAGCTGCCGATGCCTAAAACAACTAGCAAATGAATGCACAGACGCTGACGTAGCTACGGTTATCAAGGAGGACTTTTACGTGGATGACGTAATATTCGGGGGCTCTGATATAAACGCACTAACTAGACTTTGTGCGGAAACCGCCAAAGTTTTACAATCAGGTTGTTTCCCTTTGCGCAAATGGATTTGTAACTTTAATTGTCCATCCTCCGACAATATTTCCAAAGAATTGTCGTTAGGTGAGTATACTCACAGTAAAACACTAGGATTAGGGTGGTATAATTACGATGACGAGTTATATTTTCATGCTCAAATCGATCATAAGTCTGAAATCGTTACGAAACGAACTATTTTCTCTCGCACGGCCCAGATCTATGACCCGTTAGGTTTACTAAGTCCCGTCATAACCACTGCTAAGTTATTAATACAAAAATTATGGTTAATGAAGTTAGACTGGGACCAGCCTGTCACAGACGATGTCCTACACATCTGGAATCGTTTCGTAGATGATTTATCGTTACTCGACACTATTCGTATACCGCGTAACGTAATGTGCGATATCCCAAAGCGCATCGAATTACATATATTCACAGACGCATCGCAATTAGCATACGGCGCTTGCGCTTACGTGCGTACGAGCGGTGACGATTCGCCCGTTACGGTTAGTCTGCTATGTGCTAAAGCTAAAGTTGCGCCGGTATCCAGTCCAATCACAATTCCCAGACTGGAATTGTGTGGCGCGCTATTGGGTGCTAAGTTATACGATAAAATTATTACATCCTTACGTTCTGAAATTCATGAAATTATATTCTGGACCGATTCTACCATCGTTTTAGGTTGGCTCCGCACGCAGCCTTATTTACTCAAGCCTTATGTACAAAATAGAATAACACAAATACATAGCTTGGCAAATGGGCATTCGTGGCACCATGTCAGTGGGAAAATTAATCCAGCTGATTTGGTGTCACGAGGTCAACATTTAAACGCTACCATTAAATCTGATTTATGGTGGAATGGACCAGAATTCCTACGGGATAATAATTATAAAAACAGGCACGATGACGTCAACATTAGTTCATTTGAAAATCTACCGGAAATTAAGTCTGTAAAAGTAAATACATTAACTGCGCTCGAGTGTAATGAGTCGTCATTATTTCCTTTCTCTAGATTCTCACAGTTCAACCGCATAAAGCGGGCGGCTGCATACGTACTTCGTTTTATATATAACCTCCGCAATAAAAATAATAAGCGGGTCGGCCCGCTTGGTGTGGATGAACGGAACGAGTCTACTCAAACGCTCGCTAGACTGTCGCAAAGGGAATCATTTCCTAGCGAGTACGAAACTTTAATGAAAACCAATTGCATTAAAACAAAAAACACATTGTCAAAACTTAATTTATTCATAGATGACAATAAAATTATTAGGGTTGGCGGACGCATCGAAAACTCACGCAATTTTAATTACGACATGAAGCATCCTATTTTATTGTCATCAAATCATCACTTCACGAATTTGTTATTTAGGTACGAACATAAACAGTTACTTCATGCTCCTCCACAGCTACTTTTATTCACCATACGAAATACCTGGTGGCCTTTAGGTGGCAGAAACCTGGCAAAGAAGGTAGTACATAGTTGTGTCACCTGTGTACGTATGCGAGGAAAGATATTGACTCCGATCATGGGAAACTTATCTAAAGAACGCTTGGAACCAAGTTTTCCGTTTGCTCGTTGCGGAGTCGACTACGCTGGGCCTGTTTATACATTGAAACACCGGGGTAGGGGCGCTAAAACTACTAAATCTTATATTTGTTTATTTATCTGTTTTACGACACGCGCTGTCCACCTGGAACTTGTCAGTGATCTTTCATCGGATGGCTACCTGCTAGCGTTAAAAAGATTCATATCTCGCCGCGGAAAGCCCGACGAGATTTTTTCCGACAATGGGAAAAATTTCGTAGGCCTTAAAAATGAATTTAATAAATTCCTTTCGTCTTGCTCCGATGATATTTTAGAGTATGCGACATCCCAAAATATAAAATTTTCAATGATTCCACCATACGCTAGTCACTTTGGTGGTCTATGGGAAGCCGGAATTAAGAGTTGCAAATATCATTTGATTCGCGTAGTCGGGAACACACACTTGACTTATGAACAGATGGCCACAGTACTATCACAAGTAGAAAGTATTCTTAATTCCCGACCTTTATACTCCCTCTCTACCGATCCCTTAGACTTCCTGCCTCTCACACCCGGTCATTTTTTGGTTGGCCGTCCACTGACCGCGCCTGTCACTGAAGAACTCCACGAGGTTCCGGACCACCGTTTAACACACTACCAGAGGGTGGAACAACTTCGCCAGCATTTTTGGAACCGCTGGTCCAAAGAATACGTGACCGAGCTGCAGACGCGATGCAAATGGACCAAAAATAAAGACAACCTGATAGAAAACACAATGGTTTTGATCAAGGACGACAACCTGCCGCCTCTGCGATGGAGTTTAGGACGCATAATACGAACCTTCCCTGGCAAGGACGGCGTATCAAGAGTAGCTGACATTAGGACGTCTAAAGGAGTTATTCGACGAGCATTCTCAAAAATATGTCCGTTACTGATACAAGAATAGTAACGATAAGATCACATAGTTGACTGGATGTTGTAAGCTGAAGCTTCCAAGGCCGGGAGTATATGTTAATGCACCAATCACCTCACACTTCATCGCATATTAGCTAATCCGAGCCTGCGGGACACCACTGCATCAACAACGACCAATCAGAGCGCTCGACCGTACGCCTCGCGATGAACCAACCCACATATGTTTAAATAATTTACTGTTAATTACTTTTTCACAAATTTTGCTACGAATTACACGTTTCATCAAGAAATCTGCATTTTGAATTTTCACTAAGGATCTCTCCACTGCCTTATGTCTATCTATTCGACAGTACCTACTTAAACTAACTAATCCATAAAAATACGACTAGAGTAACCAACAAAGTCGCTAGTGATGGTGTAGTTTTCCCGCCAAAACTACAAACAAAGTTTGTGATATTCACAATGTTGCGTTCAAAATTAAACGGTATTTTGTTGTAAGGGTGCATTCTTAAAACTAAGTCGGTGCCTAAGCTCTTCGTATTATTATGAAAGATTACGTCCATTTCATGATTGAAGGCGCCGTACATTGAAAACATAGGGATGTGGAATGGCGGATATTTGCCAAACATTTGATCAAGTTTGGTGAATACGTTCAATAACTCGTGTCGTCGAATCTCTGACAGGTTTTTCGCGGCAAACATGTGGCCAATATTGGACCAGCCTACGAGGCAGTATTTCTTGTTGTCTTCGGGGCAGAGTGGGACAATTTTTTTCATGTCTTCAGGTACTGGTTCCTTACCTATAAAAAGTTAAAAGATTGATCATACTCAGCAACAAAGCAATATTATCTTTGAGCAAAGCCTAACCCTTAGAGGAAGAAAGGGTTTGAAATGAAAGGACCCCGAGTTTGTTAACACATTGTAATTGTCAGTTATGACAGTTTTCCTGTACTAAAACTGTCAAAAGTCATTACTTTTTCATAGTGTTAACAGCCCATCTTCATATCATCATGTCACATCCATTATTTTATTTATAACTAGCTGTTGCCCGCGACTTCGTCCGTGTGGTATTTAACAACGTCTCAACCGTTGGCAACAGCCTGCTCGCGTTCTGATCCCGCGGGACGCATTGCAGATTGTTGCTATCAAACTTTAAGCAGGCGCGGCGCTGCAACATTGGTTTTAATTTTTTTTCGAGAGATCCAATTTTTTTTTCTAAAATAAAAGTAGCCTAAGTTACTCCTTGTTACATCAGCTATCTGCCAGTGAAATTACCGTCAAAATCGGTCCAGCCATTTCAGAGATTACCCGGAACAAACAGACAGACAGACAGACAGACAGACAGACGGACAGACAGACAGACGGACAGACAGACAGACAGACAGACAAAAATTGTAAAAAATGTTGTTTCGGTATAGGTAACGTGTATACATCCAAATGCACTTAGTAAAAAGCGGTTATTTTAATATTACAAACAGACACTCCAATTTTATTTATATGTATAGATGTATAGATGTGTATTTATTGAATGTGCTATTGCTATTAATTACTTGACACTGGCAAAATACCCGCTAAGTTGCGGGTGAGGCCATATTCATATCCATTTATTATTTCATCGCATCTCATTTCGTTAAAGTAAGAAGACTTGGGGCTCAGAGTGTATAGTATATACCTATGTCTAATATAAATTCATTTCTCACCTCTAAACATGTTGTAAGTCGTCATACTAATAAATGCAACATCGCTTTTGCCTGTCATCAGCGACTTCAGAGCTTCGCCTTCGCCTTCATCATAGCATTTCTTGCCATCCAAACCGGGCGCACAGATTTCTTTAAAATATCCATTCATAAATTCATTGCACGATATTTTTTCTTTGTTTGTGATGTACTGTAAAACGGAATGCCACGCGGCGCCGTCGTAGCGCGGGAACGCGGCTCTTTTCCCGCGCAAATCTGACATCTGGGTTATTTTGGAGTCGGTGTTGACATACGCGACTACTGTGTTTGTGTGCTCGACTATTGGTGTGATCTCGTGTAGTATGGGCGTTAGGGAGAAGTCTCTGAAAAGAAAAATAAATATTAGAGACTCTTTGGCGGGAAGCTGGAGTACGAAGCTGTTAGGTTTGCTTTATGAAAAAAAATATTATTTCATAAATTTTGATGATATATTAACCATTGTGTATTCGTAAAAGTACAAACGTGAGAAAATTTAAATCTCGACTTTTCAAGTTCCCTCGAGATGTCCAGTAAATTTTCAGTAAACTATCCACAGATTTACTGATTAGGGTGGAGGACTATTGTCGTCATCATTATCGGTATAGAGAACATAATAATCATCACGGGTAATATACATACAATTTCTCGTTAACCAAACCATTTTATTCGATTCTGGCAAAATTGGCTCTATTTTATAGCCAAATGTCATCATCAAAAAAGAAGAATAAAAAGCAACATAATCAAAAAAAGAACATACCGAACAGCAGGCACCAGCCAGTCGCTGCCGGCCACTGTCGCGTGGCAGTCGCCGGCCGCGACGGCTCGCAGACACTCCTTGGTGCCGTTCCGCGCGGCGCACTGCAGAGGAGGCGAGATGCCGTACACAGCGCCCGCCTCGCTGAGCCACTCGCACTTGTTCTTAGCGAGAAGCGAAGTCGTGCAGAGGGTGATATGTCTGTTAAAGACAAAATGTAGCGACATCTTAAAACACGCTACAAGATACATAGATGGCGCTGCATACAACGTCAAAGAACAAATACCGATTGTCCATATAATCCCGAAACGCACTATGATATTTTTCGCATAACGTTTATCATTTATATAAGAACTATATAAGATTGAATAAAGAAACATGGATTCTCACCTCGGTGGATCACAGCCGGATTGGCTATAAGCTTCCCTGAAGCCGTCGGCTCTGGCGAGGTAGTCGAGGGGTACCCTGGCCGGCTGCAGGGGCTCGGGCAACGCCTGGTTGCTCTCCAGCAGAGCCGTGAGTGCGCCCCTCCAGTGCCGGTCGACCGTTACCGAGGAGTTGGTCAAAGTGCCGGCTAACTTACTGACGGCTTCTGATGCTTTTCTAAAAGAAAATGGTTTGCTGTTAGACAATGGTTACAGGACTTCGCAGCCTGAATAGCATACCCAATAGACCGTGGTGGTGGTCTTACATGGGTGTACCGTACCCATACCAGGGCTTAAGAGTTCAGATAAAACTTCAAATAAAACAAATTTTCAGGATTTTATCGCGTTTATATTAGGTTTTTTGTTTTTTACGTTCCCGACGTTTCGGCTGCTTTACAGCAACCATGGTCAGGTTAGGTTAGGTCAGATTAAGGTACCATTGCAAGACCTTAAGACACTGTGAGCACTTTCTGCTTAGATCGGACCGCAAGCAACAATTCAATATGAGGGTACCTACCCCGTCTCAAACTATGACACCAGGACGTCAACCACCTCAGTCCTCCCGTGACCATGGTTGCTGTAAAGCAGCCGAAACGTCGGGAACGTAAAATCAAAATAAAAACGCGATAAATCCTTAAAATTAGTTTTATTTCAACGTACGTGTGGGTTCGAACTCACCTTCTAATAAGAAGGTATCGCCACAAACTCACCTCTTAGCCACGATGACGTTCCACGGTCTGTTGAGCCACACGCACGGCTCGTCGGTAATCCGACGCCATGTCCCGTCGCGGCACAGGTACGCGAAGTGCTCGTCAGCAAAGGTATCGTTGCCGAGGTTTAACTGTTTATGGGATAGCTACTATTATGAGTGGTCTATATGTTGGGTCAAGGATAAAGCAAACTCAGGCCGGCACTTGTATTGCGTGGTGAAGAGGAAGGCCAGCTGAACGAAGCATCTTTGCGTTTGCCTACGGCATTTTTCGTCTTGCCAACGGTGCCATCAAATATATCAGCAATATGGCTGGGTGTGTCTCAGTCTAGATAGACCTACAAGTAAATTTGAATAGAGCCCAAGCACGTCAAGGAACATGGGCCCCAAGTCCGCTAACACAATCGATTCAAAATCGAACAGCAACCGCATAGTAACTGTCACTTTTGATAGATATCCCATGCGATGTCTGTCAAAAGTGACAGTTACTAAGCGGTTGCTGTTCGATTATGAATCGATTGTGTTAGCGGACTTGGGGCCCTGGTGTCGAGTGCTTACCATGAAGTACTTCTTGACGTCATCGACGTCACCCCAACTGACGTCACCAGCGCCTTCGACGATGCAGGCGAGCGAGCCCGCGTCGCCGTAGTAGCGGTCCGTGGTGGAGCAGCGGCCGGAGCCACAGGCGGCGCACAGCGAGGGGAATTCACGTTCTAGAACATATTGACGTTCTATAAAATATTCACGTTCTAGAAATTATTCACGTTCTGGTCATAATCATAGAATTCATGTTGTACCTACTAGCTGTTACCCGCGACTTCGACTTCTGTACTTCTGTACTTCGACTTCTGAAATGGCTGAATCGATTTTGACGGGGCATTCACTGGCAGAGAGCTGATGTGACAAGGAGTAACTTAGGCTACTTTTATTGTAGAAAATCTTTTTTGTTAAATACCACGCGGTCGAAGTCGCAGGTAACAGCTAGTATACTAGTGAAGAATGTACTCACTCAGCTCAGCGTCTCTTGCTTTGTCCGGTACCCACTGCCCTGCCTTGCACGCCTTCGCGTAGAAGTCCGCGAGAGCCTTCAGCCTATTCTCAGTGTGCGACAGACTAACGTCGCACGACCTCTCCAGGACTAACGACTCCAGATACTGGTAATCAAGAATAAGCTGTGTTCAGACCAGAGGCATAGTATAGGTCATTAGCACCCGGTGCGGATTTAAAATTCGCCGCCCTCTTATTTTTGCTATTTATCATAACAAATTTGGGGCATGGTAACGACAACATTTTCTTTTTTCTCTAACCCCCACCTGTGAAATGCCACCCCCGGCAAAGTGCCACCCGGTGCGGACCACACTCTCCGCCCATCCCCCCCCCCATGCTACGTCACTAGGTCAGACGCTGCCAGTATTCATGATACTGATATACTGATGCTCTTGGCTATAATCTAGACTTTGCTACACGTGATGTTGAACGCATACCTAGTGCCCAAGCACGTTACTGAAATTGATCCTTGGCCCTATTGACTGTTTCCTAATAGACCCTACCCCACTGGCCTTATCCCTACGTTTACATCACTGAATTGTGATATAGCTAGGCCATTGGCCTGTGCCCATTAGTTCTTATTGCTCATTGTTTTTGCTCATAACCAAGGGCTCTTGCCAAATTTGACCTTTCCTATTAGCCTTGCCTATAAGCCATTGAGACTTGTCCATTAGTTCTTGCCCTTTGACCCTTGCCTTTGCCCATATCTCATTGGATTTTGCTCATCGAAACTTATACCCACTAACATTTTCCCATAGTCCCAGGGCCCCAAGTCTGCTAACACAATCGATTCATAATCGAACAGCAACCGCATAGTAACTGTCACTTTTGACAGATATCCCGTACAACATCTGTCAAAAGTGACAGCTACTATGCGGTTGCTGTTCGATTATGAATCGATTGTGTTAGCAGACTTGGGGCCCTGGCAGTTACCCATAACCTCTGGCCCAATAGTTGTTCTCCTTCTACTCACCCCGGACAAAGTTTCGCTGAGTGGCTTAATGTCATCCATGCCCACGCCGGGGTGGCACAGGGTGGTGTTCCTGAGCACAGCGTTCAAGCTCGAGGAGGTGTCGGGTAGTATGCGCCTGTTTACCACAGCGACTATACTCCTGGCGTAAGGTCCTGGGGCAAGAAAGATGGTGTTAATAAATGGCTGGATCCTTCACGGAAAATTCTTCAGGGTCAGACTGATCGCAGGCTGGGTGCCGATTCATGTTTTATATGACAAGACACTCCACGTTTTTTTAAATAAAACCACCATACCCATTTAGTTTCTTCACGGTTTTTCTGAGTGGAACCGACGTTTCAAATTGATCATAGATTCTCTATGACTTCTTGGCCGATATGAATTAAGGAAAATTATTTTGAGTAGCCTAGTAGCCACAGGGGGTGGTCTTGTAACCAAAATATGTTGAGTTCATTCTTGTCATTTGGCATAGTTTGAGAGACTAATGTGACTACTCTAGTAAAGTATTTATCCCACAATATACTAGTATAGCCACCTCTTCAACCACGCTACAAGCTACATAGTTGGCGCTGCAGACGACATGCAGAACCATTGACAATTCTCCCAACAATCCTGAAACGCGCTATGAGAGTTTTCGGAGCACCTAACATATTATATACAAGATCATTAGGGTAAATCTAAAAGGGAAGATCTTCCCTTTTTCGCTACACTAATAATCTTATATTCGACTCTATTTTCTTTAATTACACTGTCTGGTCTTACTTGGCCTGGTCCTGAGTTCATTGGTGACCAGCACATCAATGTTAGCCCACTGTGCGGCGATCAGGTCCTCGGGGGAGAACACTCCAAAGTCGACTGTTCCTTTACTGATGCGTCGGAGACAGTCAAGTCTGGAAAGAAGTGACTATAATTAATGACGTGAATTTGGGTCGCAGCACAATCCACGGAACTGGGCCACAAGTCTGCTAAAACAACAGAGTCATAATCGAACAGCAACCGCATAGTAACTGTCACTTTTGACCGATATTGAATGGGATATCTGTCAAAAGTGACAGTTACCATGCGGTTGCTGTTCGATTATGAATCGATTGTGTTAGCAGACTTGGGGCCCAGACCTTCCGGTGCGATTAAAGCTTTTATAACAAACAATTCTGGATACCAAGTGGGCAACATTCCGTACAACAACCAACATAGTCAGTTATATATTAACTGTCTGTGGTATATACACTGGTGGTTAAATATGAATTGTTAGTGATATATAAACTGTCAGTTATATATAAATTGTCAATGATATATAAACTGTCAGCTGTATATAAATTGGTAGTGAAATATAAATTGTCAGTTATATATAAATTGTCAATGATATATAAATTGTCAATGATATATAAATTGTCAATGATATATAAATGGTCAATGATATATAAATTGTCAGTGATATATAAAGTAGGTACCTGTCTGTCCCCAACACGCACTCTACACCGGCCTTCTCCTCATCCAGTATGGGGCAGTGTTTAGGGGCGCGTTTGTACGAACCCCGACCCTCGACGATGCAGAGACGTACTATGGACAAAAACGTATATTAATCAAACACACATCATACTAAATAATTTTTATAATCTATTTATATAAGGTGTAAAAATAATTAAAAATACTTTAACAGTGCCAACATAGTATAGAAGGCTATAAAGAAAACATTACCAAAGAATTAAATGAAATTATTAGACATTTAAAAATGAACTGGTACGCCTTTCCTAAAAAAAACATTAAAATCAGCGTAGTGCGAGGCGGCAGAGGGGGAGGGAGAAAAAAAAAAGTTTTTTTTTTATTTTATTTTTCTCCTCCTCTTCCTCTCCGTCTAAATTCCTCCTCCTCCTCCACCCCCACAGCCTCCTCTTCCTCCTACTCTTCCTCTTCCTCTTCTTCTATATATTTCATTGTCGACGTCAACTCAATTTTTTTCTACCATCACGCTCTATAGTAACATACCGTTAAATTACGCCTACAGTTTAACGTATACTTGGCCTAAATTACGGAGTCGTTAATTTGAATCATTAACATTATTAATGTGTCATTCATAAAACAACCTTTAGTTTGACCTTTGAACCTTTATTTCTCAGACAATACTCAAAGTTTTTTTTTTATAATTGGTGTGCATTGATTAAACGAAGGCGAAGGAACGTTACAAGGTCAAAACATCGCCTACAACAAGTCAAGAGTGAACAGGTACCTTCTAGGCAAGTATGCTCCATCGTCACTTACCATCAGGTGAGATCGAGATCAAATACTTGCCTGTAATGCAATCTATACATACATATAAATAAAATTGGAGTGTCTGTTTGTAATATTAAAATAACCGCTTTTTACTAAGGGCATTTGGATGTATACACGTTAACTATACCGAAACAACATTTTTTACATTTTTTGTCTGTCTGTCTGTCTGTCTGTCTGTCTGTCTGTCTGTCTGTTTGTTCCGGGTAATCTTTGCACTGGCTGGACCGATTTTGACGGGACTTTCACTGCCAGATAGCTGATATAACAAGGAGTAACTTAGGCTACTTTTATGTTAGAAAAAAAATAGGATCTCACAAAAAAAATATTAAAACCAATGTTGCAGCGCAGCGCCTGATTAAATTTGATAGCAACAACCTGCAATGCGTCCCGGGGGCTCAGAATGGGCGAGCAGGCTGTTGTCAACGGTTGTCTTTGTTAAATACCACGCGGACGAAGTCGCGGGCAACAGCTAGTTATAAATAAAAAAAAACAACCTATAGGTTTTATAAGAAATGCGTTTTAAAGATTAATAAAAATGTGCCATAAACTTTTAGCGGGAAAAGGGAAGATCTTCCAGCCAGGCCTCAAACTTATAATACCGCGACGCGCGCATCGGTGTTAAAAAAATCCAGAACCAGATTTTTTTCGAGATTTGATAAAAATCGTGTGTGAAAGCACTCGGACAATAGAATATTCAAACGAGAAAGATGTGTTTTTTATCTAGTTTTTTTTTATACAAGTTGTAAGGGGCCAATGCTTAAAAATATAAGACTCTTAGCCAACATAGATACCTAGATATCTAATCATTAGGCCACAGAGCATGTTATTTCCGAGGGTTAGCCGAATCTTCCCACTAATCCCACTATCTCACTAATCTCACTATCTCACTAATCCCACTATCTCACTAATCTCACTATCTCACTAATCTAACTATATCACTAATCCCACTATCTCAGTAATCTCACTATCTCATTAATCTCACTATCTCATTAATCTCACTATCTCATTAATCTCACTATCTCATTAATCTCACTATCGCACTAATCTCACTGATATTATTAATGTGAAAGTTTGGATGGATGGATGGATGTTTGTTACTCAATCACGCCAGAACGGCTGACCGGATCTCGATGAAATTTGGCACAGAGATAGATTATAGTCTGGAATAGCACATAGACTACTTTTTATCCCGGTAAAATGTAGACTTTAATCGCGGGTAACACCGCGGGACGCAGCTAGTATAATATCTAAATATAAAATACTGTAGTTCGATCGAAAATGAAGACGCAACCAACAATATAAATACCTACCTACTTTTGTGAGGTATTTCATTTTGTTAAATCTCAACAAGGATCCGCAGAAAGTTTCACTTTGACTCCAAAAAAAATTATGACCAAATTATAATTATAAAGGTGCTTGTCCATGGGCGAATTAAATCGCCGACGGCGCTTGCCAAACTCGCGAATAACTTTGTAGCGACCTCTTCAAACTGGCCACAAGCTACACAGATGGCGTTGCAGGCGACATTCAGGACAAATGATGAGGCACCACACAATCCTGAAACGCGCTATGAGAGTTTTCGGAGCACACACATTCGAGAGTTACGAGAATTGAAAGTTTTAAATACCGTCCGCTAGAGTCGCTTTTCAATTCTCCATACGAAATGTCTGGAATACGGTAGACTATAAAGTATACAGTTAGCTCGCACTTGACGTGCAGCAATCTAGTGTGAGCGAGACAGGACATAACCTCGTTAACTTTAGTTTTCAATTTTCCTACAATGCAGCCGTTCACGCGCGCGCGAATCGCTTGCTTTATTTTCGCTCGTGGATCGAGAGCTTTATGAAGTGAAACACCGGTTTTCAATATGGCGGGTTTTATGGGGTTTTGTAACAACGCTACGTAACTAGATGACATCATCAAGGGCGTTTACGATAATCGATGTGTCCTCTCGATTCATTGTGATTTAATCGATTTTTTATTGGGTCTAGGCCCGCCACACACTCTCACCACTGCTACTCCTGTAAGCCAGGATCTACAGTGGTGTCCCATGATGACACCGAGGTTTGACCGTCGCCGAGTCCCGGGATAAAGTTAATTGTCTTGGAACCCGCACGAATTTCATCGAAAGATAAAAATAGGAGCTGTTGGAAGAAAATTATCCACTTCTCTCCATTGCAAAGCGGGAGACAAAACGATCTGGTAGACAAATTTCCACAGAAGCAAGACACTTACAACTGAACTAAGTCCGGTAAGAATCCCACATAACCCGGCCCTCTCCCACACAGAGGCCGGGTATCTATCGAAGATTTCCCCCCCGTCAACAAAAAAAAAAAAAAAAAAAAAGGTGTAAGGCACAACGGAGAGTTTAAATACTAGTTGGTCCTACACATGTAACACGGCTGATTAAACCTGATTCCAGTAATAGGTATGGTAAAAACGCTTGATCGCACGGAGGTTGTCCCAGATTTCCACAAGGTCTGTGTAGTATACTACTCCAGATGTATTCGATATGTCATCACGCTGACACTTGTCATGAAATGGATGACAGGCGCAATGCACTGCGAGCAGAGTCAAGGACGGTCACATGCATTATTTTATTTATAACTAGCTGTTGCCCGCGACTTCGTCCGCGTGGTATTTAACAAAGACTCAGCCGTTGGTAACAGGCTGCTCGCGTTCTGATCCCGCGGGACGCATTGCAGATTGTTTCTATCAAACTTTAATCAGGCGCAGGGCTGCAACATTGGTTTTAATTTTTTTTCTAAAATAAAAGTAGCCTAAGTTACTCCTTGTTACATCAGCTATCTGCCAGTGAAATTCCCGTCAAAATCGGTCCAGCCATTGCAGAGATTACCCGGAACAAACAGACAGACAGACAGACAGACAGACAGACAGACGGACAGACAGACAGACCAACAGACAGACAGACAGACAGACAAAAATTGTAAAAAATGTTGTTTCGGTATAGGTACCGTGTATACATCCAAATGCACTTAGTAAAAAGCGGTTATTTTAATATTACAAACAGACACTACAATTTTATTTATATGTATAGATGTGTATTTATTGAATTTATTATTGCTATTAATTACTTGACACTGGCAAAATACCCGCTATGTTGCGAGTGAGGCCATATTCATATCCATTTTATCTCATCGCATTTCATTTCTTAAAGAATGAAGAAGGACGCTCGTAGCTAAACTGACACCGTTAGCGTGCGAAACCAGTCCGGGGGGCGTATAATAATAATACCAGCCTTTTTAATGTCTCACTGTCGGGCACGGGCCTCCCCTCAATGCGAGGAGGATTAGGCCATAGTCCACCGCGCTGGCCCAGTGCGGGTTGGCGGACCTCACACGTCTTTCGAGGAGTTCTCTCAGATATGCAGGTTTCACGATGTTTCCCTTCACCGTTTAGCAAGTGATAATAGTAAGAAAATGAGATTCGCACATGAAATCCAGAAATCCCAGAGGTGCGAGCCGGGGTTTGGACCTGCGATCCTCGTTACCGAGGGAAGTATACCTCATATTTAGTTGTTGCTTGTGTTATTATATTTTATAACTGGTGTGCCGGACCAAAGCTTAGTAAACAAATAGAATAAGCTCCCTAATGGAGACCTAATATCTTCTGTGAAATGTGATACCACAAAAATGCACCTACCCAATCGAGTTATAAGGTAAGTTACCGGGCAGCGACGAATTATGTGGATATAAAAAACACATACCAACATAATAATTATATTGATATTGTATGACCTTTGAATATTACCTTAGACGGTTAATCGTTTTCCTCGTAAGTGTACCTACCTAGGTATCATTAGTTAGCAATAGTACCATAACTAAACACACTATATTATACCTACCTGCCTCTTCTACTTTTATTTTTATGAGTTGGCAATCAGCTACAAAATAGTGCCATTTGTGCCGGTGTCTAGCAATTATTGATAATTGTTTTTGAATTATATATGTACCCGATAACGATGATGATGATGAAATAAATCCCCTATCCTATCAATAAAGCTGTGGATACTGAAAATTTTGCGGACGTCTTGGGAGAACTTGGAAAGTCAAGTTATACTATTTTATTTCAATTTCCTTCATTCGTGCACAATGGTTAATATCCCACTAATATTGCACATTATTTATCAAGGAAACACATTTTTTGGAAAATAAAACAAAATGATATCTTCGCGGTTCAATTCGTCAGCTAACCTAATACTTCATAGTCTACGTATTATGACACGTTGTATAACGAATTTAAGGTTTTAAATGCTGTCCGCTAGAGGCGCTGTTTAATTCTCCATACCATGTCTAAATACGTAGACTATGAAGTATAAAGTTAGCTTACGAATATTCTCGCACTTGACGTAGTTGCTCAAGAACGGCACCGGTGCGTTCCCTTTGGAGATCCCGGAGCTTCTCCAACATGTGTCGAAGGCGGCCACCGGGGATAACCGCACCCACAACATAGCGGGTATTTTGCCAATGGCAAGTAATTAATAGCAATAAAACATTCAATAAATACACATTATAAATAAAATAATGGATGTGACGTGATGATATCAGTTTAATGATCAGTAGGTTAAGCAAGAACTACTCATGTAATCGTCATACTAATTTGTAAAATTTGTGGGTTTTAGTGGGTAAGAATCCCACATAACCCGGCCATCTCTCACGCAGAGGCCGGGTATCTTTCGAAGATTTCCCCCCGTCAACAAAAAAAAAACAAGTTGCTCAAGCGAACGATGACGTGAGCAGGGAACGAAATTCCGAGTATAGGATGCGCACGCGTGGGTAAAGCCACCGCACCTTGGCGATTGCAACGTATACAATTGAGTTTTCCTTAAGTTTTAACTTAAATATATTATAAATTAGAGGCTTAGAGTTGTTTATTACTATGTATTACCTAATTATAATATTCAATATTATATTAATATTATTGATTTCTTATATTTACGCGAATACACATTGATATAAATAAATAAATATCGCCATACGAACACACCAACTATACGGTCCCACTTTAAACAACGCTTGTGTTATGGGCACCGTACAATGGACTGAGGGCGAACTCAGTATATAATACTTATATACATATTAAACATCCATGACTCGGGTACAAACATTCGTGCTCATCACACAAAGCTTGTGTCCCTACCAGGATTCGAACCCGGGACCCTCGGCGCAGAAAGCAGAGTTACTACTACTGTGCTAATCAGGCCGTCCTCGTCGTCATATAAAACTAATTTAACGGATTTTATCGCGATTAGTTTATGTTTTTACGTTCCCGACTTTTCGGCTGCTATAATATATATATTAAGGTCATATTCTCGAAAAAAAAAATCAAATAAATTGAAATTTAAAAAAAACATTACATACTAAATCTGCGGTACTGTCTCGCTTTCTCACAGAAAAGTCAAACACTGTATATACATATATTTTAGTCATAAAGATGATCGTTATCACCTACTATACAATTTTGTTACACCTTTTATACAAAAAAGTTTATAGGTAGGTAGATTACCTCGAAAGATTTTGTATGCTAGCCTTATAAGGCAATTATAAATAAAAAAAAACTATTTCCGTATCATTGTTATTTCTTACAACAATGCTGAATTACTTAACTAATTATAAATAACTAGTTTAGCGCGTGTAACGATACCTACAGGTGAGAAGTTTACCACTTACAAGTGGAATAGCAGGTTTTTTATTGTTATAAAATCAAATGAATTATCAACTCTATTGATCAGCACGTCAAGTGCGAGCTAACTGTATACTTTATAGTCTACCGTATTTAGACATTTCGTATGGAGAATTGAAAAGCGCTTCTAGCGGACGGTATTTAAAACTATCAAATCTCCATACAAATACGGTAGACTACAAAGTATACGGTTAGCTTACGAATAATCTCGCACTTGACGTACTGTTCGTTCGCGGGCAATAGGGTATTTGACTGTATGAAAACAAGCTTTAAATTTTGGCCATCCTAAAAGATTATGGCGTTTTATAACTATGTATTAGTCTTAATTTATTCTGTAAAAATATGGATTATTTTCTTTGAAATCTTAATATAAAATAATGTTTTTTTTGCTGTTCGGTCACGTGATCAAAAACGCTATGGATTGTTGTTTGATGCTTAGTGACGTCACACCGTCGTAATCAGTGTCGGGTTGCCAAATACAAATAATATTGATTTCTTATATTAACGCGAACACTACACATTGCAATAAAACTAATTTTAAGGATATTATCGCGTTTATTTTATTTTTTTTACGGTCCCGACGTTTCGGCTGCTTTACAGCAACCATGGTCACGGGAGGACTGAGATGTTAGACGTCTTAGTGTCATAGTTTGTACCGGGGTACCTTCATATTTAGTTTTTGCTTGCGGTCCGATCTACGCAGAAAGTGCTCACAGTGTCTTAAGGTCTTGCAACGGTGCGCTTGGTTTTCGATTTAATAATATTAATTACTGGTTCCCAAGTCGGTGGTAGCACCCAGCCATCTTCCGTATTGAAATTAGGATGTTTTTTTTAATTTCAATAGCCTCGCGTATCATCCTTGGTCGGTATCGGTGTTCTTTTGCGAGGATCTGTGGCTTATCAAATCTGCGGTGCGCTTGGTTTTGGGTTTAGGTACTCAACTACAATAATGTTAACATTGACATGTAAGTCGTGAATCGTAAAGTAATACAAAAAACGCGGCTTGAAGAGAATCCGGTCTTTTGACCTTGATGTCTGAGCGAGTGATTAACGCGTTAAGACTGATATTATTTATGCTATATGATGAGCTGGTTACTACTTCTTCTTGTTTTACGAAATGAGATGCGATGAAATAAAATGGATATGAATATGGCCTCACCCACAACTTAGCGGGTATTTTGCCAATGTCACGTAATTAATAGCAATAACACATTCAATAAATACATATTATAAATAAAATAATGGATGTGACATGATGATATGAAAATGGCGTCCTCCTGAGCTGGTTACAGAGAATGATAGCGGCTGATGTCTCAAGGGTCGGACTGATAAGATGGTAGCCTTGAAGGTAAGCTTTATATAAGGTTCGCTTCACTACTCGTATTGGGCCTAGTCTCAATAGAAAAAGGCCAAAAAGAAAAAAAAAAGTTATTTTTGATAAATAATTGGATTGAAAATAAATATATACTATATATATATATATAGTTAACGTATTTTTTTCTATATTTTTGTATTGCTATTAGTCAAAGTAATGACCCATGACAATTTGAAATTAGAATTGTTAACCAAACAAAAAACCTTTGGCCAAAAATGGCCAGTAAGTACTGCAGAACGGCAATGTCATAGCTAAAGACCTATTATTAATGTGTGTGCCAAAAAATGCACTTAAAGATCAACGGTTACCAAGTGTTCTCGTTTCGAAGATATCTTTTAGTGCCATTGAACCGTACGTGGGCTCGACACTACTACTCCGTGTGTTTACAGAGTACCTACGTCATAACGCAATTCCCCCCCCCCTCCCACCTATCCCTGTATCCGCCCCTGGGTAAACATTAAGTTAAACAAACTTCCTTCATTAGTCAGTAATAATAAATCAATATTTTCAATAAGAATTCATCAATATGTTTACACAAATATTAAGGTCGTAAGGCCTATTATGGTTGAAATTCCCTTGCACACTGGAAGACAATCAAACAGGAAAATATCACATTATCCTGTTGTCTTTCTTAATTATGTTCCAATAATGCCGTAGTAAATACATTGTATAATTTAAATGGCGGAATTCCCCGAAGATGTAGGTTCAATGTTCTTTAACATATTTACGATTGGTATTTTGCTGAAACAGCACAACGGTAGTGCGAATCATTGAAATACAGGAAGATGTGTCTTTTGCAAAATAATTTTCAAATGCCAATCGATAATGCAATAACAGCGCTTCTTTTGGGCAATTGTAATCATCTTGTGAAGTCAGAATTTCAATATGTCGATTTAAAAAACATATACATATTTCCAACATAATGAAAATATTGTATATATACTTCTTATATTCACGCGAATACTACACATTGAAATAAAACTACTTTAAGGATTCTATCGCGTTTATTTTTTATTTTTTCCTACGTTTCGGCTGCTTTACAGCAACCATGGTCGCGGGAGGCCTGAGGTCACGCGACCATGGTTGCTATAAAGCAGCCGAAACGTCGGGAGCGTAAACACAAAAAATAAACGCGATATAGAATCCTTAAAGTAGTTTTATTTCAATGTGTAGTATTCGCCTAAATATAAGAAATCAATATTAGTAATTTCTGTCAGTTAGTTCGTCGCAATAACCTGATTATATTCGATCACATATAAAAAAAAACAGTGGGCTATTCAAAATAAATAAATAAATAGTATTTGGCATTCAAGTCAGTGTGGGCGTACCGAGCGACCGCGGACTCACCGCACAGACCTTCAGAACAAGTTATATAATGTCAAAATATGAAACAAGTTGCGCTTGCATTGAGTATGTTTGAGACATCTCGATTAGCTCAGATTAAGACCTGATTAGGTCAGTTAGTAGTGAATCTGCTTCGGCCAAACTCTGTGTGATGATCACGAATGTTTGTACCCGAGTCATGGATGTTTAATGTCTATATAAGTATAATATACTGAGTTCGCCCTCAGTCCATTGTACGGTATCCATAATACAAGCGTTGCTTAGTGTGGGACCGTACACTTTTTGTTTGTCTGGCGATATTTATAAAAAAAATTCTATGGTATGAAATGAAACCTACCCCTATTATATTGGCACCACAATACTTTTAACGAAATCTGGGTGCACTCCAGTGCACCTCTGCCTACCTCCTCACATAATACAGGCGTGATGATGAATATGTTTTCAGAATATCTGATTCCATTTTATGAAAGAAATCACTAATCGCTAATTTGTACTGCAGCACGTTGAAGTCTTTTGTTCGTCAGTAAACAAGTTTTACGGATTTTATCGCGTTTAGCGGTAGCCATGGTCATGGGAGGACATTCCTCCAATGAACATGGTTGCCGTAAACCAGCCAAAACGTCGTGAACGTAAATAACATAAAATATTAACGATTAAATCCGTAAAATTAGTTTTATTTCAATAGCGAATACTACGCGTAAATATACGAAATCAGTATTAAGTTTTCTTTACACAAAAGATAAAATGAATGTTTGTGATCCATGATCCATAGTCAATTGGAATATATGTCTATAATAATAATATGTCAATGCTATTTCTATTTTCTGTTAATTAACAGCCCACAGTCTGGGAAGTTTGTCCGGTAAATTAAAAAGCTCATTGGGGAAATTTTATTTCAAAATCTATGATGGTACCTAGTTAAATTATTAACTTTGACAAAATATGGGGGTAAGTAGGTTAATAGGCATGCCCCTATTGAACCCTTGCGAATAATATCTTGATGTGGCATATTAATAAATCATAATAAAATTATTATCTAATTTAAAAGTATTTTTAACAAATATCAGAGAAATTCTGTAGTATATGAGTATTTTCCTGCATATATAAGGTTATATATTCCTTTGTTAACAATAAACAAGGAAGTTATTTTAAAAATAAAACCCACATTGTATTGAGTCAGCATAAAACAAAAATAAACCTCAAAAGTAACTTTAAGCTCTATTCTCTGGGACGTAAAGTAAATTTTAAATTGGCCTGATGAAAAACAGCTGAATAGCGAATAAAAAAAGCTAAACTGGCAGTGATAAACAATTGTACCTGGCTAATTAAAAAGAAATACTCTCGTAGCCCTAGCATTAAAAGTATTTTTTTATCTGTATCAAAAACAACATATAATATTTTAAAAAAAAGTAAGTACTTACAGTTACCATCGTTTCCCGATCCAGTGCCTTGTAAAACCACGACATTTACAAAACAAACAATTATAAACACCAAAAACACAATAAACTTCATTTTCAACAAAAAAAGAATATCAATAAAAAAAATTAAAACTGCATTATTAAAGAAAAAAAAATCCCGCGCGAATCACTGTCAAAAATTATTTCATTATATTTTTAATTGTATTTTTTTCTTTGGTACGTTGCCGCTGTGTTTTGTAGGCAAAGGCGACGTCTCATGTGAACACAAAAATCGCGTCAGACTAAGCCTCAAGGTGATATTACTCATATAATATACAATATTCCTTGAGAATGTACCTACTACACGACCAGTTTCAAAAGGTCACATATTTCTTGTTAAATCATGTTATTACCGACTATATTAATGAAGCGGTTAGCTTTTTGGTAAAGTGGAATGCACTACACCATCTCATTGTATATGAAGAGGAAAAGGGGTATCCCCTTATTCAGGGCCGTAGCTTGGAATTCACTTCGGGGTGTGAGGGGGAGGGGGGGGGGGGGGGGAGAGCTCTGGACTAGAGACATTAAGTAACAACTTTAACGTCGCCACTAGCTACTTCATTGACAATTCTCAATACAATCCTGAAACGCGATATGAGAGTTTTCGTAGCACCTAACATATTGTTACGTGCGGGGGTAATTAAATGCCGATTACGTGAAAATTACTTTAATCGCTCTCCACACAGAAGGCAAAAATAGTACACACCAGAACACTAACTAGTAAACACGCAAATCGCAATTCACCAAATCACTTAGAAACACAGTAGTCCACAGTATTCGCTAGAGTCGCCGGTATAGTCTTCTTAGTTCGCTTCCGAGAGATGTGTTCAGTATCGCTTTCAAATAGAAACTGTCTCGTCGCTGGTCCTGCACACTATTTATAATCCGAAAATAGCGAGGGTGGATCTTTCCAGAAAGGTGTCGATAAAAACCCACTAAACAGAAATGTTCCATAAGGAAAATGAACCTTATGTACACGGTAATAAGGAGGCGCTAGAATGTTCTAGTGTACGTAGCTGTATTCGTCTAATCGGTATTATTCCGAGAACTCGTAGTTCCAGGAATTGCATTGTCCTCGCCTTTTGTTTACTAATAATAATTTTAATAAAAATAATATGAGGTATATTCCGGAAGCCGGTTGCAACATTGTTGACGATTCTAGATCTTTCTTCACAGATCGATAGGGGACCTTGGACCCAACAATGCGTTTTTGTTTCTAGAAGCTTCGATGACTATTTCTCGAGTTATCGATACCTCTTTTATACGCATCGTAACATTACCCCCCTCTTAGTCATGCTCGTCCCGAGCATTATTTGAGCCATGATATCGGGCTAACCGGTCCACATGGACTACCTTTGGTTTTCCTCTAAGTCCCTTCTTGATGCGGAAGGTAACATCATTGATCCTTGTAATGATGGTGTACGGTCCTTCCCAGCGAGCTTGAAGTTTCGGAGACTTTCCCTTTTTGCGAAGCGGATTATGAAGCCACACTAGTGTTCCTTCTTCAAACCCGTTGGTGTTCGCATTCCGATCGTACCGGGTCTTCATCCTTGTACTGGTCTTGAAATTATTCTCCCGTACTCTTCTGTGCACTTCATCCAGCTGGTTTTGAAGTTCACTTACATAGTCCGTAACAGGCTTAGGACTATCGGGTGGCGTGCCTGTTATTGCATCCACTGGAAGCCTTATTTCTCGACCGAAATTTACCTTGGCCGGAGTATGTCCCGTACTATCGTGTACCGCAGATCGATAGGACATTAGAAACAGCGGAATGTATTGGTCCCAATCTTTCTGATGATCGTCCACGACTTTAGCCAAGTGGTTCTCTAAGGTCTGGTTGAACCTCTCGACCATTCCATCTGACTGCGGATGCGCTGGAGTCGTACGAGTCTTATTGATTCCCAGCAGTTTGCACATTTCCTGAAATAAGGCAGACTCAAAATTCCGCCCTTGATCTGAGTGAAGCTCCATAGGTACGCCATATCGACAGACCACTTCCTGGACCAGTTTCTTCGCCACAGTTATAGCTTCTTGATTAGGTGTCGCAAAGACTTCGGGCCACTTAGTGAAGTAATCTTGCACTACTATGATGTATTTGTTTCCGTCATCCGTCATTGGAAACGGTCCAGCAACATCAATAGCGATGCGCTCCCATGGCGCTCCAACATTGTACGTCTTTAATTTTCCCCTGCTTCTAGTCTGCGGGCCTTTCACTGAAGCACAAGCGGTGCACTTACGGCACCAATCCTCGACATCTTCCCGACAACGGACCCAGTAGAACCGTTGTCTCACTTTAACCAGGGTCTTCTTGACTCCAAGATGCCCACCAGAAACACCATCGTGAATGTGCCGTAAAAGAGGGGCCACCTTACTCCGAGGTACTACGACTTGAATGGTTACTTCCTTTCCATCGTTGGATTCCCATTTTCTACATAGTACACTGTCTTCCAGAGTCAAGCTGTCCCACTGAGCCCAATAGCTTTTGGTGGTCGAACTATGAGCAGACACATCACTCCATTGGGGTTTGTTCCCAAGACGTTTCCAGTCCAGTATAGGTCGAAGGTCATCGTCCTCTTCTTGGGCCGTCTTCATGCTGGCTCCAGTCCATTCGTCATCAAGTCCGTGTGTCCTGATGACTTTAACCTCTTCCCGTACTTCATTCTTCTGACAATGCTTGCAGTCTTCGGCACACGGTCTTCGTGACAAAGCATCGGCGTTGTTATGTGCTTTTCCACTTCGGTGTTCTATTACAAAGTGAAATTCCTGTAGTTGCTCGAGCCATCTAGCTACTTGACCTTCTGGGTTCTTGAATTGTAACAACCATTTTAACGCAGCATGATCCGTTCTTATAGTAAACTCCCTTCCTATAAGATACTTCTGAAAATGTTGTAGGGTCTTCACCACAGCAAGTAGTTCACGGCGAGTAACACAGTAATTTCTTTCTTGTTTGGAAAGTGACTTACTGAAATATGCTATCACGACTTGACGATCTCCCTGTATCTGAGATAAAACACCACCAATTCCTGTGTTACTGGCATCTGTGTCCACGATGAATCTTCCTTCTCTATTTGGGTAACCCAAAATAGGAGCTTCACATAACCGTTGCTTGAGCTCACTGAAGGCTTCCTCACAAGTCGGGTCCCAGATAAAATCGCGTTTCTCTTCTGTAAGTCGATGCAACGGTTTTGCAATATCCGAGAAGCTCTTAATGAATCGTCTGTAATATGCGCATAATCCCAGAAAGGCGCGCACATCTGTTTTATTTCTTGGAACAGGCCATTCTTGAACAGCTTTTATCTTGTCAGAGTCGGTTTGGACTCCTTCCGTTGAGATGACGTGTCCAAGATAACTGACTTCCTTTCTAAATAAAGCGCACTTCTTTGGACTAAGTTTTAGATTAGCCTCACGGATCCGAGTGAACACTCGTTCTAAATTCTTCAGGTTTTCCTTGAAGCTACGACCCATAACAATGACGTCATCAAGGTAGACCAGGCATACGTCTCCGAGTAAACCCACCATCACTCTTTCCATAAGGCGCTCAAATGTGGCTGGAGCATTACATAACCCAAAAGGCATAACATTAAACTGCCACAATCCGTTTCCGATTCCAGTGCTGAAGGCTGTCTTCTCTTTGTCTTCTGGGCTTAGTTCTACCTGCCAATAGCCACTTTTTAAGTCGATAGTTGAGAACCATTTCATACCACTGAGCATGTCCAGTGTGTCGTCGATCCGAGGTAAGGGATAGCTGTCTTTCTTTGTGACGTTATTCAACATCCGGTAATCCACACAAAACCTTGTACTGCCATCCTTCTTCTTCACCAGCACCACGGGTGATGACCATGGACTCGTAGAAGGTTCAATTATTCTGTTATCAGCCATATCCTTAATCATATCTGTCACCTCCTTTTCTCTTGCCCATGGGATGCGTCGTGGTTTTTGTTTTATAGGCCTGGCGTCGCCTGTGTCGATCCGATGTTTTACGAGCCCCGTCCTTCCACAGTCATTTCCAGTGGCAAAGATGTCGCTGAATTGCAGCAAGAGCTCTTTGGCTTGCTGTAGTTCTTTTGTCGATAAATTCTCCTTAGAAGATTCCAGTAGTTGCTGGATGTGATCCTCCTTCACGTGGGTACCATTCTGTATAACTGTATCACTATTCAATCGTCTCAGGTACTTCACTTCCTCACATCTTCCAACCACACTATTCTTCTTGAGGTGAACTTCTTCATTACCAAGGTTAAGGATTCTCACCTTAGCAATTCCGTTCGACATTAGTAAGGTCCTTGCTGTAATTAAACGTGGGTAATTTCCAGTGTCTTCAACAATGAGGCATCTTCTTTGTTTAATATTACGAGGAAATTTCACTATCACCAAGTTTTCTGATTTCGGCGCCAGTGTAGTGTCCTTCAGGCAATAAATATTGCACGGGCGTGATCCTTGCAAACAAACTTCTTGGTCAGGAAACCTTAAAACTCCTCTCACAACATCCAAAACACACTGTTGATTCTTCAAGAAATCCAGTCCCAAAATGCAATCGTCGGTTATATTAGCAATCAAAACTGATTGGAGATATACTCGGTCACCAATTCTTAACTTAACATCTGTTTCGCCGAGGACGGAAACTGGCTGGCCGGTGGCTGTCTGAAGATGACATTTTGGCGATCGTCTATTCCACATTATGGTGCGTCTCAGTAGCTCTGGTCTCACAATGGTACGCGATGCTCCGGTGTCCACAGTTAAACTACATGATTTATTATCCACGGTGCCCTCGAGGATCAGACTATTCCCATTAAAAACTTGAGTTATGGTCACTGTAGGGGCTTTATAATGACCAGCCAGCGCCCGCCCCGCGGCCCTGGCGACTTTTAGTTTAACGGCGTATCTTGAACGACCTGGGTCTCGGAGTCCTTGACCCTTCTCTTTTTCTTAGGGCATTCGAGCCGAATGTGCCCTTTTTCTCCACACTCATAGCACGTGGGGACAAACCGAGACTTTTTCTCTTCTGGTATCATCGCTCTAACTTTATGCAGCCTCGTGTCTTGATGCACAGCTTCCACCTCAAGAGCATGAGCAAGTGCGTTCTTCAAGGACTGGTGATGTCCCAATTTGACAGCCCCTCGAACCTCTGAGTTTCTTATGCCATCGACAAACGCCTGCAGCAGGGTCACTTCGATTACTTCTGGTGCCGACGAGTAAGCTCGACGAACCAGCCTTTCAATTTCCTGAGCCCACTGCTGGAGGCTTTCACCAGCCTTCTGTGATCGCTCACGGAGTTGCACTCGGTAGACATGTTCGAGGTGCTTATCACTGTAGCGCGTGTCTAACGCTTCCATTAGTGTCTCCAGCGTTCTTCTTTCAGGTGGCAGGTTTTCCAGAATTGTTAAGGCATCCCCACGTAGTGCAAGCGTAAGAGCCATAAAAGATTGCTCGTCGTTCCAGCCATTACCTCTTGCAAGTACCTCAAACTGGTACCTGAACGCCGACCACGACGAAGTCCCATCGAAGCGTGGTAGGTCAAGTTTTGCAGGAGATGGCGAAGCCACTGCAATAGATCCATGTGTTCTTAATTTCAAAACCTCCTTATTAAGTTCTTGCACGCGGTCTTCCAAGGTCTCATTCTTTAGAATAACTTCCTTATTCAGGGCTTTCAAACGGTCATCAAGGTTTCCAGTCTTTTGAATAACTTCCTTGTCTAGGATTTCCACGCGGTCTTCAAGAGACTTAACCTTTTCTCCGAGAGCTATTATGCCGGCATCGATTTTCCCTACTACAGCTTCCTGGTTATTCTGGAGCATTTGCTGCATGGCAGCCATTTTTTCCTTGGTCTCTTTAAGCTCTTGCCGACTGGCTTCTTGGTTGGCCTGTAACATTTTCTGATTGGCCTCTTGACTAGCCTGAATCATCTTTTGCATTGAAGCCAGCAGTACTGACATGTTCATGTCTAGTGAGCTAACCCCTGGTGCTGCCATAGTTTCAGCTGGAATCTCAGTATCAGCCCGAGGCTCTTCCTCTTCACGGCTATGTTGACGTGCAGCATCCATTTCCACTTGCCGTCTGGTTCGTGGAGTACGCCCTTCGTCTTCACGTGGTAGTAACGGCATCCCACTTCTGACACCAATTGTTACGTGCGGGGGTAATTAAATGCCGATTACGTGAAAATTACTTTAATCGCTCTCCACACAGAAGGCAAAAATAGTACACACCAGAACACTAACTAGTAAACACGCAAATCGCAATTCACCAAATCACTTAGAAACACAGTAGTCCACAGTATTCGCTAGAGTCGCCGGTATAGTCTTCTTAGTTCGCTTCCGAGAGATGTGTTCAGTATCGCTTTCAAATAGAAACTGTCTCGTCGCTGGTCCTGCACACTATTTATAATCCGAAAATAGCGAGGGTGGATCTTTCCAGAAAGGTGTCGATAAAAACCCACTAAACAGAAATGTTCCATAAGGAAAATGAACCTTATGTACACGGTAATAAGGAGGCGCTAGAATGTTCTAGTGTACGTAGCTGTATTCGTCTAATCGGTATTATTCCGAGAACTCGTAGTTCCAGGAATTGCATTGTCCTCGCCTTTTGTTTACTAATAATAATTTTAATAAAAATAATATGAGGTATATTCCGGAAGCCGGTTGCAACATTGTTGACGATTCTAGATCTTTCTTCACAGATCGATAGGGGACCTTGGACCCAACAATGCGTTTTTGTTTCTAGAAGCTTCGATGACTATTTCTCGAGTTATCGATACCTCTTTTATACGCATCGTAACAATATATATAAGACATCCGAAAATATGCTCAGGCCCAAAGGCTAGGCTCAAGTAAAATACCCCCCCATCCCTCAATCTGTAATGGATACTTTACTTGAAAGATTTTTATGG
This sequence comes from Pheosia tremula, assembly GCA_905333125.1. Taxonomy (NCBI): domain Eukaryota; kingdom Metazoa; phylum Arthropoda; class Insecta; order Lepidoptera; family Notodontidae; genus Pheosia; species Pheosia tremula. Next base: position 2,687,593 of record HG995425.1, read on the forward strand.
ACTTTTTGTGAGAAACTGAAAAGCCAAGTTTCGTCACTCTGTTTCAAATACCTACACTCGTGCACTTTACCGAATCCATAATGGTTAATATCCCACTTATATCACTCACTATAACTCGCAGGAACACTAGTTTTAGAAATTAAATCATAACTGACGCCATGACTTTTCAGTTTCCCGCCAAAAAGTCAGCTGGCAGATCTTCCCTTTCCCGCTAAAACTTGATAAAAATAATGACCGAAATCTATGGGTGGATGTTGTTAATAAAAAAATACAAGTTTGTGCAAACAAACAATTTAATACCAAACATTTATAAATTCTAACACTTAAAACACGCGAGCGACGCGAAACTAATTATACGGGTTACATAAAGGAACATCGTCATTCAACGGAGTTACATCAAATTCACATTCAATGATCCATCGGCTCGTGGTCTTCCGATAGGAAACTGTCGTAGCTACTCACCGAGGGATTCGAGTCCGGATTCTGGGAGTCGGCGTCCGCATTCTTGGAGTCTCTCTCCGATTTCCGTGAGCCGACGTCCGATTCGGCTTTGATTCGTATTATCTTGCTGCCGGCTGCGGCGCGGTATTTGTCGCCCTTGTGCGCGTCCCCAGTACCAATGACAAGATTCTTCGATATCAGTCCAGATATCGCCTTATTCCGAGACTTGTTCGCGCGGAATTTTTTCAAAGCTCTCGGCTTGCGTTTAGTTATTCGAGACTTGGTTCTCTGGTTTTTGCGTTTAGTTGGTCTATCTCTTTTGAATCTGCCGCAGACTGGGCATCGGGAGGGGTCCCCCTGAAAGTCTACGTTACGGGCCGATGATAACGCCGTGGGCTGTAAATATGAAAAGGCTGTTTATTGCAAAGGGTAGCTAGTGCAGCCTTTTCCAAAGTGGGCGATAACGCTCCCTTGTGGGCGCTGCAGGCCTAAAGGGTGGTATGAGACCCAGAAAAAAATGGGGGCATTGTGTAGAGGCTTACAATAAATAATTTAATTTGGAGTTATAGTGATTTTTTAGTAGGTGAAAAAATGGGGGCGTAGAGTAACCTGTACGTCAGTCACCTTGGAAGTGGCTCTCCTGTTATCCAGCTCATCCCTCATCTTCGGGTACCCGCTGTTGTGCTCCTCGACTATGGCGACACGATCCTCGCCGTGCTTACCTCTCGCCTCGTATTCAGCCTGGTGGTCCGAGTAGAACCGGTCCGAAGCGTTGGGGTATTTCTGGAACATGTACTCAATACTAATGCCGGGCTTACACGACTTATGGTACAAGTGGGTAGTGACACTGAACAGGTTGGTAAGATCGCAAATTTTCAAGTACTTCGTAAGTTGTCAAGTTGCCGCAGTTCTTTACAAAATGTCAAGTTGCCGCAGTACTTCACAAGTGGCCAGTTGCAGCAGTACTTCACAAGTTGTCAAGTTGCGGCAGTACCTCACAAGTTGTCAAGTTGCCGCAGTACTTCACAAAATGTCAAGTTGCCGCAGTACTTTACAAGTTGCCAGTTGCAGCAGTACTTCACAAGTTGTCAAGCTGCTGCAATCCTTCACACATTGTCAAGTTGCCGCAGTACTCAACAACTTGCCAAGTTGCCGCAGTTCTTCGTAAGTTGTCAAGCTGCTGCAATCCTTCACACATTGTCAAGTTGCCGCAGTACTCAACAACTTGCCAAGTTGCCGCAGTTCTTCGTAAGTTGTCAAGTTTCCGCAGTACTTCACACGTTGTCTAGTTGCCACAGTACGTCGCAAGTTGTCAAGTCTATATATTATCATAGTAGCTTAGGTATATACCTGGGACTGTCTATTATTTCGTAAAGGCCTCGGGCCATCGTCGTCATCACTCCTGCCTCCGTCAGACGTGGCCCGATTCACTCTTGTACTGGACTTGGTCTGGGGGAAAGGAAGGGGTAGAGAGGCAGCGAATAGCGATCATCACTGACATACCAAAAGGTTTAGATATCCCCACAGGTCAAGGTATCCCAACAGATATAGGCATTCTAGGAGGAGCAGTGAATATCGCCTGACACGTAAATATCTCAATATATGTAAATATCGCACATATGTAAATATCCCCACATATATATTAGAATTCTGTGATTTACATTCAATTTACATTTGTACGCCTTAAAGGCTGAACATGACAGATCTCATCATAATGTAACATCTGACATGCCCTGCATATTATACTCATGCTTTCAGAAATAAATGATCTTTACCTTTATCTTTATAAATATCCCCACATATATAAATATCCCCACAAGTGTAGGTCTCCCAAATGTGTAAATATACCCACTGGTGGGATTTAGGTCACAGCGGACAGCGGTCAGGTATGACAAGTTTTGGAATGGATATTTACCGAAACATTGCAGATAATGATGTGAGTATTGGCACAGAAGGATACTACGCGATCTCCGTGCCGCGTTCTTTGGAATTTTACGGTTGCACGGGCGCTACCTATGCACCTATGTGAAAAGATTCTTAGCGCCCGCGCTACCACCCGTCTTCCTGGAAGATCTTCTCTTATCCGTCAAAAGTCTGTTAAGTATCTGTCTGTACCGTAATATCACCAATCGTCGCTGGTTAGTTTTACAACCAGCCAATCAGCACATGGTGAATTGGGGCCGATTTGCAGAAAAAACTTGTATACTACCCAAACATATGCCTTTAGGTGTGACAAATAAAAGTATTTCTTTATCTTCTTCTATCAATAAGAAAAATAAACTGCTATCCCAAAACTAACCATTTTGACAACTCCTGTGTGCACAGCTATGACACAATATTTTTTATATTACAATTCATTCCCTGTTTTAATTATTTCTTCTCTTACAATTTTGTGTTCGTTAGGGTTTCTTATTTAGTTACAGGTAAATACGCATTTAATTTAGATGAATTTAGTAGACGACGGATCGTCATAAAATCATTTTTCAAGAGCGAGCATTTTTTGTCACATTCAAATATGGCTATGCCCATAGAGAATTTAGAATATTACGTTCTTCGAATGATTCTGTCTGAGATAAGTTTCATGGCAAAATAAAAAATACTCTGAAAGTAGGCTACCTCTATCTATCAAAGACCATACAATAAATTTATAAATGGATCCCAAAAAAAAAATTATGTAGCAAATCGTCTATGGTGTATCTATGATGTAGAACGATGGCAAAATATGGCAGATAGGTCGCGCTTTGTATGGTTAGAGCCTAGGCCGCTTGTCGCACAGGTCTAGGTGGCAGCAGGTTCAAATCATGTGCGGAGCGAATTCGAGACAAATAAAATACTGTATTATGATGACTGCAACATATATCAGAGTCTAGCAACTTTTCGATCTCAGTTGCGTAAATAGTAGTCACAGGCGCTTTACAGACGTCTGAGCGTCTCCAATAGACAGGCTCTACACATTCCGATCCTCACATACCACTGACGTCCATGATACAAGTACGCAGCGATATATACATAGAGGTCAGTGTCACATACCCATAATGTATTGCACAAAAATGTAAAGGATCTTTTTAAAAAGAGCAACCATAGAGATTCTTGCTTGTTCTTCTCCATAGGAACGGCATTCCGAACGGATGGTAAAGTAGTAGCTAAGTATTTTCTAACTATTGAAATAAAACCAAATTGACTGATTTTATCACGTTTATTTTATGTTTTTAAGTTCCCCGCAAAACAAGTTTTATTTTATTTTTTATGTGTAGTATTCGTGTAAATATAAGAAATGAATATTTTGTAACTATTTTGACGATTCATAAGTACTGTACTTTATGGTTTACATGAATAAAAAATATTCTGATTCTGTTGCCTATCCTAATTATAGTTTAGCGGAAAAGGGAAGATCTTCCAGCCAGGCGGGTGGTATGCCTGGCGGGGCGGCCGCTATGCCCCGACGGTTATTGTCGGGATCTTGTATATATGTTACTTGCTCCGAAAACTCTGATAGCGCGATTCAGGATTGTGACGTCACTTGTCTATTGTTCTGAATGCGTCTGTAGTGCCATCTGCGTAGCTTGTGATGCGGTTGAAGTAGTCGCTACAGTACTCCCCCCCAAGACCGGAGGTCGATATCTTTGAGTGGCAGCGTCTTGCGTACAAGGGCCAGGAAGCTAGCTCGAAGGTCTGCAGTGAGTCGAGACCGAGCTGTGCGCGTCGCAGAACCAGGAGCGCGGTGAGTCGGCTGTGATGGTCCTGAGTGACGACTTGGCTTGCTGTGGGACAGGCTGCTTGCTGTTGGATGTCGATGTTGATGTCTTGGTATGGAGTGGTGATGACGTTGGTGCTTGAGTCTTCACAGAAGGATGTTGTTCATTGTCAGGGGTCACCAATTTAGCGGAAAAGGGAAGATCTTCCAGCCAGGCGGGTGGTATGCCTAGCGGGGCGGCCGCTATGCCCCGACGGTTATTGTCGGGATCTTGTATATATGTTACTTGCTCCGAAAACTCTGATAGCGCGATTCAGGATTGTGACGTCACTTGTCTATTGTTCTGAATGCGTCTGTAGTGCCATCTGCGTAGCTTGTGATGCGGTTGAAGTAGTCGCTACAATAGGATAATGTGAGGGCAATCGGGCGTACCAATTAATTAGGACGATTACCGATAGTAGGATCGGAACATGTGAAGCCTGTCATAGTCGGTGGAACACTCTACAAGAAGCTCTAGCTGTTGTCAATAAACTACATCACGCCTCTAATCTCCGAAGGTGTAGGGGGTGTGGGTGTAGGCAGAGGTACAATACAGAGCACCCACATTTCACCCGTGTCATTTGGTACCCCTAATAGCGATGCAAACAAAACATCGGTGTAGCGTTCATAAAAATCGATGTTTTAAGATAGATTGCAGCAAGTCCAAAGCTATACAATTGTAGATAAAAATATCTACAAAGCTAGCCTGTTTATAAGCACCTTTTTTTCTTTCTTTCTTGTTGGCCTTTTTGCTATTGAGTACAAGCTCCTTAAAGGTGTGCAAAATAAAATATTTCGAAAAAAAGGTTTATAATTTTTTTTCATACATAGGTACAAGTTGGCCTTTGGCTTTAAGAAATAATATTATTCTACCATGCAATTAGCAGGCCTAGCATAGCCAGAGTAGTAGTAGTTTAATTCGTCCAGTAGGACAGGTGAACAAATCAATCCATACTGCCAATTCTGGAATATTGTTTAATTCTCTCATGATTTAAGAAGCCCGTGTGCTAGCCCTGCAGAGCAGTACAGTTTTGTAACCCCGAATTCAAAGAAGTATAAAAAGTTTAAAGATTTGTAAATCAATTTTAGATCTGGTACAACTTTCTATTAATATGATAGTGAGATTTCACTTATTATTTCATAAAGTTTAGTTTGTTTTCATTTCATAGCGTAGGTAGGTCATACAAGATGATTCACAACTAGCAATTTCATACAAATTTATTCTTCTGGAATATAAAGTCTTTGTATCCCAATCACAATAGGCCGCTAGCCACCCATATTATATGTGATATGGGCGGTACATACAAACTTCAAATATACACTTTGCTATTTATAAAAGTTTTACAGAGCATACATAATGTATAAATTGGTAATAATATGTCAACATAGGCAGGGTCTGATTGCAAGCGATTTAAGAGTTGTACAAGATATACATACTGCTCTACCTATGTAACAATACATGCACATGGAATGTGTTCTTCCTCAAACTTCTTACTTGGACGCTAAGACTGTTACAATACTGGCATAACACATCATTGAGCTCAGGTGCACAGTTAAATTGGTAGAGCAGTACATACATACATCTTCATCAGTATGAACATTGATTTTAAAACTATTAACAACATATAGAATGATTGTCATCTTGCCTACACTTCAGTTGGATAAGTAACACTTATTTTTCTGTTTTTAAAGATACCACATACTTGATGCAATGTTATGATGCAGCCTGGTGAGAAAAACTACAATTTAGTTTATGTACAGCAACCCACGTATCCGAACACGGAGAAATTAAAAACATTTAGACCTTAGATAATAATGTAATCACAAAAAGGGACTTAAGCGTAAGTTATGTTAACGACGGCCACGACCTCTTCCTCCGCGGCCTCCTCGGGGACCTCCGCGGCCCCCGCGGCCTCGTCCACGCCCGCCTCGGGCTCCGCCACCGCCCCTCGGGAACCCTTCACGCTTGCCGCGTCCTTTCGGTGTATCATCGATCAATAGCGTCTCCAATGGTAAACTGTCGGGAAGTAAATAGTATCTGATATTGTTTCCTCGTATGCTCAGTGTCTCCAGCTGAAGCTCCTCCTTGTTCTTCAGCGTCACTTTCACAGCTTTCAGATGTGTGTTCATGGCTACATCAACACCGGTTATTGTTCCGTGTACAACACTACCGTTTTTCAACTCAATTGTCACCGTTTCGTGGCTGAGTTTCATTAAAAATCTGACGAGCTTCATAGTTGTGGTTTAATTAGCTAGTATCTATTGAATTGAAAACAAAAGCGGCGTCGGTAGCTAACCTCAAACATGCGAACGAAACAAAAATTATTATGGCGGGTGGTTGGGGTGTTACCAGATGAGAAAAATTATGACAAAATTCTACTATAATATAGTGTTGTATTTTGTTGTTCTCAAGTGATATAAATAAAAAGGCCAAATGTTCACAAAATAATTGTCAATCTAAACACTGGCAGACTGTATTATTCATGTTGCTAAATATTTTTTTGTAAAATTTTAAGATGTGTTTGTTGACACTTTGACAAGTAATAAAACTTTTAAATCTTTACCGGAAAAAGGAATCATTTGCCTACTTTTATTTATGTAACTAAGTAAAATGAATCCCGAAGAAAGCCTAGGAGATGTAGAGGTTATCGTAGAAGAAAAACCGGAGGAAAAAGAGAAAACTGTCTGTGCTAGATTAATATTATCTGATGAACAGGTAGGTACTAGTGTAAAGAGGTTCTTTGTAGTATTTGAGTGATACTGGGGGATGTAAGAAAGCTATATGTGTGGATTTCAAGATTATTCATATATCTTCTAGCTATATATTTATATATTAAAATATATAATGAGTATATTTCTTTTCTGGTATAGTTCTTGATTTTTTTTATATAGTAGATTTTTGTTCATGCTTATTCAAAGTTACACAATTTATTGGCTTTCCATAATATAAATTCATGAACATTAATTAAATATGGGATATTAAAGAGTCTTCCAACAATGGGACAAAGCTGCTGTAAACAAAAAAATGTGATTAAACTTCTTTGCAATATACTAGCATCCTGACTACAATAATGGAAGGAAATTTTACTTTTTGCTTTTTAGCGGGAAATTGAAGAGTGACGTTGTAAATGTTGTTTAAAACTGAAATGACTTAATGAATTTTGACTTTGTTTTCCGGAGATGTCCAACATTCCTTAAGTACAGCATCTAATGTTTTAATGATATGTTAGGTATAGGATTTCATTAAAGCCTCAATATGAAGCTTAAACACCCCTCTCAAGGAAAGGGTTACCTTACCAACCCTTTGTGGTTTTGTTAGATCAATATTTTCAAATCACAGCCATCTAGATTGCTTGGTTCTTTGAAATTAGTATCGTAAACATGGAGAATAGAACATTATCTGGCACAGCTATGTTTTCTGACGAAGACATACAAGAGTTGAAAGACCCACCAGTATTTAATGAAGTCAAAGCTAAATTGGTACTTAACGATGAGCAGGTAAAGTTCCAAATTCAGTCAAAGGGATCCTTATCACTTTTATTTTTAAGAATGTTACGATTCAAGATATATTTTGTCCAATTTGAAAGTTTTATCGTTGCACTATGCTTATTTATACTTACATATGCTTATTCTTGAGGAATCAAATCTGCGTCAGGCTTTCAACTTATTGGACTACGCGGGTGAAGGAAAAATCAAGGCGGAGGACTTTCGTGTAACTATAAAAGCTCTTGGTAAGGGTATCAATATTGTCTGAAAATAATTTAATCCTTCTTGTACAATACACTTACGTAATTTTTTATCCATCGATGTATTGCAGCGGGAGCAAAATTAAAATAGCGTGAATTTGTAGTTCTGTGAGTAGTTTTGGTATAGACAAATCTCTTTCGCGCTTAATTTATTAAACAACTAGCTGTTGCCCGCGACTTCGTCCGCGTGGTATTTAACAAAGACTCAGCCGTTGGCAACAGCCTGCTCGCGTTTTGATCCCGCGGGACGCATTGCAGATTCTTGCTATCAAACTTTAATCAGGCGCAGCGCTGCAACATTGGTTTTAATTTTTTTTCGAGAGAATCAATTTTTTTTTCTAAAATAAAAGTAGCCTAAGTTACTCCTTGTTAGATCAGCTATCTGCCAGTGAAATTCCCGTCAAAATCGGTCCAGCCATTTCAGAGATTACCCGGAACAAACAGACAGACAGACAGACAGACAGACAGACGGACAGACAGACAGACAGACAGACAAAAATTGTAAAAAATGTTGTTTCGGTATAGGTAACGTGTATACATCCAAATGCACTTAGTAAAAAGCGGTTATTTTAAGGTGGAAGCTCAGGGTCAGGGCGCGAAATTCAAAATGGCAATGGTTTTTATTTTTTTATGAAAAATTTGGACATCTTTACGATGTAATGTAGTGTTTTGCGATATTAACATTCTACATTGGATGTCTCGATGTATTAAGTTTGCTTAAAAAAATACCTAAAGCGATACAACACCATAAAGTTAGTAAAAGTAGCGGTTATTACAAACCTTATGGTATTGTATCGGATTAGGTACTTTTTTAAGCAAACTTAATACATCGAGACATCCAATGCAGAATGTTAATATCGCAAAACTTTAAATTACATCGTAAAGATGTCCAAATTTTTCGTAAAAAAATAAAAACCATTGACATTTTGAATTTCGCGCCCTGACCCTGAGCTTCCCCCTTAATATTACAAACAGACACTCCAATTTTATTTATATGTATAGATATAGATTAAAATATTTATTTCGTACAATACAAATTAATAATGAGAGTTACTGTGACCCTCACCTAGCCTACCCCAAGTTAATCTATGACTAGGCCTGTATTTTGAAGGTCCGTATTAGTTTGATTGATGCACCAATTAAACTAATTGTTACTAATTATCTATTCAATATTTGTGACCCGACAACACAATCCACAACATTGTAGGATATCGTTTTTTCCTTTTTACCGAGTTTTTTATTAAATTTATGTGTCCTCGACGATATAGACACATTTCTGGAAATGAACTTAGGTAGACTCTTAAAAAATATCAATAGAATCCAGCAGCAGTCAGTCGTTAAATAAACAGTTTTTTTTTTAATCATCAGGCTATGAGCCTACGAATGAAGAGCTTCAAACGATGATTAACGCAGTCGACAAAGGGGGCACCGGCAAACTGAGCTTCGAGAACTTCGAAACAGCTATCATGAGGAAGATGATGTCTTTAGACAGCGATGGTGACATAATGAAGAGCTTCAGGCTTTTTGATATGGATGACAGTGGTAAATAGGCCATAAAATAACTGTCAGATTTGGCCATTTTAAGATTAGGCTGGTTAAGGTCCCCCCAAGATCCTATGACTTGATGTGGCCACGTTTTTCTGCCAAAGGTGACCAAATCGTCGCCTCGCTCTCCAACAAAGGTGAAAATCAATTTCAGGCGCAAATACTTGGACGAGTATTAAAGTTATTTGCGCACCTTGCCGTGTGTCACAATGCGTTTATTCATGCTGCTTGAAGTGAAAATCTTTGGTTAGCAGTGGAGCTTAAAGTAGTATATAAAAATGGGCTCAATATTTCGTGCGTAGATTCTAAATAATCTGATTCTTTTATTTCTCTCAGCTCCGCTCGTCTTTAGTGAAAATGTACCTTTATAGACCTAATAGTCCTTAAGTATATGTGCTTTAAGGGGGAAGCTCAGGACCAGGGCGCGAAATTCAAAATGTCAATGGTTTTTATTTTTTTACGAAAAATTTGGACATCTTTATGATGTAATTTAGTGTTTTACGATATTAGCATTCTGCATTGGATGTCTCGATGTATTAAGTTTGCTTAAAAAAAAACCTAATCCGATACAATACCATAAGGTTTGTAATAACCGCTACTTTTACTAACTTTATGGTGTTGTATCGCTTTAGGTAATTTTTTAAAGCAAACTTAATACATCGAGACATCCAATGCAGAATGCTAATATTGCAAAACACTAAATCACATCATAAAGATGTCCAAATTTTTCGTAAAAAAAATAAAATCCATTGTCATTTTGAATTTCGCGCCCTGACCCTGAGCTTCCACCTTAACACAGACAAATTTTACCTATGAAATAGTAGGGAACTATAAGAAACTGGCCATAATTAGAATCAATATATATATAAATTACTTAATCATATAAATATCACGTTATAGATCAACGGCATAGGTTTATAATAATGTAAATGATGATTCAATTTGGGTAGGGTTTTCATAAGAAATATTGCCGTCGGATATTAGATTGTGGATCAGTACAATAATTAACTATTTGCAGGGTATATCAGTTTTGAAAATGTGAAGAAAGTGTCTGAAATTCTTGGATGCTATTTAACTGATGAAGAAATAGAGGAGATGATGGACGATGCTGACAAAGATTTTGATGGTTTTGTAAGACTTGTTGGTTTAATAATGGTAGTTTTCTAGACGTTAAGATCCTTCTTTAATTATGTAATTTTATTTTTAGGTCTCGCAACAAGAATTTATGAGAATGATTAAAACTTGCGTTAATATTGTTACACCATGAGATTACAATATTAATTTATTTGTAATCGTTTTTAATTTTCAAATATACCATGGTGAAATTTGAAGAATTGGTGATATTTTTGTTTCAATGCGCTGGTAGCACCAAAAAAACCGCACAGATTCTACCAAGCAGATAAATAGTAAGATAACCTGATAATTTGAATGTATGTTTAAATGTATAATTAATTATTCTATTCATGGTGGTATTTATAAAGTTTACCTAAATATATTTGTTTAATTATTTATTACAAAATAAAAATCCTAAAATGTTTAAAGATTGTCTATGGTTATCATTATGACATTTTTTTTTGGGTCATGGCAATATAAAATTTATTTATAATGGTTCCAGTTCGTCCTATACTACAGTGTTGCCAGATTGGGTATTTTTTTCGCAATTCTGGGGAAAAATTTTGGCTCTGGAGAGATTTAGAAGAAATTAAATTCTTGGAGAAAAAAAATACCATGGAGAATTTCGGGTAATCTTTAGTTTCAGAGCGCATCTGAAGGATGACCACAACGCATTTTACGAACGCACCCGTTAAACCATCTCGCTCGTTCATTTTCATTCTTTTTACTCTGCTTTTTCTCTATGCTAGCTATGTCATACCACCCGTCATACCCGTCGCAGTGGGGATGCGTTACGGAAAAAAAAAGGTAATTCTGCTGTTTCAGTTGGAAATTAGAACAGTATTTCAAGGAAAAAATAAGAAAAAGGCAAAAAGCTAATAAAATTGAATCATCCATTTGGTTAATTAACCGATATTATTAACTTTTTGCCTTTGGGTAAAACTCAAGCAAATTGTATCATTTTGAAGAAAAATAATTTCAAATTTGGGTAGAAATAGAAAATTACATCTGGCAACACTGCCTATACATACAGAATGAAATAAGATGGTAGTAGGGATGGGCAAGTGAAAAAAATAAATCGATATTTATCGTATCGATATTTTTAAACAATATCGATAATTATCGAGTGAAAAATATCGATATATCGCCAGTTTCGCATGATTATTCAAACTTCGTAATAAAGAATAGACTATTTTTTTTTTAAATTGTATTCAGTTTTTTGAATTTTTTACATGTGCATATTTTTAGTTTTTTTTTTTGTAATTGATTTGTTGAAAAAAAAATCGATACTCTAAAATAAATATCAATATATTATGATTAAAAATATCGACGATATATATCGATAATTGTATGGAAAAATATCGATATTTTAATATATCGATATTTTTTGCCCATGCCTAGATGGTAGTTATTGTTGTCAAACAAAACAACACATTTCGTTAATTTTATTTATGTGTATTTATTGAATGTTCTATTGCTATTAATTACTTGACTGGCAAAATACCCGCTAAGTTGTGGGCGAGGCCATTTGCATATCCATTTTATTTCATCGTATTTCATTTCGAAAACAAAGAAGTAGAAATCAGCTTAGCAAAACTACCTGTAACATGGATAAGCTGTCCGTTTGCCGTATTTGTCTTGGTCAAAATGTCCAGAATACCCCAGAGAGCCCTCAGCTTCAGGAGATGTATGAAAAATTAACAACAACGCGTGTAAGTTATTTGTAAGTGGTCCGAGTAACCGCGACAATGCTTGAATGGATAAAATTGAAATTTGTAGCCGGTTAAGGGTATGCCTCTCATCCTCCAGCACCAATCCTCGCACAAGCATGACTATAGCACAGACAAAGCCACAGCGGACAACTAGTAAATTAATATTAAACATACTTAGTTTCAGACAACTGACATAAGACCACTTACGCTGTGCAGCATATGCCGTGCACAGCTGAACGCCTCTCGGAGACTCATGCTCAAGTGTCTGAAGGCCGAAGAGTTTCTCACACAGATGCTGATGCTCATCCTGACCAATGGGGAAGAGGTAAGCTATCACAACTGTATCCCCTGAGGGGTAAGTAGGGATATGCAATAAAAGAAATCCCGTTCAAGTCCATGGGCCTGATGGATGACTTGGGGGTACAACAAATATTTTCCTGTCAGGTGGGTGTTATCCTGGCTAGGCTGGCCACTGTGCCCCCAAGGTTGTGGCCGAGGTCATCTTTATATGTTTGTTTGTAAACAATGATACAACGATTCAGACTTTTGTGGTTGCCACACAGTATAAAATATATGTGTATAGAGTGTTAGGTTTTGCTGTGAGAAAGTGAGACAGTATAGTTACATCACGGACTTAGTATGTAGTGTTATTTTTAAACATTTAATTAATTTGTATTGCAGATGCAAATCCCAGTCCTGCTGGACCGATCTGCTCTCAAACCACTGTGCATTAGCCCGGTAGAATTGATCATTATTGACACCGCTCCAGCTGTTGATGTTAAAGTTGAAGAAGTACCTCTTGAAGAAGATGTGAGATGGGAGGACTCTGTCCCTCCTTCGCAAGGTATGCTGCTAGTACTACAGACTAACTCTCACAGCTTTGACACGGCTTAATTTTGAAATACCTATGAATACATCAGAATCAGAATATTTTTTATTCACGTAGACCATTAATAATACAGTACTTATGAATCGTCAACTGTTACAAAATGCTAAGCTACTACTTTACTATGCGTTTGGAATGCCACACCATTTGTATGGAATAGAACGGGCAAGAAACTCCGTGGTTGCTCTTTTTTTTAAAAGATGTCTACAGTAGGAACCTATGTTCATCTGGATTATGCATACGGTTGTATTTTAATTACTTGAACATGAACCGAGTTGTGAGCTTGAACTAGTTCTGTAATATTGCAGACGTCCAAGAGATAGCACACAGTAGAGGTTCAGAAGCTGACCGTGAACTGTGCTTATCAGACTCGGAAGATGACATCCCATTGAATAATACTAAGAGAAATATCTATACAGTACGAGAGTTGAACCCAGTGAGGGTTGGAGACAAAGAACAAAATGGATTGAAGCGAGGTAATTTAAGTAAGGGCTGGGGTTTTCTAGTTAATCTTAACTTTTGTTGTACATACTATTAATATATTTTTCATGTATAATAATACCAGCCCTTTTTTAATGTCCCAGTGATGGGCACGGGCCTCCCCGCAATGCGAGGGGGACTAGGCCATAGTTCACCACGCTGGCCAGTTGGTTGGCGGACTTCACACCGAGGGATCCTCTAAGACATGCAGGTTTCCTCGCGATGTTTTCCATCACCGTTTAGCAAGTGATTGTGGTTGAAAATTAGATTCGCACATGAAATTTATCAGTAAAGTATCCTCAACTTTACTAGGGTCAGAGGGGGTTCATGTGTACTAGTCTACGGATTAGGCCAGCATAGAATCTCCCATATTTGATATTTAAAAAAACCATACCACTTGACGTTGGCAAAATACCTACCCAAAGGTGGGTGAGGGAATTCTCTAAGAAAAAACTACGAAAATTGCGATGTCCAACACGCTCTAGACCGGATATTAACAACCGCTTCGCACCTCCACCTTCTAAACCTGAATTTTGGTGTTGATATTTCAGAACTTCCCATTACAAAGAAGCGTCAACTGAAAACTCAATTTACAAAAGACAAAAAAATCACTACTGCAGATACTGTCAATAATGTTCCCGTTAACAATTATGCAACAGATAATAGTTTTGAATATGACACTACAGAGGATAAATCAAACACAGATGATATATGCCATCCAAAGTTGGTAAAAATATATAATTTAAGAAATTATAATTGTGTACAAAGCAAACATGTTATGTATGAACAATGTTTAAGCGCCAAGGAGAAGTTCGTTTGTGACACATGCAAAAGAAGTTTCAGCCGAAAGAAGAATTTGATATCACACGTGCGTGCACACATGCATGTTAAACTTTATGTCTGCGAAGTATGTAGCAAGAGTTTCAAATATCGACATCGTTTGTTGAGACATGCGCGCACACACACAGGTGAGAAGCCTTATGTTTGTAACAAGAGTTTTACTAGGAAGGCGTCCTTAACGAATCATAACGGTGTACACATAGGTAAGAAGCCTTATGTTTGTAACAAGAGTTTTACTAATAGAAGTAACATGAGACAGCATTTGCGTATTCATACAGGTGAGAAGCCTTATGTTTGTAATTTTTGTAACAAAAGTTTTTCTACGAAGACAAATTTAACAGTACATTCTCGTATTCATACAGATGAGAAGCCTCATGTTTGTAATATTTGTAACAAGAGTTTTTCTACGAAGACAAATTTAACAGTACATTCTCGTATTCATACAGGTGAGAAGCCTTATGTTTGTAATGTTTGTAATAAGAGATTTACTTGGAGGGTGACCTTAACAATTCATAAGCGTGTACACACAGGTGAGAAGCCTTTTGTTTGTAATGTTTGTAACAAGAGTTTTACAGCGAAGACAGCCTTAACAAATCATAAGCGTGTACACACAGGTGAGAAGCCTTATGTTTGTAATGTTTGTAACAAGAGTTTTTCTACGAAGACAAATTTAACAGTACATTCTCGTATTCATACAGGTGAGAAGCCTTATGTTTGTAATGTTTGTAATAAGAGTTTTACAGCGAGGACAGTCTTAACAAATCATAAGCGTGTACACACAGGTGAGAAGCCTTATGTTTGTAATGTTTGTAACAATAGTTTCAAATATAGACAAGGCTTATTGAGACACGCGCGTACACACACAGGTGAGAAGCCTTATGTTTGTAATGTTTGTAACAAGAGTTTTACTAATAGAAGTAACATGAGACAGCATTTGCGTAGACACACTGGTGAGAAGCCTTGTTTGTAATGTTTGTAATAAGAGATTTTTTAGTAAGACATATTTAACAGTACATTCTCGTATTCATACAGGTGAGAAGCCTTATGTTTGTAATGTTTGTAACAAGAGTTTTTCTACGAAGGCATATTTAACAATACATTCTAGTATTCATACAGTTCAGAAGCCTTATGTTTGTAACAAGAGTTTTCATATAGAAGCCTTATGTTTGTAATGTTTGTAACAAGAGTTTTCATATCTTACAAGCCCATGCGTGTATTCACACAGATGCATAGCCGTACTCAGATACATTTGATAAGAAATTTAGGTTCTTGGGCAACGTTGAAACTCATTTGCAAATGCATGTGTAAAATAGCATTGCTAATTTGTAAATTTCAATCCACATGTTGTAGACATACATGTGTTGTTTCTTCAAATGACACCCAAATTCATAAACGTCATGTTTGTTCATGAACAAGTTTTTATTACTAACTAGCTGCGCCCCGCGGTATTAAAAAGTTAAGTTTAAAAAAACACGGTTCCTGTATACTATCCCATAGGAACCGTGCATTTTTCCGGGATAAAAATTAGCCTATGTCATTTTCGGACCCCTAAACTACCACTACCTATGCAAAAATTCATGTCGATCCTTTGCTCTATGAAAAATTAAAACAAATCTATCCCATGGGAACGATACATTTTACCAGCTTACCACCAGCCACCACCAGCTTTTTACCAGCTTTTATTAGCTTATTCCAGACTATAATCTATCTCCGTGTCAAATTTCATCCAAATCCGTTCAGCCGTTCTGGCGTGATTGAGTAACAAACATCCATCCTTCCAAACTTTCACATTTATAATATTAGTTAGATAATCGCTCTGCAATCCTGAGAATATAAACAAAGAAAATAAACAACAGGTAAGTAACTAAATATTATTTTTCTCCTTTTTTTTAGGTTTGCTACAAAATAGAGCCATTTTTTGCATGTTTGGATTATTTTTTGATTATATGTACCCGTGATGTTAATGATGTTGATGAAATTAATCCCCCTACCCGTATCAGTAAAGCTGTAGATACTTTATCGAAAAATTTCCAGCCATTTTGGCTGAACTTGAAAATCAAGTTATACTGCGTTTAATTTTTCACTCGTGCACATGTATGGTCTCAATGTTTAATATCCCACAAATATTTATCAAAGAAATGCATTTTATTAGAAAATAAACCAAAATTGACAACGTCACGCTTCCCTTAAAAAAGGGCGTCTACTTGTAGCTTAGATAAAGGATGCTTTTGTTCAAGACTTTTTACGAAAAATTTGGTTTGTAAAAACCGCTACTTTTACTTACTTTGGAGTATTGTATCGCATTAGGTATTTTTTTAAGCAAACTTACTACATCGAAAGATCCCATGCAGAATGCTAATATCACAAAAAACTAAATTACATCGTAAAGATGTCCAAATTTTACGTAAAAAAATAAAAACCATTGACATTTTGAATTTCGCGCCATCGGCAACCATTACATAGATGTATGAAGTTATATTGCCAAAATGACTAGTGTATATAATAACATTACTTCCCATTGAATTTATACGGAGTGTCTGTGGCCAGGGTTACTAATCGCACAAGGGAAGCCGACAAACATCGTGTTGTATACGCGTTCGCCACTGGTGGGTATTAAACAAGGCGGAGAATCATAGTTTTAAAAATAGATAGATAGAGATAGTTGAAACATGGCGCAGTTGAAATTTGACTGCAGCACTGCTGCAACTGCAACCCGAACACGGTAAGCCTATCAACGGATCTTGATTAGGTTTTTGAACGACTAAACTGCTATCGGATTTAACTTATGGTTATCATTAACACGAGGTAACTTTAAAATCGAATTTACTTGTTCGTTTCATTCTACATATAAAATGAACATATTCTATTATTCATGCTTTTGTTTCGCTCACTTATTTTATTTGTTAGGTTACTCTGCTGTTTCAGTTCGGAAATCAAAAGAGTATCTTGATGAAAAAAAATAAAAAAGGCAAAAACCTAATAATATCAAATTACCATTAGGTTAATTAATCGATAGTACTAACTTTTTGCCTTTGGGTAAAACTTAAGCAAATTTTATCATTTAGGAGAAAAATAATTTGAAATAGAAAATCACATCTGGCAGTGAGATGCTTCGACTGAAGGACGTATCCATGGTCAAGAATGCATAGGTGAGTTCGTCTCGTCACTACTCGTCAGTCGTCTGGTTGTTTGAATGATTTGAATTTGAAACAAACGGCTGAGGTTCAATGACAAATATTACGAAATTACAGAAAAACATTATAAAAGTGTGAAAACATTAGTTCCGACAGTACGCAAACATCAGATACATAAATACTAGCTAGTAAACATTCACTAACCATATTTTAAAAATGGGTAAGTACTTATTTGTTTGATATTTAAGTTTAGTATCCAATTCTGTTTACAAACAAATATTACTTTTGTGTTTACAGGTTCCAATGACCCTACCATAGAATCCGAATGCGAAAATCTTATGAATATTGTTGTAGAATCCCGAAAACGGTTTGGCGCCAATTGTGTCGATTACCATCAGAAGATTCTTCTCATGGAGAATAAACTATTGAATTTACAAGTCGAAACAGTGTCTAACTACCGTTATAAGTCTAAAAACACAATTGCGAGCGTCGAAGAGGACTCCTGTGCAGATATGGATGATTTTCTTCTAGAAGTTGTTGAGAGGCAAAAGAGAATTGAGAATGTTAAGAAAAATCTGAGAAACACTCAAGATATAATTTTGCAGTTACAAGCTGATAATGTTGGTAGGAAACTACGCGCTCCGCTGACTGCTGAAGCCATGTTGGCAAAAGTTAAAGCGAGGAATGTGTAGCTGATCAGATATTTGTGGTTACCGGACAAATGAAATTGAATAGTGCTGTAAAAAACTTTGAAGCATAAAAATCCAAGGCAATTGGTGTAGTATATACTGTATTATTTCATTTGATGAATGATATTTTTATAGCACTACTAAGGGCCATGTCTCAGACCCTTACGTCTGTGACAGTCAGAGACATAGTATAGCCGAAAAAAATATCGATATTTTAATATATCGATATTTTTTGCCCATGCCTAGAAGGTAGTTATTGTTGTCCAGTGTCTCCAACCATGCCGTAATTACGGTAGATCTACCGTAATTTTTCTAGCTCTACCACCTACCGTAGACATGACAAAATCTGCCGTAATTTCGTCCGTGTCCATATTTCTAATGACAACACTTGATTTAGCAAAATATTACGGCAACATTGCATTGGGATGCGTAAAGTAAAAAAAAAAAAGGTCATTCTGCTGCTTCTGTTTGGAAGAAGCAGCAGAATGACCTTTTTTTTTTTTACGTTACGCATCCCCACTGCTTGGGTATTTTTATTTTTGTTGCAAACACTGGTTTGCCGTAATTTTCCACCTTCTACCGTATTTTGAGACCAGGCAACACCGTAATTTTGACAAAGAGGGTTGGAGACACTGTTGTTGTCAAACAAAACTACACATTTCGTTAATTTTATTTATAATGTGTATTTATTGAATGTTTTATTGCTATTCATTACTTGACATTGGCAAAATACCCGCTAAGTTGTGGGTGAGGCCATTTGCATATCCATTTTATTTCATCGTATTTCATTTCGAAAACAAAGAAGCAGAAATCAGCTTAGCAAAACTACCTGTAACATGGATAAGCTGTCCGTTTGCCGTATTTGTCTTGGTCAAAATGTCCAGAATACCCCAGAGAGCCCTCAGCTTCAGGAGATGTATGAAAAATTAACAACAACGCGTGTAAGTTATTTGTAAGTGCTCCGAGTAACCGCGACAATGCTTGAATGGATAACATTGTAACTTGGTGCCGGTTAAGGGTATGCCTCTCATCCTCCAGCACCAATCCTCGCACAAGCATGACTGTAGCACAGACAAAGCCACAGCGATCAACTAGTAAATTAATATTAAACATACTTAGTTTCAGACAACTGACATAAGACCACTTACGCTGTGCTGCATATGCCGTGCACAGCTGAACGCCTCTCGGAGACTCATGCTCAAGTGTCTGAAGGCCGAAGAGTTTCTCACACAGATGCTGATGCTCATCCTGACCAATGAGGAAGAGGTAAGCTACCACAACTGTATCCCCTGAGGGGTAAGTAGGGATATGCAATAAAAGAAATCCCGTTCAAGTCCATGGGCCTGATGGATGACTTGGGGGTACAACAAATATTTTCCTGTCAGGTGGGTGTTATCCTGGCTAGGCTGGCCACTGTGCCCCCAAGGTTGTGGCCGAGGTCATCTTTATATGTTTGTTTGTAAACAATGATACAAAGATTCAGGCTTTTGTGGTTGCCACACAGTATAAAATATATGTGTATAGAGTGTTAGGTTTTGCTGTGAGAAAGTGAGACAGTATAGTTACATCACGGACTTAGTATGTAGTGTTATTTTTAAACATTTAATTAATTTGTATTGCAGATGCAAATCCCAGTCCTGCTGGACCGATCTGCTCTCAAACCACTGTGCATTAGCCCGGTAGAATTGATCATTATTGACACCGCTCCAGCTGTTGATGTTAAAGTTGAAGAAGTACCTCTTGAAGAAGATGTGAGATGGGAGGACTCTGTCCCTCCTTCGCAAGGTATGCTGCTAGTACTACAGACTAACTCTCACAGCTTTGACACGGCTTAATTTTGAAATACCTATGAATACATCAGAATCAGAATATTTTTTATTCACGTAGACCATTAATAATACAGTACTTATGAATCGTCAACTGTTACAAAATGCTAAGCTACTACTTTACTATGCGTTTGGAATGCCACACCATTTGTATGGAATAGAACGGGCAAGAAACTCCGTGGTTGCTCTTTTTTTTAAAAGATGTCTACAGTAGGAACCTATGTTCATCTGGATTATGCATACGGTTGTATTTTAATTACTTGAACATGAACCGAGTTGTGAGCTTGAACTAGTTCTGTAATATTGCAGACGTCCAAGAGATAGCACACAGTAGAGGTTCAGAAGCTGACCGTGAACTGTGCTTATCAGACTCGGAAGATGACATCCCATTGAATAATACTAAGAGAAATATCTATACAGTACGAGAGTTGAACCCAGTGAGGGTTGGAGACAAAGAACAAAATGGATTGAAGCGAGGTAATTTAAGTAAGGGCTGGGGTTTTCTAGTTAATCTTAACTTTTGTTGTACATACTATTAATATATTTTTCATGTATAATAATACCAGCCCTTTTTTAATGTCCCAGTGATGGGCACGGGCCTCCCCGCAATGCGAGGGGGACTAGGCCATAGTTCACCACGCTGGCCAGTTGGTTGGCGGACTTCACACCGAGGGATCCTCTAAGACATGCAGGTTTCCTCGCGATGTTTTCCATCACCGTTTAGCAAGTGATTGTGGTTGAAAATTAGATTCGCACATGAAATTTATCAGTAAAGTATCCTCAACTTTACTAGGGTCAGAGGGGGTTCATGTGTACTAGTCTACGGATTAGGCCAGCATAGAATCTCCCATATTTGATATTTAAAAAAACCATACCACTTGACGTTGGCAAAATACCTACCCAAAGGTGGGTGAGGGAATTCTCTAAGAAAAAACTACGAAAATTGCGATGTCCAACACGCTCTAGACCGGATATTAACAACCGCTTCGCACCTCCACCTTCTAAACCTGAATTTTGGTGTTGATATTTCAGAACTTCCCATTACAAAGAAGCGTCAACTGAAAACTCAATTTACAAAAGACAAAAAAATCACTACTGCAGATACTGTCAATAATGTTCCCGTTAACAATTATGCAACAGATAATAGTTTTGAATATGACACTACAGAGGATAAATCAAACACAGATGATATATGCCATCCAAAGTTGGTAAAAATATATAATTTAAGAAATTATAATTGTGTACAAAGCAAACATGTTATGTATGAACAATGTTTAAGCGCCAAGGAGAAGTTCGTTTGTGACACATGCAAAAGAAGTTTCAGCCGAAAGAAGAATTTGATATCACACGTGCGTGCACACATGCATGTTAAACTTTATGTCTGCGAAGTATGTAGCAAGAGTTTCAAATATCGACATCGTTTGTTGAGACATGCGCGCACACACACAGGTGAGAAGCCTTATGTTTGTAACAAGAGTTTTACTAGGAAGGCGTCCTTAACGAATCATAACGGTGTACACATAGGTAAGAAGCCTTATGTTTGTAACAAGAGTTTTACTAATAGAAGTAACATGAGACAGCATTTGCGTATTCATACAGGTGAGAAGCCTTATGTTTGTAATTTTTGTAACAAAAGTTTTTCTACGAAGACAAATTTAACAGTACATTCTCGTATTCATACAGGTGAGAAGCCTCATGTTTGTAATATTTGTAACAAGAGTTTTTCTACGAAGACAAATTTAACAGTACATTCTCGTATTCATACAGGTGAGAAGCCTCATGTTTGTAATATTTGTAACAAGAGTTTTTCTACGAAGACAAATTTAACAGTACATTCTCGTATTCATACAGGTGAGAAGCCTTATGTTTGTAATGTTTGTAATAAGAGTTTTACAGCGAGGACAGTCTTAACAAATCATAAGCGTGTACACACAGGTGAGAAGCCTTATGTTTGTAATGTTTGTAACAAGAGTTTCAAATATAGACAAGGCTTATTGAGACACGCGCGTACACACACAGGTGAAAAGCCTTATGTTTGTAATGTTTGTAACAAGAGTTTTACTAATAGAAGTAACATGAGACAGCATTTGCGTAGACACACTGGTGAGAAGCCTTATGTTTGTAATGTTTGTAACAAGACTTTTACTAGCAAGGCGTCCTTAACGAATCATAAGCGTTTACACACAGGTAAGAAGCCTTATGTTTGTAACAAGAGTTTTACTAATAGAAGTAACATTAGACAGCATTTGCGTAGACACACTGGTGAGAAGCCTTATGTTTGTAATGTTTGTAACAAGATATTTTTTAGTAAGACAAATTTAACAGTACATTCTCGTATTCATACGGGTGAGAAGCCTTATGTTTGTACCAAGAGTTTGTATGCGAAGACAGATTTAACAGTACATACTCGCATTCATACAGGTGAGAAGCCTTATGTTTGTAATGTTTG
Organism: Pheosia tremula; assembly: GCA_905333125.1. Taxonomy (NCBI): domain Eukaryota; kingdom Metazoa; phylum Arthropoda; class Insecta; order Lepidoptera; family Notodontidae; genus Pheosia; species Pheosia tremula. The sequence continues at coordinate 2,710,187 of HG995425.1, forward strand.
TAACAAGAGTTTTTCTACGAAGACAAATTTAACAGTACATTCTCGTATTCATACAGATGAGAAGCCTCATGTTTGTAATATTTGTAACAAGAGTTTTTCTACGAAGACAAATTTAACAGTACATTCTCGTATTCATACAGGTGAGAAGCCTTATGTTTGTAATGTTTGTAATAAGAGATTTACTTGGAGGGCGACCTTAATAATTCATAAGCGTGTACACACAGGTGAGAAGCCTTTTGTTTGTTATGTTTGTAACAAGAGTTTTACAGCGAGGACAGCCTTAACAAATCATAAGCGTGTACACACAGGTGAGAAGCCTTATTTATGTAATGTTTGTAACAAGAGTTTCAAGTATAGGCAAGGCTTATTGAGACACGCGCGTACACACACAGGTGAGAAGCCTTATGTTTGTAATGTTTGTAACAAGAGTTTTACTAATAGAAGTAACATTAGACAGCATTTGTGTCAACACACTGGCAAGAAGCCTTGTTTGTAATGTTTGTAATAAGAGATTTTTTAGTAAGACATATTTTACAGTACATTCTCGTATTCATACAGGTGAGAAGCCTTATGTTTGTAATGTTTGTAACAAGAGATTTTTTAGGAGGACAGATTTAACAGTACATTCTCGTATTCACACAGCTGAGAAGCCTTATGTTTGTAATGTTTGTAACAAGAGTTTTTCTACGAAGGCATATTTAACAGTACATTCTAGTATTCATACAGTTGAGAAGCCTTATGTTTGTAATGTTTGTAACAAGAGTTTTCATACTTACAGGCCCATGCGTGTATTCACACAGATGCATAGCCGTACTCAGATACATTTGATAAGAAATTTAGGTTCTTGGGCAACGTTGAAACTCATTTGCAAATACATGTGTAAAATAGCATTGCTAATTTGTAAATTTCAATCCACATGTCGTAGACATACATGTGTTGTTTCTTCAAATGACACCCAAATTCATAAACGTCATGTTTGTTCATGAACAAGTTTTTATTACTAACTAGCTGCGCCCCGCGGTGTTACCCGGTATTAAAAAGTTAAGTTTAAAAAAACACGGTTCCTGTATACTATCCCATAGGAACCGTGCATTTTTCCGGGATAAAAAGTAGCCTATGTCATTTTCGGACCCCTACGCTACCACTACCTATGCAAAAATTCATGTCGATCCTTTGCTCTATGAAAAATTAAAACATATATCCCATGGGCACCATACATTTTACCAGCTTACCACCAGCCACCACCAGCTTTTATTAGCTTATTCCAGACTATAATCTATCTCCGTGTCAAATTTCATCCAAATCCGTTCAGCCGTTCTGGCGTGATTGAGTAACAAACATCCATCCTTCCAAACTTTCACATTTATAATATTAGTTAGATTGGTTAGATAATAAGTAGCTCTGCATTCCTGAGTATAGAAAAAAAAAACAAAGAAAATAAACAACAGGTTACTAAATATTATTTTTCTCCTTTTTTTTAGGTTTGCTACAAAATAGAAATTTTTTGCATGTTTGGATTATTTTTTGATTATATGTACCCGTGATGTTAATGATGTTGATGAAATTAATCCCCCTACCCGTATCAGTAAAGCTGTAGATACTTTACTGAAAATTTTCCGGACATTTTGGCTGAACTTGAAAATCAAGTTATAATGCGTTTAATTTTTGTGCACATTTATGGACTCAATGTTTAATATCCCACTAATATTTATCAAAGAAATGCATTTTTTTAGAAAATAAAACAAAATCGACAACTTCACGCTTCCCTTCAAAAAGGGCGTCTACTTGTAGCTTAGATAAAGGATGCTTTTGTTCTAGACTTTTTACGAAAAATTTGGTTTGTAAAAACCGCTACTCTTACGTACTTTGGAGTGTTGTATCGCTTTAGGTATTTTTTTAAGCAATCTTAATACATATTGATTTCTTATATTTACGCGAATACTACACATTGAAATAAAACTATTTTTTTTAAGGATTTTATCGCGTTTATTTTTCGTTTTTACGTTCCCGACGTTTCGGCTGCTTTACAGCAACCATGGTCACGGGAGGACTGAGGTGGTTGATGTCCTGGTGTCATAGTTAGAAACGGGCTACCCTCATATTTACTTGTGTACCCAAAATACACAAACCTGAGGCCCCGCTGCGTCCCATTGTGAGCCAGATTGACACACCAACATACAGTCTGGCCCAGCACGTAGCAAAGGTGCTCTCACCACTAAGAGGACACACAAGAGCACATACAAGGGATTCTTACCATTTTGTCAGTGAGATTAAACACCTATGTCTTGCTGACAATGAAACAATGGTTAGTTTTGATGTTCAGTCTTTGTTTACCTGCCTACCTGTAGCAGACTGCATCACAATAGTCTCTAAGAAGCTAGAAGAGAACAACATGCCGGAGGAATATGCTGAACTCTTAAGACATTGCCTTACATCTGGCTATCTATTGTGGAATGAACAGTTCTACAAGCAAGTAGATGGTGTGGCGATGGGCTCCCCTGTTTCCCCCGTTGTCGCCGATTTATTCATGGAAGACTTTGAGGAGAAAGCCCTTCGTACTTCACCTGTTACCCCAAGATTCTACAAGCGGTATGTAGACGATACTTTCACAATATTACCATCTAACAAAATAACAGCTTTCCTAGACCATCTCAACTCCATACACTCTAAAATTAAATTTACAATGGAGTTAGAGGCCAATAACTCTCTAGCCTTCTTAGATGTCTTAGTCATCCGAAATTCCAACAACACCTTAGGCCACACCGTGTATAGAAAAAAGACCCATACAGATAGGTACTTAAACGGTGAATCTCACCACCATCCAACACAGTTAGCTACCGTGGGTAAATCTTTGTTTCAGAGAGCCAAAGGGATCTGTGACGAGCAACATCTGGTTGCCGAGCTCCATCATGTCAAGCAAGTACTGCATGACAACAAGCTCCGAATCCCGCGCCGCCGTCACAGTGACCGAGTGAAACCAGCCACAGTCGAGCGTCTGCCTGCTGTACTACCATACATCAGAGGAGTCACAGACAAAATTGGCTACATCTTGAAGCGCGCTTCAATCAAAACTTTTTTCAAGCCGCCGAAGAAGATTAGTCAGTTCTTACCATCTGTCAAGTGTCACATTCCTCTACAAGATGCAGGGGTATACAAACTCGATTGTGAATGTGGGCTCTCTTACATAGGACAAACTAAAAGAGCAATAAAAACCCGCGTAAAAGAACACATCGCTGACGTGAAACACCGGCGCTCCACGAAGTCTGCAATCTGTGAACATGTACAAGATCGCACCCGCCATTATATCAGATTTGATAAGCCACAGATCCTCGCAAAAGAACACCGATTCCGACCAAGGATGATACGCGAGGCCATTGAAATTAAAAAACATCCTAATTTCAATAGGGAAGATGGCTGGGTGCTACCACCGACTTGGGATCCAGTGATTAATATTATTAAATCGAAAACCAAGCGTACCATTGCAAGACCTCAAGATACTGTGAGCACTTTCTGCGTAGATCGGACCACAATCAACAATTAAATATGAGGGTAGCCCGTTTCTAACTATGACACCAGGACATCAACCACCTCAGTCCTCCCGTGACCATGGTTGCTGTAAAGCAGCCGAAACGTCGGGAACGTAAAAACGAAAAATAAACGCGATAAAATCCTTAAAAAAATAGTTTTATTTCAATCTTAATACATCGAGACATCCAATGCAGAATGCTAATATCGCAAAAAACTAAATTACATCGTAAAGATGTCCAAATTTTACGTAAAAAAAATAAAAACCATTGACATTTTGAATTTCGCGCCATCGGCAACCATTACATAGATGTATGAAGTTATATTGCCAAAATGACTGTAGTGTATATGATAACATTGCTTATACGGAGTGTCTGTGGCTAGTGTTCCTTATCGCACAAGGGAAGCCGACAAACATCGTGTTGTATACGCGTTCACCACTGGTGGGTATTAAACAAGGCGGAGAATCATAGTTTTAAAAATAGATAGTTAGTTAGAGATAGTTGAAACATGACGCAGTTGAAATTTGACTGCAGCACTGCTGCAACTGCAACCCGAACACGGTAAGCCTATCAACGGATCTTGATTGGGTTTTTGAACGACTAAACTGCTATCGGATTTAACTTATGGTTATCATTAACACGAGGTAACTTTAAAATCGAATTTACTTGTTCGTTTCATTCTACATATAAAATGAACATATTCTATTATTCATGCTTTTGTTTCGCTCACTTATTTTATTTGTTAGGTTACTCTGCTGTTTCAGTTCGGAAATCAAAAGAGTATCTTGATGAAAAAAAATAAAAAAGGCAAAAACCTAATAATATCAAATTACCATTAGGTTAATTAATCGATAGTACTAACTTTTTGCCTTTGGGTAAAACTTAAGCAAATTTTATCATTTAGGAGAAAAATAATTTGAAATAGAAAATCACATCTGGCAGTGAGATGCTTCGACTGAAGGACGTATCCATGGTCAAGAATGCATAGGTGAGTTCGTCTCGTCAGCAGCGTTGGATTTTGTACGATAATTATCGTATTTGTACGATTATTTGTCAATGAGTACAATGTACTATCCAACTTCAATGATCGTACGCAAAAATACGATATTTTTTATATTGACAATTTGACAAGCAATTTTCAAAAATTTACTATAACATCTCTTGTTACACAAGGCAACGTTAGGCTCCGTACCAATTCTACGGAATCTAATGTCATATATGGTGCGGTACCATACACATAGATCCTAGTACGTCTATGCTCGGGATGTGTAGCGTTTTAATCCCACTGAAGAAATGTTACGAAGAGCCAATGAAGAAAATAATGACCGAATGCAGTGCTTCGAATAGGTTTCAGAAATCGATATAAATATACAATAATAAGCGGTACCTAATTTAAAGTTGTACCTTTATGTGTTGATTAAAATTTATATTTTCTTGGTTCCTCTATTTATTTTTCCTTTCAAGTATTGTAATAGAAAACAAAAACGTGTGTAAACTCTGTTTTTACAGGATGTACGATCTTTTTTTATAAATACTATCTTTTTGAACGAAATGTACAATATTTTTTTATCTGTCCGATTCCAACACTGCTCGTCAGTCGTCTGGTTGTTTGAATGATTTGAATTTGAAACAAACGGCTGAGGTTCAATGACAAATATTACGAAATTACAGAAAAACATTATAAAAGTGTTAAAACATTAGTTCCGACAGTACGCAAACTTCAGATACATAAATACTAGCTAGTAAACATTCACTAACCATATTTTAAAAATGGGTAAGTACTTATTTGTTTGATATTTAAGTTTAGTATCCAATTCTGTTTACAAACAAATATTACTTTTGTGTTTACAGGTTCCAATGACCCTACCATAGAATCCGAATGCGAAAATCTTATGAATATTGTTGTAGAATCCCGAAAACGGTTTGGCGCCAATTGTGTCGATTACCATCAGAAGATTCTTCTCATGGAGAATAAACTATTGAATTTACAAGTCGAAACAGTGTCTAACTACCGTTATAAGTCTAAAAACACAATTGCGAGCGTCGAAGAGGACTCCTGTGCAGATATGGATGATTTTCTTCTAGAAGTTGTTGAGAGGCAAAAGAGAATTGAGAATGTTAAGAAAAGTCTGAGAAACACTCAAGATATAATTTTGCAGTTACAAACTGATAATGTTGGTAGGAAACTACGCGCTCCGCTGACTGCTGAAGCCATGTTGGCAAAAGTTAAAGCGAGGAATGTGTAGCTGATCAGATATTTGTGGTTACCGGACAAATGAAATTGAATAGTGCTGTAAAAAACTTTGAAGCATAAAAATCCAAGGCAATTGGTGTAGTATATACTGTATTATTTCATTTGTTTGAATGATATTTTTATAGCACTACTAAGGGCCATGTCTCTGACCCTTACACCCTTACGTCTGTGATACACAGAGTCAGAGACATGGTATAGCCCTTACACACACACACCACGTCGCTGGCCCGTACACATACACTCCAGATATATATATATCAAAATCTCAGTCAATGAAATAATGTACATAGTTGTATGTACTACAAAAATCAGCTTGGATATTGTCCTTCAATATGCAGTTTGCCACACTATATATTTTTTCTTCATCTAAGACACAGACTTGTTAAAATATTCAGACAACACAATCTGTGTGCTACAAGTGAAGTCTAAAAAATATCTGGTCTAGCATGTATACACACACATTCGTGCACACATAAAGTAACTATGTCCAGAACTTCTAGGTCTATGCCGGACCATTTACTTGGCAAAATGTTTTGTATGTGGTAATATTTACCACTATAAATACATTAAAAAGTGGCTTCATTCAGCTATTGGCAATGTTATGTCCAAATTTCTTAACAAGTCTGTGATCTAAGATTATAATAAATCGTTTATTTATGTGTCTCAATATTATGGAGAGGAATATAATGTTGTTTTAATCTTTGATATTTGGCTCTTACTGGCCTGTGATTTTCGGCCACACACCTGACATTGTTATAGTACAGCTCAAATATATGAATACTATTAAACTGTTCAATTTGAATGTAATCTATACTAATATAATTAAAAGTACAATTTGTTAGCTTGTGAATATGGATTTAGGGGTAAACTCCAGATTGACTGATGTGATACTGAAAATTCTTTCATTGTTTTCTTTGGGAACCTACATTATATTATACCTGTGTGTACTATATGCTGTCTCATTGTGGCACTGCAGGCATGTGGCTAGCAAACAGTAAAATATTTTTAAAACAATTATTATAACGCAAGTAGGCATGTAAATATAATTATGAAATTGTAGTAAAATGGATGAGCAATAAAGGTTTTTATCATAAGACCCTAAAGTAAGGGCTAAAGGTAGTTATTTTTGCACAATTATTCTGCAAAGGCAAAAAATGAAATTCTTGGGTTATTGAAAGATTTTTAGTATAATGGTTTAAATTTCCTGCGCTAGTAAAGTTTGTGTAAAAGCATAAACAGTAGAGCTATTGTGCTCCGTGCAAGCCATAAAACTAGATAAAATATGTAAATGATACTCGTATATCCGATAAAATATAACAATAGCTCTGTCTTTGTATCCGATCGTAAGAGCATTATGCTAAGATTTAAAAAAAGAGCTATGTACCTCTATGGTTTAACATTACAGATTTATAGTCTGTTTTCCGGTTTGGTCATAGACAAACATTAGAAGTTATAAATAAGGCCACAACACACAGTGTTTTTATTGTATTATGGTTTTAAGATAGAACTGCTATTTTTTAAAATTAGCTCACATGATTATAATGGGTTTGATTATATTTTAATACATTTTGTTTTGGAGCTTTTAGAGTATATTATAATATTCGTTTGTGAACCTCTTTGCACTTAGTTCTTTTTTGTTGGTAACCAAGCAACAAACAATGCTTTTCTTCTTGTCAAATTTGAGCTCATAAATTAATATAATACTCTTTGTGCTCGACTTTCTAAAAAATCGATTCTAATTTGCGATAAGAAGCTTGAGAATATACGTTTCAAGTTACTTCAATTATTTTGTATTGTTTAATAGTGCCTCCCGGTACTACGTTAGTTGTATTTCAAGAGAAATTCAAGCACTTATAATGGCTGATATTCAAAATCTTTTTAAAGAAAATTGCATAGTTCCTGATGTATTAACAATTTCACCTTCAGAGTTCCTGGATATAAATTACCCTTCAGGAGTTAAAGTTTCAGTTGGAAAAGAGCTGACTCCATCACAAGTGAAAGATAAACCGACAGTAAAGTGGATGGCGAAAGATGGCGAGTATTACTTACTAGCGATGGTGGACCCTGATGCCCCGAGCCGCGAAAGCCCCAAGTTTCGTGAATGGCATCATTGGCTGGTTGGCAATATACTGGGCACAGACGTAAACCGAGGTGAAACATTATCGGATTACATCGGATCAGGCCCCCCAAAAGGAACTGGCCTCCATCGCTACGTGTTTTTGCTGTTTAAGCAACCAGAAAAGTGTGATTATTCGAAAATTCCAAAACTTCCTAACAATTCTGCTGATAAAAGAGGTAAATTTTCGATTGCAAAATTTGCTCAACAGTTTAAACTTGGAACGCCAATAGCTGGGAACTTTTATGTTGCTAAGTATGATGATTATGTGCCGAAATTATATGCAAAATTAAAAGGATAAGCACAAAAATGTTGACAAAAATCTATAGCGATATTATCTAAAAAATCTTAAGTGTGTCCATAGCTTTACGGCTTGACATCTACATATCTATGGTGCCAATCGATAATATCCGCCTCCGCGTGACATTTCCATTTTTCGGTCAAGTCCGCCGCCATTACATTTTGGTGTTTGCGTAAATTGGTCGTTCGGCTGCGAGCACACACCACCGCGCGTTATCAGTGACAGTTATATCGTTTACGTGCGTAGTATCGCAGCGTTTTGTTAGAACAAAGAGCAGCTACGTTCAATCGTATGTCCATCCAGAATCTGAACACATTCGACCCATTTGCCGATGCTATCAAAAGCTCGGAAGACGACGTACAAGATGGTCTAGTCCACGTCCGGATCCAGCAGCGAAACGGGCGTAAGACGCTGACAACGGTGCAGGGCCTCTCATCGGAATATGACCTGAAGAAGATAGTGCGGGCATGCAAGAAGGAGTTCGCGTGCAACGGAACCGTCGTGGAGCACCCGGAGTACGGCGAGGTGCTGCAGCTGCAAGGCGACCAGCGCGAGAACATTTGCCAGTGGCTGACCAAGTCCGGGCTCGTGAAGCCGGAGCAGTTGAAGGTGCACGGCTTCTAAGCCGCCGCGCGCCCCCACGGAACATGTACACCAATCATTGTCTTCATAAGTTATGAGAGCGCGCGCGTAATTGTGAGCCCCTATCGAATATGTATCTAGAGAGCACAGACGTTTACCGAGAAGATTTAGCGCGGCCGCGTCGGCCGCCCGCGCCCTGTGCCTTGCGTCTCCATGTAAAAAGTTATTATATTATATCGACGCCGTCTCACGTCCTTAGTTGCAATTAACCGAACGAAATAGTAATACTAATCGCTTTTTGTTTTATACGACAATGTATTTTTAAATTGCTGTAATAATGATTCAACTAATAATAAAAGGATTACACATGTTTTTGTATGTGGTGTGGTTTCTTTTTTGTGTACGTGTGGCTCTGGTATAACGGGACAGCTCGACAGGCTAGTGAAAGTAGGATGTGCGTGGCGATATTTGCGAATTGCTGGCTCACAAACACCCGTTACAAGCAATCTCTCTTTGGCGCGTACAGCGCTTACAATAACTTTTAGGTTATAATCTTGCTGCCAGCCAGTATCATTAATAACCACGTTTCCATAACATAACTGATTATTGTTGGGCAACTTATTACCAGTTAATTGCACAACAAAAATAATCGACGCATTTGGCGGCTTGTAGCGTGTTTTTATTTTTAATATTGATTGGAAAACAAGCATAAACAACATAAGTTCCTAAGCACACTGTTGGTTGGCAACAAGGAACAAATTTTTTTTTAAATTAGATCGAATAGTAATTATAGCTCTTACAACACAGGTAATAAGAACGTGTCAAATACAGGAAAAGTTTTATGAGTCATGGCCTCGAATAACGATGCTGAGGTCATCCGCCCGAGCGCTGACTAATGACTATACTACAGTCAATAAAATTAAAATCTATATTGCATCATTTATTATTAACTCCAGAGCCAGCTATTTCCTTATTTTGAGAAAATATTTACCGATGACATGAACATACAGGCCTAGTTTGAGGGTCACGATTATTGTACGAAATAGTTTTTTTTTATTGGTGCATACACTGTCTTATATTCCACAGAATAAAATAAAGGAATAAACCGTCCAACATAGAGATAGCTATAAGGAAGAGAAGAGGCGGTTCCCGTGCGTGTATTTCATATAGCTGCGTCTCTCTCTGTTGGGTGGCTGATGGTCAGACTGTAGAAGACACAACTGACGTCACCTGTCAAATGTCAGCGATTCATGACTAATGTAGGTACAGTCAACATCAAATGTAATTGATGAAGTTACAAAACTTATAAGTAGCTTTTTATTAATATAAGTAGGTCGATCGATAATCCTTGAAGTACCAAGTTATAATCTATTGATGATTATTTCTATCAATCATTTTGAATTCATAATTTATTTTGATGTTGTTTTGTTGTCTTCAATGAAATCCATAAAAAAAGAAAATCTTTAAATTTTTTATGGGATAAGCTGCCCCTAAAACCCAAGCTGATTTATATTGTACACGCAAATTACAACTTTACGTATACTACACAAATCGGATTGGTTTTGTGCTTTACTATGTTGTAGAACATATTAAATATATTATATCTTTCTTTAAGGGGATAGCTAAAACAGTAATTATAAGTTATGAAGAGAAGTTATTTGGTGTTGACTGTAGTTACTGTACTATTCATTAGAATTGAATTAAAAGTTGTGATGAATCTAGTCTGCAAAAAGTATTGTTTTCCTTATCATTAAGTGTGTCGAAGTAGCTGCTGGTTATATGCATTACACGTGTCTTGAAACCTAGCACACGTAGTAATTTAAATAAGTAGGCACTTACCTACATAAATTAAAAGTTAACAAGCAATTTTATAATGGAAACATACATACATTGTATACCTACATATACATATACTTATAGACTCAAGGATCTATCGAATAGTAAAGAACTTTTTTTTTTTTTTTTTTTTTTTCAGGGGAAAATGCCTAACGCATGCCCCCCCGCCGAGGGCACGGCGGGGGGGGTATGTCCGATCTGCCCGGACTAAAAACCCCTGGTGTCCCTTCTTCTGCCTGCGCCGGAGCTGCGGGATCGCTTGCGCATTCGCAGCGCTGCTCCGGCAGATCGAATAGTAAAGAACTGGATTACGACCCACAGCCAAGGTTAAGTTCGTACATCCAAGGCAGCCATCTTGTATTGCATACAATGATTCATTTAAATTTAAATATAATTTAAATGAACGAAGTAGGTATGTGTGGACACGCCATTTTCATATCATCATGTCTTTTACTTTACAATGGCAAAATACCCGCTAAGTTGTGGGTGAGGCCATTGGCATATCCAATTTATCTCATCGCATCTCTCACCGACTCAATCATAATTTCGAATTGCCATGACATTTCATACATATGCCGATTAATATTAATGGGCTAGGGATGCAGACAAAAGTAAGAGAAAATGGAATGGCGAACCCTTGAGGTTCGAGTACTCCACTTTGAGAAACCCTGGTATAAACTATCCCGTCACGTCACGTTATAGTTTTGGCACTCTTCGGCAAAACTCAACAACGTAGGCGCACACCCAATTAATTATTGAAGGTAAGTATTACTAGCTATATAAATAAAAATAACTGGTTGCATGGTTTTTTTTTTATTATTACATTATAGGCAAGTATTTGATCTCGATCTCACCTATGGTAAGTGATGATGAGATCTACGATGGAGCATACTTGCCTAGGTAGGAAGGCGGCAGTAGATCGAGACGCTACATTCACTAGGCACATGCAGCGCAACTGATCTGACCCGCCATCCGTGAATGGCAACACCGAACATCATGCCGGAACACGGCTAGGCCGCTTGGCGACATGGCTTTGTTCAGTGGGTGGTGACTAACCACGGCCGAAGCCTACCACCAGTAGAGTTGTCACCTAGTTGGCACCACCCAGGGTCACGTGTAGGGTATCTCAAGGGTATTTAATTCTCCTACGGACGAAGGTGACTCGACCCCAAAAACATCACAACATGGTGGGACTACACAGGCGTTTCGGGTGCCCCCCTCTTAGTCATGCTGGTTTCCTCCCGATGTTGGTCTTCCAACCCCTTCGCCGTATGCAGTTGCGGCAGAGGAATAACATAAATATCATTGATACAAAATGTAATTCGAAAATTAAAATCGAAAATCTCAAGAAGCTTGAGAAAGGTTCAAAACTACAAATATACCCGCTTCCAAAGTCGCCACTGGGTTGAGTCAGGGCGCGAAATTCAAAATGTCAATGGTGTTTATTCTTTTATGAAAAATTTGGACAACTTTACGATGTAATTTAGTTTTTCGCGATATTGGCATTCTGCATTGGATTTCTCGATGTATTAAGTTTACTAAAAAAAATACCTAAGGCGATACACACTCCAAGGTTTGTAAAAACCGCTACTTTTAATAACTTTGGAGTGTTGTATCGCATTAGGTTTGCTCCATTTGCTCGTTCTTTTCACTTTTTAAAACATTATGGCTTCCATATAGCTCGACGTTCGACAGACTTCTTTTTTCAATTCAATTCAACTTTTAGAGTAAATGGCTCCACCGATCTTCGATGATTTTGCCAGTGTCAAGGTGAAAAAGAACGCATATTATTCTTCTTTATTAGTGGCGTTTACAGCTATTTGCCACAATGCACACGCGTGACATACAACATTGACACGACTTTTCCGTCAACCAATCCTCAAAATAATGTGAACGCTTCATTTAATATTCTGTTACTTAGAATTTGTATTAAAATTATCGAACCGCCATGTCGTCGGGCAGCGTGCTGAACGATTGCCAGCAGGTTAGGACATGCTGCTGCTGCTTCTCCCTCAGGCTAGGATCCATGTACGTGGCACTATTCGGCACGGTAATGGCTGCGTTCGGCGTGTGGTGCATACTCCTCACAAAACGAGACCACACTCTCTTTGAAAACATTGGATTATCCGGGGACTTCGGGCGTGTGGTCCTCTTCGCCTTCGCCATAATGAATTTCATGCTTTTTTTGGCGAGCATTGCATTGTTCATGGGAGCTTTGAAGAAGGATAATGTGCTAGTCACTGTGTACGTCTGGTTCCTCGTGTTTTATCTGTTAATGTTGGCTAAAGTGTTAATACTAGCGATGGTGTCCTGCATGATGGCGGAAGATAAGGCACAGAGTATGCTAATGTTTCTATTCGGCTGGGTTATACTTGTGATCATATTGGCACATTTCTTTTTAGTTACCAACACTTATAGAATGGTAACTGTGTAGTTTTGGAGATAAATTCATGAGTGGTAAACTGTTATTTTATTTTAGAAGTGTTTGGGTAACACATCACCTAATTTTGTTAATGATATGGTACATAACATTACGCCGGAGAACACACCAAGATTAGTAGTGCACAACTCACACACGTTGGTTTCATTTGACGATTTTATTACCATCCCACCTTAAATGGACTAGAATCATGAAGGATATGACTCCGTGGCTCCGATGGGACGCAAGATCTAGCTATTCTCATGACTTATTCTGCTTGATTCTGCTGAGAATCAAGCGTTCTTATTTTGCAAAGAAAGAAAGGACGTCGTCATTTTACAAGCATTCTTATTTATGAGAGAGGTTCCATTTTTAATACCCAAGATAGTTCTAACAGCAGCAGGTCATAAGCCTCGATAAGAAACATTTCTGACTTCATATAAGCGAAGAGACTTCTTCTTCTTCTTTTTTTACGTAATGAGATGCGATGAAATAAAATGGATAGCAATATGGCCTCACCTACAACTTAGCGGATATTTTGCACAGTGGCAAGTAATTAATAGCATTAAATACACATTATAAATAAAAAAAAACATGTGATATGATGATATGAAAATGGCGTCCCCTAAAAGACTTTATTTAAGCTTCATATTTTAATCCTCAGTCATTATTGCGTTTTGATATTTTTACCTTGTTTTATAACCGCAAAAACAAAACGAAACGTCGATGACTAATTTGACATATCAATAAATCGACAGCTTTGACAAGTCAAGGGATTCTTGCTAGCGAAGTTGGTTGACACACGTGTTAGTGAGATTTTTCAGTCAAAATTGGCATTTAAGCCCATTTCAACCGTTTTTACTGAGATTGTTGTTTGTTTTGGTGTCGGGTTGTTCGTAATAATTAAGGTAAGTGGGTTTTATATATGTATTAAGGCCTAAAAGGCCTATATCTCAACATGGGGGACGAGTCCCCTGGTAGACCTCCTGACATTCCTGTTACTCCTTCTCCTTTACTATTCTCTCCAAATCAGCCGGAACGGGGCGCAAAACGTCCGTCCTCGGAATCAAGTGGCTATATCCACGCTCCTAAAAAAAACGTGACCAATTTAGATTTGCCGTCTGCATCCATTGAAACTGTTTATAGTCATCCTAGCCTGGAGTCTGCTCGTTCATACAGCAACAATGACTATGGCCCATTCGTCGTTCATCTATCCCGAATTGAGTCCGATCCTTCCGCTGGACTTACCATCCGTCCTATTAAAGTAGGCCATTTTCTAAAAACAAATGGAGTGAAAAATATTGTCAATGGTGGTGTCAAATTAGCAGGTCGAAATAGAATCTCAGTAGAATTCTCTTCCGCTGAAGCTGCCAATAACTTTGTTTCCCATCCATGCCTTGCCTCGTGTAATTTAACCGGCTCCATCCCCTCCTATAATGTAACCAGACTTGGCCTAGTCCGTGGAGTTCCATGTGAGTGGTCAATGACTGAATTCGCCGAAGCCATTGAACCCCTGGAGGGCTGTGGTAAAATATTAAAAGCTAGACGACTAAATAGAAAAACTACATCCGATGGTTCTACTAAATGGATTCCAACCCAATCTGTAGTTGTCACTTTTGAGGGTCAGGTCCTTCCGCAACGTATATTCTGTTGTTTTAATGCATTGCCAGTGGAAATTTACCAACTACCAACAATTCAGTGCCATAATTGCTGTCGTTTCGGTCATGTCAAATCACAGTGTCGGTCAAAACCTAGATGTTTTAAATGCTGCCAGAATCACTCAGGTGAAAGTTGTGACATTACTTCCGACAGGTTCTCCTGCCTTTTCTGCTCTGGGTGCCACCTAGCAACTGACAAACAGTGTCCCGAACACTCTAGACAAAAGTCTATTAAAATGCTCATGTCAGAGAAGAATTTATCGTACTCTGAAGCGTCAGCTCAGTTTCCATCAGTTCGACGTCCTTATGCTGACGTTACCTCTTCTAACACTTCCCAATCCCCAAATAACTCCTCCCCATCCCTATTCCCCTCCACTGTTCCTTCTACCTCTTCGTACAGAAAGACTGTATTCTTAAATCCCCGTCCCAAACCTGTCTTATCCCAAGGATATGACCGACAGGCTCACCAGGCTATTATTACAAATTTACCCTCTTCTTTACCCAATGGATGTGCTCTCTCAGACCACCCTTCGGCTTCTTCTAACTCCCGTTTTTCCTCTTCTCTCCTTCCTAAGATTAATGATGAAAACTTAATAGATCTTTTTATAGCTATTTTAGATAATTTTATATCTAAATTTAATGAATGTCTACCGTCCAACGTTGCAGATAAATTAATACAGCTCGTTTCTCTTATTAAATCCACTGATGGATCCAACCCAAATCCTGCAATGGAACTGTAGAAGTTTAGTCCCTAAAAAATCTGAACTTATTTATTTATTTCGCAAGTTCTCTCCTGTCGTTGCTGGCATTTCGGAGACTTGGCTTCTCCCTGGATCCAATTTCAGGATTTCGGGATATGCTTGTCTGCGTGATGACCGTAGCGATGGCTATGCAGGATGTGCTATTTTTGTTAATAGATCTTATTATTTTAGCCCAATTCCTCTTCCTCCCCACACCAGGGATATTGGTGCCGTTGCTGTCAAGGTAATGGATATCAATTTCCTTTCACTCTATATCCCTCACCCTAACCCTAACATCGCCTCTGATTTAGCAACCATCTGTGCCTCTGTTCCCCAACCTTTAGTTATCCTTGGTGACTTCAATTCTCATCATACTTCTTGGGGTTCATATCGCTGCGACCCCTTTTCAGTCCATATTATTGATATCTTCGATAATATAGATGTCTCCATCATCAATGATGGCTCCCCTACCCACAGAGTTTATCCCAATCAAAATCCCCAATCTGCTATTGACCTTACAGCATGTTCTCCGAACCTATCTTCTCTCCTATCCTGGAAAACACTTCCTCAGTCATACGGTAGCGACCATTTCCCTATTATTATCTCTATGCCCCAGTCTGTCTCCCCTCTTCCTTCCCCTGAACCTCTTCTCAAATATAAACTCCAGGATGCAAATTGGGATCTTTTTGCAGCTGAGGTTGTTTCCAAAATCCTCCCCCTTCAGTACTCACCTTCTAATAATATTTTGGTCCAGTATGCTCAATTTGTAAATATTTTAATTGAAGCTGCAGATCTCCATATCCCTTGCAAAAGAACAGGTAAAAAAACTTTAGCTTCTCCTCCTTGGTGGGATTCTGATTGCACTAAAATTGTTAGATGTAGGGCAGAGGCAGAGCTTCATTACAACCAGTCGATGACTCCGACCAATTTTTTAATTTACCAAAAAACCGCGGCTCAAGCCCGTAAACTATTGGCACGTAAAAAGAAAGTAGGTTGGTATCACTTTTGTGAAAACCTCTCTCCTAGAGCACCTGTATCCCATGTTTGGAAAAGTGTCAGAAGATTCCGTGGTTCTCTTCTACCACCAAATAACTTTTCCAATGACCCATCTTCCTGGTTAAATTCATTTGCTGATATTCTGGCCCCCCCTTACGTCCCGAATTTTGAAAACGTCCATCATCATCCTTCCTTCCCAAATTGTTCTGAAGAATTTAGCGAGCCCTTCTCTGACGCTGAATTTAAAATAGTTTTGGACGGCCTTAAGGACTCTTCCCCGGGCCCTGACGGAATCCCTTATTCTTTTATCATTAAATTAAACCCCCTTGCTAAATCCTTTATCCTAATAATTCTCAATAACATTTTTGAACATGGCCTAATCCCAGATTCTTGGAAATCCCAAACCATAATTCCCATTTTGAAACCAGGCAAAGATCCCTCAAATCCTTCCTCCTACAGACCTATCGCTTTATCATGTACCTTATGCAAGATTTTAGAACACATGGTTAAAAATCGGTTAGAATGGTTACTGGAGAGTAAGAACCTACTTGGAAATACGCAATTCGGTTTTCGCAAATCCAAGGGCACTCTTGATAGTTTATCCATCCTGTCCTCGGATATACGGATCGCCTTCTCAAATAAGCAGGAGCTTGTTGGAGTTTTCCTAGACATTTCCTCTGCATATGATAGTGTCATTCTTCCGGTGCTCAGGCAGAAAATGCTCCAGCTGAACATCCCTGTGAGGATTGTCAACTTCATTTCCAACCTCTTAATGTCTAGGTTTATAAATATCCGTTTTCAAGGCTTCCTTCTTCCTCAAAGACAGATCTGGAAAGGTCTCCCGCAAGGTTCGGTGTTAAGTCCTCTCCTCTACAGTATCTATACCTCTGATCTCGAGCTATCCGTAACTTCTTTTTGCAAAATTCTTCAATATGCTGATGATCTGGTTCTCTATGTATCCTCCGATCATATTGATGAATCCTCTTCCCGTTTGAATTCTGCCCTCTATTACCTAAATGTTTGGTTGGAAGATCATGGTCTCCACCTATCTGTTCCAAAGTGCAGTTTGGTTGTCTTCTCAAGAAAAAGATCTATTCCTTCCCCTATAATAAATTGCCTCGATGAAATAATTCCTGTTCATGATAATGTTAGGTTCTTAGGGTTCATTCTGGACTCCCGTATGACCGGGTCTTTACATATAAATCACGTTACGGAGAAATGTGAGAAAGGCATGAATATTTTGAGATCACTGTCTGGAGTATGGTGGGGTTGTCATCCATACTCCATGAAACTTCTATATAATGCTCTCGTGCGCAGCCATCTAGATTACGGTAGCACCATCCTGGAACCATGCAATAAAACTCTTCTCAATAAGTTTAATATTATTCAGGCTAAGTGTATGAGAATTATGCTAGGTGCAATGAAGTCCTCCCCTAAAAATGCTATGCAGGTCGAGTGTGCGGAGCCACCTCTTCATTTACGAAGACAATATCTGTCTGACAGATTCATTTTTAAACTAGCCCAGAATTCCGCTCACCCTTTGCTTTCCTGTCTGGAGATTTTATCCCAAAAAGTAGCAGCTGGAGGATATTGGACTCACAAAGACCCCCCTAAATCTGTAACCAGTTATAGAAAATTGAAAAATTTCAATTCCCCCATTTTCAGTTCACCAGGTTCCCTTCTCTTTAAATTTGATTTCCAAGCCCTTATCTTTAACCCCCTTGTCATTCTTGATCTTGGAATCCATAAACTCGAACCGTGTGCCAATGCAATTTTGGAAGAAATATTGGACAGAGATTTTCACCAGTGGCTTTCTATTTATACAGATGCCTCTAAATTATCCACCGAAGGATGTGTAGGGTGTGCGGTTTGGATTCCGAAATATAAAATTTTATTAAATTATAAATGCCCTCCCCAATCAACTGTTTTTACTGGTGAGTCAGTGGCAATATTAGAAGCGATAACTTATGTAGAATCTCATAACCTAAACAGAACCATTATACTGTCTGATTCAAAAAGTTGCCTTCAGGCAATCACTTCTAACCAATTTAAATCCAAAAATAAATTTCAAATTATTTTACTTATTAAAGAAATGCTTCTCAAATGCAAGCTTCGAGGAATCGAAGTTGTCCTTGCTTGGATACCTAGTCATAGTGGCATCGTGGGCAATGAGTGTGTGGACTCTTTGGCTAAGGATGCGGTTCAGTCTGGCTCTCTTGATTACCATAGACTCCATTGTATTGACCTCCTCCCTTGTGCTAGAGTTGATTTGTATGAATCTTGGAGTGCTGAATGGGATTCGTCAAGCAGAAGTTGTGGTCGCTTTTATGCAGCTTTGCAACCGAATGTTCGATCTAAGCCTTGGTTCCAAAAATATCGCCACGGTAGCAAGTTCACTACGTCTACTATCTCTCGTTTACGACTAGGTCATTCCTGTACTCCTCTGTTCTTAAACAAGATTAGAGTGAGAGACCATTCTCTCTGCGAGTGTGGCTATGACGAGGGTTCTACCGACCACATTTTTTTCTCCTGCCCCAAATATCCTGTCTCTCTTTATGATATCCTTCCTCCTGAAATTCCCCGTCCTACTAACTTCCAATCTCTCCTCATGCTTGTTGATTCTCCTTTTATTAACTTTTTAATGAAATATATAACTAAATATAATATTAGATTATAACATTTTACTGTCATTAACTGTGTATTGTTTTGTATTTGCTTGTGTCGTCTATCCCGTGTGTATGTTTTATCATGTGTTGTTTTAGATAATTTCCACTACACTAACCGGCCAATCTCAACAAGAGCTAATAAGCAAAAGTAAAACCGATCAAGCAATCTCCATCGTGTCTTCGCCACTACGTCGACATTGGCAGAATCGCGTTGAGCCTGACTCAATGGAAAAAGGCCATTAGGGAAAAAAAAAAAAAAAAAAAAAAAAAAAAAAAAGACAAGTCAAAACACGAATACGGGAATTCAGCTACTTTTCATCTGTATTTTCCTGAAAACTCATATTATATCAGATTATTTATGTTCTATTATGTCAAATAAACATTTTTTTATAATATAGGCTAATCCATTGATACACAAGAATTATTTTTTTCTAATAAGGTAGTAGACCATGTTAGCAACATTTTACTTTCAGATTTATGTTGAACTGTTGCAGCATTGGTCAAGTTATTTATGTTTTCAGTGTTTGTATGTGATTGAGAGGTGAGAATGTCGGATAAGCTGCTTGTTCTGGGGCAGCGGGTGATCGTGGTGGGCAAGGATGTGAAGGGGTCCGTGGCGTACGTCGGCTACCCCACCTTCGCCACCGGGAAGTGGATCGGCGTGATCCTGGACGAACCGAAGGGAAAGAATAATGGTACAGTCCGTGGACATGCTTATTTTACGGTGAGTGAGTTCCTATTACTATTAAATTGTGAAAAAAGTTAATAATAATAATACCAGCCCTTTTTAATGTCCCACCGCTGGGCACGGGCGTCCCCTCAATGCGAAGGGGATTAGGCCATAGTACACCACGCTGGCCCAATGCGGCTTGGCCAACTTCACACATCTTTGTAGGGGTTCTCTCAGTCGTGCAGGTTTCTTCACGATGTTTTCCTTCATCGTTTAGCAAGTGATAATCGTGATTGGAAATGAGATTCGCACATGACATCCAAAAATCCCTGAGCTGCAAGCATTCTACCAACTTGGCTGTCACTGCTATGTGTGAAAAAAGTTAAGTATAGATAAATCTTAGCAATAGACCTAGTAATAATTAAAGTATACCCTCTACGTGTTCCAGTGTGACGAGAACTACGGAGTGTTTGTCCGTCAAACACAGATCCAGCTCCTGGATGCAGAGGACAACCCAATGGAGACGTCCATGACCACACCGTCGGAGGAGACTAAGCCATCAGCTAACAACAGGAGACTGAGCAGGTATGTGATTATACGAGAAGATTGTTTGAGGAGTTAAAAGAACAGACTATAGCAGACAAGACTTGTGGCCGACAGAATTCATAAAATAATAACTTAATTCTAACAATGTTTGTGGTGATATTGCTCTAAGATAAACCATAGTGAAATTGGTACTGTGTCTTTGTACTAAAAATATGGTTCAGATCACAAAAATAATGAACATCTTGTGTTTCGAGAGTCATCACACAATAACAAGGCCGTAGCCAGGAATTCACTTGGGGGGGGGGGGGGGTTAAAATCTGGAGTCTGCACTAAAGCAGGAATCCACTTGGGCGGAGTTGAGCTTTGGACCAGAGACAATATGTACCATCAACAATCCGAAAAATGAGTCACGTTAATAACAGGGGGAGCTGGTACCCCAAACCTCCCCTCTGCCTATGGCCGTGCATACTAATACCGTTCATTCTTCTGGCTGTCCACTTAAACTTCATTAATGGCATGAGAACTTGGCACATCCATTTGTCGGTGAAATTTTACTGCCACCAGTTTTGAAGCAACATTAGTTTTAAGTCAAACATTGACACAGGAAAATTTGGAATGAAGGAATCAGGGAGTCTGTTTGTGGGTCAGCTTCATATAATTCATGGTATTTTTTAAGGTGTTTTACAATGGGTGACCAAATAAGCATGCAATAATTTAAAAATTATTGGTGAATAGAATATTCTAATAATAGTATTAAGGTTAAAGCGCTATGTGAGGGCATGAAATAAAAAATCTATGGTCTTTTTTATTTAGTTTTTTGCGACTTTGGCATTGTGCATTTGATGCCTTGATGTATTAAGTTGGCTTTAAAATTTACCTAAAGTGATTATAATACTCAAAAGTTTCTAAAAAACATTAATTTATTAACTTTGGAGTGTTGTTTCATTTGAAATTAATCCTGAAAGAAATTTAATACATAAATAAATATATTATGTTATGCCGTATTCGCAAAAAAATCTACCAATATAAGTTTCATATTTTTCTAAAAAAAAAGTAAAGCCGTTGATTTTTTTTAATTTCGCGCTCTTACCTCAAGCTTTCACCATAATACTGGTATTTGCATAATATTAAGATATTAAAAAAATATTTGTAGACATATTTTTTAGAGAGTAGGTAATATTTGTTTTGGTGTTAATATGTTAAACGGTAACTCTGCCTACCTATTGGGTGAAAACTAGTGTGATTATATTGTTAATCTTGTTTTCTATTTAGAAAGATTAATTAAGAGCATATAATGCAATAAATTGTATCATACAATATAATATATTTGGCGCATTTTCTACTTAATTAAAATAAAGTCACCACATGGCAACCCCAATTCCGACCAATGGATCTATTCGACTTCACTTCGAAAAAAACAACAATGTTGCTGCCTAATATAGTAAAAATACAATAACATTGTTATTTAGGATCCATAATAACATATTTCTTATTCGTATTGCCAGTAATAAGTAAACTCTGGTGTTGTTAGTTGTAAAATGTTTAAATCATTTTGATAGTAATTTGTTTTGTTATAATAAATAGTGTTGCTAGGTCAAAATTTAAGTTATCTGGTAAAGGTTTTATGCGCTCAATGTATTTGAGTATGTTAGTAACTATTCAAGAGCATATTAAATCTATTTAGGTATAGCTACGTGGGTTATTAAGTAGTTTTATTTGGTAGAAAGTTTTATAATCTGTGAATTTTATTAGAATCATCTACAGTGAAAACACTAGAGTTTCACGAGTTTTTTTTGTATATTTCTATAGATGGCTGACACATAGTTTTATAAATAAGTATTAAGGTGGAAGCTCAGGGTCAGGGCGCGAAATTCAAAATGTCAATGGTTTTTATTTTTTTACGAAAAATTTGGACATCTTTACGATGTAATTCGGTGTTTTGCAATATTAGCATTCTGCATTGGATGTCTCGATGTATTAAGTTTGCTTAAAAAAATACCTAAAGCGATACAACACCATAAAGTTAGTAAAAGTAGCGGTTTTTACAAACCTTATGGTATTGTATCGGATTAGGTACATTTTTAAGCAAACTTAATACATCGAGACATCCAATGCAGAATGCTAATATCGCAAAACACTAAATTACATCGTAAAGATGTCCAAATTTTTCGTAAAAAAATAAAAATCATTGACATTTTGAATTTCGCGCCCTGACCCTGAGCTTCTCCCTTAATCAAAATTTACATATGAATCATCTAGCGCAAGTGGAGTGTCCCGGTTTTGAATCCTGGTTGGGACAAATTTTGTGTGATGAGCACCAATGTTTGTACCCAAGCCATGGATGTTTAATGTCCATATAAGTAATATATACTGGGTTCGCCCTTAGTGCATTATACGGCACCCACAATACAAGCGTGCTTAGTCTATGACCGTATGGTTGGTGTGTTCGTCTGGCGATATAAAAAAAACGTATATATATATATATATATATATATATCTCTATAATCTCTCGCTCTTGACGTACAGACCTCTGATATAGTAGAATATTATACAGTAAGGTTGGCAACCCCAACAAAAAAATATATTTTATGATTTTTTTTAGGTACCCACTAATGTTTTTAGATGAGAACATTGTCGTGTTAGCTCGTGTAGAGAGTGCCTTATTTACGGTGTTTTTTTCTTCGCTAGTATAACAGTGGCGCAGCGGTCTAGGCCTACCACGTGAGTAACGCAATGTAGAGTACCCCCACACCGCTTCGTAGACGCTTAAGCACCACTCCTTAAAAAAACACTCTATATTGATTCATGATAGTTGATTTTTTTCTGGTAGAAAATGGCCTCGCCCAAGTTTGGGTACGCTTTGTTGCCACAGGCGAAAGAAAAATGTCGAGTGTAATGTTTTTTTTTTTATATTAAATATGGGAGATTGTCTGCAGGCCTAATCCGTAGACTAGGCCTGATATCAACTAAATATGAGGGTACCCCAGTTCAGACTATGGTACTAGGACGTCAAACACCTCAGTCCTCCCGTAACCATGGTTGCTTTAAAGCAGCCGAAACGTCGGGAACGTAAAAACATAAAATAAACGCGATAAAATCTGTAAAATAGGTTTTATTTCAATGTGTTGTATTCGCGTTATTATCAATACGTACTCAAGGAATATATTCTCCAATTTTCAAATCTCTAGGTCCACTAGTATAGGCTGTGCATATCGGTCAATTGGTATTATGAATTTTATGTAATAATAATACCAGCCTTTTTAATGTCCCACTGTTGGGCACCGGCCCATCAATGCGAAGGGCATTAGGCCATAACCCACCACGCTGGCCCAGTGCGGGTTGGCGGACTTCACACGTCTTTCGAGGGGCTCTCTCAGACATGCAGGTTTCCTCACGATGTTCTCCTACACCGTTTAGCAAGTGATGATCATGGTTGCAAATTAGCATCGCACATGAAATCCAGCAATCCCAGAGGTGCGAGCCGGTGTTTGAACCTGTGATCCTCGTTACCGAGGCAAGCGTTGGTGCATCTATTTTTTACTTAGGCGTCGATATTATCTAACTAACATGAATCAATAATAATGAATATAATATCCACCAAATTCATAGAGCTTTTAATGCATTTACAATATCATTGCAGAGTATTTTTAAACAATTGTTTATGTATGTCATTGTGAACGGTTTAAAAGTGTCTATAAATTTGGTACTTCTATGTGTAACCATTTATACTACTTGTTGGTAAAAGCTTAGAATAGTTTTCGCGGTTTGAATAATACAATGAAGCACTGTGAATTTTAACTATTACCGCCAAATATTCAAACGCAACTCAAATTTGAGTGCTTCTCACGCGATGAGTGCAAGATAAGGACGCCTCAAATTATATTTGAGTTGTCTTTGAGTTCACTCGACAATTTAGCATGCATAGTTTATTTTATATTATTTTCTGTTAATATATCTCATTTACCTATGATTGTGATAAACAAAATTAATGTAATTAAAAAAAGTATTGGGTCAAATAATGCTAGGTGAACTGTTTTTTTTTTTATAAGAATCCTGTCAATGTTATATATTAAGGTGCCATTACCATTCCATTATGAGTATAAAGTGTAAATTGACAATTTAAATAATTTTTAATTCACAAATGCCCATTACCTTAAAAACATATTATATAGGAATATTACTTGTCAGTTAGTTACACAGCATTATTTGCCTCGATGCCCGAATTACACGGTTCACGTTGACAATATTTGACAAGTAGCGAGTCAACAGCAAAGTAAACTCGCAATTTGACAACTCGACAAGTTGGAAACTACGGTGTCAATATGACTCGTATCGCGTAAACAGCTTCTTCTTCTTGTTTTACGAAAAGAGATGCGACGAAATAAAATGGATATGAATATGGCCTCACCCACAACTTAGCGGGTATTTTGCCAATGTCAAGTAATTAATAGCAATAACACATTCAATAAATATACATTATAAATAAAAGAATGAATGTGACATGATGATATGAAAATGGCGTGTCCCGTAAACAGCTTGGTAAGGTCGCAATTTGACAAGTTGACAAGTTGACAAGAACGAAGTCACCGTGACTCACCTCGACTAAACATCTAAGTCAAGTCGCAATTTGACAAGTGTGCAACTAGCTCGAGTATACACTTTTCTTGGTTGACTCGCTATTTACCGCAACCTGAATCATATAAACAAAACAACTTGAATTAACATTCGTCCTATCAAACGTTTTAATATAACATAATGTAATAACACAAATTAAAAAGAGTATAGAAAAGCTACAAAAAGTGTAAAAAAAATTGGCCCATGCGGCGCATTTCCTCGCTGAGTAGCCAAAGCTACTCGCTGAGCGAGGAAATACCCGGCCCTTGGGTGTGTATAACACAAATAATTATTGTAATTACTAACACTAATGTCGGTGATCAATGAAGGGTGCGTCGGAAGGCGTCGCCTGCGCAGACCAAGGCGGGCACATTGTCCATGTCAAGGTAACGGAGCCGGGGGACGGGGACGATGTCAGAGCTTAGTATTGAGTCGAGGTTAAAAAAGAACGTTTTTGACAGTTATTGTCGGCCTACGCTTGCGACAATTTGGCAATGTCGGATGTTTTTTGATTGGATCCGAGTCGCTTGTCGGTTGTCGGATAAAATGTCCGCTGTAAAAATAATGTAATACTTATTAAAGTTGTAGGACCTTTTTACGATGCTAAATAGAGGTTTAAAGGTTTTGGCTATAATTATAGTCCAGCCACCGAATTATTAGACGTTTTATAACATCATCAAACGTCATATAGTACTGCGCACAAGAGTTTTGCTTTGCACATTATACTATATGTCGTTTGATAAAGTTATAAAACGTCTGTTAATTGGAGGGTAGGGGCGAGGGTGAGTTGGATTGGCATTTTTTTTTTACCATTTATAATTGTAATGTTATGTAATGTTACACTAGCCGCGCTGTATATAATTGACCGACAATTACTGTCTCGACTGTCCGACACCGACAAACAATGTCGTGAATACTCAGTTCTGACTCGGTCTGAGCCAGCTCTTATGTATCATAGTTGAATACGTTTAGCTTGGGATGTTAGATTGTTTTAAAGACCGCTGTTCATGTTCCAGCATGTTGGACTATTTGTGGTGAGAATAAACTTACTAGACGTATATTTTAATTTCTTGTATTTGTGGTGGATATAAAGCGCAAATACACTTGGTCGCATCAAATAAAACGACCAAATATAGCAGCTCTGCGCATGCCTTATTGTATTTTAGCGGAAAAGGGAAGATCTTCCAGCCAGGCGGGTGGTGTGGCTGGCGGGGCCGCCGCTATGCCCCGACAGTTATTGTCGGGATCTTGTATATATGTTACTTGCTCCGAAAACTCCTATAGCGCGATTCAGGATTGTGATGACAGTTGTCTATTGTTCTGAATGCATCTGCAGCGCCATCTGTGTAGCTTGTGGTGCGCGGTTGAAGTAGTCGCTACAGTATCAATTAGACATGTACAGAGCCACCATCTTTACCCGTTTTATTTGATGCGACCTTATATATGATATACATCAGGGATTCCCAAAGTGGTGGATATCCGTCTCCCAGGGGTCGACATAAACGAAAACTGATTTTGGGGGTCGACGAGGTCTAAAAATCTACCCCTATTCATTAACACAAGTTCTTATTTGAAACTTTCAAGATACTGTATAAATTGTGTTACGTATACCAACTTGTTATAAGAATCGCTAATCTTTTAGTACGAGGGCGACACTGAATGTTTTTAGAACTGGCCACTTGTAATTGATATGATAAAAATAAAGTTCAAATTTTGAAAATGGAACTCTTTTCCACTACTACTGTGTATGTATCTTATTCATTTGTCATTTGTTTTGTTTACGATTTGGCGGCAAATTGTGAAAAAACTAGAGATAGGATTTTGAAAGTAATTTGGATATAGGGGCCTGAGGTATCAGTTCATTTTGGAAAAGGGGTCTCTTGCCCAAAATAGTTTGAGAATCCTTGTAATATACATCGTGAATCTGTATTGCGTTTTGTTCCCAGGTCTAATTTAAAAACCTATTAGACCATGCAATTTTTTTTCTGTGCCTTATAAATCAAGTATTGTTCAAACACAAACACTCAACATATCAGATCATGAATAGCCGCCTTCAATACGTATATCTACACAAGAAATGGTCACAAGTTACTGTATAACGTTTTAGTTGTAAGTTGCACCGTTATAACTACTTAAGTTATATTATTTTAATCGCATGCACAGATATGAATGGAATTATTTTTGTATGAATGTGTGTAGAGTTTGTGTAGATGGAATGGTGACGTTTTGTGGTGTTTTGAACTTAAGACCAGTATGTCGTAGAGATTTTTTTTTCGAGCATAATACTAACATACAATGTTGCCATACGACAATTTATTTGTACGTGTCCAGGTGTTAGTGTTCTTATAGTACCTTCGCCTGTTATCTTCGTTTCCAATAGAATTAAAGTGTAGCGTGTGTGCGCCCCGCATGGCAACACACCGGAGCTTACTTTTATATTTTATTTTGTAAAAATAATTAATATCAAAAAACAGACAAGCCCGCTGAGTTTCTTGCCGGATCTTCTCAGTTGAGGCCGCGTTCCGATCCGGATGTAGACTTAAGAAAAAAATAATGAAATGACAATTTGTAAGTGCCCCCGTAGGCCTATACGAAATAAATGATTTGACTTTGACTTTAGTTCAATGTTAGACACTGGCATAATGGTCGTAAGTGGTATTATTATTGCTTTTTTTATTTAGCAATAAGTTATTACTTCCTAGCACTTTTTCGTATTCGCACAATTTATAAAAATAGATATTTCGGTCGGTTTGTTGTCTGCGTTTTATGTTACGGCAATATGTTTTATTTTGTTTATTAATGTAACTAATTGTTAAGTGCAAGTGTACTCGGTATTATCGAACGTGAATTTGTCTTAAGGTGGAAGCTCAGGGTCAGGGCGCGAAATTCAAAATGTCAATGGTTTTTATGTTTTTACGAAAAATTTAGACATCTTTACGATGTAATTTAGTTTTTTGCGATATTAGCATTCTGCATTGGATGTCTCGATGTGTTAATTTGCTAAAAAAATACCTAAAGCGATACAAATACTCCAAGGTTTGTAAAAACCGCAACTTTTACTAACCTTGGAGTATTGTTAAAACCATTTAAAACCATTGACATTTTGAATTTCGCGCCCTGACCTTGCGCTTCTCCCTTCAAAAGCCTTATTCCCAATTCAAATTCGATGCCTTATGCCTAACCTTATGTTATGTTACATGGTGAATGTGTAGTTAGAATATGGTGATGTGTCTTTTTTAGTTTGTTTACATACAGGGTTTATTTTTGACAATCTATACTCAAAGCTCATATATATTAAGTAGTGTGTGCTGAAACCAATTTGAGTGGAGTAATATTTTGCAATCAAGACTCACAAGTGCCCATAAATTTGTTCTTGGATTGTCTTATACGTTTTTGACTCAGTTTATTAGGCCTCAGCCTCGAATTTAGCGGGCAGCGGGGCGGCGGCGCGGGAGCGGAGCTCGTTGGCCGCCCCCGCGCTGCTGTTTTCGTGAACCGGTCCATTTGATTTTACGCATAAGATCCTGCCGCTCCCGCGCCATCGCCGCCGCTGCCCGCTAAATTCGAGGCAGAGGCCTTATAGCTTTTGACTCAAATGTATTGTCTAAAATAAGCCCCAGAGCTTGTTCCGGGGGGCTACGAATCTTTGTTTCGTGTATCCATGGTTGAGGTATACACGACTCGTCTCATGGTTGTGGTATGGTTGAGGGTTAGTTACTGAAAATATCTATGGTTGTAACTTCGAGTATCTTATTGGGTTCCCCTATAAATATGCTTTGTATATTGGCTGCCAAGTCGCAGAGTATCATTCACATTTTAGCAAGGAGTCACATGTAATAGTTGCACTATTGTAAAAGCTGAACGATATGAAAATTGTGGCCCAACCTCATTATGTCAACCAAGTTGTCTGACTGGCAAAGTCAAGCAAGGCGAGAGTCACCGTGGCACTTCGCGGCACGGCAGAGCAAAGGAATTTAGAAGCGCAAGCGATATTGAATCATATTTGAATACTAGCAATAGAATATCGGACTTAAGCATACTGCGGAAAGCTTCGATATGGCGCGGCAATCTTTGACATGAGGCACTTGTCAGTTGTATTATTTTTTAATTTACAACCAACTTGAGCAGCGCTCAAATCGAATGTTTAGAGACAGAATTGAACGCTGGCCTTATGTAATTACCAGCTGCACCCCGCGGTGTTACCCGCAATTAAAAAGTATGTCTATTTCCTCTATTTCCTATGTCATTTTCGGACCCCTAAACTACCACTACCTATGCAAAAAATCGTGTCGATCCTTTGCTCTATGAAAAATTAAAACAAATCTATCCCACGGGAACCATACATTTTACCGGGATAAAAAGTAGCCTATGTGCTATTCCAGGCTATAATCTATCTCTGTGCCAAATTTCGTCCAGATCCGTTCAGCCGTTCTGGCGTGGTTGAGTAACAAACATACATCCATCCATCCAAACTTTCACATTTATAATATTAGTGGTATGTACAGTATCCCGCTGTATCCGAAACCTTGAGCATTCCGATTAACTCTTTGCCGTGCCGCGTAGTGAACACTAGCCGTGAAGCAACGCGGTTCGTTTGAACACTGCTAATAACTGGGCCACGAACCGACACAAAGTGCAGAGTTCGGTCAATCTTACATGAGTATGAAATAACGTTCGTTGGTCTCGCATTTGACTCCTTGCTACGCTCTGCGGCTTCGCCCCACGACGCGACATTGGCCCAACGATTGCAGCTCCCGCACGTCCCTGGCGAGCAGCCGCCAGTCGCTGACGTCGTACGCCTCGCCCACCACCGAGCGCGCCGCCTCGCCGGACCTCGGCGTGAAGAGAGCTTCGTTTGTCGAGGTAGCTAGTCAATTTCGCTTAGAACCAACTTCATGCACTAACATTTTTTTTTTTATTACATTATAGGCAAGTACTTATTTGATCTCGATCTCACCTGATGGTAAGTGATGATGAGATCTACGATGGGGCATACTTGTCTAGGTAGGAAGGCGGCAGTAGATCGCGACGCTACATTCACTAGGCACATGCAGCGCAGCTGATCTGACCCGCCATACATGAATGGCAACACCGAACATCATGCCGGAACACGGCTAGGCCGCTTGGCGACATGGCTTTGTTCAGTGGGTGGTGACTAACCACGGCCGAAGCCTACCAGTAATACATATAACTACATAACATAAATATAATTAAAGCACGAACACACAGATACACATACACATAGTTAATGCGCAAACACACTCATACACACACACACAGAGAGACACAGATAGAGATAGAAACACACATATATACACACATGCACACATAAATAAACACACACAGCACATACCCAGAAACTCACTCAGGCATACACACACACACACACTCATACACATTAACACGCATTCACGTAAGTAAATTCTCTATGTACACTATAATATTATTTCTGGCCCCCACGGCACTAGGATTTCTGGTGTGGGAAAGGGAAAGCAATAAAAAAATATGATTGCGTCTTGGCCTGGCGTCGGTAAACGGCTTCGGTAGGTCGCAGGTTGACAAGTTCGCTATTTCGCAGGTTGACAAGTTCGCTATTTCGCAGGTTGACAAATTCGCTATTTGTCAATTTGCCAACTAGACCTTGTAATAGTCACCGTGCCGCATGCCAAATAATTAAACAGTTTTGGGTCGGCCATCTTCCTTATAACTCACTCATTACGGCCCAGTGCGGGTTGGCAGACTTCACACATCTTTCAAGGGGTACTCTCAGACATGCAGGCTTCCTCGCGATGTTTTCCTTCACCGTTTAGCAAGTGATAATCATGGTTGAAAATGAGATTCGCACATGAAAATCCCAGAGGTAGGAGCCGGGGTTTGAACCTGCGATCCTCGTTACCGAGGCAAGTGTTCTACCAACTTGGCTATCACTGCTTACTTGCTTTATTATTATACTACCTAGGATTACCAGCAGGGTTATTTTAAACCATTCGAAATCGATATCGGAAACGGAATCGAAAACTTCGGAGATGAATTACGCAATCGCTATTAAAATTTCCGAATTTGATTATGTTCGGAAATGAAGAATGTTCGGTACATCGGAAAGTTTCAAATCCGTTTCCGATGTCGATTCCGAATGATTTAAAGTAACCCTGCAGGAGTAGTGTTATTCGTCCCATGACACACTGGCATAAGCTTGGATACTCTTAATATGACATTGCTGCTAATTCGCTTGCCACCAACTAGCCTAAACTAGACCAAATTATAGTTTACTCCTGTCAAACGGCGTTCGCTATTCTGTTAACAGCAGATTAGACTAATATTAGTTTGACAGCTCCTAATATTGGTTTAGTTACTCAACTTAGCTTAGTTGGTCATTTTTCTATTCTGTTGTGTACACTTTACGTCAAATTGCGTCTAAAATTAGAAACGTCAAACTATAATCCGCCTTATTTGGTCGGCATCGAATTTGGTGCCACCTAAATTTAGTTCGTAGTTTTTCAGGTGTTTTTATTATTAAGATAAGTTGTGAAAAAATATTTTATCAAACACGATGGAGGAATATGTGGTTGCGGCTCTTGTGGATTCATCCGAAAGTGCTAATTTTACCAAAATAATAATAAAACAGAGCCTACTTCAAAGTACTTACTTTAAACACAAAATTAAGGCTTTCTAACCGTAGAAACTATGAAGAAAGAATACGCCTCGAAGGTCTTAAGAGAAGAAGACATTCTAATCCCTTCGAATTAGCAGAGGAGAAGTTTAAAAAAACTTTTTTGGCTTCCCAAATTTGCAGCACTTCATTTACTGAATACTCTAGATGATCCGCTCTTAGTGGAGGGGCACATCCCAAAACATATAAAGGTTTGTGATTTAATATTTTATACAGATACATACCTACTTTTTACTTGTTTATAAATACATCAACATGACACTTTGCAGATTTTAACAGCACTGCAATTTTACGCTCATGGGAGCTATCAGGCTGCTGTAGGCCAAGATAGTTTACCAGGAATGAGCCAACCAGCAGTGAGTAGATGTTTGGGAATAGTGTTGAACATAATTGTGCAACAATTGACACCCCAAAATATAAAGTTCCCTACAACACAGACGGAGAAAGAATCTGCAAAAACTGAGTAAGTTTCATTTCATATCCACTAAATTGGTTTAGTAATTTTTGAGCTCATACATTATAAACAAATAAATAAATAAATATCGCCATACGAATACATAACCAAACGGTCCCACTTTAAGCTTAACACTTGTGTTGTGGGTACTGTACAATGGACTGCGGGTGAACTCAGTTTATAATACTTATATACATATTAAACATCCATGACTCGGGTACAAACATTCGTGCTCATCACACAAAGCTTGTGTCCCTACCAGGATTGAAACCCAGGACTCTCAGCGCAGAAAGCAGAGTCATTACCACTAGGTTAATCAGGCCGTCGAACCAATATATCTTTTGTCTTTATAATATTTATTTATTTATTTGATGGAAGACCAACAGCTAAAA
Source organism: Pheosia tremula (assembly GCA_905333125.1). NCBI lineage: Eukaryota > Metazoa > Arthropoda > Insecta > Lepidoptera > Notodontidae > Pheosia > Pheosia tremula. The sequence continues at coordinate 2,742,628 of HG995425.1, forward strand.
GTAACAATAATAGATACGGGTACAGCATCTGAGAGCCAATTACAGGTCTCCACGTATAGATATAGGGTAACTAGTTGACGTGTGAACTTACATTAAACATTGAAAGATAATCTTAATGGCACTGAACTACGGTAACGTACGGTAAGTAACTTCTGAAAAATAATAAGAAAGTAAAATAACAACAAAACTGCGGTTAAGTCCTACTGGAAAAAATCAAGGCTTAGACACCGCTTCGCTGAATTAATACTGCAAGTGAATATATCCAGATTGTGCTGTTTGCATATCCTATTAACATATCTGCTTGCTCGCACAGTGTATGAGTTCTGCCTATAATTTGTTGTAGCGTGAGGAATGCGTATGGGTGGGTTCAATCTGATAGATTTTTGAGGAACATTAAAAAGGAATTTACTTAGAAGCTCGGGGGAATCAACGTCGTTTGATAGTATTTTTAAGAAGAATAGGAAGTCAGCAATTTCACGTCGATTTACCAGGGGTAAAAGGTGAAAGTTCTTACAAAGATCATTATATTTAGATGAGTGATATGGGATTTTTTGTCGATAGCATAGGTATCTAATAAATCGCTTTTGTATACCCTCAATTCGGTCTATGTATTTATTATAGCAGGGGTTCCAGATCTTATATCTTATAATATTAGCATAAAAAAATATCTTGACATCAAGTTATAACATGTAAATGTTTCTACTTTTGCAGATACGGATGAGAATTATACCATTGATTTAGATCATACTGATAAGCTATCTATGGTGGAAGAGTACATTGAAACAGATTTCCTTGCTGAAGCAAGACACATTTGGCAAGTGTTAATAAACACTATTTTGCTCAAAATTAATAAAAGTATGGCAAATCATAAACAAGACTTTAATTTCTGAATTATTATAATAAAGCTTTTTACTTATTACTATGTTATCAATAATCAATAATAAACATCAACATTAAAAACAATTAACAATCAAAATAATAAACAAATTTGTAAGTAATAGAATTTGAAAGGCTTAAACAACAAGCTTCTGCACATGGGGGCCATTTGTTGCCCACACTCAATGAAAATGGCACTACCGAAGATAACAACTATGCAATAAATGCTTAGTATTACTAACTTATTACATAGTATTATGGTACACTTCCAGGCGGCAAAATCCATCCACATAGGCATGCCCAACAATATCCAAAATTTTGGATTCTATGTCTGTCGGGGCTCCTCCTGCCGGACCGCCACCTGTGGCGCTTATTGAAGTTCGCACCTTGCGAGCCTTGGTCTATAACTTCGCCACCCACACACTCCAAACCTGTTGATAAAAAAAACATATAAAAACCATTTAGACGAAAAAAATGCATAATATTCAGAACACAAAACTTACATGCTCTCACTGCTGTGCAGTTCTTCTGCAGCCGAGTTGGTTGAGCTCGTCGTGGTTGGTAGGGCCCCCTAAAAATCTACCTCGCCAGAATCTGCTTGGTTTCCTGAAAATATAATTGATTTTTAGATAGATGTCCTCGCGCGTCGATGTAACTATAACCATTGATTGATTTTAAGTAAAACAAAACTTTCAATCCTTTAAAATGCTTACCCCTCGCTATTTTGATGTTGTTGCGGAGTCGCTCCACAAGCAACTCCTGTTGTCTCTTATTAGACCGTTTCCTATCGTTTTCCATATTAGATTCAAGCCACTAGATAACTTATTACAACAACTACAATGTAGCACACCCGTCTGATCTGAAAACGGTGTTTTGTTTACCTACTGTCAACAGATACAAAATCGAATTTACCACAGAACAATAGATATGGAACACAACCACAGACGATATAGAACGAGTCTCTATAATTTATTATTGTAAATATCATAAAAAAATTACAATAAAAATATTTAGACGCCGACATATATTTTAAATTAAACTTTTATATATTTCAAGGATATTTTAAAAGAATTTAATCATGTTATTTCGATTTTCTTTTCCATTCACCTTATTTTCATTCATTCTTCAGATATATTTTTTAAATACTGGCAACATACCTCAATTCAATTTAAGTGCTGTCAAAATCAAATTAGTCCTGTCAATTACGATATTTAAATTAAGTTCGATGTGACAACAGAATTGATTTTAATGATTTCTAAACTATACTTAAAATTTTAGCTAGTTAAGTTAAGTTTAGAGAGTGTGCAAGCGAATTAGCACCATTACTTGTAATTACAGACTGGCTTCGTGGAGACCTTAACTCCTCAGTATACTCCGGGCCAGAGCATCACCTCCCCGCAGCCAGTGTCGACCAGCGTCGAAGACAAGTTGGCTAATATTCAGGCGCAGCAAGAGGTACAGAGTCCTGTGATCCTGTGAAGCTGGTAATATAGTTACCAGCTTCACAGGATCACAGGACTAGGGATTGCAATCCGGAAAACCGGATCCGGTTATCCGGCGGATCCGGCATCATTTATGTTTACCGTATCCGGAACTATTTTACCGGATCCGGTGAGAGTAATTTTTGGTAAAATTGCATGGGACAGGTCACTTCAGAATCTAAAACTAATTTCATTTTCATCATGTACGCCAAAAAAGGCACTTATTACGACCTGATTAGTGCAGTTGGTAGTGACTCTGATCTCTATGCCGAGGGACCAAGGTTCAAATCCTGGTGAGGCAAGCTTTGTGTGGTGAGCATGAATGTTTGTACCCGAGTCGTGGATGTTTAATATCTATATGAGTATTATATACTAGGTTCGCCCACAGTCCATTGTACGGTACCCATAATACAAGCGTTGCTTAGTTTGGTACTTTACAAACAATGTGTTCGTCTGGCGATATTTATTTATGAATATATGGTATAACAAAAATTGTGTAAAATATATTAAGGGGTTAACCAGTAAGTGGTAACGATCACTTTTATGTATCCCACTAATATTATAAATGTGAAAGTTTGGATGGATGGATGTTTGTCACTCAATCACGCCGGAATGGTTGGACGGATCTGGATGAAATTTGGCACAGAGATAGATTATAGTCTGGAATAGCACATAGGCTATAAATATTCTGATTCTGGTATTTATTTACTCAGATAACAACCTTGAAAGCAGAAGTCGAGGATCTGAAGGAGAAGCTCGAGACCCTCAAAGTCCGTCGCGCGGAAGATCGCGATAAGATTCGCGAGCTGGAGCGAGTGAGGCTGCAGCTGGACCAGGCCAATGAGTTCAAGTCCAAGATCATGGAGTCGCAGGCGGCGCTCCAGAGAGACCTGCAGCGGGCGAAGCAGGAGGTGAGACAACACACCTGGGCCCCAAGTCTGCTAACACAATCGATTCATAATCGAACAGCAACCGCATAGTAACTGTCACTTTTGACAGATATTGTATAGGATATCTGTCAATAGTGACAGTTACTACGCGGTTGCTGTTCGATTATGAATCGATTGTGTTAGCAGACTTGGGGCCCTGACAGACAGGAACGGAGCTATGTGGAAATATGAATCAAAATATATTTACGATCTGATTAGCCCAGTGGGTAGTGACCCTGCCTTCAGCGCTGCGGGTCCCGCGTTCGAATCCTGGTACCGACAAACTTTGGGTGATGAGCACGAATGTTTGTACCCGGGTAGTGGACATTTATTATGTATATAAGTATTATATACTGGGTTCGCCCTCAGTCCATTGTACGGTACCCATAATACAAGCGATGCTTAGTGTGGGACCGTATAGTTTGTGTGTTCGTCTGGCGATATTTATTTATCGCGTTTATTTACTTTCCTCATGATAATATAATAATATGAGGGTACCCCAGATCCAACTATGACACTAGGACGTCAACCACCTCAGTCCTCCCGTGACCGTGGTCGCTGTAAAGCAGCCGAAACGCCAGTAACGTAAAAACATAAAATAAACGCGATAAAATCCGTAAAATTACTTTTATTTCAATGTGTAGTATTCGCGTTAATATAATCCCACTTCCAACTAATGTTATAAATGTTAAAGTTTGGAAGGATGGATGTTTGTTACTCAATCACGCCGGAACGGCTACACGGATCTGGATGAAATTTGGCACAGAGATAGATTATAGTCTGGGACAGCACATAGGCTACAATTTTTATCCCAGAAAAATGCACGGTTCCTATGTGATAGCGCACAGGAAACGTGCATTTGCAAAAGGACATACTTTTTAATCGCTGGCAACATCACGGGGCGCAGCTAGTAAATTAATATTGTTACGATGCGTATAAAAGAGGTATCGATAACTCTTGAAATAGTCATCGAAGCTTCTGGAAACAAAAACGCATTGTCGAGTCCAAGGTCCCCTATCGATCTGTGAAGAAAGATCTAGAATCGCCAACAATGTTGCAACCGGCTTCCAGAATACCTTCTGTGTGGAGAGCGATTAAAGTAATTTTCACGTAATCGGCATTTAATTACCCCCGCACGTAACAATATATTAGGTACTAGTTTGTTTTTGCTCTTCCCCCCAGGTCCGCGAAGCCCAAGAAGCCCTCGACATTCACAACGACGAGACGGCAGAGCTGCAGGAGGCTGCCGAGATGGCAGCACTGGACAAGGAGATGGCCGAGGAGAGGGCGGAGGCGCTGCAGATCGAGCTGGAGCAGTGCCGGGAGAAGCTGGAGGAGGCCACCCTGGACCTGCAGCTGATGAAGGCCGAGATGGAAGCCGGCGGCAATATACGTGAGTGGACTTAGACATTTTTTTTTAATTACTTTATAGGCAAGTATTTGATCTCGATCTCACCTGATGGTAAGTGACGATGAGATCTACGATGGAGCATACTTGCCTAGGTAGGAAGGCGGCAGTAGATCGAGGCGCTACATTCACTAGGCACATGCAGCGCAGCTGATCTGACCCGCCATCCATGAATTTCAACACCGAACATCATGCCGGAACACGGCTAGGCCGCTTGGCGACATGGCTTTGTTCAGTGGGTGGTGACTAGCCACGGCCGAAGCCTACCACCAGTAGAGTTGTCACCTGGTTGGCACCACCCAGGGTCACGTGTAGGGTATCTCGAGGGTATTTAATTCTCCTACGGACGAAGGTGACTCGACCGCCAAAGATTGATTGCATTGATTGAGGCAAGGCAATTGAGGTAAGGCAAGTTGAAATTAAGTTTGAACCAGTTTTCTTGGCACTGATTTAAAAAAAATATGACATCTGGTTTCGTGTACAACGTTTTGTTTACTCAATAGTATTTTCAGTTGATCTGATTGGCTTACTGGGTAGTGTCGTCTGCGCTGAGCGTCCCAGGTTCGAATCCTGGTAGGGACAAACTTTGTGTGATGAGCACGAATGTTAGTACCCGAGTCGTGGATGTTTAATATCTATATAAGTACTAGCTGCACCGCGCGGTGTTACCCGTGATTGAAAAGTGTCCATTTTACCGGGATAAAAAGTAGCCTATATACTAGTCCAGACTATAATCTATCTCTGTGCCAAATTTCATCCAGATCCGTTCAGCCGTTCTGGCGTGATTGAGTAACAAACATCCATCCAAACTGTCACATTTATAATTGGACTAGCGGTCCCGGCGATCGTCGTACCGACTCAGAATCAAATGTATGAGAAAATGAATTTATAGGTATTGTATGAAAAATTTAAACAAATCTATCCCACGGGAACCATTCATTTTACTGGGACAAAAAGTAGCCTATGTGCTATTCCAGACTATAATCTATCTTTGTGCCGAATTTCATCCAGATCCGTTCAGCCGATCTGGCGTGAAATAGTAATAAACAACCATCCATCCATCTATCGAAACTTTCACATTTATAATATTAAGTGGGATTTATAATATTAAGTGGGATTCATAATATTAAATCGGATTTATAATATTAAGTGGGATTTATAATATTAAGTGGGATTAGTGGTACGATTGACACGCTATGACATATGTGACGAGGGAGACGCGCATGTCACACACAAAGTATAACGGGGCGGGCGTGTGTGTCGGGCTGACAGAGCACCCGTACGCAGAGAGCGGCGCCACCGGCTACGAGATGCGCCAGCTGCAGCAGCAGAACGAGCGCCTGCGCGACACGCTCGTGCGCCTGCGCGACCTCTCCGCGCACGACAAGCACGAGATGCACAAGATGCACAAGGTCAGACTCTTCTCCTTCTGCGATCTTTTTTTATATTAAGGGGCGAAATTCAAAATGTCATAGGTTTTTATTTTTTTACCGAAAAATTTGGACATCTTTACGATGTGATTTAGTGTTTTGCGATGTTAGCATTCTGCATTGGATGTCTCGATGTATTAAGTTTGCTTAAAAAGGTACCTAATCCGGTACAATACCATTAGGTTAGTAAAAGTAGCGGTTTTTACAAACCTTATGGTATGACCTATGCTACGCCACTGGGTCTACGTGAATAAAAGATATTCAGATTCCGATTCTTTTTTTTTTTTTTTTTTTTTATTACAATATAGGCAAGTATTTGTTCTCGCTCTCACCTGATGGTAAGTGACGATGAGATCTACGATGGAGCATACTTGCCTAGAAGGTACCTGTTCACTCTCGATTCTGATTCTGACGCATACATATAGGACATCGACCAATACAAGTCGGAGATAGCAGAGCTGAGCCGCACCAAGGAGAAGCTCACCAGCCGGGTGGACGAGCTGGAGCTGCAGGTGGCCGACCTTCGCGAGCAGGTGGACGCGGCGCTCGGGGCCGAGGAGATGGTGGAGCAGCTCGCCGAGAAGAAGATGGGCCTCGAGGACCTGGTGGGCTATCTTAAATCAGGGGCTCCCAAACTTATTTTGTCTATTGCCCACTTTGACAATTAATTATTTTTTAGCGCTCCCATTTTTTCAACTACTTAACTAAACATTGAAATAAAACTATTTTTAAGGATTTTATCGCGTTTATTTTTCGTTTTTACGTTCCCGACGTTTCGGCTGCTTTACAGCAACCATGGTCACGGGAGGACTGAGGTGGTTGACGTCCTGGAAAATAAAATAAAATCCTTAAAAAATAGTTTTATTTCAATGTGTAGTATTCGCGTAAATATAAGAAATCAATATACTTAACTAAACTTCAAATTAAATTAATTATTGCGAGCCTCTACAAAACGCCCCCATTTTTAGGCCTGCAGCGCCCACAACGGGGCGTTATAGCCTACTTTGGGAAAGGCTGTTTTAAATAATTCGGAAACGGATTGGAAACTTTCCGATGTTGGTGTCGCTCCCGACCAGCTTTCCGACGGAGACTTCTTAAAAAAACGATTTGGTATTGCCATCAAGATACATCGAAGATAATCAAATTCGGAAATTTTAATAGCGATTGCGGTAATCCAGTTTGGATATATTCGATTCCGTTTCCGTTATCCCCTGTGATCCACTGTCCAGCCCACAGCTGCTACAGCATCCATATTCATCTCTTGCTTCTTGCCAGGTGGAACAACTGAAGCAGGACGTGTCGGAACTGGAGGCGCTGCAGGAAGTGCACGAGCAGCTGGTGGAGTCCAACCGCGAGCTGGAGATGGACCTGCGCGAGGAGTTGGAGATGGCGCACGCGGCCACCAGGGAGGTGAGCGGCTACTTGCACTAGAGTGGCTACTGGCACTAGAGTAGCTACTCGTATCAGAGTGGGTACTGGCACTAAAGTGGCTTATGGCACCAAAGTGGCTACTGGTATCAGAGTGGTCATTGGCATAAGAGTGGAGACTAGTACCAGTGTGGCTACTGGCACCAGAATGGCAACTGGCACTAGATTGGCTACTGGCACTATAGTGACTACTAGTACCAGAGTGGCTACTGGCACCAGAGTGGCTGATGGCACTAGAGTGGCTGCTGGCACCACGGTGGCTACTGGCACCAGAGTAACTACTGGCACTAAAGTGGCTACTGGTACCATAGCGGCTACTGGCACCAGGGTGGCTACTAACACTAAAGTGGCTACTGGCACCAAAGTGGCTATTGGAACCAGAGTGTCTACTGGTACGGGGGTGGCTACTGGCACCGATTATTTTTTGCTAGTATCGCCCCCAGAGCTTTTTACGGTAGCCATAATACAAGGTTACTTAGTTCGGGACCGTACAATTTTGATGTGGTCGTCTGTCGATATTATAACTTCGTGATAACGAGGAGAGATATGCGCAGGCGGTGCGGGAGCGGGAGGCTGCGCTCGAGACGATCATGGACCGGGACTCCACCATACACAAGTTCAGGGAGCTGGTTCAGAAGATGACCGAGCAGTACAACGAGGCGCGGGCGCAGCTCGAGTCCAAACAAGGTACACATCTATACATACAAATAAAATTGGAGTGTCTGTTTGTAATATTAAGGTGGAAGCTCAGGGTCAGGGCGCGAAATTCAAAATGTCAACGGTTTTTATTTTTTTTACGAAAAATTTGGACATCTTTACGATGTGATTTGGTTTTTCGCGATATTAGCATTCTGCATTGGATGTCTCGATGTATTAAGTTTGCTTATAAATATAGCTAACGCGATACAACACCATAAAGTTTGTAAAAGTAGCGGATGCTAATATCGCAAAAATCTTAATTACATCGTAGAGATGTCCAAATTTTTCGTGAAAAAATAAAAGCCATTGACATTTTGATTTTCGCGCCCTGACCCTGAGCTGCCCCCTTAAATAACCGCTTTTCACTAAGTGCATTTGGATGTATGTATACACGGTACATATACCAAAACAACATCTGTTACAGTTTTTGTCTGTTTGTTTGTTTCGGTAAATCTCTGTAATGGCTGGACCGATTTTGACGGGACCTTCACTGGCAGATAGCTGATGTAACAAGGAGTAACTTGGCTACATTTATTTTAGACAAACACTTTTTTTGTTTAACACCACGCGGACGAAGTCGCGTGAAACAGCTAGTTTATCAATAAACCGACCTCGACCGCGTGGACATGAATTATTGTCTATGTCAGAGTTCCCCAAACTTTTTTGTGTCGTAGACCCCTTGCCATGTTTTTCCGTGTTGGGTAGACCCCCTACTTACCTGATATTGATTTTTTTTCGCTGACGTAGACCCCTTGCAGGTTGTCATAGACCCCTAGGGGTCGATATAGACTACTTTGGGAATCACTGGTCTATGTATTCTATGAGGATGTCTATTGTTGATCGTGCGTGTGACCCAGAGTCCCCGGCGCCGGCGTCCGAGCAGGAGTCGAGCCCGGAGCCGGGCGCCCCCCCCCCCCCCCCCCCCCCCCCCCCCGGCCCCGCGGAGCTGGGCTCGCTGGTGCAGCTGTCCCGCGCCTCCACGCGCTCCATCGACCTGCAGCTTCGCGCGCTGGAGCTGGCGCAGGCGCGGGCGCGGGCCGACATGCTGGCCGCCTGCCTGCCCGACCACTACATGGCCACGTCTGGTGAGTCTCCCGCGCCTGCTTGGCTACTCCTCCCCTACCCACACTTCGTCATCCATCATTCAACCAGCCCATCCACACCATGCTATAAGGCCAGACCGCATTCTGCCAGTCTTCGTCGAATTCCGCCTTCGCCACATTCCATCAGACGTCTCCTACATTTCAACAAGTCTTTGCCTCACGCTGATTACCCTCTACCAGTCCTCATCACACTCTACAATCATTACACTTCGCCATCATTACACTCCGCCTGCCTGCCCGACCACTACATGGCCACGTCCGGTGAGTCTCCCGCGCCTGCTTGGCTACTGCACCCCTACCCACACTTCGTCATCCATCATTCAACCAGCCCATCCACACCATGCTATAAGTCCAGACCGCATTCGGCCAGTCTTCGACAAACTTCGTCTTCATTACACTCCGCGTTATTACACTCCGCGTCATTACACTCCGCCGTCATCACACTCCATCATAATTACACTCCGCCATCATTACACTCTGCCAGCATTGCACTCCGCAATCATTACACTCCGCGATCATTACACTCCACCATAATTACACTCCGCGATCATTACACTCCGCCGTCATTACACTCTACCATCACTACTCTCCATCATCATTACACTCCGCCATCATAACACTCCGCCATCACTACTCTCCCTCATCATTACACTCCGCCATCACTACTCTCCCTCATCATTACACTCCGCCATCATCACACTCTGCAATTAAACCCAAGCTCATATTAACATGTATTCCAGGCGACCACGACGCGATCCTGCTGATACTCCTGCTGCAGCGGCTCAACACGAAGGCTGACATCATTCTCAGCCAGATCAGAGAGAAGTCAGTATACTTCTTATACTAAACTATAAAATCTAAATCAGTGTGACCACTTATGGTCGATTCTTCTTCTTCTTATTAGTTTGGCAATCAAAAAATTACTATGGGTTAAAATTTTAATGGACTTTGGATAGGTTTGGGATACCTATAATCAGTGTATATCTAATCAAGATTGGCAGGCGGTGATTCGGTGACAAATTGTTTAATGAGCTTATTTCGTTCAAGGGGATTCCTATTCATCGGGGTTCCCCGGTAACATTTTACTTACCCATCGAACGGTTGGCGTAATAACGTTACTTTCCCATATGAAGAGGTTCCCCAAGGGCCAGTAATTTTGAATCAAAATTAAGAAAATTAAACGAAATCATTGTCTATTAATGACATAATGGGAAACCCTTTTGAGCGGAAACGTCGGGAACGTAAAAACATAGAAATAAACGCGATAAAATCGGAAAAAAAATCGTTTTGAGCGGGTTTTATGGGGTTTTGCGTTTAATGTACCCGCATCAAACTTACCTAGTATAGGAAAGCCATTTCAAAAGGTAAGCCAAGTACACAGGAAACTAGAATTCAAATCTGACGGCAGTTAAGTCGTTAAAAACCCAATTAAAACCCGTTAAAAAGCTTTCCTTTTCTGGGCCCTGATCGCCGTTCTTTAGATGGGCACCCATAAGGCTTGGTGGGTTTAATATTATGATGAATGTCAGGTTCCCGGCGGTCAATGTGTGGGACCGGGAGGTGGTCACCAAGACCCACACTGCTGTGCAGTACAGCTTCCGGTGTCAGCTCGAGTATCAGCTATACATGGTGCAGGTGAGTGGGAACATGACAACAGGGCCCCAAGTCTGCTGACACAATCGAATCATAATCGAACAGCAACCGCATAATAATTGTCACTTTTGACAGATACCCCATACAATATCTGTCAAAAGTGACCGTTACTATGGGGTTGCTGTTCGATTATGAATCGATTGTGTTAGCAGACTTGGGGCCCAGGCTATTTATTTGACAGTGTTCGAAAAAACTATCTTAAATTGTTCATCATTTATTGATCTCTCACATTTAAGCGAATACTACACATTGAAATGAAACAAATTTTAAGGATTTTACCACTGAATTGGGATTCAGTGATTAATGTAATTAAATCCAAAAGCAAGCGCACCATTGCAAGACCTCAAGACACTGTGAACACTTTCCGCGTAGATCGGACCGCAAGCAACAACTAAATATGAGGGTACCCCGGTTCTAACTATGACACTAGCACGTCAACCACCTCAGTCCTCCCGCCACCATGGTTGCTGTGAACCAGCCGAAACGTCGGGAACGCAAAAAACGCGATAAAATCAGTTTATGCTAACAATATAGTTGTTTCATTGTAAATTCCAGTGTTTTTCATAAAACATGATGATAAAGTTTAAATAAATGTAGGCAGTGATAGCCAAGTTGGTAGAACGCTTGCCTCGGTAGCGAGGATCGCAGGTTAAATCCCCGGTTCGCACCTCTGGGATTTCTGGATTTCATGTGCAAATTCCATTTTCAACCATGATTATCACGCGCTAAACGAAGCGAAATTAGAAAAGTATTCGACACGTGTTTCGCCTCTACACGAGGCATCCTCAGGACGGTGAATTAGTTTTTTTTTTAAATTGACTGTTGTAATATTGATATTCAACTGATGTGAACGCCGTGGTTCGTAACCTTCAAGTTGTCTATGATTTTATATTATATTATATTATATTAAGACGGCCTGATTAGCGCAGTGGTAGTGACTCTGCTCTCTGCGCCGTGGGTCCCGGGTTCGAATCCTGACAAGGGACAAGCTTTGTGTGATGAACACGAATGTTTGTACCCGAGTCATGGATATTTAATATGTATACAAGTATTATATACTGAGTTCGCCCTCAGTCCATTGTACGGTGCCCATAACACAAGCGTTGCTTAATGTGGGACCGTATAGTTGGTGTGTTCGTATAGCGATATTTATTTATTTTATTTATTTATTAATTTACTTATTAATATTATTTATTTACTTATTAATTTTATTTAATAATTTTATTTAATAATTTTATTTAATAATTTTATTTAAAAATTTTATTTATTGATTTTATTTATTTATTTATGTTGTATGTTTTCGTCAGTGCATAGTGTGCATGTGGACGGCAGCCCTGGAGTCGTGTACCCCGGAGGTGCTGCTGACGGCGGCCAGCGCGCTGCCGGACGCGGCGCAGCAGGAGCGCTCGCTCGACGCGCTCACGCAGCTGCTCAAGAGCAACGAGCTCGACGAGAACTGCTCACTGGACGGTGAGTACTGTACCGTACCGCTCACGGACACTGACAAACATCTATACATATAAATAAAATTGGAGTGTCTGTTTGTAATATTAAAATAACCGCTTTTTACTAAGTGCATTTGGATGTATACACGTTACCTATACCGAAACAATTTTTTTTACAATTTTTGTCTGTCTGTCTGTCTGTCTGTCTGTCTGTCTGTCCGTCTGTCTGTCTGTCCGTCTGTCTGTCTGTCTGTCTGTTTGTTCCGGGTAATCTCTGAAATGGCTGGACCGATTTTGACGGGAATTTCACTGGCAGATAGCTGATGTAACAAGGAGTAACATAGGCTACTTTTATTTTAGAAAAAAAAATTGGATCTCTCGAAAAAAAATTAAAGCCAATGTTGCAGCGCTGCGCCTGCTTAAAGTTTGATAGCAACAATCTGCAATGCGTCCCGCGGGATCAGAACGCGAGCAGGCTGTTGCCAACGGTTGAGACGTTGTTAAATACCACGCGGACGAAGTCGCGGGCAACAGCTAGTCTATTAATAATTCTTCATCCATGTTTTGTGTTTTATCTATACATCTATACAAATAAATAATATTGGAGTGTCTGTTTGTAATGTTAAAATAACCGCTTTTTACTAAGTGCACTTGGATGTATACACGGTACCTATACCAAAACAACATTTTTTTTACAATCTTTGTCCGTCTGTTTGTTCCGAGTAATCTCTGAAATGGCTGATCCGATTTTGACGGGGCTTCCACTGGAAGATATTTGATGTAACAATGAGTAACTTAGGTTACTTTTATATGAAAAAGATTTTTTTGTTAAATCCCAGGGTAACAGCTAGTTTCGTATAATTATTATATATTGGGTTCGCCCCCCCCCCCCCGTGTACGGTGCCCCCACCACGCGCTTGTGTGTTGCTTGGTGTGGTACCGTACAGTCAGTGTGTCGGTCTGGCGGCATGACTGTGTCCGGGTTGTCGGTGGGGCGCAGCGGTGGAGCGCTGCTGGTCGTACCTGGCGGCGATGTGGGCGGCGCTGAGCCTGTCGCGCGCGGAGGGCGCGGGCGTGGGGCGCGAGGCCGTGCTGCACGCGTGCTGCGCGCTGGACGCGCTCGCGCGCGGCGTGCACGCCGACGCCAGCGCGCTCACACACATACTGCAGGTGACTCGACTGCCATCACCACCTCCTCCTCCACCTCCTTCTCCCCTTCTCTTCCTCCTTACTCCTCCTCCTCTACCTCCTCCTCAGCTTACTCCTCCTCTTCCTCCGCCTTCTCCTCTTCCTCCTTCTCCTCTTCCTCCTCTTGCGCCTACTCCTCCTCCTCATCCTCCTCTTGCTCCTCCTCTTCCTCCACATCCATCTCCTACTCCTCCTCCTCCACCTCCTCCTCATCCTCCTCTTGCTCCTCGTCCTCCACATCCATCTCCTCCTCCTCCACCTCCTCCTCATCCTCCTCTTGCTCCTCGTCCTCCACATCCACCTCCTACTCCTCCTACACCTCCTCCTCATCCTCCTCATGCTCCTCGTCCTCCACATCCATCTCCTACTCCTCCTCCTCCACCTCCTCATCCTCCACATCCACCTCCTACTCCTCCACATCCATCTCCTACTCCTCCACATCCATCTCCTTCTCCTCCACATCCATCTCCTACTCCTCCTCCTCCACCTCCTCATCCTCCACATCCACCTCCTATTCCTCCACATCCACCTTCTACTCCTCCACATCCACCTTCTACTCCTCCACATCCACCTCCTCCTCATCCTCCCCCACCTATTTCGCTTCCTACTCCTCCTCCTCCGCATCCTCCTCCTCCACCGTTCCGTCTCCTCCTCCTCGAAAGAAAACGAAAATTTTGTTCTCAATATGCGCGAAAAATAGTTTTGTAAATTTTTTTTGTTCGTATCCAGACGTCAGACCGTCAGCTCGAGCTGGGCCAGCTGCACGAGGCGATATGCGCGTCCAGCACCACCCTGCAGCAGCAGCTCAAGAGCGTGCGGCGCCGCCTGCCGCCCGGCGTGCGGCTGCACGCGGTGCCCCTGGACCCGCAGGTAACACGCGCCGGGACTGGGGAGGGTAACGTAACGAATTGGGGGGGGGGGGGAGTCTTCTGAAACGTTACGATGCGTTACAGGGGCGGGAGGGGGGGGGGGGGGGGTTTGATCTACGCGTTACGTAGCATTGTTTTAACCTTTCATATCGGTAGCGTAGAGACTTTACGTTTTACTAGGCAGAGGGGGGGTTAAAAAAAACTTTACGGCGCGTTACATGGCGGGGGGGGGGGGGAGAATATGTGATAAAAAAAAAACGTATTTGATTATTGGAAACTATGATCATAGATATAATCATATGATGCCCGCAGCTGGTGGAGCGTCTGCGCGGCGAGTGCGCGGCGGCGCTGTGGCGCTGCGCACGCGCAGCCGCGCTGGCGGCGCGCGCGGCCGCCACGTGCGCGGCGTGCGCGGGCGAGCGCGGGGACGCCGCGCCGCTGCCGCACAGCACGCTGCTCACGCTGTGGGCCGCCGCCGTCGACAAGGTGTACCAGCAGGTGAGTGTGTACCTGCAGCTGCTGCAGCACGTGCGGCGCGCGCGGCCGCCACGTGCGCGGCGTGCGACACGTACTTGCCAAAAGTAGGTGACACCAATATTAATAACAAATTATTAGTATTGCATACCAATCACGTACAAAATCCAAATATAAAAACAGTTTTTATGCACATGGGCGAGTCCAATAATAGACTCGCCCAACCAGCGTTAGCAAGGCGGTGACTTGTTATCGGTTATACAGCCATTATATTAATTATAATGTGTATTTATTGAATGTGTTATCGCTATTAATTACTTGACATTGGCAAAATACTGGCTAAGTTGTGGGCGAGGCCATATTCATAGCCATTTTATTTCATCACATCTCATTTCGTAAAGAAGAAAGAAAGAATTCGTTATAATTTAATTTACAGCGGATTGAGCGTGATTTATAAATGCTTCCTTTGGCAAAGAGAGAAGAAAGAAAGATTCTTTTATAATCTAACTAGCTGTTGCCCGTGACTTCGTCCACGTGGTATTTAACAACAACAGCCTGCTCGCCCATTCTGAGCCCGCGGGACGCATTGCAGGTTGTTGCTATCAAACTTAATCAGGCGCTGCGCTGCAACATTGGTTTTATTTTTTTTCGTGAGATCCTATTTTTTTTTTCTAAAATAAAAGCAGCCTAAGTTACTCCTTGTTACATCAGCTATCTGCCAGTGAAAGTCCCGTCAAAATCGGTCCAGCCATTTCAGAGATTAGCCGGAACAAACAGACAGACAGACAGACAGACAAAAAATTTAAAAAATGTTGTTTCGGTATAGGTAACGTGTATACATCCAAATGCACTTAGTAAAAAGCGGTTATTTTAATATTACAAACAGACACTCCAATTTTATTTATAAGTATAGATCTACACCGGCTTGAGTACCATCTATGAATGCTTCCTTTCGTAAAGAGAGAAGGAGAAAGAAAATTCTTTCCGATCAGAAATCAATAGTTAGTCAATGGCTATGTCCCCAGGACGACCACGGTCCCGTTCGCACCATCAAGCACTCCCTCAGCGCGGCGTCCGCTGACGTCACCAAGCTGGCTGCGTTCGCGCAGGACAGGGAGTACGACATGATGTCGCTCACCAACGTGCACACCGACAAGGTACCGTACGAGTTGCGAGTACCTCGAGTACTGCTGGGACACTTGGAGTACTGTACTGTACGGTGACAGTCCTGTACTTTTGGGATACTTCGAGTACTGTACTGTTGGGTGACAGTCCTGTACTTTTGGGATACTTAGAGTACTGTACTGTTAGGTGACAGTCCTGTGCTTTTGGGATACTTAAGAGTACTGTACTGTTGGGTGACAGTCCTGTACTTTTGGGGTACTTAGAGTACTGTACTGTTGGGTGACAGTCCTGTGCTTTTGGGTTACTTAAGAGTACTGTACTGTTGGTACACTTAACAGTACTGTACGTACTTATTCCAACTCCTCCTATTTTTATCTTTCGATTAAGTTCGTGCGGGTTCCAAGACAATTAACTTTATCCCGGGACTCGTCGAGGGTCACACCTCGGTGTCATCATGGGACACCACTGTAGATCCTGGCTTACAGGAGTAGCAGTGGTGAGAGTGTGTGGCGGGCCCAATCCCATAAAAAAGTACTGTACTTAATGGTTTACATGAATAAAATATGCTGATTCTGATTCTTGTGTTATTTCCTTCTCAGCCCGTGCCGCCGGTGGTGATTCGCGCTCAACTGGTGAAGAAGCAACTGGAGGAGACGAAGAGCCTCACCATCAAGCTGGAGAACAAGGAAGCCGACCTTAGGGAGCTGAAAAAAGCGCTCAAGGTACGATACGTCACTTCCACATCCTTTGCATGAAAACATCGCAAGGAAACCTGCATATCTGAGAGAACCCCTCGAAAGACGTGTGAAGTCCGCCAACCCGCGCTGGGCCAGCGTGGTGGACTATGGCCTAATCCCCACGAATTAAGGCGTGGCCTGTACCCAGCAGTGGGACATTAACAAAAAAAACGGACTGATGTTATATTACACACAATCCTGAAACGCGCTATGAGAGTTTTCGGAGCACGTAACATATATACAAGATCCTGACTATAACCGTCGGGGCATAGCGGCCGCCCCGCCAGCCATACCACCCGCCTGGGCCCCAAGTCTGCTAACACAATCGATTCATAATCGAACAGCAACCGCATAGTAACTGTCACTTTTGACAGATATCCCAGGGCCCCAAGTCTGCTAACACAATCGATTCATAATCGAACAGCAACTGCATAGTAACCGTCACTTTTGACAGATATTCCAGGGCCCCAAGTATGCTAACACAATCGATTCATAATCGAACAGCAACCGCATAGTAACTGTCACTTTTGACAGATATTGTATGGGATATCTGTCAAAAGTGACAGTTACTATGCGGTTGCTGTTCGATTATGAATCGATTGTGTCAGCAGACTTGGGGCCCAGGCTGGCAGACCTTCCCTTTTCCGCTAAAGCTTCACGGTCGTAAGGTCTCATGTGGTGGTGTTGTTCCGCAGGCGAAGCAGGAGGAGTTGTCGGAGATGCAGATCAGGCGGGAGCTGGGCGAGAGGAAGCTGTCGGCGGCCGCGCGCGACGCCGAGCTGAAGGCGGAGCAGCTGCAGCGGCGGCTGGAGGACACCCTCAACCAGCTCAAGAGGTAACCTGACTTTTTTTTTCTTTTTTTTTTATTACAATACTAGCTGTTGCCCGCGACTTCGTCCGCGTGGTATTTTACAAAGACAACCGTTGGCAACAGCCTGCTCGCAGGTTCTGAGCCCGCGGGATGCATTGCAGGTAGTTGCTATCAAACTTAATCAGGCGCAGCGCTGCAACATTGGTTTTAATTTTTTTTCGTGAGTTCCTATTTTTTTTTCTAAAATAAAAGTAGCCTAAGTTACTCCTTGTTACATCAGCTATCTGCCAGTGAAAGTCCCCTCAAAATCGGTCCAGCCATTTCAGAGATTAGCCGGAACAAATAGACAGACAGACAGACAGACAAAAATTGTTAAAAAATGTTGTTTCGGTATAGGTAACGTGTATACATCCAAGTGCACTTAGTAAAAAGCGGTTATTTTAATATTACAAACAGACACTCCAATTTTATTTATATGTATAGATATAGGCAAGTATTTGATCTCGATCTCACCTGATGGTAAGTGACGATGAGATCTACGATGTAGCATACTTGCCTAGAAGGTACCTGTTCACTCTCGACTTGAAAACACCCAGATTGTAGTCAACGGGGAACAAAGACGCCGGTAGCGTGTTGCATTCCATGGCAGTTCGCACGATGCGAGCGGTCCCGGGTTCGAATCCTGGTAGGGGCAATTTTTTTTTTAGCTGTTGAGCATGAATGTTTGTACCCGATTCATGGATGATTAATATCTATACAGGATGTATGTGGTTTCGTAACGAAAACTCATATCACAAAAAACGTCCCACCCGTTCTCGAGTTATAAATGGTGTAACTAACACGACTTTTTTTTATATATATAGAGATATTTTTTTCGCTCAGAAAAGAGAAAGAGTTCGAGGACACGCTGGACCATCTCCAGTTGGACATAGAGTCGCTGGAGACGGAGCGGGGCGCGCTGCGGGATAAACTGAAGCTGTACGCCAAGCGAGGCGGATCTCACCACGGTAAGTGCATGCCATATAATTTTTTTTCTTTATTTTTTTTTTATTACATTATAGGCAAGTATTTGATCTCGATCTCACCTGATGGTAAGTGACGATGAGATCTACGATGGAGCATACTCGCCTAGGTAGGAAGGCGGCAGTAGATCGAGACGCTACATTCACTAGGCACATGCAGCGCAGCTGATCTGACCCGCCATCCATGAATGGCAACACCGAACATCATGCCGGAACACGGCTAGGCCGCTTGGCGACATGGCTTTGTTCAGTGGGTGGTGACTAGCCACGGCCGAAGCCTACCACCAGTAGAGTTGTCACCTGGTTGGCACCACCCAGGGTCACGTGTAGGGTATCTCGAGGGTACTTAATTCTCCTACGGACGAAGGTGAATCGACCCCAAAATTGCTATAGTTTGACCACTATCGCTGTGCCGCGCCCTGGGGATGCGGGGCGTGGGTAGGTTATATAGATTAGCGCAGTTGGTGATAACCTTGCTTTCTGTGCCGAGGGTCTCGGGTTCGAATCATGTTAGCGACAAACTTTGTGTGATGAGCACGAATGTTTGTACCCGAGTCATGGATGTTTAATATCTATATAAGTATTATATACTGAGTTCGCCGTCAGTCCATTGTACGGTACCCATAATACAAGCGATGCTTAGTGTGGGACCGTATAGATGGTGTGTTCGTCTGGCGATATTTATTTATATATGAACTGATTTTTGAACGATATTAAATTGGAATTTTTACCCAGCTTGATGTCCTAAGCTAGTAACATTATAAAAGAGTCGATCTATAATAACCGTATACTTTTAAATCGGTAATAATATTACCGGTTCGCCGTCCAGCGTATTAATACAGGTCACAGAGAGACCCAGGGGCCGCGAGAATAATGTTTTAGCTATATTTCATGATTACGTATTTATACATAGCACTGATCATATGTTTCTCCCCATAGATTTGGCGTTCCTAAGTAAGTCAATGTGTGTGGATATACTAACGCAATAATAATACAACACTAATAAAATGCGATAAGGTTTTATGTGGCCGTGAAAAAGTTTACAGTTTTGCACTTTAAAACTGGGGGGTTAAAGTCGAAATAAGGATATTCAGTTTGAACGGTTGAAACATTATTGTGTTATTTTAAGTGAATGGTATTCTTATACAAATTTTAGTATAAAGTTGAAATAAATAATGTTGATATATAGTTATTTTGTGTGCGCAATTGTATATACAAGGTGTTACAATAATGGTGTAAAATATTTTAACACGGCCAACGGTAGGTTATAAAGATAATATTCCCAAATAAATAAATCATATTATTTGACATTTAAAAAATTACACCCCGTACTGAGCGCACGGCCAAACGCTACTGGTTCGCATTGTTTAAAAAAAAACAAACACAATTATTTTTAAAATAATTGGTAACGTAACGAATTTGGGGGGGGGGGGCGGTCTCCTGAAACGTTACGATGCATTACAGGGGCGGGAGGGGGGTATTTGAACTACGCGTTACGTAACATTATTTACCGTTCAGAACGGTCGCCTAGAGATTTGACGTTGTACTAAGGGGGGGAGTGGGGGGGGGGGGGGGTGAAGAAAACGCTCCCTTATACACCAACGTGATCCATATAACTTACTGATCAATGTAATAAAATATTTTACACTATTAATGTTCCACCTTATATATAATTGCACACAATGTGTATGAGGGCCCCAATGCCGATGGCTCTACTAATTGAGCCGATGTGTGCGCGTGCGCAGGCCAGACGGCGACATCTACCGCCGTCGCGAGAAGCTACGCGAGTAAGAATCATTGGCCACTGCGCATCCAATGCCTAACCTTTAATAATATGATCGCATGCGTTCCCTCACACATATATATCTTACAAACTAATGGGGGAAGAGGAACCCACCACTGACCCTCGGCTTGTCAACTTTTCCAATTATAAACCAATCAAGTTGCTCTATAATTAAAGAAGCCAGCGCCACCGAACTCCTCTAAGATGTTAGTCGAGAAACTATCTATCACGAGTGACGGGACCCCAAATAAAATGCGATTCTCCGCGAAACTTCTGGTTACATAACATAACATTGACTTCGAATCAGTAATAGCGGTAGCCCAGTTGATAGAACGTTCGCCTTGGTAACAAGGTACGAGCCGGGATTTGAATCTCTACACCTTTTTGCAAGGCGACCTTTCTAACAACTCCGCTACCAGAAAAAAAATCATAGGAAAAGCTCAATGTTGAACATATACTAGACCTAAATCAGTGTAGTAATGACACCTCATCTCCTCCCGTTTTATCGTCGGCTAATAACACGACCAACCTATTGTGATGTCGGTTAAATAGTGTTGTAAACATTTTAGCGGCCCCCGTGACACCAGTCGTGGCTGTGCCCAAAGAGACGATACGTAAGATATAAAAGATTCCTTTGTATCATCCGATGTCGCATGGCCTACGTTTTTAATTTGTTTTTTTTTCATTAGTGTCTGGTGTTTTTTTTTGTTGTTACTATTTTTGCCACACCAAGAAGGTCGAACGTAATTTGGATACGTGTTCGTTGTTTGAAAAAGGGCGGGAAGGAGGGGTAGGGGAGCTGTTATTTTTTTTTTTTTTCATTAATGTGTGGTGTTTTTTTTTATTATAACTGTTTTCGCCACACTAAGAAGGCCGAATGCATTTTGGATACGTGTTAGTTGTTTGAAAAAGGGCGGGAAGGAGGGGTAGGAGAGCTGTTATTTTTTTTTTTTTTCATTAATGTGTGGTGTTTTTTTTTTATTATAACTGTTTTCGCCACACTAAGAAGGCCGAATGCATTTTGGATACGTGTTAGTTGTTTGAAAAAGGGCGGGAAGGAGGGGTAGGAGAGCTGTCAAAATTGTTTTTTTTTTGTTCTTAATATTGGTGGGATATTGACTAACTGTGTTAATTCTATTTGTAAACGAATTAAAGGTGACTAAAGTACATTCAAACGTTGTAGATATATTTCTGGTTAACTCATATTAATGTATAACTAAGCTATACGAAGCTTTTATTCTACACGGCAATGGAATGTGACTAATTTAATTCAATTATGTTTAATTTAATTTATATTATTCATCATTATGGTTATGTTATAATCATTATGCATGGTTATGTTACATTGATATTAATTTGATTTAATTGTTAACACATCATTGTTCGTGCTTGTTTAGGTTGGATGCTGTTGTGTACCTAATCATTTAATTCGTGGCTGAAAGATCGACAAGACTCGTTAAAAAAAGTATCCCGAGACTGAACTAACTTTTTCAGTGTTTTTTTTTTTGGGACAAAGCCCGCCACACACTCCCACCACTGCTACTCCTGTAAGCCAGGATCTACAGTGGTGTCCAATGAAGACACCGAGGTTTGACCCTCGCCGAGTCCCGGGATAAAGTTAATTGTCTTGGAACCCGCACGAAATTAATCGAAAGATAAATAGGAGGAGTTGGAAGAAAATTATCCACTTCCCTCCATTGCAAAGCGGGGGACAAAAAGATCTGGTTTTTCAGTGTATTGCTTACAAGTCGATCTTTCAGCTGTAACATTAATATACATTGCTAACATACGAATATACATAAACCAAATTGGTTAATACTTGTCCTATTGCATTGTAGAAGATACCCCGGTGAAGGTAGCCGGCGTGGGTGTCGGCGCAGGGGAGGTGAACGAGGCGCTGCAGCATCAGATCAAGGTGCTGGGCTGGTGAGTACAAGATCTTTCATCAGGTCAGGTCTACGAGCGGCGTGGCCAGCCCACTGCTGCTTCAGCACGACAGGGCCCCAAGTCTGCTAACACAATAGGCATGATGACAGTAACTAAGAATCACTAAAATAATGTGTTTATCTAATGAGATAGGATTAATAGGTTCTGAAAAATGTATTTATTTACAGATTTAGGGCGAGATTGATAATTTATTTAATAAAATAAAACTACAAAATTCAACAGTCCGCCATGATAACTTGAACACCAATCAGAGTGAACTACGTCACGAGCATGTACACATTGTAAACATCGCTAAGTTTCGTACAAACTTCGACGATCTCTGCACTTATTAATTGTTTTTACCTGCGTTTATAAAGTATTTCGTGATTTCTATCGATCAATTACATAGTTTTGTGTTCTCAAAACATGGAACAAGGATTTACCATTTTTGACACAAACAATATAAAACCTGTTGCTAAGCAACCGCAACATTATCAGCAAAGAGTAATAAGATAAACTCCATACTCTTTACAATATTTATATACGTAAATTACCGATTTGATGTGTTTGCGGTCAGTTTGCATAATAGTGACGTCACAAGCGGACGCCATGACACCGGCGATCGTTTTGGAGCGAATTTTAAAATTACAATTTAAATAGCGTTTTTTTCTAATAAAAATTAGTTTCCTGCCGAAATAATATATTTTTTTGGAAATAGTAGATACCTTAGAATATTATAGAACAGTTTTTCAAAATCAGTCATCATGCCTATTGATTCATAATCGAACAGCAACCGCATAGTAGCTGTCACTTTTGACATATATGCCAATCTGTCAAAAGTGACAGTTACTATGCGGATTGTGTTAGCAGACTTGGGGCCCAGGTACGTCGGTCGCTAGCCGATACCATTGTACTGGGTCTTATAGCGGTAAAAAACTCCGAGCATAGCTCTTTGCATAACTTGCTGAGTGACTTGGAGGTTATGCATAAAGGCATCCAGTGAAGGATCAAGTTTAAGGGTCATTAGTCATCGCTGGCAATACAAGGTTGTTGAAGCCCTCAGTGTTCAGCCTCTGCGGAATTTCGGATGGGACGACACTCCGTACGTTTTGCGGTAGCTTGTCCGGCTGTAGGTCATACGACAGATATTAAGCAGCGTCTGCTATTGACATTCGCATTTGCATTCGCGAATCTGACTGGCGGGTATTCGCCGTTTGGTTTCGCGAATGTGTGCTAGTGTTAGCTACATGAAGACGAAAGTATTGAAATGCTGGTGTCGTAATGCCAGGAGCGTGGAGCGCGTCTACTCTATCAGCCGAAAGACGTCCACTGCTGGACGTAGGCCTCCCCTAATAATTTTCACACATCACGGTCCTCCGCCACTCGCATCCGCCGGCTTCCTGCTACGCGTGTGATATCATCGGTCCACCTTGTGGGGGGCCGTCCTACACTACGTCTGCCGGCTCGTGGTCGTGTTCTAGAACCTTTCTGCCCCAACGGCCATCGGTTCTGCGAGCTATGTGCCGCCCACTGCCACTGCAACTTGGCAATTCTTTGAGCTATGTCGGTTACTTTAGTTCGTCCACGGATCTCCCCATTTCTGATTCTATCGCGTAGCGAGAGCCCAAGCATAGCTCTATCCATTGCGCGTTGAGCGACATTGAGCCTTCTTTCTTGCTTTCGCGAATGTGTGCGAGTAATCTAAACTAATATTATAAATGTGAAAGTTAGATGGATGGATAGATAGATGGATGGATGTTTGTTACTCTTTCATGCTAGAACGGCTGAACGGATGTGGATGAAATTTGGCACAGAGATAGACTATAGTCTGCAATAGCATATAGGCCACATTTTATTCCGGTAAAATGTATGGTGCCCGTGAGATAGATTTGTTAAAATTTTTCATAGAGTACCAATAAATTCATTCTCTCATCTCATCATTCTGAGGCGGCACGAAGTTGGCCGGGACAGTTTTTTTTTTGACGGGGTGGAAATCTTCGAAAGATACCCGGCCTCTGTGTGGGAGAGGGCCACATGTTGGAGGGGCTCCGGGATCGCCCAATCGGAACGCACCGGTGCCCCTCTTGTGCCTCGCTACCATTACGGGGGCCCGTCTCGGGGGAGCAGATGTTGTCTCCCCCTGCGCCCTCGCTGCGCACGGCGGCGGGGAGCCACGCCCGCCGCCGTCCTCCTCGGGAGTCTTCATCGTCTCCTGGCGTCCGGGGCCCACACCCCAGTCGTCCTCGACCAGCTAGTACTACATGAAGACGAAAGTGTTGTAATGGTAGGAGCGTGGAGCGCGAGCGTGCAGCGCGCGTGGCGGCGTGTCGCAAGGCGGAGCGCGCCGCGCTGCGCGCGCTGCGGCCGCTGCAGCACCCCGCCGCGCCCGCCGCGCGCGCGCGCCGCCTCGCCGCCGCGCAGCTCGAGCGCGACCTCGCCGCCCTGCACACGGTACGTACCCCAGCAACACTGACCTGTCCTCAGGGCCCCCAGTCCGCTAACACAGTCGATTCATAATCCAACACCAACCGCATAGTAAGTGTCACGTTTGACAGATACCGTATGGGATATGTGTCAAAAGTGACAGTTACTATGCGGTTGCTGATCGATGTCAAAGTCAAAGTCAAATCATTTATTTCGTATAGGCCTACGGGGGCACTTACAAATTGTCATTACATTTTTTTTTCTTAAGTCTACAACCGGATCGGAACGCGACCTCAACTGAGAAGATCCGGCAAGATGATGATGATGAGATGATGTTCGGTGTTGCCATTTATGGATAGCGGGTCAGATCGGCTGCGCTGCATGTGCCTAGTGAATGTAGCGTCTCGATCTACTGCCGCCTTCTTACCTAGGCAAGTATGCTCCATCGTAAATCTCATCGTAACTTACCATCAGGTGAGATCGAGATCAAATACTTGCCTATAAGGTATATAAAAAAAAATGTCTTAGCAGACTTGGGGCCCTGGTCCCGGACAAGTCATTCAATGAGCCGCAGTCGTTCAAGGTACCATTCATCGGGATTCCCTAAATTTTACTTACCCGCGACAGGCTTAATAGCGTAACTGTCACTTATAAAGGGGTTTCCCAAGGGATTCCTAGGTATTAAATCCAAATTAAATCAAAAGAAAATACTTTGTGTAGACATAATTATGTCTGTGTTATATATGAAACCCTTTCGAATAGGTTTTATCGAGTTTTGCGTTCAACTTGGCCGATTTTAAGGGTAAGCAATAAAATTGATCACTTTATATCGTAAAAATAAGACATATTTTACACATTTTTTATGAGGTGTATTTTTTACACTGAAAAAAAAAAAACGCGGCGGCCATTTGCACTAAACGTCAAATTTAGTTCCGGAGACGCTCGACGTGGCGCTTCAGATCGCCACAAAAAATGCTCTTCCTGTAATATGATGTCTGTGAGTGTATTTATTATGCGCAGGAGTGGACGATGTTCGTGGCGCGCTCAGGTCTGGTGCAGTTCCCCACGGAGCCGGGCCAGTATGCGCGCGCGCTGCAGCGCCATCGCGATAAGCAGAGAGAGATCAGGAAACATCTCGAGGTACACCAAACACAGCCAATCACTCCGCGACAACGATGGCGTTAATTACGCCAAAAATTACGTCAACGTAATTTAAAATTGGTCACGTCTAGAAATATGGTTGTCCCGCTCACACACATTCCGCCTGCGAAGAGGACGGCAATACATTAAGTTTATTTCGTGTAGCAATATAATTAACTGTTTGTAAAAGCATTTCTAAAATAAAAGTAGCCTAAGTTACTCCTTGTTACATCAGTAGCCTCCTTGTTTCTAAAGTAGCCTAAGTTACTCCTTGTTATATCAGCTATCTGCCAGTGAAAGTTCCGTCAAAATCGGTCCAACCATTTCAGAGATTAGCCGAAACAAACAGACAGACAGACACAATTTTAAACAAAATTTGTTTTGGTATATGTACCGTGTATACATCCAAATGCACTTAGTAAAAAGCGGTTATTTTATTATTACAAACAGACACTCCAATTTTATTTATTTGTATAGATAACACGTTAAAAAATAACTTTGATTTGTCTTTACTTGGCCTGAGGCGAGCGCTATTATCATTTGTATCGCCATGTGCCCGAGGCAGGCTTGCGAGGCCACGCAGTCGGTCTGGACTCGGTCAATGTAGTTTTTTGTTCATCAGGAGCGTCTAGCGACGTTACAAGCGGCCGTCCGCCAGCAGATGATGGCGCACCGGCCGTGGCGCTGCGTGGAGGCAGACTTCGCGGACTTCCCTGCGCCCGAGTTGGCCGCCGTGAGTTATACACTAACCTTCATAATTTACAATCTATTTACAATAACGTTACAAGCTATTTTATGTTTGATGTATGTGTTGCCAGCGAGGCTGATTTGAAAAACCATTTTTCTTCTTATAATTGATAGTACTAGGCGATACTTGTCGGAAATCCATTGTTAAACAAATGGGTGAAGAGGAACCCACCACTGGCCCTCGGCTTGCAAACTATTCCAATTATAAACCAAACAAGTTGATCGATAATTAAAGAAGCCAGCAACACCGAACTCCTCTAAGATGGTAGTCGAGAAACTATCTATCACGAGCGACGGGACCTCAAATAAAATGCGATTCTCCGCGAAAGTAAATTTCTCTTCTTGTTAATCGTTTTAACTTTGAATGAATTCGTGAATGTCTTGTTAAAAAGCCAAATAATATACAAAATACTGTGATGAAATATTACGTTATGAACTACGAAGCCTAAAATAAACCACACAAAACATTTTCCAGCCTTTTCGATGGATAGTCGAATTTGTCAATTCCTTAGAGAAGTTTACTGTGCCGCTATTTCTTTTCTATGTATGTTAGCCTGGCCAGACATCCGTTACTCCCCGGGGGACAGTCCCACTAAGAGCTTGCAAGAGATAGTCAGGCGATAAAGAAGCTCATAGTTATGCCGCAGTCGCAAAGAGTGCACTTTATTGTGTTGTAGCTACAGTCGGTGTTTATTTAAATGTCTTTCCAGAGTGAAATATCTGTTCTTAAGAATTATTACTTGATCTGTGGTGTGGCTTACACGAGGGTTTATTGTCGTGCAGGTGTTGTCGTCGAAGGCGGTGGACATCGGCACGATCCAGTACCCGGCGCCCGCGCAGGCGCCCGCCGCCGACACCGTCTACGTGACTCCCGCGCAACTCGCCAAGTATATATATAATACCAGCCCTTTTTAATGTCCCACTGCTGGGCACGGGCCTCCCCTCATACGAGGGGGATTAGGCCATAGTCCACCACGCTGGCCCGGTGCGGGTTGACGCTCTTCACATATCTTTCGAGGGGTTCTCTCAGACATGCAGGTTTCCGCACGATGTTTTCCTTCACCGTTTAGCAAATAATAATCGTGGTTGAAAATGAGATTCGACCACGAAATCCAGAAATCTCAGAGGTGCGAGCCGGGGTTTCAACCTGCGATCCTCGTTACCGGGGCAAGCGTTCTACCAACTTGGCTATCACTGCTCACTCGCCAAGTAATTACAATATATCACCATTACGAGAACAACGACCTGCGCCCCAAGTCTGCTAACACAATCGATTCATAATCGAACAGCAACCGCATAGTAACTCAGTCTGCTAACACAATCGATTCATAATCGAACAGCAACCGCATAGTAACTCAGTCTGCTAACACAATCGATTCATAATCGAACAGCAACCGCATAGTAACTCAGTCTGCTAACACAATCGATTCATAATCGAACAGCAACCGCATAGTAACTCAGTCTGGTAACACAATCGATTCATAATCGAACAGCAACCGCATAGTAACTCAGTCTGCTAACACAATCGATTCATAATCGAACAGCAACCGCATAGTAACTCAGTCTGCTAACACAATCGATTCATAATCGAACAGCAACCGCATAGTAACTCAGTCTGCTAACACAATCGATTCATAATCGAACAGCAACCGCATAGTAACTCAGTCTGCTAACACAATCGATTCATAATCGAACAGCAACCGCATAGTAACTCAGTCTGCTAACACAATCGATTCATAATCGAACAGCAACCGCATAGTAACTCAGTCTGGTAACACAATCGATTCATAATCGAACAGCAACCGCATAGTAACTCAGTCTGCTAACACAATCGATTCATAATCGAACAGCAACCGCATAGTAACTCAGTCTGGTAACACAATCGATTCATAATCGAACAGCAACCGCATAGTAGCTCAGTCTGCTAACACAATCGATTCATAATCG
The DNA here is from genome assembly GCA_905333125.1 of Pheosia tremula. Classification (NCBI taxonomy): domain Eukaryota; kingdom Metazoa; phylum Arthropoda; class Insecta; order Lepidoptera; family Notodontidae; genus Pheosia; species Pheosia tremula. The sequence continues at coordinate 2,771,273 of HG995425.1, forward strand.
AACAGCAACCGCATAGTAACTCAGTCTGCTAACACAATCGATTCATAATCGAACAGCAACCGCATAGTAGCTCACTTTTGACAGATACCCCATACAGTATCTGTCAAAAGTGACGGTTGCTGTTGATGCCCTGATTAGCGCATTTGGTATGTGTGTAAAGATGACCAGAATAAAAAAAAATCGTGAACTGTTACGCTACAAATATATATTTTATACAGGTGATACGGAAAGGTTATACTAATTGAAATAAGAACGGATTTTTCGGATTGTATCGCGTTTATTTTGTGTTTCTACGTTCCCGACGTTTCGGCTGCTTTACAGCAACCGTGGTCACGTAAACAACATAAAATAAACGCGATGAAATCCGACTAAATAGTTTTCATTACAACGTGCAGTATTGGCGTACTCGTATGTATATAAGAAATCATTGAGGCTATACTATACTTTGAATCTGGGCTTCTTTAGCACAAACCTATTCATTGTTTGAAGTCAGAATGTTTTTTTTTTTTTATTACATTATAGGCAAGTATTTGATCTCGACCTCACCTGATGGTGAGTGACGATGAGATCTACGATGGAGCATACTTGCCTAGGTAGGAAGGCGGCAGTAGATCGAGACGCTACATTCACTAGGCACATGCAGCGCAGCTGATCTGACCCGCCATCCATGAATGGCAACACCGAACATCATGCCGGAACACGGCTAGGCCGCTTGGCGACATGGCTTTGTTCAGTGGGTGGTGACAAGCCACGGCTGAAGCCTACCACCAGTAAAGAAGTAAAAAAAATAAAATATATATATTTTTTTATTTTCTAATGAGCAATTTTTTTTAATGTCGTCATATCGAAATTCTGACTTCACACAATCATTACAAAACGTTCAACAAACGGAGCTGTAAAGCTTGGTATGCCCTTTCTGAACCACCTTGTACAAGTAGGTAGCATAAAAGTTTTTTTTTGTAATTTTTCAGACTACGAGAGTTGGTGTCAGAATTGCAATCAGATGACGTGAAACTCGAACTGCTACCCTTGGACAACACAGTATGCGCGGCTTAAGCGCTGCGCTGTCGTGACATTTACAATACACGGCCTTTAGTACGAGTTTTGACAACATAAAAATACCGATCGAGTTGTCAAAAATCGCCAAAAATTACGTCGAACACAATCGAACCAAAATCAATTTATGGAATACTATTGGTCAGCGCATGCGCATATATCTTGAGAAAGGCTGGACCGATTTGCCATTTTTTAACCGACTTCAAAATGGAGGAGGTTCTCAATTCGGTTGTATTTTTTTTATATTTTTTTTATAGTGCGAATAGTTGTCCGGAAAATTGGACACGTCAGCTAGTGTAACATTAATGCAATTATATTAATGAGAATGCATGTTATTATTATTATTAGTTTTTTTTTTATATAACGCAGCTATATCTCGTATACAGGGTGTAAGGCGCATGGTAGCGAAAACTTTGGCTAAAGGTTACACTTAATGCCTATAATAAAATTATAGAAATGATTTATGTCGAAAGTCATAGGTTAGATTTGTTGACATTTTTGAGCGCGCAATGTATTGTAAACAACGCGATCACAACACGAAGCGCCCCGCGATACTCGTCGCGTGCGAGTGACGAGCGCGCTCGAGCGTATCGAGTTTTAATTTACATTGCATTCTTAGGTTTAAATTAGTAATTATAGTCTTTTTATTTATTATCACGTTGAGATATACTTCTATTATGATTTAATGATAAAATCAATTGAAAAAGAACTGAAAAAAATCTGTAAAATTCCAACTCGGGGGAGAGCGTTCAATTCATGAGTTAAATCGATGCGTTGAATCCATGTAATCAGTTTTCGTTACGACTTCACTTACACCCTGTATATTCCGGTAAATAAAAAACCGTAATTTTGTAAATTTTCCGATTATTCATTCCCTGCATCAGAATCAATCATCTTTGCTTGCTCGAGCTAGCTTGATATGGGATTATAACAATATGTAATCTTCCATTTTTAATTATATTTAGTAAGTTGACAGTTCATTGCGTACAATGTTACCATACTAAAATTGATAGTGTTGTGGTAGTGAATGATTTCGCGTAAAGAACGAATGATATAAATAGTTCAATTTATTATAAAACTAAAAATGCCTTTGGAAGATAAGAATGAAAGAGGAAGAAAGTATTCCTGTTGAAAATAATAAAATTAAATAATTCACATTCCTATATATATATATATTGATTTCTTATATGTACGCGAATACTACACATTGAAATAAAACCAATTTTAAGGATTTTATCGCGTTTATATTATGATTTTTACGTTGCCGACGTTTCGGCTGCTTTACAGCAACCATGGTCACGGGTGGACTGAGGTGGTTGACGTGCTAGTGTCATAGTTTGAACTAGGCTCCGATCTACGCAGTAAGTGCTCAACAGTGTCTTGAAGTCTTGCACCATTGAATTGCACTTATTGCGTAGATCGGACCGCAAACAACAACCATATAAGAGGGTACCGCGGTTCATACTATGACACTAGGACGTCTAACACCTCAGTCCTCCCGTGACCATGGTTGCTGTGAAGCAGCGGAAACGTCGGGAACGTATACAACATAATATAAACGCTATGAAATAATTAAAATTAGTGTTTTTTTTTTCAATTCCTATATGTGTTAGTGTAAGATAGTTTAACTAAAATCAATAACGTCAAATCAGGTTGGACTATTTTTAATAGTGATTATATCGTGTTTGGTCGTTAGTTATTATTTTTTAAGCAAAAGTCTGGTATCCATTTTCATATCTCCGCGTCAAATTCAATGTTATTTGTAATGTGTATTTATTGAATGTGCTATCGCTATTAACTACTTGACATTGGCAAAATACCCGCTAAGTTATGAGTGAGGCCATATTCATATCCATTTCATTTCACCGCATTTCACTTCGTAAAGAAATAAGTTTTTTTTTAAATTAAATTGAGCTTGTAGTTATTAAGTTCATTCAATTTCGTTCATTCGATTTTCAGTTAACAACCTTTTTCTTGTCATAAACTGGTAACCCTCCAACTGTCATGCTACTGAATAAAATTAAAAGTCGAACTTGAATTAATTGTTAAGGTTAAGTTTGCTTAAAAAGGTACCTAATCCGATATAATACCATAAGGTTTGTAAAAACCGCTACTTTTACTAACTTTATGGTGTTGTATCGCTTTAGGTATTTTTTTAAGCAATCTTAATACATCGAGACATCCAATGCAGAATGCTAATATCGCAAAACACTAAATTACATCGTAAAGATGTCCAGGTTTTTCATAAAAAAATAAAAACAATTGACATTTTGAATTTCGCGCCCCGACCCTGAGCTTCCACCTTAAATATAAAAATTATTATTATCACGTTATTAGTATTAACAATATAACTTATTAAATAATAATAGTCGGAAGTAGCTAATAATATCGCACATTAGCGATATAAAATGCTTGTTGTATGTATAATGAGTTGTAATGTACTTATTCGAATAAATTATTATTTATATAATTGTTGTTATTTCTGAGTCACATTGTACTAAAGCAACGCTTGTATTGTGGGTACCTGTTGAGGCGTACTCAAAATTAATAAATCATTTTTTATGTTTCTAGGTAAGTTTATTATGCAATTATCTTAAAAAAGTATTGGTGTTGCACGTGAGAGAAGAGAGAGGGCTGGAGTTGCCAACTCTTAAAAATATATTTAATATTAATTATTTAGGAGTTGATCTTGGCAGGTGTCCGCAACCTTTCAAATAGTCCCATCCCAACCTCAATCCATAGTCCCAATTATTTTTCCATACTTCTGCAATAGTTCCTCCGCCTGCTGAGGTCAATTCGCTGTTTATGCTATCATTTTCAGCAGTAGACCCCAGCAGTTGGGTAACATAACATTAAAATTCTCAAAAAGGGCCTCTACGTGTTGGACTCATGTCTCATTACGGACATATTCGGATTCGACATTTCCAGAATTGCTTAACTTGATTTCAAACTCGAGAAAAGTTCGAATTCGTGATGGATTCGAGTGGAAGAGAATTGGGCCCGTGTTAAGTTTGATAGTCGAGATGTATGACAAAGAATAAGGAACAGTTAACACGTAAAACATATATTTTAGGACTAGACAAAATTTTACAAATCATTTAACAATCAACTAGACATGATGCTTAGCAACATTAGTCAGTAAAGAGTAGGAGAATTAAGTACCCTCGAGATACCCTACACGTGACCCTGGGTGGTGCCAACCAGGTGACAACTCTACTGGTGGTAGGCTTCGGCCGTGGCTAGTCACCACCCACTGAACAAAGCCATGTTGCCAAGCGGCCTAGCCGTGTTCCGCCATGATGTTCGGTGTTGCCATTCATGGATGGCGGGTCGGATCAGTTGCGCTGCATGTGCCTAGTGAATGTAGCGTCTCTATCTACTGCCGCCTTCCTACCTAGGCAAGTATGCTCCATCGTAGATCTCATCATCACTTTCTATCAGGTGAGATCGAGATCAAATACTTGCCTATAATGTAATAAAAAAAAAATATATGATAAACTCGATACTCTTTACAGCTGGACATAGTTTTTTTTATTTGTACGTGACAGCGTGCGTTTATATTCTTCACTTGAAGCGCACGCGCATAATGTGTGAATATTGGGGACGCCATTTTCATTTCTTCATGTCACATCCATTATTTTTATAATGTGTATTTATTGAATTTAATATTGCTATTAATTACTTGACACCGGCAAAATACCCGCTAAGTTGCGGGTGAGGCCGTATTAATATCCATTTTATTTCATCGCATTTCATTTCGTAAAGAAAGAAGAAGTGTGAATCTATACTACCTAATATTATAAATGTGAAAGTTTGGATGGATGGATGTTTGTTACTCTTTCACGCCCGAACGGCTGAACGGATCTGGATGAAATTTGGCACAGAGATAGATTATAGTCTGGAATAGCACATAGGCTACTTTTTATCCCGGTAAAATGTATGGTTGCCGTGGGATAGATGTTTTAATTTTTCATACTTTTTATCGCGGGTAACACCTCCGGGCGCAGCTAGTATTCTATACAATATACAAGTCTGTGGCTACACTCTATGTGTAATATTTCTTTTAGGGCATGGTCTATGGTTCTAGAGCAGTTCTAATCAGTATTTTTTTTTTTTATAGTCTATTTAGTATCCCTGTTCATTCGCCGAAGCTAATCGCGCGGCGGTAGGGGCCGGGGGGGAGGCGCCACCCTCCAATGTTATAAATTTTGTCTCTGCTGTACGGGGACGGACTTGACGTCTTGCCTGTACAATAATAATTCAACATTGTCACGTCACAAAGTTGAATTTCTTTTTTATCTAATTCAGCATTATTGTTTATAAATATATATGTTACGTGCTCCGAAAATTCTTATACTCGTTGCGCATTACAGGTTCGTATCGAAAATCGTCATTTGTTGTAAATGTCGTCTGCAGCGCCACCTATGTATCTTGTGACGATACTGAAGACGTCGCTACAAGATGAAGTGGTGCTATTCGATGCCAGTACCACCAGGTACCGCTAGGCATACCTACAATAAGTTTAAAGTAATGAAAATAATAAAATAAACTTCGCGTCTAAGTCCGGCCCACGTCGGTTGGAATGTCAAGTATTTAAATGAATCGGTAGTAGGGGCAGCCCCCTGCTCGCTGCCCGCCCCACGCCCCAGCCCCGCGCGATTGATACCGTCTCCTGAAACTTTCATTTCGCGACTGAAGCTGGATTACCTATGTAGGTACCTTCTGGGCCCCAAGTCTGCTAACACAATCGATTCATAATCGAACAGAAACCGCATAGTAACTGTCACTTTTGACAGATATCGTTTGGGATGTCTGTCAAAAGTGACAGTTACTATGCGGTTGCTGTTCGATTATGAATCGATTGTGTTAGCAGACTTGGGGCTGTACTGCTCAAAAATGTAACGGATCTTTTTAAAAAGAGCAACCATGGAGTTTCTCGCCGTTCTCGTCCATAGGAACGGCATTCCGAACGGGTGGTAAAGTTGTAGCTTAGCATTTTGTAACTGTTTTGACGATTCATAAGTACTGTACTTAATGGTCTACAAACACCCTCACACCAAAACATTATTCATAAAATAATTCGTCCAATATGGATATAAAAACATACATCATTATGTTGAACACAATAGAAGTGAGCAGTCAAGTTGTGCAAATAGAGAGGGGACACCAGCGCCACCTGCACGATAGAGGGGAGACATGTGACAATGATGATGTAGCGATGGGGCCCAAATTAAAAAAAAAACAATACCATAAACATACAATAAACTTTGCGGTTCCAAACTAAGCATCGCACATCAGAATTGGCAGTATGGATTGATTCATTCGCCTGTCCTACTGGACGAATTAAACTACTACTAAGCATCGCTTGTATTATGGGTACCGTACAACGGACTGGAGGCGACCCTAGTAAGTATAAAGGTACTAAAACCTCCACGAGTCGAGTACAAACCTTCGTGCTTATCACATAATGTTTATCTCTACCAGGATGATAACCCGGGCCCTCGGTACAGAAAGCAGGGTCACCACGAACCGTGTCATTTAAGAAAAACTACCAAAGTCGTTTTGAAGGCCATTTGGAAGGGAATGTCTAAATACGTACCCCCGAATTTATAGAATTATAACTTTATCAAACGTCATATAGTACTGCGCAAAGCAAAACTCTTGTTCGCAGTACTATATGAGGTTTGATAAAGTTATAAGACATCTATAAATTTGGGGGGTAGACTATAATGTATACGGTTAGCTTACGAATAATCTTGACGTGACTTGCTGTATAAGTATAGACAACTCGACTGGCTGAACAAAATATTCCCCCACAAAGGTTGGTATTGGCTTTTAATTTGTTGCATAGTTATTGCGGAGTTCACATCAAACGACGCCAAATGAAATTATTTCATAAACTGATGCCTTTGATCCCTGCACAGCGATGGAAAAAACATATAACAACGGAACTTTTTAATAATCATAGATTCCGTAGCTATTTTTTTTTCTCTCTGACATCACCACTAAGTCACCATAGATAAATTATGGACGTTCTAATACGTTCGGCTGTTTTAGTGTGGTACTCGTTTTAACTTAGATATGCACTAAATTGTTGAAGTATTTTTTTTTAATTTTGGTTCAGGGCCCTGCGTACTTCAGTAATGATGTTGGATGCTATAAGAATACAATATTTCTTATTTGTGTTATGGTATGTGCTTGACAATAGTTTATATTATCTTATGACACAGTAGCTAAGTCGTGTTAGGTAGGAACATTATATAAGGTATAACAAAAAATAGTGTAAAATATTTTAACCGATGAATGTATATGATGTATAAAATTATTAGGTGAATTATCTATGATTTATTTTTACACATGGCAATGCAGTAGTATACTAATAAGGTGTCATTTTTAAATGTGAATTTTAAGATGTATTTTGACTTTTTGGCGGGAAACTGAAAAGTCATGGCGTCAGTTATGTTTTAATTTCTAAAACTAGCGTACATGTGAGTGATATAAGTGGAATATTAACCATTATGGGTTCGGTAAAGTGCACGAGTGTATGTAATTGAAACAGAGTGACGAAACTTGGCTTTTCAGTTTCTCACAAAAAATCCATGAAAAATCTTTCAGTAAAGTATCCATCACTCTACTGATTGAGAGATGGGGGGTATTTTACTTGGGCCAAGCCTTTATGCCTGTGCATATGCTCAAAAACAGAAATAATTTATATTACTTGACACTGGCAAAATACCTACGGTGATGCCAAATTTAAAAATAAAATAAAAAAAGATGTATTTCTTTGGTAATGTTATTTGTGTTGCCTACTAATGTATATATTAAAATATTTTACACTATTATTGTTACACTTTATACAAATTATCCAGATGCTCCAATACACAGCTTACGGAACCCTAGAAATATCCAATATCGCGGTGGCGGCGCGGCAAAGCATACCGCGGGCCGCGGGGTTGCTACACACAAATATTATTTTGCTTATTATTTATTTACATGAATATTGTATTCGTGAACTGATGTATGATATTCGCCTGCATTACATGCTATATCAGAAATCTATACTTACTTATACTTATACTTATACTTATACTTATAATATTATAATATTATAAATGTGAAAGTTTGGATGGATGGATAGATGGATGGATGTTTGTTACTCTTTCACGCCCGAACGGCTGAACGGATCTGGATGAAATTTGGCACAGAGATAGATTATAGTCTGGAATAGCACATAGGCTACTTTTTATCCCGGTAAAATGTATGGTTCCCGTGTGATAGATGTTTTAATTTTTCATACTTTTTATCGCGGGTAACACCGCCGGGCGCTGCTAGTAAGAACTATAGGTATAGGGCACTTTAAGATTCAAATAATGACTATTGGTGTAATAATAATAGCAATAATACCAGCCATTTTTTTAATGTCCCACTGCTGGGCACGGGCCTCGAAGATGTCGCTTCAATGCTAATTATTTGATAAATTAAAAAGTACCTAAGTATGTTCAATAAGTGATCTATGGATTTGTATTTCATATTTTTAAGTAACTTTAACACAACTAGGACTTTTTTTTGACACGCCATTTTCATATCATCATGTCACATCCATTATTTTATTTATAATGTGTATTTATTGAATTTAATATTGCTATTAATTACTTGACACTGGCAAAATACCCGCTAAGTTGTGGGTGAGGCCGTATTCATATGCATATTATTTCATCGCATTTCATTTCGTAAAGAAAGAAGAACACAACTAGGAAGGATCATCCCCAATGATACTTGGCTTCCCCTCGAGGGGTATTGAGGCCGTAACAATATAAAATGGAAGGGAGACATTTTTTTTAATCATGATAGTAACTCTAGCGCATTTCAACCGACAACCATTATTTTATACCATTTCTAATAAATTTAATTTTAACGTTCGAATTAATTAATCTTGTTTTTTCTATCGCTAGCGAGCTCGTTCGCGGCTGGCAACACCGGTCGGGTAATTATTACATTCCGCGGCAAGTGGCATTCACTCGCGAAATTATGATTTGTTGGTTAACACACGGATGTACGAACGGCAAGGGATTGTGGATACGACAGTACAGAGAATCAGTGTGATTTTATATACTTACTTCATCATTTGCAGGTTTTTTTATGAATAATATACCTACCTATATTTAAGAACCTAGTTATTTGACTTATGTTTTTTATTGTAATTATATCTACTGCAAAACGAATGCCGTACCTACTTCAAAAATGGCGTCTTAACTCTTATATAGAGCTAATTACGTTATTTTTCCCTTTAGGGCACGTAATTTATAAATATCCGAGGCCTTAGTACGAGCTGCGTCAGGATCAAAGACATTCCATTAAGTATAATGGTCCTGACGGAAACGAGCAGCTTTAATAGTATATACTTGCAGAAATTTCCGATCTTTTTACTGACCAATCAAAATAGCGGTGGTATGAGAATCAGAATATTTTTTATTCACGTAGAGTGTAGACCATTAAGATATGAATCGTCAAAAGTTACAAAATATTAAGCTACAACTTTACCACCCGTTCGGAATGCCGTTCCTATGGAGAAGAACGGACGAGAAACTCCATGGTTGCTCTTTTTTTTAAAAATATCCTTTACACTTCTGAGCAATATACATTGTTACAGGTATGTGAGAACAATGTTGGAATTTATGGTAATAGGTATTAATGTCAGTAAAACATCGCGAATACCGCATCCATATAATTATGTTCCCACTTCATCATTGACTGCCTCCGCCATTTCCCGGTTAATACGGCGCCGCCATATTGTCCCGGTATGATTAATTATAATGTTGTTACCGGATTAATAACGGGCAAACTGTTTGCGACGCTTTTAACAAATAAATTATATCCAATTACGGTTTGGTTTGCCATGTTTTAACAATTCATATTCCTTATTTAGTATTTGAATCGTGTCTTTTTAATAGAAAACATTTCGTCTTTTTTTAGGTTGGTAATCGGCTACAAAATAGTGCAAAGTTTGCCAGTGTCTACTATTTTTTTATAGTTGTTATAAAATTATACTATTATATTACTGAACATTTACTGGACATTTTGAGAAAACTTGCCCAGTCAATTATATTATTTCAATTTAATTTCCTTCACTCGTGCACGTTTATGAACACACAGTGGTTAATATCCCGCTAATATTACACATTAATAATCAAAGAAATACACTTTATGGACAATAAATCAAAATAGACAACTTTACGGCTCAACTTTCCAAGGGAAATTCATTTCATCATCATCATCTTCATCAACATTATCATCAGGGATACTAATATTAAACAGCGATAAAAATATTTTAATGTGGCACTATTTTGTATCCGATTTCCAACCTAAAAAAAGACAATATGTTTTCTATTAAAAAGACACGATTGGATAATAATAATAATAGCAGTTCCATATTCAAATATTTACAAGAGTAATATACTACACGACACTCGACCATAGACAACATTTAATTGTTTTCTCCGCCGCGTGTTGCCACTCTAGCGACATGTTTTCACCCATGATTGGGGTGATTCGGCGGGGGCATGCGACAGGGGCCGGGGGGGAGTCGCGTGCCTACAATGGATGACAAATTGGCCGTTTACAAAGGAATAAGGTTTATTGGAGCCCGTTATGAGGGTACTTCGCGAGCTTGCGGAGTAGAAAAAACATGGGAGACATTTTTTATTAAAAGTACTTTTGCGGAGCGTACTTACGTATTTTTTTATAAATATCTTTTAGTGTTGGCAACTCTTAAGTGCAATCTAAAACGTAGTGATTATACTACACTCTTTGACTAAATCCATAATACCAGCCCTTTTTAATGTCCCACAGCTGGGCACGGGCCTCCCCTCAATTCGAGGGGGATTAGGCCATAGTCCATCACGCGGGCCCAGTGCGGGTTGGCGGACTTCACACATCTTTCTAGGGGTTCTCTTAGATATGCAGGTTTCCTCACGATGTTTTCCTTCACCGTTGTGTGTGGGTGCATAACAACACAACCCATAAAAGGCTATTTATAAACAACACAACCCTTAAAAGGGAAATTATAACTGTATTGTACTAAATAATGCTAATATCAAGATTCGAGAATCTCGATTTAGCAATTCAAAAAAATCTTTTCAAAATCGACTAAACGGATTTTTGAAATGAAATTTGGCAAAGATGTAATAACGAAATATTGTACTTAGCTATCGCCGCGCAACGAAACCATAGCGCGCGTCAATTTTCACACAGCGACATCTATCGGAGACCTGATGAGTTATCAACATTATTTAAATAAAACCTTTATTTTGTTATAAAATTGCAACAATTATGTAATATATCAATTGAATAGAACTACCAGTCTTGTTTTGCCAACTTTAATCACTTAGTTTTCAACATACTCGTAAACAATAGTTTTAAACAACAAATCTAATCTATTTATAATTTTAGCAAAGATGGCGGCTCTACAATCTTCGCTATGCTCTCCGTGATTCAGTAGGTACGACGGTAGCCTCATAATGAGATAGTTAGCTATGTTCACTACACTGAAGGAGCTATTAAACATTATTTTCATCCATATCACCTGATAATATAATACATTTTCAGAATCAGAATATTTTGTAAACCATTAAGTACAGTACTTATGAATCGTCAAAAGTTATAAAATGCTAAGCTACAACTTTACCACCCGTTCGGAATGCCGTGCCTATGGAGAAGAACGGGCGAGAAACTCCATGGTTGCTCTTTATAAAAAGATCTTTTAAATATTTGAGTAGAACAATGTTGGTTGTTAGCGCAGTTGGTAATGGCTCTGCTTTCTGTGCCGAGGTTCCCGGGATCGAATCCCGATAGAAACAATCTTTGTGTGATGAGCACGAATGTTTGTACCCGAGTCATGGCTGTTTAACATCTATATAAGTATTGTATACTGGGTTCGCCCCCAGTCCATTGAACGGTACCCATAAAACAAGCGTTGCTTAGTGCGGGACCGTATAGTTGGTGTGTTCGTCTGGGGATATTTATTTATACTCTACAAATCGGCCCTACTGTGCCGTTCGTCGTGGCCCTTACATACAGGGAACGCGGAGTGTTGTGTTTATAGATAAAATCAAAATATTCAACAATAAAAAGCAATAATGTTGCACCGAGGGCTGTCTGTTTCGACGATTAGCCCACTTAATATATGATCCGAGATATTAGCAAGTGGAATTTTAATCACTGACTCGACAACCCTAAGGGAGTCGGTTGACAACCATGGGGCGGTAGGGGTGGCACGGAATTATATTTAATTTTGGGTCAAAGTTTGATTATATGTAAGTACTAGCTGTTGCCCGCGACTTCGTCCGCGTGGTATTTAACAACGTCTCAACCGTTGGAAACAGCTTGCTCGCGTTCTGATCCCGCGGGACGCATTGCAGATTGTTGCTATCAAACTTTAAGCAGGCGCAGCGCTGCAACATTGGTTTTAATTTTTTTTCGAGAGATCCAATTTTTTTTTCTAAAATAAAAGTAGCCTAAGTTACTCCTTGTTACATCAGCTATCTGCCAGTGAAATTCCCGTCAAAATCGGTCCAGCCATTTCAGAGATTACCCGGAACAAACAGACAGACAGACAGACAGACAGACAGACGCACAGACAGACAGACGGACAGACAGACAGACAGACAGACAGACAGACAAAAATTGTAAAAAATGTTGTTTCGGTATAGGTAACGTGTATACATCCAAATGCACTTAGTAAAAAGCGGTTATTTTAATATTACAAACAGACACTCCAATTTTATTTATATGTATAGATTAAATGTAACCTTTGTAGGTTAAACAGTCGACCGATTGAAATGAAATTTGGCAAGTACCTGACGTACAAAATGGGCTGTTTAGCACACACATAATGTCCACTTACTTATATACAAGAGTTTTAGTAGCTAAGACACGATGGCGCGAAGTCAAATAAAAAGCAATGACTTTTAAACTAACCCTAAAAACTTTATTCGGTACACTGTTTAGCTCGTGTACTCCCTTGTCCTTATAAAATCTATACAAATAAATAAAATTGGAGTGTCTGTTTGTAATATTAAAATAACCGCTTTTTGCAAAGTGCATTTGGATGTATACACGGTACATAAAACATTTTTTTTTACAATTTAAACTGTCTGTCTGTTTGTTCCGGCTAATCTCTTAAATGGATGGACCGATTGTGACGGCACTCTCACTGTATATAGCTGATGTAACAAGGAGTAACTTAGGCTACTTTTATTTTAGACTAGCTATTACCCGCGACTTCGCTTTTCGTTAAATACCACGCGAACGAAGTCGCGGGTAACAGCTAGTTTTCAATAAACATTACTAGTGACAACCCTACTAACAAGTCAGGGGTGCTCACAGCATCAAAAAGCGCATCATCCGATTGTGGACGGTCGCTCTTTCAATTTTGCACACTTTTTGTCATTCCGGGCCCCGACTGTTGAGGATTCATTATATCCGGATGGGGGGCCGGGGCCCGGGGGTCACGGGCTCTGGGGGTCAGGGGGCCAGGGGGGGTTTAATATGTTGTCTCTCTTTTTGATAATGTAGGGTGAAGGTGCTCGTTGACTTTCATGATTGTATAGAGATTTATTGTTTGCTTTATTAACGAACTAGCTGTTGCCCGCGACTTCGTCCGCGTGGTATTTAACAAAGACAACCGTTGACAACAGCCTGCTCGCCCATTCTGAGCCCGCGGGACGCATTGCAGGTTGTTGCTATCAAACTTAATCAGGCGCTGCGCTGCAACATTGGTTTTAATTTTTTTTCGTGAGATCCTTATTTTTTTCTAAAATAAAAGTAGCCTAAGTTACTCCTCGTTACATCAGCTATCTGCCAGTGAAAGTCCCGTCAAAATCGGTCCAGCCATTTCAGAGATTAGCCGGAACAAACAGACAGACAGACAGACAGACAGACAGACAGACAGACGGACAGACCGACAGACAGACAGACAGACAGACAGACAAAAATTTAGAAAAAAATTGTTTCGGTATAGGTAACGTGTATACATCCAAATGAACTTAGTAAAAAGCGGTTATTTTAATATTACAAACAGACACTCCAATTTTATTTATATGTATAGATAATCCCATCCCACTAATATTATAAATGTGAAAGTTTGGATGGATGTTTGTTACTCAATCACGCCAGAAAGGCTCAACGGATCTGGATGAAATTTGGCACAGAGATAGGTTATAATCTGGAACATCACATAGGCTACTTTTTATCCCGGTAAAATGTATGGTTCTCGTGGTAGAGATTTGTTTTAATTTTTCATACTTTTTAATCGCTGGTAACACCGCGGGGCGCAGCTAGTATGTTTTATAACAATAATATGTGTCCGCTACTCTTCCAATAACCCCATCTTATGTCCTTCCAAACCTTAATCCATAGTCCCAATAATCTTTACATATTCCGCAAGCCTTCCAAAGGCCTACGGTATAGGCCTACGGGGGCACTTACAAATTGTCATTACATTTTTTTTTTTTTTGTTTATGCTCTGTTTTTTTTGTGTAAAATATATCAAATTTTATACGATTTATGTAATTTACATAAAGTGTATAAAATTTGGCCCATGCGGTAGCGTGCCCAAGATGCTGGCCGCATTTCCTCGCTGAGCAGCCAAAGCTACTCGCTGAGCGAGGAAATGCCCGTGAAATATCAAATAATTTGATATTCTTTTTTTAGGTACATAACCTTTATAGCCTACCAATAGACCCCTTGAAATATTTTACACAAAAAAACATAGCATAAACAAAAAAAAAAAGAAAGGTATACCTCCGAAAGTTACTTCCTAGGTGAGTGTTCTACCAATGGCTATTAATAATAATACCAGCCCTTTTAGTGTCCCACTGCTGGGCACGGGCCTCCCCTCAATGCGACGGGGATTAGGCCCTAGTCCACCACGCTGGCCCAGCGCGGGTTGGCGGACTTCACACGGCTTTCGAGGGGTTCTCGCAGACATGCAGGTTTCCTCACGAAGTTTTCCTTCACCGTTTAGCAAGTGATAATCGTGGTTGAAAATGAGATTCGCACGTGAAACGCAGAAATGTCAGAAGCCGGGGCTTGAAGCTGCAACACTCGTTTCCATAGTGAGTGTTCTACCAATGGCTATCACAGATTTAGAGTAGTTGGTAAAGATAGATAGTGTCCACACCCCAGTGCCAGTGTTGCCTATAATGTAATAAAAAAAAAAACACTATTACGCCATGAATCTAATAGCATAGGCAGACAGATAAATCAATGCGATATTAAAAGCTATTGGATTTTTTAGAACGTATACGCCTTGTCGCCGTCGAAAACTTACTTTCTATATATATATATATATATATACATAGCTGTTACCCGCGACTTCGTCCGCGTGGTATTTAACAAAGACAATGCCGTTGGCAATAGCCTGATGCGCGTTCTGAGCCGACGGGACGCATTGCAGGTTGTTGCTATCAAACTTAATCAGGCGCAGCGCTGCAACATTGGTTTTTATTTTTTTTCGTGAGACCCTATGTTTTTTTCTAAAATAAAAGTAGCCTAAGTTACTCCTTGTTACATCAGCTATCTGCCAGTGAAAGTCCCGTCAAAATCGGTCCAGCCATTGCAGAGATTACCCGGAACAAACAGACAGACAGACAGACAGACAGACAGACAGACAGACAGACGGACAGACAGACAAAAATTGTAAAAAAAAATGTTTAGGTATAGGTAACGTGTATACATCCAAATGCACTTAGTAAAAAGCGGTTATTTAAATATTACAAACAGACACTCCAATTTATATGTATACATATATATAAGGTGTAAAAATAATGGTGTACAATATTTGAACAAGCCCAACAGTAAGTCATAAAGATTCCCAAAGAAATACACAAAATTATTAGTAATTTAAAAAATGACACCCCGTGCTGAGCGCACAGCGAAACGCACAATCATTTTATACATCAACATGATCCATATAACTTATTGATACACTAGCTGTTGCCCGCGACTTCGTCCGCGTGATATTTAACAATCAGCCCGCGGGACGCATTGCAGGTTGTTGCTATCAAACTTAATCAGGCGCTGCGCTGCAACATTGGTTTTAATTTTTTTTCGTGAGATCCTATTTTTTTTCTAGAATAAAGTAGCCTAAGTTACTCCTTGTTACATCAGCTATCTGCCAGTGAAAGTCCCGTCAAAATCGGTCCAGCCATTTCAGAGATTAGCCGGAACAAACAGACAGACAGACAGACAGACAGACAGACAGACAGACGGACAGACAGACAGACAGACAGACAGACAGACAAAAATTGTAAAAAATGTTGTTTCGGTATAGGTAACGTGTATACATCCAAATGCACTTAGTAAAAAGCAGTTATTTTAATATTACAAACAGACACTCCAATTTTATTTATATGTAGGGTAGACTGGGTACGTTTGTGACAGTTTTCATTTGAGGGCCAACAATTTTGTTAGTGTGGCAGTTAGCTATACAAAAGATTTTAGTTATTGTGAAGAGTACATTTGCCTACGTATAAATACTAAACTTGTACTTCTAAGTATTATGGTTAACCTACAGGAGCAGGTTAGAAAAAAAAGAGAAAATGTCACAACCGACCACACCCCAGGGGCGGTTGTGACAGTACTTGGGGTCGGTAGTGACAGGTTCAAAAATACACGAAATAGTTCAACAATCACTTTTATTGCACGAAATATCCATTCTTCTACGTTTGTTACACAAGAACATTTAATATTATACTCATACTTTAATCAGTCTTAAATTACAATCAGTCCAAAAAGCTAACTTAATTTTTTTTGAGGTAACAATTGTCAAAATAAAAACTAAACCACTAATAAATGCTATATCACTTCTACAACTTCAATCAACTTCTATAAAAATATGAAACATTAATGTAAGTATCAACATACAAAATAAAAACAATAGAAGAAATTTTCATTTTAAATTTTAAATCTGAACAAAAACATATTTGACGATCTAGTCAGAGTCATCACAATTATGACATATATAATGGCGACTACCATCTGTGCACTCTAAGTGGGACCAGAGATCACATTTTCCTTGGCACTTTATCCATTTTTCGCCAGGCCTACTGTCAGAATATGCGCCTACACACACCAGACAAAAATACTCTTCTTCATCTGATGACGGTGGTGATGTATTCCGTTTCTTCGCTTTGTTTCTTCCTTTTCCTTTATTTTTTCCTTTTAGTTCGTTAAGATTTTTCTTCACCTGTTTAGCCTTCAAACGTTTTTCTCTTTCTTCATATTCTTGCCTTACTGCCTCTTTTTCAGGCGTATATTCTTCTTATACTTCTATATAAGCTTCTTCATATTTTCCTATGTCACATTGGCCTCTTTCCGTCTTCCTCAAACGTTTTCTTGGCATCTAAAAGCCAAAAAAAGGAATTTTAATTTTGTCACAACGGTACCCAAAAAATATGTCACAACCGTACCCAAAGCATTCATTCGCAAAAAAACGATTACTATGGCAATATAAAATAATGTACGTACAAAGTAAGCACTGCTATTTAACCACTAAAGTTTAACTAATAATGAAAAAGAACACTCATTACGGTATCTGTACACATATAACAACAATAATTAAAAGACATTGAATAAAAATACTTACTTTTGAGTGTTAAAAAGTAATGAGGACCTCTGTTAACCCCAACGCCGCGCGTTGACTAACGCAATACTGAGAAACACGTTCAGACACGCATGGCGCTCCTTGCCCCCCGTACACCCTCCCCGGTATTCCTTATAGTTTCGCTAATATTGCGATTGTCACAACCGTACCCTGGCACAACCGTACCCAGTCTACCCTATAGATAATATAGGTAGTACTGCGCACAAGAATTTTACTTTGCGCAGTACTATTTGACGTTTGATAAAGTTATAAAACGGCTAGGTATAAATTCGGGGGTAATTTTGTTAAACCTTATACAGTATATCAAAGAACACTATTTTTTTTTTTCGAGAAAAAAAAATAGACAACTTCACGATTCAACATCCCGCCAAAAAGTCTATATTCTCTGCTCCATAGTTTATGGATATGTTATCTTACTCTTTGCAATGTGCCACATCCTTTCCATCTTAGTTCCGTGGGCTCACGAGTATTGGACACCGATTATGATATTAAATTGTTTCACGAGGCGGGGCGGGCGCGCGGGCCGCGGGGCGGGCGGCGGCGGCGTGGGGCGGACTCCGAGATGCCTTCATAATGAATTTAATACATTCATTAGTGATGCCCAAACTCTATGGTCTGACTTAGAGTATTCGCAAGATCAAGACCGAATCGCAAGAATCTCGCAGAGTTTTAGAGGACACAATTCGAGACTCTTGCGCTTTTGTGCGTTGGTCTTGCATTAGCGCAAGATGCTTTGGGCAACACTAACCGCAATATATAAATAACTAGCTGTCCCGGCGAGCTTCGTACCGCCTCAGAATCAAATATATGAGAAAATTAACTTATTGGTATTCTATGAAAAATGTAAACAAATCTATCCCACGGGAACCATACATTTTACCGGGATAATCTATGTAAGGATAGCCTATGTGCTATTCTAGACTATAATCTATCTCTGTGCCAAATTTCATCCAGATCCGTTTAGCCGTTTTGGCGTGAAAGAGTAACAAACATCCATCCATCCATCCATCTATCCATCCATCCAAACTTTCACATTTATAATATTAGTATAGAATATAGATTAGTATATTAGATAACTTGTTAAAAACAAGTAATGAAAAAAATATCTATCTAACGGAAGACTTGGTGAGAAATGCGAGATAATTGTGTGTGTCTGTAGTCACGGGGGCCCCAACTAATTCACACTCTATCAGTGTTGTCAGATGTGATTTTCTATTTCTACCCAAATTTGAAATTATTTTTCTCCAAAATGATACAATTTGCTTGAGTTTTACCCAAAGGCAAAAAGTTGATAATATCGGTAATTTTTTCTTATTTTATTCCTTGAAAGACTGTTCTAATTTACAAACTGAAACAGCAGAATGAGCTTTTTTTTTTTTTTACACGTTACGTATCCCCACTGCATGTGTTTGACGGGTATGACATACCATAGAGAGAAAAAGCAGAGTGAAAAGAATGAAAACTAAAAAGTACCCAAAATTCTCCATGGTATTTTTTTTTTCTCCAAATTTTTCTCCAAGAATTTCATTTGTCCAAAATTTCTCCAGCGCCAAAATTTTTACCCAGAATTGCGAAAAAAATACCCAATCTGGCAACACTGCACTCTATGGATCCTGGAGACCCCAAGATGGGTCATGTAATCGGCGCCTCTTCCAGCAATTGGTCTGTTGGAGCTAGAGATCTAAATGTAGGTATTTAAAAAAGGTATTTGCCTTACATTAATTCGACATTAAACCCACATGACCAGTGGCACGTCAAGTGCGTGCTAACCGTATACTTTATAGTCTACCGTATTTAGACATTTTGTATGGAGAATAGAAGAGCGCCTCTAGCGGACGGTATTCAAAACTTTCAATTCTCCATTCAAAATGTCTAAATACGGTAGACTATAAAGTATACGGTTAGCTTACGAATAATCTAGCACTTGACGTGCAGTTCCATACAACGATAACAATATAAATGACTTGCCCAGTATATAGGTACGGCGATATTAAACAAATATTATATCTTAATAGGTACCTACTTCCAGTCCTACCCTGCCTCAATCAAAGGCTTTCACCGACCGCAAATCACTGCGAGAACCACACCCTCTAAATCTGGGCACGCCCCATCCCACGCATGCGCCGCACCAGCCAATCCTAGCACCAAAAACCCACCCCACTCCAGCCGTTTACACTCACCACTCACCCCCAATTGACCGCCAACTAATGTCATTTTTTGAATGCTAAATCGAACGCGCCGCGCTCCGCCCTAAAGACGATTTTAAAATTGATACCCCCCTTTTTAAATCATAAACCACAGGCAATATTGCATCAGAGGTCATACGAGACGGTCGTGTTACAAGTAACTTCATAATTAACTCAGTCAATTAACTGTGAGTCCAAATAATAATCAAAAACTAGACGGTGCAACGTGTCTGTGTGGATAAAAATGCAAAAACTCAAATCTTACAAAGTGCATTGATAATTTAAAATAAAAAAACAACAACAATGATGGATCAAAGACAAAACACGAATTTGTATCCTACCAACCTAACGGATTTGCTAGCTGTGTCGGTGTCGGCGTACCAGCAGAACGTCGACAGACTGTCGGCATTATCCGACGGCGAAGATAAGTACAACACCGAAAGTTACGCCGACAACGGGGAGCGTTTCGCCGAAAATGCCGACAGGTCGTCATCACCGTCGACATTGGATGACGGTGACAGCCAATCAGCTTTTGGTGTGGACTTGACGGGGAAAGGAACGAATTTAGCGGGAAAATCGTTTACGATCGCCGCCATTTTGGGTTTGACGGGTGATGATGATGTGATGAACTTAAGCGTACAGGAGCGGCTGCAGAGCCAGAGGCAGCTGAACTATTTATACGCTGGCCACGAGGTGCAGAGACTCAATGATGGGTTCTGCAGGAGTATGGTTGGAGTTCCGACGGGAATGAGGCAAGGTTGGTGCCTAGTAGTAGATTTTAATTAACTAAGTCCTATGAAATATCTAATTACCTTACCATATATACAATAATTTCAAAGAAAATAACTTAAATATTTACAAAGTAATATAAATTAAAAAGGGTATAGAAAAGCTACTTAATGTATACAAAAGTGTAAAAAATTTGGCCCATGCGGTAGCGTGGCCAAGATGCTGGCCGCATTTCCTCGCTGAATAGCCAAAGCTACTCGCTGAGCGAGGAAACGCCCAGACCTTGGGTCGCCGGTTGTGTCGACCACCTTTAACTTATCTATACTTAACAATAATTGATAGAACTATGCAATAGTCAAAGTCAAAGTCAAAACATTTATTTCGTATAGGCCTACGGGGGCACTTACAAATTGTCATTACATTTTTTTTTTCTTAAGTCTACAACCGGATCGGTACGCGACCTCAACTGAGAAAATCCGGCAAGAAACTCAGCGGGCTTGTCTTTTTTTTTGAAATTCATTATTTTTACAAAATACTATACTTGGTGGACATCCATTGTTAACAAATGGGGGAAGAGGAACCCACCACTGACCCTCGGCTTGTCAACTTTTCCAATTATAAAGTACATAATGATGATGTTGATGACGATGGTGATGACGATGGTGATGATGAAATGGATCCTCTACCCCTCTCAGTAAAGCTATATACTTCACTGAATATTGACAGGACATCTTGCGAGAACTTGAAAAGCAGTGGAGTAGCATAGGTCATTAGCGCCCGGTGCGGATTTCAAATTTGCCGCCCTCTTATTTTTTCTATTCATTATGAAAATGTTGGGCATGGTAACGACAAAAAAATGCCAAAAAAACACTGAAATATTTTTTTTTTTACATTTTTTTTTTCTATGTCCGCCACCTGTGAAATGCCACCCAAGGCAAAGTACCGCCCGGTGCGGACCGCACCCTCTCTCTCTCTCCCTCTCCCTTCCAAAAAACATATTTTTTGGAAATAAAACAAATATGACAATAACACAGTTCAAGTTCCCGCCAAAAAGTCTCACTACGTTATTTTTTTTAAAATTGGCATCCCCATAGGTATTTTGCCAGTGTCAAGTAATATAAATTATTTTTGTTTTGGCCTGAGCATATGCACAGGCCCAAAGGCTAGGCCCAAGTAAAATACCCCCCCATCCCTCAATCAGTAAAGTGATGGATACTTTACCGAAAGATTTTTCATGGATTTTTTGTGAGAAACTGAAAAGCCACGTTTCGTCACTCTGTTTCAATTACCTACACTTGTGCACTTTACCGAACCCATAATGGTTAATATTCCACTTATATCACTCCCTATAACTCGCAGGAACACTAGTTTTAGAAATTAAAACATAACTGACGCCATGACTTTTCAGTTTCCCGCCAAAAAGTCCCCACACTACGTTCATTATTTGCAAAAAAAAAAAAAAGGATCATCGCGCGCTCACGTTGTCATGGGGTGCAGTGTCCACAGACTATTAAACGAAGAGTTTAATGTCACGACACATTTAATTAGCAATTAGGAAGTGAAATCCTTTCAACGTAGGGAGGATTAGCACATAATCCACCTGTCCGAGAAGATTATATGAATGCAGGTGGCCAGTGCCTGGGGAGAGTTAAATCGTAAAGAGGACAGTATAAGTTGTGTTTAGGACACAAACGAACATTGTTAATCCACTTGGTGGTGGGGATTTGTTGAGTGCATTTTGAAATCAGCCAAATTTTAATTTAAATTGTAGTAAATAAAACTTTTTTTAAGGATTTTATCGCCTTTATTTTATGTTTTTATGTTCCCGACGTTTCGGCTTTTGATAAGTAATGTGTAATATTAGATTAGTGCGATATTAAAGTATTGTGTGTGAAGGGAATTTAACTAAAACTCCATCTCTTGACGTTTCGTGCTCCCTAAGATGTGCGTAAAATGTACAGTAAACTATCCACAGTTTTACTGATAGGGGTAGGGGATTCATTACATCGTTGTCATCATCAAAACCAACATCATTCTTATTATCACGGCACATTATGGTATTTAAAATAACGGAGAAATAGTTTACTTGACACTGGCAAAAATGGCACTATGTTGTAGACAATTTCCAACATAAAAAAAGAAGAAGAAGAAGTAATAATAAAAAATATAAGTAGACAATTAAGCTATTGTTAGTCTTACGAAGCTGACTTGGGTCAGCCTATCGGTCAACCTATATCTTAGACATAAAACGCCCAAGCTAACGGCGAGTCAAAAGACAGATACCAAAAGGGAATAATTCTTATTTTTTGAAGTTGGCAATAGGCTACAAAATGGAGGCATTTTTGCCAGTGTCGAGTATTTACTGATTATTATTATAAAATAGTAGTACGTAGATGATGATGATGGGGAATCCTTCAGAAAAAAAATTGAAAATCGTCAATATAGAGCAGCACTTCAGTCATGATTGGGGGGGGGGGGGGGAGCTCAATAGCTCCCAGTACCCTCGTTCCCTGTATCCAGCCCTGAAACTGATGGCGGAATCTTCCATAAGGACACTTGTTAAAGATTATTAGTAAGAACTATGTAATGCGATCTTTGCGCCTGCGCATCCGAGCTAAGTTGCGACGATAATAAGTCTTCTCCCGTCCTCAGATAGTCCTCGGCCGGAGATGAGGCCGCAGGTAGGCCAGATGAAGAGCTCCCGCCATCCCATCACCTGTTCCAATGGGTAAGGCCATGCTTTTTACCTCCAGGTTGGCAATAGCCAGCACTAGATCTGTGCCTGGTGCGCTACGGTTGGATCTAGCTGGTAATAGACCTGGTCCCCAAGTCTGCTAACACAATCGATTCATAATCGAACAGCAACCGCAAAGTAACTGTCACTTTTGACATATATTGTATGGGATGTTAGCAGACTTGGGGCCCTGAATAGGGTTGCCCAAAGTCTTGATCTTGGGCTAAGACCAAGGCCAATACCCAAGAAGTTCGCAAAGTGTTTTGCTATACAATAATAATAAATAACAATACCAGCCCTTTTTTAAATGTCTCACTGTTGGGCACGGGCCTCTCCTCAATGCGAGGGGGATTAGGCCATAGTCCACCACGCTGGGCCAGTGCGGGTTGGCGGACTTCACACATCTTTCGAAGGGTTCTCTCAGATATGGAGGTTTCCTCGCGATGTTGTCCTTCACCGTTTAGCAAGTAATAATCGTGGTTGATAATGAGATTCGCACGTGAAACGCAGAAATCCCAGAGGAGCGAGCCGGGGTTTGAACCTGCAATCCTCGTTAACGAGGCAAGCATTCTATCAACTTGGCTATCACTGCGTAAATATATAACGTATAAATATATATAAAGAAACAATCAAATGCACAAAAGAATCTCAGGTTCTGATAAGTGCACACTAACTAACCTTACTGCATCGTCTTGCTTATCTTCAAATTTAGGGTTCACTACAAAATGACTCTAAAAATCCAAGGTACCCTTGGAGACTGAATCTTAAAAGACCCTTGTACCCAGCAGCTCGGGTCGGAGTAAACGGATACGCACGATATTCACTCCTGAGCAGCTGGAGAGGCTGGAGGCGGAGTTCGAGCGGCAGCAGTACATGGTGGGCCCGGAGCGGCTGTACCTTGCGCACGCGCTGCAGCTCACCGAGGCGCAGGTAATGCATCATGAGCATAGACACTCGATTACTCTGACATTGCCAAACTCTAACAGATACCACATCAACACATCTTCTGCCCACAGGTGCGTTGTCGCACCCAGCAGTCGTCCGTTGTCCCCCCCCCCCCCCCTCACTGGCAACAGCCCAAGCCGAGGTCGTGCCTCCTGAGGCGCCCTTGGGCTAGTTGCCCCCCTACCCTTCTCGCTGGAGCGCCTCTAGCGCCCGTCCTCTCGTCCGGTGAAGCTGTAAAGGTCATCTGCGACCAACAGCAGTTATCAATTGGAAAAAAAAAAAAAATCTTATTGTACTGCATATCAGCCCTGTGGCCAAAAAACTAATTGACATTTTTGTTCAGGTGAAGGTTTGGTTTCAAAACCGTCGCATAAAATGGCGGAAGCATCACCTGGAAGTGACGCAACAGCGCTTGGCCGTCCTCCAGCGACACGTGCCACACGACAGGGACGACGATATATAGGCCGCCGTAGAGAGAGCGGGACAGTTGTATTTGTGTTACCACCCCCGTGAGCTATTGCGAATGCGATGGGGTATATACATTTCTGTGCGTGTGACGGTGATAGAAACAATAGTGAACAGTGCAAAGACTAATGAAATAGCGTGAGTGATATGACGTTTCGAGTGATAAAGACGGAGATATTGAAGTGTTGTGGAATGAGAGAGATGGATATACGCGTTGAAAAAAATCCATAAAAACGTCACAATTTTCGTTTATGAATTATTAATTATCTGGTAATTTTGACTTAACTACAATTGAAAATATACAGGCTAGCTAAATACTCATAGGACTCTGGAGAACTATTGTGATGAAAACTCAAACTGCGTTAGTAGATTTTTTTTAATAATTTCCCTAGCCCGGGATTGAACCTTAGGATTTTGAAAAAAAAACAACAACTGTATATTGTTCCATCCGTTGGTATCGTTAATAAGGATCAAGTTCTGTGAAGTAATGACACAAGACGAACTTATAGCAAATGCTTTTTTTAACCTACTCCAAAAAAGGAGGTTCTCAGTTCAGATGTATTTTTTTTGTTATGTATTGATTTCTTATATTCACGCGAATACTACACATTGAAATAAAACGATTTTTTCAGATTTTATCGCATTTATTTTATGTTTTTACGTTCCCGACGGTTCGGCTGCTTTACAGCGACCATAGCAACGGGAGGACTGAGGTGGTTGACGTCCTAGTGTCATAGTTTGAACCGGGGTACCCTCATATTTAGTTGTTGCTTGCGGTCCGATCTACGCAGAAAGTGCTCACAGTGTCTTGAGGTCTTGCAATGGTGCGCTTGGTTTTGGATTTAATTATATTGGATGGCGGGTCAGATCAGCTGCGCTGCATGTGCCTAGTGAATGTAGCGTCTCGATCTACTGCCGCCTTCCTACCTAGGCAAGTATGCTCCATCGTAGATCTCATCGTCACTTACCATCAGGTGAGATCGAGATCAAATACTTGCATATAATGTAATAAAAAAAATAATTAAAAAAAAATAATTACTGGATCCCAAGTCGGTGGTAGCACCAAGCTAAAAATAAACGCGATAAAATCCGTAATATTAGTTTTATTTTAATGTGTAATATTCGCGTAAATATATGACATCAATTCTTGACGTACCTTAGTGCCTATGTGAGTACCAGTACCTCAAGTGCGAGATTATTCATAAGCTAACCGTATACTTTATAGTCTACCGTATTTAGACATTTTGTGTGGCAAATTGAAAGTTATAAATAACGTCCGCTAGAGGCGCTTTTCAATATAACACATATATAATAACTAGCTGCGCCCTGCGGTGTTACCCGCGCAAAAAATCATGTCGATCCTTTTCGCTATGAAAAATTAAAACAGATCTATCCCACGAGAACCATACATTTTACCGGAATAAAATGTGCCTATGTGCTGTTCCAGACTGTAATCTATCTCTGTGCCAAATTTCATTAAGATCCGTTCAGCCGTTCTGGAGTGATTGAGTAACAAACATCCATCCATCCATCCATCCAAACTTTCACATTTATAATATTAAGTAGATTAGTAGATAGATAGTAGATAGAACTAGCCCCTCAACATTGCAATGCTTGAAGAAGGCCGCTATGTCATAAGTACTAACACTAATGTAAGACCAATGAACACATAGTTTGCAATAAATGTTTAAGTTTGAGTTTATAGATTAGTATAGATATTCCATACAAAATGTCTGAAAACGGTATACTATAAAGTATTCAGTTAGCTCGCACTCGATGTAAGTATTTGTGTGCACCAGAATGTTGTTAAGTTGTTTAACAATAGGCAATTAGACCCGGCGTGAATTTGACCTAATTAGAATAATAATTACCTATTTATCACCTGTACCGCAAGCACGAGCCTTTGCGTACCGCACGTGAGTGTCGTCCATCCCTCTCGCACCACAGATTGTAGAAATAAGTATGACGGTGACGGCATGTTTTCTCGATGACGTTACGACTACATTAGTAGTACCTGCTCACTTTACAGGGGCCCAATTCTGCTATAAATAAAATTACTTACAATTCCCATTCCAGTGACATTCTATTGTGGTTCCATTATGACCGTGAAAGTTCTATAGCAGTTGAATGGCTGGTCAGTGGAAAGCCGCTGGTCTTAAAAAACTAGTGGACTACCAAATGTTTAAAATCATTCAATCGACACGCTATCGACACTCCACTGAGACGTTTTTTAATTAGCAGAATTGAGCACCAGTTCATTGGCAGCTATTGTGCTGTAAAGTTGCTGTTCCACCGGCCATACGAGGCGTAGCGAGGCAAGCATTCAAATTGTATAGAACCCTTATGGCAACATGTTGTCTCTGCTAGCGTATCTTCGTTGGTAATGGTAGCAAGGATTTGCGGCCGCAAGGATCGCCTCGCCTCGCCTCGCCGGTGGAAAACCCCCTTAATGTTGCGCTCGTGATTGGTCAATCAACATAATTTAGTACAGAAGTAACGTCGTTTCAGAACAATTACTGGGTCCCAAGCCAAGCAACTTGGCTATATATCATCTACTGACTAAAATTTTACAAAATTATATAAGTATAGTCCTGAACGAATTTCGGTCACTCAATCTCATAGTCCGATAGGACGGCAATCCAACACGACCGGAGAGTGATCAGGGCCCCAAGTCTGCTAACACAATCGATTCATAATCGAACAGCAACCGCATAGTAACTGTCACTTTTGACAGAAATTGTATGGGATAACTGTCAAAAGTGACAGTTACTATGCGGTTGCTGTTCGATTATGAATCGATTGTGTTAGCAGGCTTGGGGCCCTGGCGCAGGACCGAGGCTGTAGTGATCACATAAAATTTCACGATCCATAAGTACTGTACTTAATGGTTTACATGAATAAAAAATATTCTGATTCTGAATTTAAATCCCAATTTTATAGAGACCCAAGTTTCCAGAGCAAAAGTACTTTGTAATACCATTGTAAATTGATTGAGACGTCTATACATTTGGGCGGTCAAGAAACACAAACAATAAAATAATTATTGATTCATAAACAATACATTTTTTTTTACGAGTACCTTAAAAATATTGTTAAATTCTATATTTAGTCTGTCGACCTTATGTTATCCAATGTCAACAACTTTTTCATTGAGTTCCAAAAATATTAAATGATAAATTATTGTAAGCTGTGTATTATAATAAATGATTGTCAAATGATACATTATTAATATGAATTAAATTAAAGTACCTAGTAATTATTAATAAAGATCCTTTTAAATATACCGCATTGAGGAATTCATTTTATTTTGTTTTTGTTCGTGTTTTGACATAAATTTTATGAGCCATTCGCAAGTACGCGAAGGTGTAAAGATAAGTCCACTAGCTAACGTCCAATAACCAGTTGATAATAAAGCAATATTATCGATAACAGTACTGACGCACATACATTTAAGATGTCTTTGGCGTTATCGGTCATTCAGGTGATTAATGGTTAATATTCCACTTATATCACTCACTATAACTCGCAGGAACACTAGTTTTAGAAATTAAATCGTAACGGACGCCATGACTTTCAGTTTTTCTTTTTTTTTTTTTTAATTTGGCATCACCATAGGTATTTTGCCAGTGTCAAGTAATATAAATTATTTATGTTTTTGAATATATGCACAAGCCCAAAGGCTTGGCCCAAGTAAAATACCCCCCATCCCTCAATCAGTAAAGTGATGGATACTTTACTGAAAGATTTTTCATGGATTTTTTGTGAGAAACTGAAAAGCCAAGTTTCGTCACTCTGTTTCAATTACCTACACTTGTACACTCTACCGAACCCATAATGGTTAATATTCCACTTATATCACTCACTATAACTCGCAGGAACACTGGTTTTAGAAATTTAAACATAACTGACGCCATGACTTTTCAGTTTCCCACCAAAATGTCCATTAGTCACCGTTTTTTTTTCTTTCTTTTTTGGCATCACACCTTCGTGTATATTGCCAGTGTCATGTTTAAAGGTAGGGAATCGGAATTTAGAATTTGGAAATGGGAATGTTGTCATTAATCAGAGTTGTCATTTTGTTGGTTCCGTTTTTTGTTCCACGAATAGGTGCAGGTTCAAGGTTTAGTATAACCCTTTCTGAATCAGTCTGTAGATTAAACACGTATTTATCGTTCGCGTGACAGAGTACCGTGACTTTTAACTCTATTAATATATAATTACCTTCATGATAAAATGTGCGACGTGCATAAACACAACATTTTTATCTTTTTTTTTTTACCGATCTAACGCGAAGTTCCCAACTAAATACTTTTACATACGATCATCATTTAGGGCAATTTTTTATAATGGGACTAGGCCCACCACGCGCTCCCACCACTGCTACTCCTGTAAGCCAGGATCTACAGTAGTGTCCCATGATGACACCGAGGTGTGACCCTCGGCGAGTCCCGGGATAAAGTTGATTGTCTTGGAACCCGCAAGAATTTAATCGAAAGATAAAAATAGGAGGAGTTCGAAGAAAATTATCCACTTCCCTCCATTTCAAAGCGGGAGACAAAAAAGATCATCATTTAGGGCTAACTACATCATCATTGATGTATGTCATAGATCTGTGACGTCTTATTAAATGAAAAATAAACATACATAGCTGTGGATTTTTTTTTTTATTACATTATAAGCAAGTATTTCATCTCGATCTCACCTGATGGTAAGTGACGATGAGATCTACGATGGAGCATACTTGCCTAGGTAGGAAGGCGGCAGTAGATAAGACGCTACATTCACTAGGCACATGCAGCGCAGCTGATCTGACCCGCCATCCATGAATGGCAACACCGAACATCATGCCGGAACACGGCTAGGCCGCTTGGCGACATGGCTTTGTTCAGTGGGTGGTGACTAACCACGGCCGAAGCCTACCACCAGTAGAGTTGTCACCTGGTTGGCACCACCCAGGGTCACGTGTAGGGTATCTCGAGGGTACTTAATTCTCCTACGGACGAAGGTGACTCGACCCCAAAATATTTATATTCGTGTGGAAATTATTTATACGACACTGAAGGCAAATCTGATATGTTTAAAATGTTGTCTATTTGTCTGTTCATACATCACCATGTACCATACAATATCTGTCAAAAGTGACGGTTACTATGCGGTTGCTGTTCGATTATGAATCGATTGTGTTAGCAGACTTGGGGCCCTGGTTAATTATTGGACGGATTTTGTTGAGTTATGAGTTCGGTGAAGTGCACGAGTGTAGGTGATTGAAACAGAGTGACGAAACTTGGCTTTTCAGTTTCTCACAAAAAATCCATAAAATATCTTTCTTTATCTTTATCTTTCTTTTCTTTGAGATAAGTAAAATACCCAAGTAAAATACCCCCCGTATTTAACATGGGCCTAACCATTGGGCCTGTGCATATGCTCGAAAACTGAAATAATTTATATTACTTGATACTTTTTATACCGGTAACAGGGAAGAGTTCAAGCTGGATGGCCAACATTTTCGTCCCGGGAACCAAAAATGTTGATGCGGGTTGCTAAAAATAAAAAATAGTCTACCTACGCAGTCAAAGCTGCGGACATTACTAGTATATGGATTGCAGATAACAAGTTTATGGTCGACCTTCAAGAGAGTGCAACGTCAGTATCGCTCTGAGGGCGCCCCAAGGTGGTGTCTGCTCTTCCGTATTCAGAGACGGTAGGAGGGCGTTGGGGGGGGGGGGGGGGGGGGCAGCATGATCAATACACTGAAGCAATATTGCCTTGCGCCCGCGCTACCTCGATGAAGCCCGAGATACGTTTTAAGGGTGGAAGCGCAAGGTCAGGGCGCGAAATTCAAAATGTCAATGGTTTTTATTTTTTTTACGCAAAATATACAATACTCCAATGTTAGTAAAAGTAGCGGTTTTTACAAACCTTGGAGTATTGTACCGCTTTAGGTATTTTTGCAGGTCCAATGCAGAATGCTAATATCGCAAAAAAAACTAAATTACATCGTAAAGATGTCCAAATTTTTCGTAAAAAATTAAAAACCATTGACATTTTGAATTTCGCGCCCTGACCTTGCGCTTCCACCATAAACATAGCCTATTTATAGTCCTACCTAATAGTGATAGACTTTTCACTATTAGGTCCGAGTAGGCAGAGTCCGAGTCCGATCCAAACTATGACACTAGAACGTCAAACACCTCAGCCCTCCCGCGACCATGGTTGCTGTAAAGCAGCCGCAACGTCGGGAACGTAAAAAACATAAAATAAACGCGATAAAATTCGTAAAGTTAATTTTATTTCAACACTAGCTGTTGCCCGCGACTTCGTCCGCGTGGTATTTAACAAAGACAACCGTTGACAACAGCCTGCTCGCCCATTCTGAGCTCGCGGGACGCATTGCAGGTTGTTGCTATCATACTTAATCAGGCGCTGCGCTGCAACATTGGTTTTAATTTTTTTTCGTGAGATCATATTTTTTCTAAAATAAAAGTAGCCTAAGTTACTCCTTGTTACATCAGCTATCTGCCAGTGAAAGTCCCGTCAAAATCGGTTCAGCCATTTCAGACATTAGCCGGAACAAACAGACAGACAGACAGACAGACAGACGGACAGACACACATTTTTTTTTTTAAATGTTGTTTCGGTATAGGTAACGTGTATACATCCAAATGCACTTAGTAAAAACCGGTTATTTTAATATTACAAACAGACACTCCAATTTTATTTATATGTATAGATTTAACCACATATATCTTAACTGGTAATCAAATTAAAAGTGTCGCAAGTAGGCAACACTGCGTGTATATGCAACATTGCGGGCAATGTTTATCGCAATGTGTTGCAAAATTGCCGGATTAGTAGTTATGGCGCTATCCACACACATTAGCTAACTCGGGTGAAATCTCGACGACCGGTTACTGAATACGGATGGCGATCGCTATTCTAGTGAGGGGGTCGTATCGATAGCTTGTTTATCCATACTTTCCCCCAAATGAATAGACGTTTTATAACTTTATTAAACGTCATAAATAGTACTGCGCAAAGCAAAACTCTTGTGCGCAGTACCTTCTAATACGTTTATAAATTCGAGGGTTTATGTACTCATCACAGTGGCAGATAATCGACGCGCTGGACCCCAAGTCTGCTAATACATTCGATTCATAATCGAACAACAACTGCATAGTAACTGTCACTTTTGCCAGAAATCCCATACAATATCTGTCAAAAGTGACATTTACTATGCGGTTGCTGTTCGATTATGAATCGATTGTGTTAGCCGACTTGGGGCCCTGGTTAGCGCAGTTGGTAGTGACCTTGCTTAAATAACCAGAATGGAGTCACCCCCTGTCACATAGTATTTAGACCAGTGGGCATCAAATGAGTCTTCTGTATTCCTATCTAACTAATGTTTGCACCTTTGTGTATAATCTGTGCCAGTTGATTTTTTTATTTGTTGCTCCGTCCTTTACGCCGATATTTCACTTCATTTCAATTGAGTTACACATAATAATACCAGCCCTATTTAATGTCCCACTGCTGGGCACGCGCCTCCCCTCAATGCGAGGGGGATTAGTATAGTCCATCACGCTGGCCCAGTGCGTATTGGCAAGTGACGCATACTCGATATGAAATGTATCGATATACGAAGGCGAGTGACGCATACTCGATATGAAATATATCGATATATAATACAATTATATGCGCATCACTATTAAATAATCGTTGGACTCTCGCTATCGGTGCGTGGGGCGCGCGGTACAACACTGTTTGTTTACCCCGCGGCGTGCGCACGCGCACCAAACAATATTGTTTTTATCATTTAGTGTGTTTGTTGTCATTTATTGTTTTTATCAACACATGTTGAATGAATCTCATTGTGGTGTGACGTTAAATAGTGTTGGAAATGAACCGAATAATTGGTAAATATTTATATAATTACCAGGCATATGCCCGATATTAAATAATAATAATATATAACCGGACCCGAGTGCCCCAGAGAGTCGGTCAGGGCCCCCACCTCGGCGTGTCTTCGTCGGTCGAGTGGAAACCGACGGGGGCCCGCAAGACTCTCAGCTCTGTCTTGCCTTAATTGGCTGTCCAGAGAGGGGTCGTTAGAGCTATATGCTCCAGGGGTGGAAGTGTTAAAGGGCATAACGCCGCGAGTAACCACGGGGAAAGCGCAGCACACCTCTCTTCACCCCTGAGCCGTTTCAGCCAGTGTTGCCCCTTGTCGTCTTATATGACGGCCTTTTTAGGGGGCCCACCTAACGAGTGGCGAGTCGCCACCTGCCAATAATAATTGGATAAAAGCTGATTATGGCAGGTGTCCGCTACCCTTTCAATAGCCCTATCTCATGTCCATCCAAACCTCAATCCATAGACTCAATTATCTTTCCATATTCCTGCAATAGTTCCTCCGCCTGCTGAGGTCAATTCGCTGTTTATGCTATTATTTTCAGCAATTGACCCTAACAGGTGGCTAACATAGCATTAAAATTCTCAAAAAGGGCCTCTACGTGTTGGACCCGTGTCCCCGCGCAAGCCTTCCAAAGATCCGGGTATAGCTCGTGTGGAGAGAGACATAATTATATCGCCAGACGAACACACCGACTGTACGGTCCCACACTAAGCAACGCTTGTATTATGGGCACCGTACAATGGACTGAGGGCGAACTCAGTATATAATACTTATACAGATATTAGAAATCCATGACTCGGGTACAAACATTCGTGTTCATCACTCAAAGTTTGTCCCAACAATAATTCGAGCTCGGGACCCACAGCACAGAAAGCAAGGTCGCTACTCACTGCGTTTCTCAATACTAACTTTGATCTACTTAGGGGTTGATTTAAAAAAAATCCTATGTACTTCATCTCTAGGTACTCAAGGTATATAATTTCAAATCTCTCGGTAAACGCTGTGGATTCTCTCTTAATGAATGTTACAAAAAAATACAACCGAATTGACAATCTCGTACTTTTTGTAGTCGGTTAAAAACAGTACCTGTACGGTATTACTTTTTTTTTTTGGAAAAGTGAATGGAATATGACAATTCTAGTAGTTTTTTTTTATTTTTTTTTTATTACATTATAGGCAAGTATTTGATCTCGATCTTACCTGATGGTAAGTGACGATGAGATCTACGATGGAGCATACTTGCCTAGGTAGGAAGGCGGCAGTAGATCGAGACGCTACATTCACTAGGCACATGCAGCGCAGCTGATCTGACCCGCCATCCATGAATGGCAACACCGAACATCATGCCGGAACACGGCTAGGCCGCTTGGCGACATGGCTTTGTTCAGTGGGTGGTGACTAACCACGGCCGAAGCCTATCACCAGTGCAGTAGTGCTTGGCCTTCATATCGAGGGGCGCAGGTTCGATCCCGGTAGCGGCAAACTTTGTGTGATGGCGGACGAAACCTTAGACGTATCCGAAAATTGTTTTAGCCAAAGACAAAGATAGCTTCATTTTACTTTATCAGATACAAATTTAAGGGTTTCCCTTTAAAAACCAATAACTATATAAAGAAATAAAACTAACTTTAAGGATTTTATCGCGTTCATTTTATGTTTTTACGTTCCCGACGTTTCGGCTGCTTTACACCAACCGTGGTCACGGGAGGACTGAGGTGGTTGACGTGCTAGTGTCATAGTTTGAACTGGGGTACCCTCCTATTTAGCTGTTGCTTGCGGTCCGATCTATCCTTATCAGTTCAGCCGTTCATATTGATGCGCTTACATACTAACAACATTTAATTTTTATAAAATACTATCTTTCCCGGCGGACTTCGTACCGCTACAATGAATTATATTTGTTATTATATTTTCGTGATATTTTCCGATGTTTTAATTAGTTATTCTGCTATTCGGGGCGGAGACAAATTCAAAAAATCAATGATAATAATATCGATTCCCCCGTTCTTGAGTGTTTTAATGGGTTTTTTTCTTGTGTTTTTCTTACAACACATTCACGAATTTGTATGTGTAGTTACACGAATTTATTGTATATACTAGCTGTTACCAGCGACTTCGTCCGCGTGGTATTTAACAAAGACTCAACCGTTGGCAACAGCCTGCTCGCGCGTTCTGAGCCCGCGGGACGCATTGCAGACTGTTGCTATCAAACTTAATCAGGCGCAGCGCTGCAGCATTGGTTTTAATTTTTTTTCGAGAGATCCTATTTTTTTTCTAAAATAAAAGTAGCGTAAGTTACTCCTTGTTACATCAGCTATCTGCCAGTGAAATTCCCGTCAAAATGGTTCCAGCCATTTCAGAGATTACCCGGAACAAACAGACAGACAGACAAACAGACAGATAGCCAGACAGACAGACAAAAATTGTAAAAAAAAATGTTTTAGTATAGGTACCGTGTATACATCCAAATGCATTTAATAAAAAGCGGTTATTTAAATATTACAAACAGACACTCCAATTTTATTTATATGTATAGATATGACTGCAAAAAAAATTGTGTAAAATATATGTGAAGACGAAAATATAACAGATATATGAATATACAGAAGCAGGTATTAAGTATCTCTAAGTTTTTTTTTAATATTTCGTCCTCAAAACAATTTTACAACATCAAAATAAAAAAAAAACTAAACAATTTCATTTGTTTGAGTTCGCTCAAGGTTTTATTATTCAAGCAGGTAGATTTACCATACATAATGGATTTGCAGTTTGTGAATGCACGAAGTGGCTGTTAAAAAAAACCCTAATGGCCCCTGTACACGCTGCAAGTGACTGCAGCATGTAAAGTTCAAGCTACATGCGTCTTTCGGTATACCATGCAATAAACTAAAGGTTAGCACCTAGGTGAAAACAAGACCTTTGTCACGGATTATTTTGCAACGAGTCGCTCTATCCCTTCCATAATTCACACGAGGGAAAGAGACAATTTCTTTTTATCTCATACTAGCTGTTGCCCGCGACTTCGTCCGCGTGGTATTTAACAAAGACAACAGCCTGCTCGCCCATTCTGAGCCCGCGGGACGCATTGCAGGTTGTTGCTATCAAACTTAATCAGGCGCTGCGCTGCAACATTGGTGTTAATTTTTTTTCGTGAGATCCAATTTTTTTTTCTAAAATAAAAGTAGCCTAAGTTACTCCTTGTTTCATCAGCTATCTGCCAGTGAAAGTGCCGTCAAAATCGGTCCAGCCATTTCAGAGATTAGCCGGAACAAACAGACAGACATACAGACAAAAATTGAAAAAAATGCTGTTTTGGTATAGGTAACGTGTATACATCCAAATGAACTTAGTAAAAAGCGGTTATTTTAATATTACAAACAGACACTCCAATTTTATTTATATGTATAGAAGATGTATAGATAGTCCGCGCAAGTGACTTACATGCGCCTTAGATCGCGTGGGTCACAGTGGGCAATCGCTACCGGCGACCGCAAATGCGCATTTCACGGGACCATCGCACTTATTTGATAAGACTTTACAATGCAAATTACATGCGCTGGGGCCTTTACATGCATCGTGTATAAGCGCCTTAAGTAATCTACATCTATACATATGAATAAAATTGGAGTGTCTGTTTGTAATATTAAAATAACCGCTTTTTACTAAGTGCATTTGGATGTATACACGTTAATTATACCAAAACAACATGTTTTAAAATGTTTGTCTGTCTGTCTGTCTGTCCGTCTGTCTGTCTGTCTGTCTGTCTGTTTGTTCCGGCTAATCTCTGAAATGGCTGGACCGATTTTGACGGGACTTTCACTGGCAGTTAGCTGATGTAACAAGGAGTAACTTAGGCTACTTTTATTTGAGAAAAATAAATAGGATCTCACGAAAAAAAATTAAAACCAATGTTGCAGCGCAGCGCCTGATTAAGTGTTGATAGCAACAACCTGCAATGCGTCCCGCGGGCTCAGAATGGGTGAGCAGGCTGTTGTCAACGGTTGTCTTTGTTAAATACCACGCGGACGAAGTCGCGGGCAACAGCTAGTATTTGTATAAAACTAAGTCGTGTTAGTTACACGACTTATAACTCAAGATCGGATGGCAAGATGTTTATGATTTTTTTTTTAATTTGTCTCCGTCCGAATAACTATTAAAACGTGGGAAAATTCACAAGATAGATAATTCCTTTTGTCATACATTTAATCCATACATCTTCTATCTATACATATAAATAAAATTGGAGTGTCTGTTTGTAATATTAAAATAACCGCTTTTTGCTAAGAGCATTTGGATGTATACACGTTACCTATACCGAAACAACAATTTTTATAATTTTTGTCTGTCTGTCTGTCCGTCTGTCTGTCCGTCTGTCTGTCTGTCTGTCTGTCTGTCTGTCTGTCTGTCTGTCTGTCTGTTTGTTCCGGGTAATCTCTGAAATGGCTGGACCGATTTAGACGGGAATTTCACTGGCAAATAGCTGATGTAACAAGGAGTAACTTAAGCTACTTTTATGTTATAAAATAAAATAGGATCTCTCGAAAAAAAAAACCAATGTTGCAGCGCTGCGCCTGATTAAGTTTGATAGCAACAATCTACAATGCGTCCCGCGGGCTCAGAACGCGCGAGCAGGCTGTTGCCAACGGTTGAGTCTTTGTTAAATACCACGCGGACGAAGTCGCGGGTAACAGCTAGTTACATATAATTGTACTTATTGTTGGTTTTGTTTCGCAGAGCGCAGCGCCAATGTGACCGGACTCCAAGACTTGTACACGGACTTCGATGGTTGGATCTTTAGATATAATGAATATTATTTAAGGTATGTAAATAGCATCTTTATATGTAACTAGCTGCGCCCCGCGGTGTTACCCGCGCTTAAAAAGCATGTCCTTTTCTGTAAATCATGACGATCCTTTGCTCTATGAAAAATAAAAAAACAAATCTATCCCACGGGAACCATACATTTTACCGGGATAAAAAGTGGCCTATGTGCTATTCCGGACTATAATCTATCTCTGTGCCAAGTTTCATCCAGATCCGTTTAGCCGTTCTGGCGTGATTGAGTAACAAGCATCCATCCATCCATCTATCCAAACTTTCACATTTATAATATTAGTATAGATTACTGGGATGGTGTCTCGGAGAGCGCGCAAAGCCGTTCGGTCCCGGATCTCTCTCCGGTCTTGTCAGATAGCCGTCCCTTCGGACTATGAGAGTGAGAGGAGAGAGTGCACCTGCGCTTGCGCACACTTGTACACTATAATGTCTCCTGCGTAGTTGGCTAGTCTCTCTTGAGATCGGCCGCCGAGACCGAATTTCGGTCAGGAGTCAGGGGGACTATTATATATAAAAGTTCCATCTTTATTTCTAACCATTTTTCCTATTTTTTCTTTAACCGTCAATTCTAAGTTTGAATTAGTTACATCGCTTAGTTTGTCTATGGTAGCCCTTGAAAGAAGAAAAGCGCGCGATTTCTCAGGAACATGGAAAAGAGTGAATTTGGCGTGCTGATGTTACATGCACACCGATAATGCAGTCATCATAAATGAATACATAATTAATATTATCTGTTTCCTTGTTTTCAGGACAACATATTTCACAAAAGAAACAAGTTTGTCTGCAGAAAATAACCTAAGTAATGGCAGCACAGATACAATATTAGTAGAAGACTTTTTAATTGACGCCTTGTTATTTAGGCAAAGCCACAAAGCGCACGCCGCCAGAAAACATTTTGTAAATAATAATGATAATTTTATATTCTACGATCACGTGCTGTATGGACTTGTAAATCAGAGCGGTGAACGGAGATTATTTCGTCAATATATACGCTCGAAATTGTGAATTTATATTTTATTTATTTATCCCTATGCCCTAGTTAATAAAAAAAATAGTATATTCTGAACCACTGACGTAGTGAACTTCTCTGTTGCCACCGAAAGCTGGTAAAAGCTAAAAGTAAGAAGCAATGCCAAATGTATATTTTTTCGTGAATACACTACTAGCGCCATCTAGGTTCAAGTTAACGAAATATTAGCAATATTTTTGTTCAGTCATTTTCTTTGGTGGTGTGCCTAAGAAAATGATTCTAGATTTATTTACTAGATGGCGTTAAACCTAGATATGGTTCCGTTTGTTGTATATTATTCTATAACTTTGACTATAAGGCTGTGTCCCCAGTCGGCAAACTGTCAGCGGCCGACTGAGTGAGCCGCAAATTTGTGGCGAACTGAAATTCGAGTTAGCTGCAAACTTTGCGTGCGTCGCAAGCAAACTGTTATATATTAGCCGCTTATTTAGGTCGACCGACCGACTGAATTTTCACTGTCAGCTGTCCACATGACAGTTTGCGGCAAACGGACTCACTACGCCCGGCGAACAAGCATATCGCCGCCGCCGACTGGAACCGGTTTATGCCGTGAGTCGGCCGCTCACTGAATCAATCGGCGCGCGCAACACAGCAAACTGCGTAGAGTGAGCGCAAACTAGCAAACTGTGCACACTCCATTTCAAATATATGGAAGGGCGTACTAAACCGATACGCCACTAACTCAGTCGGCCGCTAACAGTTTGCCTACTGGGGACACAGCCTAATGAAATGCGGGCGTACAGCCAGTACACAAACGCAAGCCATACTACTCATAGCTGCAAAGATTCTATTATTGAAAAAATAACATTGAAAATAAACTAACAACAGGCTTTTTGGCGGGAACATGAACCGTGACATTGTCAAGCTTTACGGATAGGGGTAAGGGGTATTCAGTCCATCATCATCATCGTCATTGACGTTATCACTATCATCAGGGGTACCTATTTATAATCTATACAAATAAATAAAATTGGAGTGTCTGTTTGTAATATTAAAATAACCGCTTCTTACTAAGTGCATTTGGATGTATACACGGTACCTATACCAAAACAGCATTTTTTCAATTTTTGTCTGTATGTCTGTCTGTTTGTTCCGGCTAATCTCTGAAATGGCTGGACCGATTTTGACGGTACTTTTTCTGGCAGATAGCTGATATAACAAGGAGTAACTTAGGCTACTTTTATTTAAGAACCCCCCCCCCCCCCCCCCAACCCCCGCCAACATCTTAATATCTCGCCGGTCGCACGGACTCAGAACGCGAGAGCGGGCTATTGCTAACGGTTGTGTCTTTGTGAAATACCACGCGGATGAAGTCGCGGGTAACAGCTAGTTTTAAAATAATTATAAAGACCACGGTTGCTGTAAAGCAGCCGAAACGTCGGTAACGAAGAAACGAAATAAACGCAATCAAATCCGTTTAATCAGTTTTATTTCAATGCTCCAAACATGATAGAAATTATGCTTGTTAAAATAATAGGCAGATTTAAAAAGTTATCATTTATTACACTGACTCCTAATAAGTAAAATAAATTTCGTAGTTGTCAGCACTGAACAGTAGTGCTATTCTGTAACGACCATCTCATATCTCACTCGTGAGTCCGTAAGTGAATTGTAAAATGTCAATACAAATTTTACATTTTACCCGAGTAAAATTTTACATTTTACACGTGAAATATGAGATAGTCATTGAATCTCATATCTCACGCGTAATTGAGGGTAAAATGTAAAATTTGTATTTACATTTAACAATTCACTTTCGGACTCACGACCGACATATGAGATTGTCGTTACAGAATAGCACTTCTGCTGTCAGCGGCGATCAGCTTTATTTAAATATAATCTAACTTATTTATGAAGATAAGATGTTGGATCAGCTGATGATCGTGATCCCTGATCATCATGACGTAATAGTATGATCATGTCGACTTCGCTTTTTTGCTGCAACATACGTCAATATACCTCGAACAAGGCGGGTCTACTCCACTGAAATATAAATATAAAATTATTTCAAGTCCAACATTGTTGAAATAAAACTAATTTTCAGGAATTTATCGCGTTTATTTTATGTTTTTACACGCAGAAAGAGCTCGCTCTCACACACTCACTCAGCTCTTCCTGCGTAGATCGGACCGCAAGCAACAACTAAATATGAGAGTACCCCGGTGAAACTATGACACTAGGACGTCAACCACCTCAGTCCTCCCGCGACGACGGTTGCTGTAAAGCAGCTGGGATTTTTTCTCATCAATTTAGTTATGGGGACGCCATTTTCATTTCATCATGTCACATCCATTATTTTATTTATAATGTGTATTTATTGAATTTAATATTGCTATTTTATTACTTGACACTGGCAAAATACCCGGTAAGCGGGTGAGGCCATATTCATATCCATTTAATTTCATCGCATTTCATTTCGTAAAGAAAGAAGAAGAAAGCAGCTGAAACGTCGGGCACGTAAAAACATAAAATAAACGCGATAAAACCGCAAAGTTAGTTTTACTCACCGGATATCAAGGACTCCTTCAAGCGAGGGGTCTTCAGGCTGATCTTCGCACAAATAATATTCAGTGCACACTCCCTGACTGCCGTTGGACATTATACACGTTTTGTCTTCCGTTTCTGTAAAAAAAAAATCTATTCTTGGTCAATAATCTATGAAAAATTCTCTATACATAATGTTCTCTATGGTTTTCAATCTCTCTCTATGGCGTCTCCTCGACACCGTTTGTTTTGAAAAGTGTTCCGAGATTATAGTTATATAAATCTCAAGAAGTCTATAATTTCCACCCCAGGGCCCTTGGTATATTTTACAATTCTTCTATACTTTTTTTAATGGGGACTAGGCCCGCCACACGCTCTCACCACCGCTACTCCTGTAAGTCAAAAGCTCTACAGTGGTGTCCAAAGATGACACCCAGGTTTGACCCACAGCGAGTCCCGGGATAAAGGTAGTTGTCATGTAACCCGCACGTAATTAATCGAAAGATAAAAATAGGACTCCTCCTATCCGGGGAGTTGGAAGAAAATTATCCACTTCCCTCCATTGCAAAGCGGAAGACAAAAAATATGTGGTAGACAAATGTCCACGGAAGCAAGACTCTTACAGCTGGACTATGACCAGGTGTAAGGCACCACGGAGAGTTTAAATTCTTCTTTACTATTTTATCATAAACGTATGTTCTTTTTTTATTATAATTTTATTGATTCTGAGAACTACACTATCCCCGAGCTAAAAGCTATAGAATACAATGTGCCACTAGCGCAGCATTTACCCCAAAGAAATGATTTTTATTTAAGAAAACAAAACTGACATTTGCAATTTACAACATCCCGCCAAAAAGTTTAAAAACGATTCTTTTTTTATTTGTCGGTAATTAGCCCACAAAGTGGAGTCATTTTGCCAGTGTCTACAACAAATTCTTGATCTACGTTTAAGTAAGCACAGAACAGTCATTAACGGACTTTTTGGCGGGAAACTGAAAAGTCATGGCGTCAGTTATGTTTTAATTTCTAAAACTAGTGTCCCTGTGAGTTATACTGAGTGATATAAGTGGAATATTAACCATTATGGGTTCGGTAGAGTGCACAAGTGTAGGTAATTGAAACAGAGTGACGAAACATGGCTTTTCAGTTTCTCACAAAAAGTCCATGAAAACTCTTTCAGTAAAGAATACATCACTTTACTGATTGAGGGATGGGGGCGTAATTTACTTGGGCCTAACTTTTGGACCTGTGCATATGCTCAAAAACAGAAATAATTTATATTACTTGACAATGGCAAACCTGGCACCTATGGTGATGCCAAATAAAAAAAAATTGTTACGCGCCTGTAGCAGGGCTGTCAGTACTGCCTTTGTTTGGTGGTTCGCCGAATATCTGTTTGAACACAGTATCCGTGTCATCTTCGGTGTTCGCGCTGCGACACTGCGCCACGGCTACCAGGACGAGTATCGGCAGCAGCTTGAAGAGCTATAACAAGAAAAAAATAACCTTCAGAATTACAACCTTAACCTTTCCTCCTACCAGCTATGTTATTCGACTTTAAAATTAAATGTTGTACCAGAGACAATTTGTCTATATATTTTTAAAAAAGTTTGACAGTTAGTTCCTAAGAATTATTTTTCTTGTATAATCCCGAGATAGCCGGACGGTATAGTCTGACTACTAAGCACTTGACTTTAAAAAATAATTGTACCAGCGATAATTTAATTATGTTTTTAAAAAAAGTTTGTAAGTAAGTTCCCAAGAATTATTTTTTCTGGTATAAGCCCGAGGTAGCCGGTCTGACTACTACGTAATTTAGATAAAGACTCATTGAATCAATCATGATAGTATATGTATATAGTGTTTTCCTGATGTAGGTTAGTATGTACATTTATTTTACTTCTACTAGGTATTACGTTAAAATAAATATAATGAGCTTGAAAAAAAATAATATATATTTACTTGATATATTTCTAATCTATCATCGAGGTACGGTAGACGGAGCCGCGGGCAGCAGCTTGTTCATAAACGTGCACGAGTGTAGTAAAAATCAAATGATGAAACTGGTTTTTCAAGATCTCACATGCCGCCCGGTAATTTGTCAGAAAATTATCCTTAACTTTACTGACCGGCACGTTAATTGCGAGCTAAATGTATACTTCATAGTCTACCGTATTTATACATTTTGTATGTAGAATTGAAAAGCGCCTCTAGCGGACGGTATTTAAATCTTTCAATTCTCCACACACATGTCTAAATACGGTAGACTATAAAGTATACGGTTAGCTTACGAATAATCTTGCACTTGACGTACTGATTACGTGGGTTTATTAGGTCTGTAGCGACC
The DNA here is from genome assembly GCA_905333125.1 of Pheosia tremula. Lineage (NCBI taxonomy): Eukaryota > Metazoa > Arthropoda > Insecta > Lepidoptera > Notodontidae > Pheosia > Pheosia tremula. Next base: position 2,814,663 of record HG995425.1, read on the forward strand.
ACTTCAACCGCACAACAACCTACACAGATGGCACTGCAGACGCATTCAGAACAATAGACAACTCTCATCACAATCCTGAATCGCGCTATAAGAGTTTTCGGAGCAAGTAACATATATATACAAGATCCCGACAATAACCGTCGGAGCATAGCGGCCGCCCCGCCAGGCATACCACCCGCCTGGCTGGAAGATCTTCCCTTTTCCGCTAAAGGTCTATTCTACAGATTAGGCCTGCAAAGAATCTCGCATATCATGTATCTACTTGGCGTTGGCAAAATACCATTGGCGGGTGAAGTAATTTCGGTTTAAACAATAATAATAATAATTCTAGCCCTTTTTTTAATGTCCCACTGCTGGGCACGGGCCTCCCTTCAATGCGAGGGTGATTAGGCCATAGTCCACCACGCTGGCCCAGTGCGGGTTGGCGGCCTTCACACGTCTTTCGAGGGGTTCTCTCAGACATGCAGGTTTCCTCACGATGTTTTCCTTCACCGTTTAGCAAGTGATAATCATCGTTGAAAATTTGATTCGCACATGAAATCCCAGAGGTGCGAGCCGGGGTTTAAACCTGCAATCCTCGTTATCGAGGCAAGCGTTCTACCAACTTGGCTATTACTGCTTAAACCAATATTATAACTTAAAAAAATAACCATCTCACCATCTTGGTAGCCTCGACTTCACTGTATAACAAGTTTTAATTTATTTTAATATTATCCTCGTTCAACGACTCCTCGTACTCACAATTCTAAGTTGTCTGACGGTTGTTTATAATTCACTCTGATTTTATATATAACTAGCTGTTGCCCGCGACTTCGTCCGCGTGGTATTTAACAAAGACTCAGCCGTTGGTAACAGCCTGCTCGCGTTCTGATCCCGCGGGACGCATTGCAGATTGTTGCTATCAAACTTTAGTCAGGCGCAGCGCTGCAACATTGGTTTTAATTTTTTTTCGAGAGATCCTATTTTTTTTTTCTAAAATAAAAGTAGCCTAAGTTACTCCTTGTTACATCAGCTATCTGCCAGTGAAATTCCCGTCTAAATCGGTCCAGCCATTGCAGAGATTACCCGGAACAAACAGACAGACAGACAGACAGACAGACAGACAGACAGACGGACAGACAGACAGACAGACAGACAGACAGACAAAAATTGTAAAAATTGTTGTTTCGGTATAGGTACCGTGTATACATCCAAATGCATTTAGTAAAAAGCGGTTATTTTAATATTACAAACAGACACTCCAATTTTATTTATATGTATAGACTAGCTGTTGCCCGCGACTTCGTCAGCGTGGTATGTAACAAAGACACAACCATTGGTAACAGCCTGCTCGCGCGTTCTGAGCCCGCGGGACGCATTGCAGATTATTGCTATCAAACTTAATCAGGCGCACCGCTGCAACATTGGTTTTAATTTTTTTTCGTGAGATCCTATTTTTTTTTCTAAAATAAAAGTAGCCTAAGTTACTCCTTGTTACATCAGCTATCTGCCAGTGAAATTCCCGTCAAAATCGGTCCAGCCATTCCAGAGATTAGCCGGAACAAACAGACAGACAGACAGACAAAAATGGTAAAAAATGTTGTTTTGGTATAGGTACCGTGTAAACATCCAAATGCACTTAGTAAAAAGCGGTTATTTTAATATTACAAACAGACACTCCAATTTTATTTATATGTATGTATAGATATGTTACGTGCGGGGGTAATTAAATGACGATTACGTTAAGATGAATTTAATCGCTCTCCACACACTAGGCAATTATAGCACACACCACACTGATGTGGTGTGTGCTATAATTGCCTTGTGTCAGACACTCAATAGTTCAACACTCAAATAACAATACACCAAGTCACTTTGAATCACAGTAGTCCACATTCTTCGCTAGAGTCGCCGTTATAGTCTTCTTAGTTCGCTTCCGAGAGACGTGTTCACTATCGCTTTCGAATAGAAACTGTCACGTCGCTGGCCGTGCACACTATTTATAACTCAAAAATAGCGAGGGTGGATCTTTCCAGAAAGGTGTCGATAAAGACCCGCTAAACAGAAATGCTCCCTAAGGAAAATTAAGAATCTAAATCGAATCTAAATCTAATCGAAATCTAATCGAAATCTACTAATCGAAATCGAATCTAAATTGAATCTAAATCTAATCGAAATATAATCTAAATCGAATCTAAATTGAATCTAAATCTAATCGAAATATAATCTAAATCGAATCTAAATCTAATCTAAATTGAATATAAATCTAATCGAAATCTAATCTCAATATAATCTAAATCTAATCTAAACCTAATCTAAATCGAATCTAAATCTAATCAAAATCTAATCTAAATCAGATCTAGAATCGCCAACAATGTGTCCGGAATGTGCCTCGTATTATTTCTTATAAACAATAGGCGAGGGCAATGAACTAGTCAAAACTCCCGGAATAATACCGAATTGAGGAAAGCAGCTACGTACGCGAGAACATTCTAGCCCTTCCCGTGCCGCGCCGTTACCGTGTATATATTTAGATTCAATTTCGATGAGATTTCGATTTAGATTCGATTTAGATTCGATTTCGATTAGATTTCGATTAGATTTCGATTTAGATTCGATTTAGATTCGATTTCGATTTAGATTCGATTTAGATTATATTTCGATTATATTTAGATTCGATTTAGATTCCATTAAGATTTGATTTCGATTAGATTTCGATAAGATTCGATTTAGATTATATTTAGATTCAATTTAGATTCTATTTAGATTCGATTTAGATTCTATTTAGATTCGATTTCGATTCGATTTAGATTAGATTTAGATTCAATTTCGATTCGATTTCGATTAGATTTCGATTAGTAGATTTCGATTTAGATTCGATTTAGATTCGATTTAGATTATATTTCGATTATATTTAGATTCGATTTAGATTCCATTAAGATTTGATTTCGATTAGATTTCGATAAGATTCGATTTAGATTATATTTAGATTCAATTTAGATTCTATTTAGATTCGATTTAGATTCGATTTAGATTCGATTTCGATTCGATTTAGATTAGATTTAGATTCAATTTCGATTCGATTTCGATTAGATTTCGATTAGTAGATTTCGATTTAGATTCGATTTAGATTAGATTTAGATTAGACTCGATTTAGATTCGATTTAGATTAGATTTCGATTCAATTTCGATTCAATTTAGATTCGATTAAGATTAGATTTCGATTAGATTTCGATTAGATTTCGATTAGATTCGATTTAGATTCGATTTCGATTAGATTTCGATTAGATTCGATTTAGATTCGATTTAGATAAAGATTCGATTTAGATTCGATTTACATTCGATTTAGATTAGATTTTGACGCAGACCCCAGTCAAACTAGGACGTCAACCACCTCAGTCCTCCCGTGACCATGGCATTACTGTAAACCAGCCGTCGGGAACGTAAAAATCATAACATAATCGCGATAAAATCCTTTAAATAAGTTTAATTATAAAATGTCTATGGGGTTATATGTATTTAAAGTTGACAAATAAGCGTCTTACCATTCTTACTTACTGCGTCTTGAATTTATTAACAGGTTTATTTAAATATTTTGTTATTCTCGTGAAGGACCACAGGACACTTCTTAGTCACAATACTGAGCCGTTGAACTTATAATATGGTTCACACTGGTTTTATATAGCATTCATAACATAATTATAATATGTAGAACATAAGTTGTTTGCTGTCCTCGTTTGCCGTACTGTCGGTCAAGCTTAGTCGTACCTCAAGTGCGAGATTATTCGTAAGCTAACCGTTTACTTTATAGTCTACCGTATTTAGACATTTTGTATGGAGCATTGAAAAGCGCCTCTAGCGGACGGTATTTAAAACTTTCAATTCTCCATACGAAATGTCTTGTGAGTCGACGAGAATTACGAAAACCTTCAAGCTACTGTAAACTTTATAATCTACCATATTTAGACATATTGTATGGAGAATTGAAAGTTTTAGATTTTCTTTTAATAACCAGGGCTTGGTGGTAAATAAATAAAATATAAATTCACAATTTCGACCGGATATATTGACGAAATAATCTCCGTTCACCGCTGTGATTTACAAGTCCATACAGCACGTGATCGTAGAATATAAAATTATCATTATTATTTACAAAATGTTTTCTGGCGGCGTGCGCTTTATGCCGTTGCCTAAATAACAAGGCGTCAATTAAAATGTCTTCTAATAATATTGTATCTGTGCTGCCATTACTTTATTTTCTGCAGACAAACTTGTTTCTTTTGTGAAAACTGATGTCCTGAAAACAAGGAAACAGATAATATTAATTATGTATTCATTTATGATGACTGCATTATCGGTGTGCATGTAACATCAGCACGCAACATTCACTCTTTTCCATGATCTTTAAAAATCGCGCGCTTTTCTTCTTTCAAGGGCTACCATAGACAAACTAAGCGATGTAACTAATTCAAACTTTGAAATGACGGTTGTTGACCATAGAGATCAGAAACAAATACTTAAGGTGGAAGCTCAGGGTCAGGGCGCGAAATTCAAAATGTCAATGGTTTTTATTTTTTTACGAAAAATTTGGACATCTTTACGATGTAATTTAGTGTTTTGCGATATTAGCATTCTGCATTGGATGTCTCGATGTATTAAGTTTGCTTAAAAAAGTACCTAAAGCAATACAACACCATTAAGTTAGTAAAAGTAGCGTAGCGTAGTCGTAAAGATGTCCAAATTTTTCGTAAAAAAATAAAAACCATTGACATTTTGAATTTCGCGCCCTGACCCTGAGCTTCCCCCTTAAAGAAAAATAGGAAAAATGGTTAGAAATAAAGATGGAACTTTTATATATCATAGTCCCTGACTCCTGACCGACTTTCATTCTCGGCGGCCGGTCTCAACAGAGACTAGCCAACTGCGCAGGAGACATTATAGTGTACAAGTGTGTGCGCAAACGCAGGTGCACTCTCTCCTCTCACTCTCATAGTCCGATGGGACGGCTATCCGACACGACCGGAGAGAGGCGCAGGACCAACGGCTTTACGCGCCCTCTGAGACACCATTACTTATAAAGATAAAGAAAGAAAGAAAGAAAGAAAGAAAGAAAGAAAGTATTTATTTTGATACTGTAGCGACCACTTCAATCGCACCACAAGCTACGCAGATGGCACTGCAGACGCATTCAGAACAATAGACAATTGACGTCACAGTCCCGAATCGCGCTATAAGAGTTTTCGGAGCAAGTAACATATATAAAAGATCCCAACAATAACCGTCGGGGCATAGCGGCCGCCCCGCCAGGCATACCACCCGCCTGGCTGGAAGATCTTCCCTTTTCCGCTAAAATACTATTTACATACCTTACATACGAGTAATATTAATTATATCTAATGATCCAGCCATCGAAGTCCGTATACAAGTCTCGGAGTCCGATCATATTGGCGCTGCGCTCTGCGAAAAAAAACCAAAAGAATTAAATGTATGACGAAAGGAATTATCTTTAGTATCACATTCTTGTGAATTTTCCCACGATCCAATAGTTATTCTGCTATTCGGGGCCGAGACAAATTAAAAAAAAAAACATAAAAATGGCACCCTCCCCCCACCCCCATTCTCGAGTTATAAATGGTGTAACTAACACGACTTTGTTTTATATAAATACTAGCTGCGCCACGCGGTGTTACCCGCGATTAAGTATGTCCTTTTCTGTAAATCATGTCGATCCTTTGCTCTATGAAAAATTAAAACAAATCTATCCCACGGGAACCATACATTTTACCGGTATAAAAAGTAGCCTACGTGCTATTCCAGAATATAATCTATTTCTGTGTCAAATTTCATCCCGATCCGTTCAGCTGTTCTGGCGTGATTGAGTAACACACATCCATCCATCCATCCATCTAAACATGTAGATTACTTAGGCCTCAGCCTCAAATTTAGCTGGCAGCGGGGCGGGGGCGGCGGTGGCGCGGGAGCGGCAGGATCTTTTGCGTAAAATCAAATTGACCGTTCTCGAAAACAGCGGCGCTTCAGCGGCGCGGGGCGGCCAACGAGCTCCGCTCCGCTAAATTCGAGGCTGAGGCGTTAAGGCGCTTGTACACGATGGCACCGGCGCATGTAATATGCATAATGGGTATGTACGAACAATGTAGGAACACTAGGCAGGTTTGAGTAGCAGGTTATGCAGTACTAACCCTAGCCGATAGCCAACGAAAAAAAGTGGTACCTTTGGTTGGTCCGGCTTGGGTGTTGGCTTGATGGGATCGGTGGGCGGCCTCTTGTCACCGGCGCCGACGTCACAGCAAGTATCAATGTACGACTCGCAAGTATCGTCATTCACACTGGAACAATCATTATTTAACAACAATAGTCATGAGATACAAGCTGATTATGGCAGGTGTCCGCAACCCTTCCAATAGTCCCATCCCACGTCCATCCAAACCTCAATCCGTAGTCCCAATTATCTTTCTATATTCCTGCAATAATTCCTCCGCCTGCTGAGGACAATTCGCTGTTTATGCAATCGTTTTCAGCAGTTGATCCCAGCACGTGGCTAACATAACGTTAAATTTCTCAAAAAGGTCCTCTACGTGTTGGACCCATGTCCCCGCGCAAGCCTTCCAAAGATCCGGGTATAGCCCGTGTGTAGAGAGACATAATTAATAATACGCTGTAATTATTCAGGGACTACCTATGTAAACTGAAATGCACATCTATATGTGCATTTCAGTGCGCCCATAAAAAAATACACTTATGGTCTATTACAACAAAAATACACATGAAAAAGTAAACATTAATTTGTGAGCCATTCTTCAGTATCAGAAGCTTGTTCTGTTACGCTATATAATTTTTGTGGGCGCTAATATAGCCTAAGCGTTAGATTAGGCGCTAGGCCCTATATAAATGTATTGGGCGCTAACATAACCTAAAAGCACTAGATTAAGCACCGGGCGCTATACAAATGTATTGGGCGCTAACAGAGCCTAAGCGCTAGATTGGGCGCTAGGCCCTATATAAATGTATTGGGCGGTAACATAACCTAAAAGCACTAGATTAAGCACCGGGCGCTACACAAATGTCTTGGGCGCTAACAGAGCCTAAGTTAGGCCTGGTAAGTTGGCATCAATGCCTCCCCCCAATTCTAGGGATGGCCTCCGCAGGATCTAGCCAGTATACTCTACTGACCTTATGTCAATGACGCCAGCGCCGTCTTTGATGACTGTATTGTTTGCCGTGTTGCACAGGTAGTACTTGATGCACTCGCCCTTCCGACCGTCGGGTAACTCGCATACTTGCGTTTTCTCTGCAAAACATATAATGGAATGAGGACCCAACAAATTCAAGCTTTTCAAATTTTTTTTTCGGAGCTACATTTGTTGCCATATTAAAATATGGCGTGCGAAAAATAAATGATGGATTGAAATAAAAACGAATCTTACGGATTTTATCGCGTTTATAAAGCTGGGTGCTACCTCCGACATGGAATCCAGTAATTAATATAATTAAATCCAAAACCAAGCGCACCATTGCAAGACCTCAAGACACTGTGAGCACCTACTGCGTAGGTCGGACCCCAATCAGCAACCAAATATGAGGGTACCCCGGTTCAAAAGACATAGGTGTATATCGTTCTGCTCTTCTCGCGTAAAGATAGATTTCAAATGAAAAAATAGCAACAAAAGGTACATAATATTCGAGCTGCAGGATATTGTATAACAGCGCCATCTTACGGCAGTATAATGTACTATTACAAACTTAGCCCATAAAGTCATGAATTTAGCGGGTATTTTGCCAATGTCAAGTAATTAATAGCAATAACACATTAATAAAAACACATTATAATTGATTTCTTATACTCGTATTTACGCGAATATTACCTACACATTGAGAATATCGCGTTTATATTTTGGGGAACGTAAAATCAAAATATAAACGCGATAAAATCCTTAAAATTAGTTTTATTTCAATACACATTATAAATTAAATAATGGATGTGACATGATGATATGAAAATAGCGTGCCCAAAAATAAACCGATTTGGTTCATGACTCTGTTTGAAGGTGTTTTTTTTTGTTTATGGCTCTGTCAATTTGTTAAAAAGTCGGTTCAGTACTGTCACCTGTTTCAGAGCTGTCATCTTTCCCTTGTACCTCCCTTTTGGATTTCGGTTCGTTGCCAAAAATTTCGTCAAGTACTACTGGATCTGAAAAAGTAATACATATTAATCAACACTTTGCCGTATTATGGATTGCTGAAGGATCATAGTTTTAAATCTTGGCGGACGAGATCTTCTTTCTTTCTTCTTTACGAAATGACATGCGATGAAATAAAATGGATATGAAAATGGCCTCACCCACAACTTTGCGGGTATTTTGCCAATGTCAAGTAATTAATAGCAATATCACATTCAATAAATACACATTATAAATAAAATAATGGATGTTGACATGAAAAGATGAAAAAAATCGGACGAGATCTTAAACCGATAAGAATGATATCGCCAGACGAACACACCAACTATGCGGTCCCACACTAAGCAACGCTTGAATGGCTCGGCAGACTTTAGCATCTGGTCAAAAAAAAGTACTAACTCTAAGTATATAATTACAAGCTAATGACTACATGGTTCCCACATTTACAAATTACTTGCGTAAAGCAATTAATAGCAATAACACATTCAATAAATACACATTATAAATAAAATATTGGATGTGGCATGATGATATGAAAATGGCGTCCGAAATGAGTTATAATGATTTTCCTGTTAGATTATACCTAGTGTGACGTATGATATGGAATCCTTTCGCAACGATAATAAGAATTGATTGACCTTTCATAATCAATGACTTGGTATAATTTAACTACATGCAATACAAGTAAACAATAATGCCTTGACTTTTTGGCGGGAAGTTGAATCGTGAAGTGGTAAATTTTGTGATATTTGGGGTCGAGTCACCTTCGTCCGTAGGAGAATTAAATACCCTCGAGATACCCTACACGTGACCCTGGGTGGTGCCAACTAGGTGACAACTTTACTGGTGGTAGGCTTCGGCCGTGGTTAGTCACCACCCACTGAACAAAGCCATGTCGCCAAGCGGCCTAGCCGTGTTCCGGCATGATGTTCGGTGTTGCCATTCATGGATGGCGGGTCAGATCAGCTGCGCTACATGTGCCTAGTGAATGTAGCGTCTCGATCTACTGCCGCCTTCCTACCTAGGCGAGTATGCTCCATCGTAGATCTCATCATCACTTACCATCAGGTGAGATCGAGATCAAATACTTGCCTATAATGTAATAAAAATATATATATATATATATTTTCCAAAAAATATGTTTCTTCGATGAATAATATGTAATATTTTGCGGGATATTAACCATTGTGTGCTCATAAACGTGCACGAGTGAAGGAAATTGAAATAAAATAGTATAACTTGACTTTTGAAGTTCTCCCAACATGTCTGGCAAATTCTCAGTAAAGTATCCACAGCTTTACTGATAGGGTTAGGGGAGTCATTTCATCATCATCATCATCGTCATCAACATTATTATTATCATCAGGGGCACTTATGATTGAAAAATGATCAATTTTCAAGAATTACTCGACACTGGCAATAATTTCTCTATTTTGTAGCCGATTGCCAAACTAAAAATATAGAAAAAAAAGAAGGCTCTATTACCCTATAATTTATAAGAAAGAAGAAGGTAGCTACTTGCCTATAACGCTATAGTCAGGGCTGACACTACTGCCTTTGGTTGGTTTATCGCTGAAAATCTGACTGATAACTTCATCTAGGTAATCATCCTTGATCGCGCTGCGAGACTGCGCCAGCCCTATCACCACGAATATTGGTAGCAGTTTCAGGAGCTGTAACAAAAAAAATACCTTCACAATTTGGTTCTAACGCTGGGCTTACACGAGGGTAGTGTGCAAGTAACATGTAGCCCAATGGCAGGTATAATCACACTTGCAAGCTTGTCGGAATTACACGAGGGCACTTGCTACTTGGCACTTGTGTACTGTCCTCGTAAACCGTGTATTACGGACAAGTCCACGTTTATCTAGTTTGACCGGGTTTTTTATAACTATTACTCTTGAATTTTCTAAATAAAATATGGATTATTTCTTTAAAATCATAAAATAAGATAATGATTTTTTTTGTTTGGTCACTTGATCAATGTGAATATGGCCTCACCCACAAATTATTGGGTATTTGCCGATGACAAGTAATTAATAGCGATAACACATCCCACTAAACTTTCACGACGCGCAAACGAAAGTTTGGATGGATGGATGTTTGTTACTCAATCACGACAAAACGGCTGAACGGATCTAGATAAAATTTGGCACAGAGATAGCTTATAGTCTGGAATAGCACAGAGGCTACTTTTTATCCCGGTAAAGTCTATGGTTCCCGTGGGATAGATTTGTTTTAATTTTGCATAGAGCAAAGGATCGACATGATTTTTTGCATAGGTAGTGGTAGTTTAGGGGTCAGAAAATGACATAGGCAAATTTTTATCCCGGAAAAATGCACTGCTCCTACTGGATAGCATACAAGAACCGTGCATTTGCAAAAGGACAGAGGAAAAGGGCTTATAATCGTGGGTAACACCGCGGGGCGCAGATAGTTATACATAAAATAATGGATGCGACATGAAGATATGAAAATATTTGCAGTTGGTTGTGACCCTGCTTCCGGCGCCAAGGGTTTGAATCCAGGTAGAGACAAACTGTGTGTGATGACCGCGAATGTTTGTACCCGAGCCATGGATGTTCAGTATCTATACAAGTATTATATACTGAGTTCGCCCTCAGTACATTGTACGGTACCTACAATACAAGCGTTGTTTAGTTTGGGATCGTTTACTTGGTATGTTCCTCATTAAAAAAAAAACAAAAAAAACAACTTGCCATTATAGTAAATCCAATTTGATCACTTGTTGATTTTATTGACGCGACTACTCGTTGTCAATGCACCGACCTGTTTGACGGGAGCTTAGCTCAGACGGGTTTTTATAGATTATGTACATATAAAGATACTTAATTTATATCGGAAAGGTCGCGGTGTGCGACAGAGATGTTGTTCGCGTGAACTTAACACTTTAAAAAGTTGATAAACGAAACCTAACGTACTCTCCCTTACTCTTATAGGTTCGTCCTTCTCAGTTTGACACTTACAGCTCGCCAGCCACAATGATGCCGCCATTGTTATCTCATTTAAGTATGGTATTCAAATCTCACAGTTACTATGCTTTAATTAAAAAAGGTCTCTTGCCAGCATAAACGTCCCATCAGAACCAGCAGTCCCTATTAGAACCAGCAGGAGTTTTTGGCGATGACGACAGGAGACCTGGGCCCCAAATCTGCTAACACAATCGATTCATAGTCGAACAGCAACCGCATAGTAACTGTCACTTTTGACACATATCCCATACAATATCTTTCAAAAGTGACAGTTACTATGCGGTTGCTGTTCGATTATGAATCGATTGTGTTAGCAGACTTGGGGGCCTGGTCTCTTGCCGTCATACCGAAAAACTCATGCTGGTTCTAATAGTGATGGGACGTTTATGCTGGTAAGAGCCCTTTTTTAATTAAATCAGATTGGTCGACGCAACCGGCGACCCAAGGGCTGGGCGTTTCCTCGCTCAGTGAGTAGCTTTGGCTATTCAGCGAGAAAATGCGGCCAGCATCTTGGGCACGCTACCGCATGGGCAAAATTTTGTACACTTTTTGTTATAAATTAAGTAGCTTTTCTATACTCTTCTTTGTATCAGTATGTAAATATTTAAGTTATATTTGCTTTGTAATTGTTGTGTATAATAAATCACATTTCAGAGTATTTAAATACAATCAGATTACATATCGGAAAATGGATATGCCTTGTTTATAATACAGTGGTATTTACGTAATAATCCAACTGTTATTATAACCTACAAAGTGGCAAGAAAACGTTTTGTATTTTCTAACCGGCTTCCAAAAGGAGGAGATTATCAATTCGGTTGATTTTTATTTATTTATTTCATTATGTTTGTTTTTGTATTACTATAAGGGGCATACAAGGGGCACCCTGGGATCTCGCTCCAGCCTTATCCTCGCCTCGGGTCGGCACTGACTGTGGGCACGTCATTTGCGAGTGTGGGAATGTACCGACGTTCATAAACAATGCATGTGGAAATACCAGTTTTTTTTATTATTTTTTTCCTCGTTAGTCGTACCACAACATGTAAACATACCTACATACAGTCACATACTTAATTAGACTACGTCACAGAGTTTTTAGAAAATCCCAGATCCCAATCCTGGAACAGTGAGGAAGAGAGACACATGCTCCCTACCTCCATGACAAGATCCTTGCGTCCAGGATTTTTCATCACAAGTAATTGACCACAGACTAAACTACCAACAATTGTTTTCTTATTAACGCGAATACTACACATCGAAATAAAACTACGAGTATTTTATCGCGTTTATTTTATGTTAATACTTTCCCGAAGTTTCGGATGCTTTACAGCAACCATCCCGTCTCCCCGTGACCATGGTTGTTGTAAACCAGTAGGTTTGTTTCTACATAATTTTTAAAAGAGCCCGCGAAATAACTGAGCATACAAAAATGGCGGTACAACGGTGAAGGAAAACATCGCGAGGAAACCTGCATGTCTAAGAGAAACACTTGAAGGACGTGTGAAGTCCGCCAACCCGCACTGGGCCATCGTAGTGGACTATGGCCTATTCCCTTTCATTGAGGGGAGGCCCGTGCCCAGCAGTGGGACATTAAAATGGCTGGTATTATTATACAAAAATAATTAATCTAATTAAAACAATTACGTAATTCATCATCGCTTAGTTTCACAATTCTCACTGATTCATCCCACAGTTCTTTCAATGTATCATCATCAGCTGATCTCACAAGAACGCTGGCACCACTGTTTTTGAAATAGCACCCGCTTGTCTTAGCACACTTCTCATCCAGCGCTACATACAACGCCGTCTGCGCACCTTCCCTCGGCGTTTTAAACAGCACCGTTAAAATAATCTTCATTGCAGCCCCAAATAGCGAGTGAACCGAGTCGTATATACGTGTGGCAACCAACCCCGGGTCCACATTATTGATCACCACACCACTGCCTTTCAATCTCTTTGACAGTTCCGTCGCAAATAGCACTAAACACATCTTACTGTTGCAATACAACTGTAGTTTGTACCAATGATTTGTAGTATTCAAATTCCTCACATCCATCTTTCCAAACCAGTGTAGAAACGAAGCGGTCGTTATAATCCTGGCTACCCCGCTCTTGCTAGACTTCTTGAGCAGCGGCAACAGTAGTATAGTCAACAAAAACGTTCCGTAATAGTTGACTTGCATTATAAAATTAATACCATCATCTGTAACACGATCAACGGGAACTCCGATACCGGCGTTGTTGATTAACACATCCAATCTTTCTTCACACTCTATTATATCGCTAGCAAATTCTCGGATAGACTTCAATGAGCCTAAATCCAAGTGTTTGAACTCTACATTAGGGTTGCCGGTTTCGGAGATTATATGTTTTCTGGCTCTCGTTCCTTCATCTTCGAAGGGGCACGCGATGATCACACGGGCGCCTCTCTTTGCTACGTCTTTGGCTATTTCTAATCCAATCCCGGCGGTGCCGCCTGTCACAATAACAGTTTTGGTATCCAAACGTGTATTTTTCGTGTAAAAACGATTTGTAAACTTTTGGTAGAGGCCGAAAATTATTAAGAATATTATTAATTCAATGACAAACATGTTCGCGGCACCTCGTTCCTAATTATACTGAATTCTGGTTCAATGTCCATATATAATTAGGTAGGTACGTGTGTTTAGCAGGTAAGGTATAAGGTCACAATAGGGTATTCGACTTTAAAAAGTACGTATTAAAGTCGAATACTGTGTATTGATTTGTTATATTTACGCATATAACTACACATTGATTTAAAACTTGTAGCGATGTCTTTAACCTCGTCAAACGCTACACAGATGGCGCTGCAAACACATTCAGAACAATTGACAATTCTCAGTACAATCCTGAAACGCGCTATGACGGTTTTCGGATCATCTAACATATATACAAGGCCCCGACAATAACCGTCGGGGCATAGCGGCCGCCCCGACAGCCATACCACCCGCTTGGCTGGAAGATCTTCCCTTTTCCGGCAAAAACTAATTTTACGTTTTTTTCTCGTGTTTATTTTATGGCCCATGGTCAGAGCAGGACGTGCTAGTGTCAAAGTTAGAACTGGAGTGCCCTCATATTTATAAATTTGATAGCAATTAGTGAGGAAATTTCTTGAAGTTTTTTATAGCCACAATTTTCTTTATAGCCTAATTCTAAGCGAGCGAGATCGCAGGTAATAACTAGTATAGTCATAACCAATGGAAGCCTATCAGTAGGGTAAGCCGGAACCCCTAATCATAACGTCATCGAGAAAACATGCTGTCACTATCATACTTGTTTATAGAATCTGTGGTGTGAGAGGGACAGCGCTGACGTACGAAACGGTACGTAAAAAGGTTTGTGCTTGAGTTACTGGTATATCAACCCACTTCAAGGTTAAATTTAATTCCAAGGTCTTTAATGTTGGATACTTGTTTTACTTTTTGTTTCGAGACTGAGTGGTTATATATACTTAATATATACAAAAAACAAAGTCGTGTTAGTTACACCATTTGCAACTCAAGAACGGGCGGGCTGATTTTTATGATCTTTGGTTTTTGAATTTGTGTCGTCGTCGCCCCCCCCCCCCCCTCCCCGAATATCAGAATACGTAACTACATATTAAAACGTGGGGAAAAATAAAATAAAAAAAATATAAACATTATTAATTTTCTCATGAGTTCGCCGTTAAGCTAGTTTAGCTAGTTAATAATAATATCGCCAGACGTGACGTACAAACCTAAACCCGTCTCCCTCTTCCATACCGATAGGTCATATAAGCGACTAAAGTTTTAAGTAGAGACCCATAATATTTGAATTGTATAGGTAAATATTACACATTACATTATTCATTTCAAATAATAGAACGAATCAAATTCAGAGGAGCCCATAGTCCCCTAAATTGTCCCAGTGGGGTTATGTTTGTTTATTTGCTTCCCTTATCCTGTTATGGCTTTTATCTCTTTCATTTCGTACGTGACGTCACTGGCATGTGTTTTGTTTTATATTGGCTTCCCTTTTCCTCAAGAAGGAGACTCATATAGTATAACACGCGTTTCCTTAAACATCAGGCGTTTTCTTTAACATCAGGCGTTTTCTTAAACATCAGGCGTTTTCTTAAAACATCAGGCGTTTTGTTAAACATCAGGCGATTTCTTACATCAGTTTTACAACTTCGAGCATTTTCTTACAACCTCAGGCGTTTTCTTACAATATCAGGCATTCCTTACTATATCAGGCTCTTTTTTATAACATCAGGTGTTTTTATTTACAAGATCAGGCGTTTTCTTAGAGCATCAAGCGCTTTTTTATAACATCAGGCGTGGCGCGTTTTTTTTTTTAATATCAGGTGCAGTGGCTTCAGCATTGTTTTTGGCTAGTTAATTTCGTTAAATTATACTCACTGAGTGTTTATCTAGTTAATTTTAGCGGTTTAGGAAATATTTTCCAGCCAGGAGAGTGGTATGCCTGGCAGGACGGCTGCTATGCCTCGACTTTGGTGGTCGGAGTCTTGTATATATGTTACGCGCTTGTTATATATGTTACTTTTATTTATATTCTATACTTTATACATTTATTGTGTGTATCTGCGATTGCGTCTATTGCGATACCTACTTTATGTTCCTCACTTTTTAATGTATGTGCCTATTTGTGTATCATTGTGTGTTCTTTACTTCTACTTTTTCATGTAAATGTACCCAATTGTGTATCTTCGTGTGTGTGTCGAATAAACTTTTTCATTTCATTTCATTTCATTTTTCATTTTCATTTCAAAACTCTCATAGCGCGTTTCAGGATTGTATTGAGATTCGTCAGCGCCATCTGTGTATCTTGTATTGAGGTTGATGAGGACGCTACATACTGATTATTATGAAGAAGATCTCCGATACTAGTGATGCGATTTAAAAAAAATATTTCTCTGATACAAAGCTACATCGCATCGTATCGCTGAATCTCATAATAATATAATAATACCAGTTTTTTATATCCCACTGCTGGGCACGGGCCTCCCTCCATGTGAGGGGGATACCATACCGTGGCCATGGTCCACCACGCTGTCCCTGAGGGTATTGGCGGATTTCACACGTCTTTCGAGGGCTTCTCTCAGACACGCAGGTTACCTCGCTTTGCTTCTCCTTCACCGCTTAGCAAGTGATAATCGTGGTTGAAAATGAGATTCGCACATGAAATCCAGAAATCCCAGAGGTGCGAGCCGGGGTTTGAGCCTGCGATCCTCGTTGCCGAGGCAAGCGTACTACCAACTTGGCTATCACTGAGTGTCATAGGCTATTATATTATAATTTCATCATGCAATGACCTTTTAAAAATTTATGGTTGCGCGGGCAAAGCCGCGGGAAAAAGGTATTCTACATCAGAATCAGAATATTTTTTATTCACGTAGACCATTATGTTATGTACAGTACTTGTGAATCGTCAAAAGTTACAAAAATATTATGCTACTACTTTACCACCCGTTCGGAATGCCGTTCCTATGGAGAAGAACGCCCAAGAAACTCCATGGTTAGTCTTTTTTTAAAAAAGATCTTTTACATTTTTGAGCAATACATTATTAAGCTATGTGAGAACAATGTAGGAACGGTTAATCAGACTTTAGCAGCAGGTAAAAAAAAAACTAAAAGTGCGGGATAGTACATCTATACCTAGACTATTAAATACAGACTTTACTGTTTTTAAGAAAACGAGCGGGAATAATGATGAGATCATCTCGCTCAGCCAAGTCACTACACGCCAAGCACGCTCCTTAAGCATAGGCCACATCGACGCGAGCGAGCGATTTACTTGCGCTAATCGTTCGCTTGCATATGCAACTGACTGTAAAGGAAAAAATAGTGATGTTCGTTTGGCACATCCATATAAAAGAAAAACATTGAGGTAAGACTTCCGCACGTCAAGTGCGAGCTACCCGTATACTTTATAGTCTACGATATTTAGACGTTTTGTATGGTCAATTGAAAAGCGCCTCTAGCGGATGGTATTTCGGGATCGAGTCACCTTCGTCCGTAGGAGAATTAAATACCCTCGAGATACCCTACACGTGACCCTGGGTGGTGCCAACTAGGTGACAACTCTACTGGTGGTAGGCTTCGGCCGTGGTTAGTCACCACCCACTGAACAAAGCCATGTCGCCAAGCGGCCTAGCCGTGTTCCGGCATGATGTTCGGTGTTGCCATTCATGGATGGCGGGTCAGATCAGCTACGCTGCATGTGCCTAGTGAATGTAGCGTCTCGATCTACTGCCGCCTTCCTACCTAGGCAAGTATGCTGCATCGTAGATCTCATCGTCACTCACCATCAGGTGAGATCGAGATCAAATACTTGCCTATAATGTAATGTAATTGTAAACTTTCAATTCTCCATACAAAATATCTAAATAAGGTAGACTATAAAGTATACGGTTAGCTTACGAATAGTCTCGTACTTGACGTACCGATAACACACCACAGATATAAATAATATAAATAATATAAATAGTAATTATTGTGTTTTTATCGTTTGTCGAGCAGTAATAAACTGGGATACAAACGCGAGCGTGCTGTTCAAAAGCCGACCGCTAAGTGTCGACAGACATAGCAAGGAGGCCACGCCCACCGCGATGTCGTCGGGACCTAGTTGATCACAGTGCACAGTTGATGAAGAGGGCCATGTGAGGCTAGCTTTAAGGCCTCAGCCTCGAATTTAGCGGGCGGCGGGGTGGCGGCGGCGGCGGCGCGGGAGCGGCAGGATCTTATGCGTAAAACAAATGGACTGGTTCTCGAAAACAGTGGCGCGGCAGCGGCGCGGGGCGGCCAACGAGCCCCGCTCCCGCGCCGCCGCCGCCACCGCCCCGCTGCCCGCTAAATTCGAGGCAGAGGCCTAAGCGATGAGCGTACATGCAACCGAATGGTTCGCTCGATCGCGCCAGTGTGAACCACCCTAGTATGATCTTCAAGTAACTCTAGGTACCATTTGTGGAGAATAAATTTTGTCTAGATTTAAATCTGGGTTTTCTGAAGGGAAGATCTCCAATCTTATTGTTTATATACAATCTATACAAATAAATAAAATTGGAGTGTCTGTTTGTACATTTGGATGTTATACACGGTACATACACGTATACCAAAAAAACATTTTCTTTTTAATTTGTCTGGGTCCAACACGTAGAGGCCGTTTTTGAGAATGTTAATGTTATGTTAGCCACCTGCTGGGGTCAACTGCTGGAAACGATAGCATAAACAGCGAATTGACCTCAGCAGGCGGAGGAACTATTGCAGGAACATGGAAAGATCATTGGGACTATGGATTGAGGTTTGGATGGACGTGGGATGGGGCTATTGGAAGGGTTGCGGACACCTGCCATAATCAGCTTTTATCTAATCACTATTGGCACAGAGATAGATTATAGTCTGGAATAGCACATAGGCTACTTTTATCCCGGTAAAAGGCACGGCCCTATGGGATAGCATACAGGAACCGTGCATTTGCAAAAGGACATAGAGGAAAAGGACATACTTGTTTATCGCGGGTAACACCGCGGGGCGCAGCTCGTATTTTATATACTGGGTTGGCGGACTTCACACATCTGTCGAGGGGTACACTCCGACGTGCAGGTTTCCTCACGATGTTTTCCTTCATCGTTTAGCAAGTGATAATCGTGGTTAAAAATGAGATTCGCACATGAAATCCAGAAATGCCAGAGGTGCGAGTCGGTTTTTGACCTGCGATCCTCGTTACCGAGGCAAGCGTTCTACCAACGTGGCTATCACTGCCACTATAAGTATATTTAGTACGTACTATAAGTACGTACTATAAGTACTATAAGTATATTTAGCTGTTGCCCGCGACTTCGTCCGCGTGGTATTTAACAAAGACAACCGTTGACAACAGCCTGCTCGCCCATTCTGAGCCCGCAGGACGCATTGCAGGTTGTTGCTATCAAACTTAATCAGGCGCTGCGTTGCAACATTGGTTTTAATTTTTTTTCGTGAGATCCTATTATTTTTCTAAAATAAAAGTAGCCTAAGTTACTCCTTGTTACATCAGCTATCTGCCAGTGAAAGTCCCGTCGAAATCGGTCCAGCCATTTCAGAGATTAGCCGGAACAAACAGACAGACGGACAGACAGACAGACAGACAGACAAAAATTGTAAAAAATGTTGTTTCGGTATAGATAACGTGTATACATCCAAATGCACTTAGTAAAAAGCGGTTATTTTAATATTACAAACAGACACTCCAATTTTATTTATATGTATAGATGTATAGATTTTTATAATGAATAGCAAAAATAAGGGGGCGGCAAATTGGAAATCCGCACCGGGTGCTAATGACCTATGCTACGCCACTGAGTATAATACTTACCTAGCAGAGGTTAAGACCTTTAATAATATAATCTTTATTTGTAAGAATACGATCGGTCTCTACATAAGGCATTCAGATTCATTTAACATATGACAGTGCGCCGAGCGGCCGCGTCCGACCTTGTGCGAACAAGGAAAAATAATTAATTAAATATAAAAAACCCGTTCGAAGCCTGTTTCTAAGAATTTCAATAGTGTTTGTGTGACTGTGTGTTAATACACTTAACTTAGTGCTTTATTTATTTGGTTTTTCCTAGTGCCTGTTTAGTTTTAAAAAGGTGGGTGCCATTTTGTTTTTTGTAGTACCTTGTTTACAATGTAGGTATGGAAATAGAAACACTACTTTACTGGTGGTAGGCTTCGGCCGTGGTTAGTCACCACCCACTGAACAAAGCCATGTCGCCAAGCGGCCTAGCCGTGTTCCGGCATGATGTTCGGTGTTGCCATTCATGGATGGCGGGTCAGATCAGCTGCGCTGCATGTGCCTAGTGAATGTAGCGGCTCGATCTACTGCCGCCTTCCTACCTAGGCAAGTATGCTCCATCGTAGATCTCATCATCACTTACCATCAGGTGAGATCAAGATCAAATACTTGCCTATAATGTAATAAAAAAAAAAAAAAAAAAAACTAAAATTAAAAGAAATACATCCGAATTGAGAACGTTTTTGAAGTCGGTTAACAATAGATATTAATGGCTGGATATATACAGGGTGTTAAAGGGGCGTGGTAACAAACTCTTTGGGTAAAGGTTACACTCAATGGCTTTAATAAAACTATAGAAATCATTTATGTTGAAAGTCATGGTGTACAAATGTTGTAATTTTTGAGCGCGCAATGTGTCGTAAACAACGCGACCGCAACACATCGCTCGGCGCGATACGTGAAGCGTGCGAGTGTCGAGCGCGCTCGAGCGTATCGACTTTTAATTTACATTGCAGTTTTAGGTCTAAATTAGTATTTATGTTTTATGTTTTATGATAAGATCGCTGGAAATCTCAAACTCTGCGGGGTACATAATCATGGCCAATATGGCCTCAGAATAATTAATAGCAATAACACATTTAATAAATAAATACACATCTAAATATCCATACAAATAAATAAAATTGGAAATTGGAGTGTCTGTTTGTAATATTAAAATAACCGCTTTTGACTAAGTGCAATCGGATGTATACACGGTACATATACCAAAACATGTCCTTTTGTTTCGGATAATCTCTGAAATGGCTGGGCCGATTTTGACGGGACTTTCACTGGCAGATAGCTGATGTATCAAGGATAAGTTACTCCTTGATACTTGCTACTCTTATTTTAGAAAACCTTTTTGGGTCATGCCATTTTCATGTCATCATGTCACATCCATTATGTTATTTATAATGTGTATTTATTGATTGTGTTATCGCTATTAATTACTTGACATTGGCAAAATACCCGCTAAGTTGTGGGCCATTTGCATATCCGTTTTATTTCGTCGCATTTCATTTCGTAAAAGAAGAGGAATTAGAAGATAGTAAGTACATATACTGGTTTTAATTGGTTTTAATCTATGGCGCTTACATTACATTTAGTATGCCATACTAAGGAAACGGCGCGCTATCGTCTATACAAGGTTGAACAAAAATCGTGTAAAATATTTTAACCGATGAATCAGTAAGTTATATAGATCACATTGGTGTATACAATTATTGTGTAAATTATTATTTACTAGCTTATTTATTAGTTACTAGCTGCGCCCGGCGGTGTTACTCGCGATAAAAAGTATGAAAAATTAAAAAATCTATCCCACGGGAACCATACATTTTACCGGGATAAAAAGTAGCCTATGTGCAATTCCAGACTATAATCTATCTCTGTGCCAAATTTCATCCAGATCCGTTCAGCCGTTCGGGCGTAAAAGAGTAACAAACATCCATCCATCTATCCATCCATCCATCCATCCAAACTTTCACATTTATAATATTAGTATAGATTATAGATTTACAACGTTTATAACTCAAGAACGGATGGGCCGATTTTTATGATATTTTTTTTTAATTTGTCTTTGATCCAAGTTTCAGCATAACTATTAAAATATGGGGAGAATACGATTTTAGTTTAAACTTTAGTGACTAATAAATGTTTATTTGATTGATTGTCATTAAATAAGAATAATAATTAGTTACTTGAATATAGGTAGATAGTTATCATTAAAACCGGTACAACCGGTAAATCAAACGAGTCTATTAACCTATAAGTATATACATATCGGATGAGAATATGATTGAAATAGGAAATAATTATATTTAAGTTACTAGCTGTTAATTACTTCGTCTGCGTGGTATTTAACAAAAAAAGTTTTTTTTAAATAAAGTAGCCTAAGTTACTCCTTGTTACATCAGCTATCTGCGAGTAGCTTTGGCTATTCAGCGAGGAAATGCGGCCAGCATCTTGACCACAATTTTGTATACACTTTTTGTAAATATTATGTGGTTTTTCTATACTCTTTTTAATTCACGATTGAACTTATAGAAAAAATCTAACAAAAAAATGTCAACAAGGCAGCGGGCATCGCTGATTATCTAATTGATTTTCAACTTAAAATCAAAGTCAATAGCCTCAACCATTATATAAAACTTATGACTTGTGATTTCCCAGAGCGAGTGAGACAACGCGATTTTATCACTTATCACAAATAACACACATAAGTCACAAATAAATAACATCACAAATAAGTCAAACGGTCATAGGGTTATCACACCCGCAGATACAAAAAACATTGGTATAATATTTATTTAATAAATAACAACATAGGTATCTGAGAATGTATATATGTATCGAAGATATATCTTCTATAAATCTATACAAATAAATAAAATTGCAGTGTCTGTTTGTAATATTAAAATAACCGCTCTTTACAAAGTGCATTTGGATGTATACACGGTACATATACCGAAACAACACTTTTTACAATTTGTGTCTGCCTGTTTGTTCCGGATAATCTCTGAAATGAATTGACGGGACTTTCACTGGCAGATAGCTGATGTAACAAGGAGTAACTTAGGCTACTTTTATTTTAGAAAAAACATTTTTGTTAAATACCACGCGGATGAAGTCGCGGGTAACAGCTAGTATACATATATATATATATATATATATATATATAAAAGTGCACGAGTGTAGGAAAATATAACTAAACAGTAAAACATGACTTTTCCAGTTATTCCAAGTCCGGTAATTTGTTAGTGAAGTATCCTCAACTTTACTGACAGGGTTAGGGGGGCTTTATTAGGCCTAGTCTACGGATGAGGCCTGCATAGAATCTCCCATGTTTGTTATTTATTAAAAAAAACATACCACTAGACGATGGCAAAATTCCTACCGAACGGTAGGTGAGGCCATTTTCTAAAAAAAGTAAAAAATAAGTGTCATACGTAAACTATGAAGTATACAGTTAGCTTACGAAAAATCTCGTACTTGACGACCTAAAGTCTCCACGAAAGATGCTGGCCTACAAATAGATAATAATATAATCTTGCCTCTACAAATAGATAATAATATAATCTTGTTATCACAGATGTACAAGCTGCTACTATTACTGCTGATCTCAGCAGTTACCTGTCAAATGAAACCAAACACAGCCCTATTGGACTCAATATTTGGGAAGCCGCCTGCCACTGGCACCACTGGCAACACTGGCAACGGCAACTTGCAAGCAACGTCGGCGGGACCACTCGATAACAAGAACCTGGGACCTTCGACCATAGTGCCGCCTTTCATAAGTAACGAAGTCGGTAAGTACATATACCCCGTATATACCCCGCGGTGTTACCAGCAATTAAAAAAGTATGTCCTTCTCCTCTATGCCCTTTTGCAAATGCACGGTTCATGTATGCTATATATCAGGGTTTCCCAACCTTTTGTGAATGGTGCCTCCGGATTATAAAAAAAAAATTCATGTCCCCCCTATATTTTTCTTCATTGCTTCAATATAAAACACAAATCATTTTTACGATATTTATTTCACAAGATTTATTATTTACTAGCTGTTGCCCGCGACTTCGTCCGCGTGGTATTTAACAAAGACTCAGCCGTTGGCAACAGCCTGCTCGCGTTCTGATTCCGCGGGACGCATTGCAGATTGTTGCTATCAAACTTTAGTCAGGCGCAGCGCTGCAACATTGGTTTTAATTTTTTTTCGAGAGATCCTATTTTTTTTTCTAAAATAAAAGTAGCCTATGTTACTCCTTGTTACATCAGCTATCTGCCAGTGAAAGTCCCGTCAAAATCGGTCCAGCCATTTCAGAGATTACCCGGAACAAACAGACAGACAGACAGACAGACAGACAGACAGACAGACAGACAGACAGACAGACAGACAGACGGACAGACAGACAGACAGACAAAAATTGTAAAGAATGTTGTTTCGGTATAGGTAACGTGTATACATCCAAATGCACTTAGTAAAAAGCGGTTATTTTAATATTACAAACAGACACTCCAATTTTATTTATATGTATAGATAGCTGTTGCCCGCGACTTCGTCCGCGTGGTATTTAACAAAGACAACCGTTGACAACAGCAGGCTCGCGCGTTCTGAGCCCGCGGGACGCATTGCAGGTTGTTGCTATCAAACTTAAGCAGGCGCTGCGCTGCAACATTGGTTTTAATTTTTTTTCGTGAGATCCTATTTTTTTTTTCTAAAATAAAAGTAGCCTAAGTTACTCCTTGTTACATCAGCTATCTGCCAGTGAAAGTCCCGTCAAAATCGGTCCAGCCATTTCAGAGATTACCCGGAACAAACAGACAGACAGACAGACAGACAGACAGACAGACAGACAGACAGACAGACAGACAGACAGACAGACAGACGGACAGACAGACAGACAGACAAAAATTGTAAAGAATGTTGTTTCGGTATAGGTACCGTGTATACATCCAAATGCACTTAGTAAAAAGCGGTTATTTTAATATTACAAACAGACACTCCAATTTTATTTATATGTATAGATGTATAGATTAATGGTATGTTTGCGCCTGCATTTTTGAACCAGTTGCGCGATATCGGGTTCTGTTTTTGACAGAGCTATCATACAATTCATGCCCCCCCTAAGATCTCTCTACGCCCCCCCAGGGGGGCACGCTCCACCGGTTGGGAAGTCTTGCTATATATTGTTCCTTGCGGTCCGATCTACGCAGAAGGTGCTCACAGTGTCTTGAGGTCTTGCTTGGTTATGAATTTAATAATATTGATTACTGGATCCCAAGTCGGCGGTAGCACCCAGCCATAGTATAATAAACGCGATAAAATCCGTAAGATTAGTTTTATTTCAATCCATCATATTTTTCGCACGCCATATTTTAATATGGCAAGAAATGTAGTTACGAAAAAAAAAGTATAGCTTGTTGATATTTGTTGGATCCTAATTCCATTATATCTTTCGCAGAGACAGCGGAAGAATGTGAGTTACCCGACGGAGGTAAAGGCGAGTGCGTCAAGTACTACCTGTGCAACACGGCAAACAATACAATCATCAGAGATGGCGCTGGCGTCATCGACATACGGTCAGTAGAGTATACTGGCTACGTCCTGCGGAGGAGGTCAGAATTGAGGGGGGGGAGATTGATGACAACTTAGCGCTTTTAGGCAATGTTAGCGCCTAATCTAGCGCTTTAAGGCTCTGTTCGTGCCCAATAAAATTATATAGCGCCTGGCGCCAAATCTAGTGCGTTTAGGCTATGTTAGCGCCCAATACATTTATATAGCGCTTAGCGCCAAATCTATCGATTAGGCTCTATTAACGCCCAATACATTTATATAGCGCTTAGTGCTAACTCGAAATAAATAAAACGATAGCATAAACAGCGAATTGACCTCAGCAGGCGGAGGAACTATTGCAGGAATATGGAAAGATAATTGGGACTATGGATTGAGGATTGGATGGACATGGGATGGGATTATTGGAAGGGTTGCGGACACCTGCCATAATCAGCTATTACCTAATGACTTTTGTTGTTATTTAATGATTGTTACAGTGTGAACGACGGCGCTTGCATATCGTACATCGATGCTTGCTGTGACGTCGGCGCCGGTGACAAGAGGCCGCCCACCGATCCCATCAAGCCAATACCCAAACCGGACCAACCAAAGGTACCACTTTTTTTCGTTGGCAATCGGCTAGGGTTAGCACCGCGCAGCGAGGGCGCAGGGGGAGCAAACATCTGCTCCCCCGAGACGGGCCCCCATAAGGGGGCGAGGCACAAGAGGGGCACCGGTGCGTTCCGTTTGGAGATCCTGGAGCCCCTCCAACATGTGTCGAAGGCGGCCACCGGGGGGGTTTTAGTGGGTAAGAATCTCACATAACCCGGCCCTCTCCCGCACAGAGGCCGGGTATCTTTCGAAGATTCCCCCCGTCAACAAAAAAAAGGGTTAGCCCTTCATAACCTGCTACTCAAACCTGCCTAGCGTTCCTACATTGTCCTCACATACCCATAACAATAATAATAATATTGCCCGACGAACACACCAACTATACACTAAGTCCCACATACATGGACCACACTAAGCAACGCTTGTATTATGAGTACCGTACAATGGACTGAGTTGCGTTGTAAATTGTCTAACACGACTTTCGAACGAATTCGATTTACTTCTTTGAGCATGTTATCTTTATAACCTTTTTTTTTTTTTCTGTTGTCGGGGGGGAAATCTTCGATAGATACCCGGCCTCTGTGTGGGAGACGCAGTGTCTCCAACCATGCCGTAATTACGGTAGATCTACCGTAATTTTTCTAGGTCTACCACCTACCGTAGACATGTTATTACGGTGACACATTCTACCGTAATTTCGTCCGTGTCCTTATTTCTATAATGACAACACTTGATTTAGCAAAATATTACTAGTGTATAATGGCAACGTTGCATTGGGATGCATATCGTAAAAAAAAAAAAAAGTCATTCGTCATTCTGCTGCTTCAGTTTGGAAGAGCAGGGATGCGCAATGTAAAAATAAAAAAAAAATGTCATTCTGCTACTTCTATTTGGAAGAATGACCTTTTTTTTTTACGTTACGCATCCCCACTGCATGGGTATTTTAGCTGCAAACACTGGTCTGCCGTAATTTTTCACCATCTACCGTATTTTGAGACCAGGCAACACCGTAATTTTGACAAAGAGGGTTGGAGACAATGGGGAGACGAGACGAGACGACAGTCTTGTCGAGACAAGACAATAATAGTGATGAAATGATTTTAACACGGCTCAAAGTATCTTTATAACCTACTTTGAGCCGTGTTAAAATCATCTACACTATTATTGTCACACCTCATATATTATTCCGTGTTGTAATTCCCCTAATACACACACATTCAAACCAAAAAACCACGGACAATAAATATATCTTTTATATTGACATTACACAAATGAATCAATTAACAAGCCAATGTCATTGAATGACGAATATACTGAGAGGTCGCCATGACGTCATCGTTTGACCTCTGCATCATAATAAAATCATAACAGGTAAATGATATAGAAGCAGTGATAGACAACTGAGTAGAACGTTTGCCTCGGTAATGAGGATCGCATGTTCAAACCCCGGCTCGCACCTCTGAGATTTCTCGATTTCATGTGCGAATCTCATTTTCAACCATGATTATCACTTGCTAAACGGTGAAGGAAAACATCGCGGGGAAACCTACATGTCTAAGGCCTCAGCCTCGAATTTAGCGGGCAGCGGGGCGGCGGCGGCGGCGGCGCAGGAGCGGCAGGATCTTATGCGTAAAATCAAATGGACCGTTTTCGAAAACAGCGGCGCGGCAGCGGCGCGGGGCGGCCAACGAGCTCCGCTCCCGCGCCGCCGCCGTCGCCGCCCCGCTGCCCGCTAAATTCGAGGCTGAGGCCTAAGAGAACCTCTCGAAAGAAGTGTGAAGTCCGCCAACCCGCACTGGACCAGCGTGGTGGACTATGAACTCATCCCCATATCATCATGTCACATCCATTATTTTATTTATAATGTGTATTTATTGAATGTTTTATTGCTATTAATTACTTGACATTGGCAAAATACCCGCTAAGTTGTGGTTGCATATCCATTTTATTTCATCGCATTTCATTTCGTAAAAAAGAAGAAGAAGCTTGTCTCTGCTATGAGTTGTCAAACTAGCACTAGGGTGCGGTCAGACCGGTCGGCGCCAGCTCATCGGGCACATCATTGCAATCTACAACTGGTTTTATGACCTTCGTCAGAATATAAAATAAAAGTACATTTGCAAGTTCAAAGAGATCCTATTTAATAATACCATCACGTATACTCCCTGTATATGTAAACCACTGCATTTTAGGTACCTTTATTTGTAAAAATCACAAACAAACTGTATAAAACGAAATGTTGATACACAACGACAAAGCAAAAAGGTGTGTAGTGTTTAACAGAAAATATTTGATATTATGATGTTTACGTTCCCGACGTTTCGGCTGCTTTACAGCAACCATTGTCACGGGAGGACTGAGGTGTTAGACATCCTAGTGTCATATTTTGAACCGGGGTACCCTCATATTTAGTTGTTGCTTGCGGTCCGATCTACGCAGCAAGTGCTCACAGTGTCTTAAGGTCTTATTTATTTATTTATTTTATTCTTTATTTTTTTTAAGAGGGTTTAGTCACAAAGTGATTATGTCACCCTCATGGTTAAATACAATAAACTTAAATTCTATTAACAAAAACAACTTTAGCTAAGCTATACAGCATCCGCGCTTCCTCGGACAAGGGGAAAGCGAGAATGCTGTTACATTTACCAATATTATAATTAAATTTAGAAAATAACTGCTCTCTTCGGTTTGCATTCCTGACACACTCCATAAGCACATGATATACATCCTCCACTACATTACAAGTAATGCAATTAGGTGAACCTATTTTACCCATGAGGTATGCGAAGTTATTCAATGGAATATGTCCAGAACGCAGCCTGAGAGCCATGATCACGTTGGATCTGCTCATATTAGCCTGGTCTATCCATGGAAATCGAGAGATATTAGGCTGGATAGTTCTATACCAGATACCCTTGGTTAAAGACCTTTGATCAAAGTATTCCGACCACAACTCAGTACATCGATTCTTTACATTATATAACTGATCAGTAAAGTAGGGAACACACATAAACATCAGTCCGTCAGCCATAGCATCCTTAGCCAAGTGATCGACTCTTTCGTTTTCGGTCAAGCCAATATGGGCCGGCACCCACTGTAGGACTACGTTTTTATTTTTAGAGACGAGATTACGAATGCAGCGTAAGATAGTGTAGGCTATTGGCGTGCCTCGAGATTTCGAGGTGCATCGCGCCAAATGTTGAAGGGCGCTCTTTGAGTCCGTAAAAATAACGTAATCGCCGCTTTCAAATGAATCAACATATGATAGGGCTTCAGCAATTGCAATTAGTTCGGCGTACATTATGCTCACGTTGCTATTAACCCTTAATTTAATTGAGGTATTCGATTGAGGATCAAAGATCGCCGCTCCAACACTGCGCTCATCTTTTGAACCATCAGTAAATATTTTATAGAATTTCTGATAATTTTCCTTTATGAATTGTTCACACCTCTGTTTAAGTTTATAGGAATTGTAGAATCTTTTTCCTTTTTTAATAAATTCTAATTCTGACCTGATTATTTTGGAAAGATCCACATTGGCGACCCATGTGTCTAGCATATACATTTCCAGTTGAGGAGTTACATGCACCGGTAAAGCTTTAAGATCCTCATGAACGGTAACCAACAGAGGTTTTTTCTTACGTCTCCAATATGTGTTACTACTCCAGTGCCCCTGTAAGTCATCTAATAAATACATAATTTTATTTTTTGTATAAGATTTCGATGCAAGCCAAAACTTCCCAGCCAAATAGTGTCTACGGATGCTTAAGGGTGGAAGATACAATTCATTTTCCATAATGTGTATAGCAGTGCTTTTAACAAATCCCCCTATAAGTCTCATAAATACGTTTTGAAGTCTGTCTAATTTACTTATATGTATTTGCGCTGCGGTATCATAAATAAAACTAGCATAATCTAGCCTACTTCGAATCAAGGATAAATATAACCGCCTCATGTGAATGGGGTGAACACCCCATTTCGAACCGGTAAGAATTTTAAAAATATTCAAAAATTTTGTTACTTTGTCCTTAGTCTCGTTTATATGTTTAGACCACCTTAACGATCGATCAAGCCACAAGCCTAAATATTTTACATTGTCCACAACCGGCAATGGTACATTATTAACCTTAAGATTAATATTTTCTCTCCTAAAACCCCTTTTAAAAATACATACTTTACTTTTTGATTCCGAAATGTCCAAACCCAAATTTAATAATAAATTAGAAAACGTTTTTAATGCCAATTGTAGCTTTTGTGTCGCGTCTAATATATCATTGCCGGTTGTGTACAAAACAAAGTCATCCGCGTATTGCGAAATGCAAACGTGCTTTATAACTTTACAAACCGATATGGTAGCAATATTAAATAACAGTGGAGACAGTGGGTCGCCCTGTGCCAATCCCCGACCTGTACTACGACATAACGAGTAATTATTTTTAGTTATTTGAAGATTTCTTTCTTTCAGGTAGTTCCAAATATAGGTACACATTTTACTACCTAGCCCTAATTTATCCATTATCCGTAATAGACTTACTAAATCTACGTTATTGTATGCTTCGTTTATATCTATAAAACACCCAATCGTCGGCAGATTTTTCGAAAATCCAATTTGGATGGTTAAAACCAAATTTGATAAGTTGTCTAGTGTCGAGTGACATTTTCTGAAACCTATCGTTTCGTCAGCCAACAAACAGTTTTTTTCTATAAACCATTCTAACCTGTTCATTAGAATAGTATGAAAAATTTTACATAGACAAGATATCATTGATATTGGTCTTAGTGATGACAAATTACTAGGGTCACGTCCCGGCTTAGGAATTGGCACAATAACAATCTCTCGCCACTGCTTAGGTACAAAGCCTAACAAATAAAATTTATTATATAATGAAAGCAACACCTGTTTTCCGTTTTCCGGCATTTTTTTAATCATTGAATAGGAAACATTATCAGCACCAGGTGATGTATCCTTTGAACGAATAGCTCTTTCCAATTCTTGTATTGTAATAATAACATCTAGTTTAGGATTGCAAGAGGAAAAACATAAATCTAAAGGCCGCACAAAATCTGGCGTTAATTTATGAAGTAATTGATTGGCTTTTGCTTCATCTACATAATCTCCGCGTGATTTATACCCTTTCAACCACCTCATTTTTTGCCATATTTCACTTGGTGAAGATGTTTCGTCTAACGAAGAACAAAATGACTGCCACTGTGCACTTTTAGCATTACGCAGGGCCCTTTGTGCGGAACCTATTTTATCCTGTAACATATCTAAGTTCTGGGGGGTTGGATTACGCCTAAAATTGGCTAGTGCCAAACGTCGTTCGGCAACACCTTTTGATAGTGTAGCATTCCAGTATGGCTTAGGAGTAAACTTTGTGTTAGGATTTTGATTTATTTTAACGAAGGGTATACATATGTCTGCAGCTATATTAATAAATGCAATAAATGAATCATAGCATTTTTGTAAATTTTCAGAAAATTCAAACTGTGCGTATAGATTTGATAGTAGTTCTTTATAAGCCGCCCAATCGGCTCTTTTATAATTTCTACGAATAATATTGTTACCGGTTATTACCTCGATATTCAATGTAATTTTGATCATGCGGTGGTCACTACCTAGGGTTTCATTTAAGGGAGTCCAATCACACTTCAAGGCTATGTCAGAGGATGCAAAAGATATGTCTGGAGATGATTGCTGAAGAGAGTGATTAACTAATTTTATACGAGTCGGTGCACCATTGTTTAATATAATAAACTGATGGTCTAGTAATGCATCAAAAATGAAAGTACCTCGACGATCCGTTTTAGATGACCAATTCCCATGGTGTCCATTAAAGTCCCCTAGCAATAATGTCTTCATACTGCATATAGAAAAAACTTCATCCCAGTCGTTTTGACTTGTTTGTATTGATGGGGGACAGTAAACCGAAACTATATTATCAATGTCGTGACAGTTAAAAATTTTAACACGTATAACTTCTATCTGAGAATTAATATGGGAATTGTGAAGCTGTGATTTAATTGATGGGTGCGTAATAATCGCTACACCTCCGTAGCTGTCGTCTCTGTCATTACGGTACATATTGTACCCGTTAATTTTTAAGGCACTACCCGGCTCTAGCCAAGTTTCGCTTATAACGGCAATGTGGATCTTTTCGTGTAGTAATAAATTTTCGAATGAAACTAATTTGGGGCGTAAACTTTGAGCATTCCACTGAATAATGTTAAGTCTGCATGTTATTTTGGTTTTATCCATTAAATAAATCAATAATATTTTTTAATATTGGCCAATCAGCAACGTTTTCCACTATAACTAAGATTACCCACTGCAAACAACATTGAATCACGTTATGAAGTTTAGACTGCATTGTATCATTCCTCAAAAATATAATTTCCTTTAACCTTGATAATAGCTCATCAAACTTTATATCTCTTTTCTTTTCATCAGAAGGTACGGCATTAGAGGGGTCATTAAATACGGGTTCATTAATTATTATTTGAGGTTCAGGCATTAAGTCGACTCGTGGTGTATCTGGTCTTTGAGATTTCTTCTTTCGAAACTTAGAAAAATATTTGGGTGATTCCTCTTGATGTATAGTGACTTCAGTTTTAATATCATTAGCCAATATAGGTGTAATGCCACCCGGCCCTGATGCCCAGGGCCTTAAATAACGGGCTACCCTCGGGGTCGAGGACGAATGGGGTGTGGGCCCCGGACGTCCGGTGACGATGACGACTCCTGAGGAGGACGGCGGCGGGCGTGGCTCCCCGCCGCCGTGCGCAGCGAGGGCGCAGGGGGTGCAAACATCTGCTCCCCCGAGACGGGCCCCCATAAGGGGGCGAGGCACAAGAGGGGCACCGGTGCGTTCCGTTTGGAGATCCCGGAGCCCCTCCAACATGTGTCGAAGGCGGCCACCGGGGGGGTTTTAGTGGGTAAGAATCCCACATAACCCGGCCCTCTCCCACACAGAGGCCGGGTATCTATCGAAGATTTCCCCCCCGTCAAAAAAAAAAAAAAAAAAAAAAAAAAGGTGTAATGCCACGGTCTGCTTGTATAGTATCAATTAACGTTGATGGTTTGGGCGGCTGAACTGGTTCGATTTCTTCCTGTATAGGTATACTAGGGGGCACGTATATTGTAAGGGCTTTTCGGTATGTGCAGTTAAATTCAGCCATAAGGTCTCGGATTTTCTTTTCCTTCAGATAAATTGGGCATGATTTAACTAAAGCCATGTGATTTCCGCTACAATTCACACATTTAAAAGTCTGGTTTTCACAATTGGGATGGTTACCCCCACATTTTGGACAAACTTGACTTTTGGCCGAACATGCTTTCCCTGTATGCCCGAACTTCCAGCACCTACTACATTGCGTTACTGGAAATATATAAGTATCCACGCTTATCCTTAATTCATGCACATATACATATGTTGGCATACTAGACCCCTTAAAACATAATCGAACTGCTTCGCTCGGAAGCCATGCGTCGTCACTAATACCTTTATCAAAGTTGCGTTTCTTAAGGCGATTTGCTGATAGTAACTGCGCACCGCCGGGACACGTAATACTTTCACATATTTCTTCGTCTAACATGTCAATATCAACGTCCTTAATCACCCCGTATGAGTTTGTCCTCTCCATGGCCTTATGAAACGTCCATCCCTTTTCAATAAAACTTTTGCACGTCTCCATCTTAGTCAAACTAATTTCGTTTATAAATTCAACCCGTATTTTGTAGTTATTTAGATATTTCACCTTAATAATGTCTTTTATTCCCTCCTCTTTGAACATTTTCGCTAGTAAAAATTGTTTCGGTAGTTTTTCTTTACAAGAAATATACATCTCAATTTTCTCTTTCCGTTTCTTTTCCTTGTTTTGAACTATTGTCCACTCGCGATCTGCGTCTGTTTCATCTCTTATTCTTTTAGCTGCTTTTGTATGGTTTCTCATCTCAATTTGTATATCATTTTCCTCTAGCTTGTGCTTTGTAATCTCCTCCGATATATCATGCTCGGTTAGTGCTGAATTTGTATATTTACTCATCTCAAATTGTATATTATCTTCTATTAGATCCTGTCCCATCATCTCATCCGATATATCATGCTCGCTTGAATTATTGCTTATGTTTGTGTAAACAAACTTCCTATTAACTTCATCTTTATTATCATCCATCATTTGTAATATAGTAGAAAGGATGATTCATTCTTAATACTTACCCCCCCCTATGCGCAATGCGCAATGCACTGGGCGGTCGGTCGCGCTTCAAGGTCACAGAGCGCAGCAAACAAGGTTCGTCGTCCACACAAAGAACTAATAAACACGCGTCTGTTACGTACGAACGCCGTAACGCGAATGTCTTAAGGTCTTGCAACGGTGCGCTTGGTTTTCGATTTAATAATGTATAATTGGCCACCGACTTGGGATCCAGTAATTAGGATCCCAAGTCGGTGGTAGCACCCAGCCATCTTCTAGTTTAGTCCAGTGGTAAACATGATAAAATCCAAAACCAAGCGCACCGTTGCAAGACCTCAAGACACTGTGAGCTCTTTCTGCGTAGATCGGACCGCAAGTAACAACTAAATATGAGGGTACCCCAGTTCCAACTATGACACTAGGACGTCAACCACCTCAGTCCTCCCGTGACCATGGTTGCTGTAAAGCAGCCGAAACGTCGGGAACGTAGAAAATATAAAATAAACGCGATAGAATCCTTAAAAATAGTTTTATTTCAATGTGTAGTATTCGCTTAAATATAAGAAATCAATATCTATCGTGTTATTATTATCAGCACGAAGGATGCGGCTGGCGGAACCCCAATGGTGCAGACTTCCAAACGATTGGCGATGTGGATGGAGAGACCAAGTTCGGAGAGTTCCCGTGGGCTTGCGCTCTGCTCAAGTGAGTATACATACATAAATATCGCCAGACGAACACACCAACTGTACGGTCCCAAACCAAAAGACGCTTGTATTAAGGGTACCGTACAAAAGGTCTAAAACATACATGACTCGGACACAAAGATTCGTACTCATCACACAATGTTTGCATCTATCGGGACTCGAGCCCGGGACATTCGGTACAGAAAGCACTCGCTGGCAACTGCTCTAATCGGGTATAAGTACCTGTAAGTAGACACCTACTTGACAGAGAGGGACAAAACTATACGAAGGAGTGAGACGCACTATTAATTACCCAGCTACCTTTTTCTTCACTCTTGGTACAGAATTTCGTTTTGGGGGGTCGTTTGCATTAACTTCTATATTGATCATAATAGAGAGCTTCAATTTTGAGGCAGTGGTGGGAGGACACCTAACGCTCCTCCCCCCAGTATCCGTGGCTGCCAGGGTCTAATGTTAACGGTTGAATGGTCATACCCGACCTTGGGTAACAAAGGCGGCTGCACTAACCTCGCCAGCTATTAGTGGTCCTATAATAAAGATGTCTTCAGGATCGCGCCAGTGAACAACAACGACCCCGAGGGCCAGAAGCTCAATGTGTACGTGGGAGGCGGTTCCCTGATCCACCCCAGCGTGGTCCTCACAGCCGCGCACTACGTGGCGAATGAGCAGCAGCTGCGCGTGCGCGCTGGCGAGTGGGATACGCAGACCGTGAAGGAGATATACCCCTTCCAGGACCGGGATGTCGCCTCCATCGTGGTGCACCAGGACTTCAACAGCGGTGAGTAGGCGGTGCTGGGCTTGAGCTTATTTTTGGATGGAATTTTGGTGTGGTCTGCCGCCGCCGAAGCAGCGCACTCCTGAGCGGGCACCAGGTGCGTCGCCACCGGCTGGGGGACGGAGGGAAGATACCAGTTCATCTTGAAGGTGAGTATGTTTTTTAGCGGAAAAGGGAAGATCTTCCAGCCGGGCGGGTGGTATGGCGGAGCGGCGGCTATGCCCTGACGACTATTGTCGGCATCTTGTATATATGTTACGTGCGCCAAAAACTCATATAGCGCGTTCAGCGTCTGCGACGTCGACCCGCTCCTTGATAAGGTCAAATATGGATCTTTTTCGGGATTTATCCGAGGCGGAGTTTGTGAAGACGTTTCGTCTCGGAAAAGATCTACTGACACGATTTTTTTTTTCACTGTTATGAAGTTACATTGTCTTTGAGTGCTATAAACTATGTGTCATGGAGGTGCCGCGAGCTGACGCAAGTGTCAAAGAAATTTGTTGCCTTTTTTCATTCAAAAGTCCATTCAGAGATACTTTGTTGGTTAGTACCCCATTTTCATTTTATAAAGATATTTCAAATATTTCATCACGCTGGCCACTGGGCACTATAGGATAATGGGGCCATTATGAGTGTGACAGGAACTTTGGGATCCTCGGTAGTCCCTTTTTTAAACTTACTAGGAGGGGGGAGGCATAGTTCATGGGGATCTGCCCATTTTTTTTAATAACAGCAAACGTGGGCCTTGGGCTAGTTCCTATTCCTTTTCAGGCTTAATAGGAGGGGGGCGAAGGCATAGTTCGTGGGGCCCTGAAAGAGGGGCCAGCTCATATTATCTGATGTTTCATCCGACTCTTTATAAAAACCATGGTGTTTTTTATCCAGGTAACCTGTTCTACGACATCGCTCTCCTCTTCCTGTCGGAGCCCATGATGTTGGCTCCCAATGTTGGTGTGGCGTGTCTGCCGCCGCCGCGGCAGCGCACTCCTGAGGGCACCAGATGCGTCGCCACCGGCTGGGGGAAGGACAAGTTCGGGAAGGAGGGAAGATACCAGGTCATATTGAAGAAGGTGAGTATTTTTTTCATCGGAAAAGGGAAGATCTTCCAGCCAGACGGGTGGTATGCCCCGACGGTTATTGTCGGGGTCTTGTATATATGTTACGTGCGCCGAAAACTCTCATAGCGCGTTTCAGGATTGTATTGAGATTTGTTAATTGTTTTGAACGCGTCTGCAGCGCCATCTGTGTAGCTTGTGCGCGGTTGAACAGGTCGCTACAGTTTCATTCAGCACTGAAGTACAGAATCGATAATTCCCGTTTTGAATCAATCAAATCAATCAAAATTCTGATAAAACGTCGGTACCGTACCAGATTGCCAAAATGTGCCCATAAGCAGTACCAAATAAACACTTTGGCCCGATAATACCTATGCGTACTTACACCAAAATTATTTTTCTCATATATAAATCTACCTTTGTAGATTTATTTATTTATTTGAAAACTATTTTCACCATTATAGGTAGGTGATTCAACTAGCAACTTCAGAATAATAATATTTTCGTTTTGAATTGAGATCCTCCCTTTTACGTCGTCAGTTAAAAGAAGTCTTGACGCACCGATGAATGATCAAAGTGGTCCTATAAGCTTGCAGGTCTTTCCGTTTACGGTTGACTTGGAACCGTAAAAACACCATTTATCGTCACCACAGGTGGAGGTTCCAGTGGTCGAGCACAAGAAGTGCCAGCAGCAGCTGCGCAGCACCCGGCTGGGCAAGTACTTCGAGCTGCACTCCTCCTTCATGTGCGCTGGCGGGGAGCTGGGGGTGGACCCGTGCAGGGGAGACGGCGGGGCGCCGCTGGCGTGCCCCATTGAGGTATGCAACTCGGCGAGGAGAGATTCCTATAAACCTATCACCTTGTGGCTATCAGGGCAGGAAGGTTCTAGAATGGCAACCACGAGCCGGCAGGACTCCAAGTCTGCTAACTCAATAGATTCATAATCGAACAGCAACCGCATAGTAACTGTCACTGTCACACAATTAAATTAAAAAGATTAGTTTTATTTCAGTGTGTAGTATTCGCGTAAATATAAGAAGTCAGTATAAAACTAATTTTTCGGATTGAATCGCGTTTATTTTATGTTTTAACGTTCCCGACGTTTCGGCTGCTTTAGAGCAACCATGGTGAGGGAGGACTGAGGTGTTTGACTTCTTACCCGCATAACAGCCGAAACAGTGGAAACGTAAACAACATAAAATAAACTAAATAAAATTCGAAAAAAACTTTTTAAACGTTTTATTTCAATGTGTAGTATTCGCGTGAATATAAGAAATAATTATATATGAGATATTTATTCTTCCCCCCATTTACCCCTAGAACGAGCTGGACCGGTACATGCAAAGTGGCATAGTCGCATGGGGCATCGGATGCGCCATGGAGGGGGTCCCCGGAGTATACGTCGACGTCTCCAACCTGCGCGACTGGATCGATGACAAGGTGGTGGGCAAGGGATACGACTACAAAGTCTACACCTACTAGACTTACATCTTAATTTATAGACTTACCCCCAAATTTATAGACGCTCTATAAATTTATAGACGCTCTATAATTTTTTTCAAACTTCAAACAAATACCGCGCGAAGCACACCTTTTGTGCGCAGTACTATATGACGTTTGATAAAGTTAGTTTGACGACCTGTTTAGTGGGTAGTGTCCCGGGTACGGATCCTGGTAGGGACAAGCTTTGTGTTATGAGCACGAATGTTTGTTCCCACGTCGTGGATGTTTAATATCTATAATGGTATTGTATACCGAGTTCGCTCTCAGTCCATTGTACGGCACCCATAATACAAGCGTTGCTTAGGGGACCGTATAGTTGGTGTGTTAATTTGGCGATACTATATTATTATAGAACGTCTATAAATATGGGGGTAAGTGGTAGACGCTTAGTAAGGATTATATATAGAGATGTCCTACCCTAACTACATACCTACAATTCGAAAATAATTTCATAGGTATAAAATTATTTATAGATTATTACCCTATTCTGTTGTCGACGTAAAGCTACATAAACTAAAGTTGGACTCGACTAAAATATTGCTGTCTTGCTCGAATACATGGAATACTCGAATACTCTAATATATGGAGGATATATGAGAAAAACTATTATTGGGGGCCTTTAACAAGGCAATAGAACCCAAAATAATTATTGTTAGAATTTTGTCTGTTTGTCCGTGAGTTTGTGCGCACTATATAATCTCACAAACTGCTTATCCGATTTGGGTACGGATTTAACTGATATATTGTGGTAAGCTTCTCTTAAATGTAGTGATTGTTTTATTTAAATCAGTTTATAAATAAAACAGTTATATCAATTTAAGGACGCGGCCGAAGTCGCGGGCAACAGCTTAGTCAAAATAATTATGTATGGCTAAGCTGTTAATGTGCGAGCGAGACAGCAATATTTTTAGCTGTCAAACGTGTTGTTGTAAATTGAAATTAGCTATTTAAGTTAATATATATTTTTTTTTTACTAAATGCATTGCTCAATAAATGTGATAATACTTCAAACTGGTTATTTCATTGTAGCTGTCAGCTATAAAATAAAAAATGCCATTTTGTAACCGATTGCCAACATAAAAAAATAAAAAGTTCTGTGCCATGTCTACTTAATTAATAAAAAACATTTCTCAATATAAGCTTTATTTCTATACATCTGAATAATCAACAGCTCACATACACAATAGGAACAACATCTAGTACAATAATAATAATAATAAAAAAAAACAAAATATATGTTGGTCTCAATATTTAATACTTCAAAACAATAGGTAGGCAATACCAGAAATTATGTACAACAAATAATTAGCGGAAAGAAAAATGACAAATAAAAAGAGTTAGGCTTAAAAATAAAATTACGTTTTTGATACAGCGCTCGTAAACAGAATATAAATTAAAACTGAATAAATTATTAAAAAAAAAGAGAGTTCTAAAATAGTATCTTTCGTGCTAACCAACAACTAAGATGTTATGAAATAGGAATGCAATAATATTACAAGTATTTAACATCGTTGACGTTCAAGAAAAAAAAACAATGCACTTCCATTTCGTTTAGTCGATTGTAACCACAAAAAAACAACTATATTTCAATGCAAACGATTAGTCGATTTTAATTCGGTGCTGCCAGAAAAAAACCCCTCAAAATATGCGGAATATTATGTAATTATTGTAACACGTCACTTAAACAGACACGAACGCTTATAAATTATTTTATTATTATTGTTATAATTTCTCTATTCAACATCTTGGGATGATCTAACACACAGACTTGGCACTAGCATGGAGGGATCTCAAATTTCATTATTTATTTATTTATCATACAACAATTAATCCGTATTTGCTACACAATAATATTTTACCAAGCCTCTGCCTTGCTGGTAAAGTAATGGATTAGACACAAATTTTGATTTGATAGTTAACAACTTGGCGTTGAAAACGTTATCTAGTAATACCAGCGCCTCAGTAAATTAAAAGTTAGTTGAATTGGCAATCATTTTTAGAACATGGCAACACTAGTCACGATCACAAAATATAAATAGTTCAAATTGCTTACTAAATCGCGCCAATTTATATTTCTACAATATTATTAATCGGAATAAAATGCTATCATTGTTTATATTTTTTCAAATTAAACCATGCTCTTTCAGACTTGTGAAACATTAAGGCCATGGAAACACTATGAAGACTACGATATTAGAGACTACAGACTAGAATTGAGGCTTGAATTAAAGGTAAAAAGTGTAAAGGCTAGAAGAGTGGAACAATATCAAATTGTATTCCTATCTCTGTCGCACGACAGCCGCAATCAAGTATGCAGTCTCTAAGCATTAATATCTATATAGAAATATATATATATACATTTACCCACATTTTGTTTAATTCCATTTTTTATGTAGGCACATTTTCGGTACTTCAATCACTTACAAAATAATATATTTCTAATTTTAAATGTAGATAAGCATTATATAAACAAGCGGTATATTGATTTAGATTATATAATGCAATCAACTATCGACCAGTCTATTATATAGTTAGACGATTTTTTTTATTTATGTCCCATCACTGGCGTAATAGTCGATAGTTGTAATGGAACGCGTGATTTAAGTCTTTAACTATTGTCTATTGCGAATTATCAAGAGGCACCGTTTCAACTATTTAAATACATTCGAAAAACACTTAGT
Source organism: Pheosia tremula (assembly GCA_905333125.1). Classification (NCBI taxonomy): domain Eukaryota; kingdom Metazoa; phylum Arthropoda; class Insecta; order Lepidoptera; family Notodontidae; genus Pheosia; species Pheosia tremula. Next base: position 2,855,234 of record HG995425.1, read on the forward strand.
CGATTATTCGTTTTAATACAACTACAATAAATAGTTTTGGAATCGATTTGAGCTCACGAGATGCTTACAGTATCTTGATTTTACTACGGCACCATAGAGTTGACGACATTTTTTTTTAAATAATCTTAATATCGTGAATGTAGCATAGTGGCGGGACGAACGACGGAATTACGAATCAAATTTTTTTTTTGTTTAAATCCGCTGGCATTAAAATAAACACTAGAGTCCTTTCCAACAAAACCTTTTAGTACCTGTATTTTTAATTATAAAAATACCGTTTTTAAGCTAATAAACTTGGATCCAAGATAGAAGGTAAAGGGTCCCCGTCCACTATACTACTGAAACACATAATAACTTACTCACCGGCGTTGATGGTGATGGTCTTACCCTTGGGATCATCAAACCGGTCCATTGTGCGGATGTCCAGCATCATCATGATGCCGTAGAAGGTGATGGCCAGGAGTATGAACACCACGAAGAGACCAGCCCAGATGGGGGCGCTGAAGAAACCCACACAGTTGAACGAGTCTCCAAACGGTGCGGTCTGGTTCAAGTAAGGTTGGATCTGAAAGAGAGAAAGGATAATCAATGTTTATTTATTACTACTAATACTTCTTTCAGCCGAAAGACGTCCACTGCTGGACATAGGCCTCCCTCAATGATTTCCACACATTCGAAATTCTCAAAAAGGGCCTCTACGTGTTGGACCTATGTCACCGCGCAAGCCTTTCAATGATCCGGCTATAGCCCATATAGCCCCAGTGGAGGAGAGATAAAACAAAAAAAATATTTTGTCTAATTTTAAAAATTTCATTAAAATTATTATAGTAATGGAATCAAATTAAATAAGGCACCTACCAGCCTGTGAAGTAAGAAAATGATAATAATAATGTTCAATTTTCAAAATTCCAACTCTGGGGGGTCCGGAATTCATTACAAAGGTCACTTACACTCTGCATATGATACAGTCTAGTCTACTGGTGGTAGGCTTCGGCCGTGGTTAGTCACCACCCACTGAACAAAGCCATGTCGCCAAGCGGCCTAGCCGTGTTCCGGCATGATGTTCGGTGTTGCCATTCATGGATGGCGGGTCAGATCAGTTGCGCTGCATGTGCCTAGTGCATGTAGCGTCTCTATCTACTGCCGCCTTCCTACCTAGGCAAGTATGCTCCATTGTAGATCTCATCGTCACTTACCATCAGGTGAGATCGAGATCAAATACTTGCCTATAATGTAATAAAAATAAAACAGTCTTGAATCATTACCTTCATATTCTTGAAGCTGAGGGTGTATGACTTGGTGTCATTCCTGCTGACAAAGCTGACGGTCTCCATGCAGCGGTAGGAGAAGCCGACGATAGCGAACACCTCCTCAACTGGGTACAAAGTCTCCGGCTGGTTGGGCGGCTGCTCCAGGGTCACCGTGTCTGTGGAATGATAAAAATGTTAACGGCAAAGTCAAATAATTTATTAACAGGCAGAGTATTATTTGTATTATACAACCCAGCCCTTCTAATGTCCCACTGTTGGGAACATGCCTCCCCTAAATGCGAGGGGGGATTAGGCCATATTCCACCACGCTGGCCCAGTGCGGGTTGGCGGACTTCACACGTCTTTCGAGTGATTCTCTCAGACATGCAGGTTTCCTCGCGATGTTATCCTTCACCGTTTAGCAAGTGATAATCGTGGTTGAAAATGAGATTCGCACATGAAATCCAGAAATCCCAGAGTTGAGAGCCAGGGTTTGATCCTCCTGGTTCTCAGGGTTTGACCTGCGATCCTCGTTACCGAGGCAAGCGTTCTACCAACTTTGCCAACCTATATTTTTTTTTTTACACTACATCTTCTCAGATGAGCTTCAACTGAGAAGATATAGCAAGAATGGCTTGACTTTTTTATGGACTGAGTCAATTGAGACCTTTTTTTTTTTTATTACATTATAGGCAAGTATTTGATCTCGATCTCACCTGATGGTAAGTGACGATGAGATCTACGATGGAGCATACTTGCCTAGGTAGGAAGGCGGCAGTAGATCGAGACGCTACATTCACTAGGCACATGCAGCGCAGCTGATCTGACCCGCCATCCATGAATGGCAACAAATATTTTGCACAATCAGTGCCTTGCAGTGTGTAAGAGTGCTAACTTAATTGTTTAAAATCTCAAGGCAAACATTGTGAGGACACTTGGAGCTGTGAAGATGGCACCTGTACGAATCCTGTGCGGTGATCTGATGATAGGCTTCCAAACTTAGACGTATTAATTTCAAATTTAGAGTGGCAACATGCGGTTTGATGTGGACGCTATTGTATATCAAAATTTATATAAGGCTATTTTTGTAGACATATTTTTTTATCAATCGGTTTAATATAAGACCCCCCATGGACAGAATACTGTAAAGCATTTAGTTTAATTTGTAATGTAATTGATGAATTGATGTTGACATTCAGCATCCTATATATTTAAGGAAAACAAATTGCAACTTCAATGCAACTCATTAAATAATCTGTGCGGTTAAGTTTTCAAAAACTACATCAGTCAGTCCCTAATGTATGCGTATGACAGATAAAGAACCCCTCCCACCAACACCCCACTACTAGCATTTACCAAACCATCGATTTTTAACCTTCGAAATTATGTAACATAATATGTATTTTTAATGTTCTTACACACGAAACCTGCCACAACATTTTTTGTACCCATGATTTTAACAATAAACATTAAAAAATATGCATATTCCATGTTAATATAAAATAAATATGAATATACTCACTGAAGAACCAGTATCCACCTCTCTGGTAGAAGTTCAGGGTCAGAGATATGTTCGCGAAATTCATTTTCGTTGCAATAGTTTCGTTAACCGAATTGTATTCGGTGGTCGCTGTAGTGAAACCATTGAGAGTGAACATAGTATTATCTGCGGTGACATGAATGGCGCTGCTGTAGAGACGGAGTTGGTCCATCACGAATAACGTTTGGTTATCGTTTTTCGCCGTCACCGCGCGCCGCACACGAGAGTGTGTCACCGGGATGATCCAGGACGGATAGTGAGCAGTGTATACTGCTACCACCTTCTGTTCAGGCATCTTCATGTCGTCTAAAGTCTTCTGCATGAGCGCATCATGGCGCTGAAGCATATCAAACCTGGACTCGCCCTCCACAGCATCTCTCAAGTTAATAAACACAAATTTTCCACTCTCATCGTTTTTCGGGACGTTTTCCTCGGACAGTGCGTTCTCTGTGAGCTTTTGGTCAGATTCTGATGGGTTGGCGATATCGTTGAGAGCTCGGAGCGCGTTCTCCACCGCGGGCAGGTAAATGGACTTCTGAACGTTGTCTCGTAAGTATGAGAATGCAGTCTCACCGTCAGAGTTTCTACGAGAAAAGTCTTCTACTGACAATGTCTCTTCAATGAACACGACGGTTACTGGGTCCTGTTTCAGCTCCTGCTTCAGGATACCTTCGAATTCGGGCGACGATAACGGCGACAAGGGGTTGGACTCAATCGAAGTTTTGGGTATGTCTCCCCAAATATACACTGGGACTGTTGACGTGTTTACGCATATTACACTTAAAACTAACAACGGGAACACCAAACGGCAAAACGCCATTATTTCTGGTACACTAGTGGACGTAACGGACTAAAAATTGATCAATTTTAGCCCAAAAATGTCATAAAAAGACAGGGATTGAGCGATGACGATTGACCATCGGTCATGTGAAAAGTGATCATATGATTGGCTTTGACGCTTTGTCTATGCCTCGCGGTGTTGCCAATTTTCAGATTAGCTACTAAGTCAGTATCCAAGGTCTTGTCAAAGATCAATAAAATTTATTATGTTCCTTTACAGCTTTTTACAACTTAGCTAAAAATAAATGATCAGCGCTAATAAGTGGAGTATAAAAATGCTATATTATACACGCATATATTCTATACGTTTACAATATAAAAGCAAAGCCTCAGACTTTTGCTCGAGACCCAGACAAATTATTAACCTGGATCGCTGCCTATGTATTGTGTAATGGCTAGACATATGCGTTATAAGCTAACGTCTTTAGAGGCAGGCAGCACAAACACTATCAACAGGCGTCGTTGGCGTATTTCATTCCTTAGAAACGTGTCCGTTCACATATCCATCTAAGGTTTGTGTGTACCTCACACATTTCTAACATCAATTATTCATATTCTGATATTTTCAGCTTTTGATCGTAGCTGCGTACTCGCATCGAACTTTTTACCAGCCAAGAAACCAATTTATAAAAAAAATCTATAATACTCTATACGTGTCTGTCAATTCTGTCGACCGTATATTGAGAGCTGTAGACAGGAAAAATTCCAATTTTTTTCATCAAGTTTCGCTGTGAACTTGGATAAAATGATTCTAAAATGGTCCCTCATATGTATCCTAATAATTCCATCAACTTTCGCGGATAAAAACACGCTACCCGTCTTCCTGCTGGACTACGAAAGCGTCATGACAAATATTTACGTCAATTCAAACCCGTTCTCAAAGGTCAGCTCCGCTGGATTTGCAAATATCATCCTTAACGCTATCAAAAACAGTGAAGCAATAATTATTTTCGTTGAAGAGACCTTTTGCATTGAAGACGTTAGCACTAAGGATAAGCTAGGGTCGCCATATTATCATTTACATGTGGGATTACAGCAGGGGAAAGTAAAATTCATGCCCGCAGTCGAAGAACCGTACAGAACTTTGAAGCAAATGTTCCAACCGCAAGATTTCAACGTATTCTACTTGAGTTATGGAATGAAACTCGTCATAAGAAATAACTTCAAATACATTTACGTGTTTTTCAAAGATGGTTTGAACGAAACGAGAAGCGAGGTGTTGAGGAGTCATGATTTGATTATGAAGGAGGTCTATTACGTTGTACGTGAGATGAAACAGGGGCCCGTCCTTGCTTTCTATACTGGAAAAATAAACCCTGTAGTGGTTCAAAGGGTAGAATTCGTGCCCATCAAGCCGAACCCCGTACCGAGGGATATGGGCGTCATGATAGTATCTTCAGGAGCTCTGTTTAGGTTTTCTGGTTAGTAGAATACTAACCAGTTTTCTGGTTAGTATTCTGATGAAACTAAACTAAAGCTATTTGATGAGGGAGTCATAAAAATGGCCATTTATATTTTGTCAGGAGTGTACGCAACCACGGTGAAGCGCCGCTCCCTCTTCAACCAGATGCCGATGGTGGCTGAGGAGACGCGGTCTCGCAGGAAGATGTCCACGAGGATGGCATACACCGACTTCGAGATGCAATTCAACTTCTCGTTCCGAGATAAGGACTGGATTCTCGGTAAAATCTCTTTTATCTGGCTTCGATTTATAATTTTCGTTGTAGGTAAGATTGGTCAAGTCTGTAGCGACGTCTAAGCTTGCTAGAAGAAACATATTATACACTACACCAATACATAGATGGCGTTCTATACGATATCCAGAACAAATCACAATTCCAAATTACAATTCCACTTTATGGTGGTCTCAACAATTTTCATATTATTTTTTTGCGTTGGCAAGCGACTACTGCACCATTGAGACCATAGACGAACTTAACTGTTTTTATTTGTAGCACACGTTTGTGTATTTCGCCAGTGTCAAGTTAAATCCGATTATGCTTTCTTTAATAGATAACGTAGCTCTACTGGAAGGCGGCGAGGAAGTCGGCCGCACGGAGATGGGAATCGGGGCGCCCTGGAACTACTCGTACGTGTGTGGGGAACCATTAATACTGGTCAACACCAGGGACAGTAGTCTAATCACGATATCGCAATACCAGGTAATATTCCGCTGTGATATCAAGATTTAATAAGCGGATCTGCTGGTTTAAAAATAAAACAACCAGCCAGAGCGACGGGTACAGAAGATGCAGCACCCGGCCGAAAATATTTCACGTTAAGCTTTTGAAAGAGACTATCGGCTAGAGTCAAGAGCGAAAGAGACGACGCTCTACAAAGCCGAAACTTTTTCCATAACCGATGTGCAATATTTACGGCCGGATACTGTACATGTGCTTTTTGATACTTGCTGACGGAATATCAGTCGCAGCAAATCTTAACGGAGGCTAGCCAATTACGCATGAGATATTATATTGCAAGTTCGTGCGCTTGTATAGCTGCACTCCTATTTCCTTTTACTCTCATAATCAGGGCCCCAAGTCTGCTAACACAATCGATTCATAATCGAACAACAACTGCATCATAACTGTCACTTTTGTCATATCTTGTATGGGATATCTGTCAAAAGTGACAGTTACTATACGGCTGCTGTTCGATTATAAATCGATTGTGTTAGCAGACTTGGGGCACTGATGGGACGGCAATCCCGACACAGATGGAGAAAGATCAGGCGCAGGCAGGGCCCACGGTCTTAGTTACGTGCATTCCGAGACGCGTACATTCAATCTTTAAATACATATATCTATATAAGAGAAGTGGGTTGGTTTGTTACTTATTCATACGGCATTTAGCCGTAAAAAAATGCACTCAGCTATTAGGATTGATACGTTTCTGTGTACTACATAGAAAATGTTAGTTTTTTTTTAAATGTCTATTAAAAACTGGGGAAACCCCTTCATAATAAACAGTTACGTTATTAAACCAGCCGTTGGATGGGTAAGTACAATTGTAGGGAGTCCCTATGAATGGGTTACCCCTTGAACAACATGTCCGGTCCCTGGTTTCAGATCCAACCCCGCACCCGGCCCCAATACGGTTTGTCAGGCGAGTACACTTACCGACGCGACGACCCGCCAGCGCCCCCGCCACCGGCCCCACCAGCAGCCGACGACAAGCCAGCGGACCCAGCACCCCCCGGCAAGCCGCCCGCAGCAGCAGGAGGTTCCAGCGCCTCGTTCGGCGCCAGTGTCAACTGCGCCCCGTTCTTCACTTCTAGTATACTGGCCTGCTTATTCGTCGCGTTTATATGTCTCGGTATATGCTTCTACGGGATAGTGTGTTTGTATAATATCAACTCCAATAATAGGTATGACGATCCGCAGGGTAAGCAGTTGGTGTTGACTGAGAATTAGATTCTTTGGTTTTAATTAAGCGTCCAGTGGCGTAGCATAGGTCATTAGCACCGTGTGCGGATTTTTAAATTTGCCGCGCTCTTATTTTTGCTATTCATTATAAAATAATTGGGGCATGGTAACGACACAAATTAAAACGAAAAAACACTGAAAGTATTTTTTTTTTCTGTTTACCGCCACCTATGAAATGCCTCCTCCGGTAAAGTGCTGCCGCCCGGAGCGGACCACACCCCCCTTCCCCCCATGCTACGCCACTGCCTGCGCCGCACGGTACCTAGCTATTGTTACAGAATAATTTAGAAAAATTATACCGCGTCTTATATCTCTTCTTTAGCGCATATGTGTGAAAGAATATGGTCTAAACATTCATAACATTTCGCTCGCCTAAACAGTTTAATGTAAGTAGGCATAATAATATTTATTTTTGTGTCCGCGGTGCATATAAGTAAATGATAAAAGTACCACTATCATAATCGTACGAAAGCAATACGATAAAAGACCTGTCACGAACTTATTCTCGGCCGAATTATAAGTATGTAGTCAGAATTTTGAGTTCGTTTAAAAAAAAATACCAGCAAATGGTTTTCAGCAATTTTTTTTTTTCGAAATTCTGACTGCAATTAGTGATTAACTACATTAAGGTTTATTATACGCTATCTTAATCACCTGTATACTGGGGACCAATGAATTCTGGTCACCAAACTATATTTTTTTATCTACTAAGAAAGATCGTAGTCTTTCTGTTCTTTGAATGGCCTCACCACATTGTGCCAATGTCGAGTATTTAAGGGGCATTACATAACAGCGGCCTAGAAGTGTAGTTAAGTTTATTTGAGTAGCATTAAGTAGTAATACAATAAGCTAGTCTTCTTAGTTTTCTTCAAGATATTAAGGTTTATTTGGTGACCTGTATTCACTACATCCGAGGGTAACTTTACTTTAAGGTCTGCAGAATTTATAGACATTCTATACCTTTATCAAACGTCTATAAATTCGGGGTAAATATAAGGTTGTTTTACAAAATAAAAGCCATTCCTTATGTTTTTTCGAAATAATATATTTCACTATTCTAACAACTCACATACACTCAATTTACCTGGCACCACCCGCGCCGCGCTCGTCGCGTTCAGACACACACAGAGCCCTTAGTACGAGTTGTGAACGTAATCCAATACCGATCGAGTGATCGAATGTGTTTATCCATGTATTTACCCGTAAAACTATACGTTTGCGCTAGGAGCGCTTTTGAGAAATGTATACAAAGATTCGATCGCTCGATCGATATCGTTTGCTACTTTCGAAATTCGTACTAAGCCCTCAGCCAAGCGGCGAGCACGGCGCGACATACATTGCTATACATATACTTTATATGTTGTGATAAAATAAATAATGTTTTTGGTGTAATATGCAGACTAGTTATAATTTATCTCATTTCTTTGACATCTTGTAACGATCGCAAGCATTAAATATGGGACCCATTTCCTTAATAATTTCAATGACACTTATAGTGCAATAAGGCTTAAATATCTGTATAACGACATATCTGAGAGCAGTGAGAGCTCCTAGTCAAAATAGTACCTCTTATGGTATTCATTTGCTGTACGATATTCAACCTTAAGTGGGTCCCGAATCAAAGACCGCGAATGTACAAACTTAATTTTGATAACTGCAGCCCTCAATGAAACAATGAATACTGATTTTGAATGTCCATCTCTTTATAGAACATGTTTTACGGGTGACAAACATATATATACACACAAATTATATGTATAGAAAGCATTCTCAAACTATTAATAGTACGAGAAATTAAAAATAATAATTAACAAAAACAACAAAATTGGCCCGATATTTAATTATTATTAATAATAATAATCATTATTATTTTTTTTTGTTTTCGTTCTTCTTCTCCCCGTTTTAGGGGTAAAATAACTGACACACGGGCCTTAGCCAAGTGTGCCAGCTTTTGCGTGTTGGGAGCTATGGAGATGATGATGAATTCTGTATTATTATGGCGAAAACTTGACGATGGAGTTTAAATTTTCCTATCACTACGACATCAGTGTATTTTTAAACTGGTCAACTTGTTTGGTTTATTTTAATACCTTAACAATTATATTCAGTTACCATGACCCGTGATATTAATGTACACAAGTACATTTTGTCTATGTTCCGTCCAACCCAGATTATAAATTGTGCTGGACACAGAAGAAATAGCCAGGATATGGCATCGAAAAGCGTACCCCTAAAACAGTTCCCATAGGACCGTACAGTACATCAAATGAGAGATTATTCGTAAGCTAACCGTATACTTTATAGTCAATCGTATTTAGACGTTTCGTATGGACAATCGAACGGCGCCTCTACCGGACGGTATTGGAAACTTTCGATTCTCCATACAGTGTAAATACGGTAGACTATAAAGTATACGGTTAGCTCACGAATAATCTCGCTCTTGACGTAAAGCTGTACATATAAACCTAGTTCACCTTCGATCGCTGCCATTTTGAATCGCTATGAATTTGTTTATTTTAGTTTTCCTTCGCGCGAACTCCTGCGCACACAGCGCCGTGCGACAATCGTAAACTCTAACTTAAATGCACGTTAAAGCTATTTTTGTGTGTCCGTCGGCCAAAGGACGCGTGTGCGCAACGTCGCGCGCTTTCGGAAATAGCCGAGTGATATTTGGCAAATTTAACGCTTTCAGACCAAAAATTCAAGACATTTTACGCAGCGGACCCGAAAAAAAACTCGAGATTTACATATTATTTTGACGCGTGACGCTGTCAGCGAATAGCGCCACAAAATTACCCGGAGATTTACATATTATTTTGACGCGTGACGCTGTCAGCGAATAGCGACACAAAATTACCCGGAGATTTACATATTATTTTGAAGCTTGACGCTGTCAGCGAATAGCGACACAAAATTACCCGGAGATTTACATATTATTTTGACGCGTGACGCTGTCAGCGAATAGCGACACAAACTTACCCCGAGATTTACATTATATTTTGACGCGTAACGCTGTCAGCGAATAGTCACGTAATTTTTCGTGGCCGCTGAGTGTAAAGCGTCATTTTAGCGTAACGCACGCTGAACATGCTACAACACACATTGCAATCACACATTTTATATATTTATAATGAAATAATAACAGCCTAAATTCATGTTGTTTTGGACTTATCGCTCGTGTCGACTGACTACACATGAAGATCTACAAATTGTCATAAGTATATTTTTCGATGCAATCTGTCTGCTAGGATACGCGATTACGTTACTTACCCAGTGTGAAATATTCACTAGATTAACGTCAAATACCCCGCCGTTCAGGGACTCTGCGAGAAATCACACTGGCCTGTTTACGTTAGGGAGGCCGGTACAAATTATTACCACCTCAAGAGTCATATTTACCGACCAATTACCGCTAAATTTTACTCTGCAGTCAGATAAGATCGAATCTTCTTCTTTCTTTACGAAATGAAATGCGACGAAATAAAATGAATATGAATACGGCCTCACCCGCAACTTAGCGGGTATTTTGCCAGTGTCAAGTAATTAATAGCAATATTAAATTCAATAAATACACATTATAAATAAAATAATGGATGCGACATGAAGAAATGAAAATGGCGTGTCAGATCGAATCTTATCAAACGTTGCAACGGGAGCCAACTATTTGACAAATTTATCAATAAAATTTGACGGCTAGTATTGATTGTAAAGCTATGACAACGTTCAGCAAGCCCTGTTACGAGTAATTTTTAGTTGGCGAAAAAATATCTGGTAAACTTTCCCCGGAGTACTCCACAGTGTGAACTAGACGTTTACAAAGCATGTAAATATTACCACGAGTTTTTATTATGTGTTAAGTACTCGGGACACGAGAGACAAGTCCAAAATGTATATCTACAAGGAATAATCCACCAGCACTGTCATACTAAATAACAATTTTACAGCTAAAATATTGAACGTCTGTGGATCGTGTGTGCGCTCGTATAAAATGCAGAATTTTTACGTGCCAACTGTAAACATATACAGGATGGCGTCCAACCTGGGCTTCTTCAGCGCATTTGTAAACACCATGTGGAGTCCGAATTTCGATATGCCGATTTAAAAAAATAAATCCAACTATTATTATAAATGTGAAAGTTTGGATGGATGGATGTTTGTTACTCAATCACGCAAGAACGGCTGAACGGATCTGGATGAAATTTGGCACCGAGATAGATTATAGTCTGGAATAGCACATAGGCTACTTTTTATCCCGGCAAAATGCAAACGCGGGTAATACCGCGGGGCGCAACTGGTTGTGTTATATTTTAAACTCATTATCCAATGATTATAAAGCCATTATAACGGATTTTTCCCTTTGAAATTTACCTTATAATGCCATTATAACTGTCTATAAATTTGGGAGTTATGCTTTGTCTCTGTGAAAAAATACATGGCAGTGTATGCATGTTGGCGTTTAAATTATGCATTTTATACGAAACAATACAATTATAATAAACTTGTTTATTGTTGCAATCAAATTACACATAGTCGCTACTTCAACCACACCAATTATCCGGCATAACGCTTTAAAAAAAAAAATTACCATGGGAAATTTGAAGGACATCAAAAAATTCCCACGGGAAATTTTTAGGCATAAAATATTCCCATGGGAAATTTTAAACATCAAACATTTCCCAGGGGAAATATAGTACGTAATCAGCGTCATAAAGTAACGTCCAAGTGTAACCCGAACATACAAGAAAATCCACGTTTATATTCGACGCGTAATACCGAGCGGACGGTACCGTCGTTCGGTACGCTATTATTATAGTTATAGTAACGATATCGTTACGTTAAAAGTACGCGTTTAGTTCTTCTCCTCCTTCTTCTCTTGTGATTGGTCCGTCGTCGTCTGCTGCTGCTGTTGGCCGCTGCCCTCGCGTTCGGCCGCCATCTGTTGGCAAAATTGATTCAAGTCACGAAACATGTATCTAGTAGAGCGGCTTCGTAACGAAAACTGGGCCCCAAGTCTGCTGACACAATCGATTCATAATCGAACAGCAACCGCATAGTAACTGTCACTTTTGAGAGATATTGTATGGGATATCTGTCAAAAGTGACAGTTACTATGCGGTTTCTGTTGGATTATGAATCGATTGTGTGAGCAGACTTGGGGCCCTGATACTATGGATTCAACTCATGATTCTGGACCCCCCAGAGTTGGCATTATCCGTCGATGTTCTCATGAATTATAAGCATTTCTTTTTCAATACTTTTAAATTCTTCTTCTTTCTTTACGTAATGAAATGCGATGAAATAAAATGGATATGAATATGGCCTCACCCGCAACTTAGCGGATATTTTGCCAGTGTCAAGTAATTAATAGCAATATTAAATTCAATGAATACACATTATAAATAAAATAATGGATGTGACATGAAGATATGAAAATGGCGTCTACTTTTAAATTGATTTTAGCATAATATCATAATAGAAGTCAATCTCAAAGTGATGTTTAATAAAAAAAAATACGTAAGTACTAATTCAGAACTAAAACAGTAATGTAAATTAAAAGTCGATACGCTCGAACGCGCTAGCCACATGTGCGAGTCGAATATCGAGATATTTGTCTTGTGATCGCATTATTTACAATACATTGCGCGCTGCAAACATTACTGCACTTATAACCCATGACTTTCGACAAACAGACATAATATACAACAGATATAATAATATCGCCAGACGAACACACCAGCTATACAGTCCCACACTATGCAACGCTTGTATTATGGGTACCGTAGAATGGACCGAGGGCGAACTCAGTATAAAATAGTTATATAGATATTAAACATCCACGACTTGGGTACAAACATTCGTTCTCATCACACAAAGATTGTCCCTAACATGATACGAACCCGAGGCTCTCGGCACAGAAAGCGGGGTCACTACCAACTGAGCATATCGCGGGTCGTCAGAGATGAATCAGTAAGTTGTATGGATGACATTAATGTATAAATTAATTGTGTAAATGATGTTTGATTATTTGAACTAGCTAATGCAAGGGTTTTAAGGGGGAGATCAGGGTCAGGGCGCGAAATTCAAAATGTCAATGGTTGTATTAAGTTTGCTTAAAAAAGTACCTAATCCGATACAATACCATAAGGTTTGTAAAAACCGCTACTTTTACTAACTTTATGGTGTTGTATCGCTTTAGGTATTTTTTTAAGCAAACTTAATACATCGAGACATCCAAAGCAGAATGCTAATATCGCAAAACACTAAATTACATCGTAAAGATGTCCAAATTTTTCGTAAAAAAATAAAAACCATTGACATTTTGAATTTCGCGCCCTGACCCTGAGCTTCCCCCTTAATGCAAAGCAATGTGGTGTTAATTTTATTGTAGGAGGCTCATATCGTCCGACACGACACGACAATCGTGTCGGATGATAACAGACCCCCCGTTTGTTTTGCACATTTGCTTGACCGCCGCACTCTTGTGGAATGGGGCGGCTCAAAAATGTGCATTCGAGGCCAACAGAGCAGGTTACTTTAAATCATTCGGAATCGACATCGGAAACGGATTTGAAACTTTCCGATGTCGATGTCGCTCCCGACGAGCTTTCCGACGGAGACTTTTTGACAAAAACGATTTGGTGTTGCCATCAAGATACATCGAAGATGATCAAATTCGGAAATGTTTATAGCGATTGCGGGTAATCCAGCTCGGTCGTTTTCGATTCCGTTTCCGATATCGAATGCGAATGGTTTAAAATAACCCCGCAGGTCACGGGTCGGTAACCTGCGGCCCTTTAGTTACATACGCGAATATTATTTATTTATAAAAAAAAGATTGAAAAGTCGTTCTGAATCGATTAACGAGGATAAGGCACCATTTCAACTCTCAGTCACTTGTACTCGCTGTTTTTTCTCTATTTGGCCACTTTTTGGACTCCCTGTATATTATCTAATTTGTTGTGAAAAAACACTACTCATCTATACAAATAAATAAAATTGGAGCGTCTGTTTGTAATATTAAAATAACCGCTTCTTACTAAGTGCATTTAGATCTACACACGATACATAAACCAAAACATTTTTTTTTACCATTTTTGTCTGTCTGTCTGTTTATTTCGACTAATCTCTGAAATGGCTGGACCGATTTTGTCGGGACTATCACTGGCAGATAGCTGACTTAACAAGGAGTAACATAGGCTACTTTTATTTTAGAAAAACTTTTTTGTTAAATACCACGCGGACTAAGTCGCGGGTTTTTTTTTTATTACATAATAGGCAAGTATTTGATCTCGATCTCACCTGATGGTGAGTGACGATGAGATCTACGATGGAGCATACTTGCCTAGAAGGTACCTGTTCACTCTCGACTTGAAAACACCCAGATTGAAGTCAACGGGGAACAAACGGGTAACAGCTAGTCGCTAATAATGATCAAGATCTGGGTGTAAAGGAAATCTTATGCTCACCTTCTTGTAGGCTTGCTCGAACAGCTTGAGGCTGGCCTGCTGCAGCTGGGTGGTGGCGGTGCGGATCTCCTCGGGGTCGGCGGTCTCCTTCTTGCCGAGAAGCTCGCGCAGTTTCACGATCTCCTCGCGAAGTTTATCGCACTGTACCACGAAAGACGCATTAAGAGGCCGCCTGCGCTAATTACATCATGTTTATCAATATGTCGGGTTAGCTGGAGCTCTTAATATAATCAATGGGTGCTATTACCCTCCTCCTGAGTCACGCCTAAAGTACTCTATTTTGACTAATGGCTGTAGTTTTTCTGAAAGATAAGGAAAAATGGACGACCCCCTCTAAACGAAATCTAGTATTCGCTCCTGAGTTAATCATTGAGTAAGGGGGTGTGTGTGTCAGTTTACGTACGTACGTGAATGTATGCGTGTGTATGTATGTGAATGTGTGTGTATGCATGTGAATGTGTGTGTATGTATGTGAATTTGTGTGTGTGCATATGTGTATGTAAGTGTGTGAATGTGTGTGTATGTGAGTTGTGAGCGCGTGTGGGTTCGTTAGTGTGTGTGTGCATGTGTGTTGTAAGCGCGTGTATGTATTTGTATATATCGCACCCTCGGAACGATAGGGGCTCAACTCAAAATTTGAAAAAATTAGTTAGCATCATGGAGATACTTAAAAATGTATGTTTTATACGATGAATATTAAAACAAATGTGTTTTTATTATAGAAAAAAATCATAATTATATTTCCGTCTCTTTTACACCGGTGCCTTTCGTCCACCCCGTTCAGTTCGAAGACATTTGATTGCGATTTCCCAAAAAAGTGTATTTTTGAGTTGAGCCCCTATCCTTCTGAAGGTGCGATATGTGTGGACGCGCGCTTGTGGCTGTGTGAGTGTGTATGCATGTGTGAGTGAGTGTGTATGCACGTGTGTCACCTCGTCCTGCGGCAGCTGGCTCTTGTACTCGTCCATCTTGGTCTCGGTGTCGTGCAGCACGCCCTCGGCCTGGTTGGCCACCTCCACGCGCTCGCGCCGCTGCTTGTCCGTGGCCGCGAACTGCTCGGCCGCCTTCACCATGTTCTCGATCTCGTCCTTGGAGAGGCCGCCCGACGACTGGATCACGACTGCCGGGGACCGAACACAATGTTGCTGTATTCATTCACGCTACAGCGACCACTTCAACCTCCTCGCGATAGGGACTCCACTTTGCTAATTCACAAGGCATGCCTGGCCATACTTCCCCATGTGGCTTGTCCACCGAGTACTGCCCCGTGACCTTGTTATCGATCAAGAAGATATATCCCCATAAGCTTAAGGAGCTTTCAAGTATTACGTCATGCAATTTTTTGAGATTTTTGACCCCTCCTCCCCCCACATCACGCGCCGTAACGTTTTTCTTTACCCCCCTCTAGTAAAACGTAAAATTTCTACGCGACCGTTCTGAAGGGTGAAAACAATGTTACGTAACCGAACCACCCTCCTTCCCCTGTAAAGCATCGAATCGTTTCAGAAGACCCCGCCCTCTCCACTCAAATTCGTACCGACCGAGAAATTGCCCCCCGAGTCTGTCGAAAAGATGAAACTGCCCCATAATTTGTAGATCACTGAGAACTGCCCCATGGCCCAGCAATACACGATGATGACTCACTCTGCTGCTCCTTGCCGGTGCCCTTGTCCCGGGCGGACACGTGCACGATGCCGTTGGCGTCGATGTCGAAGGTGACCTCGATCTGCGGCACCCCGCGGGGCGCTGGCGGGATGCCCACCAGCGAGAACTGCCCCAGCAGCTTGTTGTCCAGCGCCATCTCGCGCTCGCCCTGGTGCACTTTGATCTCCACTTGCGTTTGGCCGTCGGCGGCTGTGAATGAGGATTTTCGTTTTAAGTTTTGTCCCGTCTTTTACAATTTTTTAGGGATTTTTGATTCGTTGTGACTCCTTATTAGGGAGTTTTTCGCCATTGTGACTCCTTGGGAGTTTAGTCCCACTGTGACTCTTTTAGAGATTTTACCATGGTGACTCTTTTTTAGGGAGTTCAGCCCCGATATTATTCCTTTTTAGAGATTTACCCGTGGTGACTCCTCTTTCGGGAGTTTAGCCCCATTATGACTCCTTTTAGGGAGTGTTTCCCCATTTTGACTCCTTTTTAGTTTACCCCATGATGACTTATCTTTTTTTTTTTTTATTACATTATAGGCAAGTATTTGATCTCGATCTCACCTGATGGTAAGTGACGATGAGATCTACGATGGAGCATACATGCCTAGGTAGGAAGGCGGCAGTAGATCGAGACGCTACATTCACTAGGCACATGCAGCGCAACTGATCTGACCCGCCATCCATGATGATCTTTAGGGAGTTTTCCCCATTGTGACTCCTTTTTAGAGTTTTTCATATAGTAACTGCTTTTTAGGAAGTTTTTCCCTATTGTGACTAATTTTAGGGAGTTTTCAAACATTGTAAATTATGTATGGACTTAATTTCTAGGTTGTAATGTGCCGCGGTTTCTAGGAAAGTCAGTGGGCACGAGCCCGCGACTAGCTGGTACCGCGGCTGCTCTCGCACCGCTGCAAACGTGACGCGCGCATATTGCACGGACACTGATCGACGGTGCATACTTATACAGGTTGATCCGGAAAGGGTATACTGAGCCATGAATCTGCCTTCTTTACCGCATTTGTAATCATTAGTAAGAATTTCGATGACAATTTTAAATTCTGTTCCCAACAAAATCTATATTGGATGTATACACGGTACATATAATTTTTTCTGTCAGTTTGTTCCGGCTAATCTCTGAAATGGCTGCACCGATATTGTCGGAACTCTTACTAGCAGATAGCTGATATAACAAGAAGTAACTTAGGCTACTTTTAATTTAGAAAAACTTTTTTGTTACTTACCACGCGGACAAAGTCGCGGGTAACAGCAAGTAATATATATATTCAAATTGTCCTACCAAATTTCCGACGACATATACAGACCACAAATGCGCTAAAGAAACGCAGGCTCACGGCATAGTATAGACTTTAAGGATCACCGTCTAATGTTCATCACCAGCTCACCGGTGCTGAACACTTGGCTCTTCTTGGTGGGTATGGTGGTGTTCCTGGTGATGAGCTTGGTGAACACGCCGCCGAGGGTCTCGATGCCCAGCGACAGCGGCGTCACGTCCAGCAGCAGGATGTCGGTCACGTCGCCGGCCAGCACGCCGCCCTGCACGGCCGCGCCCACCGCCACCGCCTCGTCCGGGTTCACGGCCCGGGATGGTGCCCGCCCGAAGATCTCCTGCACCGTGCTCTGGACCTGGACACAAACACAAACAGAATATTTTTGATTCACGCAGACCATTAAGTACAGTACTTATGAATCGTCAAAAGTTACAAAATATTATGCTACAACTTCACCGCCCGTTCGGAATGCCGTTCCTATGGAGAAGAACGGACAAGAAACTCCATGGTTGAAATCGGAGGGAGGAGCTAGAACAGCACGCTCAGCTTTGCACCTCATTTTAATACTTCCTAATATGCTATTTGAATGTGAATAAAGAACTATCTTAAATTGTTCATTAGTTGAATATGATGCTAATAATATCGTTTTTTCATTGTAAATTCCAGTATTTTCCACAAAATTCGACCAGTCCTTTTTTAATGTCCCACTGCTGGGCACGGGCCTCACCTCAATGCGAGGGGGATTAGGCCATAGTCCACCACGCTGGCCCAGTGCGGGTTGGCGGACTTCACACATCTTTCGTGGGGTTCTCTCAGACATGCAGGTTTCCTCACGATTTTTTCCTTCACCGTTTAGCAATTGATAATCACGGTTGAAAATGAGATTCGCATATGAAATCCCAGGGGTGCGATCCTGCGAGCGGGTTTGAACCTGCAATCCTCGTTACCGAGGCAAGCGTTCCACCAACTCAATCACTGCTAAGATTATAAAGTTTTTTTTTTTTTTTTTTTTTTTTTTTATATTAACATCCACGATCAGTCCTAGAACTATGAGCGGATTGGTTGTTGGAGGTTAATAAAGTTTATATAAAAAAAAACCGCTCAAAACGCGGCCTCCGGGTCACGGGACACCGTTTGACATTGCGATCAGATAAATAGTCAAACATGAATGCGTCTGTTATAATGGATTATTTAATTTCTAAACAAAACAATAATGATGCCGTAAATATTTTTTTATACCACTGTGGGGTGTGGCGTTGTATTTTTATTTATACAGTAACTTTGCTTTATAATTAACTAGCTGTTGCCCGCGACTTCGTCCGCGTGGTATTTAACAAAGACTCAGCCGTTGGCAACAGCCTGCTCGCGTTCTGATCCCGCGAGACGCTTCGCAGATTGTTGCTATCAAACTTTAATCAGGCGCAGCGCTGCAACATTGGTTTTAATTTTTTTTCGAGAGATCCATTTTTTTTTCTAAAATAAAAGTAGCCTATGTTACTCCTTGTTAAATCAGCTATCTGCCAGTGAAATTCCCGTCAAAATCGGTCCAGCCATTTCAGAGATTACCCGGAACAAACAGACAGACAGACAGACAGACAGACAGACAGACAGACGGACAGACAGACAGACAGACAGACAGACAGACAAAAATTGTAAAAAATGTTGTTTCGGTATAGGTAACGTGTATACATCCAAATGCACTTAGTAAAAAGCGGTTATTTTAATATTACAAACAGACACTCCAATTTTATTTATATGTATAGATTATTAACGATACAACAATTAATATTTTGTAAAAAAAATGCCTTTTTTTTCAAACAGTGGAGCTTTTGTAACGTAAATTGCTGAAGACATTTCAATACACAAAATATCACCTAGGTTGATTTTTTTTTTTTTTTATTACTTTATAGGCAAGTATTTGATCTCGATCTCACCTGATGGTAAGTGACGATGAGATCTACGATGGAGCATACTTGCCTAGGTAGGAAGGCGGCAGTAGATCGAGACGCTACATTCACTAGGCACATGCAGCGCAGCTGATCTGACCCGCCATCCGTGAATGGCAACACCGAACATCATGCCGGAACACGGCTAGGCCGCTTGGCGACATGGCTTTGTTCAGTGGGTGGTGACTAGACACGGCCGAAGCCTACCACCAGTAGAGTTCACCTGGTTGGCACCACCCAGGGTCACGTGTAGGGTACCTCGAGGGTATTTAATTCTCCTACGGACGAAGGTGACTCGACCCCAAGATTGATTGCCTCCACATGTCACAACCGGGCTTGCTCTTTCCTCGCTCAAACAATTAGTTTGATTATACAGCGAGGAAACGCAGCCAGCATTCTTGCCACCATTCCACGCGGACAAGGTCCTTTTGATACATAGTTTGTTGTCATACTATTTTTAAGTTTTTTTCTTTTCTTATTTAGTTTAACTGTAATTTTTATATATTGTTGAAGCAAACTCAACACATCGAGACGTTCAATGTAATATGTTTTAATTGCTTACAACAAAAATTACATCACAACGGTATGTTTGTCTGTGAGCGTATAACCCGGGGGCGTACGGACGCGGCCGGGGAATATAACTCCAGTTCAATCTGGCACCCGTCCGACAGGACAGCCTAGACAGCCATGAGGGACTGACATCAGCTTGTGCTTATAAGGTGCTATATTATGTTGGAGAGAAGTCGAGAGTGAACAGGTACCTTCTAGGCAAGAATGCTACATTGTAGATCTCATCGTCACTTACATTTGGATGTATACCTATTCCAAAACAATATTTTTTTAATCTTTGTCTGTCTGTCTGTCCGTTTGTTCCGGCTAATCTCTGAATTGGCTGGACTCATTTTGACGGGACTTTCACTGGCAGATAGCTGACGTAACCGCTGCAACATTGTTTTTATTTTTTTTTCAGGAGATCCTATTTTTTTTCTAAAATAAAAGTAGCCTAAGCACAAGGAGTACAAGGAGTACTTAGGCTACGTTTATTTTAGAAAAAAAAATTAAAACCAATGTTGCAGCGCTGCGCCAGTTTAACTTTGATAGCAACAACCAGCAATGCGTCCCGCGGGCTCAGAACGCGCGAGCAGGCTGTTGCCAACGGTTGTGTCTTTGTTATTGTTAAATACCACGCGGGTAACAGCCAGTCTATATAGAAGCAGGTGGTGGTTACCTTGGGCATCCTGGTCATGCCGCCCACCAGCAGCACCTCCCCGATCTCCGAGCGCTGCACCTCCGCGTCCTGCAGCGCGCGCTGGCACGGCGCCACGGTGCGCTTGATCAGCTCCGCCACCAGGGACTCCAGCTTCGAGCGGGTCATCTGGGCGAGACCACATCATAAATCAATATATAAATATCGCCAGACGAACACACCAACTATACGGTCCCACACTAACGGAGCGTTCAAGTATTACGTTAAGAAATTTTTGGAGATTTTTGACTCCCCCACACCTAGTAAAACGTAAAATCTACGCGACCGTTCTGAAGGGTTAAATCAATGTTACGTAACGCGTAGTTCAACCCCCCCCCCCCCCTCCCGCCCCTGTAACGCATCGTAACGTTTCAGAAGACCCCCCCCCCCCCTCAAATTTGTTACGTAATACTTGAACGCTCCCTACGCAACGCTTGTATTATGGGTACCGTACAATGGACTGGGTGCGAACCCAGTATATATTACTTATATAAATATTAAAGTTCATCATATAATTTGTACCGAGTTCACCCTCAGTCCCTTGTCACAACTAGTCACATATGAGAGACTAGTGTGATGTCACATATTTTGCAATTTTACATTTAGAAATTTATGAAATGAAAACAGCAGTGTTCTGAAATTGTTGTTATTTCAATTTAAATTATTTTTCAATGAAATCAATAGTTGTAATACTTAGATATAAAATATTATATATTGAAAAAAAAAAATGTGATGTCACAAAATTTGGGACCCCTCGCCGCACCTTGTCACACAATGTCACACTTCGTCGACCCGCTCCCTCCCCCTTAATGTGTGACGTAATTTATGGATGGCCCCTAATCAGGGGGCCGTTCTTACCTTGAGATTCATATGCTTGGGTCCTGACGCGTCCATGGTGAGGTACGGCAAGTTGATGTCGGTCTGCAGGGAGCCTGACAGCTCAATCTTGGCCTTCTCCGCCGCCTCCTTGAGACGCTGCATCGCCATGGCGTCTTTGCGGATGTCGAGTCCTTGCTGTTGGGTAAACGTAGCTGTTAAAAAAATTTATCAAGACTAGCCTGCTATCTCTTCGGATTTTCTGAGTTAAGGTCGCATTCCGATCAGGGCTCCAAGTCTGTTAACACAATCGATTCATAATCGAACAGCAAACGCATAGTAACTGACACTTTTGACAGATATCCCATACATTATCTGTCAAAAGTGACGGTTACTATGCGGTTGGCTGTAGAGTGAACGAACAAAATTTGAGTGCCCCCGCAGACCTGGTATACGAAATAAATGATTTGACTTCGACTTAGGGTTAAGGTGTTCTTACCGAGCCTGCCATCCCGGCGATGAGGCCTACGGGCAAGGCTTGGTGACAATTACGGTTGCACCGAATATTCACTTAATTTACCGTATAAAGTTCAGTTATACCAGTTCCATTTCTTTACTTTCTCGATGACAGTTCTAATTTGATAGTTGTAGTGTTGTGACCAAATAAGTAATGATATCAATCCCATATATTTATTATGTTTTGAACAAAGACGAATACAACAAAAACATTCAAATACTAAACATAAAATATAATCAAAATAATATAGAAGTACAGGAACTTATAATAAATGTTGGGGACAGCTCATCGAGAAACAGTGATGATTCATCAGATTTCGATTAAAATAAATAAATAAAGAATCAATATAATATAATTACATCTTGTAATGAAATGTAATATTAGTTAATAAATTTGTACAAAAATATCCAGCAATAGTTTAGTTTCTTACACTCTGTAAAAAAATATCGTCTGTTATCGTGTTACGTTTATCGATAGCTCCATCCCTATCAGTTTCTCCGACTCTGCTATGACCTTGTACGTGCGTAAGCGTCATATTTTTATTAAATAATGTATACAGAATGTAAAAACGACGCTCGTTCAAGTTTTCACATGGAACTGTCATCGAGAAAGTAAAGAAATGGAACTAGTATAATTTACCGCTAATTTTTATCCCGGAAAATGCACAAGGGAAAAGGGACATACTTATTAATCGCGGGTTACATACACCGCGGGGCGCAGCTAGTAGTCTACAAATACTCACATCTCGTTTAAACTCGTCCACCAGGAAGTTGACTATGACGTTGTCGAAGTCCTCGCCGCCGAGCAGCGTGTCACCGTTGGTGCTCTTCACCTCGAACACGCCCTTCTGGATCTCCAGCACCGATATGTCGAAGGTGCCACCGCCCAAGTCGTACACCGCGATACTGCGGACGGTGCCGAGTTTATATATCTGTCCTGTTTCAACGCACACGCTGCGATCGTAGCGCTTGCTTCCGAGTGTTTGTCAGGAAACGTGAGAGGGAGGGAGAGGAAAGTACAGCGTGATTCGGAGAGGTATACTAACATTTGAACCTGCGTTTCTTTGTAGTCATTATGTGGAGTCAGAAAAATATTGCCAAAAAAATTACATTGCTCGTAATTCGCTTGGCACCAACTAGCCTAAACTAGACCAAATTATAGTTTACTCCTGTCAAACGGCGTTCGCTATTCTGTTAACAGCAGATTAGACTAATTTTGGTTTGACAGCTCCTAAAATTGGTTTAGTTACTCAACTTAGCTTAGTTGGTCATTTTTGTATTCTGTTGTACACACTTTACGTCAAATTGCGTCTAAAATTAGAAACGTCAAACTATAATCCGCCTTATTTGGTCGGCATCTAATTTGGTGCCATCTAAATTTAGTTCGTAGGTTTTCAGGTGATGTTTTTATTAAGATAAGTTGTGAAAAACTATTTTATCAAACACGATGGAGGAATATGTGGTTGCGGCTCTTGTGGATTCATCTGAAAGTGCTAATTTTACCAAAATAATAATAAAACAGAGCCTACTTCAAAGTACTTACTTGAAACACAAAATTAAGGCATTTGCTTTCTAACCGTAGAAACTATGAAGAAAGAATACGCCTCGAAGGCCTAAGAGCACATATTGGAATGTGCCCTTCGAATTAGCAGAGAAGTTTAAAAAATCTTTTGTGGCTTCACAAGTTTGCAGCACTTCAATTACTGAATACTCTAGATGATCCGCTCTTAGTGGAGGGGCACATCCCAAAACATATAAAGGTTTGCGATTTAATATTTTATACAGATACCTAAGTACTTTTTACTTGTTTATAAATACATCAACATGACACTTTGCAGATTTTAACAGCACTGCAATTTTACGCTCATGGGAGCTATCAGGCTGCTGTAGGCCAAGATAGTTTACCAGGAATGAGCCAACCAGCAGTGAGTAGATGTTTGGGAATAGTGTTGAACATAATTGTGCAACAATTGACACCCCAAAATATAAAGTTCCCTACAACACAGACGGAGAAAGAATCTGCAAAAACTGAGTAAGTTTCATTTCATATCCACTAAATTGGTTTAGTAATTTTTGAGCTCATACATTATAAACAAATAAATAAATAAATATCGCCATACGAACACATAACCAAACGGTCCCACTTTAAGCTTAACGCTTGTGTTGTGAGTACTGTACAATGGACTGAGGGTGAACTCAGTTTATAATACTTATATACATATTAAACATCCATGACTCGGGTACAAACATTCATGCTCATCACACAAAGCTTGTGTCCCTACCAGGATTTAAACCCAGGACTCTCAGCGCAGAAAGCAGAGTCATTACCACTAGGTTAATCAGGCCGTCGAACCAATATATCTTTTGTCTTTATAATATTAGCATTAAAAAAATATCTTGACATCAAGTTATAACATGTAAATGTTTCTACTTTTGCAGATACGGATGAGAATTATACCATTGATTTAGATCATACTTGATAAGCTATCTATGGTGGAAGAGTACATTGAAACAGATTTCCTTGCTGAAGCAAGACACATTTGGCAAGTGTTAATAAACACTATTTTACTCAAAATTAATAAAAGTATGGCAAATCATAAACAAGACTTTAATTTCTGAATTATTATAATAAAGCTTTTTACTTATTACTATGTTATCAATAATCAATAATAAACATCAACATTAAAAATAATTAACAATCAAAATAATAAACAAATTTGTAAGTAATAGAATTTGAAAGGCTTAAACAACAAGCTTC
The DNA here is from genome assembly GCA_905333125.1 of Pheosia tremula. Classification (NCBI taxonomy): domain Eukaryota; kingdom Metazoa; phylum Arthropoda; class Insecta; order Lepidoptera; family Notodontidae; genus Pheosia; species Pheosia tremula. Next base: position 2,879,978 of record HG995425.1, read on the forward strand.
TGCACATGGGGGCCATGTGTTGCCCACACTCAATGAAAATGGCACTACCGAAGATAACAACTATGCAATAAATGCTTAGTATTACTAACTTATTACATAGTATTATGGTACACTTCCAGGCGGCAAAATCCATCCACATAGGCATGCCCAACAATATCCAAAATTTTGGATTCTATGTCTGTCGGGGCTCCTCCTGCCGGACCGCCACCTGTGGCGCTTATTGAAGTTCGCACCTTGCAAGCCTTGGTCTATAACTTCGCCACCCACACACTCCAAACCTGTTGATAAAAAAACCATATAAAAACCATTTAGACGAAAAAAATGCATAATATTCAGAACACAAAACTTACATGCTCCCACTGCTGTGCAGTTCTTCTGCAGCCGAGTTGGTTGAGCTCGTCGTGGTTGGTAGGGCCCCCTAAAAATCTACCACGGTAGAATCTGCTTGGTTTCCTGAAAATATAATTGATTTTTAGATAGATGTCCTCGCGCGTCGATGTAACTATAACCATTGATTGATTTTAAGTAAAACAAAACTTTCAATCCTTTAAAATGCTTACCCCTCGCTATTTTGATGTTGTTGCGGAGTCGCTCCACAAGCAACTCCTGTTGTCTCTTATTAGACCGTTTCCTATCGTTTTCCATATTAGATTCAAGCCACTAGATAACTTATTACAACAATTACAATGTAGCACACCCGTCTGATCTGAAAATGGTGTTTTGTTTACCTGTCTGTCAACAGATACAAAATCGAATTTACCACAGAACAATAGATATGGAACACTTAACCACAGACGATATAGAACAAGTTTCTATAATTTATTATTGCAAATATCATAAAAAAATTAAAATAAAAATATTTAGACGCCGACGTATATTTTAAATTAAACTTTTATATATTTTAAGGTTATTTTAAAAGAATTTAATCATGTTATTTCGATTTTCTTTTCCATTCACCTTATTTTCATTCATTCTTCAGATATATTTTTTAAATACTGGCAACATACCTCAATTCAATTTAGGTGCTGTCAAAATCAAATTAGTCCTGTCAATTACGATATTTAAATTAAGTTCGATGTGGCAACAGAATTGATTTTAATGATTTCTAAACTATACTTAAAATTTTAGCTAGGTTAGTTAAGTTTAGAGAGTGTGCAAGCGAATTAGCAGCATTGTCATTTTATTGGCAACTAGCTGTTACCCGCGACTTCGTCCGCGTGGTATTTAACAAAGACACAACCGTTAGCAATAGCCCGCGCGATCGGCAGCCTTTGTGATGCCTTCGTTGGCGGGGTTTTTTTTCAAAAAATAAAAGTAGCCTAGGTTACTCCTTGTTACATCATCTATCTGCCAGTGAAAGTCCCGTCAAAATCAGAGATTAGCCGGAACAAACAGACAGACAGACAATAATTGTAAAAAATATTGTTTTGGTATATGTACCGTGTATACATCCAAATGCACTTAGTAAAAAGCGGTTATTTTAATATAACAAACAGACACTCCAATTATATTTATTTGTATAGACATTTTTTTTAATGTTAACTTCACATAACGATTACAAATGCGCATAAGGAGAGTAGGTTAAAAGGTATACCATTTTTGAATAACGCTGTATAATTTGAAAGGAATCAAACTACAAATGTGCCGCGGTTTCTAGGAAAGTCAGTGGGCACGAGCCCGCGACTAGCTGGTACCGCGGCTGCTCTCGCACCGCTGCAAACGTGACGCGCGCATGCTGCGCGGACACTGATCGACGGTGCACACTTATATACATAGACACATGGTGCAATCTCCTCAGAAATTATATTTTAAAAAGTTGGTAACCTTAACCCCTCTGGCTTGAGCATTGGCTATAAGCGTAGAACTAAGCCATTATGAAGTTTGTAACCATCCATGCTTTCAAGGTTGGGTGCGCAGACGAAGAAATAACACAGACTGGGTGTGGCAATCAACATATTGATGCACACAAAACCAAGCCGATTTGTGTAGTACACGCGCGCATTCACGTGTACGTACGTAAGGACGCAATTCGCGAGTGTCGCGCGTCAGAATCAGAATATTTTTTATTCACGTAAACCATTAAGTACAGTACTTATGAATCGTCAAAAGTAACAAAATACTATGCTACAACTTTACCACCCGTTCGGAATGCCGTTCCTATGGAGAAGAACGCGCGAGAAAATCCATGGTTGCGTTTTTTTTGTAATGATTTTGATTCACTAGAACTTTACTTTATGGTCTACGTGAATAAAAGATATTCTGATTATGACCTGGATTGAGTGCTCCCAAGTGTTAATAATATTACTCACATTTTGTCATCAGTCTTATCCATGCCATAGGCTAGCGCGGCGGCGGTGGGCTCGTTGATCACGCGCAACACGTTCAAACCGGAGATTTGACCTATTAACAGCAAGTTATATTAACTTTACGACCGCAACCCAGTGGCGTAGCATGGGGGGGAGTGTGGTCCGCACCGGGCGGCACTTTGCCGGGGGCGGCATTTCACAGGTGGTGGATAAAATTAGTAAAAAAAAAAATTTAGTGTTGTTTTCGTCATAATTTTTTTGTAGTTACCGTATATTCAGGTATAATATTCTATGCATGGGTGATGCAAGGTTTCTTAATAACTTAATTAAAATTATTTAGGAAACTTATTTCGTTTCAATGTTATTTTAAATAAATCTGTCTCCTTACATAAATAGCAAAAATAGAACTAAGTGGGCGGCAAATTTGCAATCGCACCGGGCGCTAATGACCTATGCTACGCCACTGCCGCAACCCTAGCCGTGGTAGTCAAACATTTGGAAGTGCTATACACATTAGGGCCCAATTCACAGTATGAATTAACCCTTAATAGCCTAGAGTTTCAATTTTGATACCAATCTTTTAAACCGAATGTTCACATTACTATTAGTTTTTTTTATAGGTTGGCTGTACGTATTTTACTGTTGTATAATAAATATTCTTTCCAACGAAATTTAAAAAAAATCAAATGTCATTATTATTAAACACAGTAACATTAAACAGTAATATTAAAATAAATCAATTTCGTAAATCAGGCTATTAAGGGTTAAAGTACAAATGTGCCGCGGTTTCTAGGAAAGTCAGTGGGCACGAGCCCGCGACTAGCTGGTACCGCGGCTGCTCTCGCACCGCTGCAAACGTGACGCGCGCATGCTGCGCGGACACTGATCGACGGTGCATACTTATATAATAAATAGCCAGGATGGGAATGGTACCCGGATCCTCTCGGTAACACAGGCAGCTCCTCTAATAACAATTATACTGTTGATGCTTCGATTATAAGTATTTGTTCTGTATTGAACAGATTTTGTCGCGTTTATTTTATATTTTTACCGCAAGCAACAACTAAATATGAGGGTACCCCAACTCAAACTATGACACTAGGACGTCAAACACCTCAGTCCTCCCGTGACCGTGGTTGCTGTGAAGCAGCCGAAACGTCGGGAACGTGAAAAAGATAAAATAAACGCGATAAAATCCGTAAAATTAGTTTTATTTAAATCTAAAGATATTCAAATGGCGCTGTCGATTCTCCATACAATTCTGAAACGCACTACGAGAGTTTTCAGAGCACGTAACATATATGAACCCGAAAAAGACGAGAGGCATTGGCCAGGCCCACAAGGCATACCACCAGCCTGCTGGAAGGTCTTCCCTAATCAATCCACAGACAAATAACTTTGATGATTGAAAAATCGCCCAAAGACTTTCCCTCAAATTTATAATGGACTAGCCGCGCCCCGCGGTGTTACCCGCGTTTACACTTTACCGGGATAAAAAGTAGCCTATATGCTATTCCAGACTATCATCTATCTCTGTTGCAAATTTCATCCAGATCCGTTCTGGCGTGATTGAGTAACAAACATCCATCCATCCATACAAACTTTCACATTTATAATATTAGTGGGATTATAAAGATATTCTACCGCACATTTTCTTCTAAAAAGTTCTTTATAATACCGTTATAACTGTCTATAAATTTGGGGGTAAGTGGTAAGACTACTCACCGGCGTCCTTCGTCGCCTGCCGCTGGGAGTCGTTGAAGTACGCCGGCACGGTGACCACCGCGTTCTTGACGGGCGTGTTCAGGTACGCCTCGGCGGTCTCCTTCATCTTTATCAGCACGAACGCGCCGATCTGACTGGGCGAGTACACTTTACCGTCGCTACCTGTATAAGTTTATTATAGCTCAGTGGGATTCATTCCAAACTTGGTACAAGTACACTGCAGATTTCATCGCGTTTATGTTTTTACCGCAAGCAACAACTAAATATGAGGGTGCCCCAGATCATCATTGGACACTAGCACGTCAAACACCTCAGTCCTCCCGTGACCATGGTCAAAACAACGTTTGCCGGGTCAGTTAGTACTTATATTGATATTAAACATCCATGACTCGGGTACACACATTTATGTTCATCACACATAGCTTGTCCCTACCAGGATTCGAACCCGGGACACTCGGCGCGGAAAGCAAGGTCACTACTAACTGCGCTATTCAGGTCGCCAAGGACGCGAGTATCTTGGGGTATACTCGGGACCAAGACTTTAGTCAAGACTAGGACCAAGCAAAACAACACAAAAATAATTTAAAAAGATGTCTAGGTTGTAATGTGCCGCGGTTTCTAGGAAAGTCAGTGGGCACGAGCCCGCGACTAGCTGGTACCGCGGCTGCTCTCGCACCGCTGCAGACGTGGCGCGCGCATGCTGCGCGGACACTGATCGACGGTGCATACTTATATAAGGTTCAAAAAAAAAAAAAAAAAATGTAATGACAATTTGTAAGTGCCCCCGTAGGCCTATACGAAATAAATGATTTGACTTGACTTGACAACAAAAATGGTGTAAAATATTTGAAGGGGGTTAACAAGTAGGTGATAACTTTTTTTTTTTTATTACATTACATGATGTTTATAATGTGTACATGCTCGTGACGTAGTTCACTCTGATTGGTGTTCAACTTATCATGGCGGACTGCTGAATTTTGTAGTTTTATTTTATTAAATAAATTATCAATCTCGCCCTAAATCGGTAAATAAACACATTTTTCAGAACCTATTAATCTTATCTCATTAGATAAACACATTATTTTAGTGATTCTTAGTTACTGTCATCATGCCTATTGTGTGTTAATCAAAGATCTGCACAAACCTTGCACCCAAGCGTCTCCGTTCGAAGCCTTGACCACTTTGTACGACAGGTTCTTCATGTCCTTCTGCACCTCCGGGTCCTCGAACCGCCTGCCGATCAGACGTTTGGTGGCGTAGAATGTGTTGCCGCTGTTGGTGACCGCTTGGCGCTTGGCGGGCATGCCGACGAGACGCTCGCCCTCCTTGCTGAACGCCACGTGGGAGGGGGTAGTGCGGGAGCCCTCGCTGTTCTCCACGACCTAAACGAGAGGGGGGGATGATCAATGGAAGTCGATATAAAATTATATACAGCGTCATTCAGAAAGAGTGTTATTAAGATTGCGCTTCTTTGACGTATCTCACTAATCTCATTAATATTATAAATATCAAAGTTTGGACGGATGGGCTGAACGGATCTGGATGAAATTTGGCACAAAGATAGATTATAGTCTGGAATAGCAGATAGGCTACTATTTATCCCGGTAAAATGGTATCGTTCCCTATAATCATTATGTGAAGGCAGAATATGGATGTGTTGATTTGAAAAAAAATACAATTAAACACATGCCATGGTTGACACAACATTTGAGTCCATAAAAATTTACAACATTCGTAACCCATGATTTCGACATAAATTATTTCAATAATTTGATTATTATTTAGGCATAACCTGGGCCCCAAGTCTGCTAACACAATCAAATATCTGTCAAAAGTGACAGTTACTATGCGGTTGCTGTTCGAATATGAATCGATTGTGTTAGCAGACTTGGGGCCCTGGTCAGCAAAGCTAGCCTATAGTAGTTCTAAGTTGTAATGTGCCGCGGTTTCTAGGAAAGTCAGTGGGCACGAGCCCGCGACTAGCTGGTACCGCGGCTGCTCTCGCACCGCTGCAAACGTGACGCGCGCATGCTGCGCGGACACTGATCGACGGTGCATACTTATACTAAAATATAGCCCATAGACTATCAATAAATTTGCACTAAACATTGAGAGATACCCTGAATACAATATCATTTTAATTACCAACCACAAACATAGCACAGTAGCAAAATATTGTGCAATATTATGAAAGGACTGAGTGAAACTATGACACTAGGACGTCAACCACCTCAGTCCTCCCGTGACCATGGTTGCTGTAAAGCAGCCGAAACGTCGGGAACGTAAAAATCATAATATAAACGCAATAAAATCTTTAAATTAGTTTTATTTCAATGTGTAGTATTCGCGTCAATATAGGAAATCAATATTGTGCAATATTATTAAGTCTTGTGACACAAGACAAATCAGCCATTTTTGGAGTCACATCAAGGAAATTAGCTCAACAGATTTTGATACAGCTAGGCATGATGATAGCTTATAACCTAGGTTGTCTTAAGGGTATATTTTATCCTGGAAAACGCAAGGGTTACCTTGGAATAGCAAAAAAAACTCAAAATTCACTACCAGGATTTCACTGCCCGTATTTGGGATTGTGGTGGCTTAAATATCAGTATAATGCTTTTAACCCGGGAATTGAAAGGTTTCCTCACACATACAAACTTTTTAATATTTCCACCTATGCTCCTAAGGGGAAACTTAATTGGTTTTAAGACTACATTCATTCCCTATAATATGATTTCAAAATTTCAGCACACCCTTTATAATAATTATGGAACATTACAAACCTTGGGTGTCTTGCCCTCCATGACAGCGACACAGGAGTTGGTGGTGCCCAAGTCAATGCCGATGACGGCGCCACGGACGCCATCTGACCTGTAGGGGAGGATTAGTAGTTAAGACAACAAACTAAAGACATCAAAAAGTGTTCAATTCCTTGTCGGCCTTTCTCAGAGGAGCTTATGTTCAGAACGGGTGGTAGATTTCAACTTATTTGAAGGTGTCGTTTTCATCTAAATTAATCAAAATAAAAAAAGATTTTCTTACACAGCTAGATTTAAAAGAACATTTTTGATTTGATAATAATTGCTACGGTGCAATATCTTTATGGTAATCCTCAAATTTATAGAAAGTTATAAAGCCCTTATAATGCACTTTTACCTCTGGAAAATTCATTATAATGCCATAATAACTGTCTACAAATTTGGGGGGATAATGTATACACTTTATCTTAATATCTAGGTCAACCAACTTATAATACGTCAATCTAGATTTTTTTCCGAGAATAACTTTAGATTTAGTTTTTAAAAAAATCGACAATAATGAAAAGTACAAAGTTTAATTTATGGTGCATACAAAGGTCAAAGCAATGGTAGACATATTTTTAGGTTAGAAATGCTATGATGAAATACCACATAGATGTAATGAAATACCACTTACTTATTTCTGTATTGGGCGGCATGTCGCTGGTATATGGGTACTGTGGGGGCTGCGGTCTGCAAATATCCGTAATATCCAATATTTTAATGGGAAAATTAAATATAATGCGCTGTGTCCATGTGCCTTTGGACCGGCGAAATATGTTAGACAAACCATTGAAACGGGTTACAAATTATTCAGAAACATGTAAATAATTAATTCATTGACATTTTCAGCTCATGTGACAAACGATTTTCATTCGTTTTAGAAAATAAAATGGTCACTCACGTTTTTTAAAATCGTCGAGAAATTCCTTTGCGTATATAAGTCCGAACTGAGTCCGGAGCACTCGAGGGCCTTACGGCCGATCACCCGCGTAGCGGTCAACATTTTTAGATAAATTTTATCAACTATTTAATTTATTTTCTGACTTTTATTTCACTTCAAACAGAACATGTGGGTGACGCAACTCCATGAAAGAACGATTTTTACTTTTTTTTCTATCACACCTCGATTTCCTTGCCACAATAAAAAAATATAGAAAGGCCGTCGACCGCCATGGAATATTCTCGTTTGTCTTACTACAGGTGTGTTTGCATTGTCAACGATTTCGAATACTCCTATTTGATTGGCTTAACCACGGTGTCTATTTAAATTTCACCAATGGATACGACGCGTGTGTTTACATTGGTTCCACGATGTCAATGGAAACTTACTTATTAAATTACGTAATATTGTTTGCATTTTAAATACATCTCATAAATTTAATAATAAAAATATTATTATTAAAAGAAACAATTTTTTGGTATGGATTCGATATAAAGATAAAGTTTTACGCTTAATTTATAGTATTTCAGTTATAACTAGCGCACTCTGTTGACAAGTGAAACATAATAATTGTTCCAACGTTTCATACAAAATAAGCTTTATAGGTGTAGACAAGCAGATGGCGCTAATGTACGCGCGGTTAATGTCTAATTCGAAAGAAAGACGTTTGTTTTTGCAAATTTTTCGGTGTTAAATTTGATAGCTACTTAATTTGGGCACTAAGTGAATAAAAAACGTGTTTAAAAAATAAGGTTTATATTCCTAAATATTTATAACACATTGAAGTAAATAATAATAAGCAAAATGTCGAAAGGCACTCATATAGCTATTTTCTTAAACTTATTATTTGTACATTATTAATTAGCATAAATTAAAAGACGATCGAGCTTGGTACAGTTCGATTGTCTGCACCGTATGGGATAAACCCCATTTGGTAAGTATATATTTCTTTCTATGATATTACTGATCACATAAACAAGCACTTCTCAGAAATCTCAATGTGGACGGACGAATAACATTATGATATCAACACCATCTAGCGCCAAAAAGCTTTAAAGTTAGACACTTCACGTTCATGCAACACTTTTTAAAATATTATATCAGCGCCATCTATATAATACAACGTGAATAAAAAGTCTCCATTACATTTGATTTAATTTACCAATATTATTATTATTGAGATCCTTATTTGTATGGAAATAAGATCTATTTAGGGTTGCTAATCCGGCGTTGTTGAGGACGGCGCTGGGGGTGCCTCGTCTCTGACCGCGAGCATCGACCTGAGCGCCAGCGCCTCCTGGCGGAGGGCGGCGACATGGGCGCGAAGCGACGCGTTCTCTTGTTCTAGAAGGCAAGCGCGCCAAGCTATCTGGAAATAAAGCCAAAGTGTAATTTCATTTAATTCACAACAAAAAAGAATACCAATGCCATTCAGAATCAAAATCAGAATATTTTTATTCATGAAGACCAAGTACAGGGCCCCAAGTCTGCTAACACAATCGACTCATAATCGAACAGCAACCGCATATTAACTGTCACTTTTGACAGATGTTGTATGGGATATCTGTCAAAAGTGACAGTTACTATGTGGTTGCTGTTCGATTATGAATCGATTGTGTTAGCAGACTTGGGGCCCAGTACTTATGAATCGTCAAAAGTTACAAAATGCTAAGCTACTACTTTAACACCCGTTCGGAATGCTTTTCCTACGGAGAAGAACAGGCAAGAAACTCCATGGTTGCTCTTTTTTTTTTAAAAGATCTTTTACAGTTTGAGCAGTACATTGATGTAGGTGTATGAGAACAATATAGGAACGGCTAAGAAGACTTTAGCAGCTGGTAAAAAAAAAGTACTAACGAAGTATAAAATTACAAGTTAATGGCTACATAGTGCAAATGAAAATAAGAAATAAGAGAAAAACAAAATCTTAAATTTGCTTATGCGTGGAGGGAGGCGTACCTGGTCCTCCCTGATCCTCCTCGCGTCCCGTGACTTCTTAGCCGCCTGGTTGTTCCGTCTTCGTCTCTCAAAGTACTTTTCATCCTTCAGCTCCGACGGGATAGGTCGCTTCTCCCCGCGCCGTCGGATGTCGCTGTCAGCGCTGGAGGCTGGTAGCACTGTGATAAAATTCATTAGAATGGATTTATTGGCGACTTTTGTATTTTTTTCATAATGAATCCGTTTGAGCGGAGTGGATCGTAGTAGAGCGGATCGGAGCGGTTAGGAACGGGGGGAGTATCGCGGAGCGGAGTGTGGCGGTTCGGAGCGTAGCAGAGTGAAGGGGGACGGAGCGGTGCAGAGCATAGCAGGGCGGGCCAGAGTGAGGCAGAGCGGGGCCGAGCGGAGCCGAGCGGGGCGGAGCAACGTGAAGTAGGACGGGAAGGAGCGGAGCGGGGCGGAGTGGGCGGGTATGGAGTGGGGCAGAGCGGGCCGGACTGTAGGTATTATTCATGAAAAAGTTGACAGGAAATTTCGTCGCTCGAGGTTTTTGGAATCATTAGTTAAGCCCCTGATATAATTATTCGTTACGATGCCACTTATATCCTCCACCTATGTGATTGTCTGATGATATTTAAATATTTACTCACCAGTGGTGTTTCGCACGGGCAGATGGTGGCAGTATGGCGGCAGGCACGGCGGCTGCGGCGGCAGGGTCGCCAGCAGAGGTCCCACCACGCTGTGTACGTCTGCACGGGTTAACACTATCATTTAATACACTCCATGACTTATCTCTGAGTAAAGCTATAGACATTCTGATCAGACTTTTTTTTTAATGGGTCTTGGCCTGCCATATATTCCCAACACTGTAACTTAAGAACCAGAATCAGAATATTTTTAATTCACTTAGACCATTAAGTACAGTACTTTTGAATCGTCAAAAGTTACAAAATATTATGCTACTACTTCACCACCCGTTCGGAATGCCGTTGCTATGGAGAAGAACGGGCAAGAAACTCCATGGTTGCTTTTTTTTTTAAAGATCTTTTACATTTTTGAGCAATACCGGCATCCACAGCGGTATCCAACCAAGTCCCGCGGATAGCTTTTGGCTTAGAGAATTGTCTTGGAGAAATAATAGCATAAACAGTGAATCGTCCTCAGCAGGCGGGGGAACTATTGCAGGAATATGGAAAGATAATTGGGACTATGGATTGCGGATTGGATGGACATGGGATGGGACTATAGAAAGGGTTGCGAACACCTGCCATAATCAGCTTTTATCTAATTACTATGGGCAGGTGGCGACTCGCCGCTGTTTAGGTGGGCCCCCTAAAAAGGCTGGCATAGAAGGCGATACAGGGCAACACTGGCGTGAGTGGGTCAGGGGTGTAGAGAGGTGCTGCGCTCTCTCCCGTGGTTACTCGCGGCGTTATGCCCTTTAACACTTCCACCCCTGGAGCATATAGCTCTATCGACCCCCCTCTCGACAGCCAACTTAGGCAAAACAGAGCTGAGAGTCCTGCGGGCCCCCGTTGGTTTCCACTCGGCCCACGAAGACACGGCGAGGTGGGGTCCCTGACCGACTCTAGGGGGCACTCGGGTCCGTGGTGTCGCTACTCACCAACAGCTCGCCACAAGCTGTTACAAGCGTTGCTTATTTTGTGAACGTACCAATCCGTGCGTATTATTCCTAAATACTTATTTACGAACACGCCAAGATGCTAGTCAAGCCATTGTTTCAAAGTTGAATAGGCATAACAGGCGGTATGGTCACGGCTGATAATGATTATGGACACAACTAATAGTCCGGTGTCATCGGTACATCCTCTGCCCCCCGTCTCTGCCCGTGTTGTTGAATTAATAATGTGTCATTAGCTGATCGGCGCCACGCGACCCGTGAACCGTGGGGGCATAGCGATAATTGTTTTTAGGAAACCAATTTAGGGTACCGTAAAGTATTTTTTTTTTTATTACATTATAGGCAAGTATTTGATCTCGATCTCACCTGATGGTTAGTGACGATGAGATCTACGATGGAGCATACTTGCCTAGGTAGGAAGGCGGCAGTAGATCGAGACGCTACATTCACTAGGCACATGCAGCGCAGCTGATCTGACCCGCCATCCATGAATGGCAACACCGAACATCATGCCGGAACACGGCTAGGCCGCTTGGCGACATGGCTTTGTTCAGTGGGTGGTGACTAGCCACGGCCGAAGCCTACCACCAGTACAAGTATACCAAGAAACTCCTTTAACGACTTAAGGTTGTATACCATTTGCATATCCTAGAATGGCAAAGCCTATTTTAGTTATTTGTTATTTATTTAAACATAGAACGTAGGACTTTTTGGCGGGAAACTGAAAAGTCATGGCGTCAGTTATGATTTCATTTCTAAAACGAAATTTCGTAACGAACGAAACGTTCCTGCGAGTTATAGTGAGTGATATAAATGGAATATTGACCTTTATGGGTTCGGTAAAGTGCACGAGTGTAGGTGATTGAAACAGAGTGACGAAACTTGGCTTTTTAGTTTCCCACAAAAATCCATAAAAAATCTTTCAGTAAAGTATCCATCACTTTAGTGATTGAGGGATGGGGGGGGGGGGGTATTTTACTTGGGCCAAGCCTTTGGGCCTGTGCGTATGCTCGAAAACTGAAATCATTTATATTACATGACACTGGCAAAATACGTACGGCGACGCCAAATTTAAACATGCAACGTATTTTTTGGCGGGACGTTGAACTGTGAAGTTGTTATTTTCCAGAAAAATGTGTTCATTGATATATAAGGTGTTATATTTGTGGCATATTAACCACTGTGTGTTCATAAACGTGCACATGTGAAGGAATTTGAAATATAAAAGAATAATTTGACTTTTCATGTTCTCATATTGATTTGTTATATTTACGCGAATACTACACATTGAAATAAAACTAATTTTACGGATTTTCATGTTCATCTCATCCTAATTTTAATATAGAAGATGGTTGGGTGCTGCCACCGACTTGGGATCCAGTAACTAATATAATTAAATCAAAAACCAAGCGCACCATTGCAAGACTTCAAGACTGTGAGCACTTTCTGCGAAGATCGGACCGCAAGCAATAACTAAATACGAGGGTACCCCAGTTCAAACTATGACACTAGGACGTCTAACACCTCATTCCTTCCGTGACTATGGTTGCTAGAAAGCACACCGAAACGTCGGGATACTAAAAAACATAAAATAAACGCGATAAAATCTGTAAAATAAGTTTTATTGACTGAAGTAGATGCTCAAAACTATCCCTGTTCGAGCGCTAATTTTCGTGCCAGCCACAGTAGGTACGTACCTACCTACGTATCAAAACGCCGTTCTGCAGACATCATATTGTAACTGCCAACTCATCAATCGACTATTATACAAACACAAATGTGTAATTACAGTTAACCGTTACACCTGCGGTCGTGTGAAATGGCCCACCTGGCTAATTGCGATCGCGGCGACCTCTGACGTGTCGGGCGCGGGGTGGTGACCGTGTCGTCATTATTTAAGCTTTGTGTGTTTATTTGAAGAGGAATAATAAATGCGAGGCGATGTAAAAATATTTTTTTTTTTTTTTATTACATTTTAGGCAAGTATTTGATGTCGATCTCACCTGATGGTAAGTGACGATGAGATCTACGATGGAGCATACTTGCCTAGGTAGGAAGGCGGCAGTAGATCGAGACGCTACATTCACTAGGCACATGCAGCGCAGCTGATCTGACCCGCCATCCATGAATGGCAACACCGAACATCATGCCGGAACACGGCTAGGCCGCTTGGCGACATGGCTTTGTTCAGTGGGTGGTGACTAGCCACGGCCGAAGCCTACGGCGGCGGTCGGCGAACTTCTTACCGCCTCAGAATCAAATGTATGCGAAAATTAATTTATTGGTACTCTATGAAAAATTCTAACAAATCTATCCCGCGGGAACCATACATATTACCGGGATAAAAAGTAGCCTATGTGCTATTCCAGTCTATAATCTATGTCCTTGCCAAATTTCATCCAGATCCGTTCAGTCGTTCTGGCGTGATTGAGTACATCCATCCATCCAAACTTTCACATTTATAATATTAGTGGGATGGGAAGTGGGATTAGGCTCAAAGACTGTTGGTTCGCAATTTTTGGGTTTTCGGATTTCTATTGCGAGCCTCATGCACAATAATAATTAGCACTTGCTGTTCGGAGTTTAGCGGAAAAGGGAAGATCTTCCAGCCAAGCGGGTTATAGGTATGCCTGGCTGGCTTGTATATATGTTACGTGCTCCGAAAACTCTCATAGCGCGTTTCAGTATTTTTATGGAGAATCGTCGTTTGTTCTCAAATGTCATCTGCAGCGCTATCTAAGTAGCGTGTGGCGAGGTCGTAGCGACCTCGCCTCGGATGAATGTAATTTGGTCTTACAGTCACCAAACTTCGCTGGGCTAGCGTGGTGGACTTTGACTCGAATGCTCCTTGCATTGAGGGGGAGTGTGACCGGTGTAAGTCCACGCCTCATACGTTGTAACCAAAATATCATAAGAAAAATGTTGGTGCACTACAGTGATCCATCTGTAATATCTCTAAGAGAAATACTATAATAAGTTTTTTTTTGCCATACGAACACACCAGCTATATGGTCCCACACTAAGCAACGCTTGTGTTATGGGTGCCGTACAATGAACTGAGGCCGAACTCAATATGTAATACTTATATAGACATTAAACATCCATGACTCGAGTACAAGCATTCCTGCTCATCACACAAAGATTGTCCCTACGATACGAACCCGGGAACAGACAACAGAGTCACCAACTGCGCTGATCAGTCCGTCTAAGGTGCCTATTACTTGCATATTGCTTGGTGACATGCTCGGCCAGCGCGATAATATGGATATATTATTTGCTGATAAGTTCGCGGTGTTTCTCAAAAACGCTTATTTATATTTAAGTTAGAAAATTTAAATGCCTACTTTTAGTTGGCTTGTCTTTGTTAATTTAATTTAATTTTACTCGTTTTATTTTTTTAGTGTGTTGTAAACATTTAATTTGGTTTTTAATTTGCGTTACATTACATTTTAAGTTTTATATTAGTCTACAGTTTTAGTTATATATTCAGCATACTGGTGTTTTGGCGTATGCTGTTAGCCAATTGTGTTATGATTAAATAAATAAATTACATTTGGTTATTCTACGTAAATAAACCGCAGAACGAATTAGATTCCCGCCACTGTCTCCCTGGTACGCACAGGACTGGGCGGTGGCGGTGTGTGGCACAAATTAAGTGTGCAATTAGTGCACCCCTCCCCGTGGCCTGCAGTGTACTCTGCTTGCAAAATAATCGCGGCAGAGATTTTTATTCTTTTTTTTACCCTTCTGCCTAGGATGTCAAAGTCAAATAATTTATTTGGTGTAGGTGTACGAGGCACTTAAATATTGTCATTTGCTTTTTTTTCTCTTAACTCTACACCCGGATCGGAAAGCAACCGCAAATAAGATCCGGCGAGAAACTCAGTGGGCTTGACTTTAAAAAAAAAACTGAAATATATATTTTTTAATAATCATGCCCATATAAAAAAAAATAGATAAGCTCCAGTGTGTTGCCATGCGAGGCGCATAAACGCTACACTTTTTCATCATAAATATTAATTGAAATAGATATTTGAGTGATCAGTCCTGGTTTGAGTGTTTATATGTATGTATGTCTATTTCTTTGGCACGATTTATAGCCTAAACGGCTCAGTGAATGTTTACATATGAGATGTTCTTCTTCTTTCTTTACGAAATGAGATGCGGTGAAATAAAATGGATATGAATATAGCCTCACCCACAACTTAGCGGGAATTATGCTAATGTCAAGTCATTAATAGCAATCTATACTATAATATTATAAATGTGAAAGTTGGGATGGATGTTTATTACTCTTTCACGCCTGAACGGCTGAACGGATCTAGATGAAATTTGCCACAGAGATAGACTATAGTCTGGAATAGCACATAGGCTACTTTTTATCCCGGTAAAAAGGACATACTTTTTAATCGCGGGTAACACCGCGGGGCGCAGCTAGTAAAAATATATAAATAAAATAATAGATGTGACATGATGATATGAAAATCATATGAGGTGTTAGATTCGTTTTTATTGTGGGACTGAAATAGGGTATATTATATTTTTTATAAATGGCGACTGCAATTCTAGAGCTTGTTTTTATATTTTAAGTGAAGGTCTATCACAATCCAGTGTGATTAATAATTATGGAATACAGTTACAGGCTGCGTTATCCAAATAGCTACCTACAATTATGTACCACAGACGAAGCATATTCAAGTTAGTGAGGTAGGTACCAATAATTTCCACACTCGAACGAATCGTGTTCTTTTTAAAAACTCGAAAAAGGCACGTATCATGATCCTCACATCATTAATTAACGAGATCTTTAGTTATTAGGTTCTATGGTCGAAATTATCATTTCTCTGTTGACCATATTTCCCTAATATTACCTTAGAAGAGGTTTTTAGTGTTATTTTCAAATTATTTGTTAAATTCAAAGTCAAAGTCAAAGTCAAAAAAAGGTATTAATCATAATAAATATAGCCGAACGAAACTGGCCGTTTTCTTTCAAAAATCTTAGGCGATGACATTTGCACGTATGAAAAAAAAATGCTTTCTTTTTTGTATATGTTAATGGCTTGCACTAGCTTTTTCTGGATTGAAGGCCAGTTCGACATCAAACCAATGACAACAAAATATTTGAAAAAGATTAATTCCCTCATTTGCTTGCAGATGTCGCAATAATTAGCCCCCATTGTACTGGTTTCTTTGAATTGTTCTCGACAATGGCAAAACGACGCTCTGTTGTAGCCGATTGATTGCCAACGTCAAAAATAAAAAAAGAGTAAGTGGCGCAATTTTCATACCTTCATGCCACTTCCATAATTATATTTATTTATGTGTTATTGCTATTAATGACTTGACATTGGCAAAATACCCGTAAAGTTGTGGGTGAGGCCATATTCATGTTCATTTTATTTCATCGCACTTCATTTCGTAAAGAAAGAAGGTGAAGCGTAAGAGGATTAGGTATTCAACGTTCGAATAAAAGTTAAAAAATTGACTTACCAGGTGGAACTAAGAAGTGGTTGTAACTCCTCAACAGACGCAAGGCAGCGAGCGCGCCGCTGTGCTGTGCGGTACACGGCACCGGCTCCAGCTCGTAAAGAGGTGGGTTTGGATCCATTTTGCACACTTTTTTTAAAGAACAAACGGCATCAAAAGATAATTGAAAAAAAAAACTTTGTGTTCCGAATCGTAGTTGAAAGTGTGATCTGTGTGAAAGCTCGGATAATGAACTTTTAAAAAAAATTGTTCAGTAATTAATGTTGGCGACGCATAGTTTTTTTTTCCCTAATGGTATTATATTTTTAATTTTATTGTCTATATTTTGTATTTTATTTTTTGAATAAAGATTGTCGTTGATACTGACGTTTTGACAGACTATTGTGACAGCACCGTGTTATTTTTTTTTTATTTCTTCCTCACTGTCCCATCACCAACAAAGTGATTAATTAACACAGTAGATAGACTATAGTCTAGAATCTTTACGTAGGTATTTACAAGTATTTTATGAGCTGTATGTACCAAGAAAATCATCCTCATTTTATTCCTCACGAAACTAAATATATATTTAATTAAAACATATCGGTAGGTAGTTCTCCACGAAAGAATCGGGAGTAGACTAATTAATAGACAATAATGTCTATATGAGCTGTCCGGTCGAACTTCGAACCGCCTCAGAATCCAATGTACGAGAAAATTAATTATCTTTATTATTATTTTTCTTTGTGAACTTTTCCCATATTTTAATAGTTATTCTGCTATTCGGGGCGGAGACATTAAAAAAAACAAAGATGATACGTATAGGTCCTCCAGTTCTTGAGTTTTAAATCGTGTAACTAACACGACTTTGTTTTATGTAGATTGTATACGATTAGTATTATATATGAGATAGTAAAAAAAATAATAAGATTGTTTATGACTCGGAAAATTAATTACCTATAAGATATTTCAATTTTTATTTATGAAAAAAAAAAAAACTTAAGCTATAATAAATGAAGGATAGCGAAATAATTAATTATACATTAATATAGCATAGTTTAAATAACAAAGTATTTTTTTTTAAACTCGTGTTTTTTTCTAATTTTCTTTTTTCACCACAACATCGCAACTACACAAAAAGCTCAACTGACACACAAACATTACGCTAACGAAAAACCAACTCACTTATGTAAGTTTTGACGTCATTTTCACACTTCCCCCCATTGGTGGGTGGACTAATTGTTAGGTAATTTCCACGGCTCCCATTGGCCACGGGAATGAGGCCACGCCTATTGAGTTTTCCATGGCGTTAGACTGGCCTTATGCCATCGTCTGTAACGCATCGCCACCTGAATA
The DNA here is from genome assembly GCA_905333125.1 of Pheosia tremula. Taxonomy (NCBI): domain Eukaryota; kingdom Metazoa; phylum Arthropoda; class Insecta; order Lepidoptera; family Notodontidae; genus Pheosia; species Pheosia tremula. The sequence goes on from HG995425.1 coordinate 2,898,155, forward strand.
ATTAATGAAGTGTCATTAACTTTGCACGATATATGCCGAGGGTTTGTTGAAGGTAAACTTTTAGCTAAGTAAATATTTGGGTTTCAAATTAGCAAGTGTTTACGCTTATTCGGGCGAAAAAAATAGTTTGGAGGTGCCATCCATGCAAGAAATTTTGTCTTACGAATAATCTCGCACTATTTGTATGGATTATTATGAAATATATATAAATATACGAATAAATAAAAATTTAATGATGACATGAAAAAATAAAAATGGCGAATCCATTTTCAAAGTTGTATTAAGTTAGGTTAGCAGTCAGCCACATTTTGGCAATGGCCATAAGGGCTGCCAGAGGTTACCGCACAATCTCTTTTGACGCCGCCATACTGTTGGCGGGAACGCCACCGTGGCCAATGGAGGCAGAAGCCTTGACGCTGCTCTATCGGTGGCGCCGGGAGGCGCTAACCCAGAGTGAGCTACCAATAGAGACGAATACAACCCGGACAAGGACAGAACTGCAGACGGCAATGATAGAGGCGTGGAATGCAGCCCTCGCCCACCCTAGTGCCGGGCGCCACACCATCGGTGCCATAAAACCCATTTTGAAGGAGTGGCTCGGGAGGCATCACGGCGTTCTCTCGTTTCGCCTGACACAGGTGCTCTCGGGGCACGGCTGCTTCGGGCAGTACCTGTGCCGGATTGGACGGGAGCCAGACCCAGCATGCCACCATTGTGGAGCCCCGCAAGATTCTGCGCAGCATACGCTGCAAGAATGCCCGGCGTGGGCACAGCAGAGAAACCAACTCTCGGCAATACTCGGAGGACAGCAGCTCACACTCCCCAATGTGACCAAAGCCATGGTCCAGGGAGGGAGAGCCTGGGAGGCAGTAGCCTCATTTGCGGAGGCCGTTATGACGGCCAAGGAGACAGCTGAGAGGGAGAGGGAGTCCATCAGCACACTCCCCTCTCGCCAAAGACGTCCAGGGCGGCGCCGTAGGGCGTACGCAGCAAACGACCTGCGACCACCATAAGGTCGGGCCTGCGGGTGGCGGGGAGGGCAACCCGTCATCCGATCAGTAACAGGCCAAGAAGGAGAAAGCGGACGTGTTCTGTGTTCAACACGTCCGCCTAGTGAAGGAAAGAGGGGCATCAGCCCCTCACAACAGGAGGGGTCCGCAATGCGGGCCGAGGCCTGCCGGAGCAGCGCTGCGAATGCGCAAGCGATCCCGCAGCTCCGGCGCAGGCAGAAGAAGGGACACCAGGGGTTTTTAGTCCGGGCAGATCGGACATACCCCCCCCCCGCCGTGCCCTCGGCGGGGGGGCATGCGTTAGGCATTTTCCCCTAAAAAAAAAAAAAAAAAAAAAAGGTTATTTAAAAAAGAACTATGTTTTTTATCCCAAATTTTTTATCTGCAAATTGAACGATGATGGATTTATTACAAAGCTGGCGAGTCTTGACATCAGAACGAACCTCGGCGATCCAACATGGCGTCGCGCCTGTTATAATTGCAACCAATGGAACGCGTTATGAGCGATCGAGTAACCCGCACACCGCACGCCATGGACTCTCACATTTTATTTTTTTATTACATTATAGACAAGTATTTGATCTCGATCTCACCTGATGGTTAGTGACGATGAGATCTACGATGGAGCATACTTGCCTAGAAGGTACCTGTTTACTCTCGACTTGACATATTGTGTGAGTGTGAACAGGTAGGAAGGCGGCCGTAGATCGAGACGCTACATTCACTAGGCACATGCAGCGCAGCTGATCTGACCCGCCATCCATGAATGGCAACAGCGAACATCATGCCGGAACACGGCTAGGCCGCTTGACGACATGGCTTTGTTCAGTGGGTGGTGACTAGCCACGGCCGAAGCCTACCACCAGTACAACAAACATACAAAACATTCTAATAATGGTACAAAAATAGAGATATTCTCTCACATGACAGATAGGTCATGTGTTTGGCCCAAGACCGAAGACCTCAGGATGTAAGTGACTTCGTAACGAAAACTGATACCAAGGATTCAGCTTACGATTCTGACACCCTCAGAGTTGAAATTTTCCGTTGATCTTTTCACGAATTTACGCATTTTTTGTCAGTGATTAGCCTATCTCAACGTCAATAAAAAAAAATACACTCATATACCTAGACCTAAAACTGCAATGTAATTCAAAACTCGATACGCTCGAGCGCGTTCGTCACTCGCACGAGTCGGGTATCGCGCGGTACGTTATTTTGTGATCGCGTGTTTTACAATACATTACGTGCCAAAAATTACAACATTTTGTAAACCATAACTTTCGACATAAATGATTTCTATTCTATTGATTTCCTATATTTACGCGAATACTACATATTGAAATTAAACGAATCTTACGGATATTATCGCGTTTATTTCAGTCCTCCCGTGATCATGGTTGCTGTAAAGCAACCGCAAAATATAAAATAAACGCAATAAAATCCGTAAGATTAGTTTCATTTCAATTATAGCTTTGCCCAATGTTTTCGTTGCCATGCCCCTTACATCCTCTATATCAATATAAGTAGGATATTCACCGTGCTACGAGACCACGTGTCAGCTCACACTCAGTTAATGATGCGTCGATAATTAACCCTTCCGCCCTGCACCCCGTGCTACCGGCATTATACTCTCTAGTCTCTGGCATTATATGTGCTATTATCTACTTTTAAAACCCTTGTGAAGGGCTTTTTGGCGGGAAGTTGAACCGTGAACTTGTCAATGTTGTTTTATTTTCCAAAAAATCGTTGTTAAATAATGTGTGGGACACGCCATTTTCATATCATCATGTCACATCCATTATTTTATTTATAACGTGTATTTATTGAATGTTTTATCGCTATTAATTACATGACATTGGCAAAATACCCGCTAAGTTGTGGGTGAGGCCATTTTCATATCCATTTTATTTCATCGCATCTCATTTCGTAAAGAAGATGAATAAGAAATAATGGGTAACATTAACCATTATGTGTAAATATATATTATGATGCCATTGACAAAATAATGATGATAAAATGAATCTCCTACCCCTATCAGTAAAGCCATGGATACTTTACTGAAAATGAACTTGAAAAGTCAAGTTATACTATTTAACTTCAATTTCCTTCACTCGTGCACGTTTCTGAACACACACAATGGTTAATATCCCACTACTATTACACATTATTTATCAGAGAAACACCTTTTTTGGAAACCAAAATCAAAATTTACAATTTCATGGTTCAACCTTCCACCAAAAAGTCTATTTATTTTAACGGCTTTGTTTCAATTAGAACTGTCAAATAATTTGTCTCGTCGAATGTGACATTATCCTGGATTATCAATCAAACACGAAATAAAAATATTCGGTATTAAAAAATAACACAATTTGTTATCGAGATGAGGAAATTTTTAAAAATACCAACCGACTTCTTCCGCTGCGGGAATGCCAGTAAGTTGTAGAATTATATATTATAAAGAGTGTTAAGTGCGTGGTAACGAAAAGTTTGGATAAAGGTTGTACTTAATGCCTATAGCACAATAGAAATCATTGAAATAAAACTAATTTTACTGATTTTATAGCGTTTTTAGCGGAAAAGGGAAGATCTTCCAACCAGGCGGGTGGTATGGCTGGCGGGGCAGCTGCTATGCCCCGACGGTTATTGTCGGGATCTTGTATATAAGATACTTGCTCCGAAAACTCTTATAGCGCGATTCAGGATTGTTATAAGAATTGTCAATTGTTCTAGTTGCGTCTGCAGCGCCATCTGCGTAGCTTGTGGTGCGGTTGAAGTAGTCGCTACACGTTTATTTTATGTTTTTACGTTCCCGTAAAATTGGTTTTATTTCAATGTGTAATATCCGCGTATATATATCTGTCACCTTTAACAGATATTGTATGGGATATCTGTCAAAAGTGACAGTTACTATGCGGTTGCTGTTCGATTATGAATCGATTGTGTTACCAGACTTGGGGCCCAGGGCGTCCTACGTCGAAGAAGGGGGCGATACGCTCGCCTCCTGCCCCCGCCATAAGATGGTTAAACGGCAGAGCAAGCCGGAATGGGGCCGCCCCCCCCCCCCCCCATACAGAGGTTTTTCCGCCGGGGCGTCACGGTAGCGTGCTCGTAGAGCGATCCTGTGGCGCCCCACAAAAGGCACAGAGGGCGGCGCTGGGTTTTAGTGGGTAGTCTGGACTTCTTCCAGGAGCCCCACATAACCATCCTTGCTCCCCCGGGCTTGGGCGGTATGCGTAAATGCATTTCCCAGCGGAAACAAAAAAAAAAAGGGCGTCCTACGTCATACACGTCATCAATATCAATTTATAAAGAGATAATATTTATAAAGAGACCCCATCTCCTCTTCCAGGCTCCCTCGCCCGTTACACCACAAAACTCCCAACTCGCGAATTTGTGCCTAACCTATCAGGAGACACACCGAAGCAGCCGTCCAAGTCCGATAGCGCACCTATCATAGAGGCAGCTAAAGAGCCAACTAAAGGTCCCGTCCCGGTGCTCAGCGATTCCCGGAGGTCTGCGGAACAGGCGAGCAAAGATCCGCGGTTTGAAGACATATTGGTACGTCGCAATGTCAAGTTGGGCGCGTGCGTTCTCCTTAACGTGCCTTACGCGAAGGTACTTTCTATAACTTGTATATACGATTGTGTAACGTACCTACCTCGCTCCACTTGTAATTTTTATCACTGCGTTCATACGCCACTAGTTGTGACCCGTACGTTTTAAATACATTTAATGTCATTCACTTCACTGGTGGTAGGCTTCGGCCGTGGTTAGTCACCACCCACTGAACAAAGCCATGTCGCCAAGCGGCCTAGCCGTGTTCCGGCATGATGTTCGGTGTTGCCCTTCATGGATGGCGGGTCAGATCAGCTGCGCTGCATGTGCCTAGTGAATGTAGCGTCTCGATCTACTGCCGCCTTCCTACCTAGGCAAGTATGCTCCATCGTATATCTCATCATCACTTACCATCAGGTGAGATCGAGATCAAATACTTGCCTGTAATGAAATAATTTTTTTTTTTTGTTCATTAAATTCTGTTTGCTGGTAATTCTGACTGCACTGACTTTTTACATTCGTCGCACCTACCAGACTTGGGAGCCACATCCTCCCACAATTGAAATAAAACTATTCTTACGGATTTTATCGCGTTTATTCTACATTTGTTAGGTGTCCGTATCAAACTACGATACTAGGACGCCAACAACCTCAGTCCTCCCGTGACCGTGGTTGCTGTAAAGCAGCCGAAACGTCGGGAACGTGAAAAAAGTAGAATAAACGCGATGAAATCCGTAAGAGTAGTTTTATTTCTATGTGTAGTATTCGCGTAAATATAAGAAATCGTATTGTATTTACGATATGACTCGATTCTCGACTCGCCACGAATGTTATGGACAAGTCACACATGAATACGAGTTAATCTAGAGGTCCGACCCGGGGTTTGCACCTGCGACCCACGATACCAAGGCGAGCGTTCTACCAGCTTGGCTATAATTGCTTTTAACATGGCGATCACTGCTTTTATGTAGTACGTCACATCCAACAGACATTTTAACTCATTTTTATTTTTTTTAACACACCAACTATACGGTCCCACTTTAAGCTTAACGCTTGTGTTATGGGCACCGTACAATGGACTGAGGGCGAACTCAGTATATAATACTTATATACATATTAAACAGCCACGACTCGGGTACAAACATTCGTGCTCATCACACAAAGCTTGTCCGTATCAGGATTCGAACCCGGGACCCTCGGCGCAGAAAGCAGAGTCACTACCACTGCGCTAATCAGACCGTCAAATTTTAATTTTTTTATCAATAAACCTGATAAGTTTGATCTGTCTGTTAAAGTCTGAAGATATTTTACACTATTCTTGTATAACCTTCAATTCCAGCTTTCCACATCTACAGCATTAAAGGATAAGAAAGGCGGTGTCTGTCCGTCTGGGGGGAAAAAGGCAGCGGCAAGTGGAGGGGAGGCGAAGAAGGCGCCCGCATCGTCTGGTGGTGAAGCGAAGGGGGGTGGCGGCCCGCCCAAGTCTGCCACCGCGGGGGCGCAGGGAAAGATCATAGCGGGTTCGTTTTGGAAAGATTTATTTCTTCACTAGCGGTCCCGGCGAACTTTGTACCGCCTCAGAATCAAATGTATGAGAAAAGGAATTTATTGGTATTCTATGAAAAAATTAAACAAATCTATCCCATGGGAACCATACATTTTAGCGGGATATAAAGTAGCCTATGTGCTATTCCAGACTATAATCTATCTCTGTGCCAAATTTCATCCAGATCCGTTCAGCCGTTCTGGCGTGAAAGAGTAACAAACATCCATCCATCCATCCAGCCAAACTTTCACATTTATAATATTAGTATAGAAGTATAGATAGTATAGATGATAGCAAATATACATTTTATACACTTTAGAGCAGGGATTCCCAAACTTATTTTGTCTGCTGGCCACTTTGAGAATGAATTAGTTTTTAGCGCCCCCATTTTTTTTTCTGCTTAAAAACCACTATAATTTCAAATTAAATTAATTATTGTAAGCCTCTAAACAACGCCCTAATTTTTTTTCTGAGTCTTTTACCGCCCCCCTTTAGTCCTGCAGCGCCCACGGGAGGGCGTTATCGCCCCCTTTGGGAAAGGCTGCTTTAGAGTAAGGATTCCCAAATTATATTGGGCAAGAGATCCCTATTCCAAAATGAACTGATACCTCAGACTCCCATTGCCAAATTAATTTAATAATCCTATCTCTAGTTTTTTTCCTATTGATATAAAATTATAATTAGTCCAGTCATTTAAGCTTAAATTAGGTAAGAATCTCGGAATTCGAGATACCCAGCTGTAAGTCTGTAAATACTTGTATGACACCCTAAAACTTGTCTCAAAACCTACATATGGTAGGGTGTACGCAACTATTAAATTTCAAGGTCAAAAGTCACAAAAATCGGTTTTTTGCCTTTTTTTTGTAAATATCTCATTTCCTATGGGTTTTTTGCTATTTGTATGTATTATCAATATTGTAGAATACAAAATTCTCTACAAATTTTGTCTAAAAATTTTTTTTATACGGTGAACCGTTTTCGAGATAGAGGGCGGAGAGCGCGCGGTCACAGGATCACTTCAGGACCGGTGCCTCCGGTCGAAAACGCGCCATATATAGTTGATAAATCAATGATTATAAATATTTGTCAATTTTTATTAACTATTATATTATATTTTATATTTTTTTTCCTAACCTATCCACTTTTTATTCAGTATTAATTTATTTAACAACACTTACCTGCCCATGTAATTGCAGAATTGTTAATGAAAATATAGGAATTATATTTGAATTTTAACCTAATTAATATTAATAACTTCTTACATGATGAAAAAAAAAACAAATAAATTATGAATTAATCTTTTTATTAAAAAAATATCATTCAATAGATTTATTTTGGTTACAAGTAAAAAAATGGAATAAAGGGTACAAAAACTACAATTTATAATTTTAATCATCTTCTTCCTCTTCATCGTCGTCTTCCGGCTGCTGGTAAATTTCAAACTGGTCTTCATTATCGTCTTCAACGACATTTGTCTCAAGTTCTTCCATGATTTCGGGGACAAAGGTTCCATCTTCGTTAATGTCGCTCTGATATGGTAGAGCATTGAGACAAGCTTGCCCATTTCATTGGCCACAAGCTAAAGAGCATTGCAAGCCCGCTTTCCTGCATCCGCATCGCGAACCACAACTAATATAATAGTTTATAAAAATTGACAAATATTTATAATCATTGATTTATCGATAGTTAATCAACTATATATGGCGCGTTTTCGACCGGAGGCACCGGTCCTGAAGTGATCCTGTGACCGCGCGCTCTCCGCCCTCTATCTCGAAAACGGTTCACCGTATAAAAAAATTTTTTAGACAAAATTTGTAGAGAATTTTGTATTCTACAATATTGATAATACATACAAATAGCAAAAAACCCATAGGAAATGAGATATTTACAAAAAAGGGCAAAAAACCGATTTTTGTGACTTTTGACCTTGAAATTTAATAGTTGCGTACACCCTACCATATGTAGGTTTTGAGACAAGTTTTAGGGTGTCAATATACAAGTATTTACAGACTTACAGCTGGGTATCTCGAATTCCGAGGTGAACTTACTATAATGACTGGACTAAATTTCATCTTGTACGAACTGGTGCACGCTTATCGACTTGAGTTGTTTAAAAGTACAACAACGATACTTCCTACTAAAATATTAGTCATTCTTATAACAAGTTGGTACACGTAACACAACTTAAACAGTATCTTGAAAGTTGTAAATAATAACTCGTGTTAATTAATAGGGGTCGATATTTAGATCTCGTCGACCCCCCAAAATCAGTTTTTCGTTCATGTTTTTTTTTATTTATTACATTATAGGCAAGTATTTGATCTAGATCTCACCTGATGGTAAGTGACGACGAGATCTACGAATCTTGCCTAGAAGGTACCTGTTCACTCTCGACTTGTCGCCCCTAGGAAGCCGATATCGACCACTTTGGGAATACCTACCTTACAGATTGAGTACCGCTCGTTTTAACTGCTTTGCGTATAGTTATCGGAGCTGTGGTGGATGTACAGTTTGACAAGGACCTGCCGCCCATATTAAACGCGCTCGAAGTGCCCGGACGAAGTGAGTGCATACCATTCCCATATAATTATAGTTATATAAAGTGATTTAACTAAAACAATTTTTTCGGATTATATCGCGTTCATTTTATGTTTGCCCCAAGTCTGCTAACACAGTCGATTCATATTCGAACAGCAACCGCATAGTAACTCCGAAAACTCTTGAAGCGCGATTCAGGATTGTGATGAGAATTGTCTATTGTTCTGAATGCGTCTGCAGCGCCATCTGCGCCATCTGTGCGTCTAGAAGTGCTGTACAACTTGTGTTCCTTTCGTTCGTGCGAACCTATACATATAAACCTATCTGTCGGTCCACCGTCAGCTCCGAAGCTGATCCTGGAGGTGGCGCAGCACCTGGGCGAGAGTACGTGCCGCACTATCGCGATGGACGGCACGGAGGGCCTGGTGCGCGGGCAGCCGGTGGTGGACACCGGCGCACCCATCACCATCCCGGTCGGGGAGCCGACCCTCGGGAGGATCATCAACGTTATTGGAGATCCTATTGGTATGATAACTTGTAGTATGGCCGGTTCCATGGGCGTAGACAGAGCATTGGAGTAGGGCTTTTTTTAATATATATGCAGTGTGACTCAGAAATTATGTACTTACCTTTGAATCTTTATTTTTTATTGCATTATACAATACTCCAAGGTTTGTAAAAACCGCTACTTTTACTAACTTTGGAGTATTGTGTCGCTTTAGGTATTTATTTAAGCAAACTTAATACATCGAGACATCCAATGCGGAATGCTAATATCGCAAATCACTAAATTACATCGTAAAGATGTCCAAATTTTTCGTAAAAAAATAAAAACCATTGACATTTTGAATTTCGCGCCCCGACCTAGCGCTTCCACCTTAAACTTATTACTAAGAAGTCAGTGTATATCGTTAGATGAACGCGGTCCAGTAGTGACCGACACTTACGCACCAATCCACGCCGACGCGCCGCCATTTGTGGAAATGTCGGTAGAGCAGGAGATTCTGGTCACGGGCATCAAAGTGGTGGATCTACTCGCGCCTTATGTCAAAGGTAACTTCATTTTTGTCTTTGGCATCACCATAGCTAGGTATTTTGCCAGTGTCAAGCATAAATAATAAATTGTTGGTAAATAGGTAGGTAATTATAATATTATGGGGAGAATATAAATGGTTATATAAATTTTGATTCATTTTCTAATATATAATCTCCCAGTGATTTCTAGTACGCTCGCCTTGGTAACGAGAGTCACAGGTTCAAATCCTGACTCGCACCTCTAGGATCTGTGAGTTTGATTATATGTAGAATCACCACATTTAAAACTTATTATATTCCTACTGTAACTGATACAGTAGGAATAATTGTTTAAGTTATAAGTTTGTTTATGTAATCTCGTACTGTATGTTGTAGCTAAATAAATGTATGTTTTTCTCATTCTTCTTTCTATTTGACTTTGGCAAAATACCTATAAGTGATACGGTGAAAAAGATTAATGCATTGTTTGTTTTGGTAGGCGGTAAGATCGGTCTGTTCGGCGGCGCTGGCGTCGGTAAAACAGTGCTAATTATGGAGCTGATTAACAACGTGGCCAAAGCGCACGGTGGCTTCTCTGTGAGTTGACTCGCCATTCATTATATGAACTTATACTTATACTTACTGCCAGCAACTGATCAAGAGTTCTGACCGCCCCAGGCTAATTATTAAGAGGCGCCCCCGCCAGGTGTGTTACGGTCGGAATAAAAAGTGGTATATTATGTTAAAATCAGGGACTCCCAAGCTTTTTCAGTTCACAGCGCATTTCGTTTTAGTGTTTTGTCCCGGTCTAGTTGAAATATGTAGGGTAGATGCAACAATTCTAGATTAATAGTGCATGCGAATACACGATTTCAGCGCGCCCTCTGATCCTCGCGCCCTAGGCTGCAGCCTAATTAGCCTAAGGGTTAATCAGGCCCTGCTTACTGCACCTGCGACTGTGTCGGTACTCATACTTAGATACAGATATATTATTCTACCTAGGTAGGTACGGGCCGTTCCTCAATACGAGGGGAATTAGGCCATAGTCTACCGCGCTGGCCCAGTACGGGTTGGAGGACTTCACACGTCTCGACGGGTTCTCTCAGACGTGCAGGTTTCCTTCACCGTTTAGCATGTGATAATCATGGTTGAAAATGAGATTCGCACGTGAAATCCAGAAATCCCGGAGGTGCGAGTCGGGGTTTGACCCTGCGATCCTCGTTACCTAGGCAAGCGTTCCACCAACATGGCTATCACTGCTATTCACTCTGAGCTATGTGCCTGCCTATATATCTTAATATATATAAATTACGTGTCACGGCGTTTGTCCGCTATGGACTCCTAAACTACTTATCCGATTTTAATAAAATTTTGCACACTGTGTGCAGTTTTATCCAACTTGAAAGATGAATTTTATCCAACTTAAATTTATAATCGCAAATTATTTTATTGCTAATTATTTGTTTATTACCTGACAAAGAGTCATAATAATCTATTAGTGCGATAGAGTCTAACAGATGGCGGTATAAGATAATTAGTTGATTAGATTGAGTGAGTATCCAATAGATGGCGCTATGTTAAAAGTACAAACTAGGAAATATGTTTATAGTTTTTTTTTTAACTATACCACCATACCCACTGAACAAAGCCATGTCGCCAAGCGGCCTAGCCGTGTTCCGACATGATGTTCGGTGTTGCCATTCATGGATGGCGGGTCAGGTCAGCTGCGCTGCATGTGCCTAGTGAATGTAGCGTCTCGATCTACTGCCGCCTTCCTACCTAGGCAAGTATGCTCCATCGTAGATCTCATCGTCACTTACAATCAGGTGAGGCGGAGATCAAATACTTGCCTATAATTTAAAAAAAAATGAAAAAAAAAATAATATATTTCCTAGCAATCTATACTAATATTATAAATGTGAAAGTTTGGATGGATGGATAGATGGATGGATGTTTGTTACTCTTTCACGCCCGAACGGCTGAACGGATCTGGATGAAATTTGGCACAGAGATAGATTATAGTCTGGAATAGCACATAGGCTACTTTTTATCCCGGTAAAATGTATGGTTCCTGTGGGATAGATGTTTTAATTTTTCATACTTTTTATCGCGGGTAACACCGCCGGGCGCAGCTAGTAATGTATATGGCAAAACAACGTTTGCCGGGTCAGCTAGTACTTATATAGTTGTTTGTCTAGGTGTTTGCTGGTGTGGGCGAGAGGACGAGGGAAGGCAATGATTTGTATCACGAGATGAAAGTCGGTGGGGTCATCACCGATGATTACAAGACATCTAAGGTTTGATTGATATTTTATAAGATATTTAAACGTACCTAGTAGGTTGTCGATATCATTATCCTTCACGCAAGATTTTACAGCGAGGGCCCCAAGTCTGCTAACACAATCGAAATTCTGACTTCGCATAATGATTAGAAATGCGCTAAATCAGCGCAGACTTAGTATATCCTTTCTGAATTAACCTGTATATGGTATACATTCGGATCGCCCCCAGTCCATTGTACGGTATCCATAATACAAGCGTTGCTTTGTTTAACATCGTAAAGTTGGTGTTGTTCTGGCGATTTTCTTAACATATATAAATTACGTGTCACGGTGTTTGTCCGCTATGGACTCCTAAACTACTAAAGCGATTTAAATAAAATTTTGCACACTGTGTGCAGTTTTATCCAACTTGAAGGATAGGATAGTTTATATCGAAATTTTTTCTCAATATAACTATAAAAATATTTCCTAGAAATAATGTATATGGCAAAACAACGTTTTTTTTTAGGGACTAGGCCCACCACACACTCCCCCCACTGCTACTCCTGAAGGCCAGGATCTACAGCGGTGTCCAATGAAGACACCGAGGTTTGACCCTCGGCGAGTCCCGGGATAAAGTTAATTGTCTTGGAACCCGCACGAAATTAATCGAAAGATAAAAAATAGGAGTTGGAAGAAAATTTTCAAAAATCGGCAAAACGTTTGCCGGGTCAGCTAGTTTAATAATAAATTCTGGTCAATAGGTGTCTCTAGTGTATGGTCAGATGAACGAGCCCCCCGGGGCGCGCGCCCGCGTGGCTCTCACAGGTCTGACCCTGGCAGAACACTTCAGGGACAAGGAGGGCCAAGATGTACTGCTGTTCGTGGATAACATCTTCCGTTTCACTCAGGCGGGCTCCGAGGTGAGAGACAGAAGATAGACTAAAAAAAAATACGATATAAGCTCTAGGTCGGGGCGCGAAATTTAAAATTTTAACGGATTTTTTCATGAAACTTGAATATGTAAGTATGTACAGTATCCGGCCGTAAATATTGCACATCGGTTATGGAAAAAGTTTCGGCTTTGTAGAGCGTCGTCTCTTTCGCTCTTGACTCTAGCCGATAGTCTCTTTCTAAAGCTTAAGGTGGATGCTCAGGGTCAGGGCGCGAAATTCAAAATGTCAATGGTTTTTATTTTTTTACGAAAAATTTGGACATCTTTACGATGTAATTTAGTGTTTTGCGATATTAGCATTCTGCATTGGATGTCCCGACGTATTAAGTTTGCTTAAAAAAGTACCTAATCCGATACAATACCATAAGGTTTGTAAAAACCGCTACTTTTACTAACTTTATGGTGTTGTATCGCTTTAGGTACTTTTTTAAGCAAGCTTAATACATCGAGACATCCAATGCAGAATGCTAATATCGCAAAACACTAAATTACATCGTAAAGATGTCCAAATTTTTCGTAAAAAAATAAAAACCATTGACATTTTGAATTTCGCGCCCTGACCCTGAGCTTCCCCCTTAACGTGCAATATTTTCGGCCGGGTGCTGTAACTAATTAGGTATGAGGCTTTTTGGCGGGAAGTTGAACGGTGTGGTTGTCAATTTTGTTGTATTTTCCAGAAAATATTTTTCTGTGATAGATAATGTGTAATATTCGTGGGCTATTAATCATTGAGTGTTCATAAACGTGCACGAGTGAAGGAAATTAAAATAAAATAACTTGACTTTTCAAATTCTACAATCTTAGAAGTATTGTATCCGGCTTTAAAGAAGCTTGTACGGTACACAAAATACAAGAGTTGCTTAGTTACGGACCGTACAGGTGTTTTCGTTAGTCGATATTGTTAAATTGTATAATTACCTATTGTAAATTGCTAATATTATAATTTGTATATCTCTTCACACGGACTATACCCATTGGAAGGCTTGGACGCGGGGACATAGGTCCAACACGTAGAGGGCCTTATTGAGAATTTTAATTATTGTTATTGTTATAAATATTGCTAATTGCTTGATCGATATGTTAAAGAAAATTTGCTAATCGCATAGTTGACTAAACTAATACTTTTAGTAACAGATTGTTGATTTGCCAAATACTGGCGTAACATTGTAACCCATATTTCCAGGTGTCGGCTCTGTTGGGTCGCATCCCGTCGGCTGTCGGCTACCAGCCGACACTGGCCACCGACATGGGCACCATGCAGGAGCGCATCACCACCACCAAGTCGGGATCCATCACCAGCGTGCAGGTACCATAACCCAGCCCATTGTACGGTACCCGAGGTACTAGGGTGCTTAGTGTGGTACCGTACGGGTGGTGTGTTCGCCAGGCAATTGAACCCGTGATTCTGGACCCCCATTAGTTGGAGTTTTCCATCGATCTCTTTATGAATTGTACGGTTTGTTTTTCAGTCATTTATTTCAGCATGAAATCATAATAGAAATCTATCTCAGTGTGATTTTAAATAAAAAAATACATGTATTACAAATTGAAACCTAAAACTGCAATGTAAATTAAAACTCGATACGCTCGAGCGCGCTCGTCACTCGCACGCGTCGGGTACCGCGCGGAGCGTTGAGTTGTGATCGCGTGATTAACGATACATTGCGCGTTCAAAAATTACAATATTTGTAACCAATGAATTTCAACATAAACTGATTTCTATCATCTTACTAAGTATAGGTATTAAGTTTAACATACAAAAAAAAATTCGTTACCATGCCCCTTACACCCAGTATACAAGAACCCGAAAACAACTGTAAGTGCATAGCAGCCAACCCCGTCACGCATACCACTGACATGGCTGTAACATCTTCCACTAAAATAGTCTTATTGCTTATGGCTTAAGGGTCATATTTGTAGCACGAATAAATTAATTCACGGTTCAGGCGGTATACGTACCTGCTGACGACCTGACTGACCCTGCCCCCGCCACGACCTTCGCTCACTTGGACGCGACCACGGTGCTGTCGCGAGCCATCGCCGAGCTGGGCGTGTACCCCGCAGTAGACCCCCTGGACTCCACCTCAAGGGTGATGGACCCCAACATCATAGGGGCAGAGCATTATGGGGTCGCTCGAGGGGTGCAGAAGATTTTGCAGGTAAGAGCCTTCAGACCAGGGGCTCCCAAACTTATTCTGTCTACTGCCCGCTTTGAGAATGAATAATTTTTGTAGCGCCCCCATTTTTTCAGCTACTTAAAAACCATTATAACTTCAAATTAAATTAATTATTGTAAGCCTCTACACAACGCCCCCAATTTACTTTAGGCCTGCAGCGCCCACAAGGGGGCGTTGTCGCCCACTTTGGGAACGACTGCTTTAGACTACAGCGAACATGCACGAGGAGCTGTGGCAGCGTATTAAGCTCAACCGCACAAATTAGCAGTATCCCACATTAGCTAGAGTTTGCATTTTTCAATGGCTCGAGCAGACGATTCCAACCGCAGGAGCAATCGTTTTCAATGGCTCGACACTTTCAACCGCTCGAGTAATCTGTTTCAATGGCTTGAACAGACTTATAAAGTTTATTACATTCACCGCGATTTAGAGCGAGCGTTCTGAACCAAATTTGTAAGCCAAAGCCGTTTGACCCTCCAGCAAAAAAAGCTTGTTGAAGCGCCTCTAAAGAGCCCTTTCCAAGTGATTTTATATACCGTGCCTCGGAGAGCACGTACAACCGTCGATCAAAAGCCTGATCTATCTCCTATTTCCCATCGGACTGTGAGAGAGAGGGAAGGGAACGGTTGCACGCAGAACCTGTGCATTTTTATCTCCTGCCAAGAGGACAAGGCTCCGTTAAGATTGTCCACCGTGACCAAAATTCGGTCAGGAGGAAATTATTATTATTTGTGCATTTCCTTGCAGGATTACAAGTCGCTGCAGGACATCATCGCTATCCTGGGCATGGACGAGCTGTCGGAAGACGACAAGCTGACCGTGGCGCGCGCGCGCAAGATACAGCGCTTCCTCTCCCAACCGTTTCAGGTCGGTTCTTTTAAATCACAGGCGTAGCATAGGTCATTAGCACCCGGTGCGGATGTCAAATTTGCCGCCCTCTTATTTTTGCTATTCATTATAAAAAAAATACTGGTGGTAGGCTTCGGCCGTGGCTAGTCACCACCCACTGAACAAAGCCATGTCGCCAAGCGGCCTAGCCGTGTTCCGGCATGATGTTCGGTGTTGCCATTCATGGATGGCGGGTCAGATCAGCTGCGCTGCATGTGCCTAGTGAATGTAGCGTCTCGATCTACTGCCGCCTTCCTACCTAGGCAAGTATGCTCCATCGTAGATCTCATCGTCACTTACCATCAGGTGAGATCGAGATTAAATACTTGCCTATAATGTAATAAAAAAATAAAAAAAAAAATTGGGGCATGGTAACGACAAAAAAATTACGAAAAAAACAATGAAAGATTTTTTAATGTCCCACTGCTGGGCACAGGCGTCCCATCAATACGAGGGGGATTAGGCCATAGTCCACCACGCTGGCTCAGTGCGGGTTGGCGGACTTCACACGTCTTTCGAAGGGTTCTCTCAGACATGCAGGTTTCCTCACGATGTTTTCCATCACCGTTTAGCAAGTGATAATCATGATTCAAAAATGAGATTCGCACATGAAATCCAGAAATCCCCGAGATGCGAGCCGGGGTTTGAACCTGCGATGCCTAATATATTATAATGTCCTAATGTCCTACTGAGGAGGCTTTGGCTGAAAATCAGCGCTGGAGGGGAATCCGTTCCCCACCAGCTCATGCTGAGCCAAACGCCTTTCGGCACAGCTCACACTGAGATCCACAATACCTACTTTATGTTCCTCACTTTTTAATGTATGTGCCTATTTGTGTATCTTTGTGTGTTCTTTACTTCTACTTTTTCATGTAAATGTACCCATTTGTGTATCTTCGTGTCTGTGTCGAATAAACTTTTTTCATTTCACTTTTTTCATTTCATTTTCATTTCATTTCATTTCATTTTTCATTTCATTTCATTTCATTTCGATGCTCGTTACCGAGGCAAGCGTTCTACCAACTTGGCTATCATTGCACTGCACTAGCATGAGAAGTGAAAATTCTTTTTTACCATTTTTCTCGACTGAAAATTGCTTGGTATGCCGCAGGTGGCCGAAGTATTTACCGGCCACGTCGGGAAACTGGTCAAATTGGAGGAGACCATCAAAGGATTTCAGAGGGTGAGCTTTCTATTGTTCGACCTCCGCCCAAGGACCAAGGACCAAGGACCAAGGAGTACATACAGAGATGTCCTGGCCCCAAGTCTGCTAACACAACCGATTCATAATCGAACAGCAAACGCATAGTAACTGCCACTTTTGACAGATATTGTATGGGATATCTGTCTATAGTGATAGTTACGATGCGGTTGCTGTTCGATTGTGTTAGCAGACTTGGGGCCCGGGCTACGTTAAGATATTTATCTGCGTCCTAAAGCACGTTCATATTTGAAGAGCTGATTAGCGCAGTGGGTGGTGGACCCTGCTTTCTGTGCCGATGGTCCCAGGTCCGAATCCCGGTTAGAGACAAACTTTGTGTGATGAGCCCGATTGTTTGTACCAGAGTGATGGATGTTTTATATCTTTATTAGTACCTGTTTATATACTATGATCGCTCTCAGTCCATTGTACGGTACCCATAATACAAGCGTTGCTTAGTGTGGAACCGTACAGTTGGTGTGTTCGTCTGGCGATATTATTTTTATTCTTTTTATAATTATTATTTTGACGGCCTGATTAGCGCAGTTGGTAGTGCCCCTGCTTTCTGCGCCGAGGGTCCTGGGTTCGAATCCTGGTAGGGACAAACTTCGTGTGCTCAGCACGAAACACTGTACCCAAGTAATGGATGTTTAATATCTATATAAGTAATATACACTGGGATCGCTCCCAGTCCAATGCACGGTACCCATAATACTAGCATTGCTTAGTTTGGTACACTTGGTGTGTTTGTCTGGCGATATTAATATTTTACCGACGCGTTTATATCGTCAGATTCTTGGTGGTGAGTTGGACCATATCCCAGAGGCGGCGTTCTACATGGTAGGCACCATTGAGGATGTGATCGCTAAGTCGCAAGAGCTTGCGAAGAGCGTTTAAACACAGCAATGTAAGAGCCCCAACACACAGGAGCGTTCCGCGTTCTTTGAAAAACTAAACTATTCAAAATTAGAAAATTTTTTATTTATGTATGGGATTTCCAAACTATTTTGGGGAAGAGACACCTATAGCCATATTATTTTAAAAATCCTCTCTAGTTTTTTAGCGGAAAAGGGAAGATCTTCCAGCCGGGCGGGGTATGGCTGGCGGGGCGGCCGCTACGCCCCGACGGCTATTGTCGGGATCGTGTATATATGTTTCTTGCTCCGACAACTCTTATAGCGCGATTCGGGATTGTGACGTCAATTGTCTATTGTTCTGAATGCTTCTGCAGCGCCATCTGCGTAGCTTGTGGTGCGGTTGAAGTGGTCGCTAGTTTTTTTTTTTAATTGTCCTGTATGCTGGCGACATGCTGCTTGCGCGGACGCTATGTAACACATTTACAAAAGAACGCATCTTTTTCAGTTACAAAGCTCCCGCGCATCCAGTAAGCGGTCAGCATACCATATAATTTAAAGAACGTAGAACGCAACACGCTGCTGTCTGTCGGGGCTCTTGGAGCCGAAGCAAACAAGAGAGCGTTCCGCGTTCTATAAAATGTATGGGAAGCTTACCGCTTACCGTTGAAGTATACGTCACTAATGTAAAATGTATGGTTAATGTGCGGTGTATGGGTTTAGGTCACTGGTACTCAAACAACAAATCAATTAACTTCACTGCAATGGCCTCCAAGGCGGGAAAGTGATATATTATTTTCACACCGGGTTGCTATACAAATAATTACCAAGAAACACAAAAAAATATCAGTGTTGTGTTGCCAACAAATTGCAAAACAGAACGCGGAAAGACGAACGCTCTCTTGTGTGTTGGGGCCCTAAAGCTTTTCTAGATATTATGACAATTTTGTGTGATTTGTGAGAAATGTATTTTATGTGAATAAATTATGAATTTCTTTTTTGTTTTTATTTTTCGAGCAATTGGCTTGTAGGTATGAGCCGCTGTTTCTGAATTGAGTGCTAATATATAATAATGGGCGCTTGTGAAAATGACACTCCAAATGTGTTATGTGCAAGCTGTAAATATATTTTCACTCAACAGCACAAAATCTGGTGAATTGAGAATTTGGTGAGTTAAGAACATGGTGAGTTTAAGAGATGGTGAGTTGAGAATCTACTGAGTTAAGAACATGATGGTTAAGAATCTACTGAGTTGAGAACATGGTGAGTTAAGAATCTACTGAGTTGAGAACATGGTGAGTTGAGAACATGGTGAGTTGAGAACATGGTGAGTTGAGAATCTACTGAGTTGAGAACATGGTGAGTTGAGAATCTGATGAACTGCACATAACCGGCGGTACGGAGACAGGTAACCGTAATGCTACCTAAAAAAATATTCGAGCCACTGTTTCTTTCCTTTACATAAGTTTGGTATTTAACCATCTCGCTCTTACGATGCGAGGTTATGTAGCGACTACTTCAACCGCGTCACAAACTACACAGATGGACGCATTCAGAATAATAGATAAAAAGGAAGATCTTCCCCTTTTCCGCTTCCAGCCAGGCGGGTGGTATGGCTGGCGAGGCGGCCGCTACGCCCCGACGGTTATTGTCGGGATCTTGTATATATGTTACTTGCTCCGAAAACTCTTATAGCGCGATTCGGGATTGTGACGTCAATTGTCTATTGTTCTGAATGCGTCTGCAGCGCCATCTGTGTAGCTTGTGGCGCGGTTGACGAGGTCGCTACAGTAATATCTACAAGTTCTTCATATGGGATCGAATGAAACACACATACAACTTTGTACAAATCACAATTTATTCTATTTACAAACGCGTCGTCGCGCGCGCGCCGCTGCACAAACAAAACTAAACATACTTTTAACGCATACTTAGCTTACGCTACGCCAAAACGATATCGGCTCAATATAATGGAACTATTGAGTAAGGAGCTGTCAGCCAGGCGACTATGAAAATACTGGCATATATACTATGCATTGAAATAAAACTATTTTTAAGGATTCTATCGCGTTTATTTTTTGTTTTTAGGACTGTCAGTCCTCCCGTGACCATGGTTGCTGTAAATTAGCCGAAACGTCGGGAACGTAAAAGCAAAAAATAAACGCGATAGAATCCTTAAAAATAGTTTTATTTCAATGTGTAGTATTCGCGTAAATATAAGTAATCAATATATATGCATAGCCCCGAATTTATAGACGTTTTATAACTTTATCAAACGTCACCTAGTACTGCGCACAAAAGTTTTGCTTTGCGCAGTCCTATATGACGTTTGATAAAGTTATAAAACGTCTATAAATTCGGGGGTGTGTTTAAAAAGAATCGTAAAGAAAAGGCCTCAGCTAGAGCCGTATGTCTATGTATGTGGCCAACAAAAAGACGATATTTTTTTTTTACAAATGCACCTATCAATCTGTTGTTAATTTGGTACATCAACTAAAGTCAACAGATATCTTAACAAATTGTGAACGTGGCACACATATGAGGTGCTACACGCTCAGTGTGGAGTCAGTCTGCTGATTACCTGACAAACGAAAATATCAAAAACATTAAAAGCTCCGTCAGTTTCAGTAGATCAGGGCCGCAAGTCTGCTGACACAATCGATTCAAAATCGAACAGCAACCGCATATATATCCCAGATATCCCATACAATATCTGTCAAAAGTGACAGTTACTATGCGGTTGCTGGTCGATCATGAATCGATTGTGTTAGCAGACTTGGGGCCCAGTATCCATGTGTTGGACGGTCAGTCTGTCATCAGTTTAACCAGACTGATTGTCTAGACTGAGCTTGTAACACCCGACTATAATAATCATTGTCATCCATTTTTATACAACGTTTTTAATATAAATTATTAGCGCTATTAATTACTTGATTGGCAACACTCCTTTGGATGGGTGAGGCCAAAAGTAATTAAGCCAACGTTCATTCTTTATTTATAAATAACAAGAAATGACTAATTTCGCTTTGATTATAACATAACTCCATATTCATTACTAAAACCCCACAGCACATCACAAACATGGGTCGTCACGAGGCGTAGCGTATGCTCAACATGCTCACATCATAGGAATATTAAACTTACCATAGATCAACGTACGACGTAAATAATAAAAAATGGAAAACGATCTTATTGCTAAAAAGCTGTAAAATAGCAGTCAGCTGTTCGAAATTAATTATATTTAATTCATGCCCCACCCCTCCGGATCCAAGCCGGCGAATACGAACCTTGGACAGACACTGGAATTACTACCTACGAAAGACGAAGTCATTTGACACCACATCCTATAGACTATAGACAAGCGGGGATTTTTTTTTAATCTTTCGGAATCTATATCAGAAATGCAATTGAAAACATCCCGAGACGTATTTTATTTTCTTTTGTTGCTTAGTGTCCGCTCGGGTGTCCAGTGTCAGTGTCCTTAAGCAATTAAAATTTTTTTTAATTGCTTAATTTTTTCTTTGTTGTTCAGACAAAATTCCATCTTTGAGATGTAAAAATATATTGTAAAATATGAAAAACTAGCTGCGCCCCGCGGTGTTACCCGCGATTAAACAGTATGTCCCTTTTACCGGGATAAAAATGTCTGTCTTGTCTCGTCTATGTGCTATTCCAGACTATAATCTATCTCTGTGCCAAATTTCACCCAGATCCGTTCAGCCGTTCTGGCGTGATAGAGTAACAAACATCCATCCATCCAAACTTTCACATTTATAATATTAGTGGGATTAGTCGGATAGTGTGATAAACAGTCATCATTTTCAACTTCGCGTTCTGACCGTTTAGTTCTTGGCTTTTCCTCGGCGAGACTCGTCCGGACTATACAGAATTATACAGAAAGGATATACTAAGGGAGCGTTCAAGTATTACGTAACGAATTTTGGGGGAGGGGGGGGGTCTTTTGAAACGTTTTTTTTTTTTTTATTACATTATAGGCAAGTATTTGATCTCGACCTCATCTGATGGTCAGTGACGATGAGATCTACGATGGAGCATACTTGCCTAGGTAGGAAGGCGGCAGTAGATCGAGACGCTACATTCACTAGGCACGTGCAGCGCAGCTGATCTGACCCGCCATCCGTGACATGTTACGATGCGTTACAGGGGCTGGAGGAGGGGGGGGGGGTCTGAACTACGCATTACGTAACATTGTTGTAGCCCTTCGGAACGGTCAAAAGGGCCCGTGTAGTTGGTGCTGGCGACATTATTATTGTTAGTTCGACTGCTTTTCAGTAACCATGGCAACGCAGTTGTGATTGGACGTTAGTGAACCAGCCGATTTTTTGTTATTTTGTATTATTTATCAAAATTCTCTACGCACCGTCAGATTACAGAACGTACACAAATTGGTTCGCCGCGAACATTTTCGCCGAACATTGTGTTCGAAGTTCGTTGGTAGTGAAAAATAAAAAGCATAACATCATTTTAAAAAGAGCAACCATGGAGTTTCTCGCCCGCTCTTCTCCATAGGAACGGCATTCCGAACGGGCGGTGAAGTTGCAGCTTAGCATTTCATGATTACTGTACTTAGTTGAAAAAACGTGTGCCACAGTGCGTACCCGGTTCTACAATGTCTATGGCGCGGTGTGCTTATATGAAAAGAAACTAATAATATACTAGAAAGGAACATTCAGGGGGTTACAATTTTATGCCAAAATAACAATATGTATATCCATGCATGCACGCGTGACGTCATCGCGGGTCGTGACGAAGAGTTCCCCGTAGAGACGAGAATGCAATAACACGCTAGGCAAGGGCGCCAAATAAAAAAATCGACTATTAAAAAAAAAACTATCGTTATTTTTTTAAATATAAATATTGGTATAATTGATACAAGAGAGATTATTTGAGGTCCCGTCACTGGTGATAGATAGTTTCTCGACTAACATCTTAGAGGAGTTCGGTGTTGCTGGCTTCTTTGATTATCGATAAAACTTGTTTGGTTTATCAATTATAAACCAAACAAGTTGACAAGCCAAGGGTCAGTGGTGGGTGCCTCTTTCCCCATTAGGTTATACATATTGGAACAAGGTATGGGTTAATTTTTTTCGTTAACGACTGCGGCATATTGGCTTGAGTTATTTATTTAAAAAAAAACCGTTCAAATTTTCAATTTCGCGCCCTGACCCAGTTTATTCACGTGGCAAGAACACAAGAATTGATTCCCTCCTCGCATAGAGGGTCGACTGTTTACTTCTCGGCCTTTCTTGCGAGATCAGTCGACTATACGACGTGATTCAGAAAGTGTATACAACCATTTCAACTTGCGCTTGTTTGGCGCAGAAAAATGCTCTCAACTAAATTGCTTTTTTTATTGACTTCGCAAATTTTACTTAACATAATAAATTCAAATGCGCCGAAGAAGCGCTGGTTCAAATGCTTGTATACCCTTACTGAACCACGCTGTATATTCTCGCATTATTTTTATCCACCTCCGAGAACACTCCGTCACGTACTCGTCACAAATAATTATTATTTCTACGACGAACTCTTAAAATACTTCAATGTAGAGATATTACCACAGACTTCTTAATACATACAACGGAAACTATAAAATAATAATTAATAATATAATATTTCAAGTTCTTGCGACACCTTGTATAGACGCAACACGAACTCACCCCTAAATTTATAGACGTTCTATAACGTCATCGTCAAACGTCATTTAATAAGGCGCAATGCAACACCCTTGCGCGCGGTACTATATGACGTTTTATAGAATTATAGACCGTCTATAAATTTTACAGTAAGAATATAATATGATAGATGAGCATGAGGAGTCTCAATCGACGTGCTAGAGCTACATAGTACAAAAAAAAACAAGCCCGCAGAGTTTCTGGCCGGATCTTCTCAGTTGAGGTCGCGTTCTGATCCGGTTGTAGTCAAGAAAAAAAAAGTTAATGACAAATTGTACGTGCCCCCGCAGGCCGATACGAAATAAACGATTTGACTTTGACTTTGATCACTGCCTCGGTCTGCAATGGGTTGCTGGCAGCGCTGATGATGGCAGAAAGCATGGCGCCGCATCAGGGCCCCAAGTCTGCTAACACAATCGATTCATAATCGAACAGCAACCGCATAGTAACTGTCACTTTTGATACATATCCCATACAATGTCTGTCAAAAAGGACAGTTACTATGCGGTTGCTATTCGATTATGAATCGATTGTCCTAGTCTACGGATTAGGATTGCAAAGAATCTATCATATTTGATATTTAAGGTGGAAGCTCAGGGTCAGGGCACGAAATTCAAAATGTCAATGGTTTTTATTTTTTTACGAAAAATTTGGACATCTTTACGATGTAATTTAGTGTTTTGCGATATTAGCATTCTGCATTGGATGTCTCGATGTATTAAGTTTGCTTAAAAAGTACCTAATCCGATACAACACCATAAGGTTTGTAAAAACCGCTACTTTTACTAAATTTATGGTGTTGTATCGCTTTAGGTATTTTTTTAAGCAAACTTAATACATCGAGCCATCCAATGCAAAATGCTAATATCGCAAAACACTAAATTACATCGTAAAGATGTCCAAATTTTTCGTAAAAAAATAAAAACCATTGACATTTTGAATTTCGCGCCCCGACCCTGAGCTTCCACCTTAAACAATACATTCCACTTGACGTTGGCAGAATACCAAACCCCCCTCTAACTCACCACCAATTTCCAAATTTTGCTGCTTTTTTTAAGACTATATAATATATCTTCAGGCGGTTTCAGTTCGCCTGTGCACTTTAGCAAGTCGATTGATAGATCCTCGATTCGCCCAACATAATAAGATTACGATACTAAATTGCATGACTTGGATCGATCTGATTCAATTAAATATTATTAAAAATGTGTACTGTCTAAACAATGCCCTCCTGTATATTTATAATGTAATTATTAGTCCAGGATTGCTCGCGACCACACAATGTAATGTCGTATCGACATGTTGGGTCAACGCATACAACTGCCGACCCAACTTGTCGATACCAGAACAACTGGGGCCGACCCACCGCCTCATCAAGCGCACGACATATCCATCTTTATGTGTTCGTGACGTAGCCGACATGGGTTGGCCAACATGGGTTGGTTGGTTGTTGGTTGACCAATCTTTCAAGTAGGAATATGATTCATGAATTTTTCAGCACAATAGGAATAGTTTTGGACAGTACACATAATTTCACAATGCTGTATCGAAAGACGACGGTTGTTCCGACTTGCAACATTCAACATGTTGACACTCAACACGAAATAGTTGCTTGTTTCTTATAACATATCGACCAACATGTTTACCGACATATTGAGAGTCATCATGTTAAACATGTTGTGATTATTGCGAGCAAGACAATGACTCGAACCACGTCGAGTCAACTTGTCGACCACCATGCTACCCAACATATTGAGTCAACACATCGACCAACAATATGAAAGTTAACACGATGCCATCATTGCGAGTACGACAATAATGACTCGCATCACGAAGCCTGCTCGTCGCCAACCACATTGCCCAACATATTGAGTCAACACATCGTCCAACAAGACTATCAGACAACATATTGCGAGCACGATCGACGCGTCGAGTCAACACGTCTCCAACCAAATTACCCAACATATTGAATCAACACGTCAGGCTTAACTAGTCCGCTCCTGAGGTAGCTACACGGTACGGGAGGGGGTGTAGAATCATTAACATCAATCCTCAATCATCCCGCTGACCGTCCATCGCACATGCCCCCCCCCCCGTGCGTCTCGTGTCCCCGCCCACTCACCGGGTGGTCGCGGCGCGGCGTGACGTCACGTTACGACGTCATCATCTCGTTGGCGCAGGCGCCGCCGCCGCCCGACGTGCCCTTTAGGAGGTCGTTGATGTCGCGTCGCAGCATCGACAGGTTCTGCGTGAATCTGGAATTAAAATTATAATCTATACATATAAATAAAATTGGAGTGTCTGTTTGTAATATTAAAATACCCGCTTTTTACTAAGTGCATTTGGATGTATACACGTTACCTATACCGAAACAACATTTTTTACAATTTTTGTCTGTCTGTCTGTCTGTCCGTATGTCTGTCTGTCTGTCTGTCTGTCTGTTTGTTCCCGCTAATCTCTGAAATGGCTGGACCGATTTTGACGGGACTTTCACTGGCAGATAGCTGATGTAACAAGGAGTAACTTAGGCTACTTTTATTTTAGAAAAAAAAAATAGGATCTCTTGAAAAAAAATTAAAACCAATGTTGCAGCGTAGCGCCTGATTAAGTTTGATAGCAACAACCTGCAATGCGTCCCGCGGGATCAAAATGGGCGAGCAGACTGTTGTCAACGGTTGTCTTTGTTAAATACCACGCGGACGAAGTCGCGGGCAACAGCTAGTAATAAATAAATAAATATCGCCATACGAACACACCAACTATACGGCCCCACTTTAAGCTTAACGCTTGTGTTGTAGGTACCGTACAATGGACTGAGGGCGAACTCAGTATATAATACTTATATACATATTAAACATCCATGACTCGGGTACAAACATTCGTGCTCATCACACAAAGCTTGTGTCCCTACCAGGATTCGAACCCGGGACCCTCAGCGCAGAAAGCAGAGTCACTACCACTGCGCTAATCAGGCCGTCGTAATAATAATAATGTAATATCGCCATTTCACTGCCAACTGAGCTATTTTAGCCCAACTTGTTCTAATGGGTGTGTCATCGCGGGTGGTATATCGGCTAACTTGTCGCCGCGGTTGTTTTTCACTCAGATTGGTATCGCCGGTGGTATTTCGCCCAACTTGTCATCGTAAGTTGTATAACACCTAACTTGTCACGTGAAGTGTTATCATGCCAAACTCGTCACCTCGAGTGCTACCTCGCCCAACATGTCACCGCGGTTGTTATTCACCCAGAGTATCATCAACGGTGGTATTTCGCGTTACTTGACACCTGAAGTGTTATCTCACGCAACTTGTCACCGCGAGTGCTACCTCGCCCAACTTGTCACCTCAAGTTGTATAACACCTTACTTGTCTCCGCGGTTGTTATTCACCCAGACTGTCATAACCGATGGTATTTCGCCCAACTTGTCACCGCGGTTGCTATTCACCCATACTGTCATCACCAGTGTTATCTCACCCAACTTGTCACCGCGAGTGCTACCTCGCCCAACTTGTCACCTCAAGTTGTATAACACCTTACTTGTCACCGCAGTTGTTATTCACCCAGACTGTCATAACTGATGGTATTTCGCCCAACTTGTCACCGGGGTTGCTATTCACCCATACTGTCATCACCAGTGTTATCTCACCCAAAATGTCACCTCAAGTGCCACCTCACCCAACTTGTCACCTCAAGTGCCACCTCACCCAGCTTGTCACCTCAAGTGCCACCTCACCAAACTTGTCACCTCAAGTGCCACCTCACCCAGCTTGTCACCTCAAGTGCCACCTCACCCAGCTTGTCACCTCAAGTGCCACCACACCCAGCTTGTCACCTCAAGTGCCACCACACCCAGCTTGTCACCTCAAGTGCCAGCTCAGCCAGCTTGTCACCGCTCGCACTCACCTGTCCCTGTTCTTGGTGAGCAGGTTGGGCTCGATGCCGGCCATGAGGCCGTTGAACCAGTGCGCCAGCTGCGGCTGCTTGTCGCGCGGCTGCTGCGCGATCATGTCGCCGCGGATGCGCGCGAACTGCTCCTCGTTCAGCAGCACCAGGCCCAGCAGCGGCCGCGACATGGACCACTGGTTGCAGCAGTCCTCGAACATTATCACGTTCAGCACCTGCCGAGCGATCCGTTACTGATCATCATATACTAGCTTGATGGACGACATACTTCGGTTGGCGGCAAGAGACTGGATGGATGCAGCTGGCGACACGGAAAATGGGGGCAAATGGAGGAGGCCTATACCCGAAAGGGGCCATGACATATATACTTTCTTTTATAATTTTTAAATCTTCTAAATTATTTTAATGTCATAGAAATACAAGAAGCTTAAATAATAATAATAATAATATGCTAGCTTCTAGCCTATAGCACTCGGAGATAGGCCGGCCACACACTGACAAATACCGCTACTCCTGGGCCCCAAGTCTGCTAACACAATCGATTCATAATCGAACAGCAACCGCATAGTAACTGTCACTTTTAACAGATAACATCTGTTAAAAGTGACAGTTACTGTGCGGTTGCTGTTCGATTATGAATCGATTGTGTTAGCAGACTTGGGGCCCTGTAAGCTAGGTTTTACATAATTGTCTTGGGACCCGCACGAATTCAATCGAAAGATAAAAATAGGAGTTGGAAGAATAGGAGAAGTTGGAAGAAACGAGGAGTTGGAAGAGCACTCAGGGATAATGTAGCTTTATCGGTGGGGGGAGAGGGGGAGGAGGGGGATAATGATCTCACCGTGGCCAGCAGCTGCTGCATGATCTCCGGCCGCCGCTGCAGCACCTCCACGAACATGTTGCTGGTCTCCGGCGGCGGCTGCCGAGGATTCGACACTTTGTTGCTAGCTGGACAACACACACACCACAATATTACTGTAGTAATATTTTTTTTCAATCGTCTTCTTTACGTCTTGCCGTCTTATCTTTCATACCTCTCTCACCTATAAACCCATCCCTTTCACTCCTAATCCAGCCCTGCGGGGTTATTTTAAACCATTCGCAATCGATATCAGAAACGGAATCGAAAACATCCCAGCTGGATTACCCGCAGTCGCTATTAAAATTTCCGAATTTGATTATATTCGATGTATCTTGATGGCAACACCGAATCGTTTTTTCGAAAAGTTTCCGGAGGAGAGCTCGTCGGGAGCGACGTCGACATCGGAAAGCTTCGAATCCGTTTCCGATGTTGATTCCGAATGATTTAAAATAACCCTCCTGTTGACTTCATACTACATACGTTCCATTCCATGTCAAGCATCTTACGTTTCATTCCACTAGCGTTCCCATTTTACAATATATCCACAGCTGGGCTGACACTCCCTGGAGTGGACTCATGCCTTCTCTTTCATTTAAGCAGAGAAAGAGGAATGCGATAAGTCAAATCATTTATTTCGTATAGACCTACGTGGGCATTTAAAAATTGTCATTTACATATTTATTCTTAACTCTACAACAGGATCGGTATGGGACCTCAACTTTGACTTTGACGGCCTGATTAGCGCAGTGGTAGTGACTCTGCTTTCTGCGCCGAGGGTCCCGGGTTCGAATCCTGGTAGGGACACAAGCTTTGTGTGATGAGCACGAATGTTTGTACCCGAGGCATGGATGTTTAATATGTATATAAGTATTATATACTGAGTTCGCCCTCAGTCCATTGTACGGTACCTACAACACAAGCGTTAAGCTTAAAGTGGGACCGTATAGTTGGTGTGTTCGTATGGCGATATTTATTTTATTTATTTATAACTGAGAAGATCCAGCGAGAAACCCAGCGGGCTTGTATATTTTTTAATTGCCAAAAAAACTGAAGATGATGCTCCAGTGTGTTGCCATGCGACACACGCTACACTTTGTCATCTTAAAATCTTAATTGATCTAGATATTTGAGCGATCAGTCCCAGGCTGTTTTGTCATCCAAATAATCTAAACTCCGAATCAGTTTTTTTTATTCGCGTAAACCATTAAGTACAGCACTCACGATCGTCAAAAATAGTTACAAAATGCTAAGCTACAACTTTACCGCCCGTTCGGAATGCCGTTCCTATGGAGAATTACGGGCGAGAAACTCCATGGTTGCCCTTTTTAAAAAGATCTTTTACATTTTTGAGCAGTACATTGTTATAGGTAGGTACGTGAAAGCAATGGTAGGGTTGTACTGGTGGTAGGCTTCGGCCGTGGCTAGTCACCACCCACTGAACAAAGCCATGTCGCCAAGCGGCCTAGCCGTGTTCTGGCATGATGTTCGGTGTTGCCATTCATGGATGGCGGGTCAGATCAGCTGCGCTGCATGTGCCTAGTGAATGTAGCGTCTCGATCTACTGCCGCCTTCCTACCTAGGCAAGTATGCTCCATCGTAGATCTCATCGTCACTTACCATCAGGTGAGATCGAGATCAAATACTTGCCTATAATGTAATAAAAAAAAAAGGAGTGGCCAGGCAGACTTTAGTAGCTGGTCAAAAACAAGTACCTACTCTACGTATATAATTACAAGTTAATGGCTTAGCAACTAGTACTATTAATCGTTTGAGGTTGGGCCACACCTGTTGCCCAGCCCATCTGTTTAAAATAAAAATTGTTAATAGTCCCCGCTGTGCTTGTGGTGAGGACGTGGGAGACCTTAACCACATTTTTTTATCTTGTCCGTCCTACAACCATGCTTCCTTTTTTGATATGCTTATTTCCCTTCGTGTTCCTCTTCCCACTTCTTTACAGTCTCTACTTATTTATAATGATGTAAATATATATAATGCTATTATTCTATTTCTCTCTTCTAACAATATAAAATTGTAATTATTACTTATATATATATTTATTTTTACTATATTTATACTTTTAATCTATTAAGTTTTATTTTCATGCTTTTCCGATCCTACAACTTTCCTTTTTCCAAATTCTACATTCCGATTCCCTAACTTTATACATGACACTGGCAATATACACGAAGGTGTGATGCCAAGAAAAAAAAAAAAAAAAAAAAGTTTATGGCTACATGGTACCCACATTTACAAATTACTTTGGTAAATGAAAAGATTCTGTAATAAGCCTTATGACGTTTAGTTTTACAATACTCACATTTCTGCACTAATTGTTTAAATAGATATGTGACTATATGGTCCAGAGTCGCGCAGCAGCCTGTGCACACACTCGTATCTGAAAATAAACGCGAATTCGGGATATTAGTAGAGATAGCCAAGTTGGTAGAACGTTTGCCTCGGTAACGATGATTGCAGGTTCAAACCCCGGCTCGCAGCGGGATTTCATGTGCGAATCTCTTTTTCAACCACGATTATCACTTGCTAAACGGTGAAGGAAAACATCGCGAGGAAACCTGCATGTTTGAGAGGACCCCTCAAAAGATGTGTGAAGTCCGCCAATCCGCACTGGGCCAGCGTGGTGGACTATGGCCTAATCCCCCTCGCATTGAGGGGAGGCCCGTGCCCAACAGTGGGACATTAAAAAGGGCTGGAATTATTATTCGGGCGTGAAGTAGAACCGTCGACTTTGTGGCGAAAAGTTGAACCGTGAAATAGTAAGTTTTATTTTAATCACCAAAAGATGTGTTTCTTCAATACATAGTTGTTATAATGTGGGATATTAACCATTGCGTGTTCATAAACGCACACGAGTGACGGACATTAAAATTTAATAGTATACAACGTGACTCTTCAAGTGGACAGCAGATGTCCGGTAAATTTTCCGTGCATTATCCACAGCTTTACTGATAAGAGCATTCACGGATGGCGGGTCAGATCAGCTGCGCTGCATGTGCCTAGTGAATGTAGCGTCTCGATCTACTGCCGCCTTCCTACCTAGGCGAGTATGCTCCATCGTAGATCTCATCGTCACTTACCATCAGGTGAGATCGAGATCAAATACTTGCCTATAATGTAATAAAAAAAAAAAAAAAAAAGAAGTTTAAGTCGACACTGAGAAAAAATGCACTGCAGCCGATTGCCAAGCTAAGAAGATGATGAAGAAGAAACTGCTGAGCTGGTGGGTGCGACTCACCGAGTGCGGTGAGACCCTCGGAGATGGAGCAGAGTATGTAGAGCGTGGCGTCCGGCTGCAGCGCCGCCAGGAACGGCATGTGGTCCTGCGCCAGCCGCTCCAGCAGCACATAGTACGTCTGCGACAGCTTGGGATAGTCCTGCAACCAAAGGGTAACCCCATTCAAAACAATTCAAAGGGTTGACGGCCTGATTAGCGCAGTGGTAGTGACTCTGCTTTCTGCGCCGAGGGTCCCGGGTTCGAATCCTGGTAGGGACACAAGCTTTGTGTGATGAGCACGAATGTTTGTACCCGAGTCATGGATGTTTAATATGTATATAAGTATTATATACTGAGTTCGCCCTCAGTCCATTGTACGGTACCCATAACACAAGCGTTAAGCTTAAAGTGGGACCGTATAGTTGGTGTGTTCGTATGGCGATATTTATTTATTTATTTATTCAACAGGATTCCCTAAACTGGTTGGACAATAATCTATGAAAAATGCCTCCTTGGCATTGTTTGTTCTAAAAAAGTGTTTTGAGTATTTAATAAAAAAATATGATTATATAAGTATCAAGAAGTCTATAATTTCCACCCCAGGGCCCCATGGTATATTTACCACTGTTGCTTACCCCTCCAAGGACTGGCTTTATGACATAAAATTCCCTTGTCAAGCGGGTTTTGTTTTTTTTTTTTATTACATTATGGCAAGTATTTGATCTCGATCTCACCTGATGGTAAGTGACGATGAGATCTACGATGGAGCTCTGAATATTGAATCGAAATAACTATATTTGCCGATGAAAGACATAGGCGTGCGTTATATGGGAAACCCTTTCGAAACGGGTTTTGCGTTTAACTTAGCCGAGTCGATGCATCGTTATAGGAAATCCCTTTGAAAACGTAAGCAAAGTGAATGGGTACACATAATGCAATCGTGACAGCAGTTAAGTCGTTCAAAAAGCCAATCAAAACCCGTTCATAGGCTTACCGGGTTCCAGGCCCTATTAATAAGGTCGTGGTTGATGGGAATGAGAACTAGAGATGAGGTTGTTATAACCTAATTATATAAAATAAACATAGAGCGGGACGAAACATAGAGAAACGCGACTCACCAACAAATCGCTCTGTGGTATACTCAGTAATAACTTCACGAACATATTCAACGCGTTGTCCAAAGCCTCGTCGCCGTATAACCTGCAACAAATTATAGCGTCAAGCGTCAATATTAACGATCCACGCTTCAGGCGTCACGCATCAAAGTTAACGATCCACGCTTTAAGCGACAGGCGTCAACATTACGCTCCAAATTTTACGCGTCATCATTAAGGTGGAAGCTCAGGTCAGGGCGCGAAATTCAAAATGTCAATGGTTTTTATTTTTTTACGAAAAATTTGGACATCTTTACGATGTAATTTAAGCAAACTTAATACATCGAGACATCCAATGCAGAATGCTAATATCGCAAAACACTAGATTACATCTTAATGATGTCCAAATTTTTCGTAAAAAAATAAAATCCATTGACATTTTGAATTTCGCGCCCTGACCCTGAGCTTCCCGCTTAATGATCTACGCCTCAGGCGAGAAGTGTCAAAATCTTATGCATTAACGTCAAGCGTCAAAATAAACGATCTACGCATTTAACTTCAAGCGTTACTATAATAGATCTACGATTGAGCGTCAAGCGTCAAAATAATCGACCAACGAATTGAACGTCAAACGTCAAAATAAACGATCTACGTATTGAGCATTAAACGTCAAAATAAAATGTACTCACCAAAAGTCTGGTAATTTGTCAGTAAAGTATGCTCAACTTTACTGATAGGGTTTTAGGGAGGGTTTGTTAGGCCTAGCCTACGGATTATGACATTCCACTTGACGTTGACAAAATACCTAACCAAAGGTGGGTGAGGCTGTAGCGACCACTTCAACCGCACCACAAGCTACACAGATGGCGCTGCCGACGCATTCAGAACTATAGACAATTGACGTCACAATCCTGAATCGCGCTATAAGAGTTTTCGGAGCAAGTAACATGTATACAAGATGCCGACAATAACCGTCGGGGCATAGCGGCCGCACCGCCAGCCACACCCGCCTGGCTGGAAGATCTTCCCTTTTCCGCTAAAAGGCCATTTTTAACCGACTTCAAAAAAAAGGAGCAGGTTCTCATATTGATTTCTTATATTTACGCGAATACTACACATTTAAATAAAACTAATTTTACGGATTCTATCGCGTTTATTTTTTGGAACGTAGAAAACAAAAAATAAACGCGATAGAATCCGTAAAATTAGTTTTATTTAAAGGAGGTTCTCAATTCGATTATATTTTTTTTTTAATAAAGGCGCATACTTATTCGTGCGCACGCGTCGTACCTGAACACTCCGAAGTTGGCGTAGTTGCCGCACAGCGCCGCCTTCAGGATGGAGAAGCAGAGGGAGATGCCTTTCAGCTTCATCGCGTACATCTGCTTCTTGTTCACGTCTATGGTCAGAATCCTGCTGCCTGCATACAAATCATCATAACAAATAGAGACTCTTTTTTTATACATTATAGGCAAGTATTTGATCTCGATCTCACCTGATGGTAAGTGACGATGAGATCTACGATGGAGCATACTTGCCTAGGTAGGAAGGCGGCAGTAGATCGAGACGCTACATTCACTAGGCACATGCAGCGCAGCTGATCTGACCCGCCATCCATGAATGGCAACACCGAACATCATGCCGGAACACGGCTAGGCCGCTTGGCGACATGGCTTTGTTCAGTGGGTGGTGACTAGCCACGGCCGAAGCCGAAGAAGTTGTCACCTGGTTGGCACCACCCAGGGTCACGTGTAGGGTATCTCGAGGGTACTTCATTCTCCAACGGACGAAGGTGACTCGACCCCAAACCATTTTTTCGGATTTTATCGCGTTCATTTTATGTTATTACATTCCCGAAGTTTCGGCTGCTTTACAGCAACAATGGTGACGGGAGTACTATTATGGATGGACGGGGGAAAATCCGATTTTTTTTTTATTTCAATGTGTAGTATTCGCGTAAATATAATAAGTAAACAATACCCATATATGTTTCAATGTATAGTTTTTTATCACCCTGAACTAGCACTTCCACCTTGAAACGATAAAACCAACATATACCGACCAAAAAAAATTTTTTTTTAGTCACGAGTTTTTTTTTAAAAAAACCTCGTTCCTCACCGTAAGCGCATATGATGTTGGACAACTCCCGGAACAGGAGGATGCCGTTGGGCGAGCTGTCGAAGTGCAGCCTCTGGTTGCGGTTCTGAGCCAGCTCTGCCGTCAGCTTCAGGACCGGGGTACTGAGCGCGGGCTCCGAGAACCACACCTCGATGCCTCGGAGCAGCACCTGCATGTACACCGGGTATCTGGGAAGGAGAAAAAACCATAAATACACTGGACCGCAAGCAACACTTTTTTACTGGTGGTAGGCTTCGGCCGTGGCTAGTCACCACCCACTGAACAAAGCCATGTCGCCAAGCGGCCTAGCCGTGTTCCGGCATGATGTTCGGTGTTGCCATTCATGGATGGCGGGTCAGATCAGCTGCGCTGCATGTGCCTAGTGAATGTAGCGTCTCGATCTACTGCCGCCTTCCTACCTAGGCAAGTATGCTCCATCGTAGATCTCATCGTCACTTACCATCAGGTGAGATCGAGATCAAATACTTGCCTATAATGTAATAAAAAAAAAAAAAATATCTAATCTCTTGCCAAAAATTGGCAGTCGTAATTTCTTGAAAAAACAACTAACCTTTTTAAACCGGCCTACTTCACATAATGATAACATATACGCGGTATATACACTTTCTGAATCACACTGTATATAAGTTTGAGATACTCACATCCAATCAAACAGCATCATGTAAGTTGTCTTGGTGTTGAACGCGAAGGCCAACCCACGCAGGTCG
This sequence comes from Pheosia tremula, assembly GCA_905333125.1. Taxonomy (NCBI): domain Eukaryota; kingdom Metazoa; phylum Arthropoda; class Insecta; order Lepidoptera; family Notodontidae; genus Pheosia; species Pheosia tremula. The sequence goes on from HG995425.1 coordinate 2,933,792, forward strand.
CGCGCCAGCCCTATGAGGGTCTTCTTGGCGTCTTCCGACGCGAACATCGGGTTCTCGGGCGAACCCAGGAGGCCAATTATACTTTCGAAGGCCGCTGTAATAAATAAATAAATAAATATCGCCAGACGAACACACCAACTATACAGAACCACGCTAAGCAACGCTTGTGTTATGGGTACCGTGCAATGGACTGAGAGCGATCCCAGTATATAATACTTATATACATATTTAACATCCATGACTTGGGTACAAACATTCGAGCTCATCGCAGAAAGTTTGCCCCTACCAGGATTCGAACCCGGGTGCCGTGGCACAGAAAGCAGGCCGTCATATACACATTGTAATAATTGTACATTATTATTAATATGAAAAAAAATATTGCAAATAATAGTATGGTTTGTAAAATAATGATAAGCCATGTCGCCAAACGGCCTAGCCGTGTTCCGGCATGATGTTCGGTGTTGCCATTCATGGATGGCGGGTCAGATCAGCTGTGCTGCATGTGCCTAGTGAATGTAGCGTCTCGATCTACTGCCGCCTTCCTACCTAGGCGAGTATGCTCCATCGTAGATCTCATCGTCACTTACCATCAGGTGAGACCGAGATCAAATACTTGCCTATAATGTAATAAAAAAAAAGAATTTTATTTACGTTCAATAGTGAAGATGGCTGGGTGCTACCACCGACTTGGGATTCAGTAATTAATATAAATAAATCCAAAACCAAGCGCACCATTGCAAGACCTCAAGACACTGTGACCACGTTCTGCGTAGATCGGACCGCGAGCAACAACTAAATATGAGGGTACACTAGTACTAATTTGACAGATATCCCATACAACATCTGTCAAAAGTGACAGTTACTATGCGGTTGCCGTTCGATTGTGAATCGATTGTGTCAGCAGACTTGGGGGCCTGGTGGGTGGTGTTGACGAGCATGACAACGGTGGTGGGTCACCTGTGAGCGGCATCATGAAGGCCAGGAAGCGGTCCTCGTCCTCCCCCAGGTCCACCATGAGGAGACGGCCCAGGGCGGTGTACAGCATGCTGCGGCATCGCATCTCCGCCGCACCCACGCCCGATATCCCCAGGAACGGGAAGTGCTCCGCCTGAACCAACCACACCGAACATTATACACAATTTTTTTTGGTGTAAAATAATGGATAAAAAAAAAAAAAAAAAAAAAAAAAAAACTCAAGCCAACCGAGTTTCTCGCCGGATCTTCTCAGTTGAGGTCGCGTTCCGATCCGGTTGTAGAGTTAAGGAAACAATGTAATGACAATTTGTAAGTGCCCCCGTTGGCCTGTACGAAATAAATGATTTGACCTTGACTTTGACTTTGACACACCACGGAGTACATACAGAGAATCAGAATCACAATATTTTTTATTCGCGTAGACCAGGGGTTCCCAAACTTATTTTGTCTACTGCCCACTTTGAGAATGAATTATTTTTTAGCGCCCCCTATTTTGTCACCTGCTTAAAAACCACTATAACTTCAAATTAAATTAATTATTGTAAGCCTCTACACAACGCTCCCATTTTTTTTCTGGGTCTCTTACCGCCCCCCTTTACGCCTGCAGCGCCCACAAAGGGGCGTTATCGCCCACTTTGGTAAAGGCTGGCGTAGACCATTAAGTACAGTCACAGACCAATAAGCAGTGATAGCACAAACGAAAATAGATCCATAGACCAAAATGATCAATTGCGCCAACATAACCCAAAATGTACAATTTTAACCGATAGACAAAACCATATGGCCAAACCAAAGGACCCCAAAAAAGAAAAACAAACCTACCGAGGCGCTATAGAGCCTTTTGATCCTTGTTTGAGACACGATCGATGAAGATATTAAGGGGGAAGCTCAGGGTCAGGGCGCGTAATTCAAAATGTCAATGGTTTTTATATTTTTACGAAAAATTTGGACATCTTTACGATGTAATTTAGTGTTTTGCGATATTAGCATTCTGCATTGGATGTCTCGATGTATTAAGTTTGCTTAAAAAAGTACCTAAAGCGATACAACACCAAAATGCAAAATGCTAATATCGCAAAACACTAAATTACATCGTAAAAATGTCCAAATTTTTCGTAAACAAATAAAAACCATTGACATTTTGAATTTCGCGCCCTGACCCTGAGCTTCCACCTTAAGTATTTTTTCCAAAATCCCCGTTTTGTTGGTGACTGTAATTTTTTTTTAAATATGCAAATGCCGATAGCACACATAGTAACACAAATAGTGAAAGACGGTCTACAAAGACCATAGTCGCGTGGATTCAACCCTTAAGGTGGAAGCTCAGGGTCAGGGCGCGAAATTCAAAATGTCAACGGTTTTTATTTTTTTACGAAAAATTTGGACATCTTTACGATGTAATTTAATGTTTTGCGATATAAGTATTCTGCATTGAATGTCTCGATGTATTAAGTTTGCTTAAAAAAATACCTAAAGCGATACAACACCATTAAGTTAGTAAAAGTAGCGGTTTTTACAAACCTTATGGTATTGTATCGGATTAGGTTCTTTTTTAAGCAAACTTAATACATCGAGACATCCAATGCAGAATGCTAATATCGCAAAATACTAAATTACATCGTAAAGATGTCCAAATTTTTCGTAAAAAAATAAAAACCATTGACATTTTGAATTTCGCGCCCTGACCCTGAGCTTCCACCTTAAGATAGCATTATTGACCGGTGTAAAATGTCCACTCTGTAAGTATTTTTAAGAATTACAACTTATATTCCGTGCAAGGTTTTATGAGTATCCTCATCCCCTAAAATGTTACTTGACTATGTCGCTACAGCCTGTACGGGTGTGTGTGTGTGTGTGTGTGTGTGTGTGTGTGTGGGTGGGTGTGTACGGGCGTGTGTGTGTGTGTGCGTGTGCAGGTGGGTGGGTTTGTGTACAGGTGTGTGTGTGTGTGTGTGTATGTGTACAGGTGTGTGTGTGCGTGCGTGTGTGTGTGTGTGTGTGTGTGAGTACAGGTGTGTGTGTGTGTGTGTGTGTGTGGTGGGTGGGTGCGTTGGTGTGTGCGTGTGTGTGTGTGGTGGGTGTGTGTACGGCTGTGTACGTGTGTGTGTGTGTTGGTGTGTGCGTGTTTAGCGGAAAAGGGAAGATCTTCCAGCCAGGCGGGTGGTATGCCTGGCGGGGCGGCCGCTATGCCCCGACGGTTAATGTCGGGATCTTGTATATATGCTACTTGCTCCGAAAACTCTAATAGCGCGATTCAGGATTGTGACGTCAATTGTCTATTGTTCTGAATGCGTCTGTAGTGCCATCTGCGTAGCTTGTAGTGCGGTTGAAGTGGTCGCTACACGTGTACAGGTGTGCGTGTGTGTACAGGTGTGTGTTTGTGTGTGTGCGCACTTACCGTGTGGTGGGTGAGCATGAACTGCACCTCGTCCAGCTTGACGAGCTTGCGCACGCACGAGTAGCCGCCGCTGAGGTCGCTCAGCAAGCCCAGCGTCTTGGCGATGATCTGCTCCGACCCGCCCCAGTACTTGAGGTTCGTTATACTGGACACACCAATATAAAGATTATAAATACCGCCAGACGAACACACCAACTGTACGGTCCCATACCAAGCAACGCTTGTATGGGTGCCGTACAATGGACTGAGGGCGAACTCAGTATATAATACTTATATAGATAACTAGCTGCGCCCCGCGGTGTTACCCGCGATTAAAAAGTATGAAAATTTTTAATAAATTAATCACCATACATTTTGCGGGGATAAAAAGTAGCCTATGTGCTATTCCAGACTTTAATCTATATCTGTGCCAAATTTCATCCAGATCCGGTCAGCCGTTCTGGCGTCATTGAGTAACTAACATCCATCCATCCATCCAAACTTTCAATATTAGTGGGATAAACATCCATGCTTTGGGGCAACATTTTTTTTTTAATATTTTTTTTTATTACGGGATAGGTCGGCAGCCCTGACCCCTGGCATGTGAACGATAAGGGAGAATGATGACGGGATAGGTCGGCAGCCCTGACCCCTGACCCCTACTCACATCTTCCTCATGAGCACGCTCAGCAGCTGGCTCTCGTCGGCCAGCCCCAGCACCTCGCTGAGCCGCCGGTACACCTTGCTGTTCTTCTGCACCTGCTCGCCCACGTAGATCTTGCGGAACTGCTCGAAGAACGACATCATGGCCAGCTCCAGCTTCTCGCAGCCGCCCTGCCATGGACAACCGACCCTCAGTTCGCAGATAGCATCCAAGATCTCAGGACGTGACAGTTAATGTTCCTGATCGTTCATTCAAAATCGTAGGACCAAAGTGTTCCTGTTAGTCCGATAGCTTAGAAGGTGGTGAAGAAAGGGGGGGATATGGAAGACAAGCAGACGATTATATATGAGGCCATAAGAACCAAAGTGGCGTGACTGATTTTTTTTAAATATTCCATTTATGGTGTTTTACAGTTGACATTGAAAACTTTGATAGAACCAGGGTGGCCATTAGGCCAAAAAGCCTATGACGGTGGCCTAATGGCCATCATCGTTAATGATGATGATAATGACAACAATGATGATGACGAAGATAATAATGATGATGACGATCACGGCAACAACGAAGGCGACGATGATAATGATGACGATGACAGCCACAATGAAGGTGATGACTACGACGCTGACGACAGCCACGATGATGATGATAACTACGACGCTGACGACAGCCACGATGATGATGATAACTACGACGCTGACGACAGCCACGATGATGATGATAACTACGACGCTGACGACAGCCACGATGATGATGATAACTACGACGCTGACGACAGCCACGATGATGATGATAACTACGACGCTGACGACAGCCACGATGATGATGATGATAACTACGACGCTGACGACAGCCACGATGATGATGATAACTACGACGCTGACGACAGCCACGATGATGATGATAACTACGACGCTGACGACAGCCACGATGATGATGATAACTACGACGCTGACGACAGCCACGATGATGATGATAACTACGACGCTGACGACAGCCACGATGATGATGATAACTACGACGCTGACGACAGCCACGATGATGATGATAACTACGACGCTGACGACAGCCACGATGATGATGATAACTACGACGCTGACGACAGCCACGATGATGATGATAACTACGACGCTGACGACAGCCACGATGATGATGATAACTACGACGCTGACGACAGCCACGATGATGATGATAACTACGACGCTGACGACAGCCACGATGATGATGATAACTACGACGCTGACGACAGCCACGATGATGATGATAACTACGACGCTGACGACAGCCACGATGATGATGATGATAACTACGACGCTGACGACAGCCACGATGATGATGATGATAACTACGACGCTGACGACAGCCACGACGATGACGGCGATGACGACGATGAAAACAAGGATGACTATAACAATGTGCTTGATGCTAATGAATCAGAATCAGAATTATTATATTTTTCATTCACGTACACCATTAAGTACGGTACTTATGAATCGTCAAAGTTACAAAAATATTATGCTACAACTTTACCACCCGTTCGGAATACCGTTCCTATGGAGAAGAACGGGCAAGAAACCGCATGGTTGGTCTTTTTAAAAAAAGATCTTTTACATTGTTGAGCAGTACATTGTTATAGGTGTGTGAGAACAATGTAGGAACGGCTAATGAGACTTGAAGAGCTGGTAGCAATGACGTGGCGGGGGTCTACTCACCGCCGCCAGCCGCGAGTCGGTGAGGTCCAGCAGCTGCAGCACCCGGCACACCAGCTCGCCGTCCATGGCGTCATTCTCGTCGCACGTGTTCACGGACGCGCGCCCGCCGATCGCCGCGCCGATGATGTACACCAGCCACGTCAGCTGACCTGAGGGGGGGGGGATTAGAATAATCATTTTCAGCAGTCGAGCTGAGTTGGTAGGCTTCGGCCGTGGCTAGTCACCACCCACTGAACAAAGCCGTGTCGCCAAGCGGCCTAGCCGTGTTCCGGCATGATGTTCGGTGTTGCCATTCACGGATGGCGGGTCAGATCGGCTGCGCTGCATGTGCCTAGTGAATGTAGCGTCTCGATCTACTGCCGCCTTCCTACCTAGGCAAGTATGCTCCATCGTAGATCTCATCGTCACTCACCATCAGGTGAGATCGAGATCAAATACTTGCCTATAATGTAATAAAAAAAAACCCTGCAGCACCAGCGTCTGCGGCTGGCGCCCCCCCCCCCCCCCCCCCCCACTCACCCTGCAGCACCAGCGTCTGCTGCGGCTGCGGCTCCACGCTGTAGGCGGCGGCGGCGCGGTCGAAGTGCGCCACCAGCAGCTGGCACGTCTTGCCATACTCGCAGCGCCCCACCACCGACACCTGCTCCAGCTGCTGCTGCACCGTGCCGGCGTCGTCCAGCGGGTCCTCCAGCCCGTCCCTGCGGCGACACACACTCTTGACACCGGGGTTGGCAGATAAACTTGGGTACGAACACAGGACAAGGGAAAAAATAACGAATGCACGCTTCGTTGTCGTAGGAACAGGGGATAAAAAAACCAACATTAAATAAAAAAAAGTATTGATTTCTTATATTTACGCGAATACTACACATTGAAATAAAATATATTTTTCGGATTTTGTCGTGTTTATTTTATGTTTTTTTACGTTCCCGACGTTTGGGTTGCTTCACAGCAACCGTGGTCACGGGAGGACTGAGGTGGTTGACGTCCTAGTGTCATAGTTTGACGGGGGTACCCTCATATTTTCAATCGATTGTGTTAGCAGGCTCAGTTACAATGCGGTTGCTGTTCGATTATGAATCGATTGTGTTAGCAGACTCAGTTACTATGCGGTTGCTGTTCGATTATGAATCGATTGTGTTACCAGACTGAGTCACTATGCGGTTGCTGTTCGATTATGAATCGATTGTGTTAGCAGACTCAGTTACTATGCGGTTGCTGGTCGATTATGAATCGATTGTGTTAGCAGACTGTTCCTATTCGGTTGCTTTTCGATTATGAATCGATTGTGTTACCAGACTGAGTTACTAAGCGGTTGCTGTTCGATTATGAATCGATTGTGTTAGCAGACTGTTACTATTCGGTTGCTGTTCGATTATGAATCGATTGTGTTACCAGACTGTTACTATTCGGTTGCTGTTCGATTATGAATCGACTGTTACCAGACTCAGTTACTATTCGGTTGCTGTTCGGTTATGAATCGATTGTGTTAGCAGACTGTTCCTATTCGGTTGCTGTTCGATTATGAATCGATTGTGTTACCAGACTGAGTCACTATGCGGTTGCTGTTCGATTATGAATCGATTGTGTTAGCAGACTCAGTTACTATGCGGTTGCTGGTCGATTATGAATCGATTGTGTTAGCAGACTGTTCCTATTCGGTTGCTGTTCGATTATGAATCGATTGTGTTACCAGACTGAGTTACTAAGCGGTTGCTGTTCGATTATGAATCGATTGTGTTAGCAGACTGTTACTATTCGGTTGCTGTTCGATTATGAATCGATTGTGTTACCAGACTGTTACTATTCGGTTGCTGTTCGATTATGAATCGACTGTTACCAGACTCAGTTACTATTCGGTTGCTGTTCGATTATGAATCGATTGTGTTAGCAGACTGTTCCTATTCGGTTGCTGTTCGATTATGAATCGATTGTGTTAGCAGAATGAGTTACTATGCGGTTGCTGTTGGATTATGAATCGATTGTGTTAGCAGACTGATCTCGATCTCACCTGATGGTAAGTGATGATGAGATCTACGATGGAGCATACTTGCCTAGGTAGGAAGGCGGCAGTAGATCGCGACGCTACATTCACTAGGCACATGCAGCGCAGCTGATCTGACCCGCCATCCATGAATGGCAACACCGAACATCATGCCGGAACACGGCTAGGCCGCTTGGCGACATGGCTTTGTTCAGTGGGTGGTGACTAGCCACGGCCGAAGCCTACCACCAGTAGACTTGTCACCTGGTTGGCACCACCCAGGGTCACGTGTAGGGTATCTAGAGGGTATTTAATTCTCCTACGGACGAAGGTGACTCGGGGTCCTGTCTCCACGTACCTGAGCACGCACGCCACGGAGTCGAGCCGGGAGCCGATGTAGGCGGCGGTGACGCCGGGCGCGTAGGTCTCCAGCAGGTGCGGCTCGCTGGCCTTCACGTACGGCACGGACGCCACCATGCGCTGCCACAGCGACAGCAGGTAGTGCACCGAGTTGGGGGCGAACTGCCACATCTGGACATACATGGACAAATAATCAAGCCCTCAAGTTTTAGAGAGGACATGAACAAAAAAAAAGAAGTGCCACAATCAAGCACTCAAGTTTTTAGAGAGGACATGAACAACAAAAAAGAAGTGCCACAATCAAGCACTCAAGTTTTTAGAGAGGACATGAACAACAAAAAAGAAGTGCCACAATCAAGCCCTCAAGTTTTAGAGAGGACATGAACAACAAAAAAGAAGTGCCACAATCAAGCCCTCAAGTTTTAGAGAGGACATGAACAAAAAAAGGAAGTGCCACAATCAAGCACTCAAGTTTTTAGAGAGGACATGAACAACAAAAAAGGAAGTGCCACAATCAAGCCCTCAAGTTTTAGAGAGGACATGAACAACAAAAAAGAAGTGCCACAATCAAGCCCTCAAGTTTTAGAGAGGACATGAACAACAAAAAAGGAAGTGCCACAATCAAGCCCTCAAGTTTTAGAGAGGACATGAACAACAAAAAAGAAGAGCCACAATCAAACCCTCAAGTTTTAGAGAGGACATGAACAACAAAAAAGAAGTGCCACAATCAAGCCCTCAAGTTTTAGAGAGGACATGAACAACAAAAAAGAAGTGCCACAATCAAGCCCTCAAGTTTTAGAGAGGACATGAACAACAAAAAAGGAAGTGCCACAATCAAGCCCTCAAGTTTTAGAGAGGACATGAACAACAAAAAAGGAAGTGCCACAATCAAGCCCTCAAGTTTTAGAGAGGACATGAACAACAAAAAAGAAGTGCCACAATCAAGCCCTCAAGTTTTAGAGAGGACATGAACAAAAAAAAGGAAGTGCCATAATCAAACCCTCAAGGGTATAGAGAGTTATAATCCCACTATCCCACTAATATTATAAATGTGAAAGTTTGGATGGACGGATGTTTGTTACTCAATTAATAAGTTTACCGCTGATCGGATCTGGATGAAATTAGGCACAGAGATATATTATAGTCTGGAATAGCACATAGGCCACTTTTTATCCCGTTAAAATGTATGGTTCCCGTGGGATAGATATGTTTTCATTTATCGTAGAGCAAAAATCTCCAAAAATGCGTAACGTAATACTTGAACGCTCCCTAAGTTGTGGGTGAGGCCATTTGCATATCCATTTTATTTCATCGCATCTCATTTCGTAAAGAAAAAAGTATCAGTAGACTTGGGGCCCAGGTAGCGGTCACGTCAAAGTCAAAGTCAAATCGTTTATTTCGTATAGGCCTACGGGGACACTTACAAATTATCATTACATTTTTTTTTCTACTCTCTTCTCTTTTTTCTAACTCTACAACCGGATCGGAACGCGACCTCAACTGAGAAGATCCGGCGAGAAACTCAGTGGGCTTGTTTTATTTTTTTAATCCATAATTTTTACAAAAAAAGTAACCTCCAGTGTGTTGCCATGCGAGGCGCACACACGCTACACTTTAAGGTGGAAGCTCAGGGTCAGGGTGCGAAAATCAAAATGTCAATGGTTTTTATTTTTTTACGATAAATTTGGACATCTTTACGATGTAATTTAGTGTTTTGCGATATTAGCATTCTGCATTGGATGTCTCGATGCATTAAGTTTGCTTAAAAAAGTAGGTACCTAATCCGATACAACACCGTAAAGTTAGTAAAAGTAGCGGTTATTACAAACCTTATGGTATTGTATCGCTTTAGGTATTTTTTTTAAGCAAACTTAATACTTCGAGACATCCAATGCAGAATGCTAATATCGCAAAACACTAAATTACATCGTAAAGATGTCCAAATTTATCGTAAAAAAATAAAAACCATTGACATTTTGAATTTCGCGCCCTGACCCTGAGCTTCCACCTTAGCCCCCAAATTTATAAAAGTTTTATAACTTTATCAATCGTCATATAGTACTGCGTAAAGAAAAACTCTTGTGCGCAGTACTATATGACGTTTGATAAAGTTATAAAACGTCTATAAATTTGGGGGTTACATTATAAATATTGACCACCTCTGTATTAAATACATACCGTCTGGGCCTTGGGGTGGAAAATTAGACTTCTTTTTAGTTATAATAATAATTCCAGCCCTTTTTTATGTCCCACTGCTGGGCACGGGCCTCCCCTCAATGCGAGGGGGTGTTTAGGCGATAGTCCACCACGCTGGCCCAGTGCGGGTTGGCAGACTTCACACATCTTTCGAGGGGTTCTCTCAGACATGCAGGTTTCCTCACGATGTTTTCCTTCACCGTTTAGCAAGTGATAATCTTGGTTGGAAATGAGATTCGCACATGAAAAATCCCAGAGGTGCGAGCCGGGGTTTGAACCTGCAATCCTCGTTACCGAGGCAAGCGTTCTACCAACTTGGCTATCACTGCTTCTTTTTTGTTAAATAATAATCATATTTTATTTAAATACACAGAACACTTTTAGGAAACCAAACGATGTCAAGCAGCCGCCGTAGAGAAGAGAGAGCAAACCATAGAGAACATTACATAGAACATGTTTCATAGGACTTTTTGGCGGGAAACTGAAAAGTCATGGCGTCAGTTATGATTTAATTTCTAAAACTAGTGTTCCTGCGAGTTATAGTGAGTGATATAAGTGGAATATTAACCATTATGGGTTCGGTGAAGTGCACAAGTGTAGGTAATTGAAACAGAGTGACGAAACTTGGCTTTTCAGTTTCTCACAAAAAATCCATGAAAAATCTTTCGGTATAGTATCCATCATTTTACTGATTGAGGGACGGGGGGTACTTTACTTGGGCCAAGCCTTTGGACCTGTGCATATGCTCAAAAACAGAAATAATTTATATTACTTGACACTGGCAAAATACCTACGGTGATGCCAAATTTAAAAAAAAAAACATGTTTCATAGATTATTGTCTATCCTGTGGTGCTCACCTGCAAGCTCTGCACCGTGAACTTGGCGATGAGCTCGATGAGCCGCGGGTAGTTGTCCACCATCACGAGCTCACCGAGCTGGTAGTTGGACTTGAGCCGCGCGAGCAGGCGGCAGAACTCATGGTAGTTGGTCGGGTCCGACAGGCCCTGCGATCAGATCGACCAATACGTAAATATCGCCAGACGAACACACCAACTGTACGGTCCCATACTAAGCAAAGCTTGTATTGTGGGTAGCAACACCAGGGTAAAACAAAGATAAAATCGACCATGTGACTCACCTGTGTTTTGTCCAGAGAGTTCGTTCGACTGTGTATTGTGCAGAGGGCACGCTCACCTGCGGATGTCCAGGCGGGTGGCTCACCTGTATATTGTCAAAGAGGTCGCTCACCTGCGTATTGTCCAGACGGGTGTCTCACCAGCGTATTATCAGACAGGTCGCTCACCTGAGTATTGTCAAAGAGGTAGCTCACCTGCGTAGTATCAGACAGGTCGCTCACCTGCGTATTGTCAGACAGGTCGCTCACCTGCGTAGTATCAGACAGGTCGCTCACCTGCGTATTGTCAGACAGGTCGCTCACCTGCGTAGTATCAGACAGGTCGCTCACCTGCGTAGTATCAGACAGGTCGCTCACCTGCGTATTGTCAGACAGGTCGCTCACCTGCGTAGTATCAGACAGGTCGCTCACCTGCGTAGTATCAGACAGGTCGCTCACCTGCGTATTGTCAGACAGGTCGCTCACCTGCGTAGTATCAGACAGGTCGCTCACCTGCGTAGTATCAGACAGGTCGCTCACCTGCGTATTGTCAGACAGGTCGCTCACCTGCGTAGTATCAGACAGGTCGCTCACCTGCGTAGTATCAGACAGGTCGCTCACCTGTGTATTGTCCAGGCGGCTTGCTCACCTGCGTAGCATCAGACAGGTCGCTCACCTGTGTATTGTCCAGGCGGCTTGCTCACCTGCGTAGCATCAGACAGGTCGCTCACCTGTGTATTGTCCAGGCGGCTTGCTCACCTGCGTAGCATCAGACAGGTCGCTCACCTGTGTATTGTCCAGGCGGCTTGCTCACCTGCGTAGCATCAGACAGGTCACTCACCTGTGTATTGTCCAGGCGGCTTGCTCACCAGCGTATTCTCAGATAGATCGCTCACCTGCGTATTCTCGAGTATCCTGAGCACGCCGGCCGACAGTCTGTTGAGGAACTTGGCGCGCTCGTTGCTGCTGAACAGCGAGCGCCTGACCGAGGCCAGCTGCACCAGGCAGGCCAGCGCCAGGCTGGCCAGCCCCCCGCCAAGTGCGTGGTACAGCTCGAAGAACAAGTCCAAGGTGCCCGACTCCAGAAACGTCGGTCGCCATGATGTTGGAATCTGCAGGACAAGCATATGGTGTCATCGGCACGCCCATTATAGCTAGCCTTTCCCAAAGTGGGCGATAGCGCCCCCTTGTGGGCGCTGCAGGCCTAAAGGGGGCGGTAGGAGACCCAGAAAATGGGGGCGTTGTGTAGAAGCTCACGATAATTAATTTGATTTGAGGTTATAGTGGTTTTTAAGTAGTTGAAAAAATGGGGGCGCTAAAAAATAAGTCATTCTCAAAGTGGGCAGTAGACAAAATAAGTTCGGGAACCCCTGATCTATACATATAAATAAAATTGGAGTGTCTGTTTGTAATATTAAAATAACCACTTTTTGCTAAGTGCATTTGGATGTATACACGGTGCATATACCATAACATTTTTTATTAAAAAATTTGTCCCTCTGTCCGTCTGTTTGTTTCGGCTAATCTGTGAAATGGCTGGACCGATTTTGACGGGACTTTCACTGGCAGAAAGCTGATGTAACAAGGAGTAACTTAGGCTACTATTATTTTAGAAAAACTTAATTTAGTAATATATTAATGTTACTATGATGTGTCCAAAATGGTCACTATTATGTGTCCAGAATCTGCACTACTATGTGTCCAGAATCTGCACTATTATGTGTCTAGAATGGTCACTATTATGTGTCCAGAATGGTCACTATTATGTGTCCAGAATCTGCACTATTATGTGTCCAAAATGGTCACTATTATGTGTCCAAAATGGTCATTATTATGTGTCCAGAATCTGCACTACTATGTGTCCAGAATCTGCACTACTATGTGTCCAGAATCTGCACTACTATGTGTCCACAATCTGCACTACTATGTGTCCACAATCTGTACTATTATGTGTCCAGAATCTGCACTATTATGTGTCCAGAATGGTCACTATTATGTGTCCCGAATTGTCGCTACCCTGTGTCCAAAATGATCACTATCATGTGTCCACAATCTGCACCATTATGTGTCCAAAATGACCACTATCGTGTGTCCAAAATGATCACCATAAAGTCTAGAACGGCCACCGCGCCTGGTCGCGACCGCATCCTCACCTGCACGGTGCAGAGGTCGTCGGAGGACTCGTCGCTGGTGGTGCCGATGAAGTCGAAGGTGAGGCAGTTGTGCGCCAGCTTGAGCAGCGCGGCCAGCAGCGCGTCCTGCGCCTGCGCCGCCGCCGCCGCCGCCGGCTTGCCGCGCAGCGTGCCCAGCAGCGAGCACGACATGCGGAACATCTCGAACAGGCACGTGTCCCTGCGGGGACACACACACACACACGAATATAAACCACAGACTAAGTCTATGTCCCCAGTTTTTTTTTTTTTTTTTTTTTTTCTATTACATTATAGGCAAGTATTTGATCTCGATCTCACCTGATGGTGAGTGACGATGAGATCTACGATGGAGCATACTCGCCTAGGTAGGAAGGCGGCAGTAGATCGAGACGCTACATTCACTAGGCACATGCAGCGCAGCTGATCTGACCCGCCATCCATGAATGGCAACACCGAACATCATGCCGGAACACGGCTAGGCCGCTTGGCGACATGGCTTTGTTCAGTGGGTGGTGACTAGCCACGGCCGAAGCCTACCACCAGTGTAGGCAAACTGTTATTTGGATGATAAAACAGCCTGGGACTGATCGCTTAAATATCAACATATATAATGTTAAAGTGTAGCGTGTGTGCGCCCCGCATGGCAACACACTGGAGCTTACTTTTATATATTTTTTTGTTTTGTAAAATAATGAATTAAAAAAAAAAAAAGACAAGCCCTCCGAGTTTCTTGCCGGATCTTCTCAGTTGAGGTCGCGTTCCGATCCGGTTGTAGACTTAAGAAAAAAAAATGTAATGACAATTTGTAAGTGCCCCCGTAGGACTATACGAAATAAATGATTTGACTTTGACTTAGGCCTCAGCCTCGAATTTCGAATATCGACGCCTTACCGGCCGATTGAGTTTGCGGCGTATCGGTTTAGTACGCCCTTCCGTATATTCGAAATGGAGTGTTCACAGTTTGCTAGTTTGCTTGGTTGCGCGCGCCGACTGATTCAGTGAGCGGCCGACTCACAGCAATACCGGTTCCAGTCGGCGGCGGCGATATGCTCGTTCGCCGGGCGTAGTGAGTCCGTTTGCCGCAAACTGTCATGTGGACAGTTGACAGTGAAAATTCAGTCGGTCCGTCGACCTAAATAAGCGGCTAACACATAACAGTTTGCTTGCGACGCACGCAAATTGATCTGAGTTTGCAGCTAACTCGAATTTCAGTTCGCCGCAAATTTGCGGCTCACTCAGTCGGCCGCTGACAGTTTGCCGACTCCTAATAACACAGCCTAAATAAGCGGCTAACACATAACAGTTTGCTTAGGCCTTAGGCTGTGTCCCCAGTAGGCAAACTGTTAGCGGCCGACTGAGTTTGCGGCGTATCGGTTTAGTACGCCCTTCCATATATTTGAAATGGAGTGTTCACGGATGAGTGTTCATGGAGTTTCACAAACCACGGTCACTACCAACTAAACTACCGCAAGCACAATCCTTTTAGCGTACCATTTTGGCAGCCTCACATCTTGCATCGCACTCACACCACAGTAATCATATATAAGTGCGACAGTGACATCACATTTTCTCGATGACTTTACGTGTACATCAGCAGTTTCTGGTTACGGTAGAGTTCATCTAATATCATGTCTGAGGCTGCAATGTGGCTACCTGAACGAGGATGCTATCTTCCTGTGCTTAGCCAGAGATCTGTTGGCGTCTGCTTCGGACACCTGGTTCATCTCCACCACCAGCTGGGACAGCAGCTGGACACCCACCGTGCACAGATCTTGGCTCTGTGAACAACGAGATAAAACCATGTTAGAATAATAATAATAATATCGCCAGACGAACACACCAAATGTACAGTGTCGAACTAAGCAACACTATATTGTGGTCTAGCTGTTCCTCGCGACATCGTCGGCGTGGAATTTAACAAAAAAAAGTGATTCTTAAATAAAAGTAGCCTAAATACTCCTTGTTACATCAGCTATCTGCCAGTGAAAGTCCCGTCAAAATCGGTCCAGCCATTTCAGAGATTAGCCGGAACAAACAGACAGACAGACAAAAAATTAAAAAAATGTTGTTTCGGTATAGGTATCGTGTATACATCCAAATGCACTTAGTAAAAAGCGGTTATTTTAATATTACAAACAGACACTCCAATTTTATTTATTTGTATGTATAAATAGGTACCGTACAATGGACTGAGAGCGATCCCAAGTATACAGCGTGGCTCAGAAAGAGTATACTAAACTTTCGCTTCTTTGTAGTCATTATGTGAAGTCAAAGTCGTCGATTTAAAAAACAAATCCCAACAAAGTTCACAATTATGATTTTGTTTTTTTTTTTTAAATTGACATTTTAATTGACTTCTCATATTGCTTACAAATGTACTTAAAGAAGCACAGGCTCAGAAGTACGTATACCCTTTCTGAACAGCCCCGTATATAATATCGTGGGCGGTACTCACTCTGAGGAAGTTGGTGACGTCATTGATGACGTTGTGGAACACGTACTCCTCCTTGATCATGTCGAACCAGCTCAGCTTGGTGATGCGCGCGAAAAGCGACACCAGCGACTGGGAACCACACCACACATGATAGGCTTGACAACAGCAATGGCAAACTTTTACTGGTGGTAGGCTTCGGCCGTGGCTAGTCACCACCCACTGAACAAAGCCATGTCGCCAAGCGGCCTAGCCGTGTTCCGGCATGATGTTCGGTGTTGCCATTCACGGATGGCGGGTCAGATCAGCTGCGCTGCATGTGCCTAGTGAATGTAGCGTCTCGATCTACTGCCGCCTTCCTACCTAGGCGAGTATGCTCCATCGTAGATCTCATCGTCACTTACCATCAGGTGAGATCGAGATCAAATACTTGCCTATAATGTAATAAAAAAAAACTACCAGAGGCCCAAATCCACTGATCTAAATGTTACCCGCGATTTCGTCCGCGTGGTATTTAACAAAAAAGTTTCTCGAAAATAAAAGTAGCCTAATTTACTCCTTGGTACATCAGCTATCTGCCAGTGAAAGTCCCGTCAAAATCGGTCCAGTCATTTCAGAGATTAGCCGGAACAAACAAACAGACAGACAAACAAACATTTTTAAAAATGTTGTTTTGGTATATGCACCGTGTATACATCCAAATGAATTTAGTTAAAAGCGGTTATTTTAATATTACAAACAGACACTCCAATTTTATTTATTTGTATGTATATATTTAATTTGATAATTACCTGTATTACAAATGTGGCCAGCTTCGGCCGCGTCGCAAGGTAGTTCAACACATAATTCCTTATGTCCAGTCGTTGTTGGATCGACAGACTGGCCGTGGATCTGAGGACCAAGTTCAACAAATATATCGCCAGACGAAAACACCGACGGTACGGTACCAAACTGAGCGAAGCTCGTGTTATTGGTACCGTACAATGGGCAGGGAGCGAGCGAAATAGCAACCGGACCAGCGAGGGCCGATACAGAACGTTTCAACGCGCAAAACAAATGGGCCCCAAGTCTGCTAACACAATCGATTCATAATCGAACAGCAACCGCATAGTAACTGTCACTTTTGACTGATATCCCATACAATATCTGTCAAAAATGACAGTTACTATGCGGTTGCTCTTCGATTATGAATCGATTGTGTTAGCTGACTTGGGGCCCTTGAAGATCGCCCCTTATCCGCTAAACTATTGTCCAAATTCAAGTCTCTATATCCAACGGTTTGGACTGTACGTTGTCTGTCAGTCGGTCAAGACAAAACCTTTTATATATATAGATAGATAGAAGACTATAAATAATTAGTCGACACTGGCAATAATTACTCTATTTTGTAGCCAAATTCCAACCTAAAAGATGAAGAAGATATGAATCATTTGGAAACCGACACACCGTTTCATTCCGCTACTATAGCTAATATGGTGTAGCGACCACTTCAACCGCACCACAAGCTACGCAGATGGCACTGCAGACGCATTCAGAACAATAGACAATTGACGTCACAATCCTGAATCGCGCTATAAGAGTTTTCGGATCAAGTAACATATATACAAGATCCCGACAATAACCGTCGGGGCATAGCGGCCGCCCCGCCAGGCATACCACCCGCCTGGCTGGAAGATCTTCCCTTTTCCGCTAAAATGGTTCCTTGCTCACCTGCTGATCAGCTTGGCGAGGGTGGTGGCGGCGAGCAGCTGCGAGTAGCTCGAGTCTGCTCGCTCGAGCAGCGCCTGGCATTTGCTCAGCGTGTCCGGGGACTCCTGTATAATAATCATGTTACAATTTGAGCTACAGCGGACCACATAGTTAATAGCTAATACCAGCCCATTTTAATATCTCACTGTTGGGCACGGGCCTCCCCACAATGCGAGAGGGACTATGGTGGACTATGGCCTAAAGTCCACCACGCTGGCCCAGTGGCGGAATTCACACGTCTTTCGATGGTTTCCTTCACCGTTTAGCAAGTGATAATCATGGTTGAAAATGAGATTCGCACATGAAATCTAGAAATCTCAGAGGTGCGAGCCGGGTTTTGAACCTGCGATCCTCGTTACCGAGGCAAGCGTTCTACCAACTGTGTTTCGTAGTGGAAGACATGGACCAATGGCGGCATACCTGGAAAGCGACCACCGCCTTCTCCGCCTGGTCCCTCACGGCGGCGTCCTGGGACTCGTACAACTGCTTGCATAGCAGCTCTATCTGAATCACCTCCTGAGAATAACCAGACCAGGAATTGTATTATTGTATGTGTGATATTGCCAGACCAACACCAACTATGCGCTGGCAAACTAAGCAATAATTGAATCATGGGGGCACCCATGGATCGGAAGCGATTCCAGTATATCATATTTAAATATACATTCAATATCTGTGACGTTTAGTTAAGCTGTAATAGTCCCTTGCAATGGGCTTAGCATTTCGAAAAAAAAAAATTGCTCATATTCAGATTCAAACCCAGGTCCTTTGGTACAGAAAACAGAGTCATTAACAACTGCACCAATCATGTAATTACTTATTAATGTAACAAAGTAAAGAAACTTTATAAAGATTTCTTATATTAATGAGAATATTACACATTGAAATAAAACTAATTTTAAAGATTGGACTGCAAGTAAGAACTAAATATGAGGGTACCCCAGTTCATACTATGACACTAGGACATCAACCACCTGAGTCCTCCCGTGACCATGGTTGCTGTAAAGCAGCCGAAACATTGGGAATGTAAAAACATACTATACACATGATAAAATCCTTAAAATTTGTTTGATTTCAAAGAAATTTTAACTGTAAGAGTGAGATTGCTTACTACCAAATGTATGCAATAGAGAGGAACAGAACACGATCCTCTGCCCCTGTTGCTGTGGCACTTTTTTTTTATTTACTAGTAGCATTAAGGGAAATGCCTTTATCATTGCTGAATATTGCTATCACATATGCGGCCATGCTGTGTTCTTATCTACTGGTTTATAATCTAAGCAATAGAATTTGAATGTCATATATTGTGCACTTTTAACAGTTTTGGTATGGGAAAACTGTTAAGTGACAATTAAGACCCCACTATTATTACATTTTGAGTACACTGTATTAGCCAACTTGGGTGTTGAAACTACGGATGTTAACTTCTTTTATTGCAGGTAAAATGTGTTAATTCCAACTAATATATTCAATTTTATATTTTGAGCAGTACGGGACAAATACTGCATACTGAAACACAACTCAAATTTGAGTGCTGCTTAAATTTAAGGTCTCACAAAAAATGCATGATAATGGTTACCAATAAGAAGGTATACTGATTATTTGGCTTTTAATCCTAACAATAATAAAAATAATTATAAAATATTTTATTGTATTTCCAGTTAAAATCATTGTTAACTAAATAAAACATTGAGGTTAAGTATTTCATACTAAGTTCATTCTCAATTTTATAACACTAAGTTATAAGTAAATAAGATCATATTAGAAATTCCTTGTCATACTTATGACAGTAACATTTTAATAATAATGTAAATTTATAGAATTAGGAATAAGTGATAATATTAAAGTATGTGAGAAATATTTTCCCTTTGGGAACAAAATTCAATCAACCAGCAAACTTGGATTCAGCTATATTTTTCAAGGATGGAATGTGTAAACAATGGTTTCTAACCAAAACGCCGGCAAAATTACAAGAATAACTCTTTCAAAAGCTGTATATTCATTTGTACGGAGACCAAAGCATGTATATTTGCTTGGCCAATAGAAAAATAATCCACAAAATAACATCGAAGCGGTCGAAACATGAATTAAGATTTTGAAAAGCAAAATAATTCGTGGAGGTATATCGAAATTTAAGCTACGATATTTATTTGTTAGCTTTTGAGATTGTTATAATCGGTTCATATAAATGAAATTCATTTAAAATCGTACAAAAATCATAATATTTTGGTTCTCACCTGTTCTTCAGCCATCTTTGTTATTTTCTTGCATTTGTAAATGACGTTTAGTTATTTACGTCGAGTTTGCAATAGCAGTCAAAATATCACTATTTGTTTTTTATTAAAAGAACCAAGTATAATGCAATTAAATTTAAAGTAATTCTGGCCAACAAATAAATTTGGAATAATTACAGATCTTCGCTGGGGTTAGACAAATAATTGCAAAATAAAGTTGGTACTTAGAAACATCAAATTAGTCATTATTTATGCAACAAAACGAAAAACTGCGTTCCTTTATTAGTTATTTGAACAAAATATGCGTTCATATTACGAATTAATTTATTTCTTTTTGTTTTTTTATGTTAGCAAATCGGATACAATATATGTAATTTCAGACACCATTGTAAGACCTCAAGACACTGTGAGCTCTTTCTGCGTAGATCGGACCGTAAGTAACAACTAAATATGAGGGTACCCCGGTTCGGTTTGAACTATGACACTAGGACGTCAACCACCTCACTCCTCCAGTGACCATGGTTGCTTTAAAGCAGCCGAAACGTCGGGAATGTAAAAACATAAAATAAACGCGATAAAATTCGAATTATTAGTACCTATTATACTTAGGCTTCGCGGCGCCAACGCAAACTGCAGCTGGTCAGCAACCCATATATTCCAAAGACCGAGAAACATGGAACGTGGAACGTGATTGCAGTATGCTCTCTGTCAGTTTGAGTACCTTACCTGCTAGAAATGAGCAGTCAATAACTTTCTACCTGCAAAGGTAGAAAGTGTAGAACCAACTTCTTGATATAATATATCAGACCTCTTTAAGAATTTGACCTACAAAACTTGTATCTGGCCACCTGACCACAGAACTTCCTACTGCTGGCAGAAATAAACACAGAGAAATGTCAAACGACAAAAAAAATATATTAAAAAAGCATAGAACAAATGCAAAACTTTTCTTTTCGTTTCCCTGACCAATTTGGTTAAAAAAAATGTCATTATATTTTCGCTGAATATCATTTATGAAATCTCGTAGATGTAGATGTAACGAAAATGTTACGATCAACCATATCCAAAATCAAGAGAGTGTGTACTATAGCGTTCTTGCCACGGACGCTGCGGGCCACACGGAAGCCGTCGGGGAAATTCGAAAAATGTAAGTCTACTACTTACTTACTTTGCTGTCAAAACATGATTTTACCCTATACACCCACAGATGGGCCGGGTAGCCGTCACTCGACGCTCCTACCGCGAAGATCGCTGTACCCGGCCGGTCGGGGCCACGCGCTTGCATGAGATAGAGTTACGTGATAAAAAGAGAAGCGCATAGTTACTCCACGGTCGCATAACATGCAGCGGTGCTCGAGCAGAAGTGCACTTTATTGCGTCGTAGAAAGAGTCGCTATGTCTAACAAACTAGTGTAAAATTTTGAAATAAAACTATTTTTTAGGATTTTATCGCGTTTATATTTTGATTTGACGTTCCCGACGTTTCGGCTGCTTTACAGCAACCATGGTCACGGGAGGACTGAGGTGGTTGACGTCCTGGTGTCATAGTTTCAGACGCGGTATCCTCATATTTAAGTGTTGTTTTTGGTCCGATCTACGCAGAATGTGCTCACAGTGTCTTGAGGTCTTGCAATGGTACGCTTGGTCTTGGATTTAACAATATTAATTACTGGATCTCAAGTCGGTGGTAGCACCCAGCCATCTTCCCTATTGAAAAACTATGACACCAGGACGTCAACCACCTCAGTCCTCCCGTGACCATGGTTGCTGTAAAGCAGCCGAAACGTCGGGAACGTAAAATCAAAATATAAATAGTGTAAAATGTGCAAAATCTTATCTCTAATCTGGATTAGATAGGAGGGTAGGAGACTATTATCTATTATATCTGGTGTTCCTCTCGTCACAATACTAACCCCTAGAGAGTAATCAAGGAAAATATTGAAACTGCTGTCATTTCTAAATATAGGCCACAAAGTGCGATGATCCAAGCGAATGTGCTACAGAAAATATGTGTTTGCGGTAACGTAGCAGTCAGCAATGGTGGCTTATTGCATGGCCGGGAGTGTAGAGCGGTATATGGTGTTGTTACTTAATGGTACGGGGAACTAAATCGTTAACTCCGAGAATTGCATCTGCTGCAATTCTAATTTTCTTCCTACGTGACGTGCAAAATGTAATGGCACAATGAAACCACGTGGCTCAAGCTGAAAAGTGGCGCAAAAAGCCAGGGATAGCACCGATCGCGTTTATGTAACTCCATTTAATAAGCAACTCATGGCTTTTTTCGCTATTTTTGCAGTTCCTCACGCTGCTGCCGTATCCAAGATCCAGACACGATCGAAGTCGGACGCCAAGGATCATGAAGCCAATGAGCAGAAGGGCTACGAATTCGCATTCGCGTCGGCCAAGCCACCGAGGAAAGGGATCAGCCGATTCGACATCCACGATGACCCGGCACAGAAAGCAGCTCTATTAAAACGGAGGAAAGCTGATCTATTGAACCGCAAACCAGATATAACAAGCCGAGTAATTATAAACGAAGAGTCCGAGTGTGAGAAATGCGAGAAACTGATCGCCAAAGCGTTCGGTGTAGATCACGACAGTTGCGAAAGAAATCCAATCGGAGATAACGACAATAATGTCGAGGAGGTTCGCACTCAAGAAACTAGGGAAGATGAGGAAACAGAATCTGATATTGATAGTGCACGCGCTGAGAAGAGAGCGGGGATTGGTCGAGCCGAAACTTCGCATACACAATCTAATATACTAGAGAATATAGCACACGTCAACCTTGCCAGTAGCAAAAACACTAAATTCTCTGATGAACGCGTTAAAGATGCAGAAGTGCATTTATCTGACGTTTACAAATCGAAAGAAAATTCAAATCAATTTATGGAATTGACAACATTGAGAGCAACAATTGAAAAGGAAGTTGAAGAAAAACTAGCGCAGAAAATAGAAAAAATCGACGAAACCCCAATTTTTGAGGCTAAGAAACCGGAAATTGAAGGATTTAATGTTACACCGAGAACTCTAGAGCAACACGAAAAGTTAAACTTTACAGATATAAAAGACAAAAGCATATCTGTCGAAAAGATTGAAGGAGAGAAATTTGACGAACTAGCCAATCGCTGCGTCAATGCACCGGATGACGAGATCGATGAACGACTCCTCAGGGAGATGGAAAGTCTAAAGGCCTCGCAGACTAATCAAAATGCCCATAACCCAATGTATGAAGAAGATGTAGCCAAAATGGAGGTGGTTGAAGACAAACTTAACGTCACAGAGCCATCCCACATAGAGTATGATGAAAAAGAGCAGATGAAGCAGTCTATTGACTTTAACATACTACACAGATTGTACCCTACATTCGATGGTCCTCTCTCTGAGAAGGATGCCCCACATGAAGATACAAGCCCAAGCATGTGTAAACCTGAAAGAGGGTTCATCAAAGAAAAGATAATATTTTATGAAGAAGCTCACGAAGAAGCTAGTGAAGAAGTCAACGTTAAGGCCAGCGAAGAAGCTTATGAAGAAGCCAAGGAACAACCCTTCGAAGAAGCATATGTTGGTTTTAAGACCATCGAGACGATAAAATCTGTAGGTTTAAATGATGATTTTGGCTCAGATCGACCAAAAGTTTATCCCAATCAAGTTCTCATAGACCCATACGATAAAAGCACGTTAGCTCATGAACAGGACGAATCCGACAGCACTAACACTTATGACCACGTGTGTGTAAAAGAACCTATGCAACAAATAAGAGTAATAAAAGAAATAGATAAGGTAGAAGAAGTTCCAGGAGAAGAGCCAGGTAAAGAAGAACTTGACCCCAAATACGTTGTAACGTGTAACGAAACATGTCCTATATCAGCTGACTGCTTGGCTAGTACTTCTATAAATGCTGAACCAAGTAGCCTTAAGGGTGCAGAAGCTATTTACGATGACTTTGCTAGTTCTGATCTGAAGAAAGACGCTGTCAAACAAGTTGCGATAGCAAATAATTTCGAAAATAAGATATCCGATTCAAGTAACGTAGATGAACATGAAACAACAGAAGCTAAACCGATCATTGAGACTGTGGATGCTCCTGAAAGTGTTGAAGAAGAAAGTTCAAGAAATCCAGAGAAAGAAGCCACCCAGGAACCAAAAGAAACAGAAGAACAGATTTCAGAGAGTTTGCACCAATCGGAGACTTTAGAGGAACCAAATTTAAGTAGAGAGCCTAATCTAAAAGCGTCAGAACCTATGCAGCGCAATTTGGCTTCTAATTGTACTATGCCGTTACCAAAGTTAAATGACGATCAAGCATCTCTTTCAGAGCTATTAAGAAGAGTAAGAGAAAGGAATCGTATTGAATATTGCAAAGCTATGGATACTGATTCCTCTGCTGTTGAACACCTGAGCTCACAAGCTGCCGTGGTAGAACCAGCGATAGGAAAATGTGGAAAAAAGCCAACTCCTTGCCCTCCTCCAGCTCCGAAATGTCCGCCACCTGAACCTTGCCCGCCCGCACCATGCCCCCCACCACCGCCAACGTGTCCAAAACCCTGCAAGCCAGCCTGCCCCCCTGGCAAACCCACATGTCCTCCAAAGAAGGATCCATGCGCAAAGTTCACGACTGCTGGCTTTGGCCTGCCAAGCCTCATATCAATAATATTCCATTCAGGAATCTATCCAAGTCTCCCTATTATGATCACAGCGTTTAATATAAATAGAACAATAATTGACGATATGATTGCGAACCAAGTAAGCTTTAAAGCGATGTTGACAGACGAAATAATCATAAAACTGTATAATCTCAGTGGGGTTTTGTTCGGCTATTTTCGACGGAATCGGTTGTGGGGATCACAGTATTGCCGTTTTCAGAAGACCACGCAAAAGGATCGGTTTATGGTGAAAGATTTCGAGCCGTGGACACCGATACCGTCGTGGCCGATCCCTCAGAAGGAGGTGAAAAGGCCGCTCGTGTGCCCTAAAGAGGGCTGCAAGCTGGTTCCACCTCCAAAACTGAACCCTCCGTGCCAGCTAAATCCGTGTTTGAACTTTCCCAAACGGACGTTTTCTTTGGTGGAACTTTTGATACTGTGTATTAGAAGGCCACAAATGTACACCCATGAGTAAATAACCCATACGAGTAGTAGTAAGTGATACTCAGCGACAATAGGTGATAATAAAATTGGATGGTATATCACAATACGATGTTTTCGTTCTCCATACATTCATCCCTGAATACCCAGGATCCGGGGCCCGGTAAACCTATGCACGGGTTTTCATTGGGTTTTTGAACGACTTAACTGCTGTCAGATTTAACTTATGGTTAGGTGTCTTAGCTTAAATACTGTTTGAAATGGCTTTCTTATAACACGAGGTCGGTCTAGATTCGGCTTAATTAAACGCAGATCTTGATAAAAGCTGTTCGAATGGGTTTCCCATATAACACACCGATATCTCCTCGAAAAAGCTCTTGTTTTTTAATTTTCATTCTAAGCCCATTAAACGTTTGATGGGTAAATACAATTTTAGAGAATCTAAATGAATGGGGTACCCAATTTCGCTACGCTCCGCCGTACTCCACTCAGCTTCACCCCGCACACTAATAATTAGGCATTAGCACGATACTAATCAGAAAATTGATAACAGATGCATAACTAGGTACCTATCTAGGCGCAAGTCGACAGGAACACTATCACAGAACTCATACATAATGATAGATACCTATGTAAGCGTAATTAACATAGTAATCAGCTAATAATTTTCCTGTTGGTAGGCAAGTGCCTTCCTCGCTCTAGGAACTGTAACTATATTTACTGCAACATAGTAAGTGGAAGATTGGAGAGAGGATATAAAATTTCCGCGTGTTCCACTGCTGGCCAATGATAACCCTTTTATTTATCTATGGGATCCAGTCCTGAGCATGTTGTGGCCACAAACCACCTCATAGATTAAAAAAGTTCTATAAACATTGAAATAAAACTATAATAATTTTAAGGGTTTTATTTTTTGTTTTTACGTTCCCGACGTAAATCGGAACGCTTTTTTATTTTTTTTTATTACATTATAGGCAAGTATTTGATCTCGATCTCACCTGATGGTAAGTGATGATGAGATCTACGATGGAGCATACTTGCCTAGGTAGGAAGGCGGCAGTAGATCGAGACGCTACATTCACTAGGCACATGCAGCGCAGCTGATCTGACCCGCCATCCATGAACGGCAACACCGAACATCATGCCGGAACACGGCTAGGCCGCTTGGTGACATGGCTTTGTTAAGTGGGTGGTGACTAACCACGGCCGAAGCCTACCACCAGTAGAGTTGCACCTAGTTGGCATCACCCAGGGTCGCGTTTAGGGTATCTCGAGGGTATTTAATTCTCCTACGGACGAAGGTGACTCGACCCCTCGACGCAAACAACAACTAAGTACGAGGGTACCCCAGTTCTAACTATGACACTAGGACGTCTAACACCTCAGTTCTCCTTTGTCCATGGTTGCCGTAAAGCAGCCGAAACGTCGGGAACGATAAAAACATAAAATAAACGCGATAAAATCCATAAAATTCGTTTATTTCAATTTGTAATATTCGCGTAAATATAAGAAATCAATAAGTCCTATAAACACTTAAGGCCTGTATTACACCAAAAAGAAATGAAGCAAATTCAATAATACAAGAGGGATCAGTAGGTACCGGCGCGGCACTTTATCAAACTGTCCCCGCAGGGTAGGTATACTTATGAAATTTTCTATTAGATATTTACCCATAAATTTTCTGTCTAATTTTCAGTTGAAAACGAATACTCTCCAGTACTGAGTCGTACTTTCTTCAAAACGGGATGGACGAAGCCGAAATTTGATATCAGCAAACCTTACACAGAATCGAGGATTGCTGACATAACAAGCGTATCAATAGAGAAGAATCGAAATGAAAAACCTATAATTCAACCACGAAAGAATACTCATACAGCAATGAAAAATACTCAAAGACATTTCATGACAAAAGCCGGGGATCCAAAGTCGGAGGATATTTTAAAAAATAATTCCAACGTGTCAAGTCCGACCCCTCGAATTTTGAATTTCAATTTGGAACAGCTTTTGATTCCAACGATGGCGTCCGTTTCGTTTGTTATAGTCAAATCCTATATAGATAAATGTTAATTAATTTAGTACCTACTTACATGAAAGAGAACTTACAAAAAAATCCCCGTTTTATTATTAATAATAATAGATCATTTTTGTAATGACTTATTAATGCATGTGCCTATTATGATTATACGATTTATGGCTTTATGCTGTCTATATATACTGCGCTGTTACCCGCGACTTCGTCCGCGTGGTATTTAACAAAGACACAACCGTTGGCAAAAGCCTGCTCGCGCGTTCTGAGCCCGCGGGACGCATTGCAGGTTGTTCCTATCAAACTTAATCAGGCGCTGCGCTGCAACATTGGTTTTAATTTTTTTTCGTGAGATCCTATTTTTTTTTCTAAAATAAGTAGCCTAAGTTACTCCTTGTTACATCAGCTATGTGCCAGTGAAAGTCCCGTCAAAATCGGTCCAGTCATTTCAGAGATTAGCCGGAACAAACAGACAGACAGACAGACAGACAGATAGACAGACAGACAAAAATTTTAAAAAATGTTGTTCTGGTATAGGTACCGTGTACCTATTCATCCAAATTCTTTTTGTAAAAAGCGGTTATTTTAATATTACAAACAGACACTCCAATTTTATTTATTTGTATAGATGACAGAATGGTTTTTCTTCTTCTTTTTAATATTGGTAATTGGGTACAAAATAGTGCCATTATTGCCAGTGTCGTTTAAAATGTTTCTTTGTTATCTATACATACAAATAAATAAAATTGGAGTGTCTGTTTGTATTCTTATAATAATCGCTTTTTAATAAGTGCATTTGGATGTATACACGGTACATATATACCAAAACAACATTTATTACAATTTTTATCTTGTTTGTTCCGGCTAATCTCTCTCTGAAATGGCTGGACCGATTTGGCGGGACTTTCACAGGCAGATAGCTGATGTAACAAGGAGTAACATAAGCTACTTTTAATTTAGAATAACTTTTTGTTAAATACCCCGCGGACGGAGTCGCGGGTAACAGCTAGTACGTAATAAATGAATAGCCACTAATCCATTACTCAATTCGTTCCAATGGATGTTTCTGTACAAAACCCGCATTGCATGCGTCGCGGTTCATACAAAATGTATGGAAGATATGTATGTAAAATTCCTTAGTAGTACACTCGGAAGCAATGAATATGGGTCACCAACTGGACAATAATCTATGAAACTGCTCTATATAATGTACTCTATGGTTTTTCTCTCTCTTCTCTATGGCGGCTGCTTGACATTGTATGGTCAAAAAAGTGTTCGGTGTATTTAAGGTGGAACCTCAGGGTCAGGGCGCGAAATTCAAAATGTCAATGGTTTTTTTTTTTACGAAAAATTTGGACATCTTTACGATGTAATTTAGTGTTTGGCGATATTAAAATTCTGCATTGAATGTCTCGATGTATTAAGTTTGCTTAAAAAAATACCTGAAGCGATACGACACCATAAAGTTAGTAAAAGTAGCGGTTTTTACAAACCTACTTGCCTAGAAGGTACCTTTTCACTCTCAACTTGAAAACACCCAGATTGAAGTCAACGGGGAACAAAGACGCCGGTAGCGTGTTCTATTCCTTGGCAGTTCGCACGATGAAAGTAGAAGCAAAACGCTTAGTACGTCCCGAAGGAATGTCAACAGTGTACGGATGACACTTGTCCGTGCGTCTTGTCGACCCACGGTAGAATGGAGATGGGGGAATTAATTCGTGTAATTCCATCGCACACTCTCCGAAATGTATTCTGTAGGAGACTGATAGATATAGATATTTGCAAAGCTAGAATTCTTATCCCCCATATATTAATGGTTTATTCGGTGATCCGTATTCAATGTACCAGAGTGTAATTACGCATTTTTTATACAAATACGCACGAGTATAGGTATTATGCCAATCGCTAACAGCATCCAATTTCCATTATGCCCTTATTAAACAATGCGGGCTGACGCATCCCTACACCTGTCGGGAATCACCGGACCAAACACGTAGGCAAACAAGGAAACATATAATTATCTACATAATTTTCCTTATAAACGACATGCGCGACATAGCAATAACCCACCAACTGGGTCAATGTTTTCAAATGAATGTGAAGTCTATCTGTCAATCATAGCGTTGGTTTTTCAATGGTTGATTAATAGGGTTGATTGAGGATCGGTAAACATATTGGTGCCAACCTACCTATTTCTTTATTACGTGTCTTAGATATCTTAAGAATAACAAGTGATTAGGACCACATCGGGAAAATTATTAGATTTCTGTACCTACCTGTGCCTTGTGTACATAGTCAAAGTCAAAGTCAAATCGTTTATTTCGTATAGGCTTACGGTGGCACTTACAAATTGTCATTACATTTTTTCTTCTTAACTCTACAACCGGATCGGAACGCGACCTCAACTGAGAAGATCCGGCGAGGAACTCAGCGGGCTTGTTTTTTTTTAATCCAAAGACCACGGAGAAATGTTTCAGGCTTCTTCAACTTTGAAGGTCCACAGGTTGTATCTCTGACGTGATCCGACTTCTATTGCAAGCTTTAGTTTAGTCTGAGGGGCTAACGGAACTACTTTATATAATCTTTTAGCGGAAAAGAAAAGATCTTCCTGGTATGGCTGGCGGGGCGGCCGCTATGCCCTATGGGTTACTTGCTCCGAAAAATCTTATAGCGCGATTCAGGATTGTGATGAGAATTGTCTATGGTTCTGAATGCGTCTGCAGCGCTATCTGTGTAGCGGTGTGGTGCGGTTGAAATGGTTGCTACAATATTTTAAACGTACCGTAATCATAATCGTAATCGTTACGTATACGTAATCTATTAAAATAATGTCAGCAAATGAAAATGAGTCTAGCGGAATAACCAAAAAACTGCACATACTTATCTCAAAAACTACTAAACGGCTTTTAATGAAACTTTGCACGGCATAATATAGGTATATATCTAACATTGACATATTTTATTTTTATTCTATGGTATTATTTTATACTCCTCCACTGTATCTAACGTACCCATAGTACAAGCGGTGTGTTCGTCTGGAGATATTATTATGGTACGTCTCTCTCCACACGGGCTATACCCAGATCTTTGGAAGGCTTGCGCGGGGACATGGGTCCAACACGTAGAAGCCCTTTTGGAGAATTTTAATGTTATGTTAGCCTCCTGCTGGGGTTAACTGCTGACAATGGTAGCATAAACAGCGAATCGTCCTCAGCAGGCGGAGGAACTATTGCAGGAATATGGAAAGATAATTGGGACTATTGATTGAGGTTTGAATGGACATGGGATGGGATTATGGAAGGGCTGCCATAATCAGCTTTTATAGAATAACAATTGGCAGGTGGAGACTCGCCGCTCTTTAGGTTTTTCTCTTTAGGACCCTTAAAAAAGCCGTCTTATAAGACGATAAGAGGCAACATTATTATTAATTACTTATTTACCTTGTGTTTATTCGTTATTTGTTTACTTTATGTAAATTAAATAACCTCAGTTATCGTGTTTGTCTCCACGTAATCCGCGGTACTTTACATTAAAACATAACAGTAATGATTCAGCTCGCGTCGCGTCAATATAAAAACGCGGCAAAGTCGGCCATCACCGCAGTGCACTGTTCCCGCCAACAGAGAAGTGCAGCAACGGGTGCGTTCACAAAATACTTTTTGTATTATAAATTGTTTTTTCATAATTAAAAAACTAATTTTGGAAAAATAATCAAAATACCTATACTTACATACCAACTCTGAGTTTATACCGATCGTAGGAAGTAGGTACTAAACATAAAATAAACGCGATAAAATCCGTAAAATTAGTATCAAAAATAAATGAGCTTTTTTTGTGAATCTTCCGCATGTTTGAATAGTTATTCTGCTATTTGGGGCAGAGACAAATTTAAAAAATCAAAGGTCATATAAATCGCCCCACATTTTCTCGAGTTATAAATGATGTAACTAACACGACTTTGTTTCATATATAGAGATAGAAGATTTGCAGTTGATATCATGATGAGCTGTGTGAAGACCATAGCAGCTTTAGCTGCATTCGTTGTTATGAGTGAGTATCACTTTTTTTACTGGTGGTAGGCTTCGGCCGTGGTTAGTCACCACCCACTGAACAAAGCCATGTCGCCAAGCGGCCTAGCCGTGTTCCGGCATGATGTTCGGTGTTGCCATTCATGGATGGCGGGTCAGATCAGCTACGCTGCATGTGCCTAGTGAATGTAGCGTCTCGATCTACTGCCGCCTTCCTACCTAGGCAAGTATGCTCTATCGTAGATCTCATCGTCGCTTACCATCAGGTGAGATCGAGATCAAATACTTGCCTATAATGTATAAAAAAAAAAATCTACTTAATCATTTTTAACTTTCTCTATTTTCGAGACAATATATTCATTGGGTTAGTACAACACCTACCCAAGCATACCCAGCCGTTCCTACATCGTTCTCAAATACCCTTACCAATAGCCACTACGAAAATGTACGAATCCTTTTTAAAAAGAGTAACCTTCGCGTTTCTTGCTCCCTTCTTTTCCATAGGAACGGGTATTAGAAGCGTAGCATAACATTTTGTGACATTTAGACGATAATTAAGTACTGCAGCATTTTTTTTTTTAATTCTTAATGAAATGTCCCACTCCTGGACAAAAGTTTCCGATTGACGTTTTCCCGCGCAAAGATGTTCAAATCCTCTTTTCCTCGATCGTTTAATTCATGGGGATAAAAAATATTCATGCCTTTTCCACTGTGGCAGGAGATAGGTCCATTGACACTCCTTAAGTCTCCTTTGTCAATCTCAGGTGCCGCTCACCCGGTGGTTCAATACTCAGTCCTGAAGGACCAACCGGCAGAGGTGCTTTTCAAAGCTGATAACTACTCGACCGTACTGCTTGAGTGTGCTATGGAAAACGGCGAGAATAACATCAAGTAAGTATACTTGAGGCCTGGTTTGCACGAAGACAAGGCAAGTGCAATTTTTTATCCTCGTGTAAGCAGGTCGGCGCGGCGTTAAGAGTGAGTGCGTTTTCTTCAATTAGTTCAATTTTTTATGGTTATTTGTATCGTAGTATATGCTATTTGGAGTTGCTCAATTAATAAATACACCTATCTGAGTTCAACATAATTTCAAATAATAAGGTAAAAAAGGTTGCCATATTGTTTATCACGACATTCATCATGCGACACTTAATTTAATAAAAGCTGTAATAACATCGTTTAAAAGGTATTCTCAAGGTTTATTCTCCTAGCTGGTGTTTATCTATGGCTCTTCTTCCACAGATACACATGGCATAAAGACGGAGCAGCTTTCGACTGGGAAGCCGCCGGTCATATAAGACAGCGACAGGGCGAAGGAAGCATCATGTTCTTCAATCCACAACCTTCAGACGAAGGTGTCTACCAATGCTTTGCTGAAACTTCGTCCGGGACTGCTAGCACGCGCCTAATCAGCCTAAAACGAGCCTTCATAAACGAACCAAAGTACGAAACCAAAGAACATACACCAGTCTTCGGCAGTCCTTACAAACTGGACTGTGCTATCCCAGAATCTTATCCGAAACCAACCGTCGTTTGGAAGACTCAATTGCGCTCGGACCCAAGTGTGTCAGAGACAATTTTCAGCAGGCGCATCACTGTATCCCCGGATGGTAATCTCTGGTTCTCAAACGTGACCGATGAGGATGTCAGCCCTAGTTTCAAGTATGTCTGTGTGGCCCAAACTCCGGCTACGAAAGAAGACGTTGTGTTGGCGGAACATTTTATTAAGGATCTGGTTAGAGAGGACAAGCCAAACAATGGAGAGTTGGTCCCTCAGTACGTGAGTAACGATATGATGGCGAAAGCCGGCGATATTACCATGATTTACTGTATCTACGGTGGCACGTGAGTAAATTCTATATTTCTCTTACACATAACCCAGATGCTGGTAAACCTATGAACGGGTTTTGATTGGGTTTTTGAACGACTTAACTGCTGTCACAATTGACTTATGATTAGGTACCTATTCACTTTGCTAACCTCTTGATAGGGCTTTCCTATAACACGAGCTTTTTTCGGATTTGGTTCAGTTAATCGCCCTATCCGTAGTTCCTACTCCATTTCTAAGAACTAGGATGCCCCTTGGATGGCGTGGCCGTGGACATCCAGAGGGTCCAATGGAAAAGAGGGGCCTGTATACAAAATCTAACATACAAATTGTACGTGAGCTCCAGGCTCTATAAAGTCTATTTTTAATACTTAACCAAGCGAGTATTAAATCTAGTACCTGAATTAAATACTTAATTAGTTGTATAGGGAATCTGTAGCTACGTAAAATGATGACTGTAGTTACATAAGTACCTACTCAATGCTTTGTTATAAAAAATACGTATAAGTACCTATTTAACTTTATGCCTCGAACGAAGTTAAGTTTTTTACGACCGCGATAAAATAGTCGACATTCATTTATATAATTTAAATAGGATTCATTTATTATTGTTCATGTTTAACAGTAAAACATTATTGATTTATTTTATTTTATCTCGTTTATTTTATGTTTTTACGTTCTTGACCTTTCGGCTGCTTTACAGCAACCACGGTCACGGGAGGACTGAGGTGGTTGACGTCCTAGTGTCATAGTTTGAACTGGGGTACCCTCATATTGAGTTGTTGCTGGTAGTCCGATATGCGCAGACGGTGCTCGCAGTGTCTTGAGGTCTTGCAACGGTGCAATGGTGCTATTTAAGTATTTAGCGGAAAAGGAAAGGGTATAGGGTAAGGGACGGGCGAGTGGTATGCATGGCGGGGCGGCCGCTATACCACGATGGGATCTTGTATATATGTTACGTTCTCCGAAAACTCTTATAGCGCGATTCAGGATTGTATGGAGAATTGTCATTTGTTCTGAACGTCGTCTGCAGCGCCATCTGTGTATCTTGTGGTGAGGTTGGCAGGGTCGCTACAAGTGTTTAGGAAGTCTATGGCATACATAGGTACTTCACCGATGGTATTACCCGAGTCGTGGACGTTTAATATCTACGTATATATAAGATACACTAAGATCGCCCCCAGTTCATTGGACGGTACCCATAAAACAAGCGCCAGTTACTAACACAATCGATTCAAAATCGAACAGCAACCGCATAGTAACTGTCACTTTTGACAGATATCCCATACAGTATCCGTCAAAAGTGACAGTTACTATGCAGTTGCTGTTCGATTATGAATCGATTGTGTTAGCAGTCTTAGGGCCCAGTTGGTGTGTTCGTCTGTCGATATCATGCAATATAATCTCGGTTCACGTATTATGTGTAGCCTGTCTAAAGCTATGTATTGATCACCGATTTATTTTCAATCTCCAGCCCGCTAGCCTACCCTGATTGGTTTAAAGACGGTAAAAACGTGAACGGCGAGCCATCAGACCGGGTGACTCGCCACAACAGGACCTCGGGCAAGAGGCTGCTCATCAAGGAGACGATCCTGGAAGACGAGGGCACCTACACCTGCGATGTGAATAATGCGGTCGGCAAGCCACAGAACCATAGCATGGTTTTGACAGTTGTCAGTGAGTATGAGTCGAGTAATAGTCTATGGACTTTCTTTCTTCTTTATTTATGAAATAAAATGGATATGAATATGGCCTCACATATAACGAAGTGGATATTTTGCCAGTGTCAAGTGATTAATAGCAATAACAAATTAATAAATACACATTATAAATTAAATAATGGATGTGACATGAAGATATGAAAATGGCGTCAATAAAATGCATCTTTGGACTTTATCGAAGTACTTCTTTCTTTACGAAATGAAATGCGATGAAACAAAATGGATATGAATATGGCCTCACCCGCAACTTAGCGGGTATTTTGCCAGTGTCAAGTAATTAATAGCAATATTAAATTCAATAAATACACATTATAAATAAAATAATGGATGTGACATGAAGAAATGAAAATGGCGTGTCATCGAAGTACTTATATATTAACTAGCGACAATGACATAGCGGTAAGAGGGGCTGGACTCGTAATCCCGAGGATCCGAGTATGATTGCCATCGTGTAGGTATATTCCGTTTAGTAATTAGTAGGCACCTAGTAATTGAAGTACCATGGCACATATTATCGGAACCCGAAACAAAAACTTTTAGAAATTTAATTGTGTTTACGAATCAGGAAAATGTTCGCATTTGCTACATTATTATTTTTTGGTTACAGGCGCACCTAAACTGACCAATAAACATGAAAAGCTTATAAATGGCCAAGCGGGCAAGGACATCGCCGTTCCTTGCCAAGTCAACGGCATGCCAGAGCCGAAGATAACATGGACTTATAACGCCAAGCCCATTGAGAACCCCTCCGTGGAAGATGGAGTTCTGACCATCAAGCAAGCCACGAAGACCGACACTGGTTACTATGGTTGCAAAGCTGTGAATGATCACGGTGATATGTACGCCGAAACCCTAGTACGTGTTGATTGAATACGTGATCGATGTGTTTTTCTTTTTAAATAAAATTATTGTTATGTAATTTTTGTAAAATGTTTTTTTTTAATGCTTAGTAGGCTCATACTTCAACTTCATATTTAATTCAGAACGCAGCTTTTATAGAAAGTTGTGTTGCCAGTTATTTTTATTACCGCAGAACTCGAGAGCTATATACGCTCATGTCAATGATTTTACATAGTGAGATGATTTTTAATTCAAATAGGAATTAAATTTTGTTGATTATTTAAACAGTTTTTTTTTTGTGACAATTTCAGCAATTTAGTCAGGCACCTACATTATACTAGACCTTTATGATATTATTAAATAATTAATTTACCAAAATATTTATTACTTAAATGTTAAAGGGGCTTGCAGAGATACGGACAACCACTGCTGGTGAGTTGCTTAAATAATATTAAAGCAACTCACCATTCACGCAATCACGTGGTGCCTGGCCCATCAAAGCCTCCTTCGTGATAGACTGATACATAGTACTCATGATGTAGGGCTCACTAAGTAAAAAAAAGACTCGATTCGCAACGGTGGTGTTTTTATTTCCACTCCTGCTGGCAACCTAGATTATACTTTGACATTTGATTGACAGCTATGTCATTGACATTGGAATGACGACGCGTATAACCTAGAAATCATAGAAAATTTATCAAAACAAATAATAAATTTAATACAATCAATATGTATTTCTTATATTTATTGAGTATTTTATCAATAGTGGTTCAGGCTATATTCGTCACACTCGCCATTGGTAAGTAACATTTCATGTATCGACAAAAAGAAACGCGAAAAACATAAATATTCTGCAACAATTATAATTTATATATGAAAATAATGATGAATAGTTACTTTTAAGTCGTATTAGACAATAATATTTATTATAGAATGTCTATTTGTCATTTATTATAATATATTATAACTGTTTCGATCAAAGAATTCCAATTACTTTCAACGTAAATTGTCACTGCAAATGAAATTTAATTCAAATATTTCTAGACATTCTTTACTTTTACTACCGCTATGAAAAATACCTACTTTACATGACATAGCAGGTATTTAGCAAGAATGCGTGCTTGAAAGGAATGAATATTTCAATGGCGACCATTATCTATAAGATGTATTCTGAAGAGGGGAATTGACCCGAGATTGTTTTTCGAATGAATAGCATGCTGTTGGTATATGCAGCCTTAATAGCTTAACAGGTGCACAACAAGGCGGCCCACAGTGGATATGAATGGGTGAGGACAGTGATGTGAAGAAATCTTTGGGGAAACCTCATGTCCAGCAGTGGACGTCTAACGGCTGATGAATGAATGGTTGACTCATACAATTACAGAGTTATGTGTATATTACTTTTACATTGTAACTCAATAGCATGGTTAAGTCAGTGGGGAATTTAATGATTTGGTGCCCTGGGGCTATGCGTCCTAAGCCTATAACGTTTGCCATCCCATAAATAAACAATAGGAGGTAACATAAAAGCTGAGTGGTGGGAGTGAATTGTGCCGCCCCTCACAGCCTAAAGTGCCGGGCCATGACCGCATGGTCTTAGGATAAATACGTCAACCGGGGCTAGTGTTTGGTAATACTATTTTAAATGGAATAAACAGCCTTTATAAATTGCGGAGTACTATTGTTAACCAAATTTATGCACATATTCAATTTGTTTCAGCGGCTGGATTATATTATTTAGCAGAAATAGTGGAGGAGTACACCGTGCTGGCCAAATATGTCATCACATGGACTGTTGTTGTGAGTAATTTGATTTGTTACGGTCCATCCCTAGTGTGCTGGCACAGCGGCCACATTTAAATATATTAATCAAACTCAGACCGATAAGCCTGGATGTGGCATTGAAATATCCCTCCGTCAAAAACATTGCCCATTTGCTAATAAGCTCTATTCAGGACAAATTGACAATTCCCCCCCCCCCCCCCCAGATCATTCTAGAATTGGCAAAAAAAAGATTACAGAACATTTTGCCGTAGGCAGTTTTAATTATGAAATACACAAATAAATAAATGGTACTGTATGGTTCCAAACTAAGATTGCTTGTATGATGGGTACCGTGCAATGGACTGGGGAAAATTCCAGTGTATAATAAGTTATATAGATATGAAACATCAACACATCTGATCATAATCTGCTGATGACACACTGAAAATAAAACATATTGAACATCCACGACTTGGGTACAAACGGTCTCATTATACAAAGCTGACCCCTACTGGGATTTGAACCGGGACCCTCGATACAGAAATCAGTATCATTACCAACTGGGCCAATGCGGTTGTTAAAATTAAAAATATTATGTACTTACTCCGCAGCTAACCGCAGCAATCCACGTCGGTCTCATTATATTTGAGGACCTCCCCCTCCACCTGAACGCACTGGGGCTGTTCCAGCAGCTGCTGCACGGGGTGCTTCTTAAAGACTTCCCAGTCGTGAGGGTCACGAGCCTGGCCTTCGTGGCGGCAGTGGCGACCCTCATATACCACCATTATGCAGCTTTTATATTCTTTGGAAGTGTTTACTACAGTTTTTCAGAGGTTAGTACGTATTCATCTTTTTAAGTACTGTGACACGAGGACGTCAACCACCTCAGTCCACCCGTGACCATGGTTGCTGTAAAGCAGCCGAAACGTCGGGAACGTAAAAACATAAAAAACACGCGAATATAATAATATAATTATTCCAGCCCTTTTTAATGTCCCACTGCTGGGTAGGGGCCTCTTCTCAATGCGAGGGGTATTATGCCATAGTCCACCACGCTGGTCCAGTGCAGGTTGGCGGACTTCACATATCTTTCGAGGGGTTCTCTCAGACATGCGGGTTTCCTCGCGATGTTTTCCTTCACCGTTTAGCAAGTGATAATCATGGTTGAAAATGGGATTCGCACGTGAAATCCCAGAGGTGCGAGGCGGGGTTTGAACCTGTAATCCTCGTTACCCAGGCAAGCGTTCTACCAACTTGGCTATCACTGCTTTTTGAATCCGTATACTTACTTTTATTTCAATGTATAGTATTCGCGTAAATATAAGAAATCCATTTCTGCAAGGTATTTTATACCTTGGAATAAATCTAAATTAACAGATTTTATTGCATTTATTTTTGTGTTTTCACGTGCCCGACGTTTCGGCTGCTTTACAGCGACCGTGTTCCCGGGAGGTTAGTTAGAGACATTAGTTTTTAATGTGTAATATTCGAATATATGAAATCAATATTTTATGTGTTTCCAGGTTCTGGCTTACTTCACACTCTGTCTCTGGGTGGTGCCGTTCGCGATGTTCGTATCGCTGTCCGCCAACGACTATGTGCTGCCGACTACTGGCGAAAAGCAACCATTGTTAGGTAAGTCAACAGGGCCCCATGTCCGCTAACACAATCGATTCATAATCGAACAGCAACCGCATAGTAACTGTCACTTTTGGCAGATATTGTATGGGATATCTGTCAAATGTGAGAATTACTATGCGGCTGCTGTTCGATTATGAATCGATTGTGTTAGCAGACTTGGGGCCCTGCACGTCTCGCGAAAGTTTTTCGCTTAAAAAAAAGTTGTCCTATTTTTTTTTTCAGGAGACAACAATGTCCTCACAGACTATCTATCGCGGAAGTCGAAGCGCTACAGTCTGTTATCCTTCTTCAGTTTCGCCAAAGACTCCATTTTGCCGCAACGAAGTAAAAAGGCATTCTGAATTGAGACTACGTATATACGATACGAGAGTGAACAGGTACCTTCTAGGCAAGTATGCTCCATCGTAGATCTCATCGTCACTGACCATCAGGTGAGATCGAGATCAAATACTTGCCTATAATGTAAAAAAATAAATAAAAATACACTCGGAACATGCAGGGATATTATGGCGCAGTTACACGTTAAAACAGCCCATTTAATGTCCCTCTGTTGGGTACGGCCTCCCCTCAATGCGAGGGGGATTAGGTCCACAACGACAGTGGCCCCTTGTGGGTTGGTTGGCAGCAATAAAAATTATAAACATTAAAATCAATTTACAGAGAATATTGAAACATAACTAGGCCCCAAGTCTGCTGACACAATTGATTCATAATTGAACAGCAACCGCATAGCGACTGTCACTTTTGACAGATATCCCATACAATATCTCGGGCCCTGAAGTGAGGGTTGCCGTCATTGCAAGGTGGGGTACCCAAAAGGCTTGCAACATTGCCCTTTTATATAGCCGGACGCTGGTAGAAAGTGTTGCCAGCTTGGATCACCTAAGGTCTCAATTACTTCTAGTAAATATTTCACCATACCAAGTGTCTCGGGAGCCCAGGTACCATGGTCTCTGTGGCCAAGGCCACAATATGACGCCCGAATGGCCTGAAAATCTAAATATGTAGCCTAATGGGCCGGTAAGGCTAAATATAGCATGATGGGCCGGAAAGGCTAAATATGTAGCCTAATGGGTCGGTAAGGCTAAATATAGCCTGATGGGCCTGAAAGGCTAAATATTTAGCTCGAAAAGCTACAAAACTAGCCGTTGCGGCTTCCATACTAAATGCTCTAAGAATACTCGCGGCGCCTGCGCAAGTGTAAATGCGCCATTACTCTCTCGTTTCCATGGCAACATCTTCAAAATATCCTTTAGACGTATTTAAAATGGCTAGTCAATGAAAAGACAATATACATTAATATTATGTAAATATTATTTATTTAATGGTATACTTATACTTATTCCTGTCGTAATATAATAATAAAAATAAGCTAACCTCATTCATGTACGGATTGTACACTCACCAAACTACTACTTACGACTCTCGGGGATCGCAGTCAAGTCATTTACCATTATTAACCTATGGGGAAAGAGGACCCACCACTGACCCTCGGCTTGTCATCTTCTTCGATTATAAACCAAACAAGTTTGATCGATAATAAAAGAAGCCAACAACACCCGAACTCCTCTAAGATGTTAATCGAGAAACTATCTATCACGAGGGACGGGACCTCAAATAAAATGCAATTCTCCGCGACACTAAGCGAATCTATAAAAGTATTCGACACGTGTTTCGCCTCTAAACGAGGCATCCTCAGGACCGCTAGGCTACGAATAAGCCTATATGAATTATTTATCATTATGTGTTATCGTTATGTGAAGTAGGAATTTCGATAGGTATGGCAATTTAAAAAAAAACTAGCATTTTTTTTCTTTACTAAATAAAATGGCTTTGTTTTAATTGAATGTGTTCTATGGAAATTCTGTCTTCACATAATGACTACAAATGCGATAAAGAACGTGTCTAGTATACTCTTTCTGAAACACCTGTAGGTTTATTTCGTTATTTCGATTTCGAAATTCGTTATTTCGATTCAAAATCCAGCAAACCTATTCATAAGGGAAAGTTACGTTAACAAGCCAGTTGTTTGATGAGCCCCTTAAACCACCGCGGCTCTCTGAACGACTTGTCCGAATGTAGGTGATGGAATGTAAAAATACTCTTTTTTTTAAGTATATATTCTACTTATTTATATGAAATATTGTTATTTAGCTACCTAATAAAATACAGGATGATTCGTTCCATTTCAATTTCGCTGAAACTTATGTTGATGTAAATGACCATAAACATTATCATAATTGTGTCTATGACATAGTTTAAGGTCATATAAGTATGTGATCATATATAAAATTAAAAATGAACGCCAGCCAGACGAACACAGCAGCTGAAGGTAATTGTATTAACTACTGGGCCCCAAGTCTGCTGACACAATCGATTCATAATAGAACAGCAACCGCATAGCAACTGTCACTTTTGACAGATATCCAAACTAAAATTTGATACAGACCTAGCCTTAAGACTAAGTATTGAAATAAAACTATTTTTAAGGATTTTATCGCTATTATTTTTCGTAATATCTGTCAAAAGTGACAGTTACTATGCGGTTGCTGTTCTATTATGAATCGATTGTGTTAGCAGACTTGGGGCCCTGGTATCGCCCCCAGTCCATTGTACGTATCCATAACACAAGCGTAACCTAGTATGGGACCATACTGTTGGTGTATTCGTTTGGCAATATTTCTAGTAAGAGTGTTAAATTCCTTACAGGAATTGCGGACTCGATGTTAATAATGGTTGTAAATACATGTTATAATTATTTATTGTTTTTTTTATATTAAAATGTGTGATAATTAAACGTTTTAAGGTGAAAAAAATTATATTTTATTTTTGAAAATTACAATTATTGAAATATAACTAATTTTACGGATTTTATCGCGTTATTTAAAGTTTTTACGTTCCCGACGTTTAGGCTGCTTTACAGCAACCATGGTCCCGGCAGGACTGAGGTGTTAGACGTTCTAGGGTCATGGTTTGAACTGGAATGATAAACGCGAAATAAAATCCGTAAAACTAGCTTAATTTCAAATTAAAATTCTTCAGTCGTGAGGGATCGATAGCACTCCGACCCTTGCACCTAAAATAAGAGCTATCTCTTGCTTCAACGATTTTAGCCCCAATAAGGTGCTTGACTGTATGAAAAATAAGCTTTAAATTGTGGCCATACTAAAAGATTATACCTTTTCAACTATAACTCTTAACTTTTCTGCAAAAATAATATGGATTATTTTCTTCAAAATCATAATATAAAATAATGTTTTTTTTTTAGTTCGATTACGTGATAAAAATCGCTGGACTGTTGGCTGATGCGTTGTGACGTCACACCGCCCTAATCAGTGTCTGGTTGTCTGCGTGAGTTTGGTATTATTCGTGATTTTAATGTGTTTTAGCTATTTTCTTCCACAAGGGTCACATGACCCGGAGGCCGCGTTTTGGCGGCATTATTATTAATTCAAAATTTTATCATCGAATTTTATGAAAAATACTGGCATTCACAAAAAATACAACCGAATTGAGAACCTCCTCCTTTTTTCTGAAGTCGGTTAATAAAAGAACAATATTGTTGACATCATATTTAACTAATAAACAATTTAAGATAGTTTTTTAAACACACTCAAAAAGCCTATTCTCGTGTCCACTATGGTGCACCCGCATATGCAGTTTCCAACTGGTCGTCTGAACGAACGCGCGCCCGCACTCCTTGCAGACATACCGCCGATCGTTCGTGTGTATCCTCGTATGAACGTCCAGCGTACGTTTCCTCTGAAACGATTTCTTGCAAAACTCACACTGGTACGGCCTAGAGTCATCGTGTTTAACCATATGCCGTTTCAGCAAATCATTGTTGAACACTTTGAACCCGCAAATTTCGCATGCAATAGTCTTCTGCTTCATATGCGTCCTCAACTTATGTTCTACCAGTCGACTTTTCATTGTATAGATGCGATTACACTGATCGCAGCTAAATTGGAGTTTCTTAACATCGTGAACTAATGCCAAGTGGCGTTTCTTTAGATACTGCGACGCTAACACTTCGGGGCATTTGGGGCATTTCAGGGAGCCGCTCTTATGGGCTTTGGCTGCGTGTATCTGCAGCGCATACGGAGTGTTGAACACTTTGGCGCATTTCACGCATTGGCCGCTGTTAACGTTGGAGGAATGGACGTTTTTAATGTGACTATCAACGTTGGCTTTCGCAACAAAACCCTGTCCACATATCTCGCAGAGAAACGTCTTATATTTATTATGGGACTTGTGAGCGTGCTTCAACAGAGGCCCAAAGAACCTAAACTCCTGCCCGCAATCCAAACACGCCATTCCATCGTCGGACAGTTTGAACGTGAATATACTTTTGGATATTTCTCTGTTGAATTTCATATTATGGGTCTCCGTTATGTGATTGAGATAGTCTTCGAAGTTTTTGAGCTGTTTTGAGCACTTTCTGCATTGAATTTCCGATGTGTCTAGTTTGACCCGACTGTTGCCTATTAGGGTTCTCAATACGTTGTTCAATTTAGCGTCGGTGTGTTCTTCTGTGGTGTGGTTTTTTAGTTTGGCGCAGTCCACGAAGGTGTAACAGCAGTAAAAACACATGTACTTGTTCGCAGCCCATCTGAACGGCATGATTGTGGAGTTTTCTATTATTATTGTGAGCAGTTTCGTTAGGTCGTTCTTGCGTCTTCTTTCCTCTAATCTGTCGTCTTCTGGTATGTGATTTAGGTAGGTATCTGAAACAATGTTCAGGGGTATTACATTAACATGGATGTCCATCTTTACAGGTAGGTATACCTTTTCAGGCCTAAATAGTGATAGCAAAGTAGGTAAAACACTTCTCGGTAACGAGGATCACAGGTTCAAACCCTGGCGCACACCTCTGGGATTTCTGGATTTCATGTGCTAATCTCATTTTCAAACACGATTATCACTTGCTAAACGGTGAAGGAAAACATCGTGAGGAAACCTGCGTGTCTGAGACAACCCCTCGAAAGATGTTTGAAGTCGCCACCCGCACTGGGCCAGCGTGGTGGACTATGGCATAGTCCCCCTCGTATTGAGGGGAGTCTCGTGCCCAACAGTGGGACATTAAAAAGGGCTGGTATTATTATACCTATTCAGAAGCCTGAAATTACAGCGGTTTCTTTCAATCGTAGGTTACCTACCTTTGTTTAGTTTCGAGAGCTAGATGTCTCTTGC
Organism: Pheosia tremula; assembly: GCA_905333125.1. Lineage (NCBI taxonomy): Eukaryota > Metazoa > Arthropoda > Insecta > Lepidoptera > Notodontidae > Pheosia > Pheosia tremula. Next base: position 2,977,870 of record HG995425.1, read on the forward strand.
TGCTACTAATAATGTTTCCTCAAAACTTATATTAACCTAACTTGATATATTCAAATGTTCTATAAGGTTAATAAACGGTGATACCGAAGTTTGTAGAGCGTCTGCCTTGGAAACACAGATCGCAGGTTCAGACCCTGGATCGCATTACACAGATCACTAGAGACTTTCAAGTGTCAATCTTAGTGTCAACATGATCATCACTTGCTAGAGTAGCTAGAGTTAAAGTTGTAGCTTAGCATTTTGTAACTTTTTTGATGATTTATAAGTACTGTACTTAAGATTGAACGTTCCCGACGTTTCGAACGTAAAAACAAAAAATAAACGCGATAGAATCCTTAAAAATAGTTTTATTTCAATGTGTAGGTAGTATTCGCGTAAATATAAGAAATCAATAAACCGTACTTAAGGGTTAACATGAATAAAAAATATTCCAATTTTTTTGGAGCACATTTTTTTTATGTCATACTGTAAGGCTGTGTTCACAGTATGAATATAATTTCCCTAAAGAAGTGCGGACTCTAGGCTTTGTATACCCTTTCTGAATGACTCTGTAACCAGGTTGTAGGACAAAATAAAACCATTGGCTAATAGTAGCAAATCATTTTACTTGTGTTATAGACATAGCCTTTATAGTGTAAAGGCTAAAGTTCAAAAGTCGTGTCAAGTTTACTTACACGATTGATTCATAAGTAATGTACATAATGGTTTACGTGAATAAAAAAAAACTAATTCTGATACACTTACTCACTATTTCTAGAGTTAGATTAAATATTAATTCACAGTTTTACGTAATCCACAGAAACTCTAAACAGCTAATCAAAGCTTATTCATATTTTTTTTATTTGGCATCACCGTAGCTATTTACTGATGGATATTTTACTGTAAATTTTTCATGGATTTTTAGTGAGAAACTGAAAAGCCAAGTTTCGTCACTCTGTTTCAATTACCTACACTCGTGCACTCTACCGAACCCATAATGGTTAATATTCCACTTATATCACTCACTATAACTCGCAGGAACACTAGTTTTCATAACTGACGCCATGACTTTTCGGTTGCCCGCCAAAAACTTCCTTATTCTTACTATCTGCAATTACATATACCTACCTAATGATAATTTAGCGGAAAAGTGTAGATCTTCCAGCCAGGCGGGTGGTATGGCTGGCGGGGCGGCCGCTATGCCCCGACGGTTATTGTCGGGGTCTTGTATGTATGTTACGTTACGACAACTCTCATAGCGTGATTCAGGATTGTATGCAGAATTGTCAATGGCGTAGCTTGTGCCAAGGTTGAAGAGGTCGCTACAATAATATAGCCATACGAACACACCAACTATACGGTTCCAAACTAAGCAACGCTTGTGTTATGGGTACCGTAAATTGGTCTGGGGACGATCCCAGTATATAAATACTTGTATAGATATTAAAGATCCATGACTTGGGTACAAACCAGCGTTGCCAGACGTCCCGATTTTGGCGGGACGTCCCGATTTTTTAATCAAAATTAAATGTCCCGCTTTTCGGAGATAACTCGACCAACCTAACTTGATTCTGATTACGGTTTTTTTTTATTCTGAAGACGAATAAGACTCAACTATTTACCGATAGGGTAAATCTGATTTAAAATATTATATTTTTATTGAAATACATTTTCTATGGCTATCTATTGTCACGTAAACGTAATTTTAAATCAAATAAAAAGATAAATATTTGAAAACTTGTGATTATATACGTTTTTTTACTATGTCCCGCTTTCGACGATAGATCCCGCGTTTTCACTCAAAAAGTTCCAAAATCCCGACTTGGCAAAAAAAAAAACTGGCAACGCTGGTACAAACATTCGTGCTCATCACACAAAGATGGCCCCTACTGAAACTTAGAATTTGAAGCCTCGATACAGAGAGTCAGTACGAACTTTGCCAGATAAAATGCTATAAGTCTTTTTAAGTGGAAATTATTTTTGTACCTTGGGTAAAATGGAATTTCCCACCATATATCTGAGGATTATAAAAAAAAAACCGATTGGAAGAGACGTACTCCTATTGGCCATAAGCATTATCATACTGCATAATCGGCGCGGACGCTTGCACTTTATGCATCCTCACAAAATGCGCTCTCATAATTTTCTTGGTCGTAAATGCTTTATCGCACACTTCGCACTTAAAGTTCTTTTCGCCGCTATGTTTGTACATGTGATTCTTGAGTCGATTGCTGTTGAACGCCTTCCACCCGCACACGCCGCAGATATGGTTCCTCACTTTCAAATGCGTGTCCCTTAAATGTGTCATCATCATACTCCTGAAGACGAAGGTCTTCGGACAATGGAGGCATTTGATCTCGTGCCTGTTCTTATGCTCCGCGGCCATGTGCCGCCACCTTTTGTAGTGACTCTCGAACGTGAGGGGGCAATTCATACACTTGTACTTCTTCTCCAAATCGTGTTGATTCTTCTGATGAGTTTTCAGCTTCGATCGCGTTTCAAATTTCTCGCCGCATTCCGGGCATAGCAGGCCAGTGTTGTCGTGTATCATTTTCACGTGCAAACGCAGTAGGTTGCCATCTTTGAAATGCTGCCCGCAGACATCACAAAGGATTGCCGAAGTGCCTTTGTGGTCTTTATTTGTGTGGTGCAACAGAGGTCCGAACGTGTAGAAGCTGGCCCCACAAGCTAGACAGCTCACGTTGAGATTATCAAGCTTGAACGCCACCATGCATATACCGACATCTTTGTTATAAGCCACATCGTGTTTCGCTATCAAATGGTCGATCAAATCGTATAAGTCTGTGATGGTTTCAGGGCAAAGTTTGCACGACAAATTGGAAATATCCACGTATACAACTGGTTCCCAATAGTTAGTCATGGCTTGTTCCTTGACAGCGTCTCCGGTGTGTGTTTGCTGGTGGCTCTTGAGTTCCGAGGGCTCCTGAAAGATGTCGTAGCAATAGAAGCATCTGTAGGAACTCTTGAGCCATCGGAATGGCATCACGGTTGACTTTATCAACACTTGTACCACGTTGCTCCTCATTGTAGCGCGTTTTTCTTTAGCTGTAGGCGTTTTCCTAGCGTCAGTCCGTTGTGTAGTGTCCACCTCGAGTTCCATGGTACGAGGTGTTTTCTGGCCACCTCTAGGTTCTCCTGTAAGGAAAACGGTATTTTACAGAGAGTTGACATTAGAGGCAGCCAGAAAACATCATGCAATATTAGAGAGTATGCAAATGATAGCAGGGTTTATAATCGCATCTTAGATTAAAAGTCCTGGCGTGGATAATTAAACGTGTTTTATTGGATAAAAAACAAAAACGTTAAAAGAAGAGTAAAATTCACAATTCGCAGGTATCTCATCATTGTAATCATGGTAATGTATGCAGTAACTATCACTTTGCTAGCTATTAAGGAGGTAAGTATATACTGTGCGTTTAGCCTGAGGCCAGTAGAATCACTTGCCTCAAATACACCAGTTGTGCAACATTTCAAAAGCTCAACAGCCACGGAGCAAGTATGTTATTGCCATAATTAGAGCAATAGTTAAGTTGGCAACAATTGACGCGCAATCAGGACCGGGAACTGGTAAGCCTATGAACGGGTTTTGATGGAGTTTTTGAACGACTTAACTGCTGCCAGATTTGACTTATGAATAACGATTAACATCGCTTACCATTGGATTCAGCTAAGTTAAACGCAAAACTAGATAAAACTCGTTCGATGGACTTTCCCATATAACACACACCTATGTCTTTAATCAAACAGCTTTTAACTTGGATTCAAAACCCAGGTAACCCTTGGGAAACCCCTTCATAAGGGCATGTTACATTATTAAGCTGTACGTAAGTAAAATTTAAGGAAATTGCGCTGCGGCTTGCTGAACGACTTGTACGGGTCTTGTCTTAAGCGTCACGAGATGCGCGTAAATTTTCTGTGTCTGCACGTCAAGTGCGAGATTATTCGTAAGCTAACCGTATACTTTATAGTCTACCGTATTTAGACATTTTGTATGGAGAATTAAAAGTTTTAAATACCGTCCGCTAGAGGCGCTTCTCAATTCTCCATACAAAATTTCTAAATACGGTAGACTATAAAGCATACGGTTTCGTATTAAGTTTATTTGTCGCTCTGTTAGGAGCTTCAAATCGCAACAATGTACAATATTTCTCATGTTGTTTTCTAAGATGTGTAGTTTGAGACCAGAATGAAGTATACGGTTAGCTCGCATGTGACGTGCTGTATTCTTTCCTCGACTGAGTTGTTGCTAAACGAATGTATGGCTTGAGCTACGGTTTCGTGGCGTGACACTTCGAGAAATGAGCCTTCATGTATCTCCTATTGATAAACAGCGCATCGCACATCTCACATTCGACATTCTTAACCCCGCTGTGAATATTCATGTGATCTTTAAGTTTGCTGTTACTAAACGTTTTAAAGCCGCATACATCGCAAGCGAATTTGCGTATATTCAAATGAGTTCGCTTCAGATGGGTTATCATCCTACTTTTAAATATGAAAGTCATTGGACATTGTAGGCATTTGACCATTGTTCTATTGTGCTCAGCGGTCAGATGCTTGAACCTCTCGTCGTAGCTCTTAAACGACATGGGGCAGACGGTACATTTGAACATATTTTCGTCATGCATTTTTATTCTGTGCGTTCTGAGCATGACTTTATTTTTGAACTTCTCTCCGCACTTCGGGCATATAATAGTGGCTTCGTGTGTCGTCTTCATGTGCAGTCGCAACTGGGTGTTTTCTTTGAAGCCCTTTCCGCAGACATGGCAGAGTATGATCGACCCGCCTCTGTGTTTTGTATTAGTGTGATGTAATAGAGGCCCAAACGAGCCGAAAACAGTTCCGCACTCAACACAGCTCACATCAGAATCTTCGAGTTTAAACGCCGTCATACAACCACTTACATCCTTGTTGTAAGCGACATCGTGTTTCGCTATCAAATGATCGATCAAATGGTCTAAATCTTTTATGATAGCCGGGCAAAGTTTGCAGGATATATTGGATATATCCACGTATACCACTGGCTCCCAGTAGTTACTCATGGTGTGTTCTTTGATAGCGTCCCCTGTGTGTGTTGGCTGGTGATCCTTGAGTTCCGAAGGGTCTTCAAAGATGTCGTAGCAATAGAAGCATCTGTAGGATGTCTTGAGCCATCGGAACGGCATCACGGTTGAGTTTATCAACACTCGTACCACATTACTTCTCATGATGGCTCGGTCTTTCTTCGATGCTCTTTGATGTGTTAGATTATCGCGTATGCTATCATTTATACGTTCCCTGAAGAATTCCGTTGCGATGCGTTGGTGTGTCGTGTTCTGCCCACCTTTAGGTTGTCCTGGAAGAAATTTTATAGGGTTTAGACGCGGCCAGAAACCTGCATGCAATAATATAAAGTATTCAAAATGTGGTACGGTATACAATTGTGTTTTGGAGAACCTGGGTGTCTGCTGCAAAGAAAACGATTAAAGACTTTTGCACCTTAGTAGTTTATTCATTCACAATAGTTATTGAAATAGTAGACATGGCACTGTAGTATGAAGCAATAAGAATCCTAATAAGTACTTAGAAACAATTATTATTACCATAAGGCCGGACCTACGTACACTGTCCAAAATATACAGAATGTAAGTGGCTTCGGAACGAAAACTGGTACCATGGATTCAACTCATGATTCTGAACAACCCAGAGTTCGAGTTTTCCGTCGATCTTTTCATGCATTTTATCTATTCTTTTTAAATTGGTTTAAGCATTAAATCTCAATAGAAGTCGGTCTCAACGTGATTATAAATAAAGAGACCATAATAACAAATTAAGACCTAAAGCAGAAGTGTAAATTAAATCTCGATACGATCGAGCGCGTTCGTCACTCGCAAGCGTAGGGTATCGCGCGCAGCGTGGTGTTGTGATCGCGTTGTTTACGATACATTGCGCGCCCATATTATAATTTTATTAAAGGCGTTAAGTGTAATCTTTACCCAAAGTTTTCGTTACCATGCCCCTTCCACCCCGTATATTGAACTAATATAACTTTAGTTAATATACGCACACATATATCGACTGTAAGCTTTAAAATAACGTCCGATGTGATGTAATGCTTTGTGATATACGTTTGCGATCACGTGACAACAAGCACCTATGCATTTTTTTTTTACTCATTGCCATCGAGATTCGACTAGCTAAGACTTAAAAAAAATCAAACGCATAACTGTACGCCAAGTGCGAGATTACTCGAAGCTAACCGTATACTTTATAGTCTACCGTATTTAGACATTTTGTATGGAGAAAATGAAAGTTTTCAATACCGTATCGCTAGACGCGCTGTTCAATTCGCCATACAAAATATAAATATCGCTATACGAACACACCAACTATACGGTCACACATTAAGCAACGCTTGTGTTATAGGTACCGTACAATGGACTGAGGGCAAACTCAGTATATAATACTTATATACATATTAAACATCCATGACTCGGGTACAAACATTCGTGCTCATCACACAAAGCTTGTCCGTACCAGGATTCGAACCCGGGACCCTCGGCGCAGAAAGCAGAGTCACTACCACTGCGCTAATCAGGCCGTCAAAAATGTCTAAATACGGTAGACTATAAAGTATACAGTTAGCTCGCACGTGACATGCAGTCCATAATATCATAGGTCCACGAGAGTCCAGCAGAGACTACGTAACGGTTGGCAGAAAACACTCCGAAGCATAACAACAAAATCAACAATTATCATAATAATGAACGTCCGTTTCATGCCTTTTCAAAGACTCCAAATCGGGGAAGCCCTTTCGGCAGATCCTGCAAACCCTCCCCGTATGCCCCGAGTGCACCTTCATATGGGCCCTAAGATTACTGGACCTTCCGAATAACTTGTGGCAGATGCTACAGCAGTACTCCTTATCACCGCTGTGCTTCCTCATATGCAATCTAATCAACCATTTAATACCGCTCTTGTAGCTGCAAAGATCGCATTTAAAAGTTTCCCCCGAATGCTTGGACTTAACATGCAGCATCATGGCTCCTTTGGTGGTGCAGAGCTTCGGGCAGACCTTGCATTTCACGATATACCTCTCGACGTTATGCACCTTACCCTGGTGGACTTTGAGTTGATAATGACTCTCAAAAGCGAGCGTGCATAAATTACACTCATATGTTTTAGTTTGACCGTGATATCTTTCTCTGTGCTTCGCCAGTATATGAGGGGCGTTGAACAATTGATTGCAGATAGTACATTTGTATCCTATATGACTGCTCTTGATGTGCCGCTTCAAGCGAATGTGAGTCATAAAACTCAAGCCGCAGATCTGACAAACGCATGAATGCGAAACGTGCTCTTTATGCATATGACTCATCATCGATGTGAAATTGTCATAACTCTTCTCGCATAGCACACAGTTCATAACCTCCCTTTCCAGCACGAACGGGAATACACACACTCCTGTATCTGTATCGTATACTTCTTCATGGGTATTAACTATATGATCGATCAATTCTTGGAGATTCTGCAAAGGTGTTTCGGGACAGAACTTGCACGACAGATTCGCAACGTCAATTTTGACCGGAACATCTTTTGTTATGATTCTTTTGGGTATAAAAGTGTCTAGATCAATGGATTGATGTCTCTCGGTGTGTTGTTTGAGTACGTCACAGTCTCTCATGTGTTTCCTGCAATAGAAGCATTTGTACCCGTTCGTGGTCCAGCCAAAGGGTGTAACGGTACCGTACCGCAACACGCTGATAATGTTCCGTCGGATCTTTGCGAGTCTATCGCGGTATGAATCTTCGATTTTCGACTGTATCGTCTTGGAGGTACGGTCTGAAAAGAAAGTAGTATGTTTACGCCACCTTTAAGTCGTGGATAATATCAGAATCGGTACGGTCATGTAATTTCAATAATTTCGAGTTTGTCTGAGTTGATATGTGTCTAGGCTAATTTGGGATAAAGGTGTTATGTAAACCTACGAAGGCTGTAGACGCGGGGGGGATTGCAACCCCATACCAAAAAACCTAAGCCAACCCACGGTTTTTTTACATATGTAGCCCCCGAACTGAATTCCTGGCTATGGTCTTAACGCCTATAATTAACAATCGAATAATAAATCCACGTGGTTGTCACTAGATTAGGAGATAAGTAATTACTTATGGATTTAAAATAAAAACAAGATTAAAAATAAAAACTATATATTGAATATTATATTATGTTTAATATTAGATAGGTATGCTGTGAATGAGCTCTTTGTCAAGGGAAAAGAGAGTTCAGAGTTCATTATTAGTATATTTTTTGCTTCAACAACTTATATACTGACGATATGATTTTTAGAAACTTATCTTAAATAATGATGTCATAAATACACGTTTTTTTTCTTTCTTTAAATATATCCAGCAGTGGGTAAAGACAAGCTGTTGATTCATTTATTCATTTAAGCCTTACATATCAAATGCTACGTACTTAGTACAAAAAAAAAACAATTATTGCTGTAGCTTTAAACTCTCATCTCTCCATTTGTGTGCCTATTGGCAGAGACCTTCCCCAGCCGTCTCCATTCTCTCTCACATGCAGCCGTCCAGGGCCCCAAGTCTGCTAACACAATCGATTCATAAGCGAACTGTCACTTTCACACAGATATCCCATACAAAACTGACAGTTACTATGCCGTTGCTGTTCGATTATGAATCGATTGTGTTAGCAGACTTGGGGCCCTTGTCCAGGTTCTGCGAGCTACTCCATCCTTTTCCCATCTCTTGGGTACCATCAGGTCTTGCTCCATTTGTCTTGACCCCTCATGATTTGCACTTTCAATGTTTTATTTCAAAGGTTACATCCATTACCCTAGTTCTGTTTCTCAAGTCTTCATTTGTCATTCTTCCTGTTTTACTCTGTTGATAATAATGATCAAATAATATGCAAGTGTAAATAATGTAACTGCACATCTAAGATTATACTGAACCTATTACGTAATATTGCAAATATGCCCAGACTCCTCTCCTACCCTGAGACTTATATTATTGCCGATCACTGTATATATTGTCCTGCGGTCCCCTCCAACTCATCATTAATGATTTCCATCTGCACCAACTGAGTGTCATCTAACTCATCAACATTCTGGTCTAGTTCCAATTGAGAATGTCTATTCTGTATATGTATCTTTAGATTGCTCTGTTGCGCGAACGCCTTGTTGCATACCGCACAAACATAATTCTTCTCCTTCGTATGGAGAATGGAATGAGAGTTCAGGTTACTTCTTTTGGAGAACTTCTTCCCGCAAACTGTGCACACGAACTTCTTTTCACCGTTGTGCTTCACCATGTGCAGTTTGACGTCGTACGGTCCGAAGAACTTGTCTCCGCAGACCTCGCATTCTACGTTCTTCTCCCGTAAATGAACTCTCCTCATGTGCCGAGACATTATAGACTCCTGGGGGTACACTTTAGGGCAGTGAGGACACTTGATTTTTAGCTCCTCAACCCCATGAACATTGGCCAAATGAAGTTTCTTTAGATACGGACTTTTGAATGTCTCCGGACAGTGTGGACAGGTGGACAGATTCACCAAATGAACGTTCTTCTCGTGAAGAATTTTACGTGATAAAGTCGCCAGACTAATCCCGCAATATTCACAAGTATACCCCCCCTCCCGGTGGTAGTATCTGTAGTGCATTTTCAAATGGTTCTCCCCTTGGAAGCTCGTGCCACAGACGTCACAGATGTAATGGTGTGACAGATGATGTTTATTCGCGTGTCTCAGTAAGTATTCAAAGAAGACGAATTTCATGTCACACGTTGGGCATGTTGGTTGGTCTTTATCTAGCCTGAATGGCAGGAGACAGTTTGGTACGCTGACATCGTACTCAGCGTCATGTGCTATGATCAAATGGTGGATCAACTCCTCTAAATTGTTGACGGCTTTAGTGCAGAGCTTGCACGCGAGTCCTGCAACATCTATTTTGACTGCAGCGTCCCTATTCCTGTTATTTTTCGTTCTATCATACACGATTAGCTCCAGGTTCGCGAGTTGGTGCGCATTGATCGTGTGCTCGCGGAGTGCGCTCGGATCTTTCATAGTTTCCGCGCAAAAGAAGCATTTGTATTTGCCCTTGTGCCACATGAAGGGCGTCGCGTTGCTATATTGCAGCACGTACTCAACGTTACGCCTTTTTATTGATAGCTTACGTGCGACTTCCATTTTCTTAAATTTGTCCTCCACTGTATTGAATTTGGCACCTGCAAAGAAATGTTCGGCTTTTACTGACGGTCTGTTTGTATTCTTATTCAGCGTTTCACTCGTCGCCAACTTTTGAGCGCATTATGCATTAATAAGTCCAAGAATTACTTGGAAATTCGATGTGAATGTGAACGCTCGTCTAGTTCATTAACTTTATACTTTGGTACCTACGGATTGAGCAGTAACAGGTTTTATTTATTGTAATATTGATACTATAATATTCGACATAGACTTACTATAATAATGTTAAGGGGGAAGCTCAGGGTCAGGGCGCGAAATTCAAAATGTCAATGGTTTTTATTTTTTTACGAAAAATTTGGACATCTTTACGATGTAATGTAGTATTTTGCGATATTAGCATTCTACATTGGATGTCTCGATGTATTAAGTTTGCTTAAAAAGTACCTAATCCGATACAATACCATAAGGTTTGTAAAAACAGCTACTTTTACTAACTTTATGGTGTTGTATCGCTTAAGGTATTTTTAAAAATATAAAAACCGTTGAAATTTTGAATTTTGCGCCCTGAACCTGAGCTTCCACCTTAACTAATGGTAGGATTCCAGTTGTAAAAATGAAAAAAGTAAAATACCATCAATGATTATATTTAATCAATCTTATGCCATGGACTTGTTGGGATGTTCAGACAACACACGGCGTGCGCTACAAGTGAAGCCTAAAAAAACTCTGGTCTAGCATGTTAACACACGCACTCAGCCGCACATAAAAAAAACTTTTTCCAGAACATCTTAGTCTATTTACAACCACCATTACCATATACAACCATATACATATATGACCATTTACAAGACAAAAATATTTGTTTGTGGTAACATTTACCACTAGAGATTCATTGAAAAAGTGGCTTCACTATGCCAGTGGAAACGATACGTCTGAACTTCCAAACAAGTCTGTGTTTTATACATAATTATGACAAAAACTTATATAAATGATCACAAAGTCAATTATGGATACATAAGTAATTTTTTTAACTCAACCTCAACTAAGAAAATCCGGTACGAATCTCATCGGATTATATTATTTACGGTAAATATTCAATAAAAAATATATAACCCCTAATTTATAGTCGTTTTATTACTTTACCAAATGTCGTATAGTACTGCGCAAAGCAAAACTCTTGTACGCAGTATAAAACATTTTTGTTCGGATTTTATCGCGTTTATTTTACGTTTAATCTATTTCAAAGGTACTTAGGTAATTGAAATTAATTATAGTTTAATCTTTCGGCTATTTTCCAATTTCGTATTTGTTTTACTGCACATTGTTTTTTAGTTACGCGACTTATAGGACTACCTAATGGTAAAATAAAAATATAATTGGATTATTCTGTATTGCTCGCCAGATGTACTTACTTGTGATGTATGTAAATAAAAATCTAATGGCGGAATGACATTCCATTTCACCCAAGGTGTGTTTCTAAATAATGGCGGAATTACATTCCAGAAAATCTCTCCGCCAATTCTGTTAAGGTACTTAAGTATTTTTTTTAATATGAAATAGTAAAGTTTATTTCTGATTAAGCATTACGCATGGCAGTTAAGTAGCGGATCCAAACTAGGCGGAAGCCTGTATCTTGGATACCTTAAATGGTTATATATGAAGTAAAAGGTTGTGTACACACAGAGTCCGACTCATCTCCATTTTTCAGATTAAACGTCAACAAGATTAAATCTAATACAAAGCATGTGCCAAACACGTAACATAAAGAGTTAAACATCTATTGATTTCTTATATCTACGCGAATACTACACATTGAAATAAAACTAATTATGCCTAAATCAAACGCACCATCGCAAGACCTCAACACACTGTGAGCACTTTCTGCGTAGATCGGACCGCAAGCAACAACTAAATTAGAGGTTACACCAGTTCAAACTAGCACGCTACGACGTCAAACACCTCAGCCCTACCGTGACCATGGTTGCTGTAGCAGCCGAAACGTCGGGAAATCCGCAAAATGAGTTTTATTTCATTGAAGTAATATTGTGAAACGAAAAATGTAATGCGCTAACATATGATCACACATGTCCGCGTTTCTTATGGATATACATATGAGAAATTAAATTACAGCTCCTCAAGAACGCTTTGGCACAAATCGTGCAATTGAACTTCCTCTCACCGTCATGTTTCACCATGTGCCTCCTCAAAGCAACTTTATTGAAAAAGCTCTCGCAACACACAGAGCATCGTATATTCTTCTCTTTCAAATGCGTTCTCCGTATATGGTCCTTCATGAACGAATTCTTCGTGAACATTTTGTCGCAGTAGTTGCATTTGTGCCCAATATTATGGTGGTCAATCAAGTGCTTTAGCTTTTGGTACGGTGATTTGAACAGTTCGGGACATTTCGGACACTTGAAGTCTTTGACATCGTGAGTTTTCGCCCTGTGACGGGCGAGACACGACTGGTTCTTGTGTTTCATGCCACAGATGTCACACTCACAGGACCCAGTGTGGGCGTACTTTAAATGGACTTTTAAGTTTGCGACATTGCGAAAACTACGACCGCAAAAGTCGCAGATTCTGTTGTTATTGGTGTGTTCAGTGTTTATGTGGCGCAGTAGCATTGCGAAGTAATGAAACGCGCGGTTGGGACAAAACGGACACGGTATGTTATCTTTGATAATGTTAAAGGGTATTAAGCAGCCCTGGATCGACTTGTCATATTTCGCTTTATGTTCCGAAATCAAATGATCGATAAGTGTATCCAAATTGTCCATGGGTAGAGCGCATAGCTTGCACGCTAAGGCAGTAACATCGATTTTGACGGAGACTCTAGAGCCCCTACACTTCTTCATGGACTTAGATTTAAGATCGCACGCTGGATGTTCCAAATTCGTATGTTGTCTCACTTCGTCAAACTCGGTAAACCTTTTCAGGCAATAGAAACATGAATATTTGGATAGAAATTTAAAAGGTGTCGCGTTGGACATATTGAGCACGCATTGTATGTTCAGCCGTATTTGTTTTAAATTTCGATAGTTCTGCGTCTGATCTTCGATGTCCGTGAAGCCGGTATCTCCTTGCGCGTTAATTTTTATTTTACATTTATTCATATGCTGTTTAAAGCCTACAGCAGAGATAAACTCTTTGGTACAGCTATTGCATTTCATGGTGCCGTCTGTGTCAGGATGTTCGACTTCAATATGCTTTTCTAAAAGCGACATTGAAGCAAATTTGAGTTTACAAATATTGCAACACTTGAAATGAGTTTTATTCCGATGTTTACGTAGAGACAGTAGGGTGTCAAAGTTTTGGTGGCACAAATCACAAGGGTAGCCCCCCTGCTTATGAACATTACCGATGTGTCTCACCAAGTCCCTTTTTTTATTATAAGTGATGCCACACTCGTTGCATATGAAGCAATTCTGTGGGTGCAGTTTATTCACGTGCTTAATCAAATTACCTAAATAAGAGAACTGCTCCTCGCAGTACAGACAACGGATATCAACTAGGCGATACTCCTGGAACGGTGTAACGATGGTCTTATCGTACTCTAAGTCATGTTTAACGATTAAATGATCGATTATCTCCGCAAATCGAGTGAAAGGCTCGTTACATAATTCGCAAGTAACATCGGAAACATCGATTTTAATCTCGATCTGGTTGCCTTTGATTTGTTTTAGAGCATAATTTTGAGTAGCACAGTCGCGGCCATGAGTATTGGTGTGTTTTTTAAATTCTAAATAGTCTGTGTAACTTTTGCCGCAATAGAAGCATATATATTTGCCGCGCCATTTGAATGGCATAATTGTGGTGTTGTCGAATATAATTTTGAAGTTTTGTCGCCTACGCTTGGATGTTCCGCAGTCATAAGCGCGCGGGAGAAATTCATCTGAAAAGAAACGCACCTTGCTGTAATGCACCACTTATTTGTCACTATAAACGTTTGTTAATATTTACACAGATAGACAATCGGCGTTACGCTGCCGTATATAATATGGCGGATCGACATTTTAGACTACGTGAAACGAAATGTCATACCGCCATTTGTTTTTAATTAAAAATCATTAAATAAATAACTTGATAGAATGGAGCTATGTGTCACAGGGGGTTTAGTTATCCCTACTGTAAAATTATAGTGTAATATAATTTGTATAATTAATGATATATGCATAAGTGTCCTACATGTAAGTCATTTTTGTTATTGTGTAATGAAACGCAACCCATATGACATTAACATTGGCTATATTTACCGCCATTTTTACTTTTTATATAATCTATTCGTTCGTTCAAACTTCTCTCCGAATTTTAATTAATACATGATAAGACAAATCGTCTGACATCCACAATTTTATACGTGCCCGTGTTTCTTATGGATATTTATGTGTGACCGCAAATTGCTTCTCCTCAGGAACGTTTTGGGACAAATCGTACACTCGAACTTTCTTTCACCGTCGTGTTTGACCATGTGCCTTCGCAGCAAATATTTGTCGAAGAACTTCTCATTGCACACAGAGCAGGGTACGTTTTTCTCTTTCAGATGTGTTCGTCGGACATGCTCCCTCATATTCGAATTCTTGGTGAACATTTTGTCGCAGTCACTACACTTGTGCCCGATATTGTGGACTTCAATCAAATGTCTCTGCTTGTGGTACGCTGCTTTGAACAGCTCGGGGCATTTTGGACATTTGTAGATTTTAACATCGTGAGTTTTGGATTTATGGTTAGCGAGAGACCACTGGTTTTTGTATTTTATGCCGCAGACGTCACATTCGCTGGATCCAGTGTGGGCGTACCTTAGATGGACTTTTAAGTTGATGACATTGCGAAAGCTACGGCCGCAGAAGTCGCAGATTCTGTTGTTATTGGTGTGCTCAGTGTTCATGTGACGTAGTAAGATTCCGAAGTACCGGAACACGCGGTCGGGACATAACGGACACGGTATGTTGTCTTTAATAATTTGAAAGGGTTCTAAACAACCTTGGATTGATTTGTCGTATATCGCTTTGTGCTCCGAAATTAGATGTTCGATTAGCACATCCAAATTTTCCATAGGTAGTGTGCAGAGCTTGCAAGCTAAAGCAGTAATGTCGATCTTAACGAAGGCACTAGTGCCTTTGCACTTCTTCATGCATTTAGATTTAAGATCGCACACTGGATGCTCCAAATTCGTGTGCTGTTTCACTTCATCGAATTCGGTAAACTTTTTCGAGCAATAGAAACATGAATATTTAGAGAAGAATTTGAAGGGAGTCGCGGTGGACATGTTCAGGACACATTGTATGTTCAGTCTGATTTGTTTCAAATTCCTATTCTTTTGAGGCTCGGCTTCGATGTCTGTAAAGCCGGAGTTGGGGGTTGCTTGAGATATACTCTTTACTTTACATTTACTGATGTGCTGTCTTAAGCCTATAGAAGAATGAAACTCTTTCGAGCAGTAGTTGCACTTTATATTGCTGTCTCTGTTAGGGTGTTCGGTTGCTATGTGCTTCTGAAGAAGCGTTAGTGATGCAAACTTGAGATTACAATTATTGCAACGTCTAAAATGAGCGTTATTGCGATGTGTGCGCAGGCACAGCAGCGAGTCAAAGTATTGGGGACACAGATCGCAGGGATATCCTCCCTGCTTGTGATAATTACGGATATGACATGCCAGATCCCTCTTTTTATTGAAAGTGACCCCACAATCGTCACAAATAAAGCAATTCTGCGGGTGTACATTGTTCACATGTTTGACTAAGTGGCCGAAGTAAGAGAACTGCTCCTCGCAGTACAGACATCGGAAATCCGCTAAACGATACTCCTGGAATGGTGTTTCAATGTTCTTATCGTACTCTAACCCGTGTTTACCGTTCAAATGATCGATTATATCCTTGAGACGATGAAAAGGTTCGTTGCAAATATCACACGTGATATCAGAAACATCAAGTTTGATCTCGACGTAGTTGCCTTTGATCTTTTTAAGGGAATAGTCTTTGGTGCAGCAGTGGCCGTGAGATTTAGTATGTTTTTTAAATTCCGGATAGTCAGTGTCTATTTTGCCGCAATAGAAGCATATATAATTGCCGCGCCATTTGAATGGCATAACAGTGGTGTTGTTGAATAGGATTTTCAAGTTTTGCCGCCTACGCTCGGTTGTACAGCCGTCAAACGCGCGCGGGAGGTACACATCTGAAAAGAAACGCATCTCGCTGTAGTTGTACCTCATTTTTGATAAAAGTTTAGTTACATTTATGATATGTATTGGGCCTTCCAATAATTACACGCGTTTTAGAAATATATGTTTATTGATTAACTTTTTATAATGCCATTTCTTATTCTATAGATCGTGACGTACCAACCAACTTAAAATCAGAGACAGCTAGATGTCACATGTCAAATTGACATCTGCGATCGCGTTCACAATAGTAGAACATCAACAACAATTTTCCAGGACACGCCATTTTCATATCTTCATGTCACATCCATTATTTAATTTATAGTGTATTTATTGAATGTGTTATTGCTATTGATTACTTGACATATATAAGCAAACTTAATACATCGAAACATCCAATGTAGAATGCTAATATCGCAAAACACTAAATTACATCGTAAATATGTCCAAATTTTTCGTAAAAAAATAAAAACCATTGACATTTTGAATTTCGCGCCCTGGCCCTGAGCTTCCCCCTTAAGGCGACGGCGATTCGGAATGTTTCATTGGAACTATATTATTTTCAGACATGTTGATTTAATACGGCTGTTGACCAAAATTAAGAATTAGTGGGGACATACTTTGAAATAATATTACTCAATGTGCTTAATTTAAATATATATTTAGTTTAAAAAAAAACAATGCATATGCACATATCAATTCACCCAATGGGTGACTTAAGTATGGCGGACTGACATTATAGCGCCACACAATGAGTCAAATTGAATGTCATACCGTCATGGCTGCTCGCGTTTATAATCGAAATAGATAAATTAGTTGAGCGTAACATATTGTACCTACACAAAATAAGGTAGTAGAAAAACATATACTGACTTCTTATATTTACGCGAATACTACACATTGAAATAAAACTAATTTTACGGATTCTATCGCGTGTATTTTATGATTATACGTTCCCGACGTTTCGGCTGCTTTACAGCAAACATGGTCACGGGAGGACTGAGGTGTTTGACGTCCTAGTGTCATAGTTTGTACTGGAGCACCCTTATATTTAGTTGCTGCTTGCGGTCCGATCTACGCAGAACGTGCTCATAGTGTAATGAGCGCGATAAAATCCGTAAAATTAGTATTATTTCAACGAGAAAAACATATGTTAGTACTTAATATACATATACTAGCTGTTGCCCGCGACTTCGTCCGCGTGGTATTTAACAAAGACAACCGTTGACAACAGCCTGCTCACCCATTCTGAGCCCGCGGCATTGCAGGTTGTTGCTATCAAATTTAATCAGGCGCTGCGCTGCAACATTGGTTTTAATTTTTTTTCGTGAGATCCTATTTTTTTTTCTAAAATAAAAGTAGCCTAAGTTACTCCTTGTTACATCAGCTATCTGCCAGTGAAAGTCCCGTCAAAATCGGTCCAGCCATTTCAGAGATTAGCCGGAACAAACAGACAGACAGACAGACAGACAGACGGACAGACAGACAGACGGACAGACAGACAGACAGACAAAAATTGTAAAAAATGTTGTTTCGGTATAGGTAACGTGTATACATCCAAATGCACTTAGTAAAAAGCGGTTATTTTAATATTACAAACAGACACTCCAATTTTATTTATATGTATAGATGTATAGATACGTAAATGTTCATGTGAATCTAGACTTTATTGTTATGTGTATAAGTGATGTCATATCCGCTATTACTTACCATTGTAGTCAGAATACCGATGGTGCGTTTTAAAAAAAATATGTAGTTCCCACCAAAATGACAGTTTGATTTTTATGAGCATTTTTTTGTTTTTAAATTTGACATATCAACAATTCTTACTACACATAATGATTAAAATGGATTTTTTGGCGGCAAGTTGAACTGTAAAGTTGTCGATATTTTCCACATAATGTGTTTCATTGATAAATAAGGTGTAATATTAGTGGAATATTAACCATTGTGCATTCATAAACGTGCGAGTGCAGGAAATTGAAATAAAATAGTATAACTTGCCTTTTCAAGTTCTCCCAAGATGTCCGGTATTTTTTTTGTAAAGTATCCAGAGCATTACTGATAAACATTACTATTATCGTCAGGGGCACATATAATTCAATAACAATTATCAAGAACAACTCGACACTGGCAAAATTGGCAATATTTTGTAGCTTATTTCCCACCTAAAAATAAAGAAGAAAAAGAATTATTAAAAATGCGCTAAAGACGCGCAGGTTAAAAGGTTAGTATACTCTTTCTGAATCATATTCTGTAGTACAGTATATACATCGGTGCGCAGCAGGTGCGTTCAATTTTAATGTCTACGGTGTTGTAATAAACTAAGTTTCCCCACGTCGCCGTCGTGCGCAAGTAACAATTTGCACGATACCTGTACTCGCTTCCCTGAATTACGGTGAAGATAAAATTACCACTATGTGTACCATTCGTTCTACATGATATTGAAGTTGCATTTACGAGATAGTACACGAGAAATTGAATGTTGAATAATTGTTAATGTATTTTGGCTACTGTCGTGCGGCCGTTAGTTGTGTCAGCTATATGGAACCTTAGACCTAAGTTTTGCTAGCTACGTCTCCAAACATTTAAGTAGATTTTCAGTATCAACCGTTATTATTTATTTGTATAGAATAGATAAAGAAAGAAAACGTGTTGAAGTTATGTCATACAATAATTATATTGTACTACCAATCATTATAAGTAGGAACTGAATTCATAATAAACTTTAATGGCAAGCTGGTTCGTGATCCAACCGCTAGATGTCACTATAACAACTGTCATCAAGAATGACATTTAATTTTAGAAACCTTCGACTCCCTTCGCGAGAAAACACCATTTCAAGCTTTCACGTTCGTGAAAAAGGTTCAAAATTGATTACCAGGTGTCGCAGACAGGTGTAAAAATAAAATGGACGATGCCTTACAAGGGAACGCCACACGAAAGTCGATGTTGTAAAATACCAATTTACTTTAACAATATAGCCATTTACTTGCAGCGTTTCGTTGCCTTTTAAGGCTTACTATATTTAGGCTTGGGCCTCGTATAATGCTTAGTGTGGCCACAGGGTATGCTTTCGGTGGGATAGTCTAATGTAATTTAGTTAGACGCGAGTTAAGACGCTAGCAACAACTAAATATGAGGGTACCCCGGTACAAACTATGACACTAGGACGTCAACCACCTCAGTCTTTCCGTGGCCATGATTATTGTAAAGCAGCCGAAACGTCGGGAACGTAAAAACATAAAATAAACGCGATAAAATCCGAAAAATTAGTTTTATTTCAATGTGTAGTATTCGCGTAAATATAAGAAATCAATATTTGTCTGTTTTTTGATCAAGCATCACGCAAAACGACTTATTTCGATGAAGTTTACTCAATTTAGTAGTTAGATTTAGAAAATAGGTATATATAATTTGCACGCAATGTGGTTTGGGCGTGAGTATTACCAAAAGGCGAATCTCATTTTCAACCAAGATTATCACTTGCTAAACGGTGAAGGAAAACATCGTGAGGAAACCTGCATGTCTGAGAGATCCCCTCGAAAGATGTGTGAAGTCTGCCAACCCGCACTGGGCCAGCGTGGTGGACTATGGCCTAATCCCCCCTCGCGTTGAGGGGAGGCCCGTGCCCAGCAGTGGGACATAAAAAAGGGCTGGAATTATTATATTACCAAAAGGTAGTAACTGAAATATCCCAACTTTTTATCAAAACGATTGGTTTCACTAATACCTACTTGCTCGAAGGCAATATAAATATGGCGTACTGAGATCGTGCTGTTCATTATTCGTTGTCTATTACTCGTATAATGCGCTCACATCTTAGCGTGGCCCTGTTTAGCAAGCAAATGTATTGATAACATCGTTTTATGCGCCGACGACATCTTCCAGTGCGCAAGAGCATGATAGAATGAGATAAGAATTGATTTTTAATGACGCCCGCGCTGATTAAGATAATGGCGTTGCATAAAGTAATGTTTTAATGTTGCTGTTGAGTGGTTGGATGTTTATGGTTATAGGAGGGTGCGTTTATGGTTCTATCCAGATTTTATATGACACAATTTTACGTGACAACCGTAGGTAATATACGCTTTGGATAGGGTTTATTAAAAGATGGTACTACATGCCCTTAATGTAATAATTTCCTAAGTGTCGATAAGTGATCAGCGTATGTAAATAATATGAATATAAGCGTTACATTATAAGTTAATATTACTTTATTATTAATAAACTAGCAAACCCGGCGAACTCCGTTTCGCCACCAGATGAATGAATTTTCTTTTGCTATAAACCTCACGGAGCCCGAGACCTTTCCAACGAATGCAAAACCGTGGAAATCGGTTCGTGCGTTCTGGAGTTATAGCGTCAGGAAGGAAAACCCGACTTATTTTTATATAGTAGATATTGTACGATAAAATTACACGTGTCCATATTTTTTATGCATATCCATATGAGAACTCAAGTTACTTCTCCTCAAGAACGCTTTAGAACAAATCGTACAATTGAACTTTCTTTCTCCATCGTGTTTCACCATGTGCATTCTGAGCAAATAATTATCGAAGAACTTCTCATTGCACACAGAGCAAGGTACGTTTTTCTCTTTCAAATGCGTCCTACGAACATGATCCTTCATAAAAGAATTCCTCGTGAACATCTTATCGCAGTAATTACACTTGTGCCCAATATTGTGGACTTCAATCAAATGTTTCTGCTTGTGGTACGGCGACTTGAAGAGTTCGGGACATTTTGGACACTTGAAGTCTTTGGCATCGTGGGTTTTCGCTTTGTGGCGAGCGAGACACCACTGGTTCTTGTGTTTCATGCCACAAACATCACATTCGCAGGACCCTGTATGCGCATACGTTAAATGGACTTTTAAATTTGCGACGTTGCGAAAGCTACGGCCGCAGAAGTCGCAGATTCTGTTGTTATTGGTGTGCTCAGTGTTCATGTGACGTAGTAAGATACCGAAGTACCTAAACACGCGGTCGGGACATAGCGGACACGGTATGTTGTCTTTAATAATTCTGAACGGCTCCAAGCATCCCTGGATTGTTTTGTCGTATTTGGCTTTGTGTTCCGATATTAGGTGATCAATTAATATATCCAAATTTTCAATAGGCAGAACACAGAGTTTGCATGCTAAGGCAGCGACATCAATTTTCACGGAGACTCGAGTGCCTTTGCATTTCTTCATGCATTTAGATTTAAGATCGCACACTGGATGCTCCAAATTCGTGTGCTGTTTCACTTCATCGAATTCGGTAAACTTTTTCGAGCAATAGAAACATGAATATTTAGAGAAGAATTTGAAGGGAGTCGCGGTGGACATGTTCAGCACACATTGTATGTTCAGTCTGATTTGTTTCAAATTCCTATTCTTTTGAGGCTCGGCTTCGATGTCTGTAAAGCCGGAGTTGGGGGTTGCTTGAGATATACTCTTTACTTTACATTTACTGATGTGCTGTCTTAAGCCTATAGAAGAATGGAACTCTTTCGAGCAGTAGTTGCACTTTATATTGCTGTCTCTGTTAGGGTGTTCGGTTTCTATGTGCTTTTGAAGAAGCGTTAGTGATGCAAACTTGAGATTACAATTATTGCAACGTCTAAAATGAGCTTTATTGCGATGTGTGCGCAGGCACAGCAGCGAGTCAAAGTGTTGGAGACACAGATCGCACGGATATCCTCCCTGCTTGTGATAGTTCCGGATGTGACATGCCAGATCCCTCTTTTTATTGAAAGTGACCCCACAATCGTCGCAAATAAAGCAATTCTGCGGGTGCGCATTGTTCACATGTTTGACCAAATGGCCGAAGTAAGAGAACTGCTCCTCGCAGTACAGACATCGGAAATCCGCTAAACGATACTCCTGGAATGGTGTTTCGATGTTCTTATCGTACTCCAACCCGTGTTTACCGTTCAAATGATCGACAATCTCCTCGAATCGATTGAAAGGTTCATTGCACACATCGCAAGTGAGATCGGAAACGTCAAGTTTTATCTCGATGTGGTTACCCTTTATTTTTTTAAGGGCATAGTCTTTGGTCGAGCAGTGGCCGTGAGATTTAGTATGTTTTTTAAATTCCGGATAATCAGTGTATATTTTGCCGCAATAGAAGCATATATAATTGCCGCGCCATTTGAATGGCATAACTGTGGTGTTGTTGAATAGGATTTTCATGTTTTGCCGCCTACGCTCGGTTGTACAGCCGTCAAATGCGCGCGGGAGGTACACATCTGAAAAGAAACGCATCTCGCTGTAGTTGTACCTCTTATTGTTTCATAAATGTATGACTCTCATCACAGTTTTGGAATCATTGGAATCTACGGAACTACGTATGTTGAGATACAAATAAGCTTACGAATACTTTAGTAAGAAAGGTTAGGATATAGTTCAGCCGAATTTGTTGCGCCAACAGTAATTGGATGTTTTCCAACTTCTAACTACCCGTAGCGACATTATAGAAGTCAACGTGACAATCGGACCCATATCTAACATTACATTTTAATTTGAGCGTCATTTCTATAGTGTGACGCCATATGCCCCCTCAAATTCCTCTTCCAAAGAAACTTCTTGCCACAAATGTCACAATGGAAGTTCCTTTCGCCGATGTGTTTCACCATGTGCATCTTCAAGCGCTGAGCGTCAAAGAACCTGTCGAAGCACACGGAACATTCCACATTCCTCTCCTTCAAATGTAACCGTCTTATATGATTATCCACGTAAGAGTTTTTGACGAAGAGTTTGCCGCAGTAATTGCATTTGTGCCCTGTACCGTGTGACGTCAGCATATGCCGTTGCATTAGGTAATGCGACGTAAATTTCTCAGCACACGCCGCGCATTTAACAAACTTTTTGCCGTGCACCTTACCTAAGTGAATCTTTAATGCTGCGTTTGTACGGAAAAGTCGATCACAGTTCTTGCATTTGTATCGTCCGACCTGACTATGGCGCTGGGAAACGTGCGCACGTAAGTTAGGATCGGTCCTAAAGGATTTCCCGCAGTAGACGCATATGTTCTTGTTGTCCGTGTGTGTGACACTAATGTGTTTGAGTAGTAAACCAAAATATCTGTATACTTCACCGCAATACGGACACGGAAAGTTGTCGTTCACTAATTTGAAGGGCTGCAAATCGCTCGTTACGGATCTATTGAATTTGGTCTTGTGCTCAGAATCAATATGCTCCACCAAATCGTCCAAATCTCGCAAGCTCTCAAAGCACAGTTTGCAAGATAGAGATGACGTGTCAATTTTAATTTGGACTCCGTCGTATCGGTTACGTAGCTTCATCGATTTGAATGTTACATCGCATAGAGGATGTTCCACTGTTGTGTGTTCTTTTAAATCGTCGCACTTTATAAAATCTTTAGTGCAGTAAAAACATCTGAATTTGCTCATAAAAAACTTGAAAGGCATCGCGGTGGACATATTGACAATAGACGCTATATTATTTCGCAATTCTTTGACGGAATGCCTTTTATCTTCGTCGTCGGCCAAAACTACTTTTTCATTGGAGTCGCATTTCGCTGCGTGGCGCAGAAGAGCCTGTTTAGTTGAGAAATTCTCATCGCAGAATCCACATTGAGTTTGGTCTGAGGTATGCTCATTCCTCATATGTCTCAGGCGTTTGCTTAACGTAGGGAAACTCTGAAAACATATGTTACAGGACGAGAAATGATCGTTGATCCTATGTCTCTGCAAATCTGCGTTTGATGTAAAATTCTGTTGGCATTTCGAGCAAGGAAACTCTTTCTTATGATGAGACCTGACATGCGCATCTAAGTCCCTCTTTTTATTGAATCTTTGTTCACATTCGTCGCAAAAGAAACAACTATTTGGATGGTTAGTATTCGTATGTGATACCAGTTTAGTGAAATAATCAAAACTATCGTTGCAGTGCAAGCATTTTAAGCCCACAAGTTTATATGGAGATATCATTATATCTACATCCTTACTAAACGGTAAATTATGCTCGACTATCAAATGATTTACAATATCATCAAAGGAATCGAATGATACCGAGCAAATTTTGCAACCAACCACCGATACATCGATTTTGATCTCGCTATCAGGAGCCTTGACCAGTTTTATTGCCCTATCTGTGTCCGAACATTGTCCATGACTTTTGGTGTGTTTTATAAGGGCATCGTGGGAGTGCAAGTCGTCACCGCAATAGAAACACATGTATTTGCTCCTCCATTTGAAGGGGATAAGGGTGGTATTGTTGAATAATATTCGAAGGTTCTGCCTCCTCAAGTGATTCGCACTGTACTTTTTCGGCTCTGATTTGGGATCTGAAAAGAAATGTTCCCTTTTGTTATCAGAGTCTGTAAGACCAGCGTGACGAGGAGTATTCTGCGGTTCATTTGTTAGTACAACGTCCGAACGGAATATGTTAAGTGTAGACTGAACGAATGGGGTGCAAGCGAACCTTTTAAAAGCTAAGAATGGATTTTTGAAAATAAAGGAATACTTTGGGCACTCGATTTTAATAAAATTATAGCTTAATTAGCACACGCCATTACATGTATCGATAAGAATTACATATTTATTACAAATTGCAGACTTATAACGTCGTCCAAAAACTTTGGTTACCATTTTTAAACTTATAATAATAAAACATGATTACATAATAGACTGGCATACATTAGAAAAAATCATAAATACGACATTTAACTTAACGTATTGTTGTATCATCAATTTTTCAATTCTCGGTTGAGGTTGTCAAAGTTTAACCAAGTTATACGTTTCATATTTGCATATTCATATGTTTGCTATGCCTCGCCATGTGAGTCCGAAGACTTTTCCTCCAGAAGAATCGTTCACCGCACACATCACAATGAAAATTCTTCTCCCCACTATGCTTGACCATGTGGCGTCTTAACAGAATGTTATTAAAGAACTTCATATTACATATCGAACATTCTACATTTTTCTCTTTCAAATGGGTCCGTCTTACGTGATCTCTCATGAAGGAATTCCTTGTGAAAAGCTTCCCACAGTATGAACATTTGTGACCTGAATCGTGAGCTTCGATCAAATGTTTCTGTCTCAAGTACTGGGTAGGAAAACTCTCTGGGCATTTCGGACATTTAGCGGCTCTGACCCCATGTGCTCTGGCCATATGCATGTACAGTCTTGACGGTATATTACATTCTGCCCCACAAATATTGCATTTGAAACGCCCGTCTCTGTGGTGTCTCCAAATATGTACGCGTAAATTCTGATCCCTACGAAACGTTTGACCGCAGTAAACGCATATTATATTATTATTTGTATGTTTGGTGTTCACGTGTTTGAGGAGAGTGCCGAAGAATCTGAAAACCTCTCCCGGACAATTGGGACAGCTCATATGGTCTTTTACGAGACGATAAGGCTGTAGACATGTGGTTATACTTTTATCGTAATTAGCTTCGTGTTTTGAAATCAAATGATCGAGAAGATTGTCTAAATCGGTCATCGATTCGAAGCATATTTTACAAGCTAGAGTCGATATATCAATTTTGACACAAGCCACAGACTCCCGACATTTTCTAATGCACTTTTGCTTGACATCGCAAGTCGGGTGCTCCAAAATCGTATGCTCCCTCATCGAATCCGAGTCCGGAAAATCTTTTGAGCAGTAAAAACAATTGAATTTGTTTTTATAAAAGTTAAAAGGTATCGCTGTAGACATATTGATCACTATAACTATGTTTTCTCTGATCTGTTTAACACTAGGGCGTTTTTTTTCCTCATAATACTGATCCAAGTCCATAGCGACGTATTCCTCTTTTTTAATGGCGATTTCAAAGAGATCTTCACCTTTGCATTTTCGTGCGTGCATTCTAAGACCTTGTTTAGTGTGAAACTCTTTGGAACAGTTGTCGCATTGCAGAGAACCGTCATCGGGGTGTTCTAGATCGATATGTTTCTGTTTTAATGCAGCCGAAGGTAGTTTTAACTGGCATATACTGCATCTAGTCAAGTGCCTATTGTTACGGTGTTTCCTTAAGATATTTAGGGAGCTAAAAGTCTGAGGGCACATTTCACATTGATACCCCCCTTCCCGGTGATAATTTTTCATATGAGAGAACAAATCTCTCTTCTTATTAAACTTCTGGTTACACTTGTCGCAGATGAGGCAATTTTTCGGATGATTGTTATTGACGTGTGAGACCAAGTAACCGAAGTATGAAAACGTCTCTTGACACACTAAACAACTGAGATCAACTAATTTGTACTCCTCAATGGCCATTTCTATGTCCTTATCGTACTGTAGCTTGTGTTTGACAAACAAATGGTTAACAGTCTCATCGAAAGACGGCAAAGCCTCCGAGCATACCTCACAAGTGATATCTGACACGTCAATTTTAATCTCCATATTCTGACCACCTTTTAAGACCTTAAGCGAATGATCTTTTGTGGAACAATTGCCGTGGGACTTAGTATGCTTCCTTAACTCTGCGTATTCACTGATATCTTTGCTACAAAAGAAGCATAGATACTTCCCCCGCCATTTAAACGGTATAATAGAAGTGTTGTTGAACAATATTTGCAGGTTTCTACGCCTGCGCATCGAGGAGGACTCGCACCCCTTGTATATCCGAGGTTTTAGACCTGCAAAGAAAATTTTAACTTTAAATGTACCCATTATTGTCAACTAAAATAAATAACTACAATTTCTACGACAAACAAATGCAAGGTTATAGGGTACATTTAGAGTTGTATAAATTGCTACTGGGTACAGACTGCAGATGAAGTTTTTAATGTCAATATTACATCCAATCGCAGTAAGTATCAGATATGAGTATGTAAATAAAAATAAGATAATACGACTAAGCAGAGAGCAAACAAATTTATTGGAAATCTATCAAACAAAAGTTTATAACAACATCACAGTTGCGTCTAGGTCTAGCTAGACCGGTCTTAGATTGATAAAGAACTCGACCATTAGGCGCTTTGGGTGCTTTCGTTTTGCTGTCAACGGTAACAAGACTAATTCAATTTGAAGATTTTCCATCAGCCATCTGCTATCATCCTCGCTCTATATTCTTCACTTCAACATCTGCGAGTCATTTTCTAATCGTGACGATCGATCGTCAACTTGACTTCGCGGTCTCAAGGTGTAACAGCTCTACAACGTTTGAGGTGCCTTTACATCTCGGCAAGTCTTCTTCCTACTAACTTTCTAAGCTTGTATCTTCCGTGTTTTGCACATGCTTATACACACTTTCTAGTGAATCTTTAATCATCATTGTATTCTCCTTTTAAGTAATCTGCACCTCGGAATGATGACCTTTCATATGCATTTTTAAGCTGCGATTCTGTGCAAACGCGGCACTGCACACCGAACATACATATTGTTTGTCCTTGTCGTGTATTTTCATGTGGTCCCTTAAGCTCTGCCTTCTAGGGTACGCCTTCTTGCAGACCTCACATTTATGCACCCTGTCCCCTAAATGCTTGACCATGTGCTTCCTCACATGAGTCTTGGAGAAGAACTTTAGGTCGCACATACTACACGAAATATTCCTTTCCCTTTCATGCACTTCCTTGAAATGTATACGCATCTTGCTCATAATGCGAAACTTTTTATTGCACACGGGACATACGAATTCAGGTATCGATATATTATGCACTGCACTATGATGAGTCTTTCGTAGATTGTAATTTTCAAAGGTTTCGGGGCAATACAGACATTTGTGCATCTTTCTAATATCGTGAGCTTTCAGAATGTGTTTGTTCCTTATGTTTATGGACGTGAAAGTGTCCGAGCAATGGGTGCAACGGAACCCCGAAGTGTGTGCTAAATTGTGAAACCTTAAACGCTCCTGACTAAGAAACGCCTTGCCGCACATCTCGCACATATAACTACCAAAGTGATCATTCATATGTTGATTTAAACTAATAAAGTATTGAAATACTTGGTTACACACAGCACAAAGGAATTCGTCATTCTTTATAACGTACGGCACGACCCCCATGCTATAGTCTTCATTGAAAGTCTTATTGTGGGAAGTCTTCAAGTGATCTGTAAGTGTTTTTAAGCCCTCAAATTTAGAGTCACAACGCCGGCAACTCAATTCTGTGATGTCAATTTTGACTTTTTCATCTCTTCTTAGTATTGCAACGGCAGTTTTGATGTTTGAACTTTTGTGTTCACTTGTCGTGTGGTCTTTTAAAGTAGATATGAATTTAAATGGGAGATGGCAATAGAAACAGAGGTAGTTTTGTCGGTGCCACTTGAACGGTATCGCCGTGGATGATTCTAGAATGGTTAGAGCGTTCATCTTGATTTGTCTGTTGCGTTTTGTGGACGATATAGCGGTCTTAATCGACGCTTCTGTCGATGTGGCACCTAAAAAGTGAAATGGTGCGTCAAAATCTTTGTTTATCATCGATCTTCTACCTCTCATAGACGCATATAATAATGTAGTTCTTGTCACATCATATTAATTTCTTCAAGAATTGACTTTACATATCACGGGTAAGGACTCATTTTGTAGTGTCGTTAATCTTGCAGACTTTAGTAAAAAAATACCTGCCTACTGTGTCTGAGGCGAACGCTAATAGAGCTCAAAATCGCGCGAAAACATGCTCTATTAAAACATCAGCATAGGATATGCGAACGCAAACTATACCTACCGATAATATTAAACATAGCCCACAAACTTATAACACGGCTATGCCCGCGTCTGGGGTTAAAAATTCTGTGACCATTGGCATTATGGCTTTGTATTTATTTATAGTCTTAAAGACTTTCGTAGTTCGCTCTACGACGAAAGCTCTAAAACGAAAGCAGTGTTTACATCGAAAATGGAAACCGCGTTATTTATACATCCGTTACTATTACCAGACATAACGTCAACGATGTTTATTCAGTATTTAGTTATATCAGATTGTTTAGACCTTATGTTCACATTATTGGTTAAGTTTCACAGTTTAACAGTCTTTTATTGGCAACTTTATATTTTATTAACCACAATGGCGGTATGACATTCGATTTCACCCAATGGGCGGGTCTTAAATATGGCGGAGTGACATTTAAAACCTTCCCAGTGGGTGAAATGAAATGTTACTCTGCCATTGCCATTGCTGTTAATAAACATTAATGTTTCAATTGCAATATATTTTACTAATCATGATCATTATAGCAAGAGGTCAGTAAGCTGTGAAGTTTTACATTTATTTTACCCATACAAGCAGACGAAATTTAATCATTTCATACATTGGCAACATTAATGTTTACTGACCACAATGGCGGTATGACATTTCATTTCACCCAATGGGCGGGTCTTAAATATGGCGGAGTGACATTTAAAACCTTCCCAGTGGGTGAAATGAAATGTTACTCTGCCATTGCCATTGCTGTTAATAAACATTAAAGTTTCAATTGAAATCTATTTTACTAATCTTGATCGATTTAATAAGAATGAGGTCAGTTGTATGGAACAGTACACCAAGTGCCAGATTAATCCCAAGCTAAGCGTATACTTTATAGTCTATGCAGTGTCTCCAACCATGCCGTAATTACGGTAGATCTAACGTATTTTTTGTAGGTCTACCACCTACCGTAGACATGTCAAAATCTACCGTAATTTCGTCCGTGTCCATATTTCTATAATGACAACACTTCATTTAGCAAAAAAATACGGCAACATTGCATTGGGATGCGTAACGTAAAAAAAAAAGGTCATTCTGCTGCTTCTGTTCGGAAGAAGCAGCAGAATGACTTTTTTTTTTTACGTTACGCATCCCCACTGCATAGGTATTTTTGCTGCAAACACTGGTCTGCCGTAATTTTCCACCATCTGCCGTATTTTGAGACCAGGCAACACCGTAATTTTGACAAAGAGGGTTGGAGACACTGAGTCTACCTATCCAGACATTTTGTATGAAGAATCGAACAGCGTCTCTAGCGGACGGTATTAAAAAAATCTCTTCTCCATACCTCCACCCAAATTTATAGACAGTTATAATGGTATTATAACGATCTTTGCAGAGGAAAAAGTGCGTTATAATATCTTTATAATCCATAATAACTTTCTATAAATTTGAGAGGTAGACTATAAAGTATACGGTTAGCTTACGAATAATCTCGCACTTGACGTGCTGTATCTCCAAGAGACGGGTGTATTATAAAATGATCAGTAAATAAATACTTTTGTTCATTTTTCAAGTTACAAATACCAATAAACACTTCCTGAAATTTATAGAATAATTTCGCACATTCAAAATGACATTACAATACACCATTTTTAATAAAAATGTATTGCAATGCTATATTAAACTGATAAAAACTACTATACATTTCGGGTAGATACAGGCATAAGAGTTACATTCGTCAGAATATATGGCGCGAAAATAGAAAAAGTTTTAGGGACAAATCTCCAAACAGCATAACACAATAATATGTTCAATGTGGACATTTTGTATAACACACAAAACCCAGATTTATACACAATTAATGTCCCACTAGGTATTGAAGGCTACCGACAAGCCGAGAGTCACTGGTGGGGGTTCCTCTTCCCCCCATTTGTTTAGTATGATACAGATGACACATAAGTCCGGGAAGTAAATTGCCTCGAGATAATTGTTCGTAATAAGGCCCCTGTGGGCTTAGTATCAGTTTTGACGGCATCAAAAACCGATCGAGCGATCGAATACTTGCATACTGACGACTCGATCGGCACAATGGTAGTGAAATTTGCTTCTATATCGTTGATCCTGGATTCGAATCCCGTTAAGGGCAATCTTTGTGTTATGAACACGAATGTTTGTACCAGAGTCATGGATGTTTAGTATCTATATAAGTATTATATACTGAGGTCGCCCTCAGTCCATTGTACGGTATCCATAATACAAGCGTTGCTTAGCGTGGGACCGTATAGTTGGTGTGTTCGTCTGGCGATATTATTATTATACATTTTAGGGCACTGTAGAGGTATGGACACATTCGATCGCTCCATCGGTATTGGAAACATTTCAAATTTAAATGAGGAGATCCGTAGACGAACTGAGTTAACCGACATAGCTCAAAGAATTTCAAAGTTGAAGCGGCAGTGGGCGGCACATAGCTCGCAGAACCGATGGCCGTTGGCGCAGAAAGGTTATAGAATGGCGACCGCGAACCGAAAGACGTAGTTTAGGACGCCCCCCCACATGGTGGATCGATGATATCACACGCGTAGCAGGAAGCCGGGGGATGCCAGTGGCCGAGGACCGTGATTTTACTGGTGGTAGGCTTCGGCCGTGGCTAGTCACCACCCACTGAACAAAGCCATGTCGCCAAGCGGCCTAGCCGTGCTCCGGCATGATGTTCGGTGTTGCCATTCATGGATGGCGGGTCAGATCAGCTGCGCTGCATGTGCCTAGTGAATGTAGCGTCTCGATCTACTGCCGCCTTCCTACCTAGGCAAGTATGCTCCATCGTAGATCTCATCGTCACTTACCATCAGGTGAGATCGAGATCAAATACTTGCCTATAATGTATAAAAAAAAAAAAAAAAATGTGTGGAAATCATTGGGGGAGGCCTATGTCCAGCAGTGGACGTCTTTCAGCTGATAGATAGAACTAATGTAATGCTCGCTTTGTCGTATATTACATTACACGATAATGGTACATAGCGGTTGCCACCTTAATAATAAAACACACATGATAAAGACCAGTCCGTAACAGAGACAATATTGAAAATATTTAATGGATTTAACTTATTCCGCTACATATGAATAATAATGGTGAAGGGCGTCGTCAGACAATGGGCCAGGCAAGATGATAGACGAGAGAGGTGAGAGAATGTAGGTCCGCTCCGAGTAGCAGAATAACTATTAAAACATGGGCAAAAAATCCCAAAAAATAATAATAATAATCAAGATAATTATTTTTCTCATACATTTGATTCTGAGGCGGTGCAGAGTTCGCCGGGACAGTTAGTATACATATAAATTAACAATATTATAAATAGACAATTATATGGATAATATTTCAATATCGTCTGTTGCGAACTGTCCATAAATAATGTAGATCGGAGCACACTTGTTGTGATTTACGTTTTATTATTATTAAAAAAAGTCTACCATAGCCAAATAGGTATGAACTTGACTTTCCCAAGGCGGCAACCCTCTGCTAAAGCCACCGGGCACAAGGTTTAAATAAAACAGTGATAGGTTTCTTCTGGGAACATACATTGGTGTGTTCGTCTAGCGATATTATTAATATAATTTAAGATATTTTCTATTCACATGGTTCAAATGATAAAGAAAGATTAAAAAAAATTTACACTATGACAGAATTGTTATATTTAAGGTAGGTACAAAAATGTATAGTACCAGAATCAGAATATTTTTTATTCATGTAAACCATGAAGTACAGTACTTATAAATCGTCAAAACAGTTACAAAATGCTAAGCTACAACTTTACCGCCCGTTCGGAATGCCGTTCCTATGGAGAAGAACGGGCGAGAAACTCCATGAGTTAGCACTCCAGTGAGCACTTTCTGCTTAGACCGGACCAAAGGCAACAACCAAATGTGAGGGTACCTCAGTTCAAACTATGACACTAGCATGTCAACCACCTCAGTCCTCCCGCGACCATGGTTGCTGTAAAGCAGCCGAAACGTCGGGAACGTAAAAACATAAAACGCGATAAAATCTGAACGATTACTTTTATTTCAAACTGTAATTGTCTACATGAATAGAAAATATTCTATAAATAAATGCAATATGGATGAACCTGCCACTGGGCCCCAAGTCTGCTAACACAATCGATTCATAATCGAACAGCAACAGCATAGTAACTGTCACTTTTGACAGATATCCCATACAATATCTGTCAAAAGTGACAGTTACTATGCGGTTGCTGTTCGATTATGAATCGATTGTGTTAGCAGACTTGGGGCGCTGGTTTTCTGTTACGTTCCTTCGAGAATCACAACAAGAATCCTCAATCTACAACCACTATTAGCATCAGAACCTACCTTTAGCGACGGCCCTCGAAGACTTCGGCTTCTCCTCAAGTTTGGTGACCTTCGCCTTCTTCTCCGGCTTCACGAGTGTGGTGACCTTGCGGGGTCGACCGCGTTTACCCTTCACGGGTAGGGTGGAGACGGTGACGTCAGAGACTGCCGGCCCCGCGACCGACTCGTCTTTTACGAGATTGTCTGAAATGAAAATTATTTATAAAATATTTACAACAATAACAAGATAACAGCTGATTATGACAGGTGTCCGTAACCCTTCCAATATTCCCATCCCATGTCCATCCACACCTCAATCAACAGTCCCAAATATCTTTCCTTAATCCTGCAATAGTTCCTCCGTCTGCTGAGGTCAATTCGCTGTTTATGCTATCGTTTTCAGCAGTAGATCCCAGCAGGTGACTAACATAACGTTAAAATTCTCCAAAAGTGCCTCCACGTGTTGGACCTATGTCAATGCGCAAGCCTTCCAAAGATCCAGCTATAGCCCGAGTGGAGAGACATAATAATGATATCGCCAAACAAACACCAACTATATGGTCCCAAGCTAATCAACCTTTGTGTTATTGGTACCGTACAATCAACGATCCTATAGTGTGTGTCAATGAGTTGTCAGTGTTGACACATACCGTCGCCGAAGTCAATCTCCTCGAGGTACTCCGCCTCGCCGTGTTCAATAGGCAACTCCACACTCTCCTCCGACTTCATCTGAGCTTGATATATTAGCACTGTAATATAAAAACAACTTCAATTAATGTACTGACGAGGTCCCCTTGAAAGAAGTGTGAAGTCCATCAACCTGCACTGGGCCAGCATGGTGGACTATGGCCCAATCCCCCTCGAATTGAGGGGAGGCCCGTGCCCAACAGTGGGACATTAAAAAAAGGGCTGGTATTGTTATATTATTATTGTGTAAGAGACCAAATACCACTAGCAAAATGGTTGAAGTCACCACTGCCTACCCATACAGCGATTTCAGCCATGAAAGTGTTTAAAATTAATATTTTATTTATACTCACTCTTCGGTCTAAACTCTCCCCTGCCCATCATATCGATGAAGTTCTTCTCCGAGTCCAGCACTTGCTTCTTGAAGTTGCAAGCGTCCCGCAGACGTGTGATGCAGACCTCACAGATGAGACGATTGGGTCCGTTTGGTCCTTCATTATGTTGTGTAATCTAGATAATATACAAAATAAAATTATTATGTACCCAATATATTATGTATCCGAGTCATGGATGTTTTATATCTATATAAGTATTATATGGGTTCACCCCCAGTCCATGGTACCCATAATACAAGTGTTGCTCGGTGTGGGACCGTATTGTTGGTGTGTTGGTCTGACTATATTATATAATCATATTAATACTGTTAAGTGGACTGAAAATTAGCATAAGGGTACATAAACTGTGATCCCAGGGCGTTGTATGTTGTAGGTACCATACAATGGATTTGGCGGTTCCAGAAACACCACACTGGACTATAAGATGCCATTCATCACATGTTTATGTGATGAATAGCAATTGTCTCTTTCTCTCTTTTAGCTCTGTCTTTCTCCGTTGGGAAGTTTATCTTATGTGTTGTTTGCTACTAGTCTATATTATTTGTAGCTCTGAGGTTCTAATTCACTTTGTATGTTAGCAATTACTCTAAACAACAGGTAAAGGTACTCTTACGACAAAAATGGTTTTATTTTGGACGATTAAAAACTTATGCATAAGTACTCATATTTTAAAAATGAACATATCTTTATTAGTCCGCCAACCCGCACTGGGCCAGCATGGCTAAGGCATAAACCTCTTCGCATTGAGGGGAGGTCCGTGCCCAGTCATAGTAAGGCATACGGGCTACTAGTATATATTTTTGTATCTCATAGAAATAAGTTCGTGCGAGATATTAAAACAATGTTTGTCGGAGACACTTACACTAATATCGAAGCATTCCAATAGCATATCGGCGTAGACTTCAGTGTCGTTCATCCAAGTGTACTCGGATCCCAAGTCCTTGTAACATCCCTCGGACAAACAGCACCGGCAAAGGCCGGGGCTTTCCTTCACTACAATCTCGTCAAACTCCATCATTGTATCACTACACTAACATATCCACTAGGCAACAAATAGTTGTATCAGTGAGAATCTTATAATTTTAACACAGTATAAATTCATAAATCCATTGAATCAATACCGCTCATTTGCTTGTAAAATGTAAGTAAGAGACGCCATTTTGTTTTGTTTGGCTATTGGAATATGTTCATTCATTCATTTCATTCGCTGAAGACCTTACAAAAGGTATAGCAGTTGACGTCAAGCACGTAGGTTTGATCCGCTTGATCAAGCAAATGTGATAAGTTTCGTACTCTTTTTCTTCATCCTCATATAGTTAGCAATCATATTTTATGAAAAAAAAACAAACGAGGCAAATTTCCTTATTTATCTCATATGAGCTATGGCTGTGAAACAAGAGATAGTCTGTAACAAAAAATAGGCTGCACTGGCTTGTGTTGCTCAGTCACTTGTGTTCCTACCACATCTATATTTTGAGTATTTTTTCAAGTTCGGTATTAATAAAATGTTATTGACTCAAAAGCCTAATACCCACATCTACTAAAAAAAAAACTATAATATATTATTTTACTTTATGCTAAAGTGCCAAAAAATGCAGTTCTTCTGCTGGACTTTCAGGAATATTGTTGTATTTATTGCCGATGCGAGCAAATATAACGTGACTAAGTATGGAAATTAACGGCGCGTGTCGCTGTTGCCTTGCCCAAGGCCTACACAAAGACTTACACTCATGTTATGTCTGGTTGGACAAGAAAGAAATATATTCAGACATGTTACAAGAATGCTTCAATATTATTGTAAGATCCTCATATTTCTAATAAGTTTCCAATAAGCTATCGTTTTGAGGAAAAATTTAGATTAGTTCTAGTCTTACTATAACAAAGCCTTTATCCCAAAAGGAATAAATTTGTCATTTTATTACGAAATAATTTTATAAAAAAATACGCAAATATTTTGATTTCCGAAATCCCGGCAACAGGAATCAAATCCACAACCCTCTTCGACCATTAAATACTCATTAACTCACGCCCAGATTACTTAAAACAAATTACTAAGCTAGAATAAAATTAATTACTTAAAAAATATAATAACATTGAAATTGAACAGCAACCAGCGCATTTAGGCTGGATACAGATAGTTAATATTATAATATCAATATTATTGCTCACGTGTCTGGCATTAGTGCTGTATTTCTTCAAGGAATATCTAAAGACGGTTTTATACTGGGTGAATGCACATGACCCTTGGATAATATTTTTGTTATTTATGGGTTTGTTTTTAATCGTCAGTTTTCCGATAACAATAGGGTATTTGGTGTTAATACCCAATCTCAGTGGCGTGTAATAGGGAAAGTCCTATGTCTGGAAGTGGACAGCTTCTTAGGAAAACATGAGAGCTATCTTTGTCTTGATTGTTTATTTTGGTTAATAAGATTGATTAATGTTTTGTCTCGCCCTAATTTGTTTCCCATCTCTAATCTTCCTTTTTTCCTTTCCTTTTGCAGCTAACACCATCAGAACAGAGTCATAATGCCATCTGTGACACCTGCATTAGCAACCTGCGAGGTTCCTACACCTTCAGACAACAAGTGCTGAATGCTGAACAGGATTTCTTAAAGACTATCAAAGGAGATGATAAAGGTAAGATAATATAACTAGATACTTGAATAATGGTTATGGGTAGTCTTTTCAATGAACTGGGACTGATCCCAGTTTTTGAAAGTAATCATATCCATGATACATGATGTACATAAATGATGTCTACAATCAAATATTACATGGCCTAATTAGTGTGGTTGGTAGTCATCCAGCTTTCTGCGCCTAGGGTACCATATTTGAATCCCGGTAGGGACTAT
The DNA here is from genome assembly GCA_905333125.1 of Pheosia tremula. Classification (NCBI taxonomy): domain Eukaryota; kingdom Metazoa; phylum Arthropoda; class Insecta; order Lepidoptera; family Notodontidae; genus Pheosia; species Pheosia tremula. Next base: position 3,015,096 of record HG995425.1, read on the forward strand.
CTTTGTGTGAGGAGCATGAATATTTGTCAAACTATGACACTAGGACGTCAACCACCTCAGTCCTCCCGTGACCATGGTTGCTGTAAAGCAGCCGAAACATCGGAAACGTAAAAACAAAAAATAAATGCGATAGAATCCTTAAAAATAGTTTTATTTCAATGAATATTTGTACCTGAGTCATAAAAGTTTTATATTCTCCATGAGTTCATCCTTAATTTATTGTAAGGTACCCATAATACAAACATTGCTTAGTTTAGGACCGTAACCGTATAGATGGTGTATTCATTAGTTGATATAAAATATATATATATATATACATAAAAAAAATATCCTAGATATATGATAATGTATTACCTTTTTTATATTGCATTGTGAACTCCTCGTGGATGCTTGCAAGCCCTGTCAATTCAGTATCCTTCCTGTCTCCTGTGGAGGCAATGAACCTACGTGACATTTTAATAACTTCTATTGTAAATAATGTATTACAACAGTCAGCATTAATGCTGCTTAATTATTATTATTTTTTTTTTATACATTATAGGCAAGTATTTGATCTCGATCTCACCCGATGGTAAGTGACGATGAGATCTACGATGGAGCATACTTGCCTAGGTAGGAAGGCGGCAGTAGATCGAGACGCTACATTCACTAGGCACATGCAGCGCAGCTGATCTGACCCGCCATCCATGAATGGCAACACCGAACATCATGCCGGAACACGCCTAGGCCGCTTGGCGACATGGCTTTGTTCAGTGGGTGGTGACTAACCACGGCCGAAGCCTACCACCAGAAGAAATTATTGTATTAATTATATTATTGCAGATGTGAAACCCATCCAAGTGAAGGTAGAGTTCAAACATGACAGTAGTGATGACTCCGATGACTATTTCTTGGCTGATGCAGGTATTTAATATATATTTATTTTATCTAGCTCTTGTCCGTAGGTCCATCACAAAAAAAAAATATTTGCTTTAAAAGTTGGAGTTGAATTTAAAGTTGACACATTAATTTCCCAATTAGACATTTCTTAAGGCCGCAGTACACCCTAACAATATTTCTCGAATTCTCGAAGTCTCGAAGTCTCGAAGTTTATGTTGTGTGATACACTATTACCTCAGTAGGTATGGAGAGTAACTAAAAACGATGAACCATATCAAACACAAGTATTGTCTTTCTCATATGCAGTGCAAGTATAATGTTGGTTTTTCATATCTTTACAGTTTCAATGCGAGAATCTACACTGGACGTAATAAAAAAAGAGAAGAGTGAAGTGTCCGTGAAAAAAAAGCAAGAATCCAAGAAAAGAAGTAAAAGCTCAGTGAAGAAGGCCGCGAAGAATTTGGCTGACAGCAGCTGGAAAACAGAGAAGATCAAGTCTCTAGTCTCGAGACTTGCTAGTTCTATAAGTAAGTTTTGAAAATATGTATGACATAGATTGTGAAACTACCTACCTATATCTAAGTATTGGTCAGAAATTTTCCAGCTTGTGACTGCCCATATTCCATTTGACGGCCTATCTAGTGCAGTTGACAGCATAGGGACAAAATTTGTGTGATGAGCACTTATGTGTGTACCCAAGTCATGGTTGTTTAATATATAATATAAGTATTATATACTGGATTCGCTCCCAGTCCATTGTACGGTACCCGATATACAAGCGTTGCTCAGCGTGGGACCATATAGTTGGTGTTTTCATCTGGCGATATTTATTTATATTTATATCGATTGTCAAAAGTGTTAGGATGACTATTAAGGTTAACATTAATGAGAATAATCCATTCCTGTTACAGACACGTGCGATATACCAGAAATCAAGCCACGCAAGAAGAAAGAAATCAAAACACGTAGAATCACAATCTCCAAAGACACATTCAATGAATCCAAAATCAATCTCATGTGGAGCCGACCCAATCACGACAAATTGAAGCATCGTGAAAACTTACAAACCATACTGAAATACTCAAATGTTACTCCCTTCAAGAACAAATCGCTCCTCGGGTACTTGTGTGGGTATTGCCAAACCTCATACCCAGATCCTGTAGACTTAAAACACCATACCAACACAGACCACAAGAAAGATCGTCTCACGTTCAAAACGAACTTCGATATGACAGAATATAACGTCAAAGTCGACGTTACCGACCTCATGTGCACGTTGTGCGACGAAAAACTAGATAATTTGACCGTCTTAAAGGAGCATTTAGTTAAAATCCACGAGAAGACCATTTATAACGATATAAAAGATCACATTTTACAATTTAAACTGAAGAAGGGTGATGTTTATGACTGCGCGATGTGCTCCTCGACTTATGAGACGTTTAAGATGTTGAAACAGCACATGAATAAGCATTACTCGAATTATACGTGCCCTAAATGTGATACTCCATTCGCTACAAAACGATCTTTGAACGCTCACCGTAACACACACCAAGAGGGTAGTTTCAAATGCGACCACTGTGACAAGATATTCTCGAGTCGAGCGAAGAAGCATTACCACGAGAAAATGAAGCATTTGGGCGCTCGAAACATATCCAATTGTCCATACTGCAACGAACCGTTCCGGAGTTACTACCAACGCAATCAGCATCTAGTGAAAGTGCACAACTCCGAAGCTCAATACAAGTGTAATGTGTGCAACAAATCCTATATATTGAAGAGTCTGTTAATGTATCATATTAAGAAAAGTCATTTGATGGAGAGGAATTGTCAGTGTACCGAGTGTGGGTATAGGTTTTTTAGTAAGAAAGCTTTGAAAGCGCATATGGTCAAACATACTGGTGAGAGGATATATGCGTGTGAAGTGTGTCACAAGTCGTACGCGAGGAAATATACTCTGAGGGAGCATATGAGGATACATAATAACGACAGGCGGTTCAAATGCGATGTGTGTGCGATGACGTTCGTGCAGAAATGTAGTTTGAAAAGTCATTTGTTGTCCAATCATGGGATCAGTATGGCCGCTTGTGATATTACATCTACATAAATCTTAAATTAATAAGTCTGAATGCATCAAAAGGTGTAGTAGTCTGCCAAAAAACTTTGCCCATTTTCCCATAAGCTGTATGCAATGTGAGTCACTAAGGCATGAACCGTCGCTTCTTTGGTGCATTTGTAAACTTTTTCAATTCATAACCTCGATATACTTGTGTCAAGAATTTTTGACAAGAAATTCTTGAGAACTGAAAGAATTAAAACCATTCTTTAAGTTCTTCGTCTTTCTTTACCAAACGGAATAAGACAGCCTCAACCACAAATTAGCGGGTATTTTGCCAGTGTCAAATATTTAATAGCGACAACAAATCCGATAAATACACATTACAAATAAAAATTGATGTGAAAATTAAACTGGCGTCTCAAAGGATGGTTTCTCAGTATAAAAAGTGTCAATCTATACTAATATTATAAGTGTGAAAGTTTGGATGGATGGATGGATGGATGGATAGATGGATGGATGTTTGTTACTCTTTCACGCTCGAACGGCTGAACGGATCTGGATGAAATTTGGCACAGAGATAGATTATAGTCTGGAATAGCACATAGGCTACTTTTTATCCCGGTAAAATGTATGGTTCCCGTGGGATAGATGTTTTAATTTTTCATACTTTTTATCGCGGGTAACACCGCCGGGCGCAGCTAGTACCATAATAAAGTGTGTGTAAACAATCGTTCTCGGTCTTCACGGTACGGTCTTGACAACAGTGTAGTGCGGGCTTAACAATTTATATTTATGAAATTTAATGTGGGCATCGTATTGGATGTCGAGTTTCTTGGATGTTGTAAATTATTTGTACATAATAATATAACTATTAAAAGATATTAAAGTATTTATGAAGTGATTTTATTTATTGGGACCCGTATGGAACATGAGACCGACGTAGTAGTATTTGTAATATGGGTCCTTAGTATTGTAGCGACCTCTTCAACAAGCTACACAGATGGCGCTGCAGACGACATTCAGAACAAATGACGAGGCTCCACACAATCCTGAAACGCGCTATGAGAGTTTTTGGAGCACGTAATACAAATGAGAACCAAGAAGCAGGGCAAATATAGACTTTCGTGCATAAATAAAATACAATTTAATTATAAAACTTTTATTATAATATTTAACAAAAATAAATTAACATTCTGCACGGAGCAACGTACCTATTATAAGAAAACATAATTAATTATAATATCTTCTCTATGACTATACATAAAATATGGAAGAACAAACTGACTTAAATCTCATTTTAAAAATCCAATAAAGCACCCCGAAAACCGCAGCGGTCGGCGGAAACCGTCAATTTAAAAAAAAAAACGACCATTGTGTGTCTATGAATAGCCTATATCGAAATATTAAATCCATATTGTATATGAATATTTTAAATTAGGAAGATACATAATTTATATGTTATGCTAAACTATAAGAAGGAAAAACATAATATAATACAGGCATTCGAGAGAATTTTCTCATCTGAAAAAAAAAACTAGCAAACATTGCAGTGTAATGTGACGTCAACCGCCATCAGTGAGCGCGAGTGCGACGGAGAAAGAGCACTACTTGCTTTTATCAAACTTTAATAGTACCGACTCTCAACGTCACCATACCCCCACGTTTATCTGCGGGATACTTCATTACCATAATTAATTAATCAACAACTGAGCGTCGAGTGAGTTTCCGTAAACGAAACATGTATTACACGAGGTCCGGACAAGTAATTCAAGAGGATTCCTATTCATCGGGATTCCCTCAAAATTTAATCACCCATCGAACAACTAGCCTACTAACGTAACAATCCCTTATGTACAGGCTTCCCAAGTTCTTGAATCGAATTGTAAGAAAGCGTTTTTTTCTATAATGGGTAACCCCTTTGAACGGGTTTTATGGGGTTTTGCGTTTAACTTACCCGAATCATTAACAACCCAGTGTGGTATGACAGCCCTCACAAAAGGAAACTTAAGTGAATGTGTAGTCATAAATCAAATCTGAAAGCAGTTGAGTCGTTTAAAAACCCAATCAAAACCCGTTCATAGGCTTTCCACTTCCGGGCCACTACTAGATCATCGTATTTGAATGGCAAATTGAACAGCGCCTCTAGCAAATGATACCTACAACATTCACTTCTCGATACGAAGTGGACAATTACGTTGTAAGTTTAATACGAATTAGAAGACCTCTCACTCGACTCACGGAACTAGATCACGCGCGTTTCAACAACAGATTATAAAATTAAAAATAATTACTTGACTTTATACTATTGTAAAATATTGCTAAGGCTGAGTGCGCACTATTTACTTGCAGCCTATCTATACATATAAATAAAATTGGAGTGTCTGTTTGTAATATTAAAATAACCGCTTTTTACTAAGTGCATTTGGATGTATACACGGTACCTATACCAAAACAACATTTTTTACAATTTTTGTCTGTCTGTCTGTTTGTTCCGGGTAATCTCTGAAATGGCTGGACCGATTTTGACGGGACTTTCACTGGCAGATAGCTGATGTAACAAGGAGTAACTTAGGCTACTTTTATTTTAGAAAAAAAACAGGATCTCACGAAAAAAAATTAAAACCAATGTTGCAGCGTTGCGCCTGATTAAGATTGATAGCAACAACCTGAAATGCGTCCCGCGGGCTCAGAAAGCGCGAGCAGGCTGTTCCCAACGGTTGTGTCTTTGTTAAATACCACGCGAACGAAGTCGCGGGTAACAGCTAGTATAAAATATATGTTAATTTCTGTGACCAATAAGCCTAAATGTGGCATCGAAAGGCGTTACTCTCTACATAAAAACAGTGTCCATTTGTACATAGGCTGCATATAAAAAAAATGTTTTTTTTTATTTTTTTTTATAAAACTACTCTAATTGCAATGCCCGCTCAGCCATATAAGGAAGTATGCACCGTATCTGGTTAACACAATCGACTCGGAATTTAATGGCAACAATATAATAATGTCACTTTTAGCAGCTACATATATGTGATAATCTGTGATCCATATATATTTCTCATAGGGGTAACATCAGTCCAGGGCCCCAAGTCTGCTAAGACAATCGATTCATAGCCGAACAGCAACCATATTGTAACTGTCACTTATGACAGATATTGTATGGGATATCTGCTAGCAGACTTGGAGCCATGTTTTTGAGCCTATAACAACCTCTTCAAACCTCGCCACAAGCTACAAAGTTGACGAAGCAGACAACATTCAGAACTCATTACAATTTTCCATACAAACCTGAAACGCGCTATGAGTGTTCTCGGAGAATGTAAAATATATACAAGATCCCGGAAATAACGAGCAAACCACACTCATTTAAAGGCTATATTCAACTAGGATTCTCATACTCTGACAACGTAATCCCATGGTTCGACAGCATATGGCTTTTTAAACTACACTTCTGCACAAACGCTAATGCACACACACCACACTTGAATCTCCTGTCGTTATTATGAATCCTCATATGTTCCCTCAACGTCTTCTTCCTGGCGTACGCCTTACTACACACCGTACACTTGAAAACCCTCTCACCATTATGCTTTATCATATGCTCGTCCAACGACTGCTTTATAAAGAAACCTTGCCCGCACTCCGCACAGATATGATTACGTTCCATTAGATGCACTTTCTTGATGTGAGACGTCAATTTCGACTTCAAAATGAAAGATTTGTCACAGATATTACACTTGTATGTGGCTGCTACAGTGTTATGTTCCAGAGCCATGTGTCTGTTCCTTCGGTAATAACTAGTGAACGACTGATCGCATTGCGGACAGTTCGTTGTGTACCGAGCTGATGAGTTGTGTGTGTATTTCTCGTGACACAGTTTTCTCACTCTCGTATTGAAGACTTTGTCGCAGAATGTGCAGTTAAATGTTCCAATATCATGTGTACGTTGGTGATTCCTTAATTTATGCTTATTCAAAAACCCTAAATCACACACCTCGCAAATATAATTTCTGTAATGCCCGTTCATATGCTGCAACAGCATTTTGAACGTCTCGAACGTGGAGTTGCATAGCGCGCAATTTAAAATCTCACCGTCAGTCAACTTAAACTCCAATATGTAATCTTGAACGTCCGGATAGAATTTTATATCATGTTCCTTGATCAGGTGCTTCTTTAAATTGCTTATAACGTCTATATTGGCACTACATAATTTGCATTTTAAATCTGTGATGTCCATTTTGACCGACAAATTGTTTTTGTCCATTCGTTTGCTGTCAATGACGCTGTCATTCTGATGTGTGCTCGCGATGTGACGTTTCAGTTCTGTCAAATCTGTGAATGTCACTTTGCAGTAGGCACAGATGATACCGGATAACGTTTTGTTGAGGAACGGTGTGCAATTCGAGTTTATTACTAGATTTTCTATGTTGACTTTGTGTTTGGTATTATCGTTGACCAGGCTCATGGTGGTGGACCCTTTGACAGGCTTCATCAGTTTGTTCATTTGCGATAGTGTCCGGAGAGAGATCTTCATTGGGCGTAGAGCTTTCTTGGTTTTGCATTCTGGCAAATATAATATTTGTAATTAGTACAGACTGCAAAACACATACTCATACGAAATATACTAAGATCAGATGAAGCCAGAAAAACTATGCCGATAGATAAGGGAGCGTTCAAGTATTACGTTACGAATTTGGGGGGGGGGGGTCTTCTGAAACGTTACGATGTGTTACATTGGCGGGAGGGGGGTTTGAACTACGCGTCACGTAACATTGTTTTAACCCTTCAGAACGGTCGCGTAGAGATTTTACGTTTTACATTACGGGGTCAAAAATCTCCAAAATTTGCGTTAAGTAATACTTGAACGCTCCCTTACGTACATATACTCTTCCAAACCGTGCCGTTTGCATTCACTTAAAATGCGTGGCCGGGCTCTTCAATTCCAAAACCTAAATTGTGACCTATTCGAAAACTTGAACAGTCTATTATTGTACATACTTGTTAAAATAAATATTCCCAACAAAATGACAGTTGCAATTTTAAGAAAACAAAATTAAAAACCATGTATCAACCTTCACATAATGATAACAAATGCGCTACAAAAGCATAGGTTCCATACTAAGTACACCCCTACTGAATCACCCGTATATAGATATTAGTCCATTACGGCAAGCATGGTCACTACCAATGTCTTTGTTCCCCGTTGTCTACAATCTGGGTGTTTTCAAGTCGAGAGTGAACAGGTACCTCCTAGGCAAGTATGCTCCATCGTAGATCTCATCGTCACTTACCATCAGGTGAGATCGAGATCAAATACTTGCCTGTAATGTAATAAAAAAAAAGTGTAAAAAGATACCAACCATTTCCAATCTTGTCTATGTGAAGGTTTCTCTTCTTGGAGCTCCGTCGCTTCTCCGCGCCGTGCTTCTTCTTGACGGTGACGTCATTGAAGCAGAGCAACTCCGCCAGCTTCTTGTCGTCCTCGTCCTTTAGATCCTCGAAGTCTGACATTTCGTCTTTTAACTCTATAGAGAGAGATTCATAATTATTGCTGTTCATTATAAAAAAAATTGGGGCATGGTATCGACAAAAAAACGACGAAAACATGGAAAGAAGATTTTTTTTTACTAATTTCTTTTTTCATATCTTAATTATTTTTATATCTAACCGCCACCTGTGTAATGACGCCCCCGGCAAAGTGCCGCCCGGTGCAGACCGCACCCTCCGCCCCCCCCCCCATGCTACGCCACTGGTCGCGACGCCCACTATAAAACATCGCTACACCCACTATAAGGCGACGCAACGCTGGCTGTAAAGCGTCACGATGCCCACCAAAAGGCGCCGTGACGCTGACTACAATGCGTCAGAACGCTGACTATATGGCGTCCAGCGCTATGTTCACTATACAGCGCACGCACAAGCAAAAGCATTTGAATATGAATGGAATATAAGAGTGGAATGGATATGTGAGAGTCTGGATCATAGTTAAAATTATTATAAACACTCACCTAGAAAGTATATTCCATTTTCATCATCCATATCTGATATCTCCTCTTTCACTTTGGGGGTCTCATCTGGAATAACAAATATTACTAATTTACTATCTGTGCCCCGGACTTTGTCTATGGCGTTTCGTGTTTATGGTACCATAGTAAACATAGAGACCTTTTATAGTTTCGACGTGGCTGGGTCACATAAATTTCATTCAGAGATTATTAGAACTTGACACACAAATCTTGTCACTACAAGATTTGAACCCAAGACCATTTGTACATCAAGTACTACAGACTGTGCCAAATGGATCGTCAAAATATATATCTAACTAGCTGCACCCCGCGGTATTACCCGCGATTTTTTAATCGTGGGTAATACCTGTATGTCCTTTTTACCGAGTTAAAAAGTAGCCTACGTGCTATTGCAGAATATAATCTATGTTTGTGCCAAATTTCATCCAGATCCGTTCAGCCATTCTGGCGTGATTGAGTAACAAACATCCATCCATCCAAACTATCACATTTTTAATATTAGTGAGATGATGGATGAGTAATTGTTGATTCAGAATATTTTTTATTCACATTGACCATTATGAACATTACTTATGAATGGTCAAAAGTTACAGAAATACTATGATACTACTTTACCACCCGTTCGGAATGCCGTTCCTATGGAGAAGAACGGGCAAGAAAATAGAAGAAAATAGATTTTACCTTTAATACTGTAACCCTTGTTCAATCTCTGTTGGAAATCCTTCTGGCACTGCTGGACCTGCTCCTTGAAGTCACACGCGTCCCTCAGCCTCATGATGCACACTTCACATATACCGCTGTCGCACTCACTCCCACTGTGTAACTGGAATATGAACGAGACGGCGATGAACAGAGTTAATTAATAGAACTAGGTACTTGGCGGAAATCCATTGTTAATTAAACAGGGGGGAAGGGACCTACCCAAGGCATCTCAACTTTTCGATTTATAAACCAAATAAGTTGATTGATAATTATTGTGAAGATGCCAATAAAACCAAACGCCTATAATACAAAAAGGTCTTAGATGCTTGATAAGAAAAATAAACTATCAATAAAACATTATTAATCAAACAGGCGGTTCAAACTCTCTGAACTAGGGCCAGTTCAGGCCAACACCATTTAAATTAAAAAGCACCCAAATTCTCAATGGTTGTTAGTCATGAACATTGTGATTCAACAGCTGCTGTAGCTTGACCTCCTAAAGTTTAGTACATGCCATCAGAATCATCATCATTGTATTAGTGACCAAATAGATTGTTTTCAGGATATACAGGAGGCCACTGAAGTCATTGACTTGACAAGCTGTTGAACTGAAGGCTAGTGATCTAATTTATACACACAGAAAAAATATTTCTGTGAATTTTCCTCCCATGTATACGAAACATAAGTCAAGTCAAGTCAAAGTCAAGTCAAATCATTTATTTCGTATAGGCCTACGGGGGCACTTACAAATTGTCATTACATTTTTTCCTTAATACTACAACCGGATCGGAAAATAGATAACTGAAAAATAAAAATTTCTTATTGGGGGCATACATTTTAAAATTTCAACTTATTTCATAGAAAATACTTGATAGGTCGTGTGATAATATAGTGAATAGAAACACGAGGAGGTATAATTACATGAATTTCGAAGCAATCCTTCAGCATATCAGCATAAACTTCAGACTTTCCCAATCTCATGTACGGGGACTTCATATCTTTATCTGGGGGCCGCAACAAACAGCATCGACACGGGTCAGACATTGTAACGCCACAATGTAAAACTAATTTACAAGTTATTTACGATATTCTATTGATAAGTCACTCAAAATTAAAACAAAAATCTTCGTCCTCTGTCCTCGGCTATTATTTGACAGAACGGCCGACAGATGGAAGTTATTTATTTTCTCTATGGATACCTAGATGCGCACACTATGGTGCAGACTGACAGTCCAGCTGTTCTGCTTCTTCTTTCTTTACGTAATGAAATACGATGAAATAAAATGGATATGAAAATAGCCTCACCCACTACTTAGCGGGTATTTTGCCAATGTCAAGTAATTAATAGCAATAAAACATTAAATAAATACACATTATAAATAAAATAATTGACGTGACATGATGATATGAAAATGGTGTGTCCCACTGTTCAGTTCAGTAAAAGCTGTTAGTTAATTCTTCACGTCAGTCGACGTCGCGTCGAAAGTTCGCCTTAGGGCGGATTATACATCTGAAATTTCAAAATCGCTCGCCTGACACCTCCGCTCCTCAGTATCATTCTGTCAGATCGATTTGAAATAAAATATAACCAGATAAATTCAGAATGCGTGCGATGCAGAAACATAATTTTATGCAGGTCTGGCTGTTTTGGTTTAATAATATGAAATAAAGATTATTAAATTTCAGATGTATTTTCTCGCCCTGAGATGCTGACATAGACACCAAAGAGAACGTAAGATTCATAGACACTGGCCGACAGCGTTGGATTTTGTACGATAATTATCGTATTTGTACGATTATTTGTCAATGAGTACGATGTACTATCCAACTTCAATGATCGTACGCAAAAATACGATATATTTTATATTGACAATTTGACAAGCAATTTTCAAAAATTTACTATAAAATCTCTTGTTACACAAGGCAACGTTAGGCTCCGTACCAATTCTACGGAATCTTATGTCATATATGGTGCGGTACCATACACATAGATCCTAGTACGTCTATGCTCGGGACTTTCCCGAAATGCGTAGCGTTTTAATCCCACTGAAGAAATGTTACGAACAGCCAATGAAAAAAATAATGACCGAATGCAGTGCTTCGAATAGGTTTCAGAAATCGATATAAATATACAATAATAGGCGGTAATTTAAAGTTTATTAAGTTTATTAACAAAAAAAAACAGATTTACAGATATTTAATGTATACAATATTTTAAATACCTGTCAGTTATTGACAAAAACTTCCTGCACTAGGTCAGGCCTGTCTCGTAAAGTTGTACCTTTATGTGTTGATTAAATTTTATATTTTCTTGGTTCCTCTATTTATTATTCCTTTCAAGTATTGTAATAGAAAACAAAAACGTGTGTAAACTCTGTTTTTACAGGATGTACGATCTTTTTTTTATAAATACTATCTTTTTGAACGAAATGTACAATATTTTTTTATCTGTCCGATTCCAACACTGCTGGCCGACGCCAGATATCGAACGAAAAAAACAAAACTAGAAAATGGCGGACCTTCGAAGTTGTAGCGTCCTGTAATTTCCTCAACCTAATATAAGAGATTTTTTAGTGTATTATCTAATCTAAACATGATGGAGACTTCAATGATGAACGCAATGTGCCGGTGTTGTGCTTCTGAAGGTGTTTTTAAAGACGTTAAATCGACTTATCACTGGATGGGCGAAGAAGAAATTTACGCCGACATGTTGAAAGAATGTTTCGACCTAACCGTAAGTAAAAATCCATTTACACATCGAAATTCGAAGTTAAAAGTGTAGCAAACACCCCCTTACCTATATTTTATTTACCTTTTGGTATCTTCTATGGCATACCAAGTTAGGGTATCGATTGAAAATATGTATTTTCGTATGTTACTTCCATACATACATAACAATATGTATCCGCTCGTTGTATAGATAAGATATTTGACCGTTCAAATTATGCCCCGTGTTCACCGATGCGCGCTGCTGATGCCACTAGCGTCCTACGTTTGCGTAGTACACAGTGCCTAGGTACTGTCTAAAAACCTGGATTTTTCTATTATTTTTGTCTAATGCTTCGGCCACACATATGGCTTAGTGCACTTATAATTGCCGCAATAACGCCACTAAGCAGAAGCGGACATTATTTTAACACTAACATAATAACTAATGATGTTAGAAATGCTATAAGAGCAGAACTGCAATAATATAGCCAAGTGGTAGCGGTAATCTTTAATGTCACAATGAAGGCGTATTAGCATTAACATGAAACACTATTTGGTAAATATACCGAGGGCCCGGTGGGTAAAATTATAAACTTCTTTGATTTGTACAATTATTATTTACCCATAACACAAGCGTTAAGCTTAAAGTGGGACCGTATAGTTGGTATGTTGGTATGGCGATATTATTAAATTAAAATACTTAGCACATTTTAAAAAATGAACTATGTGAAGAAGACACTATAGAGATGAGATAAACCGCAGAGGACCTTATATATATGGAGAAGTTTGCACAGATTATTGACCACTAATGTTAACCCAGATGTAGCCAAACCATAACACTAACAAACGCCTCAGATAGATGCATCTAACTAAGCTTCAACTAAGGCACAAATGTGTACCTATAGAATATTGATTCACTCACATTGTTTTGCCACAAAACATCAAGAATTATTCTAGTCAATAATATTATTTATTATTTATTACCCTGAATAGCCTGTTCAGATTCATGTGTCTGATAACCTTCTCAACATTCCCACTCACCGCTACCTCGAGTCTGAATAGGCAGGTTTAATTTTATTTATTAAATTTGTATGTGTGGAGTTGTACTCTGATAATCCCAGGAGAACCATTGCTTTCCTGGAATATAAAGACTTGTCATATGTTTATCTGGTTTATGGGCTATCATATTGCGAAATTTTATAAAAATCCGTCTATATTTTCCCCGTGATGTATGAACAGCCAGACAAATTAAAAATAATATTTGTTTTTTTATTCAAGAATATTTAATCTTATTGTCACAGTGTACAAACAAGATTATAAATTATATATTAAATATTATAAGATTATAAAAGCTTTTTTATACCTAGTATATGTGAAAATCTTAGATTGTTTCATTCAAATGTGCAGGCAGAAATAGAACTGAGTAATATAAGGATTGTAGGTCAGAACAAATTGTCGGATGCATCCAGCAGCCGCGTCTGCCTGCCGTGACTAACGTAGTGTGTACGCTACCTCTGACGCAGTCCACAGACGCGTCCACAAGCCGCGGCTGACTGCCTGCCTGCTGACTGCGTAGCTATACAGAAGTGTAAACTCGTGCAGCGTCAATATCCTACGTAATGACGTTTGGACGCGTCCGAGTCCGAACTATTCGCACACTGTCCGCTGACGGGGCTGAAGAAAAACAACCAGCCAATCAGATTTCTATCGAACGTCCCGACGCTCAAGGACGGCTCGAGGTTGCGTCCACGTCTTACGATAAGAGTCTGTACAGTGTAATGTATAAATCAGTCCGATAATTTCTTCCCGCCTTAACATTAACTTCATTGTTCTCATTGAACCAGTTGTTTACGCCGGATGACGGCGAGGATGGCGGCATATGTGAAGTGTGCATAACTCAGCTCCGCAACGCTGTGAACTTCAAGAAGCAAGTGCTCCACACCGAGGATCAGTTCAAGAAGCATGTGCAGAATAAACTGTTCAAACGTGAGTACTTTTATTTATGAAAATTTAATGAATGATGACAGACTAAAGAAATATAAGTGTCGGAACGGATAATACTTAGGGCTGGGCATGATGATATTATAGCTTGATTAGACGTAATGAGTAGAATGGTGAGACACTTGGTTGAATAAACGAGGTTTATACATACTGAGCACTATTTACATCTGCTACTGGAAAGCACTTGGCCGAGAGCACTGTCTCATTGTTTTACTTGTTATGTCTAAGCAAGGCATTAGTTTGAAATCAGTGCCTCTATATCTGTGATACCTCGAAAAGTATGGCGTTTTCGAGGAAGCAGCACTATGATGCATGAATGTGAATGTAACAAAAGTTGAATATCAGGATGTGGTATGTGGCAATCACTGGTCTACCCTCGTGGGTCTACCTGGTGCCTACCCTCGTGGGACCCACAGGTGTGAGGGTATGTTGAAGTGGGAGTGATCACATAGTATGCAGAACTGACAACATATGGAGGAATAGCTCTTGGATGTATGTGTACAAACCATAGTGCAGTGGCTTCTGTAAAATGTATGACATCAAAATCATCAAAGAAAGCCAGTGGATATGAGTGGTAAATGGAAATGTTTGAGGATGGCCTGTATCATTCGACGGCCTGATTAGCGAAGTGGTAGTGACTCTGCTTTCTGCGCCGAGGGTCTCGGGTTCGAATCCTGGTAGGGACAAGCTTTGTGTGATGAGCACGAATGTTTGTACCCGAGTCATGGATGTTTAATATGTATATAAGTATTATATACTGAGTTCGCCCTCAGTCCATTGTACGGTGCCCATAACACAAGTGTTGCTTAATGTGGGACCGTATAGTTGGTGTGTTCGTATGGCGATATTTGTTTATTTATCATGATGGATTAAGGTATAGATGTAGGTCATAACCTGGAATAAGATCTAGCATCCCATTTTAAGCTGAAGCTGAGCTGAGTCCAGATAATGGGGGACGTGCCCAGGTCAATCCCCATCCAGCAATTAACTGCTCAAAATTATGGATGTAAACAGCAAATTAAATCACCAACTGGGCCCCAAGTCTGCTCACACAATCGATTCATAATCGAACAGCAACCGCATAGTAACTGTCACTTTTGACAGATATCCCATACAATATGTGTCAAAAGTGACAGTTACTATGCATTTGCTGTTCTATTACTTGGGGCACTGATCTAATCAGGTTGTTGATAATTGTTAACTGTTTATTAACCATATATTTGTGATTGTTCAGCCAATATAGTGAAGGTGGAGTTGGAGGGAGAGGACGGGGAGTCCGATGATAACAATGCATCCGCAGAGGAGGGATATTCGGGTACTGGTGAGTGATGTTATAATTTTCAAACTCAAATCATTTATTGCGAATTATGGGTAGATAGATACAGGTGGTAGAATGTTGGTAGTGTCACCATATTCAGCCATATGGCATGCAACATCAATTTAAAACAGTGATTCCCAAAGTGGTCTATATCGACCCCTAGGGGTCTATGACAACCTGCAAGGGGTCTACGTCAGCGAAAAAAAATTTGGGGGTCCATGAAATGAAAATGGGGGTCCACGATAGTGGATCTCAACACATACACTGATAGTACCTATTTACTTACATCATACTATCTTATAATATCAAAACATATACATTATTTATAAAAGTACCTATGAAGTAAAAAAAATAATATATATGTTTATAAAATTGTGTAAGTTGTTGGATGTTGGTATTCGCTTTGTGGCCGCAATACATTTTGAACTTGTAAAAACCTGAGAGTCGCAGTCTCAGAGCTTCGCTACCTTGCACTGACTTGTTCAATTCGTCACTCAATAAAGGACGGAAATCAATAGGAAATCAATATCAGGTAAGTAGGGGGTCTACCCAACACGGAAAAACATGGCAAGGGGTCTACGACACAAAAAAGTTTGGGGAACTCTGATTTAAAAGGTACATGTGAAATCATTAAATTGTCATAATCATAATAAATTATTAATAATAAAGTATACAATAATTTGGTCATAGTTTTTAAGGCCCATAGACTATGTTAAAGTCTCTGTTACTTCTGTAAGGGAGCGTTCAAGTATAGCGTAACGTTAATTTTTGGAGATTTTTGACCCCCCCTCCTTCCCCCATGTAACGCCCCATAATGTTCCCCCCCCTTTCCCCGAGTAAAACGTTAAATTTACGCCACCGTTCTGAATGTTAAAAAAGGTAGCAGTTGGGAGAAAATGTGAGAAGTTATAAAATGATTTGGTGCTTATACAGAATGATTCATTCGCACACCCACACACACACACTCGCATACACACACACTCACACACATGCACGCACGCACACAGGCAAACACAACATTTCTCATATAAAAACATAGTTACATTATTAAATTATGCCATTGAGTTATCATACTGTGAGCGCAGTTGAAGAGCTTGTTTTGCGAAATCTAGTATTTAATTTTACAAATTATTTGTTACAGAATACGAAATACCAATAAAAACTGAAGTTCCCGAAGAACCGAAGCCCAAGAAGCGCGCCGCGGCCGCCAAGGCGACCACCTCGCGCGCCAAGAAAGCAAAGATTGAAGTCGGCGAGCCATCGACTAAACGTAAGTGGATAGTTTTTTTTTTGCAACGGTGGCAATGGACATGTGTGCACGCAGCCGGCGGTGGACTGGCCATAGAATATGTGTTTTATTTTTCAGCATAGGTAAACTGACATGGCGAAGTCGTGTATTCTTTATTAGATCGTGTCTGAAACATGGTCTTTATATTCAAACTCAACTATTGGGCCGCCATATCTGTTTTCCTTTCATTTGTTATGTTTAGCGTAGGATGTTGCGGATTTTTTTCAGGATTTTTTACTCGTTTCTCCAAAGGGTATTTGACTACTATATATGAAGTAAATACTTAAGATTATTTTAGTGAAATAAAATAAGTCTTGATATACAACTAATTGAGGGTTTTTAATCGCTTCGAATGCTAAACAAACTACGGTATCGTGTTGTAGTTTTAATAGCTCGACTCGACTCGAATGAATGTTGACTTTGTTTTACGAAGTAAAATGCTATGATGATTCATCTTGCAATCGCAAATGGACCCTCTTGTTGAGAATAATAAAAAGGACATGAAATATGTCGACGAAGACTCGTTGTTTTGGCGATATGATTACTGTGTATGAAGATTGGAGATCTATCTGTACAACCAGTAGAAGGGCAAGTCTTAAAGATGCTGAAGGAAGCCTGTTTATGAGATACAACACAGATTACCAATAACCATATGCTAAAAACATTAACACATTTAAACCGCAAAAGGAAAACGATTATGTTATTTCGAAGACGCATATTGCAACGGCAAATTGATTTCGACATATTGTAATGTCGAGAACGTCATTGGTCGGCTACCAACGCCATCTGTCGACGGCGCGTTGGCATCAACTCAGCGCCATCTTTTGGTGAATATGTCAAAACTTTTTGGTACAGTCCACCCAACGAGTTTTTAGTATGTGTTTTTGTATTTTAGTCCTTGTAATGTTATATTGGAGCATATTTAAATTAGATACGTTGCGTGCACACACACCCATTGGTTCACATTTGAGAGTTTTCAGAAAAGCTGTTGAATTCGTATAAAATCAGTTTATTGTTTAGATTCAAGGGTTTCTGTCTGTCTGAATTTAGCCTCCGACACAAAGCAAAGAGGGGGTTGTGTTATTGACGCCGTATACAGGGTGTTAGTGGTTTCGTAACGAAAACTGGGCCTCAAGTCTGCTAGCACAATCGATTCATAATCGAACAGCAACCGCATAGTAACTGTCACTTTTGACAGATATTGTATAGGATATCTGTCAAAAGTGACAGCTAATATGCGGTTGCTGTTCGATTTTGAATCGATTGTGTTAGCAGACTTGGGGGCCCTGATTATTTTCACAACTCAATAATAGTAGACCCCCTAGAGATTAATTTTTTCGTCGATCTTTTTATGAATTTACGTATTTTTTAATTTATTTTAGCATCGAATCAATCAATAGACGTCTATCACAACGTGGTTTTAAATAATGAAACCCATAATAATAGAATTAGAACTAAAACTGCAATGTAAATTAAAACTCGATACGCCCGAGCGCGCTCTTCACTGGCGCGAGTCGGGTATCGCGCGGAGCGTTGTGTTGTGATCGCGTGTCACGATACATCGCGCGCTCGAAAATTACAATATTTGTAGCCCAAGTTTTCTAATATAAATTATTGCTATAATTTTATTATAGGTATGTAACCTTTGCCCAAAGTTTTCGTTACCACGCCCCTTACACCGTGAATTTTATATGTCTGATCAAAACTGTACATTAATAGCGCCTCTACACTCGTTATATTATTTTGGCAAGGAATAGGAGCACTTGAAAAAAAAATAGGTCAAAAGAAAATATTATAGTTCATCCACACATTCGGCTCTCAGTGTTTACTGGCAATAGATGTGCTAGCTTTACATTGTGATACAATCCTTATTTTAGATTTTTCGTTAAAGATTCCATGTTGCGTACGTTCAAATAAGAGTGAAATGAGAGGTGCCTACATCAGTGGCGTAGCAGGGGGGGGGGGGGGGGGGCGCTCCGCACCGGGCGGCACTTTTCCAGGGCGGCATTTCACAGGTGGCGGTTAGAGAAAAAAAAAATAGGTTAAAAAAAAACTTTTTTTGTCGTTACCATGCCCCATTTTTTTTTCTAATAAATAGCAAAAATAAGACTGCGGCAAATTTGAAATCCGCACCGGGTGCTAATGACCTATGATACGCCACTGACCTACATTGTATTCGAAAAGACAAAGACAAGCAAACATAAGCGACATTAATAAGTTAAAAAAAAATGCGTTTTGACAAAAATTCTTGAACAAAATAAATACCTTATTAATTTTAAGTAGACTGTACTTTCTAAAATACTATATAGTACAAGTTTTATAACACAAACGTTAACCAAATTGTGTGCTTTACTTTTTTAATACACAATTACCGTCGGTTGTGACAGCAGCTATTCTGAAAACTATTAATATATTTTTACTGTGATATTTTTTAGTTATTAAGGTGTTGAAAGTATTGCAAAATTAGATTAAGCTTATCATATCCAAGTTCTATGTATAATATACAATAATATTAATAGTCCTCCTGACCGAATTTCGGTCACTGTGGCCAATTGCAACGGAGCTTAGCCCACTAGGCAATAGTTATTATGGTACACAAGTCTGCGCAAGCACAGGTGCACTTCCCCCACTCTCATAGTCCGATAGGACGGCAATCCGACACGACCGGAGCGAGATCAGGCGCAGGACCGACGTAATTGGACTATCACCTGATGCTGAACCCCTAGGCCTCCCTCCATACCGCCTGGGATGTGATCGTTCCACCTTGGGACCTTGCCTCTATAGGGTGCCATGTGCGAATCTCATTTCCAACCATGATTATCACACATCGTGAGGAAACCTGCATGTCTGAGAGAACCTCTCGAAAGACGTATGAAGTCCGTCAACCCGCACTGGGCTAGCGTGGTGGACTATGGCCTAATCCCCCTCGCATTGATGGGAGGCCCGTGCCCAGCAGTAGGATATTCAAAGGGCTGGTATTATTATTTGTTTTATGTCATAGGGTTAGGGAACAGCTAAGATATCGAACGATCATCTTGGAATTAAGGGAACTCGGGTTCAAATCCGGCACACATATAATGGGTTTTCTAACAATGATTATCACTTTCTACAGGGTGAAGACAGATAGTGTGGAAACCACATTTCTTATTACAACCCGCTGTATTATCACTTGCTAAGCCGTAAAGGCTTTTAAAAACTAACCAGCGAACGGTTATCTTGAAAATGAGGTAGCTCAGGTTCGAGTCTCTGCTCGCACATCAAAGACATTTTAACAATGAATATCACTCGCTAAAAATACGCATGTCTGTGGTAAACTAAGTCAACTCAAGTCAGTCTGAATAACCGTCACCCAAATAATTACGGTCATACAGCCACCTGTAAAATCCTGACAAATTATCTCACGCTTAGCTTAATAATATCGCCAGACGAACACACCAACGATACGGCCCCAAACTAAGCAACGCTTGTATTCTGGATTCGATGGACTGGGGGCGAATCCAGCATATAATATTTTATATATATTATACATCCATGACTTGGGTATAAACATTCGTGTTCATCGCACAAAGTTTATCCCTACCAGGATTCGAATCCGGGAACCTCGGCACAGGAAGCAGGGTCACTGCCAACTGCGCCAAGGAGGTCGTCAAACTAGTTACTTTTCGGAGGGTAGACAGCAATCGCTCTGTGTGAATATCGGTATCGACCAAAGCCTGCCATAAAAAAATTAAAAATCAGAATATTTTTTATCCATGTAAACCATTAAGTACAGTATGTAGTTATGTATCGTCAGAATAGTTACAAAATGTTAAGCATAACTTTACCACCCGTTCGGAAATCCGTTCCTATGGAGAAGAGCAGGAAACTCCATGGCTGCCCTTTTTAAATAGATCTTTTACATTTTTGAGCATTACATTGTTATGGGGTATGTGAGAACAATGTAGGAACGGCTAGCCAGGCTTGAGTAGCTGATTAAGGGTTAAGAAGTTATGAATAGGAAGGTCATAGTCATATAGGATCATATAAGGAGCTTGGATATTAATATTGATTATTTTTTATTAAGCATTCTAACTTTGCAATACTTTGTATTTCCAATGTTAATTTTAAGTATTATTCTCCATTATGCACCATTGACCAAATCTTTTAAACCTGTTTAAACTGTAGGTCCAACATTAAGCTGGTTGCAATTGCAACTCACAATCTTTTATTCTTGAGAAGCCACATTTGCTTAACGGTCAGGTACTGACCACGTAACTGATGTCGCGAGCCCACCCCGAGGACTTTGCGTAGTCGGAGCGGCGAACGAGGCTACTAGGGATGTGATAATCTCACATTGCCTAGAAACCTCAAAAACGTTTATAAAACTTTTAATGTTTATTTTATTTGAAGCCAGTGGCATCGCGTTTAAAAGACAGCAGCTGCGAAGGATGAATATAGGGGTAGCCGGAAAAAGCACCTTAGTGCTCAAGCGCAACATAAAAACCCCTCACACTCAATGTGGCTTTGATCTCCCATTGAAAATATATGTTATTTTATTCTGTAGAATACAACCAAGATTCTAGTCGGTCTCTGCAAAATAAAATAAAAATCGTTTTCAATCAAGCAGGCATTTACCCAAATTGTTACTTCGAAAGTGAAGCCGACCGACAGGTATCCTGTTGTATGGAGCCTACGCAACTGAATGACAGATAACATATCTCGTCAGGTTTCCTATTCTCGGACGTTCGACTACGATAAAGAATTTGGCTGTCAGAGTGTTTCCCATGCGGACAAGGTTCGGAAGCAAGTCTACATAGTATTCTTATAACAAAACCCGTATTTTATTCTCATAAACAAATCCCTAGCCTGTAAGGGACTTATTCCGCAGTGTTCATAAATAAATGAGGCCCAAAGTGCGTTCTTAAATTTACAAAGATATTGATTGTGAAGTGATCCAAGACATTTTATTCCCGCATATTGGATGTCCCAGACTTAACATTTGTGCGAGAGGTAAGTTCGGAAATTGATCTAATTTCTACAATAAAATATAGATAGATAGATAACTCTTTAAATGAATTACACACAACTTACACAGAGAGTGTCACAATGGGCGGCCTTATCACTAATAGCGACCTCTGCCAGCCAACCTTTGGATGGAAAGGATATAAAGAAATGGTCACGACGGGGAAGTACTCATGTATTACGTTAGGATAAATTAGCCCCCGTTAGCTGGGTCTCGGAAGGCCTCGGAGAAATTCACCTTGACATGGTTTCTCAAAGCGTACCCATCTGTCAAACCCTGATGGACATTGGCTATAAGCGGTATATGAATCTAGTGATTGCGTGTAGATTTTTCAGGAATTGGTGGTGGAAAGAAATCCGTACAGGAACTAGCTCTTAACGGCTCCATTATTGGATTCTTAAGCGGAGGTCAAATGGCCGGTATTCTGTATAAATATAGGTATTAACCCAAATCGCCGTAGACTAGAAGTCAACTCCAAAACAATTTTGAAACTACAGGATATAGGGTCACAGAATATGTAAAAGGACTAGGTGCAGGAGTTGTACTTCATATAACTTTGATCAGGCATCCGTCATTCGTGGATCCTATCGCGAAGCGTGGTGTACCCGAGCGTTAGGGGCCGCAAGGCGCTTGCAAGAGATAGTTACGCGATAAAGAGAGAAGCGTGTAGTTACGCCACAGTCGCTTAAATACAGCAATGTGCGAGCTGATGTGCTCTTTATTGCGTTGAAGTGAGAGTCGATATTTATTACAATGTCTGCGGAGTGAAATATCTGTTCCTAATAACTATTACTTAACCTGTGCCCATGTTCGAGTTGTTGCGCGCAGTCTATGACCTAGAATTTTATAAAAAAAAAACATGCCAGTGAGGTAGCTCGCGTGCTGTTAACTTGCATTTTATGTTGATGAATATACACATGTCAGCTGCAGGCAGATACGGTGTACTCGCGTTTGCCAGTGGCATGCTTGATCCACACACCCTTTGCCTCCCCACGTGGCAACTCGCATGCTTTCTGCCGTCTAGAGAACTACTCTGTCACCAACAACTTCGCGTGTCTATGTGAAATGAACATGCGTGCAACACGCATGTTCCGATTTGTACGCGCATGTGAATTCTGTTAATGATTCGGAACGTTTATAAGAGCGCTTGGTGTTCATTGATTACCCAAAAAAAATCGTACATTTTTTCGATACCAACTCTACCTGTCTTAGTACTCTGGTGTGAGCACTGTAGCGACCTCTTTAACCTCGCCACAAGCTACACAGATGGCGCTGCAGACGACATTCAGAACAAATGACGAGGCTTCACACAACCCTGAAACGCGCTATGAGAGTTTTCGGAGCACGTATCCTTCTGATCAACCACACCACAAGCTACACAGATGGCGCTGCGGCATTAAAGAGATTATTTACACGTTAGGCTCGTGGTCTATATTAACTTGAAAACGCATGTTAAAAAAACACTTACCAAAACAAGACAACTGTCACTTTTGAGTTTGACGGCGGCGCTCGCGGTGACTTTGGTTTGGAGCATATACGGGGTGATAGAGCAAGATGGCGCATGTTATGACGTCATCCGTGACGACACACGGGATATCGTGGTCGCACTCTCGGTGACTCGTAGCGGGTGTGGGCGCGATGGTATTAATACTAGCGCATTTCGGAATGCAACCATACTAAACAAAAGGGGGAAGAGGAACCCACCACTGACCCTCGGCTTGTCAACTTTTCGAATTATAAACCAAACATGTTTGATCGATAATTAAAGAAGCCAGCAACACCGAACTCCTCTAAGATGTTAGTCGAGAAACTATCTATCACGAGTGACGGGACCCCAAATAAAATGCAATTCTCCGCGAAACGAAGCGAATCTAAAAAGTATTCGACACGTGTTTCGCCTCTAAACGAGGCATCCTCAGGACGGCTGGACTATGAATGAGCCCATACTGGTTCACTTTAGCGCACGTAATACGCCTTTGTGTTGCGTGCCTGATGCCCGAAAGAATATTGTTTTTTCTTTACGTTTTTTGATGCGACTGTATATCGACTATATTATCGTCTTATATGTATGTTTATCTTATTTTATTTGCCCATACAATAGGTCAGCCCTCTATTACATTGGGACCAAATACCATCGGCAAATCGCGGGAGCACTACAGTGCACTTCAGCCTACCCCCCTTGTGTATTATCGGCGCGATGGTTTATCATATAATAAGCGAGGACTTGGCTCGAATGCGCTGTATATACAATGTGTATAAACGACATTATAAATTGTTTTTAAAATGGAACTTAAGCTGCCAACCAAAAACGATTTTTTAATCCCGATTGATAACTTTATAATATTTTTAATATTACTAGCCCTTTTTAATGTCCCACTGTTGGGCACGGGCCTCCCCTCAATGCGAGTGGGATAACTTTAGCGATCAAATAAAGCAAAATCCCGCGAAACCCCGTACGAAGACCGCCCTAGCATAGAAGAAGTAGATCGGACCAAGTTAATTGAGATGTGCTCGTTTCTGTTGTAGGGCCCGACGGAGACGCGCCCAAGCGCAGGAAAAGGAAAAAGAATTCTGACGAAAGCGCCACCCCTGAACGCGTTGAGCACAGGATCAATCTGACCGCCATACTACAGTACTCGAACGCTAGCCCGTTCCGGGACAAGACGATCCGCGGCTTCTCCTGCCTCTACTGCGCCAAATCATTCCCCAACATACAAGACTTACGCGACCACACCGCCCAACAATCGGAGAAAGACAAAATTAACACGATAATAGACTATAAACTCAGCTACAATCCAATTAAAGTTGATATTACAGAATTGAGGTGCACCGTTTGCCATCTAGACATGAAAGATTTGAACGATTTAAAGGACCATCTCGTCGCGGTACACAATAAGACAATTTTTAAACATATCAAAGACATTATACTGCCGTTTCGTTTGGAGAGCGGTCATAATTTTACTTGCGTTATATGTTCCGTCGTCCATGTTTCGTTCAAGAATCTGTATCTCCATATGAGCAGCCATTACAGGAATTATTGTTGTAAAAAGTGCGGCGTTGGATACATCACTATTGCGGCGCTGAGGAAACACGGAAAGACTCACGCGCAAGGCATATTTCCCTGCGATTATTGCTCCAAAACCTACACCTCGTTCACTAAGAAACGCAACCACGAAAAGGGCGTTCATAATGGCGGCTGGCTTCGCAACAAATGCCCTCACTGCACAGAAATTTTCGTCAGCTACTACGATAGAAACGAGCATCTCGTTAAGGTCCACAATCAAACGCCCGTGCTGTACCCCTGCAACGCTTGCAATAAGGTATACAAGAAGAAGTTCGAGTTGAACAGGCACATAAAGCATCACCATTTGCAACAGCGCAGTTTTCTGTGCGACAAATGTAACGCCAAGTTCTTTTCTAAACGGGGCCTGGCGGATCATATATCGAGGCATACTGGGGGCGAGGTGTCCTCGTGCAATGTTTGCGGTAAGAACTTCTCGCGGCCCAGAACGCTGAAGGAGCACATGAAAATGCACGACGATGACAAAAGGTTTCAGTGCGAGGTTTGCAAGAAGACGTTTATGCAAAAGTGCAGCCTCAAGAGTCATATGCGATTGCACCAGGACGATTTAGATATATTCAAGGAGTTCGATGATGTTAAACATCTTATAGACAATAGGGAGTTGACATTGAAACAGATTGCGGCTGAGAGTAAGTGTAAGGCACAGGCCGAGAAGCCTCCTGAACACTATTTGTAGTAAGAGGTCTTTTCAGATTGTTTGGAGGCCTTTTGACTCGTCCCTGTAGCTATAAAATATTAAATGACAATTGTTAGTTTCTTTGGAATTAGCTAATTACAGTTTTAGCACTTGTTTGGGCAATGGCTGGACCATAGGCTATGCAAAGTGTACTCGGCTGCGCAACGGGCTCTGCAACCATTTGCCAATGGATTGTACGATAGACTTTGCAACCATTTGCCAATAGATTACGCATCAGACTTTGCAACCGTTTGTCAATAGGCCCTAAAACTGTTTTTGCCATTGGGTTGCGCAACGGGCACTGCAGCCATTTACCAATAGATTGCACAATAGGCGTAACAACCAGTTGCCAATGGCGACTTCTCATAGGGCTGTTATTTTATGTCTGGTAACGTCGCGCGATGTTGCGCAACATTTTGTCGTCTAATAGAAAACGAGTAATTTTATCATAATTCTAAAAAACAGAGATAGTTTTATAGTGACAGATTAATTAGGCTATTAGTAGTATCTCCTCGAATTGAGTGAGACACAGAATTTATAAGCACAAAGTTAACCTATATAGAATATACAAGGTGTAACAAAAATTGTGTCAAATATTTTAGCAGCGCCAACAGTAAGTTATGAAGATAACATTCCAAGGGAAATAAATAAAATTAGTAGACATAAAAAAATTACACCACCTACTGAGCGCATGGCCAAACGCTACTGGGTTGCCATGTTGAAAAAAAATCAAACGTCATATATACAGTTATTTTATACATCAACGCGAACCATATAACTTACTGATTCATCTGTTAAAATATTTTACACTATTTTTGTTATACCTTATATATTTTTATTTTATTACATCGAGTACCTAAGATGTACCTACATCCTGTATACTGAGGTATTTACACTGTATATGTTATAGTGTAAATACGTTAGTATACAGGGTGTACATTGAGATAGGTCAGTATGGCGACCTCCTAAACTATAAGAGATAAAAAATATGTTCTAAGGAACCTTGTTGTCGATTTGAGAGTTAAGTAAAACTGCCTTTCATAGATTTTAAAAAAATATCGTACATGAAGCGGAAATCGATCCTGATCATTTTGAATTGTAAACCATAGTGTTTTTTTTCTTTAGAAACGGGATTCACGTATGAGTTTATTTAAAAAAATTAAAAATGCAGTTTTTTTAAACTCCTAAACAGATGACATGATGCCTTACATATATTTTTATTTCTTATAGTTTCGGAGGTACCCATACTGACCCATCGCGATATTATCCCTCCTGTATAGTATACAGTGGGGAAACTCGTTTAGTAACACAAAACTAGGCGCGCACAAAAAGCAAATCTAGTTTGTGCACGTGTACTCCGTATTCTCTAGACCAGGGATTCCCAAACTATGTTGGGCAAAAATACGTTACGCGACGTATTTTTGCCCAACATAGTTACGTGACATTGTCTCTAAAGTCTAGAGAATTGCAGCTTGGTGTTACCATGGAGTTTGCATACTGAACATCGTATATTGTGGTACTCTTCTCATACTTTATGTGCAACTTTCTTCGGTCCTTCGGTCCTTAATAGGAATTAAATTTCCCGCACTTTGAAGCACTTTTTGACGGCGAATTATATTCTAATATTGTTATAATTATTTTGATATTATTAATAATTATTATACCAACTTATTTTAAAGACAGATTTGCACCCGAATTCGTAGAAGATTCGTCTCATTTATAATGGCGTTAACCATGTATTTTTCATAAGTAAATTGCTTTGTAATATATTAAGAGTCAGAATATTTTTTATTCAGATGATTACATAAACCATTAAGTGCAGTACTTATGAATCGTCAAAATAGTTACAAAATGCTAAGCTACAGTTTTACCACCCGTTTGGAATGCCGTTCCTATTGAGAAGAACGGGAAAGAAACTCCATGGTTGCTATTTTTAAAAAGATCTGTTACATTTTTGAGCAGTACATTGTTATGGGTATGTGAGAACAATGTAGGAACGCCTAGGCAGACTTTAGCAGCTGATCAAAAAAAGTATATCATTACAAGTCAATGGCTACATGGTTCCCACATTTACAAATTACTTTTGTAAATGAAGCAGAACATTCTATGAATTTGAAGAATAAGTTTTGCATATAATATACATTTGTAAATAAATATTTGTTTAGTATGATTCCCATTTTATGATCTGAATGAATTTACGTACATTTTTATTTAAGCTAAAATTATTATTAATATTTACATTTATTATAGGCAATATTTATAGTATACAGTGGTTTGCAAATCAAGACAGATACCGTCTCATAGTGTAG
The DNA here is from genome assembly GCA_905333125.1 of Pheosia tremula. Classification (NCBI taxonomy): domain Eukaryota; kingdom Metazoa; phylum Arthropoda; class Insecta; order Lepidoptera; family Notodontidae; genus Pheosia; species Pheosia tremula. The sequence continues at coordinate 3,043,141 of HG995425.1, forward strand.
ATCCAAAGATGTCCCGGTCTGATATAGTAGGGACCCTTCCAGGGCCCCAAGTCTGCTAACACAATCGATTCATAATCGAACAGCAACCGCATAGTAACTGTCACTTTTGACAGATATTGTATGGGATATCTGTGAAAAGTGACAGTTACTATGCGGTCGCTGTTCGGTTATGAATCGATTGTGTTAGCAGACTTGTGGCCCTGGGGCATCGTCGGCTCATAAACCCCGTACTCATGCTCACTTGATAAATTTAAAAATAAGTTACGATTGTACAATACAATCAAATGTAAATTTTATTCGATTCTCGATGCATCAATTGCTTATTTTCTCATTGACTGCTATAGATGCATTTAAAATGCGACGTGGCAAGCCGACATTTTTGATTGTTAAATATTTTTTTCCGGGCATTGGACGAGCTTCTATTTTTACCCGATTGTGGAGGGTATTTTGTTTATCAGACTTTGTATGTGTGTTTGTTCTTTTGTGGCGTACTAGAGACTAAACGTACGACGATGACATTAATTCAAGTTCAATATGGCGACGACAGACGCCATATTGAAAAAAGAAAGATTTATTGTATGTGGGGTATCATTGAATAGGTATTTGAAAATGATATTTAGTTTTCTTTTATCATTTTTTTTTATACCTTTTTTTTGCTGTGTACAATTACATAAATGATTTAAAAATAAACCATTATTATATTTCAATATTTGTTTTTCTTGTCTATGAGCTATATGGCCAAGACAATGTGCCTTGGTAGCGTAGTACGAAAATCACCAATTATCTACTCGTTTCTTTGAAATATGTATACACTAGCTGCGCCCGGCGGTGTTACCCGCGATAAAAAGTATGAAAAATTAAAACATTATTCCACGGGAACCATACATTTTACTGGGATAAAGTAGCCTATGTGCTATTCCAGACTATAATCTATCTCTGTGCCAAATTTCATCCAGATCCGTTCAGCCGTTCGGGCGTGAAAGAGTAACAAACATCCATCCATCTATCCAAACTTTCACATTTATAATATTAGTATAGATTAGTAAAGATTCGACTGGGTGAAATATGATTAAATTTTAATCTGTTTTATCAACTGCTACGCAAGATTACTTCATTAAGTTCATCTTCATTCGTTGTAAATCACAGGGGGATTAACGGTTATTATAATAAAACGGTATGCTAGTTATTATTGATAAGAAGAAAATTGAAACCGCCTGTGAAAAGAGTTGTTTTTCTTTTATAGGCGATAGCGGAGCAACAAAAAAACTACGCAAACGCGCCGTTAAGGAAGAACACCCCGGTGACGCGTATAATAAAATTGTATACCGCGAAAAGCACGTGCCCGAAATGAAGAAGCAATGGCATAACCTAACCACTTTGCTCAAATTCTCGAACGCAACGCCGTTCAAGGATCGCAACGACGCCGGCTACGTTTGCGCGTACTGCTTCAAAACGTACCCTAACCCCGACGTATTGCGGGCTCACACACACGCCGACCACGCCACGGAGAAGCCCTCGTACAAGGCCGGCTCCGGCATGGCAAGTTTCGTCGCCTTTCTCGACATCGTCGATCTCAAGTGCACGATCTGTGACCTACCCATCGACACACTCAACTCGCTCACCAATCATTTGGTCGACGTACACGAGAAAAAATACTACCAGAACGTCACTGATTACTTTCAACCGTTCAAATTGAGCAACGAGCAACAGATACATTGTTGTCTATGCAACGAGGGGTTTCACAACATGAAGTTGTTGATGCAACACATGAATATGCATTACAGAAACTTTATATGCACTATATGTGGCGCGGGGTTCGTCAACTCGTTCCGTCTGAACCGACACGAGACGACGCACGTCAAAAAAAAGTCCAGCTTTCCTTGCCGGCATTGCGGGGAAGTTTTCGCTGCCGAGTCCAAAAAGAAAGCTCACGTGAACACTCAGCATAAGGGCATCGCTGGTGACAGCGTCTGTCAGATATGCAAAGCAAGATTCAAGAATTACTATCAAAAGACTAGGCATATGATACAAGTGCATAACGCCCAAGGGATCAAATGCGATCTCTGCGAGAAGAAATTCAATTTAAAGTCCAATTTAATGCTTCACATGAGAAGTGTACATTTAAAAGAGCGTCCGTACGAGTGCTCCGTGTGCAGCATGGGGTTTTTTATCAAACGACATATGCTTGGCCACTATATGGCGACACATACCAACGAGAGGAAATTCAAATGTGAAGTGTGTGGTAAAGCGTACGCCACACAGAACAGCAAACGGAAACACATGAAGAAGAATCATGGAATATCTAAGAATATGATGGTTCCTATGGCTAAATGAACACGCATGAGCTGATACTTTTGATTTTCTCCAAGTACCCTTGGGTGTGAGCTTGATTAAACACGAGTAGGAAGCGAGTGCTAGTCAGACACGGCTGGTACCTCAATATATTTCTGGTATGCTAGTAGTTGTGCCAATAACTCTTATAAAAGACGGTTTTTTAATGTATGGAAATTCTTGTCATTGATGTAGCTTGCTAGTTGTGATATGTGTGTACACGAAATGATGAACTAGAATTACATTATTTAAATTGAAAAAGATCTGAATTTTGATTGAGTATCCCACGGTGAAGTTATATTACACGTATCTTAAGTTCGCATCACATATTTATGTTTCTAACTCACCACTGGATGTGAATTTCTTTATCATGAGAAGTCATGAGCCATTTGACACGTATGCTATGTGAAGATCAGATAGACCAGGGATTCCCAAACCATTTTGGGCAAGAGACCCCTTTTCCAAAATGATCTGCTAGCTCAGACCCCCATAGCCATATTACTTTAAAAATCCTATCTCTAGTTTTATTCCTATTGATACAAGCAAGGAGGTTTTCCCTCCGCTTACTGCCCTAAAGTCTTCCACGCAGAACGGAAGAAAACGAACCACGTGAAGTTCGTGCATATCACAAATCTCAGACGTAACAAATGTTTGTTTTGCGGTAAGAAATTTGTCAGATGCGCCAGCAAGTGTGGTTATCTAGTACAGTAAAGTACATGGCATTCAGCCTCAAATACTGCAATTCAATGCTTGTGACAAAATATTCTACCGCCGGGATATGCTACTGAGGCATATAAAACGAGTACATTTGCTGGAAAGGAAATACGAATGTGATCATTGTGATTAAGTAATTCATATCAACAAATTATAGGTAATACTTAATTGGTTCATAAACCACAATGATACGATACAAATTTTAAATTGAACCTTATGCTTTCTTGATATATCACCATACATACTTCTTACACACTGACCTAGTTCGCTCTTAGAGTTGAGATTGGATTATTCATTCGGAATGTCTGGTCATGTAATTATTATGTTCTGCATAATATCAGGGACATCCTGGAGTAATATCATCAGGGAAAAGCAGCTAACCTACCAGCCTACTCCTATGTGGACCACAGACGTGATGGTATTTATTTTTCTTTTTCTTTGTAGGTACTGGCTGCGATACAGACAATAAATTAGTGCCAGATGTAAGGAAAGCATCAAATAAATTGAAGGTTGCCATCAAAAAGAAATGTCCAAAGAGAGGACTCTCAAATAAACCGTTGGGTACGCCAAGGGAGATAGATATGCACTTATATAATCTTAGAACGATACTCTTAAATTCCAACGCAACGCCAATAAGTAGTCACGGCGGGTTCGGATACACTTGTTGCTTCTGCAAAGACCACCACGTGAATGCGTCTGACCTCAAAGTTCATACCATAGACAAGCACGGTAGCACAGCGATTAACAAATTCATGAACGGTACCCCTATGCCTTTATATGTCGTCAAATTAGACATCACTAACCTACATTGCAAGATCTGTAGTGAGGCACTTGATAATTTGGAGGAGTTATTGGATCATTTGACAGATGAACACGATGCAAAGATATATAAAGACATCAACTGTCATATCATACCGTTTAAGTTCGACAGCGAAGTCCTAAAATGTGTGATGTGTTCAACAAATTGCAACAATTTTAAGCTACTACGGGAACATATGAACATTCACTTTAGGAACTACGTTTGCGATATTTGCGATTCGTCATACGTCAATAAACGAACGTTGGTAAATCATTTAGGCAGGCACAAGCAGGGCGAATTTAAGTGCACCCACTGCCCAAAACTGTTCGACACTCGAGCGAAGAAATTGGATCACGAGAAGTTTGGGCATATCACGGACTACAGGCGAAGCAAATGTCAAATTTGCAACGACAGGTTCGCGAGTAACGCTGATAAACATGATCATATGGTCAAGGTGCATGGCGCTCGGCCTCTGAATCTGAAATGTAAGGCTTGCGACAGGACATTCCAGAGACGGGACACGCTGTCGAGGCATATTAAACGCGACCATTTGCTGGAGAAACGATACGAGTGTAGTCACTGTGATATGAAGTTCTATTCTAAGTTGCAACTGAATAACCATATGCTTAAGCATACAGGTGTGAAAGAGCATAGGTGCGAGTATTGCTCGAAGGCGTTTGGAAGGAGGTATACATTGAAGGAACATTTGAAGATACACACGGACGATAGGAGATTCAAATGTGGGCATTGTGGACAGGCGTTTGTGCAGAAGAGCAGCTGGAAGGGGCACATGCAGTCTGTGCATGGCGAATGCTTTTAGCTTCTGACGAAATGGTCCCACACTAAGCTACACTTGTATCATGGGTACCGCGCAATGGACTGACGGCGAACCCAGTGTTTGATACTTATATAGATATTAAACATCCATGACTCGGGTACAAACATTCGTGCTCATCACACTAAGTTGTCCCTACCAGGATTTGAATGCGGGACCCGCAGCGTAGAAGGCAGGGTCACTACCCACGGAGCTAATTAGGTTAACAAAAGTTTGGTTATTAAGTTATGCAAGGCTAAAGAGCTTTTACCACTAATTTCTGGAAGTGTTAATCGGTTTACAACGGCAGTTATAAACAAAGCATTGTTTAGAAGAACAGTGCCTTGTTTCTGCATTGTTAAAACGGACGAAAATATTTTATAAATTAAATATTTTATGCAGGACGATACAGAAAGATTGATTTTAAATAAAAATTGTTTGCTACAAAATGACATTGTATTTTTTATCCATATTGAAATTCTGAATTCACATAATGATTTCAAAAGCGCTGTAGAAGCGCAGGTTCAGAAGTTAAAAAGTATGCCCTTTGTGATTCACCTGTGTATCAATAAATACCCCTGAAATCATTTGTCTCAAAGAATAAGATAAAATGTGTACCCATTTTGTAGACAATGATGGATCAACATCACGATAGAATATGAAGGCATGCCAGCCATTTATTTTATTCTAAACGATGATAGTACATTAAGATGATTCTTTGTAGTGTGTACAGCGTAACACAAACTTGAGACGCGCCTTTAGAGACAAGTAAATCAATGTTTTATACCGTTCACTACCATAATCTGGGTAATAATGCAATAACTATGTTTCTGTGAATAAAAATATTCATCTGAGAAGCTTATGTAATTTTATTTTCCCTTTAAGATCAAAATGCGAAACTCCGTATGAAAAGGATCAGTTAGCTAGCATAAACAATGTCGTAACACTTGATTGGCTTATAACTACAGTTCTGCTTAGAGATTCGTTGTGCCGAGAGAATACTTTACAAACCTTAATAAAATGTAGCTCGCCTCAATCGTTTCTTGTGATTAGACATACATATTAATATAATTTCTAATTAAATTTTGTGTCGATACGAAAGAGATACGATAAAACACGACCTGTCAGGAACGCATTGTCTGTCAAAGTTAATAAATTATAACTAGTTGCGTAATGTGTACGAGTGAATGTTATGGTTTACAAACATTCATTCCATCTATCATCCCAAAGACGTCCACTGCTGGACAATCATTGCATTATTTAAATTTTATTCTCAAATTATAACATTTTATCTCAGTAAAACGCAAGTGAAGCTACGGCGACAGCAACAGAAGATGCAACAGTTATTTTCGTACGGTTTAAGGTTTTTTTTGTATTATAGCTTATATTTATATCCCACTGCTCGGCAAACGCATCTCTTTTACTCTCGTCAAGAGTTTGTTGTGCCTCGATTACTCGCAAAGGTGTCCAAATAGTCGCAACATCTACATCACAATCGTACGATATCGGAAATGTTAATTCATAACTTTTATTTATAGGTACCGGCTGCAAAACAGAAATTAAATTAACTCCAGCTATAAGGAAAGTAACACCTAAAGCGTCAAAGAAGTCTGTTAACACCGATAAGACAGGTCGAGAGGATGAACTTTCAACTGAACCTCTGAGTTCGCGCAAGGAGATAGCAATGCATTTACATAACATTAGAACGATACTCTTGAACTCAAACGCGACGCCGATAAGGAGCCACGGAGGCTTCGGATACAAGTGTTGCTACTGTGACGAGCAGTACCTCAATCCGGCGGAGCTCAAAGTTCATACAATATACAGACATGGCAGCACAGCCATAAGCAAATTCATGAAAGGTACCCGTATGCTTTCATTTGTCGTCAAACTGGACATCACTGAACTAACTTGCCGGATCTGTAGTGAAAAAATTGATATATTCGAAGATTTTATAGATCATTTGATAGACGAGCACGATAAAAAAATATTTGATGGCATCAAAAACCATGTACTGCCGTTCAAATTTGATAGCGACGCGCTCAAGTGCGTAATATGTTCTATAAATTTCGACCATTTCAAATTACTGCAAGAACACATGAACTCGCACTACAGTAACTACGTTTGCAAGATTTGCAACACACCGTTCGTTAACAAAAATCTTTTAGGGAACCATATAGCTCGGCACAAACAAGGAGAATTTCAATGCTCCTTCTGCCCTAAAGTGTTCGACACTCATCCCAAGAAGTCCAACCACGAGAAGTTCGTACACATCACCGACCAAAGACGCAACAAATGTCCGATCTGCGGGGAGAAGTTCGTGAGTTACGCCAACAAGAACTATCACATGGTGAGAGAGCATGGGACCGAACCTCTTATACTGAAATGTAAGGCTTGCGACAAGACATTTACTAGGCAAGACAAATTGTTCAGACACACGAAACGAGACCACTTGTTGGAGCGACGGTTCGAATGTGAGCACTGTGATATGAAGTTCTATGAGAAGAGGGATCTCAGTAGCCATATGGTTAAGCATACAGGACTTAAGGAGCATAGGTGCGAGCTTTGCTTGAAGGCGTTCGGGAGGAAGTATACGCTGCAGCAGCATTTGAGGATACACGCGGATGATAGGAGATTCAAATGTGAGCATTGTGGACAGACGTTTGTGCAGAAGTGCAGCTGGAAGAGTCATATTCGGTCTATGCATGGGGAATACCTGTACCTCTCCGAGTAATGCTGTATCTTTTAGGTTTATTTTAGTTAATAAAAATGTTGTATGGAAATATTTTTCTATTATTATTACATTTCCATTGGGCAATGTATCTCTATTTGCCTTTCAAAGTTCACAAGGAAAAACTCCATATTCAAAGTGTAATATTTTTATGTTAGCCGTGACTTGATAGCATGAATTTATTACACTAGTTCACATAGTGCACACATTAGTTACTAAATATTTCGGAAATAAAAATTGCATACATAAAAAATGTTCGCATCAAAGTCAAAGTGAAATTATTTATTTTGTATAGGCCTACGAAGGCACTTACAAATTGTCATTTACATTTTATTCACTCTCCACACGGGCTATACCCGGATCTTTGGAAGGCTTGCGCGGGGACATGGGTCCAACACGTAGAGCCCTTTTTGAGAATTTTAATGTTATGTTAGCCACCTGCTGTGGTCAACTGCTGGAAATGCTGGCATAAACAGTGAATTGACCTCAGCAGGAGGAGGAACTATTGCAGGAATATGGAAAGATAATTGGGACTATGGATTAAAGTTTAGATGGACATGAGATAGGGCTATTGGAAGAGTAGCGGTCACCTGCCATAATTATTGCAAATATCTGTAACGAATTCGGCCGATACACTATTCGCCAGTCCCTGATTCCTTATTTTCATCAACTATTTATCATAACATATGAAAGCTTTCTTTTATTGGAATAGGTAAGTAACCTTAATAATCGTGGATCTTGGGGAATGGAATTATTTACGTCACCGCTCGTACCATATTGAAAATGTTAACTCATAACTTTTCTTTATAGGTACAGGCTGCAATACAGAAATTAAATTAGAGCCAGCTGTAAGTAAAGTCACAAGTAAAGCATTAAACGATTGGACTGTTACCATCAAACAAAGATGTCCAAAGAAAGAACAGTCTGTAAGAACTTACAAGGAGATAGATATGCATTTACATAACGTCAGAACGATACTCTTACATTCCAACGCGACGCCAATAAGAAGCCACGGAGGTTTCGGATACGCGTGTTGCTTCTGCAAAGACCACTACGTGAATGCGTCTGAACTCAAAATTCATACCATAAACACGCACGGTAGCACAGATATTAGCAAATTCATGAAAGGTACCCCTATGCTGACATACGTCGTCAAATTAGACATCACTGGATTACTTTGCAAGATCTGTAAGAAACATATTAATAATTTAGATGCTTTGGTCGATCATTTAACAAATGAACACAATAAAAAGATATTTGACGATATCGATAATCATATTATACCGTTTAAATTCGATAGCGATAAACTCAAATGCGTGATCTGTTCCATCAACTTCGATCATTTCAAGTTACTACAAGAGCACATGAACGTACACTATAGGAACTACGTTTGCAGGCTTTGCAACGCACCGTTTGTTAACAAACGTACTTTAGGGAGTCACATGGCTCGGCACAAGCAGGGAGAGTTTCCCTGCACCTACTGCCCTAAAGTGTTCGACACTCATCCCAAGAAATCAAACCACGAGAAGTTCGTACACATCTCAAATCAAAAGCGTAACAAATGTCCGATCTGTGGGGAGAAATTCGTGAGTTACGCGAACAAGAACGATCACATGGTCAAAGAGCATGGGGCTGAACCGCTTATACTCAAATGTATGGCGTGCGATAAGACGTTTACTAGACGGGACAGACTATCGAGGCATACGAAACGAGACCATTTGATGGAGAGAAGGTTCGAATGTGATCACTGCGATATGAAGTTCTACGGAAAGAAGGATCTTCGTACGCACATGGTGAAGCATACAGGGGTAAAAGATTATAGGTGTGATTTTTGCTTGAAGGCATTTGGGAGAAGGCACACGTTGAAGGAACATTTGCGGATACACGCCGATGATAGGAGATTCAAATGTGAGCATTGTGGACAGGCGTTTGTGCAGAAGTGTAGCTGGAAGAGTCATATGCGGTCGAAGCATGGGGAGTACGTGTAGCTTCTAAAACATAAAAGCATAACGAAATAATTAATAGACATTCCATAGAATTGTTTGATATGTAGCGATGTCATCAAACTCGCTAAGAGACATACAGATGGCGCTGACCATCTGCATACATTCTTGAATCGCGCTATGAGAGTTTTCGGATCGCGTAACATATATATGGTGTAACAACAGTTAAATATTTTAACACGGACAGCGATTCAATACTCCAAAGTTAGTAAAAGTGCGGTTTTAATAAACCTTTGAGTATTGTATCGCTTTAAGTATTTTTTTAAGCAAACTTAATACATCGAGACATCCAATGCAGAATGCTAATATCGCAAAAAACTAAATTACATCGTAAAGATGTCCAAATTTTTCGTAAAAAAAATAAAAACCATCATCATTTTGAATTTCGCGCCCTGACGTTGCGCTTCCACCTTAATATTATATTTTGTAAGAAGATTGTTATTAGTGGTATAGAAATAAGTTAGCAATATTGGGAAGAAAAAAACATGTTCTTGGAATATCGTTTGAGATGCGATGTAGTTCTATGTTACATTTATTGAAATAAAACTAATTTTACAAATTTATCGCGTGTTTATTAGGAACTGTATCTATACGTTTTGCGATGTTGCCTTCATTGATAAACACGGCATATGAAACTTGTACTTGCAAATGCTATTTATGGCCAAATGTTGTTAAAATCTATCGCAAGAAGAGAAGCTATGAAAAGGTCGTAAATATTCGCGCGAAGTGGCTCGTGGTGTCATGGAAATTAATGATCGATTTCATTCCACATCCGACACAATTGTTTGTCCTGTGCGTGATATGACAACAAGGTTTTGCACTACTTTGTTATAAGTGTTCACGATCTGCGGAAATAAGACACTAACTGTGTATAGAATGAATTCAATATTATGCTTGAACAACGCAAATTGTGTTGCAACAATATTATCCACATATTTAAATACAAGGCATACTTTATAATATAAAACATACATTAAATATAGGAAATAACTATTTAATTTTCTTTGTAGGTGTTCAGCGTAACGTGAACATCAAGATTGAAAGCGCGGACCCTAAAAAAAGGTTACTGAGACGTACAGTCACATTAAAAAGTCCTATTGTATGCAAGAAAGACAATGAAAGTCTAAAAACAGACGAGCTCAACAAACACCGTAGTAACATACGGCTTATACTCCAATGCACAAACGCAACACCCATTAGATGCAGAGGGGGCATCGGGTACGCCTGCTGTTTCTGTGGCAACGAGTACCCAGAACCTGCAGACCTTAAAAAACATACAATAGAAGCTCACGATGATAAAGTAAAACTAAAATTTATGACCGGCAAAATGATGTACTCGTATCTCGTCAAATTAGACATCACAGGCCTCACATGCAAGATATGTGACGCCAAAATTGAAACATTACAACAACTCACCGACCACCTGATCAACATTCACAGCAAGAAACTCTTTACCGACATCAACAATCACATAATGCCTTTCAAATTTGACGACGACGTCCTCAAATGTGTGTACTGCGGGAATGTGTACAACAGATTCAAGAATTTGCAGCAGCACATGAACGTTCACAGCAGGAATTATGTCTGCAAGTTTTGCGACGCTGGCTTCATCAACAGAAACATATTGAGTAGCCACACCGAGGGCCACAAAACTGGCACGTTCAATTGCGACACGTGCCCCAAGGTCTTCGACACCTATCGCAAGAAGAAGAGTCACGAGAAATCCGTGCACGTTCACGGGAATTTGCTGAGCAAGTGCGGATACTGCCATAAAAAGTTCATCAACTACAGAAAGAAGGATGAACACTTAGCGAAAGTGCACGGTGTGGTGATGAAGCTTATCAAATGTCACGCTTGTGATAAGACATTTGATAACAAGAGCTCGTTGACGATCCACACGAAGCGGGATCATCTGATGGAGAGAAGGCACAAGTGTCCACTATGCGACAGCCGGTTCTTCGGTTCCAATGAGCTAAAACTCCACATGGTGAAGCATTCTGGTGTGAAAGAGTTCGAATGTAAGGTGTGTATGAAGACTTACGGGCGGCAGAAGACGCTAAAAGAGCATATGAGGATCCATAATGATGACAGGAGGTTCAAGTGCGAGCATTGTGGACAGGCGTTTGTGCAGAAGTGCAGCTGGAAGGGCCACATGAGGAATAGACATGGGGAGTTGGTTTGAGGTGAACCGATCGCAATAATCTTTGAGGAGTGTAGTGTTTTATGTTATGTTAACGAAATATGTTTTTTTATTTGAACAATAAATTGTATAGGTGTCGCATATACATTGAACGTTATTTTCATTGATCCAGAAATGTATTGGTAAGTATATCGGTAATCTATAAAATGGAGTTAGACCAAAACGAATTGGTGAGATTGAGAATAGGGAAATATAATAATATTTGATCTCGATCTCATCTGATGGTAAGTGACGATGAGATCTACGATGTAGCATACTTGCCTATAAGGTCAACGGGGAACAAATACGCCGGTAGCGTGTTCCATTCCTTGGCAGTTCGCACGATGAAAGTAGAAGCAAACGCTTAGTACGAACCGAAGGAATGTCCACAGTGTACGGATGACACTTGTCCGTGCGTCTTGTCGACCGAAGATAGAATGGAGATGGGGGAATTAATTCGTGTAATTCCGTCGCACACTGTCCGAAATGTATTCTGTAGAAGACTGATAGGCTGGCAACCCTACGTCGGTGTTCCAGGCTCTGTAGGCTTGCGTGAGTGTGAATAGGTAGGAAGGCGGCAGTAGATCGAGACGCTACATTCACTACTGAAAGGCACAATACATGAAGCTATGTCTTTGGGGAACTGGACCGGAGACCGCCGGGACGCCCGAACCCCCCCGGGGATATCCATCGGGTCCTCTCATCCGGTCGCCAAACGGCACGATGGCGCACCCCGGGATTTTTCGCGAGTTGGTGGGGCAGCCTTTCGTGAGTGGCTAGCTCACCTACTTGGGCCCCCTACTTATCGCACCGCGTAATTCTAAATATGTATTCATGTATCCTGCAATCCACCATGGTGTGTGTGTGTCAGTGAAAAACACCGAGCAATAACATACTACGAATGATTTTTTATCTTACGACTTGATCTTGTTGTCGGTAATTTTATTTATTCTCAAACCACCACAACAACAACATAAGATACTTCAGTAAAACTACGAGCGTGACGAGTCCTTATTGTAAACATTGTAAAGCACATTCCTTCTCGCTCTGCTAGTCGACCTTTGATATTAGTAGCGTGATAACATCACATGCTATAATCTATCGTTTCAATTAGATACACTTAAATACTTGAACTTTCTCGCTTATACATCTACTACTATTATCTCGTGCTACCCGCGAGTAAAAAGTATGTCTATCCCACGGGAACCATACATTTTACAGGGATAAAAAGTAGCCTATGTGCTATTCCAGCCTATAATCTAACTCTGTGCCAAATTTCATCCAGATCCGTTCAGACGTTCGGGCGTGAAAGAGTAACAAACATCCATCCAAACTTTCACATTTATAATATTAGTATAGATTAGTAAAATTCGAAAAATTGCTCTTTTGGCCTCTGTGCCGATAATATCGCTAAGTCTTTTATTTTTCTCCAAATTAATTTTCGATGCGTTGATGGAGTTCCATCATATTTTTTTTACACTAGATTGTGTCTAGCATTGCATTTTGCACTGAGAATCTTATGTTAATACTTTTTTTTTCACTTTTACCTGACTACCGCAAAGCCAATAGAAAGGTTATGATTTTAGTTCATGTAACAGCTCATCAAAGTTTAGAGGTGTTATTATCTTGTCAAAGTGTAAATTTATATGGTTTCATGGGGCAAAATGCGTTTAAGTTGTCCGACGGCAAAATGCAGTAGCCAAGGCGACATATACAATAATCTTAGGGAAACTCGGTAGCTTTTTTCCAACTAGTATTTACCTATATATAGTGCAATAACACACGATCATTTTCCTTTATAGGTGATCAACAAATAGTGATCGACACAAAAAATAGAGAAAGTGAAAAATCTGCTATATTATTAGTAGTCGAAGCGCCAGGAACCAGGACAAAAACCGAAGCCAATACTACAAGGGAAGACATAAACAAGCATTGTCACAATTTAAAGGAAATATTGTTAAGCACGAACGCCACGCTGATCCTCCAACATGGCAGAATAGGCTACATGTGCAGCTACTGCCGCTTGGAGTTCCAAGAACCGGCAGACCTGAAGACACATACCTTAGAAACCCATATGAATGAGCTCAACACTATACCAGAACATATCAACATCAGAATGTCGGAATACCTAATCAAACTTGACATAACTGGCTTACGCTGTAACCTATGCAACCAAACCATAGACTCCTTACACGAGTTGATGCACCATCTGTCCTCTGCACACGATAAAGTGATACACACAGATATCAACAACCATATATTGCCGTTCAAGTTTGATAACGACCAGCTCAAGTGCTGTCTCTGTTCGAACGTGTTTGACAAATTCAAAATGTTACAAGAACACATGCACCAGCATTACAGGAATTATACCTGCGATGAGTGCGACGCCGGCTACGCGATCCAGGGATGTCTGACTCGACACAAGCACACACATCAGCAGGGCACCTTTCCGTGCACCTGCTGCCCCATGACCTTCGACAAACGAGTCAAGTTAACTAACCACATGAGGACGACTCACTCTCGCAAGATATACAAGTGCGGCCATTGCGACGAAACATTCAATGAGCATGTCGTGAAACAGAAGCATTTGGCTGAAGCCCACGGTATCAGGATCACGAAGAAGTGCAGCGCTTGCGATAGTACCTTCTCCAGTAGGAAACTCTTGAATCAGCACGTGAAGAGAGACCATCTGTTGGAGCGACGATTCGAATGCGCGTATTGTGACATGAAATTCTTTAGAGCCGACGATCTATCGCACCATGTGGTGAAGCACACAGGATCGAAGGCGTTCCAATGCGGTTTTTGCTTCAAGTCGTTCGGCAGAAAGCCTACTTTGCGGGAGCACATGAGGATACATAATGATGACAGGCGGTTTAAGTGCGAGCACTGCGGACAGGCGTTTGTGCAGAAGTGCAGCTGGAAGGGGCACATGAAGTCGAAGCATGGAGTCATAATTGTTTGAACATTACTGTTATCCCTTTATACAAATTCGGTACGAATACAGCGACCTCTTCAATCCCGCCACAAGCTACATACTCGTAGATGGCGCTGCAGACGCATTTAGAACAATTGAATTTTTTCCATATAATCCTACAACGCGCTATAAGAGTTTTCGGAGCACGTCACATATACCACCCGCCTGGCTAGATGATATTTCCTTTTCCGCTAAACTAAGATAAGATTATTATTTATTACATATTTTACTAACTTCTATATGCCACATGTTGTGGTTGATAAACTGCAAGCTACATTAAAGCTAGATAATAATATTCACCATTCTTTCTCCGTCTACGATTTACCGAATATAGCTCATCCTTGTTATTTATCGATTTAACCACGAATTGGCTCATTCTTTGGGCGCTTCTATAATTATAGATCAACTTGTTTTGTTTATAATTGGAAAAAGTTTACAAACTGAGGGTCAGTGGTGGCCCTCATTTGTTTAACAATGGATTTCCACCTTTCCACCTTTCCACCTTTAGTTCTATCTATTATATTTATTGATTTGTTAATCTTCATCAACATCCACCACCACCACCACCACCACCACCACCATCCACCACCTCAGTCTTCCACGATGCCTGACTAAGTCTGCCATTACCTGGTGCTTTCTTATTAGCAATGGGTGCTATATAATCCAGAACAGACTTGTATAATACGCCTTATTTTAAAATACACTGTATCTCTACATAATATGATTACATCAAAATTTAGGGGCAACATTTTATTTTGATTTTAGCCGAAAGTGCGAAAATTTACATTTTGAACATTTTATTGTTATTTAAAATAACGCCATGTTGACAATATTTTATTTGACTTGAAACTTTTGGAAAATTGAGACGACCGTTTTACATTACCGCGCTAAAATTAGGTTCGGATTCAAAAGAATATGCTGTAGCAAAAAAAAACGGTGAAGCGAGATGTGTGAAGTTACTGGGCCACATTTTGGTTGGTGTATTTGATGCTAACACATGTTCAAAGATGTTAACCAAACACAAAATTATAAATAACACGATAATTTTCTTTATAGGTGACCAACGAAAACTGACCAACAACATTAATACGAATCACTTTGAATCAGCCATGTTACTCGTCGTCGAGGACCCGGAGGATAAGATAAACACCACAGAGCTATCGGAAGAATCGAAAAAGAACCAAAAAAGGCTATCAAAGGAAGAATTGACAAAACATCATCAGAATATCACAGAAATATTGTTATGTACAAACGCCACTTTGATACTGCGGTATGGTAGGACAGGCTACATGTGCAGCTACTGCCCCAAAGAGTTCCCAGAAGCCGCAGACCTGAAGACACACATTCTAGAAACTCACATGATTAGAATCAACCCTATACCGGACTATATCTACAACTTGAAGATGTCTGAGTATATTGTCAAAATTGACATTACTGGTTTACGCTGCTTGCTATGTGCATCAAGCATAGACTCATTAGACGAGTTACTAGAACATTTGTCCATCGAACACGATAAAGTTATACATAAAGATATCAACAATCATATATGTGCGTTCAAGTTTGATAGCGATCAGCTAACGTGCTGTCTCTGTTTGAATGTGTTTGACAAGTTCAAGACGTTGTACGAGCACATGCACAAGCATTACAGAAATTATATCTGCGATGAGTGCGATTCGGGATATGTGTTTCAAGGGTGTCTCACGCGGCATAAGCATACACATAGAAAAGGCATCTTTCCATGCATTCATTGCCCAAAAGTGTACGGCACACGTCTATCTGTATATCATCATATACTGACCAAACACAATCATGTAGCCATGCACAAGTGCGGCTATTGCGACGACAGTTTCAGCGAGTACTTCGCCAAAGAGAGACATTTGGCTGAAGTGCACGGAGTCAACACCGAAAAGAAATGCACCGTTTGCGATAGCACCTTCTCCTGCGAGAAATATTTGAAACGACACGTGAAACAAAACCATCTGTTGGATCGCAGACATCAATGCACCGTGTGTGATATGAAATTTTTCAGCGCCCACCAGTTGTCGCAGCACATGGTGAAGCATACGGGCTCGAAGCCGTTCCAATGCGGTTTCTGCTTTAAGTCGTTCGGCAGAAAGTGCACTTTGCGAGACCATTTGAGGATTCATAATGATGATAAGAGGTACAAATGTGAATATTGCGGACAGGCGTTTGTGCAGAAGTGCAGTTGGAAGGGGCACATGAAGTCGAAGCATGGGGAAATAATTGTTTGAATATTTTATAACAAATTGGAATAAAACTAATTTTATGTTTTTACGTTCCCGACGTTTCGGCTGCTTTACAGCGACCATGGTCACGGGTGGAATGAGTTGTTAGACGTCCTAGTGTCGTAGTTTGAACTGGGGTACCCTCATATTTAGTTATTTGCGTCGGTCGGGAACGTAAAAACGTAACATAAACGCGATAATGTCCGTAAAAATAGTTTTGTTTCAATATGTTGTATTAGCGTAAATATAATAAATCAATATTTTATTACTGATCGATTTTACAAAAATAAAGTTTCAGTACTTACAATATAATTGAGTGTTTGTGTAAGTGTGTAAGTTGATTAGTTTAAAACATTGCACCCACATATGCACCAGAATTATAGAAACTATATATGTGATGATCATGCTGCTAGGATCTCTAACTCGACATATGCATACACATAAAAAAAGAACCTTTCCCTGCACCTATTGTCCTAAAGTTTATGAGCAATATCAACATGAAAGGAACACCCACACAAATGTAAATTCTTTGAATAAATGCGGGTATTGTGATGAATCCTGCATGCTGCATGACTCCAAAGATAAACATTTAGCCACGTTTTAAGTCCACGGAATTAAGACTTATTTAAAGAAGTGCAGCGCATGAGGTCGGACGTTCTCGTGCGGCAGGCTCTTCAAACGACATGTGAGGAGAGACCACGTGATAGAACGTTTACACGAATGTCCAGAATGCGACATGACTTTATTTAAGTCCAGCGAACTAGCCCACCACATTATGCAACACACTGGATCAAAGGAGTACCAATGCTATTTGAGTCTTAAGTTTTTCGGAAGAAAGTCTACTTTGCGGGAACATGGGAGGATCCATAACAATGATAGGGGGTAAAATTGAGAGCACGGCTGACCATTGTTTGTGCAAAAATATAGTTGAAAAGTACACAAATCTAAAGGACACATTTCGCAATACTAGGGACATAAATGTAGGAACTTTAATACTCACGTTAGCATGCTCCAATCGCACTCACTTACACATAATCAAACTACAACCTACCTAGTGTAGACTATATAGTGTAGACCTAGTGTAGACTAACAAAAATGTATATCAGCTGACAAATAAACAATTATTCCTCAGCTGATATACATTTTTGTTAGTCTTTTTCGTTGCCTTTTGTTGTCGTTGTCCACACTGTCTTCGTGGTTGGTCTACCTTAATCCGACTAAATTACTATTTTCGCTCATCTGCCTTAAACGTTATAAGGACTTTTTAGCCATGTTTGTTATAAAAGCCATGACGCTATGATGTTTAACATGCCTATCCATGAATAGGAGATCTAAAGTTATTTGGCGATCTCTTCGGTTAAGCAAACTGCGCGCCACCAGCTAAGCTTTTTTATTAGATTATTATTATCTGCTCAAAATTTTATTTCAATCAAATTGAAAACAGATTGTTGTATCAGCGTACAAAAATGTATACATCAACCAATAAACAAATTGCAATGCAGTAATACTTTAATAATTTCTTTTTAGGTGATGAAGACAATGTCGCCTTCCTCGAAATTAATGTTGAACCGAAAAAAGTTGTTAAAAAAGCTGTCGCCAAGAAGGAGAAGCCAGTTCTCAAAAAGCGCATGAAAGAAATACATAAACACAGGCACAATTTGACAGAAATACTCACCAACACCAATGCAACCCCGATACTGCGCCACGGCAGGATAGGGTACATGTGCAACTGTTGCATGCAGGAGTTCCCAGAGCCTAGGGACCTGAAGAAACACACCCTGGAATCCCACAAGGCGGTCGCCAACAAATCCAGCTTCTTCAAAAACTCCACCATGTACGAGTACTACATTAAACTCGACATTACCGCGTTAAAATGCAACATATGCAACAAAAACATCCAATCATTGGAGGAAATATTGGACCATCTTAAGAATATACACGAGAAAACAATGTATTTAGACATAAAAAATCATATTGTGCCCTTCAAATTTGAGAGCGAACAACTTACATGCTGCCTTTGTCCGACCTCGTTCGATAAATTCAAAGTACTCCAAGAGCATATGCACAAACATTATAGGAATTACATATGTGACGTTTGCGAATCTGGATACGTGAATCAGGGCTGTCTGGCACGCCACAAGTATATCCACAAGCTGGGAACGTTCCCGTGCGAGTACTGTCCAAAGATCTTCGACACGAAAGTCAAGAAGATCATGCACCAGCGCTCGAATCACACTCACAAGCATTCCATGATTAAATGCGGGTACTGCGATGCAGGATTCAGGGATTTGTATCTCAAAGAGGCGCACCTGACTGAGGTCCACGGCATCAAACCTCGCGAAAACAAGTGCAATGCGTGCGGAAAGTGTTTTTTGACTCCGATGAAATTGAGGGTCCACACCCAGAGGCACCATCTCTTGCTGAGGAGGCATAAGTGCACCCAATGCGATATGGAGTTCTACGATTCTGGGGAGCTCAAGAGGCACATGGTGACCCACACTGGACTCAAGGAGTTTAAATGTGAATTGTGCTTTACCTCGTTTAGCAGAAAGTTTTATTTGAATCAGCACATGCGAAAACATGAACGGGGGCAATAGTCGATAGAACAAGGTTTGTTCTATGATGCACTAAAGCCGCCTTCGGTTGTACAATAGTTTTTTTTTAAATAGCAAATGCAAAATAAAAGTCTCAAAACCTACCTTCATTTAATTTTGAAGTAAAAAATGTTTATGACCAAGTTGATACCTATTGAATGACGAAGTTAATTTTTTTTCGAATCGCGAGATTTTGCCGTTTATTTTGGCCAACTATTGAAGCTTTGAATGTTTTCAAGCTTCTTACGATAATGTGGATAGCGAAATTAGCAAGATAGTTGCATGCATTCGAATATTTGCTTCATCATTACATAAAAATAATGATTGATAACCTACTACCTTCACAAGATGACATTTCTTCTTTATCTTTTCTTTTGCGTTCACAAACGGCTACATTATGCCTTTTAACTATCCCTTTATTCAGCAAGTTTTGTTAATAGTGGAAATGGTTGGCGCATTATTATCTCACAATAAGGGAAACCCTATTAATTGTTAAGTGGAATCCATATTGGAATGCTCCATTCTGAGATAAATCTGTGCTAGCACAGTAGCTTATAGATATAAATAAGAATATGTTAAGAAATTAATTGTTATTAAGTACTTTCTCCGAAATGTATAAATGTTTTATAGAATTTACATTCGTATAACAAAACATTGTAAAAAGGAGATAACAAGTTCTTATGTATAGATACTTACCTTTATTTTACTTTTATGTTAAACCAGAATAGATGTTTCATACTGATGTTATATACATTTAAAACAAATTTTGCACGTGTTAATGTAACAAAATAAATACATGTAAGAAAAACTATACTAGGTCCAGTGGCGAAGACTCCATACAACTCCATTCCTACCGGCTTCAAATCAAAATCGATCCTTCGCCACTGCTAGGTACAGCTTAAATGTAATTAATTTCAAACTTCATTAGGAAGGTATTAGTTACGTATCTGTATCCCAACATTTGTTGATAGATGTTTCCAAACAAACTAACATCACTTCATGATGTCATTGTAAATAAATTAATAGTTCGGGGTTTATGTATATTTTTTAAATATATAATTAGTACTTAGGGTTTATAAAAAAATTAAAAATAATGTAGGACTAAGAAGAACTTATAAAAGCGCGGATCATATTAAACATTGTGATAGAGGTGGGAATAAACTGTTACGCTATCGCTGAAAAAAAAAATATCAAAAAAGAAAAAAAAAACTATAATAAAGATTGGTACTGCACATACCAAAATTATTGTTTATGACGCCCTCTGTTGCCCTGTTTTATTTGATCCTTACTTTTAGCAACACCAAGTATGCTTGAACTTCACGAGCGTATTTCACTTTTTCTTGGAGCCAACTGACGTTTATGACAGTTTAAATAAACTTTTTTTTGTTTTTTTTTTGTCATAAATATCCTACCGGCTAAGTGTGTTTACAAACTCAGTTGCTATCAAAATAATTGTCAAAAAAATGTTGGAAGCTATAATGTTTAAAAACATGTGTTTAAAACATTATAACCTGCACTCTGTTCCTACTGTAAAATGAGTAAATAAACAACAGGGGGTGTAGTCCGATATTATATTAATTAATTTATGTACGTGCAAAATATTGATAAACGCTCGTGAATAAACTGTATTATAAATAGACTAATGTTAATGTAGGTTACCGATAGTGATGACAAATAAAAAAAATAAGAAAAAAAATATTGTCTTTGATTTATCCAAGACACACGTTTGAATTTAGAAGCGACTAGAGTTTGGTATTTGTAGCTCTCCATACGATTAGCAGCGCCCCTAACGGAAAATTTCTATAAACTTATCAATGTTTACTTATTTTGCGTACGAAAAATTTACTTTACCCTGCTGGCTCAGCGAGACCTTGAAGTATGTCTTAATCACTGGTTCGCCGCTACCGTACCTAAAAATACTGGTTGTATCCGTCATATCACCAAACCCAGTGAGCAGAATCATCAGATCATTTAGAAATTCTATTGAATGATATATATTTTCTTTGTAGGTGCTCATCACGAGGCCACAGAGCGACTTAAAACACCTAGAACCGAACTAGTCAAACATCGTAGCAATATAAAAGAGATATTACTCTGGTCCAACGCCACTCCAATACGAAAATATGGAGGGATCGGTTATACGTGTTGCTATTGTGACAATCAATACACAGAGCCGGAGGACTTGAAGGTGCACACACTAGAGACTCATCCTGACGTCAACAAAGCTAGTTTCATGAAAAACCTCAACATGTCCGAGTACGTCGTCAAGTTAGACATCACAAAGTTGTCGTGCAAGCTTTGCAATAACGCTATCAATACCTTAGAGGACATGATGGATCATTTGGAAGTCCAACACGAACGAAAAATATTCACTGATATCCGTAGCCATATCTTCCCGATCAAGTTTGGCAGCGGCATGCTCAAGTGTATTATATGCGAGACCACATTCAGCAAATTCCGGATGCTGGTCAAACATATGCATATACACTACCGCAATTTTATTTGCACCGTCTGCGACTCTGGGTTTGTCAATCGCAACGCGCTCGCCCAGCATTCCGTGAACCACAATACGGGCACGTTCACATGCAGCTACTGTCCAAAAGTCTATAGCACTCAGTTGAAAAGGAAACTGCATGAGAGAGTGATTCATACACACCAAGATATGACAAACAGATGCGGTTATTGTTCGGAAACGTTTAAAGATTATAGAAAGAAGGAGGCGCATATGGCTCAAGCGCACGGCGTCAAAGAATTGACACCCGTTTGCCAAGCTTGCGACAAAGTGTTCAATAATAGAAAAGTGCTCAGTATTCACATAAAGAGAGATCATTTGTTGGAACGTCCGCACCAGTGTACGGAGTGCGAGATGAAGTTTTTCTCGACCACAGGCCTTAAGAATCATATGGTGACACATACTGGGCTCAAAGAGTTTCAGTGCACGGTGTGTCTGAAGTGTTTTGGGAGGAAGAAGACATTGAATTCTCATAAGATGATACACGAGGAGAGGCGGTTTAAGTGCGAGTATTGCGGGCAAACATTCGTGCAGAAGTGCAGCTGGCGCGCGCACATGCGGTCTAAGCACGGGGAAATAGTGTAAAGATTTGCTAGAAAAATAATGTTACAGCATATACCTACCTCGATTAAAACTATTAAATTGTTTGTGATATGTTTAATGTTTTATTATAGCCATTTATCGGATCAAAATCACAATAACATTTCTTAGTCACAAGGAGTTTTATACATTTGTGTTGAGTTAATTAGAAACGTTGTATACTAATTTAAGAGGACACAACCAGTCATGCATTTCATTAGAAAAAACTACAAATATTCCAACATCCTCGTATCGTAAACAAATCTTAAGTTAGGTGACAATCTAGAAGATCTCTAAGGGGATTAATTATGCGAGGTGCATGCTACATAGCTAGAACAACAGTACCCAAGTCGAGAAATCAAATAATTTATACCGTCGCGACGGTAGTTAAGTGGTTGTCAGGGTTAAAAAAAGCACTGCACAAGCTGATCAGGCGCACCGGTTCTTTTGCATATAATGTTCCGCGTAATAATCTGAGCGTGGGATCTCCTGGTTTCAAGGGATCAGTAGCCAAGACAATCTAGTAAGAATTTTATAGGGCTAACATATCATCAGTACCCACGTTTCTGTCTGCTTATCAACTGATATCATGTTAAAACTATTTCATAAAATGATGATACATGATCCCAGAGTTACGGCCTAGCAATCAAATGATATTCTAATTAATTGTGTGACTCGTGGTAATTATCTTATCAAATGTGAAATAATATTTTGCTGCCCTTAAATAGCGAACGAGTGCAATAAAATATCAATTTTCTTTATAGGTGAACCACAATCGAGATCACCCACGGTAAAAACGGAGAATACTGGACCAGTTTCTCAACAATTCAAAGTTCAGGTTGTGTTTGAAAGACATGACGACGAATCTAAAGTTGCTGTAAAACAAGAAGTTTTGAGTTCAGATGATGAATCAAGAATCGTGGTAAAAAAGGAAGCTATGAGTCCAACCAAAGACACACAGGACGAAGAGACGCAGAAATTTACACACAATCAGGTTCAGCAAGCTCAGCCCGATAGAAAGGAAATAAAAAAACACCGTGCGAATATAAAAGAAGTGTTACTCTGGACGAACGCTACGCCCATAAGAACTCACACGGACAAAGGATACGGGTGCTGTTACTGCGATAAAGCATACCTCGAGCCAGCTGATCTGAAGAAACATACCTTAGAAACCCACGACAACGTCACCAAGGCTTACTTCATGAAACATTTGAGAATGTTCATGTACGTCATCAAACTGGACATCACGGCCCTCCACTGCAACATTTGCAACACCAACATCGACAACTTAGAAGACTTGATACATCACTTGGTGGTCGAACACAAGAAGACAATTCACATGGACATCAATAACCACATAATGCCGTTCAAATTTGACACGAAAACCTTGCAATGCTTCATGTGCATGAATGTTTTCGATAAATTCAAAATGCTTCTTGAACACATGAGCGTACACTACAGGAATTATATTTGCGGGGAATGCGGCGCCGGCTTCGTGACTTACGGCACGCTCACTCTCCATGCGGAGACCCACAAAACTGGTTCATTCCCTTGCCAACACTGCTCCAATGTTTTTGA
This sequence comes from Pheosia tremula, assembly GCA_905333125.1. Taxonomy (NCBI): domain Eukaryota; kingdom Metazoa; phylum Arthropoda; class Insecta; order Lepidoptera; family Notodontidae; genus Pheosia; species Pheosia tremula. The sequence goes on from HG995425.1 coordinate 3,067,195, forward strand.
CACGAATGTGAAGATGAAAAAACATGTTAGAACTAGGCACTCGAGCGTCGTTTACAAATGCGCATTCTGCACTGAATCATTCGCTGCGTATCGCGGTAGGGAGGCTCACTTAACTGCCGTCCACGGTATGCCAGCGCGCGCACCCACTAAATGCCAGGAGTGCGACAAAGTGTTCCAATATAAAAGCGAGTACAGCAACCACGTGAAGCGAGTTCACCTACAGAACAGACCGCACGAGTGTTCGCAATGCAAAATGAAGTTTTACAAGGTACAAGAGTTGAAGTACCATTTGTTGAAGCACTCGGAGGAGAGGACGCATCAGTGCGCCGTTTGTATGAAGTATTTCAAGATGAAGAAGTCGCTGACGGAGCACATGAGGATACATAATGATGACAGGCGGTTTGCGTGTGCGCATTGCGGACAGGCGTTCGTGCAGAAGCACAGCTTGAGGATGCATATGCGATCGAAGCATAGCGAACTCCTTTAATTGTGTAGCAAGATGTATAATGTCATTGAACATTAAAGTGCTTGTGAAACGTTTACTTATTGTATTTTTTAAGGAATCATGCCTCAGGTGTACTATTTTATTTAATTATCAATGGTTTTGAACTATAATGTTGACAAAAAAAAACTACCCTTAATATTGTCACGGATGGTATGTTCTCACTATGCCAAGACGTATAACTAGAACCCTTTCGGTTTCAAACAGAGAAATAGATTCTGGAACGTCTGGTGTTCGGGGCAACTCTTTGTTTTTTTTTATAATGTTATGTAATTGGCACTTAATCTTAAATGTGCATACACTATACTGGCGTAGGCTGGTTCTACATTCACATGCTGTTTTTTTTTAAATTGAATATTTTTATACAACTCTGATCATAAAAACTATTCTACGTACTTATTTTCAATGTACTACTGTGTATTATACACCATTATTCAGAAAGAGTTTACTTACTATCCTTTGAACCTTCCCTTTTTAAGTGCATTTTTAATCAGTATGTGAAGTCAGAATTTCGATTTAAAAAATGCTCTCTTGAAATCTTAGTAATTAACTAAATAATTACGAATAGGCTAAAAAAAGCGCAGATTTAATGGTTAACGGTTATAACATTTCTGAATCACGCTGTATCCATAATACTATAAATAGTAAATGAGTGCAATAAAATATCAATTTTCTTTATAGGTGAGCCACAACCAACAATTCCCAGATTCATAATGGAGGAAATCGAAACATTTACTCGACGAACAAAACGAGACCCTATACAGGTCAATAGAGAAGGTTTAAAATTAAAAATCGATTCCAAAAAGGATAATTTGAATTCAAACAAAGACCCTAATACTGTTGAAAAGGCGAAATGTAAACGGAAAGATGACGCCCGATCTCAACAGACTCCTACCGAACGAAATCAACTCAAAAAACATCGAACGAACATTAAAGAAATACTAATTTCCTCTAACGCTACACCAATAAGAACTTACACTGGCAAAGGGTACGTGTGTTGTTACTGCGACAACGCCTACCTTCTACCATCCGATCTAAAGAACCACACATTGGAAGCCCACAAAAATACCACAGAAGCATATTTCTTTAAAAAACTAAACATGTACGACTACTACATCAAATTGGACATCACATCGCTGCAGTGCAACATTTGCAATAATGTCATCAACACATTAGAAGACCTGATGGATCATTTGAGAATAACGCATAACTTAACGTTGCATACGGATATAAAAAATCATATAATGCCGTTCAAATTTGACACGGAAACATTGCACTGTTTCATGTGCACGAACGTTTTTGACAAATTCAAAACACTGTTAGAGCACATGTATAATGTTCATTACAGGAACTATATTTGCAATGTATGCGACGCTAGTTTCGTCAGTTGTGCGAGACTTAAGCACCATAGTAACATTCACATAATTGGTCTGTTTAATTGCGAGCGGTGTCCCAAAGTGTTCAATACTAACATGAAGATGAAACAGCATATTAAAACCGCTCATTCGAGTGTTTTTCACAAATGCGCGCACTGCAATGAAACATTTAGCGACTATAGGAAGAGGGAGGCTCATCTGACGGCTGTGCACGGTATGCCAGCTCGCGCCACCTCTAAGTGCAAAGCGTGCGACAGAGAGTTCCAATATCGAGCCGAACTCCGCAAGCACATAAGAAAAGATCACTTAATGGACAGACCACACGAGTGTTCTGAATGCGACATGAAATTCTTCGCTAGAAAAGCGTTAAAAGACCATTTGTTAAAGCACTCGGAGGTGAAGTCCTATCCTTGTGCAGTTTGCCTGAAGAGTTTTAAAAGGAAGTGGACGTTGAAGGAGCATATGAGGATACATGAAGACGACAGGCGATTCGAGTGTGAGCGGTGCGGACAGAAGTTCGTTCAGAAGTGCAGTTGGAAAGGACACATGCGTTCCAAACATAGTGAAATATTGTAACGATAATGTTAAGATGTAGCGGCCAATAATTGTTTTTATGGAAATTATTAAAAAAATCTTATTAAAGTGACTTATTGAAATAAAACGAATCTTAAGGATTTTATCGCGGTTTATTTTTATTTTACGTTCCCGACGTTTCGGCTGCTTTGCAGCAACCATGGTCACGGGAGGACTGAGGTGGTTGACGTCCTAGTGTCATAGTTTGACGGGGGTACCCTCATATTTAGTTGTTACTTGCGGTCCGATCTACGCAGAAAGAGCTCGCAAGAAATAAAAAATAAACCGCGATAAAATCCTTAAGATTCGTTTTATTTCAATGTGTAGTATTCGCGTAAATATAAGAAATTAAAAAGTGACTTATGTTTTACTGTGAGGTTCAACAGGCAAATTCAAATTTCCTTTGTTGTGAACAATAGGTAGGATGTAATTGATGGATTGGATGTTATTTTGAATAAAAGGATCTGACGCAATAAGGATCTTGGCGGATATCCATTGTCAAACAAATGGGGGAAGAGTGACCACTGGCCCTCGGCTTGTCAACTCTTCCAATTATAAACCAAGCAAGTTAATCGATAATTGTCGATCAACTTGTTTGTTTTATAGGAGGAGGAGTTCGGTGTTGCTGGCTTCTTTAATTAAAAAAGGCAGCAACACCAAACTCCTCTAAGATGTCAGTTGATAATCTGTGTCATGAATGTCATTCGTAGGCCAGCCATCCTCGTTCAAAGGCGAAATACTTCGTCAAATACTTTTTTAGATTCGCATCATTTCGCGGAGGATTGCACATACATTAGGGTCTCCACACACACCTTAATGCACCTCTAAGGTACTCAAGAAATATATCCTCCAAATCTCCAGTTCCACCGGGCTGTGCTTTGTCTGTCAGCGTTAAGAAAATATTGTTGGGTACTCACAAAAATAAATGAAATAATAAAATTTAATTGATTCCTTTTTATTTTGAGCCATCTCTTTGCTTACATCTTCGTATAGAGCGAGAGAAAATATCGAATCGTGATATTTTACAAATGTGCGAGGATACTGAAGTGCTAATTGTGCGGTGTTCCTATTTCTGAGTTGAAGGTGACCAGGCACCTAACACTAATCGGAATGCCGAATCATCATTTAAAAAAGTAAAAGTTATTATAAGACTTATACTTACTCATATTGAATAAAAAAACTTACTTCTTCTAATCAATAACAAAACCTTAACGCCTATAATTAACCTGATTCCTAGTTATCCTAATATTGAAAGTGCTCCGAGTGAGTAAAAAGATCTTATATTAGGGAATATTGTAAATCATTTACGTTATTTTTCTTCTCCTTTATATACGAAATGAGATGCGATGAAATAAAATGGATATGAATACGGCCTCACCCACAACTTAGTGGGTATTCTGCCAATGTCAAGTAATTAATAGCAATAAACATATTTAATAAATACACATTATAAATAAAATAGTGGATGTGACATGATGATATGAAAATGGCGTCCAAAACTAAATTCCATACACGTTCGAGTAGGAAACATCTTATAATCGAAGACAGATAACAAAGTCGTCCACAAAGGGCATCCTGTCATAGCATAGACAATATTAATCATGAAGGCCATATACTACATACCTACGCGTGATTTGCCTAAACAGCTGGAAGTCAGTGCAATTAAATCGAAGTTTTCTTTACAGGTGACCCACAGTCGAGAGCTCTCAAAGTCACATTGGAGAAAACCGATCTAGTCGCTCAAAGTGACAGCAAATACCAAATCGGCAATAGAGGAGGAGTCAAATCGAAAATTTCGCTATACAAATCGATTTCGAGTCCTAACAAAACAATAAACACTCAGGATTTGGAGCAAAAAAAGATCGCACAGATAGTAAAACATCGAACAAACATTCGAGCAATACTGCTCTCCTCTAATGCTACACCTATAAGAACTAACACTGATAAAGGCTACCTCTGTTGTTATTGCAACGACGCATACCTAGCTCCGGCCGATCTGAAGCAACACACTTTAGCAGCCCACGATAACATATCAGAGGCATATTTCATGACAAAACTAAACCTGAGCGAGTACTACATCAAATTGGACGTAACCTCGCTGTTTTGTAAAATTTGCAACACCGACATCAACACATTGGAAGATCTGATGGATCATTTGAGAACAGCGCATAACTTAACGTTGCATACGGATATAAAGAATCATATAATGCCGTTCAAATTTGACACGGAAACATTGCAATGTTTCATGTGCATGAACGTCTTCGATAAATTCAGAATGCTGTTAGAACACATGTATAATGTTCATTACAGGAACTATACATGTGATGTTTGTGACGTGAGCTTCGTCTGCTACGGACAACTGTCTGACCACAAACGAATCCACCAAACCGGTTCATTCACATGCAAGCACTGTCCCAAGGTTTTTAATACCATGGTTAAGATGAAGCAGCATGTGAGAACCAATCACTCAATCGTTCTTTACAAGTGCGCGTACTGCAGTGAAATATTCAAACACTATAGGAAGAAGGAGGCTCATCTCACCGCCGTCCATGGTATGCCTTCACGAGCACCGAACAAGTGTCTCGCGTGCGACAAAGTGTTTCAACGTAAAAGCACCCTTAACGCGCATATACAAAGGGATCATTTGTTGATCAGGCCACACGAGTGCTCCAAATGCGATATGAAGTTCTTCAGTGTGAAAACGTTGAAAAGGCACTTGGCAAAGCACTCGGGGGAGACGTCGCTCCAATGTGAAGTGTGCTTGATGTCTTTCACGAGAGAGTTCAAACTATCAGAACACATGAGGACTCATGAAGATGAGGAGTGGTTCGATATTGCGGACGAGTAATGATATGATGTGGTTGCCATATACCAATAGTGTCAAATATGTTAACAGGGCCAACAGTAGGTTATAAAGATAACACTCCCAAAGAAATCAATTAAATTATTAGACATTTCAAAAAGGGCATCACGTACTGAGCGCATGGCCAAACGCTACTGGTTCACCTTGTTTAAAAAAAAACAAAATTAATTTAAACAACCTTTTCATAGAACAACGTCATCCATGTAACTTAATGATGCATCTGTTAAAATATTTTACACAATTTTTGTTAAACCTTATATTGTATGTAGATTTTTTTTTAAATTGCCGTGCTGTCGATCTTCGTACTGCCTAAATGTATAAGAAAATCAATATCTTTAATATATTTGTTTTGTGAATTTTTCCCATGTTTTTTTATTCATTCAGCTATTCGAGGCGGAGACAAAATCCAAAAAAAAAAGATCGGCCACCCTTTCTTGAGTTATAACGACATTGTTTCACATATAAATGCCCTGTGGCGGTCGCCACATATACACACGAGAAGTGAGGATTTATTTTGTAAATAATGATGACGAGCTGATTGTTATTATGTGTTTTAATCTGAAATGTTTACAATATATTTATCAACAAATTGCACATCCACATCTTCAGGCGCGATGGTAGGGTCAATCGTTAGTGATGCGCCGTCGACGTAGTGCCGCGCATGTACTACATCGAATAATGTCGAGTTGCGCGTGCACATGTATCGTACTTGTATGATTATAAACACATTCAACTCTTAACCACAGTTGGGTTTATTTCACTATCTCCATATAACAATAACGCTATAGCTACCTTGTACTCCATAAACAAGAGTACGTTTGAAAACGAGCAAATTGGTGTTTATATGTTTTGTTCAATAATGTGCCAAGATGAGACATTTCTGTCTTTTTGTTCAAACTAATCGCTGAAACCTCATCCATTTTACTAAGATTTTCATTAATCTGTAGATTATTTTCAGTAATGCTAAAATTCTACGACAAGTTGTACATGAGTTAAGTAAAGATATCAACGGAGACATGGATAGCTTAGACATTGTAAGCCACCCAATCGAGTAACTATTATTCCTTCATACGTGAGCGGGCGAGCTTAAAAAAAAATCTCGTGAAAAAAATGCACGCTCAAGTCGAGCGAGTTTTGGGGTCGAGTCACCTTCGTCCGTAGGAGAATTAAATACCCTCGAGATACCCTACACGTGACCCTGGGTGGAGCCAACCAGGTGACAACTCTACTGGTGGTAGGCTTCGGCCGTGGCTAGTCACCACCCACTGAACAAAGCCATGTCGCCAAGCGGCCTAGCCGTGTTCCGGCATGATGTTCGGTGTTGCCATTCATGGATGGCGGGTCAGATCAGCTGCGCTGCATGTGCCTAGTGAATGTAGCGTCTCGATCTACTGCCGCCTTTCTACCTAGGCAAGTATGCTCCATCGTAGATCTCATCATCACTTACCATCAGGTGAGATCGAGATCAAATACTTGCCTATAATGTAATAAAAAAAAAAAAAAAAAAAAGCGAGCGGCGCGGCCGAAAAAAATCTACACGAAGATTTAAAAAGTTCAGGCCATATGTATTTATAAGAGATTACCTACCTTCTTCCACTATAAATGTATTTAAAATGTAGCTTCACTTTACCAGTGCCAATGTTGTCTGAGTTCTTAAACAAGTCTGTGCCTTCTGACTCACATTTTTTGTGAAATTATATTTGGTCTTAACATTCTTCTCCATATTCTGATCTTGACTCGCATTCCTGATTTATAATTACTGATAATGGCTAATATGATTGATGTGTCCTATAATAAAATTCGAATTCCTCAAAATATCTAGCCACTTTAGTGAAATAAACTATACATTTTCTTTATAGGTGATCCGCAATCGAGAACACTCAAATTAAATATGGGTAAAATTGAACCAGTTGCTCAACGTATCAAACGAAAGCAAACGATCAAAAAAGAAGATGGGGAATTAATAGTAGCGTTACAGAAGAAGGATGCGAGTGCAAGCAAAGCTACCAAGGATGTGTACACGGAGAAACTTGCGACTAAGAAGATCAGTCAGATTGAGAAACATCGTACGAATATTACCGAAATACTGCTCTCATCAAACGCAACGCCAATAAGACGACACGCTGGGAAAGGGTACATGTGCTGCTTCTGCGAGGATCAGTACCCTCTTCCAGCCGATCTGAAGAAACACACTCTAGAAGCCCATGATGACATTTCAGAAGCTTATTTCATAAAGAAACTAAGCATGTTTCAATACATCATTAAGTTGGATATTACCTCACTGCATTGCAAACTATGCAAGATCAACATCGACAACTTAGAAGACTTGATGGATCATTTGAGAACAGAGCACAACAAGAAAATACATACAGAGATCAACAATCATATAATTCCCTTCAAATTTAACACAGACAATATGCAATGTTTCATGTGCATGAATATTTTCTACAAATTCAAATTGCTTCTTGAACATATGAACGCACATTACAGGAATTATGTGTGCGACGTTTGCGACGCCAGCTTTGTGAACTACTGTGGTCTTTTTTACCATAAAACAATTCACGAAACTGGGTCGTTTACGTGCGACTATTGCCCTAAAGTGTTCGACACCAGTGTTAAAAAGCGTCTGCACGTCAGAACTAGACACACACACACAGACGGTATATACAAATGTGTATACTGCACTGAGACATTCAATGATTACAGAAAGAAAGAAGCTCACTTGAGCACTAGTCACGGCGTACGGACTATGACTTCAAAATGTCAAGCGTGCGATAAAGTATTCCGCAATCGAAAACTCCTAGCCGTTCACGTAAAACGAGACCATTTGATGGCCAGACCGCACGAGTGTTCTGAATGCGATATGAAGTTCTTTACCCTGAAAGAATTGAAAGACCATTTGGTGAAGCACACGGGGATAAGGTCTCATCAGTGTACTGTGTGCTTAAAGTCTTTTGGAAGGAAGGACACGCTGACGGAGCACATGAGGATCCATAACAACGACAGGCGGTTCAAGTGCGAGCATTGTGGACAGGCGTTTGTGCAGAAGTGCAGCTGGAGGGGTCACATGAGGAACAAACATGGGGAGATTGTATAAGAGTTGTTCTGTTTTAAATAAAGCTTGATTTTTCATCTCATTCCTTTCATTTATACCCACTCAGACGTTATTAAGTATATTTGACTATATTTCTTGCGATTATTACATTTAAGTATGTGTGCTACGATACCTCGATGAAACCATCACCAGGGCTAATACTGGAAATGTATTTGTTTATCAAGATGTTATACTACACTCGCAGTTTCCCGGGACATCTTCCGTGTAACAAGTTAAAATAGCAAATATACTCTAGCAACTATGTGTGCGCAAAGTACTCTACAAGTCCGACATAACCGCTCCGAACTTGGTAGGTCTTTTCGATTCCCTCATCGAATTCCAATAACCACCTTTCATCATGAGACCCATGTCACCACAAATAAATATAGTTCTCATAAATCTCAATCAAACAAACCCAAATTCGAGGGGTTACCCCACACCCTCACTGAAATATTTGAATACCTACTAAGGAATGGAGTTCTAATAAACTGAAAACAACTCGTTCATTTACTTTTGTAATAATTTTTTTTTTTTCCAATTTTGAGTTCTGTAGCCCTATTTAATAGTATTATTTATTCAAAGCTTATGATCCCATTATGCACCTGTGAGGTATTCTTTTAGAAAAATCGTGAAAAGGGTTTTTGATTAATTCTTATATAGTCTTTTCGCACAGCTTCAAGCCAATCGAAGGACTTATAAAAATTTGCATACAATCTAAGATGCCATTTGCAGTACCCCTTAGGGTTCGAAATTTTCAAAATCCTTACTGAGTGTGTCTTCAGACCTCAATAAACACACCCTCCAAATATCAAGTCTCTACATCCAGCGGTTTGGGATGTGCGTTGTTTGTCAGTCACTTAGAACCAAGCCTCTTATATACATACTAGCTGTTGCCCGCGACTTCGTCCGCGTGGTATTTAACAAAGACAATCGTTGACAACAGCCTGCTCGCCCATTCTGATCCCGCGGGACGCATTGCAGGTTGTTGCTATCAAACTTAATCAGGCGCTGCGCTGCAACATTGGTTTTAATTTTTTTTCGTGAGATCCTATTTTTTTTTTTAAATAAAAGTAGCCTATGTTACTCCTTGTTACATCAGCTATCTGCCAGTGAAAGTCCCGTCAAAATCGGTCCAGCCATTTCAGAGATTAGCCGGAACAAACAGACAGACAGACAAAAATTTAAAAAAATTTTGTTTCGGTATAGGTAACGTGTATACATCAAAATGCACTTAGTAAAAAGCGGTTATTTTAATATTACAAACAGACACTCCAATTTTATTTATATGTATAGATAGAAGAAGAATATGCGTAACGAGTGCAATAACATCATTTTCTGTATAGTAAGTAAAGGCAATAAACTATACATTTTCTTTATAGGTGATTCACAATCAAGAACATTCAAATTAAAAATGGGGAAAATCGAACCAGTTACTCCTCGTATCAAACGAAAGCAAACGATCAAAAAAGAAGGAGTCATATTGAAAGTAGCGTTAAAAAAGAAGGATGCGAGTACAAGCAAAGCTACTAAAGATGTGAACACAGAGAAACTTGAGAGTAAGAAGATCAGTCAGATTGAGAAACATCGTACGAATATTACCGAAATACTGCTCTCATCAAACGCGACGCCGATAAGACGACACGCTGGCAAAGGCTACATGTGCTGCTTCTGCGAAGATCAGTACCCACTTCCAGCTGATCTGAAGAAACACACTCTAGAAGCCCATGATGACATTTCAGAAGCCTATTTCATAAAGAAACTAAGCATGTTTCAATACGTCATTAAGTTGGATATTACGTCACTTCATTGCAAAATATGCAAGATTAACATCGACAACTTAGAGGACTTGATGGATCATTTGAGAAAAGAGCACACCAAGAAAATACATACAGAGATCAACAATCATATAATTCCATTCAAATTTAACACAGAAAATTTACAATGCTTCATGTGCATGAATATTTTCGACAAATTCAAAGTGCTTCTTGAACATATGAACGTACATTATAGGAATTATGTTTGCGATGTTTGCGACGCTAGCTTTGTGAACCATGGCGGTCTTTTTTACCATAAATCAATTCATGAAACTGGATCGTTTACATGCGACTATTGCCCTAAAGTGTTTGACACTAGCGTTAAAAAGCGTCTGCACGTCAGAACTAGACACACACACACAGATGTTCTGTACAAATGTGTATACTGCACTCAGTCCTTCAATGATTACAGGAAGAAAGAAGCTCACTTGAGCTCTATTCACGGTGTACGTACTATGTCATCAAAATGTCAAGCGTGCGATAAAGTATTCCGCAATCGCAAACTCTTGGGCGTTCACGTGAAAAGAGACCATTTGATGGATAGACCGCACGAGTGCTCCGAGTGCGATATGAAGTTCTTTTCCTTGAAAGAATTAAAAGACCATTTGGTGAAGCACACGGGAGTTAGGTGTCATCAGTGTACTGTATGTTTAAAGTCTTTTGGAAGGAAGAAGACCTTGAAAGAACATATGAGGATACACGACGATGACAGGCGGTTCAAGTGTGAGCATTGTGGACAGGCGTTCGTGCAGAAGTGCAGCTGGAAGGGGCACATGAGATCTAAGCATGGAGAGATTTTTTAAGAGTTGTTATGTTTTAAATAAAGCTTGATTTTTTTACTTGTTTATTTAATTTATAATCAGGCGTTTAAAAGCAATTACATTTGACTATAATAATTCAAATGCCTCGCTGACACCATCACCAAGGCTTATACTGAACATTTATTTTCTTATATCAAGATACTAAATACTAGGTACATACATAACGAGTGCAATAATAATACCGTTTTCTTTATAGGTGAACCGCAAGCGAGGGATATCAATATAGAAACTCAACACATAATAGTTAACGATCAAAACGAAAACGATGACAAGAAATCCGTTAAGGAAAAGGCCAAAACAACACCAAAAAAAGTTAAAGCTATTAAGGCTGAGGTTAAGGCTACGAATGATGAAACGAAAAGAAAACTCAATGGTGTTAATAAACATCGCGAGAATCTCAAAGAAATATTGCAGTCGTCAAACGCTACGCCTATCAACTCCCATGGATGCTCCGGATATAGCTGTTGTTACTGCAAGGATCAATACTCAAAAGCACAAGATCTTAAAAGGCATACAAGAGAAGTACATAAGGACTATATTGATGCTGCGTTCACAACGAAAATGAGCCGTTTCAACTTCATTATCCGGCTGGACATTACAGCACTACATTGCACAATTTGCTACAAAAACATCGACTCGTTAGAAGACATTTTGCACCATTTGAGAGACGAGCACGAGAAAAAAATACATACAGACATCAAAAACCATATTATACCTTTCAAATTTGAGACGGAAAATCTTCAGTGTTGCATATGCAAGAATATTTTCGATAAATTCAAAACTTTGAGAAGGCACATGTCGATACATTACAGAAATTTCGACTGTGAGCAATGCGACGCGGGTTTCATTACATACAGCAGTCTGAGAACTCATCTTAGGACGCACAAAATCGGCTCCTTCGCTTGCGAACATTGTCCCAAAGTTTTTGATGCTTCACATAAAAAGAATAATCACACTAAGTCCATGCACGGACCTAAGGTAGCGTACAAATGTATCCACTGCATCGATACCTTCAACAATTATTGGCAGAGGGAAGCGCATTTAGTTTCAGCGCACGGAGTCAAAATGCCCAAATGCAGATCCTGTGGCAGAGTATTTTCTAATGCACAACTATTGCGAGTACATATTAAGAGGACGCACTTGATGGACAAGCGACACGGCTGTCCCCAATGCGAGATGAAGTTTTTTACAATTCGAGAAATGAACGAGCACTTTGTGAAGCACTCCGGGGCGAGGCCTCATCAATGTACCATATGCTCGAAGTTCTTCGGACGCGAGAAGGCGTTGAAGAGGCATCTAAAGTTGCACGAAGACCGGAGTTTCAAATGTGAACACTGTGGCCAAATGTTTGCTGAGAGATCCGGGTGGAAGTCACATTTGAGAACGAAGCATGGCGAGATTGTGTAGATCTTATAAGCATGTGAATTTAATTAAATAAAGGTAGTACTTAACAGTTGTGTTATTACTGACTTATTTTCAGATTTCAGAGCCCACCCATTAAACTATTTTATTATAGCTAAGTGTTCATTTTGTTCGTTGCAAATTTATCTTGTCATGTCTTGTTGATTGAAAGATAAATTAAAATTATGCGTTTAATCAATGTGCATGACATCGTTTGTCTTGACAACAGGTGAGCGGTATTATTAAGCCTAGCTTACGTCTAGTTTACCTATCTACGCCAATTAAGAGTAGGAACGCCGATTTATATCTCATAAGCCACTTATAAGTCTATCAATGTGCATCAAATATGGATCTTAAAGAAGCTTATCAGTAAATAATTTTCTTTATAGGTGATACGCGACCTAGAAAATTAAAAGAAGTTGCTGATGAAACAAAACCGATCAAAAGGATCACATTGAAAAAGACTAAAGACACCGTGCAACCTAAACTCGTCGCGTTGAAGACATATCAGAAACATCACTCAAACATACAACAGATAATGAGATACACAAACGCGACGCCGATAAGGACGTACGCAGGTATTGGCTACGTTTGTAGCTACTGCAAGGAGCAACATCCTGAACCGGCCGCACTCAAAACTCACACGATACAAACACATCAAAACTTAACAAAGGCATACTTTATGAGCGCGAAGACAGGCGATTACATCGTCAAACTGGACATAACAAATCTAACATGCAACATTTGCAACACGGCAATAAACAATCTTGAAGATATAATGATACATTTGAAGGAGAAACACAGTAAGAACATGTTTGTGCACATCCCAAATCATATCGTACCGTTCAAGTTTGATACCGATGTCCTGACTTGTTTTATGTGTTCAAATGTGTTCAATAAGTTCAAAATGTTACTCGCACACATGCACACACATTACAGGAACTACATCTGCGATATCTGTGACGCCGGGTTCGTGAATCAGCACGGACTCATGAATCATCGTTACAGTCATAATGTCGGAAAGTTCAACTGTCAACACTGCCCCAAAGTCTTCAAAAACGAATCGTACAAGAGAAGACACGAGAGAGTCGTGCATTTGATGTCAAACATGATTCACAAATGTCCCTATTGCAGCGAGAAATTCTACAACAGCACACGTAAATACATTCACATAACGAAAGATCACGGCGTTCAACTAATGGAAAATCTCAAATGTAACGCTTGCGACAAAGTGTTTCACAGCTACTACCTCTTGCATATTCACACGAAGAGGGACCATTTGATGGAGCGCGCGCATCAGTGCTCCGAATGCAAAATGTCGTTTTATACAAAATCAACGTTGACGAAGCATATGGTCTGTCACACGGAGGACAAGAAGTTCAAATGTGAAGTGTGCCTTAAGTCATACGGCAGAAGGTCAACTCTGCGGGAACACATGAGGATACATAATGATGACAGGCGGTTCAAGTGCGAGCATTGCGGACAGGCGTTCGTGCAGAAGTGCAGCTGGAAGGGGCACATGAAGTCGAAGCATGGGGAGGAAGTGTGAAATGTTAATGAAAATTATGTTTAAACTAGCTGCACCCGCGATTAAAAACTTAAGTTTAAAAAACACGGTTCCTGTATGCTATCCCATAGGAACCGTGCATTTTTCCGGGATAAAAATTAGCCCATGTCATTTTCTGACCCCTTAACTACCACTACCTATGCAATAAATCATGTCGATCCTTTGCTCTATGAAAAATTAAAAAAAAATCTATCCCACGGGAACCATACATTTTACCGGGATAAAAAGTAGCCTATGTGCTATTCCAGACTATAATCTATCTCTGTGCAAAATTTAATTCAGATCCGTTCAGCCGTTTATAATATTAGTAGGATAATAACCTGATCCTAAGAATGAGCTGCAATTATCACTTGACTTTCGAAATAAAGGCTTACATCTTGTTAGATAATGATTTTGGTAATAACAGAGTTTGCACAGACGGACGGACGGTCCGTTAAATTAAACAATATGGGTACAGATTTTATTTCCAGCATGTTACAATATTGTGTTGAAATAAAACATTTTTTTCGGATTTTATTGCGTTTATTTTATTTTTTTACGTTCCCGACGTTTAGGCTGCTTTACAGCGACCATGGTCACGGGAGGACTGAGGTGGTTGACGTCCTAGTGTCATAGTTTGAACCGGGGTACCCTCATATTTAGTTGTTGCTTGCGGTCCGATCTACGCAGAATGTGCTCACAGTGTTTTGAGGTCTTGCAATGGTGCGCTTGGTTTTGTATTTCATTATATTAAATAGTGGATCCCAAGTCGGTGATAGCATCCAGCCATCTTCTCTATTGAAAGTAGGATATTTTTTTATTTCAATGGCTTCGCGTATCATCCTTGGTCGAAATCGGTGTTCTTTTGCGAGGATCTGTGGCTTATCAAATCTGATATAATGGCGGGTGTGATCTTGTACATGTTCACACCACCAACGAAGTCTGCAACCTGTGTATAAAGTGTAATATTAGCGGGATTGACAATTGTGTTATCATAAACGTGCACGGGTGATGGAAATTTAAAGAAAATAGTATAACTTGACTTTTCAAGTTCAGCCAAGATGTCCGGTAAATGTTCAAATAAGGTATTGACAGCTTTACTGATAGTTTTATTTTTTTACACTCGTGCACGTTTATGAACACCTCACAATGGTTAATATTCCGCCAAGATTACACATCACATTTCAAAGAAACACATTTTTTCACATAATAAAACAAGATTTATAACAATTCTCTTCGACTACCCCCAAAAAGTGCATTAAATTATGATACCTACGTGAACTATCTACCTTCTGTTTAATAAAATATTTAACACTGTCTGACTGGCAACGCTAAATCTAAACAGGTGAACCTAGACATTGAAATTTGGAGTAGATATTCCTTGAGTATCCGTGATGAACACTGAGGAGATATTTATGGGAATTTGACCCTTAAGGAGGGCAAATAGAGGGTAAAAGTTTGTATCAAGAAATATATATTTTTTTAGTTACGGTTAATTGGCTGTGTCTCTATATAGTTGCAATAGGCTATTTGGTCGAATTTGAATAGAAAAATCCTTTTTTAATTCTCGTCTATTTGTTCGAGGATCTTATGAAAACTATAGGAGATGTGGCCTTAGTATTCGTTAGCTTAAACCTAGATGCAAAAGATGGGGTACATGTCATGACGTTATGCAGAAGAAAATCGATTATTAAGTGAATGGAGTCGTAGTCAGCCGATAGATATAAATACACGTACAAAACGATTAAGTGGAGTATAATGCTATAATATAAAATTTCTCTTTGTAGGTCCCAGGCGGGGAACTAGGATTATCAAAATAGATCGAATATCAGAACCGACGGTTCAACTCAAGTTCGTCAACAAATTAACGACCAAGGACCGAGCAACGCCGGTTGAGAGCATACTCTCGGACACAATGAAGAACAAAGTGAACTTGAAGAATATCTTATTGAACTCAAACGCAAGTCCCATACGATGCAAAGACAGCCGCGGCTACGGCTGCGCATTCTGCATCAAACGATTCGAGGACCCGAAGGTTTTGAAGAAACACTTTCTCGATGAACATAACAACGATAACTTAATCAAATACATGTCCGCGAGGCTCTTCGAACACGTCATCAAGTTGGACATAACATACTTGAACTGTGCACTGTGCGATAAAGATATTGAAAAATTGGAGGACTTGTTATCGCATCTGAAAGATGAGCACAAGAAGGAGATGTACACAGACGTGAAGAACCACATAGTGCCGTTCAGGTTCGACACGCCCGAACTTAGGTGCGTTATATGCTCCACGGAATACGTTACATTCAAACTACTGCAGGAACACATGAACTCGCACTTCGGGAACTACATTTGCGAGATCTGCGGCGCTGGCTTCGTCAACGATCGTCTCAGAAGCTGTCACGTGAAGAGGCACGATACCGGCGAATTCAAATGCGATCAATGCGAGAAAACCTTCACAACCGGCGTCAAACTCCGCGAGCACCAGAAAAGGACTCACCTAGGTTTGAGCAAGCGAAACAAATGTAAATATTGCCCCGAACGGTTCGTGGATTATTGGAAGAGAATGGATCATATGGTCAAAGAGCATGGAATGGCTCCAGTGGTGCTCAGATGCTCAGCTTGCGAGCGTACTTTTAACAACCAAAGGTCGTTGTCAAGGCATACGAAGAAGGACCATTTAATGGAGCGTCGGCACAAATGCAATGAATGTGATATGAGGTTTTTCGGCAAAAGCAGTTTGGTTAAACACATGGCGAAGCATACTGGCTTAAGGGAGTTCAAATGCGAGGTCTGCTTCAAGGCGTACGCGAGGAAGAACACACTGAGGGAGCATATGAGAATCCATGCTAATGATAGACGCTTCGCGTGTGCGCACTGTGGACAGACGTTTATTCAGAAGTGCAGCTGGAGGAGCCATATGCGATCGAAACACGGGGAAGAAGTGTAGTTCATAGCATATATTTAGTAAGTTTATGATTTTCTTTTAGGAGTCTATTCCACTAATAAGTCTGTAACGCAGTTGTGTCGTTAATTACTGTTTTTCCATGAAGAATTTTATTTGTTTGTGGTCTCTACTAGTTCGCGAATCACTATACATATTAGAATGAAACTTGACATGGCGATAGCTTATAAACGAGATCAACATCTACAAAAAAAATTGACCAAGCAAGCCAAAAAACAGGAATTCCACGTTTATGAAATTGAAGGCAATACTGAAATAAAAATACTTGCCTTTGGATGAAACGTCGCAGATCTGGCTTGCAACTCTAGCTAGCACTTCGATTTCGTTTGTGACATTCACATTTGTAATCATTATCACTCGATGTACAGTAAACTCCGTAAGAAAACCTCAGCATTTTTTTTTCATTTACATATTAATTTCGTGAACCCGGACTGAGCCAGCGTGGTCCAAATCTCTCCGTCAGCCTATAGCAACTGTTGCTACAAGCTGAAGGAGAATATTGTGCCTTTCAAAACCCCTCAATGAATACTTCTGGTTTGTTAGTATCATTCACCATATCTGCTAGCAATGAGCTTATATGAACGTTTAAAATGTTTATCCGATTTCATCAGTAAAAATACAATTCAGATGTTGGCTGTTGTAATCAAAGAATTAACCTCAAAGTGTTATGTATAGCTAAGAAATTGATGCTATTCATTTTATTTATAGGTAAACAACGGAAAACAAAATTGAATGAGGATGCAACAGAAACATTGCAGACACCGAAAACTCGTAAAGGAAAAGGTGTGGACAATTTGAAAACTATCCTATTGTATTCAAACGCGAATCTGATCAGAAACAAAGTCAGCGAAGGTTACAGTTGTAATTTCTGTCCCAAAATATTCGAGGAGCCAAAACAGTTGAAATTACACTCATTGAAAGAGCACACCAATTTGCAATCGTTAAGAATGCCCAAACCTTTCCAGTATCTAATCAAATTGGACATCACAGATTTGAAATGTAAAATATGCGAAAAGAGATTCGTAAAACTAGACGATTTTGGGTTGCATCTAAACAACGATCATGATAAGAAAATGTCTAATAATAGTAGCGAAATTATACCTTTCAAATTCGATACGGACGAACTGAGATGCGCTTTATGCAATACAGAATATTCCACCTTCAAAATACTGCAAGAGCACATGCATACACATTTTAGAAATCATATTTGTGATGTCTGTAATGCTGGATTTGTGACTAAAAGGTTACTAGTTTGCCATAAAAGAAGGCACGGGAACGGAGTGTTCAAATGCGGTCATTGTGAAAAGACGTTCGTAGGGGATCAGAAAAGGCGAGACCACGAGCAACGAATGCATTTAGGCCTCAAAAAACGTAACAAATGCAAACTTTGCTACGAGAAATTCGACGATTACTGGACGAAAATGCACCATATGGTCCAGAAACACGGTGCGCCGCCGATATCGTTGAATTGTACGGCCTGCGATCGCAAGTTCACGAACAGAAGATCGTTGTCGCGACACGTGAAGAAAGACCATTTAATGGAGAGAGAACATGTATGCAGTGTTTGTGATATGCAATTCTTTTTGAAGCATTATCTAGATGAACATATGAGGGTACACACGGGAGTTAAAAACTTTGAGTGTCACGTGTGTACTAAGCATTATGCCAGTAGGAAATCTTTAAGGCAGCACTTGAGATGCCACGCGGATGATAGGAGGTTTGCGTGTTCAGTTTGTGGGCTAACGTTTGTGCACCGAGGCACTTTGGAGAGTCACATGAAGGCTAAGCATGGGGAGTAGATATTAGATAGGTATTGTTGTTTAAATTAAGAACGTTTTTCTTTTTAATACAGTTTATTCGTCTCATTTGGATTTTTCATTTACTTATACAAGTTACTTACCTCAAAGACAAATAGGTACTCAATTGACTTCTTGTTACTCGTTCTGTCCTCGAATATAAGCAGACCTTAATAAGTACGATTTCGTAATGTCACCTTATACCTGGATTACACGTAACGGATTAAGTTTTAAGTGTGGTCCAGGCTTTACTGATAAATCAATAAACAGACCCACTATGTTTAGGGAAATCATAATTATAATTTTATATTTTTTGGGGATTTTATCAAATCACCATTTTTATGCGATTGCCCCCAGCCCATTGTACGGTACCCATAATACAAGCGATGCTTAGCTTGGTACCGTACACGTTGTTGTGTTCATCTGGCGATATTTATACAGAATGTATATGACAGATGGTAAGTCGATCACCACAACATAACAGTTCCATTTAGATAGTCCATGGTGTTCACTCAAGCACATTTAAAACGCCATAAGCAGCATGCTTCATCTTCCATCAGGATTTACCAATTACTCCACTCAAAACGATTTCATTTAGCAAACCTCAATTATTTTCAGATGCGCCCGACAAAAACGACGAATCATCACCGCCCCACGACGACGAACATCACCAAAAGATAACGTTGAACAGAAAATTAAACTTCGCTTCGTTCGTCACCATCCGGCCGGTCGGCAAGAAGCAGAAGCCACTCACGCGCCGAGTGTCAATCAAGATGTCCGAGCAAAAACGCTTAACCGAGTTGGATTGGCAGTTCGATAACATACGAACAATATTAAGATGCTCCAATGCTACACCGATGCGGTGTCGAGTCGGCAGTCGTTTTGCGTGCAGCTACTGCCTCGACCAGTTCCAAACTCCTGCTGAGTTAAGGTCGCACTCGCTGCTGAACCACTCCAGTGACAAGCCGGAGTTCTATAGCGCGAGATCTCTTTCGCGATATATCGTATACTTAGATATTACTGGGCTGAAGTGTAATATCTGCGATAGCAGTGTCCAAGGATTGGAGGATATGATGGATCATTTGAAATCGACGCACGAGGAGATAGTTCATAAGAAGATCAAGAATCAAATCGTTCCGTTTAGGTATGAGGGTGGGAAGGTAGTTTGCGGTGTTTGCTCAGAAGATGTAGGGGATCGTGGAGATATGCAGGATCATATGAGTGAACATTACAGGAACTATGTATGCAGATTCTGTGATGCTGGGTTTGTTATCAAGATGAAATTGCTGGAGCATAAGAAAGTGGCACATTTAGTTTAAGTTTATTGATAAGCTTCAATGATCGGTCGAACTTATCATCCGATTTTTACCGCCAATTTGTAGGGTTTGGATAAATTGGCATGTCATAGGCAAGTTGGCTCAACATTTAAATGCCAAATTATACAAACTGGGCCCCAGGTCTGCTAACACAATCGATTCATAATCGAACAGCAACCGCATAGTAACTGTCACTTTTGACACATATGGTATGGGATATCTGTCTAAAGTGACGGTTACTATGCGGTTGCTGTTCGATTGTGAATCGATTGTGTTAGCAGACCTGGGGCCCTGATATATCAAGGGGCCTGTTGGCTAGTTATTAACATGGTAAATTGTAGGAACCGCGAAAATTGGTATGTAAGACATGTTGGCTATTCTTTTACATGCTAATTGATAGGGAGCCTACAAATTGATATTTAAATGGATTACCTACTTAACTAAATAGCAATAAGGTAACTTACTTCTTAGCAATAAGCTTCATGTTCTTTTTTATCTGCACATGTAACTAATAAATCTTAGTATCCAGGTATAAAATAAACATATGTTGTTTTATTTAGATCCCGTTATTCACCTCCATTGGCTTAGGCAGGCATCGAGGTACTTATTACCTTTGATGCTAATTATATCTAGAAATCTATTTTCCTTACAAATATATTAAATAATAATATGTGAGTATTTAGCACAGTAAGTTGTATTTAGTAATCTCGTCTTGGAGAATGTGGTCTGACAATGATGAACCAATTTTTTTTTATATACGAGCATAGTGTTATATATTTTTTTAAACCGATGAACAGTATTAAAAAAAAAAACATTTGTTTGTAGGTACCGACGAAGAGCCAATAATGATGGAAATCGAAGTGGACGTGGCTCAACTCTTGCTACTTTACGACGGCGACCATAGAGACGAGATTGATAAGCATAGACAAAACATCCGCACGATTCTCTATTCCACGAACGCGACACCAATAGGACGTTACAGCGCACACGGATACCATTGTTGCTACTGCGCCGAAATGTTTCCTGACCCAACGGACCTAAAAACCCACACACTTAGCCAGCACAACGAAGAAAATATAGCGAGCTTTATGGACAACCACACAATGTTAAATTACATAGTCAAACTAGACATAACACGTCTGAAATGTACTCTCTGTGACACTCACATTAAAGAATTGAACGATACCATAGATCATTTAGTTAATGAACACGATAAATTATTTTTTTATGACGTCAACAATCACATAGTACCGTTCAGATTCGACAGAGATTACCACCAATGTGTCGTGTGCGAGAACGAGTATAACAACTTCAAGATACTGTTGGAACATATGAATGGACATTTCAGCAATCATATTTGCGAGGTGTGCGAAGCTGGTTTTGTGACAAGACGAATGTTACAAGGGCACGCTTCGATACACAAAATTGGGGAGTTCCAATGCTCGTTTTGCACGAAAATATTCGATACGAGAATCAAAATGAAGGTTCACGAGCGTAATGTACACTTGTTCATGAAGAAACGGCCTAAGTGTAACATTTGTGGTAAGATGTACAAGAATTTTCAGAATATGATACAGCATGAAGCTGACGCTCATGGCTTGGAGAGAGAGTTTAAATGTGATGTTTGCGAGAGACTTTTCACGACGAAGAAGTCTTATAATATACATTTGAAGTATTATTGCGCTGGTGACGGTGGAAAATGTAAATAAAAGCTTTTTGGTAAGCCGGGACCGATGTCTAGTCGCTAAGAGCTTACTTAGTTATAAGTTCATGAATTAAAAATATTACTGTTCTTAAAAAAACAACTAAGTATGTTGAAAAATATGTGGCATAAGTAGTTAGGCTACTCAAAATTGTGTCTGAGCGCATCAAGATTAAGGCAGTTTGCAAATTATAAAACAAAATTCGTTGAAATAGGTCCATCCGGTTAGGAGGTACAATACTTTGACAGACGGACAAAGACTTCAATCGACTCCTATTAATTAACACAAGTTCTTATTCGAAACTCAACAAGTCGAAAAGCGTGCACAAGTTCGTACAAGATGGTATTATTATTTTGTATCGTTAGAAAACAACTAGAAATAGGATTTTTAAACTAATTTAGCTATGAGGGTCTGAGGTATCAGTTAATTTTGGAAAATATCTTCTTGCCCAATATAGGTTTGGGAATACCTGGTCTAGATAACGACAATGTTTTTTGATAATCATGAACCTACATTGTGTATTGCCATTATTTCGTTAATTAATGGGGCGGCAATCCTAATAGGCCAGGGCTCCTAGTCCCGGGGCGCCATATTTCAATATACGCCTCGGGATACGTTCAATTGGTGTACATAAATCATAATGTTAAATTACTTAAACAATAAGGTATGTCAACACCGGCTAGAAATTATTCGCGTGCATTTGCCAGTGCATTTAGTGATCTCATAGATAAATACTATTTTATTTAAATATAGAGCTAAGTAGAGAATAGCTACGGTGTGTTTAAAAAATAAATATTTATTAAAAAAAAAGTTTTATTTTTTTTTCCCTGAAGGTCTGTCTATACAATAAGCTGATGAATCTTATCCACAAATTCCCTTACACACGTACTGCCAAGGACGGAGGGGGTATTAAGGCCTGCAAACACTTGTTGCATCGTTTTGAAATAGCTCTTTGAGAGTATGTTATAGCTTTATATACATACTTTACATACATTGTATTTGATACTGGCAAAATACCTAGAACGTTGACGCCAGTTTTTTTTAAACTTCATAGAATTTGTATGGACCATCTACAGAATTAGTTTTTTTTATTATTATTTTATTATAATATAATAATGATATCACTTGCCCATGTCTTTGTCCCACTGTTGGGCACAGGTCTCCCATAAATTCGAGGGGGTTTGGCTATACTCCATCACGCTGGCCCAGTGCGGGTTGGTGGACTTCACACATATTTCGAGGGGTTGTCTCAACATGCAGGCTTCCTCACGATATTTCCTTTCACCGGAAAGGAAATATCGTGAGGAAGCATGCATGTTACACAGTAGTACCTAGCAAGTCATAATCATGGTTGAAAATGAGATTCGCACATGAAATTCCAAAATACCAGAGGCGTGAGTCGGGGTTTGAACCTGCGATCCTCGTTATCGAGACAAGCGTTCTACCAACTTGGTTATCACTGCTTTATTTTTATACTAGCTGCGCCCTGTGGTGTTACCCGCGCAAAAAATCGTGTTGAACCTGCGCGCTATGAAAAATTTTAACAAATCTATCCCACGGGAACAATACTGTTTACCGAGATAAAAAGTAACCTATGTGCTATTCCAGACTATAATCTATCTCTGAGCCAAATTTCATCAGATCAGTTCACCCGTTCTGGTGTGATTGAGTAACAAAATTGCATCCATCTATCCATCCATCCAAACTCACATGTATAATACTAGTATAGAAGTATAGATAAGTTACTTTAATATCATGGATGGTGGGTCAGATCAGCTGCGCTGCATGTGCCTAGTGAATGTAGCGTCTCGATCTACTGCCGCCTTTCTACCTAGGCAAGTATGCTCCATCGTAGATCTCATCATCACTTACCATCAAGTGAGATCGAGATCAAATACTTGCCTAAAATGTAATAAAAAAAAAAAAATATTTAGTGAAGACATAGCTGCTGCAAAGTCTATCTAAATTGAAGTATTGCTGTATACCCGTGGAGATAAAGGTCGCGGTATTATATGTCCAATATTAACATAAAATGTTGTATCATTTTAGGTGGAGATCGAAGGAAACCGAGGAAGTCCATCATCACGATCCAACCGAAGAGCGTGCGAGTGAAGGAGACAGCGATCATCGACATCAAAACTCAGGAAAAAGACCGCAGTCCAAAGCCGCACTTCAAGTTTGAACTCAAGAAAAGAACAGAAGTTGACAAACATAAATATAATATCAGAACTATATTGTTGAATTCTAACGCAACGCCCATTGGCCGTTACGCCGGTATCGGATACACGTGCTGTTTCTGCACGAAGCAATTCGAGAACCCTGAGCATTTAAAAAATCACACAATTTGCGAACATGAGAAATTAAAATCGACTTTCATGGAGACCTACGTTATGTCGTCATTCATAGTCAAATTGGACATCACTAATTTAAAATGTCAAATGTGTACAGATAGCATAGACACATTGGAGTCATTAGGGAATCTGTGCGAACATTTAAAAAAAGTACACGGCATAGTGTTGAACGAGAATATAAAAAATCACATTGTTCCGTTCAAATTTGGCGGGGATACGATTAAATGCGTGGAGTGTGGCGTCGACTTTAATAATTTCAAAGTGCTATTGGAACACATGAATAATCATTACAGAAACTTCGTTTGTGACGTATGCGGGAATGGTTTCGTTAATAAAAAGATATTACAAACACACGCTATGCGACATGTGACCGGTGTTTTTATCTGCGGCTATTGTCCAAAGGTATTCGATACGAGAATCAAACAGAAAGATCACGAACGGACAAAGCATGTGTGTTTAAATATGAAATATAAATGCGGTTACTGTGGCGAATATTTCAAAGATTATACAAAGAAAAATGCCCACGAGGTGGAGGCTCACGGCGCGAAACCTGTCGTCCTGCAATGTCAGAGTTGCGACCGGGTGTTCAGCAACCAGAGGGCGCTGTCGGTGCATAAAAAAACATTTCATTTAATGGAGAGACGCAGGAAATAATATGTTTTGAACTTTGTATTTATTTATTTGCATTTTAAAAGATATGCTGACAAACTACATTAGTTTGTATATACAGTAGTATGTTTATAATTCGCTACTCATTATAAATCCACACAAATGTTGAAATGGAAGTCGTTTTTTATTCGTTCGACAGACTGGCGGTTAGAAGTTATGCTCGGTTTATACGAGGACAGTACACAAGTACAAGTAGCGGAGTCATAAGTACCTAGCCAACTTGTAAATGTATACAGGACACTTTTTTTGCCTTATGTTACTTCGTACTTGTAGAGCTGTTTCCATGATGTCACTTATTATTTATTACTTGGGTAGGAGGTGGAGTTTTACATATGAGGTGTCCTTAGATTCGTCTTTGTTGTGGGAGTGATATATAGGTTATATATATATTTTTACAAATGGCGTCTGCAAATGAAAAATGTGGGGGAGATTTTTTTTGTTATTATAAAGATATGGGTATCAAATGAGAGCTAGCAAATAGCCAGTACCAAATATCTATATATTATATTACTTTTATGCATCCATTTTGATAAAAAGTTCAAACAAAAAAAAAACCGTCACTTTTCAGAGTACTTATTTTTTAATAATTTGAGATCAATGTTGTCAATAATTTAACAAAGCCCATATTCATATAACAATTACTACTACATCATAATTACAATTATGATGCTATATAACAAACTAGCTGCGCTCCGCGGTGTTATCCGCGATTAAAATGCATGTCCTTTTCTGTAAATCATGTCGATCCTTTGCTCTATAAAAAGTTACAACAAATCTATCCCACGGGAACCATACATTTTACCGGGATAAAAAGTAGCCTATGTGCTATTCCAGACTAAAATCTATCTCCGTGCCAAATTTCATCCAGATCCGTTCAGCCGTTCTGGCGTGATTGAGTAACAAACATCCATCCATCCAAACATTCACATTTATAATATTAGTGGGAAGTGGGATAACTACAGCTTATTTGTTATAAAATAAAACAAAACGCATTCTTTTTTAATCTTTATCACACAGTTTCGGGATGTCTCTTTGTCATATGATACTTCAAGCTCGACTGTTGAACGAACGCTTCGCGGCACACGCGACACACCTGCCTCCTGTCATTCTCGTGCATCATTATATGCGTACGCAGATTCTTCCGCCATTTGAACGCCTTCTCGCAATACGAGCACTTATGATCTCTAATCGACGAATGTATCTTCCCGTGTTGTTCCAAACTGGAGTGCGTAGCGAACTTTTTCTCGCACAACTCGCATTTGTACTTCTTTTCGCCCATGTGGTATATCTTCTGGTGTCTCAACACCTGGAACGGGTACCCGAACTTCTTGCCACAGGCTCCGCACGTCGGTGCCGGGATGCTGTGCTCCTTTTCCAGGTGCAATGCTCTCGCGTACGCCGGGACCTTGATGTCGCAGAGGTAACAGGACCTCAGTTTTGGTCGCTGTCTCAAATGCACGTGTCTGTAGTGTTGGGATATACTTCCGATCGATCTGTAGCTCCTAGAGCAAGTGCGACAACTGTACAGTTTCGTGCCGTCGTCGTTCTGCTTGAGGGTGTAGTATGCACCTGTCTCTTTTTGCCCTAAAACAAGAGAAGTGTGTCAGTTTGCGGGGGATAGAGGGTGGTTTTTAACCGACTTCAAAAAAAAGGAGGAGGTTCTCAATTCGGTTGTATTTTTTTTTTTTTTTTTATGTTTGTTACCTCAGATCTCCGTCATTTATGAACCGATTTGGAAAATTATTTTTTTATATGAAAGGATATGCTTTCAGATTGGTCCCATTTTTTTCAAAAAATTGTTCAGATCATGGGATCCATGAGGAATTGAGAGGACTCCTCAAATTTTATAGGGAAACCTATAGCAATTTTGGTATTTTCATCAAGAACTCAAGCATTTGCATTCAGAAAGTATCATTTGCTGAAGTGAAAGTGATAAAGAAGACCACAAATGGCCACCGGAACTTGTCAGTGATACGTATTTCACGGGTTGCGCCAAGATAATCTCAATTATGTTCGTTAAGCGACTATGACACAGCAAATTTAAAGAATTGGTTCTGAGGAATATGGTACCATCGAACTGATCTGATGATAAACCCAAGAGGAACCGGAACATTGTAACAAAACAATGTATCCAAGCTGTGTTTGGGCTTATTGAAATTGTTATGGGATGCACTTTGGCTATAAATAAAACTTTTTCGTGGATGTTCCGATTTGGATTATTCTTTTTTTTACAGAATAAGGTATAACCTTTTAAAATTCAACGAGATTGATTCAATGGTTTTTGTTTTATCTTGATTTCTTTGAATCTATATTTATCTCGCGATGATGTTGTGTTTGGTATACCTATTATCCAGTAAAATTGTTGATATAAAATACTTTTTAGTGACAAAGAATAATAAATACATCCACTAAAAAGTGTAAAATAAAAAACTTTTTAATAAAATAAAAACCGTCTTCAAAAAACTAAAAAGCCAAAAATAATCTGATCTTGAAATCTACCTTGTTTAACTAAATCAAATATTTAACTAATCTGAAGTCGGTGCCAAATAAACAACCAACGAAGAATAGCAAAAGTATACTCCAGTAGCGAGATGCGCGGACCAATTTGTAGGTATAGTCTTTGGCGCAGACCGGCAATACTCGACTCAGTAGTTTGTTTGGCACCGACTTCAGATTAGTTAAATATTTGATTTAGTTAAACAAGGTAGATTTCAAGATCAGATTATTTTTGGCTTTTTAGTTTTTTGAAGACGGTTTTTATTTTGTTAAAAAGTTTTTTATACTAAGTGCATTTGGATGTATACACGTTACCTATACCGAAACAACATTTTTTACAATTTTTGTCTGTCTGTCTGTCTGTCCGTCTGTGTGTCTGTCTGTCTGTCTGTCTGTTTGTTCCGGGTAATCTCTGAAATGGCTGGACCGATTTTGACGGGACTTTCACTGGCAGATAGCTGATGTAACAAGGAGTAACTTAGGCTACTTTTATTTTAGAAAAAAAAATAGGATCTCACGAAAAAATATTAAAACCAATGTTGCAGCGCAGCGCCTGATTAAGTTTGATAGCAACAACCTGCAATGCGTCCCGCGGGCTCAGAATGGGCGAGCAGGCTGTTGTCAACGGTTGTCTTTGTTAAATACCACGCGGACGAAGTCGCGGGCAACAGCTAGTGTTAAAATAAAATTTGTAGGTAGGTACTATGCTCCTGGCATACGAACCAAGGCTACAATCGACCCCTATTAATTAACACAAGTTCTTATTTGAAACTTTCAAGATACTGTACAAGTTGTGTTACGTGCACCAACTTGTTATAAGAATGACTAATATATTAGTAGTACGTATCATTGTTGTACTTTTAAAAACTCAACAAGTCGAAAAGCGTGCACAAGTTCGTACAAGATTATATTATTATTTTGTATCAATAGGAATCAACTAGAGATAGGATTTTTAAAGTAATTTAGCTATGAGGGTCTGAGGTATCAGTTCATCTTGGAAAAGGGGTCTCTTGCCCAAAATTGTTTGGGAATCCCTGGTCTAGATTACGCCATTGTTGTTTGATAATCATGCATGTTCATTGTGTATTTCCATTCTTTCGTTAATTTATGGGGCGGTAATTCTAATAGGCCCAGGGCTCCTAGCCTCGGGGCGCCATATTTTAATATACGCCTCGGGTTACGTTTAATTGGTGTACATAAATCATAATGTTAAATCACTTATTCATGGATGGCGGGTCAGATCAGTTGCGCTGCATGTGCCTAGTGAATGTAGCGTCTCGATCTACTGCCGCCTTCCTGCCTAGGCAAGTATGCTCCATCGTAGATCTCATCGTCACTTACCATCAGCAGGGCTATTGGCTATCTTTTTGATGGTCAGTGACTATCAAGCTTCAGTTGTACACCGAACTTTGATGATAACTGAGAATTTCATAACATTGGTATTGCGTATCACATTGAGTGGATATCAAGTTACGATGACTAACGTGCGGGGACCGGTGCTCATCGTATCACCACTTGACGCCTCTATTTTTTATCGACTATTATACGGCTATGTTGAGTAACGCCTTTTAAGCGTTACAAGACTATATTGTAGAGAACATATCATATTAAGCGGTTTATATACAAATGACATGTGAAGCTGGCAGCAAATTCATTATTTTGTACAAGTTGTTTACTTCGATCGTCTAATGGGATTACTTAAATAATGTGTTTACGAGTTTGTGAAAATAAATTAAAGGTAAGTAAAACCACATAATTGCTAGGTTCCCAATCAAACGACAACGTTTTGCTAATAAATGTGAAAAATGTTATCAAAGTTTATTTTCATAGGGGATAAATTTCTTCTTCATAATCAGCTTAACAAAATAACACCGTTGTTTATAATGCAGGGTAAGATTAAGTTTATAATGATGTAAAATATCTACTTTTAAGATGCCGGCACGAAGAACAGTTTCCGTAAGGCAAATGGAACACAAGCAATGTGGAATTTGCGGAGTCCCATCGCGACGTAGCATTGGATCGCTTTCCGGGGGGGGGCCACAGGCAGTTCGAATTACCCGAGAAGCGTGGAACTCCGTAACGGTCCAACTAAACTCTGTGGCAGAGGGAAAACACCAGACCAATGGCGTAGAGTAAGTTAGCATCTTATATCCTCTATAAATACACCGTCATCTTAAAATATTACTTACCTAAAACATTTCAACTTCATCATAACTAATAATACCAGCAATTTTATTCTCATGAATTTTTTGTCACTTTATCCTTGGTCCCATTTCAATCCATAAAGATCACCCACTTAACCCAGACTCTCAAAACACTTCAGTACCAAAAAAAAAACACTTAGGATAAGTAGAACTATGTTAAAAAACATGTTATTTACAGGACATGCTCAGCGCTCCACCTCACCAGTCGAAGATTGAGGTCACAATGACATGCAGCCACAATGGAAGCGATGGTGGATTCAATGAAGGATATATGGGATGATGTACACAGTTATGTAGCTCGTATGGGTTGATGATTGACATAATTATGCTACAAATTCAAATAACAATTATTTTTATACATCAGATTATTTATTGCATTTTTTTTCAATGTTTCACAAACCAAATTGTAGTTGTAAGTACATTCACATAAAAAAACAATAAAAAATTGCTGTAACATAGTAAATAAAGTAAGATTAATAATTTAAAAAATAATAATACATTAAAATATGTTAATAACTTTAGACTTATTATTTGTGTAGGTAGTAAAATGTCATATTCCATAATCTTTGGACTAATATATCCCTAGAAATGTTTGGAATTGCCTCAATTCTTGCCAACTCTGAAGACTTGTCTCTGTTGGTCATTGTGAACATCATCAATATGAGGCTCAGGCATTGGAACATTTTGTGTATTGGCTATGTTATGAAGAACAACACCTTCATTCACTATCTTGGCTGCAGGGGCATTAATTCCAGACATATGAATCATGTGAAACACCACCAAATGATGCATCAACATGCATATTTAAATTAGCATCACAAATCTAAAACAAAAGTATTATTTTACTCAGTTGTTAAACACATGTAAGTATAAAGAGAGTAAAGAAAAAATATATGTAACCATAACCATATATGATATATGAAAATACCCTTCCTATACCCTCCCTCATATTTTAAATACTTTTAACAATAATCTAAATAGTAATAATTCTTACATTTAAAACATTCACAGAATGATAATTTTTCTTATTACAATATGCTTCCTCATGATCTATAGATCGGATTATTGCCACATGTGTAACATCAATACACCAAATAATGCCTGGAAATCGCATTTTTTTTTCATGAACCTGAAAACAACAATACAATAGGTCAATATAAAATATTTAAATATTAATATAATACTATTAAAATTAAAACATAATTAATAGTTTCACTTTCAAAATGATTTACGTTTCTTGCTGAGATGAAGGAAACCTTTATATACTTAAGAATTACTTCCCGTACATATTGCATCAGTAACTTCATGCAGACATTAAAAAATGTGGGCTGGGATATATTACATATAAATGAGGCACCTTCATTGCATTGGTAGGACCCATTGGCAATCAAAAACATGATTAAGTTTATCAATCTAAACATGTTGGTAATGATATTATTATATTTTTACACCAAAGATATTATTTTAGAAGATAATAGAATAGTACTTACTTAGTTCCTTGCGAATAGCTGTTTTTCGTCAAGCCTGTGGTAGGTATGGATTGAGTTCTTCCAAAACATGTTGGAATCTTTGGTGAAACAAAAAATTTGCAATAAACTCTCTCTCTGGCAACTGCAATGGATTACTAGCGTCGCGCAGACGGTGTCTCTTAATACGTAAAAGACTTTGTTTTCGCTCTTCTTCAGTAAATCCCAACAAAATCAGACGTGCCATTCGTCTATACACACGACACTTACTATAAAACACAACAAAAGTCGCAACTTTTACCCATTTTACTAAATTCTGGCTACGGTGATAATCAATAGAACTTCTAAAACACTGCCTTTGAGTAGTGTCTTTCACGAAAGTCATGACGATTTAAATTATTATTAATTTGATGTCCACTAAGCTTACACAATCGCAATCTTATAAGTATCGATACAAAAACATCTGTCAAAACGTGTTACGGTGGCTATCGCCGGTACTCGGTGCTCATGACGTCATCCCAGTTAGTCACTGAAGTTAGCCAATACGAAACTAGCTATTTGACAGTTAATCGTTGAAAACTTTGCTAAGTTATCTTCACTATGAGCTGTCAACTGAGATACGCAATAGGGCCGCAGGTGAGATCGAGATCAAATATTTGCCTATAATGTAATAAAAAAAAAAAAAAAAACTTATTAGAACAATAAGGTATGTCAACACTGGCTAGAAACTATTTGCGTGCATTTGCCAGATTGCATTTATTGATCTCATAGATAAATACTATTTTATTTAAATATAGACCTAAGTAGAGAATAGCTACGGTGTGTTTATAAAATAAATATTTATTAAAAAATAGTTTTATTTTTCTTACACTGAAGGCTTTATACAATGAGCTGATGAATCTTAACCACAAATTCCGTTACGAACGGTTTTTTTTTGTATGAATAAAGAACCCCCCACACGCACTGCCAAGGACGGAGGGGGTATTTAGGCCTAGCCACGGCCTGCAAACACTTGTAGCATTGTTTTGAAATAGCTCTTTGAGAGTATGTTATAGCTTTATATAAATTTTATGTGATACTGGCAAAATACCTAGAACGTTGACGCCATTTTTTTTAATAACTTGATAGAATTTGTATGGACCATCTACAGAATTTGTTTTTTTTTATTATTATTTTATTATGATATAATAATGATATTCCTTGGCCTTGCCCTTGTCCCACTGTTGGGTACAGGTCTCCCATAACTTCGAGGGGGGTTAGGCTATAGTCCACCACGCTGGCCCAGTGCGGGTTCGCGGTCTTCACACATATTTCGAGGGGTTATCTCAAACATGCAGGTTTCTCCTTTCACCGTAAAAGGAAATATCGTGAGGAAGCCCGCATGTTACTAGCCTAGCACGTGATAATCATGGTTGAAAATGAGATTCGCACATGAAATTCCCAAATCGCAGAGGCGTGAGCCGGGGTTTGATCCTGCGATCCTCGTTACCGAGGCAAGCGTTCCACCAAACATGGTTATCATTTATTATTATATAAATTACTATAATATTTAGTAGCTGCTGCAACGTCTATCTAAATTGAAGTATTGCTGTATTTCCGTGGAGATAAAGGTCGCGGTATTATATGTCCAATATTAACATAAAATGTTGTCTCATTTTAGGTGTAGATCGAAGGAAACCGAGGAAGTCCATCATCACGATCCAACCGAAGAGCATGCAAGTGAAGGAGACAGCGACCATCGACATCAAAACTCAGGAAAAAGACCGCGCTCCAAAACCGCACTTCAAGTTAGAACTCAAGAAAAGAACAGAAGTTGACAAACATAAATATAATATCAGAACTATATTGTTGAATTCTAACGCAACGCCCATTGGCCGTTACGGCGGTATCGGATACACGTGCTGTTTCTGCACGAAGCAATTCGAGGACCCTGAACATTTAAAAAGTCACACAATTTTCGAACATGAAAAATTAAAATCGACTTTCATGGAGAAGTACGTTATGTCGTCATTCATAGTCAAATTGGACATCACTAATTTAAAATGTCAAATGTGTACAGATAGCATAGACACATGGCAGTCATTAGGGAATCTGTGCGAACATTTAAAAAAAGTACACGGCATACTTTTTCACGAGAATATAAAAAATCACATTGTTCCATTCAAATTTGGCGGGGACATCATTAAATGCGTGGAGTGTGGCGTCGACTTTAGTAATTTCAAAGTGCTATTGGCACATATTGTTGGCAACAACATCAATGTTTAATATTATTTTTTAATATTATTTTTTTCTCTATGGTAACATTTAGTCTGTGCTCTGCCTCCTTTCCCAATGGCTTGCGTTGCCAACGAGACGCGGTTTATTTATTTATTTTGTTTGTGTTTAATTAAGCGTGGTGCTACCGAAAATATAAATAAGTGCCTAGTTTAACAAACAAGTGTTTTATTGAATCAAGTCTGATTCATTGGTCCTTCATCGCGTCATCTGCGACCTATCGATCTGTTGAGATTACAGCTACTAGCAAGTGAAAATCGATACATAACAACCGTTTTTCGTCGTGAAAAGGCACAAGAAAAGCAGCGATAAGCATATCTGCAAGTCATCACAAGTTGGAAAAGGCAAGCCAAGACAGCCATCTTGAATTTTGTCAGCCATTACATTTATGTGCGTCGGCGGTGAAGCTTCATACAATTTCTTCGAATTTGAATGTTCGCGCTAGAAATCAAGCTCGACATCACCAAACAAAGCTGACCTCTTATTGGCTGCAACTATTACCATTTTCAAGCATCAAGGTGGGCAACATACGCGCATCAATCCTACGTCACATCCGTCATTAGCGCTGATTGGAATCTTGCGCACGGAACGTAGCTGCGCATTGAAAACCATTATCCGGAATGTTGGCCGCACTGCCAGCGTGAGGTTACGTTTGGAAGCCGAGCAGCCCCGACGACGACCCGATCTGACGCGAGCGCCGCGCCGCCCGTTGTCGCCGCTTGTTGTCAAGTGATTTAGAGACAATAGTGTATCTTTTAAGGATTTTTTTTCCGTATTTTAAGGCTTAAAGATGTCAGACGCCAAAGTTCTTGTTGCTTCGCGAGGCTATGCTAAGGCCTCTATAACCAGGCTTAAGAATATTTCTGACACCATTTCACAAATGTCTGTTGAACAAATCATTGCTAAACGTGATAGACTGAAGGAGGTATTCGGTGAGTATAACCAATGTAATGCTAAATTAACGGCTTTATCGCCAGACGACGGCGAGGATCCCTCAGATATCGAAGACTTGTATCTCAATTTAGTTGAAAAACTGAACACGTCACTAAAACAATCGGGAAACTCTGAGCGAAAACCCCTCGCGTCGCCATGCGCATCCAATGTAAAGCTGCCGCACGTTACCATTCCTACATTCTCGGGCGAATATACGAAATACTATGAATTTATTAACATGTTTAATGCAATGGTGCATAACGACGACTCGCTCTCGGCGGTCCAAAAACTTTACTATCTGAAAGGCTTCCTGAGCGGAGAGCCCTATGCCTTGTTATGCAACCTAACACTTCAGGAGGACAGCTATGCTGAAGCTCTTAACTTATTAAAGGAACGATATGATAATAAAACAAAAATTGTTCACGAACATATTTTTACAATATTAGACTTACCAGTTATAAAAAAATCAACCACAGAAAGCTTACGTAATCTAATTTCAGATGCTAGACAACACCTTGTGGCCTTAAAAAATCTCAAGGAGCCTGTGGACACCTGGGACAGCGTAATCGTTTGTATATTGATGCGTAAACTAGATATATACACAAGTCGTGCCTTCCAAATGGAGAGAGACAACAAGAAACTTCCCACCATTAATGAATTCTTGGAGTACTTGGAACGACGTTCATTAGCTCTTGAATCCATGGACAACCAGAGCTCCAAACCACGGGGTCAGTATCTAGCGAGCCACGCTGTTGCTGCACAACAGGCCTCCTGCATATACTGTAAGTCCTTTGAGCATAGATTATATCAATGTCCTAATTTTAAGCTTGCTGCAGTAAACAAACGATTTGAATTTGCAACAAAAAATAAGTTGTGCAAAGTCTGTTTGTCACAACACAAGCGCAAATGCAAATATCACTTTAAGTGTGCAGAATGTAAAAAGGAGCACAATACATTGCTGCATGGCATAGATACACAAACCGCACCTTCTGTGACATTATTATCCAGCACTAGTACCACTCAGAGCCAGGTCTTGTTGCCGACAGCACAAATTAAGCTTATTGCAAAGTCTGGAACCACAATTTATGCCAGAGCTCTGCTTGACAGTGGGTCCCAAGCATCATTTGTAACACAGAAGGTCGTTGATCTGCTTGGCATGCATCCAATGCACACTAACACTCATATTGTGGGCATCACTAACATTGAACAAGCCGTTGACAAATGTGTAAACCTTGAGGTTCATTCCACTGTTTACCCATTCAAAATAAATGTCAACTGCCATATTGTGAAAACAATCACAACCAAATTGCCACAGGTTCAATTTGACATATCATCCATTACATTCCCCGCTGATTGCAAGCTAGCCGATGCAAGTTTTAATGTGCCTGGTGATGTGCATCTTTTGCTTGGAGCTGACGTTTTCTTCCAGGTCCTGTTGCCGCAGCCTGATGATGCAGGCTCCTCTGCGCGCCAGCAACCTGCAAGTGCCAGCGCAGCCTCTACCCAGCACCCATCTATTGTACACACCACATTTGGGCATGTCATCGCCGGCTGCAGTGATACAAAAACTAACAAAAATAATCAGGTTGTATCCTTGTTTTGTAAAGAATGTAATGACAATCTAAACGACACTTTGAGCGCATTTTGGCAGACTGAGAGAGTGCCTGAAATTTTCCCAGAGCAATCAACAGAACATGACTATTGCGAACAACTTTTTAAGGCAACTACTAAGCTTGAAGACAATAAATTTCAAGTTACAATGCCAATCAAAGTTCCATTAGAGCGAGTCAATTCTGAATTAGGGGAATCCTTCCACTTAGCACTCCGTAGATTTTATAATTTAGAGAAGCGACTTCAAAAAAACGATGCACTTCTCACTGAATACAAAAAGTTTATTAACCAATTTATTGAATTAAAGCATGGTGAGTATCATGATATAGGTAGCTATGACTTGTCAAAGGATCCTGTCTATTTTCTTCCCCACCATGCAGTTATTAAGGAATGCAATCGTACCACCAAGCTAAGGACAGTATTTGATGCTTCTATGCTTACAAACAAGAAAGTTTCATTAAATGATCTTTTACTGAACGGTCCAGTGGTGCAGAAAGATTTGTTCGAAGTCCTACTTGCATTTAGAATAGATAAATATTTTTTTATTTGTGATATACGAATGATGTTTAGGTGTATTGAATTAGATCCGTCTCAGCGGTCACTACAAAACATATTGTGGCGTGAGGCTCCTGATCAGGACATCAGATGCATACAGTTAAATACTGTCACATACGGCCTTAAGTCGTCATCTTATCTGGCCACTCGCTGCCTCATTGAGCTCGCTGATAGATATCAGGATCGGTTCCCATTAGCCTCGTCAATTATAAAAAATAACACGTATGTTGATGATATATTATGTAATAGTCATTCTGAGCAAGAATTATTGCAAGCACAGTCACAATTAGTTCAGTTGCTCGCTCTGGGAAACTTCCGGTTACATAAATGGGCCTCCAATTGTAGCTCAGTCTTACAGAATGTGCCAAAGGAAAGCCATCATTTCGGAGAGCTGGACCTACAAAAAAATGACTTGTCTGTGAAAACACTAGGGGTGACCTTTAATGTAGAAGTCGATGCATTTATGACCTCATGTCCAGAGCCCTTCAATCAACTGCATAATACAAAACGTGACATACTTAGCTATATAAGTAGGTTCTACGATCCACTAGGACTTATAGGCCCTATACTTGTCCGTGCGAAAGTAATAATGCAGAAGTTGTGGGCAAGTGACATAGGCTGGGACGCTACGCCCCCTGATGATATACGCAAACAATGGGCAGAATTTGTTAGAGATCTTGCACACATGGAGCCAGTCAGCGTAGCACGCTGCGTGAAACCTCTTGACGCCACTGTCAGACAGCTGGTAGGTTTCGCCGACGCATCCACCGTGGCCTATGGCTGCTGTATATACTTACGTTCCATCGATACAAAAGGTAATGTGCATGTTGAATTGCTATGCTCTAAGTCCAGAATAAATCCACTCCGCAAACAACTGACTATTCCAAGACTAGAATTGAATGCCTCGTTACTCCTCGCAAAATTGACTACTAAAGTATATAACACATTGTCCACAAATACAAAAATTGATGACTGTCACCTTTTCTCTGACTCTCAGATAGTATTAGCATGGCTAAACACTGACGTCACCAAGTTACAGACATATGTTGCAAACAGGGTGAGAGCAATACAAGAGCTGACGCATAGCTGTCAGTGGGAATATGTAAACACGGCAAGCAATCCATCAGATTGTCTTAGCAGAGGCCTCCAGCCTCATGAGCTCAAATACAACAACTCATGGTGGAATGGTCCGTCATTTTTACATGACAAGGGTTACAACTTTCAAACTGAGTATAAACCACCTGAGCAACTACCTGAATTAAAATGTAATACTGATAAAATTGTATGCGCTACCACAGTTGTACAGGATTACACTATGTTTGATAAGTTAAAGAAGTACTCAGACATTAACAAAATGACTCGTATACTAGCCCACATTATTAGATTTTGTACCAACATCAAGCCACAGGCTATTAAGCAAACAGGTTTTCTGTCATCAGCAGAGCTAAATAGAGCATTGTTGCTTATTGTAAAGTGTGAACAACAACAATTCTATGCAATCGAAATTAAATGTTTATTATCTCACAATCCAGTCACAGGTAGTTTAAACTCTCTAGCACCTTTTTTAGACCGCGACGGCATCATCAGGGTTGGTGGTCGCTTACAAAACGCGTCCATTCCGTACGCTAAGCAACACCCGGTAATATTGCCTAAACAGTCTACAATTACTGGCTTGATTGTGAGAGATGAACACCTAAAATTATTACATGCTGGGCAGAAATTAGTTCTAAGTTCGCTCAGACAGAGATTTTGGATTGTAGATGGACTACGTACTGTAAAAAAGACAATACATAGATGTGTAATCTGTTGCAGGATGAAGGCTGCCGCGTCTGCTCAACTAATGGGTTCCTTGCCCGCTGCACGAGTCAACGCATGTCGCCCGTTTCAACGAGTCGGAGTTGACTTCGCTGGGCCGGTATCAGTAAAGAACAGCCGCATCAGAAAACCAGTAATAGGCAAAGGTTACATAGTTCTATTTGTTTGTTTCGTCACAA
Source organism: Pheosia tremula (assembly GCA_905333125.1). NCBI lineage: Eukaryota > Metazoa > Arthropoda > Insecta > Lepidoptera > Notodontidae > Pheosia > Pheosia tremula. The sequence goes on from HG995425.1 coordinate 3,105,521, forward strand.
AAGCGATTCACTTAGAGCTTGCCTCGGATCTAACCACTGAAACGTTCCTTGCTTGCTTTAAACGATTCATCGCGCGAAGAAACCTGCCCAGCGACGTCCACTGCGACAACGGCTCAACATTTAAAGGGGCAAGGAACCAATTAGATGAACTTTATAAACTACACTCCTCTCAGAGTCACCAACGACAGGTGCAGACGTACGCTTCTGAACGTGCCATTAATTTTCACTTTATACCAGCGTACAGTCCAATCTTTGGCGGGCTCTGGGAGAGTGGCGTAAAAAGTGTAAAGCACCATTTAAAACGCGTCGTAGGCAATGCTTTACTCACCTACGAGCAACTCAATACTGTATTGACTGAAATCGAGGGTGTGCTTAACTCTCGCCCACTCACAGCTGTAACATCAGACCCAAACGATTTTTCGTTTCTGTCACCGGGTCACTTTCTTACTGGCGCTCCCCTGAATACATATCCAGAGCGTGATGTTACCAATGTTAATTTATTAAAATTTTGGTCTATTACTGTCAATATGAAACAAATTTTTTGGAAGTACTGGAGCAAACACTATTTATCCTTGCTTCAGAGCCGGCCTAAGTGGCGCAATGATATGCCAAATATGACAATTGGTAGCTTAGTTATACTTTGCAGTGACGATGCACCACCTTTGCAATGGCCTATGGCGCGCATAACGAATTTATTCCCAGGCAAAGACGGAAAAGTCCGGGCTGTTGAAGTCAAAACCGCGAACGGACACGTGCACAATAGGTCCATTACAAAGATATGTGTATTGCCGATTGATGTAGCTGATAAGTAATTATAAATACATTACATTGTTTAGAAACAGATCATCTAGGATATTATCTTATACAGCTACTATTATAGAACTATATTTTTTATGTTAATTGTAATTGCTGATTGTAATGACTAGTTTATCAGTTTTAGTGGTTATGTAACATTTTTTTTTTTGTTGATCTTTATTGTTTAGTTCACTTTTGTTTCTCGAGGAGGAGCCCTCATCTCTGTTTAGGCGTAGGTAGGTACTTAATTACCTTATGTACTAGCTTGTAAAGGTATATAAATCCAAAACTTTGTTTTTAACTCTAATTCTCTTTATTTTATATATTTTTTCTCTTAAGAGTTCATTTGAAAGACTGATATATTGATCTTTAAATAGTATAATTTGTGTTTTTTAAAACGTATAGTGTACTTCATGTCAAACAATTATGCATGGCAATTAATTGACTAATGTATAAGTAACTATGTAAAATCTTAAACTTCTAGGGTTTTGTTTTTGATGTTTAATTCTAATGTAGAAACGCTTTCAGAATTGTAAGATTATTTTCTTTTGTGAGGCCGCGACTATGTTGGCAACAACATCAATGTTTAATATTATTTTTTAATATTATTTTTTTCTCTATGGTAACATTTAGTCTGTGCTCTGCCTCCTTTCCCAATGGCTTGCGTTGCCAACGAGACGCGGTTTATTTATTTATTTTGTTTGTGTTTAATTAAGCGTGGTGCTACCGAAAATATAAATAAGTGCCTAGTTTAACAAACAAGTGTTTTATTGAATCAAGTCTGATTCACATATGAATAATCATTACAGAAACTTCGTTTGTGACGTATGCGGGCATGGTTTCGTTAATAAAAAGATATTACAAGCTCACGCTGTACAACATAAAACCGGGGTTTTTATCTGCCGCTATTGTCCAAAAGTATTCGATACGAGTATCAAACAGAAAGGTCACGAACGGATAAAACATGTGTGTTTAAATATGAAATATAAATGCGGTTACTGTGGCGAATATTTCAAAGATTATGTAAAGAGGAATGCCCACGAGGTGACGGCTCACGGCGCGAAACCTCTCGTCCTGCAATGTCAGAGTTGCGACAGGGTGTACAGTAACCAGAGGGCGCTGACGGCGCATAAAAAAACATTTCATTTAATGGAGAGACGCAAGAAATAAAATGTTTTGAACTTTCTATTTATTTATATGCATTTTAAAAGATATGCTGACAAATTACATTAGTTTGTAGGTATATAGTAGGTACATAATTCGCTGTTCATTATAAATCCACACAAATTTTGAAATGTAAGTTTTTTATTCGTTCGACAGACTGGCGGTTAGAAGTTATGCTCGGTTTAGACGAGGACAGTACACAAGTACAAGTAGCGGAGTCATAAGTACCTAGCCAACTTGTAAATGTATACAGGACACTTTTTGCCTTACATTACTTCGTACTTGTAAAGCTGTTTCCATGATGTCACTTGCTACTTATTACTTGGATACTGTCCTCGTGCAAATCGAGCATTAAGGACGTGCATTAGTCGATAATTCGCTGTGCTGAAAACTAATTTAAAAATTGCTTCTCGCGGCCCCGCTAGCGGTACCTTGCTGAAATTCCTAATAGCGAAAAAAAAATCAGATTCGGATCGGTAGATCCCGAGATTACTCTGTACAACCAAACGCACAAGCGTTTCTTAAGTAGATGGATCTTTATAATATTAGTATAAAAACTGCATCCTTTTTTCATCTCATAAAAATAAATATGAATTATTTTTAGTGTGCACTTTTTTCCACCAACTGTTTTTATTTTATTATACTTAATCGTCAACAAAATGGTGTAGCACATTATTATATCATGCCGTACCTTACCAATTCAGAAGCACGGTTCCCCTTGAAGCGCTCCTGGAATCACATATGGAATCGAGAAACAATGTAGAATATTTACCCAACTGCGCAAGAAGGATGGTAATGTTTTTCAAGTGTATATTCGCACGCTTAATAATAGACTGACCAATTAGGGTTTAAGCCCAAAGTGAGATAAGCACACAGATAGATTTATTTCAATGCTATCTATCTACCAATCTCAGAATTTTTACGATATCTTATTCCTAGACTGAGTAACGAATATGTTGTCTTTTTTACTCATACAAATTTTGACAAAACTTTTAACATTAAAGTGACATAAATCATAATGCGTCTGAGATTGCGACAGCCAACCCGCGGTGCTTTTATATTATAGTGACCCATTCATGTTTCTGAACTTAAAAAACTTACAACATAAAAATAATATGTTATTATTTTATCAAGTATAGACTTATAACATAAAAGTAAAGGGTTTTAGTGAAATGTTTAATAAAATACAGACATATAACAAAAAGTGTCATCACTAGTACAGCAATATATCATTGATTTTATTAATAAACAGACGTATCTCAGGGACAACATTTTAAAAGCTATAAATAATTATAAATAATAATAAAATTTCTTCAAAATTACATTTTAGTATCAATAATTACTTAATCAAGTATTCTTACATCATTTATTATTATTACGCTATTTTCATTGAGATTGACAGCTTTTTTGAGTTAGGTCAGTCTATTATTAAGCGTGCGATATGTGTCTATCTCTTTGGCAGGCTGGGTGGAGTTTTACATAATGTGTCCTTAGATTCGTCTTCATTTTAGGAGTTATATAGGTTATATATTTTTTTACAAATGGCGTCTGCAAATGAAAAAAAAGTGGGGGAGATTTTTTTTGTTATTATAAAAATATGGGTATCAAAGACAGCTAGCAAATAGCCAGTTCCAAAAATCTATATATTATAATACTTTTATGCAACCATTTTGACAATAAGTTTAAACAAAAAAAAAGTCGGAAATAGACAATTTATTTAAAAAAAACCCGACACTTTTCAGAGTACTTATTTTTTTATATTTTGTTATCTATGTTTTCAATAATTTAACAAAACCCATATTCATAAAACAATTACTACACAACAATAGCACCGTGATTACAATTTATGATGCTACGTTCGCTGTATAACAAATACCTTACAGCTTATCTATACAATTAAATAAAATTGGAGTGTCTGTTTGTAATATTAAAATAACCGCCTTTTACTAAGTGCATTTGGCTGTATACACGGTACATATACCAAAACAATAATTTTTACAATTTTTGTCTGTCTGTTTGTTTCTTCTAATCTCTCAAATGACCGGACCGATTTTGACGGGACTTTCACTGGCAGATAGCTGATGCAACAAGGAGTAACTTAGGCTACTTTTATTTTGGAAAAACTTTTTTGTTAAACACCACGCGGACGAAAACGGGGGTAACAGCTAGTTCGTTATAAAATAAAACAAAACGCAATCTTTTTTAATCTTTATTACACAGTTTCGGGATGTCTCTTTGTCATATGATACTTTAAGCTCGACTGTTGAACGAACGCTTCGCGGCACACGCGACACACCTGCCTTCTATCATTCTCGTGCATCATAATATGCGTACGTAGATTCTTCCGCCACTTGAACGTCTTCTCACAATACGAACACTTATGATCTCTTATCGACGAATGTATCTTCCCGTGTTGTTCCAAACTGGAGTGCGTAGCGAACTTTTTCTCGCACAACTCGCATTTGTACTTCTTTTCGCCCATGTGGTATATCTTCTGGTGTCTCAACACCTGGAACGGGTACCCGAACTTCTTGCCACACGCCCCGCACGTGGGTGCCGGGATGCCGTGCTCCTTTTCCAGGTGTAATGCTCTCGCGTACGCCGGGACCTTCACGTCGCAGAGGTAACAGGACCTCAGTTTTGGTCGCTGTCTCAAATGCACGTGTCTGTAGTGTTGGGATATACTCCCGATCGATCTGTAGCTCCTAGAGCAAGTGCGACAACTGTACAGTTTCGTGCCGTCCTCGTTCTGCTTGAGGGTGTAGTATGCACCTGTCTCTTTTTGCCCTAAAACAAGAGAAGTTTGTGTGGATTTAGAATGTCATAGTTATCGCACGGGCGATAGGTTTTGGGAGTCGTCATTCTCATTCGTAGCCCAGCCGTCCTCGGCCCCAAGCCTGCTAAAACATTCGTTCATAATCTAACAACAAACGTTTAGTAACTGTCACTTTTGACATATATTGTATGGGATATCTGTCAAAAGTGACAGTTACTTTGCGGTTGCTGTTTGATTATGAATCGATTGTGTTAGCAGACTTGGGGCCCTGAGGATGCGTCCTTTAGAAGGGAAACACGTGTCGAATATTTTTTTAGATTCGCATCGTTCCGCGGAGAATTGTATATTAATTGGGGTCCCAACACTCGTGACAGACAGATTCTCGACTGACATCGTAGAGGAGTTCGGTGTTGTTGGCTTCTTTGATTATCGATCAACTTGTTGAGTTTAAAATTTGAAAAGTTGACAAGCCGAAGGTTGCCGTCGGAGGGTTAATATCTGACTAATATTACACATTATTTATTAAAGAAACACATTTTATGGAAAACGAAACAAAATTGACAACTTCACGGTTCAACTTCCCGCCAAAAAAAAGATTGATTTTTTTCCTCGCAGACGCCACAGACAACGGTCTTCTCGGCCATGTGCATTTTTTTTAGTGTGTCAACACTTGGCATTGGTTGGCAACGAAATTTATTTTTGCAAACCCCATGATACTTTTCTAAATGGTAGGCTCTTAGATGGGCATCGATTTTGTCGTCGCATTTCGAACGAGACGGTAGTGCTGTGATACTAAGGGATGCGATGCTTCGATTGCAAAATTTTACATGTAAAGTTGTTTTGGTGTATCGTGTAGTGAAATACCCACTTGCGGAGGCCTATAAAAGAATCGTAGGCACACCGTCGAGTCTACTTTCTTTGTCAACACTGAATTTACTTCATCAACACCGTTTTTAATAGTTATGGCCGCGACTGCGGCTCGATTTCGATTGATTAATATCTAGCCGAAACTCGTCTTCTTATATTGATATATCCAGTTGAAACCCGTCTATTTATATGAATATCCAGTAAGAGCCCGACTATTTATATTAATATCCAGTAAGAGCCCGACTATTTATATTAATATCCAATAGGAACCCGTCAATTTCACGAGACAAAAAGTACGATTAAATTAGAAGATAAAATTAAAGTTTTCATACTACAGACCTCATTATAAATTTCCAGTACTTTTATGTATAAGGTGTAATTACATCATAAAATAAAATAAAAACACATTTTTTACACTGCACTAGTTTATTTATTTGATAATCGTAATCTTTATACGCAGTTACATGTGTAAAAATAACGTAATGTACCATAAAAATAATTAATTAAGGTGCATTATCGCCTAACTCAAAATACATGGTTTATCCCATAATTTAACAAAAATACTATTATACATAAGTATTTCATATCAGTACCAAAATTTAAAGGTGAAAGTCAACCAGCTATAGGATCAATTTAAATCTGGCTAAATCTTGTACACAAAAGATTTTCCATATTGACATCTCATGACGACCCTTAGAGCGTGCGCATACGGTTCAATTACGCAATAGTAAACATTTAAATTATATTCTTACGCAACCTAGCCTGTACGGACCCAGTCCACCACGAATGTGATAGGCTAGAACTATTTTATCCCCCCTAGCTAGTTGAAATTCAACTTAAGATAAAAAACCAGCTTGATACTATTTTAAATTGAAATTTCCCACAAAAAAATAAATATGAAATTAATATAAGGTTCAATAATAATAGGGTAAAATATTTTAACATAGTTGGCTCTGTTCTGTTTGGTTATAAAGATGATATTCCCAAAGTAATGGGGTCGAGTCACCTTCGTCCGTAGGAGAATTAAGTACCCTCGAGATACCCTACACGTGACCCTGGGTGGTGCCAACCAGGTGACAACTCTACTGGTGGTAGGCTTCGGCCGTGGCTAGTCACCACCCACTGAACAAAGCCATGTCGCCAAGCGGCCCAGCCGTGTTCCGGCATGATGTTCGGTGTTGCCATTCATGGATGGCGGGTCAGATCAGTTGCGCTGCATGTGCCTAGTGAATGTAGCGTCTCTATCTACTGCCGCCTTCCTACCTAGGCAAGTATGCTCCATCGTAGATCTCATCGTCACTTACCATCAGGTGAGATCGAGATCAAATACTTGCCTATAATGTAATAAAAAAATAAAAATAATAATAATAAATCAAATGCTAACGTGGATGTATAAAATAATTGTGTAAATGATGTTTGATTTTTTTTAAGCAAGGCGACTCAGTAGCTTTTGGCAACGGGTGATAGGCTGTGTCCCCAGTCGGCAAACTGTCAGCGGCCGACTGAGTTAGCGGCGTATCGGTTTAGTACGCCCTTCCATATATTTGAAATTGAGTGTTCACAGTTTGCTAGTTTGCGCTCACTCTACGCAGTTTGCTGTGTTGCGCGCGCCGATTGATCCAGTGAGCGGCCGACTCACAGCAAAACCGGTTCCAGTCGGCGGCGGCGATATGCTTGTTCGCCGGGCGTAGTGAGTCCGTTTGCCGCAAACTGTCATGTGGACGGAGTCGGTCGGTTGACCTAAATAAGCGGCTTACACATAACAGTTTGCTTGCGACGCACGCAGATTGATCTGAGTTTGCAGCTAACTCGAATTTCAGTTCGCCACAAATTTGCGGCTCACTCAGTCGGCCGCTGACAGTTTGCCGACTGGGGACACAGCCTTATTCTTATAATTTGATTTATTTCTTTTGGAATGTTATCTTTACAACCTCCTGTTGGCCCTGAAAAATATTTTACACTATTTTGGTTTACACCTTATATATTATAATGTTATTTGTAACACAATATTAAAACAAAACAATTCATTGTTTATACTTTATCATAATTACATAGTTAAATAAAAAATGATTAGCTATGATCATAATACATTTTGACATTCGTAAAAAATACTATTAAAAATAACAAAAATGATAAACTGTATATATCATAGAACATACAGGGTGTAAGGGGTATGGTAGCGAAAACTTGGGTTAAAGGTAATGCCTATAACAACATAATAGAAATCATGTACATCAAATGTAATAGTTTACAAGCGTTGTAATTTTTGAGCGCGCAATGTATCGTAAACAAAGCGGTCACAACACAACGCTCCGCGCGATACCCGACGCGTGTGAGTGACGAGCACGCTCGAGCGTATCGAGTTTTAATATACATTGCAGGTTTAGGTTTAAACTAGTACTTTTTTTGAAATCACTGAGTTAATCTATTAGGATTTCATGCTAAAATCAATTTAAAAACAGTGACAAAAAATGCCCATAATGGAATCGATCAAAAGTTCCAACTCCGGCGAATCCGGAATCATGAGTTGAGTCCATACTACCAGTTTTCGTTACGATGTCACCTACACCGTACATTGTAAGTGGCGAGCACGCATTAATGTAGGAGGGGCAGAGAACAATCTGAGTAAACTAAGCAACGAGCTGGGGGACTTAGTAGGAGTTTCAACAACATCAAATACCATCAGTGATCGTATGTTTCCATACATTTTTGAGTGAAGATGAATGTTGCTGTGAAACGTCGGAAATACTCGTTCACTGGATCGATATTTGAAGGTTTAAAACTAGCACTAAGCCCACAGGACGGTATACACTTAGGTTATGACGTTACGCTACTTAAACACCATTAAATTTATACAATAACTTAAAACATGTACCAGTCTTATAACAATAAATAAACTGTGATATTTCTACACCGCACCCAACATGTGAAGCCATTTCTGTCTCACTATATACCTAACTAGCTGTCCCGGCGAACTTCGTATCGCCTCAGAATCAAATCTATGAGGAAAATGAATTACCTTTATGTTAGTCGCATATTTTAATAATTATTCTGTTATTCGAGGCAGTGACAAATAAAAAAAAACATCATAAAAATCGATCCATCCGTTCTTGAGTTAAGGTGCAACAAGAATAGTGTACATTATGTTAACAGGGCCAGCAGTCTATATACTTACTTATATAATATTATAAATGTGAAAGTTTGGATGGATGGATAGATGGATGGATGTTTGTTACTCTTTCACGCCAGAACGGCTGAACGTATCTGGATGAAATTTGGCACAGAGATTAGATTATAGTCTGGAATAGCACTACTTTTTATCCCGGTAAAATCTATGGTTCCCGTAGGATAGATTGGTTTATTTTTTTCATAGAATACCAATAAATTCATTTTCCCATACATTTGATTCTGAGGCGGTACGAAGTTCGCCGGGACAGCTAGTAAATACTTATAGATAAAAGTCTCGTTACATATTTTTCTGTATGTATTGACAGTCGACACCCGTGCACAATAAGGCACAAAGTGGCTTGACAAGTTGAATGTACTTCAATAACTATATTATACCCATGATTAAAACAAGATTGTCCAAAACAATATTAAATCAAGTAATACAATAAGAAGCCATACATAAATTACGTCACGCGAATTTCATGAATTTTTGACCCGTCCCCCGTCCTTGTCACAACTGGTCACATTTGTGAGACCCCCCCCCCCCCCCTACCTAGTGTGATGTCACATATTTTGCAATCTTACATTTAGAAATTTTTGAAATTAAAACAGCAGTGTTCCGAAATTGTTTTTATTTCCATTTAAATTATTTTTCAATAAAATCAATACTTGTAATACTTAGATATAAAATATTATAATTTGAAAAACTGTGATGTCACAAAATTTGGGACCCCTCCCCGCCCCTTGTCACACAATGTCACACTTCGTCGACCCCCTCCCTCCCCCTTAACGTGTGACGAAATTTATGGATAGCCCCTAATTGACGAACGTGTCAAATTTAAAAATTCACCTCGGGATGGTATTTTGTCATGTGATAATTCAGGCTAGCTTTCTGAACGAACGCCTGCCCGCAAACTTTGCAAACTTTCCTCCTATCCCCAGTGTGTATCCTCTCATGCAGATCCAAAGTGGTCTTCCTCAGGAACGACTTCCTACAAAACCTACAATGGTAGTCTTTCACCGTCTTATGTTTGAACTTGTGCTTGTACATACCTTCGAAACTGAACGATTCATAATCACAAAAGTCACACTTGAACCTCTCTCCAAGCATATGGAAGATGTTAATATGTTTCCTTAGTTGCACTTTTGTGTTGAACGATCCTTTGCACGCGTTACAGTTGAATCTCTCGTCTATGTTGTGCTCTTCTAGTTTGTGGACGGTGAGAGGTGCTGGGGTCATGAAGTGCTTGCCGCAGTACGGACATATATATCTCGGTATCTTATAATGTTTAGTCTTGATGTGGTACCTCAGCGAGAAGAATTTGTCATATTTTTTGTCGCATTTCGTGCACTTGTAGGCTTCGCCGTCTCGCGTGTAATCGTCATCGCGCAATCGGAAGGGGGGGGCGGCCGGCCTCCCTGGAGACAAAAAACAAAAGGTCATCGGGTGTTGCACTCATCAGACATGAAGACACATATTATGATTCTAGTTCAGGGTTTTCGTAATCTTGCATCTGTTCTTCGTTGTTCTAGGCGAGAGACCCCAATTGGGACTCCATAGAGGTATTTAAACCTTTTATTATATCATTGGGTATATCACGTGTCATCATTGATTTCACGCTCTAATCAAAGGATTTGGCCGGCCACACTCCCACCGCTTCCTATATGAGTATCTACTGTGTTTTCCAGTGCTAATATTCACCCAACGAACTCATTAGGAAGCAATACAGGCGTTGGAATAGTAGGTTTATTGCATTACACACTAGGCTGATAGACCTTGTAAGTATTTATCTACTTAATAAAAAAATTAACACACACTGACTGACAGACAACACACAGCCTTAAGCGGTGGAACTAACAATTTGAAATTTTGCACATCGACTACTTACAGAAAGTAGGTGGGTTTTTGTGTTTCAATATGTGGTTCACGACACGTCGCTATTATTTCATCGCCTGAGGCTAAGTATGTCCATACATTGTTTGCACATCTTGGTAAAAAAAAGTTGACAGATTTTGATAAAACCTGTCATTAATGAACTAAAGTGGACATTGAAAATAGCACCGACCTACTTTACATTTATAACTTCAATCATATTCGCGATCCTTGGACACAAATATTCAAATTTATTAATTAATTCCTTACTGGTCAAGATAAGTAGGTACTAGGGTTTATATTTCAGATCATGGTTTATTAAAAACGACTTAAGGCCGCTAGTCACATTAAATGCAAAACTGTATGTTTGTAATCACTATACACTTGAAACGTAGAGGGTCATTTTTGTGACCGCTAGACGCTTGAGACTCAAATCGTTGCGACCTTGTGTCTTCGCGGTCTTCATATTATACATTTTTTAAAGTATTTTACCACCACCCCACCTGATGATAATGCTCGTAATTCGCTTGGCACCAACTAGCCTAAACTAGACCAAATTATAGTTTACTCCTGTCAAACGGCGTTCGCTATTCTGTTAACAGCAGATTAGACTAATTTTGGTTTGACAGCTCCTAAAATTGGTTTAGTTACTCAACTTAGCTTAGTTGGTCATTTTTGTATTCTGTTGTACACACTTTACGTCAAATTGCGTCTAAAATTAGAAACGTCAAACTATAATCCGCCTTATTTGGTCGGCATCTAATTTGGTGCCATCTAAATTTAGTTCGTAGGTTTTCAGGTGATGTTTTTATTAAGATAAGTTGTGAAAAACTATTTTATCAAACACGATGGAGGAATATGTGGTTGCGGCTCTTGTGGATTCATCTGAAAGTGCTAATTTTACCAAAATAATAATAAAACAGAGCCTACTTCAAAGTACTTACTTGAAACACAAAATTAAGGCATTTGCTTTCTAACCGTAGAAACTATGAAGAAAGAATACGCCTCGAAGGCCTAAGAGCACATATTGGAATGTGCCCTTCGAATTAGCAGAGAAGTTTAAAAAATCTTTTGTGGCTTCACAAGTTTGCAGCACTTCAATTACTGAATACTCTAGATGATCCGCTCTTAGTGGAGGGGCACATCCCAAAACATATAAAGGTTTGCGATTTAATATTTTATACAGATACCTAAGTACTTTTTACTTGTTTATAAATACATCAACATGACACTTTGCAGATTTTAACAGCACTGCAATTTTACGCTCATGGGAGCTATCAGGCTGCTGTAGGCCAAGATAGTTTACCAGGAATGAGCCAACCAGCAGTGAGTAGATGTTTGGGAATAGTGTTGAACATAATTGTGCAACAATTGACACCCCAAAATATAAAGTTCCCTACAACACAGACGGAGAAAGAATCTGCAAAAACTGAGTAAGTTTCATTTCATATCCACTAAATTGGTTTAGTAATTTTTGAGCTCATACATTATAAACAAATAAATAAATAAATATCGCCATACGAACACATAACCAAACGGTCCCACTTTAAGCTTAACGCTTGTGTTGTGAGTACTGTACAATGGACTGAGGGTGAACTCAGTTTATAATACTTATATACATATTAAACATCCATGACTCGGGTACAAACATTCATGCTCATCACACAAAGCTTGTGTCCCTACCAGGATTTAAACCCAGGACTCTCAGCGCAGAAAGCAGAGTCATTACCACTAGGTTAATCAGGCCGTCGAACCAATATATCTTTTGTCTTTATAATATTAGCATTAAAAAAATATCTTGACATCAAGTTATAACATGTAAATGTTTCTACTTTTGCAGATACGGATGAGAATTATACCATTGATTTAGATCATACTGATAAGCTATCTATGGTGGAAGAGTACATTGAAACAGATTTCCTTGCTGAAGCAAGACACATTTGGCAAGTGTTAATAAACACTATTTTACTCAAAATTAATAAAAGTATGGCAAATCATAAACAAGACTTTAATTTCTGAATTATTATAATAAAGCTTTTTACTTATTACTATGTTATCAATAATCAATAATAAACATCAACATTAAAAATAATTAACAATCAAAATAATAAACAAATTTGTAAGTAATAGAATGTGAAAGGCTTAAACAACAAGATTCTGCACATGGGGGCCATGTGTTGCCCACACTCAATGAAAATGGCACTACCGAAGATAACAACTATGCAATAAATGCTTAGTATTACTAACTTATTACATAGTATTATGGTACACTTCCAGGCGGCAAAATCCATCCACATAGGCATGCCCAACAATATCCAAAATTTTGGATTCTATGTCTGTCGGGGCTCCTCCTGCCAGACCGCCACCTGTGGCGCTTATTGAAGTTCGCACCTTGCAAGCCTTGGTCTATAACTTCGCCACCCACACACTCCAAACCTGTTGATAAAAAAACCATATAAAAACCATTTAGACGAAAAACATGCATAATATTCAGAACACAAAACTTACATGCTCCCACTGCTGTGCAGTTCTTCTGCAGCCGAGTTGGTTGAGCTCGTCGTGGTTGGTAGGGCCCCCTAAAAATCTACCACGGCAGAATCTGCTTGGTTTCCTGAAAATATAATTGATTTTTAGATAGATGTCCTCGCGCGTCGATGTAACTATAACCATTGATTGATTTTAAGTAAAACAAAACTTTCAATCCTTTAAAATGCTTACCCCTCGCTATTTTGATGTTGTTAGACCGATTCCTATCGTTTTCCATATTAGATTCAAGCCACTAGATAACTTATTACAACAATTACAATGTAGCACACCCGTCTGATCTGAAAACGGTGTTTTGTTTACCTACTGTCAACAGATACAAAATAGAATTCACCACAGAACAATAGATATGGAACACTTAACCACAGACGATATAGAACAACTTTCTATAATTTATAATTGTAAATATCATAAAAAAATTACAATAAAAATATTTAGACGCCGACATATATTTTAAATTAAACTTTTACATATTTTAAGGTTATTTTAAAATAATTTAATCATGTTATTTCGATTTTCTTATCCATTCACCTTATTTTCATTCATTCTTCAGATATATTTTTTAAATACTGGCAACATACCTCAATTCAATTTAGGTGCTGTCAAAATCAAATTAGTCCTGTCAATTACGATATTTAAGTTAAGTTCGATGTAACAACAGAATAGATTTTAATGATTTCTAAACTATACTTAAAATTTTAGCTAGTTTAGTTAAGTTTAGAGAGTGTGCAAGCGAATTACGAGCAATGGTGCTAATTCGCTTGCACACTCTCTAAACTTAACTAAACTAGCTAAAATTTTAAGTATAGTTTAGAAATCATTAAAATCTATTCTGTTGTTACATCGAACTTAACTTAAATATCGTAATTGACAGGACTAATTTGATTTTGACAGCACCTAAATTGAATTGAGGTATGTTGCCAGTATTTAAAAAATATATCTGAAGAATGAATGAAAATAAGGTGAATGGATAAGAAAATCGAAATAACATGATTAAATTATTTTAAAATAACCTTAAAATATGTAAAAGTTTAATTTAAAATATATGTCGGCGTCTAAATATTTTTATTGTAATTTTTTTATGATATTTACAATTATAAATTATAGAAAGTTGTTCTATATCGTCTGTGGTTAAGTGTTCCATATCTATTGTTCTGTGGTGAATTCTATTTTGTATCTGTTGACAGTAGGTAAACAAAACACCGTTTTCAGATCAGACGGGTGTGCTACATTGTAATTGTTGTAATAAGTTATCTAGTGGCTTGAATCTAATATGGAAAACGATAGGAATCGGTCTAACAACATCAAAATAGCGAGGGGTAAGCATTTTAAAGGATTGAAAGTTTTGTTTTACTTAAAATCAATCAATGGTTATAGTTACATCGACGCGCGAGGACATCTATCTAAAAATCAATTATATTTTCAGGAAACCAAGCAGATTCTGCCGTGGTAGATTTTTAGGGGGCCCTACCAACCACGACGAGCTCAACCAACTCGGCTGCAGAAGAACTGCACAGCAGTGGGAGCATGTAAGTTTTGTGTTCTGAATATTATGCATGTTTTTCGTCTAAATGGTTTTTATATGGTTTTTTTATCAACAGGTTTGGAGTGTGTGGGTGGCGAAGTTATAGACCAAGGCTTGCAAGGTGCGAACTTCAATAAGCGCCACAGGTGGCGGTCTGGCAGGAGGAGCCCCGACAGACATAGAATCCAAAATTTTGGATATTGTTGGGCATGCCTATGTGGATGGATTTTGCCGCCTGGAAGTGTACCATAATACTATGTAATAAGTTAGTAATACTAAGCATTTATTGCATAGTTGTTATCTTCGGTAGTGCCATTTTCATTGAGTGTGGGCAACACATGGCCCCCATGTGCAGAAGCTTGTTGTTTAAGCCTTTCAAATTCTATTACTTACAAATTTGTTTATTATTTTGATTGTTAATTATTTTTAATATTGATGTTTATTATTGATTATTGATAACATAGTAATAAGTAAAAAGCTTTATTATAATAATTCAGAAATTAAAGTCTTGTTTATGATTTGCCATACTTTTATTAATTTTGAGTAAAATAGTGTTTATTAACACTTGCCAAATGTGTCTTGCTTCAGCAAGGAAATCTGTTTCAATGTACTCTTCCACCATAGATAGCTTATCAGTATGATCTAAATCAATGGTATAATTCTCATCCGTATCTGCAAAAGTAGAAACATTTACATGTTATAACTTGATGTCAAGATATTTTTTTAATGCTAATATTATAAAGACAAAAGATATATTGGTTCGACGGCCTGATTAACCTAGTGGTAATGACTCTGCTTTCTGCGCTGAGAGTCCTGGGTTTAAATCCTGGTAGGGACACAAGCTTTGTGTGATGAGCATGAATGTTTGTACCCGAGTCATGGATGTTTAATATGTATATAAGTATTATAAACTGAGTTCACCCTCAGTCCATTGTACAGTACTCACAACACAAGCGTTAAGCTTAAAGTGGGACCGTTTGGTTATGTGTTCGTATGGCGATATTTATTTATTTATTTGTTTATAATGTATGAGCTCAAAAATTACTAAACCAATTTAGTGGATATGAAATGAAACTTACTCAGTTTTTGCAGATTCTTTCTCCGTCTGTGTTGTAGGGAACTTTATATTTTGGGGTGTCAATTGTTGCACAATTATGTTCAACACTATTCCCAAACATCTTCTCACTGCTGGTTGGCTCATTCCTGGTAAACTATCTTGGCCTACAGCAGCCTGATAGCTCCCATGAGCGTAAAATTGCAGTGCTGTTAAAATCTGCAAAGTGTCATGTTGATGTATTTATAAACAAGTAAAAAGTAGGTATCTGTATAAAATATTAAATCGCAAACCTTTATATGTTTTGGGATGTGCCCCTCCACTAAGAGCGGATCATCTAGAGTATTCAGTAATTGAAGTGCTGCAAACTTGTGAAGCCACAAAAGATTTTTTAAACTTCTCTGCTAATTCGAAGGGCACATTCCAATATGTGCTCTTAAGCCTTCGAGGCGTATTCTTTCTTCATAGTTTCTACGGTTAGAAAGCAAATAGCCTTAATTTTGTGTTTCAAGTAAGTACTTTGAAGTAGGCTCTGTTTTATTATTATTTTGGTAAAATTAGCACTTTCAGATGAATCCACAAGAGCCGCAACCACATATTCCTCCATCGTGTTTGATAAAATAGTTTTTCACAACTTATCTTAATAAAAACATCACCTGAAAACCTACGAACTAAATTTAGATGGCACCAAATTAGATGCCGACCAAATAAGGCGGATTATAGTTTGACGTTTCTAATTTTAGACGCAATTTGACGTAAAGTGTGTACAACAGAATACAAAAATGACCAACTAAGCTAAGTTGAGTAACTAAACCAATTTTAGGAGCTGTCAAACCAAAATTAGTCTAATCTGCTGTTAACAGAATAGCGAACGCCGTTTGACAGGAGTAAACTATAATTTGGTCTAGTTTAGGCTAGTTGGTGCCAAGCGAATTACGAGCAATGACGATGAAAAATCCCCTTACACCAATCAGCAAAGTGATGCTTACTTACTGTAGTGGAAACAATAAGAGACTTGATATGACAAGTTTCTTTATTTTATTTTATTACTTACGCTGGTGCAAATTAATAAAACCATAATAGGTAAAGAATCCGCTAAAATCAAACATTAAGTATAATTCAAAGAAACACATTGTGTCTTGAAAATATATAAAAATTGTCAACTCCATTAATTTCGTACTGGAGATTCCGAGATGAGTAAGTAGCCCTATATCTAAAGGCTTGTTTTTATGTGTTGATAAACCCTATCTTTTTTAAATGATAAAATAAAACTAGTCGATGGTAGTCTTGTACCACTGTCTGTGGATTAGTTTTTATATAGATACTACACAAATAATTAGTATTAATTATCTTTGAAATACATGTGTTTGATTTAAGTACTTTCTTTGTGAACACTGTTAGTTTAGTTTAGTTATGCCCGCGACTGCGCCTTGATTTCGATGTATTAATATCTAGTAGGGACTCGTCTACTTATATTAATATCCAGGAGGAACCCGTATATTTATATTGATATAGCCAGTAGGAACCCACTCTGTAAATATTAATATCCAGTAAAAACCGTCTATTTATATTGATATCTTATTGGAACCGTCTATTTTATTAATATCCAGTAGGAACCCGTCTATTAATATTAATATCCATTAGGATCCCGTCTACAAATATTAATATCCAATAGGATCAGAATCTTTATATTAATATCCCGAGGGAACCAGTCTTATTATCTTTACATCCAGTTGGATCCCGTCAATTTCACGAGATAAAAACTACTCACATTAGAGGTTAAAATTATTTTTTTATACTACAGGCCACCATTGTCAATTTCCAAAACTCTTTACAAGGTGTAATTAGGCTATTAAAAGAAAATACACAATGTGTTGAGGCTAGAAAACTTTAGCAGTGATAGCCAAGTTAGTAGAACGCTTGCCTCGGTAACGAGGATCGCAGGTTCAAACCCCGGCTCGCACCTCTGGGATTTCTGGATTTCATGTGCGAATCTCATTTTCAACCATGACTATCACTTGCTAAACGGTGAAGGAAAACATCGCGAGGAAAACCTGCATGTCTGAGACAACCACTCGAAATATGTGTGAAGACCGCCAACCCGCACTGGGCCAGCGTGGTGGACTATGGCCTAATCCCCCTCGCATTGAGGGCAGGCCCGTGCCCAACAGTGGGACATTAAAAAGGGCTGGTATTATTATTATCTATACTTCTATACTAATATTATAAATGTGAAAGTTTGGATGGATGGATAGATGGATGGATGTTTGTTACTCTTTCACGCCCGAACGGCTGAACGGATCCGGATGAAATTTGGCACAGAGATAGATTATAGTCTGGAATAGCACATAGGCTATTTATCCCGGTAAAATGTATGGTTCCCGTGGGATAGATGTTTTAATTTTTCATACTTTTCATCGCGGGTAACACCGCCGGGCGCAGCTAGTATTATAGAAAACTTTATACGCGTGTAAAATTAACATAATGTATTTAATATTGATTTCTTATATTTACACATTGAAATAAAACTAATCTTACGGATTTTATCGCGTTTATTGTGAACAATGATATTAATATAACACCATAAAATCCTGATGAACTTAAAAATTCACCTCGGGATGGTATTTTGTCATGTGATAGTTCAGGCTAGCTTTCTGAACGAACGCTTGCTTGCAAACTGTGCAGACTTTTCTCTTGTCCTCAGTATGTATCTTCTCATGCTGCCTCAACGTATTCCTCCTCAAAAACGACTTCTTACAAAACCTACAGTGGTAATCTTTAACCGTCTTATGTTTAAACTTGTGCCTGTTCAAACCTTTTAAGCTATACGACTCATAATCGCAAGAGTCACACTTAAGCTTCTCGCCAAGCATATGGAAGATTTGAATATGGTTCCTTAGTTGCACTTCTGTGTTGAAGAAAACATTGCACGCGTTACATTTAGATCTATCATCTATATTGTGATCTTCCAACTTGTGGATGGTAAAAGGAACCGAGGTTAAGAATTCCTTCCCGCAGTACGGACACGTGAATCTCGGTAGCTTATAATGCCTAGTCTTGATGTGATCCTTCAACGAGTGCATTTGGCTATATATTCTGTTGCATTTCGTGCATTTGTAAGCTTTGCCGTTTCGTGTGTAATCGTGATCGCTCAATTGGAAGCGGGGGGCGGCCGGCCACGCTGGAGACAAAAAACAAAAGCGTCATTTGGTGTTGCACTCTTCAGACTTGAAGGCGCATTTAACAATTCTAGTTCAGGGCCCCAAGTCTGCTAACACAATCGATTCATAATCGAACACCAACCGCATAGTAACTGTCACTTTTGACAGATATTATTATTATATTATTTTATTTTTAGATATAGAGATTGCTGTTCGATTATGAATCGATTGTGTTAGCAGACTTGGGGCCCGGGCCGTTTGTTGCCTTGCATCTGTCTCCGTTGTTCAAGGCGAGAGATCCCCAATTGGGACTTCATATAGGTCTCTTTATTAAAGTACAAACGGTCACGTGGTCGGTCTCCAACAAGATGGACTGAGTCAATAAAATCTTTTACCAATTGTCCCATAGTAGAATGTTCCCGAAATGCCCTACATCGAGATACGTGGAGAAAAATAGCAAGAGCAGCGTCCATGTCCGAACAGTGCAACCCATTACCACGACCACTCTGACAAGAGTGCCCGACTAAGAAGAAGAAGAAGACCTTTTATCGTATCACTGATTATACCACGTGTCATCCTTGAATTCACGCTATAATCAAGGTACTTGGCCGGCCACACTCCCACCGCTTCGTATTTGATAATCTTTTGTGTTCTCCAGTGATAATATTTTCTGAGCGAACTTATTAGTTGATTTAGTGTGCTCATTAGAAAGCTCAAGGTCGCTCAACGCGTAAGGGAGAAAAATTTTTTTCTCGGATTTTATCGCGTTTCTTTTAAGTTTTTACGTTCTCGACGTGTCGAAAATTAGTTTTATTTCAATGTGTAGTATTCGCGTAAAATTAAGAAAAATCAATAAACGCTACGCGATTACTATACAACTATTACAAAGGTTTCGCTTACTCCATCCTGTCAATTAAAACAACATTTAAAAAAAAGCTAAATCATATACAATGGTGACATTGACAGGCGCCGGTATTATAAAAGTTTTTTTTTCTAATTTGGCATCACCATAGGTATTTTGCCAGTGTCAAGTAATATAAATTATTTCTGTTTTTGAATATATGCACAAGCCCAAAGGCTAGGCCCAAGTAAAATACCCCCCCCCCATCCCTCAATCCGTAAAGTGATGGATACTTTACCGAAAGATTTTTCATGGATTTTTTGTGAGATACTGAAAAGCCAAGTTTCGTCACTGTTTCAATTACCTACACTTGTGCACTTTACCGAACCCATAATGGTTATTATTCCACTTATATCACTCACTATAACTCGCAGGAACACTAGTTTTAGAAATTAAAACATAACTGACGCCATGACTTTTCAGTTACCTGCCAAACATCTTCTAAAAGTTTTTTCTTCTGCCAAAAGGACAATGACTAAGTTCATATTAAGGTGGAATCATCGATAAACGATGGATCTATGGTTTTTAAATGGAATTGGAATTGGAATATTAAGGTGGAAGCTCTGGTCAGGGCGCGAGTGTCAAAATGTCAATGGTTTTTAGTTTTTTACGAAAAATTTGGACATCTTTACCATGTAATTTAGTTTTTTGCGATATTAGCATTCTGCATTGGATGTCTCGATGTATTAAGTTTGCTTCAAAAAATACCTAAAGCGATACAACACTCCAAAGATAGTAAAATTAGCGGTTTTTACAAATCTGATCTGTGGTAGTAGCCATGCATTCTGTGCCGAAGACCTCGAGTTCGAATCCTGGCAGAGGCAAGCTTTGTGTGATGAGCACGAGTGTTGCACGAATGTACTAAGCCATGGCTGTTTAATATCTATATAAGTATTATATGCTGGGTTTGCCCCCAGTCCATTGTACGGTACCCATATGGGACCGTATAGTTGGTGTGTTCGTCTGGCGATGCTATTATTATTATTATTATTCAACTCATGCGCATCTGAATGTTAACGCTAAAGTTGGACGCTCATGATCTATACAAATAAATCAAGTGCATTTGGATGTATACACGGTACATATAACATTTTTTTTTTTTAATTTTTGTCTGTCTATCTGTTTGTTTCGGCTAATCTGTGAAATGGCTGGGCCGACTTTGACGGTACTTTCACTGGCAGATAGCTAATGTAACAAGGAGTAACTTAGACTACTTTTATTTTAGAGAAACTATTTTGTTAAATATAGTAGTAAATAATGATTGACTCCTACCTCTCTTCTTCGCGGTGACTTTTGCTTCTTTGTTCTCCTCTTCGACCTTACTCTTGGCTGCCTTCTTGTTGGGTTCTTTGCTTTTCACTGATCTTGATATTTTCTTCTTAACCGTTTCCAATGTGTCCGAGTCTTCTGTAAGATTAAACATTGTCAATGTTAACCACGGCCCGGATCCCGGTAAGCTTATAAACGGATTTTGATTGGGTGTTTGAACGACTTAATTGCTGTCATAGTTGACTTATGGTTACCCATTCACTTTGCTTACCTTTTAAAGGGGCTTTTTTATAACATGAGGTAAGTTTGGATGCGGCTAAGTTAAACTCTACGCGACTGAAGCTGAAGGGCACAAAACAATGTTACGTGACGCGTAGTTCAAACCTCCCTAACGCCCTTGTAACGCATCTTAACGTTTCAGAAGCCCCCCCCCCCCTCCCCCCAAATTCGTTACGTAATACTTGAACGCGCTTCATGGATGGCGGGTCAGATCAGCGGCGCTGCATGTGCCTAGTGAATGTAGCGTCTCGATCTACTGCCGCCTTCCTACGTAGGCAAGTATGCTCCATCGTAGATCTCA
This sequence comes from Pheosia tremula, assembly GCA_905333125.1. Taxonomy (NCBI): domain Eukaryota; kingdom Metazoa; phylum Arthropoda; class Insecta; order Lepidoptera; family Notodontidae; genus Pheosia; species Pheosia tremula. Next base: position 3,127,198 of record HG995425.1, read on the forward strand.
TCGTCACTTACCATCAGGTGAGATCGAGATCAAATACTTTCCTATAATGTAATAAAAAAAATAAAAATAAACGCTCCCTAATCTGTCAATCACATACTATCCTATTGTATATTATACGTACCGTCTTCATCGGAATTCACTCCGCACGCATCATCAAAGCCATCATCGTTGCCCTCGTCACCCGAAGACAGACCCAAATCTGTAAAAAAGTCATTCAAGATTGAATGATTAATCAGGCGCAGCGCTGCAACATTGGTATTTTTTTTGTTCGTGACATCCTATTTTTTTTTCTAAAATAAAGGTAGCCTAAGTTACTCCTTGTTACATCAGCTATCTGCCAGTGAAAGTGCCGTCAAAATCAGTCCAGCCATTTGAGAGATTAGCGGGAACAAACAAACAGACAGGCAGACAAAAATGTTAAAAAATGTTGTTTTGGTATATGTACCGCGTATACATCCAAATGCACTTCGTAAAAAGCGGTTATTTTAATACTTAATACAAACAGACACTCCAATTTTATTTATATGTATAGATATACATCCACGATTCGGGTTTACAAAGATTGTCAGTAACAGGATTGTAATCTTCTAACAGCAGTGTAGAACTACCACCTGAACTACAAAATAAACTTTAATATTATAGCAATAGAAATTAATTTACAGAACTGAGTCACTAGTATACGTAAAATTGTCCTCACCAATTGGGCATGCATCTGGTGTTTCTACTTTCACTTTAACTTCAGAACTTGTGTCTCCAACTGGAATAACAAAAATAGTGTTATTAATTTCTTATATTGACGCAAATACTTTACATTGAAATAAAATTAATTTCATCACATTTATTTTATGTTCTTACGTTGCTGACGTTTCGGCTGCTTTACAGCAACTCCTCCAGTGACCATGCTTGCTGTAAAGCAGCCAAAACGTCGGGAACGTAAAACCATAAAATATACCCGATAAAATATTTTTTTTTATACATTATAGGCAAGTATTTGATCTCGATCTCGCCTGATGGTAAGTGACGATGAGGCGGCAGTAGATCGAGACGCTAAATTCAGTAGGCACATGCAGCGCAACTGATCTGACCCGCCATCCATGAATGGCAACACCGAACATCATGCCGGATCACGGCTAGGCCGCTTGGCCACATGGCTTTGTTCAGTGGGTGGTGACTAACCACGGCCGAAGCCTACCACCAGTAGAGTTGTCACCTGGTTGGCACCACCCAGGCTCACGTGTAGGGTATCTCGAGGGTACTTAATATTAATTAATTAATTTAAAATAGTTTTATTTCAATGAATACTCTTATTAATCAATTAAATTATAACTCTGCAGGTGTCTCGAAAATCAACATATGATGTTATATATTTCCAAATGCAAAACCGTCCCGAATTTATGGTGCTATACAAACAATCGCACACAGGGAAATAAAACAAACTAAGTGCCGCCAGCAACACACTGAAGCACAAGAAACTCAGCTGATTAGTGTAGTACATGCAAATTAGTTACGTACATACAGAATATACTTAAGTACCTTTAATAATATCTCTACTGTACATATCCTGGAATATTTTTTCACATTCGAGGACCTGAGTCTTGAAAGTAAACGCATCACTGAGACGTACAACACAGGCTTCACATATTGTGTATGTTATTGCACAGAGCAATCCTGGGACTGGGGCCAGCTGGAAACAGATATAAATATTCTTAAGATTGTTGTGAGCTTATAGCTGAATAAATAATATTATATCTTAATCCGAGCGTCAGCTGCAAAAGTTTGAGAGGATTTCAGACCATAACGGCAAAACGTATAAGAATGGAATTAGACACAGAGGCGAACTAGACTCTGGAATAACATTTAGGCTACTTCTTATGCCTGGAAAGTGGCTGGTGACTGGTGAAACCACGGGTTACAACTAGTAAGACATGGTTTTAATGTGTCCACAAAATAGTTAGTACCAACTAACGTTTATGTCCAAGCAATCACGCAGCATGTCTACTAATATCTTCTTGTGCCCCAAATCAACGCAGGGCTCCGCCAAATTCCTAAAAAATCCTTCTGAATGACAACATCGACATAAATGTTTTTCTAACTTCCAATCTGTCGTCATTTTAAGTTTTCGATGATAATAACATGTGGCACATAGATAAGAAACGTCAATTAATTTAAAAACGTGCACAAAAACCTCATTCCAATAGAAATAAGTAAAAGCAAAATATTTGGCTTTTCTTCGATCGCCATATTGTTTACTATTTTTTTCATTCTTGACTTTGCATTATTTGTTTGTGCATTCAGCCAGTGTAACTGAATAAAAATACTCAGTTTAATAGGTGTAATAAACACTCATATCAAAAATGTGAAAAATACTGATAATGCGGGTGCCAAAGTCCAAAATCATTTAATTTTCCCAACAAGGGGCCTCGAGATCAACACCTGTGGGAAGATTCCAGTTAGTGATTGGCTCAGAAAGATTACTACACAGAGGCATAATCATATTTAAAAAAAATGTTACTTAAAGAAAAATACTTTTTTGTCGATGGTAGAAAATACAATAACAATATTTTTATAATTAGTTTTAGTTATAATAATCATATAAAAAAAAAAAATCGAATTAGAGAAAACCGTGTAGCAGTTATACTTAATTCATAGATAGGCTTTGAAATAAAACGGATAATACAGCTTTCACCTAAACCTATGAAAACAATAAAAAAGGGCCGCCGAAACGGATTTATTTCAGTGTAATCGCAGGTAAATGCCACCAGCACCACACTCAACATTTCCTTCTAAATATTTGACCTCATCCCAATATATTTTGCTGCCCTTCATTCCTCTCTTCTGTAATGCCCACACCCGGCCTTCATCCTTGTACTGATCTTCTTACTCTGTACCCTTGCACATTTAGCTACAAACTACTCTGCTTTTACTGCCGTCGGCTAAGTAGTCCACTAGGCTGCTTGTTTACAACACTGGATGGCTGCTGGTTCGATCCTGTCTGGCCAATTTTAGTAATCATTTTCATATTGTTCCTGCTAGATTGTACTTTGTCTGTATGTGTAAATTTTACGGACAATGTCTGGACACGAGATAGTTATTTTTTTATTAGCATAAATGTTAGTTTTATTGTAATATAAAACCGCCAATACTACCTGAACATAAAACTTTGTAGTACACCGCCCAGTTTTATTATAGAAAATATATTTGTTTTCAGAGACAATAAATTATTTTTAAAAATGACGAGGCCGTCTCCATTATGCAGTTGCTGTCAAGAGCTATGTGCAATCAAAACCATTTGGGAGGAGTACACTTGGTGTGGGATGACTGAGGTCTACGGAGACATGCTGAAGGAGTCCTTTGCTATATCTGTAAGTGGCAAACTAATAAGCATATATAGTAGTGACCCTGCTTTTCTCACCAAGGATCCTGAGTTACTGTGTGATAAGCATGAATGTTTGTACCGGTGTCATGGACCTTTAATATCAATATAAGTATTATATACTGGGTCCATCCCCAGTCCATTGTATGGTACCCATAATACTGTTGCTTAGCTTAGGACTGTACAATTGGTGAGTTCGTCTGGTGATATTAATTATTGTTATTTGTCAGTGGCCTCATGACAGACTCAAGGATACCATCTGTGAAGTGTGCATCACGCAACTAAGGAATGCCGCCCGGTTCAGGCAGCGAGTGATGGAGTGTCAGGCTAAGTTGGAGACACAACACACAGGCAAGTAGTATTATGTTACAATGTTCAGAGAGCGGCATTCTTTTTTAATACATCAATACGCCAGTAAACCTTGAAAGGGTAGGCAGGGGTGCACTGCTGTACAGACACATTTAATGACCTGTTTAGCTCAGTTGGTAGTGTCCCTCCCTCCTGCGCCGAGGGTCCCGGGTTCGAATCCTGGTACAGACTTTGTGTAATGAGCATGAATGTTTGTATCCGAGTCATGGATGTTTAATATCTATATACTGGGTGGGCCCCAGTCCATTGTATGGTATGTATGGTAGCCCTTGAATTAACAGCTGAGCTGGGACTCCCCTCGGTAGGAGAGGGATTCACACCTCGGTCTAGCTAGCCCAGTGCTGTTTAGCGAACTTCACACAACTTTCGACATATATGCAGGTTTCATAACCATGTTTGCCTTCGCCATATACCAAGTGATATTTATACCATAAGTTGTGTTAGTTGCACCATTTATAACTCAAGAATAGGTGGGCCGATAAGTGGTGGTGGTGGGCCGCACATGAAATTCAGAAATCCTAGAGTTGTGAGCCGGGGCTTGAACCTGCGACCCTTTTTGTAACTGCGTGCAGCTGGCACGTGTATACTATCGACATTTCAGACCTGCTAGTGGCATGCGAGCTACTAGTTCTTGTTACTTGCATGCTTCCATAGCTATCTAGTACAATTATATTATTTCTATTACAGATAAATCAATATCCATCACAGAAAAATCTAAACAAAATAAGAAGTCGATTAAAAATAGATCACAATTGGAGTTAATAGGTGAGTTCCTATTATATACAGCCTGATTCGGAAAGGGTATACTAACCCCAACGGGCCTCCCCTCAATCAAAGGAGGATCACGCTAGTCCCGTGCAGGTTGACGAAACTCGCAAATTTTTCGATAAATAATAAACCACTGAACCAGGTAATTGCGGGTTCGATTCCTGCCTGCGCAAATTTCGTAAATGGTCTTTTCGTAATTTGCCCTGGGCTGGGTGTTACTGGGATCGCCCCCAGTCCATTGTACGGTACCTATAACACACGCGTTGTTTAGTATGGCGCCATACGGTTGGTGTGTTCGTCTGGCGATAATAAAGTTCTCTAATTCATGCAGCACGTCAAGTGCGAGATTATTCGTAAGCTAACCGTATACTTTATAGTCTACGGTATTCAGATATTTTGTATGGAGAATTGAAAGTCTTACCTAGGGTCAGTGGGGTCACTGACCCTCGGCTTGTCAACTTTTCCAATTATAAACCAAACAAGTTTAATCCATAATTAAAGAAGCCAGCAACACCGAACTCCTCTAAGATGTTAGTCGAGAAACTATCTATCACGAGTGACGGGACCCCAAATAAAATGCAATTCTCCGCGAAACGAAGCGAATCTAGAAAAGTATTCGACACGTGTTTCGCCTCTAAACGAGGCATCCTCAGGACGGTGGGGCTACGAAAGGGCCTTATAATAATAATACCAGCCCTTTTAATGTCCCACTGTTGGGCACGGGCCTCCCCTCAATGCGAGGGGGATTAGGCCATAGTCCACCACGCTGCCCCAGCGCAGGTTGGCGGACTTCACACGTCTTTCGCGGTTCTCTCAGACATACAGGTTTTCTCGCGATGTTTCCCTTCACCGTTAAGCAAGTGATCAATATGGTTGAAAATGAGATTCGCACATGAAATCCAAAAATCCCAGAGGTGCGAGCCGGGGTTTGAACTTGCGATCCTCGTTAACGAGGCAAACGTTCTACCAACTTGACTATCAATGCTTAAATGAGCCTTAAGGTGGAAGCTCAGGGTCAGGGCGCGAAATTCAAAATGTCAATGGATTTATTTTTTTACGAAAAATTTGGACATCTTTACGATGTAAAAGTAGCGGTTTTTACAAACCTTATGGTATTGTATCGGATTAGGTACTTTTTTAAGCAAACTTAATACATCGATACATCCAATGCAGAATGCTAATATCGCAAAACACTAAATTACATCGTAAAGATGTCCAAATTTTTCGTAAATAAATAAAAACCATTGACATTTTGAATTTCGCGCCCTGACCCTGAGCTTCCCCTTTAATGCTTTATTTTTATTTACAGCATCAAAAAGGCAACTTGATGTGAAGCCTGTGGCGAGCACACGAAATGAAATCTACAGAAGACGACGTCTAAACGCATGTTTAATTCTAGAAAATTCCACCCTCCTACCCTTCAAAAGCAATAAGGGATACTTCAACTGCTTTTATTGCAACAAACAATACGTCAGCTTCGACGAAATGAAAACTCACATTGGTACCTGCCACGCAAATATCCACTTTGATACGATAGCTAAGAGTATAATACGGCCCAACGACAAAGTGTGCGTCGACGCGAGCAATATTATATGTAAATTATGTAACACGAATATACATAATATAAAAGATTTGATTCAACATTTGTCTGTAATACATCTTATTGAGTTTAATGACAGTGTAAAGCCAGTGGAGTGTGTGTTGCCATATGATTTATGCGACGGCAAATTTAAGTGTTACCAGTGCAAAACTGAGTTCACGTTTTTCAAAACGCTATCCCAGCATATGAACGAGCATAGCACTGACTTTGTGTGCTCTATATGCGGACGGTGTTTCTTACTGGCTGGACGATTAAGAGCGCACGCGCAGATGCACGTCCACAAGTCAGCTAAATGCAAGGTCTGTGGCAAAATCTGCTCTTCGGACCTATCTCTGAACAGCCACATAAGGTATGCCCATAAAAAACTATCATTTCTATGTTTATTATGCAACAAAAATTTCGATAACAACCGGGCTAGGTTGGAACATTTACAATTACTACACAAAAGAACGCCATTGAACTTAACTTGTAAGATTTGTTCGAAACAATTCATGAGAATAGATACGTTGCACTCACACGTACGGAAGGAACACTCTATGAAGGTTAAAGAAGCGAAATTCACTTGTACCGATTGTGGTATGATGTTTAAATCAAAATACAAACTCTCAAATCATAGTTTAGTGCACTCCGGTGAGAAAAACTTCGAGTGTGAGGTCTGTCATAAGAAGTATGTTCGGCGGCGGTCTCTACGTGGACATTTGAAGATTCATCTCAACGATAAGAGATGGTCCTGTAGTGTGTGCGGTCAGTGTTTTGTGCAAAAGTGCAGTTTGAAGAATCATATTGGTGGGCATCATGCTAATTATAGTAATGTTGACGAATTGATTGTGTACAAGAAACTGGTGACTAAATGAGTGTTGTTGTTTTACATATTGATTTCTTATATTTACGCGAATACTACACATTGAAATAAAACTAATCTTAAGGATTTTATCGCGGTTTATTTTTTATTTTACGTTCCCGACGTTTCGGCTGCTTTGCAGCAACCATGGTCACGGGAGGACTGAGGTGTTTGACGTCCTGGTGTCATAGTTTGACGGGGGTACCCTCATATTTTAAAGATCTATAAAAACCCGGGTAAAAGAACACATTGCTGATGTAAAACACCGGCGCTCCACGAAGTCTGCAATCTGTGAACATGTACAAGATCGCACCCGCCATTATATCAGATTTGATAAGCCACAGATCCTCGCAAAAGAACACCGATTCCGACCAAGGATGATACGCGAGGCCATTGAAATTAAAAAACATCCTAATTTCAATAGGGAAGATGGCTGGGTGCTACCACCAGCTTGGGACCCTGTAGTAAACATCATAAAATCCAGAACCAAGCGTACCATTGCAAGACCTCAAGACACAGTGAGCTCTTTCTGCGTAGATCGGACCGCAAGTAACAACTAAATATGAGGGTACCCCCGTCAAACTATGACACCAGGACGTCAAACACCTCAGTCCTCCCGTGACCATGGTTGCTGCAAAGCAGCCGAAACGTCGGGAACGTAAAATAAAAAATAAACCGCGATAAAATCCTTAAGATTAGTTTTATTTCAATGTTGTTGTTTTATTATCTACTAGCTATGTGCCTGATGGGAACTATAAAAAAAGTATCCCACTATAATAGTATAAATGTAAAAGTTTGGATGGATGTTTGTTACTCAATCACACCAGAACGGCTGAACGGATCTGATTAAATTTGGCACAGAGATAGATTATAGTCTGGAATAGCACATAGGTTACTTTTTATCTTAATAAAATGTATGGTTCCCGTGGGATAGATTTGTTTTATTTTTTTATAGAGCAAAGGATCGACATAATTTATGAATAGGGAGTGGTAGTTTAGGGGTAAGAATTTTTATCTCGGAAAAATGCACAAGGGCACAGAAAAGGACATACTTTTTAATCGTGGGTAACACCGCGGGGCGCAGCTAGTTACTTCACACAAGCCGACGGGTTGAGGACTATGAGGACTCCTCTGTCATTGTTTGTTCAACCAATTTATATTTTTCCACTCAACCAACACTAATTATTTGATGAAATATTTTAAATTCAATTCCCGAGAGTATTCCTAACTCGACCGATTGCGAAGCTATAAAAAAATTGAAGTTAGGAATACTCAAGGGATGAATTGAGCACAAAATTAATAAATAATCTCTATGGGTTGAGTAAACAAGATAGAATCCCATGTTTGAATTAAACTATAACATAAATAGGCTGTTTGATAAAGCAATATCTCCATATAAAGTCAAAATTAAGATTTATTAAAGCTTAATATTTATTTTAAAGTAATAACAACTCAAGAAACATTCTCATAGTTTATAAAACTAAAACAAATGCTCATATCTTAACCAAACCATGTACACCTGGTCATTACAGAGTACACATCGTCATTAAAGAGTACACCTCATCAGTAAAGAGTACGCCCCATCACTAGAGTACGCCCATCACTAGAGTACGCTCATCACGAGTACGCCCATCACTAGAGTACGCCCATCACTAGAGTACGCCCATCACTAGAGTACGCCCATCACTAGAGTACGCCCATCACTAGAGTACGCCCCATCACTGGAGTCAACCAAATAACTAGAGCATACTTTGTTATTATAGTTTGTCTCTTAATCCACATTATACTCCTCTATTTCCATTTTTATTTCATCCTTAATTAACTGTAACGGGTCCTGCACTTCAATGTGAGGAAATTCAATCAAAACCTCGGCCTCTTCCAAATGTGGTTCGACTTCCTCATCAAGGTTTTGATGTCTGGCAGTAGAGAAGTCAGCCGGCTTCAACAGTTGAGGTAGTCCCGCCAAACGGCCACTGTTCAGCACCAAAACATCATCGGAAGTATCACTCTTTTCACTCACTTTGCACTTAATCACACCTATGTTACTACTATCAGCTTCAAAATGGCAGTATTTCTGTATATTCGGGAACGGTACGGGGTTTCTGGCATCGAAGAAGGCATCCCATTTATACATTGGTACGTTGAGGACTCCGCTGTCAGTCGCTACGGGGACGGTGGTGACGCCGATGGATTCCAGAACGTCGCAGAGGTCTCGCACGGAGCGCGCGCGCCTGGTCCTGAGCGCTGGCTTGAGGAGTCCGAGGCAGCTGGGTCGCGCGTCGTGTCCCGGCGGCGGGAAGGCGAGCCGGCAGCGGGGCGCGCGCGCCGCCCGCCACGCCGCGTACTGCAGCACGCGCGCGGCGCGCAGCAGCGGCCCGCAGTGCAGCTGCGCGGCGCCGCCCGCCCCCGCCGCGCTCTCCAGGTAGTGGTGCAGCAGCGACAGCACCGTGTTGACGCGGTCGCCGCCCACGCACTCGGGCACCACGTACACGACCGTCCCGCCCGGCGGCCGGCACGCGACTGCGAATAGAGCGACCCCGTGCGAGTCGTTGGAGAGGGGAGCTGCGGCTGATTGGTGCGGCAGTCGAAGCAGCTGCGGGTAGTCGATGGCGCAGTGGAGGGTGCCGTCCCCGGCCGCCGGCCGCAGCATCGAGCGCTCGTAGAACGCTATTTCATCTTTGACAAGTTGCAAGTGCCCCACACAACGGTGCAGCTCATTTATATCTAAACCGCTCCGTGTCGAGCACGCTCGCCGCAGCCGCTGGGTGTGCTCGCGACATGTATAGCACAAATCGCTCGGCATCTTATGAACGATGTACGGACAGAATTGGTCCCATATTTTGGTCCATATAATTTTATTTATGCATTTCGTTTTGGTTGCGACGCACGCTTTCGCGTACTGAGAGTATATCGCCATTTTTGTGGCTCCCCTCGGTAGTATGTGCAAATCGGGGTGCTCGTTTGAGAATCTTCCGGGCAGTATCAGCGAGTTTTGCATTGAATACAGCTTGAGAAACTCGATAGCGAACAGTTGGACCTCGAGGGACCTATTAGTCAATTTGTACACAGCCTTATCCTGCATTTTATGGACCATATTGTTGCACTGCTCCTTGCTCTATACAAATACGTACATAAAGAACTCTTGACACACCGTTAGGCCTCTGAACTTGTAGCTAACTTCACTGTAAGGTTGTGACCGCTCAACGATACAAGCCATCGCACCGGTGAGAAATATATCCATATGATTGATGTTACAAGAATTGGCGTGATATTTCTCGCACTCTCGCCGGAATTGAGGGATTTCTAATCGGCAGAACTTCATGTAACATTTCTCGCTACATTGGCATACGTTTTGCAAGAGTTTGTCATCGTCCGTTGTCTGTCGTTCGAGGTTCTTAGCCATGAGGGTGTCTTCGTTGAGCGGAGATGATTCTGTGAATAGTGGTGATTCTATGTGTTCGTTCGCGTTGACCGGCTCGGTGTCTGTGCACGCCAGTAGTTCATCATCGGGACATAAATCATATTCTTCGAGTAACCTGTCGTGCACTTTGAGTAAATCTGAAATTAAATATGTGATTGTTAAGTTGAGAATCTATTATTAATAGAACTAACATATAATTGACGGAAATACATCTATACAAATAAAATAAATTGGAGTGTCTGTTTGTAATATTAAAATGTTAAAATAACCGCTTTTTACTAAGTGCATTTGAATGTATACATGGTACATATACCAATATAAATCTCTGAAATGGCTGGACCGATTTTGACGGGACTTTCACAGGCAGATAGCTGATGTAACAAGGAGTTGTGAGCTCAACTAGCTGTTAAATAAATACGTTTGGCTTTCAGCTTGTCAACTTTGCTAATAATAAACCAAACGACAAATTTAATCAGGCGCAGTGCTGCAACATTAGTTTTAATTTTTTTTCGTGAGAGCCTATTTTTTTTTCTAAAATAAAAGTAGCCTAAGTTACTCCTGTTAAATCAGCTATCTGCCAGTAAAAGTCCCGTCAAAATCGGTCCAGCCATTTCAGAGATTAGCCGGAACAAACAGACAGACCGACAAACAGATAAAAATTGTAAAAAAAATTGTTTTGGTATAGGTACCGTGTATACATCCAAATGCACTTAGTAAAAAGCGGTTATTTTAATATAATTGATAGAACTAGGCGATACTTGGCGGAAATCCATTGTTAACCTATGGGGAAAGAGGACCCACCACTGACCCTCGGCTTGTCAACCTCGTTGACAAGCCGTTGTCGTTGTTGTTGGTTATTTTAATATTACAAACAGACACTCCAATGTTATTTATATGTATAGATAAATGCAATACAATACTAAACTTATGCTGTGGTCGCAAACGAAAAAAAAAACCCATATATGTTTTAATTTAGCGTAAAAAGTAAAAAATCGTATACGTAAAAATTTCGCGCCCCGAACTAGTGCTTTCACCTCAAAACAAAATACGTACCAGTGGTTATGGGACGTTCGGCCGGAACTAGCGCAACCTCATCAGTATCTATAGCCTCTTCCTTGAGCACCAAGGTACCATCTGAAAAATAAAATAAGAATTAGACAATTCTTCTTATTTTTTTATGGTTCACAATCGGCTACAAAATAGTGCCATTTTTGCCAGTGTCAAGTACTTTATGATAATTATTGTTATAAAATGATAAGTTCCCGCGATGATGATGATGAAATAAATCTCCCACCGCTCTCAGTAAAGCTGTGGATACTTTACTGAAAATTTCCCGGACATGTTGGGAGAACTTGAAAAGTCAAGTTTTACTATTTTATTTAAATTTCCTTCAATCGTGCACGTTTATGAACACACAACGGTTAATTTCCCACTAATATTACACACTAGCTGTCCCGGCGAACTTCGTACCGCCTCAGAATCAAATGTATGAGAAAATGAATTTATTGGTATTCTATGAAAAATTTAAACAAATCTAACCCACGGGAACCATACATTTTACCAGGGGAAAAAGTAGCCTATGTGCTATTCCAGACTATAATCTATCTCTGTGCCAAATTTCATCGAGATCAATTCAGCCGTTCTGGCGTGAAAGAGTAACAAACATCCATCCATCCAAACTTTCACATTTATAATATTAGTATAGATTATTGATAAATAACAAATTGGAAATGGCTCTGGATATATATTATGCAACACACCTTCTTTACGTGCGATGGTGAGAGTATCCGCCGGCACCAGATCGCCCGCAAATGGCATTACACCTGGGAAATTTAAAAAAATATTGCAAGACGGCCATAAATTGTGGGGGGTGTGGGTGTGTGAGTGTGTAAGTGTGTGTGTGTGTGTGTGTGTGTGGGTGTATGTAAGTGTGTGGGTGTATGTAAGTGTGTGGGTGTATGCAAGCGTGTGTGTGTGGGTGTGTAAGTGGGTGTGTGTTAGTGTGGGTGTGTGTGTGTAAGTGGGTGTGTGTAAGTGTGTGTGTGGGTGTAAGTGTGTGTGTGGGTGTGTGTAAGTGTGTGTGTGTGTGTAAGTGTATTTAAGCGTGTGTATTCACGCGCGTGTGTGTGTATGTGTATGAGTATGTACGAGTGTGTGTGCGTATTCGTGCGACCGCCTGATGAGCGCAGTGGTAGTGACTCTACTTTCTGCGCCGAGGGTCTCGGGTTCGAATCCTGGTAGGGACAAACTTTATGTGATGGGCACGAATGTTTGTACCCGAGTCATTGATGTTTAATACGTATATAAGTATTATATACTGAGTTCGCCCTCAGTCCATTGTACGGTACACACAACAAACAACAAGCGTTGCTTAATGTGGGACCGTATAGTTGGTGTGTTCGTATGGCGATATTTATTATTTATTCAGTGCTGCACTACAAAACCCACTACAAAATCATTATGTTGGGTTGCCAACAGCTGTACCTGTGCCCAGGCAGCTGACCAGGGTGCTCTGGCACTCCAGGGCCCGCCGCTTGAACTGCACGGCGGCGTTCAGCTTCGCGACGCAGTCCCAGCAGATGGTGGCCGTCGCACTCAGCTCCGCGGGGTACTGGAAACAATGATGCAATCAATGAATATCGCCTTACGAACGTACCGACTGTACCGTCCCAAATTTAGTGTGTGAACATGCGTACCAGAGGGTGTCGATTTGAGTGTGGCAGCCAAAGTGTGTACGTGTGTGTGTATATGTGTGTGAGTGAATGTGTCTGTGTGTGTGTGTCAAGGCGTCTGTGCGCGCCATAGGGTCTGTCGGAATGTGTGTGTGTGTGTGTGTGCCAAGGGGTTTGTCGATTTGTGTGTAACGACGTGTTTATGCTTGCCAAGAGATGTGTGTGTGTCTACATGTACCAAGCAATGTGTGTTGAACACTCACAACGATATCGAAGCAGTCCTTGAGGGTGTCCGCATACCCGGACACTCCCAGCGTGACGGCGCCCACGACGGAGAGGCAGCAGCTGCAGAGGGTCTGGTGCAGCACCGCGCTGGCGCTGGGGCCCGGCTGCTCCAGGTCAGGCTGATCCAGGCCGGTGAGGGAGGCGTCCGATGTGTCCGAACTGTAGGGTAAACAGGAACACATAATGTACTCTTCTGTGTGTATCTGTGTTTGTTTGTGTGTGTGTGTGTGTGTACACTGAAATATAAAGGCTATCACGCGGGTGACGCTGCGGGTAGAGCTAGTGTCTAATAAAGATATTAATTATTATTTACAAGGTAAATTTAAATATTAGATAACTTTAGCTTTTTAGTTTTTCAAAGAGGGTTCGTTTTTTTTTTTAACCATGAAATAAAATTAATTTTCCGGATTTTATCGCGTTCATTTTAAGTTTTTTACGTTCCCGACGTTTCGGCTGCATTACAGCGACCATGGTCGCGGGAGGACTGAGGTGGTTGACGTCCTAGTGTCATAGTTAGAACTGCGGTACCCTCATATTTAATTGTAGCTTGCGTTTCTATCTACGCAGAAAGTGCTCACAGTCTTTTTTAAATGTTTTTTTTGTATCTTTCGATCGGGCACATGGCTAGTAATTTAAATAATTACCTATCTGGGCTGGGGTCCGCCTTCCTCTTTTTAGCCTGACTAGGGGCATGTTTCTTCAAACCTTGCGCTATATTTGATTGATCTTGGTTGCCGCTCGCTGCCGCCGATGTGCTTTGTGTAGCGACGGTCGACGCCGGTTGCTGAAAAAGGAAAACTTTACATAACTAAACCAAAAAGTGATAGCCAAGTAGGCATGGGAGCGTTCAGGTATTACGTAACGAATTTGGGGGGGGGGGCTTCTGAAACTTATCGATGCGTTACAGGGGGGAGGGGCGGATTTGAACTACGCGTTACGTAACAATGTGTAGCGACCACTTTAACCACACCACAAGCTACCCAGATGGCACTGCAGACGCAATCAGAACAATCCAATTTAGCGGAAAAGGGAAGATCTTCCAGCCAGGCGGGTGGTATGCCTGGCGGGGCAGCCGCTATGCCCCGACGGTTAATGTCGGGATCTTGTATATATGCTACTTGCTCCGAGAACTCTAATAGCGCGATTCAGGATTGTGACGTCATTGTCTATTGTTCTGAATGCGTGTCTGCAGTGCCATCTGGGTAGCTTGTGGTGTGGTTAAAGTGGTCGCTACAAATGTTTTAACCCTTCAGAACGAATGCGTAGACTTTACATTTTACTAAGGGGTGGGGGGGGGGTGTAAAAAATCTCCAAAAATTGCGTTACGTAATACTTGAACGCTCCCTATAAAGTTTGCTTCAAACGCAGGTTCAAACCCGGCTCGCACCTCTGATACATTCTGTATTCTATGATCGGATCTCATATTCAACCATGATTATCACATGCTAAATGGTGAAGGAAACCGTAACCGTAGCGAGGAAACCTGCGTGAAGTCCGCCAACCCGCACTGAGTCAGCGTGGTGGACTAAGGCCTAATCCCCTTGGAATTGAAGAAGCTCAACAGCGGTATATTAATCACAGGGCTAGGCATTATTATAATTTTAAAATATCTGCAGGCAAAGGCGCTACCGGACCATGGCGCCGTTTACACCGTCAATCCGTATCGGTGGCGCCGTTCATACTGTCGATTTGAATCGAGTTACTATAATTACGGTAGAGACTAAAAGCAAGAATTACAGCATTATAAACAACCAAGGGTTAGTGGTTCTTGCGATAACATGAATACTGCTGTGAAATATACATCGCGATTCGCGTGATAGTATTAAATAGTGTTAACGTGACAATTGGGCTAGGTTAAAACGTAGATACAAATAGACAATTCGTTATTTTTTATCAAGTGTACCTAAGTAAAAAAAAAAAATGATAAACAATCAAACAACTTCGTAAGTAGTTCTTTAGCAAGTTTATTAATAAAATAGGTACTGTATTATCGCTTATATCGTTGTTGCATGTCGTCTGCCTGCCGAAGTGCTCCGTTTCAGACCTTCAACATACTCTAGACAGCGGTATCTTTGTGCTGTAACTTTCATAAAAAAAAACTTCGACACACAACGCTGGCAATGCTGCCAGAGTTCTGGGCACCCTGCCGGCCAATGGTGGTGGGGATTTGGAAAGCTGAGTGCATTCTGAAACATGCCTAATTTTAATTTATGTAGGGTATGTAATTATAATAATTTACATTAGGTACATTAAATAAATATCAGTTTAAAGGAAAAAAAACGGAGTAATAACAAACGCTATTAAGGTGGAAGCTCAGGTCAGGGCGCGAAATTCAAAATGTGTGTAAAAGTAGAGGTTTTTACTAACTTTATGGTGTTGTATCGCTTTAGGTATTTTTTTAAGCAAAATTAATACATCGAGACATCCAATGCAGAATGCTAATATCGCAAAAAAAACAAATTACATCATAAAGATGTCCAAATTTTTCGTAAAAAAAATAAAAACCATTGACATTTTGAATTTCGCGCCCTGACCCTGAGCTTCCACCTTAACTATTACATAAATTAATAGGTACATACATCTAATGGAGTCTTTGAGATGTTCCGGAGTCTGGCTGTAGGTTTCAATAGTGGCTCCTGTTTCATTAATGTATGCTTATAGTAGTTCTTCAAGTCTTCCCTGGGCTGCCAAAATTACATAGTATGATAAACAAAAGGTTTACTTAGGTGTACCATCCATAAATTACGTCACACGAATTTCATGAAATTTTGACCCCTCCCCCGTCCTTGTCACAACTGGTCACATTTGTGAGCCCCCCCCCCCCCCTACCTAGTGTGATGTCACATATTTTGCAAGTTGTAATACTTAGATATAAAATATTATAATTTGAATAAATGTGATGTCACAAAATTTGGGACCCCTCCCCGCCCCTTGTCACACAATGTCACACTTCGTCGACTCCCTCCCTCATCTTTAACGTGTGACGTAATTTATGGATGGCCCCTTATCACATGGAATATGAAGATTATCCATTCAGCAGTTAGGTATTTAGTGGAATAAAAAATGTGAGACACGTAAGTACTTACATCAAAGTGGTCTTCACAGCAATACATCGTATACACTTTAAAATATTCCACATTCACTTCGCGACACCACTTCTCTCGTAAGTCTTCTCTGATGCGAACAAAAATCTTGTTTGGACTATTTGCCGAATCATTATTGCAGGTAGGAACAAAGCACTCTCTCATATCGCAATATTTGTAATGCAACTATAAGCGCACTATTGAAATGGGAAATCAAATTTCTTTTCTTATTCTTCTTTCTTTACGAAATGAAATGCGATGAAATAAAATGGATATGAATATGGCCTCACCCACAACTTAGCGGGTATTGCGAATGTTAAGTAATTAATAGCAATAACGAATTCAATAAATACACATTATAAATACAATAACGGTGTGTCCCCGAAAACAAAACAATAACCTCAATTTCTTTTAATAATGGACCGGTACGGTAACGAACAGAGACAGGTTATGTTTTTGTTTTGACATTGACACTTGCGCTGAACAGACTACTTTTTTTCATTTAATGCAATGGCATTATAATGCCAGTGATGACGTCACTCAAGGTGAAATTACGGTCAAATATATTTTCCATAACTCTAGTTATCTCGTATCGTAAACCTAGTTAAAATTTAAAAATACTTTCATGTTTCTGAAAGTATTTTTAAATATTAACTACATTTACGATATAAGCAACCCTATTCCTCGAAATGGTTTCAGAACGGTTTTAAAAAATGGACAATCCACATTATATAAAAATGGGAAACTGATCAAGCAATGCTTTGCCCAGATTCAAATGCAAATATACTTAAGTGGTCTAAATAAGTGTTACTTTTGCGTTGCAGACCCATTTTTTCTGATAATCCATATGCATATGATATCCATATGATAATATGTCGAATTTTTATATATAACTTTTTATGAGCAATATATGTCAGGCTTGAAAATATTATTAAATTTTGGAAAACGCATGTGTGTGTTATATGAAAGTATAGAATAGAAAATAAAAATGCAGAAATTTCTTTAGTGTTTTATTTAATAAGAGAATCTTATATGAGAATCAGAATATATATTACTCTCATAGAACATTAAGTAAGTACTTATGAATGGTCAAAAGTTACAAAATATTATGCTACAACTTTCCCACCCGTTTGGAATGCCGTTCCTATGGAAAAGAACGGGCAAGAAACTCCATGGCTGTCTTTTTTTAAAGATCTTTTATATATTTATATATTAATCAAACAACAAGCTATAGTTATCACATCATCAAGAACTTTAACTGAAGTTAAGACAGGCAAGTGGTTTTAACATGTTGAAGTCACATAACCAGCTACAGGCAAGTGGTTTTAACATGTTGAAGTCACATAACCAGCTCAGCTCAACATGAATTCTTAAAATAGCTATTTGTTTAGTATCTTTTGCTTCAGGGCCCCAAGTCTGCTAACACAATCGTTTCACAATCGAACAGCAACCGCATAGTAACTGTCACTTTTGACAGATATCCCATACAATATATGTCAAAAGTGACAGTTACTATGCGGTTGCTGTGCGATTATGAAACAATTGTGTTAGCAGACTTGGAGCCCAGCTGTAGTTAACTTACCGTTCGTTTCTTAGCTATATAGGGTCGCTCTGTTGTGTCAGATGTTCGTGTTTTCCTGTCTGGTTGGCATACAAATTTATGGGGCATACATCCTGGTTTCATACGTACTTGTGACACTGACCCCATCACATGATACTCCATATAATTTTCCATATCATTTGGCAACTGAAAAAGTAAACAATTAAAATCCCACTAATATTATGAATGTGAAAGTTTGGATGGATGGATGTTTGTTCCTCATTCACGCCAGAACGGCTGAACGGATTTGGATAAAATTTGGCACACTGATAGATTATAGTCTGGAATAGCACATAGGCTACTTTACTTTTTATCCCGGTAAAGTGTATGGTTCCCGTGGGATAGATTTTTTTTAATTTTTCATAGAGATAAGGATCGACATGATTTTTTGCATAGGTAGTGGTAGTTTAGGGGTCAGAAAGTGACATAGGCATCGACATACTTTTTAATTGCGGGTAACACCGCGGGGCGCAGCTAGTTGGTGTCAACTAACTGCCCCCCGCGGTGAAAATGAAGACCAAAACAAAAACATAACCTCAAAAATTTCGTTACTCCACAGCCTCAATATTTCAACTATTTCACATCAAACAAACATTTTAAGTTGAAAACCTATCAATATATGATAACATACTCACATCAAAGTGGTCTTCACAGAAATAAATTGGCGAATTCGTGCCTACGTCGTTCGGATTTCGCCGCGCGAGCTTTAACCACTTAACTCTCATTATTTTCTTGGTTGGAACATGTACGAACACTTTGTTGGGTGTTTTTATTGATGTGTTTCTACACTGAGGTACTGCACACCACTTATAAACTTTGGAATTCATTTTTATCGCACGATTCAATTTAATGTTTTGTTTACTTTCGTCGCCACACATAGACAATGACGTGTTTACCTAAGCGTGACGTCGCAGCCGACGCCATGACACCTGCAAGCTTTCGCGGGCTATTGAAAAAATATTAGAAAAATTGCCTTAGACATCGTTAAATTTAACTTACTACTTAAGAGGATTTTAAAATCATTCATCACGCCTATTACGGATGTGGTCGCTACTTCTAAGGGAAGGAAGCGTTCAAGTATTACGTAACGAATTTACAGGGGCTAGGGTTTAAACTACACTTTACGTAACATTGTTTTAACATTTCAGAACAGTCGCGTAGAGATTTTACGTTTTACTAGGCGGGAAGGGGGAGTCAAAAATCTCCAAAAATTTCGCGTAATACCTAATCTAATACAATACCATAAGGTTTGTAAAAACCGCTACTTTTACTAACTTTATGGTGTTATATCGCTTTAGGTATTTTTTTAAGCAAACTTAATACATCGAGAGATCCAATGCAGAATGCTTATATCGCAAAACACTAAATTACATCGTAAAGATGTCCAAATTTTTCGTAAAAAAATTAAAAACCATTGACATTTTGAATTTCGCGCCCTGACCCTGAGCTTCCACCTTAAGCAACTGTGGCCTAAAAACATCATACTGATTTAATATATCCCCACAATCATCACCAAATATATATTTTTTTCTTTAGCTTACTAATTGCAGTGCGTAAACTAGAGACGCTGACCTTTACACGAGCTCTTGATTTTCTCAAAGATTTTTTATCCCTCTGCAATGCTTTATTGGACGACTTATAAGTGTTTTCATAACGATGATCATGCTTGATATTATCGCAGACTTCGGGGAGAGACCTAACCTTCTTTGAGGCAATACTCTGTTGCGGGTCGCAGCTTGTGCTTCGAACTGAAAACAAAATTTATGTTAATCAGCAAACTACAAATCAATAGTTAAAATATATCATACAGTATATATATGTGGCGTTCGCGTTTCCGAACGCACCGTGAGAATGTTAATGTTGGTAGACGGGGAGGTCTGTCAGAGAGCGTTTTGGCGGTCCCCAGAAGCCAGTTATTATAATATAATGTTATATTTTTCCCTACATTATAAGTGATTGTTTTATGTGTATCTTTTATGTGTTTTATGATGTTCGGTGTTGCCATTCATGGATGGCGGGTCAGATCAGTTGCGCCGCATGTGCCTAGTGAATGTAGCGTCTCTTATCTACTGCCGCCTTCCTACCTAGGCAAGTATGCTCCATCGTAGATCTCATCGTCACTTACCATCAGGTGAGATCGAGATCAAATACTTGCCTATAATGTATAAAAAAAATCTCCAAAAATTGCGTTAAGTAATACTTGAACGCTCTCTTAGCCGAGCAATATGTTTGTGGCCAATGTAGATGTACTTACAACTCAAGTTGGTATCATTCTGTTCCATAATTAGCCTTCCTTTTACTTCTACAGCTATTGTCTCGGGTACAGAGGGTGTAGGCGTAACCATCCTTATTCCAGATACAGAAGCTGTTGGGGCAACTATCATTTCATGCGTTGAAGATTTGTTTTCTACAAAATCACATGATGATATTTTATTTTGAAATAAAGCAGCCTTTCTCGTTATCTTAACCAATCAAAAAACAAAACTATTAATTATTAAGATACTATTTTATTACATAGTGTAATGGATAGGTTGTAGGGTGTATTGCCCATCGTTTAAAATCAGAATCCACTGAACCAAATTTTCATCAGAAAAAAAATCTTGCCTATGATCTTAGAACGGCCTGGTATGTTGACGGCCTGATTAGCGCAGTGGTAGTGACTCTGCTTTCAGCGCCGAGGGTCCCAGGTTCGAATCCTGGTAGGGACACAAGCTTTGTGTGATGAGCACGAATGTTTGTACCCGAGTCATGGATGTTTAATTTGTATATAAGTATTATATACTGAGTTCACCCTTGGTCCATTGTACGGTACCCATAACACAAGCGTTAAGCTTAAAGTGGGACCGTATAGTTGGTGTGTTCGTATGGCGATATTTATTTATTTATTTAGAAATACTACTGTATCTTTATACTTACCGACACTGCAACACAAAATTGTTGGTTTACTGCACTTTTTCAAAGTAGTGCATGAGTTATGTTTGATAAAACAGTCATCAGAAAAGTGTAAGGAACAGATGTAATCATATTTTTTGGGACGCCAACCAGGCTTTTGAATGTATTTGAGCCATAATTCCAGTCTGCTATCGTCACTCGGAAACCTGTGAATTAGTAATTGTTTTGAAAAAAATATGTATTTGATAATAAAAATCTGTCGTCGGCGATTTCCGTTCATGAAAGTAAATAGATATTGATAGAAAAAATATCGATAAATTTTATCGATAATGAACTTTTACAGCACTATTGAATTTTATTGTTTATAAAAAACCGGTAATACAATGACAAATATGTTGTAATCACGTATAAATAAGATTAGTGACACGTTTTTAAGTGCCTATAATATCAATAGAAGTCTAATTTGTTGAATATTAGCCGTAAATTCACTTACTTGTGGAATGTAACCCCACTTCCCTTCTGGTAACGAAATTTGCATAACACGCACTCTTTCATGGTTTACTTTTATTAACTAAAACCACTTATATATGTATTAACTATATTAATACGACACAACAAACAAGTTTAATCGCGTTAAACCTTCAAAACCACTTTATAAACACGGAAACAATGCGAACGAAACGACGGCCATTCGCAGTTTACGTCAGATTGAGTTCTTCCCCCACGCATTGGGGGCGCTTGAAATATGCACAATAGACAGCTGTCATTATAAAGGGTTTCATTAGTCCAGCGTACATGTATATATAAAGGTCAGTGGTTACTTTACATTGTCCAAGCTATCTGTCCTAAACACCGTTCCTTTTCGCGATTCTATACCCCGTTCCAAACTTACATACATCTATACCAAAAAAATGTTTACACGCCATTTTCATATCTTCATGTCGCATCCATTATTTAATTTATAATGTGTATTTATTAATGTGTTAATGCTATTAAGGCAAAATACCCACTAAGTTGTGGGTGAGGCCATATTCATATTTATTTAATTTCATTGCATTTCGTAAAGAGAGAAGATACCAAAATTCATAGTGTTTAAATCCATTAGTTACAATGGCGTTACATAGCGCTTTCCATCCGTAAAAAAAACCCGTAATGCCATGTCAGGTACATTAAAGCTTCTATAAAATCTCTTCGGAAGTTAGACGGGTTATTTTTTAATTGTATAGGCACAGTAATATTATAGAAATATATTATATTGAACTTAAACAATTACTCATTTAAATAAAACCAATTTTACGGATTTTATTGCGTTTAATAAAAAAAAAATCGCTTGAGTGTACCTGAGCTCTCTTCATGGTGTTTGTAGGATTTCCTTTTCGAAGAGCTGTAAAAAAAACAGTATGTCCCAAATACCATGGTAAGAATAAAAATAAGCTACGCCAGATATTCTTGCTCGACAATGGCAGAAGACTATGTCATAAATGTCTAACAAATAGTGCCCCTCCGTTTGAATATCAGGGCCCCAAGTCTGCAAACACAAACGATTCATAATCGAACAGCAACCGCACAGTAACTGTGAGCTTTGACAGATATTGTATGGGATATATGTCAAAAGTGACAGTTACTATGCGGTTGATGTACGATTATGAATCGATTGTGTGAGCAGACTTGGGGCCCAGTATTCAGCCCAATAAGGGTAGAGTAGAGGTAGTAGATGTATCCATAAACAAAATAAAAAAGGGAGGAACACTTGGAAGAGACAAACAAGGATAACAAATTACTGTTTTCAATTTCCCCAAAATAATATTGTCTTATCGAACTGGCAGTAGGGCCTAGCATACAGGTACTGAAGCCAATTATAATGCGCAAGGTAGAAATTTGAAATTTGTTGTGGTTGATCGCCTCCACAGGTGACAGGAGGGCTGGCTCTTTCCTCGCTCGCTCCACAAATAATTTATACAGTGAGGAAATGCAGCCAGCATTCTTGCCACCATTCCATGCAGACAAGGTCTTTTTGATACATAGTTTGTTGTCATACTATTTTTAAGTTTTTTTTTTATTTTTCTGTTGTAAATATTTAGTAAATTAAATTAAAATCAATGGAAATGCCGCAGAGACTGCCATCCCACAAGAAAATATATATTAGCAGAGAGTGAGGCTTTTACTGCTCACAGTTTATAAATATATTCACCTATAAACTAACTTATTGCAAAGCCTTGTGATAAGATAATGTTGTAAGTACCTGAACTCTGTAGAGCAACTCCAATTTTTTTTCCACCATCCTCACATTCTTGAGTAGTATATTTATTCTTGTCAATTATTGATTGTTTCATTATATCTTCAACTAATCGTTTTCTTTGCCTTTTAACAGTTGTAGGTCGACTAGCGGGAAATGACTTATTATATCTACCCGCTTGGCAGAAGAATTTACTTGGCATACAATTTGGTCTCATTCGTATGTGTCCTACCGTACCCATTATATGGTACTCCATATAGTTTTCCATATCGTTCGGCATCTGAAATTTAGTCCATTGATAAACAAAATACTTATCCTACTAATATTATAAATGTGAAAGTAGGGACGGATGTTTGTTACTCAATCGTGCCAGAACGGCTGAACGGATCTGCACGAAATTTGGCACGGAGATAGATTATAGTCTGGAATAGCACATGTGCTATTTTTTATCCCGGTAAAATATATGGTTTCCGTGGGATAGATTTGTTTTGATTTTTCATAGAGCAAGGGATCGACATGATTTTTTGCATAGGTAGTGGTGGTTTAGGAGTCAGAAAATGACAAACTAATTATTATCTCGGAAAAATACACAGGGGTACAGAAATGTACATAATTTTTAATCGCGGGATACCCCGCGGGGCGCAGCTAGTCTGTATATAAGATTGTAATAAGTAAACAGTTAGCTAGCATAATAGACTAGATAAGGGTTTTTTGTTTAGTTGAGCAATGTCACAGACACAACCCACCCCATTGGCGCCGTATAACACTGTCATTATTATCACAGAATTGCGGCGGCTGTGACTGTATGAGAAATAATGTTTGAATTGTGGTCATCGTAAACGGTTATAGATTTTTATAACTATTAGTGATCATTTTTTTTTTTAAATATGCATTTTATTTAAAGGCCTAATATAAAATATTTTTTTCTTTTATGTTAGGTCACGTGATTAAAAACGCTGTGCACTGAATAAACTTTTTTGTGACGTCACCCGCTCGTAATTACTGTCAGTTGTCCGCACAGCAGTCATTAAGTATTGTAATAATTGTGATAGTGATATTGAATTGAATAGTTTTTCTCCATAATTTGTCTTATTATTATTATTTTACACGCAATGGAGTTGTAGTAGATATGCGAGCTGGACATACATTACTTACTTGCAATAAAATTGACTTCATTAATATATATATAAATATTACCCGATTTATAACCTCAAACTGATACCTAAGTAAGTGTATAATTCTATATATTTTATATGAATATTTGTTTGTAGAGATAGACCGATAAGATTTGACAGTTAAAGAATAAAAACAGAGAGTGTTAACTTACATCAAAGTGATCTTCACAGAAGAAAATATTAGAATTGTTGGATATTGCTTCAGGGTTTCTTCGAGCAAGTTGCAACCACTTTTCTCGTATCATGGCATTCTTGGGAACGCTTACAAACAGTTTGTCCGGAGTTTTTATGGTCGTATTTTTACATAATGGCACTGCACACCATTTGTAAGTCATGTTTATTTCAAATTCAATTAACAACATAGGTCGGATACTGATTTTGATATGGGTCTCGAATTTATTTACAACGGTGTGACGTCACAAAGAACACGTGACCATGACTCGGAGGCAGCGTTCTGGCGGATTTTTTTTTTAATTTATCATCGATTATGGAAAATACAGAAATATATGACGAAAAAACTATATTGTTAGCTTCGCATTAAACTAATAAGCTATCTAAGAAAGTTTTTCAGAAACAGTCACATTGCCTAATACGTACGACCCTCAACCTTTAGATCGCGATCCTGTGATCCAGATTGACAGTGTCAAGGGCGCCAGAGGGTGAACTAAAATGTCACATAATTGTCAAAACAGAAAACTAGGTCGGTTCATGGACGAACTAAGCTTATGATTTCTTTAGTGAATATGACGTCCTAGATATACTGAGTAAATATATAATGATAATAACTAACATCAAAATGATCTTCACAAAAGTACGCATTCTTAGATTTTGGTGGATCATGTCTCCGAGCAAGTAGAAACCATTGTTTGCGTATATCATCTGCTTGGGGCATGTACACAAACAGTTTGTTAGGCGTTTTAGCTGAAGTATTACGACACATGGGCACTACACAATATTTGTAAACTTTTGAATTCATGTTTAAACTTGACTTAAATGTATAATTCACAAAAATACACTTGTTGAAGGTGTTGTTTATGTGGGCGTGACGTCATGACAGCGAAGTAATAAATATGGTTGCCGGTTACGTGTGGTTAAATTTATTTTTTTAATAAATATTTATTCTTGAACATGGATACCAGTCCTTCAGTCGAATAGGTACATGAAAATACATCTAGTTACTACAACATTTCCATATTAAACTTAAAATAAATGGGAATTTATCACCATATCAGTTAAATTAAAAACTAATTAAGATTAAAATGACAGACTGGTATGACCAGGTCTTCCGTGTTCTGTATTGCTGAAATTTTTAATACCTAGTTATATACATACATTACCAAAATTTAAAAATATTCTGGTATGAAGCAGCATAAAAATCCGGTGTTCTGGAGTTTTTATCCCGGTTAATTGTAATTTACTGATGGCAGCATTAATAATTAAGTAAGTACCTATGAATATTTAATTACCGAAGTTGACTATAAAATAGGAATAGCCTCAAACCGGAAAATGATACAATTCGTGAAAACTATAAGAACTTACTTACCGACATTTGGAAGCGGTAGAGATAAGATAAATTACTTATGTCAAAGTGATCTTCACAGAAAAAAAATGACCTGTGGTCTATTCTATTAGGGGCGTCTATTGGCGAGTTGCCGCCACTTTTCCGTATCTTGGCATACTTTGAAACACTTATGAACACTTTCTGCGGAGTTTTTATAGATCATATGGTAACTGGAAAATGCATAAAGTACCAAAACAAAAAACTAGTTGTAGGCATACAGCGCCATCTATCAAAAAAATCTGGCAACCGACCCTGCGCAAAGTTTTGAATATATTCATTCGAGACGAAATCTAACCTCAAACAGGATGAAATTTATTATTAAATTTAGTTAAACACAGTGGCAAATGATCTCGGAAAATATGAATTAAAGTAAAAACTTACGTCAAAATGATCTTCACAGAAATAAATTGGAGAATCTACACACATAGCTGTTGGATCTCGTCGAGCAAGCTTAAGCCACTTATATCGCATTGTTTTTTTGCGTGGAACGAAAGCAAAGAGCTTGTTAGGAGTTTTTATGGAAGTATTACCGCACTGTGGGACCGCACACCACTTATACACTTTGGAATTCATCTTTATATACGTAAATTACTGATTTGTTGCTTTGGCTCCCTTAGTGTTTACGGTCAGTTTTGGAGATGCGCAAACTACATCTTTTACTTGATTACAGATTTATAAATCTTTTCACTCAAAAGATTTAAATCACTCTTTTAAATCTTTAAATCTTTTAATTCCGTGTGTGTCGGAATTAAAAGATTTAAAGAGTCATTCATACGACACATCGTAAATGATTCGAAGAGATTCGGAAGGAGAAAAAGATACATATACTACTGATTTCCCTTCATTTTTATCAGGCTTAGGACTGTCAACCTAGCTTTCATAATTAACTAAACAAACATACAAAGGACTAGGTTGGCGTTATTAAATACCTACTTAGTACTAATGAGGTATAAGAACGTACTTATTTTTGTACCAACACACTTGATCACTACCTAATTATTTACATTTATTAAAGTTTTTAATTATTTACAAAAGTCAAAATATCATTGATAAAGAGTTATTGTTCCGGCGCAACGCCACTAGCGCCATTGTCTATGACGCGTGGCAGCCGATCTGTTTTGCGTGCGTGTCTATGGCACACATGTAACATCACTTTTTTTATTATATTCTTTCGTTCGCCATTTTTCTACCTTTTTATTTTAACCATGTTTAATCTTATAAGCAATAAATTTAGAATACGCTACAAATAAGGAGTCAGATGTTTTAATTACAACTTACAATCAACACACACAAAATTATACATGGAAACCACACGACGTGATTATTCAGCGAAGAAATCTACGCAGCTACAAAGGCCACGCCATTTCTGAAGCCGAGCGACGACAAATAATTGATTATCAACGCGTAACGTCGTGCTATATCGTCGGATCTCGGAATATTCAGCTCGTCCCAGCCACGCCGCAGATTTTCTACGAAGCATTTGCCAGAAAAATCGGAAATTCCTTGTTTCAACCCCGCCGGTCAGCCATCTTCGTGCGGCGCCGCAGCCACGGATTAACAAGAGAAGTGCCCATCCTTTCATTTATTTCACATCCTTGCATATTATCCCACCTCGTTTGTCTAAACAGATATTGTTACATCTGTCGAATGCTCATGTGTGCGTAATCTCCGATTTTAATCGCATCTTTCAAGTTTTTTCACTATACAATGCACGTGCTACGCTAAGCCACGCAATTTATACGCCACGCATCGCAACACATATTTTACTAACTTAACAACATAAGCGTGCAATGTGCAACTAATTATTGCTACAATATTTATAAATAAGCCTGCATATTGGTGTTTTCTGCAAGCATCCTGCGTCTTCGCCTATGTCATGCCAATATTTGTGCCAGGCATATGTTTAAAGCAACAAACTTCTTTCTATTTAACCCTACAAACAACTAAAATTATTAATACTTTCAGTGACTGTGTCCCACTGTCGGTGTGCATCCTCCGCACGCCCAGCGCAGGCTGTTCAGGCTGTTGATATTCGCTCGACGGAATCAGCTCATCGCCCGCTGTCCTTCAGATGTGTGGAGCATAGACTCGTCTGGATTTTACTACATTTTAACTATTTTTTTATTATTTTGCAAGTACCTATTTGTTTTTACTTTTTTATCTTCTCATAATGTCTCAAACAAAAGATCCTACATCTAAAGTACAATTAGAAGGTGCTGATTTAAGTAAGTTAAAGGATCTTAACACCAAGCGAAGTTCCATCAAAGGTCAGATAACCAAATACAAAAATTATTTTCTTGAGTTTACTAAAACTAAGTCACCAACAGCAGTTGATTTGACCACATTGACTCAGCGTTATGATAAATTTAGAAATTTATCTTTTAACTTTGATGATTTGCAATCCCAAATTGAAGTATTAAATTCTTACAACTTAGACGGTGAACTTGAAATCCGTGAAGAAATTGAATTAGAATTTGCATCACTTATTGCTCAAAGTCAAGTATTTTTAGAGAACATTCAGCCTCAAAAGGCATTAGTCCCTTCACTAAAATCTGCTGAATGTACTCACATGTAATCAAAATACAATGGGGTTTAAATTGCCCATAATTAAGATTTCTAACTTTGATGGAACTTACTTCAAGTGGCTTGAATTCAGAGACACATTTACTTCACTTATTCACAGTAATAACAAAATTGATTCCATACATAAGTTTCAATATCTCAACTCCTACCTTGAGGGGGAGGCTTCTCGAGTCATTAGTAATTTAGAGGTCAGTGCCCTCAATTATGAGGAAGCATGGCGTCTCCTCTGTGAGAGATACAACAACGAAAAGCAATTGGTTAACAATCATTTGAATTCACTTCTTAATTTGCAACATATATCACGAGACTCTGCTAAAGATATCAGGTTCTTGATTGATCATGTCTCTAAAAACCTGCGTGCCTTGGACACTCTCGGTGAACCAACCAAGCACTGGGATAGTTTGATTGTCCATATGGTATCAGCGAAGCTCGATGGCAGTACTAGTTTTAAGTGGGAAGAACATAAAAATACTTTCCCTAAGAGCCCTTCTCTAAAAGATTTTTTTAATTTTCTTCGTTCTCGAGCAGACATTCTAGAATCTGTTCGTAGTAATAAAACAGACCGACAACCTTGTCCTAAATCTCAAGTTCAGTTATCTTCTACTCACAGACCTGAGAAGACTTATGCAAAGTCACTTGCTATTACAGCTGCTGATGGCTCTTCTGTTCCTGCGTGTGCCCTGTGTGAGGGCAATCATCGCCTGTACGATTGTGCATCATTCTTGGCCAAGCCGGTGGAGGACAGGATCTCCGAGGTAGCACGGCTTCGGTTGTGTCTTAATTGTTTACGTAAAGGACATTCTTCGCATCGATGCAGGTTAGGTCCCTGTTCTAAATGTAGAAACAAGCATAATACTTTGTTGCATAGGGATTTCTCTCAGGCTGCAAATATATCAAATGTGCATACAACTAATGTAACAGATACTGACAGCAAGCAGGCATCTGATGATAGTGTTATCAGTATGTCCGTCTCAGCTAGTAATTGTGTATTGCTTTCGACTGCGTTAGTTGATATATTCGATCCATATACAAACAAACATATAACTATTCGAGCTCTGTTAGACAGCGGTAGTCAAACCTCTCTAATAACTGAAAATTTGAAAAACAAGTTACAACTGAACACCCAGTCAGCACAGGTTGGCATTGTAGGTGTAGGCAATGTTCATTCATCAAATTTAATACAACGCTGCATTGTTAATATTAAATCAAAGACTAGTAACTTTGAAACTAAATTATCATGTCTTGTACTACCACAAATAACAGGTAAATTGCCTAATAAATTAGTAGACATCTCTGAGATTAGATTACCTGCGAATATACAACTAGCAGATCCCTCTTTCAATGTACCTGCACCTGTGGACATCTTAATAGGTGCAGACATGTTTTGGTGGTTAATTGAATCCGAACAAATTCATCTAAGCCCCAACCAACCAATTATGCGTAAGTCAAAGCTGGGTTGGATATTGGCAGGCCCTTTGTTTACAAAAAATACAACTATAAATACAACTATTGCATCTTGTAATCACATAGTCATACAATCCAATAATGATTATATTTCAAATGAAAGTTTAAATGAAAGTCTCAAAAAATTCTGGGAAATTGAACAAATTCCACAGTCTACCATGAATCATACCAATGAAGAGACTCAGTGTGAAACCCATTTTATGGACAATACATACAGAAATGAAGAAGGCAGGTTTTGCGTTAAGTTACCCCTTCATACAGAGCCAGATTGTCTAGGAGACTCAATGAGACTAGCTAAAATTCAATTTATAGCTTTGGAAAAACGTTTATTAAAGGATCCAGAACTTAAGAAGCTTTATTCTAGCTTTATACAAGAATATTCCGACCTAGGGCATCTATCAGAAGCTAGCTCAGTTTCGGACCAATCATACTTTATCCCACATACAGGATAGTCTATTTAATATTCTTCTTAGATTTCGGCAATATACATACGTCCTGTCAGGCGATATAGAGAAAATGTATAGGCAGGTACACATACAAGACTGTCATCGTGACTTACAAATCATTTTATGGCGTGACAGTGTCACTGAACCCTTAAAGTTACTAAGGTTAAATACTGTTACCTACGGTTATTCTAGCTCAAGTTTTTTAAGTACACGTTGTTTGTGGCAACTAGGGGAGGTGTGTACCGACCCTAAGATTAAGAGAATAATTCAGAATGACTTTCTGGTCGATGACCTCTTGACAGGAAGCGATGACAGCAAAGATTTAATGTACATAAAGGAATCAGTTGAAAGTAGCTTAGCAACTGGTTGTTTTAATTTACGTAAATATCGCTCGAATTTACCAACACTATTAGTCGAACCGCAAAATATTCAACGCAATTTAACTATTAGTTCATCATCTCATACATTAGGTGTAGGGTGGAATCCCAATGAGGACTATATTCACTTTCCAAGCGATTATAATAATAAAGTTAGCCCGCCCACTAAACGGTCAATATTATCAGACTCATGTAAGGTATTTGACCCACTAGGCCTATTGAGTTTAATTACTATCATACCTAAAATTTTAATACAACGATTATGGCTCGATAAAATTGACTGGGATACACCGGTGCCAGATGAAGTACTGCATCAATGGAATTCATTTATAAATGATATGAAACATTTACATACCATGCACATACCTAGGCATGTCATGTGCGAGTCGTCTTCTCTTACAGAACTGCATTGTTTTTGTGATGCATCTAAAAATGCTTATGCAACATGTATTTATTTAAAATCTTTAAACGACCAGGGTGAAGTCACGGTACGCCTCTTGTGCGCCAAAGCGAGGGTTGCCTCCGTCAAGCCTGTCACCATTCCTCGTCTCGAGCTGTGTGCATGTCTGCTAGGGGCACAACTCGCGGCCGCCGTGTGTCGCGCACTGCGATGTGTTATGGCACGGAAGGTATTTTGGACAGACTCATCCATCGCTTTATCCTGGCTAGGAATTAGGTATGACAAATTAAAAACTTTTGTGGCTAACAGAGTAGGTGCTATATTAGAATTAACTGACCGTTCTGAATGGCGTCACGTTCCTACCAATTTGAATCCAGCTGACCTAGCTTCACGCGGTGTCAGTGCAAATAAAATTGAAAATTATAAATTATGGTGGAACGGTCCCTCATTTTTACTTAACCCTGAGACTTCATGGCCACATGCTAAACCTAATGATCATGCCACATCAATGAAAGACTTACCTGACGTAAAAATAAATGTCATGACGTGTCATGACAACAACAAACAAACGCTGATAGACTTTGATAGATTTTCAAAATTAAGTCATTTACAACGCACATTTGCTTATGTACTTCGCTTCATAAACAATTGTAAACATACATCTAGCAAGCACGTTGGTATATTGCAGCCTGACGAACTTAAAAATTCGTTCAATTGTTTAGTGAAGTTATCGCAACAGGAATCTTTCCCAAGAGAATTAGAAACTCTTCGTTCGAACAAACCGCTTCATTTTAAAAGTAATATTATTTCTTTAAGTCCGTTTTTAGACCAGGGCATAATAAGGGTTGGAGGACGTTTAAAAAATTCTTGTTATTCTTATGAAAAGCGTCATCCTATGCTTCTACATTCAAAGCATAAACTCACTAAATTGGTATTCCAAAAGGAGCATATGCGTCTCCTTCATGCTGGTCCGCAGCTATTATTATCGTCAGTCAGAGAATTCGTTTGGCCATTAGCCGGCAGAGATCTAGCTCGCACCACTGCAAGGCACTGCGTTGTTTGTAGGAGAGCCAGCGGCAAGGGTACTTCGCCGATCATGGGCATGTTACCGGCACAACGTGTCAATCCGGGCTTCCCATTTATTACTGCTGGTGTCGACTTCGCTGGACCCTTTCTAATAACTGATAGGAAGGGTAGAGGTTGCAAAATCAGCAAGTGTTATTTGTGTGTTTTTGTTTGCTTCAGATACAAATGTGTTCACTTAGAGGCTGTAAGCGAACTTTCCAAGGACGCCTTCATATTGTCTTTGCGTCGTTTTATCTCACGCAGGGGCAAACCTATTGAAATATTCTGCGACAACGGCCGCAATTTTGTTGCTACGTCTAGAGAGTTGTCAGAATTCTTGAACGTTCACTCTAATGATATCGAGAGCTTCGCCTCAGGGGAAGGTATTAAATTCATATTTCAACCAGCCTATGCTCCCCACTTTGGTGGATTGTGGGAGTCCGCTGTGAAGTCAGCAAAATTCCATTTAAAAAGAGTTCTAGGTACCGCACACTTGACGTACGAAGAGTTGGCAACTCTGTTTAGTCAAATCGAGGCCATCCTTAACAGTAGACCCCTCTATCCTCTATCATCCTCACCTGATGACTTCACAACCCTAACACCCGGGCACTTCCTTATTGGAAGATCAATGACGTCACTGCCGCCAATACCTGATTTATTGACTAAGAATGCTAATCGTCTCAATCGCTTCCAGCGACTGGAATTACTGCGACAACATTTCTGGGATCGGTGGAGGTCGGAGTATGTAGCGGAGCTTCAACAGAAACAGAAGTGGCGCATCCATAGCAGACCCTTAGAGATTGGAGATCTAGTCCTGCTCAAAGAGGACAACGCTCCGCCCATGATGTGGAAGACTGGAAGAATAACTTGTCTGTTCCCAGGGAAGGATGGCATAGCTCGTGTCGCGGAGGTCAAGACCCTGGCGGGCTCTTATCGGCGTGCCGTAAGGCACCTCTGTCCTTTGCTGGAGCGCACTGAAGACTCATCTTTGGAACCTGATGATTCCAAGGCCCCCGAGGATGTTCCGGCGCAACGCCACTAGCGCCATTGTCTATGACGCGTGGCAGCCGATCTGTTTTGCGTGCGTGTCTATGGCACACATGTAACATCACTTTTTTTATTATATTCTTTCGTTCGCCATTTTTCTACCTTTTTATTTTAACCATGTTTAATCTTATAAGCAATAAATTTAGAATACGCTACAAATAAGGAGTCAGATGTTTTAATTACAACTTACAATCAACACACACAAAATTATACAGTTATTATTTATAGTTTTTGGTTCAATTCACTATTTACACTCTCAAAATAATTTCGCATACGCAATTACAAGCATCGAAACATTCGAAACATTGAATCAAAACTAAAACATAACAAACCGTCACTCGATTTCCTATTTAAAAAAAAATACATTCCACTTAATTATAAGGCGCAGAAAGAATAGTTTTCTCAGCATTCTACATTATCCGGCGACGCGTCGTATGCAGTACGCACGCGCGAACTTACACATCCTTCTCTATCTCTTTCTGAATCATAATACCAGCCTATAGTCTTCTCACTCCACATCGTAATGGTCTCAATTGAATCAATTTGAATCTTATGCAAAGTGATTTAAAGATGTATTCCAAAAACTTCTGATTTAGTGATGCATGATGTATTATTGAAAAAAGTAAATCTTTTTTTCAATTCACTCAGGATTTACACATCTCTAGTCAGTTTGCATTACAGTGACGTTACAAGTAGACGCCATGACACCGGCGATCGTTTTGGAGCGAATTTTAAAAATAAAATTGAAATAGCATTTTTTTTCTAATAATAATTTGTTCCTGCCGAAATAATATTGTTTTTGGAAATAGTTGATACATTAGAACATTATAGAACAGTTTTTCAATGCCAATTCTTCGTCTTTATTATTGAAGATTTGCAACTTTATATAGAGCTATGTTTGCTTGTCTGTTTACTTCAATTTATATTTGCTTTGTACATATTGGGTAAATGTTTTTATTAATTATAAGGAAAAAAAAGGTTACATACTCACAGTACAATCTGGTATAGCTGTTTTATTAAGCATCGTGAATCCTTTCGCCGACAAATACAAATCATTTTCTTTAAAATGAATCGCACACACTTTAGAAATTTTGCTTGGCATCCATTCACTATCATGCCTTTCTAATCGAACAGCTTCTATCCATTGTTCTCTACGTTTTGGGTTTTTTGGGAATCTAAATAGAATAAATAAAAAAAAGTATATAATTAAGCTCTCTCAGATAGTTTTTTTTTATATTTACAAAACGTTAAAAGATAAATAAAAATACATTTATTTTTATATATAATATAAAACTTTGTTTCAAGTACAAGTACCAGAAACTTTTCACTGTGTACTTAAAGTGAAAAGTTACTGGTAACATTTATTTTATATATAACAGCAATAAGTATTATTGAACTTTTTGGCGGGAAACTGAAAAGTCATGGCGTCAGTTATGTTTTAATTTCTTAAACTAGTGTTCCTGCGAGTTATAGTGAGTGATATAAGTGGAATATTAACCATTATGGGTTCGGTAAAGTGCACAAGTGTAGGTAATTGAAACAGAGTGACGAATCTTGGCTTTTCAGTTTCTCACAAAAAATCCATGAAAAATCTTTCAGTAAAGTATCCATCACTTTGCTGATTGAGAGATGGGGGGTATTTTACTTGGGCCAAGCCTTGGGGCCTGTGCATATGCTCAAAACCAGAAATATTTTATATTACTTAACACTGGCAAAATACCTTTTTTTTTTTTTTTTTTTTACATGTGGAAATGCGTTACGCTTCCCCTCATGCCCCGGGGGGGACGAGAGGGGTATGTGGGACTCCCCGGAGGCGGCCGGTATACCCACTAAAACCACATGGTGAATCCTGACGGTCGCTTGTGCCGGGGACACGGGAACGCTTGCGCATACTTCCGCGAAAACTGGCAAAATACCTATGGTGATGCCAAATTTAAAAAAAAAAGACAGAATATATATTTTTTGGATTCATTCATGCTATGAGATAATGAGATCTTAGATTTAAATGATTTAGGCGGTGTACTTACATGTGCAAAGTAACGCCACTCTTAGCATGCTGATCGGAATGGTTCTTGCACCACTTCACAACACATGATGGCATTTTGTAACAATGAATCCGTCACCTTCCGAACATAGCGACCACATACTGATACCAACCGCCATAAACGAAATAAAACGGCATGTGGGATAAAACATATGCACCGCCGACCAAGGGATAGTTTTCGTAGCGTTATTGTCAAGACCAGATAGACCCCAGAGGTATAGATAGAGGGCTCAATGCGTTATCAAGTGACTAGTAATGCGTCCATGTTTTATTAGCGTTCGCCTCGTGATTCAAACGATGGCGTTGGTTTGACATTGAACGCTTGAACTGTTACTCTTTCGTTTATTTTCGACAAAGGAGGCGAACATACAATAGGGCAATCTCAGTGGCCAACATTGTCGTTATTTTCACGCGTTTTGATGGGATAAAACCTGGCTTAAATTTGTCAGCTGTGTCCCTTTCGTACAATAGGCATGATGACTGATTTTCAAAAACTGTTCTATAATATTCTAAGGTATCTACTATTTCCAAAAAAATATATTATTTCGGCAGGAAACTAATTTTTATTAGAAAAAAAAACGATATTTACATTGTAATTTTAAAATTCGCTCCAAAACGATCGCCGGTGTCATGGCGTCTGCTTGTGACGTCACTATTATGCAAACTGACCGTAAACACAACAAATCAGTAATTTACGTATATAAATATTGTAAAGAGTATGGAGTTTATCTTATTACTCTTTGCTGATAATGTTGCGGTTGCTTAGCAACAGGTTTTATATTGTTTGTGTCAAAAATGGTAAATCCTTGTTCCATGTTTTGAGAACACAAAACCATGTAATTGATCGATAGAAATCACGAAATACTTTATAAACGCAGGTAAAAACAATTACTAAGTGCAGAGATCGTCGAAGTTCGTACGAAACTTAGCGATGTTTACAATGTGTACATGCTCGTGACGTAGTTCACTCTGATTGGTGTTCAACTTATCATGGCGGACTGTTGAATTTTGTAGTTTTATTTTATTAAATAAATTATCAATCTCGCCCTAAATCTGTGAATAAATGCATTTTTCAGAACCTATTAATCCTATCTCATTAGATAAACACATTATTTTAGTGATTCTTAGTTACTGTCATCATGCCTATTGGTTGATATAATACTATAATATTGTGCTGGAAATTATTTGTTGGAGATATCGCTAGTTTTCAAAATGCGACTTAACGCGATGGACGTCAGTTCTTTACCACCCGTTCGGAATGCCGGTCATGCAGGCATTATTATCATCAGAGATACTTATATTATTTAAAATAACGAACATTTGTTGTTGTTGACACTGGCAAAATGGCATTATTTTGTAGTCGATTGCCAAAAAAGAAGAAGAAAAGAATAAAATTAAATATTCCTTTAATTTCCCTAGTCAATAAAGCTGGTAAATACATAATTATTATGTTGAAACTAACCGGGATATGATGTAGCCTTAAACAAGGTAAAGCTCCATTCTTTATTTTTCTATTGCCTTTTGTTGTCATTGTTATATCGTCATTACTAAAATGAATGGAGCAAATCTTTGTATACTTTGTCGGAGTCCAGCCTTTTCTATTGATTTTTAAAATCCATTGCTGTTTTAAACTTTCTTCGGATGGAAACCTGGAACATAAATCATAATCAAGGATTCTTATTTCTTAAGCAGTGTAAGAAGCAGACGTCCGATAATTGAGTTCAGTAGGACGACGTAAACCGTAATTTATGACGACCTGATTAGCGCAGTGGGTAGTGACCCTGCTCTCTGCGCCGAGGGCCCCGGGTTTGAATTCTGGCAGGGACACATTTGTGTGATGAGCACGAATCTCTGTACCCGAGTCATGCATGTTCGTATAATTTTGCTGTTCCTTTGATACACGGTAGCGCCATCTCTTATCGGGCAATAAAACTATTTATATAGTGACAATGCGAAGGAATTTTGCTAGAACTCATCTAATAAATTCATAAACAAACTTATATTTACCTACATGTGAAATGAGATGCCATTCATGTCATCGGAACGTCGATCAGAATAATTTTTGCACGTTAAAACACAACACTTCATCTTCACTGCACTTTATGTCAAATTAAAAATAAACTGAAACAAATGGCCGACGCGAACGTGTTGTTTGTAGGACCGCTGCCGGCTTTCTGACCATGACCACGCCCACCGTGGTGACGTCAGGGCTTAACTGAGAATCGCAGTGCACGGTACTCAGATGTTGCTAGGAGTAAAAAAATTGCATACTGCTAGCTCAGACGAAGAAATAATACAGGCGGAGTGTTGCAAACGATTTGAAGCGCAATAAACCAAGCCAATTTGTGTAAGTATTACACGCGAATTTGCATGTACGTAAGGACGTAATTCGCGTGCACTACACAAATCGAATTCGATTTTATGCTTCAAAATGTTGTAAGTGCATCAGTATGTTCATCAGGACCCCAAGTCTGCTAACACAATCGATTCATAATCGAACAGCAACTGCATAGTAACTGTCACTTTTGCCAGATATCCCGTACAATATCAGTCAAAAGCGACAGTTACTATGCGGTTGCTGTTCGATTATGAATCGGTTGTGTTAGCATACTTGGAGTCCTGATCGCTTCCACCTTATGCTGGTACTCACATCAATGTCATGGGTTGAATCCTCGGTTTGTGTCGCTACGGCAGCATGCGATTCAATTTCATGTGCTGAAGCACTCGGCTGATATTGACTCGAGTGAAATATCGACGGTAATGCGTCCGGCAGCAATTTTCTTATACACAATTTGGCCATCACGGAACTCTCAAAATGCACAGAGCATACTTTATAGCTCTTTGCCTTTAAGTTCGGTTTATTTAATAAATCGGGTCTACCGATGAGTTTCAGCCATTCTTTACACCTGAAAGGTATATAAATAAACTTGTCAATCGAAATAAAACTAATCTTGCTGCTGTGAAATATGAAGTAAAGCTAAT
This sequence comes from Pheosia tremula, assembly GCA_905333125.1. Taxonomy (NCBI): domain Eukaryota; kingdom Metazoa; phylum Arthropoda; class Insecta; order Lepidoptera; family Notodontidae; genus Pheosia; species Pheosia tremula. Next base: position 3,165,482 of record HG995425.1, read on the forward strand.
GATACTATTACTACTGACTCCAAAGGGCTAGTACCCAAGGCCGTAATACGTAATATACATTTATATTAAAAAACAATATATATTCATAGATTTTATAATCTATATACATACCAACACCAACGAAACGCTTTAGAATAGAAATCCGTATAAAATAATCATAAATAGATCGTACCTTTCGGGATCCTGTGGTAACTTAAAAAAAGACAATTTAGTGTTACTTTGTTTATTTTTGCATCCATCCACGCAACAATTATTTCGGTTCAACATTGCGAAGTGCTATTATCTACCTAATATTACGAACAGTTAAGACCTACGTAGTATATATACCTACGTACAACGCGAATCTTCGCAAGCGCGTTGCGGCCCCGACTGTTTATTAACCCGGGGTTACGTATGGTACAGGGCTGCCAGATGTGTTTTTCTATTTCTACCCAATTTTTTATCCAAAATGATACAATTTACTTAAGTTTTACCCAAAGGCAAAAAGTTAGTAACATCGAATAATTTACCTAATGGGTAATTGCTCGATAGTATTAGGTTTTTGGCTTCTTAAGATTTTTTCATTAAAATATAGTTCTGATTTACGATTCGCGGAAAAAAACCTAATCTGGTATCCCTAGTACGGCATGCTGTTGGGGTGCGTTTACGTAGGCCGAATATTTTTTTCATCAGATAAAACCACGCCGGGTAATGCTCTAAGAAAAAAAATCCACCTTATAGAAATTATCTAATCTGTGGTGCTACAATTGAACATGACGTTTCCACCCCCTTCTCTTACCTCCTTCACCCCGCTATCGCCCTGACCGATTGGCGGCCATTTTTCAGGAAAAATCGCGTTTAAATAAGTTTTGATGAAAAGTGTTTACGTTGATTAATTTCATCCGTTTTTACATTGTTTTCAATATTTGTTTTTTTGTAAAGTTCTCCAAGTGCACCATCTTACGACAGGACATTACTTTTCATAAATTTCCATCTAAGGAGGAAAACATGAGAAAGTGGCTCGAGTGTATTAATTGTGAGAGCACTATGCACTATGATGTTAGCAAATTATATGTTTGTCATAAGCATTTTGAACAAAGGTTTGTCAATGCGTCGACGAATTCTCTGAAGAGTGGCGTTTATCCAAGCTTGTTCACTGCCTTGTAGATTTCTTCAGCAAACCCGATTAGCATCTGTTCAGAAACAGGTAAACTATCGAACAATTATTATAGTATTCTTAATAGTCAAGTAACACTATCTATGTAGAATGTAAGCATGTAATGTATAAAGTATGATTAAAGCAAAGTTTTTTTTCTTCAGGTTAAGAATTGTGTACGTGTTTTGAGCAAATCAGTATCAGCAGCATTATCTTACACATCAACATTCCGTAAGTACCTCCATAACTATTTTGCACTAAATAAACAGGCACTATAGCCACTACAACAATGTTCTCAAGACTACTAAGTCTAAGATATGTGAACTGATCATTTAAATGCCAGAGTTAAAAGGGTTTTTTATTATGTCGCTGGGTTTTTTATTGACCTATCTCGCCAGTTGGAGAGATAGATGAATAGTAGTCTCTCACAGTAATTATAAATCGCTAATGTTACATAATGTGGATTCTAGCGTACACACAAAATATAACATTATTAATTTATCATTTGTTATATCTGACTGATATTTATTTATTTATTTTCAGTTCTGTATCCCGATGGAACACCAGTCAGTGCAACATTAAAAAATATAGCAGAAGCAATGTTTTTTGGCCAAGTGCACGCTTATAACTACAGAAGTTATGACTCAAGTCCCTACGCCTTTGTTAGTACTTTTAAATCTTTGCTAATCATTAGTGCAATGTCATTAATAAAATGTTGAATGGATCGGATTTAATACGCCTAGCAAGAATCAATTTGCCGCCGTTGTAACAGAATGCTTTTAATAAATATAAGAAAAAAATTAGAAATAAAAGATTTAATAAATAAATTGTTACTATTTGCTACATAATTATGTTTTATTTATTATTATCCTGTATATAATAAAAAAAAAGGGTACCCTAAGGGTGGTCCTGCCCAGGTGATAGGCTTTATGACCGTTTCCGTTGCCTAGATAGCATTAACGAAAAAAAAAAGAAAATGGCATTATTAGCGTTTCCGTTGCCTGGATCGCACTAATGAAATTAAGAAAAAACTAAACGTCATGTTCAATTGCTGCATACGGTTTAGCGCCCATGTTCCTGACATGGCGGTCTGAACTAGTTCTCTTATTAGTCTGTGGATAAAACTAATGTGTAAATGTAGCATCTCTAGATCGTCTGTGGTGTGAACTTACCTTTGGTTTTGGCGGGAAGTTTAAGAGTGAAGTTAACATTTGTTTTTTATTTCCAATCAAATGTGTTTCTTGTTCTTTGATAGCAGCCAATAGGTTATTATGATTTTTTATTGACTACATTACAAATAACACTTGGAATAGGAATATCCCGGTGTTATTGGTAACGCTTGTATCAGAATACGCCTTCATCGCGTTATAAATGTGTGGCTATATAGTTATTGTAATTCTGCTGCAGTATTCAAAACTATATAGTATTCAAGTGCGTCGATAACTCTGCCACCCTGACATGTAGACCTGCATGAATGCTTCAACTTGTTAATATGTTGAAGAATTTGTGCAGGTCTTATTCAATGGGTATTCCACCATGTAAACCACTATTCCATGAGTAACCAAAACAAATTACTTATGTATTCGCTCTTTATTGTAACAAAGTATGAATGGTGTGAACGGAAACATTTATTATAAAACTGAAATTTTGGGGTCGAGTCACCTTCGTCCGTAGGAGAATTAAGTACCCTCGAGATACCCAACACGTGACCCCGGGTGGTGCCAACCAGGTGACAACTCTACTGGTGGTAGGCTTCGGCCGTGGCTAGTCACCACCCACTGAACAAAGCCATGTCGCCAAGCGGCCTAGCCGTGTTCCGGCATGATGTTCGGTGTTGCCATTCATGGATGGCGGGTCAGATCAGTTGCGCTGCATGTGCCTAGTGAATGTAGCGTCTCTATCTACTGCCGCCTTCCTACCTAGGCAAGTATGCTTCATCGTAGATCTCATCGTCACATACCATCAGGTGAGATCGAGATCAAATACTTGCCTATAATGTAATAAAAAAAAAAAAAAAAAAAAATGAAATAACAAAACACTGTTAAGAAACATGCTTCACACTCATCAACATGTCTATTTTCATAATGTCCATATTTAAACAATATATATTTCATTCTTAATTAAATGATACTATCCTGAAATGTGCCGTCTACTTCAGTCTTCAAATCCAATGGGTCATGCATGTGTTTGGGCAACAAGACATCTTTCACACTCTCATGCAAATGCGGCCTGATCTTCCCGTACAAGTATCTGCTTCTTTCCTCTGAAAATCCAGCTGGTGGCAACACGTCTGGCTCACCAGCCAAACACCCGCTCGCAAAAACATATTGAACATCACAAGTGTCACTCTTAACATTCACTTTGCACTTTATAACACCAACGTTACTGTCATCTGCTTCGAAGTGGCAGTAATTCTGTATATTTAATATTGGTGCGGGGTTTCTCGCGTCGAAGAAGGCATGCCAGTTATATATGGGAACGTTTATAAGTCCATTCTCATACGCAACTGGGATAGGGACGACACCGGTGGAAGCCAATACTTCACAAAGGTCTTGCATACAGCGTGCAGGTCTGCTTCTTAATGCGATTTTGAGGAGTCCGAGGCAGCTGGGTCGCGCGTCGTGTCCCGGCGGCGGGAAGGCGAGCCGGCAGCGGGCCGCGCGCGCCGCCCGCCACGCCGCGTACTGCAGCACGCGCGCGGCGCGCAGCAGCGGCCCGCAGTGCAGCTGCGCGGCGCCGCCCGCCCCCGCCGCGCTCTCCAGGTAGTGGTGCAGCAGCGACAGCACCGTGTTGACGCGGTCGCCGCCCACGCACTCGGGCACCACGTACACGACCGTCTCGCCCGGCGGCCGGCACGCGACTGCGAATAGAGCGACTCCGTATGCATCGAGGAAGTTTTGTGGTCCGGCGCCCAATTCGTGTGGAAGATGGAGTGTTTGTAGGAAGTCGATGGAGCAGTGGAGGGTACCGTCCTGAACTGCCGGCAGCTCCATCCCGCGCTCATAAAACGCTCTCTCGTCGTTGACAAACTGCAAATGTTCCAAGCAGTGTTGCAGCACTTCAGTCTTTATATCTTTGCTCAGTGCACTCAAATTCCTCAGCTGTTTACCGTTCTCGTGACACGTTTGACACAAATCGCTTGGCATATTATGAACTATATACGGACAGAATCTCTCCCATATTTTGTTCCAGGCGGTTTGATTGAGGAATTTTTTATTCATTGCCACACACACTTTTTTGTATTCACTGTACACTGAGGCTTTTGTGACGTTTTTCGGCAGTATATGCAGGTCAGGGTATCTGTTCGAAAATCTGCCGGGCAGTATCAATGAGTTTTGCATAGAATACACTCTGAGGAACTTAAGAGCGTTGGGTTGCTCACTCAGCGATTGAGAAGTCCATTGGTATGTTGCTCTGTCAATAATCTTGTTGTGAATATTGTCGAACCGTTTCTTGTTGAGGTAGAATATGAACATAAAGAAATCTTCGCAGACCGTAGTGTCTCTGAACTTCAAATCGACTCTGGATTTAGGTATTGATTGGTCATAAACACAAGCCAAGGCCCCGGTGAGAAATATATCCATATGATTGGTGTCACATTTACCATCCGAATAGTATTTTCCGCATTCTCTTCTGAAGGCTACGATTTCGTAATGGGAGAACTTATTGTGACAGAAGTCACCGCACTTACATCCCGCTAAAAAGTATTCTTCTTCTTCTGTGGTCAGCTGTTCGTTCTCTGACAGGAGGGTGGTATTGTCGATCGGAATTTCGGCAAACATCGGTGTGTTTATGAGCTTGTTCGCGTTTACAGGTTTGTCTATGGCGGTGTATATCTCATAGTTGTCGCCGTCGTTCGATAAATCATATTCCTCATGTATTTTGTCCAGATAATTAAGGCGTTCACGGAGTAAATCTGAAATTAAATATTTTATTTAAGTACCTTATACTTATAGTTGTAGTATTAACATTAATTATGACATGACATGGAATTAAACATTTGCCATCTCTATGTTGTGTATGGGTGCTTTGTGTGTGTGTTAAAAGTTAAAACCCACACATAGAGCGACTGAGGGGCTGCTAGCGTGCTATTTAGCGGAGTATACTGTTTAACCATAATAAAAATACAGGCTGGCCCAATTGCGCTGCAACCCAGTGGCGCTGGCCTGGTCATATGCGTAATCAGAAATGGGGAAATGGCACTGACCTAATGGTACCCGAGAGATGGTGAGTGGCAGAGGTAGCTAAACAAATATGATATTTGTTTAGCTACCTCTGCCACTGGTCTTCTTCCCATATTTCAAATATCAAGCAAACAACTGGACTGTTCTGGAGGAGGCCCACGCCAACGAGATTAGAGATTTAATCCATAATACACTATTGTCTATGATAATACCAACAAACCACAGAGGAATAAGTGTACAATGGACTGGGGCAATCTTAGTATATAATTACTTAAATTGATATTTGACATTCATGACACTCGGGTACAAACCAAACCAGATTCGAGCCAGGACCCCTGGTGAAGAAAGGTGGGTAAATACCAACTCTGCCAATGGAGACATCAATTATTTATCATTAGAATATGGACGTATTACTCACCATTATGAACCGGAGCGTCGACAGTCTGAATCGCAAAAGCTGTGTTATCTGTATCAACTGGCTCTTCTTTAACGGTTGTGGTGGCTTCTGAAAATTGAGATTACCAAATATGAGAAGTCCTACAAGACTTGCTTTAGAAGGATACTATTCAGTAATGGGATAAATTAATTTTGGGCTTGTAGCAACCTCTTCAACCTAACCACAAGCCACACAGATGGCGCTGCAGACGACTTACAGAACAAATAACGAGGCTTCACACTATCCTGAAACGCGCTATCTGCGAACTTACCACTATCAAATGTTATGTTATAAGTTTCTGTTGGCACTTCTTGCTTGACCTGAACTTGCATGATATCTGAAAAAAATAAAAAATACCATAAACGATTTTATACATGACATTCGCACCCTCAGAACAATAGGGGCTCAACTCAAAAATCATTTTTTTTGGTAAATCGCAATCAAAGATCTTTCCAACTGAACGGGGAGCACGAAAAGTGCCAGTGTAAAAGATACGGAAATATAATAAGCTTTTTCTATCATAAAAAAGCCCTTGTTTTAATATTCATTGGGTCGAACATACATTCAAATCATAATTTTGAATTGATAATTTTAAAATGAGCCTCTATCGTTCATATATTATAAACAAAAATTGGTAGAACTTAATAAGTATTAAGACATGATTTATGTTTATTTGTATTGATATTTTATTGTTTATTAAAAAATTACTATATACCACTGCCTTATAGTTTGGCTTGGGGTTTACATAAAATAGGTCATAGCCAGAATGTTCTCTTACCAACTCTCTGGAAGGAGGCCATGGTACGCTGGCAATCCAGGACTCTCCGCTTGAACTCTACTCCTTCATTCAGCGTTGCGATACATCTCGGGCAGATGCTCGCTGTTGCTTTCACCTCCTCGGGGTACTGGTGACAACATGATATTTTTCAAGTCTTGTCTCGTATTAGAATTCGCTAGAAGAGCCTAAAGTTTATCGCACTGAGTTGTACTTCTGAACACTATCTGTGCAATGTAATAATATCTATAATTTGTTTAATTAATACAAGTTCTTATTTGAAACTTTCAAGATACTGTATAAGTTGTGTTACATGTACCAACTTGTTGTATCAATGACTAACATTTTAGTAGGAAGTATCATTGTTGTACTTTTAAAAAACTCAAGTCAATAAGCGTGCACAAGTTTGTACAAGATGTAACTATTGATTTGTACCAATAGGAAAAAAAGTATAGATAGGATTTTTTAAGTAATATGGCTATTATCTGAAGTAGGTATCAGGTCATTTTCGAAAAAGGGGTCTCTTGGTCAAAATTGTTTGGGAATGCCAACGTAACCTAACCTAACAAGTGTAATGCACTTCACTTAACAGTAATTATAATAATACTCACACTAATATTGAAGCAGTTATTAAGCAGGTCGTCGTATCGGGCCCCGTCTGGTGCCACGGCACCGGACAAGGGCGCGGTGCCATCGGCGAAGAGACAGCAGCAGCAGAGGCTCCGGTTGCCCGCCTCGATCGGACCAGCCTGCTCGGGACCAGCCGACTCATCGGGTGACTCGTCAGAAGATTCCGAACTGAAATATTAAAAGATGCCTTCCACAATTAACAATTCGGCGAACTATTTTGATAGATAATCAAATTTAATAGTGATGTGGTATATGTCGATATTTCAGTATCGACCTCGGATGGTGAGAGATTTACCGTGCGGTTCAAAATGTATGGGAACCCGCTGTCCCCGGTTTGTTCCCCACCACTCGCCACAAATACACATGCAATTCAATAAAACCAATACATACGAAGTCTCACACACACACGAGTGCCAATAATTCGGTGCGTGCTGCAGAATCAAATATACTCTATCACTTGATACATAGCGTTCATTTAACAAATACGGTGCAGATTACTCGCGATATCGATTGATTGATGTGTGAGTAATCTGCATCGTATTTGTTAAAAGCAATTTATTTTACATATACACTGGTGGAGACTAAAATGTTAAGTTATCGATACCTCAATTTCTTATTGTTTATCATGACGCAGGGTTTTGAGAATGATATAAATAAAAAACGATATGTACCGAAAATAATGTTATAGAAAAATACACTATAATACCTACCCATAATAACAATGTTAGTTCTACTTTTGGCCACCGTACAAGGTAAGCTGGTATACTACTGTCTAAGATCGAAAAAGGGAAGATACTCGATCGACTCTAAAAATTGGCACCGTCAAAACAGGGCATAAATCGCGTATTACGCTTGTAATACGGTAAATCTCAGGCGCAATACCCTTGAATCAAAAAGCTGTAATACCGACAATGGAAATAAAATTATAAAATGAAAGTTACTCTGCGATTTAAGCAATTTGCTAAATTAACTTTCTTTAAATTTGGCTAACAAACTGTCAAAAAGACATATTGAATTTAGAAATACTACTCACTGGTGTTCTAAACGTGCGGTTTGACCTGATTTTACCGAATTCTTTTTTTTCAGTTCTGTCGAAATATCTTTTGAGTCAGCAATTCTTTTACGATACCGGCATGTTTGTTTTTGTAACCTTTTAATGTGTAGTCTCTGTTTTTTTATCATATTGTCTCTTTTGACAATTTTGCTTTCCAGCGCATCCACTTGCAATATGTGTTCCCAGGGTGATTCTATTATTTTATTGTAATATGAAGCGACTGCCGGATTCTGAAATAATACAAGAGGTTTACCAAATTATACAGGTTATATTCACATTGTTTATTCTATAATAAACAGACAGAATTTCAAAAACTTTACCAAGTTCCAGTTAGTAGGCTTCTGACGGACTTCTCCGTTTTGGTCCATGGCAAGGGGTTTACGTTTTAGAAATGGCTCATTTGATATGTCGTCTCTAAAATCCTCTAAGGGATCACGTAACTCGAAAGTATTCAATTCTTCTGATTTCTGAACAAATAAAACTTGTAAAAAGTATACGAATAAAACAACATTCTGAGTATATTTGATTTCGAAACAACATGGTCAATAAGGACAATAAAGATCAGTTTTTTATAATCTGTTCTTTTATTACGCAATTCAAAATATTTAAAAATCATGTACTCAGTGACAAGTCATATAAAAGATGTTTTTTTTTTTTTTAAATTTATTACATTATAGGCAAGTATTTGATCTCGTTCTCACCTGATGGTAAGTGACGATGAGATCAACGATGGACAATACTTGCCTAGAAAGATTACTCACTCATGATTACTCACATCAGGAAAAATACTGGTATTACACGTGAAATCAGTACATCCGGACGTTGTAGGTTCTGTAGAATCCTAAAAAGTTTAATAACCCGGTTTAATTAAGACTTCAAACAAACTTCTAGTAATAAAATAAGAAGTTGACCCACTGATTCAAAAATCACACGCAGTTTTAATTTTGGGACCGCCCACTCGAAAAGCCTTCGAATTTTCTTTAGAGGCTGAAACATTTCTCTCTCGAAGTGTATGGAACATATGGTGCTAGTTTTTGTTGGGAACCAATTAGATGGCCTTCCTGTCGCATCAATCCATTTTTTTTTTATAGTCGGATCCTTTGGGAAGCTGAAAGGAGACAATGATAACTAATTTAGAACAAGCTGCGCCCCGCGGTGTTACCCGCGATTAAAAAGTATGTCTATCCCACAAGAACCATAAATTTTACCGAGTTAAAAAGTAGCCTATGTGCTATTCCAGACTATAATCCATCTCTGTGCCAAATTTCATCTAGATCCGTTTAGCCGTTCTGGCGTGATTGAGTAACAAACATCCATCCATCTATCCATCCATCCAAACTTTCACATTTATAATATTAGTGGGTTAGTGGGATTTATATCCCAAGCTATTTAGATAAATTACACCCAGACTCAGGACAAACAGACATGTTTATGCACACAAATGTCTGTCCTGGCTGGGAATCGAACCCACGAGCTGCGGCGTGAAAGGCAAGTTTCTTACCAACCACGCCAACCGGCTAGTTACGCGGAGAATTGCATTTTATTTGAGGTCCCGTCACCCGTGATAGATAGTTTCTCGATAAACATCTTAGAGGAGTTCGGTGATGCTGGCTTCTTTAATTATCGATCAAACTTGTTTGGTTTATAATTGGAAAAGTTGACAAGCCGAGTGACAGTGGTGGGTTCCACTTCCCCCATTAGTTTAACGACAGGGTTATGTTAGCCACAAACATAATTTGAGATTGACTTCATCAATCTAAAAAATCTCTTCATACGATAATTTTATCGATAGCCTACGACAGTAGACCTGCACGAGCACATCACTGATGCGTCGCCGCTGGGTCGTCGCCGTATACATCGGCGGTACCAGGCGACGCACCAGTTTATTCAAAGTATCGTTAGATATCTATCCATTGCCTCGTACATTCACTCAGTAGCGAACACAGGTGGTACTTAAAGAGTCATGTAATTTGTAAAAATAATAACAAGTCGTTGTGCTACATAAAAACTAAAATAACATAATTAAGGCAACACATTTTTGATTTGTGGTTTTTAATGATTTTAAAGACGAATACAATAAAATACTTACTGGTGAAATGAGATACCATCTTTAGTGCAGTTCACATTTCGGCTAGTATTTTTGCACACAACCACGGAATACACGGCATTTAAAAAAAAAAGCTAGAGCACCGATACCGACGTGCAATTGCAGTTGACTGACGGCGAAAACTATGTGAGTGAAATTCGCACCACTTGTGTTCGCAAGTCCATCGCTTTCATAACATACCTCCTCTCATATATCTGTGCCTACGACAGTACACCAGGGCCCTAAGTCTGCTAACACGATTTATCTGACATCTGTCAATGATTTAAAAGACGAATATAATAAAATACTCAATACTTACGGGTGAAATGAGATTCCATCTTTCGCAATGCTCACTTTGGTGCTAGTATTTTTGCACACAAACACGGAACAATTCGGCATGTTAGAAAAAAGCAAGAGCACCGATACCGGCGCGCGTGCAGCTAAGGTCCCGTGAAGGCGAAAACTATGCTATCTGAGCGAAATTATCGCCACTTGCAGGGTTGCTAGATGTGATTTTTTATTTCTACCCAAATTTGAAATGATTTTTCTCCAAAATGATACAATTTGCATTAGTTTCACCCAAAGGCTAGAAGTTAATAATATCGATAATTCGATATGTAAAACTGAACCAGACGGGAGTTTGTTGCTCGCTGATAATAATACAATAAAGCACTTTAAACTGTTTACTTCAAATATTATTATACTTAAAACTTAATATTACGAAATGCATGAATCAATACATGAATGTAAGAATGAATGAATGAATGACAAGAGTGCCTCCTCGCGCCGACCATCGACAAAAGGTGTCAAGCACGAGTCGCACACATGTATCGTTTAGAAACACTGACCTCTATGTATATTGTATCATGGACCAGTGTCTCCAACCATGCCGTAATTACGGTAGATCTACCGTATTTTTTCTAAATCTACCACCTACCGTAGACATGTTATTACGGTGACACATTCTACCGTAATTTCGTCCGTGTCCTTAATTCTATAATTGATATAGCATTGGGATGCGTAACGTAAAAAAAGTTTGGAAGAACAGGGATGCGCAACGTAAAAAAAATAAAAAAAAGAAGGTCATTCTGCTGCTTCAGTTTGGAAGAACAGGGATGCGCAACGTAAAAAAAAAAAAAAAAGAAGGCCATTCTGCTGCTTCTTCCAAACAGAAGCAGCAGAATGACCTTTTTTTTTTTACGTTACGCATCCCACTGCATGGGTATTTTTGCTGCAAACACTGGTCTGCCGTAATTTTCCACCATCTACCGTATTTTTAGACCAGGCAACACCGTAATTTTGACAAAGAGGGTTGGAGACACTGTCATGGACGTCAGTGTTTAGAAAACATTGGCATAATCCATCGACTATGGAATAGATCATGTAAAATACCTATTTGATTACATTCGGCCAATTCTGACCATACACGCGTCGTCGCGTGATGCAAACACGTTCACAAAATTATGAAATAATTATTACAAGACTTACAGTAACTAGGTGACTACCTACTTATTCGATAATGTGTACTCTCAAATTCACGTATAGGTCATAAAGTATCTTCAGGAAGCATGCAAGCATGCAGGACGCATGAAAGCATATAGAATTATTTTTATTTTACGCAAAATATATGCAAAATGATTCAGTTTGAAAATGCACTGACCTTCGGGCTTCGGCTTGTAAAGTTAGGTGTGCGTGCTTGATCCCACTTCTGATTGTAAAACTGAACCAGTCGGGAGTTTGTTGCTCGCTGATAATAATACAATAAACCACTTTAAACTGTTTACTTCAAATATTATTATATTTAAAACTTAAGGGGGAAGCTTAGGTCAGGGCGCGAAATTCAAAATTTCAATGGTTTTATTTTTATTACGTAAAATTTGGACATCTTTACGATGTAATTTAGTTTTTTGCGATATTAGCATTCTGCATTGGATGTCTCGATGTATTAAGTTTTCTTAAAAAAATACCTAATCCGATACAATACCATAAGGTTTGTAAAAACCACTCTTTATGGTGTTTTATCGCTTTAGGTATTTTTTCCAAATTTTACGTAAAAAAATAAAAAACCATTGACATTTTGAATTTCGCGCCCTGAGCTGAGCTTCCGCTTGAATCAAAACATGAATGTAAGAATGAATGAATGAATGAATGACAAGAGTGCCTCCTCGCGCCGACCATCGACAAAAGGTGTCAAGCACGAGTCGCACACATGTATCGTTTAGAAAACATTGGCATAATCCATCGACTATGGAATAGATAATGTAAAATACCTATTTGATTACAGATATTATAAGCTTTTTGCCTTTTTGTTTCTTCAAAATATTGTTCTAATTTCCAAACTGAAACAGCAGAATAACCTGACAAACAAAATAAGTGGACGAATCAAAAGAATGAATAATAGAATATGTTCATTTTATGAAAAAATGAAACGACCAAGTGAACTGTTTTAAACGAGTGCGTTCGTTAAATGCCTCAAACGTCAGTTACAGCCTAGGTTACTCTAAAACTAGGGAAAGTCTCCATGATTTTTTGATTTCTTCAAATTTTCTTCAAGAGCTATATTTACCCAGGATTGCGAAAAGAATGGCACATACAAGAAGAATAAATAAAACTCAAGAATAGAAGGTTTTTGTAGTTATGACAAACACGAGCCTGGGACATGCAGCCTAACTCAAAATCATAAATAATTATGCCCTATAATAATAATATCGCCAGACGAACACACCAACTATACGGTCCCACACTAAGCAACGCTTGTATTATGGGTACCGTGCAATGGACTGAGGGTGAACTCAGTATTCATTACTCATATAGACATAATATAATCATCCATGACTTGCGTACAAACATTCGTGCTCATCACACAAAGTTTGTCCGTACCAGGTCGAACCAGGGACAGAAAGCAGGGCCCAAATCTGCTAACACAATCGATTCATAATCAAACAGCAAGCAACCCTATAGTAACTGTCACTTTTGACAGATACTGTATGGGATATCTGCCAAAAGTGACAGTTCGGTGCTGTTCGATTATGAATCGATTGTGTTAGCAGACTTGGGGCCAAGGGTCACTGCCATAAAACTGCACTAAACAGGCATTTTTAACCTACCTATCGCTATATCCTGGCGTGGAAACCTGCCGGCTCTTGAGGGTCTTTGATTGCAGTCTACTACCGGTGCCGCTCGAAGTCTCCGCCATTTTTAGTCCACCATATGAGCTTATCTAGAACAACATGTTATTAATCAGAGGAACACTCCTATTAATACTTATGTTCATCTTTGTCGAGCGAAACACATTGTATTAGCTAAATGTTTAGTTAGTACTTTTTGTAAAGTCCGATTCGCCGTTCCTACATTGGTCTCACATTCCTATAACAATGTATTGCTCAAAAATGTAAAAGATATTTTTTAAAAAAGAGTAACCATGGAGTTTCTTGCCCGTTCTTCTCCATAGGAACGGCATTACGAAGGCGTGAGAAAATAGTAGCATAGTATTTTGTATCTTTTGACGGTTCATAAGTACTCTACTGTACTTAATGCTCTACGTGAATATAAGCCGAAAACTCTCATAGCGCGTTGCAGGATTGTGTGAAGCATCGTCATTTGTTTTGAAGTTGTAGCTTAGCATTTTGTAACTATTTTGACGATTCATAAGTACTGTACTTAATGGTTTACGTGAATAAAAACTTATTCCGATTCCTTCCTTTAGAAAACACTCCGGTCCTGCGCCTGAAAATCTCACAAATTGTCTATGCGTACTATAAAAGTAGATTTACGTTTCTCTATGATACGAAATTATACCTAAGTAAACTTGTGACTCACACTCGCGCATGTCGTACATAAACGTTAACTGTAAAAGTTTCCGTGAGCAAACGGTACGTCAAGTGCGAGATTATTCGTAAGCTAACCGTATACTTTATAGTCTACCGTATTTAGACATTTTGTATGGAGAATTGAATGTTTTAAATACTGTAGATTCAAGACGAGACTAAATTTATTTACTAATTCTATGGGGTGAAACTGTAAGTGTGATGTAAACGCTAGGTTTATTGATTAATAAAAACTCGATAACTATTTCAAATTCATAATTATTTTATATTTTATTTAATTATTTTTTTCAAAAAGGCGGACGGTAACAATGTTTCCATTCAAAAATGTTCGAACCCTTTTATGTTTGGATTAACGCAACAATGTTACCAGATGGTCTCGGCGACGTAACCCTAGATTAATTTGATTTCCCCCTAGAAATCCCCTAGGATGCCTTATTTTTTCCTTGACATAAGTACTGTTCTAATTTCCAAACTGAAACAGCCGAATTACCTTTTTTTTTTACGTTACGCCTCCCCATTGCACCGTCATTCTCTCGTGTATCTGTATTTGGCGTGTTTTTGAAATTTCCCCTAAAAAGACCCCCAAATATTCTTTCCCCCTATTCTGCCCCTAACTCGGTTGAGAAACCCCTAAATCTAGGGGGAAATCCCCTGATCTGGCAACACTGTAACGCAAGCATGCTTCAACAGCTGATCAACATGATTTTACAATTTTGTGATAAACTTTGCATTGGACTTATTCGTGTGCAGAAAAAACTGTAACAACCAAATTTATAGAGGCAAAACCTCGTGATTAAACGAGGCCGTTTAGTAAAAAAAATAGTTAGATATCTAGCCACTGGCTAAATACACAAGCATGTGATGCCAAAACCAATAATAAATTAGTATAAGAATCTATGGACTGCCAGATGTATTACCTCCAAAACTGGCAATGCTGTTTTTTTCAACATGGCTAATCCTTTCGGCGATGAGTATTTATCCTCGTTTTTAAAATGCACCGAACATATTCTACTCGAGTTATTTGGCCGCCAATATTTTTCACTTCTTTGTTTACGCACAATGTTGGTCCACTGAGTACGCTTTAATTCGTTTGCTGGAAACCTTCAAAAAAAGTAAAACATCAAAGTTTTTAATTTCAAACCCCGATTTTTATTGCTGAGAATTATTCAAATTGAGAATAAGGTGGATGCTCAGGGTCAGGGCGCGAAATTCAAAATTTCAATGGTTTTAATTTTTTTACGAATAATTTGGACATCTTTACGATGTAATTTAGTTTTTTGCGATATTAGCATTCTGCATTGGATGTCTCGATGTACTAAGTTTGCTTAAAAAAGTACCTAATCCGATACAATACCATAAGCTTTGTAAAAACCGCTACTTTTACTAACTTTATGGTGTTGTATCGCTTTGGGTATTTTTTAAGCAAACTTGAGACATCCAATGTTGAATGCTAATATCGCAAAACACTAAATTACATCGTAAAGATGTCCAAATTGTTCGTAATAAAAAAACCATTGACATTTTAAATTTCGCGCCCTGACCCTGAGCTTTCACCTCAACTCTGCTGATGTATTATTAAATAAAAAAAACCGACTCAAAATCAACACTAAGTCTACAATAAGATCTGTTTAATCGTTTTCAAATGATTATTGATCCTTAATGGCGTTCGGACCGCGCTCTAAATAAAAAAAGAGAGAATAATTTAGCGGTCCCCGATGCCATTATTGATCAATAATCTTCATCTTTTTTATGGATGGCAATCGGCTACAAAACTGAGCCTATTTTGCCAGCGTTGTGTATTTCATATTAATTGTTATAAATAAAATTAAAATTAAAAGCACCCCTTGTATAATTACTGCTAGCGTTTTATTCAATATCGTTCGCACAAATCGCAAAATAATGAAAATATGTCATTCGCTCTTCTATCAGATTATAATTGAGTTCATTCGTTATTTCCCAACCCTATCAAATTGTCTCTGGTCACAAATCCACCATCTTTGTTTACCACTCACTAATATAGAATAGTATTTTTGGCAACATACGCTCACAAACAAATCATATATATGTACTTACGCATGATACCTCACCCCAGAAGTATTAGGGAACCTACTTGTGTAGTTTTTACAGTACCGAAACACACAGGACGGCATTTCAATATTATTTTCCGTGTTTACGCGGGTAATGACCGCTCGCTAGCAACGCTTTCGCGAGACTGAGAAAGCGCATAGGTAGGCTGGTCGGCCTAGTTTTTTGATGCCGGTTACAAGCGTAACAAGTCTATCTACCTCTTTGTTAGAAGGACGCATTCCTAGAGTACAGATAATAAATCGATTTTAGTATGAGGCAGGCCGGTTTCACGCACACACATAAACATGTGTCAGTGTGGCCAGATCAGGGGATTTCCCCCTAGATTTAGGGGTTTCTCAACCGAGTTAGGGGCAGAATAGGGGGAAAGAATATTTGGGGGTTTTAGTAGGGAAAATTTCAAAAACACGCCAAATACAGATACACGAGAGAATGACGGTGCAATGGGGAGGCGTAACGTAAAAAAAAAAAGGTCATTCGGCTGTTTCAGTTTGGAAATTAGAACAGTATGTCAAGGAAAAAATAAGAAAAAAGGCAATCTGGCAACACTGGGTGAGGGCATCCTAGGGGATTTCTAGGGGGAAATCAAATTAATCTAGGGGTACGTCGCCGAGACCATCTGGCAACACTGACATGTGTTCATATTGACAATCACTACATGAGCGCTTCGCTATTTGATACACACACCGACATGAACGATCACAAAAAAGTACTAATTGTAAACCCACACATTTAAATACACTTTATTTCAAAGTATTTAAGGATTAATTTACTTCATACAATTCTGAAGTGTTTTATACGTACTTAATAATATAGAGTTACCAGGTGCAGGAATAATTTGGTGCAAATTCATATGAATACATTTTATTAATTTTGGACACTAGGTAAGTACATCGAAAAAAAAGGAATAAAAGCTAATAATAAATAAGCAACGTGATTGAAGGTTAAGATTCAACCACAAGCGAAGCTATGTTACGTAATCTCTCATAAACGGTCGACCGAGACGTACCTTGCCATCAAGCTAGGCCTCGAAGTCGCGGGTAAGTGTAGAATAAAAAACCACTACTAATATTAAAGTTTTAATAAATTAACTTAATTAGACTTTTGTTTGTACTAGCAACTAAACCTTGTAATTAATTAAAAATGAATAGGTATTTTGTAAAAGTAACAAAAATCCATACTTAAATGTGCCCATCCTTCCGGCCCTAAATAGGTCTCCGAATAAAATTACTGTGATATCGGACGGACGGACGGACATGGCAAAACTAAAAGGGGTTTACGAGTTTTTAAATGACTACGAAACCCTAAAAAAAAAAATTAATTCTGACCATAATTATAGAACTAACATAGACATCCTTGACATTGACATCCAGACTGATATCTCAAAATGGCTGCTATGAATTTCTCGTCGACATTTCTCTGTCTACGGAATTTATCGACCACAGAAAGAGGAAGAAAGTTATATGTTGCCATTACTACTTAAAAACAAATCCTACCAATCGTTAGAGGCACGTTACCGGCAAAATGAAGGTGACGCATAAGTCAAACTTTCTTTTTTTTTGACAAAAAAAATATAATACACTTACTTGGGAACCACGAATTGAAGTCACCGATGATTTATTTGAAGAGCCAACCGAGACCTAGACAAATTAAATTATGAGAAGAAACGTCAGGCAAAATATGTTAACAATACTGAGTAATTTCGTATTGAAGAACATACTTGTTGTGCAACCGTGGATGTTCCTTGATTAATCACTTGAACTTCCTCATAATCCATTGACGGGCCAAACAGATTCTATGACAAAAACGGATAAAAAATTATAGTACAGCGAGCACATACTAAAATTAAATAATACACTAGTGATGTTTATCATTCATTTCATCTTTCTTTGCGATATGAAATGCGATGAAATAAAATTAATATCCCTTAGTAGCCTGATTTACGAAAGTGATTTATTTTTAATATTACTGTGTTTAATAATAATGACATTTGATTTTTTTTAAAATTTCGTTGGATAGAATATTATACAACAGTAAAATACGTACAGCCAACCTATAAAGAAAAACAAATAGTAATGTGAACATTCGGTTTAAAAGATTGGTATCAAAATTGAAACTCTAGGCTAATAAGGGATATGAATATGGCGTCAACCACAACTTAGTGGGTATTTTGCCAATGTCAAGTATTTAATAGCAATAACACATTATAAATTGAATAATGTATGTGACATGATGATATGAAAACGGCGTGTCTCGTACATTCATTTACGAGGGCGACACTGAAAGTTTTTAGAATGGGCCACTTATAAACGATATAATAAAAAATTAGTTCAAATATTGAAAATGGCACTCTTTGCCAACATTATTGTGTATGTATTTTATTCATTTGTCAATTGTTTAAGATTTGGCGGCAAAATGAAAATATTACTGTGTCACGTCAGCATGAATTTAACGCGAGAAAATTTTCGTACAATGATTTTTTATGACTTTCAATGACATTTAAGTCAACAAGAAAGTTATGATGGACTTCGATTGGCCTTTCACGATGAAGCCCCATCTCGTGCCACTGTTTACAACTGGTTTAATGAGTTTTAACGTAGTCGAAATAATCTCACCGATGATCTGCGTGAGGGACGGCCTTCTACGGCGACGACTGAAGATAACATCAGTGTTGTGCGACGTATGATAGAGACAGACAAAAGAGTGACTTATCAGCAGATTCGGACAAGCTTAGGCATCGTTATGAGTCAAGTGCGCAAAATCCTCGATGAAGATTTAGCGGTCAGGAAGCTATGTGCCCGGTGGATACCTCATAATTTGACAGAGGCCCAAAAACTCCGTCGTGTTGATTGGTGTCGTGAAAGGGTTCAAAGATTTAACGGAGGTGACTCAAATGCTGTCTTCGACATACCCACGGGTGACGAAAGCTGGATTTATTGTTATGATCCTGAAACTAAGAGACAGTCTGCTGTCTGGGTGTTTCCTTTCGAGGAGTTGCCAACTAAATTGAAGAGAGTTCGAAGCGTGGGGAAAAAGATGGTGGCCTTGTTCTTACGAAGAATAGGTCATTAAGCTACAATTGTTTTAAAGGATCGAAAAACAGTTACTGCAGAGTGGTAAACTAACAATTGTTTGCCACTTATCTTGGAAAAAGTTCGAGAGAAACGACCTCGCAGTAGGATCCTCCTTCACCACGACAACGCTTCGTCGCACACCGCCAAGCAAACAATCGACTATTTGGCGACGTCAGACGTGGAATTACTGGGTCACCCGCCCTATAGCCCCGACCTCGCACCTTGCGGTTTTTATGTATTTCCGAAAATAAAAGAAAATCTTCGAAGAAAACGTTTTATGGACGCCGAGGAAGCAGTGGCTGCGTTTCAAAATGCCGTCGAAGAGACCCCTAAGGACGAGTGGACAAAGTGCTTTTCTCAGTGGTTCCATTGGAAGCAGCGATGTGTAGATGTAATCGGACACAATTTTGAAAATATAATAACATTGAAATAAAACTATTTTTTTTTTAAGGATTTTATCGCGTTTATTTTCCGTTTTTACGTTCCCGACGTAATTAAACGCGATAAAATCCTTAAAAAAAATAGTTTTATTTCAATGTGTAGTATTCGCGTAAATATAAGAAATCAATATAATAACACTAATAACTTGCTAGTTTGTTCAGTTTTTGATTTTCTAAAAACTTTCAGTGTCACCCTCGTAGCAATAAGGCGTTCAATAGGTTTTTTTTGACAATATAATATTTATTTATCACCGGAATAAACTATTTGCAAGATATTACATTTAAAATAATTAACATACACACACGTAGAATAATATACAAGTGTGTAATATATACAAACGTATTGTAGCGTTATGGCTACTACTAAATAATAATGCAGGAACAAGAGTATGAACGAACATAATTTATTTACAAAATACACTAAATATATTTACAAAAGTCTTAACCTAACACGTAGTACAACAAATGAGTTAACAATTAACGATTGACCAATGAGCGCGCATGCGAGCAGGATAGAGCAACTATATAATAATGCGCCCGTATAAAACGCGTCGCGCGCGTTCCGCGCTCGCAGAATGTATCGATGCGCTGTGATGGTCGGACGTGTCGCTGTGACTCCCACAGTATAATATATTAAAGCCAAGTGATCATGATGTACTATTAGAAGGTACTATTAATAATAATAATACCAGCCTTTTTAATGTCCCACTGTTGGATACGAGGCTCCCATCAATTCGAGGGGTATTAGGACATAGTCCACCATGCTGGTCCAGTGAAGGTACGGTTATAACAATTATATACTACATTAAAGTTCCGATATTTTAAATACCTACTAAAATCACAACACTTAACCCTAACGGCCTGGCCACGGGACATTCGCCATAGCGAAAAATCGCGCGGCGCGGTACGGCCGGCGGCGCGTCTTGCGATTGAAACAAACTCATAGAAATGTACTGAGCAAGCCACGGGGCGCGGCGAACGCCAGCGCGGCCGGCGGCTTGTACCGGGCGAATCGCGCGGGCGGCGGACAGCGCGCCGCCCCGGCGGGTGAAACAAATACATGAATCAGTACGTGCTTGTTCACGTAGGAACGCGCGGGCGCGGCGGCGGTTGCGGGCGCGGCAGATGTTGCGAGGTCGCGTTCACATTGGCCGCCAGGCGTTTGCGCGAGTGTGACGTGTTGAAAACGATGAAAACGTGCTATCGTTTCTAGCGACAAGTTCAAAATGATTGAACTTACCTGACGTCGCGAGTGAATCGCGCGCGCCGCCGCTAGTTTGACATGAACACACAAAAACGTCTCATGCGTTTGAAATTGCCGCGAGCGCGCCGCACGCGCCAGTCGCTAGTTAGCTCGCTACTTAGACCGCACGTGCGTTTTGAACGTGAACACTTGGAAATCACGTCATATGTTTGATATTTCGTGACCGCGCCCGCCACCGCGCCCGCGAGTCAACGTGTACAAGCACTACGGCGCAGGCCACGGGGCGCGGGCGTCGGGCGGTAGTCGCGGCGACTCGGCAGCGATCAAATCTGTTTAGTCGTTTTCGCCGCGAATAATGAATACTGAACTGTTTATTGGAGAAATATTGGCAAGGCCACCCATTTGGAAGGCTGGCCACCCACATCATAAATACAAGCATGTGGTGAAGAGATTGTGGGAAGAAATAAAAAAAAAAAATCTGGGTATATTCTGTATATCGCATACTTCTTGTGGAATTCTCCATCTATACCTCGATTCCTATTCAAAGCATGTACTCCACAATCTCTTCCTCCAAATATGATATCTTGTACAAAAATACTATTACTTTCTAAGCAATATCGCGATAACTTTGATAGCGACATTTCGCTCTCGGACGTCCTTACTGGTCGCGGCGGCGATCGCGAGTGCCCGGCCCGTGGCCTGCAAACTATGCCGCGCGAATTGCTGCCCCGCCACTCGCACTCGCCTTACCGCGCCGCGCGATTTTTCGCTATGGCGAATGTCCCGTGGCCAGGCCGTAAGATTATCAGCCGGTCGAACTCTCGACATGTAACCAAATAACTGAAACGAACATTCGATACGAAAACGAACGGTTCAACTGTAACACTCGTTGTGTTTACAGAGTACATGTCATTATGCCAGTAACCAAATCGATCGATAAAAGACTTCCGATTTAAATAAAACAAAGCATGTTTACCTTTTTCGGAATTGCATTTTTAGTTGCCCGACGAAGCCATTTCGTGGTCATATATAAATCATTTTCTTCGAAATGCGAGCTGCATATGAGCGAATAATTCGATGGTGACCATGTTTTATCTCTTCTGCATTTGCGTATTATTTCGACCCATACTGATCTCCTGTTAGCAGCTTTTGGAAAGCTACAAAGGAAACGAGCAATACATTTAATAAGTTTTACCCAATGTTCGTGGTAAATTATAATTGAAATAGCATGCAACACTGGCGAATTTCTATCCGCGGCCATTATTAGATACTCAGACAGTGAGTCGCTGAACATTGAAGTACACAAATGTGTGAGTAACCTTGACCACCGTGTGAATATTGCCAGATTATAACTTTGAATAATCGAACATAAATCTGAAATAGGTAGGTACCTGATGGGTACATAGACTAAAACAGACCTTCATTGTTTAATTTAAAAACCTTCTGAGACGAAGATGTAATATAAACCGCGTCGCGAATTAAAAATGTAAGCAAATAAAAAAACCTCTTCATCTAAGGTCCACCAATCAAATAGCTTTGTCTTCATCTGTCTGTTGTCCAAAAGGCCTACATAGGATATGCTAGCTTTCGTATTGTGTAAGAAAATTGCATTTTAGATAGTATATAGGATCGTATTACAAATAAATCGCGTCGTATTTCTTATAACATACAGTAAAATAATTTGTGTAAAGATATAACAGAATTAATTTGAAAAAAAAAAAATACTGCGCATCTGAGCGTGGAAAGTGCGAAAAATTCATAGATCTTTTATCTTTTAAAACCAATAAAAAACATAGCAACAGCCTTGCAAATAAGATTTAACCCGGGTTTTCGGGGTAAGTTGTTATTTCATAACCTGCAACACTGGTAGACGCATTCCGTTCCACAGCCATATTTCGGTAAACGTTCGTTTGTAATGTTAAAAACATTATTGCAACTTACTTACGCGTGAAAAGTAACTCCATCTGCCTTTTTATGGGACATAGTGTTATTTTTGCACCACTTCACAACGCACGAAGGCATTTTATTGATTTTTCAAAGGCTTTTACAGCAACAAGGACGCGCGCGTCCGACATACAAAGTTGCACTGAACGAAATCAGCTGAGTTTTGTTGTGTATGTGTGAGTATGATTCGCGTGTAATATTCAAATTAGGTTAGTTTTGCTTGCTTCTATATTTTGTTCGCTACAATCTGTCCGAGTATATCACTCGTTTAATTTTCTCATTATCATCGTAGGAATAATCCATTTTTCTACAATAATTATGTTTTATTTAACAATGCAAGTAATTAAATTAACCTTGCTTTTTTGGACATTGGCAGTTTACGTACCTGCCGTAGGGCAAGTTAAAGGAAGCGACATATTTATTTTTGGCCATGTTAAAAAAAACAATTAAAAGGGTCTAGAACACTGACGTCCATGATACAAGTACACGATGTATACATAGAGGTCAGTGGTCTAGATATTCATGATTTGGCACTTGTGCCTTTATATTTAAATTGTATACCTCCAAGTAATTTGATCAAGAAAATACCCATGACATTGACAACATCAGAATTGGCAGTATGGATTGATTCCTTCGCCTGTCCTACTGGACGAATTAAACTACTACTACTACTCAGTGGTCTAGAATGACTTTGATTATTAATAATATCATTAAAATATGTTAGATAAGGTACTTACTTACTTGTGAACAGTTATTCCGTTTAACTTACTATGAAATGTAGAATTATTTTTGCAGCATTTAACGACACACGACGGCATTTTGTTGTAAGTAGTTTTATTGATTTTTACATAACAACGAAACGGAGAGGCGTCCTTGTCACACGTATATACATTGGCTGTCTGAGCGAGTGAACGCAACGCAATCGGCAAGGTTTACACGAGTTACGTGTGCATAATTCGTGTACACTGGCATGGTTTTCTACACACATTAGGTAGATAGTACCAGTACGTCAAGTACAAGATTATTCGTTAGCTAACCGTATACTTATTAGTCTACTGTATTTAAACATTTTGTACGGAGAATTGGACAGCGCCTCTAGCGGACGGTTTAAAACTTTCAATTCTCCATACAAAATGTTTAAATAAAGTATACGGTTAGCTTACGAATAATCTTGCACTTGACGGACATAGAAATATTTTTGTTCATTAAACATTGTTTTTTAACCTACGAAAAAACTGGGATGTTATGTTCGACATTTTTTTTTTCTGATAACATATTTTAAAAGGCAAGCATACTTACACTTTGAAATTATTTCGGGTATCCTGCTAATATTGTATGCACTACATCTGATTTTATATTCTTAAGTGATAGACCAGTAATAAAACTGGATTAATCAAAAATGTTTTAAACACAGCCTCGAATGCGTAAGCTTAGTAGGCTGTCAGTTTATTCGCCTTACATCCTTCATCCACTTATCTTTGATGTCATGTTGTTTTGGAAATCTTGGTAGGTACACTAAAACGTTTAGTTACCCATGATTATATATTTAATTGAGAATTTATATTAACAATTACAACTAATAGCGACAACTTCACGCTATAGGTAAGTAATCTAATAATTAGGATAGGATCGGAAGGTGTGATAGGCGCTTTAATATAGACGACGCATGTAGGAATACCAAATAGCAATGGAATACCATTGCCGTCGCAGTGTTACGAGAGACGCGATCGAAATCGCGCGTTTGTCGCCCCAAGTTGGGTATTAGTTTTTTATTATGCCTTACTGCGTCGTGAGACATTGTAAAAACTCTTCAGCCAAGCATAAAAACGTTATGGGGTTATCGTTTCATAAGTAAGTATTCGTATTACCATCGATGCTTATATTATATTTACATTTCTGTAAATATTGTGTAAGCTAAAACCCATATTATTGAACACGAAACGTCGGCTCAGTGTTGCCATAAATTGTATTTGTTTTGCGCACAAAATGTAGGTTACTAATGCAGGAGATGAGTCGGGAAGAGATATTCCCATTCATAGATATGTAACAGTAAGACTAAATGGGGAAACAAAAACCTATTCGGTCATAACTTTTTTTTGTGAATTGGTTTCTGTCACACGTATCTTTCAACTTTAGATCTATTAGAAAAAAATAAAGTGCTAGTAAAATTATAATGGTTACTTTTATGTATTTCTCGGAGCAAATTCCGTTTGCCTGAGTATTATTTTTGTAATATTTTGTTCAAATTTGGGTACCTACCTTAGATAAACTTAAAAGTATCTAAGGTACCTACTCTGTTATATACGGCAGCGGTCACCTTTAAAAATATATAGTCTGAAACGGAACTTGAAAAAATCTTGACTTGTAGCAGAACTGGTCTGACAGAATAATTGTGTTGCAAATTAACAGCGCCAATTTTTTCCAAAAAAAGTAATTCTTTCGCTTTTGTAAACTGTTGTAAATTTATTACATAATAAGGTGGTACCTATTTGAGGACAATTCAATTCAATTTATATTTAATGTGTATTCCAGGTTCCCAACAAAATTCTCATGGAAAAGTGCATGGATAAAGGTCGCAAGGGCGATGAGAAACGAAGAAGATTGGCTGCCTTCGAAATACAGTGTCGTATGTTCCTCACATTTTGAAGAACATGACCTTTACTACACTAAATTCGGGGGTCGTCATATCAAAAAATATGCAGTACCAAAAATGGTTTGTCCTAAACAATTATTATACAATTGCGGTATCCACAGTGGCCAGCACGTATTTGAGCCAGTGTCTCCAACCCTCTTTGTCAAAATTACGGTGTTGCCTGGTCTCATACGGTAGATGGTGGAAAATTACGGCAGACCAGTGTTTGCAGCAAAAATACCCATGCAGTGGGGATGCGTAACGTAAAAAAAAAAAAAAACATTCTGCTGGTTTTGTTTGGAAGAAGCGGCAGAATGACCTTTTTTTTTTTTTACGTTGCGCATCCCTGCTCTTCCAAAGTGAAGCAGCAGAATGACTTTTTTTTTTACGTTACACATCCCAATGCAATGTTGCCGTAATATTTTGCTAAATCAAGTGTTGTCATTATAGAAATATGGACACGGACGAAATTACGGCAGATTTTGACATGTCTACGGTAGGTGGTAGACCTAGAAAAATTACGGTAGATCTACCGTAATTACGGCATGGTTGGAGACACTGATTTGAGCGTTTAGCAAGAGTGGGGATTGCTTTTTTGTTATTTTTTTATTGTGCTTTACGTCACTGGGTGCAAGCCCTTTGAAGCCTATCAGTAGTGGGGATAGCTTTACGCACCAGGGTCAGAATCGGCTGGCCAACCGGATTCGATAATATTTTTTTGATGTTGATGTTGCTCCCAAGGACCTGCCAAACACTATTTTAAAAATGACAGTTCGAATACTTTTGATCGCGGTAAGATTTGTGTGCATTTACCACTGACCTCTATGGTATACATCGCTGGACTAATCATAAGCCCGGTTATCGTGTGCCTATTTGATTTTGGCCATTTTGGCGCTGATAGCGGAAGTGAGGGGGAATGGAACTAATAATAGAGATGGGACAGTGATATGATACATCGATAAAAATGTTTATGCTTAAACCTACCCATGCAGTAAAATGAAAATAATTATGATCCATTGCTTTAACAATGGCTAATGTCCAAAATAGTCGAGTGGTTAATACTAAGATGAAGCAAATAATGATAATGATTAGCCGAATCGCTCATGGGTAGGGTAGGTAATCTTAGGATAAGCCGAAACCGGACTAAAGGGTGGTGTGTGACTAGCTAGATCCTACTTAAATAAGGATTGTTTTTTAATTAGAAATGAGGTAATGTAATGTTGTTTGGGAAGCAATGGAGTAGGTAAGGTATTAATAGAAAATAAAAATCATCAAAGTAGTACATGAGTTATGTTTAATAAAAGTCATCAGAGAAGTTTTTTGAACAGATGTAATCATATTTTTTCGGACGCCAACTAGGCTTTTCAATGTTTTTGAGCCATAATTCTAGTCTTCTATTGTCAGTCGGAAACCTGTGAATTAGTAAACATTGTTTTAAAATAATATGTATTTGATAATACAAATCTGTCTTCGGCGATTTTTACGTTCTTGAACGTTCTATCTATTTAAGATATTGATAGAAAAAATATCGATAAATTTTATCGACAAGGAACTTTAACAGCACTATAGAATTTTATTGTTTATAAAAAACCGATAATACAAAGACAAATGCGTTGTAATCACGTATAAATCAGATTAGTAACATATTTTTAAGTGCCTATAATATCAATAGAAGTTTTAATTTCTTGAATATTAGCCGTAAATTCACTTACTTGTGGAATGTAACCCCACTTCCCTTCTGGTAAAGAGTTTTGCATAACACGCACTCTTTCATGGTTTACCTATTAACTAACACCACTTATTTATGTATTAACTGTATTAATACGACACAACAAACAGTTTAATCGCGTTAAACCTTCAAAATCACTTTATAAACACGGAGACAATGTAAACAAAACAACGGCCATTTGCAATTTACGTCAGATTTAGTTCCTTTCCCCCACGATGGGGGCGCTTCAAATAGGCACAATAGATAGCTGTCATTTTAAAGGGTATCATTAGTCTAGCGTACTTGTATCATGGACGTCAGTGGCATTTACAAAGAATGTATGTGAGTAGGTACGTACCTACTTAGAGATTGGGGAAATTCGTCCCGGGAAGTTTTCGATTCGGTTTCAAATATCGAATGTATTAAAAGTAAGCTCTCTGGACTCGGTGTTAGGATCGCATCTAGACCATGCACAAACGTTGCTCAGTGGACCATAAATTTGTATTTTTTTTTTGTAGATATTATAAACTTTTAATTCTACAATTTGTAGATTCAAAACACCGAACTGGTGGTATGCGAGAGTATGGAACATACTGATATGGACGCTGAATCACCTACACCATACATAAAAATAGAGGTTTGTATATAAAAAAAAATACACAATCATCATTAGGCCTATATTACACAAAGGCGTAGGTAGGGGTGTACTGTACACCAACAATTTCGTCTTCGGAATCAATACTAACCAATTTACTGGGCTTGCAAGTCTTGTCTGAAAACCAGCTCGCATTGATTTCACACTTTTTAACTTTGGGTAATGCGTTACGCATCCCCACTCACCCGGGGGGGGGGGGGGGGGGGGGGGGGGGCGAGAGGGGTATGTGGGACTCCCCGGTGGCGGCCGGTATACCCACTAAAACCCATGGAGTGTCACACGGTCGCTTTTCCGGGGAGCACGGCTTGATTTCACACCTATCCAAACATATTCGGATTATAAACTACTTGGTAAGGAGCGGAATTCAAACAATTTTATTGGTATATCCTCCTCCTGCTCGCATCGCTCCTCTTCGCTTTCGGACACCGGCCCCTAAACTGCCTAGAATACCGACATGTGTAATTTTACTTTTTAAATTTTAGGTAAAAACTGAATTGATTGAATTTGAAGAAATAGAACCGACTGGCGATAGCTCTGAAACGTCTACACCGATACAGAGGTTCGTTGTTGTGTACAAACATTTTAAAACAATACCTTTTTTTTATTCATATAAGCTACACACAACAGATAGGGCTGAGACTTTTTGACGGGAAACTGAAAAGTTATGGCGTCAGTTGTGTTTTAATTTCTAAAACTAGTGTTCCTGCGGTTTTTGTGGGTGATATAAGTGGAATATTAACCATTATGGGTTCGGTAAAGTGCACAAGTGTAGGTAATTGAAACAGAGTGACGAAACTTGGCTTTTCAGTTTTACACAAAAAATCCATGAAAAATCTTTCAGTAAAGTATCCATCACTTTACTGATTGAGGGATGAGGGGTATTTTACTTGGGCCAAGCCCTTGGGCCTGTGCATATGCTCAAAAACAAATTATTTATATTACTTGGCACTGGCAAAATACCTACGGTGATGCCAAATAAAAAAAAACAGATAGGGCTTTTTGGCGGGAAATTTAACCTTGAAGTTGTCAATTTTGTTTTACTTTAAAAAAAAATGTTTCTTTGATAAATAATGTCTAATATTAGTGGGATATTAACCCTTGTGTGTTCATAAATATGCAGGAGAGCAGGAAATTAAAATAAAACAATATTACTTGACCTATATGTTGTCCCAAGATGACCGTTGAATTTTCAGTGAAGTATCCACAGCTGTACTGATACGGGTAGGGGATTCATTTCATCATCATTATCATCATCTTCATCAACACA
Source organism: Pheosia tremula (assembly GCA_905333125.1). Classification (NCBI taxonomy): domain Eukaryota; kingdom Metazoa; phylum Arthropoda; class Insecta; order Lepidoptera; family Notodontidae; genus Pheosia; species Pheosia tremula. The sequence continues at coordinate 3,194,618 of HG995425.1, forward strand.
ATCATTACGCTCAAGGGTATAACAATTATCAAGAATTACTTGAAACTGCCAAAAATGGCACGATTTTGTAGCTGATTGCCAACATAATGGATGGCGGGTCAGATCAGTTGCGCTGCATGTGCCTAGTGAATGTAGCGTCTCGATCTACTGCCGCCTTCCTACCTAGGCAAGTATGCTCCATTGTAGATCTCATCGTCACTTACCATCAAGTGAGATCGAGGTCAAATACTTGCCTTTAATGTAATAAAAAAAAATAAATAATAATAATTGAGGAACATTATTTGAACGTTGTCAATCTACTCCCGAAGAAAACGTTCACGGTGTTATCGATGCCAGGTTATAAAGCTTATTTACCTTACCTCGTTTTTCAGGAACCACATCGAATGGCTATTCAGTCCAATACCACTGAAGAACCACCAAACCAAGGTCCCAAGAATAACCGTTCCATGTCATGGAATAATAACATAAAATCCGAGCAAGAAGTTTATCATTCCGATTCCGATCGCGACTCAGTATATGACAGTCCACATAAAAGTAAACTTAGAAAGCAAGCTAGGACGTACAAAGAGCGCTGCAAAGCGAAAGCTAAAAAAATCAAAATTCTCCATCAACAGATAAGACGGCTGAAAAAGAGAAACGCGTCTCTCAAGGTTGCTATAGACAATTTAAAAGAAAAAACAACGGCCAAGCGCAAGTCGGGCTCGCGCAATGAAGGCTCCGTACAGAGCACAGATGCAGAGGAATCCGAAGGGGTATAATTAAGTCTAGACATATAAAAAAAATTAAACAATTGATACTGCGTATAATTCGCGTTAAGCGGCCACTTTTAAATCCTATGAGGGTCAACTTTAGTGTAATATATAAGATGTAACAATATTAGTGTCAAATATTTTAACACAGCCAACAGTGGGTTATAAAGAAAACATTCTCAAAGAAATGAATCAAATTATTAGACATTTAAAAACTGACACCCTGTACTGAGCGTACGGCTAAACGCAACTGGTTCGCCTTGTCTAAAAAAAAAAAAAACATTTACACAATTATTTTGAGCATCAACGTGATCCATATTATCCAACTTAATGATTCATCTGTTAAAATATTTTACAATATTTTTGTTATATCTTATATAAGCATGAACACGTACTTTGGTGTTTGTTTTATGTGTTTCGAAACGATTGATGATGACGGAACCCTAAAAATCACTGATGCACATTAATTACCACATGTAAAACAATGACAGACTGAAATATAGGCATTTTTTATTATTACTCTGACCATATATTTTGAAAGCCAAAGTTATGCTCTAATCTCGCCCGAAAATAAGGTTCAGTTTTTTTTTCTATTAGCTCATAAATATTGAATATGTTTTTAAATTTTAACAGTTTTCATAGATAATAAATATTAAAAAAAAAAACAAAATATATTCTTGCCAGAATTTTTTTTTAATTTTTCCGCCAGTGTTATATAATATACATTATTACAGTTACTGCTATTGCAATACAGTTTGGCACTGACAAAATACCCGCTCATTGTGAGGCCGTATCTCAGTGCCTCGAGTCCACCAAGCTCATGAGGCCCCTAGGCCCCATGACCGACGTTCGAAACACAGATATAATATCTTGGTTGACAAAAAAAAACGACTTTTAACATTCACTATGATATTATTAAGTGCGATTAAACATTATCAGCTGCGTTACACACAATAATTAGTAACTAACATAGCTTTGCTTTATGCCCAGCAGTGGGCGATAAGGAGCTGATGATGAAGTAGTATTATACTTTTGAAGTAGTTAGCAACACACAACTTTTCTTCGGGGCCCTTGGCTACATAGCTACGCCACTGGGTAGGCACTATAATGTGAAACAATGGTAGAGTATTACAAAATATGTAAAAAAAAAAGGTCCACGGCCATCGACAAGTTGTCGTTGGTCTTGTGCGGCCAGCCTCGTCGTCTGGGGGCGTTTCACTTAGAGTTTATTCAGATCTATACCAGACTCAGAATGATGCACCCTTATGTGATTCTTCAAGCTGCATTTCTGTACGAATGCAGTTTTACACACGATACAAATAAACCTCTTATCGTTCGAATGTATCCTCAGATGCACATCCAAAGTGTAGGGCTTCGCAAACTTTTTATTGCAAAACTTGCACTCGTAATTTTTGGCGCCAGTATGCACGTCCAGATGTCGTCGCCATATCCATTTGTAAACGAATATTTTCCCGCAAATTTCACATTCGTACTCTTTACTTTTTAAATGCGAATATCTTACATGCGCTCGCAATCCACCAGAACTCGCGAACTCCTTAGAACACAGATCACAGCGGAACTGTGGCTTCTTGAACTGATGAACTTCGATTAGATGCTTCAATCTGTGTTGGTATTGGTGAAAAAGTTTTGGACATTCGGAACATTTGAATTTCGAATTGTTATGCACTTTTCTTATGTGGTAACTCTTAGCGGAAATACTTCGGAACTCTTTGGCACAGTGCTTACATTTTGAATCTGTCTTTCCGTGTTGAATGACATGCGTTTGAAGTCTATGGTTTGAAACGAACTTTTTACCACACACGTGGCACATGAAATTACTGCTATGCTCATTCATATGCACAGATAAGTTCTTAAAAAAGCGAAAAGTTTTACAACAGATATGACATTTGATATTGTCTAAACTTAAATTGAAGCCTAGGATACCGTGAGACGGTTTCAAACGCGTATCAAAGAACAACAATTTATGTGTTTCCATTAAATGTTTCGATAGATTGTCTATATTATCTAATTCTTTATCGCATATTTTACATTTTATGACACTTATATCAGCTTTTATGAGGTCTTTTGGAGTTTTTAAACATGCGATTATAGCTTCATCACTGATTCCTTGGTGTACTTCGTTCATGTGATGTTTGAGCTCTTTGAAGAATAGGTAAGCGTTGTTGCAGTATAAACAAAAGTACTTACCACTGTTTATGTGTTTAAATGGTACAATTGTGGAGTTTTTCAGTATCACCGTTATGTTAGAACGCAAGTTACGATTGTCGATGTAACTGTCGGCTGTTAATTTTGACATTTTCCTTCGTTTATTTTCTGAAAATATTTAAGTAAATATGTCGAACTATAGTGATTACTTATTTAATTTATTTAAGTCGAGTGGCGAGTGACTTAACACCGTTTTGACTTCAATGTTTTATGCAAACGTTTAAACACTAACAGAACACCAATTTGCGCGTCAATTCAACGAACATAAAATAAATGTGATTTTCAATATTTTGTATTTTACCAGCTTATCGGAGGACTATTAGTAAGACAATAGTTACCACTACATATCAGACAGATAGGTTGCCCGTAACTTATGTTCAAGGCCCTCTTGAACATAAGTTACGGGCAACCTATCTGTCTGATATGTAGTACAATACAAACAACACATAAAAAAGATGTGATTTTCAATATTTTGTATTTTACCAGCTTATCGGAGGACTATTAGTAAGACAATAGTTACCACTGCATATCAGACAGATAGGTTGCCCGTAACTTATATTCAAGGCCCTCTCAAACCGAGAAATCTACGATAAAATTTGCATTCAATAACCATTGCTCACTAGAACTGTTAGCATGCTTACACTTAGTTATTTAACTATCTTGTAAGTTTTTGGTGAGCTTGACATGCGTGCATGACGGCAGCAGCTATGAGTTGTATAAGTCCTGGCTAACAAGTCTTAAATGCGCTGAACTACACGTATATACGAAATTCAAGAACTCAGCATCAAGCAACAGCTATTTCGCAATCTGCCTTATTTTTGCCACGTGTGCCAAAGACGAAGCGCCGCCATAGAGCGCCTTCTTGCAGAGGCTGAAGTCGAGGTTTCCTGATCGCGAGAAAATTGACCCAAGAGATGGACCAACCAAAATAGGACAACTACAGATGGTCCCCTATGTGAATGCCGAGTTAAACCGGCGAAGTTTTACACAAAATTGTGAAGCTTGCTGAATAAGAAGAGAAGACAGCCATTTCTAACAAGGCTGACCTCCAACATGCTTTAAACCCGGTGACATTCTTAGTATCCTATTATTGAAATAAAACTAAATTTTCGGATTTTATCGCGTTTATTTTATATTTTTACGTTCCCGACGTTTCGGCTGCTTTACAGCAACCATGGTCACGGGTGGACTGAGGTGGTTGACGTCCTAGAATCCTAGTTTGAACCAGAGTACCCACATATTTTGTTGTTGCTTGCGGTCCGATCTAGCGGTCAGGAACGTAAAAACATCAGAAATCATCCACCGTTGCATAGAAGGACCCTCAATGACATCACAGTGCGCCACTCGCATTCCCCTGATTTTCTCTGATGGGAGTGAGATCACTCCGGATTATGGAGTCCCGTTCCACGCCTTTTGGGCCCCAAGTCTGCTAACACAATCGATTCATAATCGGACAGCAAACGCATAGTAACTGCCACTTTTGACAGATATCCCATACAATATCTGTCAAAAGTGACAGTTAATATGCGGCTGCTGTCCGATTATGAATCGATTGTGTTAGCAGACTTGGGGCCCTGGCTAATGAAATAGGTATATTATTTCCGTTCTAAACACCTTCGCTGTCGTGAGCTCTCATATGCTCTCTTAGCGTATAGCTCCTCGCGTACGATTTACAACACACTCCACATGTGAATGGCTTCAGACCTGAATGCTTCAGCATATGCTTCTTCAACCCATGGTTGGTTATAAACGCCATACCACACTCCTGGCACTTCTTATTCTTATGCCCATGCGTCTGACGTATGTGGGTCGCCAAATAATGCTTTATATTGTACACCCTAGCACAAATAGGGCAATTGAACTTGTGTGTTATGTTATGAGCCTCGGACATGTGTTTGATTCGATCGTTGTAATGTTTCATTGGTTTTAAACATATGTGACATTTGATTATTCGTTTGGAGTGAGCGCTCTCTATGTGATTCGCTTTCGATGTCTTAGTTTTGAGTATTTTCCCGCACTCAGCGCACGGGAACTGACCGCTCTCGTGCGTGCGCTTATGGACTTTTAAACGTTTCGAATTGATAAACGACTTGCCGCAAACATCGCATATACAATTCGCGTAATGTTCGTTGAGATGTGTAGTTAGCGTTCTAAATACGTGGAATTGAAGACCGCATAAATGGCAAGAGTAAGGGCTCGCGTCAACCTTGTAATCAGCAATGCATTCGGTGTATATAATTTGTTCGTGAACGTCGACAAAATGGCGTCGCATCGTGTCGACATCTGTCAAATTCAAATGACAGTGGCGGCATTCCAATTTTGAAATTTCGATTTGCAACGAGCGCGGATAACGTTTTATTTTTTTTATTTCATCGTCTATGTTATCGTGAGTTGTCAGTGTGTGATCTCTGAGAAGGTTTATCTCCATGAAGTCTTGTTGGCAGAAGAAGCATTGGAACCAGCTCTTATGGTGTCGAAAGGGGCAAGCCGTCGTGCCCTTTAGTACCGCATCACAGGTCAACATGACCCTTTTGCGTTCTGACACTTGTTTGATAACATATTGGGGATGTTGGGGTCCTATAAATAAAAACAATATGAGGGTAGGCATGTCGTACGAGCCACTGAACGATTAGCAGTATGTACATTACAATTAAAAAAAAAAAAATAGAAAATCCGGAATTCGTTGTAGTAACCCTCATAACAATTTTTTTTTTTGGTTTACGAATTTATTTCGACAAGACGGTATTGAACAGATTTCTCATATTTTAATAGGCACAGTTGACACTTATATGGAATTAATTTGAATAAAATAGGTCGCTCGCCACTTGACTTTAAAAAGTAATACAACTGTCTTACCTTTATTAGCTGCTGATAGGCTAAACCCATCAACACATTTAGTTGCATTTTTCTCCAAATCGATTTTACAATCATCAGCTTTATCTGAACCAATATTAAGTTTATTATTCCTTAACAACTCCGATATAGGCGTATCCGAATCAGCATCATCCACGGCCATCTTTTTTCTCTTTCTCTTCCCATTTAAAATGATGTCACGTCTCTTTCTTTTATTAGTAACATTCGTTTTATTTAACAATTTTTTGACATTGCATCGTAAAATTTTAGCGGTCGTGACATTTTCTATGTGAGTTTCTTTATCGTCATCTGAAAATGTTAGTACATATAGGTACATAAATCAATATTTTCAGACGAACACGCCAATGGTCCTATACTAAGTAACACTTGTATCACAGGTAGGTAGGTAGTATTTGCCTTCTAGTAACTATATATATAACAATACCAACCCTATTTAATGTCCCACTACTGGGCACGGGCCTTCCCTCAATGCGAGGGGGACTAGGCCATCGTCGACCACGCTGGCCCAGTGCGGGTTGGCGGACTTCACACATCTTTCGAGGGGTTCTCTCAGACATACAGGTTTCCTCACGATGTTTTCCTTCACCATTTAGCAAGTGATAATCGTGGTTGAAAATAAGATTCGCACATGAAATCCAGACATCCCAGAGGTGCGAGCCGGGGTTTGAACCTGCGATCCTCGTTACCAAGGCAAGTGTTGTACCAACATGGCTGTCACTGCTGGCTTAACTATGTATACTATGTACTATATATAGCAAATTTTTTTATAATTTTTAGCTCTTGTGTTTGCCATTTTTTTTCAACCCCTTCAATGAATACTTTTACTCACCATCATTAGCTTCAGGACAGTTGAAACAGCTTGCACTGTTACCATCTACATCTAATTCAGTCTTAATAACCGTTGCATCTGCAAATCAATATATGGTGTCACTCCAGCATTTTGCAACAATAATATCAACAAATGCATGGTCTTGACTAAGCAACGCTCGTATTATGTACCATAAAATGTCCGAGGAGATCCCAAATGCACATCACATCAAGATTGTCATTATAGGGATCCTAACCAGTGACCCACGGTACAGAATGCAACTGTGCCAATCAGATTGCAATTGGATAACTATTCTGGCCTACCTTCTACTATCAACCTAATATTTACCCTACTGCAGGATTGGAACGGCTAAAAAACCGAAAAACACAGAGCTATAAGACTAACAGAAAATGTCTTTGGTGCAGCTATTCTATATATATAGCACTGACAAAGACTCCGTACAACTCTATTCTTAGAATATTCCCTTGCATAAAATGTCTAATAATAATGTCACATAACAGGTATTTAATAGACTATTCAATTGATTATTTGCCATTGGCTTATAACTTCATCTCTCTCTGTTGGATTTTATCTTACTGAGAAGAAAACATTTTGTATTGGTGGCTTCCTCACCTGTTTTATTACTATAATATGTGTTGAATCGTCTCTCAACATGTTGCACCTGTTTCTTGAAGCTAGTCGCGGCTATCAGGTGACTAACGCATGCACCGCACATCATCCGACTTGCACTCAATTCCGTTAGATACGAGAGCTTAAAATAACAAAGCGTTGGATATTATTTTCATGTACTAACTGGTCCAATAACTACTGCTTGGTCTAATGATCCTGGTCAAATCATGACCACCTGTGCTTATGTTGAACACTTGATTGAATAATGTGTTATTAATACAAAACCCAATATTTTAAAAAGGTATGCCACACAAAGTCGTCATAATACAGCATGTTATTATTATTATACAGTTTATTTGTCAGACATTTGATGATCAAAATTGAATTCAAGAGGCAAATGCTGTAAAAATGTGCTGTTTTATTGGTTGAATTCGGTCCTACTAATTTAAAGATATAATGATGGGCTTTTTTTTATTACATTAACAATTAACACTAGCTTATCCTTTGATGTGGTGGAGCATGTTGAATCATGGTTTGTCTCAGCACAGATCAGAGCCGTGGCTTAGGTATTTTAAAACTTACAGATATCCCGTAACATTCTTGTAGCATGTCAGAATAAACCTCTTTGATTCCAGCTTTTGTAATGTATGGTGTGGTCACATCCCAAGTGCCGAGCGAAGATAAACAGCATCGGCATACGTCTGGTAGATCCAAACCTTCGGCGTCGTCCATACTTAATGTTTTAATTTATGAAATTATATTTTAACAAGATCGTCACATCAATTCACAGCCCACATATGGTTTTGACTTTTGACAGGTCTGTTATGATTTGCGAAAACAAAAATATTTGATCTTAGCTATGAATGCTATGATGTATGTGGGTCTTACTTGGGATAAGCGCACATTTAGTAAGGTTGAAAGAGATGGATATATGGATAGAAGTGCAACAGTAACATATTTTCGTTTAAAATCATAAACATTGTTTCGGTTTGAAAAGATTTTCATAAAGCCTGTATTATGTACTATGAAATATAAAAAATGCTTATATTTAGGGCTGTTTAGTTCTGATTTTAATCTTCAAGATTCTTATTAGATACGGTCACGTTTTTTAGAACTTCTGAACGCAGTAAGTAATGTAAATTTTTTTATTATTATTACCATGGACCAATAATACGAGAATAAGTTGTTACTACTCTGTGATAGTGGTCTATAGAAAAAAAATAGCGAGCGGGAAAATAAATAAAAATGTAACCTACCTACGCACCAGATGGAATCAGATGGAATCGATTTTAAGTATTTTCTAAGTTAACATTCAGCCTCAATTTTTTTAACTCCGTAAACAATGCGTAACGTAGAAATAAAAGCAAAAATAACAGACTACGAGGGCATTTGCAAAATTGCCGAAGAGTTAAGTGGTGGGCCACCAACTATAATACACCAAGATGATACCTTTTATATGGTCAACGAAGGCAGACTCAAGATGCGAATCTATGCAGACTCCTCGGCTACACTAGTGCGATACGACCGGTCTGACGAAGAAGGCCCTAAGTTGTCTGATTATGAATTGTTAGAATTTTCAGTTAATGAAACTGAAAAAGCCAAGGCTTTGCATAAAATGTTGATGAAATGTATGGGCATACGCGGTAGAGTCATGAAAGAGCGGTGAGTTTGATGTTCAGACATTATAATTAATTGTTATCAGGCCAGCATTGGTACAATGGGTAAATATCTGTTTCCTATTGTTCTTCTGTAGATTTCATGTTTTAGTTGAGATCATTAATCAGTTAAGGATTATTAGATCTTCCAATACAAACAACATGTTTGAGCAATGGATATCCATGTATCTCATTTCCATTCCCAGATTTTTGTGAATAATATTTATATTAAATCAACTGCATTGAAAACCATTAACAATCCATTGTTATCTCATATAGCTATCTAATACCAAGCTAATTACATTCACAATCAGGGTGGAATTAAGTGGTGTTGAGACCCTCAACAAAGTAGGTCTTGTGGCCCTTCTAGGTGGGTCAACAGTATTTAAGGTGGAAGCGATCAGTCGCATTCCCATACAAATTTCAACATTGTAATACTCGATACACATACAGTTTTTTAGTTGTACAAGCATTGTTATCAATTCTCTATAAATTAAAGAGCTCGCAGAATTAAATATCAGGCAAAATCTTATAGTAATAACATCATAAAACGATATTAAATTTTAGGCTTGTGTGCGTGAATAAAAGCGCCTCTGTCCAAATTAACCCGTAACTAATAAAGCATCCGATTCTTTGTCTTTCAGTATTTACGGCGACAGATGGCAGCAGGAGTTTTTACTTATAATACATAAAGACATAACATTACAATATATAGAGAGATATACATTTTCTATAAATAAGTATAAAGATTCATAATAAAAAATAAAAAATAAAAAATACATATAAATTTCGTTCGTCCATCGAACCTACGAACAATCGCATGTACCTACGTTTTTCACTTGAGCCACTTGGGGTGTGTTATTATCTGTGTGTGCAGATCGTCATGTATCCCTATTTCCTGTAATCCAAGTTTTTAGGATTTGTCTGCACCCAAAACATATTTTTTCGGGTTATTATAATAAAATAACCTACATACCTACATAAGGCATGTATTTATTTTTTTAAATAATCAATGAATGAATGAATATGTCATGTTTCAATTGGTTGTAAATATCATTGAAACCTATCAAAATATTCGTCGTCTTGACTAGTGGTCTACGTAGCCTAATGTTCTACACGGTTGATGCAAACGTGTACTATAGCAAGTTAAAATCTTGCCGGTGGGCTTGTCTTTTTGAATGATTGATATTGTTTCTGTAAGTGAATATTAGATTTCCAAAACACACAGCTCGGCCGTGTTACTCCAACATGGTGTGGTAGTAATATAACGAAAATATATATAGGTAGTATGTACACCTTCCAAGGCCATAGCTAGATGATGTCGTGTTACGAAATATGTCGCGCGAGTCTTTGTCGATTTATTGATCAATTTATCAAACATTTTTTTAGGCACTGCCGGGTGTGCTACTGATATATATATATATATATATCAGTATGCGCCGGGCGCATCTAGTATATATATATATATATATATATATATATATATATATATATATATATATATATATATATATATATATATATCTATATATACTAGATGCGCCCGGCGGTGTTACCCGCGATAAAAAGTATGAAAAATTAAAACATCTATCCCACGGGAACCATACATTTTACCGGGATAAATAGTAGCCTATGTGTTATTCCAGACTGTAATCTATCTCTGTGCCAAATTTCATCCAGATCCGTTCAGCCGTTCGGGCGTGAAAGAGTAACAAACATCCATCCATCTATTCATCCATCCATCCATCCAAACTTTCACATTTATAATATTAGTATAGATATACATATATATATATATATATATATATCAGTAGCACAGCCAGCTGTGACTAGAAAAAATGTTAGAATACATCGACAGCGACTCGCGCGACATATTTCGTAACATCGGTTTTTAGTAATTATTCAATATTGAATCAATCTGAGAAAATCTACATAGCGACCTATATGTGTACCTATCTCTTCTTCTTACTTACTGACTAGCTATAGGAAGGTACCAACCAGCAAGGCATGTATGTATATATATATATACATACATATATATCCAACCAACTAACCTAACACGATTGGCGATACAAGAAAGCAAGCCCCGGCACCTAGTATGAACGGGTTTTTCGAAATTATAGGGAAGCCTAATGAATGGGATACCCCTTGAACGTTTGAACAAATCAAGTGCGACATAGCTCGTAATTGAATAAATCTAAGAAAACATACCTATGTGCACCTATTTCTCTTCTTTTTACTTACCGATTTATTATAGAGTAGCTATAAATTGGTACCAACTAGAAACCTACTTAGTTTTAGATATATTGATATTACTTTTTTTTTCGTTTTTGAACGCAAAACCTTATACCTCGGATACGAGTACTCGTCTACATAATAAATAGGTGCCTAGGCCGAAAATAACTGGTTTTGATGCACATACATTCTGTACTTAGATATTATGTATGTGCTTACCTACTGTTATAATTTTTAAAATTATTCTCTTTGGATTCTGTTAATCTGAGGTATAGATATTTAATAAATATAAAAGTCGGTAAGCACTTACCAAGTTCTTAGAATGTATAGAATAGTGTTACTTATTTTGTTCTGGGTGTCTACGAAGTTAATTTATTATATCTTGACCAAATTGGCAGCATGTCTATGGTATGCTGATGCCAAATTCCAGAATTATAAAAAAAAATGGACTCACTACTCTGCTGCGACCGATTTCATGTTGTGTTTGTGATTATGTATGTAAAAACTTACTTCAAAATTCAAATAATAATTGTGTGAGATTTGCAATTAGTTTTGTTTTAATTTGTGTTTTGTTTGCTATTTGAATTGTAATGGAGATACTGATGGAATGTGACACTGGTGAAAGTCGGGACAACTTGGTAACAAATACCTTAGAGCATAACTCGTATTGTAAAGTGGCTACACAACACAAGTTCAATTTCATGATTATCACTTGCTTGTGCTTCGGACAACACAGCCCGATCTCTCTGATTGTACCGGATTGCCATCCCATCGTATTAAGAGAGTGAAGAACATCAGCGCATCTAGTGGAATCTATTATATTAGTATAGATTCCAAAGTTGTACAGCAGTGACAGCCTCGTTGGCAGAACGCTCGCCTTGGAACGAGGTGTTCAGGTTCAAACCCTGGCTCCCATCACTGAGATTTCCGGATTTTCATGTGCGAATCTTATTTTCCATAAAAAATATCACTTGCTGTACGATGAAGGCAAACTTTGTGAGGAAACCTGCATGTCTGTCAAAAGTCGTGTGAAGTTCACTAAACTGCACTGGGCCTACGGCCTATATGCCCCTCATATTGAGGAGGCGTGTGCCCGATATAATGGCGATGGGCTCACCCTCTATTACATTGGTACCAAAATACCATCGGTGAAATGTGGGTGCATTGCAGTGTGACGGTGTATGTTGGCCCGTCTCTGGAACGATGATTGAATGATTGAATCTATACATGTCACAGCAGCATTTACCTTATAATAAGTATGGATACAGTAATAATTATTATTGGACTAAACAATTATTTTTTTCTTTTTAGCGGAGGAATGAAGCACAGGAGGTTGCAAGAATCAAGATGACTGTAAATTGTATAGAGTCGATTCTATATCATAATATTAGTATTTGAAACAATGTTATATTTACCTAATTTTAGAATACCAACAACAAACAACATTGTTTCAAAGAAATTTGGAAATGTAGCTGTATCCCTTATTAGGTATAGAACTACATTGCCAAATTTCTTATTCCCTTGTAAATTATAATAAATATTGTTCTTGTTGTTGATCTGGTATATTGTAAAGCGTAATACTTTTACAGTTATCATGCAAACCTTGCTATATTTATAAGATCTATACAATAAACATTATATTTACGAACATGAAAGTATACATTTTTCTTTTCTATCTTTTATTTCTGAAACTTTTAATATTGCAAAGCTCGCAAAAGTATTTCTATTATTTTACAACCGATAAATAAGTTTTTTTATGATCGCTCTACCTGGTGGCATAAAAAGACAACTTTTAGTATGCGAGACTTTTAACAAGTGCTGCGCTCTAGCGGCACAAAAAAGACGTGTATTTGTCTATGTGTGAGTGCCTATTTATACAAGGATTTTAGAAGCCATGGTATCTCATCCATTATAAATGATTTCAGGTTAATGTTTTTTTGGATATTTCAATGCAATGTCGTAGTAGTGCTCGCAATTTGCAACATCAAGTCTCATAGATGCTCGATGTTCGTGTAACTAGTTGCAGAAAAACAGGACCATCTATCGAAAATGTGCGGCAACCGACCCTGAGCATTCACCTTAAATTGTGTAGTTTACAGAAACCCATATTAGTTTCTGATTAATTAGCACAATCTTTCTGAATTTAACATTCAACATTCTAGAATGGAATTCTGGAATCTAAATAATATGGAAAAATACCATTTTTAAAACAGTTTTAGTAAAATTGTTTTTCCTTTATAAAAAATAAACTATACACTTTTGTAAAATGAAAACGAATACTGGCATGGCACTGGTCACACTCATCCCCCGTAAGGTGAATTTCACTATGGCAACAATTAGCTCTAGAGGCAATGCTTGCCATACCCCTCTTCTCCTATAGTGGGCATCCAGAACTCTGTCTAGTGCACCTATTTGTGTGTTACGGTGAGTCCACTAGTTACTCCAGCCATCCATGTTCTCCATGAAGTCTCCAAGCCTCCTTGAGACTACCTGGTGTGTCCAGGTGTAGTGGGTCATGATTTTGTCCAGATAGAAAAATCTTCTTTTACAGAAAGTTATACATGGTAGACCAAACTCGTGTCCACATCGACAATGTCCAAGACCTTGGTCATTATATGGAGTTGGAAGTGGTGCTGAGACCTGAACAGACCCTCGAGGAAGGTCAGGAGATAGCCCTAGACCTCCAGACCAAGCTTGGAGTGAAGGATGAAGACTTAATTAAATGTGCATATGTTGATTTGCTGGATAAGAAAAATAATTAAATTAATTTCTGATTATTTTGGTTTTTTATTTAGTAGTGGGTAAATTGGGTGCACAACGCTTGCTTGAGTTGAAAATCGATTTAAACCAATATTTGGATTTCCTGGAAGTTTGGGAAGTGTGGTAGACAGTAGACACTCGAACTGTGTTCAATACAGACTAATGCATTCTTTCTTGCTCTTAGTACACACTTTTACAAAATTACCTGCCCATCCTCGCAAGTAATGTGGTGTGGGAGATGGCATAGGAATAAGCTGTAAGTATCGAGAGTTATCGGTATTTATGAACGTCACTAATATAAAAAAATATATTTTAATTTGATGGTTGTCTATGGTGAACTCAAATTGTTGTCAAATAATGGAGCGATTTGTTTATTTTTAGTGTAATATCAATTAAAATGGATGTTAATAAAGGGAAGACGACTTACGGACAATGCCGTTGTTGTCTGGCCAAGGGCCAGCACAGAGATCTGATGAAAGAGTATTATTTCAACGGTATACGAGAAGTTTACTACGACATATTCATGGAATGCTTCAATTTATTTGTAAGTTATCATAAAATTTAGGTTTCAGACGACGGCAGCTAGGTCTAGTGGTTTGCGCGCAGAAAGCTCAACACAATGTAACTGATAGGTACACAAGTTATTAATAAAGAACTGTTTTTGCCACAAGGTTTTTCAAGTGCATTGCATTCTCATTTCACCAAAATTGTTATTATGGCTCACTCCTCCTCACGATGAGGAAAATGGTCCACCATTCTGGCCATGTGTGGGTCTCCAAACTTCACACGTCTTTCGAAAATGGTTTCCTCAGCTGTTTGTACTAAGCAACTCATGTTGAAATTAGTTAAATTGAGATACGTACATGAAATCCGGAAACCCGAGAGTTGCGAACCAGTATTTCAACCTCTATGCCTTGTTTAATATGCAAGCCTTAGACCTATGCGACAATTTTTGCTTCCATTTTAGTTTTCTTCTGATATTAATTTTTTAAAAGCTACTGTCAGTTTCGTGTATGGGAGGTGGGGTTGATGTGTCACACCAGCTATCTAGGCTCCACTACAAAGTTCTCTATGTAGCTGAAAATCTCTCGGAGGCTGCCCAGAGAACCTAGGTTCACAAATTTTTACTCCAGGCGAAGGTAAGCTCCTCTTTCTGTCATGCAGGCTCTCCAAATGGGCACAATGACACCAGAGATGAAAGGATTAATTTATCACGATCATCAAAGTTTCAATGACTTGTTAGTGTCCCTGTTATAAGGGAGCGTTCAAGTAATATGTAACACATTTTTTACTACCTCTCTCCCCCATGTAACGCGCCGTAACTTTACCCTCCACCCTAGTAAAACCTAAAATCTCTACTCAACCGTTTTGAAGGGTTTAAACGATGTTACGTAATGCGTAGTTGAAACTCCTGTCCCTGTAACGCATCATAACGTTTCGTAAGAGCCCCCCTCGTCCCCAAATTCGTTACGTAATTCTTGAACGCTCCCTAAGACCTACATGAGTCTCAAGTCTTAAATTTACTTTCAGCTATCAACCAGCACTCAGCTGAGCACATTGATATGTTCAACCTGCATCCACCGGCTCCGGGACGCCACCAGCTTCCGGATGATGGTGGCTAGCACCGAGAGACAGCTGCATGACACTGTCACCTCTGAAGATGATAAGGACATGATCTTCGTTAATGGTAATACTTCTTCAGTGATATACAACTATTCTTTTTTCCCATTTTATTTACTGGTGTTAGTTTGATTTGGGTGACTATCAATATTTAAACAAAGGATTGCTGTCTGAATTCAGAGACTTTTTTTTTTTTTATTTATTTGTTTCTCTGTATGAATATTTTAATCGCAGGAGTGTGTCTTTAATCAATAGGTTTTTAGAAAAATGATTATATTGAGGCCTGGGTTGGCGTGGCCCGCGATTTGATACGGGTTTTCTTGCCATGTCCAGGTCCTCATTGTAAGAGATAGAGAGAGAGAAAAGAGGAAGATCTTAATACTAGGCATGGATTTGACTATACATTATTTACAACTTGGAATATGATGATTTGGTGATGATGATTGTGTATATATGTTTTTTTTTTTTTCCGTCTGAATTCAGAGACTTAGCTAGTGGGACTAACAGTGACTTATTTGTCAAAATTGGTTCAGACTTGTAACTGCTAACTTGGTGTGGACTGTCAGCCGAAAATAAAAACATAACCCTTTGGATGATGGAAAATCATCAAAACTGCATGCGGTTACATATTCAATTTACACCCCATATCCATGCACTGATTTATGTACGCTATACGCTTATAAGCGCATACGCTTGAAAGATCAGAGCCATTCAACCAACTTTAGCGGAAAAGGGAAGATCTTCCAGCCAAGCAGGTGGTACGGCTGGCGAGGCGGCCGGTATGCCCCGACGGTTAATGTCGGGATCTTGTATATATATTGTTTGCTCCGAAATCTCTTATAGCGTGATTCAGGATTGTGATGTCAATTGTCTATATTTCTGAATGCGTCTGTAGCGCCATCTATGTCGCTTGTGGTGTGGTTGAAGTGGTCGCTACACAACCAAGTTACGCCCTCCTTGCTACCGCAAGAGTTGATTCTTTGTTTCAAAGTTTATATTTTTTTTATTTATTCCAATGCCAGTTGACGAGAACACCCTGGACAAGCGGGTCGACGTGAAGGTCGAGCATCTTTCGCTAGTCAAGTTGGAGCCAGGCGAGGACATTGAAGATGTAGACTATGACTCGGATTTCCTTGTTAATGGTAAGCTGGCCGAGCAATTTTAAGCTGAGGGCCCAAACACATGGGAGCATAGTGTTCTTTAAAATGTGTGAGAGATACTTCACACTTTTCTTTCAGCATGAAGTATGTAACTGTATGGGGTAAACATATGATATTACAGTTAAGTCTGCAGGCCTCAGGGGTTCTTCATTGTGTCCCATTTACTTTTTATAAGGATTATTTTATAAAACTATTACCGAAATGTCCATAAACAGAGGTTTGTTCTCAATGTAGCCTGCACAGACCTTCTGGGAACCATACATACCTCTCAAGTGCCACGGCCTCTTAGTAGTCATAGACCTCCCAGGAGCCTCGAACCTCCCTAGAGACACGGCCTCCTAGCAGTCTGACCTCCTTCCTTGACCACACCACCTCTCAGGAGTTAGGGACCTCCAAATTATTTTAATTTTATTAATCATTAACAGATTATGGTTCAGACGAGGATCTAGTGGAAGGCGAGGAGGCGTTGCTGGCTCGCTTCGCTCAGAGCGCGGCGCCGCTTCCTACACGACACTCGCTCGCTGACATATGCCCGGAATATGTTAAACATTTGGATGTGCTCAAAGGTATGAGGAATAGGGGAACCATGGAGTATTTAAAGGGAAAAGCCTGCTTAGCCATACTTACATTGTTCTCACATACCTATAACAATGTACTGCTCAACAATGTAAAAGATCTTTTTAAAAAAAAGAGCCACCATGGATTTTCTCGCCCGTTCTTCTCCATAGGAACTGCATTCCGAACGGGCGGTAAAGGAGTAGCATAGTATTTTGTAACTTTTGACGATTGATAAGTACTGTACTTAATGGTCTACGTGAATAAATAATATTCTGATTCTGAAAAGATCTCGCCTATAATACCTGAAGAGATAGGCAAAGGTACACTGAGGAGGTGCCAGCCCTGGCCCAGTTCATGATATAGGAAGTAATAATAAAATCCCGAGATTATCATTTTAATAGGAATATTTCATGTAAAAACTCCATTGTTAAACAAACGGGGTAAGAGGAACCCAGCACTGACCCTCGGCTTGTCAACTTTTCCAATTATAAACCAAACAAGTTTGATCGATAATTAAAGAAGCCAGCAACACCGAACTCTAAGATGTTGGTCGAGAAACTATCTATCACGAGTGACGGGACCTCAAATAAAATGCAATTCACCGCAAAACGATTCGAATCTAAAATCGTATTCGACACGTGTTTCGCCTCTAAACGAGGCATCCTCAGGACGGCTGGGCTACGAATGAGCCTCCAAACTCCATTGCATAGTCCTGTCGCCAAATTTATGAGTTTTCGTCTTCTATAAATTAATAGAATGTGCTTATTGCTCCAATCAAAATTCTCTTTGCAGGTATAAAAATCGTCCCAAAAAGTCTATTGAAGCTCTTCGAAGAGCATGACCGCGTCAGAGCCCTTCAGAGCACTCGGAAAGCGTTCGTCACCGAGAAAATGGCTCACATCATAAACGCGTCCACACTTCTACTAAACTCCAACATTACACCGTTCAGAAGCAAAAGCCGAACAGGATTCCCATGCTTCTACTGCAGAAATATGTTTGAAAACATAGACAGACTCAGGGAACACACGTCCGAACACAAACGAAGCGAACTATTCAAGATTCTCAGAACATACGGCGCAGAATGTTTAGTTGTCTATGCGGACATAACAAACTTGAAGTGTAATTCGTGCGAAACGAATATCCCAAGTCTGAACGCGCTCAAATCTCACCTAACAAATAAGCACAAGAAGAAAATGCACCCAGAGTTCACAGATCGGGTGATACCATTCAAGCTAACACCCAACAACGTATACGAATGCCAAATATGCGGCTTCAACTTCGAAACGTTCGGCTCAATAGAACGCCACATGAACGTACACTTCCGCAATTACGTGTGCAAGGAATGCGGCACGGGATTCGTGACGAAATACCGTTTGAAAGTTCACATGAAAAGCATGCACGCGGGCGGCAGCCACCCCTGCGAGGTATGCGGTAAGATATTCACAACACAACAGAAGCACAAGAACCATGTGAACACTGTACACAAATTGCTGAAACGCTTCAAGTGTGCTAAGTGTCCGGAACGGTTCGCAGAGTATTTCCGAAGGCAGAAACATATGGTGCAAATGCATGGAGTGGCACCGTTGAAGTATAAGTGCAATGTGTGTGACAAGACGTTCGATAGAAGGTATACTTTGTCGAGACATATGAAGAGGGATCATTTGGAGGAACGGGATTTTCAGTGTGAAATGTGCTCATACAAGTGTTTCACTAAGAATGAGTTGAGAGTGCATATGGTTAAGCATAACGGTGAGAGGATATACGAATGTTCTGTGTGTAAAAAGTCGTATGCGAGGAAGAAAACGTTGAAGGAGCATATGAGGATTCACAATAATGATAGGAGGTTCGCGTGCGCGGTGTGCGGACAGGCGTTTGTTCAAAAGTGTAGTTTGAAGGGACACTTGAAAACGCACCATTTGGAGTTTAGTATGCAATAAAAAAATATATCGTGGGCCTATTGTTTTATTGTATCACTGCTGGGCACAGGTCTTTTCAGTGGCTTACTCACCCGTGGGCCATGGTCTGGGGTGGCAGGCTGCTCCTGGCGCTCACCTTTTTATCTATATTTCGTTAATTTATGAGGCGGCTAACTTCTTAGGCCCAGGGCTCTTAGCCCCGGGGCGCCAAAACTTATAATACGGAACATGGTTTCCCCTCAATGCGGGGGGATTAGATCGTCCAACGTTTCGAGAGGTCGCTTTAACGTTTAGCGAGTGATAATAGTGGTTGAAAATTAGATTCGCCCATGACATCCAGAAATCCTAGAGGCGCGAGCCGGGGTTAGAACCGGTGAAACTCGTTACCGAGGCAAGCGTTCTACTCACGTGGCTATCTCTGCCATATGTTACCAAAAAAAAAATGATTTTAAAAGTCGCAACAGCGCTGCCAATGTACGTAAAGTTGCGTTTTCATCAACACGACATGTTTATAAGAAATACTCAGACGAAAAAATAATATAGACAGGGTATCGTGAAATATTGAAGCACAAACCAGCTGATTTAATTAGTAAAGTGATGGATACTTTACTGAAAGATTTTTTATGATTTTCTTGTGAGAAACTGAAAAGCCACTTCGTCACTCTGTTCCAATTACCTACACTCGTGCACTTTACCGAACCCATAACTGTTAATATTCCACTTATATCCACTCACTATTACTCACAGGAACACTTCTTTCTACTTGTTTTAGAAATTAAATCATAACTGACGCCATGACTTTTCCGTTTCGCGCCAAAAAAAACCCGAAGAACAACATAGTTGTCTATTTTGTTTTTTTTTATTGTGTTTCTTTGATATACTATAATGAGTAATATTAGCGGCATATTAACCATTGTGCTTTCATAAACGTGTACGACCGAAGTAAATTAAAATAAAACCATATAATATGTAGATTGACTTTTCGGGTTCACCCAAAATGTCTGGTAATTTTTCGGTAAAGTAATAATCACAGCTTTATTGATAGAAGAAGGGGGTTCATTTCATTATTATCAGAGTAAATATATTTAAAACTAGCTTTTACCCGCGACATCGTCCGCGTGGTATTTAACAAAGACACAACCCTTCTGAGCCCGCGCGACCGGCAGCTTTTGTGATATTAAGTTGGGGGTTGCATACATTTTTTTTTTGGCAATCTGCCGATCTTGTTGGACTCAACGGCCGCCCCGCCAGGCATACCACCCGCCTGGTTGAAAAATCTTCCCTTTCCCGCTAAAGTTTAATACATTTCAGCTATGATCATTTCATTTCAGATATGAATTGATAATACAATATACCCCTGTATTGCCGCGGGTTTCCAAAGACAAATAGACGAATTGAAAACATAAACTAAGATTTATTGAACAAGTTTATATTTACAAAAATGTTTATGATAATAATAATATCTACACTTATAACACAACTAGCTGTATATTAAATAACTTAATAATAACACAATAACCACCTGCCAATTGTAATTATGGTAAATGAAAAATATGGATATCTACGGATTTCATTGTCGTCGGTTCGCTACAAATTCATGATTATCTATATATATATATATATATATATAACAAAGTAGTGTTACTATTGATAACTCAAGAACGGGTGTGCCGATTTTTATGATCTTGGATTTTTTAATTTGTCTCCGCCCCGAATAGTAGAATAACAAAAAAAAGTAAATAATTTTAATTTTCTCATACATTTGACTCTGAGGCGTTACGAATATAAATGATTAAACAGCATTGAAATAAAATTTATTTTACAAATTTTATCGCGTTTATTTGATGTTTTTAACGTTCCCGACGTGGCTGCTTTACAGCAACCATTGGTCACGGGAGAACTGTCCTCCAGTTTACATAAAATAAACGCGATAAAATCAGTAAATTGATTTCTATTTCAATGTGTAGTGTTCGCGTAAAAAAAAAACAATATTTTAAAACAGCAGATAAAAAGTGGCATACATTTACTTAATAACTGCACTCCGAACTGAATCCGACGCCATTTTCATATTATCATGTCACATCCATTATTTTATTTATAATGTGTATTTATTGAATGTGTTAGCGCTATTAATTACTTGACATTGGCAAAATACCCACTAAGTTGTGGGTGAGGCCATATTCATATCCATTTTATTTCATCGCATTTCATTTCGTAAAGAAAAAAGAACCCAAATCCCGCCATTTTATTTTATGACACCTGCATCATTGTCTTTGACTACAATCGCATTGACAATCTCCTTCGTGTGACATTTGACATGAGTCTTCATTGCCGCCAAAGACATGAAACTCTTATTGCAAATGTCGCACGAGAAATTTTTCTCGCCCGAATGCGTGGTCATATGCTCGCTCAGCTTATGACTCTTGTAAAACGTCTTGCCGCACTGTTCGCACGCGAGCTTCTTGTTTTTATTCTTGCCGCTGTGTCTCTTTCTCATGTGCCCCAAGAAATACGGCCGCCAATTAAAAGTTTTGCCGCAAAGCTCGCAAGTTATTATATTAATCTTCTCGTTGTGTTCCTCAACCACATGGAGGTGCCTCAGATACTCGCTGCTGCACTTACGAGGGCAATACGAGCATTTGAACGTGGATTTATGCTCGTGAACCAACTCCTCGTGTTTTTTCCTGTATTTCTCCAAAGCGAACACCTTTGAACAATGCCTGCACGGATACTGGCCTACATTGTGTATTTTTGTGTGTTGTCTCAGACGGTACAATGATATGAATGTGTCACCACAATCGTCACAAATATAATTCTCGTAGTGAGCGTTCATATGCGCGTCCAGAATCATGTAATTGGTAAAGGTAGCTTTACACAACGCGCATTTTAATTGGTCATTCAACACGTAGGGTATTAATCGCGTGTACGCCTGGTCTAACACCACGTTGTGTTGCCGCTTCAAGTGCTTAAACATTTCGTTCCAGCTGGTGATGGCGGTGCAACAGACGTTGCATAGTAGATTGTCAATATCTATTTTGACGACCTCGTTGAGCCAGTGAGGTCTCAGTGAGAACTCAATTTTGGTTGTTCTGTCGTCGGCGTGTACGGTTCTCGTGTGAGTTCTGAGTTCGTTGGGGTCTTCGAACAATGGGCTGTCTGTGGAGCAGTACGCGCAGTAATAGCGGTTGGCTTTGCTTTTGAATGGCGTCGCGTTCGTGTATGTAAGTATTGTCTTGATTTCTTGTATGAAATTGTATGTCTTCTCTTTGTTAGGATCGCGGTTCTCTATTTTGATTTCTGAAAAAAAAAATGTTTTAATGTACTTATACTGGTGGTAGGCTTTGGCCGTGGTTAGTCACCACCCACTGAACAAAGCCATGTCGCCAAGCGGTCTAGCCGTGTTCCGGCATGATGTTCGGTGTTGCCATTCATGGATGGCGGGTCAGATCAGCTGCGCTGCATGTGCCTAGTGAATGTAGCGTCTCGATCTACTGCCGCCTTCCTACCTAGGCGAGTATGCTCCATCGTAGATCTCATCGTCACTTACCATCAGGTGAGATCGAGATCAAATACTTGCCTATAATGTAATAAAAAAAAAAAAAACTGAAGTACTTATATTGTAGTTATATATGAAAGCAGATAGGTAATTGAATAACATTTTCGAAGTACTCAATATCTACTGTTAGTGAAGAAATTATCATTAGAACTCATTATTATTATTTAATAAACATTAATTTCTTGCGTGTTTATGCAAGAAATTGAGCTGAGTGGTGGAAGAAAAAAAAAAGTGTCAATAACTACAATTATTGCGCACGGAAACTGATTTTTATTCGAATGTTTGTGTTTAAAAATACAAGGAAATAAATAAGCACGTGTTAAAAATAAAAAATCTACGCCAACACCATCCAGTGGTTTGATCATCTTTGTAGTCCTTTATAACTATGTTGAGGTCATTTCAAGTTCACCATGTTGAGGTCATTTCAAGTTCACCATGTTGAGGTCATTTCATGTTCAACATGTTGAGGTCATTTCAAGTTCACCATGTTGAGGTCATTTCAAGTTCACCATGTTGAGGTCATTTCAAGTTCAACATGTTGAGGTCATTTCATGTTCAACATGTTGAGGTCATTTCAAGTTCAACATGTTGAGGTCATTTCATGTTCAACATGTTGAGGTCATTTCAAGTTCACCATGTTGAGGTCATTTCAAGTTCACCATGTTGAGGTCATTTCAAGTTGTGGATATTTTAAATAACCTGCTGTGGTTTTTGTGCGTTACCCAACATGTTCTCCATTACATACAATAAATTCTTATGAAAAATCTTATTCATACAAGTGATTCTCATTTAAAACTAAACAATTTTCCCGTGTTTACTTCTCATATGCACTTTCCAAGCGGTCCTATGCACGAACGCGCGCTCACAGTGATCACATTTGAACCTACGATCGTCCAAATGCCCCCTCACATGTTGATTCAAACTACATCTCGTACCGAAACACTTGCCACACATATCACACTTGAACTCCCTAGATTTAGTATGAGTTACAGTATGCGATTTCAATTCTATCGGCGAGAAGAACGCCATATCGCAATACGAACACTGATGCGGCCGTAGCATCAAATGGAATCGTTTCCTATGCGTTATCAATGAACTCTGGCTGTTATAAGACTTGTTGCACGCCTGACAATTGAATACTGTCGGTTTAACACCATGCAATTTGACTTCGTGACTCAAAACAAGGTCTTTTGTGGAGAATCTCGCGTCGCAGAACGCACATTTGCGAGTCTTATTGGATAGAGCGTGCACGATGCGTTCGTGCACGCTTTTCTTTGGTCTCGTGTCGAAAGTTTTCGGGCAATGCGAGCATTTGAAGACGCCGCTCTTGTGCCGGTACGTGTGCGTTTTCATGGACTGTTTATTGATGAACGCTCGCCCGCATATCGGGCATTCGTAGTTCCTGTAATGCTCGCTCATGTGTTCCGACAGAAGTTTGAAATATTTGAACTGTTTGCTGCAGGTTACACATTTAAGTGTGTCCCCATCAAATTTGAACGGTATTATATGATTTTTGATATCAGAGTGTATTGTTTTAGAATGTGAGCTCTTGAGGTGTGCGATGAAACTTTCTAAATTCTCGAATTGACTATTGCAAAGTTTGCATTGGAGTCCCGTGATGTCTAGTCTCAGGACTAAGTCTGAGACGTATTTGACTTTGATAGCGTCATCTCCTGCGTCGCTGTGAGCTTCCGTGTTATGTGTTTTAAGCTCAGCGGGATCTGATCTTTGTTCGTTACAGAAGCAGCACGAGTAGCCGGTGCCCCAGTATCCTTTGATCATGGTTGCGTTGGAACATTGAAGTATCGTCTTAATATTGTCGCGATGTTTTGCCATATCGCTTGCGTCAGTTTTATCTGATTCTTTATTGTCTTCTTTGAACTTTGCATTAACTATAGCTTTGTATTTCGATCTAACTTGCTCAGCATCTATATCTGTCTCGATAGGTTTAATATCTATTGTCACCGAATCTTTGACTTTATTGTTTTTAAGTTTATTTTGTTCGGCTATGGATTTAGCGTTGCATACGAACTTAGTTAACCTTCTTGGTTTAATTTTACCTTTAGGTTCGTCCGTTTTAACAGTTGTAGTGTCTGTCTGTGCATCTACAACAAGAAATTCATTTATTGATTTCTCATCTTTGTATATTCTTAATATTAGTGGTAAACGGTGGGTAGGCGAATTCTGTTTAAACATGCTGTTGCCTTATTGTGGTCTTGATGTGGTTGATTCAAATACCGCATCGGCGTTGTGGTCAAATATATTTGATCTAAATCGTGTTTGTATTGTGTAATGTTTCATATTCGCCGTTTCAAGATTGCCTCAACAACTTTGTAATCATTTGTAAAATACGAAGGAATCACAATATTTTTTAATTATCATTTTTTTTTTCTAAACTTAGCACCAATATTGTGACGTCTCGAACACAAACGGCGCATTTTGTTGTCACTTGGCATTCGTTAACTTTGACCACTCATATTGAAAGAGTTGAGTCCCGAAATTATTTTTAATATTATATGGTCATAAATAAAAAAAAAACTACAAATATTTCTTAATACATAGACTTAATTGAAAAAGAAAAAAATACTCAATTACCTATCTGTTGGGTTCGCTGGTGGAGAGTGCTTTATAATTATACCTTTAGCAACTTTAGGGATTAAAGATTAATACAGTTACTTCAGGAACTAGGGCCTAAGGGGCTAGGTTCATGCCGAATTTTCGGTCACAACGGCCTATCTCGACAGAGACCAGCCAACTACGTAGAAGATAATTATAGTGCAAGTTAGTGCGCTCTCTTCCCTCACTAGTCCGATGGGACGGTAATCAGACACGGCTTAAGGTGGTGGCGCAGGGTCAGGCCGCGAAATTCAAAATGTCAATGGTTTTTATTTTTTTACGAAAAATTTGGACATCCTTACGATGTAATTTAGTTTTTTGCGATATTAGCATTCTGCATTGGATGTCTCGATGTGTTAAGTTTGCTTAAACGAATACCTAAAGCGTTACAACACTCCACAGCTGTAAAAACCGCTAATTACTTTACTTACTTACTTTTTTTTTTTATTACATTATAGGCAAGTATTTGATCTCGGTCTCACCTGATGGTAAGTGACGATGAGATCTACGATGGAGCATACTTGCCTAGGTAGGAAGGCGGCAGTAGATCGAGACGCTACATTCACTAGGCACATGCAGCGCAACTGATCCGACCCGCCATCCATGAATGGATGGATGGATTTACTAATTTAATGGTGTTGTATCGCTTTAGGTATTTGTTTAATTGATTTAATTTGAAGTTAAGTAGGTGAAAAAATGGGGGCGCTAAAAACTAATTAATTCTCAAAGTGGGCAGTAGAAAAAATTTGTTTGGGAACCTCTGCCTTAGACGAAAATGTTTTTTTTTACCTAGTATATACTGGTAGTACTATGTATAATGTATACACACTTACGCTTACAACAAGCTTACGCTTAGTTTGGGACCGCAATATAACCGCATAATTTGTAATCATGCTTATATAGAAATAAATATTAATATTATAAAATATTATATTACTAGCTGCGCCCGGCGGTGTTACCCGCGATAAAAAGTATGAAAAATTAAAACATCTATCCCACGGGAACCATACATTTTACCGGGATAAAAAGTAGCCTATGTGTGATTCCAGACTATAATCTAACTCTGTGCCAAATTTCATCCAGATCCGTTCAGCCGTTCGGGCGTGAAAGAGTAACAAACATCCATCCATCCAAACTTTCACATTTATAATATTATAGTATAGATTATAATATTAGTATAGATTAATAATACTTGCTTTTGTAATCCCTGGCTTTCGCTTCCACCGTCTTCTTTGGTATATTGTACAGTTCCGAGGCTTCTAGCGACGTCATTTTCTTGTTGGAGACGGCCTCCATGCACTTTCTGAGGTCCTCGGATGTGTATTGCTTGTAGGTCTTGTAACGCTGATCCTTTGGGAGACGCTTGGGCCATTTACGTTTCTCTGGTGGTTTCTCGTCGGCTCCAGACTGTGATACACCAGCTTCCATTGGAACTGGAATATTGGAATGAACAGTTAAGAATAAATGTAATATTATCCTAACAGTAAGATCTGAAGGTACGTCTAGGTAGGAATGTTGTAGAATGGCGACCATCAACTGGAAGACGTAGTGTAGGACGGCCCCCCACAAGGTGGACCGATGATATCACACGAGTAGCAGGAAGCCGGTGGACGCGAGTGGCGGAGGACCGTGACGTATGGAAATCATTTGGGGAGGGGGGCTATGTCCAGCAGTGGACGTCTTTCGGCTGATAGAATGGAACAGAAGGTACTTGGAGTGTTAAGGTCTAATCTTCCACAAATACAAAGGTATTTGAGGAAGATTAGAACCTTTGACCACAATACAAATAAATGTTGTGGTACAATACAAATAAGTACCACAACTTTTATTTGTATTGTTTAATACATTGTTGACTGAGCAGTTTGCAGACCAAACTCAAAATATTTATGGTGGAAACACAGACAACTTAGAATATTCAGACAATACACAGTGTACGCTAAAAATGAAGCCAGAAAAAACTCGCCTACCATAGAAACAACCAGTTACACCACAGGTTTTTTGGCTTCCCTTTTAGAGTATGCTATGAGTTATCTGAATATTCTGATAAGTCTGTGGGTAAAAATATTAGTATAGTTGTTTGAGAGACATACCTTGAACAACTAACTCCTTTGCATCTTCGCTGGCATCCTCCTTCAACTCATCCTCCAAGAACTCCACCTCCTCATACTCCTGCTCGGTTGGCTCGTCGGCTTGTGAATCATCCGCGGTTCCCTCGCCTGGATCCTGTTCAGCAGCATACGTGTCCTGGGAATCAGCACCCGATTGGCTGTCTGCCATCAGGGACTGCTCAGCATCACTGTTCTCGCTGACATCTTCCATTTTAACTATGGTTTTGTGTTCTGGAGACATTAAAATGTGGCCATTATCCAGACTTCTCAATATTTATTTCTTATATTTACGTGAATACTTCACATTGAAATAAAACTAATCTTACGGATTTTATCGCATTTATTTTATATTATTACGTTCCCCACGTTTCGGCTGCTTTACACCAACCATGGTCACGGGAGGACCGAGGTGTTACACGTCCTAACACCGGCGCTCCACGAAGTCTGCAATCTGTGAACGTGTACAGGATCGCACTCGCCATTATATGAGATTTGATCAACCACAGATCCTCGCAAAAGAACACCGATTCCGACCAAGGATGATGCAATTAAAAACATCCTAATTTCAATAGGGACGATGGTACGTGAGGCCATTGAAATTAAAGAACATTCTTATTTCAATAGGGAAGATGGCTGGGTGCTACCACCGACTTGGGATCCAGTAATTAATATGATTAAATCCAAAACCAAGGGCACCATTGCAAGACCTCAAGACACTGTGAGCACTTTCTGCGTAGATCGGACTGCAAACAACAACTAATTATGAGGGTACCCCGGTTCCAACTATGACATGAGGATGTCTAACACCTCAGTCCTCCCGTGACCATGGTTGCTGTAAAGCAGCCGAAACATCGAGAATGTAAAAAACCTAAAGTAATTGTTATAAAATCCATTATTATTTTTTTATGTTGTCAATATTGTATTATTATTTCCAAAAATGTGTTCATTTCACATTTAAGTATACTATTAAACTCATAGGTATCTCTTTAATATTAATATTAGATAATATAGTACTTTTGGAAGCTTAAATTTTGACAAATTCTAGGCAACACATTTATCATTTTATCAGTAGGTACTGATTTCAGCTAACATTACTAAGAATCATCAAACACTCATCACTTAGTGATGATGATGTGAGTAGGGAGAGTGTAGACATACCTTCATCTAACAGCTTTGACAGCTCTTCCTGTGCCTCGAGCACAGTTTTCTTGAAGCTGCTTGCATCCCGCAATTTGATAATACATGTCTCACAAATGTGATCTACTTCGGATACGTCTCCTGACTGCTCTATCTATTAAATAAATGAATATCGCCAAATGAAGAAACAAAATATGTAATGTTGTATGAAGGGTCCCTTACAATGGACTGGAGTTCCCCGTATATAATAGAATACCTACTAAAATATAGATATTAAACATTCATGACGCAGTTGCAAACATTTGTGGTCATCACACAAAGATTGCTCCAACCGGGATTCGAACCCGGGGCTCTCAGCACAGAAATCGGACGAAGTTTTCCTAACTCTCTACACAGTGTCCGATTTAGGAACCTGTTTTAGGATGAGGATGGTCGGATCCATCCGATCTTACGATTTTGAAATTATAATAACAAAGTTTAAGACTACCCTAGACATCCGAATTTCATAGTTAGAATCGGTTCAGAAGGTGTGGAGCCTGCTTTACTAGCCAGGCTAGACGTTTACCTGGTCACGTGAGTTCATTAACAAACATTCCGTGCCGTGGCGTATACTCATTGTATATTTTCGGCCATGAATTTCTTTGACACTTCGCAATTCGGCCAAAAGGCGATAATTCAAGATCATGAAAATTTGTTGGGTAAAAGGACTAGTATCTTGGGACAAAAATACTTACAGATAATGCAAAACACTGGACCAGCATCTCCCCATATATTTCTACTTCTCCTTTACTGAAATATTTCGCCCACATGTACTTTAGGTAACCATAATTGAGACAACATCTGCATCTACCGAAAAATGTCCGTATTTCTTTATTTTCCGACATCTTAGAGGTAAAACTATGCGATTAATGTTAAACCCAAATACACGCAACAACGCCGCCATAGACAGGGCCGCCACAGAGTACGTAATCAGTAAAGTAATCACTACACGATAAGGGTTGTCAGAAAACATACAAGAACAGACAGTGAAAATGAATCAGTAATAAATACTAACATTGTAATTACCATAACGGTTCTAATTTAGCGCAAAGCTAGTTTCAAAAATCTTCTGCTACAAAATTTGCTTTCCTTCGAAACCTCAATTTTTTGGAAGGTTTAAATCAAAACCATAGAAAACAAGAATGTTCACACAATATTATTCTCTGTCGACAATATAAAAGCACTCTATAGCAAAAAACATGATTTTTATAGACAAGATGACGTCATTTTTGGAGTTCATCGGAATAGCGATGCTATGGTTGTCTCTTTTTTCTGGTCATATTCGTTATGTGTGGAAAAGAAATGCAACCTGCTGTGTTAGGCAACTTTCTACGCTTCCTCTAATTCCTTCATCCTCTTAGACAAAATATCTATGATTGACACAATTTCTCCGATGATTGATTTATTTCATCTATAGTTAGTAGTTAGTTAGTCTGTGTTTATTTCTCTGTGGTGATGGACTTGAGTCGCGAGATTTATTTTTTTCCGCTTGTTTTGCTCGCACAAAGTCAGTTTTCTCTGTAAATAAACAATGTCAACGAAAA
This sequence comes from Pheosia tremula, assembly GCA_905333125.1. NCBI lineage: Eukaryota > Metazoa > Arthropoda > Insecta > Lepidoptera > Notodontidae > Pheosia > Pheosia tremula. The sequence goes on from HG995425.1 coordinate 3,224,809, forward strand.
AATCTAAAATGAACACCGACTTCGGTAAATGTAGGTGTTGTCAGGGCTATGGTTTCCTGAAAAACATGTGGTCCCCTTATAGCCATAAAGGGGAAACAGAAGTATATGGTGTGATGATAAAACAATGTTTTGGTATAACTGTAAGTATACATACATATGCGAAGCAGTGATAGCCAAGTTGGTAGAACGCTTGCCTCGATAACGAGGATTGCAGGTTCAAACCCCGGCTCGCACCTCTGGGATTTTTCACGTTCGAATCTCATTTTCAACCAAGATTATCACTTGCTAAACGGTGAAGGAAAACATCGTGAGGAAACCTGCATGTCTGAGAGAACCCCTCGAAAGATGTGTGAAGTCTGCCAACCCGCACTGGGCCAGCGTGGTGGACTATGGCCTAATCCCCCCCTCGCATTGAGGGGAGGCCCGTGCCCAGCAGTGGGACATAAAAAAGGGCTGGAATTATTATTATTATACATATGCATACTATTACGTATACATAAATAAGAATGATAGAAGCGATTGTCGCAGCTTCAAACCCTGGCTCTCACCTCTGGAATTTCATGAACAAATCTCATTTTCAATCATAATTATTACCTCCTCGTGACTCGAAGAGCACGTAAAGCCGTGTCGAATTTACGACTCATGGAACTATTAGAGCGATGGAAGAGAGATCACAGCTGTGCTTGCGCACACACTTGTGGACTATAATATCTAAATATATTAATATCGCCCGAGGAACACACTAACTATACGGTCCCACACAACGCAACGCTTGTATTATAGGTACCGTACAATGGACTGTTGGCGAACCCAGTATATAATACTTATATGGACACTAGCTGTTACCTGCAACTTCGTTCGCGTGGTATTTAACAAAGACACAACCGTTGGCTAATTTCAATAGGATTTGCCTATCTTCTTCTATATAATAAAAATCAATTGCTGTTCGTTTGTCTCGCTAAAACTCGAGAATAGCTGGGCCGATTTAGCTGATTTTGGTTTTGAAATGTTTGTCGTAGTCCAGGGAAGGTTTACACAGTGAGAAAATATGGAAATGTTTCAAGGACGAAAAATAAGTCTTCTTCTTCTTCTTAGTTATTGGAAAATAAGTCTTTATTGTGCATTATTTTTTCTGACTCAGTCAGTTGGTCTTTCGAACGTCAAACGAAAGGTAAAATGGCAAATGGCCTCACCCACAACTTAGCAGGTATTTTGCCAATGTCAAGTAATGAGGAGAGTTAATGTCGTTAGAAAGGTGATACGAAGTACACCGGGTCATCTAGTCCCTATTAAAAAGTCGGTGGTTTGTTATGCATATTGGGGAAGTATCATGTTATGACCATTGAGAGTCGCACATAAGACCTAAACTAAAAGTTTAGAGTTTGGGCGGATGGAGCCAGGCGAATAAGCTACTCAATAATAAGTATTTCTATCTCATTTCAAGTGCAGTCCTGCTGAAGTACCAGAAGTTGAGGATCAGATATGTGACCAGTGCATATTTCACCTCCGAAATGCTAGCGGCTTTAAGAAAATATTAATGGACTCACTGGACAATCTAGGGCTTAAAGATGGTAATATGTTTGCAATTGGCTAGTTGGTTTGTTTATACCATAGTTTGCATTAAAAGGTTACAAAAAAAACCTAAAATTATCAAATTACAGAAGATATTAATACGGAGCCGGGATGGGAAGAGGAAGATGATGGTGTCAGTCGGTACCTGACGGTGCACTTCAACCATGATGAAGAGAAACAAGACACTGAAGCCTGGGACAGAGTGGATGCAGACGAGAAAGTGTATAAAGAGAAGTTCTTGGAAGATGACTTTTGTGGTGTGTATACTGCTAGACTTTAATCTCTCATTTTGTTTTTAATGCAGTCACTGTCATGTCTATTTGCCTGATTACCAATATTTACATGGAGCGATTGTCTTCTTTCCACTGAAGCTCTCTGGTAGGTTTTTCTGATAGCCAAAAGGAAAGGTTACCCAAAGGTAAGGCCATTTGTTAGTATTAATGTAACTAATACCTACCTAATAATGTAACTTTCTTAATCAGATCACTCGGAGATTACCTCCTACATCCAAACTTCACCTCTTTATATTATTATAAATTTATTTTGTAATTAAAAATATATTTTTCAGAGAAGAAACCGCCCAATCTCATGCCACTGTTGAAAAAAAAACCTAGAACTAGATCCGACAAGTTGGAGGAGAACCGAAAAATACTTGCCAAATTCAAAAAGAATATTGTCACAATACTCAACAACTCCAACGCCACAGTGTTCAGAGGACACCGGGGCATCGGATACATATGCTACTATTGCCCACAACAGCAAGCCAGACCTGCAGACCTCAAAAAACACACGATAGAAGCACATAGTGATGTCAAAAACGATATAACTAAATTCAAAAGTGTTATGGATATATCGGTGAAATTGGACATTACAAACTTGTTCTGTAAACTTTGCGGTGACAAAATGAAGTGTTTAGACGAATTCACGAGACATTTATCGTATCACGACGTCAAGTATTATACAAGTTCAAAGGATTTCATCATTCCGTTCAAATTTGACACAGACGACTTGAAGTGTGCGCTTTGCTCGAAAGATTTCAACAATTTCAAATATTTATCCGAACACATGATCGCTCATTACAGGAATTATGAATGTAATGTGTGCAACAGAGGGTTTATCAACGAACGCGGACTCAGAATACACCGGATACGACACGACAAAGGCACATTCATGTGTTCGTACTGCTCAAAGATCTTTGACACAGAAATAAAGATGAAGGAGCACGAGAGAAACTTCCACGTCAAAGGGAATCTAACTAATAAATGTGGGTATTGCAATGAAAGATTCTACGGTTTGTTGAGAAAGATGAAGCATGAAGTTGAAGTGCACGGTGTCGAGCCTCCGGTGTACCAATGTAAGGTGTGCAAGAAGGTCTGTTCGTCTCGACAGACATTGAACGCTCACATGAACAGTGTTCACTTGATGCCGTTCACATGTGAGGAGTGTGGTAAATCGTTCTCCGGGAAATATGAGTTGAAGTTACATTTAGAGGCACATGCGGGGAAGAATTATCGTTGTGATAAGTGTTCTAAGTGTTATGCGACGAAGAAAAGTTTACGGAGACATCTGATGAAGGCGCACGAGGAAGTGGGACTGTATACGTGTGAGGAGTGCGGCCAGATGTTCCAGCGAAAGAGCTCGTTAGGTGTTCATAAACGTAAAGACCACTGACTCTATGGTTTAAGGTTTGGGCAGGCATCCGTCATTAGTCGATCCTATCTACAACTATTACAGATAGCTCAGTGGGTAGTGAACCTGCTTCTGTGCTGAAATTACGAATCCTGGTAGGGACAAACTTGAATGTTTGTTAAACAGTCATGGCTATTTAATATGTATATACGTATTATATACTGGGTTCGCTCTCAGTCCATTGTACGGCACCCATAATACAAGTGTTGCTTAGTTTGAGACCATATAGTTGATGTGTTCGTCTGGCAATATACAGCGTGTAGCAACAACCAAGTGTTATAGGGTCTGGTCTGCAACGCACTTGCTAGAGATTGCCAGAGATAGAGTTACGTGATAAAACGAGAAGCATATAGTTATTTTTAAAACGCATTAACCGCCGCGTTGTGCATGCTAAAGTGTACTTTAAGCTTTATATCGAGAGTCGCTATTTATTTAAATATCTTTGCGTAGTCAAATATTTCTTCGCAAGAGCTGTTACTAAATCTGTGCTATCTGATAAAATCTTGTAATCAATGCATGCGTAGGTAGAACCTTGGATGGGTGACCGAATTATTACATATGACCGCCATCTTTAAGATCATGCATCAAGCTAGTGGTCCAATCTTTCGGTAAGTTCAAATCTTCAATATATTCTGGCGAATGGGCTTACCCACGGTTAACGGTTTTCCCACTAGTTGTGTCCTGGAGGGCTGATAGCGATCGCTTCATATAAATGTGATCAGATATACTTTAACTCCATCAAATTACATGGACAGGCTCTACACCATCCGATCCGATCCTAAGTATTGGATGAAATCGGATGAAGTGGAGGGAAATCATCCGAATATGGAACTTCTTGTTTTAGGACGATTGCCCCACACATTATCCGGTTTTATCCGACAATTAGGATCGGATAGGATGGTCTGGATCCGGCTACAAATATAAATAGGAAAACGCTATGACCAAGATTATAAGCAAAAATGTAACTTTTTATTGTCTGTTAATGATTACGAATTATATGTTGCTATAATTGTATATACGTTCATTACAATGTAAATATTTTTATAAAAAATACTTAAACAATAAAATGTCCAAATATACATAAATTAAAGGATATGGCAAACACCTAAGAATATATTTTATTAATAATAGCAAACCCGGTAGATTTTCTCCTGCTCACTTCTGACTTTTCAAGTTCTAGTAATATTTTAGTAACGCAGCTACAGCTTTACTGGTAAGGGTGATGGATTCAATCAATCATCTTCATCGACACCAACAGTATCATCAGGGGAAATCTTATTTAAAACAACGGTGAATCAGAATAGTTTTTATTCACGTAGACCATTCTTGTACAGTACTTATGAAGCGTCAAGTTACAACAATATTATGCTACTGCTTTACCACCCGTTCGGAATGCCGTTCCTATGGAGAAGAACGGGCAAGAAACTCCATGGTTGCTCTTTTTTTAAAATAGATCTTTTACATTTTTGAGCCATACATTGTTATAGGTATATGAAACAATTTACTCGGCACTAGCAAAAACGGCGCTCATAAGATAAAAAATGAAGAACATTCCGCGCTGTTGAAATATATGATGTATATGGAAACCCTAGGCAAATTTGAATGCTCCATACTTCTATACTCATATAACCAGACATAAGCTTAAATTGCGCGTGATCCGACATGGACTTGGTTGGTTTATATTTCAATTAGTTAAGAGCAAGAAAGACTCCACAACTTCTAATCCTAACAAATACAATAAATAGGGCAATGAGGTGTCCTAACTTCTAATGTAGGACGACCGATTGCATTGCAACATTATAAAATTTTATCCGATAATTAGGATAGGATAGGAAGGTGTGTAGCCAATCATATACCGAAAACTAACTAAACGCATCCCGGTTATTGACATTAAAGAAACTGTGGTGCCACTTTGACATTTTGGCGAATGTATTTTATTCTCTGTGCCCTGTGTTGTATACTCTTTGGTACAAAGAAGCGAAGCGTTCGTTTCGTTCGTTGACTCCGTTTTCCAAGGATTTTCATTTATAATATTATCAATATTCTGAATGTAAATAATGTTGAAACGATTAATAAAGTGCTCAGCATAACATTATACGTGTATGTGAATCAAAATGGCCACGACAAAGAATAATGGGCCAATAGTGGACCCTGCGTTATGTAGATGTTGTAGGGCGATAAAAAAATGCAGGATTCTCACCGCCGAGTACACTTGGATGGAGAAGAAGGAAGTCTACGCCGACATGGTGATGGACTGCTTCGGCATTGTGGTGAGTGTGAACGTTTTTAGGCTTGTGTTATCCCCCTGGGCTTGTGTGGCCCCTAACAAATCTGGGGATAGCTATGTTTCACTTAGAACACTCTCCGCGATCTTCCTGGTCTATATACAGTTGCTATAATGGTTTGGTCATTTATTATATCGCCAGACGAACACGCAACTATACAGACCCCAAACTTAGCTCAATACAATGGACTGGGAGCAAATCCAGTTTATAATACTTATATAGATATTAAACATCTATGACTCAGGTAAAAACATATGTGCTCATAACTCAAAGTTCATCCCTACTAGGATTCGAACCTGGGACCCTTGGCACAGAAAGTAGGGTCACTACCAACTGCGCTAGTCAGTTTATCAAATATTATTAGTGTTGATCTTATATAAAATACTGCAATTTGAAATTTATTTATCATTAAAATAATATTCTTCCAGTTGTCTCATGTGGATGACAACGAGAAGGACTCCGGTGTGTGTGCAACATGCGTGGTACGCTTGCGTGATGCGTGCGCGTTCAGACAGCAGGTGCTGCAGTGCGAGGAGCTGTTCCTCGGCGCCAAGCTGCACGACAAAGACCCCGATGGTCAGTGGCATTCTCGTAGCGATCATAGAAATCTGCCCTAGTAGCTAGATACAGCCATATTGAGATATTGAAAGCTCCGAAGTGAATATTTTTTTCTATCACAAGGGATTTTATTTTTCGCTCATTTTCCAGCAATGTCCATTTACCTTATTATTCCTTACTAAACGGATTTAGCAATGGTAAACGTTAATGATATGTTTTAAATACCTGTTTAGATTTTTTTTTTTAGAAAATAGCCTCACACACATTTGGGTAGGTATTTTGCCAATGTCAAGTGGAATGATTATTTTTCATAAAATATTGGAGATTCTATGCAGGCCTAATCCATAAATTGTTCTGATTGGCTTGGACCACTGTAATATTTTTGTTTTTTTTTTAATTTCTATGTGCACTATAGGTTACTCTGTAATATTTACAGAATCGAAGATTGAAAAGCCATCTATGGATATAGAGCTGAAGACGGAACCGAAGGATGATTGCAGCGACCACCACTCCGACGGAGGTGGGGGTGACCAGGATGACGGCATGTCCGTCGACTATGTGCCTGACAATGTGCCAGGTACAAACCATTATAGTTGCACCATATATATAGCAGCCCATTCCCAAAAGTGGTCGATAACGCCCCCCTGTGGGCGCTGCAGGCCTAAAGGGGCGTGGTAAGAGACCCAGAAGAAAATGGGGGCGTTGTGTAGAGGCTTACAATAATGAATTTAATTTGAAGTTATAGTAGTTTTTAAGTAGGTGAAAGAATGCGGGCCCTAAAAAATAATTCATTCTCCAATTGGGCAGTAGACAAAATAAGTTTTTGAACCTCTGATATATAGGGTGAAAGGTGTAAAGTTTACACTCAATAACTATAATATAATGTATGTCGAAAGTCACAGGTTGCTTATGTTGTAATTTTGAGCGCGCAATGTATCGTCAACACGCGATAAGAACACGCGCAACAACGCACCGCGCGATACCTGACTTGCTGATATACGAGTGCGCTCCGATGTAACGAATTTAAATTTCCATTGCAGTTTTAGGTCTAAATTAATTCATAAAAAATATATATTAATAAAGTACATCCATTTTCTCATTTGATTCTGAGGCGGTACGAAGTTCATTGAGATGCTGGTAATTAATTGAAATTATTGGCGCATCTCATTTTGATTAAGGCTTGTATTAATATTTCTAGAAACAAAACCACCCAAAACAGAAGACAAGAACCCACCACCACCTTCAGAGGACAAACTCCTAGAGGATGAGGATAGCGACTGGTCGGCTTCCTCCTCCGACTCCGACAAGCCGATCAAGAGGAAAGGAAAGGGCACCAAGAAGAAGACTAATGGCGCGCAGAAGAAAAAGAAGACTGGCAAGATTGTCAAGAAGCAGAAAGCAGGTACCTATAGTATAGTGTGTTAAATTTATTTTCATTTTGCCCCAAATATATATTAGTTTTAATCAATTTAAAATTACATGACAATGAAATTATTTTTGATTCAATGTTCACGACATGTTTTTATTAATTTGGCGGTGGAGAAAATTGAAAAAACTACATCCCTTTATCGATTTCCAAAAAAAAGTGTGGTGCCTGTAATATATGCACAGATACACATCATATATTCCTACTGAGGAATAGTGTTAATTATAAGCGTGTAATCATTCCATCACTCATTCGTTCAACTCATTCATTCAAATGTAATTCATTCCATAGAGACCGAATAAAGTCAGTTGGAATTCCCGCCAGCTCGTTGTATTATTTCATGGTGGCAGCGGTAAAAAAATAGTATTTTAAAAAGTGTTATTGGTAAAAAATACTAGTAAATCGTAACGATGGAGCACGCACGGCCACCGGCGGAACTAAATCTGGTCGGAGGACCAGCGGCGCGGGCCGACATGTGGAAAAAATGGCAGCGTCAATTTATGATATTTTTAAAGGCGTCCGGAGTTTTTAAAGAATCTCCAGAAACTCAGGCAAGTTTGTTAGTTAATCTCATTGGGCCAGAAGGGTATGATATATTCTCGACTTTTAAATTCGCCAAGGAAAATGATCGGGATGACATTAAGGTGATTATTAATAAGTTCGATGAGCATTTTACAACTAAACCGAATACAACAATGGCCAGATTTAAATTTTTTACACGAAATCAGGAGAAAGGCGAAACTATTGATGTATACGTCACCGCTCTGAGATTATTAAGTCATGCTTGTGAGTTTGAACATTTGGAGGATAGTTTAATAAAAGATCGCATCGTGTGTGGTGTTCTGGAACCTTCCGTGCGTGACAGGCTGCTAAGGACAGACGACTTGACACTACATAAGGCTATTAAAATATGTGAGGCTAATGAGATGTCCAATGAAGAAAATCGCCAAATTGAAGTGGCAAAAACTGGTACGGGCGGCGTGTCGTCGGCTATTGATGCCGTTGACGCGTATTTTGGTTCGCGTGCACCGAGGGCGAGAGGCGGCGGCGGGGCGTGGCGGGCGCGGGGAATGCGCTTCGCGCGGCCCGCGAATGTTGCGGGACACGGCAGCGGGTCGGTGAAATGTTGTGATAAGTGCGGTGGATTTAGATGTGATGGCAAATCGCAATGTCCTGCGAAATATGTTAAATGTTATTTGTGCAACACGCAAGGACACTATAGACGGATGTGTCAGAGAAAATATGCAGACTCGAGGAATGTTTACGAGCTGACCCAAGGCGAGATTGGAACTACCGACGGCGAAGAAGACCATAACTTGTTCTTTGTATCGACAATATCGGTTCACGGCATTGAAAATGATAACTGTAAGTGGTACGAATCTTTGTATTTAGTGTCTAATGGTTTAAAAGTTATGTTTACGTTAGATACGGGCGCTGATTTTAATGTTATTTCAGTGGAAACTTTCAAAAGTCTAGGATTTAATATCAATGACATTACACAGCATAAAATCAACGCCCAATCATATTGTGGAAATTATATACCTACACTGGGTACATACACTATGTCGTGGCTGTGTAAGAACAGGGCTTATACAATCCAATTTGTTATTGCGAATATGAAGTGTCAGAGTGTTCTAGGTAAAGACACATGTGAGGAGCTCGGTCTGGTTAAACGTATCTTGTCAGTAACGTTGTCAGGCTATGACGATTTATTCCACGGTCTAGGTAAGTTACCAGGCAATTATAGAATTATTTTAGATAAAGATGTGAGCCCTTCCGTGTGCCCTGTCAGGAAAATACCCATGGGTGTAAGAGAAAAGTTATTAAGTACTTTGAGTGCTATGGTCGATATGGGTGTTATAAGGAAAGTGTCTCATCCTACGCCTTGGGTGAATGCAATTGTGCTAGCACCTAAAAAAAATGGCGATTTACGAGTATGTCTCGACCCGCGACCCCTCAACCGCGCCATCCGCCGGGCGCACTATCCACTACCTACAATTACGGATATAGCTACTAAGCTGCAGGGAGCTCGTTTCTTTAGTAAACTAGACGCGAGGTCAGGATTTTGGATGGTTGAACTTGATGATGAGAGCGCTGACCTCTGCACGTTCGGGACGCCATTTGGTAGGTATCAGTTTTTAAGATTGCCATATGGAATTAACTCTGCCTCAGAAATCTTTCACTGTAAGGTACGCCAATTGCTGGAGAACTTGGAGGGGGTAGATTCTTTTATTGATGACGTTATCGTCTGGGCCGATAGTAAAGAAGAGCACGATAGACGTCTTAAAAGCTTGCTGAATAGAGCACGTGAAGTAGGTATTAAGTTTAATAAAGAAAAGTGTGAGTTTTGTGTTGAGGAAGTAACATATTTAGGACACACATTTAGCGCTAGAGGTATGCACATTGATCAAAATAAACTGAAGGCAATTCTAGACATGCCTAATCCAAAAGATAGATGTGCATTGGAAAGATTCATGGGTATGGTGAATTACCTGTCAAAATTTATTTCGCAATATTCAGACACAGTTGCTCCGTTAAGATCACTGTTAAAAAAGGGCGTCGAGTGGACATGGGACTCGACGCATGATGCGGTAGTAGCACAGTTGAAACACGCGCTGTGTAGTGCACCCGTGTTGGCGTTATATTCAGGTGATAAGCCAGTCTTGCTTTCAGTAGATGCGAGTGCAGGAGCGCTAGGGGCGGTGATTCTTCAAGAGGGGCGTCCAGTTGAATTTGCGTCGCTCACTCTCACAGATACACAAAAGCGGTACGCTCAAATTGAGAAGGAAATGCTGGCAATAGTTTTTGCTCTTGAGAGATTTCGCCAATACGTTTATGGTAGGGACGATGTTATTGTAGAATCTGATCACAAGCCTTTAGAGTCGTTGTTTAAAAAACCATTAGATGCAGTTCCAGCTAGACTGCAAAGAATGATGCTTCGGGTGCAAGGATACAATTTTAAAGTAGTATATAAACCGGGTAAATATATGTACGTAGCTGACACATTATCACGTGCTGCTTTGCCGGAATTAATGTCAGAAAAGGTATCCCATGACTTGGAGGAGCAGTCATGTTTTATATTAGCCAATGTACGATTTAGTATAGATCGTTTAAAAGATATTAAGGAAGCTACTCGAAAGGATAATGAATGTAAAATAATAATAAAATATATTTTAAATGGTTGGCCAATGATTAAAAATGATGTAGATGTGATAGTTCGTTCTCACTGGGCGCACAGGGAGACCTTAGAGTATTTAGATGGGGTGATATTTAAGGATAATTTAGTTTATGTACCAAAGGAACTTCGTAGTGAAATGATAAATCGCGTGCATGAGGGCCACTTAGGTATTGAACGTTGCAAAAGGCGTGCGCGAGACGTAATGTTTTGGTGTGGCATGGCGCGAGATGTGGAGCAAGCTGTGCGCCGATGTCGCGCGTGCGCGGAGCATGCTGCGGCACCGCCGCGCGAGCCCATGATCCCGCACCAGGTGCCAGAGATTCCTTGGTTGAAAGTAGGATCGGATATATTTGAACATGGCAAAAAGTATTATCTCATATTAGTTGATTATTTTTCGAATTTCATAGAAGTAAATATGTTAAATAATATTGGTTCGAGAGCTGTTATAAATGCTCTTAAGGAACAATTTGCACGTCACGGCATTCCGGAGGAGATGATCACTGACAATGGTCCCGCATATGCGTCCAGAGACTTTATAAACTTTAGTAAAGAATGGGGGTTCTTACATACTACTAGTTCTCCCAATTTCGCGCAATCGAATGGACTGAGTGAAAGAGCTGTGAGGACGGTTAAAACTATATTAAAAAAATCGATTATTACTGGGTCCGATTTTCATTTGGCTTTACTTAATCTACGGGCTACTCCGAGAGATGATATTGGTTCACCTTCACAGCTGTTGATGGGTCGTAGGTTGAAAACTCGCTTACCGATTAAAATAGTGAAATTGGAACCAGATAGAGATAATACCATGGATTATTCTAAAATAGTTCATAATCGTATAAAGAATAAGTTATATTACGATATGCATTCGCGTCCCCTACCAGCGCTAGAACCTGGTGACCAAGTTATTGTTAAGGATGATGTAGAGAAATGTCGCATGCGTGTGCACTCAAAAGCGTTGCAGCCACGTTCTTATTTTCTTACCAACAAATATGGTAGGCTTATAAGACGTAATAGAAGGCACTTGCGCAAAGTCGAACCGGTGCGTGGGGAGACATCTTCTACATCTTGTGAGGGAAAATTTAAAGATGGTGGTAATTCAGGTGATAAGGAAGGAGGTGAAGCTGTTTGGGCTGACGCCTCTAGCCTTAGTGATGAGGAGAATCTGGTTGAGGATAAACAGGGAAAGAAAAAAGAGTTAGGTCGCGTTCAGAGGGAAGCAGCGCGAAAAGCTCGTGATTTAATCGGGTTTATGTACAAGTAGATTAATGTTTATATTATTGATGCTTTAGGTAATAAGTATCACAAATGCTTTTGTTACTTTTAATTTCATATGAAAATGTTTTATTTATATAGTTAAAAGAACTTGTTTTGTTAAAGGGAAAGATGTAATATATGCACAGATACACATCATATATTCCTACTGAGGAATAGTGTTAATTATAAGCGTGTAATCATTCCATCACTCATTCGTTCAACTCATTCATTCAAATGTAATTCATTCCATAGAGACCGAATAAAGTCAGTTGGAATTCCCGCCAGCTCGTTGTATTATTTCTTAATGTTGTATTATCTATTCAAAACTGACATAATAGGATGCTAGACATGTATTGGATCTAATATGTTTTTTTATATTAAACTAGCTGTTACCTGCGACTTCGTCCGCGTAGTATTTAACAAAGACACAACCGTTGGCAACAGCCTGCTCGCGCGTTCTGATCCCGCGGGACGCATTGCAGATTGTTGCTATCAAACTTAATCAGGCGCAGCGCTGCAACATTGGTTTTAATTTTTTTCGAGAGATCCTATTTTTTTTTTTAATAAACGTAGCCTAAGTTACTCCTTGTTACATCAGCTATCTGCCAGTAGAATTCCCGTCAAGATCGGTCCAGCCATTTCAGAGATTACCCGGCACAAACAGACAGACAGACAGACAAAAATTGTAAAAAATATGGTTTCGGTATAGGTAACGTGTATACATCCAAATGCACTTAGTAAAAAGCGGTTATTTTAATATTACAAACAGACACTCCAATTTTATTTATATTACATTACATAGTCAATAATAACCCTATTCTGTATTTTATAGGTACATCAAAGAGTCTCGCCCCCAAAATGATTAAAAAACCACCCGTCGAGAAGAAAATCAATTACGATCGCGATCTCGACTGTATGTCGGAGGAGAATCTGCTCACAGTCATACAATACTCGTACGTGTGCCCGTTCAAGAACAGACGAAACAATTACTACTGCTTCTACTGCAAAGACTATTATCCGAAACCCGAAGACTTACGAGAGCACACGATCACGCACGACACGAAACCGTTCCAACTCCTGATGGGCTACAAGAAGATGATCAAAATCGATATCACCAGAATCGATTGTCGATTGTGTCCGATGAAAATAGACGATTTAAACGTTTTCAAACAACACATCGATCAAGTGCACAGCAAAAAGATATACTTCGAGGCCCCCGACAAGATGTTGCTGTACCGTCTCACGTGGAACGACTTAGTGTGTGTTATGTGTAGTGATGTGTTTGAAGACTTCAACACCCTCAACACCCATATGGTGGAACATTTTAGCAATTTTACATGTGATATATGCGGTGTGTGTTTCTTAGAGAAACCGAGGCTGGATGCACATTTGAAAAGGCATAAAGACGATGAAAGGCATACGTGTGAAATATGTGGTAAAGTCTTCAAGTCAAACCATTACAAGGACATGCATGTGGATATAGTGCATAAGAAGAAAGCTATTATACGGTGTCCGAGATGCGATGAATGTTTCATGTCTTATGCGCTTAAAAACAAACATTTGACTGAAGCGCACGGCCAGAAGCGGACGTACCCCTGCAATTTGTGTGACAAAGTGTACAATAGACAGAAGACGTTAACCGAACATCAGCGGAGGAATCATCAGAAGGTGCTGAAGCATCAGTGCGAGTATTGCGATCAGAGATTCTACCTGCCATCTCGACTCAAAGAACATATGGCTACTCACACCGGAGAACGGAATTTCAGATGTGAATACTGTGAAAAAAGTTATCCCAGGCTGAAGTCGCTTCAGTACCATATTAGGACTCACACGAATGATAGAAGGTATAGATGTCATATATGCGGGCAGGCGTTTATACAGAACGCTAGTCTGAAGTCACATATCAAGAGTCACCATCCCGAGTGTGATATAGAAGGATGCTACTTTTAGTTGAACCACAGCTTCTGTCGTGGCGACCACGAGCCGGCGCGAGTGTTGAAACCACAGTGCTAATGTAAATATAATAGTTTTACCCTCGGAGTACATATATTATAAAGATTGAGGGTTGACATAGGATTTTCCTATAGAATAATGCCTGACATTGCGCGGGGTGTGGGACGTTGAGTCCCGTTCACTTCTTTATTATCCATCTAGCGGTGAAAAGCACAAACTAATCGAATGTTTAGCCATTTATCGTTGTCGCAAGATGTCTTTAGCGTCGCTAGTGCAGTACGCGTATACAATGAGGCGCCATCTATTGTCGAGAATTAACACTTTAAAAAACTGTTGCAAGCGCGAGCGTGCAAAGGACGACGCCCGACAGACTGAGCGGAGCCACGCCCACCGTGATGACGTCAGGACCTAGTTGATTATCACATTCTTGCGTAGGCTGGTTGGTATTATTTTAATTTAAGAAAGCATGTGGCACGACCACTTGTGCGTGATGGCTCGCTGTGACTTCGTTTGCCTCACCCCGAGGCATATGAGGCGAGGCAGGAGGCATGCAAATGAAGTCACACCTTCAAAATGACAGCCAGGATCTCCAGCTTTAAATGCTCTCAGAGGAAGTCAGATTTAACACATTGGTCACAAACAACAATAGTTTTCCAAACAAGGATTACTTAGAGATTATTAGAATAAATGTATGCAGTATCTGTAAATAGATAATTGGTAGAAGTGTATGAATATGTTTTGAGTAAATTGAGATCTATTACGACCTCGCTCAAGGTCCTAATTTGATAAGCAATATTTTGTTGTTTGCAAACAAAGATCGCTAGTAATTGATAGAACTAGGCGATACTCAGCGGAAATCCATTGTTAAACTAATGGGGGAAGAGGAACCCACCACTAACCTTCGGCTTGTCAACTTTTCCAATTATAAACCAAATTAAGTTTAATCCATAATTAAAGAAGCCAGCAACACCGAACTCCTCTAAGATGTTAGTCGAGAAACTATATCACGAGTGACGGGAGGATTTTTTTAGATTCGCTTCGTTTCGCGGAGAATTGCATTTTATTTGAGGTCCCGTCACTCGTGATAGATAGTTTCTCGACTAACATCTTAGAGGAGTTCGGTGTTGCTGGCTTCTTTAAATATCGATCAACTTGTTTGGTTTATAATTGGAAAAGTTGACAAGCCGAGGGTCAGTGGGTTCCTCTGCCCCCATTAGTTTGAAGATCGCTAGGGTTGCAATAGCGATAGTTTCTAAGAACCAGAACACACAGAAGATCGTTCTGTGGAGTTATTTCTGCTGTCTGCGGTATCACTCAATATTATTTATAAGATAATTTATATTTCCAAACTAGACTTTGTTGGACTCCTGATAATGATCTAGGTAACTTATAAAACGATCACAATTTAAATATACAATTATTTATTAAGTTTTATAATTATACAACATTATGAACAATTTGCTTGGTATTATTTAGCTTGCGCGCGGTAACGACCGTGCTCAGACCGGCCGCGCATCCTCGTGGGGCTGGTTTGAAGTCCACGGTGGGGAATGAAGGCACTATTCCCAGTATTTGAGGCTTCCAAGATCAATTAGTCGTTTGCTACAACAATTTCTATGAATTTCTCAAAACGAATGGATTTAATAATTGTTATACAGAATAATTCAGAAAGAGCATACCACTGAACCTGCGCTTGTTTATCGAATTACTAATAATTATATGTATAATCACAATTTCGATAAATCCATAAAAAAAAATCTATCGAATTAAGAACCTGCTCCTTGTTTTGAAGTCGGTTACAAATAAATGTTCCCATCAATATGGAAGTACTGAAACGATGCGAGCGTTTTATTTTTAAATTGGCATTGTAGAGACTTCTTCAACCGCGCCACAAGCTACACAGATGGCGCTGCAGACGACATTCAGAACAATTGACGATTCTCCACACAATCCTACAACGCGCTATGAGTGTTTTCGGAGCGCGTAACATATATACAAGATCCCGACAATAACTATCCAGGGCCCCAAGTCTGTCACTTTTCAGTCACTTTTGACAGATATTGTATGGGATATCTGTCAAAAGTGACAGTTACAATACGGTTGCTGTTCGACTATGAACAGCAACCGCATTTCGGGGTCGAGTCACCTTCGTCCGTAGGAGAATTAAGTACCCTCGAGATACCCTACACGTGACCCTGGGTGGTGCCAACCAGGTGACAACTCTACTGGTGGTAGGCTTCGGCCGTGGCTAGTCACCACCCACTGAACAAAGCCATGTCGCCAAGCGGCCTAGCCGTGTTCCGGCATGATGTTCGGTGTTGCCATTCATGGATGGCGGGTCAGATCAGTTGCGCTGCATGTGCCTAGTGAATGTAGCGTCTCGATCTACTGCCGCCTTCCTACCTAGGCAAGTATGCTCCATCGTAGATCTCATCGTCACTTACCATCAGGTGAGATCGAGATCAAATACTTGCCTATAAATAATGTAATAAAAAAAAAAAAAAAGCGATTGTGTTAGCAGACTTGGGGCCCAGGTATACCAACCGCCTGACTAGAGAATCTCGATACATCATCGATCACACAGTATACTATCAACATTAATGATGTCAAAGTGTAGCGTGTGTGCGCCTCGCATGGCAACACACGGGACCTTGCAAATCATGGCTTTAAAAAAAAAACAAGACCGCCGAACTTCTCTCCGGGTCTTCTCAGTTGAGTTCGCGTCCCGATCCAATTGTGGAGTTAAGAAAAAAAAATTTTAATGACAATTTGTAAGTGCCCCTGTAGGCAAGTACGAAATAAACGATTAGACTTTCACTTTGAATTATGAAGAAGCCCAGGTTCTGAGTCATACACAAGATATCTTTGTGTGATGAGCACGAATGTTTGTACCCGAGTCATGGATGTTAAATATCTATATAAGTATTATATACTGAGTTCAGCCTCAGTCCATTGTACGGTACCCATACTACAAGCGTTGCTTAATGTGGGACCGTATAGTTGGTGTGTTCGTGTGGCGATATTTATTATTATTTATATTCCCTTTTCATAATTCAGTCATGTCATCATTCAAGCCAGCCGACTCCATAATCAATTTCGTTTGATAACTACACTCTTCTATAACACTATTATTCAACTGAAAATCAATATTTACTGATGAATCCACCCCGAGGACACTACTGAAGAAATCACCATTAACACTTTGCATTTGACTCCGCACTAAAATTTCATTTTCATAATCCGGTTCAAACTCTTCAATCTGATCTAGCTTTATTTCTTCATCTATTTCCTTCTCTATGGCAAGTAAGCTTCTTCTAATGTACAACACCGAGGGCAGTTTGAAGAATTTGCACAGCAACTCGTAGCCCATCGGATTACTTTTGTACATTGCTATCGATAGGTCTATCTCGTCGTGTGTGAAATTCCTGTTTCTTATTGATTTGCATGTTTGTGTGAATTGCATGAGTGTAAACACCCGAGCAGCCGGTGTCATGTCCTTTGTCACTTTCTCCAAGATGTTTTGTTGGTGGTTTTTTCTTAATGTCACCAATTTCTGTCTGAAAAATTTGTTTCGTGCCTTCAGTACTTGTACGTGGGCTTGGGATGATCTGAATTGCTGTTTTGTGTGCTCCAGCTGCTCGGCTAGATGCAATATGGTAGCGGTCGCCTTGGCATACTGCTTCCCGTAGAGTCCTACAATGAAAACCAATGTGTGTTAATAATATATGGAGAGGATGAGGACTCGACCAAACACCCGATTTCGCCACAAAATCTTTATTTAAGGTGGAAGCTCAGGGTCAGGGCGCGAAATTCAAAATGTCAATGGTATTAATTTTGTTCGAAAAATTTGGACATCTTTACGATGTAATTTAGTTTTTTTGCGATATTGGCATTCTGCATTGGATGTCTCGATGTATTAAGTTTGCTTAAACAAATACCTAAAGCGATACAACACTCCAAAGTTTGTAAAAACCGCAACTTTTACTAACTTTATGGTGTTGTATCGCTTTAGGTATTTTTTAAGGGAGCGTTCAAGTATTACGTATCGCAATTTTTGGAGATTTTTGACCCCCCCCCTCCTCAAGTAACGCGCCGTAACGTCCCCCCCCCCTCCCCCTAGAAAAACGTAAAATGTCTACGCGACCGTTCTGAAGGGTTAAACAATGTTACGTACCCTTACGTACGGACCCCCCCCCCCATCCCCAAATTCGTTACGTAATACTCGAACGCTCCCTTATTCAAAAACATAACATTCAAATAAATGTATCTTCTATACATATAAATAAAATTGGGGTGTCTGTTTGTAATATTAAAATAACCGCTTTTTACTAAGTGCATTTGGATGTATACACGTTACCTATACCGAAACAACATTTTTTACAATTTTTGTCTGTCTGTCTGTCTGTTTGTTCCGGCTAATCTCTGTGTGGCTGGACCGATTTTGACGGGTCTTTCACTGGCAGATAGCTGATGTAACAAGGAGTAGCTTAGGCTACTTTTATTTTAGAAAAAAAAATAGGATCTCACTAAAAAAATATTAAAACCAACGTTGCAGCGCAGCGCCTGATTAAATTTGATAGCAACAACCTGCAATGCGTCCCGCGGGCTCAGAACGCGCGAGCAGGCTGTTGCCAACGGTTGTCTATGTTAAATACCACGCGGACGAAGTCGCGGGCAACAGCTAGTTGTATAATAAACTTACTGCGATGTTTTTTTACGCATTTAAGTATGTCTTTGGAATAGCCGTGTTCCGCTCTCATTCGGCACGTCTCACAGCCAAACGACACTGCAACAAACACAATAAACTATTGAGCATCGTCATCGATGCCGACGGTCCCGGGTTCGCCCAATTGGACTTCCCCAAGCCGGTCAGCGGTCACCGTGGGGAAAAATGACCGCAACCCAACCCCCCAACGCTCAACGAACATGAGAAAAAACAGAAACCCAATAAGAACTTGGGGTCGAGTCACCTTCGTCCGTAGGAGAATTAAATACCCTCGAGATACCCTACACGTGACCCTGGGTGGTGCCAACTAGGTGATAACTCTACTGGTGGTAGGCTTCGGCTGTGGTTAGTCACCACCCACTGAACAAAGCCATGTCGCCAAGCGGCCTAGCCGTGTCCCGGTTCGGTGTTGCCATTCATGGATGGCGGGTCAGATCAGCTGCGCTGCATGTGCCTAGTGAATGTAGCGTCTCGATCTACTGCCGCCTTCCTACCTAGGCGAGTATGCTCCATCGTAGATCTCATCGTCACTTACCATCAGGTGAGATCGAGATCAAATACTTGCCTAATAATGTAATAAAAAAAAAACCCACTATGGCTGAGAGTGGCCAGAGACAGGGAAGCTTGGAAGGAGTTGGAGTTGGAGTACGTAAGCTCAGCGCGCGGTACAGCTATGAAACAACGTATACAGTGATAATCTAACATCCAATCAGTGAAACAATTATCAGAATCGGATCAGCAGTTCCCGAGATTACGCTCTACAACCGAACTCACACTCTTTTACTTATTTATAGTATAACTAGTTGCGCCCCGCGGTGTTACCCGCGATCAAAAAGTATGTCCTTTTGCAAATGGACAGTTCCTGTATGCCATCCCATAGGAACCGTGCAGTTTTCCGGGATAAAAATTTGCCTATGTCATTTTCTGACCCCTAAACTACCACTGCCTATGCAAAAAATCATGTCGATCCTTTGCTCTATGAGAAATTAAAACAAATCTATCGCACGGGAACCATACATTTAAGTAGCCTATGTGCTATTCCAGACCATAATCTATCTCTGTGCCAAATTTCATCCAGATCCGTACAGCCGTTCTGGCGTGATTGAGTAACAAACATCCGTCCATCCATCCATCCAAACTTTCACATTTATAATATTAGTGGGATTACAGTTACATAATCAATGTAGATACTTACTTTTCTTGTATTTTGGTCTTTTATCTTCGGGCAACGTTTTGTACAAATGTGAGTTTTTTGCTGAGGGGACTTCAGCGTCTAGAAACACAACGAACACACTGTGTATAATAAAACACAACACACACAGAGGCCATCCATAAATTGCGCCACACGTTGAGGGGACGGAGGGGGTCGACGTCGTGTGACATTGTGTGACAAGGGGCGGGGAGGGGTCCCAAATGTTGTGACATCACATTTTTCAAAATATAATATTTGATATCTAAGTATTACAACTATTGATTTCATTGAAAGTTAATTTAAGGTGGAAGCTCAGGGTCAGGGCGCGAAATTCAAAATGTCAATGGTTTTTATTTTTTTACGAAAAATTTGGACATCTTTACGATGTAATTTAGTGTTTTGCGATATTAGCATTCTGCATTGGATGTCTCGATGTATTAAGTTTGCTTAAAAAATAACCTAATCCGATACAACATCATAAAGTTAGTAAAAGTAGCGGTTTTTACAAACCTTATGGTGTTGTATCGCTTTAGGTATTTTTTTTAAGCAAACTTAATACCTCGAGACATCCAATGCAGAATGCTAATATCGCAAAACACCAAATTACATCTTAAAGATGTCCAAATCTTTCGTAAAAAAATAAAAACCATTGATATTTTGAATTTCGCGCCCTGACCCTGAGCTTCCACCTTAAATGGAAATAAAAACAATTTCGGAACACTGCTGTTTTAATTTCATACATTTCTAAATGTAAAATTGCAAAATATGTGACATCACACTAGGTAGGGGGGGGGGTCTCAAATGTGACCAGTTGTGACAAGGACGAGTCAAAAGGAGGGGGTCAAAAATTCATGAAATTCGTGTGACGTAATTTATGGATGGCCCCATACTGTGTATAACTATGTAGCGACCACTTCAACCGCAACACAAGCTACACAGATGTCACTGCAGACGCCGTCACGTCGGGGTCACCAATTTAGCAGAAAAGGGAAGATCTTCCAGCCAGGCGGGTGGTATGGCTGGCTGGCGGCCGCTATGCCCCGACGGCTATTGTCGGGATCTTGTATATATGTTACGTGCTCCGAAAACTCTTATAGCGCGATTCAGGATTGTGACGTCAATTGTCTATTGTACTGAATGCGTCTGCAGTGCCATCTGCGTAGCTTGTGTTGCGGTTGAAGTGGTCGCTACAACTATATAACAATTTTTTTTGGAAAATACTGGAATTTACAATGAAAGAGCTATATTGTTAGCATCATATTAAACTAATGAACAATTTAAGTTAGTTTTTAAAAACATTCAAATAGACCAGGGGTTCCCAAACTTATTTCAAGTTTGGGAACCCCTGGTCTATTTCTACTGCCCACTTTGAGAATGAATTAGTTTTTAGCGCCTCCATTTTTTCACCTACTCAAAAACCACTATAATTTCAAATTAAATTAATTATTGTAAGCCTCTACACAACGCCCCCATTTTTCTTCTGGGTCTCTTTCCGCCCCCCTTTAAGCCCCACAAGGGGGCGTTATCACCCACTTTGGGAAAGGCTGAAATAGACTATTGTAATGTTATTGGGAACACATTTAATTTTTGAATTCTCAATTCCGCCGTCAAACAACGACTGCAAATGCGCTGAATTAACAAGATTAAGGTTTAGTATACATTTTCTTAATAACCATTTATACAATCGGATAAGAACCCGACCTCAACTGAGAAGATCTGGCAAGAAACTCAGCAAGCTTGTCATTATTTACAGAATTATTTTTTTAACTCTTTTTTAATAGCTGCGTTTATAGATAAATATACCGCATGGGCCAAATTATATACACTTTTTGTAGCTTTTCAAAAGAGTATATCTTTTTAATTTATATTAAATGTAGTTAATTCTCTGCAATTTGGCAAATTAAAAAAAATGTAAATACATACAACAATCATATCCCATCTGTGATGGTACAAACTCCGGTTTGTGTTTTTGCGAGTCGCTTGATGAGGGAACACCCGTGGCATCTAGAAACACAACAAACACACTGTGTATAATAAAACACGACAAACACACACTGTGTGTGTGTGTGTGTAATAAAACACGACAATCATAAAAAGTGTACATCCTGTATGTGTGTATGCTTGAACCCGAGCTTCATTACCGCATTCGAAGCTATCATTGTGTGAAGTCAAACTTTTGATGCGCCAAATTAAAGAAAAATGTTTGTGTTGAAATAAAACTAATTTTAAGGATTTAATCGCGTTTTTATTTAGATTTTACGTTCCCGACGTTTCGGCTGCTTTACAGCAACCATGGTCACGGGAGAACTGAGGTGGTTGTCGTCCTGGTGTCATAGTTTAACGGAACGTAAAAACAAAAATAAACGCGAAAAAATCTTTAAAAAATAGTTTAATTTCAATGCGTAGTATTCGCGTAAATATAAGAAACCAATATAGAAAAATGTTTGCTCACAAAAAATCATATTGTTGAGAACATTTTTTTCTTTTTAAATCGTCATATCGAACTTCTGTGTTCACATAACAGCTACAAATGCGCGGTAAAATAACGCAGGTGTAGGGCTTAGTGTACCCTTTCTGAATCACCGTGTATACTGGGATCGTTCCAGTCCATTGTACGGTACCCACATTACAAGAGTTGCTGAAGTAATCGATTTGACTATTTCGATAGGATCGTTTGTTGGCACGCCATGAGCACATTAAAAAATACTCCAGAAAAAAAAAAAAAAATTTAATTTCAATAGAATACCCCCTACATGCAAACTCACAAATGTTGACCATCATATAAGTAAAGCCAAAAAAATAATGTACATACTTGACATATGTGCTGCTTGTGTTGGTTGAAGCCCTGTTTTGTTATTATGTGAGACGCTTGTTGAAGGAATATCCGTGGGAACTAAAAACACATAAAAAATACTGTGTATAATAAAACACGACAACATATAGTGTATAATAAAACACAACACACATACTGTGTATAATAAAACACAACACACATACTGTGTGTAATAAAAAACAACACACATACTGTGTGTAATAAAACACAACACACATACTGTGTGTAATAAAACACAACACACATACTGTGTGTAATAAAAAACAACACACATACTGTGTGTAATAAAACACAACACCCATACTGTGTATAATAAAACACAACACACATACTGTGTGTAATAAAACACAACACCCATACTGTGTATAATAAAACACAACACACATACTGTGTGTATTAAAACACAACACACATACTGTGTGTATTAAAACACAACACACATAGTGTGTATAATAAAACACAACACACATACTGTGTGTATTAAAACACAACACACATACTGTGTATAATAAAACACAACACACATACTATGTATAATAAAACACGAAGAACATGGACTAAATATTGTTACTGATGACAATTAATTACCTTTGTCCGTAGAGTTTGAAATAGTTTTTGGTGTGTTCGTTTCCCTCAATGATTCAGATTCAGGATTTGTTGCTAAAGTGTCGAACATCTTGAGGGTATGTAGTGATGAATGATTATAAATGTCCTCCTCCGCTATCTCGGGTAAATCTGAAAAAAAAAACACAATACTTATTAGAAAAAAAAAAGAGACTAAAATCTATATACTTACATAGCTATTGCGAAAATTCGTCTCGGATTCTATTGATTCCTATCGAGTTTTAATTCACATTACAGTTTTAGGCCTCAATTATGTTAATTCTTATGAGTATTCTTTATTAAAAATCACTTTGAAATAGATCTATAAGATTTCATGCTAAAATCAAATCAACAAGTTCATTAAACATATATCGTTTACAATTAAAGTTAAAATGAGTATGAAAACAAAATATGTAGCAAAAGATAATGCTCATAATTTTATTCACGAAAAGATCTTCGGGAAATTCCGACTCCGAGTGGTTCAGAATCATGAGTTTTCGTTCCGAAGCCACTTACACCTTGTACAAAACAAAATTCCATTACCGTATTACTAGACTAGGGGGCGTTCAAGTATTACGTAACGCCATTTTTGACCCCCCCCCCCCCATAGTAAAACGTTACGTATCCACCACCAAGTGACCATTTTTACCTGAAACTCACAATTATGAGGCGTAAAGTACCGGAAAGTCGCTATTATATTCAAATTTAATTGTTAATATTCGTCGAGAAATTTTGAGAAAAAAAAACGTTTAGAAAATGCGTGAAAAAAAAAATCTCTACGCGACCGTTCTGAAGGGTTAAAACAATGTTACGTAACGCGTAGTTCAAACACCCCCCTCCCGCCCCTGTAACGCATCGTAACGTTTCAGAAGACGCCCCCCCCCCCCCCCAAAATTCGTTACGTAATACTTGAACGCTCCCCTATGTACCTGCTCTGAACGGTCTTGGTGTAGCCTTCTTCTTTTTTCTGACGGTCTTGACTGGAGAGGTTGACTTCTTATCCATCTCATCTATCGGTAATACTGCAATTATAATCCACATTTAAATAGGTCCATCTGTTTAGTAGCTTTGATGCCAATTGACGAAAACGATCTCCCCGCTCGCTAAATCAACATTGTTTGTCTGTCTGTTTGTTCCGGCTAAACTCTGAAATGGCTGGACCGATTTTGACGGGACTTTCACTGGCAGATAGCTGATGTAACATGGAGTAACTTAGGCTACTTTCATTTAAGAAAAAAAAATAGGATCTCAGGAAAAAAAATTAAAACCAATGTTGCAGCGCAGCGCCTGATTAAGTTTGATAGCAACAACCTGCAGTGCGTCTCACGGGCTCAGAACGCGCGAGCAGGCTGTTGCTAACGGTTGTGACTTTGTTAAATACCACGCGGCCGAAGTCGCGGGTAGCAGCTAGTTAAATATAATGAAAGTGAATGAGTGTTTACTCGGACGAAGTGACGGTATAGCTCGCGCCATTAATCGCTTATTTCGTTTGTTACGGTCTTGGTCCGTGAAATGCAGGTCACATAAACATTTCTTCTTATAATATTCATAGTCCGATGATTTTTCTAATTTGCCCCTGATGAAGCCGACCCACTTCTTGAAATGGTCGGGAAATTTGCCAGGATCAGGGAACGGGTGCAATGGAACATCTGAAATTAATATTCATATTTATCATATTAGATGCATGAGAATCTACCACCTGGGCCCCAAGTCTGCTAACACAATTGATTAGACCATTACACCAGCAACCGCATAGCAACTGTCACTTTTGACAGATATTGTATGGAATATCTGTCAAAAGTGACAGTTACTATGTGGTTGCTGTTGGATTATGAATCGATTGTGTTAGCAGACTTGGGGCCCTGTATAGTTGAATTTATAAACAAATACAATTAGCTCATATTCAGAAGTTATCAAATCAATATGTTTTAATTACCATGCTATAATAATGTTTTTTTTATTTTGTCTTTGTTTATTTATGGTGTAACTACATTATTATGTACCTATAACACAAATCTGGGGTCATATATTTTATCATGGTTATTATACATAAAAATTTCAGAAATTATGATTATAGATAATCATATATCTGTGTGACATTATCATAAATATGACCTCAAAGACATTATCATATAAATGTAGGTCCTCCATGGTTCCTCAATATTACTTACACTTATTAAAATTGTCAGACAGACCATGTTGCAAAGTATAATTAATTATTAATAGTATAATATTAATTATAATTATACTATATTGCTAAAGTTATTGCTGCCCTACTAACAGTTGTGTGTGAGCAAGCAAAATGATTCTAGATTTGTCAAATTTTGTTTCAGTGCTATGTGACAAATTTAGCTAACAGAATTATAATATAAAAATCCCCCTTGCATTGAGAGAGGCCCGCGCCAAGCAGTGGGACATTAAAAAGGGCTGGTAATATTATTATTATTTGATAGTACTATGGCTTCTTCAACAGGCGGTTAAGTATCATCTATACTAATATTATTAATGTGAAAGTTTGGATGGATGGATAGATGGATGGATGTTTGTTACTCTTTCACGCCCGAACGGCTGAACGGATCTGGATGAAATTTGGCACAGAGATAGATTATATTCTGGAATAGCACATAGGCTACTTTTTATCCCAGCAAAATGTATGGTTCCCGTGGGATAGATGTTTTAATTTTTCATACTTTTTATCGCGGGTAACACCGCCGGGCGCAGCTAGTAATATAATAAGACTATGCCCACAATAGATAGTATAATTTAACAAAACAAACACACCATTGACATGGGAAATGTACCTATGTGAATTTTTTGTGTACTGCAATAAGTAGATATTTTTTTGTATGGCTTTTTTTTTTTTATTACATTATAGGCAAGTATTTGATCTCGATCTCACCTGATGGTAAGTGACGATGAGATCTATGATGGAGCATACTTGCCTAGGTAGGAAGGCGGCAGTAGATCGAGACGCTACATTCACAAGGCACATGCAGCGCAACTGATCTGACCCGCCATCCATGAATGGCAACACCGAACATCATGCCGGAACACGGCTAGGCCGCTTGGCGACATGGCTTTGTTCAGTGGGTGGTGACTAGCCACGGCCGAAGCCTACCACCAGTAGAGTTGTCACCTGGTTGGCACCACCCAGGGTCACGTGTAGGGTATCTCGAGGATACTTAATTCTCCTACGGACGAAGGTGACTCGACCCCAAAGGCTGGAGATAACTTCGTTAAATATTCAGCTATGCTGTATTATTGTGATATATTTTTGTCAGCAGCTTCATGCCCTTGAGCCAACACCGTCCTGCCTCCAATATAATTTGAATTTATACACTTACCGCCACTGGATCGGCATCCAAATGAGCAAAGTTTGAACATTTTAGCGAATGCAGTAGTTGGCACATAAACTAAACATAACAACACTGTAAAATGTTATATCGCTAAATTAAAGTGTGCTTCCGCAAAACACAAGATATCCGTTGACTTAGAAGTTAGAAGTGAAAACTTCACAATAAATCGCCTCGGCGAAGGAACGTAAAGGTTAACTTAACGCAATAACTAGAGATTTTCACACTTAATTAATTAACAATCTAAAATATTCGAACACCGCGGGTGTGCATAATAATACATATATCAGCAGGTGATCAGACCACAGAAAAATTACTCAATTTAGACAGACATAGTGCATACTGCATACGCCATTTTTTTCATGTTCTTTTTTTATTTAATTTGGCATCACCATAGGTATTTTGCCAGTGTAAAGTAATATAAATTATTTCAGTTTTCGAGCAGATGCACAGGCCCAAAGGCTAGGCCCAATTAAATATCCCTCAATCAGTAAAGTGATGGATACTTTACTAAAAGATTTTTTATGGATTTTTGTGAGAAACTGAAAAGCCAAGTTTCGTCACTCTGTTTCAATTACCTACACTCGTGCACTTTACCGAACCCATAATGGTCAATATTCCACTTATATCACTCACTATAGCTCGCAGGAACACTAGTTTTATAAATTAAATCATAACTGACGCCATGACTTTTCAGTTTCCCGCCAAAAAGTCCCGGGTATAATGTTGTCGGTGTGGTTGATGCAGGCGGAGCACTTCCCGTTCCTGGGCATATCGGGCGTGGGCGCGGCGGAGATGCGCTGCCGCAGCATGCTGTACACGGCGCTGGGCCGCCTGCTCATGGTGTACCTGGGCGAGGACCAGGACCGCTTCCTGGCCTTCATGATGCCGCTCACAGGTCACCACCACCATTGTCATTCCATGCAAACTATGAGATTTCTTCCCGCCTACCTTTGAGTATGTACACTTCGAGGCAATCACTCAGTACCAACTAGGAATTCAGATACCACTACACGCCAGATCCGTGGTGGCGCGGATGGGGCGTAAGCAGGGGAGAAAGTAAAATAAATAACTCAAATTCAAACGTTAATCATCTTTAATTTGCTTCACCATGATGAGGTACGTAACAAAAATAGATTTTAGGACACCTGTGAGTCCTACAGGAAACTAGCCAATTATCTGAGGCCAAGGCTGTCTACCTGGATGGTGGACCTGAATTCTTCTCGTAAGTCCATCCTCAGAGTTAACACTATTTTTGTTCACTCGAGTTCTGGCATGTCATATGTCAGTCCAGCTGACGCCATATCCAATGTCCGTTGGCAGCTATGACCCTCGATCATCTGTTTATCATTCGAACTAATACCAACCGTCGAATTTACTCTAGAATCGAATGTTTTTTTTAATCGTTTAACTGGAATCTGTGATAAATTCACATGTTGATCGGCCGCTACACGGCCTAGACGATCCGAATTATCTTTGGGTACGAGTTTTTTGGTATTTTTATAGCGTTTTACTGGACTTACACTTTGTTCGCGCGCAGTACGATTTAAATTTAAATAAGGGCCGAGCATTTGAATTTTTTGAATGCGCTTTCCTGGAATTCGTTTTAGATTTACATATTGATCGGATGTAGTATGACGCGCATTATTAGAATTATTTTTAGTGACGAGTGTTTTAACGTTGTCAACGCGGTTTATTGGAAATTGTGTTAAATTTATTCTGTTATCGCCTGTAATATTACCTAAATGATCCAATTTAACATTGGGGCCAAGGATTTGAACATTTTCAATAAGTTTTACAGGAGCCCGGGTCAAATTTACATTGTGGTTAGCTGTAGTATTACCTAAATGATCCAATTTAACATTGGGGCCGAGAATTTTTACATTTTCAACAAGTTTTACAGGAGTTTGGGTCAAATTTACATTGTGGTCACCTGCAGTATTAGCTAAATGTTTAAATTTAACATTGGGGCCGAGAATTTTTACATTTTCAATAAGTTTTACAGGAGCCCGGGTCAAATTTACATTGTGGTTAGCTATAGTATTACCTAAATGTTTAAATTTAACATTGGGGTCGGAAAGTTTAACATTATGGTAACTTTTAACAGGAGTTTGGGATAAATTTTCATTGCGGTCGCCAATAGTATGATCTAACGGATCCGGAATATGTTTAGACACTATTTTCTTTACATTTTTATAGCACCTCATAGTGCTAAGAGCAATCTTTTTATCGTCATCACCAATAGTGAGATTGAACTGATTCGAATTATTTCCGGCAACAAGTGTTTTAGAATTTGTATTGCATGTCATTTGATTTCGCGTCACATTTTCAGCATACATAATCTGATCTAACTGATTGAAGTCAGCTTCACGAACAAACGTTTCAACATCATCGCACGGTGTCACCAGATCATCTGTCATATCATTTTCATCATCATCATCAGCTGCAGTATAATTGAACTCATCATAATCAACTTCAGAGGCAAATGTATCATCATTTTCAGAGTGTGCCTCTGAAGTTTCCGTTTCATCATCATTGTCATCACCCGCTGTGTGATGTAACTGATCATCCGTATTTATTTTTGCACTTGACAGGACCTCATTCTGCACTTCGGCCCAATATCGTTTGACAACTTTCACGGAGGGCAGCGTGAAGAAATTGGACAGTACGGCATATCCACTTGGACTGCTTTTGTATATTGACATAGACAAAACTTTCTCTTGGGGTGTGAATCTCCTGCCTCTCTTTCGCTTCGACGTCTGTGTGTACTGCATCGCGGTGAACACTTTCGCAGCGGGCGTCATCCTCTTGGTGAGTTTCTCTATCATATTTTTGGTGTAATTTTTTTTAGCCACATCTAATCTCTCTTTTAAAAAAGTAATGCGACTATCCTGTTTGCGTATACATCTATTTAAAGTTACAATTTGTCTTCTCAAGTCTTTAACATGCTGGTTTAGTTGTAACATCTCAGACGTGGCATGTATGTTTCCATCTAAAAAAAACCCAAACAAATAAGTAGGCTTGGCTGCTAACACAATTAATTAATAATGAAATGAATACTTATGTCTTCGTTATTGTTACTTTTGTGTTTATGTTCCTAATTTTCAACCACGATTATCACTTGCTAAACGGTGCAGGAAAACATCGTGGGGAAACCTGCATGTCTGAGAGAGCCCCTCGAAAGAAGTGTGAAGTCCGCCAACCCGCACTGGGCCAGCGTGGTGGACTATGGCCAAAACCCCTCGCATTGAGGGGAGGCCTGTGCCCAACAGTGGGACATTAAAAGGGCTGGTATTATTATTATTATTATATGACTTGTAGATATAGTATTCTAATATAGCTACCTGTTTGTGTAAATTTATCCATCATTCTGTAGACATTTTTGGAAGGAACACCCACGTGACCTAGAAATAAAAAACACAGTTCAGTAAGGGGCGTCGCGACGCTCACCATGGGGCGTTATAGGCGCGGACGAGTGGGCAAGGCATTAATTCCCCGTAAAAGTCGATATTCCTCATATTTGAATGTACTTTTTGGTGTTTCAAACGGAAAAATATAAAATATAATCTACTAAATAAGATTCTAAAAAAAAAAAAAATGATTTATTGGTGAATCAGCTACGCAGGCAACATAATTAAAAATATACATGAGTACTTAATGTAGAAATAAATTAATAAAATAAAATAAAATGTTACCGTACGTAGCTGCAACCAACAAGGTCTGCTCTCAGCACTAAGTTGGGGCATCCGGGGGATGCCTCAACGCTGGTTTTCAGAGCAAGGCCTTGATGACGCATTGACGCCGCGCAACATGATAATATTATGTTGAGTAATTTAAAATGATAACAAAAAACAAATGAGAAATGAGAATTAAATAAAAGCATAATAAAAACAAAATTGACGTGCACAAAATAATAATAAAAAAAATAAAATATATAATAATAATAATTGTTAGGAAGTTTCTACAGATAGACGAGAACGACACCGCGACAGACCTTCAAACTTAAAATAAAATCTATGGCATTTACTTGGCTATCACCCGTAAATGTCATAAAATTCTGATCACTTTGTATCTCTTTAGTTTTATTTTTCTGCTTTTCCGATCATACAACATTCCTTTTTCCAAATTCTACATTCCGGTTCTCTAGCTTTGAACATGACACTGGCAATAAACACGAAGGTGTGATGCCAAAAAAAAAAAAGATTCTGATCGTTTTTTTGTAAATATTCTCTTAGCCTTTTATGTTGACTTTTATTTTCGAAGTATTTGGTATATTTTTTGTCCCGCCAGGCATAACACGCGCCTAGCTGGAAGACATTGTCACTGTCATTTGCCGCGAGATCAGTGGCGTAGCATGGGGGGGGGGGGAGGGTGCGGTCCGCACCGGGCGACACTTTGCCGGGGGCGGCATTTCAAAGTTGGCGGTCCGAAAAACATTAAGATATGAAAAAAAAACTTTTATCATTACCATATATCCAGGTATAATAATTTTTAATCTTTTCTTTTTACATAAATGATATTCCCATGTCAAAATAAGTTAATTTCACTTTTCAGGTTGGCGTTATTGAATAAAAGTACCCTTTTTACCGTGCCCCAAATTTTTTATAATGAATAGCAAAAATAAGAGGGCGGCAATTTTGAAATCCGCACCGGGTGCTAATGACCTATGCTACGCCACTGGGCGAAATGAGTATATTGAGTACGTACCTGCCCCAAATAGTTTACAATTAGTGGGCTGCGTTGTGCTCACAAATTCGAAAGCTATTGGACGAGTCGTCGATGAGTCATTGTCACCCACAGTTTCTGAAATATAATATTGTTACGATGCGTATAAAAGAGGTATCGATAACTCGTGAAATAGTTATCGAAGCTTCTGGAAACAAAAACGCATTGTCGGGTCCAAGGTCTCCTATCGATCTGTGAAGAAAGATCTAGAATCGCCAACAATGTTGCAACCGGCTTCCAGAATATATCTCGTATTATTTTTATTAAAATTATTAGTAAACAAATGCGAGGACAATGTAATTCCTGGAACTGAGAGTTCTCGGAATAATACCGATTTCACGAATGCAGCCACGTACACTAGAACATTCTAGCCCCTCCTTATTCCGTGTAAATAAGGTTCATTTTCCTTATGGAACATTTCTGTTTTGTGGGTTTTTGTCGACACCTTTCTGGAAAGATCCACCCTCGCTATTTTCGGATTATAAATAGTGTGCAGGACCAGCGACGAGACAGTTTCTATTTGAAAGCGATTGTGAACACATCTCTCGGAAGCGAACTAAGAAGACTATACCGGCGACTCTAGCGAATACTGTGGACAACTGTGTTTCTAAGTGATTTGGTGAATTGTGATTTGAGTGCTTACTAGTTAGTGTACTGGTGTGTACTATTTTTGCCTTCTGTGTGGAGAGCGATTAAAGTAATTTTCACGTAATCGGCATTTGATTACCCCCGCACGTAACAATATATTCGGATTTTTCTGTCACAAAAATATATTGCGTGGTGAGAGGCGGCAGCGGCGGAGGGAGATTTATTTTTGAAATATTTCTTATCTCAAGGGAGCGTTCAAGTATTACGTAAAGCATCTGGGGGGTGGCGAGGGGGGGTGGTGTTCTTCTGAAAGTTACGATGCGTTACATGGGCGGGAGGGTGTTTGAACTACGCGTTACGTAGAGATTTTTTTTTGACGCATTTCTAAAAACGTCTTTCTTTCTCAAAATTTCGCAACAAATATTAAAAATAGACAAAAAAAAATTTGTTATATCTTTCAAATTATCCAAAATTATAATGTAATAATTCCAAGTCATAAAATCCACCTCGCATTGATGGAAGGCCCGGGCCCAGCAGTGGCACATTAATAAGGGCTTGTATTATTATTATCATAAAATACCTATTTCATCTATTGCTTCATTGTGTTCCCCGAGTACCGTATTTATACTTTTAGCATCATTGCATACGGTTTCAGTAGAATCTGTGTCAATATATTCTATTTCAGTATATTCTGGTTCATCAGAATCCGAGGAGCTGGTAGAGTGTGACGATATATCCTTCAACTTTCCTGAAACATGAAAACAGAATAATAATAAATTATTTAATAGGAACAGGACCACTGGCGTAGGAGTGGGGGGGGGGGCGGAGGGTGCGGTCCGCACCGGGCGGCACTTTGCCGGGGGCGTCATTTCGCAGGTGGCGGTTAGAGAAAAAAAAATAAGATATGAGAAAAAAATTAAGTAAACAAAAAATAGAATTCCTTACAGTATTTTTTCGTATTTTTTTTGCTGTCGTTACCTTATATAGTTTTTTTTTTTTTAACATAAATTATATTTTAATGTCAAAACAAATTAATTTCACTTTTCAGGTTGGCGTTATTGAATAAAAGTACCCTTTTCACCATGCCCCATTTTTTTTATAATGAATAGCAAAAATAAAAGGGCGGCAAATTTGAAATCCGCACCGGGTGCTAATGACCTATGCTACGCCATTGAACAGGACATTAACGAAAAAATGTTGACATCTGCAAAGTTATCAAACTGTGTCGCCGTGTCAGTCAGCGCCCACCTCATACAATTATCCAGACTTATAGCAAACTAGCTGTCCCGTCAGAATCGGTCCAGCCATTTCAGATTTGACCGGAACAAACAGACAGACAGACAGAAAAAATTGTAAAAAAAAATGTTGTTTTGGTATAAGTACTGCGTAAAAGCAGTTATTTTAATATTACTAACTAATATTATAAATGTGAAAGTTTGGATGGATGTTTGTTACTCTTTCACGCCAGAACAGCAGAACAGATCTAGATGAAATTTGGCACAGAGATAGATTATAGTCTTGAATAGCACATAAGATACTTATCCTGGTAAAATGTATGGTTCCCGTGGGATGGATTTGTTTAAACGTTTCATAGAATACCAATAAATTCGTTTTGTCATACATTTAATTCTGAAGCGGTTCGAAGTTCCCCGGGACAGCTAGTAAACCCATATTTTATAAATGTTTTGTTAAAATATTTCAGTATATGGCAATAGGCTTGCCCCTATTACATGATTACTATCACATAGTGAGCAAATACGAGTGGCGAAATATAGATGCACTGCAGTGCAACTCTCCCTAAACTAGGCAATACAAATGTGTGTTAATTGCACAAAAGCATACCAGTAACTTGAACATACATGCTACTTGCATATGTATCACAAGTTGACATATGAAAGCACATCAATTAGATGATGTGTGAGCAAATAACAAGACGTTTGATTGCATGCCGGTGATGCCGGGGACGGGCGATGTGAGTCAAGCATGCAGCTGACATATCTGTGTATCTTATCGACGTGAAATGCCGGTTAATAGCACGTGAGCTACTTTTTACTGGCATGCTTTTAACTGGGAAGGGTACAATAACATTCATTTCCCTATCTTCCTAAATACAGGTGTAATGCTGGTGTACTTACCCTCATGTGCACATCCAAAATAGCACTTTTCACGTAATTTGTTAGGCATATTGAACCATATCTTAATCGCAATGCAAAGTCGGAAGTCCGTGTGTAATGCGAAGTCTTTCGTAATGCAAATTCGGCAGTCCGTGTATAATGTATGTCTTTCGTATTGCAAATTATCGGGAGTGCAAATAACAAAGCCAGAGGATCAGAAAACTTCGGCAATCTCGAAATCCGTATGGGTAGCGTAAAGTTGTTAAGGAAAACTCAAAATCGACAAATTGTAGCACAACTTGAGGGCACAACACAAACTGTTATGAATTTTTTTTTTTTAAATTTAGCATCACCATAGATAGGTATTTTGCCAGTGTCAAGTAATATTAATTATTTCAGTTTTAGTGAGAAACTTCCACTTATATCACTCACTATAACACCAGTTTTCGAAATTGAATCATATCTGACGCCATGACTTTTCAGTTTCCCGCCAAAAAGTCGTCTATACTATATACAAGTTCCATCACTTTACTGATTGAGGGATGGGGGGGTATTTTACTGGGGCCTAGCCTTTGGGCCTGTGCATATGCTCGAAAACTGAAATAATTTATATAACTTGACACTGGCAATATAATGCGAAGGTGATGCGAATAAAAAAAAAACTTGTATGTATAGATGTCAGTGGTTGATACCATCGATGATTATTTTTTCGTGGCCCAGGGTGCTAGCCTTTTGGAGCCTATCCAAAATAAAGAGCCTATATAAAGCCAGGTTTTGAAATACTTGAAACTATTTGAGAGCTTCCTACCCTACCGATTGGGACTAAACGAGTTGCACGCACAGATTACCCTCTATATACCACGTACACAAATACATCACAGACTTTGGTTCTCGGGCAACTCCGGAACACTTCGGGCACCGCCACCAGGCCCTGAATTCGCTAACCGAGCCCCGAACTCGCTGAATAATTATATACTCTTAACTCGTAATTATAGATTTAGGCACCTGCCTGCGTCGGGCCGCCCTATTACAGGTAGGAAATACTTATAGTTGAGATAGTTTGCAAGTCGCGCACGAGCCCCAACTTGCAGGAGTAAAAATACTTGTATTGGAAATCGATCCTTATTTTTATACTAGCTGTTACCCGTGACTTCGTACACGTGGTATTAAACAAAAAAGTAGTCTGTTACTTTTCACAGATACCCCATACAATATTTGTCAAGTGACAATTACTATGCAGTCGCTGTTCGATTATGAATCGATTGTTAGCAGACTTGGTGCCCAGATTATGTGTCGTTCGTAGATGCTGTAAGATGTAAATTTGGAGAATATATTGGGTAGATGTTCACTAAGGAGGGATTTTTAAAAATTCAACACAGAACAAAGTTTGTATGAGTTTTTTTTAAAATTTACCACCCAGCACATGGCTTCTCAATTTATAAAAGTGCCTATAAAGCCTTAATACGTCACTGGAGCTCCATCACATCATATGTCAATCCAGCCACCGCCAGCTCCAAATTAGTCTGATAATGTTCAACCCGACCACTACTATGTGTCCGTACATCACTTATATCAATTGTTGTCTGCTCTTCGGGAACGAATGTGCATATTTCCATACTTGAGGTTGGCTTTAACGGCTGCGGTGGCAGTCGATCGTGGGGCTCAATGCACCGGTCAGCGGACCATTTGCCACCACGGCCTCCTCGGCCGCGACTGTGTGCGGGGCGCTTAACCGACACTTTTTTTTTAACTAAATGTACACGTTCAGAATCTTCATTCGATTCCGTGGACTGTTTGAAGCCCGCTTGCACTTCGCGCGTAAACTTTTTAACCAACTGTTCGGAGGGTAGTGAGAAGAAATTTGACAGCGCCGCATACCCGGTCGGGCTGCTGTTGAACATAGACACTGTTAAAACTTTTTCTTCGGCCGTGTATGTTTGGGCACCGGGCTTTTCAGCCGTGTGCGTGTACTGCATTCTGGTGAACACTTTGGCGGCGGGCGTCATGTTCTCTGTGACTCTCTTCAGTATATGTTCTTGCGATTTGCCGGTGGTAGCCAAACGTTCTTTTAACATTTGATTTTGATTTTTCAATTTGTTAACGACTTTTGTCAATTGTCTGATGTGTCGCCTCAACTTGTCCATTTGGTCCTCCATTGATTGCGGTGTGGTGAGCGAGATTGTTGGTGTGGCTATATCCGCAATGTTTTCGTCGAATTCGTTGTCAACAATATCTGAAATAAAAAGGACATAGTTAATAAGCAAAGCATTGGTTCCAATTATTAT
This sequence comes from Pheosia tremula, assembly GCA_905333125.1. NCBI lineage: Eukaryota > Metazoa > Arthropoda > Insecta > Lepidoptera > Notodontidae > Pheosia > Pheosia tremula. The sequence goes on from HG995425.1 coordinate 3,261,146, forward strand.
CGCCATGGTAAAAAAAAAGTCGTTGGTTTAAGACCCCGCCTATGTATCGCAGCGCGAGTACTTAGGCTCCTATGGGATAGCATACAGGAACCGTGTTTTTTTTTAAACTTAACTTTTTAATCGCGGGTAACGCCGCGGGGCGCAGCTAGTTTACCATAACACCGGTAAACATGTAAAAGATCTATTTTAAAAAAGAGCAACCATGGAGTTTTTCGCCCGTTCTTCTCCATAGGAGCGGCATTCCGAACGGGTGGTAAAGCAGCAGCATAATATTTTTGTAACTTTTGACGATTCATAAGTACTGTACATAATGGTCTACGTGAATTAAAAAAATATTCTGATTCTGATTCCGGTTGATATTACCTTTGAAGCTAGCATCAGCGGCCGGTTCCCTACCGCCCCCCCCATCGACTTCCACATCGGATGCCGTCGTCGCCGAACGATTGTTGATCAACTTCTGTATAGTATCCACACCCGGCATAGGCATCAGCTGGCGGAGATATGTGTACGCCCTCGGTGACCTTTTATAAATTTTGACGGCCACAGATTTGTGAACTTGCGACCACCGTTGCACCTTCGATTTGTTGCTCTGATTGTGAATGGTGGACTCTATAATGGACTTCAACAGCGGTGATGATATTTTATCAATCTGATGCACTCTTTTCCTCAATGTTTCGACTTCTATTTGCAATGCTTGGAATTTTTGTAACAAGATTTCCTCTCGCTTCGACACGTGTGGTTTATCTATGTCTGTCCTCGTTGTTGCTGGTTCTGAAACACGAATAATTATATTAGGTGCTAGCCGTTACCCGCGAGTTCGTCCGCGTGGTATTTAACAAAAAAAAGTTTTTCTAAAATAAAAGTAGCCTAAATTACTCCTTGTTACATTAGCAATCTGTCCGTGAAATTCCCGTCAAAATTGGTCCAGACATTTCAGAGATTACCCGGAACAGACAGACAAAAATTAAAAAAAAGGTTGTTTTGGTATAGATACCGTGTATACATCCAAATGCACTTAGTAAAAAGCGGTTATTTTAACATTAAAAAACAGACACTCCAATTTTATTTATATGTATAGATTACATAGATGTATTGAAATTAAACTAATTTTACGGATTTTATCGCGTTACATTATGTTATTACGTTCCCGACGTTTCGGCTGCTTTACAGCAACCATGGTCACGGGAGGACTGAGGTGTCAGACATCCTAGTGTTTGAGTTTGAACCGGGGTACCCTCATATTTAGTTGTTGCTTGCGGTCCGATCTACACGGAAAGAGCTCACAGTGTCTTGAGGTCTTGCAAAATATACATAGATGTATATTTTTTTACGTTAACGGGAATCGAAGCCACAACTACCCGGTGCAGTGAGCCTTGCGGGCCGACTAAAATTAAAAGTATAGTAAAATACTAATATTAATGTAAAAAATATATACTAACGTTTGCTTGGAGATGGTCTTGATATTTCATTTACTGGAACAGTGGCTGGGGCAGCAGAACATAATGGCTTCAACGGTTCTGTAACAAAAAAAGAAATTTCTACAATACATTGAATGTCTTGGTAATAGTAATAATAATCTTCTTCTTGTTTTTTTACGAAACGAAATGCGATGAAATAAAATGGATAGGTATGCAAATGGCCTCACCCGCAACTTAGAAAGAAAGAAAGAAAGAAAGAAAGAAAGAAGAAAGAAAATACATTTATTTGGCAACAACACAAGACACGAGATTACATAGAGAAACTTATAACTATTAACAGCTTATTGTATTTAAATAATAGTGTGCCAGATATAGTGGGTCATGTGTGTCTCATGGCTGCGCCAAACAGGTGTCCAGCTCAGCATAAGCCAGGCATCGAAGACGCCTGGCGCTGATTTTCGGCTGGAACCCACAGTGATTTTTCACGGTAATCTTAATCTAATCTTAGCGGGTATTTTGCCAATGTCAAGTAATTAATAGCAATAACACATTCAATAAATACACATTATAAATCAAATAATGGTTGTGACGTGATGATATGAAAATGTCGTGTCAGTTTCTCGTATTAATAATCAGCAACCTTTCCAATATTCCTTTGACAGATAATGTATGACAATATCTGTCAAAAGTGACAGTTACTATGCGGTTGCTGTTCGATTATGAATCGATTGTGTTAGCAGACTTGGGGCCCTGATTTGTAGTTTAATAATGTAAATTTAACTAACGTGTTTTCGGGGACGGTCTTGTGATATGATTAACTGGATCAGCGGCTCGTATGGAAGGATTTGTTGATGCTTCTGTAAAAATATAATAATTATAATGTTAAAAGGTTTCTTACTTCTTCATTTTTTAGGTCGGCAATCGGCTGCCAGTAGTGCCAGTATTGCCAGTGTCGAGTATTTCTGGACAATTGTTAGAAAATTATAAGTACCCATTATATACTTTTTGGCGGGAAACTGAAAAGTCATGGCGTCAGTTACGACTAAATTTCTAAAACTAGCGCTCCAGGCAAGCGTTCTACCAACTTGGCTATCACTGCTTGTTCATACTAATTAATATTTATCAATTTTAAGATGGCTTACCATCGTCGCTCTCGCCACACGCGGCCAGCGGGTCATCCACATCGGACGCCAACGATTCTGCAATTAATGACAATAAAAAAAAAATTAAAACAAAAAAATTTAAACAAAGTTATCTATACAAATAAATAAAATTGGAGTATATGTTTGTAATATTAAAATAACCGCTTTTTACTAAGTGCATTTGGATGTATATACGGTACATATGCCAAAACAAAAGTTTTTACAATTTTTGTCCGTCTATCTGCCTGTCGGTTTGTTCCGGCTAATCTTTTAGGACTTTCGTCTCTTTTTCACTTTCATTCAAAGGACTTTTACTGGCAGATAGCTGATGTAACAAGCAGTATCTTGGGCTACTTTTATTTTAGAAAAACTTTTTTGTTAAATAAGACGCGGACGAAGTCGCGGGTAACAGCTAGTATTTAAATAAAAATGAAATGGTTTTTTTTGGTATGCGTATCACTGGAGAACAGCTGAACTTATTTGACAAATTTATTTTTTAATATGTTCCTAGTAAGAATCAGGTCTACACCGACAAACAAAAATTGAAAAAGTTGTCCAGAAAATTGGATAATTCGAGAAAAACTGGTGGTGCTATTTTTTATTTAATAACTGAAAATACTTTTTTTTTTAGAAGATGGCCTCACCCACCTTTGGGTAGGTATCTAAAAGAACTTATCTCAGCAAGTGATAAATAAAAAAATGGCTTACCCAGACAACATATTTCCTCTTCATTTACAGGAATTTCATCCGACTTGGTTGTTCGTAGTGGATCTGAAACACACACAGTCACACAATTCATTAGTAAGAACCAGCCTTACACTGCACTACTATTGTGCACAGTGTAAAATAATGTATAATAATAATTTTAAAAGTTGTATATTTTTGTGTACACTTTATAATAAGAAGTCGTATAATTGCTGTTTTTTTTACTCTCATTTTATTCCTGGCAATAATTTTAAGTTTAATAAAGTCTCTGACCCCCATGTCAGAGGTGTTCGCGGGCCGGGCCTGATAGCGCCCGGACTAAAAAAAATACAATTAATTAGAAAAAAATATTACATAATAGCTCAGTCGAAGAAATAATACAGTCGGCAAAACTACCATATTGAAATTTAAAAAAATACCAAGCCGATTTGTGTAGTCCACGTGACTCTCGTATACGCAAGGACGCAATTCGCGTACTATAATTTGACCACCACCCACCACCGCTGTGCCGCGCCCTAGGAATGCGAGGCGTGGTGGGGGGCGGGGTAGGAAAGAGCATGAATCGATAAGATCGATATTGTTGGACAGGGCCCCCAGTCTGCTAACACAATCGATTCATAATCGAACAGCAACCGCATGGTAACTGTCACTTTTGACAGATATTGTATGGGATATCTGTCAAAATTGACAGTTACTATGCGGTTGCTGTTCGATCATGTATCGAGTGTGTTATAATGTGTATTTATTGAATGTTTTTTTTTTAGAAGATGGCCTCACCCTCCTTTGGGTAGGTATCTAAAAGTACTTATCACAGCAAGTGATAAATAAAAAATGGCATACCCAGACAACATATTTCCTCTTCATTTACAGGAATTTCATCCGACTTGGTTGTTCGTAGTGGATCTGCAACACACAGAGTAATACAAGTAATTAGAAACATGTTACAAGTTGATTTCTTATATATACGCGAATACCACACATTGAATTGAAACAGACTTTTAGGCAAATTGACGATTTTCTTTTTATCGGCTAACTGTTTGAAATGGAACGCAACCCTAATGTTTTTTTTTAGCCTGTGTCAACTTTTTATTTTTATATATATACTAGCTGTTGCCCGCGACATCGTCCGCGTGGTATTTAACAAAAAGCGGACGAAGTCGCGGGTAAGAGCTAGTCTAAAATAAATGTAGCCTAAGTTACTCCTTGTTACACCAGCTATCTGCCAGTGAAATCCCGTCAAAATCGGTCCAGCCATTTCAGAGATTAGCCGGAACAAACAGACAGTAAGAAAAAAAATGTAAAAAATGTCGTGGTATATGTACCGTGTATACATCCTAATGCACTTAGTAAAAAGCGGTTATTTTAATATTAAAAACAGACACTCCAATTTTATTTATTTGTATAGATAATATACATCTTATAATATTGTTACGTGCGGGGGTAATTAAATGGCGATTACGTGAAAATGAATTTAATCGCTCTCCACACACAAGACATTATAGTACACACCAGAACACTAACTCGTTCAACACTCAAATAACAATAGAATAAGTCACTGTGAAACACAGTAGTCCACTGTCTTCGCTAGAGTCGCTGGTATAATCTTCTTAGTTCGCTTACATATGAGTTCACTATCGCTTCCGAATAGAAACTGTGTCGTCGCTGATCGTCTCCATTGCGCAGTGTCTCCAACCATGCCGTAATTACGGTAGACCTACCGTAATTTTTCTAGGTCTACGACCTACCGTAGACATGTTATTACAGTGACACATTCTACCGTAATTTCGTCCGTGTCCTTATTTCTATAATGACAACACTTGATTTAGCAAAATATTACTAGTTTATAAAGGCAAGATTGTAAAAAAAAAGGTCATTCCAGTTTGGAAGAAGCAGCAGAATGACCTTTTTTTTTTACGTTACGCATCCCCACTACGTGGGTATTTTTATTGTATCATTTTGGGGAAAAATAAGCAACACTGGTCTGCCGTGATTTTCCACCATCTACCGTATTTTTAGAACAGGCAACACCGTAATTTTGACAAAGAGGGTTGGAGACACTGCCATTGCGCGTTGAGCGACCTTGAGCCTACTTATGAGGCACATAGTAAGCGACCACGTCTCAGTACAATATGTAATCACTGGCAACATAAATTGGTTGTGACTTATGATTCGATTGATTGGCAATTCAAGATTGTAATCTCAATAGAAAAATGCCCTAAGTGTATGCTTAAAAAAATACCGAAAGCGATACAACACCATAAAGAGTGTTTTTTTACAAACATTATGGTATTGTATCGGATTAGGTATTTTTTAAGCAAACTTAATACATCGAGACATCCAATACAGAATACTAATATCGCAAAAATAAATTACATCGTAAAGATGTCCAAATTTTTCGTAAAAAAATAAAAACCATTGACATTTAGAATTTCGCGCCCTGACCCTGAGCTTCCACCTTAAGAGACGGCACTTAGAACATTATCTGTAGCTCAAAGTCACGCAGAATAGTAGTACCATCATTGTAAAAATAGGAAAGGCTGCCAACATTTCGGTACAAAAGTCACTGACAGAGATGTGCTAAATATTATCGATATCTAGGTTGTACTTACGTTAAAATTAAAATGCCGATATCGATAGACAATGCTTGAATAGCGGGCTTTAGAATTACTATACTTAGAATATTCTAGGTGTAAATAAAAGGCATATGACATTAGTTTTATAGCTTTATTTCAAACATTATGTTATCATCCCATGTTTACATAAAGTTGTTTCTTGTCATTATATTCACATCAAAATATCATACTGAAAAAAATATTCTAACGGCATTATTACCTTAAATATCATAATTGAAACTCATCGTGATAAATTCAAGATTTCTTTCAGCTGTTATCCATTTTGATATCTAAACATAATGATATCCTTAAATTAGCGAAATCTGCCTTAGATAAACAACAGAGGAGGCCCGTATCCTCATAATAAATAGACAGGCGCTGTATATCTATATTTTATACATTTATACCAATATATTTATTATGAGGCACAAACACACCTCAGGTCGCACGTTTAGTCGCAAGAGCATGTTTAGCTGATGTCTGAGTGGCCTAGACTATTATTTTCTATCACACTAAGCATGCAACCTGCGGCGTCATCAGGAGCATCTGGAAGCGGTGGCTAAGTAATCAGAGGAAATTGCATAGTCGCGGTCCAAACCTGAATAAAATTGGCGCAGGACTCAGTTCAGCATAGTATTGAACAAGAGAGGCTTATAGCCAGGATTTATAGTCAGACTAGTGAAGTGCATGTTTACAGTCTGCTCGTATTATATGTAGCTGCTAAACTTCAAATAACATTGAAATGAAACTAATTTTACGGATTTTATCGCGTTTACGTTCCCGACGTTTCGGCTGCTTTACAGCAACCATGGAGGGAGGACTGAGGTGGTTGACGTCCTGGTGTCATAGTTAGAAACGGTGTACCCTCATATTTAATTGTTGCTTGTGGTGCGATCTACGCAGAAAGTGCTCACAGTATCTTGAGGTCTTGCAATGGTATGCTTGGTTTTCGATTTAATAATATTAATTACTGGATCCCAAGTTGGTGGTAGCACCCAGCCATCTTCCCTATTGAAATTAGGATGTTTCTTAATTTCAATGGCCTCGCGTATCATCCTTGGTCGGAGTCGGTGTTCTTTTGCGAGGATCTGTGGCTTATCAAATCTGATATAATGGCGGGTGCGATCTTGTACATGTTCACAGATTGCAGACTTCGTGGAGTGCCGGTGTTTCACGTCAGCGATGTGTTCTTTTACGCGGGTTTTTATTGCTCTTTTAGTTTGTCCTGTGTAAGAGAGCCCATATTCACAATCGAGTTTGTATACCCCTGCATCTTGCAGAGGAATGTGACACTTGACAGATCAACACACTTAACAGCTCTTCGGCAGCTTGAAAAAAGTTTTGATTAATGCGCGCTTCAAGTTGTAGCCAATCTTGTCTGTGACTCCCTGATGTATGGTAGTACAGCAGGCAGACGCTCGACTGTGGCTGGTTTCACTCGGTCACTGTGATGGCGGCGCGGGATTCGGAGCTTGTTGTTATGCAGTACTTGCTTGACATGATGGAGCTCGGCAGCCAGATGTTGCTTGTCACACATCCCCTTGGCTCCATTATCCACTGTGTTAATAGGATATATTTAAAGTACTGAGGGCTCTTAAAATCTTTAATTAATAAGTTCAAAAACCCCTAACATAATTGTAGTAACTCACCTCTTGGAGATTGTGCTCTTTGAGATCCAATTTTCTGAGGAAAATCAACAAATAACTCGTGTGGCAAAGGGGGACGGGGCAAGTTCAATTTGGGCACAGCAGTTTTGAGTAGACGATTTTTATTCTTATTCAAATCTTCTGCAGCAAAATGCATGCCACACACAAATTTTAACTGATGCAGTTTTTCTATGGGTAAATGTACTAAATCTTCATCTCCAATAGCTTGAACCCATTGTTGACATCTAAAACATATATGGTTTAAAACTTGTAAAATTTTGACGATTCATAAGTACTGTGCTTAATGGTTTACATGAATAAAAAATATTCTGATACTGTAATGTAAAATATTTTAAGGGATTAATGAGCAGGAAATTAATCCGCAATAAATGTTTGAAATTTAAAAAGCTAACCAGCCATGCACTTAGGATGTAGTGTAATTTTTGTCTGTACCAAATTGATTTATTTCTTTGGGAATGTTATCATTATAATCTATCATAATATGTACCGATACTGTCATATGGTACCAGATACCGATGGACTCATTAAAATATTCTACACTTTTATTGTTACATCATGTATAATAGGTATATTATTATAGTACATCATTGATTATTTATCCCCAAAAGCCTGGTCTGATACCTTCTAAACAGTACAACAGATATAGAACCAATTAACTTTGATCTGAGCAGGAATCGATCTTGCGAGTCCAGCATTTTAGTGAGCATATTTTGATCTAGAACAGAACTACTGTTATGCTCGGCAGGAATTTGTCTGTATTTGCATACAAAACTAACTATTATACAAAACCTCTAAAATATAACCTCTAAATATATGTAGTCAAAGGATATAATATAACATACCTGGAAGGATCTAAGGGCAGGGCGGCAAGAAATATACTAGTATCAGGAGATCTCCTACTACCACATATCACACACTTTTGGAAAGATTTGCTGGCCATATTCATCAGCAAAATAGAGTCTCTGTCTCGAAAATAACTCGTTTACCACAAGCACACAGCAGAATCACTAATAGGCAGAATCTTCACGCTAAATCGGAGGAGAAGGTCCCAACTCGACGATATTAACGGGGAATACGAACACAAATTAGTAACGAATGTAAAATAATAAAAGAAATACGCAAAGAGATCCGAAATCGGCCGGTATAACTTTGTTATTGAGGTTCTATTGACGCCATCTTGCTTGTCATTTTGCACGGCGTACCAGCATTATAATACAAATGTATGATTTTTTCCGTTGACTTTCTAATGTTGGCCACCCAGGTCTATGTGAACCAAAATAAAATGAACCCCGTCGAGTACGTTCTCCAAACACATAAAGAATAATTGGCCATTCTCAATGTATGGAAGTGTCCACCCACTGATACGAACATTAATTATTTATTAGTTTTGACACATCAATCAAATAGTGTTGCCATTGCAAAATTGTGATCTATACATTTATTCACACTAAAAAAATAATGTATACAGGGTGTAACAAAAATACGAAATAATATTTCTGGGTATGAATGTACCCATAAAAGCGAAGAACTTTCCCCAGGGAACATAAGTCGAAATCTTGAAAAAATATTTCCATATAAACTTAAAAAAAACCATTTGTCTAACATTTTTCGGCAACCCTGCGTATGAATGAACACCGCCGCCCCCGCCTCTATGCCGCTACACTCCCCGCTGCCGCCGCGACACTGCCCGCGCCGCCGCGCAGCCGCCCGCGCGCCTCGCTATCACCCTGTCTGTACCCACCGTGAAATTTCTACATGACTTCCATTCGCATATTTAACATAGGTACCTATCCTATCTAATAACTAAATCATCATCATCATCATGTCAGCTGAATGACGTCCAACTGGGCATAGGCCTCTTCCCCATAGACCTCCACTACGCCCAGTCTTGTGCTTTTTGATTTTAGCTGATTCCCGCGACCTACCTAAGCCGGGTCGTGATAACATAAATAAAAGTACTAAATGCAATCATTAAAGTTTTATTAGGTACAGGTAACCCAATCTACTTCAGAAATCAAAACATAGTCAGACACAGTAATCAAACAAATTCAACAAGTTAATAACAATATTATCATAACACGATTTTCGAAAGCTTAGCGACTCATTACTTACAGTTTTATTTTATTTAATTTAACAACAATAACAATCCTGATATCTGCCTATGAGTGGGTAAGTATGTATACACACAAAAAGATTAGCTCCTACTGGGCACGTCTACAGCGTTTTAACGATTTTAATCACAAACAAAACGATATAGGTAAGTAGGTATCTACCATACAAGCTAGTGAACCAAATTCACTAGCTACATATTCCTAATTTTGTATGTAATTATGGTAACCATAACAATAACAAAAAACTTAATATGTAGACAACCTTTGTACCTACCAGATTCGCATTTTACACGTATGATGGTATTCACACAAAAAACAAATTAGGTGTTATTATTATCACACAGCATAGCACAGCACACAGTCTTGAGACTACGTCGGTGTCTATCTCATCCATCACTATTACGCATGCTATAAGTATGGTTCAAAGTGAGCCCCTTCTTTTTCGATACAGGGCATCATCCTGCGCAAAGTTGACGCCCGGACGTTCTGTAGCATCTGTGGGGTTACAGAGCTGAATGCGGAACGTATTCTGTCCTCCATCTCCTCACGCGTGGTGCACTTTTCAGCGTACACTGTGCTCTTTAGGTGACCCCAGAGAAAAAAGTCCAGTGGAGTTAAGTCCGGGGACCTAGGAGGCCACGGCACTGGCCCACCTCGGCCAATCCACTCAGGGTACCGGGCGTTTAAATACTGCCGGTCGACGCGTGTGTAATGCGCTGGCGCTCCGTCGTGCTGGAAAATCATGGCCAAGTACTCCGACAATGGCAACTCCAATATTGCGTCTTCCACGTACCCCGTCAGATGGTCCAAGTAGTTCGTGGAGTTGAGACTATGGGGTAGGATTACCGGTCCAACCAGACAATCGCCGATAATACCAGCCCAGGCATTAATCTTCCACTGATGCTGGTAGTTGTTTTCAGTGGCGGCGTGTGGGTTCGTATGTGGTGGCTGGTGAAGCTCGCTTCGTCGGTCCACAGGATCCGCTCGGTAAAACGCGAATCAGTAGATACGCGCTCCCTGTACGACTGAAAGAACGTCATCCTCGGCACATAATCCGCTGGCGTGAGCTTTTGTATCCGATAGAAGTGGTAAGGGTGTTGTCCGTCGTCACGGAGAGTACGCCACACCACCATGTGATTGACGTTCAACACAGCAGCGGCACGGCGAGTGTTCGTCCTCTTGTTAACAAAAAATGCTGGAGAATCGGCGTCTCAATCTCGGCCCCAGCGCGCAGATTGGGGCGGCCAGCGCCCAACTCCACGCCACCACGGGTCCCGCGAAAGGAACCGGTCCTATGCACCCGCACGCAAAGATTGCGGAAGCACGTGTATGATGGAAGCCGGCGCTGTTCAGCAGGCGGCCTTCCATCACTGTACTGATGGCGGTAAATATTCACCGCCTCGAGAATACTTCCCCGTGCTTCACCCAAACACAACATCATTTCGTAGTATTCACTATTTGATAGTAAAAATGAGGCATTGCTTCTTCAATTTACGCGCTTACACCTTAAAAGACTCCGACTAACTGGACGACTTGAAAGCGGAATCAAACAAAATGTGCAAATGCCGACATTTCCGAATTGTTGGGTTCCCATAAAACAATTAAAAAACCCTTTGAAATAAATACACGTACATAAGCGATGGAGCGTAGCAAAATAGAAAATGAAAAATTAATTAAGTGCTTAAACAAAATTTAAGACACAAAATAAATACTTTAACGTTAAATGGTACCAGAAAAAAAATATTTCATTAATTAATTAATAAAAAATAATAATCGACGGAACCAATCAATTCAATGAATAAAAATAGCGGTGTTAAAAGGGCGTCACTCATTTTGTTTGACATGTGCCGACATTTCTTTGTACATGCCGATGTTTGTCGCTCCCAGCCAATGAGAGTAATTGAACATTTGGCGCGACTTTATCATTGGAGCGGCGACGCCAGCGCAAAGGATTTCATTGAACTTTGACCGTAAGTCCACGTGGACTACGCTGTCGTATCAAAGACTAGTTATTGGTAGAATGATGAATTGGTAAAATGTTGTCTCAGATCTGTAAAGGTAACAGACTTGATACAAAAAATACCAATTTAACATTTAAATTTATTATGTAAATGTTTTATCGAAATTATAACATTTTATTAACTAACAAATATTAGTTATAATTAGTTTTTAAGCAGCAGGTGAGTACTAAATAACTAGTAAAATAGGAACTGATATGAAAATTAGAAGAATAATGAGTAACATAAATGGTATTTTAATGCTGAATTAAAATCAAAGATATCAGTAACTTGCGTAATGTTTATTGTTAACCTTTTGTGTCGTAGGCAAGAAACATATCCTATTTTGTCACGTCTGTGAAATCGTTGGTCTTAATTGGAAAGACTAGACACTGATTGTAGGGTTGCACTTAACATTTTTTTGACAAAGGTTTAGACCTCATTATCTCGAGTCCTAATCACTTTTCGACCTATGTGCTAGAACAAACGTTGTTCAGTGTCACTAGTACTTACACCTCTTGAAATATTATTTCGTATTTTTGTTACACGCTGTATATGCTTTCTATAGAAAAACAATCTTTTTATTGTACAATTAATGTTTGTGATGATTTTTCTTCTGTTCTGTCTAATATACAACGAAATTTTAAGAAAACATGACATCCGAGCATTTTAGCGACATATAGTACCGTTTTAAGGTGGAAGCTCAGGGTCAGGGCGCGAAATTCAAAATGTCAATGGTTTTTATTTTTTTACGAAAAATTTGGACATCTTTACGATGTAATTTAGTTTTTTGCGATATTAGCATTCTGCATTGGATGTCTCGGTGTATTAAGTTTGCTTAAAAAAATACCTAAAGCGATACAACACCATAAAGTTAGTAAAAGTAGCGGTTTTTACTAACTTGTTGTTTTATTTACATGTAACTTTGCAAATTAATTCAAAGACCTAACCTTTTGAACCTGCCGAGCATTCTGCTAAGATGATAGGTGCATGCACTGAGGTTGATGGTGTAGCAGATGGCACTGAGGTTGACGGTGTAGCTGATGGTACTGAGGTTGATGGTATATCTATAGAACATTCTTGTATTTGTCTCATTGGCCTTCTTTCAGTCCATGTAAATTTTGGAAGCGACACAAGTGCTGAAACAAAAAAGTCAAAGCCAAGTCAAAAAACTAGTTAAGTATAAATTGTTTTTTTTTTTTTTAGATTTAACACAATGTTTTTATATAAAAAAAATAAGCATTATGAAAAGACTTTGTCTTCTGCATGGGTTGTGAAAGGGAATACTATCATGTTATTTACCGCATGCCTAGCACAGACAGCTGGAGCTGGAGGAGGCATTCGAGTCGCAAAGACACGCCGACGCCCAATAATTAATAAAAATATACAAGTTAAACTACTTAGATTTTAAATAATTAATTATATACCTAGTAAAAATTGTTATATTATCAAATATCTATAATGCAAAATTATCTAAACCCCACCAAGTCAACCAAGGACAAGGACAAGGACCAAGTCATTCTCTCTTAGTCAAATCAAGTGTAGTCTTGACCTATGTTACATAATAAGTGGGTACTTGTTTTCATATTTATTAAAATATGATTGTCAATGTAGGGTAGATAGATAAAAGCTGTCATTGACTAGTCCGGTTTATGCTACCAAGCAATAAACATGTTAACTGATACAATTGTGTTTTCTCTGCTGACCAAGTAATGTATCTGTTATATTAGGCTATTATTATTATGTTCCACGCATTTCTGAATACCAATTTCAGCGTATTTCTTAATCTTAGACTAAAGAAACGACTAAAGCAGTGATTCCCAAAGTGGTCTATATCAACCCCTAGGGGTCTATGACAACCTGCAAGGGGTCTACATCAGCGAAAAAAAAATTGGGGGTCCATGAAATGAAAATGGGGGTCCACGATAGTGGATCTCAACACATACACTGATAGTACCTATTTACTTACATCATACTATCTTATAATATCAAAACATAATATACATTAATTTGACTTGACCGTTATTCGAAGCTTATTTAATTGAGATAGGCACTACGTTTCCCGCCTTCTTTTTCTTCATTTCTGTCCTACATCCGCTCGTCTTTGTGACGTCACTTCCGCTCGGCAGTGGGGGGGGCACTCGATATATTGAGGCCCGCCATTTTGGATCTTCATTGGCGTCTTGTTTCCCGCCGCGCTCGGACCTACCGAGACTTGCTACAAGACCTAACTATAACTAAAATAGTTTTAAAATTAAATAATTAAAGTATATTATTCAGTGAAAGTGTTTTAAAAAAATTGTGATTGGATAAAGGTTAGATATTGTAACCTGTCATCGCGTAAGTAACTATTACTTTTTGTTACACATTTGCCGTTGCTAAAAAGTGCTGGCTAAACAATTATTATTAAAGGCTGTTTTAATAATCGTAATTGTTATAAATTTAACGGTTTTCCGTTCGTATAAGAGTGAATTATTATTTGTTTTCTGTCTACCCGCATTTTTAGGCGATTGGAAAATAACTTTAAATTATTCTAGTATGGATGAAATCAATAGAAATAGTGCTAATACAGATGAAGTTTTGCCGGGGCCTCCTCATTACCGAAAGGAAGGTCACGATCAAGTAGTAGCTCGAGCTCTAGCAGCAGTAGTTCAAGCTCTACGTCCAGTTCAAGCGCCCCAAAAAGAAGACATCGTAAAAAGAAAAGGGGGGGCAAACGAAAACGCCACTCCAGGCGTAAACATAGAAATCTAACCAGGGAGATACGCAATCTCCGAGATCAAATCGCTTGCCAAACCGGTTATTCTCACGTGAGTACCAATCTTGATAACGATGCGATATCGCTTACATCTGGAGTAAGCAGAAATTTTTATGAACAATTACCCGATGATAAGTCTGACAAATCGGTACAATATGACAATGAATTTACACTTGCATTTGCGACTAAATTAAAGGAACCATCAATACCTAAAACTTCGGAATCATTTTTAAATTTGCTTAGTGAACTACAGCACTTGGACAAGAGTGACTGGAATGAAATAAGATACGCTGAGACTCAAAAGTCGTATAATCATGCGCCGGGCTTCACTGATATCGAGATGAATGAAGAAGTTAAAGCATATGAATCTGCTCGTCACCTAATTCATGCGGATAAAGCTTACGCTGCTTTGACTATGTGCGTTCTTAAGCAGAAGGATGCCTTGCAACAAATATTACGTAATCTCTTGTCATGGGCACGAGAGGTTGATACCGTAAATTTTGACATTTTGCATCAAAAGGTTATCGATCTTTTTTCCACAGGGGATTTTCACAAAACTTCCTCAGATTTATTACAGATTATCTGTGGCCACCGTGCAGAGATTATCCAGACACGAAGGGATTACGTGACAAATCAGGCAAAGGATCCACTGGTCAAGGCCAATCTAAGAAAGATTCCGCCGACAGCTACCAATCTTTTTAACGCCGAGAAATTTACTGCAGCAGTAGAGAAAGCTGGCGGCGTACGAAAATGTTTTTGGACACAAAGGTCCAGTAATAATTCTGCCTCGCAGGCAGACCATAATAATAAAAAACCTCGAGGCCCCTCGCAGGGGTCAACATTAAACTTAAAACCCTCGCAGGGTTATTATCAATGCACCAACAACTATCCACCTCCGCAGGGTGGCTGCAATGCTCATGGCCATAAGCCACCTCCGCAAGGTGGGGGCAATGCCCATAGTCATTCGGTCCAACATAATTCGGTCGCACCGAATAATCGCATTGGTCAAAATACATTTCGAGGAAATTCCTCGCGAGGAAATGCGAAACAGCATAACCAGGCGAACCAGGGACGGAAGCGCCCTTCGGCCCCGCCTCGCCAAAATAAAGACAACAAACGCCGTAAGTATTGACTTAATTCCGTTCAGAGCCGGGCGACTTGCACAATTTCAAAACCAATGGGAACAACTGGAAGCGCCGGCTTACATTCTGAAAATCATAACCGGGTATCGCATACCCTTTTGCGAAAAGCCACCACTTGTTCTTCCCAGTGCCCTCGGCCCCAGCTTTCATGTACCAGAATCCGTCCAAATGACAGCGGTTATAGGCAAAATGAAAGCTCAGAGAGTTTTAGAACGTGCTGTGGCCTCACCAAGTTACCTTTCGTCCATGTTTCTTGTTCCCAAAAGCGACGGATCAGTTCGTCCAATTTTCAACCTGAAGGCTCTGAACCAGTACATTACGACAGACCATTTCAAGCTCATAAATGTCCATCGCATACCAGACTTTTTGCAACCGAAGGATTGGCTTTGCAAAATAGACTTGTCACAAGCCTACTTCCATCTCCCTGTGGCCCGCAGCCACAGAAGGTTTCTGCGCCTAGTCTATCGCGGGGAGTTGTTGGAAATGACTTGTCTACCATTTGGACTAAGCACAGCTCCAAAAACCATTGCCTCTCTCACAAATTGGATAGCCCAAGTGCTCAGGCGCAAAGAGATCAGGATTGTGGTATACTTGGACGATTTTTTATTAGCCCACCAAGACCAGAATATGCTTTGGACCCATGTGAGCACGGTAGTAGATCTCCTAGAGAAATTAGGCTGGCTGATCAATTACAAAAAATCGCTCCTGATTCCGACAAAAACTCTGGCATTCTTGGGTATTCAATGGGATCCATGGAAAAATCTCAAGTACCTACCCAAAGAAAAACTCCCTTCACTTCTGTGCAAAGTAAACCATATGTTGAGGAAACAGCACACAACGCTCAAAGATCTTCAGAGCCTTGTAGGTTTTTCTCAATTTTGCCAGTTTTGCAGTACCAAAAGGCAGACTCAACTATCGAGCTCTCTTGAATCTGCTGAATCAGTCTCTGCAAATGGATCACAAGACATTGCTTGTCATACCGTCCATCGCCACAGAGAACTTGACATGGTGGCTTCACAATTACAATCGCCCGTCGGCTATTCACGTACCACCTCCATCTCATTTTCTCACGACCGATGCGTCAGACATTGCGTGGGGAGCACGGTTGGACAATCTGTCACTTACCGGCCGTTGGTCACAAGCCGAGAAGCATCTCAATTGCAATCAAAAAGAATTACTAGCTATCCTAAAAGTCTTACAAGGTCATTGTCGGCTCCTGAGACACAGTACAATGTTGATTCAGAGCGACAACAAATCTGTAGTAGCATATCTCCGACACGAAGGAGGAACCAAATCGGCTCCCCTCATGGATTTGACCTATCAAGTTTTTCAAATTTTAGAAGATTACCACATTCATGTAAATGTTTTTCACATTCCCGGAATTTACAACAGCCATGCCGACCACCTGTCAAGGCTACGGGCAATCCCGGGATGGCATCTCTCAACAGAGTGCACGAACAAAATCTTTTCCAAGTTCGGAACTCCAGTAATCGACCTTTTTGCGTCTCGCCAAGCGCATGTGGTAGTAAATTACGCATCCCTGGATCTGAACGACAAACAAGCCGTGTTTCACGACGCCTTTTCCCAAATTTGGAAATAGTCTAGCTTGGTTATTTCCTCCCCCATGCCTGATACCCAAGGTGCTCAGCCATCTCAATCAGTCTCAGGGGACTTATCTGTTAGTAATCCCTCGGTGGGAGCGAGTATTTTGGCGCCCAGACGTCAAGGTGCGTGCTCTAGCAGCCCCATTCACCATACATCACCTAGAAAACGTCTTAATAGACGTCACAACAGGGCTTCCACCCCCGAACGTTCTGGAAATGACTCTAGAAGTGTGGAAATGTGGGGGTGGTCTGGGGCTTTAACAGCGTGGAATAGCAGTCAGTTAAAACTACTGGTTGATTCATGGCGGCCATCAACACAAAAAGTTTATAGCGTTGCATGGAAGAGATGGCTCGTCTGGTGCGAAATTCATGAGGTTATTCCCTCAACACCCAAAGCAAACGAGCTGGCTAGATTTTTATCTGATCTCTACCTAGTTCATAAATTATCATACAACTCTATTTTGCTACACAAATCTGTAATTTCAACCTTGTGCGACCCGGACATGTCCGGCGATTTAAGTTCACATGTACTTGTAAAACATATTCTTAAATCCATAGCATTGCGAAAACCAGTTGCCCATACCAAGCCCCCTATTTGGGACATCGACGATTTGGCCTCACATTTAGAGACCTACTCGATTGATAAAAACAATATATTTCAAGTGCAAAGACACACTGCAGCCTTATTGCTCATATGCTCCGGGAGGAGAATCCATGATTTGACATTACTTACAGTAGATTCAGGTAATTGCTTGGTCCAGGATAATTCTATAGTTTTCTGGCCCGCTTTTGGATCAAAAACGGACTCCGCTAATTATAGACAGTCTGGCTGGAGATTATATGCTAATCAGGGTAATGAAAGGTTGGATCCAGTTTACTGGATTCAATGCACAATATCTCTTCTTCAACATCGAAGGAGCAGTGCTAACTCTAACAATTTATTTATCAATATTAGGGGTGACCCTAGACCTGCATCGCGAACCCTAATAGCAGGATGGTTTAAGTCCTTATTGTTAACTGCCGGCATAACTGCTACTCCCGGCAGTGTCAGGTCGGCGGTAGCCTCTAAGAATTGGCTTGATAATTATCCCCTTGAGGAGGTACTTGCTAGGGGTAATTGGCGATCGCAAAATACTTTTTGTAATTTTTATAGACGAGAGGTCAAACCCACTCGTAATAGTTCTTCAGTAACCATGTTGTTTAATCCAGTTGATTAGATAGAAGATATTTATTTTGCACTCAATCGTTCCCTAATATACATCGTTTTTTGTTTTTTGGATGAATACATATTTCATCGTTTGCGACTTCACTATTTTATTTCTTGGCTGAATCTAAACACTCCTATTACCAAGCGAATAAAATGTTCTTAATATCAGTATACCCATATACAGTCACATTGGCATCTCGTCACTTCCACCAGGCGATAACAAACACGTCTCAATTAAATAAGCTTCGAATAACGGTCAAGTCAAATTAATAGCGGCGTTTTACCTACCAATAAAACGCTTATTAATTTACTTACCTTATTCGAAGCTTATAAATAATCTCTGCCTGGTACTTAATCAAGACTCAATGAAGATCCAAAATGGCGGGCCTCAATATATCGAGTGCCCCCCCCACTGCCGAGCGGAAGTGACGTCACAAAGACGAGCGGATGTAGGACAGAAATGAAGAAAAAGAAGGCGGGAAACGTAGTGCCTATCTCAATTAAATAAGCTTCGAATAAGGTAAGTAAATTAATAAGCGTTTTATTGGTAGGTAAAACGCCGCTATTATTTATCAAAGTACCTATGAAGTAAAAAAAATATTATATATGTTTATAAAATTGTGTAAGTTGTAGGATGTTGGTATTCACTTTGTGGTCGCAATACATTTTATTTTGAGTAGTTTTAATTTAAATTCAATTAATAAATGTATAAATTAACATGTGTTTTTACTTTAAGTTTTTAACACTAAACTTCACTACAGTTAGAAATTTACAGGAAATCAATATCAGGTAAGTAGGGGTCTACCCAACACGGAAAAACATGGCAAGGGGTCTACGACACAAACAAGTTTGGGGAACTCTGGACTAAAGGAAAGGGACCAATTTCTTTACTCACCTGGCACATTTAATGTTGGGACTGCAATATTGCTCAATTTATTGTAGCGACAACAATACTTTTCTTCAAAGTGTGCACGGCATACACTACGGTGTTTGTATATGTCAACATTGTCCAAACCAACGATGTCACCTTTGATTAAGATTACCCATTTATTAAAGCGCTCTCTATCTTTCTCTGGATTTGGGAAAAAATGCAAAGTTCTATGTGAATCTGAAAAGTAAATAAAATATACATAAAAAATATATCAAATATAAATATACCCCCAAATATATAGAACATTATAATGGTTATAAAAGCATTATAACACAATTTTCAGAGTATAAATTCCTTATAATGCCGTTATAATGCATTATAACTATCTATAAATTTTAAGTATAGTCTACAAGTCACTTTATTGGGTTTATAATATGTGTATATTTATCTACTTATTATATGTGCATTGATGTTGCAGAATAATATCAAAAGTGAACATCTTGTCTATACAAGGGGTTTTTCTGCAAATACATTTTATAATATGCCTGATGTTAGGCAAATACTTGGTTTCTTAACTAAAATACATATTATGTTATGACTTCTGCTTTTATTATCCTGCCAAACATAGGTACACAGTGATACACAGGCATTACTATCCACTAAGCCGATGCTTGCACAATGTTAAAACTTTGAGAGGCTGGGTAGGTAATTGTGGGGCACAGTGTGGCAGCCAAACGTAAATATATTAGGGGCACATAAAACTAATATGTGTAACTTACTCCCTGATTCCATACACCCAGGAACACAACACTTTTTTTTAGACATCGACATATTGTCTAAATGAGTCTTTTCTCACAACACATAACTACGAGTCTTTTTCTCACTAACTTCAAACCATACACATAAAACGCACAATTAACCGCTACCCGGACTTTTTAGCGGGAAACTGAAAAGTCATGACGTCAGTTGTGTTTTAATTTCTAAAACTAGTGTTCCTTCGAGTTATAGTGAGTGATATAAGTGGAATATTAACCATTATAGGTTCGATAAAGTGCACAAGTGTAGGTAATTGAAACAGAGTGACGAAACGTGGCTTTTCAGTTTCTCACAAAAATCCATTTAAAATCTTTCGGTAAAGTATCCATCACTTTACTGATTGAGGGATGGGGGGTATTTTACTTGAGCCTAGGCTTTGGGCCTGAGCATATGCTCAAAAACAGAAAAAAATATATTACTTGACACTGGCAAAATACCTATGGTGATGCCAAATTAAAAAAAAAAAAAAACCGCTACCCGGAGGAGAAAACACTCAACTCAACGGGCTAGTCAGTCGAGTATACGGTTTATAATATACTTTTTTAAACTGAAGAAAACTAACGAAAAGTTTCGTAATTAAACCGAACGGTATAAATACAAAACAAGACAGATTTTTCTATCATATATATATTATCTTCTTCTTCTTCTTCTTTCTTTACGAAATGAAATGCGATGAAATAAAATGGATATGAATATGGCCTCACCCACAACTTAGCGGGTATTTTGCCAGTGTCAAGTAATTAATAGCAATATTAAATTCAATAAATACACATTATAAATAAAATAATGGATGTGACATGAAGAAATGAAAATGGCGTGTCTATATATATTATATAAAAATAACACTGAATCTATATCTGACTGATTGACAGTCAGATGTAGATTCAGTGTTGCCAGAGTTACCAATTTAAACGTACTACTACAATATATCAACTTGTTTTAATCATGCCAACCACTGACGTCCATGATACAAGTACGTACAAGTGAAAATCAAATAGGCACACGATAACCGGGCTTATGATTAGTCCAGCGATGTATACCATAGAGGTCAGTGATGCCAACCCTGGTCACCGTAACAACATGTCTACGGTAGGTGGTAGACCTAGAAAAAATACGGTAGATCTACCATAATTACGGCATGGTTGGAGACACTGAATAAAATGGATAGACACTTGACTTAAAATGTTGCCAAGTAATAATATCATCTACATATAAATTATATCGATAGATGGCAGCAAATAAACTGAAAAATTACCAATGTTCTTAATTGCAGTTTGTTTTAATGCTGCCACATAATTATTCTTTTATTATTATTTGCATTATTCTATTATTTTCCTTAGAGCGACATCTTGTGAACTTACTGGAAAATAATTTGTTATAGTACCATCTGTGGCGAATAGTGGGACTAACATCATAACATAAAAAAAAGCACCAACTAGACTTGTATTTGATAGAATATTGTGTGCTCCGTAATTTTGTACCATATCTTTCCATCAATTTCTTGCTTGACTGAGGTCCCTGGTTGTGTGTTATATTTATCAATAAATGTAGGTATTAAAATATTGTTTTATAAATTAAATGACGGCCACATCTGCTCCGGGGAAGGGCAAAGGCCCTATAATAGAGCCAGCTCTGTGCCGCTGCTGCAGGTCCATAAAGAAATGTCGTCTTCTGACATACGAATACGAATTTATGGGCAAAAAGGAGATCTATTCAGATATGTTATTGGATTGTTTTGGGCTAGTTGTAAGTATAAATATAATAAATACCTGTTGGTATATCAATAGTATATTTGTTGGTTATCGCCAAAACGTTTGGACCGAATTTTCTAAACAGATAGGTTTATCACAGTGGTCAATTTCATCTACTTACCTTGAAATAAAACTATTTTTTTTTAATTTTATTGCGTTTATTTTGTTTTTACGTTCTCGACGTTTCGGCTGCTTTACAGCAACCATGGTCATGGGAGGACTGAGGTGTTTGTGGTCCTAGTGTCATAGTTTGATTTAGGGTACCCTCATATTTAGTGGTTGTTTTGCGGTCCGATATATGCGGTAAGTGCTCTTGTCTTGAGGTCTTGCAATGGTGCGTTTGATTTTGGATTAATTATATTAATTACTTAATCCCAAGTTGGTGGTATCACCCATCAGCATCACAGCCATCATCCCTATTGGAATTAGGATTTTTTTAAATTTCAATGTCCTGAAATTCGTAAAAGCAGTTTTATTTCAATGTGTAGTATTCGCGTAAATATAAGAAATCAATTATTCCACTTACTTTTTACTTGGTTGTCATAGATAGTTATGCTACAATTAACTCAGAAGGATTCGTAGTTGGTCTAAGCATTTGAATATAATTTTTATTAGTCTGTTTGTATTTTTTACTGCTAGGCAACTGATTTTTCTGTTCTCTTGATCACAGTGATAGAATATGCTGGAGTACAGACATTGAGACATATTATAACGAGTCACACAGATTGTCCACAATGTGAGAAATATATAAAAAACTAAGACTGCTAGTTTGTGGTCAAACCCGTCAAGAGCAACAAATTTAAAAGAATGAAAGAGACAGTAACTGCTTTTTTTTTTCTCAAAACTGTATCTCCTCTGTTGGGTGCTTGATTGAATTGTAAAAAAAGATGTTTACAACTGGAAATGCCATGAACATCTTCCGAAGGTTGCCAGCCTCTCAAAGTTTTACTGACTTCATTCCGGATAATGTGCTATGTAATTACATTATTTATTTCCATCATCGGATAATCGGGCATTCGGTAACATGGTATCCATATACAGTGGTTGATCATTCCACACAAAACAAATAAGATCATCTTAATAGCAGCATTGGAAAATATCATTGTTTCCGCAGAACTACAATCTGACAGCCCTCAAAAGTTGGGTGACCAGTATTCATATAGGCAAGCAGGTTTCATTGTCAATCATATCAATGCTTACCATCAGGTGAGACTGGTCTAATGGTTATGCTTAAGATATTTTTTTTTTACAGCTAAGTCAGCTGGACGGAGACAATATGGAGTGCTGCGTGTGCGCGACATGCGTGGTACGCTTGCGCGACGCGTGCGCATTCAGACACCAGGTGCTGCAGTGCGAGGAGCTGTTCCTCACGCGGTTCCAGCGAAGAGATGGTAAAAACTACATTATACAGTAGATAGCCTTATGACCACACCAATGCAGCCGACAATCAATGCAATAGCGCGCAAAAGCATGTGTCAACTAGGGCTCTAACGCAAAACCGATTTTCGACAAGGGCTCTAACGCAAAGGCGTGTGCCATCAAGGGCTCTGACGCAAGTGTGTGGCAACAAGAGCTCTAACGCAAAATCGTGTGTCGACGACAGCTCTAACGCAAAACCGATTTTCGACAAGGGCTCTAATGCAAAAGCGTGTGCCATCAAGGGCTCTAACGCAAAAGTGTGTGTCAACAAGGGCTCTAACGCAAAACCGATTTTCGACAAGGGCTCTAACGCAAAGGCGTGTGCCATCAAGGGCTCTGACGCAAGTGTGTGGCAACAAGAGCTCTAACGCAAAACCGATTTTCGACAAGGGCTCTAACGCAAAGGCGTGTGCCATCAAGGGCTCTGACGCAAGTGTGTGGCAACAAGAGCTCTAACGCAAAACCGATTTTCGACAAGGGCTCTAACGCAAAGGCGTGTGCCATCAAGGGCTCTGACGCAAGTGTGTGGCAACAAGAGCTCTAACGCAAAATCGTGTGTCAACGACAGCTCTAACGCAAAACCGATTTTCGACAAGGGCTCTAATGCAAAAGCGTGTGCCATCAAGGGCTCTAACGCAAAAGTGTGTGTCAACAAGGGCTCTAACGCAAAACCGCTTTTCGACAAGGGTTCTAATGCAAAAGCGTGTGCCATTAAGGGCTCTAACGCAAAAGTGTGCCATCAAGGGCTCTAACGCAAAACCGATTTTCGACAAGGGCTCTAACGCAAAGGCGTGTGCCATCAAGGGCTCTAACGCAAAACCGATTTTCGACAAGGGCTCTAACGCAAAGGCGTGTGTCATCAAGGGCTCTGACGCAAGTGTGTGGCAACAAGAGCTCTAACGCAAAAGCGTGTGCCATCAAAGGCTCTAACGCAAAACCGATTTTCGACAAGGGTTCTAACGCAAAAGCATGTTTCAACAAGGGCTCTAACGCCAAAGTGTGTGTCAACAAGGACTAAAGCAATAGCGTGTGTCAAACGCAAAAGCGTCTTTGGACACACCCGCGGTCCTTTCGGTGATCTATCCAGACAGCCGAATTAATAAAACTTTTTAAACAGGGTTTTAATGGTGTTGCAGTTAGCAAAGTGGAGGTAGTTGTAAAATCGGAGCCCGCCGGCACCGACTCTGACGCGGCGATGGACGACACACAGGACACACACACCGACACAGAACACCCAGGTATGTAATATTGTGCTCTGCATCTCGACAGCCAATGGGGTATTTTTTGTCTTTTTTTTAATATTTTTTTATTACATTATAGGCAAGTATTTGATCTCGATCTCACCTGATGGTAAGTGACGATGAGATCTACGATGGAGCATACTTGCCTAGGTAGGAAGGCGGCAGTAGATCGAGACGCTACATTCACAAGGAACATGCAGCGCAACTGATCTGACCCGCCATCCATGAATGGCAACACCGAACATCATGCCGGAACACGGCTAGGCCGCTTGGCGACATGGCTTTGTTCAGTGGGTAGTGACTAGCCACGGCCGAAGCCTACCACCAGTCTCCCGCTTTGCAATGGAGGGAGAGGATAATTTACTTCCAACTCCTCCTATTTTTATCTTTCGATTAATTTCGTGCGGGCTCCCAAGACACTTAACTTTATCCCGGGACTCGCCGAGGGTCACACCTCGGTGTCTTCATTGGACACCACTGTAGATCCTGGCTTACAGGAGTAGCAGTGGTGGGAGTGTGTGGCGGGCCTAGTCCCATTAAATAGCCAATGGTCCTTGAAGTAAAACGATTTTTTTCGATTTGATCCGCGTTTATTTTATGTTTTTACGGTCCCACGTCGACGACAACTGAGGTGGTTCTCAGGTCCTCCCGTGACCATGGTTGCTGGGCCCCAAGTCTGCTAACACAATAGATTCATAATCGAACAGCAACCGCATAGTAGCTGTCACTTTTGACAGATATTGTATGAGATATCTGTCAAAAGTGAAAGTTACAAATACAAACAAATTACTCTTGTTTGCAACAGAACCAGAAGATATGAAGTTGAGTGCTGATGAGAGGGAGGAGAAGCCGGACCCTCAGTCGCAGGTGACTCAACGGGACCAGCGAGCCAAGCAACGCAGGAAGATCGCTGTCAAACGAGAGCTCATCATCAAGATGAACAGGCTGAGAGCCAAGCTGGACCAGAAGCTGGAGAAGCCGAGTTAGTATATAAGGGAGCGTAACGTTTTCCTTAGTCACAAATTTTATGTCAATAACAAAAAAAAAATTGTCATTTCGTTGACGACAAAATTATATTCTTTAAATTTGGACAATAATCTATGAAACATGTTCTATGTAATGTTCTCTATGGTTTTCTCTCTCTTCTCTATTGCGCCTCCTTGGGATCGTGTGGTTCATATAAGTGTTCTGAGTATTTAAATAAAAATATGATAATTTAACTAACAAGAAGTGTATATTTTCCACCCCAGGGCCCAAATGGTGTATTTACCAAAATTGAATTGTTAATTTCGAATTCATATAATAATAACGAATGGGCTAAAGACGCGCAGGTTCCAGGCTTAGTATGCTCTTTCTCAATCACGCTGTATACTGACCCGATTATCTGTATTCCACCCAAAGTTTTTTTTTTTTTTCTGAAAGTGTCTTGCTAATATATTTATGAACGCAACATAATACGCTTTCTTTGTTCACAGTCAAACTCGACACCAAATACAAATTGAAAAAGGAATCCCGTAAGATCAAAGCGCTCAAGGAGCCGGAGGTCGACCACGACTTTATGACGTACAACAACGCGATCACAATAGTCAACTACTCGTATGTGTGCCCGTTCAGAAACCGGATCAGTATATATTATTGTTTCTACTGTCGCGATCAGTTCACGAACCCCAACGAGCTACGAGACCACACACTCACCCACGATCCCGTAGACCAGTTCCAGAACAACATGGAAAACCGTAAAGTGCCCAAACTCGATATCACCCGAATCGATTGTCGATTGTGCGACGAGAAAATTGATGATCTCGAATCGTTCAAACGTCACGTCTCTAGTGTTCACGAGAAAATAGTTTACCCCGTCACGAATGAGTTCCTGAAATTCAAATTGACCATGGACAATTTACTGTGCACGGAATGCGACCAATCTTTTCCGTATTTCGATGTACTCAAGAAACATATGATCGAACACTTTGGTACTTATATATGTGATGTGTGCGGTGCTTGCTTCCTTGAGCCCAACTCGCTACGAACACACATCAAATCTCACAACAAAGTCGAGGAGAATTTCCCGTGCGAGATATGCGGGAAGATATTGAAATCTAAGTACAGCAAGTACTTGCATGTCGCGACTGTCCACGAGAAACGTCCTACCGTCAATTGCTACAAATGCGAGGCGAGTTTTCTGTCGTACGCGCTGAGAAATCGTCATTTGATCGAGGTCCACGGTGATAAACGGACGTTCGCTTGCAAGCTCTGCGACAAAGTGTACAATAGAAGGAAAACGTTGATGGAGCATAACAGACGGAACCATTTGAAAGTGTACCGACATCAGTGTGATTTGTGCGAGCAACGGTTTTATTTGCCGTCGCGATTGAAGGAGCACATGGCTACTCATACAGGTGAGAGGAATTTTCGATGCGAGTTTTGTGATAAGTCGTACCCACGGCTGCAATCGTTGCAGGAGCACATACGATCTCATAGCAACGAGAGGAGGTACAAATGTGATGTGTGCGATGCGACGTTCACACAGAACGGCAGTCTGAAGAATCATATGAAGAGCCACCACCAAGGCTACGATATGGATCCTAATTATAGCTGAATTTATTTATTGTATCACGTGTTGACAGTATTATATTTATGTGTATGTATGTTCGTGGTTTTCTTTGTTAAAATACAGTTATTCTATTTGTGACGATTCCGAGGACTTACAGCACTAATAGTGACATCTTTTGGAAGGCATGCTAGTAATGTTCTCGTTAAATTATGAGATTACAAAAACATGGTACTAGAGCCATCTCTTGATGAGTAGCAAAGACAAAAAAAAACAAAGGCGGCACATTCGGCTAGGACCCAGACTAGGAATTAGCGCCATCACTTGATTGGTAGCAAGCTAAGAAAAATAATATGAGGAAAGTCCTTTCAAAATGTCAGCAAACTGAATAGGTAACCATAAGTATAAAGTACGCTACACACCTTCCGATACGAACAAATTCTCAGGAGGAATCAGGACATCCGATTGGCCTACGAATGACTCGAATTCATCCGATAGTTAAGATCAGATAGGAAAGTGTAGAGCCTGTCTAATTCAAATCTGTCAGCAGCTAAGTCGTTCAAAAAGCCAATCAAAACCGGATTTAAGAAAACTTGAACTCAATTCGCGTTATATTTGATTGTATTTGTTTTGTGCTTTTCATTCGTAGTTCATCTCAGGTATCTCTAATCTGCGGAAACAGATCGTAGACGGATCGTAGCGTAGATAGAGAATAAGATCATAGACTAAGGCCGTCACAGATTAGAAATTATGTTCTGTGATGTGAAAAAAAAAGCAATTCTAGTAGCCTTTTCCATACAAAGTAAAGTACTCTGTGGTCTTTTCTTCTCTCATGAGTCTGTGATAAAAGGTGGATGCCAAACTAAAAGTAAATAATTGATTTTACATCATACAAAAGTAACGATGTGAACAAATAAACATCGTTATAAGCCAAAATGAGCGCCCCTAAACGGAAGGGGCCGGTTTACGACCCAGGGTTGTGCCGATGTTGTGGCAATATTAAGAAATGTCGAGTACTGAATGTGGAATACGATTGTTTTGGACAGAAGGAAGTGTATTCCGACATGATAATGGATTGCTTCGGGCTGTTGGTGAGTACAGAAACCTAAATACTGTACAGTTTTACTCAACTGAGTGTAATCTGCGTAGAATGCTAATACTTGGCCGCTCCACTTTGCAAACATTTAGGCTCGGGCCGCGACCCCTTATAACGAATACCCTGGGCCCTTGCCCTATTTGCCGTCGGAAAATATACATCGCCGTTGGCAAATAATACAACATACAAACCACTTTGAAACATAGCATATGCCATATTAAGCAATCTAATAAGGTATCCAAGATACAGGGTTCCGCCTAGTTTGGATCCGCTACATAACTACCATGTGAAACCATGTGTTCCTGATGTTTTGGCTGCTTTACAGCAACCATGATCACGGGATGACTGAGGTGGTTGACGTCCTAGTGTCATCGTTTGAACCAAGCTATGACTGATGCACCAATGCAAGACCTCAATCCAATGTGGGCACTTTCTGCGTAGCTCGGACCGCAAGCAACAACTAAATATGAAGGTACCCTGGGTCAAACTATGACACTGGGAAATCAACCACCTCAGTCCTCCCGTGACCCTGGTTGCTGTACAGCAGCCGAAACGTCGGGAACGTAAAAAAGCATAATCAACGCGATAAAATTCGTAAGATTAGTTTTATTTCAATGTGCAGTATTCGCGTGAATATAAGAAATTAATATGTTATTCAGATATCTCACCTGGACGGCAAGCCGACTGAGCGTCTGGTCTGTGCCACGTGCGTCACCCGCATCCGTGACGCTCTCGATTTTCGACGGCAAGTGCTTCGCTGCGAGGAGGCGTTCCTCCAGAAGAAAATATATGAAGCAGACAATGAACGTAAGTGTATACATCGATTGTAACACTACACATCGCTGAAAGTGTATACATCTATTGTGGCACTACACATCGCCGAAAGTGTATACATAGGTTGTAGCACTACACATCTCGGAAAGTGTGTACATCGATTGTACCTCTACACATCGCAGAAAGTGTATACGTCGATTGTGACACTACACGTCCCGAAAGTGTATACATGGGTTGTAGCACTACACATCGCCGAAAGTGTATACATCGATTGTAGCACTACACATCACCGAAAGTGTATACATCGGTTGTAACACTACATATTGCTGAAAGTGTATACATCGATTGTAACTCTACACATCGCCGAAAGTGTATATATCGATTATAACACTATATATAACTAGAAGTGTATAGATCGACGAAAATACTACACTTCGAATCTAAGCCTATGTATTTCTAGAAGTGTGTGTAATCAAATATCATCACTTTGAATAGTCTTGCAGCTTGTGTATGTTTATTTCAAAATAAAAGTCTATATTCTAGATACCAACGCAGGGGACGGGCAAACAGAGACTATGTTAATAGATTGCCCCGACAAGATCAAGATAGAAGTTGTGAAGACCGAGCCGTCCGATGTGGAGGACAACGCCAGCGATGCTGGCTCCCATTACGACGCCCTAGCCGACGACACAGGTACTTAAATCTATACTTCTGTACTATCTGTACTAATCTATACTAATATTATAAATGTGAAAGTTTGGATGGATGGATGGATGGATGTTTGTTACTCAATCACGCCAGAACGGCTGCACCGATCTGGATGAAATTTGGCACAGACATAGATTATTGTCTGGAATAGCACATAGGCTACTTTTAATCCCGATAAAATGTATGGTTTCCGTTGGATAGATTTGTTTGAATTTTTCATAGACCAAAGGATCAACATGATTTTTTGCATAGATAGTGGTAGTTAAAGTGTCAGAAAATGACATAGGCTATTTTTATCCCGGAAAAATGCACAGCGGCACAGAAAAGGACATAGCTTTTAATCGCGGGTAACACCGCGGGGAGTAGCTAGTAAATATATATATCAATCTTTCAAGCAAACTATACCTGACAGACTGATTCTCGACTGACATCTTAGAGGAGTTCGGTGTTGTTGGATCCCTATGTCTACCATTGGACCTGTTCCGTCTGACAATATTTATCTTGATAATCTTATACTCTGAATATTATCATCTTTTCAGAAGCTCAGAAACCGCAGATGCCCAGTGATGATTCCACCTCGAACGATGACCTGCCGCTGCAAAGGCATGTCAAGACACGGGACACACAGCGCAAGGCTTTACCGGTGGTGAGGGCTAAGGCCCAGAGGCCGGAGCCCCCAAGACATAGCTCCGAAGCCCTAGCGAGACAGATCATGATGACTAGGCAGCGTAAGATCAACTTTTTATTTACTTTCACATCTCTGATGAAGTTTTTATAGATGAAACTGACGACCTGGGCCCCAAGTCTGCGAACACAATCGATTCATAATCGAACAGCAACCGCACAGTAACTGTCACTGTTGACAGATATCCCATATAATATCTGTCAAAAGTGCCAGTTACTGTGCGGTTGCTGTTCGATTATGAATCGATTGTGTTCGCAGACTTGGGGATTTATTATTAAGAGTTCAAGGGAATTTGAGATTTGACACTTATATTTCAAACAAGCATGAGGTTTCCCAATAAGGCAACCGCCTTGCTCCGTGACCTTTTTGCTTTGATCTTTATGATGTAACAACTTCTCTACTTGTCAAATTAACTATAAAACCCTAAACCAGGGGTTCCAAAACTTATTTTGTCTACAGCCCACTTTGAGAATGAATTATTTTGTAGCGCCATCATTTTTTCACCTACTTAAAAACTACTGTAACCTCAAATTAAATTATTTGTTGTAAGCCTCTACACAACGCCCTAACTTTTTTTTCTGCGTCTCTTACCGTCCCCCTTTAGGCCTGAAACGCCCACAAGGGGGCGTTATCGCCCACTAAGGGGTAGGCTGCCCTAAACCAATATATATTTGAACGAGCACCCATCAAAAATTAGAGTGGTCACCCATACTGAACAAATTTTTGGGTCAACCCCCATCAAAATACGTTGTAAAGGGGATAATAATTTTTAGGGCTTAAATTGAGAGGGTTATGCGGTACGCCTAATGCCTTGAAGCCTCAGGTGAGGCACGATCTCAAGCAAGGCGCCACGGCTCTGGCGAGGCAGATAATGGTCGCCAATCGGAGTGAGTATAGCGAGGTGGTGGTATATTAAGGTGGAAGCTCAGGGTCAGGGCGCGAAATACAAAAGTCAATGGTTTAAATTTTTTTTACGAAAATTTTTTGGACATCTTTACGATGTAATTTAGTTTTTCGCGATATTGGCATTCTGCATTGGATGTCTCGATGTATTAAGTTTGTTTAAAAAAATACCTATAGCGATAAAACACTCCGAGGTTTGTAAAAACGGTTTTTACTAACTTTCAATCAGGTCGAGAGTGAACAGGTACCTTCTAGGCAAGTATGCTTCTTTACTGGTGGTAGGCTTCGGCCGTGGCTAGTCACCACCCACTGAACAAAGCCATGTCGCCAAGCGGCCTAGCCGTGTTCCGGCATGATGTTCGGTGTTGCCATTCATGGATGGCGGGTCAGATCAGCTGCGCTGCATGTGCCTAGTGAATGTAGCGTCTCGATCTACTGCCGCCTTCCTACCTAGGCAAGTATGCTCCATCGTAGATCTCATCGTCACTTACCATCAGGTGAAATCGAGATCAAATACTTGCCTATAACGTAATAAAAAAAAAAAAATGCTACATCGTAGTTCTCATTGTCACTTACCATCAGGCGAGATCGAGATCAAATACTTGCCTTTATTGTAATAAATTAAAAAATGCTATGCTAATGCTTTTTTCTTCAATTTCAGAACTACCAATGTCGAAAGTACAACAGCTGATGCGAGAAAGAGACCCCTCGTACATGAGAGAGACGAATATATTAACGATAGTCGAGTACTCGTACGTGTGCCCGTTCAAGTGTCGTCACAACCACCTATTGTGCTACTATTGCGGAGACACATTCACAATACCCAACGATCTACGAGAGCACACATCCAAAATGCACGATCCAAAGAAATTCAAGGTGGCCGAACACAAGAACATGGTTAAAATCGACTTAACGCGAATCGATTGTCGATTGTGCGATCATAAAATCGACGATTTGGATACATTCAAGACTCACATAGCGAGTGTACACAAAAAGAAGTATTACTTTGAGCACAAAGACTCTGTGCTGCCGTTCCGGCTGACCAGTGAGGAGTTGAAGTGTGCGATATGCATGGTGATATTCCCGTATTTCCATGCTCTCAACAAGCATATGAACGAGCATTACAGTAACTATGTGTGCGAGACATGTGGATTGGGTGAGTAGCCATCAGTTTGGAGTATTTTAATTGCCACTGCCTTGCTTGCCATTAAGGTGGAAGCTCAGGGTCAGGGCGCGAAATTCAAAATTTCAATGGTTTTTATTTTTTTACGAAAAATTTGGACATCTTTACGACGTAATTTAGTGTTTTGCGATATGTGCATTCTGCATTGGATGTCTCGATGTATTAAGTTTGCTTTAAAAAAAACCTAAAGCGATACAACACCATAAAGTTAGTAAAAGTAGCGGTTTTTACAAACCTTATGGTATTGTATCGGATTAGGTATTTTTTTAAGCAAACTTAATACATCGAGACATCCAATGTAGAATGCTAATATCGCAAAACACTAAATTACGACGTAAAGATGTCCAAATTTTTCGTAAAAAAATAAAAACCATTGACATTTTGAATTTCGCGCCCTGACCCTGAGCTTCCCCCTTAATAAATTATGTGTAACGCAGCACATAATTTTCAATCTTGGTTTTTCGATCGTCGGTCATGGTGGCCGTGGGGGCAGTTGAGCTTAGGGGCCCCAGTCACTGCCCCGCCTGCTACGCCACTAAACGCATCGCAAAATACATATGATATTTTTATTTTTTGTAAAAATCATGGCTGTAAAAAAAAAAAGCCAAGCCCGCTGACTTTCTCGCCGGATCTTCTCAGTTGAGGTCACGTTCCGATCCGGTAAGTAAGTAAGTGGCCCCGTAGGTAGGCCTATACGAAACAAATGATTTGACTATGACATCCAAACGCAACAAAAAACAACCAAAAACAATTTAATGTTTTTTTTTATTTTTTTTTATTCCCAGGCTTCGTGGACAAGGGCCGGTTCGTGATGCACCAACAGCGGCACGAGGAGGGCGACTTCCCGTGCGAGACTTGCGGCAAAGTCTTCAAGGCGGCTTACAATAGAGACTTGCACATAGACAGAGTCCACAAGAAGCGCGGCCGGGTGTACTGCCCCAAGTGCGATGTGAAACTGATGTCGTATCCGCAGAAACTGAAGCACTTGGTCGAGGTCAGTGCTAATACAGCCTTTTTTTTCTCTTTGGGACTACACGAGTTAATTCCCCCATCTCCATTCTATCGTCAGTCGACAAGACGCACGGACAAGTGTCATCCGTACACTGCGGACATTCCTTCGGTACGCACTAAGCGTTTTGCTTCTACTTTCATCGTGCGAACTGCCAAGGAATGGAACACGCTGCCGGCGTCTTTGTTCCCCGTTGACTATAATCTAGGTGTTTTCAAGTCGAGAGTGAACAGGCACCTTCTAGGCAAGTATGCTACATCGTAGATCTCATCGTCACTAACCAACAGGTGAGATCGAGATCAAATACTTGCCTATATCGGAATAAAAAAAAAAAGGCCCACCACACACTCCCGCCACTGCTACTCCTGGGCCCCAAGTCTGCTAACACAATCGATTCATAATCGAACAGCAACCGCATAGTAACTGTCACTTTTGACAGACATCCCATACAATATCTAAGTGACAGTTACTATGTGGTTGCTGTTCGATTTGTGATAGCAGACTTGGGGCCCTGCATGGCTGAGAGAATCCCCCGAAAGACGTGTGAAGTTCGCCAACCCGCACTGAGCCTGTGTGGTGGACTATGGCCTAATCCCCCTCGCATTGAGGGGAAGCACATGTCCAATAGATGACGGCATGAATACCTAATAGAAAATGATAGCATAAACAGCGAATTGACCCCAGCAGGCGGAGGAACTATTGCAGGAACATTGAAAGATATAATTTTTTTTTTATTACATTATAGGCAAGTATTTGATCTCGATCTTACCTGATGGTAAGTGACGATGAGATCTACGATGGAGCATACTTGCCTAGGTAGGAAGGCGGCAGTAGATCGAGACGCTACATTCACTAGGCACATGCAGCGCAGCCGATCTGACCCGCCATCCATGAATGGCAACACCGAACATCATGCCGGAACACGGCTAGGCCGCTTGGCGACATGGCTTTGTTCAGTGGGTGGTGACTAGCCACGGCCGAAGCCTACCACCAGTAGAGTTGTCACCTGGTTGGCACCACCCAGGGTCACGTGTAGGGTATCTCGAGGGTACTTAATTCTCCTACGAACGAAGGTGACTCGACCCCAAATTGAGACTATGGATTGAGGTTTGGATGGTTATGAGACAGGACTATTGGAAGGGTTGCGGACACCTGCCATAATCAGATTTTATCTAATTACTTTTGGCAGGTGGCGACTCACCGCCTTATTATTATTATCATTATCTTGTACAGGAAATAAAAAACTTTTTAACAAAATAAAAACCGTCTTCAAAAAACTAAAAAGCAAAAATAATCAAATCTTGAAATCTACCTTGTCTAACTGTTAATCTAAAATCTAAATTAACATGTTTCTGTCTCTTTTTATTTTGACGTTGTTTTATCTGTCATATTTTAATTGTCTTTTGTATTTATTATCTGTCGTTCTCTCTGCAAAAATATGGCGGTCAGGCGACACGGTGTGTGTATAATTCAGTTTAAAAATCAATAAAATTCATAAAGTATTTCATTCATCATTAAAAGCCACCCAGTTATGTAATTCAACACTAACTAAAACAAATATTTAACGAATGTGAAGTCGGTGCCAAACAAGCAGCTGAGTCGAGTATTGCCGGTCCGCGCCAAAGACTATACCTACAAAATGGTCCGCGCATATCGTTACTGAGTATACTTTTATTATGCTTCGTCGGTGGTTTGGCACCGACTAACCGACTAAAAAAATAATTTTCCAAATCGGTCCATAAATGACGGAGATATGAGGTAACAAACGTAACAAAAAAAAAAAAATACAACCGAATTGAGAACTCCTTTTTGAAGTCGGTAAAGTAGTCTCTATTGTCACCAGGTGCACGGCGAAGCGCCGCTCAGTTTCCCGTGCAACATGTGCGACAAGGTTTGCGATACGCGGCGAACGCTCACGATACACCGGAGGAAGGCCCATCTCAAGGATTATAGGTGAGACAAAAAAAAAAAAAATTACATCACAAGTGTCATTAGCGACATCTAGTGCACTAAAGCTGAACTACGTAGTCACTGCGATATGTATGAAGGGATTAGCTTTTGCTATTCGCCGCTAGATGGCGGGGTATTACATCCCCCTCACCTTGCGCAGTGTCACGCGTCGTTCTTAGTGAATGTTTTTACAGCTAGGGATTCGCGCTTTTAGTGAGCTTTCATCGATTTTTTGGTTCGTAATAGACAATGGTGCTAATTCGCTTGCACACTCTCTAAACTTAACTTAACTAGCTAAAATGTTAAGTATAGTTTAGAAATCATTAAAATCAATTCTGTTGTCACATCGAACTTAATTTAAATATCGTAATTGACAGGACTAATTTGATTTTGACAGCAACTAAATTGAATTGAGGTATGTTGCCAGTATTTAAAAAATATATCTGAAGAATGAATGAAAATAAGGTGAATCGAAAAGAAAATCGAAATAACATGATTAAATTCTTTTAAAATAACCTTAAAATATATAAAAGTTCAATTTAAAATATATGTCGGCGTCTAAATATTTTTATTGTAATTTTTTTATGATATTTACAATAATAAATTATAGAAACTTGTTCTATATCGTCTATGGTTAAGTATTCGATATCTATTGTTCTGTGGTAAATTCGATTTTGTATCTGTTGACAGTAGGTAAACAAAACACCGTTTTCAGATCAGACGGGTGTGCTACATTGTAATTGTTGTAATAAGTTATCTAGTGGCTTGAATCTAATATGGAAAACGATAGGAAACGGCCTAATAAGAGACAACAGGAGTTGCTTGTGGAGCGACTCCGCAACAACATCAAAATAGCGAGGGGTAAGCATTTAAAAGGATTCAAAGTTTTGTTTTACTTGTAAACAATCAATGGTTAGTTACATCGACGCGCGAGGACATCTATCTAAAAATCAATTATATTTTCAGGAAACCCAGCAGATTCTGCGGTGGTAGATATTTACGGGGCCCTATGCAACAAGCTCAACCAACTCGGCTACAGAAGAACTGCACAGCAGTGACAGCATGTAAGTTTTGTGTTCTGAATAGTATGCATCTTTTTCGTCTAAATGGTTTTTATATGGCTTTTTTATCAACAGGTTTGGAGTGTGTGGGTGGCGAAGTTATAGACCAAGGCTTGCAAGGTGCGAACTTCAATAAGCGCCACAGGTGGCGGTCTGGCAGGAGGAGCCCCGACAGACATAGAATCCAAAATTTTGGATATTGTTGGGCATGCCTATGTGGATGGATTTTGCCGCCTGGAAGTGTACCATAATACTATGTAATAAGTTAGTAATACTAAGCATTTATTGCATAGTTGTTATCTTCGGTAGTGCCATTTTCATTGAGTGTGGGCAACAAATGTGCAGAATGCCATGTGCAGAAGCTTGTTGTTTAAGCCTTTCAAATTTTATTACTTACAAATTTGTTTATTATTTTGATTGTTAATTATTTTTAATGTTGATGTTTATTATTGATTATTGATAACATAGTAATAAGTAAAAAGCTTTATTATAATAATTCAGAAATTAAAGTCTTGTTTATGATTTGCCATACTTTTATTAATTTTGAGTAAAATAGTGTTTATTAACACTTGCCAAATGTGTCTTGCTTCAGCAAGGAAATCTGTTTCAATGTACTCTTCCACCATAGATAGCTTATCAGTATGATCTAAATCAATGGTATAATTCTCATCCGTATCTGCAAAAGTAGAAACATTTACATGTTATAACTTGATGTCAAGATATTTTTTTATGCTAATATTATAAAGACAAAAGATATATTGGTTCGACGGCCTGATTAACCTAGTGCTAATGACTCTGCTTTCTGCGCTGAGAGTCCTGGGTTTCAATCCTGGTAGGGACACAAGCTTTGTGTGATGAGCATGAATGTTTGTACCCGAGTCATGGATGTTTAATATGTATATAAGTATTATAAACTGAGTTCACCCTCAGTCCATTGTACAGTACTCACAACACAAGCGTTAAGCTTAAAGTGGGACCGTTTGGTTATGTGTTCGTATGGCGATATTTATTTATTTATTTGTTTATAATGTATGAGCTCAAAAATTACTAAACCAATTTAGTGGATATGAAATGAAACTTACTCAGTTTTTGCAGATTCTTTCTCCGTCTGTGTTGTAGGGAACTTTATATTTTGGGGTGTCAATTGTTGCACAATTATGTTCAACCCTATTCCCAAACATCTACTCACTGCTGGTTGGCTCATTCCTGGTAAACTATCTTGGCCTACAGCAGCCTGATAGCTCCCATGAGCGTAAAATTGCAGTGCTGTTAAAATCTGCAAAGTGTCATGTTGATGTATTTATAAACAAGTAAAAAGTAGGTATCTGTATAAAATATTAAATCGCAAACCTTTATATGTTTTGGGATGTGCCCCTCCACTAAGAGCGGATCATCTAGAGTATTCAGTAATTGAAGTGCTGCAAACTTGTGAAGCCACAAAAGCTTTTTTTAAACTTCTCTGCTAATTCGAAGGGCACATTCCAATATGTGCTCTTAAGCCTTCGAGGCGTATTCTTTCTTCATAGTTTCTACGGTTAGAAAGCAAATGCCTTAATTTTGTGTTTCAAGTAAGTACTTTGAAGTAGGCTCTGTTTTATTATTATTTTGGTAAAATTAGCACTTTCAGATGAATCCACAAGAGCCGCAACCACATATTCCTCCATCGTGTTTGATAAAATAGTTTTTCACAACTTATCTTAATAAAAACATCACCTGAAAACCTACGAACTAAATTTAGATGGCACCAAATTAGATGCCGACCAAATAAGGCGGATTATAGTTTGACGTTTCTAATTTTAGACGCAATTTGACGTAAAGTGTGTACAACAGTACCTCAAGTGCGAGATTACTCGAAGCTAACCGTATACTTTATAGTCTATCGTATTTAGACATTTTGTATGGAGAATTGAATAGCGCCTCTAGCGGACTGTACTTCAAACTTTCAATTCTCCATACAAAATGTGTAAATACGGTAGACTATAAAGTGTACGGTTAGCTGCGAGTAATCTCGCACTTGACGTACAGAATACAAAAATGACCAACTAAGCTAAGTTGAGTAACTAAACCAATTTTAGGAGCTGTCAAACCAAAATTAGTCTAATCTGCTGTTAACAGAATAGCGAACGCCGTTTGACAGGAGTAAACTATAATTT
This sequence comes from Pheosia tremula, assembly GCA_905333125.1. NCBI lineage: Eukaryota > Metazoa > Arthropoda > Insecta > Lepidoptera > Notodontidae > Pheosia > Pheosia tremula. The sequence goes on from HG995425.1 coordinate 3,299,677, forward strand.
GGTCTAGTTTAGGCTAGTTGGTGTCAAGCGAATTAGCAGCAGTATGTCTATGATTAAATTCTTATCGAAATCGGACCGTATGCTCATGGCTCTATTACAGTTTGCATTTGCAATAAATAAAACAACCTTTTTTAACCCGACTTTTATATAATCAATGATTTGGTTACCTTATTCAACGTGCTTGAATATTGAGTTTCATCGCACTAGCTCGGAAATGCTTTCATTATTGTTGAAAATCCGCGCGCAAAAGTAATTTTTATACGTTAACGTGGAAAATTTATTCGAAATTCGAACGCGACGAGCTATGGTGTACCCAACTTTTATTCTTACTATTTGAAAGAAAAAACGCATAACGAAACGTTCAGAAACGCGGTTCGTCCTTACATTCCTTTTATAATAGCGATCCGGTGGTACATTATATTTTTATTGCCATTGCATTAAAAATAATACTCCATTTCGGTTTTATTAAGGGGGAAGCTCAGGGTCAGGGCGCGAAATTCAAAATGTCAATGGTTTTTACTTTTTTACGAAAAATTTGGACATCTTTACGACGTAATTTAGTGTTTTGCGATATGTGCATTCTGCATTGGATGTCTCGATGTATTAAGTTTGCTTTAAAAAATACCTAAAGCGATACAACACCATAAAGTTAGTAAAAGTAGCGGTTTTTACAAACCTTATGGTATTGTATCGGATTAGGTATTTTTTTAAGCAAACTTAATACATCGAGACATCCAATGCAGAATGCTAATATCGCAAAACACTAAATTACATCGTAAACATGTCCAAATTTTTCGTAAAAAAGTAAAAACCATTGACATTTTGAATTTCGCGCCCTGACCCTGAGCTTCCACCTTAAATAGATAATTAATAGTGTATTTCGATAAATTACAAAAATACATCGAGGACTTTATTCCAAGAAGTTTAATTTTCCATCCATTTGCCGAAAGACGTCTACTCTTGGACACAGGCCTCCCCAAGATACTTCCACGAATCAAGGGCCCCAAGTCTGCTAACACAATCGATTCATAATCGAACAGCAACCGCATGGTAACTGTTACTTTTTACACATATTGCATGGGATATCTGTCAAAAGTGTCAGTTACTATGCGGTTGCTGTTCGATTATGAATCGATTGTGTTAGCAGACTTGGTGCCTAGGTCACCTGCCACTCGCATCCACCCGCTTACCATGGGCCTGATAAGAAAACTGAAGGTCATGCTCAATAGAGAGAGCTACTAGGAGATCCGTAGACGAACAAGAGTAACCGACACAGCTCAAAGTTGAAGTGGCAATGGGCGGGGCTCGTAGCTCGAAGAACCGATGGCCGTTGGGGCAGAAAGGTTCTGGAATGGTGACCACGAGTTGGAAGACGTAGTGTAGGACTGCCCCACAAGGTGGACCGATGATTTTAAAGTGGTGCGGTGCAAATGAAGAACGAACGAAATTTTTTTTTTTTTTAAATTGTCTTCTACTCGATTTCTTATATTTACGCGAATACTACACATTGAAATAAAACTAATTTACAACCACCACCACCATTTGAGCAAGGATGATACGCGAGGCCATTGAAATTAAAAAAACATCCCAATTTCAATAGGGAAGATGGCTGGGTGCTACCACCGACTTGGGATCCAGTAATTAATATTATTAAATCCAAGACCGTACCATTGCAAGACCTCAAGACACTGTGAGCACTTTCTGCGTAGATCGGACCACAAGCAACAACTAAATATGAGCGTACCCTGTCTCAAACTGTGACACCAGGACGTCAACCACCTCAGTCCTCCCGTGACCGTGGTCGCTGTAAAGCAGCCGAAACGACGGGAACGTAAAATCAAAATAAAATCGCGATAGAATCCTTAAAATTTGTTTTATTTCAATGTCTTCTAATCACCATCATTTTGGTGATTGCAGCAGCGATGAAGAGATTGAAGCGATGAGAGATTTATCACCCGAAGTGTCGCCTGAAGCGGTGCGTGATGCCGACCTAGGTTTTCTTCCTGAAAAATCGCGCGAAAAGTACCTGAAAGCGTACGATTTGTTCAGCGCATGGAGAAATTCTAAAAGTGCGAACACAATCTCGGAAACTACAATGCTGTCGTACTTCGTTGAAATATCCAAAACGAGGAAATCGAGCACGCTGTGGAGTATCTACTCGATGCTGAAAGCCACCATCAAGACTAAGAATGATATACACATAGAAAAGTATGCTAAGCTGTTGGAGTTCTTGAAGAAAACGTCGAGTGGACACAAGCCACAAAAATCTAAGGTTTTCACCGCAGCTAACATTGAACGGTTTATAAATGAAGCGAGCGACTTCGATTATCTAGCTGCAAAAGTAAGTATTGAACTTTTTTTTCCATAAATCAGTTTTTTTTATTTTTTATTTGGCATCACCATAGACACTTGACATTTTAAGTCAGTAAGTTAGGTATTTTGCCAGTGTCAAGGAATATAAATTATTTCATTTTCGAGCAACTGAAAAGTCATGGCGTCGGTTATGTTTTCATTTCTAAAACGAATGTTCCTGCGAGTTGTAATGAGTGATATAAGTGGAATATTAACCATTATGGGTTCGGTAAAGTGCACGAGTGCAGGTAATTGAAACAGAGTGACGAAACTTGGCTTTCAGTTTTTCACAAAAATCCATATAAAATCTCTTAGTAAAGTATCCATCAATTTACTGATTGAGGGATGGGGGGGGGGGGGTATTTTACTTGGGCCTGTGCATATGCTCGAAAACCGAAATAATTTATATTACTTGACACTGGCAAAATACCTATGATGATGCCAAATTTAAATAAAAAATGTCTGGTGTACAACTTATTTTCTTCGTTTACGATACAGATCGTCGTTATCATTGGCATTAGCGGAGCATGCCGGACGCACGAACTCACATTTCTCACAACGAAACACATTGAGAGGCACTCAGATAACTTGATCTTAGTTAAGTTGCCAACCACGAAGGCGAATGTGGAAAGGAACTTCGCGATTCGCGACGAATACGTCAAATTAATCGAGAAGTATCAATCGCTGCGTCCACCAAACACGGCTATCGATAGATTTTTCCTACAATACCACAAGGGAAAGTGTGTTAGACAGCCCATGGGAACTAATAGTATTGGCGCATTGCCACGAAAAATTGCAGCGTATCTGAAACTCAAGAATCCTGAGCAGTACACGGGCCATTGCTTCAGGAGAACTTCGGCCACGCTCGTGGTGGACTCGGGGCCTGATCTAACCAGCTTGAAGCGTCAGAGGGGCCGAAAGAGCAACACAATGGGCGAAGGATATATAGATGACTCTATTAAGAGTACATCAAATAAAGCCAATGCTAAAGATGCACTAAAACGGTCCGGTGCAGATGCCTGTACCCGTCCATCTACCTCCAAGGATACCGCAATAAAAAGTCGTATGAAATCGTACCCTGATCCTCTCTCTTTAACATCCACCATGGAATCCAGTGAAGTTGATGAATATTCTAATTGTTTGTCCGAATAATGTACAAAGAAATAATACACGACGGAATTACACGAGTTAATTCCCCCATCTCCATTCTATCGTCGGTCGACAACACGCACGGGCAAGTGTCATCCGTACACTGCGGACATTCCTTCGGTACGTACTAAGCGTTTTGCTTCTACTTTCATCGTGCGAACTGCCAAGGAATGGAACACGCTGCCGGCGTCCTTGTTCCCCGTTGACTACAATCTGGGTGTTTTCAAGTCGAGAGTGAACAGGCACCTTCTAGGCAAGTATGCTACATCGTAGATCTCATCGTCACTTACCATCAGGTGAGATCGAGATCAAATACTTGCCTATACTGCAATAAAAAAAACACAAGTGTAAACAATGATGTTGCATTCTAAAATACATTGATATATAATACTAGTCATGTGCGTATACAGGGGGGGGGGGGGGGGGTTCAATTTTTGTGTGGGTTTACGTGTATATCGGGAAAAAAATGAAATTAGGGGATTAGGCCATAGTCTGACCACGCTGGCCCAGTGCGGGTTAACCATAATGAGCTTTTATTTAATTATTGTTAAATTATTATTAAGAAATTTATTTGATTATAACTGTTTGTATATGTAGAGTTTGATTTACTAATGAACTGAAATAAATGTTTTTATTTTATATTGGTATTTATTAGATAGACATTTATTACATGAACCACTGCCTGTGGTATAAATTAGACGCTGTCCAAAACTGACATACCCAGGGCCCGGAACCCGGTAAGCCTTTGTACGGGTTTTGATTGGGTTTTCATCAACTTAACCGCTGTCAGATTTGACATATGTTCACCCATTGACAATTTTTTTTTCGACTTCTAATATGCATCCCTGGTCCCAGATACGAGTGCCAGTGCTGCGGCCAGAAGTTCTTCACGCGGTTCGCGCTCAACAACCACATGCCCACACACACTGGCGAGCGAAACTTCAAGTGTAAAGTCTGCGAGAAATGCTACCCTCGGCGCAAGACTCTGAAGGATCATATGAGGATACACACGAACGACCGCCGGTACAGGTGTCACGTGTGCGGGCAGGCCTTCATACAGAACTGCAGCCTCAAGGGGCACATGAAGAGCCAGCATCCCGAGTACGGGTAGACACTAAGGCCTCAGCCTCGAATTTAGAGGGCAGCGAGGCGGCGGCGGCGGCGCGGGAGCGGGGCTCGTTGGCCGCCCCGCGCCGCTGTTTTCGAGAACCGGTCCATTTGATTTTACGCATAAGATCCTGCCGCTCCCGCGCCGCCGCCCGCCCCGCTGCCCGCTAAATTCGAGGCTGAGGCCTTAGGCAGGCGCGACACCTTCCGATCGTAATCTAGTTATCGGATAATGTGTTAGGCGATCGGACGTTCTAAATGAGGACGATTGCTCTACATATTATCCGATAATTATGATCGGATAGGAAAGTGTGCATCCTGCTTGAGACAACATTCTTGGGAAAATGAGATTTAATTACCTGTGGCGAAAATTGTATACATCGTGATACCTGTCGGTTTGCCTTTCGAAAATTAAAATTTGGCTACTTACCAGCTTGAAAAGGATTTTTTTATTTTGTAGAAACCTACTAGAATCTTGGTTGTTTTCTAAGGGTAATATACAGCCGATTCATAAAGTGCAAACTAAGCCTTCATCCAATGCTTCTTTAGTGCATTTGTTATTATCAGAAGTGTGATTTTTTTTTACGAAATGATATGCGATGACATAAAATGGATATGCAAATGTCCGTTGTCTGTTTATAAAATAATGTCCCCAACGCAATGACAATTATGTTTCATTTGTGACCTTTTTTTTAATTCACTTGTCTTATTACAATTACAAATGAGCTTAAGGTGGAAGCTCAGGGTCAGGGCGCGAAATTAAAAAAAGTCAATGGTTTTTATTTTTTTACGAAAAATTTGGACATCTTTACGATGTAATTTAGTGTTTTGCGATATTAGCATTCTGCATTGGATGTCTCGATGTATTAAGTTTGCTTAAAAAATACCTAAAGCGATACAACAGCATAGTTAGTAAAAGTAGCGGTTTTTACAAACCTTATGGTATTGGATCGGATTAGGTACTTTTTAAGCAAACTTAATACATCGAGACATCCAATGCAGAATGCTAATATCGCAAAACACTAAATTACATCGTAAAAATGTCAAAATTTTTCGTAAAAAACTAAAAACCATTGAAATTTTGAATTTCGCGCCCTGACCCTGAGCTTCCCCCTTAAGAAACGCAGGTTCAATGCTTAGTATGCCAATTATCAATCCGGTATACGTAAGTAACGGTCGTTATAATAGAATAAGGAAATAAAAGACTAACATAAACGAACCGACCAGAGCCGAGCCAAAGGCAATAAAAGCAAACTTACAATAGGGATGGATACAGATTACTGATTACTAAAATAGGGTTGCGTTCAGGGGAGGGTGATAAAATGGGAACACAACCCTATTTTAGTAATATGTATCAATCCCTATTAAGTTTTTGGAACGAAGTTCCTTATTTTTATTGTCTTTGGCGCGGCTTTCTGGTCGGTTCATCTATGTCACTCTTTTATTTCCTTATTCTGTTATAACGTCCGGTTTAATTACACAATCCGCCTATTAAAATCATTACTACCCGAGTCCCCCTCGCAGTGAGGGGAGGCCGGTGTCATTTGTATATAAGTACCATGTAAGAACTATAAAATAAATCTGTATTATAAAATAAAATTAAGTATGAATAAATGCGTTCTTATACTTTTTAGTTTTCGTTCATAGATGGCGGTAGCATAGCTCGATCCCAAATCAAAACAAATATCATATATTTGTGACGACCCTGATTAGCGCAGTTGGCAGTGACCCTGCTTTCTGCGCCGCGAGTCCCGGGTTCGAATCCTGGCAGGGACAAGGCTTGTGTAAGCATGAATGTTTGTATCATAGTCACGGATGTTTAATATCTATGTCAGTTTTATATACTGAGTTCGCCTACACTCCATTGTACGGTAGTCACAATACAAGTGTTGCTTAGTGTGAGACCGTCCAGGGCCCCATGTCTGCTAACACAGTCGACTCATAATCGCGAACAGCAACCGCATAGTAACCGTCACTTTTGACAGATATTGTATGGGATATCTGTCAAAAGTGACAGTCACTACGCGGTTGCTGTTCGATTATGAATCGTTTGTGTTAGCAGACATGGGGCCCAGTTGGTGTAATCTCGCGAAATTATATTTAAAAAAACATATATATTTACAAACATTTATTTCACAAACTATACACTTTATTCATGAAACTCCTCCATATCCAAGCTCTGGTGTTGCCTTTTCATATGATTCTTTAAATTAACGTTTTGCGTGAACGAGGCGTTGCAAAGCACACACCTATACTTCTTCTCGTTACTATGCGATTGCATGTGAACTTTTAAACCCCTCAACCGAGGATAACTCTTGCCACAGAACTCGCAACGAAAATTCCTTTCCCCAGTGTGTATAGCCATGTGTTCCTTCAACCTCGAAGGCAAATAGAACCGTTTCTCACACAAATCGCACTGGTGTTTGAATATTTTCAAATGGTACCGCCTGTTGTGCTCCCTCAACGACTTGCGACTGTCGTACGCTCGTTCGCAATGCTCGCACGGGAACATTCGTTGTTCGCCGTGTACTTCGATCATGTGCCGGTATCTTAGCGAGTACGAGAATAGCACGGCGTCGCATTTGTAACATTGGTATGCCGGTTCTTTCTTGTGTAGTTTCGCTTCGTGCAAATACCGGCTGTGTTTGGATTTGAATATTTTGCCACAGTCCTTGCATGGGTAGGACTCGTCGACCTTTTGATGCGTCTTTTGATGTAGAATCAGCATTCGCTCTTCGAAATAATGCGCGCCGCACACGTCGCAAATGCACGTGCCAAAATGTTCAGCCATGTGTTTTTTTAACGCGTGAAAGAAACTAAACGCACTGTCGCACTCGGTGCACGTCAAATTGGTAACTGTCAGACGAAACTTCAAAAATTCATTCGAAATGTCATATAGTGATGTCCCGTGCGAGTCGACTAAATGTTTTTTTAGCGAGTCGATACTGTCAATGGTGTTTGTGCATAATCGACAATCGATTCTGTAGATATCGATTAGGAGTAACTTTTTGTTGGTGATGCAGGCTTTGAATGTGGTGGGATCGTGTGTGAGGGTGTGCTCTCGGAGTTTGTTTGGGTCCGTGAACACCTCCCGGCAGTATATGCAGTAGTAATCGCTGAACGAGGTGTCGAACGGGCAGACATACGAGTTTTGGACTATAGCGATGGCGTTTGAGAATGACTTGTGCTCGTTGTCGACTCGTTTCTTGACGGGCATGTATTGGGTTGCTGGAACAAAAATAAATATCTAATTTTTTTTACAGTTGCCTTACAGATTGTTTACAATGTGCGCTGCGAAATACAGTTAAGGATGGGACCATTTAGATAATTGTATAGTTATAAAGGAATAAACACAAAAAAAATCGAGCAATCTACCATAGATAAAGGACTTTTCTTCAGAATTTAATTTTTCTTTGACAACCAATCGGTGGAGTTGGTAGTGACCCTGCTTCCAGTACTGAGGTTCCAATTTCGGTAGGGACAAACTGTGTGTGAAGAGCACGAATGTTTGTACCCGAGTCATGGATGATTAATATCTATATAAGTATTATATACTGGGTTCGCCCCCAGTGCATTGTACGGTGCCCATAATACAAGCGTTGCTTAGTGTGGGACCGTACAGGCCACCAAGTCTGCTAACCCAATCGATTCATAATCGAATAGCAACCGCATAGTAACGGTCACTTTTGACAGATATCCCGTACAATATCTGTCAAAAGTGACATATACTCTGCGTTTGCCGTTCAATTATGAATCGATTGATATGATCTCCTCCCCGATGTAGTCCTTCGCCCAGTTAACATTTCTTTTTTTATTGTCATTGGCTCACACTACCCTGATTAAAAGCCTCTAGACATTTATCAGTATTAACAACATCAGATTGTAGCTCGTCATTTGTGTTCTCCTCTGCCTTTTACTTGCTTTTTTTTTGTTTTTTTTTTTTTTTACTTTTATAATTTTCACTTTATTTACTGTTTATTCTTATAAATAGGGTAGTTTTCTCCTTTTATATATGGCAATACCACTAACATGTTTTTTGTTTTTTTTACAGTATGCCCAAATGAAACCAGCTATCGAACTACCGGTTAAGGGGGAAGCTCAGGGTCAGGGCGTGAAATTCAAAATGTCAATGGTTTTTATTTTTTTACGCAAAATTTGGGCATCTGTACGATGTAATTTAGTGTTTTGCGATATTAGCATTCTGCATTGGATCTCTCGATGTATTAAGTTTGCTTAAAAAAGAACCTAATCCGATACAATACCATAAGGTTTGTAATAACCGCTACTTTTACTAACATCGTAAGGATGTCCCAATTTTTCGTAAAAAAACAAAAACCATTGACATTTTGAATTTCGCGCCCTGACCCTGAGCTTCCACCTTAATTGTCATTGACTTACTGTATAATATTTTTTTATTTTATTTTTTCATTCATCAACTTGGCAAAATCATCGGTAAACTATGGAGCCATAAAAGTCTATTGATATTGGATTGTGTTAGCAGACTTGGGGCCCAGTTGGTGTGTTCGTCTGGCGATATTATACCTAATTCGATCTCCTTCTTCGGCTGGCGAAGTCGCTTCTTCTTATCCTCGTTCACCCCACATTCTCCATTCTTCAGTAATTTGCTCGATTTCCGTTTTCCCGTTTTAGTTGATTTTAATTTCTTCTTCCTTGATGTTTTTTTCAATAATTTCAGCGGGACTTCGCTTTTTATGCTGTCGGCGTCTGAAAAAATGTCCACAGACATGATAAAATGTCTCGATGTATTAAGTTTGCTTAAAAAAATACCTAAAGCGATACACTTTGAATTTCGCGCCCTGACCCTGAGTTTTTTTTTTTATTACATTATAGGCAAGTATTTGATCTCGATCTCACCTGATGGTGAGTGACGATGAGATCTACGATGGAGCATACGTGCCTAGGTAGGAAGGCGACAGTAGATCGAGACGCTACATTCACTAGGCACATGCAGCGCAGCTGATCTGACCCGCCATCCATGAATGGCAACACCGAACATCATGCCGGAACACGGCTAGGCCGCTTGGCGACATGGCTTTGTTCAGCGGGTGGTGACTAGCCACGGCCGAAGTCTACCACCAGTAATTAAAGTAAGCTTCCCCCTTAAAATGGATTCAAGAATATACCATTGTCTGTACAGTCGCCAACATTAACAGCATCGTAAGACTGTGACACCACGGACGCTGCCGGCAGCGGCGCGGCAGCTAACTCTTCCCCTTCTATCTTCACTACGGTTTCAGATTTAAGATCATTACTGCCTCCTTCTGAAAACAAGTATTTTGATATTTAAAATGTGAAAGCGTGTTTCGTGAGAGGCCGCTCAACTTGAGTTCATATCTACTAACTACCCATGGGTTGGTTTGCTGAAGCAATCGGGTCGTAATCAATTGGCAATAGCGTCGTAATTGTCACTTGACAAGTGTAGTGTGTGTATATATGTGAGTGTGTAAGTTGTGTGTGTGAGTGTGTAAGTTGTGTGTGTGGGTGTGTGTAAGTGGAGTGTGTGGATAGATGTAAGTGCAGTGTGTGTGGGTGTGTGTAAGTGGAGTGTGTGGATAGATGTAAGTGCAGTGTGTGTGTGTGTATGTTATACGAAATAAAAAATTGAGCTATTCAAAAGGTTGCTACAAATTTGCGTGATCTCACCAGCCTCATGGATCTGTATGTTGCTATGCAGCAGTCTCTGCTCGCAGCACAGCACCTGGGCGCGGAAGGCGCGCGCGTCGCGCAGACGCACCACGCACGTCGCGCAGATCAGACGCTCGTGCTCCTCACCGTCGAGATGAGACAACTGCCGACACATTGTTGACTATTATTATTATACAGTTGTCATAATTAAATTGTAGAACAAGCTGTTACCCGCGACTTCTTCCGCGTGGTATTTAACACACAACTATTAGCAATGGCCCGCTCGCGCGTTCTGAGCCCGCCAGCCTTTGTGATATTTAGTCAAAAATAAAAGTAGGCTAAGTTACTCCTTGTTACATCAGCTTACTGCCAGTGAAAGTCCCGACAAAATCGGTCCAGCCATTTCAGAGATTAGCCGGAACAAACAGACAGACAGACAGACAAAAATTGTAAAAAAGGTTGTTTTGGTATATGTACCCTGTATACATCCAAATGCACTTAGTAAAAGCGTTTATTTTAATATTACAAACAGACACTCCAATTTTATTTATTTTTATTTATTATAGACTATCTTACAATTTGAGAACTTTTCTTGGTCCTCAGGTTTAGGTCAGTGTTAACAGGCCTAGGTAGAAATTCAGAAATAAATGTTTCTGTAATTTGGCCTAGATTGCATTGTTTATAACTTATTTTTCCTTACTTGGGGACTTTAGTAAACAAACTTGGCATGGCTTTTTAATCTAATTTATCATTCAAAATTGAACCTATTTGCGGGTCCTAGAATATATAATATCTAAACAGGTATTTAACAAAATATCATTAAAGAGATCTACCAGGATTGTTTACTCAATGGAAAAAGGCCATTAGAGGAAAAAAAAAAGATTATTTACAAAATTCCCTGAATAAGGAAAAATAAGATTTACAAGTGTTGTTTTGTTTAGGATCACAGACACAGGCTACCTAAAGGTTAAAACAGATAAAATTGATGGAGTAATTGTGCTGGGAACTTCAAAACACAAGAATCCACTTCACATCATTTCTGAGGCTGACAGATGTTCTTAAAATATTTGTTTTTTAATTTAGAGACATATAGGCATAGACTGTTCACAATATTTTTTGTCTCATTGTATATCATTTTGATAAAAAAAAACAAACAAATAGTATTATAATAATAGATACAAATAATTGTATATTCTACTAATAGATACCTCAGTAGAGCAAACTTGGGCTCAAGCAAATTATGGGCGGGTCTCAATGTATCATATTTATATGTAAAACGCATCAATGTCTAATTAATTAGTTGCAAACCCAACATTACTGTAATTTCAAGACGACTAACTCTATAGAGTATATATACAAAAGACAAAAAATACTGTGTTGCTTAGAATAACACGCGAGAGCTAGTCAACTAATTCATTCATGATATTGAAATATAGATAAATTAATTTAATACTGACCATAAGACCGAAGCAATCTACGAACATATCGGAGTAGACCTCTGGTTGGCCCAAAAATTCATATTCCACGTTTAGCAGGCGGCATTTTTTCATGTTGCCGCAACACCGGCACAAACCCGGGTCTATGATTGGGCCTTTGCCCTTATTTACGCTCATTTTAGTTAATATTTGTACACAAAAATAATATTTATTTACTTTCCGTCATTATAAAAAACATATTTGTTTGACATTGGTTGACAGTACTAAACAATGTTACTAAACGTCATGATATGTATCGACGTTTTAGAGCAGTGGTTGCTTTTTCATTATATTCTTTGAAATAACAAAACGTAAGTAATGTTTGCGTTTTCTACTCAATAACAGATGGCTCTACTTGTAATAATGTGTCTGGGAATTAAATTTGTTGCTAGTTTGCTCAGCTTTTTTGTTTTCTTTTATGAATGTGTTCATTTAGTAGTTTAGTTAATTGGTTACGGACTACATACATTTACATGTTATCGGCGGATATAGCAAGGTGGTGATCATACTGAAAATATCTGAAGAAGGTGGCCTTTTTTTACGAAAACGTTAATTTTCCTATCCACCAGCCTATTCCCATACTCAGACGAAAACATTGCCAACAACAGAGTTTGAAAAGTCGCTTGGCCGGTAGAATACAATAAAAAATCACAGCAAAATATTTCGGGCGGAGTATTTTGTTGCTTTGCTAGCGAATCAGCGAAACGCATGCCATGATGCCCCCAACTCCGCAAGCAACCCCTACATAGTGTTATTTTCTCTATGCTAGCTAGTAACATTATTTTATTTGACTAGATATATTTTCTATGGCATGGCAACACGGCCGCTCGCTCGATGGCGTTGCTTTACGTTCGTCGTAAAGAAATAATTTGTTTTATTACAATATTGCCTAATAATATAAGTTAGTTGTTAGTGTATATTATGATTAGCGTGTTTTCTGTGAAAATACATAAGTGAAACGTGATAATGGACCCTAAAACTACGGAATGGCGCCCCGGCCCTTCGGTATGCCGTTGTTGTCTCACCGAGGGCTGTTACAAAGATATTTCGACTGAATATTATTGGATGGGAAAACGGGAGGTGTACGCTGAAATGCTCTCGGAGACATTAAATGTTTCAGTAAGTGCACAAACATCTTAATTTATTGATTACCTGTATACAGACGCCATGGCGTCCATTTTCTTGTAAACTAGTTTTTAGGAATAACCGACCGAATTACGAAGTTGCATGTTAGTATTGTGATCCCCTTGTGGGGGTTGTATTTATTTTGGTTGGGTTACAAAATCGATGAAGCTTAGGCTCATCGCATACGGTCAATTATTTCGACATAGGTTTGATCGAATTTGATGATAGAAATCATAACACTTCCTTGGATCGTATGGTGCTAGGAATGATCATCGTGGCTTACTTAAACATTGTCTGGCGAATATACCAACTGTATGGTCTCAACCAAAACTTCTTCATCCACCCAAAAGTAAGGACCATCCTAGAATACAAAAAAAAACAGTCTTCTCTATTTGATGCTTGATCTGAGCATTTATAAGCCTATCATGCAATAAAAGACTAAGGGCTTAAATACTAATTTGACAAATAGTTAAAAGTAATATTTTTAATTTTATTTTTATCTTATTTTAAAAGCACATCATGTAATAAGCCCTTAGTTTTAATTTATAGACATTTTAACGTCCAAGGAAAGACTCATCCCACATGGGACTGTACCGTCATGTGTGTGTACACTTCTGTATACCGTTTATCACAATAGTACATCATTTTAGAGGGCTATCACATTGTCATAACATATCTATGATATAGATCTGGGTGGTCATAAATAAATATATATATATATGTAATCATTTGATTCTGACTATAATCTATAATGCTATTTTCAAGCTATGTCATATATTTTATCCATGCTCATATATATATCATTTAAATCAGGGATTCCCAACAATGGTTAAATTTAACTACTGTCAAATAATTACAGATTTGACTGTAGTTAAATTTAACTGTAGATGCTGCATTCCACCCTAAGTGCCATTTCAACCCTCAGATTGCGTACTCCCAATCAAGTGGTCCGAACAGCAACAGCCGTTTAATATGTGAACCTTGCATATCACGGCTCCGGGATGCCTCGGACTTCAGGAGGCAAGTGGTCGAGTGTGAGAGGACCTTCATGCAGCACCTGGACCCTGGCAGCTCGATGGCTGGTATCGAAGGTAGGCCATATTAATAATAATAATATTACTTGACAAACACACCACCCGTACGGTGCCATACTAACTAAGCAATATTTGTATTTTGGGCACCTTAGTGTAAGGCTGGCCTAGTCCCATAAAAAAAATATAAAAAAATTTGGACTAGGTAATTTCTTTTACTTTAAATTAAGGGGGAAGCTCAGGGTCAGGGCGCGAAATTCAAAATGTCAATGGTTTTTATTTTTTTACGAAAAATTTGGACATCGTTACGATGTAATTTAGTGTTTTGTGATATTAGCATTCTGCATTGGATGTCTCGATGTCGTTAGTAAAAGTAGCGGTTTTTACAAACCTTATGGTATTGTATCGGAAAATAAAACCCATTGTCATTTTGAATTTCGCGCCCTGACCCTGAGCTTCCACCTTAATAAGAAATATTGCTTCTATATTGATTTCTTATATTTATGCGAATACTACACATTGAAATAAAACATTTTTTTAAGGATTTTTTCGCGTTTATAAATTTAGTTTTATTTCAAAATATGTCTCACTGTTAGGCACGGCACTCCCGTCAATACTAGGGAGATTAGGCGATAGTCCACCACGCTGACCTCTTGGGGAATGGCGTCAAAAAAACTAATTGATATTTGATTTATTATTGTTGGTAAATATATGGCCTTGAGGTGGAAATAATAGACTTCTTGAGGTTTATACAATCATAATTTAATTAAATACTCGGAACACTTTAAAACGAAACGATGCCAAGGAGGGGCCATAGAGAAAAGAGAGAAAACCATAGAGAACATTATATAGAGCATTTTTCATAGATTATTGTCCAATTGTGTCCGACAGTGAGTTTGGAGCCTCTCGGCGGCGATGTGAAGATCGAGCGTGTCAAGTTGGAGAAGCGCCTCAGCGACGATGACTTCGACGACAGGTGCGACTTCCCCGACGACGATGACGATGACCGTGAGTATATATTTTCATTTACAAAAGTCATTTGTAAATGTGGGAACCGTGTAGCCATTAATTACTAATCATATACTTGAGTTATCATTGAAATTAAATTAATTTTACGGATTTTGTCGCGTTTATATTATGTTTTTTACGTTGCCGACGTTTTGGTTGCTTTACAGCAACAAAATACTTTTTTGACCTGCTGCTAATGTCTATCTAGCCGTTCCTACATTGTTCTCGCATACCCATTACAAGGTATTGCTCAAAAATGTGGAGGATCTTTTTATAAATAGCAACCATGGAGTTTCTTGGCCATACTTCTCCGTAGGAACGGCATTCCGAACGTGTAATGTTGTAGCTCAGCATTTTATAACTATTTTACTTAATGGTTTGCATGACTAAACAATATTCTGATTTTTTATTCTGATTATATATATCCATCCGTCCACTGCTGGACATAGGCCCAGTATATAACTACTTTTATAGATAACTAGCTGTTGCCCGCGACTTCGTCCACGTGGTATTTAACAAAGAGAACCGTTGACAACAGCCTGCTCGCCCATTCTGAGCCCGCGGGACGCATTGCAGGTTGTTGCTATCAAACTTAATCAGGCGCTGCGCTGCAACATTGGTTTTAATTTTTTTTCGTGAGATCCTATTTTGTTTTCTAAAATAAAAGTAGCCAAGTTACTCCTTGTTACATCAGCTATCTGCCAGTGAAAGTCCCGTCAAAATCGGTCTAGCCATTTCAGAGATTAGCCGGAACAAACAGACAGACAGACAGACAGACAGACAGATTACAAGTCACACGTTTATTCTTCTTCTTTTATTTGACCATATTTATTTATGCATATGCCTTAATTACAGTCGACGACCAACCGCTAACGAAACTCGCAAGCAAAATACCCAAAAAGGAGACAGTGGATATACTTGACTTATTGGATAACACGAAAGCGGCCGAGAAGCGAAAGTCCACCACCAAAATCAAAGCAACCGCACCCAAAAAGACGAAAGCCGTGAAGAAGGAGTTGCCCAAGGCGAGCGCAAGCAAGGTGGCCGTCAAAACGGCCACCAAACAACCCCAGAAGACTGCAGAGAAAAAGAAAAAAGGTAGGCACATGGTTTTCTTTAATTACCTGTCAGATGTGTGAGTTGCTGTGGGATCTATAATTTTTTTTTCTATTGTCAATGTTGCTTATTATATTCTTCTTTCTTTTCGAAATGAGATGTGATGTAATAAAATGGATATGGCCTCACCCACAACTTGGCGGGTATTTTTGCCAATGTCAAGTAATTAATAGCAATAACACATTCAATAAATACACATTATAAATAAAATAATGGATGTCATGATGATATGAAAATGGCTTCCAGGTACTCCTTATTATATTCAATAAAGTTCTTAAAACTGACTGATTGACGGACAATATACAGCTTAAACTAATATTCCTTGGGTACCATAGTCCATTGTGTACAAACATATGTGATTATCACACAAAGTTTGTACCTACTAGGATTCGAACCCAACCAACCAACTGCGCTAATCAGACCGACAAACGATATACCGAGATTATTTACTTAAAATTTACTCGATTGAATTTCACGATCCCACGACCGCCCTGGACGGTCGTGGGATCGTGAAATTCAATTCTGCTAACACAATCGATTCATAATCGAACAGCAACCGCATAGTAACTGTCACTTTTGATATATATCCCAAATTGTTGCCTTGGAAAACATAGAGTCCCCTCACATATCACAAAATGCCATAGTCCAGATACAGTATTTTAATTATTCGAGATACCCACTGCAACTCAACTGTCTAGACATTATCAATTGGTAGGTTTAATACTGGTAAAACACATGATGAAATAATTATAAGCATTAAGAGTCAGATTAATTAAAGAATTGGTAGGTTTCATGTTGTATAAGGAGGTGAAAAGACTGCTCTAGAAAGAGATAGTTTGGAATGAGCTGGTAGCGACCTCTTAAGGGGGCGTTCAAGTATTACGTAATAAATTTCCGTAGGGGGGGGGGGGGGGGTCCTTCTGAAACGTTTTTACTAAGGGGGTGGGGGAGGGGGATGAAAAACCTTACAGCGCGTTACATGGGGGGAGGGAGGGCGTCAAAAATCTCCAAAAATAACGTTACGTAATACTTGAACGCTCCCTAAATCGCGCTCCAAGAAACATGTCTATTACGCCGATACACAGATGGCGCTGAGTACGACGTCCACGAACATATGACGATTCTTCATTCAAGCCTGAAACGCACTATGAGAGTTTTTGTATAACGTAATATATGTATATATATAACAAGACGCGACAAGCGAGTGTTTCGCTCGTCCAGTGAAGCTGTAAGGTCATCTGCGACCAACAGCAATTTTCATTTCGAAAAAAAAAAACAGATATTGTATGGGATTTTTGTCAAAAGTGTCAGTTACTAAACGGTTGCTGTGCGATTGTGTTAGCTGACTTGGGGCCCTGATTCTGCGTGTTCTGTCCCGTTCGCACCACAGCTTTCGTAAATGAGAATGACAGGGACATATCTCTGAGAGTATACTTTTTCAGTTTCGTTCAATTTCCAAAGTACGAAGTTTCACAAGTGTGCCAGTATTGAACCCACCAATGTGCCAGAGAGCATGATGTTATATTTTATAAGACGTCATATGGATATGTCTCATAATAAATCGCATTACAAGCATAGACAAGTCTGATTATCACAAGTTATCTTTACATTTCACGATGCGAATGTTGCTTGCGCGATGCAGCTCACCACCAGCGCCATCTATTGACAATACTTTGCACTTGATGATATGTATTTATCCTGTGTTCGCCACACTTGTGTTGCGTTGTAACGCGATTTTATAACAGAGCTGTTTAGTGATTAAGTACTTTCATTTTTTTTGTGTTTTTGTGTCTCCCTTACAGGATTTAGGTATTTAGGTATCCGCTGTGATAATAGACGACTAATATTTAAAAAAAAAACTCGGTTTAACGCCATTGCGTGTTTTTTTTTCAACTACACGAGACGTCAAGTTCAATCGCAATCAGTTCAGTAGTTCTCGCGTTAAAATCCAAACGTCCGAGCAAGAAGTCTCGGGTTCGACTCCCACCACCACCATCCCACCACCATCAAATGTGCCAATGGTTGATATTTCGTCGTGGCGATCACGTGCTGGGTTCGAATCCTTGGTTGATTACCTGAAATGTGGATGCTCTACCAACCAGCAAGGGTAGCACGGTCGGCGGAGACGAGGCAAAACTAGTGGTTACATAACGATGCTGTCTCGTTCCCTCCTATGCATTATGAACGAGGGCGAGCAGCTCCGTGTTACACACACACACACGGCAAAAAGGACGGCGTTATTGGACTCGGAGAACCTTAATTTGGGTTCGATTCCCTTGTTAAATGTTTTCTGTGCTTCACATCGTTCGCAGAGTAGCAGGTGAGTGTCTAACTAAGCATCGTTTGGAAACGTTGTAAAATACATAACAAGACTAGCTGCGCCCTGCGGTGTTACCCGCGCAAAAAAACATGTCGATCCTTTGCTCTATGAAAAATTAAAACAAATCTATCCCACGGGAACCTTACATTTTATTGGGATAGAAAGTAGCCTATGTGCTATTCCAGACTATAATCTATCTCTGTGCCAAATTTCATCCAGATCCGTTCAGCCGTTCTGGCGTGATTGATTAACAAACATCCATCCATCCAAACTTTCACATTTATAGTGTGATGAAATTCTTTATGCATATAACTTAAAAGTAAATAAATTGATATTTTACAACGTTTCTAAGTGAAGCCTATGTTTTCTTGTGTTATTTAGCTCTGAGAATTTGACTTGTGAATTGAAATACAAGGTAAATACAATGTACCGTTCTAATTATTATTTATGCTAAACAATATGCGAGACATATCCATATGAAGGCGTTTTTAGCCTGGCAACATTGACAACTCGTATGGAGGAAATTAATTTAAAAAAATATTTGAAAGGTTAATAATACGATTTTCTTGTTGTTGTTGCATTTCTTGAGTTGAAAAAAGAAATGCTATAACCTCACTAACATATTCGTCCATGCCTGTGCGTCAATGTTTATAATAAAATAAAAAAAAAATCAGTTGATTTCTTTTTCCCAATTCGTTTTTTAAATTTAGTTTGCAATAACAAAAAATCAGCTGTTTTTTTTATATCACCACATTATATTATAACGTAAGGTTGTTTTCTCTCAATTTGAATCGGTTTGCGATGTTTTATTGATGAAACAAACTTTATTCTCTATGGGACTTGATTCCCTCCAAAACTTGAAAAGGCATAACGCCTACGACGACCTTTGCCCTTGGAAGAAATTTATTTAATGGCTATTACAGGAATTATATTCTTGAATACTTATCTACCCGTTAGTACAGTCGCGGAATAAAAAGGTTTGTCACCTTTAAGTCGATTTTTGCTTGCACGAGCTGAGCCTCTGTAATGCCAACATTCCAGTGCAAGAAACAGTACTGCCAACTATTTAATAATTAGTAAGCCTTTACTATAAAGTCCATGGAATAAAGGTTATGCATCGTTTTTCCCTTTTGCTTACTCCATCCTTGTTCTTCTGTGTTTATAAAATGAAATGCAATTAAAGAAAATGGAGTCAAATATTAAATATTAATTGACAGACACTGGCATTATAAGTCTTAATCATCAGAAACAAAGAGGATATACCGGATAAAAATAAAAATATTACTGGCCGGACAAACCTTTAAAAAAATCAAACTTCCATTTGAGAGAATTAAAAAGTTTGTCGTCGAACAGATAAACATAATTCTCTATGCCACATGTGTATTTCTGTTCTGTGACGTACTATAACGAATCTTTTCATTCCGCGGCTTTACATCAATTAAGTTAGCAATTACTAAGCACTTTATTCAACATAATCTAAAAATATATAAACTCCCTATTAATATTATTATTAAGTACTGCGTTTAGTTTTTAAGAGTGGTCCAATCCACGCGCGTTTTATTATGAGTATCTCTCTCTACAATGTCGATTATTTCTCCTTAATTCGCCACAACTTGGCAAGTGTTACCAACGATTCAAATTACGTTTGCGAATCACGATTGTTTGCGACGCATGTTATTTACGATATACTAAGTATTTTCTGCGAAACATTTGGTTGCCCAATACGATATCGACTGCCAATAATGGTCCAATACACAAAACAGCTACAACATAATCGGAACATCCCATTCCATCCCAACTACTGGATTCATTATCTGTATTAACCAACGGAAATTAACCCTTGTACTGAAGAAATACACGTCGTATACAAAAGAGAATTGTTTTCTTTTTTAGCGGAATCGTACGATCCAACGAGAGCTAACGCTGAGACGATCATAAGCTGCACCACAGCGTATCCGTTCCGCGTGAACGATAAATCCGTACTGTGCGTCTACTGTCAGGAACTGTACGAGGACCCTGACGTGTTCAGGAGCCACATGGAGGAGGAACACGACTACTTCAGCCTGAAGGTCGCATTCCATCACCTCCCAAAAAACGAATTTATCAAAGTCGACCTAACCAACCTACGATGCAGGACCTGCAAACAGCCTTTTGACAACCTTGATGCTATCTTACCGCACCTAGAGGCGGCGCATAATAAGAAAATAGACGAGAAAGGCAAGCTCGGTGTCATGCCCTATATGCTACAAAAGGATGTCTACAACTGCGCCGTGTGCGACAAAAACTTTCCGTCTCTCTTCCACCTCAACAGACACACGATAACACATTTCCTAAGCTACGTATGCCACGTATGCGGCAGCAGCTATGTAGCCACCACAGGCTTGCTGCGACACGTCAGATCCAAACATCAGAATTATGAGGTCACATGCAAAAGATGCAACAAAGTCTTCCCGACGATGGAAGCGAAGGAGAAGCATCGTCGCACGCAGAAGTCCTGTATGCCATACTGCTGCCCCAAATGCCAGGAGAGGTTCCTGGATTGGAAGACCAGGAAGCGGCACATGGAAGTCGAGCATGGGCAGTCGAAAAGGACGTTCAGATGCCCCGACTGTAATATCGATTTTTCGAATGAGAATACTTATTACGAGCACTTTAAGCTTCATCATTCGGAGGACTGTGCTATGTGTAAGCACTGCGGTTTGAAGTTCTTGTCCGTGTACCGTCTGAAACGGCATATAGCTAAGCATAATAATTAGGGACTCATGCTGAGAATGCTTGTTACGAGCACTTTAAGATTCAGAATTCGGAGGTCTGTGCTTTGTGTAAGCACTGCGGTTTGAAGTTCTTGTCCGTGTGCCGTCTGAAACGGCATATAGCTAAGCATAATAATTAGGGACTGATGTTGAGAATGCTTGTTACGAGCACTTTAAGATTCAGAATTCGGAGGTCTGTGCTTTGTGTAAGCACTGCGGTTTGAAGTTTTTGCCCGTGTACCGTTTGAAACGGCATATAGCTAAGCATAATAATTAGGGACTGATGTTGAGAATGCTTGTTACGAGCACTTTAAGATTCAGAATTCGGAGGTCTGTGCTTTGTGTAAGCACTGCGGTTTGAAGTTTTTGCCCGTGTACCGTTTGAAACGGCATATAGCTAAGCATAATAATTAGGGACTGATGTTGAGAATGCTTGTTACGAGCACTTTAAGATTCAGAATTCGGAGGTCTGTGCTATGTGTAAGCACTGCGGTTTGAAGTTCTTGTCCGTGAACCGTTTGAAACGGCATATAGCTAAGCATAATAATTGAGGTAGCGATGCTGGATTTCGATATTATTGTAGTTCTGAGATGAGAAAATATGAGTAGTATAACGCCGCCGTGTCTAGCCAATGTAGCGCCTAGGTGCAACATACCTATTGTACCCTATGTTGTTTTGGTAAAGGTACCGTGTATTCATCCAAATGCACTTAGTAAAAAGCGGTTATTTTAATATTACTAACAGACACTCCAATTTTATTTATTTGTATTGATAAAATTCTTAAAATATTGAAATAAAACTAATTTTACAGATTTTATTTATGTTTTATACGTTCCCGACGTTTCGGTTGCTTTACATCAACCGCGGTCACGGGTGGACTGAGGTGGCTGGCATCCTAGTGTCATAGTTTGCTTAAGCTAGTTTATATTTAGTAATCATGCAAACATTCATCGTGTATAAATGATAATAGTGATGTTGTTTGTATATTAAAATATTTGTAAGTATCAGTATTTTATTATTTCCCTTTACCGTTTTCTGACTGTGAAAGGAAAACATGCGCTTATCAAGGCAATACGTAGTTAGTTTTTTTTTAAATTACCAAATTAGCAAGTATTTGATCTCGATCTCACCTGATAGTAAGTGACGATGAGATCTACGATGGATCATACTTGCCTAGAAGGTACCTGTTCACTCTCGACTTGTAAACACCCAGATTGTAGCCAACGGGGAACAAAGACGTCGGTAGCGTATTCCATTCCTTGGCAGTTCGCACGATGAAAGTAGAAGCAAAACGCTTGTACGAACCGGAAGGTTCCCGTGGTGTAGCGCATAAAAGTTTGTAATGCGAAATAGCCGGCTCCAAATCATGGTCCTCCAAGTCTCCACTAATTGGAATGTTGGATAAAAAACCTTGATTAGATTAGGACTTAATAAATATAATATAATATCGCAAGACGAACACCCAGGGCCCCAAGTCTGCTAACACAATCGATTTATAATCGAACAGCAACCACATAGTAACTGTTACTTTTGACAGAAATTGTATGGGATATCTGTCAATAGTGACAGTTACTATACGGTTGCTGTTCGATTATGAATCGATTGTGTTAGCAGAGTTGGGGCCCTGCTATACATACGGTTCCACACTAAGCAACGCTTTTATTATGGGTACCATACATTAACTAGGGGCGAACCCAGAATATAATACTGAACTACTACTATCAGGACTCCAACACAGAACCCTCGGCAGACATATCAGGGTCACTACCAACTGCGCTAATCAGGTCGTCAAATGGTTTATTTATATGGTAGGCACGTAGCTTACAAACTTTTATATAAGCAACGGAATATCGTAAAGCTTTGCTTGTTGTGCATCGTGACGGCAAACATAGTCATCTCTGAGCACTTAACTTGGGCTTTTATGAGACACCCCACAACACGGTTCTTCAGACCGACGCCTTTACTTGACTACGAAATCGATATCAGACCAATGCTGTCCGAATCAAGTGATGTAGCTGCCTCATGAGCATCCGTTAATGGTGCCGAATATAACAATGTTAGAACTGATTATTTCTCTTTTCTAGAACTGACAATGTGTGCGAACAACGCAGCAGACAAATCAAGAATTGACCCTGTCATTCATAACGCAACGATCATATTACGTCACACGACAGTATACCCCGTACAACTATGCAAAAGAACGATACGATGCCCCTTTTGCAATTATACCACCGACGACCCGGAGCTATTGAGACAACATATCGATAATCACGAGAATATCGATAAAGCGACGGCGATTAAACGCAAACAAGAAATACATAATCGAGTCGACATCACTAACTTGTCGTGTAATAATTGTGAGACTAAACTGGCCAGTCTCGATCGAGCTGCGGCACATTTAGTCGATAAACACTGTCTGAGTATCAATCTCCAAGCGAGTTTAGGCCTGGTGCCTATGAAGCTGGAGAGAAACAAATACGAATGTATCGATTGTCCAAAGAAATTCACTGGATTCAACGCTCTTTATCGACATGCAGGCGAGCACTACTCCAGACGTATCTGTGACGTTTGCGGCAAAAAATTTGAGACTCGAAGTGCCATAGAAAACCATAAAAACAGAAATCATTTAGCGATTGTATGCAAGATATGTAAAAGTTGTTTCCCATCCATCGAGGCGAGGAAGCAACACGTGAGATCGAGCGAAATGTGTCGTTCCTTCCCCTGCAATATATGCACGGCGAGGTTCCTCTCGTGGGACCACAGGCAGAATCATTTGGAGGATGTGCACGAACAGCCCAAACTGAAGTTCCCCTGCAAGGAATGTTCTCGAGTCTTCCCAAAAAGAACGCATCTGTACCTGCATTTCAAACAAAAACACACGGACGAGTATAAGTGCGATCATTGCGGTAAACGGTTCAGACAGAAGAGGGATTTGAATCAGCATATTGCGACACTGTCGGGGGAGAAGGCGTGGAAGTGTTTAGAATGCGGGCGGGAATATAGCGCGGAGAAATTTTTGAAGCAGCACTTGATCATCCACGATGATAGTAGAAAGTCTAAGTGCACCGTGTGCAATAAACTCTTCGTTGGTAACAGCAAACTTAAAGTGCATGTTGCGAAGCATCATCCTGAGGTTTTCGAACGGCTCTATAGTTTTTAGTCAGGAAATATAACACGGTTTATCGTAGAGTCTAAGACGAAGAAATAATAGAGATGGGATTGTCACGAACAGTATATTGAAGCTCACAAAACCGATTAGTGTAATCACACGCGAATTGCGACCTAAACGTACACGAATTCACGTGTTCACACAAATCGACTCGGTTTTAGGGTTGAATATGAAATTGATAATTTATTTATAATCTGTCTTATCCTTTTCTATGTGATTGTGCGTTCTTGTATCTGGCCGAATACACGTTTTTCAGTTCATTTAATTGATTTTTTTTTATTCGATAACAGTGCTTCTTAGTTTATGGTCTAACATTTTCATGGTGTTTAATTACCTTTGATGGGAATAATATTATTTCCAAACACTTTGCCTTTTTTTTGTTAAATGCGTTGCGGGTTCGAAGACGATTTAGTTTTTCTCAGCGACTCGCCAAGGATTTAATCATGGCGTGTTCGTTGGATACTGTGGACCCTGGCTTACAGAAGTAACAGTGGCACCAGTGGTCGGACAAGCCTCCAAGATATAGCTTGAGTAAAAAAAAACAAAGCAATTGAAGGAACAACGATGGAACTGAAATTTTATCTTTTCTAGAACGGACAATGTCTGCGCTCAAGATAGCAGAGAAATCAAGAATTGGAGCTGTCCTAGAAAACGCCTCCAACATATTACGACATACGACAGCGTACCCTATACAACAGAGCAAAAGAGCGATAAAATGTTCATTCTGCCACCATACCACCGACGACCCGGAGCTATTGAGACAACATATCGATAATCACGAGAACATCGATAAAGCGACATCGATCAATCGAGAACACGACATACAAACACGAGTGGACATCACCAAGTTGGCGTGCAATACGTGCAAAACAAAATTTGCGACTCTCGAACAAGCTGCGGCACATTTACTTAAGAAACACAAGATGAGTATCAATCTCAAAGCGAGCTTAGGTCTTGTGCCGCTGAAGCTACAGAAAAACAAATTCGAATGCTTCATTTGCAAAAAGAAATACTCGGGATTCAACGCTCTGTATCGGCACGCTGGCGAACACTATTGCAGACGTATCTGTGACGTATGCGGCAAGAAATTCGAGACCCAAGGCGCCGTCAGAAACCACGTGGCAAGGAATCATTCGGCAATCGTTTGCCGAGTATGCAAAACTGATTTCCCGAACGTCGAAACTAGGACCCAGCACATCAAGACGCACGAGAAATGCCGTCCTTATCCATGCAGCATGTGCACGGTCCGGTTCATGTCCTGGGACCACAGGCAGGATCATCTGGAGATCGTGCACAATCAGCCGAAGCTGGAGTTCCCTTGCAAGGAATGTTCCAAAGTATTCCCTAAAAGAATGCTGCTGTATTTACACTTTAGAGGGCAGCACACGGACGAGTGTAAATGTCGATATTGCGGTCAAAACTTCAGCGATAAGAGGGATTTAGAGCAGCATCTCCTCACCCATACGGACGAGAAGCCGTGGAAGTGTATGGATTGTGGCAAAGCTTTTGCCGCGGAGAAATATTACAAGCGTCATTCGGTCGTTCACGATGACACCAAGAAGTCCGTGTGCACGGTGTGCAGTAGGCTCTTTATAAATAATAATAAGCTGAAGATGCACGTCATGAAGCATCATCCGGAGCAGGGGTGGCCTCTAGTTAAGCGGTGATCACACGCAAATGTATGCGCAAGCGCAGCCACACCTTGATAACGACGCAGGCGCGTAATATTTTCCATTGCATCTCATGCGCAAATTCACACACGAATTTGAAGGCGCGAAGGACACATTATTGTTACATAACAATTTAATGTCGACTAACATGTTAGAGGAGCTCGGTCTGTAAGCTAAGCTGTTGATTTGCGTTAGAGTTTGTGCTGCATGTAGTCTATTACAAATGCACCTATAAAAGTCGGTTGGTATAGTAGACGCCACTTGTTATGGGGAATCGGCTGAGAAAGCGCAAAAACTACGTCGGGATATTATGTTTTTTAATTAATCGATTCCAATGCGTTGCCCATTTGCCATGTGCATCCTTTTATTTATACACTATATTGTTCGTCACGGAGAAAGATTAGTGGACAACGACCCGCCACCGGCTGTTTTTTGGGCCTTTTAGTATATTATTTACAAGGTGTTTTCTTTTTGAGTTATTATAAAAGGATTCAAAGAACTTACCTTATTTAATCTAAGCCACTTGTATAGTTCAAATTTGACGTTTAACCGGCTATCATTTTGTATTAGTAGTAGGAATTATAAATTGTACGTGATACATTTATTAGTTAATAAATTGATTGAAATAAGCAGGTATTTTCATTATCTTTTTTTAGTATCGATCACGCCGCGCTTATAAAACTATATTCTATTCCGACTTACAAAAAAATGTATGCTCTTAAACATCAATATTTCCATAATGCCAAAATATTTTTCGGCAAATTGAACCACACATTCCTCAGAGTATTCTTATGACCATGAACTTTTACAGCCTTCCCCTCCCGTGGGCCCATATCGAGCCCACCTTACTCGGTTTTATTCATATTATGTAATTCATTTGGGCACCCCAAAGTGACTTTGTCACATGTCAAATTTGTCAAATTGCTCCTTGTTTTTGACATGTAAAACAAAAATGTAATCATTATTACAAGTCACATACAACATTTATGTTAGCGGTGATTCTCATGCTAGTCGTGGGCCTCTGTTATTTGAACATGGTTATTGTATGTATGGAGTTTAATACTATCTTAGGTCTCTCAAGTAATAGGAAAAGCCAGCTTAAACGGTTCAAGGTATCGGTTGAAATCACTGGCTGAAGCGCAATGCTTGCAACCCGAACGCAGCGTTTACCGTTTTGAAAAGAAGCATCCTTTGATGCTGTAAATTTATCTCAACTCCCTATCATCATCAGTTCACCCGCACGCGTCACCGCCCGAACATAACAAAACCAAAATGTACAACGAACACTGTTTCTTATTGTTCTAGAGTTCGATCCGTTAGTCGAAGCGAGACAAAACGCGAAGGTAATATTGAAATACTCCACAGCGTATCCGTTCAGGATCCCGAGCAATGACATGGTGTGCGTGTATTGCTGTGAAGCGTACGCCGATCCGAAGGTGTACAGGGAACACATGAGACTGGAACATCCCGTCTTCAATGTCAACACGGCGTTCGCGCACACCATGAGCTCGGAGGAGTACCTCAAAGTCGACTGCACGGAACTAGAATGCAGACTGTGCTCAAAGAAGTGCGATAGCGTCCAAATAGTCGCTGAACATTTGATGGCAATGCACGATAAAAAGATCAATTTGAATTCAGAAATTGGCGTGCAGGTTTTCAAATTGGGACAGGAGAGATGGGTCTGCGCCGTTTGTGGGCTTAAATTCCCGTGCTTGAGGGCTCTGAGTCGTCATAATAGTGTGCACTACCATAAATATACGTGCGAAACGTGCGGCAAGTCGTACATCAGTCGGGAGAATCTGAACAAGCATATATTATTTGGACATTCGCAACAGAAGATATGTATCAAGTGTAAGAAGTCGTTCCCCAATTGTGAGGATCGTCGCCAGCATGTTCTCGCCACGAAGCGCTGCTGGCCTTTCGGTTGCAACCTTTGCGGTGAGAGGTTCGTATCCAGAAAATTGAAAACCGATCACATGGCCGCAGTTCATAGACAGAGGCAGCTCAAATTTCACACCTGTCCGGAATGTGGGAAAACATTCACCGAATGGAGGATGTATAGGTCCCATTTTATTATATCGCACACGAACGATAATTACGAGTGCTCGTTCTGCGGCGCCAAGTTCGACAATAAACGGGGTTTGGAGGATCACAAAGTGATACATACGAAGGAGAAGCTGTTCCCTTGTACGGTGTGCACGAAGTCGTTTGTGCGTAAGAAGAATTTAATCCAGCATCTTTGGATACATAGCGAGCACAAGAGGTTTGAGTGTGCACTTTGCAATAAGCAGTTCAATCAGAGAGTGAGTTGGAAGACCCATATGAGATCGTACCACCCAGAATTGGTTGATTTTTGAGTTTGTTTTTCCAAGATTATATTGCATTTGCATTATTTGTTATGTTAGCAGTCGAGTTGAGTCATTGCCGTTCCCCTTCACAGGGTTTACATTTAGCGGAAAAAGGCAAAGACATTTTTTTTTTTATTACGTTATAGGCAAGTATTTGATCTCGATCTCACCTGATGGTAAGTGACGATGAGATCTACGATGGAGCATACTTGCCTAGCAGGTACTCTGTTCACTCTCGACTTGAAAACACACAGGCATTTTTATAAACATGCTATATAAAGTCATGCAATAATAGTTTCATAAGCTTCTTGAAGAGAAAAGAAAGCAAGAGTAGCACTGGAGCTTCCACGAATGTTATGTGATATGTTTATATACCATTGTTAGATTTTGAGATGATTTGTTGATTAAATTTTACTTTAAATTCCTATATCAATATATATCTTTATACTTTGTTATGAATATATTAGTTTTAGGGTCATGAAACTGAACGGTTTGTCTATAAATTATTGGTTGTTAAAGGCCTATGAGGTCAAATAAATAGATTATTTTTGAAAGTTTTTGTATGCCATCCTAAAAGCTACATTTATTACGGTCCCATCGGCCATATTTGGTATTAATTCGTCTTGAAAGTGAGCACTTGATCTTTCCACAAATATTAAAATTTTATATGTTATTTTCCTTCAAAACTGCTTGGGTGTCCATCATCTATCCATCAAAAATATTAACATTACGACAATGAAATGTTCAAACTAACATGTTTCAAATAACGCGAAGACATCACCGAGGGCCGCAGAGACAGCACATGAATGATTGGGCATTTCTTTTTGTTCTAGACGAGAAAAGTGACACGATTATCCTCGCTAAACGGAACGCCGAGATTCTCGTGAAATATTCAACCGTTTACCCCTTCAAGCTGCCCGAGGATCACATGGTCTGTGTCTACTGCGGTGAGGGCTATGAAGATCCCGCGGTGTTTAGGAAACACATGAGAGAGGAGCATGTACACTTTATCGTTCGCATGGCCTTCTTCCACTGCTCCGAGGGCTACATTAAAGTTGACTCGACAGACATCAATTGTCGAATTTGCTCGGAACATTTCGAAAATCTCGAAGGTGTCGCTCAACATCTACAACACAAACATTATAAGCCCATAAACTTTGAAATGCCGCTCGGGCTGCAACCTTTCAAATTAGAAAAAGATAAATTACTCTGCGCGATCTGCAACGCACGATCTTTGTGCTTGCGTCAACTGAGCAGGCACACCCAAAGTCATTTTTGGAGGTACACGTGCGAAGCGTGCGGGAAATCTTACGCGACCAACACCACCCTGCGCAGTCACATCAGATTCACTCACATAGACAACGAGAGGATCTGTCGGAAGTGCAAAAAAACCTTCAGCTCCCTGGAGGATAAGAGAAAACATATATCGGGGTCGCCGAAATGCTGGTCTTACTTGTGCTGCGTTTGCGGCGAGAGATTCATGACATGGACCCTCAAGCAGCAGCACATGATAGAAGTCCACGGCACCAAACAGAAGAGCTACATCTGTCCGGATTGCGGAAAAGTCTTCCACGAACGGAAGAAATTTCGCGTACACTTTAAGTTATCCCATACGGATGATAATTTCGCTTGCTCGTGCTGCGGGATGAAGTTTGAAACTAAGAAGAATCTGGATGAGCACAGTGTGACGCATACTAAAGAGAAGCTGTTCCCTTGCACGGTCTGCTTCAAATCGTTTCCCCGAAAGAAGAATCTCAAGCAGCACATGTGGATTCACATGGAGGAGAAGAGATTCGAATGTAAAATGTGCAATAAAAAGTTTAACCAGAAAGTCAGTTGGAAGACGCATATGAAGTCGTACCATCCGGACTTGGAGACAACAGAGGACGGGAAGAATAATATCAAATTGATGTTGTCTGTGTTGGCTGGCGAATGATAGCCAATCGTCAACATAGTAGACCGATTCAATCTTCTAAGAATATACCGAATTATATCGTGATAAATTGTTTAAGTTGTTAATATTATTGGTGGTTACAGAATTTATTTACTTACATATTGCTTCTTGAAAAGAAAAATGTTTATTTATGAACTCCAAGGCGGTGGACGATCCCTTGTTTATTTTTTTTCAGAATATCTTTTGCTCACTGCAATCAAATAACTTTTTAAGACCGTACCATAGACTCATGGGTCTTATTACAGGACACGGTGAAAGAGTTGCGTTGAATGTTATATCGAACTTACAAAGATATATATTTACCATTGTATATACGTGAATACAGTGGCGTGAATTAACCTCAACAACGTCCGATTTAAGTATGACCTGCACATCATGATTACTTACGATGGATGCTTCTTTTGTGGTCCCGTACAAAACATGAGAAGTGATCGGCCGCTTTCTTTTGTTCTAGACGTAAATCCGATGTACACCGCGAGACGGAATGCGGAAACCGTGATACAGTATACAACAGCTTACCCCTTCAGGCTGCCGGACGCGTCCATGGTGTGCATTTACTGCGCAGAAAGCTATGACGATCCCGCAACATTCAGGGATCACATGAAAATCGAACATCAAGACTTTAAACCTCGCATTGTTACCGCTCGTATAACCGAAGGTTTTCTGAAAGTCGACTGCACGGATTTCAGCTGTCGCATATGCGGCGACGGTCTTGATACTCTAGAACAAGCCGCCGAACACTTAGTGATGTTGCACGGCAAGAATATAGATTTGAATCACGACCTCGGTATGCATCCCTTCAAGATTGGCAAGGATTTGTACGCGTGCACCATTTGTGGCGAGAAATTTTCAACGCTGCCCTTACTGAGCAAACACACGCATAGACATTACATAAAGTTTACATGTGAAACGTGCGGAAAGACGTACGCTACAATAACTTCCTTGCAGTCCCATTTAAGGTACAGCTGCGGCAATGGACCGCACGTCAAGAAGTGTAGGAGATGCAAAAGGGTCTTCAGCACAGTTAAAGAGAGACAGGAACACCTGAAAAGGTCTAATCGGTGCTGCCAACACGTCTGCAATATATGCGGACAGCGATTCGGCACTTGGAATATGAAACAGAATCATTTGAAAGAGAAGCACGGCAAGCCGGCTCGGACGTACTCGTGTCCCGAATGCAACACGATATTTGGCGGACGGGAAAAGTTAAGGGTTCATTTTAAGATTGCACACACAGACGACCACGTGGCATGTTCGTTTTGCGGCAAAAAGTTTGACAGTGAGAAAACGCTGCAGAATCATATCGTAATCCATACTGGGGAGAGGATGTTCGTATGTAATGTGTGCTCTAAAGCGTTCCCGAGAAAGTCGACGTTGCAACAGCACATGTGGATACACAGCGAAGTGAAGAAACACGAGTGTAAGATGTGCGATAAACACTTCAATCAGAAGGTCAGCTGGAGGACACATATGAAGTCGCGGCACCCGGAATTGTGTAATTTTTAGTTATTCAAGCTGTTTATAATACATTGCGGGCACAAATAAGCTTTATAAACCCAATCACTGAACGCGTCGATACTAACGAAAGAATGAATGTGACAAATCATTATTATTAAACTTCACAATACATATTTATATTCGCACTTTTACTCTGTGATACACCATAGACAACATAATAAACAACTTCAGAGAACATCAACGTCATGAGTAACATAATTTTAATGTGGAATTAACAGAAGAGCTT
This sequence comes from Pheosia tremula, assembly GCA_905333125.1. Classification (NCBI taxonomy): domain Eukaryota; kingdom Metazoa; phylum Arthropoda; class Insecta; order Lepidoptera; family Notodontidae; genus Pheosia; species Pheosia tremula. Next base: position 3,331,644 of record HG995425.1, read on the forward strand.
TATATTTAAGCCTTAAGACATTCAGAAACTGTTCAAACGCCATTTCTCTTTTGTTCTAGAACTAAATCCGATGTTCATCGCAAAACGGAACGCCCAGACCTTAATACAGTTTACGACAATATATCCGTTTAGACTGCCGGAGAGTGCCATTGTGTGTGTGTATTGCTGTGAGAGCTTTAGCGAAGCGTCCGCGTTCAGGAAACACATGGATCAGGATCACACTGTCATCAATGTAAAGGTTGCGTTTGCGCACATGCACACCGGCTACATCAAAGGTGATTGCACTGACATACGATGCCGTGCTTGCTCTCAGACTTTTACCAAAATCGAGGACGCCGCTCGGCACTTAAACGATGCTCACGACGAAACCATTAACTTTGAGTACGATTTGGGTGTGCAGCCTTTTAGAATGGAGAGCGATAGGCTCGCATGCGCCGTGTGCGACCTCAGATGCTCCAACATTCGCACGCTCAGCAGACATCTGCACGAGCATTTCTTTCAGTGCACTTGCGAGCTGTGCGGCAAATCGTTCGCGACGTCCGCGTCGCTACAGAAGCATGTAGAGTTCTCGTGTCCGCTCGTACAGAAACAGCGCAAATGTAGAAAGTGTAAAAAGATCTTCTACTCCCAAGAGGAACAGAGAAAGCACTTGGAAACTTCCAGACTGTGTTGTCAGCATTTGTGTTCGGTGTGCGGCGAGAGGTTCAGCAATTGGAAGATCAAAAGGCGGCACATGGAGGAGGCGCACGAGGTGCCCAAAAAGGTCTACCCGTGTCCGGAATGTGGGGAGGTCTTCAAAGAACCCAACATATTCCGTGCACATTTTAAGATAATGCACACGAACGAGCATTTCGGATGTCCCAGCTGCGACAGAAAGTTTGACAGCAAATACTTTTTGGACCGACACATGGTGGTTCACTCCAAGGAGAGGTTGTTCACCTGTGATGTGTGCTCTAAGGCCTTCCCCAGAAAGTCCACGTTGACGCAGCACATGTGGATTCATAGTGATGTGAAGAAATACGAATGCAAGTTGTGCGACAAGCCTTTCAATCAGAAAGTTAGTTGGAAAACTCACATGAAGTCTTATCATCCGGATCTGTGCGATGTTTGACTAAATATCGGTTAAATCGGTTAATAAAGCGGTGATAGCCAAGTTGGTAGAACGCTTGCCTCGGTAACGAGGATCGCACGTTCAAACCCTCTGGGATTTCTGCATTAAATGTGCGAATCTCATTTTCAACAACGATTATCACTTGCTAAACGGTGATGGAAAACATCGTGAGGAAACCTGCGTGACTGAAAGAACCGCTCGAAAGACGTGTGCAGTCCGCCAACGCGCACTGGGTCACCGTGGTGGACTATGGCCTATCCACGTCGCATTAAGGGGAGGCCCTATTATTTCATCATCCAAGCGGACTGTTCCACCATTGCTTTCGATAATAAAACATATAGCTGTACATCTGAATATTGATGAATACTGCCAAAGGCCCCTCGGTAAATAATTAACAGGACAATGGTTTTTTTACACTTGTTAACCAGAATTAAGTCGTCAATTTCAGCCGGTTGTTAGGGCATGCCAGAAGTTGCTGCACATAGAATTTATTTATATTAAACTAGCTGTTACCCGCGACTTATTTAAAAAAAAAAAGATTTTCTAAAATAAAAGCAACCTTAGTTACTCCTTGTTACATCAGCTGTTTGCCGGTGAAAGTCCCGTCAAAATCGGTCCAGCCATTCCAGAGATTAGCCGGCACAAACAGACAGACAGACAAAAATTGACAAAAAATGTTTTGGTATATGTACCGTGTATACATCCAAATGCACTTAGTAAAAAGCGGTTATTTTAATATTACAAACAGACACTCCAATTGTATTTTGTTTGTATAGACAAATGGGGGGAAAAGGAGCCCACCACTTACTGGGTGTCGCCTAGTTCTATCAATTATATATGGCCATCGTTCTCGACCGACCGCATGTGTTTTAAATTTGTTGATTATGTTTTTATTGGTACGCATTTGAAATATCGCTGTGATGTACGACAAGGCAGTTAAGAAAACGAATCTGGAACTTGAATTCATGTATTATCTATAACTTATCATTCACATAATATCCTGTGACTAAAATTTACTTTATGATTGAACTAGCTGTTGCCCGCGACTTCGTCCGCGTGGTATTTAACAAAGACTCAGCCGTTGGCAACAGCCTGCTCGCGTTCTGATCCCGCGGGACGCATTGCAGATTGTTGCTATCAAACTTTAATCAGGCGCAGCGCTGCAACATTGGTTTTAATTTTTTTTCGAGAGATCCAATTTTTTTTCTCTAAAATAAAAGTAGCCTATGTTACTCCTTGTTACATCAGCTATCTGCCAGTGAAATTCCCGTCAAAATCGGTCCAGCCATTTCAGAGATTACCCGGAACAAACAGACAGACAGACAGACGGACGGACAGACAGACAGACAAAAATTGTAAAAAATGTTGTTTCGGTATAGGTAACGTGTATACATCCAAATGAACTTAGTAAAAAGCGGTTATTTTAATATTACAAACAGACACTCCAATTTTATTTATATGTATAGACTAGCTGTTGCCCGCGACTTCGTCCGCGTGGTATTTAACAAAGACTCAGCCGTTGGCAACAGCCTGCTCGCGTTCTGATCCCGCGGGACGCATTGCAGATTGTTGCTATCAAACTTTAATCAGGCGCAGCGCTGCAACATTGGTTTTAATTTTTTTTTCTAAAATAAAAGTAGCCTATGTTACTCCTTGTTACATCAGCTATCTGCCAGTGAAATTCCCGTCAAAATCGGTCCAGCCATTTCAGAGATTACCCGGAAAAACAGACAGACAGACAGACAGACAGACAAAAATTGTAAAAAAAATTGTTTCGGTATATGTAACGTGTATACATCCAAATGCACTTAGTAAAAAGCGGTTATATTAATATTACAAACAGACACTCCAATTTTATTTATATGTATAGATAACGAATACTGTAACGTCAAATGCGAGATTATTCGTAAGATAATTATATTTAGATACATGGTATGGCAATTTGAACAGCGCCTCCAGCGGACAGTATTCAAAACTTTCAATTCTCCATACAATGTGTCTAAATACGTAGACACATTGTATGGAGTGAGGTTCTAGAATTCTAGAATGGCGGCCACGAATCGGAAGACGAAGTGTAGCGCGGCCCCCCACAAGGTGGACTGATGACATCACACGCGTCGCGGGAAGCCGGTGGATGCGAGTGGCGGAGGACCGTGATGTGTGGAAGTCGTTGGGGGAGGCCTATGTCCATCAGTGGACGTCCATCGGCTGATTGATTGATTGATTGATTGATTGATTGTATGGAGTATGTTGTATACGGTTAGCTTACGAATCATCTGGCGTTTGACGTCCAGTACTTCAAGTGCGAGGTTATCCGTAAGCTATCCGTATAGTTTATAGTCTACCGTATTTAGACATATTGTACGGGGAATTGCACAGCGCCTCTAGCGGACGGTATTTAAAACTTCCTATTCTCCATACAAAATGTCTAAATACGGTAGACTATAAATTATACGTGTCGCGGAAAGTCGCAAGGTTTTTAGGGGCGCTGGGCTAAAACAGGGGGGCGCTATAAAGTGGGAAAAATGTCAGCGTCTTGTGGGGGACCTTACCGGCACATGGGGTGAGCACAGTGTTCAGGCTGGAGGCTGGATCCGCAGGGTTTTTGGGCACGACACAACACAGGAGAATTGACCAGGTTGACTTATCACAATTACACCAGTAGGTACAGTCTTCACGAAATTTTAGGTAATTAGGTTACAAAATTATAAATTAAACAATACGTAATAATTATAAATTAATTATATAAATTATAGCTTACGAATCAGCTCGCGTTTGACGTACTGTTGTAGTTAATTAATGTGTGACAATGGAACGGATAAAATTTTAAAGATGTTTAAATGCGTACCAACCAAATTAATTGTTATGTACAATTACAATTGTAGTTAAGTTTATGACAAAGATGTTTACGTTACTCGTTTATTGAAATATAGTTTGTAAATTTTCAATAAATTTATTATAAAGAATACTATGTATTTTTTTTATTATTTGGGGTCGAGTCACCTTCGTCCGTAGGAGAATTAAGTACCCGCGAGATACCCTACACGTGACCCTGGGTGGTGCCAACCAGATGACAACTCTACTGGTGGTAGGCTTCGGCCGTGGCTAGTCACCACCCACTGAACAAAGCCATGTCGCCAAGCGGCCTAGCCGTGTTCCGGCATGATGTTCGGTGTTGCCATTCATGGATGGCGGGTCAGATCAGTTGCGCTGTATGTGCCTAGTGAATGTAGCGTCTCTATCTACTGCCGCCTTCCTACCTAGGCAAGTATGCTCCATCGTAGATCTCATCGTCACTTACCATCAGGTGAGATCGAGATCAAATACTTGCCTATAATGTAATAAAAAAAAAATATTATAGTGGGTACTTTTTTTTGACCTGCTGCTAAAGTCTCCCTAGTCGTTGCTACATTGTTCTCACACACCTATAACAATGTACTGCTCACAAATGTAAAGGATCATTTTAAAAAGAGCAACCATGAAGTTTCTCGCCCGTTCTTCTCCATAGAAACGGCATTCCGAACGGGTAAAGTTGTAGCTTAGCATGTTGTGACAATTTTGTCGATTCATAAGTACTGTACTTTATGGTTTACATGACCAAATAATATTCTGATGCTGATTCTGAACAATGACACCATAAAACAGTATCTATTTTGTATTAACAACCTGAGCACGAATATTGTTTGCATCAGTTCGCAAATATTTACCCTGAACCTCGGCACTGCAATAAAAACAGTCAAGAATTTGTTCAACCGTAGGAATAGGTCGAAAGCTTACCCTACACCTCAAAGTTGACTTAAAAATTATTATTGTTCCGAGATCAGGGACTCGTTGGTCGCATTGCGTGTTCCATGGCTTTTTGAGAATCTCCCGGCCCTTAGGGTGTGTTCGAGTCGGTAAAAGGAATCGCGCACAAAACACCTAATCCAAGAATATAAATGTCACAAAGGGATTTTTTCTTTTTGTTTCTAGAACCGCATTTAATGGCGAAACGGAATGCCGAGGTTGTGTTGCAATACTCAACTGTGTATCCCTTCAGGGCGCCAGGGAAAAATCTGCTTTGCGTCTATTGCTGTGAAGAGTACGATGACCCCGACCTATTCAGACGACACGTCGACGAGGCCCATAAACAGTTTACCGTGTCCACAGCATTCGCCCATCTCGGTAGGCGAAAAGAACATCTCAAAGTTGACATATGCAATCTTAAATGCAGAGTATGCTCAGAGCCTTTTGAAACATTACAGCAAGTCGCCGAACATATATCAAAAACACACGTAAACTACGTCACAAAAAGATTAAATCTCAACTACGACATTCAATTGCAGCCGTACAGATTAATCAAGGATAAATGGCACTGCTATCATTGCAATAAAAAAATGCCCACATTGATTAAGCTGTGTAGACACACGATATCACATTATCGGCAGAACACATGCGACGTGTGCGGAAGAAGTTACTTTACCAGCGAAGCCTTAAAGTACCATGTCAAATGCAGCCACTCGGGCAAGTTCATGTGCAGAAAATGCTGGCAAGACTTCCCCACGTTAGAGGCGAAGAAGGAACACGTCAAATCCACGAAAAGCTGCTGGACCTTCGCATGTATATACTGTGGCGAACGATTCCAATCGTGGGAAGGGAAACACAAGCATTTAGTCGAGATCCACGCATGTCCCGAAGTCAACTACCCGTGTCCCGATTGCGATTTGGTATTTCAAAAGCGAAAACACTTCTACGGCCACTACAAGACGTCCCACACAGACGATAACTTCACCTGCAGCCATTGTGGTGTGAAGTTTACGACCAAGAAACGCTTGGAGGACCACAGGGTCGGGCATACTGGAGAGAAGCCGTTCAAGTGTCCCGTCTGCTCTAAATGCTTCATGAGAAACAAGAGCTTAGTTCAACACATGTGGATACATAGAGAATCGAAGCGCTTCGTGTGTTTGATATGTGACAAACACTTCGCTCAGAAAGTCAGCTTCAAGGGTCATATGAAGAATCATCATCCGGAGGTTGAGTTTGAGTTTTGAAGCTGTACTTGTATCATCTGTCATCATGCCCATCATCATCTAGACATGATTTAATGTTTTAACAGAGCACGCTAGTGATGTAACTAAAATTCTTGGCTGTATCCTTGTTTTCTTGTACAATAGTTTTACTTAAACTTCATTTGATGTTACTTCAGTTATCGTTTTTTGAATTGAGATATGATGTTGGTTGCAAACGTGCTGATGTGTGACAGATCTATTAGAAGATAGTTTTTTTTTTTTATTACATTATAGGCAAGTATTTGATCTCGATCTCACCTGATGGTAAGTGACGATGAGATCTACGATGGAGCATACTTGCCTAGGTAGGAAGGCGGCAGTAGATAGAGACGCTACATTCACTAGGCACATGCAGCGCAACTGATCTGACCCGCCATCCATGAATGGCAACACCGAGCATCATGCCGGAACACGGCTAGGCCGCTTGGCGACATGGCTTTGTTCATAGTCATTGGATCTGAAGGTAGATTCGATAATGATAAAAAATGATCCCAATCCAGTTTGCTGACGATTTGTTAAAACAAAATTATATTCTATTCACTGTACGTATTGTAGTGATATATTGATTTAGTCAGATGAGGGTACAACGACACATTTATGTAGATATTATACTTTCTGAAACCAGATAAGCGATGTTTTCTTTTGTGTTCATCTAAGTCTGACACTCTTATAGTGATAGTCATAGTCGTGATCATTTATTCTTCTCCAGCATTGTCAATTTACTTACCATTTGATCGGAACACCAACCTTTGTCTAAAAGTAGTAACGTGATTAGATATTTAAAAAAAAAACGTTTTTGGTCGTGTTAGTTTAGAATGAAGTTTAGCCATGACACTGACCATATTCTTTTTTGTTTTTAGGGCCCACATTGGAACTACACGGGCGTAGTGACAGTAAAAGTGAACACAAAAAGAAAATTGTACTTATATACCAAACGCCGCAGCGTCGAAATGCGGAACTAATACTTACGTGTTCCACCGCGTACCCATTTAAAACTCGGTTTAGTCAAATACTGTGTTCGTATTGTCACGACGAGTACAACACTCTGTCGGATCTGAGGCACCACATGAGTTCGGAACATAAAAATTCCGATTTTAAAAACGTATTCTATAGAGCTAAAGATAATCTCATTAAAGTTGATATCACTGATTTGAAATGTAAACTGTGTTCTCGTGAGGTTCAAGATGTCGATGGACTTATGAATCATTTGTTTACGGAGCACAAAAAGCCTGTAAAATTTAACGCGACCTACGGTGTGTTGCCGTACAAACAGGATAACGACAACTGGATTTGTGTGTATTGTAATAAGCTATTCTCGGCTTTCATATCTTTTAAAAGGCATATAGTCAGTCATTTTATGAATTTTACTTGCGACAAATGTGGCACGACTTTTGTGTCTGACCACGCGTTGAGGGACCATCATAGGCAAGTTAAATGCTTCAGGACAGCGTACAAGCCTCGCAACGGTAGGGTCCTGAAGCCGAGAACGAACGCTGAAATCATTTTGCAGTGTTCCACAGCCAGTCCGTTCAGAACATGGAAGAGTAACTTCAATTGCGTCTTCTGTCGCGTCCAATCCAACGACCCCAGCGGTTTGAGGGTCCACGTCGCTACCAGCCACGCAAATTATGATGTCAAAACGGCGTTCTATAAGAAATTAGGGAATGATTTTTTAAACATTGACATTACCGATCTACAGTGCAAGCTATGCTTCATGCCTATCGACAATTTTGATACTTTAATATATCATTTGAAGAACGATCATCAACAGCCGATTTCTGACGCCCAATTCGGAGTGTTACCGTTCCGTTTGAACAACGGCAGTCTATGGAAGTGTACGATATGTCCGAACGAGTTCAAAGACTTTGTGTCCTTGAAAAAGCATACGTCGGAACATTTCCAGAATTACGTCTGTGATACATGCGGCGAAGGTTTCATCACGGAGTCGGCTATGATCGCTCACACCAAAATACCGCACGAGAACAAGTACAATTGCAGCCGCTGCATCGCTACGTTCTCGTCGCTCGACGAGCGGAATCACCACGTCAAAACACAGCACACATCGATGCCCTACATGTGCATGTATTGCAAAGAGAAACCGCGTTTCGCGAATTGGGAAGTACGCAAGAAACACCTAATGGCCGTCCACAATTATAAGACCGGAGCCGATAAGTATGAGTGCACCACTTGTCAGAAATCTTTCAAGACCAGGTCCGGGAAGTATAATCACATGGCGAGGGTGCATCGGATCAAAAAGGATTCGGAATTGAATTACCCCTGCCCCAGCTGCCCCAAAGCGTTCACAACTAAATTGTTTCTGGATAAACATGTTGCCAAGAAGCACTTCGATGGCTGAATTTGAAAATTTTGTGAGTAGTTCGAATTGTTTGAGAAAATGAGCACCTCGACGTTTGGTACCTATTTGTCAATTTTTTGCGGGCGTAGTTAACATCATGAGTGATTAAAAAACTCCGGTTCCGCCGAATAATAAACCTAGAATTTCTTACAGATAATGTTATATCAATCTGTAATAAGAATTGAACCTACTGCTTCGTTAGCAGGAGCGCTTATGGCTACCAAACCAGAAGATTAAAGATAGACGCAACTAAAATATAATTATGTTTTCTTTCCGATACTTATAAGAAAGCTAGTCCCGGTACTAGTGTGTGTGTATAGATTATGATACTGACGAATGTCTTTTCTTTTTTTAGGGTCCACAAAGGAAATTGAGGGACTTAAAGAAAACAAAAGTAAACCAAAATCGAGACTGTTCGAACGATCTGTATCGCAGAACCCGCAGCGACAGAACGCCGTTCTAGTACTAAAGCATTCCACCGCGTTCCCATTTAAAACGCGATTCAATAGGATCGTCTGTTCGTACTGTCACGATGAGTTTGAGCCTATGGCTGCGTTGAGAACTCACGTAAAGACCGATCACGCCAACGCCGACCACAACAGCGCTTTTTACAAAGTCTGGGACGCTTTGAAGGTCGACATCACTGATCTTAAATGCAACATGTGCTCGCAAGACATTCCTAACATAGACACACTCATGACACACATATCTCGGAATCACGGCATCGAAGTCAACTTCAAAGTGCCGTTCGGTGTTCTCCCTTACCGCCAAGCGACGTCTGGCAAATGGCTGTGTTTAGAATGCGATAAATCGTATCCGAAATTCTCGCAGATAAACGCGCATCTGCGGACGCACGTGAGGATATTCACTTGCGAGAAATGCACCGCGACCTTCCTAACTGAGCAAGGTTTGAAGCAGCACGAGCGGAATTTCAAATGCTACAAATCGTCATACAACCCGCGGTACGGAAAGTCCATGAAGTATAAGACAAATACGGAGATCATTCTCGAGTGTTCCACCGCGTGTCCGTTCCGAACTTGGGGTCAGAATTTCAATTGCGTTTTCTGTAGAGTGCAAACTAGCGATCCGGTTGGCTTGAGAGCCCACATGGCGTCCAAACACGCGAATTTTGACACTCAATTAGTGTTCAGTAGAAAAATACGCAAGGAATTTCTCAAGATCGATATCACAGACCTGCAATGTAAGCTTTGTTTTATCCGCATTGACACGTTGGATGATCTTGTTACTCATTTGAAGAACGATCACAAACAGCCTCTTAACGCCGACGTTCAACCCGGTGTCCTGCCTTTCAAACTGACCGACGGCTCGGATTGGAAATGCGCTCTGTGCAGAATACAATTCACAGATTTCACGTCACTAAAAAAGCATACATCCGAACATTACCAGAACTATGTTTGCGATACGTGCGGTGAAGGATTCATCACCGAATCAGCTTTAAAAGCTCACACCAAAATACCCCACGACAACAAATACAATTGCAGCCGATGTGTCGCCACCTTTATCACTTTGGAAGAGAGAAATGTTCATATTAAAACCCAACACACCTCTTTACCCTACATGTGCGTTTATTGCAAAGAAAAACCGAGATTCGCGACATGGGAGTTAAGGAAACGACACATCATGGACTTCCATAACTTCGTGACTGGGGCACAGATGTACGAGTGCGCGACTTGTCATATGACTTTCAAAACTCGTTCTCAGAAGTACCACCATAATGTTAAAGCTCACAGGGCTAAGAAAGAGACGGAGTATGGCTATCCGTGCACTACTTGCCCGAGAGCTTTCGCTTCTAAGCTGTCATTGGATAAACATATTGCGAAGAAACATTTTCCTGTATGATATTAAATATGCCAGACGAATAGTTATTACAAGATCTCAAAACCCATGTAACACTTAATAGGAAATTTGCCGTACACTGAAAAAGGACAAAATTAGCCTTGGGGTTCATTATTAATGTCGTAAATTTACCACACACCTCGCAGAACCCCTGAAACCACGCAATCCGATGTGAGTAGAGCAGTCTATTGTGATCATGAGGTCGTCAACATAATAAGACCTTTCTGAAAAAAATAATAATAATAGGACTCTATATGCCTCCTCAATCGGCAATCTATTTAAGTTAGAGTAACTTCTAAACAAATAGAGAGCTTTAATCCATTCACAATGGTATAAAATCATATTAATATCTTATATTTACGCGAATACCACACATTAAAATATAACTTTTTTCAAGGATTTTATCGCGTTTATCTTCGGTTCTGTGGGAACGTAAGAACAGAAAACAAACGCGATAAACTCCTTAAAATAAGTTTTATTTCAATATATAAAATCACTTGAAATGCTTCGGAATTCCATTTAAAGTAATCTCATAATACCTAAATACATACTTTTGTTCGGTTAGCTCTATCTAATGCTCCATTCCCAATGGTAATAACGTGATGGGTGTGTATGTTTCCTGCCTTTGGAGTCTAACCATTGGCTACTAGTGAAAGCCCCCCCCCCCCCCCCCCCCCACAAGGTGGACTGATGACATGACACGCGTCGCAGGAAGCCGGTGGATGCGAGTGGCGGAGGACCGTAATGTGTGGAAGTCGTTGGGGGAGGCCTATGTCCAGCAGTGGACGTCTATCGGCTGATTGATTGGTTGATTGAAAGCCTTGCTCAAATTTGATTTGATAGGTTATGAAAACATATACTTACCCCCGAATTTAAAAACATTTTATAACTTTAGCAAACGTCATATAGTACTGCACAAAGCAAAACTCTTATGTGCAGTGCTATATGACGTTTGATAATGTTATAGAACGTCTATAAATTTGGGGGTAAGTGTATAGATAGTCCAGTTACTGTTTTGTATAGATGATGTAATTATAGTTTACGTTTGGACTAGATGTTACGGCGCTAGCGCACGACATGAGCATAATGTTGGTTTATCTTTAAATACAAATGCTTATATTACAGTTGCGTTCACCTACGAGTGCGTAGAGTGAGCGCAAACTAGCAAACTGTGAACACACCATTTCAAATATATGGAAGGGCGTACTAAACCGATACGCCGCTAACTCAGTCGGCCGCTGACAGTTTGCCGACTGGGGACACAGCCTTAATATTATTAGAATTGTCGTCAATTCTCACTTGTTTTGAGCAAAGCAAATTCATTCGTGCGATCCGTTGCGTGCGTGCCGTGCGTGTGTACTGACAGGTGTTACATATTAAAATCATAATTGCATTTATTTGTGTAAGATGGATGACATAAAGTCGAATCGTGTAGAATGTTATAGCGTGATTTAATTTAATCGATCGTACCGCCATCTGTCGATAGTGTAAAGTAAGTTTTAGGAGCTCATATCAGTAGAACAAAAACGAAATATGATACAGTTTTTTCTTACGTGTTTGCGTCGCTCCCTACAATTAACGAACCTGTACCATGACTGAGTTTCTACGTACTATTTGTTTTGAAAGGTAGTAATGTCATTGACGGCAGCGAGTCAACTCGTGTTCCCAAGGCTGCAAACACGATTGACTCATTATTGAACAGCAGTGGCATTGTAATTGACACTATTAACCTCCAGCGCGTGTAATGTAACGGGCGGTTCCTCTACAACTGCAGAAGGTGACAATGACCAAGTAATTTTCATATCATTGCGATTCAATTGTGTTTTTGTTCTTGAGGGCGTGTCTATTTAAAGCGGTCATTTTATAATGAAAACTTTGGTTCTAGTTTTGACCACATTAATATTACTTTGCGGCTCTACGAAAGCCGTCAGCCGCCATATTTGTAGATATTAAGTACAATAAGTATTTATGTTTTTATTGTATGTTATTATAAATAGACTAAGTATATTAGTATGAACCTCATATTGTAAAGTTATTATTTATAGTAAAGATAATTTTGATTTAAAAAAATACTTTTTTTTTCTCATATGAAATCATCAAGATATAAATTACTTTACTGTGGTGTGAACCACTGGCGAAATGATCCTTGAGTTGGAATGATATCCCATTTTATATGCAGCTAGTCTTTGATGCTACCTATAAGCCCAGTCACGCGGAAAAGATAAAAACTGATAATTCTGAATCCAAAAACAAAATGATCATTGTAGGCACTTAAGCTCCTCTTATGCGAGTTTTACGACTACTGAGACACTTCAATGTTGTGTGAAAAAGATCTGATTATGTTTCTTTAAAAACGTTAATGTAAAGTCTATGAATGATAGTAAAACAAATCGTGCATCTACTCTCAAAGAAGAACGGAAGGGGGGTGGAAACATGGATAGGATCTGACGATACAATTTTCTATTTTTAGGAAAGCAACCGCAAACCAGAGACGAAACAAACGTTATAGAAACGAATAATGCATCACACAAAATACCGAAGCCTAAATACGTTAGAAGCGCCCGCGCAGAAGCCAGGATTATCACCAAGAGAAACGCCACTTCAATACTAAAATGCTGGTCGCTATGCCCGTTCAGGTGGAAGAAAAACAGATTCAGGTGCGCCTACTGCGACGCGGACTTTACCGAGTGCTCAGACCTCCGCGACCACGTCAGATACTGCTGCACGCGGCATAGCGTCAAAGACATCTACAGCAAGTTCAAGGAAATGCCATTGATCAATGTAGACATAACAGAAGCCGTCTGCTGCTACTGCGCAGCGCCCTTCATCGACGTCACTGTCATGCGGGAACACGTCATCCAACACGGCTTCGAATTCGACATCAAACATCCCGACGGTGTCTTGCCGTTCTCCTTGGACAAACAATCCTGGAAATGCGTCATTTGCTTCAACAAATTCAATAATTTCTTGAAACTATACGAGCATATGAACGTGCATTATCAACATTACATATGTGCTACTTGCGGCAAGGGATACATGACTGCTCCTCGACTGAGGAAGCATTCCGAAGTGCACATATCAGGGTCATTTTCTTGCAACGAGTGTGGGAGGATATTCACTATGAAGTCGGCGAGGGACTCTCACAAAGCATTAGCCCACGCAAAAGGTCCTAGGTACGAATGTCCGCACTGCAATATGCGTTTTCACGTTTACTACGAAAGAATGGAGCATATGAGAGTCGCTCACAGCGAAAGAGAAGTCTCTTACAGCTGCGCCCATTGCGAAATGACATTTAAGACCAGCGGCAAAAGAGCTATACACGTTCGATCAGTTCATTTCCCACCTCAGTTGGATTTCAATTGTGAATTCTGCGAATGGCAGTTCAAAACGAATTATGAATTGAAAAGGCACATGGTGAGGCATACAGGGGAGAGGAATTTCCATTGCTCCGTGTGTGGGAAGTCCTTTCCGAGGAATAGGGCTTTAACTACTCATTTGAAGACGCACCAAGATGTTAATTGCAAGTGGAGGAACAGTTTTAGGGATAGAAAGTTGCCTCAGTTGAAGACACACCAGGATTTTAACGACTTAGTTGCCAGTGATGCTGTGATAGTTTAAGTAGTATTATTCATTTTAATAATAATAAATGCCATTGATGTTCAAGGAATGTTATTTTATGAACTCATCGACTTTATGGTCCCAAATTAAGCTATCCTTCTATAATGGGTAGCGTAAAATGGATTAGGACTAATCCTAGTGACACAGACTAGGGAAAGATACGAAAAGTCGGTTCAGTTTTAGACTGGAATCATATCCTCAACTATTTGGTACAGTAAGACGAGCGGTCTGTGGATTAACCCCTTAACCAAGTTGTCGCCAAGAACGTTAAATGAGAATCGAGTATACTTTATTTCGGCATTTTAAAAAATTGGTAACCCGAGCCATATGGAATACCTTTTATCTCAGAATATGGGTGTGTTCCCCGAGATGGCCAAAAAATTCAAATACTATACGTGTACGTTGTCTTGGGTACTAGGAAACAATGTAATTAATAAATAGAAACAAAACACAACAGCTTCGGTTACATTGCTTTCTTTGTAAGTAAATTGGCATACCATTTATTTCACATACTAAGTTAAAGCTTTTATTAAGACGTATGCATGTAAAGGGACGGGTAATGAATATAAAATTGCAACCTTAAAAATAAAGACAGTAATTATTTTATTTTTAGGTACCGCTAACCAAGCGGAGGGGAATACGATTAAGCGAGTTAGGAAGTTAAAGGACATTGTGAGCGACCGCCAGATGCGCAGGCGCCGCCGTGCAAACAACGAACTGCCGGAAGAATCTGAAAAACGAATCTCGAGAACTATGATGAGACGGAACGCGTTAACGCTCCTAGAATGTTCCACGGCGTGGCCGTTCAGATGGTTCTACAACGCGTTCTACTGCTCCTACTGCGACGAGAAATTCGTGGACATACCCCTCCTACGAGATCACATCAAAACAAACCATCATAATGAGGCACCAACAAAAAAAATCTTTTCAAAACTAACCGAAAACAACATGGTGAAAGTCGACATAGCGGAGCTCAGTTGTAAAATATGCAGCCGACACCTAAGCGGTATTGATTCGCTGAAAGATCATCTGTTAATACACGGTAGAACTCTCAACATTGACTACAGCGATGGATTGCTACCGTTCAAATTGGACGAAGAATTCTCATGTCAAATCTGCTTCGTCCAATTTCAGAGCTTCGCCAAAATCAATGTTCATATGAACACACACTATCAGAACTATGTGTGCGACGCGTGCGGCAAGGCATTCATCTCCAAATCCCGGTATAGGAAACACGAACAGTCTCACGAGAAAGGCAGCTTTCCATGTGGATCGTGTGAGGAGGTGTTGGAGACGAGGGCATCGAGGATGTATCACAGGTTGCGCGTGCACAGAAAAGGCGTTCGGTACGCGTGCCCCCGATGCCCGCAGCTCTTCACAACTTACGACAGCAGAGCCAAGCATTTAGTGGAGTCGCACAATCAACAGAAGATGGAATACTCTTGTAGCGCTTGTGATAAGTCCTTTGAGACGAGCTCCAAACGAGCGTCTCATGTGCGTTTTACTCATGCGAACGTTGAGAGGAGATATGATTGCACTCAGTGTCCGGCGAATTTTGTTAGCAGATCCAAATTGTTGCGACATTGGAAGATACACATTGCTAATTGATTGATTAGGGTTTTTTTTAAATCATTTAAGTAATGTTATTGATGTAGATCTGATGTGAGATAAGACTTTAATATTTAGACCCATGACACTTGAACTTATATACTTAAGATGTATGAAAAACCGATAAAAATGCGTGGCTCAAGTTAATTTGTTATTTGTTTGTTAAGAATCAACATTGTAGGAGCTATGTATGTTAGTTTTGTGGTCAAAGCGACACCGAGTATCTTTATCTTCGACTGAGTATCTTTGTAAAGTGAACTTTCCTAAAAGAGTACCATTTACAACCCAAATATCTTAAGATCCTTCTGCTGAGAGGCATCTCTGTTAGGTGGTCTACAATAGTGTACAACTACGCTTATATTAAGCTGTTGCTTCGTTATCGCGACACTGCATTGAAATTCCATTTCTAAAACCCACTTATTCTTATCTCATGGTGGCATTGTTCCTGGGCTCTCATAGTGATTATATTCTTTTTGTTTTTAGGCTCAAACTTCAAGTTAAAATGGAAGCCGAAACGCAAGTATAACGATCACAGGGACAATGCCGCTGTCATTCTAGAATGCTCCAACGCTTGCCCCTTCAGGTGGAAGCGAGGGACATTCACGTGTGCCTTTTGCCCCCAATCCTTCGGCGACGTCGCCGGTGTCAAAGGCCATATCGTTGAACACCCTAACAGGGTCGAAGCGATGCGTCTCGCACGAACCTTTACTAATGTCAAAATTGAAATAACTAACCTCCGGTGTGAACTCTGCTTAACTGCTTTCGGTAAGATAGATAAACTCGCCGAACATTTGGTCGTAGTTCACCGGAAACCGATTATCCAGGAATACGGTTTAGGCGTGATTCCGTTTTTTATAACTGGCAATGAATATGAGTGCACGCACTGCGATGCGACCTTTGAATTATTCTCCAAGTTGAACAACCACCTGAATCAGCATTACCCGAATAGCGTATGCTTCGAATGCGGCAAAGCGTTCTCGACTGAACAAAAATTAAGAGCCCATCTAGCTGTTCATCAAACTTCAGATACTATACAATATAAATGCAACAAATGCGCTGAAGTGTTCTCAACAAGAGCCCTCAAGAATAGTCACGTTAAAGCGGTCCACGGGCCCGAATTTAAATACAGATGCCCGTATTGCAAAGAGCTGTTTAAGAACTACTCGGATCGAGGGAAACATTTGAAGGTAGCGCACGACAGAAAAATTGAGTACCCCTGCAATCTGTGCTCAGCTGTCTTCGCGATGTGTAATCAGAGAACTAAACATATACAGCAAGTTCATATACGGCATAAGGCGTACTCTTGCGACGTTTGTCCCTCCAAGTTCGTCACGGCAGCCCAGCTACGCAATCACGTCATCAAGCATGTAGGTGAACGCAAATTTCAGTGTCAGGTGTGTAGAAAAGCTTATGCAAGATCTAAAACGTTGAAGGAACACATGAGGATACACAATAATGATAAGAGATTCGTCTGTCAGTATTGCAGTAACGCGTACGTGCAGAAATGTAGCTTACAAAGTCATATGAGAACTCACCATCCGAATGCGGAGCCTTTGAAGAAGATTAGACTGTCGAATGTGTACTAGATTTATGTTTTGGAGAATAAAGAGGTTTTAATGAGATGTACGGTTGTTCTTCTTTCTTGTTAGGATGGTAATCGGCAACAAAATATAACCATTATTGCCAGTGTTGTGTATTCCTTGATAATTGTTATAATGTTATAAGTACCCCTGATGATAATGATGATGTTGATGACGATATAACCCCCCTACCCCTATCAGTCAAGCTGTGGATACGTTCCTGAAAATCTATCTTTGGAGGACTTGATAAGTAAATTTATTTCAATTTCCTTCATTCGTACACGTTTATGAACACACACTGGTTAATATCCCACTAAAATTACACATTAATTATCAAAGGAACACGTTTTGGGGAAAATAAAAACAAAATTGACAACTTCACCGTTGAACTTCCCGCCAAAACGTCTAATCATGCGGTTGTTATTTATAACAAAACCCTGCATTATGAAAAGTATATGCAACTGACTTATTACGTCATCCTCAGAGTTATAAAAACATTTACTACGTGTCAAGTCAAATTAAAACATGTTACAAATTATCTGCTAGCAGGTGTTCAAGATGGTTTTTTTTTATTTATCCAAGTTTAATCCAAGAGTTTGTCCATGTGCTACTAGCTTTCCTCACCGTATAACATTATAAGCATCAACATAAACTTATATTTTAAACAAACACATTTGGTTAAAAATAATAGTCGAACGGAAACCAAGTAGCTGTAGATAAAGAAGCTTCAAACGAAGCATACCGAAGCTATATCGGAATTTTTCTATTTTTAGGAAGAAAACATGAAACAGTGATAAAGCAAGAAGTGGAATCCGATACTGAAATCACATCCATTACTGCAGCAAGAGAGGGCTATCAGAAGCGAGCCATCTTCCGCAATAACATTACCACGATCATGGAGACATGTACGGCTTACCCTTTCAAATATAGGAAAGGGACTTACTTATGCTTCTTTTGCAAGAACACATTCCTAGAGCCAGAGAAGCTAAGGCAACACAATCAGATCCAACATTCCGATATTAAACAGCTCCTGAAACCAAGAAAATATGAACCCTTGAAAATGGACTTCTCGAACACGGTGTGTAAACTCTGCGGGATCGATATCATAGACTACGCAATGCTGAAGATCCATTTGACTATACAGCACGACAGAGTCATAGACTGTACGTACGGAGAGAGTATATTGCCATACAAGCTGACGAAAGAAGAGCACAACTGTCAAATATGCGGTAAACCTTACGAAATGTTTCTGAGTCTGCACAAACACATGAACGATCATTATGAACATTTCATATGCGAGACGTGCGGGAAGCGGTTCGCGACGAAACAGCGGATGGTGAATCATGCGAGAACGCACGAGCGAGGCAACTTCGCGTGCAAAAGGTGCACAGACATATTCCCGTCCTACGCGTCGCTCTACGCACACAACGCAAGAGTCCACAGATCGAATAAGAGATACAAGTGCCCTATATGCGATGAAAAGTTCGCTTCCTACAAGCACAGACTTAAGCATCTAAACACAGTGCACGGGGAGAAAACTGCTGTGTTTCCTTGCCCGTCCTGTCCTAAAGTGTTCGATCTCTGTAGCCGGAGAACAGCTCACATTCGCTTTCAACATCTACAGGAGAGGAATCACGTTTGTGCGGTCTGCGGAATGAAGTTTTTTACGAACTATGAGCTTCAGGAGCATTCGATAAAGCATGGCGGTGAGAGGATCTACCAGTGCGATGTGTGTAAGAAATCCTACGCTCGATTGAAGACTTTGAGAGAACATATGAGGATACACAATAATGATAGGCGGTTTGTGTGTCCGGTCTGTGGACAGTCGTTTATACAAAACTGTAGTCTCAAACAGCATACTAGGGTACATCATCCGATACATTTGAAAGATGTATTTTAGGATTGTAAATATGTGTAATAAATTGTATTGTAGTTGATTTTGGTTTGATTTCTTTATTCCATGTGATATTGATCGTATTACCGTTACTGATAATAGTGTTAGATGTGAAAAAACCTCTTCCAATCGGGTTAAATATCCCAACGTAATACTTTTAAGCTAACAATTAACGAAAATCTTTGTAATTGCATCATATATGTAATAACTATAGTTCTATTCATTAACAGATTCTACATACTTAGTAGAAAAAAACACTGGAAACAAGTTTCAATCGTTGGCAGAAATTCTTACCCATAAAATGTACGCAAGAATTCTTCGAACTAGGTAGTAGTCTTCCATCCTGCGTTTTATAACTTTTTGCTCAAATAACGTGGCTACATGCATGTAAGGAAGGTCGTTTCCATATTATATAGATGATATCATAACCCCTATTTTATGGAAATATTCTAGTAATCTTTTTCTGCACATTGGTATAATAATTGAGAATGTCATCGAACACGAGATGTTTATTCTGCGTTATTTCTCATTTTTAGATGACGCACAATCACCTGACGAGGATAATCTCAAAGAGAACGATATCGAACCAGACAATGAGAAATCCATAGCAGAACGCAAGAACTTCACAGACGACCTTAAATCGAGAAAAAAACACGCTGTGATGCTTCTAGAATGCTCCAGAATTTGTCCCTTCCGATGGATGAAGAACTTATACCTCTGTTTCTATTGCGATCAGCAATTCAGTGATCCAGAGATATTAAGGTCACACAATTCCGAACACGACTCGATAAACAGTTCACAGATTAAATACGCGTTGTCTAAACTGAAAAAATATGAGCTAGTCAAAGTAGATATCACAGAATTGAGCTGCAAATTATGCAGTGACGCCACGACAGATTTGGCGTCGCTAAAATTGCATTTACTAGAAAAACATATGAAGAATTTAGATCTAAAGGCTAGCGATGGTCTTTTACCGTTCAGATTGACCAACGAAGAGTTGCATTGCGCGATGTGTGAAGATAAATACGCGGAGTTTAAATCTCTGAATCAGCATATGAATGTACACTTTCAGAATTTCATTTGCGAGCAATGCGGCACGGGGTTTATAACTCCGGAGCGATTGCGGACTCATGCGTTCTCCCACGAAACCGGCGCGTTTGCGTGTGACAGTTGTGACAAAGTATTTCGTTCGAGCAACGCCAAAAACGAACATTATGCCACCGTGCACATGAAAGTTAAACGACACAGATGTCCCCATTGTCCGGAGACGTTCAGAAACTACTTTCAAAGGAATAAACATATATCATCGTTTCACGGATTGAAGTTGAAAGAATTTAAGTGTACCATGTGCCCTAAGGTGTTTACGTTGAGCGGGAAATTGGGTGTCCATGTAAGGACGGTGCATTTAAAAATGAAAAGACACTCCTGTAATGTTTGCGAGTGGAAATTCTACTCGAAGTCCGAACTGAAAGAGCATATGGTTAGGCACGATGGCGAAAGGAAGTATCAATGTAGTATATGTAAGAAATGTTACGCTAGGAAGTATACTTTGAGGGAACACATGAGGATACATGATAATGATCGGCGGTTTGTTTGCACGATATGTGGCAGATCGTTTGTTCAGAATTGTAGTTTGAAGCACCATACTAAGATACATCATCCCAATGTTGTGCTGGTGGTCAGTCAGACAAAATCATTTTTGTAATGTCAACATTATTTACGGTTTCACGAGCCACGAACAGAAAAATTGGTAGCTAGGTATAAGCCTAGGTATAGGTACTTAAGTTTATTTTTACGTTGCTCTGTTTTTAAACTATCAACATTGCTTCCAGTGTTTATATGATTAGGATTGCAGATGATTACTTAAATAGAATAAACTCCAAGAACTGAATTAAAAAAAATATTTTTAAATATATTTTTTTTCATTTTCATTTCTAAATGACGAATTATTACTTGAGTATCATGACTATGATTTACTAAAAAACGCGTCTTACAAAAGGCATACACATGCCCTCACAATATCTTTCTAAATCGCCAGGCATCTAGGTAAGTCGATCCTAAGGCATCCTAACACACCTAAAGGACATACCTTACATACCACCTAACGACTATGCACCTAAGGGACATGGATTTATGCTTCAAAAACACGTACTCAAGTGGGAATACATATTTATTTCTCTTTTTTCTAGGAACAACCACTCCGATCTTAGCTGACGGATCCCAGAGGAGGATCGTGCCGTTATTCCAAGTCGCGTACGACAGAAACTTGTGTAGACCGCTCGGAACGATCACGGACTTCAGTAAACTGATCAGAACGAAGGCGACGTTGTCTCGAAGAGATTTCACGCCGTCCCGCAGTGTCACGCCTCTTGTATCACACTCTCCGACCTCGTACATCGATATACCCTTAGAGTCTCAGGATATATTAGAGAAAAAACAACCAGATATACGACAGAACGCGCTAACGATTTTCGAATTCTCAACAGTGTATCCATTCATTTACGGCAACAACAAATTCAAATGTTTCATCTGCTCACAACCGTACCTAGACATCAATCTGCTCAAGGACCACATGAGGGACTTACATCTGTTCGCGCCATTGAAGAGGCTAGTCAATAATCGAAAGGAAAACGTGTTAAAAGTCGATGTCAGCGATATAAAATGCAAAATCTGCTCAACTCAACTAGTAACCTTTTCACAATTAAAAATACACCTCAAAGGTCACGGGAAACTTATAAATTTAGATATACAAGACAATTTAATACCTTTCAATCTAGAATTGATTGATGGCACATACAGATGCGTTATTTGCGAGCAGAGTTTTATTAAAGTACGCATTCTTGTTATTCACATGAGCGTGCACTTCAACAATTACAGTTGCGAAGTATGTGGCTCTTGTTTTATGACGCTGAGGCTACTGAAGAAACATTTAGAGGTGCACGAGACAGGGAATTTCCCTTGTGACCGTTGCAACAAAGCTTTTAGCACACCGTACAAACGAACATTGCATATCCGAGGAGTGCATCTGAAACAGTTGCCGAGAAGGTGTCCAATCTGCCCTGAGAGGTTCAATTCTAATTACAAACGAACGATACATTTGCGAGATGTACATAAGCAGTCGACTAATGTGCACAAATGTGAAACGTGTGGTCGCGGCTTCAATTTGAGATATCATCTCATATGTCACACTAGATCTGTCCATCTCCAGGAGAGGAACCAGCAGTGCGACGTCTGCCATCACAGGTTCTGTAATAAGGAGTCCTTGAAGCGACATATGGTGATACATACTGGGGAAAAGAAACATAAATGTGATGTTTGCGGCATGGCGTTTCTGAGGCGGAAGAATTTGAAGGATCACCTGAGGTTGCACGACATAGGTTGAGGGGTGTTTCTATGTTGACTTTATGGTTTAGATATCATAATACTCAATGTAAGGACTATTTTAAGGAAACTACATACTTAAGAACGTATTGCATGAATAAATTTGTTAAGATTTTTTTTCGTGTTTTAATCTCAGCTCATAATCCTACACACTTTGGTTTGTGAATACCTTACACTGGATTTAATTGTACTGGTTGGCACCTATACACAATGCGTTTAATTAATCCTAACCCTAATCCTAGGTGACTAGCATTTTTTCATTATTCGGGGAACAGATATTCGTGAACTTGTATGTTAGTATGCACAATACTTGTTAAACCGTGGGAGGTTAATGTAGACTAATTTGAGTGAAAAAATATTTTTACAACAATACTTTAGCGTTAAGAATAAACTATATTGTAAATTTGTTTTCTATTTTAGGATTCCAAGAACTAAACTCGAAGATCACAATTAAAAACGAAGATGGCGAAGCAATTGAACTCACAGTATTCAAGACACCAATCGACTTGTCGGCACTACCGTATGAAGATGAAAATGTACCCACAAGTCATCACGAGGATGCCAAAGAAATTTCTTCACAAAAGAAAACAATCAAAGACACTGACGTAAAACTGGGAGACTTAATGTTACTAAAGAACCCTATTCCTTTAGGCAATATTGATTTGAAAAATGAAATTGATAAACAACCAGTAAATAAAGCAAAAGCAGTTAAGGAATACAAATTTAGGACAAACACAAAGAAATCTAAAGAGCAACAAGAATATTGGAAAGACAACGCATTGATCATATTCGAAAATTCATTTGTGTATCCGTTCATTCACGGCAGTGGTGTCACATACAAATGTTTCATGTGCTCCAAACCATTCCTAGACCCCACATTATTGCAAAATCACAGCATCAACGAACACACTTCTAAAAACTTGAAGCAGGAACTGTACAATAGAGTCAGACTTCATCATTTAAAAGTCGACGTCACTAATTTACAATGCAGAATTTGTTCGCATTCTTCATCCGACTTGAGCAGTCTCATAACACATTTGAACGGTCACGGTAAAAATATAAATACCACATACGAGGCGAATCTAATACCTTTCAAATTGGGGTGTTCCAATAACGATTGCCAAGTGTGCGGGGAGAGATTTCTCAAATTCAGACTTCTTGTTACACATATTAGTAAACATTACAATAACTACACATGTGAAGTATGTGGTTCGGTTTTTATAACACTCGATCTACTCAACAAGCATCGCAAGAAACACGAGACAGGTAGCTTCGCGTGCGACAAATGCGACAAAGTATTTACAAATACGGACAAAAGAGCTCGGCACATGCGTGCGGTTCACTTGAAGCGGTTATGTAGACGATGTCCTATCTGCTCTGAGAGATTCATTTGTAATTATCAAAGGGCGAAACATCTGAGGATAGCGCACAATCAGACAGCCGGCATGTATTGTTGCGATGCATGCGGGCGGGAGTACGACCTGAAACAGCATTTGTTGATTCATATAAGAGCCGTACACTTACAAGAGCGCAATCACGAGTGTTCGGTCTGTCACTCGAGGTTCTTCACGAAGTCGTTGCTATCCAGGCATATGGTGACTCATACAGGGGAGAAAAAGTTTAAGTGTGAGCTTTGTGGGAAGGCTTTCGCTCGACGGCGCGGCGTGATTGCGCATAGCAAGTCGCACGAAGTATGCTGTGCTGTTTGTGGACAGAATTACGGAGATCAACGGAGTCTGGTTGCGCATATGAATAGTGTACATGGAGTATTGTAAATATCGTTTGTCTTGTTTTATTTTACTTAATTGAATTAGTTTATTATACTTCGGGCCTGTATCACATGCTGATAATGATCCCTAACTTGTTTAGGAGATAGCCCATACCTATTATGTCTAATAAGTGGGACTTAATGTATTTTGAATTATCATGTAGTATTTAAATCTATATCAGTTGTACCATCGGGTGTCCCTGACCAAGTATTCGAGGATCATGGATGTGATGTTTCGACAATCATGCTTCGAAGTATGCCTGAAAACCAAATCAAAGCCTTTAAGCCGCTTCTCCTGATCCTGGCCAATCAAACATAATGATAACTTTTATTTAATTGTGCTTGCCTGTAATCACTTAAAAGGAGTTCGTGTGCATTTATAAATACCTAAATGAACATTTTTGTTTCATTTTATGTTGATTAGTGATTGCTCGTAGGTGTCTTATTCGTTTGGTCTTCAACAAAGCTCCACAAAAAGCCAAAATATAAAGGCACAATTTCTATTTCCCAGGAGTACCGGGCTGGACGCGACAAGGAGCACAGACGAGCATATGGCAAATGACGATAGCTGAACGCCAGAATGCCGCAACATTCCTAGAGTTCACTACAATCAAACCTTTCTTTTACCAGCAAGCCAATTTCAAATGTTTCTATTGCAGCGAAGTGTTTCCCGAACTAAACACACTGCTCCAACACACCGCTTTCCACGATACACCAGAAAGAAGTGCATTACTAAAACAGTATTTAAGAAAAGGAAAAAGAGTGATCAAAGTTGACATTTCCGACTTAAAATGTAAGATTTGCGAGCAAAAGTACTCAGATCTTGATGATATCAGAAAACATATGATTGCGGCCCATAAAAAAGAGTTTAATTCAGCGGGAAACGGCCTCATGGCGTACAATTTGACTTCGTGCAATGGTCAGCTCTCCTGCCACAAGTGCTCAAAGACTTTCAACTCGTTCTTCCTCCTGAATAGCCACATGAACGTACATTTCAACGTCGTTTGTGAGACTTGCGGCCTTGGCTTTATGTCACACCAGCGATTAATAAACCACCGGGTAGTCCATCAGAACGGGGTGCACAGATGTGACAAGTGCCAGGAAACATTTCAAACGAAGCTCAAGCTACGCTACCACGTCTTCAAAAAGCATGAACACACAAATGTGAAGAAGCGAAAACCGTTGAAATGTCCCCATTGTCTCGAAAGATTCGCAGAACACTACAGGAAAATGACACACTTGAAGGAGGTGCACGGTATTACGTTCACATTCGAGTGTCAGATATGCAAAGCTGTTTTGGCGACACGGCGGGCTTTGACCGAGCACACGACGAAGCTACACACGCAGACAATTCAATGTAAAGTGTGCGGAAAGTGTTTTGGGACTAAGTCGCTTTTGAAAATGCACATGAGGGGGCATACTGGTGAGAAGAGCTTCTGCTGCGGGATTTGTCAGAAGTCTTATATGCATGAGAGGACTTTGAGACAGCATATGAGGATCCATGGGCCCGTTTGGAAGTTCACCTGCTCGGAGTGTGGCAGCGGGTTTCATAATAGAAACGATTATAACAAGCACATTAAGCAATGGCACCCACAGTGGCAGTTTAAGACGATGGTAAAGAATTTTGCCGGTGATCTTGTGACTTAATGGATAATAATAATAACGCCCTTTTTAATGTCCCACTGTTGGGCACGGGCCTCCCCTCAATGCAAGAGGGATTAGGCCATAGTCCACCACGCTGGCCCAGTGCCAGGGTTGGCGGACTTCACACATCTATCGAGGGGTTCTCCTCGACATACAAGTTTCGTCACTATGTTTTCCTTCACCGTTTACCAAGTGATAATCGTGGTTGAAAATGAGATTCGCACATGAAGTCCAGAAATCTCAGAGGTGCGAGCCGGCGTTTGAACCAGCGATCCTCGTTACCGAGGCAAGCGTTCTACCAACTTGGCTTGGGGTAAATGGATAAAGGTTGACTATAATTATCATATAACAACATTATCGTAATTCGTCAATTGATCGATAGTGTCGGTTATTGAAACAGAGTTATCCCAACCTTTGTGTTAAAGCCCTATTCATATTTATCCATCATAATAATATCGATTCGATTCCGTTCCGTTCATTCCATTCCAAATGTCACCTCCCTATTTCACTTTCCCATCACTATCGTCCATGGCGCATGAGCTGCGGGTGCGTAAGTCGCTCTCTTGAACATAAACAAACAAAAAACAGTGATTAGCCGCTCATAAGACGCACGCGCATCAATAAACAATACTAACGCTGCCGGCCGGCATAACAAACTAACATAGTGCTTGTGAATTCCCGTGTGTTGTGTGTGGACATCAAATACAGCTTGAACAACGAGGCTGCCATTCATCATACGCCGGTGAGTTTACCTTTTTTATCCCATCTACCATAACAACCTTCCTATACAGTCCACTCTCTATCATATCAATCAAATTACCCAACATTCTTGATCCTTCTAGCGCCGAATATTAAAACTTGTACCAGTTTGGACAGGTCGCGGCGGCTCTTGCCTCCATTTTTGTTCATATAACCATTGGCTTATTTCATTGAAAAACATCATTTCACTTACAAATTTATCAATAACTCATCATATTTCTATTGTATTTAATCATTAATCGTATCATCTCATTGTATTTTATCGAAATACAGTGTTTTCTTATCATATCGAGGTAGGTACTACAGTACCCGTCGCAAGTAGGTACACACAATACCTACAAATCGGTCGGTCAGGTAATTTTGTGCGTGTCGTGTTGAGCAAGGCGGCTAGGTGAACCAACATCGTGTAATTCATATAGGTACCTAACATAACATAACCTATAAACATCGGTGTGTGGATGGTGTTATTTATCAAATTGTATCATTTGTGTGTTAAGCGTGTAATCATATCATACGTAGGTGTAACATACAGCACCTAAAAACATAATCAGTTTTCAAATGTAACATATTAACATTTGTCAACAATATCAATCATACAAAGCTTTTCACATCGTATCAGGCAGGTATCAGCCAATTGTATCAAACATTCATATCACAACATTACACCATCCTATCAATCTAACATACACAAATAGGTATTCGCCTATTTCCATCATTTATCATAACCAAGGTTCACCAAACATAATACTAATTCGTTAGTCTATCAAAAACTATAATACATTTCTATTCAAATCATAATACCTACTTAATATAAAATTCATTGCGAGTAGGTAAGTACAACATAAATTCATCTATAAGTTGTTTAAAATACATAAGTACATAAATAAACATAAAATATTATCATAAAAATTCGTATTTTAAACCTTCATTCAATCAAATCAACATAACCATTTTACATTCGTTCGCTTTGAACAACCGGAACAAGTCTTCTTTTGATCGAACAAACCATAGAGCTAAACATTCATTTTCGACCGACAGTACTACCAACATTCATCACTAATATTCGTTCTTTCATTCAAACCAGTGTTGTCAGACGGGTATTTTTCTACCAAATTGGTAGAATTTTTGATACAAAATAATCAAATTGGAATTTTCGTTCAAAAGTGTTCCATTCATCATAACTTATTTATTTTAAGCATATAAACATACGTTAATTTAATCAACAAAACATAATTCAATCAATCAAGCAAAATGAGTGAGGCATTGTTAGCACATTATGAATCAAAGCGTAACATCGCACACAAGCGACTGACAGATGCGGTCACTTGTGCCCGCGGCTGTGTTAAATCCTCTACACTCATATCAAGGCTGGAAACATGGTGTTCTCGGCTAGAACAAATTATGGAATCATTTAATGAGGCACATGTTAACGTCTTAAGCGAACTTATGAAATTAAAAGTTTCTGAGGATCAGCTTTTAAAACACGATGCATATCTAGAACAAGCAGATGATATGTATTTCGAATTATTAGAAGCAAAACGAACATATTTTCCAAATGAAGCAACCCAGGAAACTAAATCCAATCAATCATCATCAGAGAACAAGTGTAACACTAAATTACCTCCTATGAAACTTCCCACTTTCTCAGGTAATTTAAAAGATTTTCCAGGGTTCATTGACCTTTTTAACACATTGGTTCATAAGAGGTCTGATTTATCAAATGTTGAAAAATTCCAATACCTTAGTTCATCACTTTCTGGGGAATCAATTAATGTCATTCGAGCATTTCCTATTTCTGACGCAAATTATGATAGTGCTTATGAAGCTCTTGTCAATAGATACACCAACAAAAGATATCTTGCATTTGTGTGTTGGGAACAAATCATAAACTCAAAGCAAATGAACACGGGTTCCGTACAGAATCTTCGTGCTCTTTTAGACATTTATAATGAAAATTTGTCCATCCTTCTTACATTAGGGTTACCAGTGGATAATTGGGATTTTGTATTATTTCATTCTTTATTAACAAAATTAGATAAAAATTCTCGTGAAGCATTTGAACTTTCTTGTAAAGGAAGTGATTTTTCTACTTTCAAACAATTAAAAACATTTTTATTAGAGAGATGCAGCGCTCTTGAGCGATCATCCTTATCGAACATGCAACCTAGTGCTTCATATAGTCAAATCAATAATAAAAATTCCCAATCCCAACAACAATCTAGGGGTTTTCAACCTAAGAAACCTACCATGCTTTTAACTCGAACATCTTCAATTAAATGCTTTTTGTGTAAAGAGAATCATCCTCTTTATGCTTGTCCCAATTTCATCTCAAAATCTCCCTATGAACGTTCTCAAGTTGTAAAACAGCATCAATTATGTTTCAACTGTTTGCGCTCCAATCATGAGACATCAAGTTGTCTATCAACACACACTTGCAAAACATGCAATCAGCGTCATAATAGTCTGCTTCATTTTCCTTCGAAGCAGCAATCATCTTCAAACAATCAACAAGTTCATGTTGCTATCAATTCATCATCAAATCAAACATCAGGCGATTCTAACGAGGAAATCATTATACCAGTAACTTCTTTATCAAACACGGCTCAAGGCAATCCAGCCACATCATTTATACTTCTTGCTACAGCGGAAGTCGAAGTTCGCGACAGTCGTGGCAATTACCAAAAGGCCCGCGTTCTTCTTGATCCAGGTAGTCAGAGTCATATCATGTCTGACTCTTGCGTTCGTCGTTTAGGATTGTCAAGATATCGAAGCAACACACCCATGTCTGGGATAGGTGAGACTCCAGCTCACTCAACAAGCAAAGTATTTTTAGCAATTCGTCCATTGGGCAAACCAGAACCTGTTTTCACAACAGAAGCTCTCACTTTAAACAAAATTTGTAGCAATATGCCTACTCATCAAATTAACATGAATGATTTTCAACATATAGCAAATGTGAAACTTGCGGATGAACATTTTAATTCTTCTCGTCCCATCGACATTTTGCTCGGTGGTGAGATATTTCCTCAAATTTTGCTACCAGGCAAAATTGAGGGGGGGATGCGTGCCGCAACGGCAATAAACACAATTTTCGGTTTCATACTCATGGGTAAAACTGCAGTAGCATGTCCTGCACGTTCTACTCCATCATCAATCAATCATTTATCAATTCAACAATCATCATTTGATGCTAATCTCGATGTAGAAATTCAAAAATTTTGGGAATCAGATAGTATTCCAACAAAGTCACTGCAGTCTGCAGATGATATTCAATGTGAAAATATCTATCAATCAACTCATCAACGTGATTCTGACGGTCGTTATATCGTTCAGCTCCCATTCAAATACTCGGAACCGACATTCAGCGATTCATATTCTGTCGCACTTCGACGTTTTTATCAACTTGAAAAGCGTCTTAATCAAAATCCTTCCTTCGGTGAACAGTACAAAGCTCATATGTTGGAGTATTTATCAAGCAATCATATGGAAGCCGTTCCATCAGAGCAGTATCAGTCTTTAACTGCCTATTACATCCCACATCATGCTGTTTTGAAACCAAGCAGCCTATCAACTAAAATGCGAGTCGTTTATGACGCCTCTGCCAAGGACAAACAAGGTGTGTCCTTGAATGATACATTATTAACTGGGAGTAAGTTACAAGCAGACATCAACGACATCATTCTTCGTTTTCGGCTCCATTCCATCGTGTTATCAGCTGATGTTCGTCAGATGTATCGTCAAATCATCATTAAACAAGATCATACAGATTATCAGCGCATCTTATTTCGATGCTCGCCTCAAGAACCTATACAAGAGTATCGTCTCAACCGTGTAACATTCGGAGTATCATCAGCTCCATTCCTAGCCATTCGCACTATGCAACAGCTGTCACAGGATGAGAAGAATTCCTTCCCAGCTGCATCAAACGTATTATTGAACGACCTGTACGTTGATGACGTCGTCACCGGCTGTGAGACAGTAGATCAAGCCCTTAACATACAGAGGGAACTCATCGGAATCATGTCCGCTGGGAGATTTGAGTTGCGTAAGTGGTCCAGCAACCATGCGGCTGTTCTAAACAACGTACCAGTAGATCATAGAGCAGTACCTGATTTAACATTCGATAGCGATAGTAATTTTGTAAAGGTTCTCGGCTTAGCTTGGAATGCGAAACATGACATATTCACTTATCAAGTCAATCAAACTCCACGTGAATGTACCAAACGTACTATGCTCTCTGAGCTGGCCCGGATTTACGATCCTATTGGGCTATTGACCCCATTAACATTTCTTGCAAAGTTTTTAATTCAACGTCTTTGGCTTCTTGGTACATCTTGGGACGAACCTGTACCAGAAGATATAAATCAAATTTGGATAAGGTATACACGGCAGTTAACAAACTTAGCGCAATTGCATATACCCCGACGCATCACACGTGATAATACAACATCATATCAATTACACGGGTTTTGTGATGCGAGCGAAGCAGGGTATGCAGCTGTAGTTTACCTTCGTTCCACTGACCATAATAATCAGCGGCATGTCGCACTTGTGAGTGCTAGATCACGAGTTTCTCCAACCAAGCGTCGAACATTGCCGAGGCTTGAGCTGTGCGCTGCTTCGTTATTAGCGGATCTCTTACACTATATCATAAACATTTATTCAAATATAATTAACATTGATAGCATACATACCTGGAGTGATTCCATGATTACTCTGGCGTGGATCAAATCTAAATCTACCGATTTCAAAGCATACGTTGGTAATCGTGTTGCTAACATTCAACGCAAAATTCCCACTGCTGCCTGGAAACATGTGCCTGGTAACAGCAATCCAGCTGACTGCGCAAGTCGCGGGCTAACCCCAGATGACCTCATCCATCATAGTCTTTGGTGGTCTGGGCCCGAATGGTTGGCTCTGGACGAGCAACATTGGCCTTCCAAAACGAACGTACCGTGTGAAACTCCTTCTGAAGTCACGTGCGAATTGCGGAGTACCGTTTTAACAATTATTATAGATATTAATACCATTGATACACTTATTAACAAATTTTCATCATTGCGTAAAATTCAACGTATAATAGCATATTGTAAGAGATTTCTTCACCATAAACATAATCAATCAATTCATTTCACAGAGCATGAACTCAATGACGCTCTTATGACTCTTGTCAAACATGTTCAGCGATCCGAGTTTGCTGATGAGATCAAAGCCTTATCATCAGGCAAAGTTCTGCCTAAATCTTTTAGAAAGCTTAGCCCTTTTCTTGATGACACAGGTATTTTACGCGTAGGTGGAAGATTAGCACGTTCTGGTCTCGATTTCAACACAAAACATCCTGCGTTACTACCACGTAAACATCGCTTAACAAATCTTATTATTCAATGTGTCCACAACGAACATTTTCACCCTGGTTTACAGACCATGCAGTACTTATTGCTTCAAAACTTTTGGATATTATCATCAAAACGTGCTATAAGGCACATCCTATCAAATTGCTTTCGTTGTTTCCGCATTAAACCAATTGCTGTCGAGCCTAAGATGGCCGATCTACCAAAAGCTCGTATCACACAACTTAAAGCGTTTCAATCAGTAGGATGCGACTACGCAGGTCCTTTTAACATAACATTTCATCGTCATAGAGGAACACGTACTATGAAAGCATATTTGTGTTTGTTCGTGTGCTTCACAACAAAGGCACTTCACCTAGAGCTTGCCTCTGACTTATCAACTGAAGCCTTTTTGGCAGCCTTACGTAGATTCATCGCACGTAGAGGTAGATGTAACACAATTCATTCAGACTGTGGCACCAATTTCAAGGGTGCGCAGACTCAATTAGCAGACATCATGCGTTCAGCCTGCGAGACTGAGCGCATTGAATTTAAATTCAATCCTCCTGGAGCACCACACTTTGGTGGACTTTGGGAAGCCGGGGTTAAGGCCGTCAAAACACATTTGTATCGTGTAATTGGAACACAAACATTAACATACGAAGAACTTAACACTCTTTTAATCCAAGTCGAGTCAATACTTAATTCCAGACCGTTGTGTCCAGTTAGTTCAGATCCTAACGATTTATCAGTACTTACCCCTGGTCATTTTTTGACATTAGCACCTTTAACAACAGTGCCATCACCCAATTACACAGACGTAAAAACAAACAGACTTACTCGTTGGCAATTATTACAACAAATGCATCAACACTTTTGGTCTCGATGGCACCTTGAGTATTTAACAACTTTATCACAACGTTTAAAATGGAATCAATCATCACGCGAAGTTCATAAAGATCAAGTTGTGATCATAAAAGATGAATCATGTCATCCACTACACTGGCGATTTGGTCGTATCATAGAACTATTTCCCGGACGCGATGGTATACCTCGAGCCGCCTCGATCAGAACGGCACAGGGTGTAATTAGCCGACCACTTGTGAAGTTATGTCCCATATCTCACGGATGTGACTAACCTACATTTATTTCATTCACATTTACATAATTCAATCAGTAATATTCAATCATTTAACAATCATACATGTCTATTATATATATAAATCATAACATTCATAACATTCCACAATTATCATTCTTCTATATGCATCATTAGCTGAAGGTTATCATTAACATTTTGTGGAGTGTCGTATATTTTCTGGCTCAATCTGCCAGCGGGGGGGAGGAATGTTAAAGCCCTATTCATATTTATCCATCATAATAATATCGATTCGATTCCGTTCCGTTCATTCCATTCCAAATGTCACCTCCCTATTTCACTTTCCCATCACTATCGTCCATGGCGCATGAGCTGCGGGTGCGTAAGTCGCTCTCTTGAACATAAACAAACAAAAAACAGTGATTAGCCGCTCATAAGACGCACGCGCATCAATAAACAATACTAACGCTGCCGGCCGGCATAACAAACTAACATAGTGCTTGTGAATTCCCGTGTGTTGTGTGTGGACATCAAATACAGCTTGAACAACGAGGCTGCCATTCATCATACGCCGGTGAGTTTACCTTTTTTATCCCATCTACCATAACAACCTTCCTATACAGTCCACTCTCTATCATATCAATCAAATTACCCAACACTTTGTGTGTAACTCAGTTAGGCGTACAAAGGAGCACTAATTAAATGTTTAACAGATTTTGCACTGTAGTATTTTTTTTTTTTTTTATTACATTATAGGCAAGTATTTGATCTCGATCTCACCTGATGGTAAGTGACGATGAGATCTACGATGGAGCATACTTGCCTAGGCAGGAAGGCGGCAGTAGATCGAGACTCTACATTCACTAGGCACATGCAGCGCAACTGATCTGACCCGCCATCCATGAATGGCAACACCGAACATCATGCCGGAACACGGCTAGGCCGCTTGGCGACATGGCTTTGTTCGGTGGGTGGTGACTAGCCACGGCCGAAGCCTACCACCAGTAGAGTAATGTATATAAATCTATATATACAACACAAATACAAATTTTATGTTACCGTACTCTTGTCTTCGTACATTACCTTGCGTCATGTGTCCCCAATGCTGTGGATTGTGCACTAATTAAATAATAAACATAATTTTATACTACTGTGATCTTTTATTTTCCTATTTATTACCTGCATATCATCCAACTAGCCGCATCAAGACGTCTGATCCTTAATACATACCTCTCCAATCCATCACGGTCCTCCCCTCCACTCGCATCCATTGGCTTATGGTGATGCGTGCGCTTGCGACGTAATGACATAACTCCAACTGGTGTACGTTTTCGGGCTCGTGGTTTCAATATTATTGCTGCGACAATTGCTTTATCTCCCCCACCATATATTATTAGTCATTATTTATTCGGTTCACCGAAGATTCGTCAGATAACATCTATAAAAGATTACTTACATCAGAACGTTTTGTTTTCTTACTGTGTTTATTTGCCGAAAACATACTTTTTCTTCTGTGCTATTGAAAGAGACAGTTTTTCATTTAGAACTTTGCTCAGCGATGTTCCAGTAAAAATCAAAGCGGATTTCCCATTTGCCCCAAATATAATTGAAATAGCCGAATATGCTTAGATGAAAAATCTAAACAACACACATTTTGTCTTCCCAGGATCGTTCACAGACGGGAAACGCCGACAAGGACCGTTAGCCAGCATCTGGGACATGCCCCTATCGGAGCGTCACAACGTCTCCGTCATCCTTGGAAACACAACAGCAACACCATTCATCTACTGCCGTCACTTCTTCAAATGCTTCTACTGCAGAGAGCAGTACTCCGACATTCATGCTTTACTAGTCCATACAGTGACTCACCCCATACCCGACCAAGCTGTAATCTTAAAAGAACATCTTCCAAGAGGTAGAAGAACCATTAACGTTGACATATCCGAGTTAAAATGCCGAATTTGCGAGCAAACTTTCAAAGACTTGGATGATGTTCGCAAACATTTGACTTCTGAACACAAGAAAGATTTTACGCAGTCGGGAAACGGTCTTGTGGCTTACGATTTGACGACCAAAAATGGTCAGTTATCCTGTCACTTGTGCAGTAAGAAAAATTTTCACACTTTCACTCTGCTCAATCGGCATATGAATGTGCACTTCAGCAATGCTGTCTGCGAAACGTGCGGTGCTGGATTCATGACACATCAGAGGTTAACAAAGCATAAAGAGATCCATCTTCCAGGAGGCTTCCCATGTAATAGATGTAGCAAAGTATATACATCGAGTTCGAATTTGCAGTACCATATAGAAAAAGCTCATGAAGGTCTATCAACTATGCGGATGCTGCGATGCCCACATTGCCCGGAAAGATTTGTCGAGCATGTCCGCAAGCTTAGACATTTGAAGGAAGCTCACGGTATAACGTTCACATTTGAATGTGAAGTGTGCAAGAGTGTTTTTACGAGCCGCAGATCGCTAACAGAGCACACAAATAAATTTCACTCGGAGAAGAATCAGTGTGGCATCTGTAAAAAGAGTTTTAGTAGTAAGACGACATTGAAGAATCATCGCGCGTCTCATACCGGAGAAAGAAACTTTGTGTGCGGGGTTTGTCAGAAGACGTACAGGTACCAGAGAGGCTTGAAACTGCATATGAAGAGCCACGAGCAAGGGGAGCAGTTCAAATGTTTAGAGTGTGGTTCTGGGTTTCAGAATGGAAACGATTTGAACAAGCACATTAAGGAATGGCATCCGAGAGTTGAGTTTCTGGTGCAGCCTGAGTAACTCTTCACACTTAGATATGTAGGTATTATGTTCATAGAAAGTACAGTCCTGGGGCGATTGGCAGTTCTGTCGTGCATCTTCATAAAATGGAATAACATGCCACAGATTCACAATGTAAACATAGGTCATAAATCACAACAAATTAGAGTCAGAATCAGAATATTTTTTATTCACGTAAACCATTATTTTACAGTACATATGAATCGTCAAGTTACAAAAACATTATGCTACATTATTAAGGACTTCGAACAAGTTAAGTTGCTCTAGCAGTACAATTCACTGAAGTTTTGCTGGGCAATCGGTATAGCTTGGACGCCTAATAGTAACGCTATGGTAAGCCTTGTCTGTGAGACATTTTTTACTGGTGGTAGGCTTCGGCCGTGGCTAGTCACCACCCGCTGAACAAAGCCATGTCGCCAAGCGGCCTAGCCGTGTTCCGGCATGATGTTCGGTGTTGCCATTCATAGATGGCGGGTCAGATCAGCTGCGCTGCATGTGCCTAGTGAATGTAGCGTCTCGATCTGCTGCCGCCTTCCTACCTAGGCAAGTATGTTCCATCGTAGATCTCATCGTCACTTACCATCAGGTGAGATCGAGATCAAATACTTGCCTATAATGTAATAAAAAAAAATAAAAAAAAAGTGTCACAAGTAGTCAACATTTTTTTTACATAGATGATATTAAGCCAACTGTACCTATTTAAATTCCTGGAATTATTTTTGAGTAATTCTCTGTCAAGCTCACAAGCAAACAGAATCGCATGTAATTTTGACTAGGAGGTAATTTTGCAACCTTATTACGTTAGCAATGTACCTGTGTGATCTCCAACGAATAATAATTAATGTACACAATGCTATCGTGCGCTAAGTAATTAACTTAATATTCTACTCCGTACTCTCAATAATTTTCTTATTGTTTGAATACAAGACTACAATTCTGAACCCGAAGACGTTGCTGGGCATAGGAATTTCATAAAATAAATGTACAATTCGCCGGGATTCGTAACTTTAAAGTATTCAGAGTTTATTTGAAAAAAAAAAAATGTCTTCAGTATTGTTAAATGGTCGATAATGCGGGTAATGTTTGAAAGTTTAGACGATTGGCAGAAAATAATAAAATCGTAATATAACACTACCTATTGTATTGTATAAAAATAAAATATTCCAACCTTATGTATTCAATGGGATACCTACATTCGATATGAATTTTTAATTTTGTTAAATATTTGATCGTCATGGTTAATTACTCCTAAATAAATGATGTACTCTATGTAGATGACTTTCTTTTTAAACGGAATTTTCTTTTTTTATAGATACTTTGGTTACTTATTTTACATATGAAGGTGCCTAATGGCTGCAACCATTAAAATTGATATGTAATTTTAACAGGGATGGTGCCCCTGTTAGAATCAAAGCGGTTTATGATCGGCATTTGACTCGAATAGGTTTGAAATATATGATAGGCTGAAATCTAAACAACATATATTTTATTTTCCCAGGATCATTCACAGACGGAAAACGCCGCCAAGGACCGTTAGCCAGCATCTGGGACATGCCCCTATCAGAGCGTCACAATGTCTCAATATTTCTTGGAAACACGACAGCAACACCCTTCATCTACTGCCGACACTTCTTCAAATGCTTTTACTGCAGAGAGCAGTACTCCGACGTTACTGCTTTATTAGTCCATACACTAACACACACCGTACCTGATCAAGCTGTTATATTGAAAGAGCATCTCCCACGAGGCAGAAGAATAATCAACGTTGACATATCAGAGTTGAAATGCAGAATTTGCGAGCAAACATTCACAGACCTTGATGTTGTACGCAAACATTTGACTTCTGAACACAAGCAAGAGTTCACGGAGTCGGGAAACGGTCTAGTAGCTTACGATTTAACAACCAAGAACGGACAGTTCTCCTGCCACTTATGCAGTAAGAATTTCCAAACGTTTATACTGTTGAGTCGGCATATGAATGTGCACTTCAGCAATGCTGTCTGCGAAACATGCGGTGCTGGATTTATGACGCATCAAAGGTTATCGAAGCATAAAGAGATACATCTCCCAGGAGGCTTTCCATGCGATAGATGTAGCAAAGTATATACAACAAGCTCTAATTTGAAACATCACATTGAAAAGGCTCACGAAGGTGCTACAAAGATGCGTATGCTCATATGTCCCCATTGCCCAGAAAGATTTGTGGAACATGATCGCAAGCTTAGACATTTGAAGGAAGCTCACGGTATAACGTTCACTTTTGAATGTGAAGTGTGCAAAGCTGTGTTCAATAGCCGGCGGTCGTTGACAAAGCATGCGAATAAATTTCATTCGGAGAAGAATCTGTGTGAAATTTGCATGAAGAGTTTTAGTTGTAAGACAAATTTGAAGAATCATCGCGCGTCTCATACCGGTGAGAGAAATTTTGTTTGCGGTGTTTGTCAGAAGTCGTACAGGTACCAGAGAGGCTTGAAACTGCATATGAAGAGTCACGAGCAAGGGGAACAGTTCAAATGTATGGAGTGTGGTTCTGGGTTTCAGAGTGGAAACGATTTGAACAAGCACATAAAGGAATGGCATCCGAGAGTTGAGTTTTTGTCCAGCATGCAGGACTCTTTGCGTACTTAGAAATGTAGGTATGTACTAAATTAATTACCTGCCATCCTGCTGTGCAACTGGCTATATAAATTTGTAAAATTTATTGGCTAAGCTGTTCCATAGACAAGTTTTTAACCTTATTAATTACGTTAGCACTGTATGATATTTTGAACATAAAAACTATATTGTTACCTACCGTAGTCATAGCAATGGTGCACTTATTGTTAAGGCCGTAGCCAGGAATTCACGTCGGGGGGTGGTCGAACTCTGAACCAGAGACATTAGTATGTACCAATGTATAAAACGGTGGGTTGTCTTTGGAATTTCGTGAGGGTTGAAATCCCAAACAACCGTCCTCCCTACGGCTTTGTTTTTTATGTAATAAACAATATTTTTTTAAACATATTATCTTTTATTTTTCTGTTTCGTATCTTTTTACGGCCGTACTTGCCCATTTATCGGCCGGAAAACGCCCAATACTTTAAACCTTCCCCAAAGGGTTTGTAATATAACAAGTATATCTTCTTCCTGTCGTGTCAATGGTAAAATTATTATGCCATTTTGGTGAAAGGATAACCCAATTAACAGGTTGTGGGATTCCCAGAATGCGCTGGAAGAGGAAATTTACTTAAATGACGACGCTTCAAGGCTTCTATCATGACCCCAAGTCTACTTACTTCAACTAATACTATGACATTCATACATTAGGGATTTAACCACACGCATACACTGGCTACCCGCGAAGCGTGAGTTGTCATGTCATTCTTCTTCCAGTCCCGATGATTTATCTCCCTCACATCCACCACGGCCATGATTCGGAATCAGGCTAGTCCTTCCAAGTCTTCTTCCGTTTCTTTTTGAAGATCTCAATTAGTTATCGGTCGTCGATGTCGCAGTAAAAATTAAATATAACATTTGTTTCTTAAAGGATTGAAATAAAATCTAAGCAATACGCATTTTGTCTTCCCAGGAATATTAGCAGAGGGGAAACGCCGACAAGGGCCGCTGACCAGCATCTGGGAGATGACGCTATCGGAGCGCCAAAATGCCTCAGTCCTCCTCGGAAACTCGACAGCCACACCATTCATATACTGCCGATATTACTTCAAATGCTTCTACTGCAGAGAGCAGTACTCCGACATTAAGGCATTGCTTGTCCATACGCTCACACACGCTATTCCTGAACAAACTGTAATCCTCAAAGAACATCTCCCAAAAGGTAGAAGAACCATCAAAGTTGACATATCAGAGTTGAAATGCAGAAATTGCGAGCAAATATTCAAAGAACTTGATGAAATACGCAAGCATTTGACTTCAGAGCATAATAAAGAGTTCACACAGTCGGGAAACGGTCTTGTAGCTTACAATTTAACGAGCAAGAATGATCAGTTCTCCTGTCACTTATGCAGTAAGAATTTCCAAACTTTTATACTGCTGAATCGGCATATGAATGTACACTTCAGCAATGCTGTGTGCGAAACATGCGGCGCTGGATTTATGACCCATCAAAGATTATTGCAACATAAAGAGATACATCTGCCAGGAGGCTATCCATGTAACAGATGCAGCAAAGTGTACACAACTAGTTCAAATTTAAAATATCACAAAGAGAAATCTCACGAGGGCGCAACAAAGATGCGAATGCTGAGATGTACTCACTGCGAAGAGAGATTCGTGGAACATTTTCGCAAGCTCAAACATTTAAAGGAAGCCCATGGTATCACTTTCACTTTTGAATGTGAAGTGTGCAGAACAGTGTTTAACAGTCGTAGATCATTAACAATGCATACAAATAAATTTCATTCGGTAAAAACTCAATGTGAAGTTTGTAAGAAAAGCTTTAGTTGCATGACAACTTTGAAGAAACATCTAATCTCTCATACCGGTGAGAGGAACTATGTTTGCGGGGTCTGTCAGAAGGCTTACAGGCACCAGAAGACCTTGAAGCAGCATATGAGGACGCATGTGCAAGGGGAGCAGCATATTAAGTTCAATTGTTCGGACTGTGGATCTGGGTTTCAGAGTCGAAGTGATTTTAATAGGCACGTTAAGGAGTGGCATCCAGGAAGTTATTTTGATTATGCTGTTAATTGAAGTTTTGGGCAAGAGACAGAAGAACATGTATTCAAGATGGCATGCAGTACAGCTTGCGTACCTACCATGTTTGGCGGCAAATCAATATCATCTGCGTGTTATGCTTGGCGAAGCCATCTGCCGAGCCTTGACTTTTGTTTAGGTTGTAGCGACCACTTCAACCGCACCACAAAGCTACACAGATGGCGCTAGAGTCGTATTCAGAACAATAGACAATTCTCAATACAAACCTGAATCGCGCTGTTAGAGTTTTCGGAGCACGTAACATATATACAAGATCCCGACAAGAAACATTGGGGCATAGCGGCCGCCCCGCCTGGCATATCATCCGCCTGGTTGGAATATCTTGCCTTTTCCGCTGAAGGGTTTAGGTTAAGGGTTGTTACGTTACTGGAAAACTTTAATACTGCGTTTCAGACTTGTATGGACTTTTGGCTGAGCGTTGTGTCCAGCGCCATCTGTATTTATTGTACCTAATGAATATGTTTCTAATAGCAAGGTTATGGAGATCCTTGACCATGAGCAGTACTTATCACCTTGTGATAAATTAATTATAGTAAATACAAGTCATACCTGAATAATTTGATAACAATAGGTTTGTTTTGATACTAAGAATAACCGTTACTGAAATTAGATCTCGTAGGTATTTTAAGATAAAGAAAATAGGACTTATACTTTAAGCAAGTATTTATATTTAAAATAAATGTTTGATAATATGAAAATTATTAATTTCATTAATTATTAATATTCCACAGATATCACTACACTCGAACAATTAATACATTAAAACTGACTTAACGCAAGTTTTAGAAATTAAATAATAACTGACGCCATGACTTTTCAGTTTCCCAAAGTCCGTTTGCGGTGTTTGTTGTTTTTTTTAACTTTTTTTGGTTCGCAAACGGCTTAACAATTGTGGCTCTACTGCCAGTGTCGGTATGCTCGTTGCAGTATATCATTACTGACCCTCAAATTTATGGAAAGTTATAATGGATTTAAACGCACTTTTACCTCAGGAAAGTAATAATGCCATTATAATCCATTATAACTGACTAAAAATGTGGGGGTTAGGGTATATCAATTCACTTCCCCGTGGTGATGAAATTCCCTACCCCTATCAGTGAGTGACACAAAACTACTAAACACCTTGTGAAGGCATGAGTCAAGTCAAGTAACACCATTTTATACACAATTATGCATTATAAATCGAAGAAAACTCTTTTTTTTAATTAAACCAATAAGTAATCTGTAAATACAATTTCTATTTTCACAGATAATAAAACAGTTCCGGACTCGAGTATATGGCAAATGACGGTAGCCGAGAGGAAAAATGCCGCCATCTTCATACAATGCACCACCGTGCGTCCATTCATTTTCATGGGATTCAGCTTCAAATGCTTCTTTTGTATGGAATACCATTCCGAAGTAACAACATTACTGCAGCATTCACTCTCACATAATGTCGATGACACAGATGTAATCCTTGAAAAATATGTACCCAAAGGCAAACGGACTTTACAAGTCGATATATCGATATTAAAATGTCGATTATGCAATGAAGATTATCCAGATCTCAACACTATACGGGAGCATTTAATAAGTAGGCACGGGAAACGGTTTCATACAGCCAGTAACGGGATGACGGAATACAATATGGAGGTTGTGAATAACATGTTTAGTTGTCATATTTGCGGTAAAAACTTCTGTAATTTTAGATTGTTGAATACACACATGAACATTCATGTAGGGAAAGTCGTTTGTGAAAACTGCGGCGCGGGCTTTTTAAATCAACATTTATTGATGAAACATAAAGAAACTCATCTAAAGAAAATGTTGAATTGCAATCAATGCGATAAAATATTCTTGAAGAAGAGTCAGTTAAAGTATCACGCGGAGATAGTGCATAAAGGCAAAAATAGGATAACTCCGAAGAAGTGCCCGAAATGTTCGCAGACTTTCAAGGAACATTACAGTAAGATGATGCATTTGAAGAAAGCGCATGGCATTATGCAGGATTTCCTTTGCTACATATGTAAAAAATCGTTTACCACAAGAAGAGCGTTGACCGAACATACCACGGGATACCACACAGAAAAGTTTAAATGCGAAATATGTTCAAAATGTTTTGGTATAGAGTATAAATTAAAGCAGCACATGCTTGGGCACACAGGCGAAAGAAATTTTATTTGTTTCATTTGCAAGAACGCTTACATGCATAAAATGACGCTGAAGAAACACATGAGGAGCCATAATAATTCTGTTAAAGTTGTGGAAAACGATTTTGATAAGCTTACATGAAGCAAATGCATTGGAGTTTGCTAGCGGGAGTTAATTCCATTTAAACTCTCGTTGCGTACGGAACCCTAAAAATGTTATGGTTACATAACTGTACAGATGTGTAGTCATTACTTCAGTATGATGCTCGATTTACACGAGGACAGTACGCTAGTAATTGCTTGAAAATGTAAGTACCTATGGAACGAAGCCATATATAAAAAAAAAATTATGTAACCTTAACCTAGGACTTTTTGGCGGGAAACTGAAAAGTCATGGCGTCAGTTGTGTTTTAATTTCTAAAGCTAGTGTTCCTGCGAGTTATAGTGAGTGATATAAGTGGAATATTAACCATTATGGGTTCGGTAAAGTGCACGAGTGTAGGTAATTGAAACAGAGTGACGGAACTTGACTTTTCAGTTTCTCACAGAAAATCTTTCCGTAAAGTATCCACCACTTTACTGATTGAGGGATTTTTTACTTGGGCCTGTGCATGTGCTCGAAAAACAGATAATTTATATTACTTGACACTGGCAAAATAACTATGATGCCAAATTGAAAAAACAAAAAAGGTGTCACATTCACCAAAGAAGCGTAGGTTTTTGGCGGGAAACTGAAAAGTCATGGCGTCAGTTGTGTTTTAGTTTCTAAAACTAGTGTTCCTGCGAGTTATAGTGAGTGATATAAGAGGAATATTAACCATTATGGTTTCGGTAAAGTGCACAAGTGTAGGTAATTGAAACAGAGTGACGAAACGTGGCTTTTCAGTTTCTCACAAAAAATCCATGAAAAATCTTTCGGTAAAGTATCCATCACTTTACTGATTGAGGGATGGGGGGTATTTTACTTGAGCCTAGGCTTTGGGCCTGTGCATATGCTCAAAAACAGAAAAAAAAATATCACTTGACA
Organism: Pheosia tremula; assembly: GCA_905333125.1. Classification (NCBI taxonomy): domain Eukaryota; kingdom Metazoa; phylum Arthropoda; class Insecta; order Lepidoptera; family Notodontidae; genus Pheosia; species Pheosia tremula. The sequence goes on from HG995425.1 coordinate 3,375,356, forward strand.
CTGGCAAAATACCTATGGTGATGCCAAATTTAAAAAAAAAAAAAAAAAAAAAAAAAAAGAAGCGTAGCCGGACCTCTGTGGCAGAGTTACCAGAAATAAGCTGCAGTGAACTGCTCCAATCCTCTATGTTCATGTTTGGAGATTCTGCTTGACATAGTTATATATAAACCCTGCGTGCTGTATTAATCAATCGGGAATGAATGACGTGATGTTATATTTATTTTTGAAGATTGAAATAAAACAACCATTTTACAATAAGTCTATAATAGTTTATTCGTTCTCCTGGCTCCTGAGGCGGGCGGCAGCGTTGGTGACTCTGATGCTGAGCTGCTGGGCGCGCTCTACGATCACCTTCCGCTTCTTGGAGGAGACACCGTGCGCGATCTCCGCGCAGTACTTCCTGTTCTGCATCATCAGGATCTCCAGCTCGCGGACGTTGTGTACGAGGACCTGATGATGGAAAATTGCTTTCAGATATGTTATAGAACTAACAAACGATTCATAATCGAACAGCAACTGCATAGTAACTGTCACTTTTGACAGATATCCCATACAATATCTGTCAAAAGTGACAGTTACTATGCGGTTGCTGTTCGATTATGAATCAATTGTGTTAGCAGACTTGGGGAGTCTTGTTGCTCTTGAAGCTACAACCTTCGATCACATAGCTCGGGTACGCTTTATAACGATGATAATTAATCCTATTACTACTACTGGGCACCAGCCTCCTCTCATTGCGGGGGGAATCAGGCTAGCCCAATGCAGATTGGTGGGCTTGGCATGCTTTACACCTACAATGGCCCAGAAAATTTCCTGTAGCTTTCATGGCTGTTCTTAATAACAGAGTCGAACCTTCGATACGACTACGACATCAAAACGTACATTCAAATACTGGCTGTGGTTACAGAGTATATTCGGTTGATATCAAACCATAACCTTAAGGCTTTGAATCCGGGCTTGGATGGTTCTGTGATATGCAGGTTTCCTCACAATATTTTCCAATGTCATTCAACAAGTGACAAAGAAGGTAATAGTGGTTGTGAATGAGATTAGCATCTTAAGAATCTAGGAAGGAATCCCCGTGGTGCGACCCAAGGTTTGAAGGAGCTACCCTTCTTTCCGAGACTAACATTCTAACAACTTATAATCTGTAGCCCAAGTAAAAGTTTTGACAATAAACCCTAGTGAACACATGAACTTGTAAATACTGGTTATGTATATAGTAAGATTCAGTATTGAATTAAGTTAACATAAACTACCAAAAATTGTACTAAGACCTTTGTGTTTTAAGAACAAAGGTCTTAATACAATTTTTGGACCAGAATAAAAAACCTAATTTGATACATGATAATGTCTTCCATGCGTATTATTCATCACAGAGGTATATAATAAAAAAAAGTGTATCCACCACTATGACCAAAAAGCTATAAATAAGCAATTAGGAATAGGTATTGATAGAATTATTATAGCAAGGTAACAAATTGTAATTATCATATAGAATGTATAACACAGAGTGCCCTTGCATTTGTTTGGTAAAGCCTCCCCTCAGTGCAAGGGGAATTCAGGCATCATCCACCCCTGCATAGGTTAGTGAACTTCACATTTAACAATCTAGAGAGGTTCTCTCAGACATGTAGGTTTCCTCATGTTTGTAGTCCCCATTTCAATCATGTATACACAGGGCTAGGCAGAGGTGGATTGATGATGACATTCTGCCTAAAGTAAGTATTATGCACATGAGGCCAGTTTGCAAGTCAGACCAGTCACTGGCCTGATGTTAGAATACATTTGAAGACAGTCACTCACTGAACTGTCCCACAAACTGGCAACATGTGTGGAGAGCATACAGTCCTCATACCCTCATATGCCCTCCAGTGACACCAAGTCAGAGACCCTGGTCTGTGTTTGGCATGAACAAACATTTCTTAGTCTCAGGACAAAGACGGTAGGGTTTTAGTTATTAGTGGTCTTTGTTGTTTAATGATCTTAGTTCCTCACCTTACGGAAACCATTGGGCAGCATATGACGGGTCTTCTTGTTTGAACCGTAACCAATGCTGGGCATCAAGTACTGGCCCTTGAAACGCCTGCGCACTCTGTTGTCAATACCTGGAGATGGATAAATGAAGAGTTGAATATAATATTATTGGTAACGTACTTTCTTACACGTTAAATAATTATCAGAATCAGATCAGTTCTGTAGATTTAATTATTGAAAGGTGAACACACTAATTGTATGGTCCACATGCAGGCCTAATAAACCCTCCCATTTACCTATCAGTAAAGTTGAGGATACTTGACTGACAAATTACCGAACTTCTTGGGAGAACTTTAAGTCAAGTTATACAATTTATTTCCATTTCCTTCACATCGCACGCTGAATAATAGACTGACCTAACTCAAAAAAGCTGTTTGTTGGGAAATCGCAAAAACGTTTTGTCATTTACAACTTGTCTGACATTATTACTTATATCTCAATGAAAATAGCGTAATAATAATAAATGATGTATTGTAAGAATACTTGATTAAGTAATTATTGATACTAAAATGTAATTTTGAAGAAATTTTATTATTATTTATAGCTTTTAAAATGTTGTCCCTGAGATACGTCTGTTTATGAATAAAATCAATGATATATTTCTGTACTAGTGATGACACTTTTTGTTATATGTCTGTATTTTATTAAACATTTCACTAAAAGCCTTTCTCTTTTATGTTATAAGTCTATACTTGATAAAATAATAACATATTATTTTTATGTATGTATGTAGTATTGATTTTTAAGTTCAGAAACATGAATGGGTCACTATAATATAAAAGCACCGCGAGTTGACTGTCGCAATCTCAGACGCATTATGATTTATGTCACTTTTATGTTAAAAGTTTTGTCAAAATTTGTATAAGTAAAAAAGACAACATATTCGTAACTCAGTCTAGGAATAAGATATCGTAAAAATTCTGAGATTGGTAGATAGATAACGTTGGAATAAATCTATATGTGTGCTTATCTCACTTTGGGCTTAAACCCTAATTGGTCAGTCTATTACACCGGCCGACATGATTTTTGTTGTCCAAGATATAATTATTTTTTTTTACTATTTCTGTAGTGCTGTTTACGAAATTCAACCTAATTTTATCGTATCACATCAGGTTTTCATAATATTTATATATTCGCTATTTTACATTTTTCAGTAAAAATAAATTAATTTATTGAGTTTTGGCGCTCTTTTTTCGAATTGAGCGGCCTCTCTTGAGAAAATATATTAGTTGCAATAGCGACACGCCCAAAAGAAACGCGTTACATAAAAATATGCCATTATAAATACTTTGTTTTGTAAACTTTTTACTGAAATCAGTGTGTTTATTTACAAAAATTGTTTACGTTTTACTTTTAGTATTTAATGAATAAAATTCATGATTTGTAGCTGAAAAACGTCTAAAAACATAATGTCCTCAAGAAAGTGTCATAATAGTGCAGATACGTTTAGCTATATTTGTGGTAACTTTATGAATTCAAAGCAGAAATTGAAAATCACTGATTTTGTGGAAAATACCTATAATGCTTATTTTGGCTTCAAATTACAACTAAAATCGTGGACTCCGCAGTTAGTTTGTACCATTTGTGTCGAACATTTAAGGAATTGGTCATACCGTAAAAGACAATCTCTACCTTTTGGTAGACCTATGATATGGAGAGAACAGACAAATCATATTGATGATTCATCAGATGCAAACATAAAAGGAGTGTTTGATGGACCACAAATTAGATCTTTGATGGCTGATGAAAAGTTTGATGCAACAATGAATACGACTGAATTGGAAGCTTGGCAGGCATTCAAAGATGTTGTCAACAATTTTTTAGGGAATCATAAACACCCTGATTATAAAAATATTGTGGCAAACTTGTTAAATAAAAGTATCAAAAATGGTGCAATATGAGTATATAACTCCATTTTTTAGATTCACATCTGGATTTTTTTCCCGAAAATCTTGGTGACTACAGTGAAGAACAGGGAGAAAGGTTTCACCAAGACATAAAAACTATGGAAGCAAGGTACCAAGGTCGATGGAATGTGAATATGATGGCTGATTATTGCTAGACACTGAAACCTGATATTATTGACGATTCTCACAAAAAAAATAACACCCAGACGTAATTTTATAGCTAAACGTAAAAGATGTCACTCAAAATAGTCCTAGGGCAATGATTGTACTTGATATTTTCGCTGTAAACGTTAAAATATATTTATTTGTAAAATAATTATTGATTTTTTCTTAAAATTTTAAAATAATCTCTTTTTCCTTTTTCTAAAAAAACCTGATGTGATGAAGTAAATACATAGGTATTTTTGTGTTTAAAATACTATAATTTAGTGATATTTTTCACTCAAATCAAAACAACGTTCAAAAAGTTTTCATTTGTCGGCCGGTGTTATTAAGCGTGCGACATGTGCATGTTTATGAACACACAATAGTTAATATTACACCAAAATTACACATTACAAAATAGATAACTTTTCTCTTTGACTACCTCCAGAAGTCCCCAGTAAGATTCATAATTGAAGATGTAGCTAATACATATGTATCTACCACTATGACTAAATAGCAATAGATTTACTATTTAGAATAGGTATTGATAGAGATGCTGTAGCAAGGTAACAAATTGTAATTATCATATAGAATGTATAACACAGAGTGCCCTTGCATGTAAAAACTGGCAAATGACAAAAACGTTCAGTAAAAATAGAATGACTATAGGCTAAACATCTGACATTTATTCTGGCTAAAACATTAGAACCACGGACGAATTATACAATTATAATACATTGTTTACGTTTATTTACTCAATAAGAGGGTTGAAAGCATATTTGTTGGTGAAAACAGGCGCATACTGTGACAATCACGATCAAGACATAACCTATTCGAAACTTATGAAATGTAAATATTAGTGTGTTATTACAAATTATTCGTAGGTAACTATACCAAATTCTAGTGGTTAGCTAGGAGTGCTATCGATATATTACTGAAAAAAATGAACGAACGTAAAATAAACGCTAAGACATGCTTGCTTTAGTGCACAAGTAACTCACCTCTGGGTTTACGCCAGTTACGCTTGATTTTGTCATAGCGATCCGATTGATGACGAATAAATCTTTTCGTCCTCTTTTTGACGATTGTCGGCCTGTATACAGGTCTGATTGCCATTTTGTATGTTTCTTATTGAAACGCGGCAGTGAACCACGCGGTGACACGGCCGCACGAAAAGGAAGAAGGAATAGACAAGCACAGACATGCCTAGATTTGCGTATGTTTTCGTTTGACGAATAACTGTGTTGCACGCAAATTATAATATAGTTGTCTATAGGTAAGTTACTTATAAAACCGATACTCTGACCGATTTCAATACCTACTTTCGAGTGATTTATAAGAATTAGGTAAATACCTTGTAGCACTTATGATTTCTAAATTTATCTGTATTCAGAAATATCTTGTTTATTCTTACACTTAACTGGAATGCTATACAAAATAAAAATAAAACTATTATTAAACAAGTTCAGAACATGCGTTTATTAATCTTTTAAATGTTTATGCTATTATTTTTTTTTATTTTAAGTAGTCTGTTCAATTTTTGATTGATAAATAGATTTTACGAATACGCTCCATAATTTTTTATCTTCCGGTTTATCAATCTATTTACCACATTTTATGACAGACAGCTCCGCGTGCAATGAGAACAAACCATATTCTCTATGCCACAGACGCCAAATGTCGCCATCGATCAATGACATTTTGTGTAGTTGAATTTATTGATATAAAGCGTTAATGTAAATAATAAACAATATCATTATAAAAGTCGGCTTCCAGTCGATATGTATGCCAAGGGCAAAGGCTCTACGGTGCCTTCGGACGCTCAGGCTCGCGAGAAATTGGCACTCTATGTGTACGAGTACTTGCTACACGTCGGGGCTACCAAAGCGGCTCAAACATTCCTCTCGGAGATACGATGGGAGAAGAATATAACCCTCGGGGAGCCGCCCGGGTTCTTGCACTCGTGGTGGTGCGTGTTTTGGGACCTGTACTGTGCTGCGCCAGAGCGGCGAGACACTTGTGAACACTCGTCCGAAGCGAAGGCATTTCATGACTACGGTTTCGTCAATTCCGGATATGGTGTCAACGGTATTGGTCACAACGCCGGCCCGGCGCCCCCTAACGACGGTACGTGCGCTAAATTCTCGAAATAACAGTTAAAAAGTTGATTTTACTGTATTTACGACCTTTTTCTGGGGCATCACGTTTCTTATCTGTAAATGTAAAGAAAACTCCGTTTTTAGCTAATGAATTCTTTGTAAGCGCTTATTGTGACACATAGCTGATGTTTTGCCGTTGGAAATGGGTGTTCAATGTTATTTTTCCAATGATTTTTGTGATTTCGCATTTTATAACCCAAAAATAATGTTATACCCAATTACATGGTTGTCTCTTTCTGTCACACCAGCAGAACAACGGTCTCTGTTAATTTACTCTCACTAGAAGGTCTACAATATACATAATTACTACTTATCAATATTTTACCTACGATTTTGTACTTTTTACGTATCACAATTAGAATGGAAAATTATAGTTCTAATGTAAGTACCTACCTGCAAAATACCACTGGTATGAGTACAAATCATCATTTTAGGTCTAACTGCACACAGTACGGACTAACTATTTCATCATCAGACTCCTATTTCCTGAACAATGATCATGTTATAACATATATTATTACATCTGCAAAAAATAATGTGTCAAGTCTTTTCCATTTGATCTAACAATGTAAGTAATTTTGGCAGCATAATAAAATCAATTTTGTTTTTTTTTATACGTAAAAAAATAACATTTACTCCACTAAGTGCTGGCACAAAATTCATTGGTAAATATTTCTGACATCAATACTACGTAAGAAGGCAAAATTATCAGAAATATTATAAAAAAACACACTAAGAATCTACCTACATAACTCAATAATCTTTCTAGAAGATTGGTCGACGCAACCGGCGACCCAAGGGCTGGGTATTTCCTCGCTCATCGAGTAGCTTTGGCTATTCAGCGAGGAAATGCGGCCAGCATCTTGGGCACGCTACCGCATGGGCCAAATTTTTTACACATTTTGTAGCTTTTCTATACTCTTTTTAAGTTATATTAGTTTGTAAATATTTCAGCTATTTTCGTTCCAACTCAATAATACTTATTATTAATAATATAGTAATTAGCTAGTGCCAGATAAATATAAACTGTACAGTTCAAACTGACCAATACTTGTGTTATGGTTACCGTACAATGGACTTTTTTTTTTTATTACATTATAGGCAAGTATTTGATCTCTATCTCATCTGATGGTAAGTTATGATGAGATCTACGATGGAGCATACTTGCCTAGGTAGGAAGGCGGCAGTAGATCGAGACGCTACATTCACTAGGTACATGCAGCGCAGCCGATCTGACCCGCCATCCATGAATGACAACTCTACTGGTGGTAGGCTTCGGCCGTGGCTAGTCACCACCCACTGAACAAAGCCATGTCGCCAAGCGGCCTAGCCGTGTTCCGGCATGATGTTCGGTGTTGCCATTCATGGATGACGGGTCAGATCAGCTGCGCTGCATGTGCCTTTTGATTTTGTCATGCTTAACAACATCAATGTTTATTGAAAATGCCATGGATAGGTGTCTTGCTATTTCAATGTGCAGTATTCGCGTAAATATAACGAATCAATATGGAAGAAGTGCTTTAAAGATAAGGTATTCTTTACAGGCATGGGTGGTGGCGGTATGCCGCCAGGTTTCTTCCCCAACTCTCCGCTGCGGCCGTCGCCCCCCGCGTCGCACCCCGGCTCCCAGCCCTCCCCGCACGGGCCGCAGCCTCAGCTGATGGGCACCGGCCAGCCGTTCATAGGACCCTGGTACGGGGGCGGACCGAGGGGAGCAGTCCGGATGGGTATGGGCAACGATTTCAATGGGCCTCCTGGTGAGTTTAGCAGTTAAGCATCAGCGATGTGCTGGCCAGTATACAGGATGTTCGGAATCTATACTAACGTCTGAACATGAACTGAACCACTCTGAATTATTGTACGAAGTCAGAATTTCTCGCTATGGAAAGCAGGTACCCTACAAACTATGCCAATTCTCTGTATCCATACCCAGAGAGATTTTCTTACGAGTCGAGATCTACAAATAACATTGAGATCTTCTTTAAAACACAATGAAATCTCTTTGGAATTAAATCGGTCAAAATAAAAAAAAAACTTAGTGACTGTGACGAAACCGTCAAAAAACCGCGGTCATGTCATCCACGGTAAGTCCAGTCAATACTGGACTTTCCGTGGATGACTGGACTGTACTGTTTTGACGGTTTCGTCACAGTCACTAAGTTTTTATTTTGACCGATTTAATTCCAAAGAGATTTCATCAGAAGTCAACTATCATTAGGTCTTAGAAACAAAATTATCTCTTTCCAAGATTTCAGAGTTTGATAGTTTTCGTTCGTATGGCGATATTTATTTATATCAATAGTAGTCACGTATGTGATGATGCGTCAGGTCAGGGCATGATGGGCAACTCGCTGGAGCGGGGCGGCGGCGGCGGCGGCGCGCTGCTGGGCGGGCCGCGCATGACGCCGCCGCGGCCCGGCATGGGGCCCATGTCCCCGGGCGCGTACGCCGCCGGCATGCGCGGCCCTCCGCCACAGGGACCAGGTGAGTGCGTCACTTAATAGGTTGTACTATTACCTTAATAGGTTGTAATATTACCCAATAGGTTATATTGTAACCGAACAGGTTGTATTGTCACTCAATAGGTTGTATAATCACCCAATAGTTTTATAGTCACCCAATAGACTATATTATCACCCAACAGGTTGTATTGTAACCCAACAGGTTGTATAATCACCCAATAGTTTTATGGTCACCCATTACACTATATTATCACCCAACAGGTTGTATTGTCACCCAATAGGTTGTATAATCATCGAATTGGTTGTATAATCACCCAAAAAGTTTTATGGTCACCCTAAAGACTATACTCACTGTGTTATATTGTCTCCCGGTAGATTGTCTTTTTTTTATTACATTATAGGCAAGTATTTGATCTCGATCTCACCAGATGGTAAGTGACGATGAGATCTACGATGGAGCATACTTGTCTAGAAGGTACCTGTTCACTCTCGACTTGAAAACACCCAGATTGTAGTCAACGGGGAACAAAGACGCCGGCAGCGTGTTCCACTCCTTGGCAGTTCGCACGATGAAAGTAGAAGCAAAACGCTTAGTGCGTACCGAAGGAATGTCCACAGTGTACGGATGACACTTGTCCGTGCGTCTTGTCGACCGACGATAGAATGGAGATGGGGGAATTAATTCTTGTAATTCCATCGCACTTATAAACCAATAGGTTGTATTGTCACCCAATAAGTTGTATTAGCACCCAATTAGGTTGTATAATCCCCCATGCGAATGAGTTGTGCCGTTAACAAGTTTACAGTCGGGCATAGACATCGGGCATACAAGACTTAAAAATAAAAAAATCACAGAATTATTGAGATTTTTTAAGGAACACGCCATTTTCATATGTTCATGTCACATCCATTATTTTATTTATAACACTATCTGTTACCCGCGTCTTCGTCCGCGTGATATTTAACAAAGACTCAACCGTTGGCAACAGCCTGCTCGCGCGTTCTGAGCCCGCGGGACGCGTTGCAGATTGTTGCTATCAAACTTAATCAGGCGCAGCGCTGTAACATAGGTTTTTTTTTTTCGAGAGATCCTATTTTTTTTCTAAAATAAAAGTAGCCTAAGTTACTCCTTACTACATCAGCTATCTGCCAGTGAAATTCCCGTCAAAATCGGTCCAGCCATTTCAGAGATTACCCGGAACAAACAGACAGACAGACAGACAAAAATGTTAAATAAGGTTGTTTTGGTATAGGTACCGTGTATACATCCAAATACATTTAGTAAAATGCGGTTATTTTAATATTACAAACAGACACTCCAATTTTTTATATATGTATAGATGTAATGTCAGAATGTCACAAAATACGGGATTGTGAGCGCACTGAATTGGGATTGCCTGTATAGAGAACGTACTGTATATGTTCATGTATGGTCGCGCTACAGGTATGCCACCGATGGGGATGGGCCCTCGGGGTGCTTGGGCGGGCGGCAGCGGCGCGGGCGGCGGCGGGGGCTCCGCCCCGCTCAACTACAGCGGCGGCTCCCCCGGGGCGTACGGCGCCCCGCCCGGCTCCAACGGCCCGCCAGGCCCACCGACTCCGATTATGCCAAGCCCACAAGACTCGTCTAATTCCGGTGAGTTACGACAGTGTGTTGTTGCAGGTGGTGGGCCAGCGTTTGGATATGGGTGAGGGGATGGGTGACGATTTTTTTTTATTGTGTAAAAAAAATATGTTGGCTTTGTATACATGGACGTTGAAAAGTATGTTGGAGCACAAATAAAATTAAATTAATAGAATGTAAATATTATATTTTTCGAGTTTTTGTTCCATTGATAGAGAACACAATTATTTTCACTAAATAGTTATTTATTGGAATAAAACTAATCTTGCGGATTTTATCGCGTTTATTGTTCTTTTTTACGTTCCCGACGTTTCGGCTTTACAGCAACCATGGTCACGGAAGGGCATGGTTGCTGTAAAGCAGCCGAAACGTCGGGAACGTAAAAAAGTATAATAAACGCTATAAAATCCGTAAGATTTATTTCAATGTGTAGTATTCGCGTAAATATAAAAACTCAATACATAGTTATTCATTGAAAATAGTTGCATTTATTTAAATAACCGTGGGTATCTGGTTTTGAACAATTTATTTTGTCCCAACACGCTAGATAATGGAGTGGTGTTAGTTAAATAATATGACAAATAAGCGGTAGAGACAATAAATTTAACTTTATTAAAAAAAAACGTCATCCTTTAGCTTAATTTGTTAACATAAATCACGAAAATATTTTGTAAAATATAAATGTGGATTATATTGCAACAGACGTCGTTAAACACTCTTTTGTATAAAACCATAAACGGATTTTTTTTTTAACGAACACTTTTATCCAGAGACTTCCAGGTGTCTGTGTGTTTTATTTTCTGTTGCGTCGTCACTAAACACCAGGTATTTTGTATGTAGCACCGTTTTTGTGTGCACCAAAATGTGCAAGTTGAGTGCACATTAATAAAAAAAAACATAACTGAATGTTCGTCCATGTATATTTCTATAAACGTCAAACAAATAGTGTAAAAAAATGAGCTGTGACGGTCACAGCAAAAAAAGAATACATAAAAAAATAATATTGTAAATGTGTGTATAACATTTGCAATAATTTTATGTATTACTAGCTGTTGCCCGCGACTTCGTCCGCGTGGTATTTAACAAAGACAACCGTTGGCAACAGCCTGCTCGCCCATTCTGAGCCCGCGGGATGCATTGCAGGTTGTTGCTATCAAACTTAATCAGGCGCTGCGCTGCAACATTGGTTTTTTTTTTATATCCTATTTTTTTTTCTAAAATAAAAGTAGCCTAAGTTACTCCTTGTTACATCAGCTATCTGTCAGTGAAAGTCCCGTCAAAATCGGTCCAGCCATTTCAGAGATTAGCCGGATCAAACAGACAGACAGACAGACAGACAGACAAAAATTGTAAAAAATGTTGTTTCGGTATAGGTAACGTGTATATATCCAAATGCACTTAGTACAAAGCGGTTATTTTAATATTACAAACAGACACTCCAATTTTATTTATATGTATATACTAGAAGACCCGCTGTACTTCGTATCACCTATCCTAACGACATTTAAACTCTCCCTGCGTCTGACGTTCGACAGACCAACTGACAGTAAGAAAAAATAAAGCACAATAAAGACTTATATTTCGTCCTCGCAACTTTTCCATGTTTTCTCACCGTGTAAACCTTCCCTGGACTGCGGCAAACATTTCAAGACCAAAATCAGCAAAATCGGCCCAGCCGTTCTCGAGTTTTAGCGAGACAAACGAACAGCAATTGATTTTTATTATATAGACTAGCAAACCTGGCGAACTCCGTTTCGCCACCAGATGAATGAATTTTCTTTGCTATAAACCTCACGGAGCCCGAGACCTTTCCAACGAATGCAAAACCGTGGAAATCGGTTCGTGCGTTCTGGAGTTATAGCGTCAGGAAGGAAAACCCGACTTATTTTTATATAGTAGATATAGATATTGTTCTAGGTGCAAATAGGAATGTTACTGGAAAACTAAATATAATATTTTTTGTACATAAATGTGATATATATATATATATATTTTTTATCTACTCTCTAAGATCCGGCGAGAATCTCTGCGGGCTTGACTTTTTTTTCTTTTTTTTAATCCATTTTTATTACAATAAAATAATAATAAAAAAGCTCTAGTGTGTTGCCATGCGAGGCGCACACACGCTACACTTTGACGTCACAAATCTTAATTGATGAAAAAAATATCGCTAGACAAACACATTAACTATACGGTCTCACACTAAGCAACGCTTGTATTGTGGGTACCGTGCAATGGACTGGGGGCGAACCCAGTATATAATACTTATATATTGTTAGCGGTTCCTATCGAATTGTATTAAAAAAATATATGCACGAGGAACCGAGGGTAGATTTAATTAATTAATAAGAATAAAATGACATGAAAAATGTAATTACACAACGAACAAACTCAATTCTTCAATATTTGAATCCAACATAAATAACTCAAATTTAACAATTCCAACGAGCTATAACACGTCTTAGCGCTACAAAATTCGGAGAGCAAAATGAGAGCGACGTCGGGGCTCGCGCGCGTTATATAGGCGCGAAGGCCCGAACTGTCAAACAGTGTTGCCACATCGCTAATAATATATATATTTAACACCAATGAGTTAGGTACAAAGTTTGTATACCAGTATTCCAACCCTAAGCAGCAGCAGAGAAAGCAGGGTCACTACTAACTGCGCTAATCAGGCCGTCAAAATAAACACACTTGAATATACACCTTTTTTATAATTAAAACATAAACAATGTATATTTTTTTACATTATTTCTTATTTTCGTTCAGCTTGCTTCATTCTCGCATAACCCTTAGTTCGTACACGCTTCTTGGGTCACTTCTGTGTTATGCTTTTTATTTGTTGTTGTTTTTTTTATACACTTCCTGTCTCTTTTACACGTTTCTACATATTTCTGTTGTACGCATTCTTGTTTAGAGGAGTTCAAGTTGATATAGATGAATGTATTATCTTTTTTTTTGGACTTTTTATATGAAAAAAAAATACAAATCGCATGGTATAGTGAGATGCTGGCCCAACAATGGCCAAAGACAACATTTGGACATCTAGTTGGTCTTAGCAATAATAGAAATCCCTTTTGAAAAGTCTATGGTATGCATTTTTTTTAAATGAATTCGAATTACTTTCCCCGTTCGTCATTTGGTTTTTATAAAAAAAAAAAATGTATTTAGAATTGTAGAGTTTTCACAGACCAAATGTTTTTTTTTTTATAAAAAACTCGACTTTTTTTCATTTGACTAGTAGTGCCCCCGACTTCGTTTGTGTGGGTTAGTTTTTTAGCTATCCTGGTGATCCAATTTCAGAGATAATTTGTTTGTTTAGCCTACCATGTTGTAACATATTATCTTACCAAGTTCCAGTAACATATGTGCCTAGTGGATTTAAATTTAGGCGGGAAACGTATGGGACGTTTCCCGTAAATAGAATCTGTATACGGGTTGATTCAGAAAGGGTATACTAAACTTTAAAACTGCGCTTCTTGGGCACATTTGTAATTATTAAGTTAATTTAAATAAAACTAATTTTAAGGATCCAGTCCTCCCGTGACCATGGTCGCTGTGAAGCAGCCGAAACGTCGGGAACGTAAAAAACATACTGTAAGAGCGATAAAATCCTTAAAATTCGTTGTATTTCAGTGTGTAGTATTCGCGTAAATATAAGAAATCAATATTATTATGTCGCCAAGCGGCCTAGCCGTGTTCCGGCATGATGTTCGGTGTTGCCATTCACGGATGGCGGGTCAGATCAGCTGCGCTGCATGTGCCTAGTGAATGTAGCGTCTCGATCTACTGCCGCCTTCCTACCTAGGCAAGTATGCTCCATCGTAGATCTCATCGTCACTTACCATCAGGTGAGATCGAGATCAAATACTTGCCTATAATGTAATAAAAAAAAAAATCTTGTCGTCATTTTCTTCCCAACAAAATGACATTTGTGATTTTTTTGAGCATTTTTTTAAAAATCTAACGTCAAGTTTAATAAGTATTACAAATGCGGTAAAGAAGCGCAGGTTCAAAGGTTAGCATACCATTTCTTTATCACGCCGTATTTTGACTCGAGTCACGTATAGTTTCATCAAAATCTGTTTAGTAAGTGGTTGTATTCGAAAGTAATGACAAGTACGATTTATTGCGTTCCGATATCTAATCGATCAGTCCCCAGAATATGTCAGTAATGTTGCACATAACTTTGTCTATGGTGGCTCGATGCATTTTTCACGAGCAGTGGGACAGGCTCATGTCGGGCTAGGGCTGCCGCAGAATTACCAAAACTTAAAAAAAAAATGGTACTTAAGAAAAAGTCACGCAATTAAATTGCGCGGCAGGGGGCGACAGCATGTACACACTGATGAAGCCGGTCGGCGCCGGAGCCCTAGGGGCGGAGTTCCCCCTCGTCGGGGAGCACGGGCCAGCACCGCAGCACCACCCGCAGCCGCCCGCAGAAGGTGATACCCATAACAACTTGGCGGACATTTTGTGTTACCAACCAAACGATTCAAAATGGCGCTTGTGTCGTTGAACGGGCTCTGACACTTGCGTTCGATGTTTGAAAAGAGTTTTAAATGTTCGGTTGCGGTGGGTGCGCGGTGCCGCGACGTGCTTTTTTTTTTAAATCCAAAAACGAAAAAGAAATCAATGATGATGAATAATAATATTTTTTTTAAATATTATTATGTGTCAGAGCCCTATTTGTTTTTTATTTTTAGTTTATTCACATATTATGATTATAGTTAATTCGGCAGGTTTATCCTCTTATAAGTACTTAATGTTTATTTACAAAAAAAATATCAAGACGATGTTGCAAAAAAAATATTACTGGATTTAGTTTTCTTCATTCAACGTTTTGCTCACCTAGTCGCCAGGATTTTTTTTTCCGTTTGTCTTTATTGATGAATTTGTCCCGTGATTTTGCCAGACTTCGCTGAACAGACTAAAATCGGGAAAACTTAACGTATTTAATAGACAGAGTATATATTTTGCAAACATGTTTTTAATGATTAGCAAATTTTTTTTCTAAGAGCATAGACAAGCAACTCTTTTTTTTTCTAATACACAGGAAAGGGAACAATGATTTTTTTTTTAAATCGATGTAGGAATTCTGAGGTCACAAATTACAAATTGCGATATAGCAGCTCGTGTTCAAGGGCTAGTATACCCTTTATGTATCATTCTGTATATAAATGACAGATACTTTCTCTATGACGTTATGATTAGGTTAGGAGTCCCTTACTCTACGGATTATGTTTTTAAAAAAAAATTAATCGCCGAACTTCCTCGTGTATTTTCCGTGAATAATTATTCGCTTTATTCAGGCATGAGTATCTCTTATTGACAGTTTATTGGAGATTTTTATCTCAGAATGGAAGTCGAGCATGCTTGATAAGCCTGCCGTGGTTTTTTTTTTGTTTTTGTTTTACGATTCTACATTTTGGACCATAGGCTATTTGACTGTGTTTGAAAACCTACCTTAAATTGTTCATTAGTTTGATATGATGCTAACAATATAGTTCTTTCATTGTAAATTCCCGTTTTTTTTTTTCATAAAATTCGAAGGTACAGTTTAAATTCAATCTACCATCATTCGATCGCACCGATCCATTCACCAACAATGCTAATTAATTCTAACAAAAATATTAAAATTTTAATATTGTATACTATGATTTGATATTTTTAAAAGCTTTGACAAATGCAAAATAATATTCCTACTCAGTGTCTCCAACCCTCTTTGTCAAAATTACGGTGTTGCCTGGTCTAAAAATACGGTAGATGGTGGAAAATTACGGCAGACCAGTGGTTAGCAGCAAAAATACCAATGCAGTGGGGATGCGTAACGTAAAAAAAAAGCTCATTCTGCTGCTTCTTCCAAACTGAAGCAGCAGAATGACCTTTTTATTTTTACGTTACGCATCCCAATGCAATGTTGCCGTAATATTTTGCTAAATCAAGTGTTGTCATTATAGAAATATGGACACGGACGAAATTGCGGTAGATTTTGACATGTCTACGGTAGGTGGTAGACCTAGAAAAATTACGGTAGAACTACCGTAATTACGGCATGGTTGGAGACACTGTTCCTACTTCATAAATTGTGCTAATTTAAGCATGCAGTCATTCCATTCACTCATTCATTCAAATGTATTTCGTTCATTGGAGACCGAAGTCCGAAGCCATTTTTAATTCCAGCAAGCTTGTTGTATAAATGCAATAAGCACAAATTCTTGTAACAAAAACATGCAAAAAATAATGACACAATTTCAAACATATTCGTTTTTCATGTGTGGTAAAAGTATATATATAACTAGCTGTTGCCCGCGACTTCGTCCGCGTGGTATTTAACAAAGACTCAGCCGTTGGCAACAGCCTGCTCGCGTTCTGATCCCGCGGGACGCATTGCAGATTGTTGCTATCAAACTTAAATCAGGCGCAGCGGTGCAACGTTGGTTTTAATTTTTTTTCGAGATCCAATTTTTTTTTCTAAAATAATAGTAGCCTATGTTACTCCTTGTTACATCAGCTATCTGCCAGTGAAATTCCCGTCAAAATCAGTCCAGCCATTTCAGAGATTACCCGGAACAAACAGACAGACAGACAGACAGACGGACAGACAGACAGACAGACAGACAGACAAAAATTGTAAAAAATGTTGTTTCGGTATAGGTAACGTGTATACATCCAAATGCACTTAGTAAAAAGCGGTTATTTTAATATTACAAACAGACACTCCAATTTTATTTATATGTATAGATAGGTGCAGACGCTCTCTGTCTCCCTCGCGCGCGCGCTGACTTGTGATGGTGACGTCTCATACCCGTAGTTGTATACTGCCGCTTACGTTTAACCAAATCAGAAAAATATTCTTTATGGTGGAAGCTCAAGTCAGGGCGCGAAATTCAAAATGTCAATGGTTTTTATTTTTTTACGAAAAATTTGGACATCTTTACGATGTAGTTTAGTGTTTTGCGATATTAGCATTCTGCATTGGATGTCTCGATGTATTAAGTTTGCTTAAAAAAGTACCTAATCCGATACAATACCATAAGGTTTGTAAAAACCGCTACTTTTACTAACTTTATGGTGTTGTATCGCTTTAGGTATTTTTTAAGCAAACTTTAATACATCGACACATCCAATGCAGAATGCTAATATCGCAAAAAAACTAAATTACATCGTAAAGATGTCCAAATTTTTCGTAAAAAAAAATAAAAACCATTGACATTTTGAATTTCGCGCCCTGACCTGAGCTTCCACCTTAATAATTATATCATAATATACAGTTTTGCAATTAAATAATAATAATTAATTATCTTATTATGTAATATACACTTGTAATAATTAGTCTGAATAAATTATGATTCTAATTTATCAATATTTATTTTAGAAAATTAATAAAAAATTGCAAATAAACGAATCGTGAACTTGTTGTGTATTGAATAAAAGTAATAGTATAAGCCAGTTCAAATCCGTGAAATAATTTGCCTGTACCTTGCATGGTTTTAGTCCATAATACGCCCTAGGATGCTTTAGGATAGGGTCGAATTTAGCGGAAATTCCGTGACTGGTAATGCCACCCTAACAAGTTTAAAAAAATATAATATCACAGATTAAAAATAGCTGTCGAATTCGACGGAATTCCCGCTAAATTAGACTTGATTGTGAATGAGCTGGCATGCTTCATGCTCTATCAGGCATGCTTGAAATGAAATTTTTGAACGTATCTTAAGAGATTTTGCTGACCTCTATGGTTGGCACTCTTTAAAGTTTATCTGACACACACTTTTATTTAGCGGAATATAGATAATGCTTAAAAGCTGCTTCGAAATTTTTTTAAGATAGGTAAGTTATTTGTACTGACATTGTATATTTTTAAATAAAAAAATATGATATTTTTATATATATAAACAAGCGGTACAATATCACCGCTTAAATTTTTTTAGATTTATTGTTATATTCCGTTAAATATTATGTTCGTTTAGTTTTTAGACGTATTTTTATATTCTTTTATATTCGTTTAGTTAAAACTCAAAACGCTTTTAATCTTAGTACAAAAGATGAATCAAGTCAGCCATTACGGACTTTGTTTTGATAATTCGAGACTTCTAAATGACATTCTATTGCATATTTGGTGACACTCAAAATTCAAAATTTAGTATTATACAAAAACATTGGTGCAATAAATTCATTATTTTAATAATGAATTTACGGCACTCTGTTTTGGGTATACAATACATTTTAAGCATGTTTCCCCCAGCCTAGAGCCAACATTAGGCCTGATGTCTCTACATAAACATTTTATAGATCACGGAACGCCAAATGCTCAAGTCTGTTGGGGTCCTTAGACTTGGCTTGATTCGTCTTTATTAAAGCCACGTTGACACAATCAAAGTCCACTTTGACAAAGCAGCTATGACAAAATATCACTTAGATACCGGTTGACACATTTCATTCTTTAATGGAGTAGTCATTACTATGCTTAATTTTTGAACAGATTACAAAGATACATACATATATACCTCGCCGATTGCGTTTAACGTAAACGGCGATAATTCATTGTCAATTTTACTTTGTCCGAGCTACATTATCAATGTCACTTTGTCACAGTAATTATGTCAGAGTCACTTTGTCAGAGCTACAGTGTCAAAGTCACGTTGTCAGAGCTATATTGTCAAAGTCACTTAGAGCTACATTGTCTAAGTCACTTTGTCATACTACATTGTCAAGAGTAATTTTGTCAGAGATACAATGTCAATGTGACTTCGTCAGAGTACTTCGTCAAAGTCACTCTGTCAGAGCTAAATTGTCAAAGTCGCTTTGTCATAACTACTCTGTCAAAGTCACTTCATCAGAGCTACATTGTCAAAGTGAGTTTGTCAGAGCCAGATTGTCAAAGTGACTTTGATTGCGTCAACGCGGCTCCGTGCGTCCCGATGACGGAGTGGTATATCAATGATATTCTTTTGTTGATCGACGTCAGACCAAACTCCAGTGCGGGCATTGTCGCAGGTCTCGGCGGGGTGGACGGCATGAAGTCGTCCCCGGGCGGCGTGGGCGGCGGCGGGCCGGGCACGCCGCGCGAGGACAGCGGCTCCGGGATGGGGGATTACAACTTAAGTGAGTTTTGATAGGGTCTCTTTTTGTAAAGCAAAAAAAAATAGCCGCCGATTTTTTTTTTGTTCTTATTCTCTCGTTCTGTTTGGTACAGCTGAATGGGTCGGCTATGCTTGAATCGCCGCTTGTTTTTTTCTTAAATTCTTCATTTCATAAATTTCTAATTGTTAAATTGCAAAATATGTGACACACTAGGGGGGGGGGGGGTCACTCAAATGTGACCAGTTGTGACAAGGACGGGGAGGGCTCAAAAATTCATGAAATTCGTGTGACTTATTTTATGGATGGCCCCTTATGACATTATTGGGTGTGAGAATTTTAGGAAATAAAAATATTTTACAAAAAAAAAAAAACTGTCGTTTTGTAACAATTTTTTTTTTAACAATATATCAAAGATTCTGATTTTACGTAATGATTAAAAATGCTCTAATTAAGCGCAGGTTCAAGGGTTAGTATACCCTCTTGTAATCGATCAGTATAGTTTGGTAGTTTTTTTTTATTTTGCTTTGACGACCTGATCGGCTCAGTTTGTAGTGGTTGCCTTCGACGCTGAGGGTCCCGGGTTCGAATCCTGGCAAGGACAATCTCTGTGTGATGAGCACGAATGTTAATGTTTAATGTGTATATAAGTATTATATACCGAGTTTGCCCTCAGTCCATTGTACGGTACCCGTAATGCAAGCGTTGCTTAGTGTGGGACCGTATAGTTGGTGTGTTCGTCTGCAGTTGTATTTTTCGGATTTTATCGCGTTTATTTTCATCATGATCATGATCATGACTCGATAAGATCCCAAAAAATAAGATTTCGGCATAAAGTTTTTTTTTTTTTTTTTAATTGTTTGTCGTACGAGCCGTAGGGCCCAAATCGCAATGGCCGCCGCTCCGAGCTTCGCATGTCAATGAAATAAAGTAGGCATCTTTTAATCCCACCAAGGTTTCGGGGGGCCGGGGGGCGACCAGAACGACCAGACGGAATCGGCGGCCATACTGAAAATCAAGGAGAGCATGCAAGAAGAGGCCAAAAGATTCGAGAAGGACCCAGACCATCCGGACTATTTTATGCAGTAAGCGACTCGACCTTCGAATGTGTGGACGAGGCGCGGGACAGCCGTAGTTCCGGGCGACGATAACAGATGGCGCTGGTGAGAGATGTTCGTTGGCTGTCAATAACCGCGGCCGGACCGGCCGTGCAGCCTCGCGAGGCCGGTATCAGCCGCCCCACTCGCATCCTGACATGTCTTGTATCAACCAATTCCCTTATTAATTGCTTGAATTATTAAACGTTTCTCGTACGTTCGGTTGCGTTGTCGTATCGTATAGTCGAAACGGTTACTAAGAATTCACCTGTAAAATATTATCGACCATTTTGAATCGTGTCGATTCGGCTACTTGCTGTCGTAACTGATCGGATCCATAGTGTAGGGTTTTTTTTTTACTTATAAAAGAAGCTAGCTAAGCTAAGCTTCGTTCTAAATGGCTAACGATGGCATTGAAAATGGTTTAGTACAGTACATAGGAATGTTCAAAATGTCACAAAATTATGTTGAGGCCGCCTCGGGTACATGTTGCCCGCGGGCCGACATCAAGGCAAATCTCAGATGATCATGCGCCGGCGCCGCCTCGTCCGAGCGTTCTCTGTTCACGCGAGGCAACACGATCGGTCTGGACGAGGCTATTTACATTTTGCTGTATACATTAATAATGATTTTTTGCGAGCATGTCAGTATATATTCTTTTGGAAATAGTATACTTTGGCAGCTGG
This sequence comes from Pheosia tremula, assembly GCA_905333125.1. Taxonomy (NCBI): domain Eukaryota; kingdom Metazoa; phylum Arthropoda; class Insecta; order Lepidoptera; family Notodontidae; genus Pheosia; species Pheosia tremula. Next base: position 3,396,556 of record HG995425.1, read on the forward strand.
CACCCGTATTTTCATGTCTGGCAACACATTAATGACATTGCGCACAAACTTGATACAGCGACATCTATTAGCGTCGCTCGGAACTAATCTGATCGCACTTTACCGATACGTGGTCCCGATCCCCAAGTAGTTGTACTAAAACTAAACTAAATTTTTGACACAGATGTTATATTCTTAGGGTGGCCGCCCGTATGACAGTGTCCCATACGAAGAATAATAGATTCTGTACGATGCGGGCATGTGGGCGTTCACCTTTATATGTCATACGTCATGCCTTTCCATACATTTACCACACAATAAATGTATGAAAAGACAAACGTCGAATCGCTTCATACAATCTGTCAAATGTCACGCAGTGCTACCAAATTGTCTGATCTCCCACTCTCTCTCTCTTATCTCAAGCGCAATCCTCTTTGCGTCTTCCATCCCACTCGCACTACAGATTTCATAAATAAGTAGGACTGTGGGACTTTTTGACGGGAAACTGAAAAGTCATGGCGTCAGTTATGATTTAATTTCGAAAACTAGTGTTCCCGCGAGTTATATTGAGTGATATAAGTGGAATATTAACCATTATGGGTTCGGTAAAGTGCACAAGTGTAGGTAATTGAAACAGAGTGACGAAACATGGCTTTTCAGTTTCTCACTCACACAGTCCGATGGGATAAATTTGTAGTACGATGTTAACTTGCAAATATACTCGTATCAGCTCGTCAAGTGCGAGCTAACTGTATACTCTATAGTTTATCGTATTTAGACATTTTGTATGGAGTATTAAAAAGCGCCTCTAGCGGACGGTATTTAAAACCTTCAATTCTCCATACAAAATGTCTGAATACGGTAGACTATAAAGTATACGGTTAGCTTACGAATAATCTCGCACTTGACGTACCGACGGACAGATAAGTTGGCAGCACTGTGCCTAAAATATTATTTTAATATATATTAGTTTAGTTATTATGACATCTAAAGGATTTCAGTGTGCCCATATATCGTCGCCGACTTGCCAAAAAAAAAAATTCACTATGCCTCCAGCTTAACGAAGAAATAATAGAAACGGAGTGTCGGGAACAAATACATCACAGAAAACCAAGCCGATTTGTGTAATACACGCGGACTCGCTCGTACTACACATATCGGCTCAGTTTGTAAGGCTTCAATATATTGTTGAGTAGCCGTTGCCCGCGACTTCGTCCGCGTGGTATTTAACAAAAAAAGTAGCGTAAGTTACTCCTTGTTGCATCAGCTATCTGCCAGTGAAAGTCCCGTCAAAATCGGTCCAGCCATTTCAGGGATTAGCTGAACCAAACAGACAGACAAAAATAGTAAAAAAAAACTGTTTTGGTATATGTACCGTGTATACATCCAAATGCACTTAGTAAAAAGCGGTTATTTTAATATTACAAACAGACACTCCAATTATAATTTATTTGTATAGACGACACTCTGTCTATAATATTATTTCGTCTGTGGCCTCGAGGGTTGAGCGATCTCATGTAAGGTGGAAGCTCAGGGTCAGGGCGCGACATTCAAAATGTCAATGGTTTTTATTTTTTTACGAAAAATTTGGACATCTTTACGATGTAATTTAGTTCTTACCGATATTGGCATTTTGCATTGGTTGTCTTGATGTATTAAGGCTGCTTAAAAAATACCTAAAGCGAAACTTAATACATCGAGACAACCAATGCAGAATGCCAATATCGCAAAAAACTAAATTACATCGTAAAGATGTCCAAATTTTTCGTAAATAAATAAAAACCATTGACATTTTGAATTTCGCGCCCTTTCGGCGGGTTGGCGAGTTCCCGCATTATGATCTGGTTATAAACAATTAAAAAAAAAAACGAGATACCTATAATTATTATTATTATAAAAAAAAATGTATTTTTTATTTGAAAAAGAAAAAACAACCCACTACCCACGGCGTTTTTCATTTGCACATGTTTTTCTTTTTTATTATTATTTATTATTATTATTTTATAGTGATAATTAACTATTAGCCGGATGTAGTTTTGTTTCGCGAATTATTTTTGTAAGATTAACCTTTTAATTGTCGTTGGACAGTTATATTTCTTAAAAAAAGTATATAAATTGATATAAAAAAAAACTTTTGACCAATGGTATTTATTTATATTGGATTACTTACTTTAAAATATGACCTTGTGAAATATTGACTTGGAGTATCGTGACGATAGATGTCGCTTTAGAACGATATTCCTCCAATCCATTGCGCAAGCGTCGTTAAAACCGGGGCCATAAGGTTGATTATGTTTTTAATGACGATTAAATGAAATTATTATGTAAGCGTTCACAATTTAAAATAATGTAAATATTTTTTACGTTTTTTTTTTCGAAATATAACTGTCAAATATATCCCTTCCACAGCACTTGACGGTGATGTTAAATAGAAAAAAATGTCAAAGTGTCGGTAAGAATGACAGTAACAATGGTGTAGTTTTGACAGATTTGTTCATCAAAAGACGGAGAGGTCCTTGGTAGAGTGGGACAAGCTTCACTGTGTATAGAGGCGACACTTTTAATTTGAATAGGGTGCTGGACCATTATTGAAATACGAATAATTTCGTTAAAAAATGTTACTGGTTAAAAAACACTCAAATACCCAATTGATATAGCACATAATTCGTAAAAAAAAAATATTAAAAAAAACCTCACTATTTTGTCAAGTTTTCTGTTAATAACCCCATTGTAACTGTCAGTAGACCGATGCCCTATGTAATACTAAGTTATAAATAAGAAATAATGTTTATATACTTTTGACTAAATCAATTATTATGTAAAAATATATATATATATATATATGTATTCATTACATAAAAAATGTTTTTATATATTTTTTTTTTAAATTATTTATACAGGGTGTTTCAGAAAGGGTATACTAAGCCTGGAACCTGGGCTTCTTCAGCGCATTTATAAACACTATTTGAAGTTAGAATGTGGAGAATGTCCATTTAAAAAAAAAACTATTGTTCTTAATAAATCAGAATTATCATTTTGTTGGGTACAAAACTATTTATTAAAAATAAACATATAACGATTCTGACTGCATAAAGTGTTTACAAATGCACTAAAGAAGCTGAGGTCCAAGGCTTAGTATACCCTTTCTGTAACACCCTGTATATTGTGGCGTGTTTTGTCTGTAGCATATAAAAGCTAGCATTTCGGGTGATTTTTTTAAATCTACATTGAGCTTTTTGGCGGGAAGTTGAACCGTGGATTTGTCAATTTTGTTTTATTTTCCAAAAAATGTGTGCTTTGATAAATCTTATACATAACATTCCCGTGTCACAGTGTTAGTTACCATACTCCTCCGAAACGGCTAGACCGATTTTTATGAAATTGTATATGCATATTCAGTAGGTCTGAGAATCGGCTACTATCTATTTTTCATAACCCTCAGTGATAAGGGTTGTCCACACCGATTTTTTTTTTGACATTTTTTTATAATTCGGCATTAAAAAATACATCCTACCCTTAATGTTCACCCTTCTATCACCAACCCCTATTTTTTAATAGTCATTTTAGTAATTTAATAATTTTTAATCCCGTTCGATAACTGATCAATTTATGTTGAGACGGTACGAAGTTCGCCGGGACAGCTAGTTAAATTATAAAGTTGTCCGTTACGACTACGGCATCAACGGTCATTTGAAAAGGCCCCTCTCGACCCCTGCGAGCATTTTCCTCGCCCCGCGGAGACCCGACGCGTGTGCGTTCCGAGTAACGTACCGTTAGGCCTCAGCCTCGAATTTAGGGGGCAGCGGGGCGGCGGCGGTGCGGGAGCGGCAGGATCTTATGCGTAAAATCAAATGGACCGGTTCTCGAACACAGCGGCGCGGGGCGGCCAACGAGCCCCGCTCCCGCGCCGCCGCCGCCGCCGCCCCGCTGCCCGCTACATTCGAAGCTGAGGCCTTACAACTTACGTTTCACAACAAGGTTGGCTTAGACTTTTTGGCGGGAAACTGAAAAGTCATGGCGTCAGTTATGTTTTAATTTCAAAACTAGTGTTCCTGCGAGTTATAGTGAGTGATATAAGTGGAATATTAACCATTATGGGTTCGGTAAAGTGCACAAGTGTAGGTAATTGAAACAGAGTGACGAAACTTGGCTTTTCAGTTTCACACAAAAAATCCACGATAAATCTTTCAGTAAAGTATCCATCACTTTACTGATTTAGGGATGGGGGAGTATTTTACTTGGGCCACGCCTTTGGGCCTGTGCATATGCTCAAAAATAGAAATAATTTATATTACTTGACACTTGCAAAATACATACGGAGATGCCAAATAAAAAAAAAAAGTTGGCTCTGAAAAAAAAAACAACATTCGATCGACAAGCTCCTCTTTTTCCCGTCGGTTATTAATCACTTGGGATATTCTCGGCTCAGCCGAAGTGATAAAATTTTATGCTACAGTCAAAATATAGATATATCATCTAGGAGGTAAGCACACATCGGTACGGTACATCTAGTACGAGTTATGAGAGTTACACAAAACTCATCGATTTCGATACCGACTTACTACGACTACTTACGCTCGTTGATATACATACTTATGTTATATATAAAATCTTCCACATTATTTTGAAAAGTAAATAAATTATTTAGACTTACTTTTGTTTTAAGCTCTTAATGTTCCTAGATTTGTATTTTTTTTTATTAATTATTATTTTTAAGCGCGTTTTTGACGTTTCGCCAGCGAACGGTGCGTCAGTGTGGCGGCGCGTTCCGAAAATTAAGCTTGGAACATCGGTTTTTATAAGTACCGGTTTTTTTTTCGCTATCAGTTTGATAATATATAGATTGTCATGTCTTAATTAATTGCAGGGTAGCTAGTTAAAATTCAATTTGTACTTTTTGTACAGATGTGTGTATCATGTAACATTATACAGGTGATTCGGAAAGGGCGTTTCATTAACGCATTTTTTAATCATTATGTGAAGTCAGAATTTCGATATGTCGATTAAAAAAAAACCTACAACACTACAATTGTACAATTTTGCGTTTTTTTTTTATACATTGACATTCTGACTTCACCTAAAGATTATAAATGCGTTAAAGAAGCGTAGATTCAAGGCTTAGTAAACCCTTTCTGAATCACCTGTATATGTACCTATCATAAAATAACTGTTTTTCCGGTTCGAAATGACCCAAAAACCTTGAGCGAATTTTCGGAACGAGCCACGTCAGTTCAGGTATCGGCGCGCGACAGAATTTTATTAAGAAAAAAAAGTACCGGTTTATTCCTCACGCGCCGATGCACGCATTTATTCATGTTAATATTAAATTATATCACCTTTTTACAAGATATTTTCAGCGCGGTAGCCGCTCTGAATAGATATAAGCGAGTTCACGGTCGCACCAAAACACCAATATTATGGTCTGACAAAAATAGTGTTCAATATAAAAAAAAAAGTCAATCGGTAATTTCGGTACGAAAAAAATAACATCATTTACATCTCAGATTATTTGATTATTGTTAAGCATGTGACGAGATTAAAAGTATTTTATAAGTAAAAGACGACCTACTTTTTAGTAGCTTTTAACATATTTCTACACTATTTTCGTCAGACCTTTTGTATAGCAGAAGTACCGGTATTATCGGTTTTTTGTACGATCGCCGACCCGGACAACGGACGGGACATTTTTATGCAAAAAAAAAAAGAATTTTATACCGTGAGATAGTGATGTGTCGTAGTTTTTTTTTAGTTCTCGTATTTCTCTTGTAGCATAGGACTTTAATTTTTTATCTTCTTGGGGTGTATGGAATCTGTATAAATTAGATTTTACTAGAGATTTTTTGGAGAGGTAGTTATTAAGTTAAGACTCGTCAAGAGTTCTACGCAAGCTCGGGCCCTTTTATTCACAAAATTTTAGTTTTCGAGACGAAATTCGATACGAATCTCGACTGAAAGCATCCGGACATTTTAAATTATTTTTTTTGATTGGGTAACATTATGTTATTTCTTATTGTTAAAATTCGAATCGTGTTTATAGTAAACTTCACTGAAGGGCCCAAAAAAATGTAAAATACACAGCGTTGAATTCAAATGAAAATAAACATAGAAATAAGTACTAGTGGTAACAGATAACAAATAGATTTCAACAGTGCAGAAAAACAGTTTTTTAAAAAACAAACATTATAATATTAATTATTATTAATACTTACCTATTCTTTTTTTTTGTTTAATTTAATGATTAAATTAAAAAGATAAATGTAGTGTGAGGTTGTATCTTGTTTAAATGTAAGTTATAATTATTTTTCCTTCATTTCTTTGTGAGTTAAAGTAAATGAATTATTATTTTTTTCTTATCATAATTGATGTCATGTTTATATACTTACATAAATAGTTATTATATATTAAAATATCAGTTGTTTCATTTAATGCCACGCCCTAAATATAAACTATTGTCACAGCCACAGAGGTTGACAGAGTGGCAACTGCATAGTGCATTAGTGACAATGATGCCGTGACAGTGTTGCCAATAATGCAGTCGCAATGCTGACAATCATACAATCAAAATGTTGACACGCGTGCAATCACTGTGTTCAATATTATGCAATCACAATGCTGACAAACATGCAATCATAATGCTGGCAGATATGCAATCACAATGTTCACAATTATGCAATAACTGTTGACTATAATGCAATCACTGCTGACAAACACGCAATCACAATGCTGATAAACACGCAATCACAATGCTGACAAACACGCAATCACAATGCTGACAAACATGCAATCATAATGCTGACAGACATGCAATCACAATGTTCACAATTATGCAATCAATGTTGACTATAATGCAATCACTGCTGACAAACACGCAATCACTGCTGACAAACACGCAATCACAATGCTGACAAACACGCAATCACAATGCTGACAAACATGCAATCACAATGCTGACAAACACGCAATCACAATGTAGTCAACATTGTAATTGCATAAATATGACGCAGTCACAATATTGACAATGATGCAATCAGAATGTTGACCAATTGGCAATCAAACCCGGTACTCAGCGCCACAGATCAACAGATACCTGTCAAATCAAGTTTGAAATGATTTTCGTTCGTTAACAGTATAGAATTCGTGCGTGTGGTAAGTACCTAGATGTCGCGTGATCGCACGTAATAAGTGCGCCGTATTGCCGAACCGGGCTGGCGAAGCAGGGACCGGATTATACAACATGAAGGCAAGACTGAAACATTAAAAATACTCATCCTATCTATTTAGCGCAGATGGTAGGACCCTGCTTTCTGTGCCGAGGGTCTCGGACTCGAATCCTAGTGGGGACTAACTTTGTGTGATGAACATGATTGTTTGTGCCCCGGTCATGTATGTTTAATTCGCCCTCAGTCCATTGTACGGTACCTATAATACAAGCGTTGCTTAATGTGGGACCGTATAGCTGGTGTGTTCGTCTGGAGATATAATAATATCGCAAGACGGACACACCAACTACATGGTCCCCAAACTAAACAACATTTGAAAATATCTGGGGATTAGTTTAATATACAATACCAGATTTGACGACCCGATTAGTATAGTTGGTAGCGACCCTGCTTTCTGGGCCGAGGGTCCCGGTCTCGAAACCTGGTAGGGATATGCTTTGTGTGATGAACACGAATATTTGTACCCGAGTCAGGGATGTTTATATCTATCTATATATATATAAATCTCGTGTCACAATGTTTGTCCTCAATGGACTCCTAAACCACTTAACCGATTATAATAAAATTCGCACACCATGTGCAGTTCGATCCAACTTGAGAGATAGGATAGTTTAAATCTCAAATTATAGTCGCAATTTTAATTTATTGCTAATTATTTGTCTGTTATTATTTGATAGTCACAATTATCTGTTAACTCCAAATGATTCTAACAGATGTCGATACCTTTCGACTGGGTTGAGTAAGTAATCAATAGATGGCGCTGCTATGGTAAATCTACGAACGTGTCATATAAGCTACATTTTAACAGCATAATTACCACGTGTTGTTGACGCTATAAATTGTTTCATTGTTTACTATAATGTAATATAACAAAAACTTTAGCCACAGCAACGCGTGGCCGGGTCAGCTAGTATACCTATATGTTGAAATAAAACTTATTTTAAGGGTTTTATCGCGTTTATTTTCTGTTTTTACGTTCCCATCGTTTCGGCTGCTTTACAGCGACCATGACTACGGCAGGACTGACTGATTCTTAAAAGAAGTTTTAGTTCAATGTGTAGGTAGTATTCGCGTAAATATAGGAAATCAATATGTATTATGGTCTTACTGGTATCGCCCCTAGTCCTTTCTAGGGTACCCATAATATACGCGTCGTTAGTTTGGGACCGTACATATGGTGAGTTCGTTCGGCGATACTAAATGATTATCACAAGGCTTTGTACCTAGACCATGAATGAATGAGATAGGTCTTTATTATCTACTGACTCGATATGGTATAACTCCATCCAAAAGTAGCGGATTATTGGCACAAAGTTGAGGTTATGATATTATTTTTTACGATACACGCTTGTTCGTACCAAGTACGGCTTGTTAGCTTATACAGCGTGCTCCAAAAGACTCGACATGGATGAGAAGAAAAAAAACTTAACCCACACCGCTGCTCTTATTCGAATTCGAAATGACGTCTCGTACGGTCCCGTCCGATAACTCGAAGCAGTTCGAGCGGCTTTCCTTCGAGAAATTACGGATTCGAAATTTCCAGAAAAGCTCGACATTCACTCAAGAAACGTTCGAATTCGATTATTTATTCCGATTCGTGATTTCGAAGCAGTTGGAGCGGCTATCCTTCGACAAATTACGGATTCGACATTTCCAGAATAGCTCGACTTTCACTCAAGAAAAATTCGAACACGACTTTCTATTCGAGTTCGTGATTTCGAAGCAGTTCGAGCGGCTTTCCTTCGAGAAATTACGGATTCGACATTTCTAGAATAGCTCGACTTTCACTCAAGAAACGGTCGAATTCTTGATTAATTCGATTGCACGAAAATTGGCCCCTAAGGTTGGAACCTGCACACATTGTTAAAGTCCGTTCAATCAGCTTGGCTTCCACTACTCTAATACTACTACAATACTTGCCTATAATGTAATAAAAAAAAAAAAAAATACTCTATATCGTTCAGCTCGATCGTCTGCACCACATCCTGTATAATAAGCGATCGTTCCCGACTGTCGCATATCTCAGGTCGATTCGTTGCAGAAAATAGAACGAAATATGGGCGAAATTATACTGATTTTATATCAGTATCGTTTAGTTGGCTCGAAGCTTGGTCGTCGTACCAATGCAGTTTAATTAACAGCTCAGCATAGTGTTATTACTTATAATTACCTAGATTGATATTCTGAGGTAAGATAGGATTAAATATTCCTAAGTAGATTGGTATTCTAAGGTAAGGCAGGGTCTGGGCAAGGTACCTTCTTCTTCTTACCAAATAGTGATTCTAAAGCGAATTGTATAGTTTATAAACCAATTATTTAGACACGGTTGTGTGGAGAATTAAACAGCGCCACTAGCGGACAGTATTTAAAACTAAAATTTCTCCATAAAATGTGTCTAAATACGTAGACTATAAAGTATACGGTTAGCTTACGAATAAACTCGCACTTGACGTAAGAGGACCGTGACACAAAAAGGTAATTAGTTTAATAGTCTTGATGAGAGGGGGGGGGGGGAGTGAGAGAGAGGCAAAATTGTCATGTTTCGTTGACGATTTTGCCAGCAGCACAGATGGAAACCATTTTTTTTTTAAAGTGAAGCGAAGTGACAATTATGATGCCATCGTCATTTCATTGCGAGCCAATTGTGTGGGTAGACTCGCAACTCGAGAAGTAGTAGATACTCTAAAGGTTCCAGGATGCCGAACAGATCCAGTTGGCAGATGCTGTAGATAATGAAATTTAAGATGATACATCCCGGCCAGAAGATACACAAGCATTCAAACCACAGTGTGCGATTCACCAACGATGAAATGCCCAAGTACAAGTCAATGGTACGTAGTTACATACCGTACCGTTATTGTGTTTGTGTTTGTTTTATGAAATTCGAGTCCCGGTGGGCATATAGGCAAACTTTGTGTGGTGAGCACGAATGTGTGTACCCGAGCAGCGAGTACCCGAGATAGCGACCTCTTCAACCGCGCCACAAGATACACAGATGGCGCTGCAGACGACATTCAAAACAATTGACAACTCTCCATACAATCCTGATTGGCGCTATGAGAGTTTCCGGAGCATGTAACATATATACAAGATCCCGACAATAACCGTCGGGGCATAGCGGCCGCCCCGCCAGCCATACCACCCGCCTGGCTGGAAGATATTCTGTTTTCCGCTTTAAACTATATACATACTATATATATATATATATATATATATATGCTGTGATCGCTTCTAGTCTATTGTCATTTGTACGGTACCCATAATACAAGCGTTGCTTAGTTTGAGACCGTACCGTTGGTGTGTTCTTCTGGCGATAATGTTATTACTAAAATAGGTACCTACCTACCTACATCTTACCCTAGAATCCTGTAGTTATATACACTCTTTTTTTGATTTTGTATTAGCCGTTTCAGCCGTGATAGCCAAGTTGGTAGAACGCTTGCCTCCGAAACGAGGAACGCAGGTCCAAACCCCCCGGCTCGCACCTCTGTGATTTCTGGATTTCAAGTGCGAATCTCATTTTCAACCATGATTATCACTTGCTAAACGGTGAAGGAAAACATCGTGAGGAAACCTGCATATCTGAGAGAACCCCTCGAAAGATGTGTGAAGTCCGCCAACCCGCACTGGGCCAGCGTGATGGACTATGGCCTAATCCCCCTTGAATTGAGGGAAAGCCCGTGCCCAGCAGTGGGACATTAAAAAAAGGGCTGGTATTATATATTATTATTATTATATTAGCTGTTTCAAATATTTACCAAGCTATGTATCTGTATGTACAAAGAGCTTTTGCTTTTTACACAGGACTCGACAGACTCAAGTCTGCCAAACTATGTCGGGACGCAGCCGTACTCAGGACAGGATTCAGGAGCGCCCAGTCCAGAGTCCTGCCACTTCCAGCCCGCGGCACAGAGATTCAGACTCAACGAGCAAAGTATGTACAGCACGAGACCCGGTGCACGTCAAATGCGAGCTAACTGGGCCCCAAGTCTGCTAACACAATCGATTCTTCTTCTTTCGTTACTGAAATGAAATAAAATGGATATGAATATGGCCTCACCCGCAACTTAGCGGGTATTTTGCCAGTGTCAAGTAATTAATAGCAATATTAAATTCAATGAATACACATTATAAATAAAATAATGGATGTGACATGAAGATATTAAAATGGCGTATAATCGAACAGCAACCGCATAGTAACTGTCACTTTTGACATATAGCCCATACAATATCTGTCAAAAGCGACAGTTACAATGCGGTTGCTGTTCGATTATGAATCGATTGTGTTAGCAGACTTGGGGCCCTGTATACTTTATAGTCTACCGTATTTAGACATTTCGTATGGATAGTTAAAAAGCGCCTCTAGCGGACGGTATTTAAAACTTTCAATTCTCCGTACAAAATGTTTAAATACGGTAGGCTATAAAGTATACGGTTAGCTTAGGAATAATCTTGCTCTTGACGTACCTACTGACACGATAATACAGACCTAATAAGTACTTGTTTTCAAAATGTGCAAAGATAACTTAAGTGTTTACAAATTAAATATATAGAATTACTAGCTGCGCCCCGCGGTGTTATCCGCGATTAAAAAGTTAAGTTTAAAAAAACACGGTTCCTGTATGCTATCCCATAGGAACCGTGCATTTTTCCGGGATAAAAATTAGCCTATGTCATTTTCTGACCCCTAAACTACCACTACCTATGCAAAAAATCATTTCGATCCTTTGCTCTATGAAAAATTAAAACAAATCTATCCCACGGGAACCATAAATTTTACCGGGATAAAAAAGTACCCTATGTGCTATTCCAGACTATAATCTATCTCTGTGCCAAATTTCATCCAGATCCGTTCAGCCGTTCTGGCGTGATTGAGTAACAAACATCCATCCATCCAAACCATCTCATTTATAATATTAGTGGGATTATTATAAATCCGTACAGCCAGGACACTAGAAGAAGATTTCATCTTTCACGGTTCAAAAGACAATTCGTTTCGCAGGAATCAAACTATTGACCTCAATCAACCAAATAGTCCAGCAGCGCGCGGAGCTCGAATCCAATCGGATCACGCTCTCCAACCTGCTAGAAGAGCTAAGAAGGAAACTGAAGAGACGAATAGAAGAATGCCACATTGAGAAGAAGGAGAAGATGAAGGTAGAAAGGGATACACAATAGCATATTAATAATTTCACACGATTAACGGTGCTTTGATGAGTCGATTAGTTCTAAGATCTACAACACTCATTACGGCTAGTCAGAACCCTGAGTAATTGAGACAAATAACATAGGTCTAGGACAGGGGTTCCCAAACTTATTTTGTCTACTGCCCACTTTGAGAATGACTTATTTTTAAGTGCCCCCATTTTTTCACCTACTTAATAACCACTACCTATAACTTCAAATGAAATTAGTTATTGTAAGCCTCTACACAACGCCCCCATTTTTTTTCTGGGTCTCTTATCCTTTAGGCCTGCAGCGCCCACAAGGGGGCGTTATCGCCCACTTTAGGAGCGGCTAGTCTAGGATTATGCCATATTTACAAATTTCAATTCCTTAAGTAGCCAACTTGACATCAATCTCACAACTTGCCATCTTGTCACTGGTGAACTTTTTGTCTATACATATAAATAAAATTGGAGTGTCTGTTTGTAATATTAAAATAACCGTTTTTTACTAAGTGCATTTGGATCTATACACGTTACCTATACCGAAACAACATTTTTAACAATTTTTGTCTGTCTGTCTGTCTGTCCGTCTGTCTGTCTGTCTATCTGTCGGTCTGTCTGTCTGTCTGTTTGTTCCGGCTAATCTCTGAAATGGCTGGACCGATTTTGACGAGACTTTCACTCTCAGATAGCTGATGTAACAAGGAGTAACTTAGGCTACTTTTATGTTAGAAAAAAAAAATAGGATCTCATGAAAAAAAAAAATTAAAACCAATGTTGTAGCGCAGCGCCTGATTAAGTTTGATAGCAACAACCTGCAATGCGTCCCGCGGGCTCAGAATGGGCGAGCAGGCTGTTGTCAACGGTTGTCTTTGTTAAATACCACGCGGACGAAGTCGCGGGCAACAGCTAGTTTTTAATATAACTTTGACACCATATATACTCTCACCGCTTTAACACGTTGAGTGCGGTGCCATTTTCAGAGGACTTTCAGCCAGTGCGGTAGAGACCTATTCGACCTCATAACCGAGCTTCACTGTAGTGCGTATGAGACCTAATCCATCTCCTAAAATAAGGTATTTTAAAAAAACTCATATCTTTATCAAAAAATAAGATACAATCTATGTTCTTTCTGTAAATAATAGAGAATTAACTGTTCTATCTCAAGTTTGCTACGCATGGGGATATGAAAAGTGGGTTATGAGATATAACGAAAAAAAAATTAGGTATCCATTGAATCTCGCATCGCAACTAAAGATAGATCCGTTTGGGTTGTGACTAGTAATGGGATTAAAATAAAACCCCAGTTATCGATAGCTAAACTTTTTATGAAGTAATCATTTAAACATAGTAATATTGATTTCTTATATTTACGCGAATACTACACATTGAAATAAAACTAATCTTATGGATTGTATCGGGTTTATTATTTGTTTTTTACGTTCCCGTCGTTTCGGCTGTTTTACAGCAACCATGGTCACGGGAGGACTGACCATGGTGACTGTCCTTCCGTGAATGATGAATTATGATAATCCATAAAAGTAGTTTTATTTCAATAAACATAGTGACCTAAAATATATTTAAGAAAAATGTTCCTCATTGAAGCATGGTAAACACATTTTTTGATCGCATTGCACACATAGTTGTACATACACACACACACACACATACACATATTTATTCGTTTGGCTGTTTTGGATGCATCCGTGCTACTAAATGTGAGCCGTAATTTACTGTGACAGCCTGTGCAACGACTTTTTTTGCTACCACGCTGACAAAATATAAGAGCGTATTTTTTTTACATGGAGTGCGCAGGTACACATTATCGACATTTGAACAACACTGAGCGCGAGCTAACGGCGCCCGCGCCGCCCGCGCTCCGCTCCTTGCGTCTATGACGCCTGTGTTTTAGGAGGTCCGAAAGATCTCTTCACGCAACAGATGTATATTATTACAACTCAGTGCGTTAGAGACCTCATCCATCTCCTATTTTTTTTATTACATTATTGAATCAAACTCGCAGCGGGAAGTAGGTATGTATATTTGTCTCTGTCAAACACATAGAAATAAAGAAGTTACGACCTCCCGCACAGAGGTGGAGAACACGATTTTCGGCGCCGCACCAGCTGAAAGTCACGTTAGAGTTCTTTTAGACCTCCTAACGCAGTCAACGTGTTAAGATACTCGTGCAAGGCTGAATTTACGTGGCATCCAACGAAGACGGTTTTAACTTAAGTGAGTCTGCAGGTAAATTCAAGTCATGTTTGTAAGATTCTTTCAGGCATTGAAACAAGCAAACCTGCGCTTGGAAAAAGAGAAGTTCAACATAGTATCGGAGATTGAGCATCTGAAGCGTCATCTGGAGAAGGAGGAAGCTCATCATCTCCAGCATGCCAGGACTGTGGTCGTTCAAGTAGGAACCATTATCCAATTAGACAAGTCGCTAGTCAGATAAATAAACACCTAGCCGCCTATAATCGCGTCAGGCAGGTACAAATACCGAACCGAACGAATAATAACGTAGAACCGTACTGCAGTGCAGCCATATTTAGCCAATGGTATTTCCCGGTCCGTGCATACGCAGTGATAGCCAAGTAGGTAGAACGCTTGCCTCGGTAACGAGGACTGCAGGTTCAAATCCCGGCTCGCACCTCTGGGATTTCTGGATTTCATGTGCGAATATCATTTTCAACCACGATTATCACTTGCTAAACGGTGAAGGAAAACCGCATGTCTGAGAGAAGCCCTCGAAAGAGGAGTGAAGTCCGCCAACCCGCACTGGGCCAGCGTGGTGGACTATGGCCTAATCCCCCCTCGCATTGAGGAGTGGCAAAGGGCTGGTATTATTAGATTTTCCGGTCCACTCCCCCTCAAAACTGGGATGACTTTGGTCATAGTCTTCCTTACGCTGACTGCGAATTGACAAATTTATCACTGCTTCCAAAAGATTTGCAGGTCCATCATCCTCACAAAGTTTTCCATCATCGAACAGCGAGCTATAATCATTATTGAGAATGTGATTCGCACTTAAAATTTATAAATCTGAGTATTGAGCTGGGTTTGGGACTTCTGGTACCTTATTACCGATTGGTCCACAAGCTTGGTTATGAGTAAGTAATTATCATCTCCAGGCGATCCAAGGCGTTGTGACTAAGCTCCCGCCTCCAGAGATCCTCTTCAACCCTTGCTCGGTCAACGACCTGCCCAACCAGGTCAGCAGGAATGTGGCGAAGAATGCGCCATCACGAGTTGTAAGTGTTACTATGATGCCTATATACCTTAGTCACGTAGAAGTCACCCCCTTCATGGCATAAAAGAACGGTCTTCCACTCGGTGCCTTGTAAACAACGTGATCAGGGTGGTACCGATTATATTATCAAATGAAACGTGAAAGAAAACATAACTTAAATATAAAAACATAAACGCAAGCAAACATATACCCAAGGGCATTTCTTCGCTCAGCGAGTAGCTCTGGCTATTCAGCGAGGAAATGCGGCCAGCGTCTTGGGTACGCTACCGCATGGGCCAAATTGTTTACACTTTTTGTAAAAGTACCTTTTCTATACTGTTTTTAATTTATATTAGTTTTGTATAATAGTGTAATTTTCTCTATATCTTAACCCCCGAATTTAAAGACGTTTTATAACTTTATTAAAACGTAATTTAGTACTGCTCAAAGCAATACTCTTGTGCGCAGTACTATATGACGTTTGACAAAGTTATAAAACGTCTATAAATACGGGGGTTAGTGTGTAAATATTTATGTTATTTTCTTTGTAATTAACGTTGTAACGTTGTATAAACATTCTTGATTTGGATTGACTTAATGTAAGGCTGACAACAAGCTGGCCGCCGCGCGTCTGATGCGCGACATTGCCGAGCTGAGGCAACGCGTGGCGCACGTGGAAGCCAGGCTAGCGAACGAGCTCAAGGTATACCAGACACAATCCTTCACAAACATGTCAATCGTCTATACAGATACTAATAAGCGAAGAGTACACTAACACATTTCTAAACAGATCTGACAACTTAGTCTAAAGCCCGGCTCATACGATAAAAGTTGGCAAGTTGACACAATGATTAATATGCCACAAATATAACACATTATTTATCAAAGAAACACTTTTTTTGGAAAATAAAACAAAGTATACAACTTCACGATTTAATTTCCCGCCAAAAAGTCTTTTTTTTAATTTGGCATCTCCGTAAGTATTTTGCCAGTGTCAAGTAATATAAATTATTTCAGTTTTCGAGCATATGTACAGGCCCAAAGGCTAGTCCCAAGTAAAATACCCCCCATCCCACAATCAGTAAAGTGATGGATACTTTACTGATAGATTTTTATGGATTTTTGTGTAAATTTGAAAAGCCAAGTTTCGTCACTCCTATTCAATTACCCACATTCGTGCACTTTACCGAACCGATAATGGTTAATATTCCACTTATATCACTCACTATAACTCGCAGTAACACTAGTTTTACAAATTAAATCATAACTGACGCCATGACTTTTCAGTTTCCCGCCAAAAAGTCCAAAGTCTGTTAATTATTTTTGACGTGCAGTGTCAATAGACAATAAAGCAGTGTATTTCCAGCGTAAGAGGGCGGCTGAGCTCGACATTGGTCGACTGAGGAAGGAGCTATCCAGCACTAAGAGCTACGTCGCCTCTCTGCGCATGCCGCCGCCTCCGCTACGCAAGCAATGCTCGAAATTCGCTTAGAAAAGCAAAACTACAGTACGAATATATACGAATACGAAATAACTTTGCCCCTCTGAAGTTGGTTCCAGACGCTGCGCAATAGATTTTTTAGTAGAAAATATCTATTGCGACGCGCTATATGCCACTTGGCGCTAACTTCCGCGGGTTCACGACTCGTTGTTCGTAGTGTATTTGTTGAGAAATAAAAAACTGCTTCCACTGTTGACGGTGTTTTATTCCTTCTTGTGATCACAATATAGTTTGCAATAATTATGTTAGGTTAGAATTAAAATTAAATAAAAATGTCGCGTGCGCACCGCATCGCGTTATACGTAGAATCATAGAGAAATGTAGCCAAAAAAAACAAAACTTCTATGTTGCTATAGACAGGAGCAGATTCTTTTTAATAGTGAAGTGAAAGGCTTCATTCAACATTATTTAGACCAGGGTTTCCCAACCTTTTTTGCATGGTGCCCCCCAAGATTATATAAAAAAAAATCATGCCTCCTATATTTTTCTTCATTGCTTCCAACAGAAATTATACGATATTTATTTCACACGAATTATTATTTATTAATAGGATGTTTGCGCCTGCATTTTTTGAATCAGTTGGTCGATGTCAGGTTCCGTTTTTGTCAGAGCTATCATCAAATCATAGACTTCATGCCTCCTCTAAGATCTCGCTACGCCCCCTTGGGGGGGCACGCCTCACCGGTTGGGAAGTCCTGATTTAGACAAAATAAACGCTTAAAAGATTATTATTCTTTTTATTTTTGTGATGCGAGCAAATCAATGACAGCCAATATTGATTTCCTACATTCACGCGAATACTACACATTGAAATAAAACTAATTTTATGGTTTTTATCGCTGTTTTTTTTTACGTTTCGACGGTTTTACAGCAACCATGGTCACGGCTGTAAAGCAGCCGAAATGTCGGGAACGTGAAACAAATAAAATAAACGCGATAAAATCCGTAAAGTTAGTTTTATTTCAATATGTTGTATTCGCGTAAATATAAGAAATCAATTGTTAGACATGTAAATACAAAATTACTATTCTAATTCGACATTTCTTTGTCATGCATTGACGTCATTCTATGACTTACTGGTCGCACGTACACCAACTACATAGCTGTACTCGCGACTTCGTTCATGCGAACTTCAGATTTTTTCAGTATTCCCGATGACCACATATAAGCTTGTGTAGGGGCCCGCGGTATACACCTTCGGGTACCACTAACTTGCTTCCGTCAGACTGGAACCTTGTACCAGTAGCAGCTCAATATTGCGTCGTCAGGTAGTTAATTAAACTAGCAGCAAGTCGTTACTTATTTATTTGAGATTACTTATGTGTACAGTAGCTGATATGAAAAAGTTCTATTGCACTGAAGTTACAACGCCTTATATAGGCCTTCGTAAAACCGATCACCCTTGGCACCATCCAAGCGTAGTGGGGTCGCCGTTAATCATGGCCGCCGATCGATAACAAAGGGTGCGCGTGAGATGCATAGGTGCGTGTCCTTGTTGCACCGTGCAAGGACAATAGATGCGTAAGCAGCCATCTTGCGGTGGGTGTGGTCAGTCCGCGACGTCAGAGATCATACGATGTGGTGCTGCGTTGAGTCGGGCGAGTGACTTGCCAGCTCGCCACACTTGCAAATTACCTACCAGGCCCCAAGTCTGCTAACACAATCGAGTCATAATCGACCAGCAACCGCATAGTGACTGTCACTTTTGACAGATATTGTATGGGATATCTGTCAAAAGTGACAGTTACTATGCGTTCGCTGTTCGATTATGAATCGATTGTGTTAAAGTCCGGTCAATTACCGGTCCGGTTATAATTATTTCAATAGACATTTGAAATAACACAAATTCCCGGAGAACCAAATTTTGGTGGAGAGCTAGGATTTACCATTACAAATAAAGTTTTAAAAATCCCCATCGATCCCATGTGTGCTAAAAAAGTTATTCGGGGTCAAAGGTCAAAATTTGAGTTTTTTTTTATTTTTCTCGAAAACGGTGTGTTTTATCAAAAAAAACCTCGAACCAAAGTTCCAGATCTTAAAATTCTTTACAAAAATGGTCCGCATGATTTTTCCCTAAGAGTTACCATTCCTGAGATATCGCGATTCTAAGAGTGACATTAAACATGATATGGTAAAGATAAGGATAATTAATTTGTGGACATAGGTAAAAGGGTGGTAGTAAATAGAGTTAATGTTCGCTATGATCTGCCAATTATTGGCGTACAAATATTAGTGGCATAGTGTTACAAAAAAAAGAAAAAATATAAATGAAGATAGGTATTAGTATTTGTTTATAATATAAGTCTCTCTCTTCGGTCGTTCCCTCATGACTGAGGATCGTGATCATCACGGCAGTTCTTTGGATCGGACGAACTGTCTCCATCGGCTCCGGTCTGTGGCCATCTTCACCGCGGCGTAGAAGCGGGACGTTGGTGTTTCTTTAAGTTGGTCAGACCACCTGGTCGGGGACCGGCCTAGTGAGCGTTTCCCTTCCACGTTTCCCAATATAAGTCTAGATAAATTATATTAATTAAGATGTCATTACAAGTAATAATTAAATTTTATCATCAAGGAAATCTTGTACAGCATAGTAAGATTTTTCAATTAAGAATGTCGATAGCTTTCTTTTAAAATCGTTAATACATTCCACAGTTCTGCTATGTTTTGGTAATTGGTTGTATATTTTGCCGGAGCCATTGTGAATATACTTCTGCTGTGTAATGTTGTTTTACACGGAGCTAAGCATAATTTATCAGCTCTTCGCAAACTGCTAATATGTACAAATCTATTTTTGTTGCGTTTAACATACATCCTATGATTATGACATGTTTGACATGAGTACTTAACAATAATGGACTAAATCCTCTTCTCCGATGTAAATAATACAATAGTCTGAGTTTGTTAAATGTCGTACTTTTCCTTCAATATTCTCCAGCAACTGTTAGACCACATTTTGGTTTACGGTAATGACTTACTTAGTCCAGTTTTATTTATGATGGGTTGCATTCTATTAGATAATTCGCTACTTATGAGGCATATTTTATGCTGCGGAAATTCTATGTTATGTCTATTGCGTCAATTTAAAGGACTTGCTGCTTCTATTCTTTCTGTTGACTCCTTAATCTTACTGTCTTTGCAAATTCGTGATATTTTTGATGAAGTATGTTTAGTTATCATATTCTTATGCGATTGTTTCTCAATTGTTGGTGTCTTGTTTTTTGTTGCATTCATTTCATTTCTTCTTATTAATACCTCATTCTTTTGTTTCAATGTATTATTCTCCTGCGACAATAATTCTATCTCTCCGCGTGCGCCAAGTAATTGTATCCTCAGATTTGAAATTTCATCATTTAATGATTTTATTTCATTTTCCTCGTCATCAGATGATAACTGCGGCATGGTATTGGTAGTGTCCTCTAGTATTTGTGATATTGCAACACTGTCTTCTATAGTAGGGTTTGTATCCAATTGAGTTCGATTCCGACGGAATGTGACGTTTTCAAGGAAATTCATGGTGTGCGAAGTCTCATTCTGTGTGTGGTGTGCGAAGTAGCTAATATAAAATAATTATTAATATCGTTTTTAAATTGTAAAAGGATAATGTAGGATATTATAATTACTTTACTAATTAGTAAAGTAATTATAATTACTTACAGCGTAGGAATACGCAAAATTTCCAGTGTTTGTTTACCAGCTTTTCTATCTTCAACATATAAGAACGAATACCTAATAAAACAAATTTTGTCTCGAGCATCCATATTAAATCTTGAAACTTCTTTCGCCGATGAAGGTAGAAAAGCGTGGCAGATGGCCTGGCCGGGTCTAAAGCCATCAGATCCCACATCCCAAAAAAGCTGGGATGATTTATGCTGCAGCGCCCACTTCAGGGATTTAGTAAATAATAGCTCAGGCTCCGAGATTGCTAGGCTCGAGGCAGTTTCTCGTAAGGAGTCCGGCTACTGGTTGCACGCATATCCATGTGCAAACACGGGAAACTACCTCGACCCAAACACACTTCGTGTAGCTCTAGGCTTGCGTCTCGGAGCTGAGGTTTGCACTCCGCACACATGCCCATGCGGGGCTGTTGTCGACAGTCTTGGGCACCATGGACTTTCTTGCGTCAAGAGTGCCGGCCGCTTCTCTCGCCATGCTGCTCTGAATGACATCATCCGTCGTTCTCTTGCCACCGCCAACGTACCGGCCATTTTAGAGCCGCAAGGTATCGTGCGTGACGATGGCAAGAGACCAGACGGTATGTCACTCATACCCTGGAGCATGGGGCGGGCACTGGTGTGGGACGCAACCTGCGTCGACACTTTGGCTCCGTCCCACCTCCAGGTAACATGTCGGAGAGCGGGCGCGGCGGCAGAGGGGGCCGAAAACTTAAAACGGCGCAAGTATTCGGTTATCGGCTCCGAATACATATTCGTTCCGTTTGGAGTCGAGACCCTAGGTCCATGGGGCTCAAGCTCCATTCATTTTATAGAAAATCTTTCTAGAAGATTGGTCGACGCAACCGGCGACCCAAGGGCTGGCTATTTCCTCGCTCAGCGAGTAGCTTTGGCTATTCAGCGAGGAAATGCGGCCAGCATCTTGGGCACGCTACCGCATGGGCCAAATTTTTTACACATTTTATAGCTTTTCTATACTCTTTTTAAGTTATATTAGTTTGTAAATATTTCTATTATAAAATAAAATATTATAAGTCATAATTACTATATTTGATTACAAAAATAAAAAACTTTACTAACAGATGTTATTAATTTTTCTAAATAATATGGTTGCGTTGCAACTGCGTTGTCATAATTATAACTCTGCATTGCACTAATAAACTATCTATATTATTCGTTCTATCAGGATAATAAATCTGACGCATATTCGGATAATAAAGATATCCGGATATTCGGATATAATGCTCTATCCGTAATGAAAAACGAAGAATGAATACAAAAAAATACGGATTCGGTATACGGATTTTTTTTCAAAAATTAATCAATGTACATACAGACAAGACAATTTACAACCACAACAATTTATATGTAAATAAGTAGGTTTATATAATGTGCTTAACATGACACAAAGAAATAAAATCAACCTAATAATATTCAATCACGAACTTTTGGTTGTTAAATAGGTATTTACCATTTAAATTAATTTGCAAAAACATATCTTGGTACAATTGTTTGACTCGTATAGAGTAGTGCATTATATAACCGGACATTTTATTTATTACATAAGTAATTCGTACTGTGACTGTGATCTAGCGCACACCTTTGTTATGTAAGTCACTCCATAACTTAAGCAATAGGACATCCCTCCACTATCCAAAAGCAGCAACAAGCGGTATCAGAAGCCCTACTTAGAGCTAGTACTTTTTTTTTTGTCTAGCTGCTAAAGCCTACCTAGCCGTTCCTACATTGTTCTCACACACCCATAACAATGTACTGCTCAAAAATGTAAAACTTCTTGTTAAAAAGAGCAACCATTGAGTTTCTCGCCCGTTCTTCTCCATAGGATCGGCATACCGAACGGGTGGTGAAGTTGTAGCTTTAGCATTTTGTAACTATTTTCACACCACGGACCCGAGTGCCCCAGAGAGTCAGTCAGGGCCCCCACCTCGGCGTGCCTTCGTCTGCCGAGTGGAAACCGGAGGGGGCCCGCAGAACTCTCAGCTCTGTCTTGCCTTAATTGGCTGTCCAGAGAGGGGTCGTTAGAGCTATATGCTCCAGGGGTGGAAGTGTTAAAGGGCATAACGCCGCGAGTAACTACGGGAGAAAGCATAGCACACCTCTCTACACCCCTAAGCAACGCACGCCAGTGTTGCCCTCCATCGTCTTACATGCCAGCCTTTTTAAGGGGCACACCTAAAGAGCGGCGAGTCACCACCTGGCAATAGTAATTAGATAAAAGCTGATTATGGCAGGTGTCCGCAACCCTTCCAATAGTCCTATCTCAGAGTCATCCAAACCTCAATCCATAGTCCTAATTATCTTTCCATATTCCTGCAATAGTTTCTTCGCCTGCTGAGGTCAATTGGCTGTTTTTGCTATCATTTTCAGCAGATGACCCCAGCAAGCGGCTAACATAACATTAAAATTCTCAAAAAGGGCCTCCAAGAATCCAGACGATCACACCAACTTTACGGTACCAGATTAAGAAATCTTTGTATTGTGGGTACCGTACAATGGACTGAGGGCGAACTCAGTATATAATACTTATATACATATTAAACATATCTGGGGTACAAACGTTAGTGCGTATCCCACAAAGATTGTCCCTACCAGGCTTCTAGCCCGGGACGCTCG
The DNA here is from genome assembly GCA_905333125.1 of Pheosia tremula. Classification (NCBI taxonomy): domain Eukaryota; kingdom Metazoa; phylum Arthropoda; class Insecta; order Lepidoptera; family Notodontidae; genus Pheosia; species Pheosia tremula. The sequence continues at coordinate 3,419,958 of HG995425.1, forward strand.
GCAGAGAAAGCAGGAGCACTACCAACTGCGCTAATCAGGTCGCCATATAATATAGTTGTTCCAGAATGGTGCCACACGATCGGACAGACATCTGTCACCAGACTAAAGAATATTCGAGCGTGACCACGGCAGCACCCAGGAGTTACCAGGTGGTCTACCGAAATGTCCTGGTCATGAGCTACTACCATATAGCAGGCTTCTATGGTATCTACTTAGGATATACTTCGGCTATGTGGTCTTCAATGATATTCAGTAAGTTCAGTAAATTAAGTTTATTCAGTAAGTTCAGTAAGATGTCTTATATTTACGCGAATACTACACATTGAAATAAACTAAAGTTTAAGGATTGTATCTTTTATATTTTTATTTTTTCGTACCCGCCGTTTGGGCTGCTTTACAGCGACTATGGTCACGGGAGGACTGCGGTGTTTGACGTCCTAGTGTCATAGTTTGACGGGGGTACCCTCATGTTTAGTTGTTGTTCGCGGTCCGATCTACGCAGAAAGTGCTCACAGTGTCTTGAGGTCTTGCAATGGCGCGCTTGGTTTTGGATTTAATTATCTATTACCGGATCCCAAGAGCCCAATAATATAAACGCGATAAAATCCTTAAACTTAGTTTTATTTCAATGTGTAGTATTCGCGTAAATATAAGGAATCAATATGTTAAGGTGGAAGCTCAGGGTCATGGCGCGAAATTCAAGATGTCAATCAATAGTTTTTATTTTTTTACGAAAAATTTGGTGTGTTTTGCGATATTAGCATTCTGCGTTGGGTGTCTCGATGCATTAAGTTTGCTTAAAAAAATACCTAAACCACTAAATTACATCGTAAAGATGTCCAAATTTTTCGTAAAAAAATAAAAACCATTGACATTTTGAATTTCGCGCCCTGACCCTGAGCTTCCCCCTTAACTAAAATGATCGGGATATCATGTGAAGTGCCAGATTATTCGTAATAAGAACTGTATAGTTTATAGTTGACGTATTTAGTCGCATTGTATGTCAAATTGAACAGCGCCTCTAGCGGACAGTATTTCAAACTGCAATGTAAATAAACACGCTCGTAACTCGCTCGCCTTGTGTTGCGATCGCCAGCTTCACGATACACTGCGCGCTCAAAAATTACAACATTTGTAACCCATGACTTTCAACGTTACACAGATTATTTAAATGATTACTAAAATTGGGTTATAGGCATTAAGTGTAAACCTTTACCTGTATAATGGGACCGCCGCCAGTCTAGTGTACGGTACCCATAATACAAGCGTTACATAGTTTAGGTACGTACATTTTCTTATAATCTAACAAGTGTTTTTTTTGGTCCCCAGCCTGCATCACATTCTGGCTAGCTGGGGCGGGCGTCATAGCCGGCGCCCATAGACTCTGGGCCCACAGATCCTATAAAGCGAAACCAGCACTGCAAATATTCTTAATGCTATGCCACTCTTTGGCTAACCAGAACACTGTTATCCATTGGGTCAGAGACCATAGACTCCACCATAAATTCAGCGACACAGATGCCGATCCTCACAATGCGAGTCGCGGTTTATTCTTCTCTCACTTCGGCTGGCTCTTGGTGAGGAAGCACCATGAAGTCATCGAGAGGGGGAAGCTGATCGATGTATCAGATTTGACGAGAAACCCCGCGCTGAGATTTCAACATACGTAAGAAACAATTTGTATCGTTAGCAGGCTGCAGACCTTCCGATCATATCATTATTATCGGATGAAATCGGATCGCCAGACGAACACACCAACTATACGGTCACACTAAGTAACGCTTGTATTGTGGATACCGTGCAATGGATGAGGGCGAACCCAATACATTTATACTACCTTACTACCTAATATTATAAATGTGAAAGTTTGGATGGATGGATGGATGTTTGTTACTCAATCACGCCAGAATGGCAGAACGGATCTGGATGATATTTGGCACAGAGATAGATTATAGTCTGGAATAGCACATAGGCTACTTTTTATTCCGGTAAAATGTATGGTTCCCGTGGGATAGATTTGTTTAAATTTTTCATAGCGCAAAGGATCGACATGATTTTTTGCGCGGGTAACACCGCAGGGCGCAGCTAGTAATACATAAGTAAGAAAATGACAAACAAACTATTCAGACCAATTAGTCTCACCGACTAGTATACCCAAGCATATATTATATACTCTTTCTGAAAGAACCTGTATATTTTCAAATTATAGTAGTCGGACCCCTAATATAGTACCACTGTTATCAGCCTAAATTTACCAAATCCTACTAATATAAATTATTAATTTAGTAGCTTACTAAATTAGTAGAGTTGGCAACCCCGCTGTCAGCCCGCGTGGCGTGCCAGTCAAACTCACGAGACCACAGCTATAATCATTATTTTTTTCTCCTTTCAGAAATAGTTCCTGGTTCATACCCATAATATCGTTTTTTCTGCCGACAATCATCCCCTTGACTTGGGGGGAGAGCTTCAAGGTGGCTTGGCACCTAAACATGGCCAGATACATCATTAACTTGAACATGACATTCATGATTAACAGTTTCTCCCACACGTGGGGGTACAGACCTTTTCATAAAGGAATAAAACCAGCTCAGAATAAGATCATGTTCCTCTTGACTCTGGGCGAAGGCTTCCACAACTTCCACGATGTTTTCCCGAGTGATTATAAGTCAGATGAATTTGGAAGTGTGTTTAATTCGATGGCGCTCTTCATACAATTCTGCGCAATGTTGGGTCTGGCGTACGATCTGAAGACTGTTCCTAAGAAGGTGTTGAAGTCGAGGATCGAGAGGACCGGAGATGGGAGTCATCCGTGGGCTAAGGGTTGATATTTCTACCAAATTCTACCATAAGGGTAGTAACATTTTTGACAATAATAATATAATGGTATTTTTATTGAGGATTTTTATTATTTAAATACATAATAAATGTTCATAAGAATTTCTTCAATATTTGTCAGTTTAGCCCAAAATATGTATAAAATTTTCATATGCATAGATATCCACGTAAGAGATAAGATAGATGACGTTTTTTTTTTTTTGGGACTAGGCCCGCCACATTCTCCCACCACTGCTACTCCTGTTAGCCAGGATCTACAGTGGTGTCCAATGAAGACACCGAGGTTAGACCCTCGGCGAGTCCCGGGATAAAGTTAATTGTCTTGGAACCCGTATGCAATTAATCGAAAGATAAAAATAGGAGGAGTTGTAAGAAAATTATCCACTTCCCTCCATTGCAAAGCGGGATACAAAAATATCTGGTAGACAAATTTTTATAGAAGCAAGACTCTTACAGCTGGACTAATTCCAGGTGTAAGGCACCGCGGATAGTTTAATAGGACATATGATCAGTTTCATATAATTTAATTTATTAATATTCAACGTTGACACATCCATGAGATATCACATTGGTATTCCTAGCGTTCCCGAAAGAACGCTGCGCGAACACAGCGCTGCAAGCATGTTAACGGCGCGATCGCGAACTAACTTACATCTTCAAATGTATGAGAACGTCAAAACATCCTCGCTTTCGACCACAACCTCGCCTTCCATTTTATCTGTCAAATCGTAAAGCTAGTAAATCACAGTTAGGTTAGTAGTAGTTAGTAGTAGACAGTTAAGGGGGAAGCTCAGGGTCAGGGCGCGAAATTCAAAATGTCAATTGTTTTTATTTTTTTACGAAAAATTGGGACATCTTTACGATGTAATTTAGTGTTTTGCGATACCTATTAACATTCTGCATTGGATGTCTCGATGTATTAAGTTTGCTTAAAATAGTACCTAATCCGATACAATACCATAAGGTTTGTACACACCGCTACTTTTACTAACTTTATTATTGTAGAAAGGGATATCATGCCAGAAATGCTCTAATTGTAAGTATTATGGGGTCAAGTCACCTTCGTCCGTAGGAGAATTAATTACCCTCGAGATACCCTACACGTGACCCTGGGTGAAGCCAACTAGGTGACAACTCTACTGGTGGTAGGCTTCGGCCGTGGTTAGACACCACCCACTGAACAAAGCCATGTCGCCAAGCGGCCTAGCCGTGTTCCGGCATGATGTTCGGTGTTGCCATTCATGGATGGCGAGTCAGATCAGCTGCGCTGCATGTGCCTAGTGAATGTAGCGTCTCGATCTACTGCCGCCTTCCTACCTAGGCAAGTATGCTCCATCGTTGATCTCATCGTCACTTACCATCAGGTGAGATCGAGATCAAATACTTGCCTATAATGTAATAAAAAAATAAATAAAAAAAATGTAAATGCCAACTAAGTTATTCAAATTATTAGTATAGGAATGTACTCACTACAACTTAATTTTTTAGATAAATGATTCTGATTTTAATATACTGCATGTGGATGCAAGTTTTTGAGGTTCGACACATGATAGTTTTATATTTAATAACTCCATAATAAAAACCCATACGGAACATTTGAGCAATACAGGAGAAACAGCATTTTTACTTGGTATGTAATTGAAATTGCATTTAGAAGTACCTGAGAAATATATCTACAGCGGTATCGGCAACATTATTGAAATTATCTTAATATTTGACTTTTAACAGGTGTTAATATTTGATTTTTAACAGGTGTTAATATTTGATTTTTAACAGGTGTTAATATTAGATTTTTAACAGGTGTTAATATTTGATTTTTAACAGGTGACTCTAGTTTTACTCAGATACAATACATGATGGTGCCTTGTAGTAACCCTCAGACTGGATCACAAGAGCCATACTACAATGAATACAAGCCACAGCAAGGAACACTGCCGGACGTACAATCGGAGTTCATAGAGTGCTCCACTATGAACCCAACATGGTTGCTAAACTTATTATTGCTTGTTGTGCCTCACACAACCTTTGTAAACATGCTGGACTTCCTCCTTTCGAGCTACCTGCTCATTTACAGAGTCAAAGTCAAATCATTTATTTCGTATAGGCCTAGGGGGGCACTTACAAATTGTCATTACATTTTTTTTTTCTTAAGTCTGGACAATAATCTATGAAACTGCTCTATATAATTTACTCTGTAGCGTTATGGCTACTACTGAATAATAATGCAGGAACAAGAGTATGAACGAACATAATTTATTTACAAAATACACTAGATATATTTACAAAAGTCTTAACCTAACACGTAGTACAACAAATGAGTTAACAATTAACGATTGACCAATGAGCGCGCGTGCGAGCGGGATAGAGCAACTATATAATAATGCGCCCGTATAAAACGCGTCGCGCGCGTTCCGCGCTCGCAGAATGTATCGATGCGCTGTGATGGTCGGACGTGTCGCTGTGACTCCCACAGTACCCCCCTTCAAGCAAACCGTACATTAGGTTTGATGACTCTGCCCGATCTTGTCACATATGCTTGACTCGCAGGCGTCGTAGATGCTGGTACTGTGCGTGTTTCACTTGCTGCGTGGCGAACTGGAAATGACTCGATATCTTCATGACTTTCATTACAGATGTAGGCTGGTTTTAGTCTATCCAGCGAGACAACTGTAACTCGGTGTGGCATCTGTATCTTGAAAAATTTTTCATGCCTCTGCAGGACTGGATACGGTCCGTCATACGGTGGTATCAACGGTGATCGCACGGTGTCGTTGCGTACGAACACGTGCGTACAACTTGCCAAATCCTTGTATATGAACGGTTGCGATGTCGGAGTATTGTTCCGGGATATCGGTGTGAGTGATCTCATGCACTCACTTAGGCGCTGTACAAACTGTACGTCGTCCATGCGTTGCGATGAACTAGCCGGTGCGATGAAATCCGATGGAACGCGTAGTGTAGTGCCGTAGGTCATGAGCGCAGGACTGATGTTGTTGTCACCACGTAGCGCTGTACGTAGACCAAGCAGTACAATAGGTAGATCATCGCTCCAATTCGTTGTTGCGCCTCTAGCCATTAGTGCACTCTTCAATGTGCGAAGCCAGCGCTCAATCTGTCCGTTTGATTGTGGGTGAAATGCTGTGGTACGTATGCGAGTGATGCCAAGTGTTCTTGCTAGAGCCTTGAATAAAGATGACTCAAATTGTCTGCCCTGATCGGTAGATATTCGTAGAGGGCAACCGAATCTTGTAATCCAATTTTCATTGAACGCTTTCGCAACGACTTCAGCGGTGATGTCTCGAACTGGTACAGCTTCTGGCCATTTCGTACATCTGTCTATCATCGTGATGCAGTAGCGATATTCATTTGACAGTCTGAGCGGGCCAACTATGTCTATATGTACATGCTCGAAACGCTCTGATACTGGAAAATCCATCAATGGCGTAATGACGTGTCGTTGAACTTTCGATCGTTGACAGCTGATGCAGTTTCTCGCCCATATAGTCAGGTCCTTGTTCATTGAAGCCCAGAAGAACTTCGAAGTGACTAGCTTCCTAGTTGCTCGTACACCAGGATGACATAGATCGTGTTGTGCTTTGTAGGCAGCGTAACGATATGCCAACGGCAAGTAGGGACGATGCGTCGCTGTCGAGTACTCGCACGTGATTGGTTGATGGAGACCGGGTAAAGTGACGTTGACGAATTTCAAATTTGACTGCTGTTTCAATCGTTTCAACTCTTCGTCTAGTTGTTGATCGTGGGATAACTTGTCGTAGTCTATGTTCGCGGGACATTCTATATCTTCAATCCGTGATAGAGCGTCGGCGACAGAGTTATTTTCACCTTTCACGTACTTGATTTTCGAGCAAAACTGGCTGACGAAGTGTAGCTGACGCTCGCGACGTGGTGTATCATTGCTGCTCGGTGGTCTCGACAGTGCATAGGACAGGGGCTTGTGATCCGTGTAGATCGTGACGTCACAACCTTCAATGAGTCGACGGAAGTGCTTAACAGCCGTGTAGATCGCTAATAGCTCGCGATCATACACGCTGTATCGACGTTGTGTTGCACTCATTGCTTTTGAGAAAAATGCTAACGGCTTCCAAGAGTTGTCTACTCGTTGTTGCAGTACCGCGCCGAGGCTGTGATCTGATGCGTCGGTCATGATGCTTAACGGTGCGCCGACGCTGGGATACGTGAGCGTTGTCGCTTCCAAAATGCTTTGCCGGCACTTTTGAAAAGCTAGTTCGGCTGCGGGCGTCCATGTGATCGGCGTCTTATCATTTTTCTTCGTGTTGTGTAGATATGCGTTTAGTTCACTCTGTAGGTGCGCTTGATGTGGTAGACAATCTCGATAAAAGTTTATCATACCGAGAAAGCGTCGCAACTCGATGACTGTCTTCGGCTGTGGGTATTCAGAGATGATTTGGGTGCGTTCGTCTGTCGGCTTGATTCCGTCGGCAGTGACTTCGTAGCCGAGAAAATTGATCTTTGTCTTCGCAAATTCACATTTTTCGACGTTGAGTGTTACACCGTATTTGTTCAGTCGATCGAGGACTTGGTGCAAAAGTGTTTCATGACTTGACTCGTCTTCTGAGAACAGTAGGATGTCGTCGATGAATGAGAAACAACCTTCAATGCCGCGTAGAACTTCGTGCATAAATCGTTGGAATGTCTGGCTAGCGTTACGTAGTCCAAACGTCATGCAGTTGAACTCGAACAGCCCAAATGGCGTGATTATTGCGGTCTTCTGTGCATCTTCTGGATTGATGGGTATCCAATAATACGCCATCTTCAAATCAAGTTTAGAGAAGATCTTCTTATTGCTGAGTTGGTAAGTGAAGTCTTGAATGCGCGGTATCGGGTATCGATCAGGTAATGTTACTGCGTTTAGTCGTCTGTAGTCTCCACATACACGTAGATTGCCGTCCTTTTTCTTCACTACATGGAGCGGACTCGCCCATGGACTCTTTGATGGCTGGCAGATGCCCATTTCAATCATTCGCTCGAATTCTTCTTTTACCGCCTTATACTTTTCTGGCGGCAACGGGCGGCACCGTGCAGCGAGAGGGGCGCCCGTCGTCTCGATGTGATGAACGACTTGATGTCTTGCTGGAGTCTTCAAAGTCATGGGGCGAAGTACGTCTGGATACAATTTAAGTATGTCGTGGTATGTGTGACTGTCGGAGAGGACGTGAACGGTTTCTTGAGCTGTTGTCACTTCTACGGCGTCTATCGATAGATCGGTGACTTGATCGATGAGTTTCTTGCGATGTAAGTCGACTAGCAGTTTGTAGTGGTGAAGAAAATCTGCTCCAAGGATCGAAGTCTTCACGTCAGCAACGATGAAGGTCCAACGAAAATGGCGCCGGAGGCCAAAGTTCAGTTGGATAGTTTTCTCACCATATGTGTGGATCGGTGTATTGTTTGCTGCATATAATTTGTAGGCGCTCGGTGTCGGTTTTTTCTTCTGAAATTGAGAAGCAGCCAGTACAGAGATGTCGGCTCCGGTGTCCACGAGGAAACGTAAGGATGTGTTGCGATCGTGAACACATAGGCGATTGGTTCTTGCGTTAACACCGACGTCCGCCACGGTCGGTGCCTCTGCTAGTTTTCCGACTTTGATGTTTGGCGTTTTGCACACGGCGATATACAACGTTTCGCGTTGTCGCCAAATCTGTAGTGATACTTGCATATCCACTCGTTCGTATTCTTCATAGCCGACTTCGAGCGTGAGCGAGACCGGGAGTGAGCGGGATGGCGATATCTGGGTCGACCGCGATGATTTCGTAGCTCGGCGATCTCAAGCGATAATTTTTCTAATTGCTTCGATAGCACCTCGAAGTGTATAGAAGCGGGATCGGCAGAGCTTGATGTTGCGGGCATGGCTGGCGTAGATACTGCCGAGATATTTGAACTGCCGGAGTACTCTGTCATCTGGTCAGCCATTGCAGCGAGTGTGTCCAGAGAAGATTCTGTGTTGATGGACAGTACTACGCGTATCTGCGTTGGCAGCTGGTTCAACCACTCTATTCTTAAGCCTTCTTCTGTGATCAGGCCACCGCCGAGTTCACGCATCTTGCGCAATAATTGTGATGGTTTCTGGTCGCCGAGTTCCAGGCCACTTATCAGCTTCTGAAAGTTCTTCACCTCAGACTTGTCATATACGGCGAGTAGTCTGTTCTTGATCGCTGTGTATTTATCGGATGCTGGCGGGTTGTACAGTATGTCGGTGAGATGCTGGAGATCGATTGTTTGCAACTGTTGCAGAACGTAGCGGAACTTCTGGTCGTCTGATGTCTTCTGAGGATCGACGACTGCTTCGAATTGTATGAACCAGGCGCGGGGTATTTCTCTCCAGAATGGCAACAGTCTGGATTGTATGGAGATTGCAGCGAGCTCGTAGGCAGACTTCTCGAGCTTCAGGGATTCCTCAGGATGTTCTTCATGTGCCATCTTCGGTATCTTGTCCAGAGTAACGTTCGGGTCACCACTTGTAGCGTTATGGCTACTACTGAATAATAATGCAGGAACAAGAGTATGAACGAACATAATTTATTTACAAAATACACTAGATATATTTACAAAAGTCTTAACCTAACACGTAGTACAACAAATGAGTTAACAATTAACGATTGACCAATGAGCGCGCGTGCGAGCGGGATAGAGCAACTATATAATAATGCGCCCGTATAAAACGCGTCGCGCGCGTTCCGCGCTCGCAGAATGTATCGATGCGCTGTGATGGTCGGACGTGTCGCTGTGACTCCCACAACTCTTTGTTTTTTCTCGCTCTTCTCTATGGCGACTGCTTGACAATGGGTGTTCAAAAAAGTGTTCTCTGTACTTAAATAAAACTATGATTGTAAAATATAAAGAAGTATAATTTTCCACCCCAGGGCCCTGAAGGATATGTTAAACAAAGTCTACGAACGGATCGGAAGAGACGTGAAGATAGGGTGCTACATTTACTAGAAGGGACAAGTGAAACCCCCTTTTAATTATTTGGCGAGTGGGCGCCTCGCTTAAGATCGTTTGATCAACAGATTGTGGCCTGTAAGAAATTTAAATTGAAACCATGTTTTTTTATTCAAAATTTTGTATTTTTTTACATAAACATTATTATAAAAAAATATGTATTACCTATTTACAACTATATTGAACCAATGAAATGTGCTAAACTACACCTTAGTTAATTTATTTGTTTAAATAATTAAATAGAACATCACTCAATCTATCTACAGCCCGAGCAATAGCTTGATCATTATCTGCTCGAATTCTGATCGCTTGGGCAATCATTAGCTCCACTTCGGCTCGCCGTTCTTCGATGGCTATGAACCGCTCGGTGAGGCTGACCATTTCCGAGCGGCGCTGCGATGGTGGAGACCTTCGCAGCAGTCGCCGACGCTTCATGGATCCACGCGGAGATTGCAAGAAAGCGCGTCGATGACTACGCGACGATTCCCTCTGTCGAATAGGAGCTGCAAATAAGGTGGAAGCTCAGGGTCAGGGCGCGAAATTCAAAATGTCAATGGTTTTTATTTTTTTACGAAAAATTTGGACATATTTACGAATCCATTGACATTTTGAATTTCGCGCCCTCATCTAGCGCTTCCACCTGTCAAACCTTTCAAAAATTATCAATTCTATGACAAATAAAACGTGAAAGAAGACATAATTTAAATATATAAACATTCTTGATTTGGTATGACTTAATGTAACGCTGACAACAAGCTGGCCGCCGCGCGTCTGATGCGCGACATTGCCGAGCTGAGGCAACGCGTGGCGCACGTGGAGGCCAGGCTGGCGAACGAGCTCAAGGTAAGTATACCAGACACAATCCTTCACAAACATGTGAATCGTCTATACAGATGCTAATAAGCGAAGAGTACACTAACACATTTCTAAACAGATCAGACAACTTAGTCTTAAGCCCGGCTCATAAGATAAAAGTTGGCAAGTTGACACAATGGTTAATATGCCACAAATATAACACATTATTTATCAAAGAAACACTTTTTTTGGAAAATAAAACAAAGTATACAACTTCACGATTTAATTTACCGCCAAAAAGTCTTTTTTTTTTAAATTTGGCATCTCCATAGTTACCTATTTTTCCAGTGTCAAGTAATATAAATTATTTCAGTTTTCGAGCATATGTACAGGCCCAAAGGCTAGTCCCAAGTAAAATACCCCCCATCCCTCAATCAGTAATGTGATGGATACTTTACTGAAATATTTTTTATGGATTTTTTGTGATGGGGAACTGAAAAGCCAAGTTTCGTCACTCCGTTTCAATTACCCACATTCGTGCACTTTACCGAACCTATAATGTTTAATATTCCACTTATATCACTCACTATATCTCGCAGTAACACTAATTTTACAAATTAAATCATAACTGACGCCATGACTTTTCAGTTTCCCGCCAAAAAGTCCAAAGTCTATTGATTATTTTTGACGTGCAGTGCCAATAGACAATAAAGCAGTGTATTTCCAGCGTAAGAGGGCGGCTGAGCTCGACATTGGTCGACTGAGGAAGGAGCTATCCAGCACTAAGAGCTACGTCGCCTCCCTGCGTATGCCGCCGCCGCCAAGAACCTTTTTATTTTTATGTCATTTTTTCATTTGTCATTTGTGTTATTTTCGTCAATTTTCCAATGTTTTTAATATTTATTCTGCTATTCGGGACCCAGACAAATCCAACAAATCAAAAACCACGAAAATCCGTCCAGCCGTTCTCCAGTTATAAGTGGTGGAACAAACACAACTCTGTTTTATATATATAGATGTAGTATTCGCGTAAATATAAGAAATCAATAGTTAGACATGTCAATATAAAATTACTATTCTAATTGGACCTTGAAAGCAAGGTCCAATTCCAAGCGATGATTCCAAGGAAACAAAGGTCATGCTATGACTTAATTGTCGCACTTATACGAACTAGATAGCTGTACTCGCGACTTCGTTCTCGCGAACTTCTGTTTTTTCAGTATCCAGATGACCACTTGTACGTTGGCAGATTATCTACCAGACGACGGATGAAGCCATTCTCTTAAAAAAAACACAACCGTTTTGTAAAAAAACTAAATCGGAAAAAAGAATCGTAGATTCTACCATTCATTTTACGATCCGGATAATTCAGGTACTCCCAATACACTATTCGGATAATACGGATATTTCGGATACCTTTGTAAACACGGTAAATCGAACTAATATGGGTCTCTTGTCAACATTTTTTCACTAAAACGAATGAAAATAGAAAAATTCTTGAACTAACGAATTATAATATTTTTACTTTTTTTGTGATTAATAACATGCATGAGCCAAAGTTCAATATTATATAATTACTTAAAATTGTCTGGAGGAATTATTATGAGGAGGTTGTATACTTGACCAAGATGAATATTTCATGGTGCCCCTCAATCAAAGAGTGCCATGTACACGGAAAATAGTATCTTAATCTTGATTGTGCACATCTGGATTCATTGTGTGTGTGGTGTGCGAAGTAGTTAACGTAAAATGTTGATAGATATCGTTTTTAAATTGTAAAAAAGACAATGTAGGATGTTATAATTATATTAATAACATGGTGTAAAAAAAAACAAAATTATAAGACTGCGTTGTACTAATAAACTATCTATATTATATTCGTTCTATCCGGATAATAAATCTGACGCATATCCGGATAATAGAGATGTCCGGATAATTCGGATATTCGGATATAATGCCCTAATCGTGATGAAAAACGAAGAATGATTCCAATAAAATTCGGATTCGGGCTCTATATGTATGTAGAAAAATCGCCACCTAATTATATATAGGTAAGTATAAATATTTTTCAAAAAATATGCAATGTACCGACAAGACAATATACAACCGCAACAATGTATATATAAATAAGTAGGTTTGTATAATGCGCATAGCATGTTACAAAGAAATAAAATCAACCAAAATCCAAAATCAATAATTATTTAATCAACAACAATAGTATGTTAACTAATACCTAAATTACCATCTAATTTGATTTGCAAAAACATACCTTCGTAACTAAATAACTAAATTACCATCGTAAATAACTAAATTACCATCTAATTTGATTTGCAAAAACATACCTTCGTAAAATTGTTCGACACGTATCGAGTAGATAGCACATTATATAACCGGACATTTTATTTATTACATAAGTGACTGTGATCTAGCACACACCTTTCTTAGGTAAGTTATGTATTATTCTACTCCATAACTCAAGCAACAGGACCTCCCTCCACTAACCAAGTAATATAGATATTAAACATCCATCCATCCAAACGGCCGATGCCTACCACCAGTAAAGAAGAGAGTCTTTACTGGTGGTAGGCTTCAGCCGTGGCTAGTCACCACCCACTGAACAAAGCCATGTCGTCAAGCGGCCTAGCCGTGTTTCGGCATGATGTTCGGTGTTGCCATTCATGGATGGTGGGTCAGATCAGTTGCGCTGCATGTGCCTAGTGAATGTAGCGTCTCGATCTACTGCCGCCTTCCTACCTAGGCAAGTATGCTCCATCGTAGATCCCATCGTCACTTACCATCAGGTGAGATCGAGATCAAATACTTGCCTATAATGTAAAAAAAAAGACAGGTACAAACATTCGTGCCCATCACACAAAGATTGTCCAACCAGGATTCGAGCCCGGGCCTCTCGTCAGAGAAAGCAGGAGCTCTACCAACTGCGCTAATCAGGTCGTTATATAATAAAACTGTTCCAGAATGGTGCCATACGATCGGACAGACATCTGTCACCAGACTAAAGAATATTGGAGCGTGACCACGGCAGCACCCAGGAGATACCAGGTGGTCTACCGAAATGTCCTGGTCATGAGCTACTACCATATAGCAGGCTTCTACGGCATCTACTTAGGCTATACTTCGGCTATGTGGTCTTCTATCATATTCAGTAAGTTCAGTGAATTCAGTAAATTAAGTAAGTTCAGTAAATTCAGTAACTTCAGTAAATTAAGTAAATTCGGTGTATTCAGTAAATTCGATTAATTTAGTTAATTAAGTAAATTCAGTAAACAAATAAATTTATCGCAAAACGTGCACAACTGAACACTCCCAAACATCGCCGCTCTAGTATAATGGGTACCGTACGATGTTAATAGGCTATGTAACGAATATTCGCATTCGCAACAATTTATGCGAATAATATTTGCGAATGTTTTTAGTACTTGTTCTTGTTCTTTATCTACGAAATGAGATGCGATGAAATAAAATGGATATGAATATGGCCTCACCCACAACTTTGCGGGTATTTTGCCAATGTCAAGTAATTAATAGCAATAACACATTCAATAAATAAACATTATAAATAAAATAATGGATATGACATGATGATATGAAAATGGCGTCTCCATGTTTTTAGTACAAAAAGCAGCAGTTTTAAGCCATGACATTCGACGTTACACAGATTATTTAAATGATTTCTATAATTTTATTATAGGCATTGAGTGTAACCTTTACCCCAAGTTTTCGTTAACACCAGTCCATTGTAGGGTACCCATAATACAAGCGTTACATAGTTTAGGTACGTACATTTTCTTATAATCTAACAAGTGTTTTTTTTGGTCCCCAGCCTGCATCACATTCTGGCTAGCTGGGGCGGGCGTCATAGCCGGCGCCCATAGACTCTGGGCCCACAGATCCTATAAAGCGAAACCAGCACTGCAAATATTCTTAATGCTATGCCACTCTTTGGCTAACCAGAACACTGTTATCCATTGGGTTAGAGACCATAGACTCCACCATAAATTCAGCGACACAGATGCCGATCCTCACAATGCGAGTCGCGGTTTATTCTTCTCTCACTTCGGCTGGCTCTTGGTGAGGAAGCACCATGAAGTCATCGAGAGGGGGAAGCTGATCGATGTATCAGATTTGACGAGAAATCCCGCGCTGAGATTTCAACATACGTAAGAAGCAATTTGTATCGTTAGAAGGCTCTAGACCTTCCGATCATATCATTATTGTCGGATGAAATCGGATCGCCAGACGAACACACCAACTATACGGTCAACGCTTGTATTGTGGGTACCGTACAATGGACTGGGGGCGAAACCAGTCAAATCATTTATTTCGTATAGGCCTACGGGGGCACTTACCAATTGTCATTAAATTTTTTTTCTTAACTCTACAACCGGATCGGAACGCAACCACAACTAAAGATCCGGCAAGAAACTCAGCGGGCTTGTCTTTTTTTAAGATTATAATACTGTTAGCGGTTCCTATCGAATTGTATTAAAAAATATATGCACGAGGAACCGAGGGTAGATTTAATTAATTAATAAGAATAAAATCACATGAAAACATGTAATTACACAACGAACAAACTCAATTCTTCAATATTGGAATCCAACATAAATAACTCAAATTTAAGAATTCCAACGAGCTATAACACTTCTTATCGCTACAAAATTCGGAGAGCAAATGAGCGCAATGTCGGGGTGCGCGCGCCTTATATAGGCACGAAGGCGCGAACTGTCAAACTGTTGCCATATCGCCACTGACCTCTATGGTATATATCGCTGGACTAATCA
The DNA here is from genome assembly GCA_905333125.1 of Pheosia tremula. Taxonomy (NCBI): domain Eukaryota; kingdom Metazoa; phylum Arthropoda; class Insecta; order Lepidoptera; family Notodontidae; genus Pheosia; species Pheosia tremula. The sequence goes on from HG995425.1 coordinate 3,435,368, forward strand.
TAAGCCCGGTTATCGTGTGCCTATTTGATTTTCGCCATTTTGGCGCTGATAGCGGCAGTGAGGGGGAATGGAACTAATAATAGAGATGGGACAGTGATATGATACATCGATAAAAATGTTTATGCTTAAACCTACCCATGCAGTAAAATGAAAATAATTATGATCCATTCCTTTAACAATGGCTAATGTCCAAAATAGTCGAGTGGTTAATACTAAGATGAAGCAAATAATGATAATGATTAGCCGAATCGCTCATGGGTAGGGTAGGTAATCTTAGTATAAGCCGAAACCGGACTAAAGGGTGGTGTGTGACTAGCTAGATCCTACTTAAATAAGGATCGTTTTTTAATTAGAAATGAGGTAATGTAATGTTGTCTGGGAAGCAATGGAGTAGGTAAGGTATTAATAGAAAATAAAAATCATCAAAGTAGTACATGAGTTATGTTTAATAAAACAGTCATCAGAGAAGTGTTTCGAACAGATGTAATCATATTTTTTCGGACGCCAACTAGGCTTTTCAATGTTTTTGAGCCATAATTCTAGTCTTCTATTGTCAGTCGGAAACCTGTGAATTAGTAAACATTGTTTTAAAATAATATGTATTTGATAATACAAATCTGTCTTCGGCGATTTTTACGTTCTTGAACGTTCTATCTATTTAAGATATTGATAGAAAAAATATCGATAAATTTTATCGACAAGGAACTTTTACAGCACTATTGAATTTTATTGTTTATAAAAAACCGATAATACAAAGACAAATGCGTTGTAATCACGTATAAATAAGATTAGTAACATATTTTTAAGTGCCTATAATATCAATAGAAGTTTTAATTTCTTGAATATTAGCCGTAAATTCACTTACTTGTGGAATGTAACCCCACTTCCCTTCTGGCAAAGAGTTTTGCATAACACGCACTCTTTCATGGTTTACCTATTAACTAACGCCACTTATTTATGTATTAACTATATTAATACGACACAACAAACAAGTTTAATCGCGTTAAACCTTAAAAATCACTTTATAAACACGGAGACAATGTAAACAAAACAACGGCCATTTGCATTTTACGTCAGATTTAGTTCCTTTCCCCCACGATGGGGGCGCTTCAACTAGGCACCATAGATAGCTGTCATTTTAAAGGATATCATTAGTCTAGCGTACTTGTATCATGGACGTCAGTGCATATCGCTAATACGGCCTCTCCTGACACTTGGTCGTCCTCGAACATTTCTTCATTGCTTGGCAGTCTTCATTGCTCGGCTAGTGGGCTCGGGAAGCTTTCCAGAACTGGCTCTCGCAGCTAGAGAAACTGGTAGATGGATCAGCCGCAAGGAAGTCGCCTTCAGCTGAAAGTAGAAAATAAGGAATATCAATATCTTCCCTATAACTTACTTCAGGATATACGCTGAAAATTCGTATATCCCGAGGCGAGAATCATCTCGAAGACATGACCCAGTTAACATGTCTCGAAACCACAGACATGGCCCAGTTATCATGTCTCTTCTCTTCTTCTAAGTCGTGACGCTCCGGTCAGAGCGGTCGTAGTCGTCATGCATTGGTTCTGGGATTGATGTTGCTCGCCTCACGATGTCTCGCCATCTCTCCCCATTGGATGCCATCCTGGTTTACTCATGCAAGGGGCCGCCAATGGCAGACTTAATCTGGTCGGTCCATCGCATGGGCGACCTTCCACGTTGTCTGGTGCCTTCCACTCTGCCTTGTACAACCAACCGCTCTATGGAGTAATTTTTTCGAAAGACTCTCCGAAAGACTTCTAAAGACCAACATGCGCACTAGCCGAATTTTAGTGGCTTTGGTGATGCTCCTGTTTTTCCATATTCTCCTTAGCCTATCCATTGAGGACCTGTATGAGGATCCATTGAGGATCATGTCTACACTGGCGGAGAATAAACTCGATACCACAGACATGGCCCTGTTATCATGTCTACATTGGCGGAGACTAAACTCGACACCACAGACATGGCCTAGTTATCATGTCTACACTGGCGGAGACCAAACTCCGACCCCACAGACATGGCCCTGTTATCATGTCTACACTGGCGGAGACTAAACTCGACACCACAGACATGGCCCAGTTATCATGTCTACATTGGCGGAGACTAAACTCGACACCACAGACATGGCCCTGTTATCATGTCTACACAAATGGACACAACGTAACAGACATGACCCAGTTAACATGTCTGCTACACGGCTTATAATATTGAAAGCACACTTAGCTTAATGTCCAAAATTGCGGCACAAGCCTCGGGGGTCCACTCTCCTCGCCAGGCCACCATATGCTCGGCGGCAGCCTGAGAGTTTTTGCCATACGAACCACTCAGTAGTTGTAGTTCATACCGGCCATGGGGTAATACTTTAATGACCCGGTAAGGCCCTCTCATCCCCGAGTCCAGCTTGCCTGTAAAATAAGAGGTTTTAGTTACAAAAACATTATCATTTAGCGGAAAACTTCGTTTATAACATTCCGATTTTTATTTACGTAAGTGTCCTGTTTACGTCTATTTTCATCAAGTAGTTCACTAGCGCGCTGCCTCTATAGCTCCCTTAAGCCCTCACGATTCGGTCGTGTATTGTCCAAGGCAACGTCACGGATAAGTGACATTATTACTGACGTAACTGCTTCTACCCCAATTATTAATTGTGATTGTGATATTTGTGTGGTTTTATGCTTAGTACTGTTAATAATGAGCTGCATCTTCCATAAAGACGGTGACCATCGATTGTTACGACTGGTAGTCTCGATGCGCAACATATTAAGAAACATGCGGCAGTAGCGTTCTACCTGACCATTTTCACTATGCATTTCTGGAGTAATAAAATTAATTTGACACCCCATATCAGAGGCCCATCCTTGAAAGCTCAAACTTTCAAACATTCGCCCTCTATCGTACACCATAAGTTTAGGAGTACCAAATAGTGATATAGCATTTGAAACTATCTGTTTAAGTTCATATGCTCATGTTGGTCATGATAGATCCTTAACAAACTTAACCTATCACATCTTGGTATGAAGCATAGAAATCTGGGTTCACTCCCAGCAGAAATGTATTTGTAATAAAGCAATTCATTACGAACAAAATATCGGGACGAGTCTAACTCATTATTTAGGCCTTTGTCAATCAACGTACGAGTCTCTTCGTCCGCCGACTGAGCCATCCGCGCCCAGTCTCGTGGTCTATCAATTTGGTAAACATCTACAGGACTCCGACCCAGATAACCCGCGTGTTGTATCATTACGCCCTTACGATATTCCGACTTTAAGTTGGAATCCTGCATGTACATCCACCAACACGTAACACGGGGCAACAAGTCCATTTTTCGCTCAGTTAATTTAAGTGCGTTATATAGTCAGTTACAATAATTGCCAAAGTTTCGAACTCGTATGAATGATATCGTGGCTCGACACCTTGAGTTGTTTTGTTGAAATAAGCCACAACCAGTCTTTTACTGTACCCATGCAGCTGAATGAGAACTGCACCACAACTGACTGAGCTCTCGTCCGTGTACAGCTCCGTTGGCAATATGGATCGAAAACGCAATAGTCGATCGAAAGCAGCAAGTAAATGAACCTGTCATTTGTAAGGCGTTCAATTATATACCTCCGAGAATTTTCCTATTAGTCTCTCCATTCGAATTTAACGTTACTCCGCAATAACCTAGCTATGGGTACGGTTCTAGATGCATAAGTGGATATGTATCTACGGAAGTATCCTGCCAAACCAAGAAACTATCTGACCTCCCATACGTTAGTGGGTACTGGTGAATCTACTAGGGTTTTGATTTTACACTTGCTCGGTCTAACCTGACCCATTAAAATCGTACGACCTGAATATTCCACTTCCGTGGCTACAAAGTATAAGGCGATCAATATGGTCTTCCATCAGCGGTAATGGATAGCGATCCTTAACAGTGATCGCACTTAGTGCACGATAGTCGACACACATACGATCCTTAGTCATTTTTCTTTACAAGAATAATTGAGCTGGCATAGGAAGATTCCCCGAGAGAGATTAAAGTCTGTAAGGTCCATAACAAATAGGCGTTCCACTTATTTACTCAAAATGTATATGACCAGTCGTTACTGCTGTCCACGCAGTGCCAACGATTAGAAACTCCTCAAATTCATTAATTATACCTACCCAATAATCTTTCGCGATGATTACCCTTGTGTTGGGTATGCAACCTACGTTGTGCGAATGTGTAAGACCATAGAGTGACACATGTCACTCTGCTTACGCCTGTTTGTGTGAGACATGTTCGCCTAGCCCTGCTGTACCTAATTACTTGACACTGGCAAAATACCCGCTAAGTTGCGGGTGAGGCCATATTCATATCCATTTTATTTCATCGCATTTCATTTCGTAAAGAAAGAAGAAGAAATATATAATACCTTGAAAGATGTATTAAATTCGTGATTGATCATCTAAATTAATGAGGAACACACGGCGGTCACTATTTAATGTCAACCTAGGAATTCGAGTAATTCATTGTTCATTGTTCGCACGAATGTATTGCACATCGTCACGGTTTAAGACATCGGTCCCAACAAGTACAGGTACATTCATACATTTATGAGTAACACAACTAGTACACTCAATATTTTGGTCACCCATACCACTTAAAACTTGACATGTGGGTAGTTGTGTACATTCAAAATGTTTAAGTACAGATTTTGAAATTAGCGACACTGATCAAAATTAGAAATATAATAATGGGTTGATCTGACCTTAGTCAACGCGCTCAGTGCGCCAATGAGGCGGTAGGTGACATCCAACGAAGTCGAAGTACTTGCGTGCGATTCACCGATGGTGCCGTCATTTGATCCGGCTGTAATTGGTAGTGGCGCGGGCGGTCGAGGTATAAACACGATGGCGTCAACCGGCGCCAGATTGCACGCTCCACCGACGATACCTCCGCCGACTCGTTGCTTGTTGCGGGTAGACTGCTATTTTCTAGCGCGTCAATGCGCGCTAGAATAATGCTGAGCTGGTCTTAAAGATCTCCTGCAACACTGTTTTGACCACGCCTATTCCTAGTACTACTTCGAGTGAAGGGTAGATCAGCCATGATCAAACAAATTTAAAATTTCACTTAAAACTCAATCCAAGCTATCTAATCAACTAATGATTGTTTTCGCTTGCGACCAGAGCAGATGTAGGCTACAGGAGCCTATCCCACTTCTGATGTTAGCGGTTCCTATCGAATTGTATTAAAAAATATATGCACGAGGAACCGAGGGTAGATTCAATTAATTAATAAGAATAAAATCACATGAAAACATGTAATTACACAACGAACAAACTCAATTCTTCAATATTGGAATCCAACATAAATAACTCAAATTTAACAATTCCAACGAGCTATAACACGTCTTATCGCTACAAAATTCGGAGAGCAAATGAGCGCAATGTCGGGGTGCGCGCGCCTTATATAGGCACGAAGGCGCGAACTGTCAAACTGTGTTGCCATATCGCTAATAATACATATTGAACTACATTATTTGGCAGCCCCGCTGTCAGCCCGCGTGGCGTGCCATAGTCAAACTCACGAGACCACTGCTATTAATCATTATTTTTTTCTCCTTTCAGAAACAGTTCCTGGTTCATACCCATAATATCGTTTATTTTGCCGACAATCATCCCCTTGACTTGGGGGGAGAGCTTCAGGGTGGCTTGGCACCTAAACATGGCGAGATATATCATTAACTTAAACATGACATTCATGATTAACAGTTTCTCCCACACTTGGGGGTACAGACCTTTTGATAAAGGAATAAAACCAGCTCAGAACAAGGTCATGTTCCTCTTGACCCTGGGCGAAGGCTTCCACAACTTTCACCATGTTTTCCCGAGTGATTATAAATCAGATGAATTTGGGAGTGTGTTTAATTCGATGGCGCTCTTCATACAATTCTGCGCGATGTTGGGTCTGGCGTACGATCTGAAGACTGTTCCTAAGAAGGTGTTGAAGTCCAGGATCGAGAAGACCGGAGATGGGAGTCATCCGTGGGCTAAGGGTTGATATTTCTACCAAATTCTACCATTAGGGTAGTAACATTTTTGACAATAATAATATAATGGTATTTTTATTGAGGATTTTTATTATTTAAATACATAATAAATGTTCATTAGAATTTCTTCAATATTTGTCAGTTTAGCCCAAAATATGTATAAAATTTTCATATGCATAGATATAGGACGTATTTTTTTTTGGGACTAGGCCCGCCACATTCTCCCACCACTGCTACTCCTGTTAGCCAGGATCTACAGTGGTTTCCAATGAAGATACCGAGGTTAGACCCTCGGCGAGTCCCGGGATAAAGTTAATTGTCTTGGAACCCGCATGAAATTAATCGAAAGATAAAAATAGGAGGAGTTGTAAGAAAATTATCCACTTCCCTCCATTGCAAAGCGGGATACAAAAAATATCTTGTAGACAAATTTTTATAGAAGCAAGACTCTTACCGCTGGACTAATTCCAGGTGTAACGCACCGCGGATAGTTTAATAGGACATATGATCAGTTTCATATAATTTAATTCATTAATATTCAACGTTGACACATCCATGAGGTATCACGGTGGTATTCCTAGCGTTCCCGAATGAACGCTGCGCGAACACAGCGCTGCAAGCATGTTAACGGCGCGATCGCGAACTAACTTACATCTTCAAATGTATGAGAACGTCAAAACATCCTCGCTTTCGACCACAACCTCGCCTTCGCCTTCCATTTTATCGGTCAAATCGTAAAGCTAGTAAATCCAAGATATTCTCTAGGTTGAAGACAGTTAAGGGGGAAGCTCAGGGTCAGGGCGCGAAATTCAAAATGTCAATTGTTTTTATTTTTTTACGAAAAATTGGGACATCTTTACGGTGTAATTTAGTGTTTTGCGATATTAACATTCTGCATTGGATGTCTCGATGTATTAAGTTTGCTTAAAAAAGTACCTAATCCGATACAATACCATAAGGTTTGTAAAAACCGCTACTTTTACTAACTTTATTATTGTAGAAAGGGATATCATGCCAGAAATGCTCTAATTGTAAGTATTATGGGGTCGAGTCACCTTCGTCCGTAGGAGAATTAAATACCCTCGAGATACCCTACACGTGACCCTGGGTGGTGCCAACTCTATTGGTGGTAGGCTTCGGCCGTGGTTAGACACCACCCACTGAACAAAGCCATGTCGCCAAGCGGCCTAGCCGTGTTCCGGCATAATGTTCGGTGTTGCCATTCATGGATGGCGGGTCAGATCAGCTGCGCTGCATGTGCCTAGTGAATGTAGCGTCTCGATCTACTGCCGCCTTCCTACCTAGGCAAGTATGCTCCATCGTAGATCTCATCGTCACTTACCATCAGGTGAGATCGAGATCAAATACTTGCCTATAATGTAATAAAAAAATAAATAAAAAATGTAATGTAATCACTACAACTTATTTTTTTAGATAAATGATTCAGATTTTAATATACTTACTGCATGTGGATGCAAGTTTTTGAGGTCCAACACATGATAGTTTTATATTTAATAACTCCATAATAAAAACCCATACGGAACATTTGAGCAATATAGGAGAAACACCGTTTTTACTTTGTATGCATTTGAATGTGCATTTAGAAGTACCTGAGAAATATATCTACAGCTGTATCGGCAACATTATTGAAATTATCTTAATATTTGACTTTTAACAGTGGTTAATATTTGATTTTTAACAGGTGACTCTAGTTTTACTCAGATACATTACATGATGGTGCCTTGTAGTAACCCTCAGACTGGATCACAAGAGCCATACTACAATGAATACAAGCCACAGCAAGGAACACTGCCGGACGTACAATCGGAGTTCATAGAGTGCTCCACTATGAACCCAACATGGTTGCTAAACTTATTATTGCTTGTTGTGCCTTACACAACCTTTGTAAACATGCTGGACTTCCTCCTTTCGAGCTACCTGCTCATTTACAGAGTCAAAGTCAAATCATTTATTTCGTATAGGCCTAGGGGGGCACTTACAAATTGTCATTACATTTTTTTTTCTTAAGTCTGGACAATAATCTATGAAACTGCTCTATATAATTTACTCTTTGTTTTTTCTCGCTCTTCTCTATGGCGACTGCTTGACAATGGGTGTTCAAAAAAGTGTTCTCTGTACTTAAATAAAACTATGATTGTAAAATATAAAGAAGTATAATTTTCCACCCCAGGGCCCTGAAGGATATGTTAAACAAAGTCTACGAACGGATCGGAAGAGACGTGAAGATAGGGTGCTACATTTACTAGAAGGGACAAGTGAAACCCCCCTTTTAATTATTTGGCGAGTGGGCGCCTCGCTTAAGATCATTTGATCAACAGATTGTGGCCTGCAAGAAATTTAAATTGAAACCATTTTTTTTTATTATTCAAATTTTTTTGTTTTTTTTCATAAACATTATTATTAAAAAATATGTATTACCAATTTACAACTATATTGAACCAATAAAACATTGTGCTAAACTATACCTTAGTTAATTTATTTGTTTAAATAATTAAATAGAACATCACTCAATCTATCTACAGCCCGAGCAATAGCTTGATCGTTATCTGCTCGAATTCTGATCGCTTGGGCAATCATTAGCTCCACTTCGGCCCGCCGTTCTTCGATGGCTATGAACCGCTCGGTGAGGCTGACCATTTCCGAGCGGCGCTGCGATGGTGGAGACCTTCGCAGCATTCGCCGACGCTTTATGGATCCACGCGGAGATTGCAAGAAAGCGCGTCGATGACTACGCGACGATTCCCTCTGTCGAATAGGAGCTGCAAATAAGGTGGAAGCTCAGGGTCAGGGCGCGAAATTCAAAATGTCAATGGATTTTATTTTTTTACGAAAAATTTGGACATCTTTACGATGTAATTTAGCATTTTGCGATATTGGCATTCTGCATTGGATGTATCGATGTATTAAGTTAGCTTAAAAAAGTACCTAATCCTATACAATACCATAAGGTTTGTAAAAACCGCTACTCTCACTAACTTTATGGTGTTGTATCGCATTAGGTACTTTTTTGTTACAGTTACAGTTTGAATTTCGCGCCCTGACCCTGAGCTTCCCCCTTATGTTCAGACTAGCACTAAACACAACACAATTAGATGGTTTTCTTACTATCGTTGTCACTCTGTGAAGCTACATCCGGCTGAGATCCAGATCCGGCTGGTCTTGGTGGGTCATTAACGTGATTCTGCAAGTATATTTATATTTATTAATTTTCTGATCTGATATATAGTGAAAACAAAGGGGGTGCCAGACTGCCTTGGATGCTTCCTTCTCCCATAGCAACTACGTTAGTCTGACTCTAAAATATAATATTGTTTGAAAATCACCACAACATTATATATTATATTATAACAAATACCCATAAAAAATAAACAACATACCCATTCTATCAAGGACTCTTGTGGCGAAGGCTCCTCACATTGTAGTGGGTCCTTAACAAGGCAATGAAAATAATAAGGTACTTTAATCACTTTGGGTATGTTCTGTCTTATTTACAATATAAACTAACTTGTAATAAAACTGAATTAAACTTACTTGCAATATGCTTGGAGATTCTTCACTTTCCACCTTTCTATTTATTACCACTTCTTCCTAAAACATCAAATAGAGTTTTTATAAACATTGGTAAGAATACAATCTAGAAAATATGTAATAATAAAGTTGTGTAACACTCAAACCTGGAAAGGATTTATTTGTAAATGCTGATCTCCGCTAGCAAAACTCTCTCCTCCCATCAAATTTTGTATCTTGAGCTCAATTTCAGTAAGCTCAGGCACTTCCTCCTGACCACCACCAGTACGTCGTTTAAATGCCGTAATTTGGCTGGATTTTCTCTTTACAGCTCCTTTTTTGTCCTTCCAATACTATAAAAAAAAAAAAAAAATACAAGTACACAGGGCGTTAGGAATACCTAGTGAATCTTTAGCACAATTCCAAATCTTTATCTCACTGTACATAGTTACCTTACACCACTGCTGTGAAGTTTTAACACACCCACTTCTATCGCTATTTAAAGCAATGGATATTTCGGCCCATGCATTACGAGTGCGAATGCGAGCATTGCTTGTACGAGCATGGCCTTTAGCTAGCCAAGGTCGGGCTTCCATAAAGTTCACCAGCATTTCCAGCTGGCTCAACGATGGGGCTGCATTGCGGGACACTAAAATAGAAACAGAATTTTAGTATTCCTTGGATCCGGGCTAGGTACCTACTTACTGCACAAACACATTGTAAAATGGTGTGTGGTGCATCCAATATATTTTTTCTTTATTACATTATAGGCTAGTATTTGATCTCGATCTCACCTGATGGTAAGTGACGATGAGATCTACGATGGAGCATACTTGCCTAGAAGGTACCTGTTCACTGTCGACTTGAAAACACCCAGATTGAAGTCAAAAATATTACAATACATTTTACGTACAAACGAGAATGAAAACAAACTTACTTTGGCCAGGTTCGGGAACAACACACGTAACGAAGCGCCTCTGAAGCGTAAAAGGGCGAAATGGGAATGGATACACTCATATAATATAAAATTCGCTTGAAGTGGTTACCTCGGCCACTTAAAAACACTTAAAACTATGGAATTAGCGGTTTGTTTATAAAAACAACATCTAATCACAACACTTTTTTTTTTTAAATTTGGCATCACCGTAATATTAAATATTTGTGTTTTTGAGCATATGCACAGGCCCAAAGGCTTGGCCCAAGTAAAATACCCCCCATCCCTCAATCAGTAAAGTGATGGATACTTTACTGAAAGATTTTTCATAGAATTTTTGGTAGAAACTGAATAGCCAAGTTTCGTCACTCTGTTTCAATTACCTACACGTGTGCACTTTACCGAACCCATAATGGTTACTATTCCACGTATATCACTCACTATAACTCGCAGGAACACTAGTTTTAGAAATTAAACATAACTGACGCCATGACTTTTCAGTTTCCCGCCAAAAAGTCCAAACTCCAACCCCAATACTTTCAAGAGAAGTGTCGGGACGCTGTCAATGTCATATTATTGGTTACGCCAATAAATAGTTTAAATGCAGATAAATTATTAATTGAAATAATTGATTGAAAAGAGTGTTAAACATATATTACTAGATAAGATGTATTACAATGTACAGAAATACTTTAATGACAAGTTATAAATAATAAGACTTTAATAATAATGTATTCTTACTACTTACTTCTGATGACATAATTTTAATTTTAATAATTTTGAAGTAATTTTTGTGATGAATTTATTTTTTAATTTAAAGGCTAACATTTTAATTTTAATTGTAATTTATTTTAGCCCTAATCTATATTTGCATGCCATAAGGTAGAGTACGGTATAAGTATAAATATTATCATCATAACATTCTGTATTCACCTGTATTCGCAAATAAATGACTTTGACTTTGACTTTGATTTTAATCAATACGAATTACTTATAAAATACTTACAACATACCCACTTATGCATTTATATTAATTTAAAATGCAGAAATAAGCATAGAATTAGGTAATCGAGATTTTCTAGATTACATTATGGTTCAAATGGTGCAACACTATAACATCGTAGCTAACAAGTTTGCATCCTAGAGATCGTCCAGCCTATTACGCATAGTGAAGACCGTTTTCGACAAAGTTGTTTTCAACGGCGATGTCTAGGTTGTCGTATCCGTGAGCTCGTCGTTGTAAACATCTTTGATGTAACGCTTAGTGAAGAAGCCCAGACAATAGAACTTTGTCATAGACAAACTATGATGTTATATACATGCGCTACTCTACAAAATATCTGCACAAGAAATACTACCATTTTCCATTACTATACTTCTAAATTCTACCATTGATCAAAACCCTCAATTATAGGCTGCACGCATGGAAGAATCTTTATTTCCATGGTAACACCATACCCAAATGATTCTACCGCATTTGAATACTACCAATGAAACTCGAATAATGTTCAGAATGGTTTATTGCCCGTATAATTTACAATTGCGCTAGAGTCGTCGCTGATCGTCGGGAGCGAGCGGCAAGCGGCTGCGCGAAGCGGCGAGCGAGTGCGAGCACGGACGCTCCTCTAGTGTACTGCGCAACTCTACCATTTGAGCGCATTCTGAGGAAAAATAAAAATATACAATAAGTGCAATATCGCCGGGCTGTACCACGAGATGGCGGCTGTTTGACTGTATGAAAAATGTAAGCTTTAAATTGTGGCCATCCTAAAAGACTAATAAACTTTTTCATTGAATTTTATGGAAAATACTGGAATTAACAATAAAACTACTATATTTTTAGCATCATATTAATCTAATGAACAATTTAAGATAGTTCTTCAAATACAGTCAAATAGCCTATTGCAGCAAGGAATTGCCACAAAACTAGTACTAAAGGTCTGAGTATAGACAAGTATTAAACCTTCAGATTTCGCCGCGTTGTCGCCATGAACACTTCTGACGTGCAACAAAAGATTCTGGGCGACTACATACTTCTTCGTGCAAAGGCTACAACTGTACTTGGCGGGAACGCGTTCTTTGTTGGCGCTGTTTATTCGTTTAATCGCCTTTTTCGGTGAACGAACGAGTAATCTGTGAAATGGTGTTACCAGCACAAGGAATAATTATTATTGAAAACACTGTGAATGGAATTTCAAATTATATTGTATGTTTTGCTGTAAAATGTTGATAAAAGCTAGCTAGTGAGGAAGATGGTGCGTGCTTTCTCTATGGCGCACAGGTTGACTTATTCTCTATGACACACACAGGTTGACTTATGATGGTGACGTCTCGGCCCAGCAACATATTCGCTCTAAGCGAATATTAGTCGAAAAATGCTCTGTCCCTGTCAGACGGACATTGCTGCTTGTAGCAGACTTGGCCCGCGACAGACTTGAACTACTGTTACTGCGGTAAGCCAGGATCCATGGCGCTGAACTAACAAAGACGTAGAGGTGTGACCCTCGGCGATTCCCAGGGAACAGCTAATTGTTATGGATTGCCGCGTCTGTTGATATCTATACCTGGTCTTCCCTCTTAGGTCAGCCTTGGTATGCAACTCCATGTGTTCCTTCATCATACTGAAAGGCATTCCGATGTTGCATTTCCTACACACGACGCTCTTAATCTCCCCATTTTTCTTGCAACGCGAGCAAACAAATTTTTTTAATCCGTCAGTTGGCATAATCATTGGATATCGTTGTCTAGAAGTGATAGAAACAAAAAACTAACTGTCATAGATGATTTTTTATGAGTAACTATTCAAAGAGTAGAGAGTATTGATAGCCAAGTTGGTGCAATGTTTGCCTTGGAAAACATAGTTTGCGGGTTCAAACCATGCCGACCCTCCCCTGTAGCCCACAGGGAAGGGTCGGCGGGGTGGGCTCTGGATTTTATGTGTGGGGCCATATTGTTATCACCTGCTGATGGAAAAGTCGCCAATCGGCTGTCTGGTTGCTACTGACATTGCCTGAATTTTGCGGTACCCATATTACAATAGTTTGCTTAGTTTGGGATCATACAGTTGGTGGGTTCATCTAGTGATTTAGGAGGAATACTGCGTAATATCTATGGAGCCTGGGCACCAAGTCTGCAACATAATTAATTCATAATCGAACAGTGACCGCATAGTAATTGTCACTTTTGACAGATATTGTATGGGATATCTTTTTTTTTTTTTTTTATTTATTGCAATATAGGCAAGTATTTGATCTCGATCTCACCTGATGGTAAGTGACAATGAGATCTACGATGTAGCATACTTGCCTAGAAGGTACCTGTTCACTCTCGACTTGAAAACACCCAGATTGTAGTCAACGGGGAACAAAGACGCCGGTAGCGTGTGATGAAAGTAGAAGCAAAACGCTTAGCGCGTACCGCAGGAATGTCCACAGTGTACGGATGACACTTGTCCGTGCGTCTTGTCGACCGACGATAGAATGGAGATGGGGGAATTAATTCGTGTAATTCCGTCGCACACTCTCCGAAATGTATTCTGTAGAAGACTGATAGGCTGGCAACCCTACGTCGGTGTTCCTCGGATATCTGTCAAAAGTGACAGTTACTATGCGGTTGCTGTTCGATTATGAATCGATTGTGTTAGCAGATTTGGGGCTGATGTACTACGCAGTCCGACATGCACTTAATATTTTCTTATTATAAGACAATAATATGGAAGTAAATAATAAACGTTCTATCTAAGTAATTACATCCATGTAAAATTACTCAAGAAAAGAAATAACACAAATTGGAAATGTTTAAAAAACGAATCTGGACACTTACCTCTTTGTTTCCACGAAAAAAGTATCTAATTGGTTAATTGCATATCGTCTACGTGTAAGCCGGGCATAACTAATGAGTGATGTAAGATAAAAAAATAGTATATACCCCCACATTTATAAAACTTTACAAGCACAATTCAAAACACTTTTCTTCTGAAAAATTTTTCGTGATACCATTGAAAACTTTTATAAATTTGGCGGTAAACCCACACCTGCACACATCGCACTGAATATAAATTCTTTTGCCGCCATTGTCGTCGCCTCTAGAGTCTCTAGTTCGTCTGTCGATGGGTATATATTTTTTTCGAACTTCCCGCTTCTTCGGTAGTTCGGATATTTGCGTTTTGAGTATCTCTAAAACTTCCTTGTGGCTTTTGACGGTTTTTTCACCGGTTACCGATTTTATTAAGGTGTCCCTTAGCAACGGTATTGTGTGGGTCGAGCCTGGGTCAAAGAAACAGTTATATAGGTAACTTTATAGATGAAGGTCATCATTGTCAAGATCACTGGTGGCCAAGTTGTGGTTGTTTAAAGCTATATCACCCACTTTAGGTCAGTGGACTGTTACCCTAAACGTCCTAGCATCAAGGGGTGGGCGTGATAATAGCAATATACATCTATTCTAGCTTATCTGGCGTCGGGGTGCGAACTCTTCTTAGACGGACTCCTGGTCATTTCATCACGCTCTTCCCAAAATTATGGGAAAAATATTTTATCTAGTATTACTCAGCGTTCTCTGGGGGTACCCACCCTTTACGACCAACCCCCCCACCTCAGCGCCCAGGAGCCCTGCAGTCATTGCACCTTCATACAATAGGATATTATCTTATGAAAACCTACCTTCACTCAATGTTTTGCCGAAAGCAGAGTGCACTAATGCTCTGAATCGTTCCGTGTTCCTCAGATGACGGACGCACTGCTCGCAAATCATGCAGTCCGATGACGATACCTGGTGATCATGCAGGGAGCACTTTATTTCAGTTCGGCAAAGAGCAACATAACTGGGCCCCAAGTCTGCTAACACAATCGATTCGTTTTAACATTGTTCTCACATACCTATAAGAATGCACTGCTCAAAAATGTAAAATATATTTAAAAAAAAAGAGCAACCATGGAGTTTCTCGCCCGTTCTTCTCCATAGGTACGGCATTCCGAACGGGTGGTAAAGTTGTGGTTTAGCATTTTGTAACATTGACGATTCATTAGTACTGTACATGAATAAAAAATATTCTGATTCTGATTTATGGGGCCGGCAAGCCTTATAGGCCCAGGACGCGTAGCCTCATGGCACCACATTTTAATAAACATCACTCATAGATACTCACCCTGACTCCAAAGCAGTCGTACAGCAGCTTGTCATATCGCTCCTCGACCCCCTCCCACACGTAGGTGTCGCTAAAGGACCTCAGGTTGGTGTCACCGCCGCAGAGCCGACAGCAGCACCCGGGTGCTCCGCCCCCGTCGCCAGACGCGTGCGCGTGCAGCGTTACTGTATCCTGGGCATATTGTCGTTATCTTACGTGAGATGTGGAATAAGCCGACATAAAGCTCTGAGATCGTTCATATATTTGAGAAAGTCCTTTTATAACGAAATCACAATTTATTAAACTACCATATAATTTTCACAACTTTTGACACCACAGTTATTTTTACAGTTGCTAGGAAACACAAATACATAGAGTTTGTACACTTTAGATTAATGTACTGCACCTCCTTTAATACTTTCCCTCATTAATTTAAAGACAGGATTTCTAGGCGCAGTCCAATCCTACTCCTCAAATCCATCAACCGAGATCTTGGGACAGCCTTAGTAAGGACATCAGCCAACTGGTCTGCTGAACTAGTCCTTATAACTGTGAGGCTAGCTTCTTGTACCATTTCTCTCACAAAGAAATGTCTTACTCGAATGTGTTTAGTTCTTTTATGGAATTCCGGATTGTGTGCGAGTCTTATGGCAGCTTCATTGTCTACTTTCAAGAATGGCTTGTCTTCCATGTCAGATAATCTATCAAAGATTCTTTGGAGCCATATAAGTTCTCTAGCAGCCTCGCTAGCGGCAACAATCTCAGCTTCCATAGGCGAGAGCACCTACCGGTTCTCTATAGGGAAATTGTTTTTCTTTTTAGGGGTGTCCACTTTCCCTGCTTGAACACCTTCTTTCTCCATTGGAGTTGACACGACACGTTTTGAACCTCTCGTCTCGATTCGTCTTTATCTTCTCTCTCCATAGCTTCTCTGTATGTTACTCGAAAATTGTTGCATTCTGACAAACACACGAAGTCCTTAAAACGTTGTGGGGGCCTGAGAGTTTCTCTGTCTCTTACATTGTATCTGGGTCCAATTTCATCTTCTCCAGTCTCAAATTCTTGAGCATCTAAGAATTGTTCTGATTCGAAGTCATGAGCGTGATCTGATGTCACAGCAGGTTTATCAGCCGATGCTGCACATTCTCCCTCCAGAGCACGTTCAGGCTCATCCCTTTGCTGGTTTAGCTGTCTAGGAGAATTGGTTTTCTGCGGGATGTCTTCATCTAGAAAGACCTCTCCCTCTGTATCTGGACCTATCATTTCTGGAATAATCTCTCCCTCTGCCTCTTGGCTTGGCGACTCTGGAGTGATCTCCCTCTGAAAATCTGGTATCTTCGTTGGGATTCTTAATTCCAGTCCAGGACTAAAAATCACATCTCTCGATCTAGTTGTCTGTTTCCCGTCCCAGATACGATATCCGTCATCATTGTCATAACCAATAATTCTACCTCTGATAGCTTTTTTATTTAGCTTCTTCCTTTTTTGCTTAGGAATGTGGAAGTAACACTCACTTCCGATTACACGCAAGTGTGAGATCTTAGGCTTTCTACCATGCCATAGCTCGTAAGGTACTTTCCCTTCTTCTCTTGTGGGTCCTGTACGATTCAGAACGTAAGCAGCTGTGTTGATTAGTTCTGCCCACAAGGCTTGTGGAAACTCATCTCCCGAATGCATGTACGACCTAGCAGTCTCTACAAGAGTCCTATTCTCCCTCTCAGCACACCCATTTTGTTCAGGCGTGTATGGCATTGTAAGTCGTTGTACTATTCCCTGTCGGTTCAGTATCTCGCTGACGGCTTTATTCGCAAATTCACCGCCATTATCGCTCAGTAGTGTTTTTACGACATGACCAGCGTTCTTAGTTTCGTTTAAAAATTGACGCAACTTTTCTTTAACATCGCTCTTGTTACGGATGAAATAAACGTGTCGGAACGCGGAGTAGTCATCTTTGAAAAGAACATAATAGCGATACTTCGAGTAACTTTCGGGGAATGGTCCGCATACATCAGCATGTATGAGCTCTCCAGGCACTGAAGCTCTATCTCTCTTGCCAAACTTTAATCGCTTCGCCTTACCATAAATACATCCTTTACATTGTATATCATCCTCTGGATTCAGGTCGATTCCCAGTTCCCTCTTAACAAGTTCTTTAATATACCTCTTGTTCTGGTGACCAAATCTCTCATGATATAGTTGAATTAGGCTCGTTGGCGTTACAGCGTTCAATTCTACAGTATGACCGGTCAGGACTGTCTTCAACTGTAGCTTGTACAGTCCCCCGTTCTGCTGTCTTTTACCTACTACAATTGCAGCACCATTGAATTCTAGCTTGCATTCCTTAGTAGTAGATATAAAAGTGCTATCTTGCAGCTTATCTTGTGCTGCTAATACCGAAAAAAGATTCTTGGTCAGTGTTGGCACATACCAGACATCGGATAGAGTGAGTTTCATCTTTTTCCCATTGACATTTGATTCTACCTCCACGGAACCATTCCCTTTCGCAGGAACTACAGTCCCATCTGCCGTCGTGACAGTGTGGTTCGAATTAAATTCTTGAAAAGTTACAAAAACATCGCTCCTGTTGGTAACATGCGTTGTAGCACCATTGTCAACATACCAATTATCAAAATCTTTCTCTTCTGAACAAGTACTATATACCATTAAAGTAATATTCTGAACTTGCTGCTTAACGGATGACTCTGTAGTCTTTTTTGGTCTGCCATCGTTAATCCACTTTCTGCAGTTTTTAACCCGGTGGCCTATCTCCGAACAATATCTACATTTCAAATGTTCATCCCTGTTTTTCGGTTTAGTCTGCACCTTGGATGTAGAGGCGAGCACTTCTTGGGTTTCTTCGTTTTGCCCCACTAGCGCTCTCTCATACCCACAGAGTTGTGTCGTTAGTGATTCTATGGTTCGTTCTTGCTTACTCAACAGCATCCAACTCGATTTGAAATTGAAGAATTTTTCATTGAGGGAATCTAAAATCTTGCAAATCAAAAAGAGCTCTGGTAGCTTCGTGTTCGGATCAGTTCTTAGAATTTCTGCATTTAAATTATTCCAAATGTTTTTTAATTTAGACATCATTGTTGAAACATCATCTCCGGAATTGTTTTTAAAGCTGAAAAATTGCATACAGAGAGTGTATACTCTGTCCTCCGACTGTCCGTCAAAAAGTCGATGAAGCTCTTGCCAGACTTCATGAGCTGTCTCGAAGCGCATGACTTTCATCAAGGTCTCTTCAGTCATGTTGCTCGTAAGGATGAGCAGGGCGTTGCTATCTGCCTTCCTATATTTCAGTACCTCTGTATTATAGGCCATCAGTGCACCATCTCCTGTTCCCAGTATGGGCTTCTTAAGTTTCCCCTCAGCTGCTTCCATAGCACCTTCTGTACCTCGCAGCATAATTGAAACTTTATACTTCCATGTTGCCCAGTTCTTACTGCCTTCAAGCTGACCGATTTGAATTTTTGATGTGAAATGTTCCATCTCAAAAAACTTTTGTTCAAACTCGTGCTTGGCCGAATAACCTATTGTCGTTATCTTACGTGAGATGTGGAATAAGCCGACATAAAGCTCTGAGATCGTTCATATATTTGAGAAAGTCCTTTTATAACGAAATCACAATTTATTAAACTACCATATAATTTTCACAACTTTTGACACCACAGTTATTTTTACAGTTGCTAGGAAACACAAATACATAGAGTTTGTACACTTTAGATTAATGTACTGCACCTCCTTTAATAGGGCATAGGTCAAGGCTATAGATATCGCACAATTTGTGACACTTGAGTGGGGTGCAAATAGTACAACTAGGCCTCAAGGGGGGTGAAACTAACTTATGATCACATTGAGGAGAGTGCAAGTGGATATCTCCTACTGAGGGAGGGAGCCAAATTAATACTGCCTAGAGTGGGGTGCAATTGCTCAAGAAGTGTCGAAAGGGGCAGCTAATTTGACAGGATCTCAGGTATCGGTTGCCTAACTTAATGGGCTCCAATGCAGGGTGCGGGGCATCTCGAGGGGTGCAACTACCGCAAGGGCATTTGATAGGGGGTTCAACTAACTCAACATCACCTCAAGGGGTCCAACTATAAACTCATTTAATGCTTACTTGTGTGTATATTTTGGTAGTATTCTTGTGCTTTGTCCATATAACATTCATTTTGACACACTAAAAGATTTCACTTGAGGTTCCAATAATGTGATGTATATTCTTATGAATATTCATCCAACTCGTCGGTAATTTGGATTTTCAAAATGTAGGTACTGATTAAATATAATTTTCAGAAGATATAACTGTAACCTAAACATAAAACTACAAAATTTATTCTTAAAATAAAACGTAGTAGAAACGTCAATATTTTATTTTATGAAATAAAAGTTATCAAAGGAGAAGGAACATGAGGTAGGTTTTAAATAAAATTTAACAAAGGCATCTCTATCCCCGTTGCCGTGACTCAGCAGTCTTTAGTTAGTAGTTGTAGTAGTTTGAGCTATCTATGAAAATCGGTGGAGCCATTACCCAAAATTGAATTGAATTGAGCTATCTATTCGTCTGAGGAGGACATTAAAATTCACTCTTGCCAGCATTCGAAAAAAAGATTGAATATGGTATAGGGTATCCCTAAAATCAATGTTACTATAGTGTGACATTTATAATTTGACATTGACAAGTCGTTGCTTATTTGTTTGTTCATTTTGTCTAGTGTTGTACCGGTGTATTATTTTGATTATTCAATGATTATAATGATTTTCAATAAATGACCACAATAGTTTGTTTTTTTTTTTTTTGCTGTATATCATTCCCACTCTACAACTATTTCTTGTAATGAAGTAAATTTTAAAAACTATACTAGGAATTATTATTATAATGTTTCAAACATAATGCTTCTTGTATGTAGTGTCTACCTAAACCTACATAAGTATTAGATTTTTTCAACATTGTCTTAATATAATATAACCCAAAACGAAAAACTAAAGCCACCAACTACGGCAACCAAGTTTTCAACTACAAAGCTTTAAATTATCCAGCAAATCTTTGCCATTGAACTATTTTTCAGTGAAAAAAATCGTTTGAACTACGAAAAAAAATTTCTATTATGTTTAATAATCGCTTCCTTCAGTTGACTAATTGTTCTCTTATTGGTCTGTGCTTTCGTCGTTTATAGTCGATGATTTATTGAAGTGAGTAAATTATTGTGATAAACAATTATGTACATCACTAGTTCTGTTATGTGATGGTGACGGATTTCGGATTTCATATCGTGTGGTCGTATTTATGAACTCAATCAAAGAGTATATAATTGAACTCAATCACATAAAACATAAAATATCGAAATAATTCTTCAATTCACGTTTATATTTCAAAGTCTTACCTATTCCAACTGTATATGGCAATAACAAATCAAAATATCGTGAACAACAAGAACAATATAAACTAACAAAATCAGTACACAAAACAAAACACGTTTTTAGCAATACGTGAGTGAAAACTACAAAAAACCCTAAGAAAATGGGTGGCAAAGCGGAAAAGGGCACGCCGAAGTACATAGCGAACAAAATCAAAGCGAAAGGACTGCAAAAACTACGCTGGTACTGCCAAATGTGTCAGAAACAGTGCAGAGATGAGAACGGTTTCAAATGCCACACAATGTCGGAGTCTCACCAGCGGCAGCTGCTCCTATTTGCCGACAACGCTTCTAAATACATAGATGACTTCTCCAAGGAGTTTGCGGATGGTTATTTGGAGCTCCTCGGCCGCCAGTTTGGCACTAAACGTGTCAATGCTAATAAGGTCTACCAGGATTATATTTCTAACAGGTATGTAGCTCGTATATACATTTTAGCTCCTTATTTTTGTGCCTGTACACAACTTGAGCAGAATGTGAGCTCAACTGAAAAGATCCAGCAAGAACTCAGCGCGCTCATCTTATTTTTTTAATCGCTAAATTACTTCCACAATTTTGCCACTGATATTTTTTCTCAATGTAGTAAAGGGGCAAGCCTATTACCACTACCGGGCACTTTCCCTCCAATATAAGGTGGGTTTGGTCATAGACTACCATATTGGCCCACACTTAACACAGCTTTCGATATGTGCAGATGTCCTTACAATGTTTGCCTTCAATGTGCACAGCAATTGATCATTACTGAAAAATTATTTGTGCATAAAAATCCTAGATAAAGTGTGGACTTACCTAATATTGGCCTTATTTAAGAGCTAGCCTATCTAACTAATACTTAACATTGTCTCAGGGACCACCTCCACATGAACTCGACTCAGTGGGAGACCCTCACAGAGTTTGTCAAGTGGCTCGGTCGCGAGGGCAAGTGCGTGGTCGATGAGACCGAGAAGGGATGGTTTGTGGCGTACATAGACAGGGATCCGGCTGCCATTGCTGCACACGAGGCTAAAGCTAAGAAGGAGAAGATGGATAAGGATGATCAGGTAAATATGTGTGACAACCTGATAAGCACAGTTGGTAGTGAGCCTGAGCTGAGGGTCCAGTTTTCAATATTGGTAGGAACAAATGTTTTTGCTGGAGTCATAGATGCTTACCACCTATATAATTATTATATACTGGATTCTTGGGTTCACTCCCAGTCCGTGGTACAGTACCCAAAATAAAAATGTTGCTTGCTAGTGTGGGACTGTACAGTTGATGTGTTCTTCTAGCATCATCCACATCAAGACATTTTAACCTATAGAATATTGCAGTTCAATCATTTGTAATAGTCAAATCTCTGTTGTGTCATAGAGTATTTCGAAATTGCTAAGATACAGAATCGATTTGCTTTTAAATTCTTGTACTTTTTTTGTAATCTGACGAAGTTATCTAGGACTATACATTTTACACCCATCTTTCTATGGATGCAGGTCAAATATACATATAAAACATAAACACAGAAGCCTAAGAATGTTATCCTGTAGCTAAAATGGCTACCCGGTATACTTATATCAACAACAGGTATGTTTGCGAGGCTCATCTCAGGAACTGCTGATCTAATTCAGAAAATTATATCATTGCTAAGAACTTACACTACATATGCTAAGTTAGACCTTGCTATAATCATTTGGGTCCAGCTCCATACCTTTATCTATAGTCTCATTGGCGAAGTCACATAAAAATTTGGTAACCAGTATAAATATTTTTATTTTTTTAAAGGAACGAATGCTGGATTTCATTCAGAAGCAAGTGGAACGAGCTAAGAAGGATGTTAATATTGAGGAGCCAACGTACACGGAGTTCAAACGAGAGAGCAGCCAGGAACGAGTCACGCTCAGTCTGAAGAGAAAGAATGAAGGTACAAAGCATAAATAATGTGTAATACTAGTGGGATAGACTGGGGGCGATCCCAATATATTATGACTTATATGTATAGATTCAATGTCCATGAATTGGGTCCAATAAGTGTTAGTCAGACAAAGTTTGTTACTGCTGGGATTCGAGCCCAGGACCATCAGGCACAGAAGGCAGGTTCACCACTAACTATACCCCTCTGGTACAGATAAATGTAAACTTATCATGTTTTGTCTCACTCAATAAAAGCGATAATTTTCGTCCAGAAAAGAAACAAGAAACCTTGCAAGTATCTGCGCTCAAACTGTCCAAGAGTAAAGAAGAGTCGTCCAGTAAGAAGCAGAAGACAGAAGAAGGGAGGAGCAGACAATCAGCTCTCGATGAGATCATGAAAATGGAGGAGAGGGCGAAGGAGAGAGCCAACAGGTAATGTACCTGTAGGCAAAAGGGGGGAGAGTAAGAGACCCAGAAAAGAAAAGCGGGGCGTGGTGTAGAGGCTTGCAATAATTAATTTAATTTGAAGTTATAGTAGTTTTTAGGTGAAAAAATAATTCATTCTCAAAGTGGGCAGTAAACAAAATAAGTTTGGAGCCCCTGCTCACAGGTAGTCACAAATATATTGCTTTGTTTCAGAAAAGACTATTGGCTGACCGAAGGTATAATTGTGAAAATAACAACCAAATCGTTGGGAGAGAAGTATTACAAGAAGAAGGCAGTCGTCGAGAGAGTTGTGGACAAGTACTGCGCACACGTGAGACTGATAGAAGATTCGGTGAAACTCAAGTTAGATCAGGTATAACATTTACTAGATGTCGCCCACACCTGCGCCTGCGCACCCATAGATTTAACTCCGCAGCTCGACCCTTGAGTGTTTAACAGCTTACGGTATTTTTGTTCAGGCAAAATTCTTGACGGGACAGAGGTGGTATATATATAATTATAAAGATCCCAAAGAAATAAATCAAATTGTTAGACACTTTAAAAATTCAAACGCTACTAATTCGCATTGTTAAAAAAAACATTAACACAATTATTTTGTATATAATTTAATTATTATTTTATTTTACTATGTCCTATTAATAAGTATTTTTTGGTTTTTTGTTTTTCCATGTAAATAACTCTCTTCTATCTCTCTATCTCATCTATGCTTAATGTTATACTTCTATACTCTATACTAATATTATAAATGTGAAAGTTTGGATGGATGTATAGATGGATGGATGGATGTTTGTTACTCTTTCACGCCAGAACGGCTGAACGGATCTGGATGAAATTTGGCACAGAGATAGATCATAGTCTGGAATAGCACATATGCTACTTTTTATCCCGGTCAAATGTATGGTTCCCGTGGGATAGATTTGTTAAAATTGTTCATAGCGCAACGGATCGAGATGATTTTTTGCGCGGGTAACACCGCAGGGCGCAGCTAGTTGTACATAATTTATTGAATGAAATAAACAACCACATATATAATACATATATAGATTTAAAAAAATATTTTATACTACTACATGATCTATATAACATACTGAATAATCTGTTAAAATATTTTACACCATTTTTGTGACACCTGGGGTCGAGTCACCTTCGTCCGTAGGAGAATTAAGTACCCTCGAGATACCCTACACGTGACCCTGGGTGGTGCCAACCAGGTGACAACTCTACTGGTGGTAGGCTTCGGCCGTGGCTAGTCACCACCCACTGAACAAAGCCATGGAAAGCTTTCCATGGCCATGGAAAGCCATGGAAAGCTTGAAGCTTCCAAAGGCCTGGAACTTTAACATTATTTAATCAGAATATACAAGGATTTGCTTCCAAAACATTAGAAATTGAATTATTTTTAGAAAGAATGCGATATGATATTGTTTGTATTTGCGAACATTGGCTTAAAGAACATGAAATGTTAATAAACTATGAAAATTATTCGGTCGTAAGTTGTTATAGCCGCAAGTCCAGGCTTCATGGTGGTACACTAATATTAATTAGGAAAAATATTAAGTCAAGAGAACGAAAGGAAATAGTTGGGCTCTCGATTGAGCAAGTTATCGAGATTTCTTGTGTTGAGCTGGATAAGCACATCATACTGAGTGTTTACAGACCCCCACACATTCAGAATTTTAATACATTTGAAACTGTAATGGAAGATGTGTTGAAAAAAATCTTTGTTAGTAAGAAGTCGATTATAGTGTGTGGTGACTTTAACATTAATATTTTGGAACATACTTGTTATAGTGATAGACTGTTAGGCCTTTTTAAATCATTTAATTTGAAAAATGTATTTTTTGAACCGACTAGAATAACTTCAACTTCCGCCACATGCATCGATAATATCTTTTGTAGTTGTAAATACTTAGATCAAGCGGTTGTTAATTATTTACCATCAGATCATAGTGGACAAACGATCGCCATCAATTCTACCTCCACTTTAAAAAATATAAAAATAAAAGGTAGGGTTGTAACAGCTGGGAACTTGCAAAAATATAATAACATTTTGAATAGTAAATTAGGTTCTCCCAGTTGTAACTTTGATCCTAATAGATTTTACTCAGATTTTTTTTTCAATTGTACACACTGAGTTTGATAATATTTTCCCACTCAAAACTAAAATTATCAAACCTAAATTTACTTTTAGTGATTGGGCGACACGAGGAATTCGTAAGAGTAGGGAAAAGTTATTTGAACTTTATGAACTAAAAGTCCAGACTAGTGATCCAGCCTTCACTCAGTATGTTTCAAATTATTCGAAAATGTTTCGGAGAGTATGTCAGGCAGCTAAAGCCATATATATTAGTAAAATAATCAAATCTGCCGATGATAAAATAAAGGCCACCTGGAAAATAGTTAACAGTGAAACTGGGAAGACGAAACAGCGCAGTACAGATTATACCCTGGAGACTCCACGCGGTCTCATATGCTCAGATACCGAGGTAGCACGGGAGTTTGAAATGTTTTTTACTAACATCCCTGTAAAAACAACAGAATCTCTGAACTGCTCCCCCCGTCTCTCAATTTCACTTCTTAAAAAAAACATAGCTGATTGCCCTGTTAAATTCAAGTTTGACCATATTAGTGGCCGAACTATTGTTAAAGCTTTCAATGATATAAAAATTAAACTAACAGAAGATCTATGGGGAATGTCTGTGAAAGCATGTAGAACTATTATTGATACTGTAGCCCCTTATTTAGCTTTAATTTTTAATGAATGTGTAGATCAGGGAGTCTTTCCGGATTTAATGAAGTACAGTAAAGTAATACCGCTTTTTAAGTCCGGTAATAGTAAAGATCCTAACAACTATAGGCCAGTTTCTATCTTGCCAGTTTTTAGTAAAGTGTTTGAAAAGATAATGCTTACACAAATGTTACATCATTTTAACGCAAATAACATCCTGCACGATCAACAATATGGTTTCACCAAGGGACGTTGCACAACCGACGCCGGTGTAACCCTAATAAAGCATATCTATGATGCATGGGAGAACTCACAGGATGCTATTGGCGTCTTCTGTGATCTTTCAAAGGCATTTGACTGCGTCAATTATGAAGTCCTTTTACTTAAATTAGAGCACTATGGTGTTATAGATAATGCTCTTAATCTTGTAAAATCTTATTTAGGAGACAGACGGCAAAGTGTTCTTATAAATGGTACTAAATCGTTAGGCTCTGCAGTAAAAATGGGTGTTCCGCAAGGATCGATTTTAGGTCCTTTCCTGTTTTTAGTATATATAAATGACCTACCGCATATAATTCAAAATAAGATGAAGATAGTGTTATTTGCTGATGATACCTCCTTGATTTTTAAAGTGGGACGACATGTAAATAATTTTGACGACGTAAATGACACTATTCTTCAGGTACATAACTGGTTTACTATTAATAACTTAGCGTTAAATAGCAAGAAAACTAAATGTATAAGGTTTTCTTTACCAAATGTCAAAAGTAGTGATTGCGATGTGGTACTGAATAATGAGAAGCTTGAATTTGTTAACGACACGGTTTTCTTAGGGATAACGCTCGACTCTAAGTTACAGTGGGGTCCTCATATCAGAGTCTTAGTGGGACGACTTAGTTCCGCTGCCTACGCTGTTAGGAAAATTCGGCAACTAACCGATGTGAACACCGCAAGAATAGTTTATTTCAGCTACTTCCATAGTGTTATGTCCTATGGAATACTATTGTGGGGGAGAGCAGCTGACATAGAATCGGTTTTCATTTTACAAAAGCGGGCTATTAGGGCCATCTATAATTTGGGCAGTCGCGAATCCCTAAGAGAATTATTTAAGGAAACTAATATTTTGACAGTACCATGCCAATATATTTATGAAAACATTATGTATGTTAGGAAAAATTTATTTCTCTTTAAAAGGCTCGGTGATCAACATCGTTATAATACAAGAAATAGAAACAAATTAGATCAACCACACTTTCGACTAGCAAGGATTCACACATCTTTCATGGGGTATTGTGTTAAATTTTATAATAAAATACACTCTGACATTACCGAACTTAGTGAAAATAAATTCAAAGCGTGCATAAAACGTACGCTATGTAAGAAGGCATACTATACACTAGATGCTTATCTTAAGGATAAAAATGCTTGGTTGGATGCTGGTCCGGCTCCTCAGGAATATAAATGACATTGTTTGAGCAGACTATTAAGATTTTGTATTTCTCTTCTTCCTTCTTATTTTCATTTACATAAGTAATTTGTAAATGTGGGAACCATGTAGCCATTAACTGTAATTTTATATTTAGTTAGTACTTTTTGTTTTTTTTGACCTGCTGCTAAAGTTTGATTAGCCGTTCCTACATTGTTCTCACATACCTATAACAATGTATTGCTCAAAAATGTAAAAGATCTATTTAAAAAAAAAGAGCAACCATGGAGTTTCTTGCCCGTTCTTCTCCATAGGAACGGCATTCCGAACGGGTGGTAAAGCAGTAGCATAATATTTTTGTAACTTGACGATTCATAAGTACTGTACAATAATGGTCTACGTGAATAAAAAATATTCTGATTCTGATTCTGATTCATGTCGCCAAGCGGCCTAGCCGTGTTCCGGCATGATGTTCGGTGTTGCCATTCATGGATGGCGGGTCAGATCAGTTGCGCTGCATGTGCCTAGTGAATGTAGCGTCTCGATCTACTGCCGCCTTCCTACCTAGGCAAGTATGCTCCATCGTAGATCTCATCGTCACTTACCATCAGGTGAAATCGAGATCAAATACTTGCCTATAATGTAATAAAAAAAAAAAAAAAAAAACCTTATATACATGTTGTATACTTTCAGAATCACCTGGAGACAGTGATCCCGTCTGCGGGGCGCTCGGTTCGGTTCGTGAACGGCGCGTACCGCGGCAGCACCGGCGTCCTCAAGAACATCGACATTGACAACTTCTGTTGTGATGTCGAGGTAATTAATTTATTATTTATAATAACACTATTTTCGAGAGTGAACAGGTACCTTCTAGGCAAGTATGCTCCATCGTAGATCTCATTGTCGCTTACCATCAGGTGAGATCGAGATCAAATACATGCCTATAATCTATACATACAAATAAATACAATTGGAGTGTCTGTTTGTAATATTAAAATAACTGCTTTTTACTAAGTGCATTTGGATGTATA
The DNA here is from genome assembly GCA_905333125.1 of Pheosia tremula. Lineage (NCBI taxonomy): Eukaryota > Metazoa > Arthropoda > Insecta > Lepidoptera > Notodontidae > Pheosia > Pheosia tremula. Next base: position 3,463,929 of record HG995425.1, read on the forward strand.
CACGGTACATATGCCAAAACAACATTTTTTACAATTTTTGTCTGTCAGTCTTTCTGTTTGTTCCGGCTAATCTCTGAAATGGCTGGACCGATTTTGACGGGACTTTCTCTGGCAGATGGCTGATGTAACAAGGAGTAACTTAGGCTACTTTTATTTTAGACTAGCTGTTACCCGCGACTTCGTCCGCTTTTTGTTAAATACCACGCGGACGATGTCGCGAGTGACAGCTAGTGTTGCTATATAAAAAAATCTAACATTCGCTTTGAAAGATGTGTGTGTGTATGTTAATGGATTTGTGTGTGTGTGCCGGGTTAACATAGCAACACTGTCAGTCTTTCTGTCATATAAGGCATGAGTTCAGGGTATTTTTTTTTTATACTTTATAGGCAAGTATTTGATCTCGATCTCACCTGATGGTAAGTGACGATGAGATCTACGATGGAGCATACTTGCCTAGGTAGGAAGGCGGCAGTAGATCGAGACGCTACATTCACTAGGCACATGCAGCGCAGCTGATCTGACCCGCCATCCATGAATGGCAACACCGAACATCATGCCGGAACACGGCTAGGCCGCTTGGCGACATGGCTTTGTTCAGTGGGTGGTGACTAGCCACGGCCGAAGCCTACCACCAGTAGAGTTGTCACCTAGTTGGCACCACCCAGGGTCACGTGTAGGGTATCTCGAGGGTACTTAATTCTCCTACGGACGAAGGTGACTCGACCCCGTGTGTGTGTATACGTATGTGTAAAATATATTCCTTAGAGGTGTGTTAAGTATAGATCTCTGGAAATTTGACCCCTAACAGGGTCAAAAGAAAAATATTTTATTTTTAAGTATTGTCCGAATACTGGCTTGGTTACTTTAATATGTGTGTGTAATTTTTTTTTCTTTTTTCAGATTTCCGAAGGACTTCTCACCGGTAGAGTAGTGAAAGGGGTGCAGTACGAAGATATAAGTAAATTAGCGACGTGACGAAAACGATAAATAAATAATTTAAATGTAATATTATCTATGGTTTTATTTGCATAAATGTCCATGAGGTCACTGAAGATGTGGCTAAGAATACCATGGAGACAAACCACAGATCACGAGAGATATGCCGTGCGGTTCAAAATGTATGGGAACTCGCTGTCGCCGTTTTGTTCCCAACCACTCGCTAAAACCAACCAATACGAAGTCTCCTCGGTGCGTGCTGCGTCGTCGCCGTATACAGCGGCCGTACCACGCGACGCACCAGTTTATTCAAAGTATCGTTAGACGATCTATACATTGCCTCGTACATTCACTCAGTAGCGAACATAGGTGGTACTTAAAGAGCCATGTATTTTGTACAAAAATAAAAAAGTCGTTGTGCTACATGAAACCTAAAAAAACATAATAAAGGCATTAAATATTTTTTGATTTGTTGTTTTTAATGATTTTAAAGACGAATAAATAAAATACTTAATACTGGCTGGTGAAATGAGATTCCATCTTTCGCGTAGTTCACTTTGCTGCTGGTATTTTTGCATACAAACACGGAACAACCCGGCATTTTGAAAAAAACTAGAGCACCGGCACCGACGTGCAGTTGCAGTGGACTGACGGCGAAAATTGTAGGTTAGCCAAATGTACGCTAACTTTGTGCGCAAGCCCACCGCTTTCATAACATATCTCCTCTAATATATCTGTGAGACAAACCATGAGTTACTTTGCCACTATATTAGAGGAGATATGGTACATATACAAGGTGTTACAAAAATAGTGTATGGAAGCTCGGGTCAGGGCGCGATATTCAAAATGTCAATGGTTTTTATTTTTTACGAAAAAAACGATACAAAATAAAAACCGCTACTTTTACTAACTTTACGGTGTTGTATCCCTTTAGGTATTTTTTAAAGAAACTTAATACATCGATACAATCCAATGCAGAATGCTCATATTGCAAAACACAAAATTACATCGTAAAGATGTCCAAATATTTCGTAAAAAAAGAAAAACCATTGACATTTTGAATTTCGCGCCTGACCCTGAGCTTCCACCTTAAAAACTACAACGTCACTCTTCAAGCGCCCGCCAAAATATCCGAAAACTTTTTAAAATGTTCAATGTTTCAACTACCATCTTTTAGGGTAAAAAAAAAAAAAATTGCTTAGGCTTTGGTAGGTACGTAATTAGATAACGCTGGTACGTCAAAGCGTGATGTCAAATAGATAATGCCGAACAGCCGGATCATCATTAAGATATGCATGATAGCTATACAAATATACCATTTTCGATATCCTACAAAATATGTGTGTTCGTACGTCCGATCTAATAATGATCGCTAACATGTGGACGCGTAATAATTTAGTCCAAGGTCTCAATTCTGCTAGCACAATTGACTCAAAATCGTATTGCAATGGAATTACTGATAAATAACTAGGAACTTAATGGATTTCTAACACGAAAACTGTCAAACAAAAGTGACATAATATAAGCCCTAAGTAAATATTTTTGGCTTAGGTATTTCGTGGCCATGTCTAGGCCTATTGGTCTTCGGAATAAGTCAAAAGAAACTATTTTTTTAGCAAATGACCTCACCCACCTTTGGGTAGGTATTTTGCCAATGTCAAGTGTAATTATTTTTTTATCAAATATGGGGGATTCTATTCAGGCCCAATCCATAGGATTGGGCCTGAATAGACAAATAATAAACCCCCCCCCCCCAAACGTATCAGTAAAGTTGAGGATACTTTACAGACTATCGGACTTCCTTGGGGAACTGGAAGAGTCGTGTTGTACTATTTAGTTTTAATTTCCTACACTCACACACGTTTATGAACACACGATGGTTAATATTCGTCAAAATTACACATTATATTTCAAAGAAACACATTTTTCACGAATTAAAACAAAATTGATAACCTTTGTCTTCAACTACCACCAAAAACCAAAAAGTCCGTAATCAATCTTTATCATTCGCGAATGCTTACAAACGATCCTTCGGTGGTTTCCCAAACCATTCATAAATTTTTCGTTTCTGCTACCTGTAAAAATACTAGCAATATCATTAGCTTTTGAATATTTTATAGCATTTTATATTATGGCTATCCATCCAGTCTTAGGTCTTAGGCAAAACCATTCGATAACTAATTACCCACTTATTGATCTGATAAAATACTTATACAGATAAGTGCCTGTGCTATTGTTACGAAATATGTGATTATCAATATACTGGCATCATTATTGTCTTTGATTTTATGGTTGGTGATAATTTAAAATGGGTACAGTCACACAAAAAAGTTTTGTTAACAATCTTGTGCCGTATGTCAACCAAAGACGATTCTGAGTTCGAACGACCTAAGAAAATGATTCTGTCTGGACTTCTATTATACGGGTTACATCGAAGCAAAATCAAATTGTGAGAGTCTTAAACAGATATGTCTTAGCTACATGGGCACCTATCTGTGATATAATTTTTAAATAGCATTTGATATTCGAAGGCATAAATCATATCATTGGGGAAATATAAAGGTATACTTATACTACCTATGTGGTTGATCCTTTGCGGTATTCTCTAAATCTAAGTTGAACTAAATAAGGGACAAATGCGTCAAACTAATTTTCGTATTACAACGCGCAACATATCTCTCAAATTACTAATTTAAATTTAAATTTAGATTTAGTCAACGCTGCACAGAATTGACAATTATATCAACTTACAATTTACACTGTTTTGTCTACCCTCACTTAAAAATACTAGCTATTTATAGATAAAATATTGTTACAGTAGGTATTGCTTTTGTTTGTGAGTCATAAATATGTTGTCTCATTACTGTGTAATAGTGATGGTCCATGAATTCAATGACTAATTGTTACAACAGCTGCGTAGGCGTAATTTGAAATAATTCTGCGACAACTTAAGATAGGTACTAAATATACGTATTAAATTACTTACTTAGTTGATATAAAGAATATTTTTAATTCTAAGTTATTATAGTGGGCTAGTTAGGGCAGTTCTACTGGGCTATAAAACCTGTCGGGGGTCTAAAAAGGCTGATCTCATTCAACTATGTGTGTAACAAATATGTTTACACCTGGGAATTTCCTCTATGCTTGTGTTTATCTCATGGAAATCTATTTAGCTTGGTTTTATCTATCTACTATAATGAAATGATAATTCGAAAAAATTGACTGTTTTAAAGATTAAGTAAAAATAGTAACGTATATTCAGTATGTAATGCGCGAAAATCCCCCTGGAATCAGATCTAAGTCAGGAATTCACTTAATAAATAAAGGATCCACTCGACTGGCGCTTTATTGTGTCTACGACACTTTTGCATTAATTCTTTTGCCTACAATCAACGTCAATAGGAGCATCACGCACTAAACGCGAAATGAAATTACTAACAAATTATCTTCAACGATGATTGATTGATCTATCTATCTGTTTAAACGATCAACAAAACGTATAATAAGCCGCTGCAAAGAGATAAGTAAAAATATATCTGACACTCGTGTTATCGAATCGCCCTTCGTTCAATCAATCGGATTGTATAAAAGTGTGAGCGCTGCCGTGTCCCATCCCTAATCAAGCGCGCGAACCCGCCCGACGCGACCCAGTTCAGTCAGTTCGCTTCGCGTCATTCGTTCACGAACACGTCGACATGGCTGTTGTGCATTTACGGACTAGCGGATTATTTTTATTGTTATTTTTAATAATAAACACATACGCCGTGTCGCCACCATGGATATTTTCAATAAAATTAAACAATAAGTCGTGTGATGGTAATAAATGTGTGTATAATCTCGATGTGAACGGTCGCGGTGTTGACGGTTGGTCGGTGACCTACGAGCCGGCGTCGGAAACGAAATTATGTTCGAATGGATTGTTTAATGTGAATAATATATTGGATAATGCCAATGTGAGTGTTCCGGACGATGGCAGGAGGATATATTTCTGCGTCAGAGCAGATGGCGTATGGTACCATCAAGGAGATAGTTTATATTTGGATGAGAGTGACGTCATCGCGCCAGCCGACACCGAGCCGTAAGTCTACCTACCCCATTTAATTTGTATTAAAACTGTGTTAAATGTAGAATGCTTTCGTACGCAATTCTCATGACGAGACCTTGTATTCATTTTTGAAGGATTTATGATGTAATTCTACTAGCTTATTCATAAACTGTTACTTGCTCACATATTGCTGTACTTAATTGTAAAGTTCTATTTTTTTAAATAAATACATGACCTAGAAAAAATATATTTTGGGAAAATAATCTATTGCATATGACAACACTATTTTAAAAGTTTAAAAAAATGGCGGATTTTCAAATTTCCCGCTATTACGTAACGCGGTATCTGTGTTAATTTATAATCTTATCTTATCTGTAATCTTGTGCGTAATATCAATATGGCTTCGCGAGATCGATTGATAGAGATATTTGGAGTAAGCAAGTACCTGCCTACTAGTAGCAAGTCTATTCCTACCATTTCCGATTCAAAAGGCAAAATTAAAAGCCACCGTCACGCCTGATATCCCCCAAAAGGATTGGCAGAGGTGCATTACAGTGTACCCACATTTCACCTATATAGTATTTGGTCCCAATGTAATAAACAAAAAGCTCCCACAAGACTGGCATTTAAGTAGGTACGGCATAATTTTCTAGTAAGTATGAATTTTGCTCATAAGTGGTTTATTTCTTCACTATATTTGCCTCAAATTCTAAAACCCAACAGAAACCATCACCACAGATTAAGCAAGTACACTACGAACAACGATTCGTGAACCCGCGGAAGTTAGCGCCAACGTCAGTACTCCCTAAGTCTATGGTTCCCCATCCATACGTTTAAAAAAATAGCGAAATTACAATATAGCGATGTACAATACGAACAGTGTCTCCAACCATGCAGTAATTACGGTAGATCTACTGTAATTTTTCTAGGTCTACCACCTACCGTAGACATGTTATTACGGTGACACATTCTACCGTAATTTCCATTCTGCTGCTTCAGTTTGGAAGAAGCAGCAGAATGACCTTTTTTTTTACGTTACGCATCCCCACTGCATGGGTATTTTTATTGTATCATTTTGGAGAAAAATTAGCAACACTGGTCTGCCGTAATTTTCCACCATCTACCGTATTTTTAGATCAGGCAACACCGTAATTTTGACAAAGAGGGTTGGAGACACTGAATACGAACAACGAGTCGTGACTCGTGAACCCGCGGAAGTTAGCGTAAGTGGCTGCGCTGAACATAATTTGAACAAATTATGTTCTGCGCTCTTCTGTCCCATCGAGATCATAATATAAATAAATAATTATATTATGTTGAAATAAAACTAATTTTACAGATTTTATCGCGTTTATTATTTCGTTTCTACGTTCCCGACGTTTCGGCTGCTTTATAGTAGGCATGGTCACGGGAGGACTGAGGTGTTAGACGTCCTAGTGGCCTAGTTTGAACTGGTGTAACCTCATATTTATAGATTCAGTTTTGCAAAAACATAAAATAAACGTAATATAAAAAATCAATTCTAGAGCAAATCAACAGCTATTTTAATTCAATAGGTTAGTAAGCTTAAGTAACATGAATATAATTGTAGGTTTTCACGATTGACAATACAGTAGTATCGTGTCCCGTCTCTAGTAATAGACAGAGAGGATACGCCATGTCTTATTAAGGTGGAAGCTCAGGGTCAGGGCGCGAAATTCAAAATGTCAATGGTTTTTGTTTTTTACGAAAACTTTGGACATTTTTACAATGTAATTTAGTTTTTCGCGATATTGGCATTCTACATTGGATGTCTCGATGTATTAAGTTTGCTTAAAAAAGTACCTAATCCGATACAATACCATAAGGTTTGTAAAAACCGCTACTTTTACTAACTTTATGGTGTTGTATCGCTTTAGGTATTTAAAGAAAAATTAAAACCATTGAAATTTTGAATTTCCCGCCCCGACCTAGCGCTTCCACCTTAATCCGCTCGCGCTGATCTTAGTGCATCTGCACAGGAGGAATCTTAAGCTTTAGTTTCGTTCGTCCTAAACGCAACCTTGCGGTTTTATTTTCGCGTCGGCTGTCTGGCATCCTGTCTGGTCTCATGCCAAACTCGTGTCAACAATATGACGACCGCAGATGAGTGGCGGTTGGATTATTTTATACAGGCTACCGCTTACTTACATTTTTTAGCACGTCAGTCAGATATAGGGCAAATATTGCTAGTCAATTTTAAAACGCTTACCGATTGCCACTGAAGCTATGATAAATTTTGGATGGTTTTCATGAGTTGGGTGGGTCCCAGTACTCCCATTACTACTAACAACTAACGTTTCAATGACAGTTGTGAGTCGATTGTGTTACTTACAGGGCCCCAAGTCTGCTGACAAACTCTATTCATAATCAAACAGCAACCGCATAGTAAATATCACCATCGACAGATATCCCATACAATATCTGTCAAAAGTGACAGTTACTATGCGGTTGCTGTTCGATTATGAATCGATTGTGTTAGCAGCCTTGGGGCCCAGGCTTGGCCTCAGAATAACTGATCACCTATCATGCACTTCCATGTCTCCCTGGTAAGAAGGAACTCTCAAAATTTTCATAACGTCATCGAGAGACCAATATAAGCTGAAATTATCTATACATCTATACATATAAATAAAATTGGAGTGTCTGTTTGTAATATTAAAATAACCGCTTTTTACTAAGTGCATTTGGATGTATACACGGTACCTATATCAAAACAAATTGTTTTACAATTTTTGTCTGTCTGTCTTTCTGTCTGTGTGTCTGTCTGTTTGTTCCGGGTAATCTCTGAAATGGCTGGACCGAGTTTGACGGGACTTTCGCAGGCAGATAGCTGATGTAACAAGGAGTAACTTAGGCTACTTTTATTTTAGAAAAGAACATAGGATCTCACGAAGAAAAATTAAAACCAATGTTGCAGCGTTGCGCCTGATTAAGTTTGATAGCAACAACCTGAAATGCGTCCCGCGGGCTCAGAACGTGCGAGCAGGCTGTTGCCAACGGTTGTCTTTGTTAAATACCACGCGAACGAAGTCGCGGGTAACAGCTAGTTCTATTATAAAACCTGTACGTCAAGTGGGAGATTATTCGTAAGCTAACTGTATAGTTTATAGTCTACCGTACTTAGTCATTTTGTATGGACAATTAAACAGCGCCTCTAGCGGACGGTGTTTAAAACATTCAATTATCCGTATAAAATATCTAAATACGGTAGACTATAAAGTATACGGTTAGCTTACGTTATCTCGCACTTGACGTACTTTAAGTGTTTTAAGTGCGAAAATGCCTTCACGTGTACTGTGAAAACTACTTCAGAAAATGAAATACCAATCATGAGATAAGTTTTCAATGGTATATCACTGTATTATCGATAAAAACATATTCATTCAATTATATTATGTCAATTGGGGGGTCATTTGGAAATTTTGGGGTCGAGTCACCTTCGTCCGTAGGAGAATTAGTACCCTCGAGATACCCTACACGAGACCCTGGGTGGTGCCAACTAGGTGACAATTCTACTGGTGGTAGGCATCGGCCGTGGTTAGTCACCACCCACTGAACAAAGCCATGTCGCCAAGCGGCCTAGCCGTGTTCCGGCATGATGTTCGGTGTTGCCATTCATGGATGGCGGTACAGATCAGTTGCGCTGCATGTGCCTAGTGAATGTAGCGTCTCTATCTACTGCCGCCTTCCTACCTAGGCAAGTATGCTCCATCGTAGATCTCATCGTCACTTACCATCAGGTGAGATCGAGATCAAATACTTGCCTATAATGTAATAAAAAAAAAAATTGTTTTATTAGGCAGATAAAGTACGATGTCGCATCTGATGCACCCTAAGATTAATCTATGAGAATATTCACCTCCCCGCTTGCACCGCGCGTTCCCCGCGCTGATCAAGACACGATATCATTTGTATGAAATAACTGTTCTAGGTGTATCATTCTTCAATGACTTTAAGGTCCAAATTTCCACCAAAGCCGAGAGGAGGGGTAATGTGCGGAATAGACCAATCCGATGGATTTTTAGCTTTACACAGGTTATTGAACTTGCAATCAAGTTGCACAACCATTGCGAGCCGCCGGACCGTGGCGGAGTTGAATCTAATGACTCTCGCGAGTAATGGTACGGACACACTTGCTAATTAACTTTCAAAATGTGTTCTGTGACGCTGAAATCGTAGGGCCTGTTGCGCGATGTGCCGAAAAACCACAATGGCCTGTTTCCACAACTTATCAGGCATAATTTGTACGGCCCGTCTGTTAAATAAATTGGGGAAACAGGCCCTTGGCTATCCTATGGGCACACACTCTCCTCCATATTTAAATTCGTTGACAACACCACAGATATGAATCTTATTGATTTCTTATATTTACGCGAATACTGCACATTGGAATAAAATTAATTTTACGGATTTTATCGCGTTTATGTTAAGTTTTAACGTTCCCGAAGTTTCGGCTGCTTTACAGCAAGCATGGTTGCGGGAGGACTGATGTGTTAGACGTCCTAGTGTCATAGTCAGAACTGGGGTACCCTCATATTTACCCGACTGTGTACGCGTCGCGGGAAGCCGGAGTACGCGAGTGGCAGAGCACCGGGATGTGTGGAAGTCATTCGGCGAGGTATGTCCAGCTGTGGGCATCTTTCGGCTGCTGTATGACCGACCAGAGATTCGACTATTGTACCGCTATGTGTGAAATTGAATGGCTGCCAGCACGCCGGTCGCCTCCTGCGTTGTAGTTTCTTTGGGGTTTTGGATGGATGGGATATTTTTTGGTATAATAATATGATAAATGAAAGTTCGCAATGCTGCTGAGTTTTGCTGTCTATAGTGTATTCAATTAACTTTTTTATATATTACAGACCAATACCATTTGTCTATGGTCACAACTAATTGTCTATTGGTTTGACTTATAGATTAAAGTGACAGTGACAGGAGTGCTATTCATTTTTGCTAGCGCCATCTAGTGATAAAGTAAGCGTTTCGAGAACACCAGATGGACCTAACAGAAATACTACCTAGTGTTTGCTAGGGTAGGTATTAACGTTGTTGAGAAATCACCTTTTGTTCTGTTCCGAGCTATACTTCGAACAATGAGCCGTTAAGTAGGTACAAGACAATAATTAACACCGTTTATATGGGGCCGTGTTGAGAAATGACATTCTTTGACGTTAATTAATATAAAAAAAATACATTATCACATGAGCGCGAACGTTTTTTTTTTAAAACCCCAGAACACAACAAGTATAAGGTCCTCCCACACTTTAGCCATACAAATGTAAAAGCCATAAAGGATTGGGAGGGGGCGAGGGTATCAAAATTTGTATGGAAAATGTTTTCTTCTAATTTTCTTCGCGGACGAAGTCGCGGGTAACAGCTAGTGCATATAGGGTTTTTTATTCGGCAATAGTCCTCTCTATTTGCATTATGACCATTACGCTAAGTTGAAATAGTATAAAATATTTTGAATTTTTACTTTAAGCGCACCCATCGGCTGCTCTATGTAGAATATTATTGGTGATATTGAAATCTCAGGTCTAACTGGAATGCCACGTTTTTCCAGGGCAGTTACCTTTGTAATTAGTGACAAATCAACACAAAATTAAAACATCTATTTACTATATTCTAAGATACAAATCCGACCTCAACAAACGGTTATTTTAAGCAAACCTCTGATAATTAATTCAAAAATAAATTCACACAATATTTTACATCAAAACTCACGGAATATAGTTGAAAACTAAGTACACGTGCCACCAATCATAATTTGCGTGAACTCATTCGAAAAACAAGTTCTAAATTTAAAATTTCCTCCGCCAATGCGCTCATTACGTGTCCAACCTCGAAGGCGTATAGACGTCTCGTAATTTTAGGCAGATTTAAAACGATCATTCATCCGACCGCAAATTTAAAGCATTAATAATATAATACCGCCAGACGAACACACAAACTATACGGTCCCACACTAAGCTTTTATTATGGGTACCGTATTGGGGGCGAAACCAGTACATAATACTTGTACAGATATTAAACATCCATGACTGGTACAAACATTCGTGATCATCACACACAGTTTGTCCCTACCAGGATTCGAACCCGGGATCCTCAGCACAGAAAGCAGGGACACGACCCACTGAGCTAATCAGCTTGTAAGCAGGACCTATTTGAAATGTTTTAGGTATATTTGTATCTTTTTAAGATAGTTGCCGAAAAAAAAAACAAATCTGCTAACTGCTCAACCAAATCAGGGTAGACTCATAGCTGACCGCGATTAAATTGGCAATAGACAATCTGCTTTAGTAAAAAATACTTCTAAAAATAATTCTACATGTAATACTTGTAACATTTGGCATGATCTCGGCTCGGAGGCGCCGAATGACGTCTAAAGTGACGTCTAGACGCCTCACCGTTCAAGAAACGAATGTCACACTTTTATATTCGGCTGCCCCAATTATGCTGGATGACGTCAAAGTTTTTTTTTATTGGCAGAGGTGTTTTTTAACATTGAGTTAGTATATTGATTTCTTATATTTACGCGAATACTACACATTGAAATAAAACTAATTTTAAGAACTATTTTTTTTGTATTATTTCTGCGTAGATCGGACCGTAAGTAACAACTAAATATGAGGGTACCCCCGTCAAACTATGACACCAGGACGTCAAACACCTCAGTCCTCCCGTGACCATGGTTGCTGTAAAGCAGCCGAAACATCGGGAACGTAAAAATCGTAATATAAACGCGCATTAAAATTAGTTTTATCTCAATGTCACCTTCGTCCGTAGGAGAATTAAATACCCCCGAGATACCCTACACGTGACCCTGGGTGGTGCCAACCAGGTGACAACTCTACTGGTGGTAGGCTTCGGCCGTGGTTAGTCACCACCCACTGAACAAAGCCATGTCGCCAAGCGGCCTAGCCGTGTTCCGGCATGATGTTCGGTGTTGCCATTCATGGATGGCGGGTCAGATCAGATGCGCTGCATGTGCCTAGTGAATGTAGCGTCTCGATCTACTGCCGCCTTCCTACCTAGGCAAGTATGCTCCATCGTAGATCTCATAATCACTTACCATCAGGTGAGATCGAGATCGAATACTTGCATATAAAGTAATAAAAGTAAGTAATCGATATATTTTACACCATTTTTGTCACGCCTTATATATCCACCCATTTCTTTGTTGAGGAATGAATCCCATGAATTTGGAGAGATAAACAAACAAGCAAGGCATGGGCATGGCTTCGCCCACTCGCTCTGAATTGAACGCGAGAGGGGACACATTTAATTGGGAACAGACCGTACCAATTGACAGATCAAAACAAAACGAGCTTGCTTTGGATCGAGTTACTTTTTTTTGGCTAGATTTCAAGTTCTCCTTTTTTTTAGGTCGGCAATCGGCTTCATAATGGTGACATTTTGCCAGTGTCGAGTATTCCTTGATAATTGTTGTAAAATTATATGTACCCGTGATTTTACCCCTATCAGTAAAGCTGTGGATGCTTTACTGAAATTTTCCCGGACATCTTACGAGAACTTGAAAAGTCAAGTTATGGCATTTCATATTTTTTTCTAAATCTTGGTATCCTAACAATATTATTGATCAAAGAAACACTTTTTTTAAGCAAATAACATAAAAATGTCAAGTTGGCTTTCAACTTCCCGCCAAAACGTCCAACGACAAGTTGATAGTTTTATAATATAACCACTTTCGCCTATCTGTGGATAGAACTTGTTGGAAAGTATTGAAAATATAGGTTATAGTATTAGAAAAAAAAATACAAATTGTCAATACCCCAGCCGCAAAATAATTCAAAAGCGTCATCATAGTTAATCAAGTTTATCTCTCATTTGTGTAAACAAAATTGAATCATTTGAGTAATGATTATCTTAAAATACAATTATTACATAACACACAGTTTGGTTGGCATAATGCCGAGCGCGCTCAGACACAGTTTACGAGAGGGCTGTAATAAAAAAAACTGACGTCTAAAGTGGCGCGAAATACGCTCCGTTTTACGATAGGTTATAAAAACTCGATTGCTGTGTTGATCTTCGAGATAGTTGGGTCTTAAAAATGGTTGACTGGCTCGAATTTACAAATTCACATGTGACTGAAAGATACCTATCCAAAAGTAGGAAAATATATTTTCTTGTGTTCACATAGCGGATTGTGGAAATCCATTCGTTATCCGGACGGGAAGTAGGTACTACTTATGTAAGCGTATCTCATATATAAATTGTTGGTAGAATATGTTCTATCATGTTTGTTAAACACATTATGTTCCACTATTTTCAAACAGTCCCGGCTCTCCTATCAAAATAATGTTGGTGGAAAGGCTATGTTCTCCAAAAGAATTTTTCAACATATCCAAGTTCTTGAAACATATAGTTGTCACGTCACGTAACTACCAGTGAAACACACGTGAGATATTCCAAATATACGTGCATTTCGCTCTCCAGCATACCAAACAGCGTTCGTCCTTGGTGCGCGTACATAAATACATTTCGTTACAAGAATCACACGAGGTTTTGCGAATCGTAGACGGATACTACTACCGGCGTCTTTGTTCCCCGTTGACTTTAATCTGGGTGTTTTCAAGTTGAGAATGAACAGGTACCTTATAGGCAAGTATGCTCCATCGTAGATCTCATCGTCACTTACCATCAGGTGAGATCGAGAGCAATACTTGCCTATAATGTAATAAAAAATAATCGGTTGCTAAAACCCTGTCACTGGTTCGCGCCGGAGCAGAAAGACGGGAATTTTATTGAAACTAGCTTGCACCTATTATTTCGGCCGTGCATTTCGTTTTGATAGATTTAAACTTCATACCGGCCCGTTTAATGTCCTTCTTTTAGGGCACAGGCCTCCCATCCATGCGAGGGGGATTAGGCCATAGTCCACTACGCTGGCCCAGTGCAGGTTGGCGGATTTAAACATGCAGTTACTTAATAGAACCTCTTTTCCGTGGGAATTTTTCATCTATCTATCGACATATACCTATATAATGTGATTCAGAAAGGGAATACTAGCATTTATACCTGCGCTGCTTTTGCGCACTTGTAAGTATTATCTCCAGTAAGCATTTGGATTTACCAATTTTGAAGAAAATTTATTCACAAGAAATGATAATTGTTGTCAGGATGGAAAAGCTTTGAATTTTTCAAACCGACATCGCGATTCTGACTTCAAATAGTGTTTACAAAATTTGCTACAGCAAGCCCAGTTACAAGGCTTTGTTTATCTTGTTGTAATCACCGTTATCTATGTGTGTGTGATCGCAGCATCACCGAAATGATAACAGGTAGGCAACCCCCGAATTTATAGAAGCTCTATTACTTTATCAAACGTCATATATAACTGTGCCAAGCAAAACTCTTGTGCGCAGTACTATACCACGTTTGATAGTGTTATAGAGCATCTATAAATTTATAGACGCTCTATAACTTTCTCAAACGTCATATAGTACTGCGCAAAGCATAAAATCTTGTGCGCAGTCCTATATGACGTTTAATAAAGCTGTAGAGCGTCTATAAATTTGGGGGCTACAGTAAAACATCGGTTAATTCTTTTAACAAGAGGCAAGTCATTGTCGACCAAGGATTCGGCGTCACGCGACTACTAATTACTCAAGTAATTACGCATACTTTGTCTCCCCAAGAAACTCTATGGTTGCTCTTTTTTTCGTAGTATATTGTTATGGGTGTGTGTGAATTGAGACTTCAAGTATCCACAGCTTTACTGACAGGGTAGGGGATTCATTTAATCATCATCGTCATCATCGTTATGTTTATTATCATCAGGGATACTTTATATTTTTTAACAATTATCGAGAGATACTCGACACTGGCAGCACTGGCTCTATGTTGTAGCCGATTGCCGACCTAATAAACAAGAATATACTAGAACGGTGTCCTGGATTCTTTTTTCTTATCTTAGGGGCAGGGAGGGGTCCCAAATTTTGAGACATCACATTTTTTCAAGATATATTTTATATCTAAGTATTACAACTATTGATTTTATTGAACAATAACTTAAATCGAAATAAAAACAATTTCGGAACACTGCTGTTTTAATTTCAAAAATGTCTAAATGTAACATTGCAAAATATGTGACATCACACTAGGTAGGGGGGGGGGGGTCTCACAAATGTGACCAACAATAGTAACAACAACATAACAACAGTTGTGTAACAAGGACGGGGGAGGCAAAATTCGGGATTCAAAAATTCGGGAAATTCGTGTGACGTAACTTATGAATGGCCCCTTAGCACCCGAGTACCATAGATAAATAACGCAACTAGCGCTGAACCGACACGAAAAATATCAAGATCAAACCTTGAATCGTCTCTGAAACTGTAGGTGTTAATTACAAATGAAACGGACAGTTTGTCGAGTGCCTCGTTTTAGTATAATTAGCGAGGCCGCTGCGTTTAACAATCGAGATTTTACACGCTTTGTGAAGTAGAACAACTTCGAGTAAATAACCGGTCTTAAATGGAAACTTTTTCATCTATAAGTATTTCCACCCCCGACCCCGAACCAATCCGTCGTATCCCAAAACAAGATTTAAATATAGAACTGGGATTAATAAATAAGGCATAGATTTAAAACTTTTTAATATATATATATGCTTGGAGGTACTTGGGGAAGGAGGACCCAGAATCGGAAAGTGTGGCAGGCTCTAGGGGAGGCCTTTGCGGAAACGCAAGACAATCGCAATAACGGTGTCAAATAACTAATTCATTTCATATTGTAATATTGTTAAATAAAGGTTATTATTATTATAATATATATATATATATTTTTTTATTACATTATAGGCAAGTATTTGATCTCGATCTCACCTGATGGTAAGTGATGATGAGATCTACGATGGAGCATACTTGCCTAGGTAGGAAGGCGGCAGTAGATCGAGACGCTACATTCAGGCACATACAGCGCAGCTGATCTGACCCGCCATCCATGAATGGCAACACCGAACATCATGCCGGAACACGGCTAGGCCGCTTGGCGACATGGCTTGGTTCAGTGGGTGGTGACTAACCACGGCCGAAGCCTACCACCAGTAGAGTTGTCACCTATAAAATGAAGTTTATCACTGAACGTTGGATTATCTATGGTACTAAAGTTAAACCGAGTCCCCTAGTTTATGTATATAACTTCGGTACCTACTATGTTATTTGAGGTTAGCTTGAAGTTTGTTTTGTGGAAGTATCTAATGTTTACAAATCTTTGCAAATGGATAATGGCACGATTGATCTGGAAGTTTTGCACTAGCTGGAGACCTTTCGGCACGCTGATAGAAATTCGCCATCGTGTGAATCCTTTCGATTTGAGTCACGAAGATTTTAGATGCAACAATGCAAGAAGAGCAACCATGGAGTTTCTTGTCCGTTCTTCTCCATACGAACGGCATTCCGAACGGGTGGTGAAGTTGTAGCATAATATTTTTGTAGCTTTTGACGATTCATAAGTGCTGTACATAATGGTCTACGTGAATAAAAAATATTCTGATTTTGATAAAAAAAATTAAGTTGTTTTTTAAAGTACAACAATGATACTTCCTACTAATATATTAGTTAGTCTTATAACAAGTTGGTACACGCAACACAACTTATACAGTATCTTGAAAGTTTCAAATAAGTTCTTGTGTTAATTAATAGGGGTCGAATTTAGACCTCGTCGACCCCTAAAATCAGTTCTCGTTTAGGTCGACCCCTAGGAAACCGATATCAACCTCATTGGGTATCCCTGATTTAGACCATGAATGATCGCTAGTTTATCTGATCCTTGGATGGTCTTAGATTTGTAACAAGAACTTTTTGTTATACATGGTACAATTGAACGATTCAAAATAACACCGCTATAGACAATATAAGTTGATTTTTTTTATAAAGCAATCTGTGTAATGGGGGCTCGCGTGACGCTGGCAGCAAGTTAATGTGTTCCCGGGGCGCGCCCTATAAATGTGACGTTTAGAGAACCAGGGGCGGGTTCTAGGCGACCATAAGGCTGTGTCCCCAGTCGGCAAACTGTCAGCGGCCGACTGAGTTAGCGGCGTATCGGTTTAGTACGCCCTTCCATTTATTTGAAATGGAGTGTTCACAGTTTGCTAGTTTGCGCTCACTCAACGCAGTTTGCTGTGATGCGCGCGCCGATTGATTCAGTGAGCGGCCGACTCACAGCAAAACCGGTTCCAGTCGGCGGCGGTGATATGCTTGTTCGCCGCGCGTAGTGAGTCCGTTTGCCGCAATCTGTCAGTTCTGACAGTTGGAAAGAAGCTATCCGGACGTATTTTTTGCATCGCTTTCATAACTAATCTCCACGCACATAGCACATATAATATCCATCGTGAACTCCCTTCGAACAACAATAGTAAAGTGAAAATTCAGTCGGTCGACCCAAATAAGAGGCTAACGCATAACAGTTTGCTTGCGACGCACGCAAATTGATCTGAGTTTGCAGCTAACTCGAACTTCAGTTCGCCACAAATTTGCGGCTCACTCAGTCGGCCGCTAACAGTTTGCTGACTGGGGACACAGCCTAAAGTAGTTAATTTATTCGTGGTATTGAAATAAAACTAATCTTAAGGATTTTATCGCGGTTTATTTTTTATTCTACGTTCCCGACGTTTCGGCTGCTTTGCAGCAACCATGGTCACGGGAGGACTGAGGTGGTTGACGTCCTGGTGTCATAGTTTGACGGGGGTACCCTCATATTTAGTTGTTACTTGCGGTCCGTAATGAAAAAAAAAGAAAACTCTGATTCAAGCGCGCCCTTTTGTTTTCCTTGGCCTTTTCCATTGGGTTTGGCTCAACGTGATTCTGCAAATGTTGACGTATTGGCGTAGACACGATTCAGATTGTTTGATCGTTTATTAATAATTGGGAACATGATTATATTGCGTATGAGCTAGTAATAATATCGAGAAGAATTACAAGAAAAAAAAGAAAAACAAATAAATAATGGAAATCAAAGGAAAAAAATTAATAATATCAGAATCGGAATATTTTATATTCATGTAAACCATTAAGTGCAGTATTTATGAATCGTCAAAAGTTACAAAATTATAAGCTCCAACTTTACAGCCCGTTCGGAATGCCGTTCCTATGAAGAAAAACGGGCGAGAAACTCCAAGGTTGCTCCTATTAAAAATATCTTTTATATTTTTGTGCAGTACATTGTTAGGGGTGTGTGAGTACAATGTAGGAACGGCTAGGCAGACTTTAGCAGCTGGTCAAAAAAAGGAATAACTAAGTATATAATTACAAGTTAATGGCTACATGGTGCCCACATTTACAAATGACTAATAGATATGCATTTTTTTTTATTACATTATAGGCAAGTATTTGATCTCGATCTCACCTGATGGTAAGTGATGATGAGATCTACGATGGGGCATACTTGCCTAGGTAGGAAGGCGGCAGTAGATCGAGACACTACATTCACTAGGCACATGCAGCGCAGCTGATCTGACCCGCCATCCATGAATGGCAACACCGAACATCATGCCGGAACACGGCTAGGCCGCTTGGCGACATGGCTTTGTTCAGTGGGTGGTGACTAACCACGGCCGAAGCCTACCACCAGTAGAGTTGTCACCTGGTTGGCACCACCCAGGGTCACGTGTAGGGTATCTCGACCCCAAAAATTTTTTACACTATCCTTGTAACACCTTGTATATTATGAATAGGTTAAGTGTGCTTATACTTGCAAGAAACACGGTTAAAATAAGTGAGGTACAACTACAATCAATAAACTTATCAGTATTCTATGTACTCGTATAAATATATTAATACTAGCTGTCCCGGCGAACTTCGTACCGCCTCAGAATCAAATCATCCATTCATCCATCCAAACTTTGGATGGATGGATGTTTGTTACTCTTTCACGCCAGAACGGCTGAACGGATCTGTATTAAATTTGGCACAGATATAGATTATAGTCTGGAATAGCACATAGGGTACTTTTTATCCCGGTAAAATGTACGGTTCCCGTGGGATAGATTTGTTTTAATTTTTCATAGAGCAAAGGATCGACATGATTTACAGAAAAGGTCATAATTTTTAATCGCGGGTAACACCGCGGGGTGCAGCTAGTATATTGTATAACCTGCATATGTTAAGACGATTGTCTCAACCCCTGTCACTTATGGAGTTATCCTACATCTAATTTTGGTCATATAATAGTGTTTCAAATATTTTCAACAGCGTGTAATGACGTCACCATAGTTATTGTCTTCGCAGCTGCCTTGAGATACTGTTTGCATCACCCTCACACATTCAGCGTAAGAGCGAGATGAAATGTCCGTTGTTCTAGTTGGCAACACGCCGATACTGTGTAATTTATTCGCAAGATTTAAACAATAATAATATCGACAGACGAACGCACTAACTATACGGTCCCACACTAAGCACCGCTTGTATTATGGGTACCGTAAGATGGACTGGGGGTGAACCGAATATATATATATTTTTTGACACTGACTGACAGACATCGCACTGGGTAAACCAGTGGGCTTATAGTCTTGAAGTTTGGAGTAATATAAATAATATAATAATAATACCAGCCCTTTTAATGTTTTTTTTTATTTTTTATATTATTACATTATAGGCAAGTATTTGATCTCGATCTCACCTGATGGTAAGTGACGATGAGATCTACGATGGAGCATACTTGCCTAGGTAGGAAGGCGGCAGTAGATCGAGGCGCTACATTCACTAGGCACATGCAGCGCAGCTGACCTGACCCGCCATCCATGAATGGCAACACCGAACATCATGCCGGAACACGGCTAGGCCGCTTGGCGACATGGCTTTGTTCAGTGGGCGGTGACTAGCCACGGCCGAAGCCTACCACCTGTAACCCACTGTTGGACACGGGCCTCCCCTCAATGCGAGAGGGATTAGGTCATATACCACCACGCTGGCCCGGTGCGGGTTGGCAGACATCACGCGTCTTTCGAGGGGATCTCTCAGACATGCAGGTTTCCTCGCGATGGTTTCCTTTACCGTTAAACAAGTGATAATCGTGGTCGGAAATGAGATTCGTACCTGTAAATCCGGAAATCCGGGTGCTAGCCGGGGTTTGAACCTGCGATCCTCGTTACCGAGACAAGCGTTCTACCAACTTGGCTATTACTGCTGAGTTCGATCAACGATTGCCAATAAGGACTCGGCCTTATCTAGGTATCACATGAGGAAATGAGTTTAATAATACACGGGAGGCATACCTTGTGACGTCATCCGTTGGTGGTTTAGCTAATCGGGTTGAATCATTTGATTGTCATGACGTCATTGTGACGTAGTGTTGGCTGGCGGTGGAACGCGCGTACGAATTCGGGAAGCCTAAGTTCATTTTTATGCCTTATGCCTATTCAATTGCTGTCACTTTATTTGATTTAAGGAGGCTAAGGAGGTCGTGAATGGGTTTCCACTATGTCATTTCCCGCACTCTGTATTTTTTAACCATCCTTTTTGGGGCTTGGTCGCGTAGGAAGTGATTTGCTAAAACACACTCTTAGTGTATATTGTGAAACCGTCGACTCCTTAATGCTCTGTTGACGATCAATGTTCGTGGTTCCGATTTATCGATATCGGTTCTTAAGGGGTTAAGGTGGAAGCTCAGGGTCAGGGCGCGAAATTCAAAATGTCAATGGTTTTTATTTTTTTACGAAAAATTTGGACATCTTTACGATGTAATTTAGTTTTTAGCGATACTGGCATTCTGCATTGGATGTCTCGATGTATTAAGTTTGCTTAATTTTTTTTTATTTTTTTTTTATTACATTATAGGCAAGTATTTGATCTCGATCTCAACGACAACAAGTAAGTGACGATGAGATCTACGATGGAGCACACTTGCCTAGGTAGGAAGGCGGCAGTAGATCGAGACGCTACATTCACTAGGCACACGCAGCGCAGCTGATCTGACCCGCCATCCATGAATGGCAGCACCGAACATCATGCCGGAACACGGCTAGGCCGCTTGGCGACATGGTTTTGTTCGGTGGGTGGTGACTAGCCACGGCCGAAGCCTACCACCTGTAACAAATTATTCTTAAAAAGAAATACCTAAAGCGATACAACACTCCAAGGTTTGTAAAAACATCTAATTTTACTGACTTTGAAGTGTTGTATCCCTTTAGGTATTTTTTTAAGCAAACTTAATACATCGAGACATCCAATGCAGAATGCCAATATCGCCAAAAACTAAATTACATCGTAAAGATGTCCAAATTTTGGCGGGCAATCAGGGCGGACCTCACTCACCTTTCGAGGGGTTCTCTCAGACATGCAGGTTTCCCCACGATGTTTTCCTTCACCGTTTAGCAAGTGATTATCGTGGTTGAAAATGAGATTCGCACATGAAATCCAGCAATCCCAGCGATGCGAGCCGGGGCTTGAACCTGCGATCCTCGTTACCGAGGCAAGCGTACTACCAACTTGGCTATCACTGCTATATTAACATTGTTGTGTTATTGACATTGGCGGCAACACAACATGGCCCATCCGACATCGTGTAGTCTATACTTATAAATAAAATTGGAGTGTCTGTTTGTAATATTAAAATAACCGCTTTTTACTAAATGCATTTGGATGTATACACGGTACCTATACCAAAACAACCTTTTTCAAAATTGTTGTCTGTCTGTCTGTCTGTTTGTTCCGGGTAATCTCTGAAATGGCTGGACCGATTTTGATGGGCATTTCACTGGCAGATAGCTGATGTAACAAGGAGTAACTTAGGCTACCTTTATTTTAGAAAAAAAATAGGATCTCTCGAAAAATAATAAAACCAATGTTGCAGCGCTGCGCCTGCGATTAAGTTTGATAGCAACAATCTGCAATGCGTCCCGCGGGCTCAGAACGCGCGAGCAGGCTGTTGCCAACGGTTGAGTCTTTGTTAAATACCACGCGGACGAAGTCGCGGGCAACAGATAGTTATAAAATATCAATACACAATTATATTATTGTTCGGTCGCAGCCGAGTGCTGTGCAAACCGAATGTTGACCTCATTTTTCTGATAACTGGCGGACGAAAACATTATTTGTATTAATAGTCACACGTACACATGGGGACAAATAAATTACTATATGTTATGTTCAGTGGCGTAGCATTGGGTGCGGTCCGCACCGGGCGGCACTTTGCCGAGGGCGGCATTTCACACGTGGCGGTTAGAGAAAAAAAATATTAAGATATTAAAATCCGCACCGGGTGCTAATGACCTATGCTACGCCACTGGTTATGTTATTGTTGGATCTTTTTAAAAGGATCAACCATGAAGTTTCTCGCCCGTTCTTCTCCACAGGAACGGTATTCCGAACGGGCGGTAAAGTTGTAGCTTGGCGTTTTGTAACTATTTTGAGGATTCATAAGTGCGTAATGGTTTATATGAGTATTCAGTGGTGACTCCGACGTCACTGAATAACTGCAGTTGTAACACTAGATGGAGTTAACACACAGCATCTATAACAAGTCGTTTTATAGAGATCCTTCTCATTTACGAGAAAGGCTCATGACCAAAATGAATGATACCACTATCAGAGTAATTTTGATGAATGGGCCATTAATGTCGGCTCGAAGTGTACGCACACTGGCCACTTTGATTACACTGTGAATCATATCAAATGTTCTGTTCATTTTACTATAAGCTTATGCTGTTTTTTTTCTGTAAAATTTAAATTGAGCTTTATGTTTTGTGGATCTTATCTACACGTAAATCAAATAAAGTTTATTATCTATTGCAACAATTACAAAGAAAATAACTGAAATATTTACAAACTAATATAAATTGAAAAGTATATAGAAAAACTACAAAAAGTTTAAAAAAAAATTGCCCATGCGCTAGCGTGTCCAAGAAGCTGGCCGCATTTCCTCGCTGAATAGCCAAAGCGATAATTAAAGAAGCCAGCGACACCGAACTCCTCTTAATTATCGATCAAACTTGTTTGGTTTATAATTGGAAAAGTTAACAAGCCGATGGTCGGTGGTGGGTTCCTCTTCCCCTATTTATTTACACAGTTTAAATGATAACCAACGTTTGATATTATCGTTACAGAACAGAAAAAAATACATCACAGATGGTCCAGGCATATCGCCTCAAACATACAGTTCCTATTAGCTGATGCCATGCTGGTAATATAATGTCCCCAGGAAGACTGACAACGTCAAAATTATACCATCATTAAATAAATAATTAAAATTAAACCTTCGTTTCAGATCCGAAGTCGAAGCGATCAACGAAATTGAAACACCATTCCACCATAACCTGATGCAAACAGATGCGCACGCGCAGAAGAATCGTGATAAGCGAGACGCCGAAGCCGACGCAAGCGAAACCTCAACAGCATCAGCCGTAGCCGTCGAAGAAAAAAACATTAGTGAAACATCCGAAGCGCCCACCAATGTTACAAGCTTAGGGACTAAAGATTCTACTCCAGTTCTTGCTACTCGTATCAGGCTGATGGGTCTTAGAGTCGAGGAATCAGCAAAGGAGCCCAAGATCGTTGATGATGTCATACCAAGTGTGCTCAGATTGACGAAGTTCAGTTTAAGGTTGTTCGGTGAAGGTTTCACCCAGAACACGGTGATCGCGTTCACACACACACCAGAGAACTATGGAGACACCTGTGATCATTTGTTGAACGGAGAGTACAAGGTAAGTGTGGTTCAATATTGTCCCACAAACAATCAAATCCCTATGCAACGTTTGGTCTAAAAAAATCTATCAGAAGTGACAATAAAGGAAATGTATCTGCGCAATATTGAAGTAAAACTAATTTTACACAAACGACAACTGAATATGAGTGTACCCTAGTTCAAGCTATGAAACTAAGACGTAGGACGTCTAACACCTCTGTCCTCCCGTGAACATGGTTGCTGTAAAGCAGCCGAAACGTCGGGAATGTAAAAACATAATATGCACGCGATAAACTTAGTTTGATTTCAATATATCCGCAATATTTGGGTGCGCAAGCACAGATGCATTTTCTCTCCCATAACTCTCATTGACCGATGAGTCGGCAATCTGAGACGACCGGAGAGAGGTCAGACTCAGGACCGACAGCTTTATGTGCTCTCCGAGACACGAGTGAGGATCAGCGACCCTCGTGTCTACAGCGTTCTGCCAACTTTGCTATAACTGCTTTTTGATTCACCCTCAATAAGGCCCCAAGTCTGCTAACACAATCGATTATGAATCGATTGTGTTAGCAGACTTGGGGCCCTGATATTGCGAATAGTGCCGATGGATTCTTGCTCATCGGTGAATGTACGTACACTTCTTCCTAGTTCTCTAAGGAATACTATTATCATTTCTCTCAACCCCCAGGTCCTCAAAGTAGAACACGACTCAGCTGTCCTCGAACTCGAAGCTCCACCACCTCTAGACGACTACAAATTCTACATCTGCACCCGAAACTCCGTCCACGAGCCGTTCATCCATCAAGGACCGGAAAACTGGAAGATACTCGCCACACACAACAAACTGCTGCCTTTATGGGCGTCTCTCATCCTCATAGTCATTCTCCTAATGTTGGCTTCACTCTTCTCCGGCCTAAATCTGGGTTTGATGGCTTTGGATCGCACAGAGTTGAAAATTATCGCCAACACTGGCACAGAAAAGGAGAGAAAGTACGCCAGAGCGATTATGCCAGTCCGGTCTCATGGCAACTATCTTCTTTGCACCATTCTACTGAGTAATGTAGCTGTTAACAGTACTTTCACCGTCATCCTGGATGATCTGACGTCTGGTCTGGTTGCTGTCATCGGATCTACGTTGGCCATTGTGTTTATAGCCGAGATCACTCCTCAAGCTATTTGCGCCAGACATGGCCTGCTGATCGGAGCCAAGAGTATTTGGATTATGAAGGTAAGGCTAACTAATCTCAAGGCACTTTGGTTATCCAACCGATTCTCATACAATTTCGTTAACTACTGCATAAATTAGCAAAACAGTCTGTGGAATATGATTCAGCCAACCTGTCCAATGTTGAACCCAATTATCTATAACTCGTCCCACTAATGCCATGAGCAATATGATTAAAAGGGACAGCAATAGCTGCTCGTTTATGTCATAAAGCCCAGCGGGCCGCCAGCCACTACTAAGGGTGCTACCAGATGGTTTCTGTAGAGGAGTGTCGATACTCATAGTTAGCTTGTATGAAAGAGCAGGACATAAAATCACTCTATAAAAATAAAATTGGTATATATAAACAAAGTGGGAATATTTAAATCATTCATCGCAACAGCGATGAATGGTTGTCGTTCTTCTTATCGTTTCCGCAATGTGTGGAAAAGGACTAGAGCCTGCTGTTTTGGTTCAACTTTTTACACGACGTGGACGTGGTCGCTGACAATGGGCCGCATAAGAAGGCTCAAGGTCGCTCAACGCGCAATGGAGAGAGCTATGCTCGGGGTTTCGCAACGCGATAGAATCAGAAATGAAGAGATCCGTAGACGAACTGGAGTAACCGACATAGCTCAAAGAATTGCCAAGTTGAAGTGGCAGTGGGCAGGGCACATAGCTCGCAGAACCGATGGCCGTTGGGGCAGAAAGGTTCTAGAATGGCGACCACGAATCGGAAGACGGAGTGTAGGACGGCCCCGCACAAGGTGGACTGATGACATCACACGCGTCACAGGAAGCCGGTGGATGCGAGTGGCGGAGGACCGTAATGTATGGAAGTCGTTGGGGGAGGCCTATGTCCAGCAGTGGACGTCTATCGGCTGATTGATTGATTGATTGATTTTACACTGCCTCTAAATCATACTTGCTCTTAGGTTGTAACTAGTAATTATTGATCAAATCGAAGAGCATTTAAAAATTGTCAGCTGTCAAAACTGCCATTATTCGTTGCGCCGACTCTAACCTAAGCTGAGTGGGTTCTCTCGGTAGTTGCGCAATGTATAACGTCGTAATAAAAAGAGCAACCATGGAGTTTCTCGCCCGTTCGTCTCCATAGGAACGGTATTCCGAACGGGCGGTAAAGTTGTAACATATCTGACGTTTCATAAGTACTATTCTGCCTACCCTCATCGTTTTACCGTGAATATATTTGTTTTTTTTTCCGCCAGATCGTGATGGGTATCTGTGCACCCTTGGCGTGGCCTACGAGCAAGCTTCTCGACTACTTCTTGGGTGAAGAGATCGGCACACATTACAATAGAGAGAGACTGAAGGAGCTTGTCAGGGTAAGTGACCTGCCCGAATTTCGGCCACGGTGTCCATTCACACTCAACGGAAACCAGGGCTCCAAGATGCTAACACAATCGATTCATAATCGAACAGCAACCGCATAGGTAGTAACTGTCACTTTTGACATTAATATGTACCTACATACTTTTAAAAAGGCAGGATATTCTCAATTCCAATGTTTTTGTTTTGTTAACTTTTCATGCTTGTAAAGTTCTTGTTTATGCTATAGTTCTTATTTATAATCAAATCATTTTATGCTCTACTGCAAAAAAGTATTAAACTCCATGGTAAAAAAAAACTTAAATTACCCACCGTCTGTGTTCTGTGTAACGAAATAAAATAAAAACCAGATAGGGGTGAGGGGTTCTCACAATTTTATTATACTGCTACTGGCTAAAATGGCTCTATTTTGTAGCCGAGTGTCAACCTAAAAACAAATTACTCATTTTACGTACTTGTTGTACAATCTACTGTTTTATACTTGATTTCTTATTTTTTTAGGTACGTACTAAAGAACATTTTTTTTAAATCAGCCTTATTTTAATTTTAATAAATAAGTTAGTGCTGCTAATTCGCTTGGCACCAACTAGCCTAAACTAGACCAAATTATAGTTTACTCCTGTCAAACGGCGTTCGCTATTCTGTTAACAGCAGATTAGACTAATTTTAGTTTGACAGCTCCTAAAATTGGTTTAGTTACTCAACTTAGCTTAGTTGGTCATTTTTCTATTCTGTTGTACACACTTTACGTCAAATTGCGTCTAAAATTAGAAACGTCAAACTATAATCCGCCTTATTTGGTCGGCATCTAATTTGGTGCCACCTAAATTTAGTTCGTAGTTTTTCAGGTGATGTTTTTATTAAGATAAGTTGTGAAAAACTATTTTATCAAACACGATGGAGGAATATGTGGTTGCGGCTCTTGTGGATTCATCTGAAAGTGCTAATTTTACCAAAATAATAATAAAACAGAGCCTACTTCAAAGTACTTACTTTAAAAACAAAATTAAGGCATTTGCTTTCTAGCCGTAGAAACTATGAAGAAAGAATACGCCTCGAAGGTTTAAGAGCACATTTGCAGCACTTCATACTGAATACTCTAGATGATCCGCTCTTAGTGGAGGGGCACATCCCAAAACATATAAAGGTTTGCGATTTAATATTTTATATAGATACATACCTACTTTTTACTTGTTTATAAATGTTTATAAATACATCAACATGACACTTTGCAGATTTGAACAGCACTGCAATCTTACGCTCATGGGAGCTATCAGGCTGCTGTAGGCCAAGATAGTTTACCAGGAATGAGCCAACCAGCAGTGAGTAGATGTTTGGGAATAGTGTTGAACATAATTGTGCAACAATTGCACCCCAAAATATAAAGTTCCCTACAACACAGACGGAGAAAGAATCTGCAAAAACTGAGTAAGTTTCATTTCATATCCACTAAATTGGTTTAGTATTTTTTGAGCTCATACATTATAAACAAATAAATAAATAAATATCGCCATACGAATACATAACCAAACGGTCCCACTTTAAGCTTAACACTTGTGTTGTGGGTACTGTACAATGGACTGCGGGTGAACTCAGTTTATAATACTTATATACATATTAAACATCCATGACTCGGGTACAAACATTCGTGCTCATCACACAAAGATTGTGTCCCTACCAGGATTGAAACCCAGGACTCTCAGCGCAGAAAGCAGAGTCATTACCACTAGGTTAATCAAGCCGTCGAACCAATATATCTTTTGTCTTTATAATATTAGCATAAAAAAATATCTTGACATCAAGTTATAACATGTAAATGTTTCTACTTTTGCAGATACGGATGAGAATTATACCATTGATTTAGATCATACTGATAAGCTAGCTATGGTGGAAGAGTACATTGAAACAGATTTCCTTGCTGAAGCAAGACACATTTGGCAAGTGTTAATAAACACTATTTTACTCAAAATTAATAAAAGTATGGCAAATCATAAACAAGACTTTAATTTCTGAATTATTATAATAAAGCTTTTTACTTATTACTATGTTATCAATAATCAATAATAAACATCAACATTAAAAATAATTAACAATCAAAATAATAAACAAATTTGTGAGTAATAGAATTTGAAAGGCTTAACAAACAAGCTTCTGCACATGGGGGCCATTTGTTGCCCACACTCATTGAAAATGGCACTACCGAAGATAACAACTATGCAATAAATGCTTAGTATTACTAACTTATTACATAGTATTATGGTACACTTCCAGGCGGCAAAATCCATCCACATAGGCATGCCCAACAATATCCAAAATTTTGGATTCTATGTCTGTCGGGGCTCCTCCTGCCGGACCGCCACCTGTGGCGCTTATTGAAGTTCGCACTTTGCGAGCCTTGGTCTATAACTTCGCCACTCATACACTCCAAACCTGTTGATAAAAGAACCATATAAAAACCATTTAGACGAAAAAAATGCATAATATTCAGAACACAAAACTTACATGCTCTCACTGCTGTGCAGTTCTTCTGCAGCCGAGTTGGTTGAGCTCGTCGTGGTTGGTAGGGCCCCCTAAAAATCTACCTCGGCAGAATCTGCTTGGTTTCCTGAAAATATAATTGATTTTTAGATAGATGTCCTCGCGCGTCGATGTAACTATAACCATTGATTGTTTATAAGTAAAACAAAACTTTCAATCCTTTAAAATGCTTACCCCTCGCTATTTTGATGTTGTTGCGGAGTCGCTCCACAAGCAACTCCTGTTGTCTCTTATTAGACCGTTTCCTATCGTTTTCCATATTAGATTCAAGCCACTAGATAACTTATTACAACAATTACAATGTAGCACACCCGTCTGATCTGAAAACGGTGTTTTGTTTACCTACTGTCAACAGATACAAAATAGAATTCAACACAGAACAATAGATATGGAACACTTAACCACAGACGATATAGAACAAGTTTCTATAATTTATTATTGGAAATATCATAAAAAAATTACAATAAAAATATTTAGACGCCGACATATATTTTAAATTAAACTTTTATATATTTCAAGGTTATTTTAAAAGAAATTAATCATGTTATTTCGATTTTATTTTCCATTCACCTTATTTTCATTCATTCTTCAGATATATTTTTTAAATACTGGCAACATACCTCAATTCAATTTAGTTGCTGTCAAAATCAAATTAGTCCTGTCAATTACGATATTTAAATTAAGTTCGATGTGACAACAGAATTGATTTTAATGATTTCTAAACTATACTTAAAATTTTAGCTAGTTAAGTTAAGTTTAGAGAGTGTGCAAGCGAATTAGCACCATTATATTGTTTACCTGTATATTCTACATTGACTCGGTTATATAGCAATTTAATTTGCAAATAATTATTTAAAAAAACGTACTTTGATTACTTTTAGTATGCAAAGAATTTAATAACCAATTCAGTATATTTTGGTACTGAAATAATTATTAATACCTATATAAGTAATTTAATATTTAATCCTCCGTCCACAGATAACTAACCACGTCAACGATTTGGACAAAGAGGAAGTGAACATCATATCCGGCGCGCTGGACTTGCGAAAAAAAAAAGTGCAGGATGTGATGACCAAGCTGAAGGACTGCTTCATGCTGCCCCTCAACAGCGTGCTGGACTTCGAGACCATGTCTGAGATCGTCAAGTCTGGTGAGAAGCCTCCCCCACGTACAAGGGGGATTGAGACTTTAACTAAACCTTTAAATAAGCCTATAAACCTTTAAATAATGGTTGCTGTAAGGCAGCCGGAACGTCGGGAACGTAAAAAACAAATGATAAACGCGATAGAATCCGCAAAACTAGTTTTATTTCAATATCTATAATATCATTATTCTGATTCTGGATTCTGTCTCCAGGGTACTCCCGCATCCCGGTGTACGAGGGCCACCGCGGCAACATCGTGACGGTGCTCTTCATCAAGGATCTGGCCTTCGTGGACCCGGACGACAACACGCCGCTGCGCACCCTCTGCCAGTACTATCAGAACCAGTGCAACTTCGTCTTCGAGGACGTCACACTTGATGTCATGCTGAAGCAGTTCAAAGAAGGTAAGGTTACAAAATACCTATGGTGATGCCAAATTTAAAAAAAAAGAAAAAAGGTAAGGTTAAGTCAGTAGCGACTGCCTCAACCGCGCCACAAGCTACACAGATGGCGCGGCAGACGACATTCGGAAATATTGACAATTCTGAATACAATCCTGCAACGCGCTATGAGAGTTTTCGGAGCACGTAACATTTATATACAAGATCCCGACAATAACCGTCGGGGCATAGCGGCCGCCCCGCCAGCCATACCACCCGCCTGGCTGGAAGATCTTCCCTTTTCCACTAAAAGTCTTTACTAAAGTGAATTTATATGCTGAGGCGCCTATAAGTCACAAAACCGGTAAAAATAACCCGGTTAATTTAAATATATTAAATGTTTTTTTTTTTTTTTTTTTTTTTATTCTTTATTTTTTTTAAGAGGGTTTAGTCACAAAGTGATTATGTCACCCTCATGGTTAAATACAATAAACTTAAATTCTATCAACAAAAACAACTTTAGCTAAGCTATACAGCATCCGCGCTTCCTCGGACAAGGGGAGAGCGAGAATGCTGTTACATTTACCAATATTATAATTAAACTAGCTGTTGCCCGCGACTTCGTCCGCGTGGTATTTAACAACGTCTCAACCGTTGGCAACAGCCTGCTCGCGTTCTGATCCCACGGGACGCATTGCAGATTGTTGCTATCAAACTTTAAGAAGGCGCAGCACTGCAACATTGGTTTTAAATTTTTCGAGAGATCCAATTTTTTTTTTTTCTAAAATAAAAGTAGCCTAAGTTACTCCTTGTTACATCAGCTATCTGCCAGTGAAATTCCCGTCGAAATCGGTCCAGCCATTTCAGAGATTACCCGGAACAAACAGACAGACAGACAGACAGACGGACAGACAGACAGACAGACAGACAAAAATTGTAAAAAATGTTGTTTCGGTATAGGTAACGTGTATACATCCAAATGCACTTAGTAAAAAGCTGTTATTTTAATATTACAAACAGACACTCCAATTTTATTTATATGTATAGATTTAGAAAATAACTGCTCTCTTCGGTTTGCATTCCTGACACACTCCATAAGCACATGATATACATCCTCCACTACATTACAAGTAACGCAATTAGGTGAACCTATTTTACCCATGAGGTATGCGAAGTTATTCAATGGAATATGTCCAGAACGCAGCCTGAGAGCCATGATCACGTTGGATCTGCTCATATTAGCCTGGTCTATCCATGGAAATCGAGAGATATTAGGCTGGATAGTTCTATACCAGATACTAAAACCATTATTTACCACATCGCCATACATCCACCAAATTGGTTCAATAAAAAGGTTACGATGCCATATTTCATAGTTAACCTAAAAATTGTTGGCAATATCGGGGCACGTGCGTATCCAAGCGATTACCGGCTCGTTCAGAACTGAGCGGTCTTCCGTTCCTTGCACAATACTGAAGGTAGAAGAAGATAATTAAGTAAACAAATCATAATTATGCCGTTGGCTCAATCTATATACAAAGTATAACAAAAATAGTATATCAGTATATTTCGTGGATCACTTTGATGTATAAAATAATTGTCGAAATGATGTTTGTTGTTTTTTGTTGAGATATACTTCTATTATAATTTCGTGGTATAATAAATAAAAAAAAAACTGAAAGAAATGCCTCAATAAGTTACGGCCGAAGCACGTCGTTTTGACCAATCTCATCAATATTATTAAAATGGCCTTTGCGTTTTTCCGTATACCAAACAAAGCCCCATTCTTACACGGAAACCCCCACCCTCAAATAAAATATTCTGTAAAGACGCCTGATTATGTCCGTCACAATAAGTACCATACAACATGAGCGAAGTCGATTACCATCCTCGTGAGGACCGAACGAATAACGCCCACTTCTGAACAGACTTATCTATAGAACGGTCGTATAAACTATAGCAGAACAAATAAATATTCCCGCTCGCACGTCTGTTTAGTAAATGAATCATCACCCGCGTCGGTGACCTTGCGGTGCCGTCGTCTCGAACATTTTTCCAACGTCTCTTCACTTTTGACGCCCCGACAAAGTTAGTTTCGTTTCAGCATTATATTCTCTGTATACTATGACAATGTATACAGAGAATCTCCCGCTTTGCAATGGAGGGAAGTGGATAATTTTCTTCCAACTCCTCCTATTTTTATCTTACGATTAATTTCGTGCGGGTTCCAAGACAATTAACTTTATCCCGGGATTCGCCGAGGGTCAAACCTCGGTGTCTTCATTGGACACCACTGTAGATCCTGGCTTACAGGAGTAGCAGTGGTGGGAGTGTGTGGCGGGCCTAGTCCCATAAAACTAGTATTATGAGTACCATACAATTGGCAGTGCCGTAGCAGGGGGGGGGGGGGGGGGTCGATCACACGTCTTGATATATAAGACGGCGGCGAATTTTCTCTTTTTTTTTTGTTTGTCCGGTATTATTTATGAATTTATTTTGTCCCAGGACACAAGGGTCACATGGCGTTCGTGCAGCGCATCGAAGAGGGAGACGGCGACCCGGTGTACGAGACGGTCGGCCTGCTCACTCTCGAAGACGTCATCGAGGAGATGATTCAGGCTGAGATCGTGGACGAGACTGATGTTTTCAGTGAGTGCTTTTAATATTTTTTTTATTTTATTAGGTTTTCACGACCCGGGAATTATTCCAATAAAATACGTATTCGGGCTCTATATGTATGTAGAAAATTCGCCATCCAATTATATAATAATAGAAAATATTAAAAAGGTATTCGACGACCCGATTCGCGCAGTAGGTAGTGACTCTGGTTTCTGCGCCGAGGGTCCCGGGGTAGAATCCTGGTAGGGTTAAGCTTTGTGTAATCAACATGAATTTTTGTGCCCGAGTCATGGGTGTTTAGTATCTATATAAGTATTATATACTGGGTTCGCCCTCAGTACATTGCACGGTACCCACAATACAAGCGTTGCTTAGTGTGGGACCGTATAGTTGGTGTGTTCGTAGGGCGATATTTTTTTCTTGTTTTTTACTTCCAATCAAGGTTATACAGCATGATTCAGAACGATTGTACGAAGACTTGAACCTGCGCTTCTTTCGCCCATTTGTATCATTGAGTCCGAAAAAAAATTGCTCGCAATATTTTAAAACTGTCTTTCGTTCATAATACCAGCCCTTTTAATGTCCCACTGTTGGGCACGGGCCTCCCCTCAATGCGAGTGGGATTAGGCCATCGTTCACCACGCTGGCCCAGTGCCACACGTCTTACGAGGAGTTCTCTCAGGCATGCTAGTTTTCTTCGCCGTTTACCAAGTGATAATCGTGGTTGAAAATGAGATTCGCACTTGAAATTCAGAAACGCCAGAGGTGCGAGCCGGATCTTGAATCTGCGATCCTCGTTACCGAGGCCGCTTGCCTCGGTAACGAGGATTCCACCAACTTGGCTATCACTTGAAATAAAACTATTTTTAAGGATACTATCGCGTTTATTTTATGTTTTTACGTTCCCGACGTTGCGGCTGCTTTAGCGACCAAGGTCGCGGGAGGACTGAGGTGGTTGACGTCCTAGTGTCATAGTTTGACGGGGGTACCCTCATATTAAGTTGTTACTTGCTGCTGGCTAGCACTGTTATACATAATAGCAGTGGAACATCAACCTGTCTCCCTGTTCCAGGCGACAACCGCACCAAGAAGCGTCTGACGCGGCCGTCCAACAAGCTGCAGGACCTGGGCGCGTTCGCCGGCCACCAGGAGCACCAGCGCGTGCACGTGTCGCCGCAGCTCGTGCTCGCCACCTTCCAGTTCCTCAGCACCAGTGAGTGGTCCCGAGTCTGCTAACACAATCGATTCATAATCGAACAGCAACCGCATAGTAACTGACACTTTTGATGTCTATCCCAGGGCCACAAGTCTGCTAACATAATCGAACATCAACCGCATAGTAACTGTCACATTGGCAGATATCCCAGGGCCACAAGTCTGCTAACATAATCGAACATCAACCGCATAGTAACTGTCACATTTGACAGATATCCCAGGGCCCCAAGTCTGCTAACACAATCGATTCATAATCGAACAGCAACCGCATAGTAACTGACACTTTTGATGTCTATCCCAGGGCCACAAGTCTGCTAACATAATCGAACATCAACCGCATAGTAACTGTCACATTGGCAGATATCCCAGGGCCACAAGTCTGCTAACATAATCGAACATCAACCGCATAGTAACTGTCACATTTGACAGATATCCCAGGGCCCCAAGTCTGCTTACGCAATCGAGCAGCAACCGCATAGTAACTGTCACATTTGACAAATATCCCAGGGCCCCAAGTCTGCTAACACAATCGATTCATAATCTAACAGCAACCGCATAGTAACTGTCGCTTTTGACAGATATCCCACACAACATCTGTCAAAAGTGAGTTTATGAGTATTTATTTTCATTAATTACTTGCCAGGCGTGGATCCGTTCCGTCCCGAGATGATCTCGGAGACTGTACTGCGCCGGCTGCTGAAACAAGACGTGATCCAGCACATCAAGCTGCGCGGAGACGAGGATAAGAACGACCCCAAGAAATATGTCTTCCAGGAGGGAAAACCGGTGAGTACTTGTCACCAGGGCCTTGTAGCGACCTCTGCAACCTCGCCACAAGCTACACAGATGGCGCTGCAGACGCATTCAGAACAATTGACAATTCCCCATACAATCCTGAAACGCGCTATGAGAGTTTTCGGAGCACGTAACATATATTATATATTTTGACTGCCTGATGACGCAGTTGGTAGTGATCGCTTTCTGTGCTGAGGGACCTGGGCTCGAATCCTGGTAGGGGACTTACTTTGTGTGATGAGCACGAATGTTTGTACCAAAGTCATGGATATTTAATATTGATATAAGTAATATATACTGGCTTCGCCCATTCCATTGTACGGTACCCATAATACAAGCGTTTCTTAGTGTGGGACCGTATAGTTGGTGTGTTCGTCTGGTACTATTTATTTAATTTGGTCCCACTAACACCTAGAATTGGGGTCCACAAAATGTTCTTTACATGGCAACCTAGACGTCAACTAGTTGTAGACCAGTTGTTGTTGTTTATCTATGGGTTGATCCTTTATCGGCTCGCCGTGTACCCATCGTCCTCTAAGCGTTAACCCTTAGTTAGATAGAACTGGATCCCACAGTATGTCCTCAGTGTGAGGCCATTTTCATCTAGATATGGGTCCATTGCCACCCAAGCTTGGAACCGTTGTCATTCTCGTGGGGTCCAACAATATCTATCGAACCATTATCACATACCCTGTGGACAAGGGTTTCGTTCCCGAGACCCGGTAATTCCCGGCATTAACGCCGTTCCCGAAGTCGGGATATTTTTGGCGATTTCCTGGGAATTCTCGGAATCCAACAATTTGCCGGGAAAATCTAAAACCCCCTGTGGTATGGAATAAAACTATTTTTAAGGATTCTATCGCGTTTATTTTTTGTTTTTACGTTCCCTGTGGACCCAGTTTCAACTAGGCGCGTATAAGTTTTCATCTAGGCTCGAACCCCCATGACCTATCGTGTTCCTATTGTCACCCAAGCATGGTCTGATTTTCATCTTAAGGGGGAAGCTCAGGGTCAGGGCGCGAAATTCAAAATGTCAATGGTTTTTATTTGTTCACGAAAAATTTGGACATCTTTAAGATGTAATTTAGTGTTTTGCGATATTAGCATTCTGCATTGGATGTATCCATGCATTAAGTTTGCTTAAAAAAGTACCTAATCCGATACAATACCATAAGGTTTGTAAAAACCGCTACTTTTACTAACTTTATGGTGTTGTATCGCTTTAGGTATTTTTTTAAGCAAATTTAATACATCTAGACATCCAATGCAAAATGCTAATATCGCAAAACACAAAATTACATCGTAAAGATGTCCAAATTTTTCGTAAACAAATAAAAACCATTGACATTTTGAATTTCGCGCCCTGACCTTGAGCTTCCACCTTAACGGGTACACTTCATCATCATCTGATGTGGACCCATTCATAAAGTCTCATACACACATACAATGAAGACGAGCCTCATGATTCAAGTCTTTAATGACTGTACCATGTTGTCAGGTGGACTACTTCGTGCTGATCCTGGAGGGGCGGGTGGAGGTGACGGTGGGTCGCGAGAACCTGGTCTTCGAAGCCGGACCCTTCACCTACTTCGGCGTGCAGGCCCTCACACAGAACGTCGGCTTGGGTGAGTGTTGGAAGCGGTTAGAAACTCGGATCTAAACTTTTGAAAAATTATCGTGGTTATCTATACATATAAATAAAATTGGAGTGTCTGTTTGTAATATTAAAATAACCCTTTTTTACTAAGTGCATTTGGATGGTATACACGGTACCTATACCAAAACAATTTTTTTTACAATTTTTGTCTGTCTGTCTGTGTGTTCCGGGTAATCTCTGAAATGGCTGGACCGATTTTGACGGGACCTACACTGGCAGATAGCTGATGTAACAAGGAGTAGCTTAGGCTACTTTTATTTTAGAAAAAAAACATAGGATCTCACGAAAAAAATTAAACCAATGTTGCAGCGCTGCGCCTGATTAAGTTTGATAGCAACAACCTGAAACGCGTCCCGCGGGCTCAGAACGCGCGAGCAGGCTGTTGCCAACGGTTGTGTATTTGTTAAATACTACGCGGACGAAGTCGCGGGCAACATCTAGTTAATTAATATATGTTGCAGCGGAAGCCCCGGCGCCCACCAGCATGGGCTCCCTGCAGAACCTGAACATGGACTCCATGCTGCGCCACACCTTCGTGCCGGACTACTCCGTGCGCGCCATCGCAGACCTCCACTACCTCACCATCAAGAGGTAACTACCGTCGTCACAGGGCCCCAAGTCTGCTGACACAATCGATTCATAATCGAACAGCGACCGCATAGTGAATGTCACTTTTGACCGATATCCCATACAATATCTGTCAATAGTGACAGTTACTATCCGGTTGCTGCTCGATTCTGCTAACACGATCGATTCATAGTCATCAGCAACCGCATAGTAACTGTCAGTTTTGACAGATATCCAATAAAATATCTGTCAAAAGTGACAGTTACTATGCGGTTGCTGTCGTCTGGCGATATTACATTATTAGTTATATATAATTTTCAGTGCGGCAGTCTGTTCTGCAACGTAGTTTGATAAGTCAAAGTCAAATCGTTTATTTCGTATAGGCCTACGGGGGCACTTACAAATTGACATTACATTTTTTGTCTTAACTCTACAACCGGTTCGGAACGCGACCTCAACTGAGAAGATCCGGCAAGGAACTCAGCGGGCTTGTCTTTTTTTTTTAAAAGCAATTTTTTTTTTATATATATATTTGATAAGGCAACATGTGTTCGGTAACGTTAATTGAATCAATTTGATAACTGACTAACCTTTTCATTCGGCTTCTGTAAATTGTTTAAATTAATTATATTATTGTGTTCACAGATCAATTTACTTGGCCGCTAAACGCGCTACGCTCATGGAGAAGGGGGTTCTAACCCGGGGCGGCACCAACGAGCAGATTGAACCCGAAGTCGACAAGGTATGGGGCAACACTTACACTTGGACAACAATCCATTTTATAAGTGGTGTATGCAACACGACTTCGTTTAAGGGGGAAGTTCAGGGTCGGGGCGCGAAATTCAAAATGTCAATGGTTTTTATTATTTTACGAAAAATTTGGACATCTTTACGATGTAATTTAGTGTTTTGCGATATTAGCATTCTGCATTGGATGTCTCGATGTATTAAGTTTGCTTAAAAAGTACCTAATCCGATACAATACCATAAGGTTTGTAAAAACCGCTACTTTTACTAACTTTATGGTGTTGTATCGCTTTAGGTATTTTTTTATCCGTTCAGCCGTTCGGGCGTGAAAGAGTAACAAACACCCATCCATCCATCTATCCATCCATCCAAACTTTCAAATTTATAATATTAGTATAGATTATCGTAAATTTGATTCTGAAGCGGTACGGGCGTTTGACGTTCCGTTGTCATAGTTGGAACTGGGGTACCCTCATATTTAGTTGTTGTTGGTCGGCCAGGTCAGCTACTATAACAGAGATTTTACTTTTTTTATTCCAGTTATTACGTGAAGGTGACAAGATATTGGAGAACCCGCCGGCCGAGGAGCCTTCGAAACTGGTAATTATTTATCCCAGGACCTGGGCCCCAAGTCTGCTAACACAATCGATTCATAATCGAACAGCAACCGCACAGTAACTTGCACTTTTGACAGATATCCCATACAGTATCTGTCAAAAGTGACAGTTACTATGCGGTTGCTGTTCGATTATGAATCGATTGTGTTAGCAGACTTGGGGCCCTATTTTATACCGTGCTGCCGAACCCTATCCACAACTAATTTGACAGATAGCCCATTAAAATACTGGATAATATATTTAAAAATGTATTTAATCTGTGGTCGTTATAATAATGTTTTTGTTTGTTTTCACGCGGCCAGAACTTGGAAGTGCCTAAAATTAGATACTAAGGTGGAAGCGCTAGTTGGAGACGCGAAATTCAAAATGTCGAGGGTTTTTTTTTGTTTTTACAAAGTTTTGTGGACATCTTTCCGATGTAATTTAGTGTTTTTTTTTCCAAAATTACATTGTGCATTAGATGCCTCGATGTATTAAGTTTGCTTAAACAATTACTTAAATCAATACAATTTTTAACTGCCATTGTTAATTATTTTGGAGTGTTGTTTCATGTGGCATTAATTTTGAAACAAAATAAATATGTAAATAAATGCATTATAGTATGCCGTAGTCGCAAACGAAAAAAATGCGACTTTAAAAAAATATAAAATTCATTGAAATAAAACTATTTTTTAGGATTTTATCGCGTTGATTTTACGTTCCCGACGTTTCGGCTGCTTAACGCGATAAAATCCTAAAAAATAGTTTTATTTCAATGTGTAGTATTCGCGTAAATATAAAATTCGTTGCTATTTTAATTTTCGCGCTCCGACCTAGCGCTTCCAGCTTAGTATTTAATGTTTGTACTATATGGTGGGTATATAACAAAAGTTATATAATTACTTTTATTGAAGGTATACAGGGTTGTAAGGGAGCGCACAAGTCTTACGTAAGCAATTTGAGGGGGGGTCTTCTGAAACCTTACGATGCGTTACAAGGGCGGGAGGGGGGGTTTGAACTACGTGTGACGCGAACGGTCGCGTAAAGACTATGTTTTTCTAGGGGGGGATAGATTGCGTTACGTAATACTTGAACGCTCCCTAAGGGGCATGGTAACGAAA
Organism: Pheosia tremula; assembly: GCA_905333125.1. Classification (NCBI taxonomy): domain Eukaryota; kingdom Metazoa; phylum Arthropoda; class Insecta; order Lepidoptera; family Notodontidae; genus Pheosia; species Pheosia tremula. The sequence continues at coordinate 3,503,509 of HG995425.1, forward strand.
ACTTTGGGTAACACTTGATGCTTATAATAAAATTATAGCAATCATTTATGTCTAAAGTTATGGTTTACATAAGTTACTTTTGAGCGCGCAATGTATCGTAAACCGCGCGATCATAACGCATCGCTCCGCGCGATACCCGACTCGTGAGAGTGACGAGCGCGCTCGAACGTATCGAGGTTTAATTTACATTGCAGTTTTACGTCTAAATTAGTATTTTTTTTTTCACATTAAAATTGACTTCTGTTACGATTTCATGCTATAATAAATTTTAAAATACTGAAAAAAATGCATATAATTCATGAAAAGATCGAAGGAAAATCCTTCCCTGAGAGGTACATGAGAATCATTACTTGAATCCATAGTATCAGTTTTCGTTACCAAGCCACTTACACACTGTATAAATAACTAGCTGCGCCCTGCGGTGCTACCCGCGCAAAAAATCATGTCGATCCTTTGCGCTATGAAAAATTTAAACAAATCTATCCCACGGGAACCATAAATTTTACCGGGATAAAAAGTAGCCTATGTGCTATTCCAGACTATAATCTATCTCTGTGCCAAATTTCATCCAGATCCGTTCAGCCATTCTGGCGTGATTGAGTAACAAACATCCATCCATCCATCCATCCAAACTTTCACATTTATAATATTAGTATAGATTATATACTAGATTCGTTCCCAGTCCATTGTACGGTACCCATAAATACAAGCGTTGCTTAGTGTGGGACCATATAGTTGTTGTGTTCGCCTGGCTATATATATATTTTTTTTTCACCAGCCATTCGTGCCTACATCAGCCAGCCCCCATACAAACTCCTCCTTCAGGACCCCGGAGAAACCAACCCGGGCCGACAAGGAAGAGCCTAGCAACCCCGAAGAGGAAAAACTACTAAATAAGTAGTTTACACCTGGCAACACTCTCTATGACCAACTTTAATAGCGAATCCCGCGCAATTCGTCTTTACTGTGTAATCATTTTCAACACAAAAATTCGTACACGAACTAAGCTATACTAACAAAATGTATTGCCGTCCCTGTCGTGTTCATATTGCATGAGCAAGAAGGCAGTATGTTTGTTTGTACAATTCAGTTGAGTTGGAAGTAGTCAACAGAATTCTGAGCCCTCAATCTAGTAACACAATCGATTCATAATGACATTGTAATTGTCACTTTTCACAGTGTTTGTATCGACAATTGTGATGGCATCATGATTCGATTTTGAGTTGATTGTGCTAGCTAATTTATATAAGGTCCTATTGCGATGTGTTCTTGTTAGAAATATATAATGCATGGTTAATTAGTAGATAATTAGTACCTATATAGTGTAATATTGGTAGCGTAGAGATGTTTAGACAATCTCGGATGTGCGAGCCGGGATTTGAACCCAAGGCCCTTGTTTTCAAGGCGACCGTTCTACCAACTTGGATGTTTTATTCACACTCCATCTATATTATATCTCCGTCTACAGTTGTCGGAAAAAAAAACAATTTTCTAACGTCTCAGCGCTGCCAATGAATGAAAGCATTTTAAATTTAACAAAATGATTTTTGTGGGTTTTATGTAGTTATTTTGAAACTCGCGTTAAATCAAGATTGGATTATTTTTGGCACGGGCTTCCCCTCAGTGCTAGGCGGAATGGAGGACGGCCTAGTTAGGGCTAAGTACTCTAAAGTCCGGGCCACACCTGCGTCTAACGATGTTAATTAACAAGTCAATCGGAATGAAATACAATTTGTTTAGTTAGGCGAAGGTGTAGCAGGAGGGTAAGGCTGTGTCCCCAGTCGGCAAACTGTCAGCGGCCGACTGAGTTAGCGGCGTATCGGTTTAGTACGCCCTTCCATATATTTGAAACGGGGTGTTCACAGTTTGCTAGTTTGCGCTCACTCTACGCAGTTTGCTGTGTTGCGCGCGCCGATTGATTCAGTGAGCGGCTGACTCACAGCAAAACCGGTTCCAGTCGGCGGCGGCGATATGCTTGTTCGCCGGGCGTAGTGAGTCCGTTTGCCGCAAACTGTCAGTTCTGACAGTTGACAGTGAAAATTCAGTCGGTCGATCGACCTAAATAAGCGGCTAACACATAACAGTTTGCTTGCGACGCACGCAAATTGATCTGAGTTTGCAGCTAACTCGAATTTCAGTTTGCCATAAATTTGCGGGTCACTCAGTCGGCCGCTGACAGTTTGCCGACTGGGGACACAGCCTTAGGGTAAGAACATGAGATTCGAAAATTACTTTGGCGGGAATTTCAACCATGTTGTCAATTTTTTTTTTAACTCCAAAAAATGTGTTTCTTTGATATATAAGGTGTAATATTAGCGGGATATTAACCATTGTGTGTTCATGAACGTGCACGAGTGAAGGAAATTTAAATAAAATAGTATAACTTGACTTTTCAAGTTCTCGCAAGATGTCCGGTAAATGTTCAGTGAAGTATCCACGGCTTTACCGATAGGGGTAGGGGATTCATTTGAGTATTACCTTCGCCATTAACACCCTTATCATCAGGGGTACTTATAATTGTGTAACGATTATTATCAAGAAATACTCGATACTGGCTAAAATGGCAGTATTTTGTAGCCGATTGCCGCTCTAATAAAAAATAAGAAGACATTTGAAAATCCCAGCGATGCGACAATATTTACTTTTTTTTTTTTTTATTTGGCATCACCATAGGTATTTTGCCAGTGTCAAGTAATGTAAATTATTTCTGTTTTTGAATATATGCACAAGCCCAAAGGCTAGGCCCAAGTAAAATACCCCCCCATCCCTCAATCAGTAAAGTGATGGATACTTTACCGAATGATTTTTCATGGATTTTTTGTGAGAAACTGAAAAGCCATGTTTCGTCACTCTGTTTCAATTGCCTACACTCGTGCACTTCACCGAACCCATAATGGTTAATATTCCACTTATATCACTCACTATAACTCGCAGGAACACTAGTTTTAGAAATTAAAACATAATTGACGCCATGACTTTTCAGTTTCCCGCCAAACATCCCCAATATTTACTTACCAAAGCGTATCCAATTATGATTTACCGCTACTTATAAATTGTATGTACTTACAATTGCCGCGCATAACAGCATATGTTATCCGCCATCTTGTAAATTAAATCTTAAAATATCTAATGCATCACAGTCATTTTGAAAAAACTATTTATATCGTGTCCTCCTGTATCTAATTTGTTACGTTTGACGCATTTATTTCAATGATAAACGTTAAATTATGTTGAAAAATATTTATTCTTTGCTAAACATGTCTTTAGGATCTTCTAAATACTTTAGATAAACGCAGTTCACAGACAACGTAGCAAAGGAATAGAGCTTCATTACATATAACTCGGTAACCCTTATTTCGTAATAAAAAAAATTCACTCCGGGAGTGTAGTCTATGATAAGCCAAAATCGTTTTGATGCAACATGGCGCGGGCAACCATAGCTCCGTAAGCGTTCAGTGAGGATACTTTATTTTAAATTTCAAACTACAAACGACTCTAGCAATAAATAAATATAGATGTTTACAACCGAAATACTTTCAAAGAAACGATACAAAATGTTGATTAGTAAAAAGTAAGTAATCAATTTGTTATTTTATTCATTAAAAACTATTTAACTTTATTAACATTTAAGTATAGTCTAGCTATTAACATAGAGGCATGTTCATATGTAGACGATATTCTTTAAAGGTACCGCGAATGGGAGACAGTGACGTCTTTATCTGAACACAATTTGAACTGCGAGTGCTATTTTAAAATGGTTTTATGATTGTGGCTGTCACGCGATATGGTCTTATAATCTTTTTTTATAGTATTTAACATTAACATTTTAGTAATTGGATACCTAGTGCCTTAGATTCAACGGGTGCTTCTTACATATAAATGCTTTACATTTTTACCAGTTCAAACGGTATACAAGAATATTAGATGAATTTTAATATTAAAGGGACTATACGCGATATTTTAAACACGGAGACGTTGAAAAATGCGTTTGAAAATTTTACAAGCCTTTATTCTTGTTACATACAAATTATAAACATTAAGTAGTTCTATCTCTGTCTGCCAGGCAATATATCTATGGTTATAAAAAAAACTCGTGACATGGATTTTGAATTAGAATTTGGGATTTATTAACCCATATAAATAGTACTTATTTAAGTATAATGTGTAATTGTTATTGCATTAAATGTAATTTTAATATTGTCAATATTACAATTGCCAATTTTCTGATAATCTTACAGAGATTTTAAAAAAGAAAATTGACAGTTCGATTTTTTTTTTCGAGTAATAGATAATAATATTTTCTACCAATGACTTTATCGTCCATCTATTTTTATTAGATATCTGAAATCATATTTATAATCTATTTAATAACTTTACCAAACAGTGTGAACTAAATACATGACAATGATTTCGAAAATTTATAAAAGTATACTTCCTTGCAGCGTAAATCTCTACAAAATGTATTTTCAAATGAATTTATATAGAAGTTGTCAATAAGGGCTTGATTGTATGTCTATAGGTGATAATTATAATCAAACCAACGTGAATGTTGTTTTTTTTATGAATTAAATTGAATGATTTGAGCTTATTGCGTGTCGAGTTTCATTTTTTCATCCCTTATTTTTTGGGTGGAAAGTTTTACAGAAAGTTAATTGCGTTGAATACTATCCATTATGCAGTTGCTGAGGTTTTAGACCCTCTACGAAATTCTTGATTTGGCACCCAATTTGGAGAGCCGATTAATAGGCCCTATTAATTGACCTGTCAAGAGGTAAGTTGGGTTGTCAATTTCCATGCCAATTTATGGGCACTATAGGCCGTAAGCCTGAAGTTGTACCGTTCATACAGGATTTTAGACCACACTTGAGATAAATAGGTACCAGGAGGCGTATTACAAACTCTTATTTACAGGAAATTTACTTACCGTTGTATATATAAACTTGTCATTGTATTATGAGTTCCCGCTAGATAGCCCATTGTCTCAGACTATTGTTATTTTTTGCCGACGTTTGGAAAAATAGTTTATTTATGAGGATACGTATGTATTCTTGGGTTGAATTGTCATATTGCTAGCAGTTCAGAACAAAGAACGCAGCATGGTACGCTATTGTAGGACAGAAGCATTTTTGTAAACACGTGACCTCTGACCTGTTAGGGTCACGTGGTCGCGGGCTTGTCTGTTTTAGCGAGCTCATAGTCATGGTACAAAATAGCAGGACAGCTAATAATTGGCCTGCTTTAAGAGTTCATGGTAAGCCTCCAGTATATTGCCTGGAACTTCATGATACGCCACTTGGGCTATATAATACAATAGGAGATAACATTAATTATGATAGTATTTATATAATAGATAATGTATAGATTAGTTTAAATAAGGTCTCTGACCCCCATGTCAGAGGGATACGTGGGCCGGGCCATGACAGCGCCCGGACTTAAAAAAAAAAAAAAATGGCTGCACCGATCTTCGGTGATTTTGCCAAATTTAAAATCTCGCCTTTAACTTCCCGCCAAAAAGCACAACATTAATCAAACGAGTTTTAGACTACGTACATAAATAATAAAAAAAATGCTTAGTTACCATAGTGATATTATTATAGAATACCATTACGAAAAAAATTATTAGAAAAAAATATTTAATTTAAATAAAATATATTAAAATTAACAAACATCATTACAATGGCGAGTGGAAGGTAGACAAAAAACATAAACATAGAGTCCTCAAGCAGTAATGTTGAGATTATTTGACAGTTGTTTCTCTCGGTTGATTCACCCACTCGTCCGAGTAGAACGTTTAAATCCGATCCGATCAGATCCGATCCGGTTGTAGACTTAAGAAAAAAAAATGTAATGACAATTTGTAAGTGCCCCCGTAGGCCTATACGAAATAAATGATTTAACTTTGACTTTGACTTAAAAAAAGGGAGAAGGATAGGGAACTAAAAGGAACTCTGTTGCAAGTGTACGAGGAGGGAGCTAAGAGAAACTTTCTTGCAATAATCAAAAGGGCGCTAAGGGGATCTCTGTTGCCATAAAGAGAAGAAGAGAGCTAAGACGAACTCTGTTCCAAAAACACTTCCGTGACCCTGCGAGCCCTAGGGTCTTTTGACTCCAGCAATTCAAGGTAACTGAAGTTATGCAGAACCAGCTTGCCTTCATATTTAGTATCTGACTCCGTGGCGTCTTTCACAAAGAATACTGGATGAGTATTCAGATCCAGGGCATCAAATATCCCTGCCTCGTTATCCTTCACCAGCAAGATCAGTTCTCTGCTGAACTGATCTACAAGTGTCACATGCCGACTCACGCCAACGTGTCCACAGATTTTAAATGATTTGGGCTCGGTCACCCTCGTGCATAGTCCGAAGGCATGGATATATTCGGTTTTACGTCGACCGACGATCACGGTTAGAGGTGATAAAGGCCATTCCAAATTCGGGGCGATACCACACAATTTAACTTCACTCTCATCATTCAGATACAACACCTTCTCATGCAGAATGCTTGTGTTACGATAATTGTCGTCCAAAGAGAAATCAGTAACGCTATAAGTTCTGTTCTTTTCAATAAAAGACTTGAATTTCACGCTAGCGTCGTCCTTTGCAACGGCCACTATTTCCCCGGAGTCGTCGCGAAGTTCGAAGCAGAAATATTTACTTAAGAATTTGACAGATTTCATCGTCACCGTCGCAATAACAGTCACATTGTCCAGTTCGGAAATGCTGTCAGATAGATCAGCTATCTTTATGTAATTTCGATTCTTTCTGGTGAAGTTAGATGGGGTGCAGTATGGGTAGAAGGCACGCTGATTCGGCACGATCCTCGCCAGTGCATGGTCTGGATTCGCCTGAAAGAACATCTCATACATTTTAAATACAGAAATAATGGGCGACTACGTCGACGACATACTTTTTGTGCGGCGGATACTTCAGCGTATTTGGGTGTGTCAAAATAAAGTCAGGGCCCCGGACTGCTGTAAATTGGTCAAAAGTCCTGTCTTCATTAGAGTCAGTTGTGTTAGCGGGCTTTGGGGATCTAGTTGCCAACCCACGTCTACTATCTACAATGTATTAAAACCACTGCTGTCCGGAGTACAAAAAGTGGGTCGTCTGCGCAGTTACTAGGAACCTACTAGGAAATACAATTTTTAAATTCTGATAATAAGGATTTGGCAATCTATGGATCTACAAATTCGTATGGTAACTTTGAACGAAACGCGGAATAGTTTGGTGTCACGCCTGTGTCCGTTTGGGGCATTGTAGCTCCCGAACAGATTTCAGCGCATTTTTTTTAGTTACATTGCTGGTCTTTCTGAGATAGCCCATTATAAGGTTCGGGCTTTTTAATGTTTAGATCGTACTGTAGCTACGAATTATGAATAGAACAATGATAAAACGTGTAATAGGTACCCGTAGTAACGCTTTTCTGATCTTAGCAGCTCTGGGGTCATCTGGTTCCAGCAATTGGAGGTACCTGGAGATTCTTAGACTTGTACAGCCCCGATATTTATAGATTCTGGCGTCTTTTACAAATAATACTGGATGGAAGCTGAGGTCCAGCTCGTCGAAGAACGATGTCTCCTGATGCCATACGTTTAAGATTACTTCGGTGCGTGACTCATCCACCAACGTCACCTGCCTCCTGAGTTCACCCTTTACTATTTCTGTCTCGGTCACTCCTGTACACAGTCCAACAATATTGAAAAATTTCGTGTGGTCCTGACCGTGGACATATTTTATAGGGGTCACAGACCACTCAAATTTGGGAGCATTGCCGCACAATCTAACAACACTATTACAATTTAAAACTATCACATTCTCATTTTGGATACTCGTGTGATTAATGTTTGAGTTTTCTAATGAGAATTTTGTAAAGATATATATCTTGTTTTCCTCTATGATATGCAGTTGTTTGACGTAAATCTCGTCGTCATTGTAAGCAACGGCAGTTATCTCCCCGGAGTCATCGCGCAGGTCCATATAGAAGCGTGCGTGTCTATGGTTGCCGTGTCCGATGGACTTTATCGATACTGAAGCTTTAATAGCCACATTTTCCAATTTGGACTCCTTAAAGTTGGATAGATCAGCAATTTTTACAATGTTCCTATTAATTTTAGCGATATCGGCACAAAATAGGTTTGCGTCAGGCGAAGTCAATTCGACGGTGGCGTGAAGTTGTCGGCCTATTAAATATTTTGCTAGCAACACTTTATAACCCCACCGCATTAAACTGATAAAAACGCAAAGAAGATAAATCTGCATCACGAAATTTAATAAAGTATAAAAGGAAAACTGGGGCATCTTACACGGCAAAAGTTATATAGAGAGAAAAGTTAAAACAGAAACGTAATACGAACTGAGGAAGAAGGTAGGGCCTTGAGGCAACAACACAATAAAACACTTCAAGATTATAACCTGCAAGACCTCCCGTCCCGACCGCGTAATGTTGCCAGCTCGGGAAGAGTTTAACACTTTTTGGGGAGATCTGTGTTGAAAACACATCAAATCTATACTAATATTATAAATGTGAAAGTTTGGATGGATGGATAGATGGATGGATGTTTGTTACTCTTTCACGCCCGAACGGCTGAACGGATCTGGATGAAATTTAGCACAGAGATAGATTATAGTCTGGAATAGCACATAGGCTACTTTTTATCCCGGTAAAATGTATGGTTCCCGTGGGATAGATGTTTTAATTTTTCATACTTTTTATCGCGGGTAACACCGCCAGGCGCATCTAGTTTATAATACTATTGCTTTATATTTACAATGGTTAAAAAATATAAAAAAATGCTCAAGTATTATGTCGATTGACTTTTTTTTTTGAGAACAAAATGTACTTACACATAATGACAACAAATGGGCTAAAGAGGCGTAGGCTTAAGGTTTAGTAAACTCTAACGGAATCTTTACTTTTATCTAGATATTGACACGATTTTATCCCATTTATAGAATATTATTTTTAATTTGTCCGAGTTGGTAAGTATACCAACTCAGCAAATAAAAAATTATATCGACGCGAATGTCGGGAACGACATTTTAAGGTGGAAGCTCAGGTCAAGGCGCGAAATTCGAAATTTTAATGGTTTTTATTTTTTTACGAAAAATTTAGACATCTTTACGATGTAATTTAGTTTTTTGCGATATTAGCATTCTGCATTGGATGTCTCGATGTATTAAGTTTGCTTAAAAAAATCCTAAAGTGATACAACACCATAAAGAGTGGTTTTTACAAACCTTATGGTATTGTATCGCTCAAGGTATTTTTTTAAGCAAACTTAATACATCGAGACATCCAATGCAGAATGCTAACCACTTTTGACAGATATTGTATAGGATATCTGTCAAAAGTGACAGTTACTATGGGGTTGCTGTTCGATTATGAATCGATTAATTGCTGAGTCCTGTTGGACTCAGCAGCAGATTGCCATAAAAAAAATAATTGAATCGATTGTGTTAGCAGACTTGGGACCCTGAGTGCTATAGGCAATGTTTAATTGAGACACAGCGGGCAGAGCCATGGGCGGAAGCTATTAAATTATATACACAATAAGATATAATGAAATCATTTTATTATTATAAACATTACAGGTTAGGGGATGTTCGCAAGGTAGTCCTTGACGTGAGCGGGCTCGAGTCGACGGAACCCGCTGGCGTCGCAAATACCGACTTCAATGTTGTCGGCGTTCATTTGACCCTCGAAGCCCTCCTTCAGGGTCAAGATCGCTGTGTGGACCGCATCATCTAACTCCAGATCTTCAGTATACCTGAAAAATAATTAACCCATGTGAAACCGCTAGTTCCGGGCGCATATGAGCTCTTATTTTACAAAGAGCTCGCCCGTTCTTCTCCATAGGAACGGCATTCCGAACGGGTGGTGAAGTTGTAGCTCAGCATTTTGTAACTATTTTGAAGATTCATAAATACTGTATTTATGGCTTACAAAAAAAAAATCTCACATAAAAAATAATCGAGGCTAAGGCCTCTATGGACTATGACTTGATACCCACCTCTTCTCCAGGAATGTCTTCCCGTTGTTGAAGTTCTTGCCCATGGCGGTCGCCTTCCACGCGAAGTACGCGCCGGACGGGTCGCACTGGAACAGGTAGGGACGATCGCTGTCCCATCCGCAGATCAGGAGGGACACACCGAACGGACGGACACCACTGGCAACGAAACAAAAAAGAACATTAATTATCCATGATAACAAGAATTACGCGTTAGGCGGCCGGATGAAGGGGCAGACTCAGAAGGCAGTTCTTTTAGATACAGCACACATTGTGAGGACCACTGGTAACTAGGACCCTGTTCCCGATGCCAGTGGGGAACTGTTATTTATAATTTTTAATGTATTTTTTTTTTAAATTTTATATTCAAAAATGTATCCTACATGAAAAAATAAAATAAATAATATCTCCAGACTAACACACCAACTATACGGTTCACCACTAAGCAACGCTTGTATTATGGGTACCGTACAATGGACTGAGGATGAAATCAGCATACAATACTTATATAGATATTGAACATGATATCTAAGAATTGGCTACAAACATTTGTGCTCATCACATAAAGTTTGTCCCTACCAGGATTTAAGCATCTCTATCTACTGCCGCCTTCCTACCTAGGCAAGTATGCTCCATCGTAGATCTCATCGTCACTTACCATCAGGTGAGATCGAGATCAAATACTTGCCTATAATGTAATAAAAAAAAAAAAAAAAAACCAGGACCCCTCAGCGCAAAAGATAGGGTCACTACCAACTGATCTACTCAGGTCGTCGACTAGACATGGATTGTAAAAGGGTAGGCAATGTTATTATCATAAATGCTGTGACTCACCCAGACTGCGTGTACTCTTGCATGACAGTAGCGACTCGCTGCACGAGCTGGGCAGTCGGTATGGGCTCATGGTACATGAGGAAGTACTGTTGTGCCATCTTGCGGGCTTGTGTCACCAGCAGCCGGTAGTCTGGACCCATGCCGGAGTACACCATACCTGGAGATTGTAGCGACCTCTTAAAGCAAACTACAATAAACAAGTTCACTATGCAGATACACAGATGGCGCTGCATACAACCTTTAAGAACAAATGGCGATTCCTCAGACAATCCTGAAATACACTATGGTTTTTCACAGAATGTTATATATATACAAAAACCCAACGGCAATAGTTAGGGGCACAGTGGCAGGGAATGACTGGCATACCACCCCACTATTAGCTGGAAAATATACTCTTTAAATTCAAACAAAGATGATAATGACAACAAAGAAACTCTTTTATAAACACAACAACGTAAGATGATTCTATCATTAATTCATCTGAAACACCGTGAATGATTTAAAAACTGTACATTTTAACTTGTACAGAAGCATTGGTAGTAAATTATATATACTGTCTCTACTTACCAATGTGTCCAGTGATCATTTCAACTTTGTTAACGCTGTGCTCATCGTACAGAATGCTCTTGTGTTTGTTCTCGGTTGCTATCACGACGCCATTTGAAGCTGAAACACAAAACAAGGCGATAAATCAATTTATTATAACGGTCAGCTCTCTTCTTCCTTGATTTGGCAATGTTACTATATTTACATGGAGCAAGAAAATGTACAGTCATCCACACCCATAGAATGGTCCGAAATCAAGCTATACCTATATTATCGGTACCATACAATGGACTGGTGATGATCCTGCTAACACCCAGACCTAGATATAAAAATATAATGACAGAGTTCATAACTAAAGCTAATTTTAACCATGTAGTGTCATCAAAACTGCTTTTTTAAGATAATAATGTCAAAAATACCTTACACTAGTTATAAACAAGCAAATAGTCTGCAAACCCAAATTATTTGCCACAATTTTTGTCTCCCGTCATTTATGACTTATATTTGAAGGTTGGGGGGCATGACATTGATAAAGGTGGGGACTAAGTAATTGTTATTGTAGCCCTATGTATATCTAATTTTGGTGAGAAATATATACCGTATTGGTTGACAACAAACAATTCGACATATTGAATTTTTTTTATTACATTATAGGCAAGTATTTGATCTCAATCTCACCTGATGGTAAGTGACGATGAGATCTACGATGGAGCATACTTGCCTAGGTAGGAAGGCGGCAGTAGATCGAGACGCTACATTCACTAGGCACATGCAGCGCAACTGATCTGACCCGCCATCCATGAATGGCAACACCGAACATCATGCCGGAACACGGCTAGGCCGCTTGGCGACATGGCTTTGTTCAGTGGGTGGTGACTAGCCACGGCCGAAGCCTACCACCAGTAGAGTTGTCACCTGGTTGGCACCACCCAGGGTCACGTGTAGGGTATCTCGAGGGTACTCAATTCTCCTACGGACGAAGGTGACTCGACCCCAAATTGATTGATTATTCTGTTTCCTGATTTCTTATATTTACGCGAATACTACACATTGAAATAAAACTAATCATATGGATTTTATCACGTTCATTATAAGTTTTTTACGCGCCCGACGTTTCGGCTGCTTTACAGCAACAATGGTCACAGGAGGACTGTCAATGGAATGTCTCAGACCAAACCATATAGGGATTAAAAGGGTGCAAATTTGTGCCCTGATTTTTTAATAATTATCAATTGAATGATATGCAATAGTATATAATAGTGCGAGCATAAACGAATGCCATAAAACTGCATTATAACCTCTTTTGGAAAAAAACTACTTACCTTTAATGCCGACGGAGGTACCGCCGGCCGCTACTGCCGCTAACGCATATTCGATTTGAACCAATTTCCCTGAAGGACTGTGGAAGAACAAGGATTTATTTTGTTACATTACACAAAATTTACACTGCGGCTGAAAAAAATATGAATAAAAAGCGAAAGAAATAACATAAATATACAAGGACACTTCAATGTTTACAAATATTATATTTATTGAGTTGGAAAAGCTTAGAAATACGTAAATATATCAATATTTTACCTAAAAGTTGTTAGAGAGAAACTATAACGCTCTGACGCCATGATTACAAAGCAGAATGTCAAAATTTCGCGGCGTCATGTTGCCAGCAGTGATGAAACGTCAAATTCAAATATAAAAAAAATAGTGTTGTAACATAGTCATTCAATCTTATCGAGTGTCATTCATTCAGTAGGCCGAAAAGCCTAATATTCGAAACCCTAACATACATGCTATTGGTTAATTATTTGACCAATCACAAGGCAGGATATTCGCTCAATAATTTGACTGTCAATTTCATATAAACAGAGAGCTATTTATAATTTTAATGATCTTTTACTGAAAACTTTATATAAACATTCGTGCGTCATGTTGAGCGGCCTCCGCGGCGTATCGCCGTCCTCAGAAGCGATGTCTGACGGTACATTGGAGAGGAACCGTGCGGAAAAAGCGCTAATAACGAGGTCACCAACGAACAGTCAGATATTCCATAAAACACCTTCAGTAAAGAATTACTCGGATAAAAATGGGAATGATGTTACAAAGACTGTTTATAGGGGGAGAAAAACGTTCGCCTTTTGGACGCTGGTGTGTTTGCTGTTTGTTCTTGCTATTGGAAACTTGATTCTTACGTTTACAATTCTGGCTGTATTGAGGCTTGGACAAGGTAATTATATTCCCATTTACCGTTGTAGTTATTTATATATAATATAATAAAACCAGCCCTTTTAATTATTTCTCACTGTTGGGCACGGCCCTCCCCTCAATGCGAGGGGGATTAGGCCATAGTCCTGGCGGACTTCACACATCTTTTGAGGGGTTCTCTGAGACATGCAGGTTTCCTCGCGATGTTTTCCTTCACCATTTAGCAAGTGATAAACAGGGTTGAAAATGAGATTCGCACATGAAATCCAGAAATCCCAGAGGTGCAACCCTCAAAACCTGCAACCACCCAGTGTAGCCAGACACTTCACGAAACTGAGGTCAATCACAAATCTTCCAGTGTTCACAACTTACCACAATTTTCCAGGCATGGAAAGTATGGAGTTCCTTCCAGAATATGATGCAATCAAGTTCTTCGGGGACACCGACTTCCAGCATATTTACAAGAAAGATGGGCTGATCGAGAGCTTTAGAGACACACCCATGAGCATCACCAGCGAGAACGGCTCTGTGCTGTTTAATCTACAGATCAAGTAATAATTACTTATGCCATTCTAGCTTCAAGCGTCACCTTAAGTTAATGCTGCTTTAAATAATGTATATTACCATAACTTAAGTTATTTTTTCGACTGCGAAAATTATTTCTAAATAATAAGTAACCGTCTAGATATGGGTGTTATATATTAAAGTAATGAGAATATGGTCAAATATTTACTCAGGAGTTCATTCTTTGTAGGTAGATTTAATAAAATATTTCTCATCCTTAGTTACATAAAATTGGGTTTATTGACTTTTGTAAAGTAAAAGGAAAAATCGGTTGTATTTGACTATACAAAATTACGAAAAAATACCTAAATAAAGTTTCTTAGATAGTTTCCCCACATCTTCTATTGATTCGGATTTCCCCATTCTGGGCCTGTAAAAAAATAATTCTGGCTGGTACCCTACCCTGGCTTGGCGACTCTGTGCGCCCCATTGCATGCAAGCAGACCCATAGACAAAAACCATTGCAAGATTCACTCTATTCCTTCCATTGTCAGACCAACTCGCTTCGAGAATAAGCTGACAGTGAACGCGTCTGGCGTGTTTATGCGCGGCATCAGCTCCCTGGAGCTGGTGGACCCTGACTCCGGGGAGCCGGTGTACAGCACCTCGTCACCAGCCATGAACATACCTGACGGCGTCAACAATTTGATTGCCAAGGTAAACTTAAACAAAAAGTACCTCCCCTAACATCACAACTGCCTTTTCATAAGGATCAAAATTTATTATCGATTTATTGAAATAATGACTTCACAGAATTATTAGAAATGCACTAAAGAAGCAGGTTCTACGCTTAGTATAACCGTTCTGAATCATCTTGTATACTTAGATCGAGATCCATTGTACGGTAATGCCAGCCCTTTTAATGTCCCACTGCTGGGCACGGGCCTCCCCTCAATGCGAGGTCGATTAGGCCATAGTCCACCACGCTGGCCCAGTGCGGGTTGGCGGACTTCACACATCTTTCGAGGGGTTCCCTCAGACATGCAGGTTTCCTCGCGATGTTTTCCTTCACCGTTTAGCAAGTGATATTCGTGGTTGAAAATGAGATTCGCAAATAAAATCCAGAAATCCCAGAGGTGCGAGCCGGGGTTTGAACCTGTGCTCCTCGTTACCGAGGCAAGCGTTCTACCAACTTGGCTATCACTGCTTCGGTACCCATAACACGAGCGTTGTTCAGTTGATGTGTTCTTTCAATGATGTTATCCCACTAATATTATAAATGTGAAAGTTTGGATGGATGGATGTTTGTTACTCAATCACGCCAGAACGGCTGAACGGATCTGGATGAAATTTGGCACAGAGATAGATTATAGTCTGGAATAGGACATAGGCTACACTGAGAAAAATACCTTGCATGATTACGAATAATTTATAAGGTATTCTGCAACTTTTATCCGTATTCCTGTTAAAAAAGGACCAAGAGTTGTTACGGACACTTTGTGCGTAAATAATAACAATTTGACATGAATTGGCTTCACCAATAAACATCACGTTAACTAGTAGTTGTAAAACGTAAATCGAACCCGACGGAACGATATGTCAACATGTTCATGCTAAATTTACGGTTGTCTAAATTAGATATCATTCTTCATGTTTATATTTTATGAAGCACGGGAGTCATTTTTCTCAGTGTACGGTTCCCGTGGGATAGACGTGCTTTTTAATCGCGGGTAACACCGCCGGGCGCAGCTAGTTATTAATAATTTTCTTTCTCCCAGCAAATATCAACAAAGCGGATAACATCACCAGTGGACGAGGATCTAACACTGCGCTCCGAGAACTCAGCATACCTCCGAGGAGCCGAAGGCACACACATGGAGTCCAAAGAGCTGTTCTGGAGTGCCGACCAGGACATATATCTGAAGTCCATCAATGGCTCAGTGATTTTGAGCGGCAAAGATGGCGTCTACATCGACGTAAGATATTTACCGATAGTGTTAACCGTGAATAAAACCGATTATCAAGCCACGGGGCAGTTCAAGGTGTGTGTGTGCATGCCCCAAGGGAAACTGTTCAGGGTTCCCGTCCCCACGGGGCAGAGGGTGACTTGTTCGCACGTTAATATGACCGGGGATTTGAATCCTTGTTCGTAGGACGTTAAGAGATAGTTTTGATTGACCCAATATTAGATGGTTGGTATTAATTATTTTATATAGTATCTGGTTACGTGTTATAATAAAGAGTTGTAGTGAATTTGGTTGGTTTTTTATTTGGCTTTGAGTATTTGCCAAATGGCGGTATTTTTTCTGCCAATAGGCTATTTGACTGTGTTTGTAAAACTATCTTAAATCGTTCATTAGTTTAATATGATGCTAACAATATAGTTCTTTCATTGTAAATTCCAGTATTAACCATAAAATTTGATGATTACCTTAAAATAAATAAAAATACCGCCAAAACGCGGCCTCCGGGTCACGTGACCTTGTGAAAAAAATGGCTGAAAACATTAAAATCCCAAACTCGCGTTGACAACCTGACTGAATACGACGTTGTGACGTCACAACACATCAACCAACAATCAAGAGCGTTGTTGATCACGTGACCGAACCAAAAAGAAATTATTTAATTGAAGATATTTTTGCAGAAAAATTAAGACTAACAGTTACAAAAATCTTTAAGGATGGCCACAATTTCAAGCTTATTTTTCAAACAGTCCACCACCCTATTATGTTAAATAGTTAAGATATACTAACCAATTCTCTGATACCTTATTGGGCTTAAGCTCGCCTTTCCTCGATTTGGACTGATCATTTAGTATCGATGGATGGATGGATGGATTGATGGATGCATGGATTATCATCTATGTTTTTGCAGAAAAATTAAGACTAATAGTTACAAAAAGCTATAATCTTTCATATGTACAGCTTGCGGTCTTATGGGCACTGTCTCTTTCCCGCACAAATCACCATTAGTGACCAACGACGTTACCATTATCATTTCATCGCGAGTGAATAGTGCTAGCAGTCCCCTTAAATCAAAACTGCGTAAAAAATAGGTAAATTTCTACATTAAAACAACAAGTTCGCATAAATTTCAGAATTTAATTCCTTATTTGTATAACTAAAAGTAGGTTTTACATACAAAAAATACTTTCCCCCCGACTTTATAGACGCTCTATAAATCTATCAAAAGTCATATGGCACTGCGCAAAGCAAAACCCTTGTGCGCAGTAACTATTATCACGCTTGATAAAGTTATAGAACGTCTATAAATTTTGGGGTTTAAACTTTTTCAGTAACCCAATGTTACGACAACAACTTTTCTACTAGACGACGAATGTACCGTCAGCTGGGCAACACAGATAACAATAAATAATAATTAAAGTTGGCAACATTGCTACTATTTCTGTCCCCCTTTCTCTAGACCGTCGAGAAGGCAATACTTTATGACATTGTGCAACACAACGTGATTCGGAAAAGGTATACTAACCTTTGAGCCGGCGCTTTTTTTAGTATCCCACTAATATTATAAATGTGAAAGTTTGGATGGATGGATGTTTGTTACTCAATCACGCCAGAACGGCTGAACGGTTCTGGATGAAATTTGGCACAGAGATAGATTATAGTCTGAAATAGCACTGAGGCTACTTCTTATCCCGCTAAAAAGGGTATACTTTTATCACGGGTAACACCGCGGGGCGCAGCTAGTCTATAATAATATTTTGTTATGAAATTTGAGTTGTGTTTGAGTCGCGAGTGAGTTTGAGTCATTCTTAAGTGAATGCACTCTATCTATACAAATAAATAAAATTGGAGTGTCTGTTTGTAATATTAAAATAACCGCTTTTTACTAAGTGCATTTGGATGTATTCACGGTACCTATACCGAAACAACACTTTTTACAATTTTTATCTGTCTGTCTGTCTGTTTGTTTCGGCTAATCTCTGAAATGGCTGGACCGATTTTGACGGGACTTTCACTGGCAGATAGCTGATGTAACATGGAGTAACTTAGGCTACTTTTATCTGCGAACTGACAATAACTTTTTTGTTAAATACCACGCGGGCGAAGTCGCGGGTAACAGCTAGTTTAAAATAAAATAGTTGCATAGAGCACGCCGTCGCCTCACATCAACACAATATATTCATTATATACAACTACGGAAGGTTTAAATTTCCACAAAAAAACATTATCATTATTTAGGTACTTATTTTATACACATATGGTAAGCGGTGTCGGGGCGTGCGAATTACACGCGAACGGTTTGTCTGTTTGTACCGCATTAACGCAAGAACGGATGGACCGGTACGAGGGCATTCTATTTAATTTTTAATTCTCGCTTCTACAAATTTAGCGGTAAAGGGAGGATCTTCCAGCCAGGCGGGTGGTGTGGCTGGCGGGGCGGCCGCTATGCCCCGACGGTTATTGTCGGGATCTTGTATATATGTTACTTGCTCCGAAAACTCTCATAGCGCGATTCAGGATTGTATGGAGAATTGTCAATTGTTCTGAATGTCGTCTGCAGCGCCATCTGTTACGCTTGTGGGAAGATTAAAGAGGTCGCTACACAAATAAGACATGGCCAGTTTGGGATAATTAAAGTGATGTATTTTTTGGCGTAATTTTTATTTATTCGCGCGTAATTCGCATACCCGCCCGCCACTACCAGACAACCGTACCCTGGACCTCGTGCCAGACTACTTCACCCAGCGACGCTGAGCAATGCTCACAGTGAGCGGCGCTGAGCACTGAGCAATGCTCACATTGAGCGGGACTGGTCACTTAGCAATGCTCACAGTGAGCGATGCTGAGGACTGAGCAATGTTCACACTAAGCGGCCCTGAGCGATGCTCACAGTGAGCGATGCTCAGGACTGAGCAATGCTCACAGTGAGCGATGCTGAGGACTGAGCAATGCTCACACTAAGCGGCCCTGAGCGATGCTCACAGTGAGCGATGCTCAGGACTGAGCAATGCTCACAGTGAGCGATGCTGAGGACTGAGCAATGCTCACACTAAGCGACCCTGAGCGATGCTCACAGTGAGCGATGCTCAGGACTGAGCAATGCTCAAAGTGAGCGATGCTGAGGACTGAGCAATGCTCACACTGAGCGGCACTGACCAATGCTCACAATAAGCGGCGCTGGCCAACATGGAATGCTCACAGTGAGCGGCTGACTATACTGCGCCGGAGTTGTTCTCGCTGCTAACTATCTGATACGTTATCAGATATTCAGGATACGCCTGAAAAAAAAAAAAAAAAAAAATGAAAATTATACCTCAACTAGCGTAAAATAACGACTTACAAATGCGTTATTTATGTAACCGTAGGTTACAATACAGTTCGGCCCTGATGCCCAGGGCCTTAAACAACGGGCTACCCTCGGGGTGCTCGGACGACTGGGGTGTGGGCCCCGGACGTCCGGTGACGATGACGACTCCTGAGGAGGGCGGCGGCGGCGGGCGTGGCTCCCCGCCGCCGAAGATTTCCCCCCCGTCAACAAAAAAAAAAAAAAAGGTTACAATACTCCTTCCGACAGAATTTCAGTCACGGCGGCCAATCTCAACGGAGACCAGCCAACTGCGCAGGAGATATTAGAGTGCACGAGTGCGAGCGCGTGCGCAGGTGCACTCTCTCTCCCTCGCTCTCACAGTCCGATGCCACGGCGTCCGACACAACCGGAGAGAAATTGGGGCGTTGCTACCCGATTAAATCAGAAATGAGGCGATCCAAAGACAAACTAGATTAATTGAGATTGCTCAAAGAATTTCAAAGTTGCAGTGGCAGTGGGCAGGGCACATAGCTCGCAGAACCGATGCCTGTTGGGGCAGAAAGGTTCTAGAATGGCGACCATGAACCGGTAGACCTAGTGTGGGACTCCCCCACAAGGTGGACCGACGATATCACACGCGTCGCAGGAAGCCGGTGGACGCGAGTGGCGGAGGACCGGGATGTGTGGAAGTCGCTGGGGGAGGTCTGTGTCCAGCAGTGAGCGTCTTTCGGCTGCTGTGTGGATGGGGTGGGGCTTAGCATACGCCAGGGCCCCAAGTCTCCAACAAAGTTTTCTTCCAGCTCCTCCTATTTTTATCTTTAGATTAATTTCGTGCGGGTTCCAAGACAATTAACTGTATCCCGGGACTCGCCGAGGGTCACACCTCGGT
Organism: Pheosia tremula; assembly: GCA_905333125.1. NCBI lineage: Eukaryota > Metazoa > Arthropoda > Insecta > Lepidoptera > Notodontidae > Pheosia > Pheosia tremula. The sequence goes on from HG995425.1 coordinate 3,523,758, forward strand.
GTCTTCATTGGACACCACTGTAGATCCTGGCTTACAGGAGTAGCAGTGGTGGGAGTGTGTGGCGGGCCTGGATATCCCATACGATATCTGTCAAAAGTGAGAGTTACTATGCGGTTGCCGTTCGATTATGAATCGATTGTGTCAGCAGACTCGGGGCCCGGGGTATGCGAGTGGCTCCTGTCTCCAGCAGTGGACGTCTTTCGGCTGCTGTGTGGATGGGATGGGGCTTGGCAGACGCCTGGTGCGAGGCACGTACCTGCTCGCCGCGGTAGACCACGTACTCGGGGAAGCAGAGGCCGCCGTGCGAGGGCCGGCCGGCCACGGAGTGGTGTCCGGGCGGCGCGTGCGCCATCTTCATGGCGCTCAGCAGCTGGAACGCGCGGCCCAGCGTCACGCGGCACAGCAGCATCTGTCTGCGGAGACAACACCATCGAGATGATGAGAAAAAAAAATCACCAAGCTTCAAAGTCAAAGCCGAATCCAACCATTAACTTTTCCAATCGTATCGGAATCGACGGCCATACTTTAGGGAGCGTTCAAGTATTAGGTAACGAATTTGGGGGGAGGGGGGGGGGGTTCTTCTGAAACGTTACCATGCGTTACAGGGGCGGGAGGGGGGGGTCTGAACTACGCGTTACGTAACATTGTTTTAACACTTCAGAACGGTCGCGTAGAGATTTTAAGTTTTACTGGAGGGGGGGCTAAAGAAAAACGTTATGGCGCGTTACATGGGGGGGGGATGGGGGGGGGGGTCAAAAATCGTGTTACGTAACACTTGAACGCTCCCTTACTTATTGTTGTTGTCTATACTCTCACCTGTGGCATAGATAGCAGCTTCGGTCCTTGTGCGCGGGGCAGCCGGAGCCGCCGCCGAAGCCATAGACATACTGGTTGCTTTTCGACGAGTGCTCCGCGAAGTATATGCCCGCGCCGAACATGCCGCCTGAATAACAACACAGTGGTATTTAAATAAAACTATGACTTAAGCATTTTATCGTCCTCCCGCGACCGTGGTCGCTGTAAAGCAGCCGAAACGTCGGGAACGTAAAAACGAATTTAGCGGAAAAGGGAAGATCTTCCAGCCAGGCGGGTGGTATGGCTGGCGGGGCGGCCGCTATGCCCCGACAGTTATTGTCGGGATCTTGTATATATGTTACTTGCTCCGAAAACTCTTATAGCGCAATTCAGGATTGTGGCGTCAATTGTCTTTGTTCTGAATGCGTCTGCAGCGCCATCTGCGTAGTTTGTGGTGCGGTTGAAGTGGTCGCTACACGAAAAATAAACGCGATAAAATCCTTAAAAAATAGTTTTATTTCAATGTGTAGTATTCCCATAAATATAAGAAATCAATATGACACAACGGTATCTAAAACAGCCGCCTCTTACCTCCAATGGATACGGATTCGCTCGTACCGTCCCAGTAAAAAAAAAAACTCGGTATAAAAACATATACTGGGTGTCTCGGATTTGTTTATACTGTCCCAGTGTAAAAAAAACTCGGTGTCAATACCGCCTTTTTTTTAGAATTTGGCCTCACCCACCTGTGGGTAGCTATTTTGCCAACGTCAAGTGGAATGTATATTTTTAAATATCAAACATGAGAGATTCTATGCAGGCCTATTCCGTAGACTGGGCCTAATAAACCCCCCCCCTAATCCTATCAGTAAAGTATCCACAGCATTACTGATAGAGGTAGGGGACTCATTTCATTATCATCAGGGATATTTAAAATTACAAAAAAAAACTTACAAGAATTATACGACACTGGCAAAAATGGCTCTATTATTATGGCATGTGACGATGCACAGCATCTGTGAGAGGGCGTTGTATACTTCCCGTTAGCTGTCAGCCAATCGCAGCTCGTATAAGGTCATCCAATCAGCGCTAACTTCCGGTAGTCACGTGGTCCCAGTGGCTCGGTCGCTAATGGCGGACGATTTTACCTCATAGCGTCGTTATTTCCCGACTAAGCAACATCTTACATCTTAAATTTAGAAACTGTACTTAATTAGTTAATATATTTATACTAAGGTACATACTTAAGTATATACTGCTATAAGTGGTTATTAATGTCGTTAAATATGAGTGATAATCATATTAATGGTGCGTTATTGAATAATAACGATTCTGAACAAGAAGCGGGGGTAGACAACAACTCGATGTCTACATCGGGCCGTAAGCGGCCTGCACCTAGCGCTTCAAGTTCATCCGAGTCTAGCTCTTCGGATTCTGAGGTAAAACGGCGGAAACGCGGTGAGTCTTCAAATATTGTAAAACTCGTTAACCAAGTGACCGCGCTAACTAATATTTTGATGAAAAGCGTGTGTGCACCTAATATTATTCCGAACAATGAAGTGATACCTGTGTCTGAACCTGTACCGGGATCTAGTGTATCGATACCTTTAGACTTTTGTTTGAATCGTCCAACGGTCGCCGCGAATAATTTTATGAATGAAGTACCGCGTTTGAGTTTAAGCGTCGTTAATACGTCCCTTAAAGATCCTAAAATTCCTCGCGCTAATCCTGAGCACGTTAAGCGGCTGGAAGGGTTACAAAAGTTCGGCGAGTCGTCGTGGAAGGATGTGCGTTACGCGGATGCTTTGAAGATTCATAATGCTGCGCCAGGCTTTGTCGAACTCGAGATTAACGATGAACTTAGGCAATTTATTAAAGGTAAAGATTATGCGGCAAATTCAGAAAAATTGATCGCAGCCCTATGTAATGCGTTAATTTCGCAGCGCGAGTTACTTAATCAAAACTTACAACAGTTCATTGACTGGACAGCTTCTCCGAATGCTGTGCTTAATGCTTCCAGTATTTTCGATAAAATTTCCGAATCTTTTCTACCCTCATCAAAATTTCACAAAATTAGTGAGGAGATTATGCAGCTAGTTTGCGGAAAACGAGCTGAATATATCGAAAATCGTCGGGAGCGTATCCTGGGCGAAATTTTTAATAAGAACCTCCGCGAGGGTCTGCGTAAGATTCCTCCAAGTTCAAATTGTTTATTCGATGAAAATCAATTGCGCGCTTATATTCAAAATACAGGTGGCATTGATAAATGGGTTCGCCCTTGGTTTGGGCCGGAGAGAGATCAAAATAAAATTACGCCTAAATTACCAACAAAGCCTAATAAACCAGGTTTTCGTGAATTACCGCCAAGTAATGTGCCCTTTCGTAAAGATAACGATTCGAGCTTCAGAAAAGCCAAAACCAATGCGAACTCTTTTAAGCAATCAAATAAAAGTAGGAAACCCCACAAAAAGGGAGGTCAGCCAAATAAGAGGGGATATGACAAATGACTTGCAACCACACCAGTTTTACGGGGGCTGTCTCCGAGCGTATCGGAGACAGTGGCAGATGCTTCGGGCTCCGGAGGCCCTTCTCGGAATGATCACGGGAATGCGTCTTCCATTTACCTCCAAACCTCCGCTTATCCATCCATCAGCAAAGGCCCTGCATCGGTTCAAAACTGCAAAATCACCAGAGATGGAGTGCCAGATACAAGAATTATTAGATCAAGGCGTTCTAGAAGTTGTGGATCATCGCGATGCCGGACCGAGCTTCTTCTCGACGATGTTCCTAACAAACAAGAGCGATGGGTCCAAAAGGCCCATATTCAACCTGAAGCGCCTGAATCATTATATAGTTCCGAAGCCTTTCAAGCTGATCTCTCACTTTCAAATACCCCATTTCTTACAGAGCGGAGACTGGATGGTAAAACTGGACCTATCGTCGGCTTACTTTCACGTGAGTGTTTTAAAAAGCCACCGTCGGTTTCTCAGGCTAATATAAATTAGCCATAATAATTATATGAATTTTTTGACCATAAGGTCAAAAAATTCTGCAGATGACCTGCCTGCCATTCGGGCTATCATGTGCACCCAAAAATTTTTCGGCCTTGACCAACTGGGTGGCACAGCACCTACGATCCAAAGGTATGCGAGTCGTAGTCTACTTAGACGACTTTCTGGTAGCATGTCAGTCGAGATGTCTTCTTCAGGCTCAGGTAAAACTGTCTATCAATGTTCTCGAGACGTTAGGTTGGACAGTGAACTACAACAAGTCTGTCATCGACCCTTCTCAAGAGATAGAATTCTTAGGATTAATCTGGAACACCAAAGAGAACTTCAAATGTCTGCCCCCACGAAAAACCCAGTCAATTATATTGCTCTCGGAGAGAGCTATCCGAAGGGGCAAAATTTCCTTGAAAGAAGCACGGGTGATATTAGGAACTCTCAACTTTGCCAACTTCGTCATTCCAAGAGGTCGTCTTCACTGCCGCCAGCTTCAGCTTCATTCGCGGACTCTAATGCATCTTCCACCACGCAAACCAGTAGAAATCCCGCCACCGGTCACAAGGGATCTAAAATGGTGGCTCACGACCTTAGGAAGTCTAGCTCGGAGCAGCTTGCACCCGGAATTGATTTGCCATTTTATGACCACGGATGCTGCGGATTACGGGTGGGGGGCACAGTTGGACGACCTCTCAATTTCAGGGAGATGGAGACCAGACCAGCGGAATTGGCACTGCAATCGAAAGGAAATGTTTGCCATAATAGCGGCAGTCAAAGAATTCCGGTCCCGTCTACACAATCGCCATCTGAGCCTGCAATCGGACAACCGCACAGTGATATCATACATTCGAAAGGAAGGCGGAACTCGATCTATGGCCTTACTCCACATGACGTACCAACTCTTGCGTATTTTGGACAGGGAGCGTATCTCGATGACAGCAGAATATCTCCCAGGGAGGTTCAACGGTATTGCGGACAGGCTCTCCCGCGGCAAGCAGACATCCGAGTGGCATCTACTGCAACCAGCACGCCAGATTGTTTTCCACAGGTTTGGAGTTCCACAGATAGACCTTTTTGCGACCAAGGACACCAGGGTTGTGACGAAATATGTTACCAAAGATTGCTCAGACTTATCAGCCCAATTTTACAACGCCTTCAGCCGTCAATGGGTATTTCAGCTGGCGTGGGTGTTTCCACCTCCGAGCTTATTACCTCGAGTACTCCACCATCTGAATTCAGCGCAAGGTGTTTTCTTACTGGTGGCTCCAATGTGGAAGAGAGCCTACTGGCTACCGGATCTTTGACGTCGGGCACTCAGCAGACCCATGAAAATCAACAACTTAGCTCGAGATCTAATAGACCGGAGCACGGGCCTTCCACCTCCTCGAGTTCAAGATATGGAACTCTACGTTTGGAGGATAGCGGGTGGAGCGAAATAACAAGTAGTTGGTCTGAGGCTGAAAAGTCTCTACTGAGATCTAGTTGGAGGGAGTCCACGCTCAGGACTTATAGACCCGCATGGTCTCGGTGGGTCAGATGGTGCCAAAACAACAACTTCGACTCCAATATTCCAAATAGTATTAGTTTGTCAAAATTTTTAGCATACCTATTCATTGAGCATAGCTTGGCTTATCCTACTATACTGTTGCATAAGTCAGTAGTTCTAACTTTTGGACGTACGGGTAACGAGAATTTAAATTCTCATTTTTTAGTACAACATATTCTTAAAGCTATCTCTCTTCAGACTCCCAGAGGAGAAAAACCCCCTATTTGGGATCCAAGGGATCTGATTGCCTGGATGCAAACGAATCCCCCGAATAATAATATTACCTTATTCAAAGCGTCGCGTAGATTAGCTTGTCTTTTATTACTAGCATCTGGACGACGTGTGCATGACCTTACTCTTCTAAGAGTCTCTCCAAAGTGCTACATTGATTGCGGTGATCACATTCTTTTGTACCCAGTGTTTGGATCAAAGACGGATACGGCTACATACAGGCAATCAGGTTGGAAGCTTTCTTGCCATGCTAACCAGAATATATGTCCAGTTGGATGGTTAAGAAAGGTTATAGAGTTGGGTAGGCAGAGACGTACTGCCGAGTGTAACGATTCCCTGTTTGTATCAGTTCGAGGTCCCACGCAAAGTGCGTCGCGGACTATTATAGGTAATTGGGTAAAAAGTTTATTGAAGGATGCAGGTATTTCTGCGTCCCCGGGAAGTGTACGCTCGGCAGTAGCTTCGTTGAATTGGTACGAAAATTTCCCTATTGAAGACATTCTCTCTCGTGGCAATTGGCGTGGACCAAATACTTTTGCCAAATACTATTGTAAACAAATAATAGGCAGAGCTCAGACTTCGCCTAGTACGAGTAATCTCTCAAATAATTTTGAACCAGTATGACACAGAATTGAAACTGTATCGTTAATCAGAATTTGATCGAGGTCGATATTTTTATACAAATTATTAATATCAATAGTTAAAAATGTGATATTTCTGTTATATTGTACTAGTAGTTAATCTTTTTAGCGTCTAACTGATTTTGATATAGAGTGTGCCTAATCAGGGGTTGATAAATAATTAACCAATGTTACTTATGGTTTTATTGTTTTCAGTACCTAAATTTTATCATATTCTCACATAGCGTCGTCGTGGTCACCAGGAGTTATAAACACGTCTCTCACAGATGCTGTGCATCGTCACATGCCATAATAATGATGCAAGTTTTACATAGAAATAAAACTTGTATTATTTAGCAGAGACGATGCACAGCATCCATTCAAGGTCTCCTGGTGAGAGAACTATGAGGTAAAATCGTCCGCCATTAGCGACCGAGCCACTGGGACCACGTGACTACCGGAAGTTAGCGCTGATTGGATGACCTTATACGAGCTGCGATTGGCTGACAGCTAACGGGAAGTATACAACGCCCTCTCACAGATGCTGTGCATCGTCTCTGCTAAATAATACAAGTTTTATTTCTATGTAAAACTTGCATCATTTTGTAGCCGATTCTCTGTGTCTCTATGGTCGGTCCCTCATGTCTGAGGTTCGTGATCATCGTTGGATAGTCCACACTTGGATCGGCCGATTGCCAAACCAATCTATGCATATAAATAAAATTGGAGTGTCTGTTTGTAATATTAAAATAACCGCTTTTTACTAAGTGCATTTGGATGTATACACGTTACCTATACCGAAACAACATTTTTTACAATTTTTGTCTGTCTGTCTGTCTGTTTGTTCCGGCTAATCTCTGAAATGGCTGGACCGATTTTGACGGGACTTTCACTGGCAGATAGCTGATGTAACAAGGAGTAACTTAGGCTACTTTTATTTTAGAAAAAAAAAATAGGATCTCACGAAAAAAAATTAAAACCAATGTTGCAGGGCTGCGCCTGATTAATTTTGATAGCAACAACCTGCAATGCGTCCCGCGGGCTCAGAATGGGCGAGCAGGCTGTTGTCAACGGTTGTCTTTGTTAAATACCACGCGGACGAAGTCGCGGGCAACAGCTAGTATAAAAATAAGGGCGGCCACTCACCGATGTAGGCGTGGCGCTCGTCGAAGCCCTTCTGCACGATCGCGTTGATGAAGGGCGAGCCGTGGAACAACATCCGCTCGTGCGCGGCGCCCGCCTCCTCCGCCACCTCCTTGCGCCGGTGCTGGTAGCGCTCCCACACGCGCCCGTTCACTATCTTCTGGATCTGCGCACGCGCACACACACACACACACACATGATCATTCACAAAGGGTATACAGAGAATGATTAAAACATTTTCTTCCAACTCCTCCTTTTTTTTTTTTTTTTTTATTACATTATAGGCAAGTATTTGATCTCGATCTCACCTGATGGTAAGTGTCGATGAGATCTACGATGGAGCATACTTGCCTAGGTAGGAAGGCGGCAGTAGATCGAGACGCTACATTCACTAGGCACATGCAGCGCAGCTGGTCTGACCCGCCATCCATGAATGGCGACACCGAACATCATGCCGGAACACGGCTAGGCCGCTTGGCGACATGGCTTTGTTCAGTGGGTGGTGACTAGCCACGGCCGAAGCCTACCACCAGTAGAAGCCGAAGCCTACCTCCTATTTTTATATATCCGCTACCGGCGTCTTTGTTCCCCGTCGACTATAATCTGGGTGTTTTCAAGTCGAGAGTGAACAGGTACCTTCTAGGCAAGTATGCTACATCGTAGATCTCATCGTCACTTACCATCAGGTGAGACCGAGATCAAATACTTGCCTGTAATGTAATAAACGAAAAAATAAATTGGGAAAGGCTTTTCTGGGATATAAGAGTTGGCGGCCTGATTAGCGCAGTGGTAGTGACTCTGCTTTCTACGCCGAGGGTCCCGGGCTCGAATCCTGGTAGGGACACAAGCTTTGTGTGATGAGCACGAATGTTTGTACCCGAGTCATGGATGTTTAATATGTATATAAGTATTATACACTGAGTTCGCCCTCAGTCCATTGTACGGTACCCACAACACAAGCGTTAAGCTTAAAGTGGGACCGTATAGTTGGTGTGTTCGTATGGCGATATTTATTATCTATACATATAAATAAAATTGGAGTGTCTGTTTGTAATATTAAAATAACCGCTTTTTACTAAGTGCATTTGGATGTATACACGTTACCTATACCGAAACAACGTTTTTTAAATTTTTTGGCTGTCTGTCTGTCTGTCCGTCTGTCTGTCTGTCTGTCTGTCTGTCTGTCTGTTTGTTCCGGCTAATCTCTGAAAAGGCTGGACCGATTTTGACGGGACTTTCACTGGCTGATGTAACAAGGAGTAACTTAGGCTACTTTTATTTTAGAAAATAAGATAGGATCTCACGAAAAAAAATTAAAACCAATGTTGCAGCGCAGCGCCTGATTAAGTTTGATAGCAACAACCTGCAATGCGTCCCGCGGGCTCAGAACGCGCGAGCAGGCTGTTGCCAACGGTTGTCTTTGTTAAATACCACGCGGACGAAGTCGCGGGCAATTTATTTATAAGTACTGTACTTTATGGGTTGTGACGCGAGCGGTCTACCACCGACGTGGCTGTCTGTGAGAGCATCCAAACCAACCAACGATTGTATTATGGGCACCATAATATTGGGTTTTTTTTTTTTTTTTTTTATTACATTATAGGCAAGTATTTGATCTCGATCTCACCTGATGGTAAGTGACGATGAGATCTACGATGGAGCATACTTGCCTAGGTAGGAAGGCGGCAGTAGATCGAGACGCTACATTCACTAGGCACATGCAGCGCAGCTGGTCTGACCCGCCATCCATGAATGGCGACACCGAACATCATGCCGGAACACGGCTAGGCCGCTTGGCGACATGGCTTTGTTCAGTGGGTGGTGACTAGCCACGGCCGAAGCCTACCACCAGTAGAGTTGTCACCTGGTTGGCACCACCCAGGGTCACGTGTAGGGTATCTCGAGGGTACTTAATTCTCCTACGGACGAAGGTGACTCGACCCCAAAAATGGTATTGGGGAAGGATTATTTTCGTACTCAGGTGAAAATCGAACCTGCAACTCCCTGGTGCAGTCAGCCGATGCATGTTCGAGGACAACTCCCAAACTTATTTCGTCTACTGCCCACTTTGAGAACGCATTATTTTTTAGCGCCCCCATTTTTTCACCTACTCAAAAAGCCACTATAACTTCAAATTCAATTAATTATTGTAAGCCGCTGCACAACGGTCCCATTTTTTTCCGGGTCTCTTACCGCCCGCCTTTAGGCCTGCAGCGCCCACAAGGGGGCGTTATCTGCCACTTTGGGAACAGCTGTTCTGGGACATAAGAGTGACGGTATGCGTGCTCACCCTGACGACGTTGTAGTGGGTGAAGGCGCCGCCGGCGAGGTCGCGGTGCGGCCGTACGGACGCCTGCATCTCGCGCTCCAGCACCGCGCGCTCGCCCTCCGCGCTCACCTCCACCAGCGTCGTGCCGCCGTACCACTCTGACGACACGTACGACACGCACAAGTCCATCAATTGCCTGGACATGTTTTAAAGCTAAACCTGACTATTTATAGATGGACTGACCTTAACCCAAATACCTTGCCGCTAAAGAAATTGAAAAATATGCGGGAAAATCGAAAAGACAAAGGAAAACACATTTTTTTAATAGTAGTTTTTAATTTTTATTAATCATTATTACTGTCGAAACGAAGGTCGCTATTGTTCCGAGTCGCAGGACTACCTTATTTTGGAGCTACGTTTCGTTTTACGCAAAATTTTATTTATTTTGAATATGTATACTATTCATTGAAATAAAACTACTATTTTTAAGGATTTTATCGCGTTTATTTTTCGTTTTTACGTTCCCGACGTTTCGGCTGCTTTACAGCGACCATGGTCACGGGAGGACTGAGGTGGTGGACGTCCTGGTGTCATAGTTAGAAACGGGCTACCCTCATATTTAAATAGTTTTATTTCAATGTGTAGTATTCGCGTAAATATAAGAAATCAATATGTATACTATTGTTTGGATCGGGTTCGGGTGGATGAAATCGAACAAAAATCCGTGAATTTGCGACTAAAAGCCGTATGTCCGTTGACAAGTCCTAAAGTCCATAGATCTACGGACAAATCCGTAGGTCTGGCAAGAAATAGTGGCAAGAGTTCTTACCTGCTGCGGCCTGGAGGCTGTGCCTGGCCGCCTTCAGCAGCCGGTGCCGGTGTCCGTACGCCGCCACGCCCACCGCGCGCAGGTCCTCGTGCGACATCTCCGACAGGATGTCCACCGTGATCTGTTCCCGCTCCAGAACACAGCCCAGCTGCTCCAGCCCAATGCTACGAACACCACACAACACATTTATTTATTTATTTAGGATTGCCAACAGAGTTTACAATGTAACATGTGATATAGCAGAGTTGGTAGAAGCAGTGATAGCCAAGTTGGTAGAACGCTTGCCTCGGTAACGAGGATTGCAGGTTCAAACCCCGGCTCGCACCTCTGGGACTTTTCAAGTGCGAATCTCATTTTCAACCATGATTATCACTTGCCAAAACCGTGAAGGAAAACATCGCGAGGAAACCTGCATGTCTGAGAGAACCCCTCGAAAGGTGTGTGAAGTCCGCCAACCCGCACTGGGCCAGCGTGGTGGACTATGGCCTAATCCCCCCTCGCATTGAGGGGAGGCCCGTGCCCAGCAGTGGGACATTAAAAAAGGGCTGGAATTATTATGTGATATAGTAAAAATAAAAATATGAGTGATATTAGGTATTTGTAACTCTAATGACAGGCGACCACATCATGTGCCACAGATACAGTGCAAGTAATAATAATAATTAAAAAAAAAGAGATTAACAAACTTTAACAAACAAACTAACTAATATAATATTGATTTGAGATGAAACTATTTTTAAGGATTTTATCGCGTTTATTTTTTGTTTTTACGTTCCCGACGTTTCGGCTGCTTTACAGCGACCATGGTCACGACAGGACTGAGGTGGTTGCCGTCCTAGTGTCATAGTTTGTACTGGGGTACCCTCATATTTAGTTGTTACTTGCGATACTATGATGACTCCCGTGACCTTGGTTGCTGTAAAGCAGCCGAAACGTCGGGACCGTCAAAATATATAATAAACGCGATAGGTACAATCCGTAAGATTAGTCTTATTGGCGTACACGCATACAAGGCAATATAAGTAAATCCTACTTAATATTATAAATACGAAACTTTGGATGGATGGATGGATGTTTGTTACTCGATCACGCCAGAACGGCTGAACGGATCTGGATGAAATTTGGCACGGAGTTAGATAGTCTGGAATAGCACATAGGCTACTTTTTATCCCGGTAAAATGTATGGTTCCCGTGGGATAGATTTGTTTTAATTTTTCCTAGAGCAAAGGATCGACATGATTTCCTGCATAGGTAGTGGTAGTTCAGGGGTCAGAAAATTACATGGGCTAATTTTTATCCCGAAAAAATGCACGCTCCTATGGGATAGCATACAGGAACCATGCATTTGCAAAACGATATAGAGTCTATATCCTTTTGCAAATGCACGGTTCCTCTATATTATTGAGGAAAAGGACATACTTTTTAATCGCGGGTAACACCGTGGGGCGCAGCTAGTAATACACTAAATCAACCCGGCGGCAGATCCCTCTTTTTTTTTTATTTCATTACAGGCAAGTATTTGATCTCGGTCTCACCTGATGGTAAGTGACGATGAGATCTACGATGGAGCATACTTGCCTAGAAGGTACCTGTTCACTCTCCACTTGAAAACATCCAGATTATAGTCAACGGGGAACAAAGACGCCGGTAGCGTGTTCCATTCCTGGACAGTTCAACGCGCAGTTCAAATCCTGGCCAGGTCTTCCACTCACCTGGATAAGAAGGTCTGCAGTGACTCGGACGTGGAGAGAGCTGACGCTGGTCTACCAGCGGCGTCCTCCAGGCTGCCCCGGGAACCTTCCGCCCAGTAATTGCTGGGCACCACCTGATCAATACACTATTATGCTATTATTTATACTCTATACATATAAATAAAATTGGAGTGTCTGTTTGTAATATTAAAATAACCGCTTTTTACTAAGTGCATTTGATGTATACACGGTACCTATACCAAAACAACATTTTTTACAATTTTTGTCTGTCTGTCTGTTTGTTCCGGGTAATCTCTGAAATGGCTGGACCGATTTTGACGGGACTTTCACTGGCAGATAGCCGATGTAACTAGGAGTAACTTAGGCTACTTTTATTTTAGAAAAAAACATAGGATCTCACGAAAAAAAATTAAAACCAATGTTGCAGCGTTGCGCCTGATTAAGTTTGATAGCAACAACCTGAAATGCGTCCCGCGGGCTCAGAACGCGCGAGCAGGCTGTTGCCAACGGTTGTGTCTTTGTTAAATACCACGAGAACGAAGTCGCGGGTAACAGCCAGTAATAAAATAAAATAGAATGTTAGTTTCCCGCCGTACGTAGCTGCAACCAACAAGGTCTGCTCTCAGCACTAAGTTGGGGCATCCGAGGGATGCCTCAACGCTGGTTTTCAGAGCAAGGCCTTGGTGACGCGTTGACGCCGCGCAACATGATATATGTTGAGTAATGTAAACGGTAACAAAGACAAATGCGAAAAAAATAATAATAATAAAAGCATAATAAAAAACAAAATTGACGTGGACAAAATAAAATAAAAAATAATAATATTATAATGATTAAATATGTCGAAGCCTGTACTGATTCTATCAACCTTGTCAGCCCAGCTTTAGATATATGGATCGCGTTGATGTACAAAATAATAGGGTGGTGGACTGTATGAAAAATAAGCTTTAAATTGGGGCCATCATAAATGATGAAGAGAAGTCTTAATTTTTCTGCAAAAATACGGATTGTTTTCTTTAAAATCATAAAATAAAAAAAAAAACGCTCCGGATAGTTGTGTTTTAAGGGACGCCCCTTCAAAAGGTAAATAAAGTTAATGGACAACTATAAGTCGAATCTGACAGCAGTTAAGTCGTTGAAAACCCCAATCAAAACCCCTTCATAGATTCACCGGGTCCCGGGCCCTGGTTAGCAGCATTAGACTCCTGCTACATCTCCGTCGTTTTCTCCTCTCCTCCTCTAACATGGGGATCAGACACTTTGATCATCTCCGTCGTTATCACGGCGTTAGGCGCTGGTTTGTCTCGGTCCCGTTAGTGTCAACTCACCGGCAAGGTCAGCGGCACCGTCTCCCCGCTGGGCATGAGCACGGGCACCTGCGGGGGCGGCGGCGGGGCGGCGGGCGGCGGGGCGGGGGCCGGGGCGTGGGCGGGCGCGGGCGTGACGTCACCCGCCGCCGCCGTCATCGCGTCCTGCAGCAGCGAGCGCACGTCCTCCGCGCCGGCCAGCTCCAGCGCCGTCTGCCCCTCCTGGTTCTTCAGGAACGGATCCGCACCATGGGCCAACTGCCGTACAAAGTCAAAGTCAAAGTCAAATCGTTTATTTCGTATAGGCCTACGGGAGCACACACTAATTGTCATAAAAAAAAAATATTTCTTAACTCCACAACCGGATCGGAACGCGACCTCAACTGAGAAGATCCATTTTGGGGTCGAGTCACCTTCGTCCGTAGGAGAATTAAGTACCCTCGAGATACCCTACACGTGACCCTGGGTGGTGCCAACCAGGTGACAACTCTACTGGTGGTAGGCTTCGGCCGTGGCTAGTCACCACCCACTGAACAAAGCCATGTCGCCAAGCGGCCTAGCCGTGTTCCGGCATGATGTTCGGTGTTGCCATTCATGGATGGCGGGTCAGATCAGCTGCGCTGCATGTGCCTAGTGAATGTAGCGTCTCGATCTACTGCCGCCTTCCTACCTAGGCAAGTATGCTCCATCGTAGATCTCATCGTCACTGACCATCAGGTGAGATCGAGATCAAATACTTGCCTATAATGTAATAAAAATAAAAAAAAAACCCTAAACGAAGAAGTAGACTCACCAGCAGCGCGCAAAGCTGCGTGCGCGCCTTGTGCGCGGCCTCGTGCAGCGGCGTGAAGCCCCAGCGGTCGGCGGCGTTGGGCGGCGTGCCCGCCCGCAGCAGCAGCGCCGCCAGCTCCACGTGCCCGTACGAGGCCGCGTTGTGCAGAGGCACGAGGCCGCCCTTGTCGCGCGCCGACACCGCCGCGCCCGCCTCCAGCAGCGCCTCGGCCACCTCCAAGTTGTTGTAGCCGGCTGGAACACGCGAGTGGAGGATTCCTTACAACTCCCCCCCCCTCATACACACGACGTCATACGAGAAGCATGGAGCACCGAACTCCTTATAACCTTCCCCCCCCCCCCTCATACACACGATACGAGTAGCATGAAGAAGAATAGAGATTCTCGTTCGTAGAGAGACTCGTTTGTTGACCCTATTTATATAAGCGCTAAGAATGACATAAATACAGCCCTTTCAAGAAAACAGTACAGAGCTACTGAGTAATGACGACATCGCTATAAGACGGCGCGAGTGCGACGGAGATAGAGCGCGATTTTATTGTCGTCGCACTACACGCTTTTACCAAACCTCTATGAGAACGTTTTTAATTTATTGAAATAGAACTAATTTTAAGGGTTTGAACGCGTTTATAATACGTTTACAGTAAATTATCCACAGCTTTACTGATAGGGGGGGGGGGGGGGGGGATTCATTTCATCATTATCATCGTCATCAACATTATCATTCTTATCAGGGGTACATATAATTCAATAACCAATATCAAGAATAACTTGACATTGGCAAAAATGCACTATTTTGTAGCTGATTGCCAATCCAAAAAAAAGAAGAAAAAGAAAGAACTGTGTCATAAATACATAATACAACTCTTTTCATAGATGATAGGAATCAAATTTCCGTAATCAATCTCAGCCTATCACGATCCAGTTAAAGCTCAACCTAGCATAGACCGTGTGGAGTACCCCAAGGCTCGCACATTGGGCCTACGCTCTTTTTAATGCATACAAGTCGCCCAACATACTAGTATCAAAACTACAGATACAAAAGCCTTTCGGTTGGCTTTTGGGGTCGAGTCACCTTCGTCCGTAGGAGAATTAAGTACCCTCGAGATACCCTACACGTGACCCTGGGTGGTGCCAACCAGGTGACAACACTACTGGTGGTAGGTTTCGGCCGTGGCTAGTCACCACCCACTGAACAAAGCCATGTCGCCAAGCGGCCTAGCCGTGTTCCGGCATGATGTTCGGTGTTGCCATTCATGGATGGCGGGTCAGATCAGTTGCGCTGCATGTACCTAGTGAATGTAGCGTCTCTATCTACTGCCGCCTTCCTACCTAGGCAAGTATGCTCCATCGTAGATCTCATCGTCACTTACTATCAGGTGAGATCGAGATCAAATACTTGCCTATAATGTAATAAAAAAATAAATAAAAAAACTGTAAAAAGTTGTCACTCACCGGCAAGATGTAACGGTGTCGAGTTCCTTCCGTGCGCGTCTCTGCAGTTCACATTCTGTGGAGTTATTAGTTTCCTAGGACAAGAAATATAATAATTATGGATCACTATTAACTGTACACATTGGGACGGGGACGTTACCACTACAAATATAACTAAAACTTGTTTACAAGTGTGCTCTCTTCATAAGGGAAAGTTACGTTTTTGAGCCAGTCGTTCGATGGGTAAGTAAAATGTTAGGGAATCCCGATTAAGGTGGAAGCTCAGGGTCAGGGCGCGAAATTCAAAATGTCAACGGTTTTTATTTTTTTACGAAAACTTTGGACATCTTTACGATGTAATTTAGTGTTTTGCGATATTAGCATTCTGCATTGGATGTCTCGATGTATTAAGTTTGCTTAAAAAAATACCTAAAGCGATACAACACCATTAAGTTAGTAAAAGTAGCGGTTTTTACAAACCTTATGGTATTGCATCGGATTAGGTTCTTTTTTAAGCAAACTTAATACATCAAGACATCCAATGTAGAATGCTAATATCGCAAAACACTAAATTACATCGTAAAGATGTCCAAATTTTTCGTAAAAAATAAAAACCATTGACATTTTGAATTTCGCGCCCTGACCCTGAGCTTCCCCCTTAATGGGATACCTCTTAAACGAATGCGGCTCGTTGAACGACTTGTATTGACTTGGGTACGTACAAAACCATACTTTTATAAACGAATTCGACTGTTATAGTACATAGCTACTCAAGCCTATGTCTAGCCGTTCCTGCATTGTTCTCACACACTCATAACAATGTACTGCTCAACAATGTACAAGATCTTTTTAATGAGAGCAACCATGGAATTTCTCGCCCGTTCTTCTCCATCAGAACGGCATTCTGAACTTGGCGGAAATCCATTGTTAAACATTGCACTTCATTTGCGGTCCCGTCACTCGTGACAGACAGTTTCTCGACTGACATCTTAGAGGAGTTCGGTGTTGCTGGCTTCTTTAATTATCGATCAAACTTTGATATAAAACTAATTTTAAGGATTTTATCGCGTTTATATTATGTTGTTTACGTTCCCGACGTTTCGGCTGCTTTACAGCAACCAAGGTCACGGGAGGAGTGAGGTGGTGGACGTCCTGGTGTCATAGTTTGAAACGGGGTACCCTCATATTTGATTAAATATAAAATAAACGCGATAAAATCCGTAAGATTAGTTTTATTTCAATGCGTAGTATTCGCGTAAATATAAGAAATCAATATGTCGATCAAACTTGTTTGGTTTATAATGTGGAGAAGTTGACAAGCCGAGGGTCGGTGGTGGGTGCCTCTTCCCCCATTTGGTCTACAGTCCCCACACAGCTGGGTACCTGGCCCGGGCGAGGTCGCCGCGCTTGGCGGCGTCCAGCAGCGCGGCGTCTCCGCGCAACGCGTCCGCGGTGTCCGCGTCGCCGGCGCGCACCAGCTGCAGCGCGCTCAGCCCGTCGCGGTTGCGACGCGTCGGGTCCGCGCCGTGCTGGGGGGGGGGGGGGGAACACATAGACCAGTGATTCCCAAAGTGGTCTATATCGACCCCTAGGGGTCTATGACAACCTGCAAGGGGTCTACGTCAGCGAAAAAAAATTTGGGGGTCCATGAAACGAAAATGGGGGTCCACGATAGTGGATCTCAACACATACACTGATAGTACCTATTTACTTACATCATACTATCTTATAATATCAAAACATATACATTATTTATAAAAGTACCTATGAAGTAAAAAAAATATTATATATGTTTATAAAATTGTATAAGTTGTAGGATGTTGGTATTCGCTTTGTGGTCGCAATACATTTTGAACTTGTAAAAACCTGAGAGTCGCAGTCTCAGAGCTTCGCTACCTTGCACTGACTTGTTCAATTCGTCACTCTATAAAGGACGGAAATCAATAGGAAATCAATATCAGGTAAGTAGGGGGTCTACCCAACACGGAAAAACATGGCAAGGGGTCTACGACACAAAAAAGTTTGGGGAACTCTGATATAGACCATGTGGGGCGATTGGGAGTTCAAACCTCCCCCGAAATAATAATAAATATCGCCAGACGGACACCAACTATACGATCCCACTCTAAGCGACGCTTGTATTATGGGTACTGGCGGCAAACCCAGTATTATGTTACTTATATAGATATAGCTGCGCCCTGCGGTGTTACCCGTGATTACAAAAGTATGTCCTTTATTCCACGGGAACCATACATTTCACCGGGAACCTTCCAAGGCCCCAAGTCTGTTAACACAATCGATTCATAATCGAACAGCAATCGCGTAGTAACTGTCTCTTTTGACAGATATCCCATACAATATCCGTCAAAAGTGACAGTTACTATGCGATTGCTGTTCGATTATGAATCGATTGTGTTAGCAGACTTGGGGCCCTGGTCAAGAGTGGAACACCTGCCTTTAGTAGTAAAATATAAATAATACTAGCCCTTTTTAATGTCCCAAAATGCCGGGCACGGGCCTCCCCTCAATGCGAGGGGGATTAGGCCATAGTCCACCACGCTGACCCAATGCGGGTTGGCGGACTTCACACGTCTTTCGAGGGGTTCTCTCAGACATGCAGGTTTCCTCGCGATGTTTTCCTTCACCGTTCAGCAAGTGATAATCATGGTTGAAAATGAGATTCGCACATGAAATCCAGAAATACCAGCCAGGGTATGAACATGCGATCCTCGTTACCGAGGCAAGCGTTCTACCAACATGGCTATCATAGCATTTTACCTTTAACAGTAGCCTCACAATGTCTGCCTTGCCCTTGGCGGCCGCCTCGTGGAGAGGCGTGAACCGCCACAGATCCGCCGCGTTGACGCCCGCCCCGGCCGACACCAGGAGTTCCGTGACCTCGTAGTGGCCGTACGAGCACGCGTTGTGGAGTGGCACCAGACCACTGGGACCGGACGACATGTTAAAGGCAGTTCAGTTTTTTGTTTCTTTTTGGTACTAGGCCCGCCACACACACCCACCAGTGGCGTAGCATAGGTCATTAGCACCCGGTGCGGATTTCAAATTTGCCGCCCTCTTAATTTTGCTATTTATGTACGGAGACATATTTATTTAAAAATAACATTGAAACGAGAAATAAGTTTCGTAAATAATAGTTATTAAGAAACCTTGCATCACCCATGCATAGAATATTATACCTGGATATATGGTAACGACAAAAAAAATGACGAAAAAAAACACTGAAAGAGATTATTATTTTTTTCTTCATTTTTTTTTTCATATTTTTTTTTTCTCTAACCGCCACCTGTGAAATGCCGCCCCCGGCAAAGTGCCGCCCGGTGCGGACCGCACCCTATTTATATTTCTATTCAAAACCTCGGAAGCCATTGGGAAACCCCTTCATAATGGAAAGTTACGTAATTAAGCCAGTCGTTTGATTGGTAAGTGAAATTTTAAGGAATCCTGTTGAATGGGGTACCCCTTGAACGACTTGTCCGATCCTGGTACGTACTAAACCATACTTTACTAAACGAATTCGACTATAATGGTACATCCTTACTCATGCCTACATTCATTTTAATAAACACTTTAGGGAATTCCTTTCAATGGGGTAACCCTTTCACTTGTCGGGGCCCGGGTCATCATCTCGAACAAAACCGGTAAACCGAAGTACCGGTTACCCGGTTTTCACATATAAAATGAGTTAAGTGTGCTGACTTACCCCTTATCTTTGGCGTGAACGTCGGCCCCCCTCTGAAGCAGTAGCTGAGCGAGCGGCAATCTATTGTATCTGTAACAAATTCAATTTCACGTTTTCACATATTATATTTTTTTGTTTGGCTTACCCTCGCCCCTTTTGTCAGTTATCAGAATGCACTCAGCAAATGCAATAGCAAAAGCAGAAGCAGTGATAGCCATGTTGGTAGAACGCTTGCCTCGGTAACGAGGATCGCTGGTTCAAACCCCAGCACGCACCTCTGGGATTTCTGGATTTCATGTGCGAATCTCATTTTCAACCACGATAATCACTTGCTAAACGGTGAAGGAAAACATCGCGAGGAAACCTGCATGTCTGAGAGAAACCCTCGAAAGATGTGTGAAGTCCGCCAACCCGCACTGAGCCAGCGTGTGGACTATGGCCTAATCGCCCTCGCATTGAGGGGAGGCCTGTGCCCAACAGTGGGACATTAAAAGGGCTACTATTATTATTATTACTCAGCAAATCCCCACCACGATCGGCCGGCAGGGTGCCCAGAACGCTGGCAACATTGCCACGTTGAACGACAATGCTAATGTGTTGACCAAAATATGTGCCAGCGTTCTGGTCACCAGATGTCTCCAGCAGACGTTTAGAGACTTAAGGTGGGCCCCTAAAAAGGTCATATGTTATATCTATACAAATAAATAAAATTGGAGTGTCTGTTTGTAATATTAAAATAACCGCTTTTTACTAAGTGCATTTGGATGTATACACGGTACATATACCAAAACAACATTTTTTACAATTTTTGTCTGTCGGTCTGTTTGTTCCGGCTAATCTCTGAAATGGCTGGACCGATTTTGACGGACTTTCACTGGCAGGTAGCTGATGTAACAAGGAGTAACTTAGGCTACTTTTATTTTAGAAAAAAAAAGAGGACCTCACGAAAAAAATTAAAACCAACGTCGCAGCGCTGCGCCTGATTAAGTTTGATAGCAACAACCTGCAACGCGTTCCGCGGGCTCAGAACGCGCGAGCAGGCTGTTGCCAACGGTTGAGTCTTTTTTAATTTTTTTATTACATTATAGGCAAGTATTTGATCTCGATCTCACCTGATGGTAAGTGACGATGAGATCTACGAGGGAGCATACTTGCCTAGAAGCTACCTGATCACTCTCGACTTGAAAACACCCAGATTATAGTCAACGGGGAACAAGGACGCCGGCAGCGTGTTCCATTCCTTGGCAGTTCGCACGATGAAAGTAGAAGCAACACGCTTAGTACTAACCGAAGTATTGTCAACAGTGTACGGATGACACTTGTCCGTGTCTTAGTTAAATACCACGCGGACGAAGTCGCGGGCAACAGCTAGGTATATTTATAGCCCAATGGGGGGGTGATTGGGGGGTGGCGTACCCGGCGGCGAAGTGCAGCGGCGTGGAGTGCGCTTATTATATTTATAGCCTAGAGGGGGGGGGGGGTGATTGGGGGGTGGCGTACCCGGCGGCGAAGTGCAGCGGCGTGGAGTGCGCTTATTATATTTATAGCCTAGAGGGGGGGGGTGATTGGGGGGTGGCGTACCCGGCGGCGGAGTGCAGCGGCGTGGAGTGCGCTTATTATATTTATAGCCTAGAGGGGGGGGGTGATTGGGGGGTGGCGTACCCGGCGGCGAAGTGCAGCGGCGTGGAGTGCGCTTATTATATTTATAGCCTAGAGGGGGGGGGTGATTGGGGGGTGGCGTACCCGGCGGCGAAGTGCAGCGGCGTGGAGTGCGCTTATTATATTTATAGCCTAGAGGGGGGGGGTGATTGGGGGGTGGCGTACCCGGCGGCGAAGTGCAGCGGCGTGGAGTGCGCTTATTATATTTATAGCCTAGAGGGGGGGGGGGTGATTGGGGGGTGGCGTACCCGGCGGCGAAGTGCAGCGGCGTGGAGTGCCGGCCGTCCACGTCCCTGCAGTTGACGAGGCGGGGCCGCGCGTCTAGTATGGACCTCGCGCTTTCAACGTCGCCGGTGCGGGCCGCCTCCAGCAGCCGGAGGGCGGCCGCGTTCGCGCACGCGTCTGAACACAAATGTAATAACTTAAGGTGGAAGCTCAGGGTCGGGGCGCCAAATTCAAAATGTCAATGGTTTTTATTGTTTTACGAAAAATTTGGACATCTTTTGGACGATGCAATTTAGTGTTTTGGCGATATTGGCATTCTGCATTGGATGTCTCGATGTGTTAAGTTTGCTCAAAGAAATACCTAAAGCGATACAACACCATAAAGTTAGTAAAAGTAGCGGTTTTTACAAACCTTATGGTATTGTATCGGATTAGGTATTTTTTTAAGCAAACTTAATACATCGAGACATCCAATTCAGAATGCTAATATCGCAAAACACTAAATTACATCGTAAAAATGTCCAAATTTTTCGTAAAAAAATAAAAACCATTGACATTATTAATTTCGCGCCCTGACCCTGAGCTTCCACCTCAAGGTGGAAGCTCTGGGTCGGGGCGCCAAATTCAAAATGTCAATGGTTTTTATTGTTTTAGTCGCCTGTGCATGTGGCTAGTCTCCTGCGCATGTGGCTAGCCTACCGCGCAGTGGGCTAGCCTCCTGCGCAGTGGGCTAGCCTCCCGCGCAGTGGGCTAGCCTCCCGCGCAGTGGGCTAGCCTCCCGCGCAGTGGGCTAGCCTCCCGCGCAGTGGGCTAGCCTCCTGCGCAGTGGGCTAGCCTCCCGCGCAGTGGGCTAGCCTCCCGCGCAGTGGGCTAGCCTCCCGCGCAGTGGGCTAGCCTCCTGCGCAGTGGGCTAGCCTCCCGCGCAGTGGGCTAGCCTCCCGCGCAGTGGGCTAGCCTCCCGCGCAGTGGGCTAGCCTCCTGCGCAGTGGGCTAGCCTCCCGCGCAGTGGGCTAGCCTCCCGCGCAGTGGGCTAGCCTCCCGCGCAGTGGGCTAGCCTCCCGCGCAGTGGGCTAGCCTCCCGCGCAGTGGGCTAGCCTCCCGCGCAGTGGGCTAGCCTCCCGCGCAGTGGGCTAGCCTCCTGCGCAGTGGGCTAGCCTCCCGCGCAGTGGGCTAGCCTCCCGCGCAGTGGGCTAGCCTCCCGCGCAGTGGGCTAGCCTCCCGCGCAGTGGGCTAGCCTCCCGCGCAGTGGGCTAGCCTCCTGCGCAGTGGGCTAGCGTGGTGCACGTACCGGCGGGCTGCGCGTACGCAGGCTCGGGGCGCGTGTCGGCGCCGCACGCCAGCAGCAGGCGGCAGGCGGCGGCCGAGTCGCGCCGCGCCGCCACCGCCAGCGCGCTCGCGCCGCGCCCGTCGCACGCGTTCACCTTCGCACCTGCGAGACGAGGACCACTATACTACTCGCGCGCACGTCCTCCAACAATCCACACATTTGATACTCGTCGGCGCAGATTTTGTATTATTCACGTAGACCATTAAGTACAGCGCCCCAAGTCTGCTAACACAGTCGTCTCATAATCGAACAGCAACCGCATAGTAACTGTCACTTTGACAGATACCCCATACAATATCTGTCCAAAGTGACAGTTACTATGCGGTTGCTGTACGATTATGAATCGATTGTGTTAGCAGTCTTGGGGCCCTGTACTTGTGAATCGTCAAAAGTTACAAAATGCTAAGCTACAACTTCGCCGCCCGTTCGGAATGCCGTTCCTATGGAGAAGAACGGGCGAGAAACTCCATGGTTGCTGTTTTTTTTTAAAAGATCTTTTACATTGTTGAGCAGTACATTGTTATGGGTGTGTGAGAACAATGTAGGAACGGCTAGACAGACATTAGCAGCAGGTCAAAAACAAAAAGTACTAACCAAGTATAAAATTACAGTTAATGGCTACATTTATCTATACATATAAATAAAATTGGAGTGTCTGTTTGTAATATTAAAATAACCGCTTTTTACTAAGTGCATTTGGATGTATACACGTTACCTATACCGAAACAACATTTTTTACAATTTTTGTCTGTCTGTCTGTCTGTCTGTCCGTCTGTCTGTCTGTCCGTCTGTCTGTCTGTCTGTCTGTCTGTCTGTTTGTTCCGGGTAATCTCTGAAATGGCTGGACCGATTTTGACGGGAATTTCACTAGCAGATAGCTGATGTAACAAGGAGTAACTTAGGCTACTTTTATTTTAGAAAAAAAAATTGGATCTCTCGAAAAAAAATTAAAACCAATGTTGCAGCGCTGCGCCTGCTTAAAGTTTGATAGCAACAATCTGCAATGCGTCCCGCGGGCTCAGAACGCGAGCAGGCTGTTGCCAACGGTTGAGACGTTGTTAAATACCACGCGGACGAAGTCGCGGGCAACAGCTAGTAATCAATATAATAATACCAGCCCTTTTTAATATCCCACTGCTGGGCGCGGGGCTCCCCTCAATGCGAGGGGGATTACGCCATAGTCCACCACGCAGGCCCAGTGCGGGTTGGTGGACTTCAAACATCTTTCGAAGGGTTCTCTCAGACATGCAGGTTTCCTCGCGATGATTTCCTTCACCGTTTAGCAAGTGATCAATTATTTCAAGTAAAACAAGCTCCGCTCTGCAAACGAATGTCAGTGTGCTTCTGTACAAGGTGTGGCTCCGGAACCTCAGTTGAATGTAACACGTGGATCGTTCCGAGAGCTCAATCTAAGTACGCGGTACGTCGATATTAAGGAAACTTACCGTTCAAGGTGTGGCTCCGGAACCTCAGTTCAATGTAACACGTGGAACGTTCCGAGGGCTCAATCTAAGTACGCGGAACGTTGATATTAAGAAAACTTACCGTTCAAGGTGTGGCTCCGGAACCTCAATTCAGTGTAACACGTGGATCGTTCCGAGAGCTCAATCTAAGTACGCGGAACGTAGATATTAAGGAAACTTACCGTTCAAGGTGTGGCTCCGGAACCTCAGTTCATGGAACACGTTGATCGTTCCCAACGCTCAATCTAAGTACGCGGTACGGTGATATTAGGGCCTCTTACCGTGTCTCAGCAGCAGGTCCATGGCGTCTAGGTGCGCATGCTCAGTAGCCACATGCAGGGGAGTCTGTCCGTCCTTGTTCTTCTCGTTCACGCGCGCTCCCTTCCTGATCAACATCTCCATAACCTATTAACGAAATTATCATCTTGTTATTTAAGGGGGAAGCTCAGGGTCAGGGCGCCAAATTCAAAATGTCAATGGTTTTAATTTTTTTACGAAAAATTTGGACATTTTTACGATGTAATTTAGTGTTTTGCGATATTAGCATTCTGCGTTGGATGTCTCGATGTGTTAAGTTTGCTTAAAAAAGTACCCAATCCGATACAACACCATAAGGTTTGTAAAAACCGCTACTTTTACAAACTTTATGGTGTTGTATCTCTTTAGGTATTTTTTTAAGCAAACTTAATACATGGCTCATGATGTAATTACCTATTATTAGAGCTGCAAACATAATTTATCTAGGATCACTCTTTTTTTTATACAGAGAACGGACAGCTTACACCGCTGTATATAGAGATTTGAAATTTGGAGTACATATTCTTTGAGTACCCTAGAGGCTTAAATGGGGGGGCATTTAAGCCTCTAGGGTACTTAAAGAATATGTACTCCAAATATCAAATCTCTATATACAGCGGTGTAAGCTGTCCGTTCTTAAAGCTGGCTTAAATGCCCCCCCATTTAAGCCTCTAGGGTCAAAGATTCTATGAAGAAAATTCGGGCATATGGCTAGTTCCTAAATGTGTATATGCATCGGTCACCCATCTGTTTCGCGTCCTCACCTGCTTCCGCTTGGGGTAGACGCTGGCGGCGGCGCAGTGCAGCGGCCGCTCGCCCGTGCCCACCTGCTGAAAGTTGACCAGCTGCTCGCCCGCGCACTCGCCCGGCAGCGAGCCAGTGCTGCCGCTAGTGGAGGTCTGCGACTGCGAGCTCTGGGTACCCGGTACCCATCAAAATAATTATTTTTTCGGATAGTAAGTCAAGTTTTCTTGATAGATTAATGAAATTGGTCAAATTAAGAGTAGTAGTTTAACTCGTCTAGTAGGACAGGCGAAGGAATCAATCCATACTGCCAATTCCGATGTTGTCAATGTCATTTGGTCAAAGTAAGAAAAAAATTGTTTTTTTTTATATATTTTTTTTCTATAGCTATAAGTATATAAATGTTTTAATAAGAGTGACTATTCAAAAAAATTATTTGATATTAATATATTTACGATTGTTTAATCCATCTGTTACGATTGATGTTTTTAAATAAATCAAAGAATTATTTATGAACAAAAATTTAGTTTAATTTAAAATATGTTTTTTAAATCACCCGATTGATGAAACAGTATTTTTTTTATCGTCGCGTCTAAATCTTATTTTTTTAAACCCGTCTGCACTGAAAAAATAAGTGATGCTTTTTTTCTAGATTCTTTTGCCAGATATTTTTAGGGTAAACACACTTAACTTTGGTTTGGTAGTAACCGTCACTTTTGACAGATATTGTATGGGATATCTGTCAAAAGTGACAGTTACTATGCGGTTGCTGTTCGATTGTGTCAGCAGACTCGGGGCCCTGGCGTATTTAGACCCGTGTTTAGGGGGAACTATTTTGGGGAAGGTGGCAACCATGATATATAGTACCGGCTGGAGGATGGATAACTGACTACTCCCAGAGTGTTCATACCTGGTGCTGGTGTCCGGAGACTGCGGACAGCTGCTTCTTGACCCTCGCCGGCTCCGCGAGACGACATGCCTCCAGCAAACAATGGCCGCGGTACTCAACTGAAATCAATAATACCAGCCTTTTTTAAATATCCCACTGCTGGGCACGGGCCTCCCATCAATGCGAGGGGGATTAGGCTATAGTCCACCACGCTGGCCCTGTGCGGGTTGGCGGACTTCACACATCTTTCGAGGGGTTCTCTCAGACATGCAGGTTTCCTCGCGATGATTTCCTTCACCGTTTAGCGAGTGATTATCCCCGTTGAAAATGAGATTCGCACATGAGATCTAGTAGTCTCAGAGGTGCGAGCCGGGGTTGAACTTGCGACTCAACTTGGTCGATATCGGTTTCCCGGGGGTCGACATGAACGAAAACTGATTTTGGGGGGTAGACGAGGGCTAAAAATCGACCCCTATTAATTAACCTTTTGTGTGTATAGGTCGTTGTGTAGTGTACGCTTACGATACGAGGATTAATAGGGGGGGATAGTTACAGGCAAGTCTCTCCTGCAGCTCCCTGGTGGGGGCCACGTCGAGGGCCGACTTGCCGTGGCAGTTCAGCAGCGTGGGGTCTGCGCCCTCGCTCAGCAGCAGCGAGCACACCTGGCACACACAATAACAACATAAATACAAGTGGAATAAAATCACTGGGACCAGACGACTGGGACCAGATGACGGGGACCAGAAGACTGGACCTAGACGACTGGGCTCAGAATCAGAATAATTTATATATATATTTTTTTTTAATATATATATAGAATATTTTTTATTCCATTAGAGACCATTATTGTACAGTACATATGAATCGTCAAAAGTTACAAAAATATTATGCTACTACTTTACCACCCGTTCGGAATGCCGTTCCTATGGAGAAGAACGGCCAAGAAACTCCATGGTTGCTCTTTTTTTTAAATAGATTTTAAATAGATAGATAGATAGATTTTAAAATAGACCAGATGACTGGGACCAGACGACTGGGACCAAATCAATGAGATCGAACCGATGTTACTAGACTACTGTGACAAGAACAATAGCATCAGACCAGTGGGACAATACGAACCCGCTAGGACCTAGAATATGTCAGAATCAGAATATTTCTTATTCACGTAGACCATTAAGTGCAGTACTTATGAATCCTCAAAAGTTACAAAATATTAAGCTACAACTTCACCGCCCGTTCGGAATGCCGTTCCTATGGAGAAGAACGGACGAGAAACTTCATGGTTGCTGTTTTTTAAAAATATCTTTTAAATTTTTGGTCAAATGTGCATACCTCAAGTCGTGCCTTGCTAGCCGCCTCGTGCAGAGGCGTGAAGGCCCAGAGATCAGTCGCGTTGACATCAGCACCAGCTCGCACCAGGAGTTCCGTGACCTCGTAGTGGCCGTACGAGCACGCGTTGTGGAGTGGCACCAGACCACTGGGACCATACGACATAAATATAAATAATGTATATCGCCAGACGACCTCGAACGAAATCTTCTTGGATACCCGCAAGCCCCGAGGGAGGCAAGCGGCTCATGCCTGACTTTCACCGACTAAAACCCCACGGTGGTCCTTCTCCCGGCTTGTAGGGGGGGGGGGGTCACCCCACCCCTTGTATGAGAATCTGGACTTTGCGAAAACCCGTATCAAATCGCGGGCTACGCCAACCCAGGCCTCAAAATAATCATCTTTCAAACACCACTTGTGTAAAAATGTATACTCCTGCGATTAAAAAATCAGAGCAACAAATCTATACAAATAAATAAAATTGGAGTGTCTGTTTGTACTATTAAAATAACCGCTTTTTACTAAGTGCATTTGGATGTATACACGTTACCTATACAAAAACAACATTTTTTAAAATCTTTGTCTGTCTGTCTGTTTGTCTGTTTGCTCCGGCTAATCTCTGGAATGGCTGGACCGATTTTGACGGGAATTTCACTGGCAGATAGCTGATGAAACAAGGAGTAACTTAGGCTACTTTTATTTTAGAAAAAAAATTAAAACCAATGTTGCAGCGCTGCGCCTGATTAACTTTTCGGTTGTGTCCATGTTAAATACCACGCGGACGAAGTCGCGGATAGCAGCTAGTATATATCTATACTAATATTATAAATGTGAATATTTGGACGGATGGATAGATGGACGGATGTTTGTTACTCTTTCACGCCAGAACGGCCGAACGCATCTGGATGAAATTTGGCACAGAGATAGATTATAGTCTGGAAAAGCACATAGGCTACTCTTTATCCCGGTAAAATGTATGGTGATGTATGGTAACAGTATAGATAAAAATAGAACTGACCCCTTGTCCTTGGCGTGCACGTCGGCGCCGCGCTGCAGCAGCAGGCGCACGGCGCGCGCGCGGTTGTAGCCGGCCGCCAGGTGCAGCGGCGTGGAGCGGCGGCCGTCGTGCGCGTGCACGTTCACGTTGAGCGGCGTCAGCAGCGCCGCCAGCCGCTCGTCCGCGCCCGCGCGCGCCGCCTCCAGCACGTCCGCCGCGCAGTACTCACCTGACACCCGCACCGACCACCGGAATCACGATCGGAATACACTTTTGGGGTCGAGTCACCTTCGTCCGTAGGAGAATTAAGTACCCTCGAGATACCCTACACGTGACCCTGGGTGGTGCCAACCAGGTGACAACTCTACTGGTGGTAGGCTTCGGCCGTGGCTAGTCACCACCCACTGAACAAAGCCATGTCGCCAAGCGGCCTAGCCGTGTTCCGGCATGATGTTCGGTGCTGCCATTCATGGATGGCGGGTCAGATCAGCTGCGCTGCATGTGCCTAGTGAATGTAGCGTCTCGATCTACTGCCGCCTTCCTACCTAGGCAAGTATGCTCCGTCGTAGATCTCATCGTCACTTACCATCAGGTGAGATCGAGATCAAATACTTGCCTACAATGTAATAAAAAAAAAAAAAAAAAAAAGAACGTAATGATTGGACTTCATTCTCATGTTTATTGGTGAAGCCAATTCATGTTGAATTGTTATTATTTACGCACAATGTGTCCGTAACAACTATTGGTCCTTTTTTAACAGGAATACGGATAGAAGTTGCAGAATACCTTATAAATTAATCCTAATAATAATGCAAGGTCTTTTTCTCAGTGTACACACACAATCACAGCGAGCTCTTTCTACGTACACCCGACCGCGAGCAACAACTAATTATGAGCATGCCCCGGTTCAAACTATGTCAAAGTCAAAGTCAAATCATTTATTTCGTATAGGCCTACGGGGGCACTTACAAATTGTCATTACATTTTTTTTTTCTTAAGGCTGTGTCCCCGGTAAACAAACTGTTAGCGGCCGACTGAGTTTGCGGCGTATCGGTCTAGTACGCCTTATATTTGAAATGGAGTGTTCACAGTTTGCTAGTTTGCGCTCACTCTACGCAGTTTGCTGTGTTGCGCGCGCCGATTGATTCAGTGAGCGGCCGACTCACAGCAAAACCGGTTCCAGTCGGCGGCAGCGATATGCTTGTTCGCCGGGCGTGTAGTGAGTCCGCTTGCCGCAAACTGTCAGTTCTGACAGTTGACAGTGAAAATTCAATCGGTAGGTCGACCTAAATAAACGGCTAATACGTACCTGTTAGCACAGGCCTAGTAGCGGAGTCGGCTAGATCCAACGGCGTTTTGCCCTCAGTGTTCCTTATATTCGGATCAGCCCCATGCTGTAGTAGCGCTGTGAATAATTCAAATTCATGTTAGCTATGAGTATCACACTATTACCGCGGCGTCCACGCACCTATTTCGCATATTCCTCTAGCACTGACTTTCAGCCAAATCCTAAGTAAGTATGAGGTAAGTAGCTCACCAATGCAAACATCCACCTTCCCCTTAGCGGCAGCCTCGTGCAGCGGCGTGTAGCCCCAGTTGTCCCTGGCGGCGGGGGCGGCCCCGCCGGCCAGCAGCGCGCGCACCACGTCCGCGTGCCCGAACGAGCACGCGTTATGCAGCGGGTGGAGGCCGCCATCGTCGCGCGCTTGCAACGCTGCCCCTGCGGCTATTAGGATCTCTACTACTTCCCTGCGACCATACCCTGGAGAACAAAAAAGTGTTGCTGACAAAAAGATACATACAAGATTTAAGTAACCATATAAATAACTAGCTTTGCCACCGGACGGTTGTTGTACCTCGATAACACCACTTATAGCACTCAGGAATATGGTAGCTTCTTATGAGTGAAATAATTTTCACAATCGGATTAGTAGATTAGATTCTGGAGACTACCCGCTCAAAAACTAAGAAAATCTCAAACTTTATGTGTCTATTATTAGTATAGATATGCGCCGTAAAATAATTACTGGATGTAAACTATATAGGTACATTTGAGTCGTGTAGAACGCTGGAGACAGCAGCTTGTACAAGACAGTAGAAATTATTATTACAATTTTTATTCATGTAAACCATTAAGTACAGTACTTATGAAACATCTAAATAGTTAAAAATAATAAGCTTTATGCTATTCAGAACGCCATTCCTGTGGAATGGACAAGAAACTCCACGGTTGCTCTTTTTAAAAAGATCCATCACATTTTTGAGCAGTACATTGTTATGGGTGTGTGAGAACAATGTAGACTAGGAAGACTTTAGCAGCTGGTCAAAAAAAGTACTAACATATCATTACATGTGGCCATGTGGTTCCCACATTTTGTAAATGAGAGAATGTGGAAGCAGGGAAACTGAAATATTCATTAGACCAGAAGAAATCACTTAAAGTGATAATATGAAGAATTTGACGGGTAGGCAGGATGAACAGATGAAAAAGACCAATCTACCGAGCCCACATAATGAAAAGAGGTACTGTAGATTGCAATGCAAAAACCTCTATCATAGCTATTGATTTAAAGCAGTTCATTTGCAATTCATCCATATTTTTATGGGTCAAGCTATTAAGTTTCTCATTGTTTACCATTCCATCTTCCTGCTTCTTACATTAAGTAGCTATTAAAAGCACTACTTTTGCACAATTAATTTTATATGACAGAGGAAACACAAAGGCTGTACACAAGGATATATCTATAATTAAAACTCATACACAACAAAGGTAAATAAGACTTAATTAACAGACCGTGACAGCGACAAGGCACTTCACAAAACTCAAACAGTTTTTTATTACAAAATACAGTTTCTCACCGACAATTACGTCACAAAAACATTGATAAAACACAACACCGCACATGAAACACGAAACACCAATCAAATAGCGTAACTAATTATGCAATTTTCGAAATTTATCGCTCGCTTCCTTAGTGTGATCCTTTCACTATTTTTTGAAACGTTATATTATCAAAACAAAGGAGGGCTGCTTGGCTGGTTATATTCACGTACCTGCAGCGAAGTGTAGAGGAGTCGATTTTCGTCCGGCAGTGTCCCTGGCATTCACCGATTGGGGTGTAATTAACTTTTTAACGCGAGCCGCATCGCCTGTTTTGCATGCCTCAAACAGTTCTCGCAGAGGATCCGTGGGCGGTGGCAGAGCGTCAAGCGCCGATCCGAGTATCGAACGACGGCTCGACATCTTGTTTATCGCGTATTACATTTATTTAACGTGTATTAAACGGGCATAATTGCGAAATTATTGAATAAAAACACGTATATGCACAGCTGCTTGCAACTTTTTATTTGACAAACGATATTGGTGTTGCCAGTATCGTTTATTTGCCGTATTACACCATTATTTCAAAAATCGATATGGTAGATTAAGAATGGTTTCCTTCCTACGAATCATTATAAATTCTGAATATATATTCACAGGCTATTGGTCTCACAAAGGTTCATGGGTGTGCCTAAGCCTATAAGACATGACTAAAATGTGAAAATAGGAAAATCTAAGAGGATAATAGTCGGTTGGTGGTGGGTGAGAGAGAAGGCGTTCCATGTAAAATGCTTCCCTTATTTATATACTTAATAGTTTTATTATAACATAATTTATAATTTTACGTTTGTATCACCATCCTTATAAATTAACATGAATGTTAAAGAAAAGTGGAATAGAATCATTGTTGCTGATAACAGCAGCAGTGTGTTTTACAGTTTTTTTTTTCATAAAATCAGAGATTTATGAGCCTTAAGTGATTTCAATAATTTGTATCTAAATTTCCTGTACAATGCAAATTATTACTTAAAATATGGTCACCCAGTTAAAAAGGGACTTATCCAGTAGGCTGCTTATCTTAACACTCCCGAGATCTTGAAAGCAGTGAGAATACTTCTTTAGGTATCTAACTGCTAGCTTCAGTATTTTTATTCATAAGCTCCCGCTCAGATTTTGTGCTGAAGTCAGCGTTCAGGTTAAGTTAATTATCTGATTATTGATATTTAATATACAGTTTCTATTTTGCTATATTTCTGTATTGAGAGAGAGCCATTTTATTTTATTGAGTAATTATGTTATGTGACTGATAGCTAGAGGATCTGGATACGGGATGGCGCTACAGACTTTACGGGACTTTTCCAATGTTCACTTATTGGTCTGTGTTTTGTAATAATTTGTAATAAATAAAATATGGTATTAAATGTATTTTTAATATGGTAATAATGCAAATAAAAAAATATATCTGCGTTTTGTTTACTTCTAAGTGACGCGTTTAAAATTAATAAAATAATATTCAATACGATTTTGAATGAGTAATTACATATTGCAATCTTGATATTCTTCAGTTACAAATTATTGAGATTTTTCCTGTAAGAATAGTATACGGGAATAAATGAATAAAGTTTCTATGTATGATGATTGATAACAAAACGTTTTGCTCTATCTTGTTTCTAGCCGTTAGTTGACGAAATCAAAATGGCGTCTTTTACGGGCTAGCGCTTATCTGCCGCATACTTATTACCGTTTTTCATTAATCGCGAGTGTACCAATTTACAAGTGATTCTAACAGTTTGTGAACAATTATTCAGTATATAAGTGAATTTGTTTTCATAACGGACTCACTGGAATTGTTTCGGTACGAATATACAAGTTCCATAGAAGGTACGTCTCCTTTCACCTATCAAATATTTTACATTGATAATCATCGTATTATCGCGAATTAATCTCGTATTGGCACTGTAGATTCTCGGATAATAGTGTCCGCGGCGCGTTTACGCTGTATTATCGCGGAGGGAAGCCTCATTACCGAGTTTATAGGTGAATGGAGAAACAGGTATTTTTTTCGAGTGGAGGACGCAAGACTCGCATGCGAGGCCGGGTAGAATCTTCACTTTTCTGGTTTCCACATTCTTGTCGCACGTCGCAACGCCTACAGGCTCGGCTCGCGTTTAATGTGCAAATAGTTACGTAGATTTTTAACTTAATTAGTGAAGGCGCGTCAAATAGTTTAAACTAGATTCTGACGACTTATGTAGTGAGTGGCTGAGTGTTCCCTTACAATTTGGATTGCAGTGTTGTGATTGTTCCGTGTATTCGCTCGTCTATTCACAGTTTCGAAGGTAATTAATATTTCAACACAAAACACTAAGAAACAATATTTCAATTATTAAATATTAGAAATTATGCCTGCATTTTGTAAGCCTTGTTTCGCCCATAGTATTGTGTCTCAATATTGAGGGCGTGCACAGGGTGAGCCTACAGCTATCTAATAGGCACATCACAAAACTAAAGTCACCTAAAGAAAATCAAATCCAATATTGGCCGGCAGCACTTGCAAAAACAAGGAAAAATGCTTCAATTGAGTAGACCTATTACAACCAATTAGCAAGATTACTCCTCTAATTAAAATTAACACATATTCAAACTAGTCTTGTGACAGTATTCAAGCTGAGGTGATAATTTTACAAAACAGTACTTAAATATGTACTAGCTTTTGCTTGAGACTCCCAGTGCAGCTGTCAAATATTTTGCTAAGCAGCTTGACTGAGTATTTTCATTGGAATATGGATTCTATTGAGCGATTAGTCAATGAATACCAACAGCAAATACGGGTATGACATTAGAGCAGTAAAAAAAATACAATAAAATGTAGATTCTATACAGTGTTGTGTATAATACAAGCATTGCTTAGTGCAAGTCCGTATCGTTGGTATGTTTGTCTGGTGATATATATTTTTTTTACTAAAATAATATATGCCTTGATTAGATGACGAATAGACGAATTAGATGATGAATATAATGCCCAAACAAACATATGCATGCCTATGAGAATTCCAAAACCAGATATTTTGGAATCAGTGATGTTCAATTTGTCTATAGCACCATTTTTTTTTATATTTAGCAATCAAAGATTTCCATGTAACATATTATCCTGTTATCCCTAAATAGTTGCACAGAGACTGTCCAATTGTAGACGTTAGAAACATATTTTTGTCACCGTAATGAAATATAGGACCACCACATTATGTGATAGGTGTTGAACTCATTCGCCCAAACACGCAGTACTTATGTGATTTATTTTATTGATCGGACCATGGGCTACAAAGACGGGACTGTTGCTATTCAAACTTACATAACACTTTGTAGCATGTTGCTCCTGAGGTGATTGGATTGGTGGCAGGAATTGCAATATAACTCATTGAGGCCTCAGGCGGATGGGCTGGCAGGTTTTTCTGTCTATGGATCATCATGGCAAATACTGGTAATTTTCTGAGTACCCTACCTTGCGACGGTACTATTGGTGCCCAGAAGAAGGTCTTTATTTGGATAACTTTATAACAATATATATATTCCTAAAGAAGCATATTTTAAAATTTAAATTCAACCAATTCTAACAAGTTATGATTCATACTCATCATATTAGTAACAGGATGTAAGTTGTATTAAACATTTTATAAATTCTATTATTACTTATGACCCATATATGCGTATAAAATATCTGTAACATTGTCATGTTTGTACATAAATATATTTGAAAAATATATATTTTGATGAATACACCTACAGTATGGTCCTAAACGAACCAATGCCTGTATATGGGCTGTGTTTTTTCATGCTCTCGAATGTGACACAATTGACTTGCAATCATGAGTCCATTGTGTCAGCAGACTTGTGTGAATTACTCTTCGCAATTTTCCCAAGATGAAGCATCAACTTGGTCACTATTATCTAGACGTTATCTAGCTATGTACACGAGTACTGATAACGTATGATTGTTCAGATAACATACTCTCTCTTCGTAATAGATAACGTTTATCTCGGAGCTATCTGCTATTTTTGTGTGTCATACGAAATATGTCACTTGTACTCTATTGATGTAATTCCACTTCAGGCGTGGTCTCAGGGGTAACAACTGTTACAGGACTATAAACAATAATAATATCGCCAGATGAACATACCAACTATACGGTCCCACACTGAGCAGTGCTTGTATTATGGGTAACATACAGTGAACCCAGTATATAATACTTATATAGATATTAATCTTTCCATGATTCGGGTACAAACATTCATGGTCATCACACAAAGTTTGTCCCTACCGGGATTCGATCTCGGGACCTTCGGCAAAGAAGGCAGGCTTACTACCAACTACCTTCTTCCTTGGATACTAATAAACATGATTGAAAATGCGATTCGCACACGTGCTTATGTTTTTAAATAGGTACCGCATTGTATAGGTATATAAAAAGCCGTCAAACTTGACCCATTAAACGAGTAGGGTAACCACAGTTTGGAAGGCCATATAAACATTGAGTCCTGCGACACAATGTCGTAAAAAAACGTACGCACGCGATATTTTAAATTCTATTCATTGATTGGTAAGGTTGAATTTCTTTGAAGCGTATTTTGTGTTCAAGTAACAGCGCTTGCAGTTTCTCGCTTCTCTTCTTCGTCAAGAATCGTTTCTCTTCATGCAATTCTCGCACATGGCCCATTGGGTCTGTTGGTAGTGACGTTGCTTTCTGTACCCTCCTGGGTTCGAGTCGTGGTAGCGGCAAATTTTGTGTGATGATGTTTGTATAAGTAATTATATTCTGGGATTTCTCCCAGTCCATTGCATGATACTCATAAGACTGTGTTGCTTAGTATAGTTGGGACCAAACTGGGCCCCAAGTCTGCTAACACAATAGTAACTGTCACTTTTGACAGCTGTTATATGGGATATCTGTCAAAAGTGATTGTTACCATGCGGTTGCTGTTCGATTATGAATCGATTGTGTTAGCAGACTCGGGGCCCAGTACTGTGGGCAGTGGATACTGTTTATAAAGTCTAAAATTATATATCTAAAAATCTCAACTATAATTTATTACGTCATAATGTGGGTGTGTATTAAAAATACTGTACGTTCAGATGGTAAACAGCTGAAAATATCTATTTAGCTGTCAGTTTTATGTGGTAGCCGATGGTCACTGATCGTGACCTAGTTTGTGACACGCACCGCGATAGATTTACGCGTTAAGGCATGATCACCTGGTCCAATCTTGGATGGGTGGCCAAACAACCAAATAAGAGGGTACCTCAATTCTAACTATGACACTAGGTCGTCTAACACCTCAGTCCTCCCGTGACCATGGTCGCTGTAAAACAGCCGTAACGTTGACAACGTAAAAAAACATAAAATAAACGCTTTAAAAGTCGTTAAATTTGTTTTATTTCAATGTGTAGAATTCGCGTAAAGATAAGTACTGCGGTGCATCCATGTTGCGCAGATGGTGTTCAGTCGTAGGCAGAGTAATAGGCACACTCCCCCTATATAGGTACATTTGGGCAGGGCCCCAAGTCTGCTAACACAATCGATTCATAATCGAACAGCAATCGCATAGTAACTGTCACTTGACGGATATTGTATAGGATATTCATCAAGAGTGACAATTACTATGCGATTGCTGTTCGATTATGAATCGATTGTGTTAGCAGACTTTGGGCCCTGTTCTCCACTACCAGCCCCAGACATTTCGTCTTCATACATAAATGTAGTATAGCTATCCTGCTTACCCTGCTACCAATTAGAGTGAGGCATCGAGGAATTCTTGCTTGCGTTTTCAAACGTTCATTTAGCTTGCTATAACGGTATACAGGTGGCGCCCGAGCGTCTAACTATATGCTAACTTGCAACTACACGATGTACAGTCACATGAAAAAGTGTTTTATTAATTTTTTCCGAATCAGATCTGATATAATTGTGTAAACAAATTAAATTTATATATACTTACCCCCAAATTTATAGACGTTATATAACTTTATCAAATGTCACATAGTACTGCGCAAAGCAAAACTCTTATGCGCAGTACTATATTACGTTTGATAAAGTTATATAACGGCTATAAATTCGGGGGTTAAAATATATCATTTCACCTGAATAAATCATAAAATCAATTGACGTACGCCTTTTTTTGTAAATTGATCGCTTCGATTTGAGTTTTGATGACCGTTGAGGCTGTACCACGCGACTGTACGGCGTGAAGTGGCGTTCGCTTAACCTCGCGATATTGGAACCTATGTTTTCAGCTCGACCCAATGCTGGCGCACTCGATCCATTTTGTAAGGCATGCCTTGTTGCCTCGTGTACCCCAGAATAATGTAATTAACGATCCGAGGCTGCCTCGCCGCACAGACAGTTGTCCAATCCCTGATGTCTCTCTAAATATTTTTTTTGGGGTTATCCCCGCCGCACACTCCCACCTCTGCTACTCCTGTACGTCAGGATCTACAGTGATGCCCCGTGATGACACCGAGGTTTGACCCTCGCCGAGTCCCGGGATAAAGTTAATTGTCTTGGAACCCGCAAAAATTTCATCGAAAGATAAAAAGAAAATTGTCCACTTCCCTCCATTACAAAGCGGGAGACAAAAAAGATCTTATAGACAAATTTCCACAGAAGCGAGACTCTTACAGCTGGACTAAGTCCAGGTGTAAGGCACCACGGAGAGTTTAAATACTAGTTGGTCCTAAGCTTGTCTCTCGAAATTGCTGACTGCCTTTTTTTCTTCGTGGGTAAATCATCGATTCCCCCAAGCCTCGGGGGGAGGCATGCTCGTATCGGTTTCACGAGAACCACAATTTTGCCGTCCTCAAAAGTAGGGTAAATACGTATCTGCTAAGCAAGCATACTGCGTCGTCGATCGCTTCGTCACGTATCATTATATGAGACTGCGTTAAGTGCTAGCCTATACTAATAATATTAGCCCGTTTTAATGTCCCACTGTTAGGCACGGGCCGCCCCTCAATGCGAGGGGGATTAAGCCACAGTTGATAACGCTAGTCCAGCGCGTGTTGGCGGACTTCACACGTGAAGTTCTCTCAGTCATACAGGTTTCCTCACGCTTGTTTTCCTTAACCCTTTAGCGAGTGATAATTACGGTTGAAAATGAGATTCGCATATGAAATCTAGGAAGCTCACAGGTGCGAGCCGGCGTTGAACTCGCTACTCTCCTTACAAGGCATACGTGCTACCAACTTGGTTGTGACTGCTTATAAGAAATTATATTGTTGCGATCTCTAACCTCGCCACAAGCTACACATATGCTGCAGACGCATTCAGAACAATAGACAATTCTCAATACAATCCTGAATCGCGCTATGGGAGTTTTCGGAGCACGTAACATATATACAAGATCCCGCCCCGCCAGCCATACCACCCGCTAAGAGAACCTCCCTTTTCCGCTAAAGTATGTAATATACTCAAAGGTTAGGTAAGCAATATTAAGTTTATTCGATTGACCAACATTGGCCCCGAGCGACCTAGAGCCGATTCACGCCTGCGCGTGTGTGACACGCTTTCGTCGGTAACGCATTCCGCCATTGCTGGGCGATTTCAAAAACGCGCCAAAATGTTTTATGGCCGTCTAAATGGGAAAGTTACATGATCGGATTTCACGGTTTCGCCGTGGTATATGTACGTGAGCTTGGTGCGAAGTGTAGTGGGTCAGGCGGGATGTCGGATGGGTGACTTAGTTGAGCGTTCGTTTTAGAACCTCTGAGTTGGGGCGCGAAATTCAAAATTGTGTCGGTTTGTTTTTGGTACTAGGCTGCCAGTATTTTATTTTAATCCGAAAAAAAAAATGTTTTTGTATCTTGAGACGACATTAGAACGGTTTAAAAATAATTGAAATATTCAACTCAAATCAAACGCAAAATTGTCATTGTACATGATTTTTTTCATCACTCTACAACCGGATCGGATCGCGACCTCAACATTAGAAGATACGGCGGGCTTGTCTTTGCTTTTTAACCGACTTGAAAAAGGAGGAGGTTCTCAATTCGGTTGTATTTTTTTTTATGTTTGTTACCTCAGATCTCCGTCATTTATGAACCGATTTGGAAAATATATTTGTAAATAATTTCTCATCGCCACGTTTGATACAAAAGTTGAGTCAAGCTCCAGACTAGTTTATGGGTCCCCTCGAAAGGGGATCTAGATGATATCACGTGTGGTACGCAATTCGACGGCGGCTTATTGAGTTTTCTTAGAACAATGCGATCCGATTATAATATGCTAATATCGATGAATGTGAATGGACGAACGGTCGTCAGTACCGGTTCTGTGCTATATGAGGTGTTACGTGTCGCCTGACTAGCCCAGTGCTAGTTGCAACGCACGCACTACGAGCCTCAAATACTGGCACGTTAGAGGCACAGCCGTAAATATAAACGTTTGAACAAAAAAAGAAAAACAAAAGGCCAAAAAATAGTCTCATCTTGAAATAATATTTAACGAATGTGAAGTCGGTGCGCTATAAAATTTGAGGAGTCATCTCAATTCCTCACAGATCCCGCCATGAGAACTAATTTTTGAAAAGAAATGGGACCAATCTAAGCTTATCCTTTCGGATAAAAAATATTTAGATATTTCTTTGTAAACGACCCATCATAGCTTGGTTGTGATGCATAAGATAATTACGCGAATGACGCGACCTTCCGGCGTGGCTTACGAAGCCATACCAATGGCGGTTTCAAGGTCACCTAGAGAGTGGAATGTCTACGCTACATAACTTAATCAATCGTAAGCCTCGAAGGCTTACTCAGAGGCATTCCAAGCAGTGGAACGGGACACCAGGTCTCCAAGCCAAGGACTGGTGACTCGCGCGAGAATGACGTCAACGACCTACGGGGCATTTACGAATCGTAATTTTTTTTGTCATATCTTTCCAACCGGGTCGAAATGCGACCTAGACTGTGAAGAACCCGGCAAGGAAATTTCTTGTTTTTTTAAATGGAATGTCACTTACCGGTTCCAGAATGTTCAAACTGTCAATAGTGACGATAACGAGGTCATTGCTATTTAATTATGAGTCGATCGGTGTATACGTGACAGGTGGTGGGCCCACCGCCATATCAAACATGCATTTCTTATTATATGACGACTTGATTAGCTCAGTTGGTAGTGACCTCGCCTTCGGCGCTGAGGGTCCCGGGCTCGAAGCCTGGCAGGGACAAAGTTTATGTATAATGAGCACGCATGTTTGTAAATGATGTTTTTTTTTTATACCAGGCGTCGTTAGTAGCGTTTTCCGTGCGCTCAGTACAGGGTATCATTTTTTTAATGTAACTACATAATAATTTGATTTATTTGTTTGGGTATGTTATCATTATAACTACTAGCTGTTTCCCGCGACTTCGTTCGCGTGGTATTTAACAAAGACACAACCGTTGGCAACAGCCTGCTCGCGCGTTCTTAGCCCGCGGGACGCATTTTAGGTTGTTGCTATGAAACTTAATCAGGCGCAACGCTGCAACATTGGTTTTAATTATTTTTCGTGAGATCCTATGTTTTTTTTATAAAATAAAAGTAGCTTAAGTTACTCCTTGTTACATCAGCTATCTGCCAGTGAAAGTCCCGTCAAAATCGGTCCAGCCATTTCAGAGATTACCCGGAACAAAAAGACAGACAGACAAAAATTGTTAAAAATGTTGTCTCGGTATAGGTACCGTGTATACATCCAAATGCACTTAGTAAAAAGCGGTTATTTTAATATTACAAACAGACACTCCAATTTTATTTATATGTATAGATTAGCCCTGTTAATATAAACACATCGTTTTACACCTTATATACGTTTTGTAGTCACAGCCGACCGTGATAAGATGATTGTATTAAACAAGAGCCGACTAAAATCTTTGAATAACTTAAAATTGAATCATCTATCTTCGCTAGTATCAAAATGACGTTATTCATTTGTTTGTCTCGGCGCAAAC
The DNA here is from genome assembly GCA_905333125.1 of Pheosia tremula. NCBI lineage: Eukaryota > Metazoa > Arthropoda > Insecta > Lepidoptera > Notodontidae > Pheosia > Pheosia tremula. The sequence continues at coordinate 3,564,865 of HG995425.1, forward strand.
ATTAGGTCACGTCGCCGAACTGAAAATCTGTGCGCTTGCGCACTAACGGGGTGGAGTGGAAATAAATAACGATGACGTCAGCGCCTCGTGTTCGATGGGTGACATCACGCGATCCTCGAGGCCACGGTCCGAGGCATGAGAGGCCGCGAGATTGGAGATCTACTATACTACGTATAATAAAAATGTAAAATTAAAACATCTATCCCACGGAAACCATAGTTCAAAGGTAATAATAATACTAATAACAACAGGCCTTTTTAATGTCCCACTGTTGGGCACCCCCCGATGCGAGGGGGATTAGGACATAGTCCACCACGCTGGCCTAGTGCGGGTTGGCGGACTTCACACATCTTACGAGGGTTTCTCTCATACATGTAGGTTTCCTCGCGATGTTTTCCTTCACCGTTAAGCAAGTAATAATTGTGGTTGTAAATGAGATTTGCACATGAAATCCAGAAATCACAGAGGTGCGAGTCGGGGGGTTTGAACCTGCGATCCTCGTTACCGAGGCAAGCGTTCTACCAACTTGGCTATTACTGCTATTACAATGCTGGTTCAAAGATTCCGTAAACAATAAACTTGTCGGAATTTTGAATTTCGCGTCTTGACCCTAACCGATTCGTCAATAGATCGCTTCTGCTTGTCCCTTGGACAGCCACATGATTCTATTAAGACCCCACTCGCGTTGAACTCTGTGTCGCTTCTAATTGGCACATGGGGAAATTTTGTATCAACTTGACAGAACTGTTCCCAAATATACGAAGGTATCACATTCCATGCACCGCGTATAAACCACGCCATTTTCATATCATCATGTCACATCCATTATTTTATTTATAACTAGCTGTTGCCTGCGACTTCGTCCGCGTGGTATTTAACAAAGACAACCGTTGTCAACAGCCTGCTCGCCCATTCTGAGCCCGCGGGACGCATTGCAGGTTGCTATCAAACCTAATCAGGCGCTGCGCTGCAACATTGGTATTATTATTTTTTTCGTGAGATCCTATTTTTTTTTTCTAAAATAAAAGTAGCCTAAGTTACTCCTTGTTACATCAGCTATCTGCCAGTGAAAGTCCCGTCAAAATCGGTCCAGCCATTTCAGAGATTAGCCGGAACAAACAGACAGACAGACAGACAGACAGACAGACGGACAGACAGACAGACAGACAGACAGACAGACAGACAGACAGACGGACAGACAGACAGACAGACAGACAAAAAAAAAAAAAATTGTTTCGGTGTAGGTAACGTGTATAAATCCAAATGCACTTAGTAAAAAGCTGTTATTTTAATATTACAAACAGACACTCCAATTTTATTTATATGTATAGACTAGCTGTTGCCCGCGACTTCGTCCGCGTGGTATTTAAGAAAGACACAACCGTTGGGAATAGCCTACTCGCGCGTTCTGAGCCCACGGGACGCATTGCAGGTTGTTGCTATCAACCTAAATCAGGCTCAGCGCTGCAACATTTGTTTTATTTTTTTTCGTGAGATCCTATTTTTTTTTTCTAATATAAAGTAGCCTAAGTTACTCCTTGTTACACCACCTATCTGCCAGTGAAAGTCCCGTCAAAATAGGTCCAGCCATTTCAGAGATTACCCGGAACAAACAGACAGACAGACAGACATACCGACGGACAGACAGACAGACAGACAAAAGTTGTAAAAAATGTTGTTTTGGTATAGGTACCGAGTATACATCCAAATGCATTTAGTAGAAAGCCGTTATTTTAATATTACAAACAGACACTCCAATTTTATTTATATGTATAGATTTAATCTCATAGTCCCACACAGCGTTATGCAGCGGGAGATCAAATATAATTCAAATCCCAACGGAAATGCCACACCAACCCCAAATAATTTCCAAATATAGAATGCACTCGTGTTTTATTTATTAAGTTGCCCCCACCGCTCAACTTCCGAAACGCGTCGATGTGTCAAAGTGTACAAATTATCGCGGAGCGGAAGCCTGCGCGCGCGCACGATAAACGCCGAACGAAAATGGTTATAATTTTATTCAATGAGTCACTGTACTGTACCGGTTGTACGATGATAAGCGAATATGAATATTATTAACTATGTAGCCGAGTAATGGGTTCACTATTGATTCAATTATGTGGGGCTGGGTTTAATATCACCACTTCCAGGGTGTATGCCGTTAAAGGCGTTTAAGGAATTAACGTTTTAGATCGCCTACTGGGAGCGGCATGTTTGCGCCGTTAGGCTCAGCACCTGCCTTATAATGTCCTGTAAAAAATGCTGAAATCTGATTTCTGTTTTCATCGGACCTTTTTATTTACGGTTATTCAGAAAGAGGATACTAACCTTTGAACCTGCTCTTCTTTGACGCATCTGTTATCATTATGTGAACTGAAATAAAATAAATTTTACGGATTTTATCGCGTTTATTTTATGTGTTGACGTTCCCGACGTTTCGACTGCTTTACAGCAATCATGGTCACGGGAGAACTGAGGTGTTTGACGTCCTAGTGCCATAGTTAGGACTGGGGTACCCAAATATTTAGTTGTTGTTGCTGTGACATATAGCTCTAATGACCCCTCTCTGGACAGCCAACTAAGGCAAGACAGAGCTGAGAGTCCTGCGGGCCCCCGTCAGTGTCCACTCGGCCGACGAAGACACGCCGAGGTGGGGCCCTGACCGACTCTCTGGGGCACTCGGGTCCGTGGTCTCGCTACTCACCAACAGCTCGCCACAAGCTGCCCTGCGGTTAATACCTAGCCAAATATACAAATTGCACCATTATTAGTTTATCAATTACTTAACATTTTACAAATGAGGTCGTCGCTTTAACGTTGGCGTAACTTGCCGCCTCGCGGCCTTGGGCGGTGATAAGAAGCGCTCAGACCGAGCTAATAGTTTGTTAAAGTTGTATTTTAATAGTATTAAGCAATACGAGTTGAAAAGCAACAGGTACCCTATGACACTAGGACGTCAACCGCCTCAGTCCTCCCGTGACCATGGTCGCTGTAAAGAAGCCGAAACGTCGGGAACGTAAAATAAAAAAAAAAACGCGATAGAATCCTTAAAATAGTTTTATTTCAATGTGTAGTATTCGAGAAATCAATAGGTACCCTATGAGTCAGTGTTCCATGGCAAAAGTTCGCGCACCGGCTGTACCATGATAACCGCGTAATTATCCATAGTGGCTACCAACTCCTCCAAAAATATACCCCTATAAATAGATATATAAATCTAATTTTGGTAGGCTTCGGCCGTAGTTAGTCACCACCCACTGAACAAAGCCATGTCGCCAAGCGGCCTAGCCGTGTTCCGGCATGATGTTCGGTGTTGCCATTCATGGATGGCGGGTCAGATCAGCTGCGCTGCATGTGCCTAGTGAATGTAGCGTCTCGATCTACTGCCGCCTTCCTACCTAGGCAAGTATGCTCCATCGTAGATCTCATCATCACTTACCATCAGGTGAGATCGAGATCAAATACTTGCCTACAATGTAATAAAAAAAAAAATCTAGCTGCGTCCCGCGGTGATACCCGCGATTAATAAGTATATCCTTTTCCTCTATGTCCTTTTGTAAATGCACTGTTCCTGTATTCTATCGCATAGGAGCCGTGTATTTTTCTGGGATGAAAATTAGCCTATGTCATCTTACGACGCGGTACCCTCATATTTAATTGTTGCTTGCGGGAACGTAAAAAAGTGAAATAAACGCGATAAAATCCGTTAAAGTGGAAGGCGGAGATGTCCAAATTTTTCGTAAAAAAATAAAAACCATTGACATTTTGAATTTCGCGCCCTGACCTGAGCTTCCACCGTAAATTTGTTTTATTTCAATGTGTAGTGTTCGCGTAAATATATGATATCAATATGTGTTTTTCTGTTTGTTGCAGCAATGAGCGCGCGCGCAGCGGCGCTGTGACACGATGTGTGAGGACGGATGACGCGCACGCGCGCGCTGCACGCGACGCGCGACAACCACACAACATGTCGTTCTTCAACAATCTCAAGAAGGTGGGCCATTTGACAAAAAAATGTAAAAGATATTTTTTTTAAAGAGCAACCATGGAGTTTCTCGCCCGTTCTTCTCCATAGGAACGGCATTCCGAACGGGCGGTGAATTTGTAGCATAGCGTTTTGTAACTATTTTGACGATTCATAAGTACTGTACTGAATGGTTTACATCAGCCTTTCCCTAAGTGGGTGATAACGCCCCCTTGTGGGCGCTGCAGGCTTAAAGGCGCGGAAAGAGACCCAGAAAAAAATGGGGGCGTTGTGTAGAGGCTTATAATAATTAATTTAATTTGAGTTATAGTGGTTTTTAAGTAGGTGAAAAAAGGGGGGCGCTAAAAATAATAATATAATAATTCCAGCCCTTTTTTATGTCCCACTGCTGGGCACGGGCCTCCTCTCAATGCGAGGGGGGTTTTTAGGCCATAGTCCACCACGCTGGCCCAGTGCGGGTTGGCAGACTTCACACATCTTTCGAGGGGTTCTCTCAGACATGCAGGTTTCCTCACGATGTGCTAAAAATTATTCATTCACAAAGTGGGCAGTAGACAAAATAAGTTTGTGTACCCCTGTGGTTTACATGAATAAAATTATTCCGATTCTGACTGACAACGTTTGTGAAATGTTTGCTTATATAATAGGCTACATAATTATGTATTATTGAAATGAGGGAAGAGGGACCCAACACTGGCCCACGGCTTGACAACCTAACCCCAATCATAAAGGATTGCGCTTGAGGTACTGATCAGCTCAGTGGGTAGTGATCCTGCTTTCTGTGCTGAGGGTTCGAATCGTGGTGGGGACAAACTTGGTGTGTACGAATGTATGCACCCGAGTCATGCATTGTTAATATCTATATCAAACTTAATCAGGCGCAGCGCTGCAACACTGGTTTTAATAATTAACATAAAAGTAGCCTAAGTTACTCCTTGTTACATCACCTATCTGCCAGTGAAAGTCCCGTCAAAATCGGTCCAGCCATTTCAGAGATTAGCCGGAACAAACAGACATACAGACAGACCGACAGACAGACAAAAAAAATTAAAAAAATTGTTTTTGGTATAGGTACCGTGTATACATCTAAATGCACTTAGGAAAAAGCGGTTATTTTAATATTACAAACAGACACTCTAATTTTATTTATTTGTATAGATAAACGATTGTCTGTAATTGGCAGGTGCTGCACCTGGGCAGCGGCAACGATGCCAAGAAGAAGAAGGTTTTCAACAACATTCGCGACAACAGCGACCCCTCGGAGAACTGGGACATGGTCGGGGAGCTGGGAGACGGCGCGTTCGGGAAAGTGAGTGAATTAAACACACCTGCATAGCAATGCGTCCATAGTTCCACTTTAAAAAGTGCAACCATGGAGTTTCTCGCCCGTTCGTGCCGATAGGAACGGCATTCCGAACGGCCGGTACAGTTGTAGCTTAGCGTTTTGTAACCTTTTTGACGATCCATAAGCACTGTATTTAATGGTTTACATCAGGATTTCCCAAAGTGGGCGATAACGCTCCCTTGTGGGCGCTGCAGGCCTAAAGGGGGGCGGTAAGAGACCCAGAAAAAAAATGGAGGCGTTGTGTAGAGGCTTACAATAATTAATTTAATTAGAAGTTATAGTGGTTTTTAAGAAGGTGAAATAATTCATTCTCAAAGTGGGCAGTAGACAAAATAAGTTTGGGAGCCTCTGGTTTACATGAACACAAAATATTCTGATTCTGATTATGCAGTCCACTCCGGGACTGTCACGAAGCTCCATGGTCACGTAAAATTTGATGAACTTTAATACATCATCTACCAGGTTTCATCTCATCATGTCTCATCTCGTGTTCCAGGTGTACAAGGCCGAGCACAAGGTGACCGGGCAGCTGGCCGCCGCGAAGATGTGCGTCCTCGACAACGAGGACGACCTCGCCGACTTCACCGTCGAGATCGACATACTCAGCGAGTGTCGGCATCCCAACGTGGTGGAACTGCACGAGGCGTACTTCATTGACAACAAACTATGGGTGAGAACTATGATTTATTACATTACTAGCTGCGCCCGGCGGTGTTACCCGCAATAAAAAGTACGAAAAATTAAAACATCTATCCCACGGGAACCATACATTTTACCGGGATAAATGTGCTATTCCAGACTATAATCTATCTCTGTGCCAAATTTCATCCAAATCCGTTCAGCGGTTCGGGCGTGAAAGAGTAACAAACATTCATCCATCTATCCATCCATACAAACTTTCACATTTATAATATTAGTATAGATAGGCCATCCATAAATTACGTCACACGTTAAGGGGGAGGGAGGGGGTCGACGAAGTGTTACAAGGGGCGGGGTGGGGTCCCAGAAGTTGTGACATCACATTTTTTTCAAAATATAATATTTTATATCTAAGTATTATAACTATTGATTTTATTGAAAAATAATTTAAATGGAAATTTTAAATTTCGGCACACTGCTGTTTTAATTTCATAAATTTCTAAATGTAAAATTGTAAAATATGTGACGTCACACTAGGTACCCCTCCTACCTAGTGTTCTCACAAATGTGACCAGTTGTGACAAGGACGGGGGAGGGGTAAAAAATTCATGAAATTCGTGTGACGTAATTTATGGATGGCCCCTTATAGGCAAATATTTGACCTCGATCTCGCCTGATGGTAAGTGACGATGAGATCTACGATGTAGCATACTTGCCTAGAAGGTACCTGTTCACTCTCGACTTGAAAACACCCAGATACAATGATTTATTAAGAAACGAGATAGATGCGGTGATTAGGAACAGTGATTTATTATGATAAGCGTTAGATGCGTTTCATACGCTTGGGAAGGGCAACCTGAATCTAGGCTGATCAGCCTAACTGCTTTTATGTCTCGCACAAGCGTTTGCAGCGGTCACTGGTGAACACGGGAAATTATCATTAAAATGCTGTCATGTTGTATTCGATATAGTGGTAACTACTAAGTTACAATGTTTGTCTATGCGTTTGTGCGCACTAAGCTCAGATACGGCTTAACCGATTTGGGTGAGATTTTGGCTAATGTATTACGATAAGCTTCACTCAAAATTTTATGTTTGTTTTTTGCAATCAGTTCATCAATAAAAAAGTTATATCAATTCAAAAACGCAGGCAACAGCTAGCTACTAGTATAACGCTCTCCCCCCACAGATGTTGCTGGAGTACTGCGACGGCGGCGCCCTCGACTCGGTAATAGCCGAGCTGGAGAAGGGCCTCAGCGAGCCGCAGATCGCGTTCGTGTGCCGCGAGATGTGCCGCGGCCTGCACTACCTGCACTCGCAGCGCGTCATCCACCGCGACCTGAAGGCCGGGAACGTGCTCGCCACCATGACCGGGGGGGTCAAGCTAGGTGGGTCCGTCTACCATAGCTCTAACCCTGAAGGCCGGGAACGTGCTCGCCACCATGACCGGGGGGGTCAAGCTAGGTGGGTCCGTCTACCATAGCTCTAACCCTGAAGGCCGGGAACGTGCTCGCCACCATGACCGGGGGGGTCAAGCTAGGTGGGTCCGTCTACCATAGCTCTAACCCTGAAGGCCGGGAACGTGCTCGCCACCATGACCGGGGGGGTCAAGCTAGGTGGGTCCGTGTACCATAGCTCTAACCCTGAAGGCCGGGAACGTGCTCGCCACCATGACCGGGGGGGTCAAGCTAGGTGGGTCCGTGTACCATAGCTCTAACCCTGAAGGCCGGGAACGTGCTCGCCACCATGACCGGGGGGGTCAAGCTAGGTGGGTCCGTGTACCATAGCTCTAACCCTGTAGGCCGGGAACGTGCTCGCCACCATGACCGGGGGGGTCAAGCTAGGTGGGTCCGTGTACCATAGCTCTAACCCTGAAGGCCGGGAACGTGCCGAAAAATGTTGAACTTGCACTACTACTACGAAAGACGTCCACTGCTGGGCATAGGCCTCCCCCAATGATTTCCACACATCACGGTCCACTGGCTTCCTTGCTACGCGTGTGATATCATCGGCCCAGCTTGTGGGGACCGTCCCACACTACATATTCCGGTTCTTGGTCGCCATTCTAGCACCTTTCTGCCCCAACGGCCGTCGGTTCTGCGAGCTATGTGCCGCCCACTGCCACTTTAACTTTGAAATTTAGTTAGACTACGGACCTTCTCATTTCTGATTATATCGCGTAACGTGCACCCTTCGCGCCCCCATGCTACGCCACTGAGACGACATTCAAGTTTTAGCGGAATAGCCTATCTGCCACAGTCGTAATGGAACCTTGATAGTGTGTCATTGGGCATGCCATTGAGAATTGGGCCCCCGGCTTCGACCTCCTGTGTAATGATGAGTGTTGTCCTCCGGCAGCGGACTTCGGCGTGTCGGCCAAGAACAAGTCGACGCTGCAAAAGCACGACACGTTCATCGGCACCCCGTACTGGATGGCGCCCGAGGTGGTGCTGTGCGAGACCTTCCGCGACCACCCCTACGACTTCAAGGTGAGTTGGCATACCAACACCGAAGTCCTTGGAGATATAGATTGTAGATTATATCAGGGTTGATTGGGTTTAGAAATTAAAATTTGACTACCTGATTAGTGCAGTTGATAGTGGACCTGCGTCCTGTGCGGAGGGTCCCGGGTTCGAATCCTGGTAGGGACACAAGCTTTGTGTGATGAGCACGAATGTTTGTACCCGAGTCATGGATGTTTAATATGTATATAAGTATTATATACTGAGTTCGCCCTCAGTCCATTGTACGGTAGCCATAACACAAGCGTTAAGCTTAAAGTGGGACCGTATAGTTGGTGTGTTCGTATGGCGATATTTATTTATACTGGTTTCGCACCCAGTCCATTGTACGGTACGCATAATACAACCGTTGCTTAGTTTGTGATCGTACAGATGGTGTGTTTGTCTGGCGGTATTATTATTGTATGAGTGGCTGTTTATTCTACCTCCATTAGGAATTTAAAATAATTTTTTTTTATTCTGGTCTAAAAAAAACACTTATTAGGAATGGTAGTTCCACTAAGAGCCGACATACTCTTACTCATTCTCGCTCTAAACCAGGACTTCCCAACGTATGTTGGGTAAGAGACCCCTTTTCCAAAATGAACTGATACCTCAGACCCCCATAGCCAAATTACTTTAAAAATCTTAGTCTCGTCCTGCTCTAAGCTCTTTAATAAACGGTTCTCTTTTGCACACCAGGTCGACATCTGGTCCTTGGGCATCACGCTCATCGAGTTCGCCCAGATGGAGCCGCCGAACCACGAGATGACTCCCATGCGGGTGCTGCTGAAGATTCAGAAGAGCGATCCGCCCTCCCTGGACCAGCCCTCGCGGTGGAGCAAGGCCTTCAATGACTTCATTGCGCGGGCGCTCGTCAAGGTACCATGTTTACTCAGAAATATTATATTTTTTTACAAGCTGCGCCCCGAGGTGTTGCACGCGATGAAAAAGTATGTCTGTCCCACGAGAACCATAATTTTACCGGGATATCTATCTATCTATCTATCAGCCGATATACACGTCCACTGCTGGACATAGGCCTCCCCCAACGACTTCCACACATCACGGTCCTCCGCCACTCGCATCCACCGGCTTCCTGCGACGCGTGTGATGTCATCAGTCCACCTTTTGGGGCCGTCCTACACTTCGTCTTCCGATTCGTGGTGGCCATTCTAGAACCTTTCTGCCCCAACGGCCATCGGTTCTGCGAGCTATGTGCCGCCCACTGCCCCTTCAACTTGGCAATTCTTTGAGCTATGTCGGTTACTCCAGTTGGTCTACGGATCTCTTCATTTCTGATTCTATCGCGTAGCGAAACCCCGAGCATATCTCTCTCCATTGCGCGATGAGCGACGTCTCGGCACCATATGTCATCACTGGCCGGGATTACCGGGATATTAATTTATCAAACCTCATATGGTACTGCTCAAATCAAAATTCTTGTGCGCAGTACTATATGATGTTCGATCAATTTATAACACGTCTATAAATTTGGAGGTTAGTATATAATTCCAAGTATCGGCAACACGGTTCCCGTATTTGTAAAGATTTTTGGTGAAGATGCTGCAAGAACTTTAGTGCAACTTAAACGGAAGTGCCAGGAGAATTTATATAATATAACTAGCTGCTACCCGCGACTTCGTCCGCGTGGTATTTAACAAAGACACAACCGTAGGCAACAGCCTGCTCGCGCGTTCTGAGCCCGCGGGCGCATTGCAGGTTGTTGCTATCAAAGTTAATCAGGCGCAGCGCTGCAACATTGTTTTTTTTCGTGAGATCCAATTTTTTTTCTAAAATAAAAGTAGCCTAATTTACTCCTTGTTTCATCATCTATCTGCCAGTGAAAGTCCCGTCAAAATCGGTCCAGCCATTTCAGAGATTAGCCGGAACAAACAGACAGTCACAAAACTTAGTAAAAAGCGGTTATTTTAATATTACAAACAGACACTCCAATTTTATTTATTTGTATAGATAATACCAGGTTTTTTTTGTGTCCCACTGTTGGGTACGGGCTTTCCCTCAATGCGAGGGGGATTTGAGGAGAGAGATTGAGCAAGAGCCAGGTGGAACCATAATTCGATAGCTAACATTGACTCCTCGCCACCAGGACCCCGAGAAGCGGCCGACGTCGGTGGACCTCCTCAAGCACGAGTTCGTCAGCGGCAAGCTGGACTCCAAGCCACTGCGCGAGCTGCTGCTGGAGTACCGCGCCGAGGTCGTGGAGGAGGAGCTGCTCGACGATGACTCCGAGGTGAGGAGGGGAGGGAATCCGACTACCTTCTTTTCATGTACACAAGTATACAGGGCCCCAAGTCTGCTGACTCAATCGGTTCATAATCGAACAGCAACCGCATAGTAACTGTCACTTTTGACAGATATCCCATACAATATCTGTCACAAGTGTCAGTTACTATGCGGTTGCTGTTCGATTATGAATCGATTGCGTTAGCAGACTTGGGGCCCAGGGTGATTTGTAAAAAACTATTTTTGTTAAATACCACGCGGACGAAGTCGCGGGTGACGGCTAGTGTAATATAAAATTATCTAAAAATCTAACACGTGTGTCTATGCTTCTACTTGCACGCTAACTAACACGGCGGCGCTTGTCTCTTCTCGATTGTAAATGATCAGTCGAAATCGAGGAAAGGCAAGCTTAAGCCCAATAAGGAGCAGTATCAGAGAATTGGTTAGTATATCTTATTGACTGTTTGCCGTAATAGGGTCATTAAATTGTGGCCATCCTAAAAGATTATAGCTTTTTATAACTATTAGTCTTAATTTTTCTGTAAAATATGGATTATCTTCTTTAAAATCTTAAAATAAAATTATGTTTTTTATTTATTACATTATAGGCAAGTATTTGATCTCGATCTCACCTGATGGTGAGTGACGATGAGATCTACGATGGAGCATACTTGCCTAGGTAGGAAGGCGGCAGTAGATCGAGACGCTACATTCACTAGGCACATGCAGCGCAGCTGGTCTGACCCGCCATCCATGAATGAATGTTTATTTTTTTGGTGCGGTCACGTGATCTAAAACGCTCTGGGCCCCAAGTCTGCTAACACAATAAATTCATAATCGAACAGCAATCGCCTAGTAACTGTCACTTTGGACAGATATACCATACAATATCTGCCAAAAGAGACAGGCACTATGCGGTCGCTGTTCGATTATGAATCGATTGTGTTAGCAGACTTGGGACCCTGGATTTACTCCGCGGAGAGTACCCAATAGAATATGGATAGTTAGACATTAAGTTAATGGATGCTGTGTATATGGTTACATTGCAAACGAATCGGACCTCCAGCTGCGCGATCCTCCGCCTGCGTCGAAGGTACATGCGCTCACGCAGTCTACATGCACTACAAACATCATTTCATTCATTCACATTCACTCATTCGTTCATTTCATTCATTCGTTCTTTCATTTCATTCATTCATTCATTTCATTTCATTCATTCATTCATTTCATTTGTAGTCTATAAGGCGTTATCCCTATTGGCAATCAGTGTCAAGGATTGCGAGATAAAAATAATATACGCCCGTATGCGTACAAAGAAGCCAGCAACACCGAACTCCTCTAAGATGTGAGTCGAGAAACTTTCTGTCACGAGTGTAGGGACTCCAAATAATATGCAATTCTCCGCGAAACGAAGCGAGTCTAAAATATTATTTGACACGTGTTTTGCCCCTAAACGAGGCATCCTCAGGGCGGCTGGACTACGTTTCGCGGAGAATTGCATATTATTTGGGGCCCGACACTCGTGACATAGAGTTTCTCGACTGACATCTTAGAGGAATTCGGTGTTGCTGGCTTCTTCAATTATCGATCAACTTGTTTGGTTTATAATTGGAAAAGTCGACAAGCCGAGGGTCACTGGTGGGCCACTCTTCCGCCATTTGTTTAACAATGTGTAGTATTCGCGTAAATTTTTGTACGTATATAAACTATGTATGTTGTGTACAAGTATGTTTCAATGCGAGTTCGTACCTCTCGTGTTGAAACGAGGGATTGCCAGTAGGGACGATGGCTAATGTCACATCGTAGAGCCAAGTTCTCTACATCCCTCCGTTTGCTTATGTGTAAATCCAGCTTATGCCGCCGACTCCTGCTTGCCGCTTTGCCGTTTTTCATCGCTCTGACTCACACTTTACATGTCGCACCCTTAGAACCACAGATATATTAGAGGAGATATGTTATGAAAGCGGTGGGCTTGCGCTCACCTTTAGCCAAAATTACGCTAACATAGAGTTTTCGCCGTCAGTCGACTGCAACTGCATGTCGGTATTGGAGCTCTAACTTTTTTTTTAAATGCCGTGTTATTCCGTGGTTGCGTGCTAAAATACTAGCAGCAAAGTGAACTACGCGAAAGATGGAATCTCATTTCACCAGCCAGTATTAAGTATTTTATTTATTCGTCTTTAAAATCATTAAAAACAACAAATCAAAAAATATTTATTATTATGGCATGTGACGATGCACAGCATCTGTGAGAGGGCGTTGTATACTTCCCGTTAGCTGTCAGCCAATCGCAGCTCGTATAAGGTCATCCAATCAGCGCTAACTTCCGGTAGTCACGTGGTCCCAGTGGCTCGGTCGCTAATGGCGGACGATTTTACCTCATAGCGTCGTTATTTCCCGACTAAGCAACATCTTACATCTTAAATTTAGAAACTGTACTTAATTAGTTAATATATTTATACTAAGGTACATACTTAAGTATATACTGCTATAAGTGGTTATTAATGTCGTTAAATATGAGTGATAATCATATTAATGGTGCGTTATTGAATAATAACGATTCTGAACAAGAAGCGGGGGTAGACAACAACTCGATGTCTACATCGGGCCGTAAGCGGCCTGCACCTAGCGCTTCAAGTTCATCCGAGTCTAGCTCTTCGGATTCTGAGGTAAAACGGCGGAAACGCGGTGAGTCTTCAAATATTGTAAAACTCGTTAACCAAGTGACCGCGCTAACTAATATTTTGATGAAAAGCGTGTGTGCACCTAATATTATTCCGAACAATGAAGTGATACCTGTGTCTGAACCTGTACCGGGATCTAGTGTATCGATACCTTTAGACTTTTGTTTGAATCGTCCAACGGTCGCCGCGAATAATTTTATGAATGAAGTACCGCGTTTGAGTTTAAGCGTCGTTAATACGTCCCTTAAAGATCCTAAAATTCCTCGCGCTAATCCTGAGCACGTTAAGCGGCTGGAAGGGTTACAAAAGTTCGGCGAGTCGTCGTGGAAGGATGTGCGTTACGCGGATGCTTTGAAGATTCATAATGCTGCGCCAGGCTTTGTCGAACTCGAGATTAACGATGAACTTAGGCAATTTATTAAAGGTAAAGATTATGCGGCAAATTCAGAAAAATTGATCGCAGCCCTATGTAATGCGTTAATTTCGCAGCGCGAGTTACTTAATCAAAACTTACAACAGTTCATTGACTGGACAGCTTCTCCGAATGCTGTGCTTAATGCTTCCAGTATTTTCGATAAAATTTCCGAATCTTTTCTACCCTCATCAAAATTTCACAAAATTAGTGAGGAGATTATGCAGCTAGTTTGCGGAAAACGAGCTGAATATATCGAAAATCGTCGGGAGCGTATCCTGGGCGAAATTTTTAATAAGAACCTCCGCGAGGGTCTGCGTAAGATTCCTCCAAGTTCAAATTGTTTATTCGATGAAAATCAATTGCGCGCTTATATTCAAAATACAGGTGGCATTGATAAATGGGTTCGCCCTTGGTTTGGGCCGGAGAGAGATCAAAATAAAATTACGCCTAAATTACCAACAAAGCCTAATAAACCAGGTTTTCGTGAATTACCGCCAAGTAATGTGCCCTTTCGTAAAGATAACGATTCGAGCTTCAGAAAAGCCAAAACCAATGCGAACTCTTTTAAGCAATCAAATAAAAGTAGGAAACCCCACAAAAAGGGAGGTCAGCCAAATAAGAGGGGATATGACAAATGACTTGCAACAACACCAGTTTTACGGGGGCTGTCTCCGAGCGTATCGGAGACAGTGGCAGATGCTTCGGGCTCCGGAGGCCCTTCTCGGAATGATCACGGGAATGCGTCTTCCATTTACCTCCAAACCTCCGCTTATCCATCCATCAGCAAAGGCCCTGCATCGGTTCAAAACTGCAAAATCACCAGAGATGGAGTGCCAGATACAAGAATTATTAGATCAAGGCGTTCTAGAAGTTGTGGATCATCGCGATGCCGGACCGAGCTTCTTCTCGACGATGTTCCTAACAAACAAGAGCGATGGGTCCAAAAGGCCCATATTCAACCTGAAGCGCCTGAATCATTATATAGTTCCGAAGCCTTTCAAGCTGATCTCTCACTTTCAAATACCCCATTTCTTACAGAGCGGAGACTGGATGGTAAAACTGGACCTATCGTCGGCTTACTTTCACGTGAGTGTTTTAAAAAGCCACCGTCGGTTTCTCAGGCTAATTTATGGTCAAAAAATTCTGCAGATGACCTGCCTGCCATTCGGGCTATCATGTGCACCCAAAAATTTTTCGGCCTTGACCAACTGGGTGGCACAGCACCTACGATCCAAAGGTATGCGAGTCGTAGTCTACTTAGACGACTTTCTGGTAGCATGTCAGTCGAGATGTCTTCTTCAGGCTCAGGTAAAACTGTCTATCAATGTTCTCGAGACGTTAGGTTGGACAGTGAACTACAACAAGTCTGTCATCGACCCTTCTCAAGAGATAGAATTCTTAGGATTAATCTGGAACACCAAAGAGAACTTCAAATGTCTGCCCCCACGAAAAACCCAGTCAATTATATTGCTCTCGGAGAGAGCTATCCGAAGGGGCAAAATTTCCTTGAAAGAAGCACGGGTGATATTAGGAACTCTCAACTTTGCCAACTTCGTCATTCCAAGAGGTCGTCTTCACTGCCGCCAGCTTCAGCTTCATTCGCGGACTCTAATGCATCTTCCACCACGCAAACCAGTAGAAATCCCGCCACCGGTCACAAGGGATCTAAAATGGTGGCTCACGACCTTAGGAAGTCTAGCTCGGAGCAGCTTGCACCCGGAATTGATTTGCCATTTTATGACCACGGATGCTGCGGATTACGGGTGGGGGGCACAGTTGGACGACCTCTCAATTTCAGGGAGATGGAGACCAGACCAGCGGAATTGGCACTGCAATCGAAAGGAAATGTTTGCCATAATAGCGGCAGTCAAAGAATTCCGGTCCCGTCTACACAATCGCCATCTGAGCCTGCAATCGGACAACCGCACAGTGATATCATACATTCGAAAGGAAGGCGGAACTCGATCTATGGCCTTACTCCACATGACGTACCAACTCTTGCGTATTTTGGACAGGGAGCGTATCTCGATGACAGCAGAATATCTCCCAGGGAGGTTCAACGGTATTGCGGACAGGCTCTCCCGCGGCAAGCAGACATCCGAGTGGCATCTACTGCAACCAGCACGCCAGATTGTTTTCCACAGGTTTGGAGTTCCACAGATAGACCTTTTTGCGACCAAGGACACCAGGGTTGTGACGAAATATGTTACCAAAGATTGCTCAGACTTATCAGCCCAATTTTACAACGCCTTCAGCCGTCAATGGGTATTTCAGCTGGCGTGGGTGTTTCCACCTCCGAGCTTATTACCTCGAGTACTCCACCATCTGAATTCAGCGCAAGGTGTTTTCTTACTGGTGGCTCCAATGTGGAAGAGAGCCTACTGGCTACCGGATCTTCGACGTCGGGCACTCAGCAGACCCATGAAAATCAACAACTTAGCTCGAGATCTAATAGACCGGAGCACGGGCCTTCCACCTCCTCGAGTTCAAGATATGGAACTCTACGTTTGGAGGATAGCGGGTGGAGCGAAATAACAAGTAGTTGGTCTGAGGCTGAAAAGTCTCTACTGAGATCTAGTTGGAGGGAGTCCACGCTCAGGACTTATAGACCCGCATGGTCTCGGTGGGTCAGATGGTGCCAAAACAACAACTTCGACTCCAATATTCCAAATAGTATTAGTTTGTCAAAATTTTTAGCATACCTATTCATTGAGCATAGCTTGGCTTATCCTACTATACTGTTGCATAAGTCAGTAGTTCTAACTTTTGGACGTACGGGTAACGAGAATTTAAATTCTCATTTTTTAGTACAACATATTCTTAAAGCTATCTCTCTTCAGACTCCCAGAGGAGAAAAACCCCCTATTTGGGATCCAAGGGATCTGATTGCCTGGATGCAAACGAATCCCCCGAATAATAATATTACCTTATTCAAAGCGTCGCGTAGATTAGCTTGTCTTTTATTACTAGCATCTGGACGACGTGTGCATGACCTTACTCTTCTAAGAGTCTCTCCAAAGTGCTACATTGATTGCGGTGATCACATTCTTTTGTACCCAGTGTTTGGATCAAAGACGGATACGGCTACATACAGGCAATCAGGTTGGAAGCTTTCTTGCCATGCTAACCAGAATATATGTCCAGTTGGATGGTTAAGAAAGGTTATAGAGTTGGGTAGGCAGAGACGTACTGCCGAGTGTAACGATTCCCTGTTTGTATCAGTTCGAGGTCCCACGCAAAGTGCGTCGCGGACTATTATAGGTAATTGGGTAAAAAGTTTATTGAAGGATGCAGGTATTTCTGCGTCCCCGGGAAGTGTACGCTCGGCAGTAGCTTCGTTGAATTGGTACGAAAATTTCCCTATTGAAGACATTCTCTCTCGTGGCAATTGGCGTGGACCAAATACTTTTGCCAAATACTATTGTAAACAAATAATAGGCAGAGCTCAGACTTCGCCTAGTACGAGTAATCTCTCAAATAATTTTGAACCAGTATGACACAGAATTGAAACTGTATCGTTAATCAGAATTTGATCGAGGTCGATATTTTTATACAAATTATTAATATCAATAGTTAAAAATGTGATATTTCTGTTATATTGTACTAGTAGTTAATCTTTTTAGCGTCTAACTGATTTTGATATAGAGTGTGCCTAATCAGGGGTTGATAAATAATTAACCAATGTTACTTATGGTTTTATTGTTTTCAGTACCTAAATTTTATCATATTCTCACATAGCGTCGTCGTGGTCACCAGGAGTTATAAACACGTCTCTCACAGATGCTGTGCATCGTCACATGCCATAATAATGATGCAAGTTTTACATAGAAATAAAACTTGTATTATTTAGCAGAGACGATGCACAGCATCCATTCAAGGTCTCCTGGTGAGAGAACTATGAGGTAAAATCGTCCGCCATTAGCGACCGAGCCACTGGGACCACGTGACTACCGGAAGTTAGCGCTGATTGGATGACCTTATACGAGCTGCGATTGGCTGACAGCTAACGGGAAGTATACAACGCCCTCTCACAGATGCTGTGCATCGTCTCTGCTAAATAATACAAGTTTTATTTCTATGTAAAACTTGCATCAATGCCTTTATTATTATACGCATTCAGAGCAAAAGACAATTGACGTCACAATCCTGAATCGCGCTATAAGAGTTTTCGGCGCGCGTAACATATATGCAAGATCCCGACAATAACCGTCGTGGCATAGCGGCCGCCCCGCCAGCCATACCACCCGCCTGGCTGGAAGATCTTCCCTATTCCGATAAAATATTAATTCTATATTGTCTGTGGGTCGAGGAAATATTAATTGTATCTTGTCTGTGGGTCGCAGGAGCCGCGCAGCTCTCATATGCCAATGGAGGAAGATGACTCGACGTCCGTGAGGTCGGGCGACACGCCAGACTTGAAGAGTGAGTGCATACTTTTTAAGGTGGAAGCGCTAGTTCAGGGCGCGAAATTCAAAATGTCAATGGTTTTTATTTTTTTACGAAAAATTTGGACATCTTTACGATGTGATTTAGAAAAACCATTGACATTTTGAATTTCGCGCCCTGACCCTTAGCTTCCACCTTAAGATGACGTGGACGCTATCTTTTTTTCACCGCACCCTTCACCACCCCTTTTTTTTTGTTTCCGCTGGGAAATGCATTTACGCATACGGGCCAAGCCCAGGGGAGCTTGGACGGTTATGTGGGGCTCCTAGACGAGTCCAGACTACCCACTAAAACCAAGCGCCGCCCTCTCTGCTTATTGTGGGGCGCCACGGGTTTGCTCTACGAGCACACTACCGGGACGCCCCGGCAAGATGACGTCAACCCTATCCACAGCTTATACGACAGTTGGCTCGTACATATTCTGTCATATATGTTGGGTATAGGGTATGTCATCGCAACTGGCATTATATGTTAATTTTTATTTTATTTTCTCTGTGGTTTCTTATGTCATTGTTACATTACGTCACTTCCCTAACTGATTACTTAATTCACTTGCTGCATTAAATATGATAAATATGATTAAAATATTAAAAACGAAGACAAGAAAAAACCTTTATTTTTACTGAAATCATCTGCACGAACAGGTATATCAGCGTATCCACAGCTTATACGATAGATAGCTCGTCCGTTATATATGTTGGGGATGGGGTATATCAGTCTATCCGCAGCTTATACGACACTTGGCTCGTACATATTCCGTCATATATGTTGGGTGTAGGGTATATCAGCGTATCCGCAACTTATACTACAGATGGCTCTTACATATTCTGTCATATATGTTGGGTATAGACCAGAGGTTCCCAAACTTATTTTGTCTACTGCCCACTTTGAGAATGAATTAGTTTTTAGCGCCCCCATTTTTTCACCTACTTAAAAACCACTATAACTTCAAATTAAATTAATTATTGTAAGCCTCTACACAACGCCCCCATTCTGGGTCTCTTACCGCCTCGCTTTAGGCCTTTAGCGTCCACAAGGGGGCGTTTTCGCCCATTTTGGGAAAGACTGGTACAGATGAAAAGGTCTTTATAAAAGTCTCTGTATAGCTTTATTCAGTCTTTTATTGAGGCAGTACGAAGTTCGCCGGGACAGCTAGTGGACAATAAATTAAAATACTCGCCCCCTTGATTACGTAACTTGTAATAAATTTGCGATAGCAATCATCTTGCAATATTTGTTCGTGTGCCCAGTGTCGGAGGAGCCGGCGGCAGGCACTACGCCGGCGGCGGCGGCGGCGCGCCCCCCGCCCTCCCCGCCGCCCGGCGCGCCCGCCCCCGCCTCCCCGGCCGCCCCCGCGTCCCCCGCCGCCCCCGCAGCGGCCGCGGCGGCGGCGGCGGCCGCCAAGAGGCCGCACGACGACGACCACCCGCCCGCTGACAGAAAACCACCCGTGAGTAGATATATGTACTTATACTGATATATCGATGTCCTTGGAATACATAGTAGGCTGTGGTAGTGTACTGTGTAATATCATAAGCAATGTTCACGTTGAGATGTAATGTTCACATTGAGAGGTAATGTTCACATTGAAATGTAATGTTCATGTTGAGAGGTAATGTTCACATTGAAACGTAATGTTCATGTTGAGACGTAATGTTCATATTGAGAGGTAATGTCGCATCAACCAAGCAATGTAATTACTGGGGTTACCCAATTTACCAGTGCTTTATATCCTCAATCTACTCCACAGGCTCCCAAGAAAGAGAAAGGGCCGGCGCCGCCTCCCCCCTCCGCCACGCCCCCCGCGTCTTCCCCCGCTCCCCCGGCCCCCGCCCCCGCCACCACCACCGCCGGCCGCAAGCCCCCGGCGCCGCCTCCCCCCGCCTCCCCCGCGTCCGTGTCGCCCGCGTCCAAGTCTCCCGCGTCGTCGGCGTCCACGTCGCCAGCGTCCACCATGTCGCCGGCCGCCGCCGCCGCCGGCAGACAGATTGTAGAGCAGGTGACCGTATGCAATAGAGTTCATAATTCGACGACTGGTTTGACAGTTCGATATGTTAATAACTTGGCACATCAAGGTCTAAGTCAAAGGAATGGAACACGCTACCGGCGTCTTTGTTCCCCGTTGGCTTCAATCTGGGTGTTTTCAAGTCGAGAGTGAACAGGTACCTTCTAGGCAAGTATGCTCCATCGTAGATCTCATCGTCACTTACCATCAGGTGAGATCGAGATCAAATACTTGCCTATAACGTAATAAAAAAAAATATTTCGTACAGGCCTACGGGGGCACTTACAAATTGTCATTTACATTTTTCTCTCTACTCTACACCCGCATCGGAGCGCGACCTCAAACTGAGGAGATCCGGCGAGAAACTCAGCGGGCTTGTCTTTTTTATTTCAACAGCCATGTTTTTTACAAAAAATATAATAATAAATAATCTCCAGTGTGTTGTCATCATAAATCTTAATGGATCTTGATATTTGAGCGATCAGACCCAGGCTGCTTTATCATCCAAATAATCCAAGATTCTTGTAATAACCCTTACGACATAGATTAGTTTTCGCTATTGTGTTGTTTTGTTCTCGTCATCATTTGTTTGGTGTTTTTTTTAAATGTAAAGCTGCAACTTGTACGCATTGTTAGCGAGCTGGTGACAGCTATATGACCTTTGACCTTGACCCTGAGTGACCCTAATTTATAATACGTATTCTCCAGGTGTGTCGAGAAGCAGAAAAAGCTGTAGAGGACAACAAGACCACACAACAAACGATAGAAAATAATATTCAGAAGCCAAAGCACGATCCGACGGACTCCAAAATCACACCGGACAGACCTGGCAAGACATACTCCAGAAGCAACTCCTCGGATATAGACATTAAACACAACAGCATAGAGTTGAGAGTCGAGAGTAGACCGAACTCTGTCCACGATAGAGAGGACAGTAGAGACGATAGACCGCTGGTGGAAGTGAACAGAGTCAGCGCAGAAGTCAGCAGACTAGAGAAGAGCTTCTCGAGATCTAGTTCTGTCGACGAAGAGAGATTTAGCGTGGAAATTGAGAAGAGAAGGGAAGATAGAAGAAATGAAAGGAGATCGCAGCAGAATGCAGTGGAAATTAGGCCTGTTACGGTGAGTTCTCATAATTGATATTGCATTTTATTTGGGGTCCCGACACTCGTGGCAGACAGTTTCTCGACTGACATCTTAGAGGAGTTCGGCTTCTTTAATTATCGGTCAACTTGTTTGGTTTATAATTGGAAAAGTTGACAAGCCGAGGGTCAGTGGTGGGTTCCTCTTCGCCCATTTGTTAAGCAAGTTCTTATTTGAATGGGCTCATGAACAGACTAACTGTGTGGTGCCAAACAAAGCTGTCTGTATTATGGTACCGTACCCGAAATTATTGCTTAGTTTGGGACCGTAGAGTTGGTGTATTCGTCTGACAATACTCATCATTTATTCCTCTTCCAGCCGCCGCAGCCCAAAGAGCCGGATCCCCCCAAGGAGTCCACGAAGCCGCCGGCGCCGCCCCCGCCGCCGCCCGCGCCGCCGCTGCCGCCGGCGGCGGTGCTGGTGGCGTCCCCCGTGGTGGTGGTGGTGGAGCCCAACTCGCTGGCGGCCGCGCCCGCCGGCCTCGTCACCGTCACCACCACGCACCCGCCGGTCCTCACTACCCGTGCGCCGGTTAGTACCACACTCCCATCTATTTCGCGACCTGGATCGGTCACGCTTGACTTTGTAGGAAAACGGTCTGGAGGATTTCTGGAGCCACGGCACCGTCACCGTTACCAGTGTTGGCAGGTCAGTGTACCCATCGCATTCGCGACCTTAATATGTTGAGCTTGAGTTTATAGCTTTATATGTTTATCGAATGATATGAGTGAAGTGTGTTGTGTGTTTATTATATACATTTACAAGGCGATTCAGAAACGGTATACTAATCTTTGCACCTGGGCTTCTTTAGTGCATATGTAATCACTAGCTGCGCCCGGCGGTGTTATCCGCGATAAAAAGTATGAAAAATTAAAACATCTATCCCACGGGAACCATACATTTTACCGGGATAAAAAGTAGCCCATGTGCTATTCCAGACTATAATCTATCTCTGTGCCAAATTTCATCCAGATCCGTTCAGCCGTTCGGGCGTGAAAGAGTAACAAACATCCATCCATCCATCCAAACTTTCACATTTATAATATTAGTATAGATTATTGGAAGTCAGAATTTTGAATTTTCAATATTTAAATATAGTTTTTTTTTTTTTATACGAACACCAACTAAAATTAGAAATGTTAAAATGAGAAATGTGATTTTTGGCGAACAAACACACACACACAACAACACTCACAAATTGAAATATACTCGCAAGTATTTGTTCACTCTCTATTTATAATAAGGTCCGCTATGAACTTGGTTTATCAGCTTGGACAAAAACTCCCGAATACTGCACATTAAAATAAAACTAATCTTACAGATTTTATCGCGTTTATTATACGTTTTTCACGTTCCCGACGTTTCGGCTGCTTTACAGCGACCATGGTCAGTCCTCCCGTGACCATGGTTGCTGTGCTGCATTATGAACCTTAAATCCGTGCAATAAGAGCGACTTTACGAGCGAGTGTATTGAAAAAAATATTATGCACCTTGTACATAACGTTATGTATTATTGTAAATATCACACGTATTATATTTTCGTATTATAAGGAGGGTGACGAGCCGGAACCGAACTCCCTGTCCACGGTACCGGCGGTGCAAGTCATCACCACTCACCCGCCCGTGATTAACGCGTCGCCGAAGGTAAGAGCCCCCGCGCACTAGGCAGCCAGAATATTTGCGCAGCCAGTTATAGCAGCAAATCGACGACTATTCGAGATATTTATTCTAGTCGTAATTTTTTTTTAAACGTTCGGAACCCAAAGTACGTCTGGCTGCTACAACTAGTGCGCGGAGACTGACGGCAGCCACATACATTCGCCTATACACGCTCTGGCTGCGCGCAGCCAGCTGGCTGCCGTGCAAACAGGCGCGTTCTATTGGCTGCCGCAGCCGGGAATTCGTGGCTGCCTAGTGCGCGGGCTCCCATACAACGTCATATGATTTACTGGCTGCCGCAGCCAGGCTGCCTAGTGCGCGGGGTGTCTAAGATTAACTGGCGGCTCAAGACTCGAATTTAAACAGACTATATACTACTAAACTAAATAAAACATTATTATTAAGTTACTGACTTCAAAAAGGAGGAGGTTCTCAATTGGGTTGTATATTTTTTATTTATGTTTGTGACCTCATTTCTTTTTCTTTTTTTTATGGTGGCAATCGGCTACAAAATAGTGTCAGTTTTTGCCAGTGTCGAGTAGTTCTTGATAATTGTTATTGAATTATAAGTACCCCTTATGATAATGTTGATTATGATGCTATGGATCCTCTAACCCAGGACTTCCCAACCGGTGGGGCGTGCCCCCCTGGGGGGGGCGTAGAGAGATCTTAGGGGGGGGGGGCATGAAGTGTTCGAATATTTTATCCGATACAATACCATAAGGTTTGTAAAAATCGCTACTTTCACTAACTTTATGGTGTTGTATCGCTTTAGTTATTTTTTTAAGCAAACTTAATACATCGAGACAATCAATCCAATGCAGAATGCTAATATCGCAAAACACTAAATTACATCGTAAAGATGTCCAAATTTTCCGTAAAAAAATAAAAACCATTGACATTTTGAATTTCGCGCCCTGACCCTGAGCTTCCCCCTTAAACGGAGTTCATTTTGCCGCCGCGACCCCGCATATACTATGTGCGAATGTTGAACGTTCGCCGCTGGTACCTAGTATTGTGTGATAAGGAATATTCTGTTCGACAGTTGCCGCCCAACGCGGTGACGATATCGACGACCCCGCCCATCGCCGACGAGGTGGTGATCGTGGGCGCGGCCGGCTCCTCCTCCGACGACGACTGCTTCGCGCCCTCCTCGCTCGACTCGCTCGACTGCACCAACTCCTACAGCGGTCAGTGTGCCACTCTTGTACCACCGTTGACTATACATATAAGTTACTAGCTGTCCCGGCGAACTTCGTACCGCCTCAGAATCAAATGTTTGAGAAAATGAATTAATTGTATTCTATGAAAAATTTAAACAAATCTATCCCACGGGAACCATACATTTTAGCGGGATAAACAGTAGCCTATGTGCTATTCCAGACTATAATCTATCTCTGTGCCAAATTTCATCCAGATCCGTTCAGCCGTTCTGGCGTGATTGAGTAACAAACATCCATCCATCTATCCATCCATTCAAACTTTCACATTTATAATATTAGTATAGAGTATAGATAACAAAACAGTCTATACATCTATACATATAAATAAAATTGGAGTGTCTGTTTGTAATATTAAAATAACCGCTTTTTACTAAGTGCATTTGGATGTATACACGGTACATATACCAAAAGAACATTTTTGTCTGTCTGTCTGTCTATTTGTTTCGGCTTATGTGGCTGAAATGGCTGGACCGATTTTGACGGGACTTTCACTGGCAAATAGCTGATGTAACAACGAGTAACTACTTTTATTTTAGAAAAGTTTTTTTGTTAAATATCACGCGGACGAAGTCGCGCGTAACAGCTAGTGTAAAATATTTTCACCGGTGGTATCAGTGAGTTATATGGATCACGTTGATGTACAAAATGATTGTGTAAATGATGGTTTTTTTTAACCAATACCCATAACAATGTACTGCTCAAAAATGTAAAAGATCTTTTTAAACAGAGCAACCATGGAGTTTCTCGCCCATTCTTCTCTATAGAAACGGCATTCCGAGCGCGTGGTATAGTTGTAGCTTAGCATTTATTAACTACTAGCTGCGCCCTGCGGTGTTACCCGCGCAAAAAAAATATATCGATCCTTTGCGCTATGAAAAATTTAAACAAATCTATCCCACGGGAACCATACATTTTACCGGGAGAAAAAGTAGCCTATGTGCTATTCCAGACTATAATCTATCTCTGTGCCAAATTTCATCCAGATCCGTTCAGCCGTTCGGGCGTGAAAGAGTAACAAACATCCATCCATCTATCCATCCATCCATCCAAACTTTCACATTTATAATATTAGTATAGATTTTGACGATTCATAAGTACTGTACCTAATGGTTTACATGAATAAAAAATATTCTGATAGTGATTCTAAAATAATAATATTGTTTGTCGGTCTGTTCAGAGAAAACTCGCGGCCGCCGGTTGGACAGCAGCGAGGTGCTGATCCTGAGCCCGGCCGCCGCCGGCGCCGACTCCGGCGTGTTCGACGACAGCAACGGACTCAACCTGGTGAGACTCCACTCTGTTCAGACCAATATCAACCGTATCAACGTCGTGCTAGTATCAAAATCGTGGTTTATTAAATTTATGACGGATTTTAGTGATAAGAGCTGTGATACGCTTGCCTCGGTAACGAGGATCGTAGGTTCAAACCTCGGCTCGCAACTCTGGGATTTCTGGATTTCATGTGCGAATTTCATTTTCAACCACGATTATCACTTGCTAAACGGTGAAGGAAAACATCGCGAGGAAACCTGCATGTCTGAGAGAACCCCTGGAAAGATGCGTGAAGTCCGCCAACCCGCACTGGGCCAGCGTGGTGGACTATGGCCTAATCCCCCTTGCGTTGAGGGGAGACCCGTGCCCAGCAGTGGGCCATTAAAAAGGGCTGGTATTATTTATATATATATATACATATATATATGGTTGGCTGGAAGATCTTCCCTTTACCTCTTAGTTATTATCAAAACTGAGAAATTACATTAATGGCTAACTTTACCTACAAGCTCCATTTGAAAGAGTTACCGCTTACTTTCTCGCTGGCTCTACTCAGTGGAGCCAACATCGATGGTACCTTGAGACTATTCCTAACTGCTTTCTTGGCGTAGATGTATAAAAAATATGATTGTATGGTTTGTGATGCGCGCGCGCAGGACACGTCGCACGTGTCGGTGGTGACGCTGGGCGCGGCCGAGGTGCGCGTGCGCGACTCGGCCGCCACGCACGTGGCGCTGCGCCGCAGCCCCGACCACATGCAGAGGTACCACACACACATCATATAATACTGCTTGCGCACAGATGGACACCAGTGTCTCCAACCCTCTTTGTCAAAATTACGGTGTTGCCTGGTCTAAAAATACGATAGATGGTGGAAAAGTACGGCAGACCAGTGTTGCTTATTTTTCTCCAAAATGATACAATAAAAACGTAAAAAAAAAACTACTGAGGGCGAACTCAGTATGTAATACTTATATACATATTAAACATCCATGACTCGGGTACAAACATTCGTGCTCATCACACAAAGCTTGTGTCCCTACCAGGATTCGAACCCGGGACCCTCGGCGCAGAAAGCAGAGTCACTACCACTGCGCTACTCAGGCCGCCAAATATAAGAAAAAAAAACCCCCGTCGGAATGTCAGAATGTGTTGTTGTCTGCAGGCGGTCGCAGTCGGACAGCGGGTCGGTCGCGTCGCTGTCGTCGCGCGCGGCGCTGGACGCGGACTCGCTGGCCACCAGCGCGCCCACGCCCACGCCCACGCCCCCCGGCGGCTCCCACGACGAACAGCTGCATCTGGCACACCTCAACGGTGGCACCAGGTCGGTACACCAACCAGCCCGCCCCCTGATTACGTAACTTGCAATAGCCTAGCGATAGCAGTAATCGAGCAATATTTGCTTTAAAATTGCTAATTCGTATTACGTAGCGCTGCGACGTCATACAAATCTGCGATTTGAAAGCAAATATTGCGAGATTATTGCTGTCGCTTTGCTTTCGTTAGGCTAGTCAAGATACGTAATCAGGGGGCCGCACAACTTAGGGGCCTTCCACGCCACCACCAACAATCAGGGTCCCAAGTCTGCTAACACAATCGATTCACAATCTTCTTCTTATTCTTTCTTTACGAAATGAAATGAGATGAAATAAATTGGATATGAATATGGCCTCACCCGCAACTTAGCGGGTATTTTGCCAGTGTCAAGTAATTAATAGCAATATTAAATTCAATAAATACACATTATAAATAAAATAATGGATGTGACATGAAGAAATGAAAATGGCGTGTCTCTTCCGATTCACAATTGAACAGCAGCCGCATAGCAACTGTCACTTTTGACAGATATTGTATGGGATATCTATCAAAAGTGACAGCTACTATGCGGTTGCTGTTCAATTGTGAATCGATTGTGTTAGCAGACTTGGGGCCCAGGCCTGCGACATTAATAAACTTGTAAACACTGACAGACAATGCCCAGCCTCAGCCGCTGGACCTAGGAATTTCAAATTTGGAGAATATTATTCCTTCAGTACCCTAGAGGTGCACTGAGTAGGGACTTTTGGAAATTCCACCTCTAAGGGGTCAAAGATGTATGGTTAGTTTTTTCTAAGCTAGGATCCAGCATAGTCGAATATAAATGATTTCTCTCGCAGAGTGAACACTGACAACCAAAGCTTGGACAGCGGCGAGCAAGTCGTATTGAGGCGGAAGAACCAAGACGGGCAGCCCGTCAACAGGATACAAAGGTATGATGGGTTATGATCAAAGAAATTCCAGTGCTGAACATCCTAGTGTCATAGTTTGAACTGGACTGCAAGACCTCAAGACACTGTGACCACTTTCTGCGTAGATAGGGCCACAAACAACAACTAAATATGAGGGTACCCCAGTTCTAACTATGACACTAGAACGTCTAACACTTCAGTCTTCCCGTGACCATGGTCGCTGTAAAGCAGCCGAAACGTCGGCAACGTAAAAAAACATAATATAAACGCGATAAAATCCTTAAAATTCGTGTTTTTTCCATGTGTAGTATTCGCGTAAACTTTAATTAATTATTTTATACAAAAAGAAATTATATTATATCTAACAACATATTAATAAATTAAAATTAAAATAAGATAAAAATTAAAATTAAAATTAGGCATGTTTGAGAATGCACTCAGCCTTCCACATCCCCACCACCATAGGCCGGCAAGGTGCCAGAACGCTGGCAGCATTGCCACGTTGAATGGCAATGCTGATGTGTTGGCCAAAAATTTTCCCGTAAATATAAGAAATCAATATTATGGCTTAGCATTTTGTACTAATTTTCACGATTCATAATTACCGTACTTTACGGTTGATGTGAATAAAAATATTCTGATTCTGTTGCTGTTTCAGGTCTAAAGAGGACATCCACATGGCCAATCTCAAAAAGAAAACGCGCAAACGAACGAGAAAGTTCGAAATTGACGGCGTCATCGTCACTACGACTACTTCCAAGGTGAGTCTCTTGTGAGGTGTATAACCACGGAATATGTCGCACCCTCAGAACGATAGGGGACCTCAACTCAAAAATCTTTATTTTTGGGAAATCGCAATCAAAGATCTTTCCAACTGAACGGGGAGGACGAAAAGTACCGGTGTCAAAGAGACGGAAATATAATAAGCTTTTTCTGTCATAAAAACGCCTTTGTTTTAATGTTCATCGGATAGAGCATACATTAAAAGCATACTTTTGAAGCATTTTGGATTCATAATTTTTAGTTGAGCCCCTTTCGTACTGAGGGTGCGATATATCGACAAGATGTTCTAGTCAATTGTTCATTGTAAGTTCTCAGTTAAGTCTGTCGACGGTCGACCTTTGAACGGCACGCTCGCGATTGCATCCCGGTTTATGTTATTTGTTCATTTCGAAATCAGCCTAATTTTAATTTTAGTAAATAAGTTAGTATATGTCAGGGGTTCCCAAACTTATTTCGTCTATTGCCCACTTTGAGAATGAATTATTTTTTAGCGCCCCCATTTTTCCACATACTTAAAAACCACTATAACTTCAAATTGAATTAATTATTGTAAGCCTCCACACAACGCCCCCATTTTTCTGGGTCTCTTACCGCCCTTTAGGCCTGCAGCGCCCACAAGGGGGCGTTATCGCCCACCTTGGGAATGGCTGGTATATTGTATAGCTGTATTTTCTGATACTAACCTAGGTATTATATACATTATGTTTGTTGAATTATTTTTTTTTTGCGTTCAGGTGATATGGGGTGACGAGGAGAGCGGTCGCACGTGGGACGACCACGCGCTCCGCAAGCAGGAGCTGCGCGAGATCAAGATGCTGCAGAAGCAGGAGCAGAAGCAGTTCCAGGACCTGAACGCCAAGGAGAGCCAGCTGCGGGAGCAGCAGGACAAGAGGTCAGTACATATAGAGATACACCTAGGAGCAATGTGAGTAGCGGTTGATTGTGGGGTTTCTATTCGGTCTTCTGCGTAGTAAGGTCCAGGGTTCGATGACTTAATTAGCGCAGTTGGTTGTGACACTGCCTTCTGTGTTAAAGGTTTCGGGTTGGGGATTATGGTAGAGATAAAAATTTGTATGTAGAGCCCGAATGTTTGTACTGGAGTCATGTATGTATGTCATGTATCAATGCCTCGTTTATTCTTCGTTTTTACTATTATTCCTATTTGTTTTTTTAGAAAAATACTTCACATCTTCCTCAATGTCCTTCCTTGCTTCCTCTCTCTCTCTCTCTCTGTTTTTATCTATACTTCCTTTTTATATACATCCTTATATTCCATGTCCTGCATATTATTTACGATTAATAAATCTAATTTAACAGATTTTATCGCGTTTATTTTATGTTTTTTACGTTCCCGACGTTTTATTTAAAACATAAAGTAAACGCGATAAAAATCCGTAAGATTAGTTTTATTTAAATGTGTAGTATTCGCGTAAATATAATAAAACCATATATACTATTTACGTTCCATACTATGTAAGTTTCGTTCCATATATACTACTAGCTGTTACCTGCGACTTCGTCCGCGTGGTATTTAACAAAGACACAACCGTTGGCAACAGCCTGCTCGCGCGTTCTGAGCCCGCGGGACGCAATGCAGGTTGTTGCTATCAAACTTAATCAGGCGCAACGCTGCAACATTGGTTTTAATTTTTTTTCGTGAGATCCTATGTTCTTTCTAAAATAAAAGTAGCTTAAGTTACTCCTTGTTACATCAGCTATCTGCCAGTGAAAGTCCCGTCAAAATCGGTCCAGCCATTTCAGAGATTACCCGGAACAAACAGACAGACAAAAATTGTAAAAAAATGTCGTTTCGGTATATGTACCGTGTATACATCCAAATGCACTTAGTAAAAAGCGGTTATTTTAATATTACAAACAGACACTCCAATTTTATTTGTTTGTATAGATTTACGCTTCATTCCCACATGTATATATACTAGGTTCGCTTTCAGTCCGTTGCACGGTATCCACAACGCAAGCGTTGCTTAGTGTGGGATTACTTATATATTACGTGTGTTCGACTGGTGTTGCAAGTGTTTTTTTTTTTTTTTAGTCCGGGCGCTGTCCTGGCCCGGCCCGCGAATCCCTCTGATATGGGGGTCAGAGACCTTATTTAAACTAATATTAAAATATAAGTACATAGGATTTGTTGATTTAAATAAAGTAAAAGTAATCTTTATTGTACATTTTAAAAGGCAATGAAATCTTATAGGAAATAACAACTTAAAGCAACTTTTATAAGCAAATAAATCTAACATTTTAGGGTACAACTTATGACATCTTTTGGGACAGGGGAAATTCCCTATGCCCACTGCACAAGACCGCTAGCCAGTGTAATCAGGATCGTGGCAGTGTTAAGATGCTGGATTTAAGTATTAACATAATATTTATACAAACATCTTCTTTCCAGTTAGGTCTTATTCCTGTTTATTACACCGGTCGCTAGCTTCGCACAGTAGGACAGAAAGGCCTCCCGTGTCCTCTTGTCCCTAATGGTGTTGCAAGTGTTAAGAGGGTAGTGCGTGTGCAGGTTCGAGGCGGAGCTGTCGTCGCTGTCGCGCGCGCACGAGGCGGACCTGGAGGCGCTGGCGCGGGCGGTGCGCGCGGCCGCCGAGCGCGCCGAGCAGCAGCTGGAGGGGGAGCTGCGCGCCGCCGCCAAGCGCCTGCGCGCCGACCACGAGCGCGACCTGCGACACTTCCGCGACACGCTCAAGCAGGAACTCCGCCTGCTCAAGCAGGTCCACACCACATTATACACACTTCACAGTACCATTTCTTTTTATACATTTATAGGCAAGTATTTGATCTCGATCTCACCTGATGGCAAGTGACGATGAGATCTACGATGGAGCATACTTGCCTAGGTAGGAAGGCGGCAGTAGATCGAGACGCTACATTCACTAGGCACATGCAGCGCAGCTGATCTGACCCGCCATCCATGAATGGCAGCACCGAACTTCATGCCGGAACACGGCTAGGCCGCTTGGCGACATGGCTTTGTTCAGTGGGTGGTGACTAGCCACGGCCGAAGCCTACCACCAGTAGAGTTGTCACCTGGTTGGCACCACCCAGGGTCACGTGTAGGGTATCTCGAGGGTACTTAATTCTCCTACGGACGAAGGTGTCTCGATATTGTTACTATTTGGATGATTCATAAGTACTGTGGTGGTTTGAATGACTAAAAATTAGTTCGGATTGTCTTTGTGTTGTTTTCGTGTTGGTATGTGAGAGTAGGCGATGTAACCTAGGTTGCGTTGTGCACCAGGAGGTGGAGCTGGTGGCGAAGGAGCGGCGCAAGGACGCGTACCGGCAGCGGCGCGCGCGCCTGGACGCCGAGCACGCCGAGCGCGAGCGAGCGTTCGTGGCCGCGCTCGCCGACGCCGGCGACGCCGTGCTGCGCCGCATCCACGACGCGCACCGCGACCGCCAGGCGCTCGCCGACCGCCAGTACCTGCAGCAGCGGCACCAGGTACACACGCACACACACACACACATATATACACACACACACACACACATATATATACACACACACACACACACTGTCATACACAGGCAGCCCCATGATGGATTATGGGCAAAGAAGACCAGGATTGAATGTGGTAAAAGAGATATAATTGGATGTAAAAATATATGGAGTGTAAAAATACAATGTCTAAAAAGAGGTGTCAAGAAAGTTGACAGATGCAACTTTCTTCTCTTTTATACTAAAACCTCTTTTGCTTTTGGCATGTAGTTTACATACTCTAACACTAGCCCTTAAACGACAGACCATAAACAAAACAAATCATGTTCACAATGCTTAGAGTAAACAACTCACACACCAATACGAGAAGTTATACAACCGTAGGTTCTAGGTACAAGCACAAATTACAATTTCATTGCTTCAGTCCAAATAACTTCTTGCCACAAAGTTCAGCCCTTCAGTCACGCTTCCACCACATCTTCTTGTATTTTAGTTTGCATCTCTGGTAATCAGCAACTGTCACATCCTGTGGAATCACCTCCACATACATAATCGACATATGCACATCAAATAAATACTTAATTCTTATTATTTGACATGTAACACGTAGCACCAGAATCGAACCATACGCTGAAATATAATTCCATCCACGTAAACGCTCGATGACTTCTCAGAGCCATGCTTCACAACTATAATTATTATACTAGATGTGATGTTACAGAAGTTTCAAGACTCGGCCATCACTATCCATTTTTGTCTTTTTCAACATCTCCTCCGTATATTTTTTTGCGTCAATTTACATTTCCCAGTTCCACTAGACAATCGTACGCCATCAACTCCTAGTGATGTATCGCATATCTCTTTGTCGTTACTCATCTTTAACAGATACGATTCCGTCCTTGAACTGTTCCCATTTCAATCCAATATAAATCTTCATAAACTCATTATCCTTCACAATCCTCTCTCACGTGTGTAGGTCTTCTTTGCCTTATCTGCACATTCCTCTTAACCACATACCGCGTGTTAAATAATCCTATTTAAATGGTTAAGGTACTGCTCAAAGTATTGTTGTCATTGGTTACCTTCCGTATCGCAATACCATTTTCAATTTGATACTGATACAATCTCCTGAGTCCAAAATGCACCAAGTCCAAGTACATTTTCATGAGAAATTCCAGAATGGCTTAATTAGTTGAACCCTTCAACTTCTCCAAACTGACTCGAGATTCCCGATGAAGATACCGCAGAGCTATCCACTATCTTCAATCTTCGGGTACTGGAACCGAATTCGCCTTCCGGCCTAACAACATATTTTTTATTTGACCAAGCAGATTTTACAAACTACGCATAACTCGCGTTCCTGGGCCCATAACCTGATGGATTATGGGCAAAGAAGACCAGGATTGAATGTGGTAAAAGAGATATAATTGGATGTAAAAATATATGGAGTGTAAAAATACAATGTCTAAAAAGAGGTGTCAAGAAAGTTGACAGATGCAACTTTCTTCTCTTTTATACTAAAACCTCTTTTGCTTTTGGCATGTAGTTTACATACTCTAACACCCCATACACAAACGCATTCACTCATTCGCGCACATCTCAAAACATATTCACACACACACACACACACACACTGCCACATATATACACACGCACACTGTCATACATTGACAGCCCCATACACAAATGCATACACTCATTCACGCACACCCGAACACAGACTCACATACACACACATATACATATAGTCATACACACACAGTCGCACAGTCATACATAGGCAGCCCTATACATATACGCATACACTCATTCACGCACACCCCAAACACAGACTCAGACACACACATATAGTCACACAAACACTGACACTGACTGAAAGTATGGTCACTACCAACTGAAGCCAATCGAGGTGTCACGACTGAATGCATATCATCTATACACATATAAATAAAATTGGAGTGTCTGTTTGTAATATTAAAATAACCGCTTTTTACTAAGTGCATTTGGATGTATACACGGTACCTATACCGAAACAATATTTTCTACAATTTTTGTCTGTCTGTCTGTCTGTTTGTTCCGGCTAATCTTTGAAATGGCTGAACCGATTTTGACGGGACTTTCACTGGCAGATAGCTGATGTAACAAGGAGTAACTTAGGCTACTTTTATTTTAGAAAAAAAAATAGGATATCACGAAAAAAAATTAAAACCAATGTTGCAGCGCTACGCCTGATTAAGTTTGATAGCAACAACCTGCAATGCGTCCCGCGGGCTCAGAACGCGCGAGCAGGCTGTTGTCAACGGTTGTGTCTTTGTTAAATACCACGCGGATGAAGTCGCGGGCAACAGCTAGTATATATATATACACATATAGTCACACACACACACACACAAATACACACATACTCACACAAACGCGCGGGACTGAAAGCAGGGTCACTACCAACTGAAGCCAACCGAGGGGTCTCGACTAACCAATATGGACGCTCTCCTTACGTCCTCACTGTGCACAGATAATGCGCACCCGCGAGGCGGCGCTGTGGGAGCTGGAGGAGAAGCAGATCCACGAGCGCCACCAGCTGGCCAAGCGCCAGCTCAAGGACGAGTTCCTGCTGCGCCGCCACCAGATGCTGGTGCGCCACGACAAGGAGCTGGAGCAGATCAAGAGGTGAGAACACCGCCCGGGCTACCCGAGTCCTTCAAGGGGTTACCCTATACCGTTCAACGGGTTTCCCCAACATTTTACTTACTCATCAGACGATTAGACGAATAACGCAGTTTTCCTTTACGAAGTGAAGGGGTTACCCAATGGTTTTCTAGGTTTGAGTCGAAATAACGAACTTGCAGCAGTGGTAGCCAAGTGGGTAGAACGCGTGCCTCGGTAACGATGGCCCGTGCCCAGCAGTGGGACATTAAAAAAGGGCTGGTATTATCATAATATAGGATGAATTATTTATGTGTAACACCAATTGAAGGGTTGTAATTCGGGTCCAAGTGCCAAAAAAAAAATACGATCTATATGCCAAGCCAAGAAACTTTGTTGTTATATCTGAAAAAAAAAAATTGGCACTTACAACCCCTCAATTACTGGCAAGACGATCGCCTGAGGAACTAGGGCCGCAGATTCAATTCCCGACTCGCATCTCAGACATTTAAGGATTGCCACAAAACTAACCCCCCCCCCTACGTTGTCAGGAAGAACAGTCGCAAGGAGGAGGAGCTGGGCAAGTGCCAGGCGCTGGAGAAGCGCTCGCTGCCCAAGCGCATCCGCGCCGAGCAGAAGGCGCGCGAGATGATGTTCCGCGAGTCGCTGCGCATCAGCGCCACACACGCGCCCAGCCACGAGGACGAGCGCGAGCGACTCAAGAAGGTAGGGGTGCCTGGACCTGGACCGGAGAGGTTGTTTCGTCGGTTGACCGAAATGACCAGTTTGCAATTCGATCGGAATTGATTATTTTGCAATTCGATCGGAATTACTATTACATAATTTGATCGGAATGAGTAGTTTGCAATTTGACCGGAATTACTATTTCGCAATTTGACCGGAATTACTATTTCGAAATTCGATCGGAATGAGTAGTTTGCAATTTGACCGGAATTACTATTTCGCAATTTGACCGGAATAACTATTTAATAATATGACCGCGATGACTATTTCGCAATTTGACCAGAATGACTATTTCGCAATATGATCGGAATTATTATTATGCAATTTGACCGGAATTACTATTTCGCAATTTGACCGGAATTACTATTTCACAATTTGAATGGAATGACTATTTCTCATTTAGACCGGAATGAGTAGTTTGCAATTTGACCGGAATGATTATTTCGTAATTTGACCAGAATGACTATTTCGCAATATGATCGGAATAACTAATTCGCAATTTGATCGGAATGACTATTTCGGAATTTGACCAGAATTACCATTTCACAATTTGATCGGAATGACTATTTCGGAATTTGACCAGAATTACCATTTCACAATTAGACCGGAATGACTATTTCGGAATTTGACCAGAATTACCATTTCACAGTTAGACCGGAATGACTATTTCGGAATTTGACCAGAATTACCATTTCACAGTTAGACCGGAATGACTATTTCGGAATTTGACCAGAATTACCATTTCACAATTAGACCGGAATGACTATTTCGCAATTTGACCGGAATTACCATTTCACAATTAGACCGGAATGACTATTTCGGAATTTGACCAGAATTACCATTTCACAATTAGACCAGAATGATTACTTCCCACTTTGTTTTGACCGTCACGATTAACGCGAAGCCATAGGAATGACCTATATTGCATTGTCACTGGAATGACTACTTCACACTTTGACAGTAATGATAATCTTGGATTATATAACATAGCGGCGCCATCTTACCCCAGTTCCAGGAGAACGAGAAGCGCCGGTACCGCGCCGAGCAGCAGCGCCTGGCCACCAAGCACGCCAAGGCCAGGGAGGAGCTGAAGGCAGCTGGGGAGGTCGGTACCAAGTCCATACGTACTAGTAACTAGCATCAAGACTGGTAACAGCACAGCGAATAGCCAAGTTCGCTAGATCAGTAGCTATACACCTTCGAACCCCGGCTCGCAACTCCGAGATTTCTGAATTCCCATTCGGAAATCTCGGAGATGCGAGCCGTGTCAATCTAGTTTTTTTTTTTTTTTTTTTTTTACCACATTATAGGCAAGTATTTGATCTCGATCTCACCTGATGGTAAGTGACGATGAGATCTACGATGGAGCACACTTGCCTAGGTAGGAAGGCGGCAGTAGATCGAGACGCTACATTCACTAGGCACATGCAGCGTAGCTGATCTGACCCGCCATCCATGAATGGCAACACCGAACATCATGCCGGAACACGGCTAGGCCGCTTGGCGACATGGCTTTGTTCAGTGGGTGGTGACTAGCCACGGCCGAAGCCTACCACCAGTAGAGTTGTCACCTAGTTGGCACCACCCAGGGTCACGTGTAGGGTATCTCGAGGGTATTTAATTCTCCTAATGACGAAGGTGACTCGACCCCAAACCTCCCACCCCCCA
The DNA here is from genome assembly GCA_905333125.1 of Pheosia tremula. Taxonomy (NCBI): domain Eukaryota; kingdom Metazoa; phylum Arthropoda; class Insecta; order Lepidoptera; family Notodontidae; genus Pheosia; species Pheosia tremula. Next base: position 3,601,964 of record HG995425.1, read on the forward strand.
CCTGCATGTCTGCGAGAACCTCTCGACAGACGTGTGCAATCCGCCAACCCGGACCAGCGTGGTAGACTATGGCCTAATCCCTCTCGAATTGAGGGGAGACCTGTGCCCAACAGTGGGACATTAAAAAGGGTATTATGAAAGACATGTACGCTTGTGTCCAGGCGTTACTCCGCGAGCTGGAGCAGTACCAGAACGAGAAGCGCAAGGCGCTGATGAACCACGAGGCCAACAAGCTCAAGACTGTCGAGGAGCGGTACTCGCACGACCTCAAGGAGTGGCGCGCCACCCTCGGCGACAGGAAGCAGGTCAGTCGCACCCCCTGCCATCATAATACCAGGGCCCCAAGTCTGCGAACACAATCGATTCACAATCGAACAGCAACCGCATAGTAACTGTCACTTTTCACAGATATTGTATGGGATGTCTGTCAAAAGTGACGGTTACTATGCGGTTGCTGTTCGATTATGAATCGATTGTGTCAGCAGACTTGGGGCCCAGTTGATCCCAATATGTCCTGTGGGCTTCAGCTTAGGTACACTACTGCTAGTCCCGTCCCGTGCCGAGATATGTACCTGACCTGTGACAGACGTATATCGTCTTTTTTTTAATCCCACAGGAAAGATAAAAAGCCGATCGGAAATAGAATATTTTTTATTCATGTAGACCATTAAGTACAGTACTTATGAATCGTCAAGAGTTACAGAATGCTACAAAATGCAGCCTGTATATGTACAATCGCTTTGAAATCGTATTTAAATGAATTGTCCATTTATTTTAAATATAATTGCCCCATCATTTTTAGACATATTTTTCTTATCGGATTTGAAGCCGAATATTCAAACGCAACTCAATTTTAAGAGCAGTAGGGTAAGCATGAACTTCTAATGTATTCGTAAAGCCATCGAGAAACACTCTGTCACTGTCATACTTATTTATGAAACCTGCGGTGTGAGAGAGATGAAAGATGTGACGTTACCTATACGGTACGTAAAGAGGGTTGTGCTTAAGCTACTGCTCAATATCTTCATGAGAATAATTTAAGACAACAGCGTCTGAAACTTTTACAACTTCAAAATATATTTTGAGTGGCGTTTGATTATTGGGTGTCATTGTTGAGTGCTTGTGGATGGGGTGAGGCATGTGTGTCTATGGCATGCTTTACATAGCTTCGTAACTCTGCAATGGTGATGGAGATTAAAAAAAAATATCTTTTTTTTAAACTTTGTGTAGCCCCACGCTCTACGTACACTCGAAACAAGAATTCTCGATAAAAACGGGTTGTCTGTGCAATGTTCTCGTTAGAATTGGCGATAGTTGGTAGTCAGTGAGCCCGGTTTTTGTGCCGAGGGTGCCGGGTTCGAGTCTCGGTGGGGGCAAAGTTTGTGTGATGAGCACTGATGTTTGTACCTGAGTCATGGATGTTTAATATCTATAGCAGATGGTAAAAATAAAACTTAGTATATAATTACAAGTAAATTTTTATTGTTATAACCAAAACGATATCAAGATTTAATATAATTCTCGTAATTTTTACCAAGAATTCTTGATTTAAGTGTATTGTGGCGTTTAGGTTGAGTTTTGAAACGCATGTATATATATATTATTAACATTTCTCGCTGTGTCACGATTTTAAACCGATTTTTATTTTTTTATTTATAACTTGCTTTGGCTCGGGTGTAGGTATTACAATATTATATAATTGTATACAAAAAAAATACTATACAGCGGTAAACATTTACTTTGATGTCAGAAAAATTCGGTTGAGTATCTATTTCAATCACCCTGCGGCCACGAAAAACACGCTACGCGCTACCGCTTCAAGCGTCAAGCGTCAAAAAAAGACACTCAGCTCTGAGTGGTTACAAATCGCTGAGAGCGTTTGTCAGCGTCAAGCGTCATCGCATCGCGAGTGAAATAAAATGAGATAGCATGAATTACTCTCGCGTGTAATAAACAACGACAGACAGAGTGATTAAGAGTTTGATTAAAATGCCGAGTAAATTTTATGGTTATTTACAAGATTATATATGTTGATGTGGTTATCCATCAAAATCGAAAATTTAACATTAGCTACCAATTAATGTAAAAATCATCTCGTCTCATCAACTATGTTACGGTTGCCGAGATTAGAGGAAAAATGTTTTTTTTTTTTATTTTTACATTTCTTTTTTCAATTAATCGCGTTTCAGATTACGTGCTCAACTTTCATTAGTGCAAATATCAAAGTCTCACAAAGGTACTGAGATCTAGATCGATAAACGATACTGAAGTGAGCGCAGGCCAAATTAAGCCAGTACAAATTGACGTTAATCGCTAAGAGCGTTTTTCGGAGCGCTTATAGCTGCGAGAATTTAGTCAACGCAATACAAACATGAGCTTTAACAAGTTCAGTAGTGGAGCCTTAAGTATACGAGATCACAGGCGTCTGACGCGTCTGTCCGAGGTCCCAAGTCTGCTATCACAATGGACTCGCGATGTAATGAAAATGGCATCCCGGTTGGTCATCAAACTACTGTTTTGTTTAATGTTTTATTAACACATTGTAGCTAGACGCTTGAAGCGATGCGTATTTCTCGGTACCGCGGGGTTACATACATATATACTTACACGTAACATAAAAAAAAACCAAAACGTTTGCCCAAAATTTTCGCGGCTTTCCTAGAATCGGGTAAATAAATATTATTTCATAAATTGCGGTAATAAAAAGAATATTGAAGTAAAGAAATGCGTTTCAAAATTCGCAAACATTCGAATCTCACGTCAGCTGCCGAGTGTGTGTTCCTAGTATAGCCCGATGCGCGGGAGTTGTGACGTCCTATATGTGCCTTGTGCCGTCCAACGTCACCGTACGTTATATTAAACCAACGCATTCCCCACAACAGACCACCATAAGTACATTCAAGACACATCTCGACGATCACGAGAAAAAATTCGGTATTCCGATCCCGGACCGCAGCGTGTATCTCGACGCGCCGTGGCCTAAAAACGTGCTGCAACACGTACTAAGCGCTTACCACTACCGCACATCGTTCATCGGCTCCCTCTCGCGGTCCAGAACTAGCTTGAACTTCATATCAGCCGCCAACACGCCCAACATGGACCGACGCAGCAGCGTCAGTCCGAACAGAGCGTCGAAATCGGCAGCGACAAGCGTCAACAACACAACCAAACGCGGCAAACTCGCCAAAGGACACCGTTACGCGTCAACTTCGAATCTAAAACTAGTTTCGGATAAAATATCCGGATTCTCGGTGTTCAATGGCGGCGATGAATGGCGTAGGGAGCCTATAATGGCGTACGGCAACCAGACAATTGACGAGGAGAGATCCAAAAACGATAAAAAGTTGAACAGACAGAGTATGTCCGAACACATGCTCAAACACGAGACTAAGGAGTCTCCGATGAAGCGCAGCATTTCTCAACAGAGTCTCAAGCAGGATAGAGCTTTGGAAGCTGTGATGATCGACCTACCGTCATTGGATAGTCCGTACGATACAATGAAAAGTGGTAGCACCTACACCGTCGACTCTACTGAGGATTACGAGGGTCACTTCAGCCGATGGGGGCCCGTTAGGGGGTCCAATAGCTACTCCAAAACCGGCGACGTGCCAGTCAGTCAACTGTCCACTCTGAATTTGAAGAAGTCTATTGTCAATAGAAATGACGACCCTTCGGATTCGGTCGCCTAAAGTTTGAGAAGCTAATCATAGTTTGGGTGTCATTCTTATTTGCCGAAGCTATTGTCAATATTGTGTTCAGTGTAATACATTCGAGTTTAGTTTACCCACACATTCGTCGTTTTGTAGGTTTATATAAAGTTTTCGTGCGATTAAATATTCTTTAACGTGGCTTAAAACATTCCTAAAATAAGTCGCATTCTATTTGCTCCGTACATATGGTATATTTTTTATGTGTAAAATAGCGTCAAATTAAATTATACTCATACGTTTTCGGCACGATGTTGGTATCGTGTGAACTGTTGCCGTGCGTTCACTAAGCGACGAATTTTGATGCTGGCAACACTGCCCGGTGTTGGCAGCATTGGCTGGATCCAAGTACACGCTCTACGCCCGTTTCTAAAGAGGCATCTATACATACATACAAATAAATAAAATTGGAGTGTCTGTTTGTAATATTAAAATAACCGCTTTTTACTAAGTGCATTTGGATGTATACACGGTACATATACCAAAACAACATTTATTTTATTTTTTTTGTCTGTCTGTCTGTCTGTTTGTTCTGGCTAATCTCTGAAATGGCTGGACCGATTTTGACGGGACTTTCATTGGCAGATAGCTGTTATAACAAGGAGTAACTTAGGCTACTTTTTGTTAAATACCACGCGGACGAAGTCGCTGGTAACAGCGAGTGTGGCATATGACAGCGCAAGCGTTCGCCTCGTGCGAGCGGTGGCTTCTGTCTGAGCCAGTTTCACGAGTCGTTGTGTTTTGGATTTAATCCGAAGATACACATACTCATGTGTTTGTCAACTGCAACCTTCTAAAGCATCAGTTTAAACACGATTTTTAAGTTATTAATACTTCTTGTTCAGTGGCTTAGTGATTGCCGGCTTTAACATAAATAATTGTTATAATTTGTAAATTAAGCATGTTTATTGTTTTTTTTCTTCATTTGTACATAGTTGTAATGTTATGTTTGTGCAGTGTTCTTGCATAGTCGAACGTTTGATACTGGGAATGCATGTTTTAACTGTTTTTCAGCGAATAACTTAACTAGGTTTTGTCATAAATTCAACTAAAGGTCGTTGTAATTTACGTGCCAACAAATTTACAAAAAATTGCGGTATTACTTTGACATTTATATTTTTTATGATAAAAATAACTGGCTTTTACCCGCTTCTCTGCCCGCGTTACGATCGATATATCTATGCAGCACGATCTCAAAGAGCGTATTTATCTGTATCATCTTTTTTGAGTCTTACTATAGGCTATACCATAGAGGAAACTCAGTGTTTTTTTCCGTGATACTGGAACGTATAAACAGACAAACAGATAAGAAATCTATTTTTTTTTTTATTTTTTTTATTACATTATAGGCAAGTATTTGATCTCAATCTCACCTGATGGTAAGTGACGATGAGATCTATGATGGAGCATACTTGCCTAGGTAGGAAGGCGGCAGTAGATCGAGACGCAACTGATCTGACCCGCCATCCATGAATGGCAACACCGAACATCATGCCGGAACACGGCTAGGCCGCTTGGCGACATGGCTTTGTTCAGTGGGTGGTGACTAGCCACGGCCGAAGCCTACCACCAGTAGAGTTGTCGTGTAGGGTATCTCGAGGGTACTTAATTCTCCTACGGACGAAGGTGACTCGACCCCAAAATAAACTATAAACATTACTTTTGGATTTAGAAGCCTCAACATAGAGACTAGCCCAGTTATAGTTTTAATATTGGTTCGCCCATCGTTCTTGATATAAAAAAAACATTAAAACAATGGTTTAATGTCATATCTTTATATTATGTAAGAACACTGACCAAATAATTTTATTTCTATATAAGACTACTATAATATGTTTCCAATAACTAACGTTTTTTTTTATTATTTTGAAATTGTTTTTAAAGTTATAAAATAATATTTTAGATATATCCGCAGGCATGTAATTTGTATTCTCCTTGTGCCAATAGTTATTGATCACAAGTCAATTGAGAGACATTCGTACAGTATTAACTAATCGGAAAGAGAATCCCTCCAATTCATTTGTCACAAACTACAGTCCTAGATTAGATATGGCAATGTGAACGTCGCACAATGCCTAGGTGTGTGGTGATTTTGAAAATAATTGAAATACACTTCAAACATTATACAGGATGTAAGGGCCATGGTAACGATAACTTTAGGTAAAGGATACACTTAATGCCTTTAATTAAATTATAGAAATCATTAAAGTCGAAAGGTATGGTTTACAAATGTTGTCATTTTTGAGCGCGCAATGTATCGTAAGCACGCGATTATAACACAGCGCTCCGCGCGATATCTAACTCGTGCGAGTGACGAGCGCGCTCGAGCGTATCGGAGTTTTAATTTACATTGCAGTTTTAAGTCTATATTATTTGATTTTTTTTGTAATTTAATATCACGTTGAGATAGACTTCTATTATGATTTCATGCCGAAATCAATTTAAAAATACTGCACTAAAAGAGCTATGGAAATTTTCAACTCTGGGGGGGTCTTGAATCGTGAGTTGAGTCCATGGTATCAGTGTTCTTTACGAGGCCACTTACACGCTGTATAAATAATTATATTTTCAATCATATTAGGTGGACCACTTAAGTGCCCGGTTCAAAATTATCTTTTTGTGCATCAAAACTGCCCTATTTTATCTCATAAGGAAATATAAATATAATAATTTAGGCATAGAAGCAAAACTTACTAATTGACTGACTCGGTCGTATGTCAAAATACTGCTTCCTGTATTTTGCCAAATAGTTTCGCTTCCCTATTATCTAGTAAATCTACCTCTACCACTGTAGATCCTGGCTTACAGGAGTAGCAGTGGTGGGAGTGTGTGGCGGGCCTAGTCCCTATTATCTAGTAAATTAAAAGTAAGATTACTTAAAAAAAAAAAGTCCCATTGTTGTCTCTGGGTTTTGCCGAACAGGAGGGGGGCGAACATGCTTCCTTGTTCGTGATTTCGTCTGTTCTATATTTAAACATTTCCACCCCAAGGTTTGAGGGAGGGGTTGAAAACGTTGTAAAACAATAGGTTATACTTATAAAAAGTCAGAGATAAGACTAGATATATTTTATTTTTTTAATTAACCTCGTATAAGTTGGTCTAACAATAATAAATGTTTTTACATAAAAAAAAAATACAAATTTTCAAAAGTTACAGATTTAGAATTTTAGTTTTTAATGATTCAATGTGCCTGAACCCAAAGTTTTAGGTTAGATATTAATTATTATTTATAATCAGTTGAAACATTGATATTTTTAATTGTTAGCATTAGTTTTATTAATTTCTTAGTTAACGTTCAATAAGAAAATTATAAAAAAAAAGCAATTTGAACCATTTTTATATGATATGGTATAGGACGTATAAACACGCGATAGCGGAAAAAGCCCGACGCGCGGCGCATCCAGCGTTAAGCGTCAAACTAAAATGTACTTACGACTCGATTTTTTATGCGGTCACAAAATGAACGCGACTAGCGGATAACGCTCTCAGCGATAAACGCTCGTCGTTTGTACTGGGCCCCAAGTCTGCTAACACAATCGAACAGCAATCGCATAGTAACTGTCACTTTTGACAGATATCCAGACAGTTACTATGCGGTTGCTGTTCGATTATGAATGGATTGTGTTAGTAGACTTGACGCCCTGGTGCTAAAAATATTTGTCTATAGAGAGATGGATCGTTTGCCGAAGTTAAATTGGATGTGGAAACATATGCAAATGGATGTTGCTTCAGGAGGATACTCCTATTAACACGAAAAAGTTGAAACGTACTTTTTATTTTGACGCTTGCAGCCTGTAGCGTCGAGCTTATTTCGTGACAACGTGCCCATGTTTCATTGAAGCGTGTTTTATTTACTGAAAGTAGAAATTATGCTTTTAAGTATTTCATTTTTGGTACATTTATTATAATCGTACTCTTGTTATTACAAATAAATAGAATTGTTTATATAATACGCAAGTTAGTATGTAAACAAATGGGTGAAGAGGGACCCACCACTGACCCTCGGCTTGTTAGCTTTTCCAATTATAAACCAAACAAGTTGATCGATAATTCAAGAAGCCAGCAACATAGGATGCCTCTAAGATGTTAGTCGAGAAACTGTCTGTCACCAGTGACGGGACCCCAATTGATATGCAATTTTCCGCGAAACGAAGCGAATCTTAAAAAGTATTCGACACGTGTTTCGCGGGATCCTCAGGACGGCTGGGCTGCGAAAGCGCCTTAGAGGAGATCGGTGTTGCTGGCTTCTTTAATTATCGATCAACTTGTTTGGTTATAATTGGAAAAGTTAACAAGCCGAGGCGCAGTGCTAGGTCCCTCTTCTGCCATTTGTTTAACAATGGATTTCCGCCAAGTATCGCCTAGTTCTATCAATTAATTAATATGTAAATAAAGATGTTATGTTCTGTATGTTGTTGTTTTTCTAACTGCATAGCGGTGAAGGGAACTCTTAGCTAATTTTGCATCGCACTGAGCCAGGGTTGGCAGAGATGTGGTGAGGTATAAAAGTCAAAGAAAGAAAAGTATGATTGTTTTAAAAAGATAAAACTCCCAATGCGTAATATACCTTAGAACCATCACCTCCGAATTTATAGACGTTATATATCTTTATCCAATGTTATATAGTACTGCGCACTAGAGTCTTGCTTTGCGCAATTACTAAATGAAGTTTGATAGATTTATAGAACGTCTATAAATTCGGAGGTTGGACTACAGACAAAGAGTTGACGACTAATAAGTAACACCCCTATTACAAAAACATATTTATAGAAGTTTTGATCAATGCATTTTTCAGTAGAAACGTCCTCTATACGCAAAGTTTCTATAAATTTGGAGCTATGAAATATAATAAGTAAAATATATGTATGGTAAAGGTAATTTTCTATGAATAGCTGAGATTTTATGAGAGATTTGAGAGTTGTTGTAAATAAGATTAATATTTTTAATTACTAATAAAACGCTTGTTTGCAGACGAGGCAGGAAAAATAATTGTTATGTGAAGGCATGAATAAAATGCATGAGCTTTGTATAATAATGTGCTGTTACTGAGGTTTCTAGTGTATTACAAGGCGTACCGATAAGCGTGCTATGATATCAGAAGTGTGTAGTAGTTTCTGCTATACGGCGTGATTCAGACAGGGTATACTAACCTCTGAACGTGCGCTTTTTAGCGCATATGTAATTCGAGAGGGATAATTTATCTTTTTTCCTATCCGGAATTATGTAAATTGATATAGTTATATTACAAACAGAAAATATGACAGCAAAACATTCTTGAAACCGCCTTTTCTGGGGCTCAATTCTGCTGATTTACAAACGCTTCAGTGGAATGTCGATAGCGTGGCGATTGAATGATTTTAGACATTTGGTAGTCTACTAGTTTTTTCAAGACCAACGGCTTTCCACCGACCAGCCATTCAACTGCCATTGAACTATTTCGTATTCTGTACTTCAGTCGTGTATCAATATAATGCAGCTAAGTAATGGTATTCTACTCGTTATCTGTTCACGTTCCCAGCAGTCTACACACAACCATTGAGACTCCATCGAGACGACATTAAAGTTTTAGCCGAATAGCCAATCTGTCACAGTCGTAATGGAACATCAATAGTGTGTCGCTCGAATGGAAATCGTAGGTAATTTTATTTAAATTAGTAGAATTGGGCCCTAGAGTTATTGCCCTGTCGGCTAGTTGCCACGGCAGCGTGGTGCTTCAGTAACAGTACATTGTTTCGTATCTTAACGCCGCCGCCTTGAGGTGCTAGCTAACACGGAGCATGGAGGCTGCCGCCGCAGGACTTGCATGGTATGTCGTGTACAAATATTATACGCACGAAACTTGTACATACTCCCACTGATTTGCACGTTTTTTCTGCCATTTTTTTTTGTCGAAGTTTTTCTTTACATATAAATTAGACGACGAAACTGTAGGGCATAGCATAAAATGCTTCAAGGAGTCTTGAGGCCGATTTTGATGAACACTAACCTTCAAATTTATAGACGTTCTATGACTTTATCAAACGTCATATAGTACTGCGCAAAGCAAGAAATCTTGTGCGCAGTACTATATGACATTTGATAAAGTTATAGAACGTCTATAAATTTGGGGGTTAAACTGCATCATTCGATTGTTTTCTTAATAATTTCCCTAGCCGAGAATTAAAACTGTTTTAACATGCCATATTCTGTAAAGTAATAACATCATGTAAACTAAAGAAAAGTGCTCATTTTTGCCCGACTGCGTCTAAAGAAGCTGCTCATGCTTAAAATTATGTATCAAACGACCGATGCACCCATAAAGAATGTATTTAACTTTTGACGCTAATCGCTGCAAGCGTGTAGCGTCAAGTTTCGAACATCAAAAACTGATTTCATATTAACAATTGCAGGCTCTCGAGGATGAGTTCACGGTCCAGTTGGACGAGCAGGAGCGGCAAGCGGCCAGCGCGCGCCTCCCCCCTCCCCCCACCATGCCGCACCACAGCTCCACCCTGCACTCCTCGCGAACCAGCCTAGCTTCCAGCCATTACGACTGATAAGCTATTCGGAAGCTAATGAGTAGAGTTTGTTAGCCTGTACAGGCGTGAACGGGATCAAATGTACTTGAGCCCGTTCTGTGACAATTTGGGATCGGTACTCAAATTCCACTCGATTTGAGTCGTACTTAACTGTAGCTTTTTTGTGTGTCGAGGGATATTGTATTATCATAATATGTGTTGTGTGAGTATACGACAAAAACAATGATAAATTGATGGAATAAATTATCAGATTATACAGGGTTATTCAGAAAGGGTATACTAACCTTTAAACGTGCGTTTCTTTAGCGTTTTTGTAATAATTATGTTAAGAATATCCATATGTCCATTTAAAAAACATGTTTTGATGAGCAATTTTTTTTTTATATAATTGACATCGAAATTATAAGTTCACATAGTGTTAAAGAAACGCCGGTTCAAGGCTCAGTATGCCCTTTTTGAATCATCCTGTACACGAGGTACTATATCTATACTATAGATATATGATAGTATCCCCTAATGACGCGTTATACTTAAGCGGCCCTCAAATTTGAGTTATGTTTGAGAATTCGGGTTAGAGCGTGCAATTACGAAATCTAGACTGTGTGGTGCTTTCGACATTTCGAAACAAGACTAATATAATAAACACTTATCACGCCCGTAGCCCCCGAAGTGGTAGGCAGAGGTGCGCTGAAGTACACCCACATATTTCCGCTTAACAATTATGGAAAGCCCGTCCGAATTGCAACACCAGTGACTGAATAATAAAATCGTATGAAAACTAAAGGGATTTGATAGATTAGTGAAATATTTTCAAAACGAAATATTTGCTAGAACTAGAAAATGATAATCTACTTAATTAATATATTATAAGAATCTTCACGCCAACTGTTGAGGGACTTCGGTCGTTCATATGAAGTGGTATGTTACCACATTGCCGAAATAGGAATCGAACCCGAGCCATTGACAACCAACGGAAGCACATACCACCAACGAACGGATATAATAACGCTTAACATTAACAATGTCCCTTCACCGAGCTTATTCCAAAGTGGTTGGAATCGCAGCCATGTTTCTTCTCTTTCTTCTCCAATGACTAGAGAGAGATACACATAGATCATGTCTACGTCACCACCGACAATAGATCAACAAAACTCATCTTAGCCTGAGATGTATTATACAAATGTATAAAATAATAATAATAAATAATATCAGCCCTTTTTAAAGTCCCACTGCTGGGGGCACGGGCCTCCCCTCAATGCGAGAGGGATTAGGCCATATTCCACCACGCTGGCCCAGTGCGGGTTGGCGGACTTCACACGTCTTTCGAGGTGTTCTCTCAGATATGAAGGTTTCCTCGCGATGTTTACCTTCGCCGTTTAGCGAGTGATAGTCACGGTTGAAAATGAGATTCGCACATGAAATCCAGAAGTCCCAGAGGTGCGAGCCGGGGGTTTGAACCTGCGATCCTCGTTACCGAGGCAAGCGTTCTACCAACTTTGCTATCAATACGTTACGAATGTATGAGACGATTTTAATATCGGATATATATTTAAATGGCCCTGGGCCCCAATAAACTTGCGAACACAATTCACTTGCAACACAGAGACCATAGCATTGTAATTGTCGGCTTGCAATTACATCGCCGTGGTCGGCTACGGGTCGATTGTGTGGACAAACTTTGGCGTTTTTATTTATAAAGCCTTCTAGGGGATTATCGTTTATTTTTTTTTTCTATGCCTAATAGTATTTGTATATAATGTCCGACTCGCGACGGTGGCGACCTTTTCAACAATAAATACCAAACTTACCTTAAAAGAATATCAAAACTTATAAAAGTGTATTTTCAATAGTTGACGAGTGGAATTGAAAATGGTCCAGTCAAAAAGCTACCTTAAATGTTCTCGCTGGAATGGCGAAATTGGAATGATAACAGTTTATTATAAAGTAAGCTTACATTGTATAAATACTTACACAAAGTAAAATAAAATTATACACGTTTAGTTATTTCCTTTTGGAAATTATAGAAAGTCTTGTAAAGATAATGCACGTAGAATACTGCGATTGTCAGCAACACGGCCACTGACAGCCGTTGACAAGCGTGGACATCCGTCGTCAGTCACTGACAAGTGTGGACATCCGTTGTCATTAACTGAAAAGCTTGGACATCCGTTGTCAGCCACTGACAAGTTTGAACTACCGTTGCTGGCTACTCTCAAGGGTGGATATTAATTGTCAGTCGCTGATGAGCGTGGATGTTCGTTGTCAGCTACTGACAAGAGTGGATATTAGTTGTCAGCCGCTGAGATGTTTGAATGTCCGTTGCCGGCTACTGACAAGAGTGGATGTTAATTGTCAGCCGCTGATGAGCGTGGATGTTCGTTGTCAGCTACTGACAAGAGTGGATATTACTTGTCAGCCGCTGAGATGTTTGAACGTCCGTTGCCGGCTACTGACAAGGTGGATGTTAATTGTCAGCCGCTGATGAGCGTGGATGTTCGTTGTCAGCTTCATACAGCCACTAACAGCCAATCTGGCACCGACACTCAGTGCCGCACTTATCAAATGCTTAAATACGTATTCCATAGTTCTTAAGTTACGGTATTGAGTATGTAGACTGAACCCCTGTAAGTACCCGGTACGGGTTAGCGGGAACTTCTAATGTAATCGGTAACGTCATCGAGAAAATGTGCCGTCACTGTCATACTCATTAATGACGCATGTGGTGCGAGAGGGACGGAAGACGTGACGTTACCGAAACGGTAAGTATAAAGGATTGTGCTTGAGGTACTGCTCATTTATTTTGATTGTATTAAATTCGCAAGAGATCGTTGCATGTATATAAAACGATGCCAATCAGTCAGTAAATAAAATATTTCGTTGAAAGCAATGTGGAAAATATTTTGGCTAGTAGAATGTTTTTTTTAATAAAATTCCTTATTAATTCATGCTGTACCTTAGGAGGTAGGTACGCTACAATACGGCTAAATATTTTTCAAAAATCCATCATAGCAATTTAATTCAGTCGAGTTATATCATAGTCAATGCGATTGCATGTAAATTTTGTACAGTTGTTAAGGTACATACAAATAAATATTAATGAAAAATGATTCAATTATTGAAATAAAACTAATCTTAAGGATTTTATCGCGGTTTATTTTTTAATTTTACGTTCCCGACGTTTCGGCTGCTTTGCAGCAACCATGGTCGCGGGAAGACTGAGGTGGTTGACGTCCTAGTGTCATATATTGACGGGGGTACCCTCATATTTAGTTGTTACTTGCGGTCCGATCTACGCAGAAAGAGCTCACTGTGTCTTGAGGTCTTGCAATGGTACGCTTGGTTCTGGATTTTATGACTTTTACTACAGGGTCCCAAGCTGGTGGTAGCAATTAAAAAAGTAAACCGCGATAAAATCCTTAAGATTAGTTTTATTTCAATACACATTGATTCGCGTAAATATAAGAAATCAATATGATTCAATTAGTCGGCTAATCATTAGTGTTGTCCAAAATCAGTGTGGGGGCTGCAGTTTTAGTCTTGAGACTTGCATTCTCGCAGCACAAAGACTCCCCCTAATTATAAGCAATAATAGTCTGGGCTATGTTTTATTAAATATTATATTGTATGTGGATTCGTAACGAAAACTTATACCGTGGATTTAACACATGATTCTGAACCCCCCAGAGTTGGAAATTTCTGTCGATCTTTTCATGATTTATACGTATTTCGATTTTATCATAATAGAAGTCTGTCCCAACGTGATTTTAAATACAAACATACTGATTAAGACTTAAATCTGTAATGTACTTTAAAATTCGATACGCTCGAACGCGCTCGTAAATCAGTTGAGTCGGCCATCGGGCGGAGCGTTGTGTTGTGATCGCGTGGTTTACGATACATTGCGCGCTCAAAGGTAACAGCATTTGTGACCCATGACTTTTGACATAAATGATTTCTGTAATTTTATTATAGGCATCAAGTGTAACCTTTATCTAAAGTTGTCGTTACCATGCCCCTTAAATCCTGTATACGAAAGTTTGGCGTTACAGCGACACGCAAGAGTATGGCAGAATTGTTCCATGGCCTCAAGCCTGCTAACACAATCGACTCATAATCGAACAGCAACCGCATAGTAACTGTCACTTTGGACAGATATTGACAGTTAGTATGCGGTTGCTGTTCGATTATGAATCGATTGTGTTGGCAGCCTTGGGGCCCTGGTCTTGCGTGAATCCAAGACTGATTTTGGAAGACACTATTATCAAGGAAGCGACTGACTGTAGTTATAGGAAGAGATTATATTTTCGTGTACAGTAGGGTTAGGCTCCGTGCAAACTTAATTTATGTGTTCCACATTAAGGTATTATGGGAAGCGAGCGATACGTGGAATCCGAATTAATAAAATAATTTACAGATTCCAACGAAATTTCGATAGTCATCAGTGGAGGGAAACAGTGTACTCGACACCGGCAAAATGTCTCCATTTTGTAGCCGGTTGTCAAATTGAATGTAGAATAAAAGTCGCTCCCCGGACTCCGTATTCATTATTTCATTTCCTTGGTGTTCGGTCTGCCATAACGTTTATAATGTTGTTGCATCGTTTGTGTAAAAGCCAAAGAGTGAACTTCCCGATCTGATTTAAACGCGTGTACAGATATTTTTTTAAGCTACAAAATTTCGATTTATCTTTTAAAATTGGTTCTTATTTTTTAATGAAATAGACAGTTTAAAAAATATATTTTTTTGGCGACCTGGCACGGTAGTGCACACCGCTAAGCGCAGAAAATTTATATATATAAGTGTTAACAATAAGCACCTTTTTAATGAAGGGGCGAAACTGGGTTAGCATTGGAGACTTTCCGAGTCCCTTTTGCATTGAGGGGAGGCCCGTCGCCCAGCGGTGGGCTAATTATACTAATCGATGCTATAAAATACATTTGCACACGCCTTTAAACGCTCATTGAAAAAAGACGTATAGAGTTTATTGATTTTTCTTATTATTTTTATTATTAAGTCATAATGCTCCCGCTGCACCTCCGCCTCAAGTCGCTAATAAGGCTGTGTCCCCAGTCGGCAAACTGTCAGCAGCCGATTGAGTGAGCCGCAAATTTGTGGTGAACTGAAATTCGAGTTAGCTGCAAACTCAGATCAATATGCGTGCATCGCAAGCAAACTGTTATGTGTTAGCCGCTTATTTAGGTCGACCGAATTTTCACTGTCAACTGTCCACATGACAGTTTGCGGCAAACGGACTCACTACGCCCGACGAACAAGCATATCGCCGCCGCCGACTGGAGCCGGTTTTGCTGTGAGTCGGCCGCTCACTGAATCAATCGGCGCGCGCAACAAAGCAAACTGCCTAGAGTGAGCGCAAACTAGCAAACTGTGAACACTCCATTTCAAATATATGGAAGGGCGCACTAAACCGATACGCCGCTAACTCAGTCGGCCGCTGACAGTTTGCCAACTGGGGACACAGCCATATGGAATGACGTGTTTATTTATGGCATAAAGCGCAGGTGTGGCCCTAGCGTAATGGATACAACGATTAGCTTCGGTCCATAACAGATAAATTATTATTTTGTATCATTAAAATTAATTCGCTGTATTAACCTATTTTTAGTGAAATAAGATATTTTTTTAATAATTGCAGGAGAACTAGCGCCAAACGTAGATATATTAGGTTTTTTTTTGCGCGACTTATTTTTGTCTATTGTTTTTTAATTTCGGTTAAATGGCGACGTCTTATAGGGAAATGGCCTATTTCTCATTTTGTATATTATTTTTCTTTTCCTAACTATTATTTTTCCGAACTGAAATTGTATCAACCTACTTAAAATAATTTCTTTTAATTATTCTCCCAAGTAACATCGATTTGTAAATATTAATTTTAGTATTAACCTACTTAAAGCATTTTTTGATCTGTAAAGGCGAACGCAGACAATCCGGGTGTTGTCTATGGCCCCCCAAGATCGTGTCCGTTCGTCTGCATTCGCCTTAAGCATTACAACTTCGCGAGATTACCACAGTATTGTATAAAATTTTTATTATATTTTATTTAGTTGTAACGAAATAGCCATAACATTTTTTAATGTTAATTTTTTATGTCAATTTAAAAGTGACTAAATTATTGTTACATTTTTTTTTGAAGATATAAACGAAATTCACTTTGTCGTGTTGTGTTTCATTTTGGCGTATTGCAGACAGCCCCACATTACCGAATATCAGTCCTTCTTTTTCTTCTTTCTTTACGAAATGAGATCGATGAAATAAAATGGATATGCAAATGGCTTCACCCACAACTTAGCGGGTATTTTGCCAATGTCAAGTAATTAATAGCACTAACACATTCAATAAATACACATACATCTATATCTATACATATAAATAAAATTGGAGTGTCTGTTTGTAATATTAAAATAACTGCTTTTTACTAATTGCATTTGGACGTATACACGTTACTTATACCGAAACCACATTTTTTTAAAAATTTGTCTGTCTGTCTGTCTGTCCGTCTGTCTGTCTGTCTGTCTGTTTGTTCCAGCTAATCTCTGAAATGGCTGGACCGATTTTGACGGGACTTTCACTGTCAGATAGCTAATGTAACAAGGAGTAACTTAGGCTACTTTTATTTAGAAAAAAAAACAGGATCTCACGAAAAAAAATTAAAACCAATGTTGCAGCGCAGCGCCTGATTAAGTTTGATAGCAATAACCTGCAATGCGTCCCGCGGCTTAGAATTGGCGAGCAGGCTGTTGTCAACGGTTGTCTTTGTTAAATACCACGCGGACGAAGTCGCGGGCAACAGCTAGTAATACATTATAAATAAAAAAATGGATTCGACATGAAGATACGAAAATGGCCTATCATGGCAATTGTCTATTGAGGCGAATACACGGTATGTATTGGACCCGTAGAACAAATGAGGATGGCGTTTTACGCCTTCAACCCAGTCACGGCCCGCAATTTTGATCAATATTTCATACTAGCTGTTGCCCGCGACTTCGTCCGCGTGGTATTTAACAACGTCTCAACCGTTGGCAACAGCCTGCTCGCGTTCTGATCCCGCGGGACGCACTGCAGATTGTTGCTATCAAAATTTAAGCAGGCGCAGCGCTGCAACATTGGCTTTAATTTTTTTTCGAGAGATCCATTTTTTTTTTCTAAAATAAAAGTAGCCTAAGTTACTCCTTGTTACATCAGCTATCTGTCAGTGAAATTCCCGTCAAAATCGGTCCAGCCATTTCAGAGATTACCCGGAACAAACAGACAGACAGACAGACGGACAGACAGACAGACAGACAGACAAAAATTGTAAAAAATGTTGTTTCGGTATAGGTAACGTGTATACATCCAAATGCACTTAGTAAAAAGCGGTTTTTTTAATATTACAAACAGACACTCCAATTTTATTTATATGTATAGATTGTGAAATAAAACTTATTTTACGGATTTTATCGCGTTAATTTTATGCTTTTAAATTCCCGACGTTTCAGTTGCTTCACAAGGCACCTCAGTCCTCCCGTGACCATGGTTGCTGTAAAGCAGCCGAAACGTCGGGAACGTAAAAACATAAAATAAACGCGATAAAATCTGTAAAATAAGTAGTATTTCAATGTGACGGCCTGATTAGCGCAGTTGGTAGTGACTAGTGATTAGTAGTAGTGGTAGTAGACCCTGCTTTATGTGACGAGGGTCCCGGGTTCGAGTCCTGGCAGGGACAAACTTTGATGAGCACGAATGTTTGCGCCCGAGTCATGGATGTTTAATATCTATATAAGTATTATATACTGGGTTCGCCCTCAGTCCATTGTACGGTACCCGTAATACAAGCGTTGCTTAGTGTGAGACCGTAGTGTTCGTCTGGCGAAAAAAAATAGTATTCGCGTAAATATAAGAAATCAATAGATAATTGATATTAACCTATGGGGAAAGAGGACCCACCACTGACCCTCGGCTTGTCAACCTCTTCGATTATAAACCAAACAAGTTTGATCGATAATAAAAGAAGCCAACAACACCCGAACTCCTCTAAGATGTTAATCGAGAAACTATCTATCACGAGTGACGGGACCTCAAATAAAATGCAATTCTCCGCGACACTAAGCGAATCTACAAAAGTATTCGACACGTGTTTCGCCTCTAAACGAGGCATCCTCAAGCCAAACAAGCCAAGGCAAGCCGAGGGTCAGTGGTGGGTCCTCTTTCCCCATAGGTTAACAATGGATTTCCGCCAAGTATCGCCTAGTTCTATCAATTATAGATAATTGATATTGTTAGCAGCAGCGTACTCACAGGCGTCTCCAATGTGATAAGTTTATTCAGAAAATAACTATCAAAAGGAACAATGAGAACGATCTGCGCTCATGCATTGGTGCCTAATTAATTATTTTATTTAGTTATTTTTATTACCGTAATATGCAGCACGTTATATGTATCTTTCTATTCTATTACTTTTATTTTTATTCTATACTTTATACATTTATTGTGTGTATCTGCGATTGCGTCTGAGTTTGGTTACCAAGCGAAAGGTTTAATGTAGTACTGAGGCGGCTTTGGCTGAAAATCAGCGCTGGAGGAGAATCCGTTCCCCACTAGCTCATGCTGAGCCAAACGCCTTTCGGCACAGCTCACACTGAGATCCACTATCTCCTAACTCTTTACTTTTTCATGTATGTACCTCTTTGTGTATCTTTGTGTGTTCTTTACTTTTACTTTTTCATGTCAATATACCCATTTGTGTATCTTCGTGTCTGTGTCGAATACACTTTTTTTCTTTCTTTCTCTTTCAATGCTGAGTGAAGATTACTATAGACAATTCTGTTATGTCTTGGGAACCAGAATTTTTTTTTCGTGGGCCTTTAGAACAATATCAGGTAGGGCTATTCAAAGTGGCAATGTTACTAGCGTTCTTGGCACCCTGCTGGCCAATAGTGGTAGGGAATTTGAAAGCTGAGTGCATTTAGAAACATGCCTAATTTTAATCTTAATTTATTTTTTATTTAAGTACAGTAACTATTGGATAAAAAATATTGAAGTTATATTATTAAAACAACATTATGATTACGTAAGTATTAATTTATTACAAATCTTATAGTACACTTAGATATTCAATACTTGAACTTATATTACGCGGCGACGCCGTCTTGGGTATCGTCATCTGGAACATAAAACAATGATATTGTTAGTTTTTAGTTTAGTTTAGGTTTGTTACTCAACCACGCCAGAATGGATCTTGATGAATTTTGCCACAGAGAGATTATAGAACAGCACATTTGCTACTTTTTATCCCGCTAAAATGTATGGTTCCCGTGGGATAGATTTGTTTTAATTTTTCGTAGAGCAAAGGATCGACATGATTTTATGCATAGGCAGTGGTAGTTTAGGGGTCAGAAAATGACACGGACTAATTTATATCCCGGAAAAAATGTACGGTTCCTAGGGAGCGTTCAAACGAAACGTTCTGAAACGTTACTAGGGCGGGAGGGGGGCGTTTGAACTAAGCGTTACGTAACATTGTTTTAACCCTTCGGTCGCGTAGATTTGATGTTTTGCTAGGCGGGGGGGGGGTGTGTGGGGGGGGGGGTGTGTGTGTCAAAAATGCGTTACATAATACTTGAACGCTCCCGTAGCATACAGGACAGGAACCCTGCATTTGCAAAAGGACATCGTTTTTAATCGCTGGTAAGACCGCGGAACGCAGCCATGTACCTTTGTCGTCGGTCTCCATGGGCTCGGGGGTCTCCTGGTAGGCGGGCGCGAGCGGCGACACCACCACGCCGTCCCACACCGTGATCTCCGTGGAGATGTCCTTGCCGCCCTCGAACGCCTGCAGCCCCAGCACGTAGCGGTGGCCGCCGCGCGCCACCACGCGCAGGAGTCTGCAATTACACATACACATTTAGAACTAGACATGGGCTCGAACGAGACTTGAAAAAAAAACTGTGTTACTTCATACAAACTTTGACACTCTTAGCGGTCGAATTTTTGAAATTTCCTCCATACTGCACCTCTAGGGGTACCCAAGGAATATATTTACTTCTAAATTACAAATCTATACAGCCGCTTTCTGTACCCTACAGATATGTGTCACACATATCTGTAGGGTACAGAAAGCGGCTCACTAGCACTAGCGGAGTCACTAGCAATTGTGGCCAAGACCTGGTTTTAAATCCCGGTACGAACAAACTTTGTTTGATGAATGTTTATTATCTTTATAGTTGACTAGCCGTTACCCGCGACTTCGTACGCGTGGTATTTAACAAAAAGTTTTTGTAAAATAAAAGTAGCCTATGTTACTCATTGTTACATCAGCTATCTGCCAGTGAAAGTCCCGTCAAAATCGGTCCAGCCATTTCAGATATTAGCCGAAACAGACAGACAAAAAATTTTAAAAATGTCGTTTTGTTATAGGTACCGTGTATACATCCAAATGCACTTAGTAAAAAGCGGTTGTTTTAATATTACAAACAGACACTCCAATTGTATCGATTTGTATAGATTTGTGATAGGGTTCACCCTCAGTATATTGTGCGGTGGTCGCACGGGTCCGCCACTGCGTGTGTGTGTACTCACGTCTGCGCGGTGGCGGCGGCCAGGTCTGCGCGGCGTGTGTACTCACGTCTGCGCGGTGGCGGCGGCCAGGTCTGCGCGGCGTGTGTACTCACGTCTGCGCGGTGGCGGCGGCCAGGTCTGCGCGGCGTGTGTACTCACGTCTGCGCGGTGGCGGCG
Source organism: Pheosia tremula (assembly GCA_905333125.1). NCBI lineage: Eukaryota > Metazoa > Arthropoda > Insecta > Lepidoptera > Notodontidae > Pheosia > Pheosia tremula. The sequence goes on from HG995425.1 coordinate 3,622,920, forward strand.
GCCAGGTCCTGCGCGGCGTGTGTACTCACGTCTGCGCGGTGGCGGCGGCCAGGTCCTGCGCGGCCAGGTCGAGCGCGGTGTGGGCGCGCGCGTGGGCGGCCTCGCAGGGGTCGGCCAGCCCCGCGCAGCCGGGCAGGAACAGCCCGCCCGCCACCAGCGACAGCGCGCGCCTAACCACACATTACAACCACATCCGTAACTAGCTATTCTATTAAACAAATGGGGGTAGAGGGACCCACCACTGACCCTCGGCTTGTCAATATTCCCAATCATAAGCCAAACAAGTTGATCGATAATCAAAGAAGCCAACAAAACTGAACTCCTTTAGGGTATATTTTTTCCATAATTGAAGTGGTAAACAAAGATGGTGAATTTGTAACCAGAGTCATGGGGGGAGGCCCGTGACCAGGGGCTCAATTCTGCTAACAAACGCTTCAGTGGAGTGTCGATAGCGTGTCGATTGAATGATTGTAAGCATTTGGTAGTCTACTGTTTCTTTAAGACCAGTGGTTGTCCACTGACCAGCTTTTCGACTGCCATAGAACTATTTCGTATTCTGTACTTCAGTCGCGTATCAATATAATGTAGCTAAGTAATGGTATTCTACTCGTTATCTGACGTGTCTAGCAGTCGACACACAACCATTGAACACTGAAATGAGACTCCATCGAGACGACATTAATGTTTTAGCAGAACAGCCGCTTTTTTTTTATACATTTATAAGCAAGTATTTGATCTCGATCTCACCTGATGGTAAGTGACGATGAGATCTACGATGCAGCATACTTGCCTAGGTAGGAAGGCGGCAGTAGATCGAGACGCTACATTCACTAAGCACATGCAGCGCAACTGATCTGACCCGCCATCCGTGAATGGCAACACCGAACATCATGCCGGAACACGGCTAGGCCGCTTGGCGACATGGCTTTGTTCAGTGGGTGGTGACTTGAGGGTATCTCGAGGGTACTTAATTCTCCTACGGACGAAGGTGACTTGACCCCAAAAACTGTCACAGTCGTAATGGAACCTCAATAGTGTGTCGCTGGAATGGCAATTGTATGTAATTTTATATACTTTCGGATGATGGATGATGTTAAATACAACTTAAGTACCTGAACGCAACGTTGATCGGCAGCGCTTGTCTCGCGGGGTTGTTCATGATGCAGTGGTGCGCGAGGAGGTCGATCATCCAGGGGGTCAGGGGTTCGAGTCCCGAGTGGCGCGCGCACATGTCGCGAAGAAGACGGATCAGGACCTAGATAACATTGATGATCTAGATGTCATGTTTGGATCTTGGGAGTTTGGAACAGACATCTTGGGAGAACTTCAAAAGTCAAGTTATATTATCATATTTCAATTTCCTTCACTCGTGCATTGACGTCACAATCCTGAATCGCGCTATAAGAGTTTCCGGAGCAAGTAACATATATACAAGATCCCTACAATAACCGTCGGGGCACAGCGGCCGCCCCGCCAGCCATACCACCCGCCTGGCCGGAAGATCTTCCCTTTTCCGCTAAAAAACTAACACATTTATTGGAAAATACAACAAAATTGACAACTTCACGGATCAACTTCCCATCAAAAAGTCTCACTTATCATTTTACAGACAAACCCAATTAGAACCTCTCCTCTTCGTAATATCTTCATGGTCTATGGTATTGAACTGAGCTCTACTCAGTCTACTTGTTCTACTGAAGTTGCTGGGTATTCTAACCTTGATGGAGGAATGGTGGGCATTCTCCTCGAACCAGCGGCTGTGGCGGATAGCTGCCAGGTGGCTGCTGATGACTTTGTACTCCAAGTGGACCTGCACCAAGAAAATGTACACCGCTCTTAATAAAAGGTTCTGAGTGCGGTGCCTCGGTGAAATACAGTCTATAACATTTAGAGATAATGCTGCTAATTCGCTTGCACACTCTCTAAACTTAACTAAACTAGCTAAAATTTTAAGTATAGTTTAGAAATCATTAAAATCTATTCTGTTGTTACATCGAACTTAACTTAAATATCGTAATTGACAGGACTAATTTGATTTTGACAGCACCTAAATTGAATTGAGGTATGTTGCCAGTATTTAAAAAATATATCTGAAGAATGAATGAAAATAAGGTGAATGGATAAGAAAATCGAAATAACATGATTAAATTATTTTAAAATAACCTTAAAATATGTAAAAGTTTAATTTAAAATATATGTCGGCGTCTAAATATTTTTATTGTAATTTTTTTATGATATTTACAATTATAAATTATAGAAAGTTGTTCTATATCGTCTGTGGTTAAGTGTTCCATATCTATTGTTCTGTGGTGAATTCTATTTTGTATCTGTTGACAGTAGGTAAACAAAACACCGTTTTCAGATCAGACGGGTGTGCTACATTGTAATTGTTGTAATAAGTTATCTAGTGGCTTGAATCTAATATGGAAAACGATAGGAATCGGTCTAACAACATCAAAATAGCGAGGGGTAAGCATTTTAAAGGATTGAAAGTTTTGTTTTACTTAAAATCAATCAATGGTTATAGTTACATCGACGCGCGAGGACATCTATCTAAAAATCAATTATATTTTCAGGAAACCAAGCAGATTCTGCCGTGGTAGATTTTTAGGGGGCCCTACCAACCACGACGAGCTCAACCGACTCGGCTGCAGAAGAACTGCACAGCAGTGGGAGCATGTAAGTTTTGTGTTCTGAATATTATGCATGTTTTTCGTCTAAATGGTTTTTATATGGTTTTTTTATCAACAGGTTTGGAGTGTGTGGGTGGCGAAGTTATAGACCAAGGCTTGCAAGGTGCGAACTTCAATAAGCGCCACAGGTGGCGGTCTAGCAGGAGGAGCCCCGACAGACATAGAATCCAAAATTTTGGATATTGTTGGGCATGCCTATGTGGATGGATTTTGCCGCCTGGAAGTGTACCATAATACTATGTAATAAGTTAGTAATACTAAGCATTTATTGCATAGTTGTTATCTTCGGTAGTGCCATTTTCATTGAGTGTGGGCAACACATGGCCCCCATGTGCAGAAGCTTGTTGTTTAAGCCTTTCAAATTCTATTACTTACAAATTTGTTTATTATTTTGATTGTTAATTATTTTTAATGTTGATGTTTATTATTGATTATTGATAACATAGTAATAAGTAAAAAGCTTTATTATAATAATTCAGAAATTAAAGTCTTGTTTATGATTTGCCATACTTTTATTAATTTTGAGTAAAATAGTGTTTATTAACACTTGCCAAATGTGTCTTGCTTCAGCAAGGAAATCTGTTTCAATGTACTCTTCCACCATAGATAGCTTATCAGTATGATCTAAATCAATGGTATAATTCTCATCCGTATCTGCAAAAGTAGAAACATTTACATGTTATAACTTGATGTCAAGATATTTTTTTAATGCTAATATTATAAAGACAAAAGATATATTGGTTCGACGGCCTGATTAACCTAGTGGTAATGACTCTGCTTTCTGCGCTGAGAGTCCTGGGTTTAAATCCTGGTAGGGACACAAGCTTTGTGTGATGAGCATGAATGTTTGTACCCGAGTCATGGATGTTTAATATGTATATAAGTATTATAAACTGAGTTCACCCTCAGTCCATTGTACAGTACTCACAACACAAGCGTTAAGCTTAAAGTGGGACCGTTTGGTTATGTGTTCGTATGGCGATATTTATTTATTTATTTGTTTATAATGTATGAGCTCAAAAATTACTAAACCAATTTAGTGGATATGAAATGAAACTTACTCAGTTTTTGCAGATTCTTTCTCCGTCTGTGTTGTAGGGAACTTTATATTTTGGGGTGTCAATTGTTGCACAATTATGTTCAACACTATTCCCAAACATCTACTCACTGCTGGTTGGCTCATTCCTGGTAAACTATCTTGGCCTACAGCAGCCTGATAGCTCCCATGAGCGTAAAATTGCAGTGCTGTTAAAATCTGCAAAGTGTCATGTTGATGTATTTATAAACAAGTAAAAAGTACTTAGGTATCTGTATAAAATATTAAATCGCAAACCTTTATATGTTTTGGGATGTGCCCCTCCACTAAGAGCGGATCATCTAGAGTATTCAGTAATTGAAGTGCTGCAAACTTGTGAAGCCACAAAAGATTTTTTAAACTTCTCTGCAAATTCGAAGGGCACATTCCAATATGTGCTCTTAGGCCTTCGAGGCGTATTCTTTCTTCATAGTTTCTACGGTTAGAAAGCAAATGCCTTAATTTTGTGTTTCAAGTAAGTACTTTGAAGTAGGCTCTGTTTTATTATTATTTTGGTAAAATTAGCACTTTCAGATGAATCCACAAGAGCCGCAACCACATATTCCTCCATCGTGTTTGATAAAATCGTTTTTCACAACTTATCTTAATAAAAACATCACCTGAAAACCTACGAACTAAATTTAGATGGCACCAAATTAGATGCCGACCAAATAAGGCGGATTATAGTTTGACGTTTCTAATTTTAGACGCAATTTGACGTAAAGTGTGTACAACAGAATACAAAAATGACCAACTAAGCTAAGTTGAGTAACTAAACCAATTTTAGGAGCTGTCAAACCAAAATTAGTCTAATCTGCTGTTAACAGAATAGCGAACGCCGTTTGACAGGAGTAAACTATAATTTGGTCTAGTTTAGGCTAGTTGGTGCCAAGCGAATTACGAGCAATGCAGCTTCTTATTAGTGTAAGAATTATCTGAATGGGATCAGTAGATCTGGAGATAGCTTCCTACAATCCAAACTAACAACATTTACCACATTGCAATATTAATAATAATAATATTATACCAGCCCTTTTTAATGTCCCAATGCTGGGCACGGGCCTCCCCTCAATGCGAGGGGGATAGAAATATTAGTATAGATTAATAACTTCTTCTAACTATGTTAGGGGATCCACACCAATTGTACGGTCCCAAACTGAGCAATACTTGTATTTCGACGGCCTGATTAGCGCAGTGGTAGTGACTCTGCTTTTTGCGCCGAGGGTCCCGGGTTCGAATCCTGGTAGGGACACAAGCTTTGTGTGATGAGCACAAACGTTTGTACTCGAGTCATGGATGTTTAATATGTATATAAGTATTATATACTGAGTTCGCCCTCAGTCCATTGTACGGTACCCATAACACAAGCGTTAAGCTTAAAGTGGGACCGTATAGTTGGTGTGTTCGTATGGCGATATTTATTTATTATGGGTACCATACAATGGACTGGGCTCGGTCTCAGTCTGAGTAGCTTGCAGATGCGATGTCAGTGTACTCACCTCCGGCTCCAGCTTCCTGAGGTTCTGGTGGAGCGTGGTGACGAGCACGCGCACGGCCGCGGTGGCCGCCGTCACCGTGAAGCCGCGCTCGTGACACGCCGCCACCACGGATCCGGTGTTCTCTGCTCGCATCAACTTATTGAGCTCTTCGTTCACCTGGACATTATAGTATTTTTTTTTAATTGGGACCTCTGAATCTATCGGAGATGTGGAGTAACTGTCTTAGTCATGATTAGGTATTTTTTGTGTAAAAAATATATCACCATCAAGAATTGTTTGGTCAACCGTGAGGTGTCCTTAAAAAAAATTTGATGCGAGTGGCGGAGGACCGTGATGTGTGGAAGCCATTAGGGGAGGTCTATGTCCAGCAGTGGACATCTTTCAGCTGATAGCATAGCATGTGTATATAAATACAAGAAAATATAGAAATGGAGGTCTAAGTAGAGGATCAGTAGTGGGTCCCTTTCCACAATACTTTTACCTTATTGGACAGGCCTTCTACCGCCTCCTTTGTTGGTAATGTCTTCATGATCACCACAATATCAGCCACATTCTTGCCCGCCATCATGGTTCCCTTCTTGTATGACCCAACCTGCCTCACCTCTTCCAGTTGCTGTAAACATTAACTAATAAACAAATTGCCCTTATAGGCGTTGATCGCAAAGATCCCAAACACTTGCTTTGATAACATGCAAATGGAAAATGGAATGCAAAAAAAATGCATGGGGCAAACGTTAAATTACAGTGCGTCCGAATAGAGTAGACAATAAATGAGGGCGCTAGTGTTGTATATATAGCTTCGCCGTATAATATGTTTGATGAACATTGACATTATCTTGACGGCCTGATTAGCGCAGTGGTAGTGACTCTGCTTTCTGCGCCCAGGGTCCCGGGTTTGAATAGGTAGGGACACAAGCTTCGTATGATGAGCACAAATGTTTGTACCCGAGTCATGGATGTATAATATGCATATAAGTATTATATACTGAGTTCGCCCTCAGTCCATGTACCCATAACACAAATGTTAAGCTTATAGTGGGACCGTATAGTTGGTGTGTTCGTATGGCGATATTTATTTATGTATTGTTGGTGACATTTACATCTTTGACACTGAAATTACTCACTAAATACTAACCACACAAAAAACAGGTGTGATTAAATATTTTTTAATAATGTGTAGATAACAATATGGGGTTACTCACGCAAGCAGCAAAGTCTCCGGGAGCCACAACCAAGTTGTCCAATACGGTCTGCAGCTTTGTGACGAGGCTCAGCACAGCCGACTGCTCAGTGGGAGTGGGGCACAGCTCTGCGTGCCGCTTCAGTAGTGCCTGTAACAATTAAACATTATTGTCTTAGTCTTTTTAAGTTGTCTATAGAGCCTGTTTTGGTAGTTGCTTATTAGAACTTTCTTAAGAATAACATTTTTTATTTGTAGCTGTTGCCCGCGACTTTGTCCGCGCGGTATTTAACAAAGACAACCGTTGACAACAGCCTGCCTGCCAATTCTGAGCCCGCGGGACGCATTGCAGGTTGTTGCTATCAAACAATCAGGCGCTGCGCTGCAACATTGTTTTTTTTTCGTGAGATCCTAATTTTTTTTCTAAAATAAAAGTAGCCTAAGTTACTCCTTGTTACATCAGCTATCTGCCAGTGAAAGTCCCGTCAAAATCGGTCCAGCCATTTCAGAGATTAGCCAGAACAAACAGACAGACAGACAGACAGACAAAAATTTGTAAAAAATGTTGTTTCGGTATAGGTAACGTGTATACATCCAAATGCACTTAGTAAAAAGCGGTTATTTTAATATTACAAACAGACACTCCAATTTTATTTATATGTATAGATGTTACAAATTAAACTTTAATTTTCCATTGAAATGAAACTATTTTTCAGGATTCTATCTTGTTTAACAAAACTAAAAGTAAACGCGATAAAATCCTTAAAAATAGTTTTATTTCAATGTGTACTATTCGCGTGAATATAATTATCGGATTGGCTGTTTACTGCAACGGTAGGCATTGAGTACATCTGAATATAAGAAATCAATATTTAATTTACCAGGCAGACGACAATATCTTAAATTGGTCAAGAGGCAGATGAACCTGCTTTCTGAACCAAGGGATCCATATTCACATCGTATTAGGAGCAAACTTTGAGTGATGAGCACAGATGTCTGTACCGAAGTCATCTGTATACGTAATTATATACTGAGTTCACCCCAGACCATTGCATAGCACTTATAAACTTTGTGTAATTTGGGATCGTAATGTTAGTGTGTTCATTTGGCAATATGAATATGATTAGTATATATATAAAAATATATTATAACTCTGTTGGATATCCTAAATAAATAAATAATAATTCCAGCCCATTTTTTATGTCCCACTGGGCACGGGCCTCCCCCAATGCGAGAGGGATTAGGTCATAGTCCACCACGCTGGCCCAGTGCGGGTTGGCGGACTTCACACATTTTTCGAGGGGTTCTCTCAGACATGCAGGTTTCCTCACGATGTTTTCCTTCACCGTTTAGCAAGTGATAATTACGTTTGAAAATGAGATTCGCACATGAAATCCCAGAGGTGCGAGCCGGGATTTAAACCTGCCAACTAGGCTAGCACTGCTATTACGCGGCTATCACTGCTAGTTTGATGTAAGCATTACTAACCTGCGTCAATGCGGCATCGTCCGGAGCTGGCTTACACCTTGGAAAAGCCGGTTCGGCTAATATGAGGTCGAACGGAGGCCTCAGCATCAAGACACGGGGTCTGTTGAAGGGCAGCCGCCCCATTCCACCGCGTCCTGGCATCCCCCGGCCTCCGCGACCAGCCCCACGAACCATTGCGACAAGAATTAAATTTACCGTCACAATAGGTTAGAAATGAAATTAATTTTTCACAATAGATTGGCTTGTAAACAAATCTTATGGCACTACTAACTGATTTTAACACCTGAATTGGTAATAATTACACGAAACAAGCGTATTGGTGCACATTCAAAGGCTTTTATTCATTAGTGAAATAGTAATTTATGGTATTACGGTATTATTTTAGTGACGCCAAAAACAAAATGGCAGAAAAAAACAATACGCGCGGGCTTTTAGTGTGACCATAACAAAAAAAAAACGTCTACTACTGCCATAGACGTTTTTTTTTCTTGCAAGCTCCTTCCAAGGTGTAAGAACTTGGTAAGAAACCGCAAGAACCAAGAATGAACTTTTTGACGTTTGGTGTTTCTTTCAAATATCTGTGGTTTCTTGATAAATGATGTGTAATATTAGTGGGATTTTAAACATTTTGTTCATAAAAGTGCACAAGCTGGGTCCGGAACCCGGCAAGCCTATGAACGGGTTTTTATTGGGTTTTGGAACGATTGAACTGCTCATTGAAATAATTCAAATTATTCGTAAGGGGAAACCTCTTCATAAGGGAAAGTAACGTTATTAAGAGGGAAGCTCAGGGTCAGGGCGCGAAATTCAAAATGTCAATGGTTTTTATTTTTTTACGAAAAATTTGGACATCTTTACGAAGTAATTTTGTGTTTTTTTAAGCAAACTTAATACATCGAGACATCCAATGCAGAATGCTGATATCGCAAAACACGAAATTACATCGTAAAGATGTCCAAATTTTTCGAAAAAAAAAAAACCATTGACATTTTGAATTTCGCGCCCTGACCCTGAGCTTCCACCTTAAATTTAGATTTTTTTTTTTTTTATTTGGACAGAGGCGCTTTTATTCACGCACACAAGCCTAAAATTTAATATCGTTTTATGATGTTATTACTATAAGATTTTGCCTGATATTTCATCTGCGAGCTCTTTAATTTATAGAGAATTGATAACAATGCTTGTACAACTAAAAAACTGTATGTGTATCGAGTATTACCATGTTGAAATATGTATGGGAATGCGACTGATCGCTTCCACCTTTAGCTAGCTTTCGATAGGCATGTAAAATTTTAGGGATGACCTACCCTAACCGTCAAACGACTCGTTCGCTGAACGACGAGCAGGTGGTAGGTTTTCAACGTAAAAAAAAGATTTAAAAATGCATCGGAAAACGAGTGCTGTACTTGAGGTACCTACTAATATCAAAAATGCTCACCTCTCTAATTAACGAGCATGGAAAACCCAAGAGGCGTTAACCTTTAAGGCTATCATCTTTTATTATCTACTTACATCATTATTACTTGCATTGAATCATTGAATACTTATTTATTAGGTAAACAAAAATATGGGTGACAATGTTGTTAAAAATAAATGCATTGATATGAACAATAGGTACCTACCATACAAAGATTGATGTATCAACATTTGAAAAAAAAAACTACTATAGACAAATTAAAAGATAGGAATAAAAATAAAATAAAAACAAAGTTTGGTACCCGTGACATTATACTTAATTAGGTATTTACCTACATAAAAATGCATTCATACCGTCACCGATGATGTTATTTAATTTATTCTGGTGATATTTTCGATACAAACCTCTATAAATGGAATTTCCATCTCTCTGTCTGTACGTTAAGTGCGAGATTATTCGTAAGCTAACCGCATACTTTATAGTCTACGAAGTCAGAATTGAAAGTTTTAAATACCGTCCGCTAAAAGCACTTTTCAATTGGCCATACCTAAATGTCTAAATACGGTAAACTATAAAGTATACAGTTAGCTCGCACTTGACGTGAAAAGAAAACTATTAGCGCGGATTTTCATTTAAGGAGGTACCTATTTTAGCATGATGTGAGCTTATTACTTGGTTTCACAAAGTGTTTTTTTTTACTATCCAGTGGACAGCAATAAAATATATACATACAATCCAGTGAGAGGATTTTAATAAAGTCATTTTAATGTAACAAGGTAGATAGGTCACCAACTAGAAAAAAAAACACAAAAAAAATTAAGTCCACGAGTACAAAGTCGCGGGCTTTGTTAGTCAGAAACTAAACATTTTTATTATTCACGTTCATATTCATAAATCTTGTAATAAATATTGAAGTTTATCATTATACTGATGCAAGTTGCAACTGGTCTTATGAAATATAGTTACACTATAAATACCTGTAAAAGGGCTACAAAAATAGCACCTTGCTACAATTTTTTTTTTGGCGGGATATTGAACAGTGATGTTGACAGTTTTGTTCTTTTTTTCCAATAATGCGTTCCTTTTATTGGTTTTTTTGATAAGTAATGTGTAATATTAGCGGGATATTAACCATTGTGTATTCATAAACGTGCACGAGTGAAGGAAATTGAAATAAAATAGTATAACTTGACTTTTCAAGTTCACCCAAAATGTCTTGTAAATTTTCAGTACAGTCACATACCTACTGATAGTGATAGTGGACTCATTTGATCATCATCATCAACGTCGGCGTTATCATTATCAAGATCATCATCAACAATTATCAAGAACTACTCGACACTGGCAAAAATGGCACCATTTTGTTGCCGATTGCCGACCTAGAAAAAAGAAGAAGAAGAACAAACATTATACTTGTTGATTTCTAATCCAACTAAAAGTAATTATAAGGATTTTATCGCGTTTGTTTTAAGTTCTTTACGTTCCCGACGTTTCGGCTGCTTTACAGCAACCATGGTCACGTGAGGACTGAGGTGTTTGACGTCCTAGTGTCATAGTTAGACCTGGGGTACCCTCAACCTCATATTTAGCTGTTTTTTTGCTGTCCGATCTACGCAGAAGGTGTTCACAGAAAGACCTCAAGACACTATGAGTGCTTAGGATGTTTTCGATTGTAACGATTTTGTTCCTAACAAAATGAGTACTGCGTTTTTTGCGAACAATACCTTTTCTTCCAAATTGCGACTTCAAATAATGACCACAAATGCGATAAAGAAACGCAGGCTTAGATACCCTTTCTGAATCATTCCGTATAGGCACTTATCAAAATATTAAATGAATTATAACAATTGACTAATATTTTAGTAGGAAGTAGGTATCATTGTTGTACTTTTAAAAACTCAACAAGTCGATAAGCGTGCACGAGTTCGTACAAAATGACATTATTATTTTGTATCAATAGGCAAATAAAAACTAGTGATAGGATTTTTTAAGTAATCTGGCTATTGGGGTAGGGCCTGATTAACCCTTAGGCTAATTAGGCTGCAGCCCAGGGCGCGAGGATCGGGGGGGGGGGGGGGGGGCGCTGAAATCGTGTCTTCGCATGCACTATTAATCTAGCATCATTGCATCTACCAAACATATTTCAACTAGACCGAGACAAAACACTAAAACTAAATGTGCTGTGAAGTCCCTGATTTTAACATAATATACAACTTTTTAGGTTTTGCTCAAAAATGTAAAAGATCTATTTTAAAAAAAGAGCAACCATGGAGTTCCTGCACGTTGTTCTCCATAGGAACGGCATTCCGAACGGGTGGTAAAGCAGTAGCATAATATTTTTGTAACTTTTGACGATTCATAAGTACTGTACAATAATGGTCTACGTGAATAAATTAAAATATTGATTAAAATACTGATTAGGCCGACCGTAGGACACCTGGTGGGGCGCCCCCTCATAATTAGCAAAGGGCGGTCAGAACACCTGATCAGTCGCTCTATGGGGGTCTGACTGAGGTATCAGTTCATTTTGGGGTCCTTTCCCAAAAATAGTTTTTTAATCCCTGCTCTAGAGCCACTGGTGTTGGCTGTGTATTTTCCGACAGCCAGTCAGAGATAAGAGTTTAATTAAATAGGTGATTAGTGTAATGCCACATCACTATTAAAAAGCATAGTAGCAAGACATAAAGGTATAAATAAACGCGCTCATCTTTATACAAATAATCAGTTTGGTTAGTAACTTCGCGTCAAGTAGACGAGTCGTCCGCCAACATGTATAAAATTATATTAATTTATACATTATGTTGTCTGTATTCAGTGAATTGTAACCTTAATAAGGAGGAAGGTGAGTTATCTATACATACAAAATCTATAAATTAAATTGGAGTGTCTGTTTGTAATATTAAAATAACCGCTTTTTACTAAGTGCATTTGGATGTATCACGGTACCTATACCAAAACAAAATTTTTATTTTTTTTTGTCTCTCTGTCTGTCTGTCTGTCTGTTTGTTCCGGGTAATATCTGAAATGGCTGGACCGATTTTGACGGGACTTTCACTGGCAGATAGCTGATGTAACAAGGAGTAACTTAGGCTACTTTTATTTTAGAAAAAATAATAGGATCTCACGAAACAAAATTAAAACCTATGTTGCAGCGCTGCGCCTGATTAAGTTTGATAGCAACAACCTGCAATGCGTCCCGCGGGCTCAGAACGCGCGAGTAGGCTGTTCCCAACGGTTGTGTCTTTGTTAAATACCACGCGGACGAAGTCGCGGGTAACAGCTAGTTACTGAATATAAGCAGTGATTGCCAAGTCGGTAGAACATCGCGAGGAAACCTGCATGTCTAGGAGAACCCCTCGAAAGACGTGTGAAGTCCGCCAACGGCACTGGGCTAGCGTGATGGACTATAGCAAAATCCACCTCACATTGAGGGGAGGCCCGTGCCCAACAGTGGGAGATTAAAAGGGCTAAGATATTTTATTTATTACTGAATATAAATCAAAGAAAATTTTGCTAAACATCGAAGTTGACAATATTATTAATTAAGTACCATTTGACGACCTGATAGGCGCAGTTGGTAGCGATCCTGGTTTCTGTCCGAGAGTGCCGACTTCCAATCCTGGTAGTGACAAACTTTGTGTGATGAGCACGAATGTTTGTACCCGAGTCACGGCTGTTTTTTTTTTATTTTTTTATTACATTATAGGCAAGTAAGTATTTGACCTCGATCTCACCTGATGGTAAGTGATGATGAGATCTACGATGGAGCATACTTGCCTAGGTAGGAAGGCGGCAGTAGATCGAGACGCTACATTCACTAGGCACATGCAGCGCAGCTGATCTGACCCGCCATCCATGAATGGCAACACCGAACATCATGCCGGAACACGGCTAGGCCGCTTGGCGACATGGCTTTGTTCAGTGGGTGGTGACTAACCACGGCCGAAGCCTACCACCAGTAGAGTTGTCACCTAGTTGGCACCACCCAGGGTCTCGTGTAGGGTATCTCGAGGGTATTTAATTCTCCTACGGACGAAGGTGACTCGACCCCAAAATGTTTAATATCTATACAAGTAATATATACTGGGTTCGCCCTCAGTCCATTGCACGGCACCCATAATACAAGCGTTGCTTAGTGTGAGACCGTATAATTGGTGTGTTCGTCTGGCGATATTATATTATTATTATTACATACTTTTCAAATACGAGTTGTAGAACTCGTTTCTGTGGCCATTACTTTAACTAGTTATATATTTATAGGTATAAGTATAATCGTTTTTATTTCCATAGTGATTTTGTTCGTTTAAACTGACCTCGTGCTCGATCGTAGCTCAAATTTTAACGTTTGTATATTATGATAGCTGTTACCCGCGACTTCGTCCGCGTGGTATTTAACAAAGACAACCGTTGACAACAGCCTGTTCGCCCATTCTGAGCCCGCGGGAAGCATTGCAGGTTGTTGCTATCAAACTTAATCAGGCGCTGCGCTGCAACATTGGTTTTAATTTTTTTTCGAGAGATCCAATTTTTTTTTCTAAAATAAAAGTAGCCTAAGTTACTCCTTGTTACATCAGCTATCTGCCAGTGAAAGTCCCATTAAAATCGGTCCAGCCATTTCAGAGATTACCCGGAACAAACAGACAGACAGACAGACGGACAGACAGACAGACAAAAATTGTAAAAAATGTTGTTTCGGTATAGGTAACGTGTATACATCCAAATGCACTTAGTAAAAAGCGGTTATTTTAATATTACAAACAGACACTCCAATTTTATTTATATGTATAGATTATACGTAGCCGATGTTAATTAATATAATTGAATCCAAAACTAAGCGCACCATTGCAAGACCCTAAGACACTGAGCACGTTCTGCGTAGATCGGACCACAAACAACAACCAAATATGAGGGTAGCCCGGTTTAAACCCGGTTTATAAGAAATCAATATTCTTCATACGAACTCTGAAAACATCGCGAGGAAACCTACACGTCTGAGAGGGCCGTTTGAAAGACGTGTGAAGTCCACCAACCCGCACTAGGCCAGCGTGGTGGACTACGGCGTAGTCCCCCTCGCATTGATGGGAGGCCCGTGCCCAACAGTGGGACATTAAAAGGGCTTTCTTCTTACATGATTGGTTTATCTTTCAGGTGCTGAATGCGAGTGGGAGGGGGTTAAGGGTACTTGCGTCAATTCACATCGATGCTTTACTACTTTGGATGAGAAGAGCCCAAAACAGCCGGTAAATAGCTCATATACCTTACTAAGGGTATTTTTTTTTATTCCGTTCTAAATAAATAAACGTTAGTCAGATTGGCGCAGTGACCCTGCTTTGTGTGCTGAGGGTCCCGAGTTCAAATTCTGGTAAGGGATAAATTTGAGTTATGAGCATGAATGCTTGTACCCGAGTCATGGATGCATAGTATCTATATAAGTATTATATACTGGGTTCGCCCTCAGTCCATTGTACGGTACCCATACTACAAGCGTTGCTTAGTATTATAAAAAAAAATGATTCATTGTCTATGTTCCGCTTATAAATACAGATTGAAATTTAAATCATTTGAAATATATAAAACTATAAATATAATGTCTAGATGATTCTGATTATAAGAGGACCATTAAATTACAATTTAAAATCGATTGAAAATTTATTTAAAACTACTAGCTGTTACTCGCGACTTCATCCGCGTGGAATTTAACATGGTATTTTTCTAATATAAAGGTAGCCTACATTACTCCTTGTTACAGCAGCTATCTGCCAGTGAAAGTCCCGACAAAATCGGTCCAGCCATTTGAAACAGACAGACAGACAAAAATTGAAAAAAATATTGTTTTGGTATTGTACCGTGTATCCAAATGCACTTAGTAAAAAGCGGTTATTTTTATATTACAAACAGACACTCCAATTTTATTTATTTGTACAGTCAAGTACAAGTCAAGTTATACAATTTTATTTCAATTTCCTTTTTTTTTTTTTTTTTTTTTTATTACATTATAGGCAAGTATTTGATCTCGATCTCACCTGATGGTAAGTGACGATGAGATCTACGATGCAGCATACTTGCCTAGGTAGGAAGGCGGCAGTAGATCGAGACGCTACATTCACTAGGCACACGCAGCGCAACTGATCCGACCCGCCATCCATGATCCATCCAACCCGCCATCCTTCAGTCGTGCATTGTATTACTACTCATTATTTATCAAAGAAACACATATTTTGGAAAATAAAACAAAATTGACAACTTCGCGGTTCAACTTCCTGCCAAAAAAAAACATCTCACATGTTATTGGACCAATCAACTTGTAGGTAAAGGTCTCTGTGACCCTGAACCACAGATTAGATAATAAACAGGATTACAGAAGGTCAACATGTCATTGTTTTGCACAGATATGCACAGAGAAAGGTGAGGACAAGATCATCTGCTGCACAGACTGTCAGCTCGTGAATGACACCAGGTGAGTCTTCTTTCTTTACGAAATGAGATGCGATGAAATAAAATGGATATGAATATGACCACACCCACAACTTAGCGGGTATTTTGCCAGTGTCAAGTAATTAATAGCAATAACACATTCAATAAATACACATTATAATTAAAATAATGGATGTGGCATGATGGTATGAAAATGGCGTCTCTCATAGGTAAGTCAAGAACACCGAATCATATGCTATCAATGTCATATTACACCAATGGTAGGCTTCAAAACAGGGATGCCAAGAGACCCCTTTTCCAAAATGAACTGGTACCTCAGACTCCCATAGCCAAATCAACTTAAAAATCCTATCTCTACGTTTTTTTTCCTATTGATACAAAGTAATAATTTAATCTTGTACGAATTTGTGCACGCTTATCGACTTGTTGAGTTCTTTAAAAGTACAACAATGATACTTCCTACATAAATATTAGTCATTCTTATAACAAGTTGGTACACGCAACACAACTTATAGAGTATCTTGAAAGTTTCAAATAAAAACTTGTGTTAAGTAATAGGGGCCGATTTTTAGAGCTCGTCGATCCCCATTATCAGTTTTCATTTATGTCAACACCATCACAATGGATAGACCCACAAGGGGTAGACTCCAAGGGGTAGACTGAAAGGATAAATGTTTTGGGAATATACGCAAGGAGTAGCCCCTTAAGGGGGAGACTGAAAGGATAAATGCTTTGGGAATATCCGCAAGGAGTAGCACCTCAAGGAGGAGACTGAAAGGATAAATGCTTTGGGAATATCCGCAAGGAGTAGCACCTCAAGGAGGAGACTGAAAGGATAAATGCTTTGGGAATATCCGCAAGGAGTAGCACCTCAAGGGGTAGACTGAAAGGATACATGCTTTGGGAATATCCGCAAGGAGTAGCACCTCAAGGAGGAGACTGAAAGGATAAATGCTTTGGGAATATCCGCAAGGAGTAGCACCTCAAGGGGTAGACTGAAAGGATAAATGCTTTGGGAATATCCGCAAGGAGTAGACCCTCAAGGAGGAGACTGAAAGGATAAATGCTTTGGGAATATCCGCAAGGAGTAGACCCTCAAGGGGTAGACTGAAAGGATAAATGCTTTGGGAATATCCGCAAGGATGATCTTTGTTCAGAATTACCATTTTAGTGTAATGCTTGCTGTATTTTTGTTTCAGGAACGCAGTGCTTAGTCCGACGACGGGTGTTTACTGGAAAACTGGACAAAAAGCTAGGGACAGTAAGTACTTACTTGCAATATGTGTAGTACGTGCCGACTTAACAATAATTTAAAGTGTATTGTACACGAGCTATATTCTCGTGGTGGTTGTCAATTAGCTACAAAATAGTGCCATATGTGCCAGTGTCGAATAATTCTTGATAATTGATATTAAATTATATGTCATCAGGGGGATGATAATGATAATGTTGATGACGATGATGATGATGAAATGAATCCCCTACCCCTACCAGTAAAGCTGTGGATACTTGACTGAAAATTAACCGGACATCTAGGGAGAACTTGAAAAGTCAAGTTATACAATTTTATTTAAATTTCCTTCACTCGTGCATGTTTATGAACACACATTGGTATGGTAACACAATCCTAAGACGCGCCATGGGAGTTTTCGGAGCACGTAACATATAAGTCTTCCAGCCAGGCGGGTGGTATGGCTGGCGGGGCGGCCGCTATGCCCCAACAATTATTGTCGGGATCTTGTATATTTGTTACGTGCTCCGAAAACTCTCATAGCGCGTTGCAGGATTGTATGGAGATTTGTCAATTGTACTGAACATGTCTGCAGCGCCATCTGTGTAGCTTGTGGCGCAGTTGAAGAGGTCGCTATAATATCTATTAATGTTTGTTCCATTCAGAATGCCTGGACTATCTGACTGATCTGCCTTACGAGTGCCATGGTAGCTATTACTCGGGGATCAAAAGAGCGTTGGACGAGAAGAGGAAGTGTCATATTTACGAGCAGTGGGGTGTCGGGGGTCCCCCCCCACTCGGGGGGCCCGTCAGGAACCCATACCCTCATATGGTAATTACTTTATTGCCTTTTTAAAAAATACTTGCTCCTATTTTACGAAAAGTTGAGCAGATATCGGATGAGTTATAATGAGGGAGGCTGGTAAGCAGTGATGACCTAGTTGGTAGAACGCTTGCCTCGGTAACGAGGATCGCAGGTTCAAACCCTAGCTCGCACCTCTGGGATTTCTGGATTTCACGTGCGAATCTCATTTTCAACCATGATTATCACTAGCTAAACGGTGAAGGAAAACATCGCAAGGAAACCTGCATGTCTGAGAGAACCCCTCGAAAGATGTGTGAAGTCCGCCAACCCGCACTGCGCCAGCGTGGTGGACTATGGCCAAATCCCCGTCGCATTGAGGGGACGCCTGTGCCTAACAGTGGGACATTAAAATTATTGGGTTAAAAATTAAACCGCGAGTAGGTATGAATCGGTCAGTCCAACGATGAGTCCGAGGTTGAGTTTGATGATGAGTCCGAGCAATCTCGGACTCACTAGTCCGTAGATGGTCCAAGGATGGCCCAAGCGTCTAAAGATAAGTCCGAGGATGGTCTTGAGAATACGTCTCAGGGTGAACCAAGAGTGAGTCAGAGAGTGAATCCGAGGATGCCCCCCTCTACTTATTACCAGGCAAACTTCAGGATCTTAGTAGAAATTGTTGACAGTAACAAATATCAATCGAACCTTTTCCATACATATTTTGTAAAACAGAATTGCGATTGAGTAGGCGGTTATAAGACTCCATGACTTCGCTCCAGGCACTTCTGGGTTACGGTGATACCCTGGAGAAGGCGTTATGGCTGTGCGGTGGCTCCATCATCAGCGACAAGTACATCCTGACGGTCGCGCACTGCGCAGACAGCCATCACAAGTAAGTCGTGACATGCTCCTGCACGCGGCTCTACCCGCGGTACCTCGACGAAACAGCCCATAGCACCCTTCGCCTTAAATTGGTGAATATGAGCCTAAGGGAGATCCATGAATGACTTTTTCCTATAAACCAGGTATGCATGCTGAAGGGACTTATTGGAAGATCTCTTCAACGTCTTAAGACTCTGCCTGATTTGGCGCACTAAGCCCCCTGGGACCTGGCGCGACTGCCGCCCTGTAAGCCTATGGCCAGCCCTTAGTTCATGGCGCCCAGTAGCCATAGACCAAAGCAAGTGAACAAAGGAAAGGAGGCATCCCTGCCTCTGCAGGGATACAGCATGCTAATAAAATCAACGTTTCACAGAGGCCCAATTAAGTTCGTAGCCTACGGACTGCTGGACCGCTCCAAGCCTGTCCAGGAGTGGCAGCACGTGGCCGTGAAGAGGATCATCAAGCACCCTGAGTACAAGACATCGCATAAGTATAATGACATTGCTCTCATTGAGCCCGAAGCACCGTGAGTATCATAAAACAAAGTCGTGTTAGTTACACCATTTATAATTCATATAGAGGTTTGCGATATTTATGATTAATTATTATATCATCAGGATAACATTCACCAACAACGTGTTGCCTGCATGTCTGCACGTGGAAGACGCGAATGACGACGAAGCGGTCGCCACAACTTGGAGAGACCCTCAGGGGGAATACTCTAAGATAGCCAACACACCATCCACAGTAAGTACCCTATATCAGAATCAGAATCAAAATATGTTTTATTCAAATATGAATCGCCAAAATAATTGAAAAATGCAAAGCTACAACATTACCACCCGTTCTTTTTAAAAAGATCTTGTGCATTTTTGAGCAGTACATTGTTATGGGTGTGTGAGAACAATGTAGGAACGGCTAGGCAGACTTTAACAGCTGGTAAAAAAAAGTACTAACTCTAAAGTTAGCATTACAAGTTAATACATTCTTGAACGGCATATTGGCTGATCTTACCCAGTGCTTTTTTCAAGCAGTGATTAAACCAAGTTGGTCGAAGGCTTGCCTTGGTGACCAGTGTCGCAGGCTCAAACCCCGGCGTACACCTTTGCAATTTTTAGATTTCATTTGCGAATCTTAGCGGTGAGGAAACCTCCAAGCCTGAAATAATCCCTCGTAAGAAGTGTGAAGTCCGCCAATTTTCACTATGCCAGCGTGGTGGACTATAGCCTAATCCCTCTCGCAGTGAGAGGAGGCTCGTGCCCGAGCCAATGATTAAGCCCAAGCCGGGGTTTGAACCTGCAATCCGTGTTACCAAGGCAAGCGTACTACCAACTTGCCCTGGCAAGCAATAAAGAAATTTTTTTTTTTTAAAGCTTTCCCTGAAGAAGTATGGGAAGGTGGAATGCAATACAGCCTACCCCGTCCGTAGATTGTTGCCACAAGGCTTCGATGATTCCACACAACTGTGCTACGGAGACAAGGACTCCCCTCAGCAGGCATGCAAGGTAAGTGGACCCCCGTGGACACCCCACTGAAACATCTGAAATCAGACTCCTTGATCTTCCATACTGACCAAAGAGGCAGAAGATAAGATTTTCAGCCAATCTCCCAGGGAATTTAAAGGAGAATTTAGATCCCAAGCAACACTTAGGGCAATAGTGTGTGAGTGTTTGTGGATTCCCCGGGACATTGAAGGGAATCGTGAGTGTCTGTGGATTCCCAGAGGGCACTTGGGGTAATAGCACAGGTACACACAAAAATTGTGTAAGTGTGTGTGGATACCCTTGGGATACTAATGGGGCTTGTGAGTGTCCGTAGGTCCCAGAGAGGCTAATAGTGTGGGAGTGTGTGTGGATTCCCTTGGGATACTAATGGGGCTTGTGAGTGTCCGTAGGTCCCAGAGAGGCTAATAGTGTGTGAGTGTGTATGGATTCCCCGGGGCAGTAAAGGGAATTGTAAGCATATGTGGTTCCCCGGGGGCACATGGGTTAATAACACAGATACACATAAACATTTTATGTGAATGTTTGTGGATCCCCAGGAGAAATTACGGAAATACTGTGTGTGTGTGTTTGTGGATTCCCTCAGGATACTCAGGGGACTTGGGAGTGTCCGTCGATCCCAAAGAAACTTCAGGTTATATTGTATAAGTGTGTGTGGATTCCTCCGGGATACTGAAGGGAATTGTAAGTCTCCTTAGATCCCCAGAGAGGCTTACAGGGTAATAGTGTGTGTGAGTGTTAGATTGTTTGCGGATTCCTGGAGGATACTGAGGGGATTTTGAGTATTCATACATCGTCAGGGACTTTGCTTTCTAGAGCGTGATAAGGTAGAAGGCGACTGGACGCGCTGCAAGGCTTAGTTGAGGTAAACAAAGGCATACTAAAGTCAAATTACTAAGTCCTGTGCCTTACGAGCTGCTTCTTCCACAGGGCTTCAGTGGCGAGCCGCTCCTCATTAAGACCCACATTTCAAGTTGCGTGCACACCATCATTGGTGTGACGTCATTCGGCAGATCTTGCGCTGGCAGCGTCGGGTACGACGTGTACTCCAAGGTCATCAACTATGTTCCTTGGATTGAGAGTGTCGTGTGGCCCTGAAGAGATTTCTTATGAATAAAATGAACATACGGGAGTGTATGTGGCTCCGTAACGAAAACTGATGCTATGGACACCACTCATGAGTCTGGACCCCTCAGAGTCAATTGCTCTTGCTCGTGATGTATCTTGGGAATACTTTTACCAAAAGTTTTCGTTACCATGCCCCTTACAGCCTTTATATTATAAGACGAAAAAGCATGGCATTTTTATTTTTTTACATGTAACCTCTTCAATCTACCCACAATATAAACAGATGGCGCTACAGACGGGCATTCAGAACAAATGATGATTCTCCATACAATCCTGAAACGCGCCGTGAAAATTAGCTTACGAATAATCTCGTACTTGACGTACGGTTCTACACACTGTTTAATTTTTTAGTTCGTACTGACATGTGTGGATGTTTCCAGAATAATGTCGACTAAGTCGAAATGTCGAAAGCATTAATTTTGTAGTGCAAGTATCTGTGTCTTTGATTTCTACCTCCTACAGATTGTTTTTTTAGTTCTCAATGCATCCATAGAGGTCGCTGTGAGTCGAATTCATGATTTTATGCATGAACCTTTACGTGAACTTGTAATTTTGATATATGCTAAGTTTGTGATAGTACACTTTACTGCCGTAAGAGGAGGGCGCTTTAAAACATTATCCTGCAGCTCGGATATTATGTAACTTTTGTTGCTATAATTTTTCGTTTGTAATCTAACTCTACGCGAGAAGAGCGGAACAACAATATATACCTATATCTTTCATCGCCATGACGTATTAGCTATTAATGAGGGCAATGACATCTCCGTCTAACAAGCACACTAGGCTTTTCTGATATTTACAATTGCAGTTAAACTAAATAGGAAAATAAAAAAAACTGAATAATAGTATGACAACAAACTATGTATCAAAAAGACCTTGCCCGCGTGGAATGGTAGCAAGAATGCTGGCTGCATTTCCTCGCTGTATAATCAAACAAATTTTTTGAGCGAGGAAAGAGCCAGCCCTCCTCTCACCTATGGTTCTGATATTGATCGTTGTTTTGTAAGACAACGCCATCTATCGGTCTGATAGTCAGCTACTACCAGCGCCTCGCGGAATATCTTTGCAACATATAAAGAGCCAGCACTGCGGCGCCCACTGGATTTGGGGAGCTATTTGGCGAAATATTGAGCAACGCTGCAATGTATTGAGGTTGATTTTGTATTTAAGTTAATCTATGGTATATATTGGATGTTACACTATCGACAAGAGAAAATTTAAACTATCGATTAGGTTTAGGGTAGTTTAAAATAAAAAAAAATCATTATAAATATAAAAGAAATTCTGTAATTCTTATTTATATACATACACTTATTTTTGAATAAAATACATTTAGTCACGGTGCAGACAAGAATGTTTCTGTTCTAAATTCTTTATAATAATGGGTTTCTTCAGCAGACGGCCAGCATCCCATACATTAAAAAAACGCGGAACTCTGCTGTGTGCGGTCTCTTAAGGCCACACGATGCTCTCGATCCACGGGACGTAGCCTATGACCTTGGTGTACACGTCTAACCCAGTGCTGCGGTTGCATGGTCTGCCGAAAGACGTCAGACCGATGATGGTGTGGAAGCAGTCCGAGATTTGGGTCTTTATGGTGAGTGCTTCACCGCTGAAACCCTGGGGACGAAATGGAAACATTTGATTACGGTCCATCTAAAAAAATGTGGATAGGGATATGTAAATAAGAAAAATAAGGAATCTGGAGAGACGCATCTCCAGATTCCCCTAAGGCCTCAGCCTCGAATTTAGCGGGCAGCGGGGCGGCGGCGGCGGCGGCGCGGGAGCGGAGCTCGTTGGCCGCCCCGCGCCGCTGCCGCGCCGCTGTTTTCGAGAACCAATCCTTTTGATTTTAGGCATAAGATCCTGCCGCTCCCGCGCCGCCGCCGCCCGCTAAATTCGAGGCTGAGGCCTAAGGGTTGAGTAGAGGTGCACCCACATTTCATCAAAGCTATTTTGATAGTAATGTAATAGAAGGCAAGCCAACCGAAAGTGTACCGGGAATACCCCTTCAAAGCGAGATGGTTCGGGCCAGACATGGTTGATGAATTTCACACAACTATGACATAGATATACATATGATTCTCTATAACATGCATATTTCCTCACGATGTTTGCCTTCACTGTATATCAAGTGGTAATTATTTCATTCTTTCCCCAAGAACTCCACTTTGTGCTCCACGTTGGTCAATTTGGAATATCAAGAAGTATAAAGAAGTCTTTACCTTGCATGCCTTCTGAGGGAACTCCTTGTTTCCATAGCATATCTGCGTCTCTTCATCGTAGCCATGTCGCAACAACTTGTTGGCAGGGTACGCCGTGTCACAGTCGTCTGTAGTATACTTCAATAAGGAGAGCTGAGAAAACGATTTTTTTATTGACTACAGATAATAAAATACTTATTACTATATTGCAACTTCAAATTCATAGAAGTTTTAATTAATTTCCAAAGGATTTTTGAAAGAGAAGTGGTTTTGTAATGTTATTGTTAATAGATTTCAATATCATGACTCATATATATGTCATATATAAGAGCACACATTGGGTAATATTATAACAATTTACCGTGACCAGGATAGTGCTTGGTATTAAGAATCCCTACGGTGTTACATTTGGGTGTGCCGTGACCAGGATAATGATGTATTTCTGCGCGAACAGGATTACATACGACGCTTGGTGCAAACCCTACATAGATCAATGTAGAGACAGTTACCGGGTAAACAAAAATGGCTCTAAAAAATGTTGTCTTAAACTAATATTCTCTTTATGATGAGATCATTTTTAAAAAGTAGTGTATCCAAAAAGTTCATCTCACCATTATTTTGCTAATATAGCGAGGGAGTACTTACATTTACAATAGTTAGGGGTTAAATGAAGCATATCCAAGAATATTTCAATGTTAAATCAAGAATAAACCATGGTTACAATAACAATCACACTATCATTAGTTAATGCGGCTGTAGCGACCTCTTCAACCGCGCCACAAGCTACATAGATGGCGCTGCAGATGACATTCAGAAAATTTGACAATACTCCATACAATCCTGCAACGCGCAATAAGAGTTTTCGGAGCACGTAACATATATACATGATCCCGACAATAACCGTTGGGGCAAAGCGGACGCCCCGCCAGGCGTACCGCCCGCCTAGCTGGAAGATCTTCCCTATTCCGCTAAAGGCCATTTATCTAGCAGGATTACTATTAGGTAGAGCAGGACTGAGCTCTACACAGAAACAGGCAGCCAATAGGTAGTCATTACCTCTTGCAGATGCAGGGGATGCGCTCAAGGGGCCGAATCCCAACACGATAAAGTAAAAGTATTGTAGAGGCAACAGGAGGAACTCTACAACAATCTATTGAACTGGTGCAAGGCAGAAGTAAATGGAGACAAATCACATATGGTCACGGTCCTCATTAGGGGAGGAACGACAAAGAAGAAGAAAACCTTATTATTTCACATAGTTCTGTTTCTCTCTGGTTTGGTGTCTGAATGTCTTGCGCAACTTACTTCGAATGGAGTGTTTGCTATCTCGGTGTACTCTCCTTCAGGGTCTCTCCAAGTTGTGGCAACCGCTTCACCATCATACGACTCTTTTAAGAGGTGAAGGCACGCTGGCAACACATTGTTGTTGAATTTAATCCTAAGGAAATATTTAAACATATATAATAGTCATTGAAATAAAACTAATCTCACGGATTTTATCGTGTTTTTTATTCGTTTTACGTTCCCGACGTTTCGGCTGCTTTACAGCGACCATGGTCACGGGAGGACTGAGGTGTTTGAAGTCCTAGTGTCATAGTTTGAACCGGGGTACCCTCATATTTGGTTGTTGTCTACAGTCCAATCAACGCAGAGAGTGCTCACAATGTCTTGAGGTTTTGCAATGGTGCGCTTGGTTTTGAATTTAATGATATTAATTAGTAGATCCCAAGTCAGTGGAAGCACGGTACTTCCTACTAAAATATTAGTCATTCTTATAACAAGGTGGTACACGTAACCCAACTTATACAGTATCTTGAAAGTTTCAAATAAGAATTTGAGTTAATTAATAGGGGTCGATGTTTAGACCTCGTCGACTCCCAACATCAGTTTTCGTTTATGTCGACCCCTGGGAAACCAATATCGACCACATAGGGAATCCCCGGTTGACATGAACAAATAATATTCTGATTCTAAAGATACTCACGGCGTTTCCGTCTCAACGAGAGCAATGTCGTGGTATTTCTTCGGCGCCTTGTACTCAGGGTGCTTGACAATCCTCTTGATGGCAACATGCTGCCACTCCTTGACTGGCTTCGTACGATCCACAACTCCAAATGCCGCGAACTTCATTGGATTTCTGTAAAATAACGTACATATTGATTTCTTATAGCAGCATTGAGCCCCTGGTAGATTTATGGATTTTCGTTAGCGCTACAATGCCGCTACAATATAGCCCGTGATATCCTGAGTATAGAAGTGATAGCCAAGTTGGCAGAACGCTTGCGTCGGTAACGAGGATTGCAGGTTCAAACCCCGGCTCGCACCTTTGGGATTTCATGTGCGAATCTCATTTTCAACCATGATTATCACTTGCTATCACGGTGAAGGAAAATATCGTGAGGAGACCTGCATGTCTGAGGGAACCCTTCGAAATATGTGTGGTGTCCGCCAACCCACACTGGGCCAGCGTGGTGGACTATGGCCTAATCCCCCTCGAATTTAGGGGATGCCACGTGCCCAGCATAGTCGGGAGAGTTAAAATAATGTCTACGCGCCTTGTAAAGTGAGGGTGTTGAGGTACTCACCTATCACGTTTGTCTGCGCAGTGCGCCACCGTGAGGATGTACTTCTCGCTGATGATGGAGCCACCGCACAGCCATTCCGCCTTCTCCAGGGTATAGCCATATCCGAGAAGCACCTGGAGAGAAGGAGAGTCTTAGCAAAGCTCAGGGGATGCTGGGTAAGGAATGATGATTACGTCATAACGTCACCAAGAGTAGGCAGAGATAACTAAAGTTTACACACGTATTTGGTCCTACTTTAATAAGGGCACATTCCCCCTCAATGCAAGGGGGTTTCGAGCCTTAGTCTAGCAAGCTTGCCCAGGCCGAGTTCGCGAACTTTACACACGCTGGGGCTCAATTCTTCTAATTTACAAACGCTTCAGTGGAGTGTCGATAGGGTCTCGATCGAATGATTTTATACATTTGGTAGTCTACTAGTTTTTTAAGACCAGCGGCTTTACAATGACCAGCCATTCAACTGCCATTGGAACTATTTCGTATTCTGAACTTCGATCGCGTATCAATACAATGTAGCTAAGTAATGGTGTTCTACTCGTTATCTGACGTGTCCAGCAGTCGACACACAACCATACACTGAAATGAGACTTCATCGAGACGACATTAAAGTTTTAGCAGAACAGCCAAGCTGTCACAGTCGTAATGGAACCTCAATAGTGTGTCGCTGGTATGGCAATATTTAAATTAGCAGAATTGGGCCCATGGTCTCCTCACGGCGTTTGCTTCACCGTACAGAAACTGAAAATAGTTTGGATAACCCTTTAGTTGTATATGCCTACAGAATTCTATCCCATTATTTAATATGATTAAGTGTTGCTTAGTTCGGAACCATACTGAAGGTATGATCAACTGGTGATGTCTCTCACCACACGGGCTATACCCGGATCTTTGGAAGGCTTGCGCGGGGACATGGTACCAACACGTAGAGTCCTTTTTGAGAATGTCAATCTTATGTTATCTTACCATATAAGGATGCTGGTTCCTGACTTCAGCACCCACTGGAGGGGGGCCCCCAATGCCCCATAAGTGGTGGACATGACACTCCTGTGTTTCGTCGTATACTCTTGTGATTCCGGCGTAAAAGCTGTCGTGGCACTGGTATGGAAGATCAACAAGATATTCCAAGTATTCTGTAAGTTACAAACGAATTAAATGGTAAGTTTAAAAGATAAATTTAATAAAAAGTTGTGCTATAGGCTATTTGACTGTGTTTAAAAAACTATCTTAAATTGTTTATTAGTTTAATATGATGCTAACAATATAGTTCTTTCATTGTAAATTCCATAAAATTCGATGGTAAAGTTTATACAAACAAAAATAACGCCAAAACGCGACAAAAAAATGGCTGATTAAAATTCCAAATATTACCAAACTCCTATTGACAACCTGATTACGACGGTGTGACGTTACAACGCATCAACCACAATCCAGAGCGTTTTTGATCACGTGACCGAACCGAAATAATATTATTGGTATTTAATAACACCCTACTTACTGTCCCAAACTTTTTCACCAGTTTTCCAGTAAATACCACCCGTCGGACTAAGTACTGCGGTACTGAAACAGAGAAACAACATCTATGAGCCCGTTGCTTCATCCTAGTGATAGATATATTTAAACGTTGGTAGATTTTTGGGATAAAGAGTTACTTGACAGAAAGAACCTATTTCATCCCTGTAAGCATAGTTTATGTCTAATTAAATTATAAACGACCACTGCTGGACATGGGCCTCTCCCAATGACTTCCACACATCACGGTCCTCCGCCACTCGCATCCACCGGCTTCCTGCGACGCGTGTGATATCATCGGTCCACGTTGTGGGGGCCGTCCTACACTACGTCTTCCGGTTCGTGGTCGCCATTCTAGAACCTTTCTGCCCCAACGGGCATCGGTTCTGCGAGCTATGTGCCGCCCACTGCCACTTCAACTTCGAAATTATTTGAGCTATGTCGGTTATTTTAGTTCGTTTTTGGATCTCTTCATTTTTGATTTTATCGCGTAGCAAAACCCCGAGCATAGCTCTGTCCATTGCGCTTTGAGTTACCATGAGCTTTCTTATGGGGCTCATCGTAATGTCAATGTAAGTTTAATGTTTTAAATATACAGGTTGTAAGTGGCTTCGTAATAAAGACTCATACCATAGGTTCCATTCACGATTCTGGATCCCCAGATTTGGAATTCCCCGTCAACTGCATTAAGTGTTACCTCTACCCAAAGTTTTCGTTACCATGCTACTTACAGCCTGAATACTTATGTAGCGACCTCTTCAACCTCGTCACAAGCTACACAGATGGCGCTTCAGACGACATTCAGAACAAATGAGGAGGCGCCATATAATCCTGAAACGCGCTATGAGAGTTTTCGGAACATGTAACATATATACAAGATCCTGACAATAATCTTCGGGGCATAGCGGCTGCCCCACCAGGCATACCAACCGCCTGGCTGGAAGATCTTCCCTTTTTCCGCTAAAGTTATACATTTAAAATATTCTAATCTATATTTGATTTATTACATTTAGGGTTGGTATTCTGTTTGAGGTATCTATTCTATTTGTGGCCGCCTCTTGAGGTCTTACTCCAGGACAGTACCTTTGAGAAACCTATTCCATGGAAGCCAAGGGGTCTCTACCTTTGGAATACATGCCCTTGGAGAGCATACCCTCTGGCAGCCTACGCCTTGGAGGGTCTACTACTTGGAGTGTTAACCCCTTGAAGACATACCCATCAGGGCCTTTCTATTAGAGTGTTAGATTCCGTCTTCTTGTCTCACCTGGTGTCATTCACCAGCTCGCAGTCTGTGCAGCAGATAATCGTATATTCATCTTCCTCCAGGCATATCTGCGGGAAAATAATACTTGTAGTAATAAGGGCAGCTTGTGGCAAGCTGTTGGTTTTTTTTTTTTATTATTTTATTACATTATAGGCAAGTATTTGATCTCGATCTCACCTGATGGTAAGTGACGATGAGATCTACGATGGAGCATACTTGCCTAGGTAGGAAGGCGGCAGTAGATAGAGGCACATGCAGCGCAACTGATCTGACCCGCCATCCATGAATGTATGTATGTATGTATGTATGTAAAACAGTGGTGTGTGTGTGTGTGTGTTCCGGTTTCAGAGTTAGGAAGAAAATATGACAAAGTACAATTTGAAACCTAAGTGCCTTCGTAAAGAGAAATGATTTGACTATAACTGCAGAATTAGGGTTTCTATATAAACTAATTTACCTTCTGTTTGGGATTCTTCTCGTCCAAAGTGGTGAGGCACTGATAGGACTTGACGCAAGTGCCATTAACTCCATCCCAGACGCATTCAGCACCTGGGAACCACAATCATACCATCATGTCACACGCTCATCAATAACCACCAGAATAACACTTCGTACCATTGCAAGACCTCAAGACACAGTGAGCACTTTCTACGTAGATCGGACCGCAAACAACAACTAAACATGAGGGTACCCCCGTCAAACTATGACATCAGGACGTCATCCACCTCAGTCCTCCCGTGACCATGGTTGCTGTGAAGCAGCCGAAACGTCGGGAACGTAAAAACATAAAATAGCGCGATAGAATCCTTGAAAATAGTTTTATTTCAATGTGTAGTATTCGCGTAAAAATAAGAAATCAATATGAGCATGTATATATATAAAATATATGTGTGCACAGTGTTTGTTTTGTCTGTGAGAGAGCGAGGCGGTACTCTTTCATCGCGGACTTAGTACGTAGTGTTATTTTGAAAAGTTCAAATAATTTGATTGGTTTTTTTTCGGGATTGTGACCCTTGTAACGGTCCAGAGTACCTTCCCGTCACCATTCACAAATATATGATTAAACATTCAATTATGCTTGAACTTCTTTCTCTTAGTTTCACGATAAAATATATAACTTCCTTCAATGTTACAGTCAATGTTCTTGGCAACAGATAGTGAGGACATTTGATAGGTGAAATATAACATTATAAATTACTTTAATCTGAGGAAAAAACACAATAATAATTAAATAATTGAGAATCATTCATGTACTAATTAAAAGTTTTCAAAACTTTGTTTACAAACCGAACTTGCTGACATTTAATAGATTTGACGTTTGATGGACATTGTCAGACGGGATGCGTTTCGTTATTGTATTCTTTAAACAAATAGATATAATAAATTCGTTAAAAAACAAAATAGTTTTACGAACATTATAAATTATTAACTTTAAAATGTCAATACATTTATAGATTACATATTATAGATTAAGTTATTATGAAAATCTTGATTTACTTTTGAATATTGATTGAACTGACTATATTTCATTCACTAATGACCATAGATAAATATCAAGTGGATTGTTTTATTCGATCAATACTTTCTCTGCGAAACAGGGATGCCAGGCGTAAGAACAAGTCCTATGATCTAGGGAATTAGGAATCGATTAGTAATTCGATCGGATGTTAGAAATGTCAGGATTGTTGTTATATTAAAAGAAATATTGAATAAATTAATAGGTTTAGCCAAATATATTAGTAGATTATACTTTGTTCTCCTTTTGGAGTTAATTATCATATCAAATGGCATAATATTATCATAGCTAGGATAAAACTTCAGAAGTGAAATTAAAAGGTTTAATTTTGTTGTAAAGTTAGTTAATATCATATGAGATCGCAGGAATAATATTAGGTTATTATTTATACAAATCAGATTATTTTAGTTAGGACATTTTAAGTTTGAATACTGGTAACCCAGATTCGGGATGTGATTGGCTGACAAATTGAACTATAAAGATCTAATTTGCGAATGAAAGATAGAAATAGGATTAGAATTGGGAAATAGGGATGTGACAATATTCAGAGGTCTGATTTCACACGGATTAGAAACAAGATTTGATCCGGCAAATTACTTACGTGATAATATTTATAGTTCAACAAATTATAAAGTTTGATTTCTGATAGTGTAGAATTTACTTAGTAGGGCTTGTAAAATATCTATTCGTTCAACAGAGTTATCGGAACTGAATTATACTGATGAGGGAAATATCAATTAGTATGAAAGTATAATAAATATCATCTAGCATTCGTTTAGATAATATAAATTGATATTGCAATGGTTTAAAATACATTATTAATGTATTCTTCTATTTTTAATATTAAGGACCCGGGATTTAAATAATAGGGAAATCCGTGACCTAGTAACAAATGTGACATCACTAAAGGATTTCCTAGAAGATGGCGGGGATAACGCGTCACGGAGGGTTTTGAGGGATTCGCGCGGGGGTTGCGGAGAGCGTCACTTGGGCGGAGTGTTTTGGAGATTTTCGCGGGAGTGTTTTGTAGAATTTTGCATAATGAGTAATTAATGAGTTTTGTGTTAATATTTTACAATAATTAATCCTATATCTGAGTGAGTGTGTGTTCGGCGGGATGGTGTAGTAGGCGAGTTGCTGCATCTAAAGGGAAGTGCACTTTATAATCAAAATATAATTAAATAAGATAGGTATTTACGTAAAGGACGCTATCGGCGTAGGGCGGGAATATTTCCAGATGAAGAAGAGATGGAATAAAGTAGACGCTCAGCACTAGATTTTATATAACAGGGCTTTTGTTTTATAAGCTTATGATTACCGAGAATTGGTATTTAATATTATTTGCATTCGATCACAATAATGCTTGTGTTCAATTATATGTGAAGTACTTGCCTATGTTTCTAAATAGTTTCAATACTAGAAATAGGTATCTACACAGGATCCCCGTTGTGGCGTAATGGGAAATATCTACGTGCCTACTTTTGAATGATGGATTGATTTAACAATTACTAATGATCAATGGATGGATGACACAGCAAAATCCTGAGATAATAATTTAGTAGGTTATGTAGTTAGATGATTACGAATATAATAGAGGTTTAGAAAGATTGGCGCCTTAGAAATATGGCACGCCATGCTCGGAAAGGACGCCGGAGCACGGTAGTTTCGCGCCAAAAGCGTCGCCGCGAGAAAAGTTGGGTGTCTCGTCAGGTATGTGACGCTTATCTAATTAACAATTAAGATTTGATTTTCTATATTATTTCCATGATGTTTCTAGTCTAATTTATTATATGGTAAATTTTCAAAAGTCTGGTTGTGTTTAACAAATACGTGTACCACGTAGGTACGTATTTAAATATGGTTAAATAGGGAGGAACTGCGAAATCGTTGAATCGGAATAGCATACCTACTTACGGCGTCATGATGGTATTTGACAAAAGTGTGTACTGAATAGGTACGTTCATAGGGTTAATTAGGTAGGTATTGCCATTTTATTTATCCATGGAGTTTCTTACTAGTTCTTCTCCATAGGATTAGGTTTTACGAACTAGTGGTAAATTCATTATTTGACATAAATGTTTCCAATATTTAGTAGGTTGGAACCTACCTATTTGAATACTTGAAAAATAACTTTTAATGGTTGAATTATTTATTTTAATTCTAAGCGTCGGAGTCTGATCATTTGGTACAGTAAGTTGAATACGGAAGGATGGTCTCTGAAAGTTGAATTACTTATAATCTGTAAATTTATATCATAACAAGATTGACAGGTACGGCTACACTAGAAGCGAACGATCTTCGTTGGTTATCTCTTGCACGATCGATGTAAAGGGAGCCGACATTATAGTCAATGGTCGCATTTATCGGTTTTGTATTTGTACCATACTGAGCAGGAGTCTCGATTTGGTATTATCATAATGGTTTTGAATGGGATTGCGGATTCGGTGATATCCTGATGGTTTAGCTCTGTCCAAATGGTTGGTAACAGATAAGCTTGGTTTAAAATACATAATGGTATTTGTATACTTATTTGAGTAATTGGTAATGCTTTAACATAGTAACTTGTCTGAAAGGTTGACATTTACTTCTTTGATTGAATTTGAAATGTTGTAAATTATAAATGAATTTCAATTGATTCAGTCAATATTTCCACTCAATTCAATACTATATTGACTAAGTGGAGGGAGAGACAAAAGTCTGGTGACGGTCTCTACTGGTCTTGAGCGGTGGAGTCGTGAGCTCTACCCTTAGCCACTATAAAAATATAGATCTACTTTAGATCTATACAGTTTAATAATAATAATAAAAGTATTTTGTTTATGTCATTATATTTGTAGTAATCTAGAATTACTCATCTTATCGTTATTTTATTCAGTACCTATTATCAGGATAAATAGTAAATTAATATATTCTGATAACTCAATACCAATAGAATGAATAAATATAGAAACTTTGATTTATTTCTTATGAGTAATTCAAAGCGCATCTTTGTTCCATGTACTTTAGCTTCAATAACGTTTACCTTAAGCCATATACATGTGGGTGACAGCCTTTATATAGATGAAATGATCTCAGCTGCATATTTTAGTAAGAATAAAAATAATAGAACGGGTCTAGGTGGAGTAGGTATAGTATTAAATAATTTAGGCTATGTAGGAATACCAATCTTTCACTAAAAGAATTTAGGTTACTAATCAACGGTATCACAATGTATGGGTTTCACGATCACTAGACGAATCACTTGGCCAATATTAAACCCAGATCACAACTAAGTCTAAGGTTACATAATTGAGTAGGTAAAGGTATAAGATAAGTCGTAGGATATTAAAGATGAGCAAGATAGGATAGGTGGAGATATAAGTAGGTAGGACTAAGTAGGTAGGTTACTTAGGTCCAAGTGACCAGAGTAGGTAGGTAGTTAAGATCATTGATTAATAAGTTTGAAAAAATTAGGTTCAATTTAGGCTAGGTTTAGAATAGATTTAGAATAGTTTTAAAATGGGGTTTTAATTAGCAGCAGTTTAGATTAGGGTAGGTAGGGGGGGGTCGTTACAATTTAGTGTGCCGTGGACCAGGATTTGAGCCTCGATCTTGAGTTACAATATAGATTTCTGTGGACTAGGATAGTGTAGTGTTTTGTGTTAAATAAATTAGTTATCATTATAATATTTACATCCGTGTATAATATTTGTTTAACATAATATTTAGAGACTTGGTTTGATCTGGAGAGTGACTTTTCTAAAGTCACAATTTGTTGCTTGTGAAATGGATAAGTGAAGATTGGTATTTAATCAAGGAGGATAAATAGATTTAGGAAAAATAGGCTTTAACAATGTTCTCACAATATCTATATATACATATTATATGTTTTACCCATTTTATATGTTTTAATGATTAAATTAATTTTAGGGTCATAGTCATGAGTTTCATCACAGTCTATTATAATTTTAAACTTTTTAAATTATGTTTAGCATTTTACATATTCTATATAAAGGTATACAAAATAGGTGTTTTATAAATGATTTTAGGAAAATGTTATAACTAGTCAGATTCTTATCAGATTTTATTGATTAATGATAAGACTTACTAGGCATAGAAAAATAGTAATCAAATTTTAGAACGCCATCTATTATCGGAATAATATATATTGGTTTTGATGTATTTATATATTACGTAAGTTATATTGTACGTGAGGGTGTTAACGTCTAGCAAATTGGGGGTTGCGTTAGTTCACACGGACTCTAACGTCTACAAATCGGGGGGTTGTATTAGTTAAGGGTGTGCTAACGTCCAACAATCGGGGGGTTGAATTACAATGTTTCATTTTACACAAAATGTTTTAAAAGCAGAATAGACTAATTCCGATATTCAGTCTTATATAGGGCAGGTTAAGGTATAGTTTTGAATAGCAAATATTTTGTATAATGTTTATGAACATAGGTGCTGTTATAGAATAGTTATAGATAGGTTAGAGAAAACGAGTAGCTTCATACTGGGATAGTATGGTTACGCTTTGAGTAACCTAGGTTGTTACATTTAGGTATAAAGAATTTGTGTGGCGCTTGAGTAGCGAAACTCTAGAACTTTGTTCCGCTCGCAGTATAGGTTTTGACTTTTGTCTATTTGATTATTAACGTCTATAAATATTTATAGTCGGTTTTATATTTATAAAAGGGGTTTGTTTTTGCATTTTACAAAAGATAAAAGTAAAAACATAATTATTTTAGTACATTAAATTCAATTTCATTACTAGTAGCGCCGTCTATTGGGAAAGAGGAACAGATTAGTATCGATTCATATTTGTTTCATTCTATGAGGTAATATAATTTGTTTATAGTTTATTATTTTAGAGGAAAGTGACTAGACTTTTTACTTCTTCTGTTAACGGTTTTGTCAGTCTTTATTTTACCAGTGTTATAAGAAAAGTTGTAGGATAGAATTAATTAAACTTGGGTTTGCGGTAGCTATTAGGTTCCCAGTATAGTCTCTATAGGACGGACAGAATACGGCAGTATCTACGATTCGTTAGTTGACATCTAGTTAGAATATGTTTAGGGTGATATATGAAACAGACATACACCCATTTGCTAATTATGTTTAAAAAAATTTATAATTTCTCATATTAGCAGTATAAAAGTTAAAATCTTTCTAGGTAAATTAATATTATATTAGTTTCATTCGAAGCTAGGTAGGTATATCAATATTAAACGGCTAGAATGTGTTATTGAAGTCCTTAATAAGTGGTATAAATAATTAGGGTAGTGACAATTTTAGTAGCGCAACCTACAGGATTTATAGTCTCACATGTCTATACTTTAAAATTATTTATTAGTATAACCTGCGTTATTAGGAGTAAAATGTAAAATAGGTAGACAATATTATATAATTTAGTAGAAAGAAATCTAGGGAAATGTTTAGTAATAATATTTATAATTCCGTTATTTAGGTAATTTTATGCGATTGAATATAAACTATCGACATCTATTATCGGAAAGTGAAACTTGTAATTATGACAATATTAAACATTTATTGCTTTATTAGACCTCTAGTGAGTAGTAGCAGAACTTTTAAGAGTTCGATTAAATCGATTTAGGTAAAGCAAAAGCGACATCTGTCATATTAAATGATAGAATTAGCAGTCAATAAATGAAATAAATATTATTTTAGTTTAGCTAGTCGGCGCTAGATGTCTATGACGTGTTTAAGGTTATGAACTAAAAATATGTAATTATTTTGTAAAATATCTAGGTTGAGTTTTAAACTATGGTAAATCATTATGAATTAGTGCAATGCTAGGATAGGTAGATTTATACGATGTGGGTTCGATTCCCAGGTCTATCATTATTTTATATTTTAATTTTGTTTTCATTGTAGAACGATTTGTACCTACGTATAGAAACAAACATAAAGATTCTCATAGGTATTGCTATATATGGTATATCGTTTTGAATTAGTACAATACTACTATAGGTCGATTTATACGATGTGGGTTCGATTCCCAGGTATATCATTATTTTATATTTTAATGTTGCGGTCAATTTAGATCGATTTGTACTTGTATTTTGGAACAACAAATATATAAACTCAGATAGGTATTATATATTTACATAGGTAGAACGGACACAATGTTACGGTAAATTTGAGGTAGAGAATATTCAACTTGTAAAGTTTATTTATTATTTCTTTACAAGATACGTTTTGGACTTGCATAAAAATGAAGCTAAGCTATAGTGACTTAGTGGCAGGACAGGTTGGTCTCGGGTTCGAAACCCGGGTAGTTAACTTTTTGTGTTTTTGTATTTTCAATTGAGAATTATTTAGATCGTTTCGTGAGCATATAGTACACAGATATCTAACTCGAAAAAAAAAACGTGCTCTATAGGATGGGGAAACTTTGTAGGATATTGACTTTGACTTTTAACATTATTTTATTATAGAAACTTTTAGTTTTATTTACGAAATAAACTAAACTCACAGGTACTTACCTCAAATAAATAATTGTACTTTGTAAGATAGGGTAACTTTGTAGACTTTGACTTTGACTTTTGGTATTATTTCAATATAAAAAATAAAATGTATTTTTAATAACAAGTTAATGATTTTAGTGCTACTAATAATACTAATTCTAAAAATTTAATTTATTAAAAAAAAAACTAATAATTGCCGTTATTAAACAATAATAATAAAATTCATTTGTGAAGGTGTACGCATGAGGTTTACTTAAGGAGCCTGTTTGGTCAAGTTGAGACGGGGGGTTGCTGTTCAGTCTGGGGGTTGGGAATTAATTTAGATTCAACAGTAATTCGTGTTTCATACCAAAACGATTGTTGCGGAGGTGTTTAGGTGGAGTGGTTCGCAATGAAAAGAGCAGTGTCAGCTTGTATGTGTAGTGTTGATTTGTTGATGACGTATGGTTACTTAGGTGATGATGTATGTTAAGTATTATATTTTCTTTGAGGCCTAAATGTTTCAACAACATCTTGGTATGGAACGGTTTGTCAATGTATGAGATACATGAAATTACATTCACACAATCAAGGACTTAATATGAAGGAGATGGTGTTAGGTAGGTCAGCAGACAAGCATCAGTATTGACTGATTTCATATTAAGTTCTACTCTACTCGCAGCCGATATCCGATCTAATCACACTCCACATACTCCGAATTGTAAATGAGTTATTATTATGTTGCCGGGTCCGAGTGGAGATGAGGCAGTCATGGAGATTTATTACTTTTAGCCTATGAGGACTTCTAGATTATGATAGGATGGTGTATTCGGGTTCTTGGCGAACGATAAGGAAACTGTTTTGCTCGGAAAGGCTTACAC
Organism: Pheosia tremula; assembly: GCA_905333125.1. Classification (NCBI taxonomy): domain Eukaryota; kingdom Metazoa; phylum Arthropoda; class Insecta; order Lepidoptera; family Notodontidae; genus Pheosia; species Pheosia tremula. The sequence goes on from HG995425.1 coordinate 3,660,654, forward strand.
CATATCACTAGGATTGACCTGATTCACAACCAGGTTTCTTTCCATAGTTTAGATTGTCTGCGCGACGGGTCATACTTTTTCATGCTTTGTTGCATTAAAACGCTTGGATTTTGGTTCATATAATAATTATTTACAATTCGGTTGAAAAACACTTTTCATGAGTAAGCACACACACATATTACATTCATAGCCTTAGGTTAGTTCTTGTATTCAAATGTTGACAAATTAGAATCTGTTTGTTAAATTAGTGAGGGGATATTAAAATTGTAGATATATTTGTGAATATATTTTTATTCTGTGAAAAATTTACTACGGTTAATTATTTAGCCACCTGCATAAATTTTGGGGGTTGAGCTGTAACGGTCCAGAGTACCTTCCCGTCACCATTCACAAATATATGATTAAACATTCAATTATGCTTGAACTTCTTTCTCTTAGTTTCACGATAAAATATATAACTTCCTTCAATGTTACAGTCAATGTTCTTGGCAACAGATAGTGAGGACATTTGATAGGTGAAATATAACATTATAAATTACTTTAATCTGAGGAAAAAACACAATAATAATTAAATAATTGAGAATCATTCATGTACTAATTAAAAGTTTTCAAAACTTTGTTTACAAACCGAACTTGCTGACATTTAATAGATTTGACGTTTGATGGACATTGTCAGACGGGATGCGTTTCGTTATTGTATTCTTTAAACAAATAGATATAATAAATTCGTTAAAAAACAAAATAGTTTTACGAACATTATAAATTATTAACTTTAAAATGTCAATACATTTATAGATTACATATTATAGATTAAGTTATTATGAAAATCTTGATTTACTTTTGAATATTGATTGAACTGACTATATTTCATTCACTAATGACCATAGATAAATATCAAGTGGATTGTTTTATTCGATCAATACTTTCTCTGCGAAACAGGGATGCCAGGCGTAAGAACAAGTCCTATGATCTAGGGAATTAGGAATCGATTAGTAATTCGATCGGATGTTAGAAATGTCAGGATTGTTGTTATATTAAAAGAAATATTGAATAAATTAATAGGTTTAGCCAAATATATTAGTAGATTATACTTTGTTCTCCTTTTGGAGTTAATTATCATATCAAATGGCATAATATTATCATAGCTAGGATAAAACTTCAGAAGTGAAATTAAAAGGTTTAATTTTGTTGTAAAGTTAGTTAATATCATATGAGATCGCAGGAATAATATTAGGTTATTATTTATACAAATCAGATTATTTTAGTTAGGACATTTTAAGTTTGAATACTGGTAACCCAGATTCGGGATGTGATTGGCTGACAAATTGAACTATAAAGATCTAATTTGCGAATGAAAGATAGAAATAGGATTAGAATTGGGAAATAGGGATGTGACAATATTCAGAGGTCTGATTTCACACGGATTAGAAACAAGATTTGATCCGGCAAATTACTTACGTGATAATATTTATAGTTCAACAAATTATAAAGTTTGATTTCTGATAGTGTAGAATTTACTTAGTAGGGCTTGTAAAATATCTATTCGTTCAACAGAGTTATCGGAACTGAATTATACTGATGAGGGAAATATCAATTAGTATGAAAGTATAATAAATATCATCTAGCATTCGTTTAGATAATATAAATTGATATTGCAATGGTTTAAAATACATTATTAATGTATTCTTCTATTTTTAATATTAAGGACCCGGGATTTAAATAATAGGGAAATCCGTGACCTAGTAACAAATGTGACATCACTAAAGGATTTCCTAGAAGATGGCGGGGATAACGCGTCACGGAGGGTTTTGAGGGATTCGCGCGGGGGTTGCGGAGAGCGTCACTTGGGCGGAGTGTTTTGGAGATTTTCGCGGGAGTGTTTTGTAGAATTTTGCATAATGAGTAATTAATGAGTTTTGTGTTAATATTTTACAATAATTAATCCTATATCTGAGTGAGTGTGTGTTCGGCGGGATGGTGTAGTAGGCGAGTTGCTGCATCTAAAGGGAAGTGCACTTTATAATCAAAATATAATTAAATAAGATAGGTATTTACGTAAAGGACGCTATCGGCGTAGGGCGGGAATATTTCCAGATGAAGAAGAGATGGAATAAAGTAGACGCTCAGCACTAGATTTTATATAACAGGGCTTTTGTTTTATAAGCTTATGATTACCGAGAATTGGTATTTAATATTATTTGCATTCGATCACAATAATGCTTGTGTTCAATTATATGTGAAGTACTTGCCTATGTTTCTAAATAGTTTCAATACTAGAAATAGGTATCTACACAGGATCCCCGTTGTGGCGTAATGGGAAATATCTACGTGCCTACTTTTGAATGATGGATTGATTTAACAATTACTAATGATCAATGGATGGATGACACAGCAAAATCCTGAGATAATAATTTAGTAGGTTATGTAGTTAGATGATTACGAATATAATAGAGGTTTAGAAAGATTGGCGCCTTAGAAATATGGCACGCCATGCTCGGAAAGGACGCCGGAGCACGGTAGTTTCGCGCCAAAAGCGTCGCCGCGAGAAAAGTTGGGTGTCTCGTCAGGTATGTGACGCTTATCTAATTAACAATTAAGATTTGATTTTCTATATTATTTCCATGATGTTTCTAGTCTAATTTATTATATGGTAAATTTTCAAAAGTCTGGTTGTGTTTAACAAATACGTGTACCACGTAGGTACGTATTTAAATATGGTTAAATAGGGAGGAACTGCGAAATCGTTGAATCGGAATAGCATACCTACTTACGGCGTCATGATGGTATTTGACAAAAGTGTGTACTGAATAGGTACGTTCATAGGGTTAATTAGGTAGGTATTGCCATTTTATTTATCCATGGAGTTTCTTACTAGTTCTTCTCCATAGGATTAGGTTTTACGAACTAGTGGTAAATTCATTATTTGACATAAATGTTTCCAATATTTAGTAGGTTGGAACCTACCTATTTGAATACTTGAAAAATAACTTTTAATGGTTGAATTATTTATTTTAATTCTAAGCGTCGGAGTCTGATCATTTGGTACAGTAAGTTGAATACGGAAGGATGGTCTCTGAAAGTTGAATTACTTATAATCTGTAAATTTATATCATAACAAGATTGACAGGTACGGCTACACTAGAAGCGAACGATCTTCGTTGGTTATCTCTTGCACGATCGATGTAAAGGGAGCCGACATTATAGTCAATGGTCGCATTTATCGGTTTTGTATTTGTACCATACTGAGCAGGAGTCTCGATTTGGTATTATCATAATGGTTTTGAATGGGATTGCGGATTCGGTGATATCCTGATGGTTTAGCTCTGTCCAAATGGTTGGTAACAGATAAGCTTGGTTTAAAATACATAATGGTATTTGTATACTTATTTGAGTAATTGGTAATGCTTTAACATAGTAACTTGTCTGAAAGGTTGACATTTACTTCTTTGATTGAATTTGAAATGTTGTAAATTATAAATGAATTTCAATTGATTCAGTCAATATTTCCACTCAATTCAATACTATATTGACTAAGTGGAGGGAGAGACAAAAGTCTGGTGACGGTCTCTACTGGTCTTGAGCGGTGGAGTCGTGAGCTCTACCCTTAGCCACTATAAAAATATAGATCTACTTTAGATCTATACAGTTTAATAATAATAATAAAAGTATTTTGTTTATGTCATTATATTTGTAGTAATCTAGAATTACTCATCTTATCGTTATTTTATTCAGTACCTATTATCAGGATAAATAGTAAATTAATATATTCTGATAACTCAATACCAATAGAATGAATAAATATAGAAACTTTGATTTATTTCTTATGAGTAATTCAAAGCGCATCTTTGTTCCATGTACTTTAGCTTCAATAACGTTTACCTTAAGCCATATACATGTGGGTGACAGCCTTTATATAGATGAAATGATCTCAGCTGCATATTTTAGTAAGAATAAAAATAATAGAACGGGTCTAGGTGGAGTAGGTATAGTATTAAATAATTTAGGCTATGTAGGAATACCAATCTTTCACTAAAAGAATTTAGGTTACTAATCAACGGTATCACAATGTATGGGTTTCACGATCACTAGACGAATCACTTGGCCAATATTAAACCCAGATCACAACTAAGTCTAAGGTTACATAATTGAGTAGGTAAAGGTATAAGATAAGTCGTAGGATATTAAAGATGAGCAAGATAGGATAGGTGGAGATATAAGTAGGTAGGACTAAGTAGGTAGGTTACTTAGGTCCAAGTGACCAGAGTAGGTAGGTAGTTAAGATCATTGATTAATAAGTTTGAAAAAATTAGGTTCAATTTAGGCTAGGTTTAGAATAGATTTAGAATAGGGTTACAATTGGGTTTTAAATAGATGTTAATTAGAGTAGATTAGGGGGGGGGGGTCGTTACACCCTTATATCCTATATATAATGGACCTTCTAAAATATTTTACACTATTATTGGTAGGTCTTATAATAACTTTCAGTTTCCAGTAGATTGACCTTGAGTTTGGTCAACGATCATGACGTGGTCAGGTTACACAATTTGTTTGGTCTGTGACCGGAACCACTTAAATACAACTAGCTGCGCCCCGCGGTGTTACCTGCGATTAAAAAGTATGGCCTACTCCTCTATGTTTTTTTCTGTACCGCTGTGCATTTTTCCGGGATAAAAATTTGCCTGTCATTTTCTGACACCTAAACTACGACTACCTATGCAAAAAATCATATCGATCCTTTGCTCTGTGAAAAATTTAAACAAATCTATCTCACGAGAACCGCATTTTACCGGGATAAAAAGTAGCCTATGTGCTATTCCAGACTATAATCTATCTCTGTGCCAAATTTCATCCAGATACTTTCAGCCGTTAAGGCGTGATTGAGTAACAAACATCCATCCATCCATTCAAACTTTCACATTTATAATATTAGTAGGATGGCATATCGTGTTTGTGTACACTACACATTTCTTATACAGGGTGTAACGGGACATGGAAACGCAAACTTTGGGTAAAGGTTACACTTAATGCCTATAACAAACATTGAAATAAAACTTATTTTAGGAATTTTATCGCGTTTATATTTAAAATAAAAACGCGATATAATCCATAAAATTAGTTATATTTATATATACATGCTCGTTATCACCACGTAAAATATTTTACACTGTTTCTGTTACACCTTGTATATGAGCCAACGCAACTTACCCTCTTCCCTACTAGCGTAGCAATTCACTGAATATAAACAATACAATGTAAAAATTAAAATAATTTTATACATTTCGACGGCGCGTTTGCTCGAAGTTAATTGCCACACTGCTTATAAAACGTTGAGGATCTATCAATACCTACCTATGTTAATATTTTAGTGTATTTCATGATATTTCGTAACTGTTTGATTGTAAATACGATTGGGAAATGCAATTAATATGCTCTTTATTCACACGCACACTATAATACAACAGTAGGGTAGGAATGTGGACCGATGACTGGCATGGCATTAGCGGACCAGTGTTGCCAGATGGTCTCGGCGACGTACCCCTAGATTAATTTGATTACCCCCCAGAAATCCCCTAGGATGCCCTCACCCAGTGTGCCAGATTGCCGCCTTTTTCTTATTTTTTCCTTGCAATACTGTTCTAATTTCCAAACTGAAACAGCCGAATGACCGTTTTTTTTTTTACCACTGCACCGTCATTCTCTCCTGTACCTGTATTTGGCGTGTTTTTGAAATTTCCCCTATAAAAAGACCCCAATTATTCTTTCCCCCTATTCTGCCCCTGGATCTAGGGGAAAATCCCCTGATCTGGCAACACTGTAGCGGACACGAATCAGCTTGAACACACAACTTTCTATTCCATTGACCACATAATGCTGTCTGCGCCGGCGCTGACGTAGGTTATCTAACCAGTTTCTCAATTCTGCTAGTTTAAATAAAATGACATACGATTGCCATACCAGCGACACACTATTGAGGTTCCATTACGACTGTGAGAGATTGGCTATTCTGCTAAAACTTCAATGTCGTCTCGATGGAGTCTCATTTCAGTGTCAATGGTTGTGTGTCGACTGCTGGGAACGTCAGATAACGAGTAGAATACCATGACTTAGCTACATTATATTGATACGCGGCTGAAGTACCGAATACGAAATAGTTCAATGGCAGTTGAATGGCTGGTCAGTGGAAAGCCACTGGTCTTAAAAAACTAGTAGACTACCAAATGTCTAAAATCATTCGATCGACACGCTATCGACACTCAACTGAAGCGTTTGTTAATTATCAGAGTTAATGGTGTACGTGAATAAAAAATATTCTTATTCTCATATTGATTTCTTATTTTTACGCGAATACTACACATTGAAATAAAACTAATCTTAAGTATTTTATCGCGGTTTATTTTTTATTCTACGTTCCCGACGTTTCGGCTGCTTTGCAGCAACCATGGTCACGGGAGGACTGAGGTGGTTGACGTCCTAGTGTCATAGTTTGACGGGGGTACCCTCATATTTAGTTGTTACTTGCGGTCCGATCTACGCAGAAAGACCTCACTGTGTCTTGAGGTCTTGCAATGGTCAAACTATGACACTAGGACGTCAACCACCTCAGTCCTCCCGTGACCATGGTTGCTGCAAAGCAGCCGAAACGTCGGGAACGTAGAATAAAAAAATATAAAAAAATATTCATCAAGGATCAAGAACAATTTACATCTATATCTGTTTACAAGCGTCTCAACTTTGGCAGCCATTTTGTTGAACTTATAAAACGGCTAGCCGTTTTGCAAAGCGCCTAGCCGTATTGTTACAAAGCGGACTCAACAATGTCGCTGCGACATATACGCCGTATCATTAATTGTAATTATAATCTAGAGGTTGAATGTGTGATGTTAAGAATCTTGTAAAACCAGTTTTGAATAATATAGTAAATGTTTTTTCCTTGTAGGTATTTTTTTTGCTGGCTACTCGGTCTGCATTGCATTATGATCGTCTTCCCACTGATATCAAGTCTCTTATTACTTTAGGATTGGTCGGGAGTCTTAGTAACCCATTCTTCTTCTAATTTAAGGGTTTGACCCTTGTCGGTGTAGCTGATGAAGCTCTTTCCATCTGTCTCTATCCAGAGCAGCTTCTTTCACCTCCCTATACGACATGACACCGATCCTTTCTTTTATCTGACTCATGTAGCTTATTCGTGGTCTTCCTCGTCCACGCTCTCCTTCGATCTTCCCCTCTATGATGTTCTTTATGAAGGTATCATGTCGTATGAGATGGTCTATCATCTTCCCCCTTCTATTCCGTATGGTTTCCATTAATGATCTTCTTTCTTGCACTCTCTTCAATAACCCATCTTCAGTAACCGATTGATATATGCTAAACAACATTTTTTAGTAATTAACTTAATTGATTACTCAAGTCAATTAAGTCAATTACTAAAAAATGTCATTAAATCTATGTTACCAGTGATTAGTAACGAACAGAATTTCATTTTTATTTATATTACAAAGAATAGAAGTCCATGATTATTATGCGGCATGATAATGTATTCCGATTTGTTTAGTGATCGTTTGTAACTTCGCGAAGCTGCTCGTCTCAAACGAGTTTGTTTTTATGTGCATAACATAATAAATAATGTGTACACGAAGGTTATTTCTGTGTGTCATTGTGTATTTCGGCTATGTTCGTGGCGAATATTTAAATATACCTGAAGGTAAGTTACTGTTGTCCCACTAATATTATATATGTGAAGGCTTGGATGGATGGATGGATGGATGGACGGATGTTTGTTACTCAATCACGCCAGAACGGCTGAACGGATCCGAATGAAATTTGGCACAGTGATAGATCTGTCTGGAATAGCGCATAGGCTACTTTTTATCCCGGTAAAATGTATGGTTCCCGTGGGATAGATTTGTTTTATTTTTCATAGAGCAAAGGATTGACATGATTTTTTGCATAGGTAGTGGACTACCACTAATGACCCTAAACTATTAGGGGTCAGAAAATGACATAGGCATCGACATACTTTTTAATCACGGGTAAGACCGCGGGGCGCAGCTAGTAGTATTATAACCTGACTCACTGACTCACTCATGAGAATATCACAAAAACGATCACACATCCAACATGTAAGAAGTATACCCATGACTCTATGGATTTTTATTATAGACTGCACCAATCCTGTTAACTCCCGGAGTGTGTTTTTTTCGATTCATCTATCTATTAGCCGAAAGACGTCCACTGCTGGACATAGGCCTCCCCCAATGACTTAAAATTCCACACATCCCGGTCCTCCGCCACTCGCATCCACCGGCTTCCTGCTACGCGTGTGATATCATCGGTCCACCATGTGGGGGCCGTCCTACACTACCGCCTCCAGCTCGTGGTGGCCGCCACATGAACTCCAAAAATCCCATCCCATTCTGCATAGATCGGACCGCAAACAACAACTAAATATAAGGGTACCCCAGTTTAAACTGACTAGGATGTCAACCACCTCAGTCCTCCCGTGACCATGGTCGCTGTAAAGCAGCCGAAACGTCGGGAACGTATACACATAAAATAAACGCGATAAAATTCGTAGAATAAGTTTTATTTAAATAGAGAGTAATTCGATAATATTATGTTTCACTAGCTGCGCCCCGCGGTGTTGCCCGCGATTAAAAAGTATATCATTTTCTCTGTCCTTTTCTGTAAATCATGTCGATTCTTTGGTCTATGAAAAATTTAAACAAATCTATCCCACGGGAACCTAACATTTTACCGGGATAAAAAGATAGATTATAGTCTGGCATAGCCTATGTACTATTCCAGACTATAATCTATCTCTGTACCAAATATCATCCAGATCCGTTCAGCCGTTCTGGCGTGATTGAGTAACAAACATCCATCCATCCAAACTTTCACATTTATAATATTAGTGCGATTACAGGCTCATCCTGCAGTTTCAATGGAGTCACTGGGATATGTGCCTCGATCTACAAATGTATGAGCGCTGATTTTGACATCAACAGGAAGATGAACCCTCCGGTAAGTTCACCCATAAAACATTACCCTCCCTTGCGTCTCGTTGTCGGGTAAAAAGTATGCCTCCGTTCACATCCAGGGCTCCAAGTCTGCTAACACAACCGAACAGCAACCGCATAGTAACTGTCATTTTTGACAGTTATTGTATGGGCTATCTGTCAAAAGTGACAGTTACTATGCGGTTGCTGATCTATTATGAATCGATTGTGTTAGCAGACTTGAGGCCCTGTACTCGCACGAGAACGCCTCATTTGGGCCTCAACAGGATCAGAATATTTTTTATTCATGTAAACCATCTAAACCAATGTATGTAAATGTATGTAAACCAAATGTATGTATGTAAATGTATGTAAACCAATCTTCAAAAAAAAATATGTAATGCTAAGCTACAACTTTACCGCCCGCTCGGAATGCCGTTCCTATGGAGAAGAACGGGCGAGAAACTCCATGGTTGTTTTAAAAAAAGATTCAATACATTTTTGAGCAGTACATTGTTATAGGTGTGTGAGAACAATGGAGGAATGGATAGGCAGACTTTAGCAGCAGCAGGAATTGAACGTTTTGCGAGTATTTTTATTTATTTAAACTTTATATCATCCAATTTTATGGAAAATACTGGAATTTACAATGAAACAACTATATTGTTAGCATCATATTAAAGCAATGAACTATTTGAGATAGCTTTTCAAACACAGTCTTCTTCTTCTTCTTTCTTTACGAAATGAGATGCGATGAAATAAAATGGATATGAATATGGCCTCACCCGCAACTTAGCGGGTATTTTGCCAGTGTCAAGTAATTAATAGCAATTAAACATTCAATAAATACACGTTATAAATACAATAATGGATGTGACATGATGAAATGAAAATGGCGTGTCTCTCTCTACTACTAATTTAAAAAATCGGTTCTCAAACACAGTCAATTAATAGCCTATTGACAAATGCAGCCTTCAACTTGCCGCCAAAAAGAGTACATCATAAATTAGATTATTTTTCGATTACTTATTTTTAAAACTGTTAGTCCTCACTTATTTTTAGCGCAGGTAACCGGTAAAGGGTGGTACCACAGATATATGAGAGGATATATGTTATGAAAGCTGTGGGCTTGCGCACACAAGTTGCCAAAATTAGGCTAACATAGAGATTTCGCCGTCAGTCGACTGCAACTGCACGTGTCGGTATCGGAGCTCTAGCTTTTTTTTAAAATGCCGTGTTATTCCGTGGTTGTGTGCCAAAATACTAGCAGCAAAGTGAACTACGCGAAAGATGGAATCTCATTTCACCAGCCAGTATTAAGTATTTTATTTATTCGTCTTTAAAATCATTAAAAACAACAAATCAAAAAATATTAGATGCCTTTATTATGTTATTTTAGTTTTCATGTAGCACAACGACTTTTTTATTTTTGTACAAAATACATGGCTATTTAAGTACCACCTATGTTCGCTACTGAGTGAATGTAGATTTGTCTATGGATTCCTAGAATCTCAGATTAACAGCTGAATTGTTTTTTTTACAGATATGCGAATTTGATGGCTCGGATCCAATATTGTGCTGCACAGACTGCAATCTAGTTAACGATACCAGGTCCATAAACAATACACTATTTTTATTTATTAATTAGTTCATGATAGTAGGTTAATTTGTTGTTCTTTTTTTTTCAGAAACGTCATCACTAATCCCAACCTTGGATTTTTACATTTAAACGGAGAAAAAGCACATGACCGTATGTATCTAAAAACAACTTTATGATGTAAAAGCCTTTTTAATGTCAGAATGAGAATCAGCTTATTTTTATTCATGTAAAGATTACATGAATAAAAATAAACTGAGATAGTTGCCGCACGCCCTTTTCATATCATCAGGTCACATCCATTATTTTGTTTATAATGTGTATTTATTGAATGCGTCACTGCTATTAATTACTTGACATTGGAAAAATACCCGCTAAGTTGTGGGTGAGGCCATATTCATATCAATTTTATTTCATCCAGTGTTGCCACATGTGATTTTCTATTTATACCCAAATTTGAAATTATTTTTCTCCAAAATGATACAATTTGCTTGAGTTTTACCCAAAGGCAAAATGTTAATAATATTGGCTTAGCTTTTTGCCTTTTTCTTATTTTTTCCTTGAAATACTGTTCTAATTTCCAAACTGAAGCAGCAGAAAGACCTTTTTTTTTTTTTCACGTTACGTATCCCCACTGAATGGGTATGACGGGTATGACATAGCATAGGGAGAAAGAGCAGAGTGAAAAGGCTGAAACTAAAAATTACCCAAAATTCTCCATGGTAATTTTTTTCTCCAAATTTTTCTCCAAGTATTTCATATCTCCAAAATTTCTCCAGAGCCAAAATTTTTACCCAGAATTGCGAAAAAAATACCCAATCTGGCAACACTGATTTCATCGCATCTCATTTCGTAAATAAAGAAGAAGAAAATAAACTGATAAAATCCGTAAGATTCGTCGTATTGCAATGAATGATTTTTCTAATAGTTTTATAAGCATCAAGTGTTACCCAAAGTTTTCGTTACCATGCCCCATCAACCCTTTTTTTTTACGTGGGGAAATGCTATTACACATCGCCTCTCGCCCGGGGGGACGAGAGGGGTATGTGGGACTCCCCGGCAGAGTGCCGGTATACCCACTAAAACCCCACGGTCCGCCTTCACAGCCTTTGAGCGGGGCGCCACAGGATCGCACGTGGCATACTACTGTGGCGCCCCGATGCCCCTTCAACCCTGTATTTAATTGGATCATATATTACAGAATGCTTCAATTACATAGACCAATTACCGTATAGATGTAAACTACAGACTAACAGTCGACGGCAAAGTGTATTGAATGAGAATAAATCTTGCTATAACCATGTGTCCAATACCGTGAGCGACGATGGCGGAGCACCAGCGAATGGCGACGAATACCCGCACATGGTAATAATTGCCCCTTTTTAATTTACATACTTGTTTAGAAGATCTAACTACTAGCTGCGCCCCGCGGTGTTACCCGCGATTAAAAAGTATATCCCTATGTAATTGTCTGACCCCTAAACTACTATGCAAAAAATCATGTCGATCCTTTGCTCTATGAAAAATTAAAACAAATCTATCCGACGGGAACCATACATTTCACCGGGATAAAAAGTAGCCTATGTGCTATTCTAGACTATAATCTATCTGTGTGCCAAATTACATCCAGATCCGCTCAGCCGTTCTGGCGTGATTGAGTAACAATCATCCATCCATCCATCCAAACTTTCACATTTATAATATTAGTGGGATTCTGTACACTTTTTGTTTTGTAGGCGCTGCTGGGATTCGGCGAGGACTGGCTGTACGCAAAGTGGCTCGGCAGCGGAACAGTGATAAGCCACAGATTTGTTCTCACTTCGGCATATTGTATTGAACATCCTCAATAGTAAGTGTTCACTATACTATTTCCATTTCTTTACTTTCTCGATGACAGCTCCTGTGGAAACTTGAACGAGTGTCTTTTTTACATTATGTATACATTATTTAAGAAAAATTGCGTAGAAATCCCGGGCATAACTCTCTTCTTTGCGCGTTGAGTGACCTTGAGCCTTCTCATGAGGCCTTTTTGTTTTGTTGACGGGGGGGAAATCTTCGAAAGATACCCGGCCTCGGTGTGGGAGAGGGCCGGGTTATGTGGGATTCTTACCCACCAAACCCCCCCGGTGGCCGTTTTCGATACATGTTGGAGGTGCTCCGGGATCTCCAAACGGAACGCACCGGTGCCCTTCTTATGTGGCCTATAGTTAGCGACCACGTCTCAGTGTAAGGCTGTGTCCCCAGTCGGCAAACTGTTAGCGGCCGACTGAGTTAGCGGCGTATCGGTTTAGTACGCCCTTCCATATATTTGAAATGGAGTGTTCACAGTTTGCTAGTTTGCGCTCACTCTACGCAGTTTGCTGTGTTGCGCGCGCCGATTGATTCAGTGAGCGGCCGACTCACTGCATAAACCGGTTCCAGTCGGCGGCGGCGATATGCTTGTTCGCCGGGCGTAGTGAGTTCGTTTGCCGCAAACTGTCATGTGGTCAGTTGACAGTCAAAATTCAGTCGGTCGGTCGACCTAAATAAGCGGCTAACACATAACAGTTTGCTGGCGACGCAAGCAAATTGATCTGAGTTTGCAGCAAACTGGAATTTCGCTTCGCCACAAATTTGCGGCTCACTCAGTCGGCCGCTGACAGTTTGCCGACTGGGGACACAGCCTTAATATCATCATTTTAATACTATAATATTTTCAGTGGTGCAGTGAGTTATTTCGGCGTGGGTCTGGTCCGCCAGTCCGACCCACCGGGACTGTGGCACCGGTACAGAGTCAGCCGTCACATAATACACCCAGAGTACAAGCCTCCTTCTTTCTATCACAACATAGCACTTCTGGAGGCCGGAACACCGTGAGTATTTGTGTAATAACTAGCTGCGCTCCGCGGTGTTACCCGCGATTAAAAAGTACGTCCTTTTCCTCTATGTCCTTTTCCAAATGCACGGTTCCTGTATGCTATCTCATAGGAGCCGTGCATTTTTTCGGGATAAAATTAGCCTATGTCATTTTCTGACCGCTAAACTACCATTACCTATGCAAAGAATCATGTCGATCCTTTGCTCTAGGAAAAATTAAAACAAATCTATTCCACGGGAACCATACATTTTACCGGGATAAAAAGTAGCCTATGTGCTATTCCAGACTATAATCTATCTCTGTGCCGAATTTCATCCAGATCCGTTTAGCCGTTCGGCGTGATTGAGTAACAAACAACTATCCGTGCATCCAAACTTTCACATTTATAAACTTCTTCTTCTTTCTTTGCGAAATGAGATGCGATGAAATAAAATGGCTATGAATATGGCCTCACCCACAACTTAGCAAGCATTTTGCCATTGTCAAGTAATTAATAGAAATAACAAATTCAATAAATACTCATTATAAATAAAATAATGGATGTGACATGATGATATGAAAATGGCTTGTCCCACATTCATAATATTAGTGGGATTAATTTTAAATTTGAACACTGACTGATGGACCGTACCGTATCTACCCTCGGGCCGGATGTGATTTTTATTTCTATCCAAATTTGAAATATTCTTACTTCAAAAAGATTACATCTGTATATGATTCGTTTTGTATTCAGGATAATTTTCAACGATAAGGTTATGCCAGCATGCCTCACTCCACCGACCAGGCCTTTGGGAGCTGACCTTCAAGACGATGATGAGGCCACACTCACGTCATGGGGCACTCTGAAACCGAAGGGCTTGGATTTCCTGCTGACTGTGAGTATTCCTTCCTAGTGAGTTCCTACAAGATACACAGATGGCGCTGACGATTCTCCATACAATCCTGAAATGCGCTATGAGAGTTTTCGGAACACGTAACATATATACAAGACTAGCTGTCCCGGCGAACTTCGTACCGCCTCAGAATCAAATGTATGAGAAAATTAATTTATTGGCATTCTATCCCACGGGAACCATACATTTTTCCGGGATAAAAAGAAGCCTATGTGCTATTCCAGACTATAATCTATCTCTGTGCCAAATTTCATCCAGATCCCTTCAGCCGTTCTGGCGTGAAAGAGTAACAAACATCCATCCATCCATCTATCCATCCAAACTTTCACATTTATAATATTCACATAATATTCACATTTATAATATTAGTATAAGTATATAGATTCAGACTGTAAACGATGGGGCATAGCGGCCGCCCCACCAGGCATACCTACCGCATAGTAACTGTCACTTTTGGCAGACATTGTATGGGATATCTGTCAAAAGTGACAGTTACTATGCGGTTGCTGTTCGATTATGAATCGATTGTGTTGGCAGACTTGGGGCCCAGGCTGGAAGATCTTCCCTGTTCCGCTAAACTTGTTTACAGAAGATAGATTCACCTCCTGTAATTTGGACTAAGTTATCTCATGATTGTAGGGAAGAGATATACTTGCAATATTTAATATTCAATACCAGTTTCAAAGTGCGAGTATGTAAAAATACTAGGGTCGAAAACCAGGTTTTAAAATACTCGAAAGTATTTGTCAGGTACGGGCGGTAAATACTTGCAGGTGTGAAAGGTACTTGCTAGTCGCGGACGAGCTTTGGCTTCTAGGACAGTGTATTTTACTGTCATTGGAAAAAAATCCTTATCTTCATATAAATAATGAGCACAATTATAATATCTATACTAATATTATAAATGTGAAAGTTTGGATGGATGGATGGATAGATGGATGGATGTTTGTTACTCTTTCACGCCCGAACGGCTGAACGGATCTGGATGAAATTTGGCACAGAGATAGATTATAGTCTGGAATAACACATAGGCTACTTTTTATCCGTGGGATAGATGTTTTAATTTTTCATACTTTTTATCGCGGGTAACACCGCCGGGCGCATCTAGTGTATAATAAATATATCTACTTGTGCTCCTTATTTATACGAAAATAGGGAGCACAACTTTGAACCCCTAAGTAGGTTTGTTTATCATAAATACGAGTGTGCCTATTATTTATATGAAGATATGGATCGATTTCCAATGCCAGTATTCTCAGCCCTGGAAGCCGGGCCTCGCGGGCGGCTCACGAGTACTTGCAAGTATTTATCGCCCGTACTAGGGCGCCCTAGTTTTAAAACCTGGTACCGTCAGTAAGTGTCATCCCTACATTATATCTTTCGTTGTCTTATCGTGTTCTCAGATACCTTTGGATAAGTTTAGTGAAGAGGAGTGTATGAAGGAGTACCCACCGCAACCAAATCTCGAGGGAGGCTACAATCATACCACTCAGATGTGCTATGGGCGCCGAGACGACGTCTTGGACAGCTGTGAGGTAAGACACATCGACCGTCATCGAAACTACCACTTCTTCTCTTCTTCTTCCTCTAATTTGGGGTTAGACCCTTGTCGGTGCAGCTGATGAAGCTCTTTCCATCTGTCTCTATCTAGAGCAGCTTCTTCGAAACTACCACTGTCTATGCAAAAAATCATGTGGATCCTTTGCTCTATGAAAAATTAAAACAAATCTATCCGACGGGAACCATACATTTTACCGGGATGAAAAGTAGCATATGTGCTATTCCAGACTATAATCTATCTCTTTGCCAAATTTCCGGTCTCCAGATCAGTTCAGTCGTTCTGGCGTGATTGAGTAACAAATATTCATCCATCCATCCAATCTTTCGCATTTATAGTATTAGTGGGAAGTGGGATTCTCATAACATAAAGTAATCGATTTTATAGTTTTTTTTTATTGATATAGTTGACACATGTCAAATCTCTATCATTAGTTCCGTGGACGCTCACTACCCTCTATCACAACTATCAGCGCCACAATGGCCGATATCAAATAGGCACAAAACGTTGATTTCTATCGCCAGTCCATTAGTCTTAATTGTATACAAGGTGATTCAGAAAGGGTATACTTACTACCTTTTGAACGTGTGCTTCTTTAGCGATTATTTGGTGAAATTTCTATACGTACAGACTGGGTTATAAGATTTTTTTTCTGTCAAACAAAATATAGGTTCAACGATTAGTATATCCTTTATGTATCACGCTGCCTTTCTTTTACAGAGTGGTACCGGCGGACCGCTTCAGTTCACACCATTCTGTACGTCTACTGTAATAGGTGTCACAATAGTAGGTAGAGGGTGCGGAAAACCCGCAATATCTACCAGGGCTAGTATTTATACTAGGGTCAGCTACTACCTACCCTGGATTGAGGGCCATGTGTGGCCTTGAAGCAGAATTCTCGAGAGTGAACAGGTACCTTCTAGGCAAGTATGCTCCATCGTAGATCTCATCGTCACTTACCATCAGGTGAGATCGAGATCAAATACTTGCCTACAATGTAATAAAAAAAAAATATATGCTCCTTCCTTGCACATCTTCAAAGATCGGGTAAAGACGTTTTACCTCACGGCATAACTGCGACTTATTTGCTCACTATTTATTTATCTTGTGTAACATAGGTACCTAGCATATTTATTATTTACTAGCTGTTGCCCGCGACTTCGTCCGCGTGGTATTTAACAAAGACAACCGTTGACAACAGCCTGCTCGCCCATTCTGAGCCCGCGGGACGCATTGCAGGTTGTTCCTATCAAACATAATCAGGCGCTGCGCTGCAACATTGGTTTTAATTTTATTTCGTGAGATCCTATTTTTTTTTTCTAAAATAAAAGTAGCTTAAGTTACTCCTTGTTACATCAGCTATCTGCCAGTGAAAGTCCCGTCAAAATTGGTCCAGCCATTTCAGAGATTAGCCGGAACAAACTGACAGACAGACAGACAGACAGACAGACAGACGGACAGACAGACAGACAGACAAAAATTATAAAAAATGTTGTTTCGGTATAGGTAACGTGTATACATCCAAATGCACTTAGTAAAAAGCGGTTATTTTAATATTACCAACAGACACTCCAATTTTATTTATATGTATAGATATAGAGTATTTATGAATGTATTTGTAAGTGTGTATCTGTTATTAAGTACACCCCCGTCGTAAAAATGTCTTTAAAATCCTCTCCATCCAAAGGTTGCCTGGTTAAGATCGCTATTAGCGATAAGGCCGCCCATTGTGACACTCTCTGTGTAAGTTAAGTGTTTGTAATTTTGTATTCATTTTATGTGGTGGAACCATAAAAAGTTATCTATCTATCTATCTAATAATATCGCCAGATGAACACACCAACTGTACGGCCCCACACTAAGCAACACTTGTATTATTAATACCGTCCAATGGGCTGGGGCGAATCCAGTATGTAATACCTATATAGATATTAAAAATCCATGCCTCCGGTATCAACCATTCGTGCTCATCACACATGGTTTGTGCCTACCCGGATTCGAAGCCGGGACCCCTCGGCACAGAAAGCAGGATCACTACCAACGGTCGTCATTGTTACACAGCTGTCAAAACAAAGAAAGTGACGCTCAACGCTGTCAGCGACTAGCGTCAAAATAAAATGTCTATAATAGGCTCCACACATTCCTATCCGATCCATATTATCTGAATAAATCGGATAATGTGTAGAGCAATCGTCCTAATTTAATATCGGAAGATGTGGAGCCTGTTTAAATCAAGCAGCCCCCAATTTAATGTTATAGCTCTGAGCGTTTTCCGCTAGCAGCGTTTCCTTTTAGTCATATTTTGGCGCTTGACGCTGAAAGCTTGTAGCGTCATATTTCTTGTGACCGCAGGATAGTGCACGCGATTCAATTGGTATTTTCCTATAAATAGCGTCAAAATCTTTCTAATAGACAGCTAATATATAAGTCCGCGTTTGAACCTAGTATATACTAGCTGTTGCCCGCGACTTCGTCCGCGTGGTATTTAACAAAGGCAACCGTTGACAACAGCCTGCTCGCGTGTTCCGAGCCCGCGGGACGCATTGCAGGTTGTTGCTATCAAACTTAATCAGGCGCTGCGCTGCAACATTGGTTTTAATTTTTTTTCGTGAGATCCTATGTTTTTTTCTAAAATAAAAGTAACCTAAGTTACTCCTTGTTACATCAGCTATCTGCCAGTGAAAGTCCCGTCAAAATCGGTCCAGCCATTTCAGAGATTAGCCGGAACAAACAGACAGACAGACAGACAGACAGACAGACAGACAGACAGACAGACAAAATTTTTAAAAAATGTTGTTTCGGTATGGGTAACGTGTATACATCCAAATGCACTTAGTAAAAAGCGGTTATTTTAATATTACAAACAGACACTCCAATTTTATTTATATGTATAGATTAATTCAAGACGTCATAATCAAAATGATTCCTAGGTATAAATACAATATTAATGTTAATTTTGAATTTGTGTTTAATTTTGTCAACTCTACGTTGACATGGTAATCCATCCATCCATCGGCCGAAGTCGTCCTCTGCTGGACATAGGCCTCCCCCAATGACTTCCACACAACCTGGGCCCCAAGTCTGCTAACACAATCGATTCATAATCGAACAGCAACCGCATAGTAGCTGTCACTTTGACAGATATTGTATGGGATATCTTTTTTTATTGTTTTTTTTTAATATAATAAAATAATTTATTGACAGCTTCATAACTTATAACTATTTACATATATTTATGCCTAGGTAGGCTTACAGTTACTCAGCACGGCTAGACAACGACCAGACCCTGAACTAGGATTAACACTGTGCGTACAGAACAGTCAGTGTCAGTGAGAACACAGTCGAATTTGGTGCGGTAGTTTATCCATAATGCTTTTTTTTTTTTACATTATAGGCAAGTATTTGATCTCGATCGCACCTGATGGTAAGTGACGATGAGATCTACGATGCAGCATACTTGCCTAGGTAGGAAGGCGGCAGTAGATCGAGACGCTACATTCACTAGGCACATGCAGCGCAGCTGATCTGACCCGCCATCCATGAATGGCAACACCGAACATCATGCCGGAACACGGCTAGGCCGCTTGGCGACATGGCTTTGTTCAGTGGGTGGTTACTAGCCACGGCCGAAGCCTACCACCAGTAGAGTTGTCACCTGGTTGGCACCACCCAGGGTCACGTGTAGGGTATCTCGAGGGTTCTCCTACGGACGAAGGTGACTCGACCCCAAGATGCTCACACAAATAAACAGACTAACGGTGAGAGTTTCTTGAACTCGCTTGTGCTAGACTCAAAATAGTTCATAGATAGCCTAGAGCAATAGCTGAGTTGGGGCCAATTTGTGTCATACATTTGGATATTACCCAAACTTGTAGTCCCATATGGGACCTATGTTCAAATGTAGATTATTTATGTTCAAATGTGTTTGCACAAATAAATATATTTCTTTCTTTCTTTCTTTCTTTCAATATTTTCATTATTTATCATCATAAAATACGCAACACTGTCACCCGTAATCAAAAAAGAGTAGAAACATCATATAATATTGTATTCAGTAACGCAATGTTGTACAACATTATCTCGCATCATTCAATGTTGCAGGCAACATAATTGCGCAGCATTATACACTCTTGAGAGCAAGGAGACAAACCATTAAGCTATTGTGAAGACGAGTTGTGCAATAGGATGTTCCTACAAAACGATGCGTAAACTGTATATATTCTCCATCTAGCGGTGAATAGCACAAACTATACGCGTCGTGCATGTCGACATGACTACGTAGTTTAGTTATACGACGCCAGATGTCTCTAGCGCCACTAGGTAGGACGCAGTATACAACGAGGCGTCATCTAGTATCCAGCCTTAAAACTACAAGAGAATGGTATGCAGACGCCAGCTTGCTGTTCAAAAGGCGGCCGCTGACAGACGGACCGAGGCCACGCCCACTGCGATGACGTCAGGGCTTAACTGAGGACCGCAGTGCACAGTTAGGACGTCCATTCTTTGTATTATATACTCCGTGGACGGTACCTTTCAATTGTCTGACAATGCCGGGCTGTTGTATTTATAATCAGCGTATTGGATACTTATACGGACGTTGAATACAAGGTTTTACTTTAAAGTTATTTATAGATTATTTACACGATGCTAGATGTATACACATAAGCTCAGATTTTTCTTAGCTTACATTTCTTCGCGTGCTTTGACAAAATATCGTTGCCCGGGTACAAGCCGGTCACTTTGGTGGACACGGAGAATCGACTCAACTTTGAATCGAGATTTCTCCTCGACGTCTCGCTGTCCTTGTGCTGGTAATCGATAGACTTGTTCGATGACGTGGATATAGATGTGATAGAGAATATAGCGGTGCCCTTGATGAATGTGGAGCGACTTTCGTTGTAGCTAGCGCGGTATTTGCCGTATATATCAATGTGTTGGATAACTTTCAGGAGCCCACACCTCTTGTAGCGATCTTCAACCGATTCCTGGTGGCCGTTACAATATGTTCCCATCTCTCGTGTTTCGGCCATGACATATCACATTACACAATCGTTGTTCGCCAATGCACAGAGCGTCACAACGAGAGATTTTGTGCGAAATTAGAAAAATTCAACGTTAAAATTTCACATTGTCATGTCGAAAATGATTGATTTTTGTTGGGACAACGAGGTTGATTACACTTTTAAAAACAAATATGGCTGCCATAGTTTTGGGTGGATTGCGATGAGGTTGGACGCCATTTTCATATCTTTATGTTACATCCATTATTTTATTTATAATGTGTATTTATCACTGACCTCTATGGTATACATCGCATCATGGACGTCAGTGGTATTTATTGAATGTGTTATTGCTATTAATTACTTGACATTGGCAAAATACCCGTTAAGTTGTGGGTGAGGCCATTTGCATATCCATTTTATTTCGTCACATTTCATTTCGTAAAGAAAGAAGAAGAAGAAATGGTTTGACGGGACTTTTTGGCGAGAAGTTGAACCGTGAAATTGTCAATTTAGTTTTATTGTCTAAAAATGTGTTTTGTTGATAATGTGTAATGTTTAATGTCCCACTGCTGGGCACGGGCCTCCCCTCAATGCGAGGGGGATTATGCCATAGTTGGTGGACTTCACACATCTTTCGAGGGGTTCTCTCAGGCATGTAGGTTTCCTCGCGATGTTTTTCTTCACCGTTTAGCATGTGATAATCATGGTTGAAAATGAGATTCGCACATGAAAAAGCCCAGAGGTGCGAGCCGGGATTTGAACCTGCAATCCTCGTTACCAAGGCAAGTTATATATATATTTTTTTACATTATCAGAAAGAAGAGATTTCAACGGACAAAAAACTCCCCGAGTTTTTTTAAAAATCTGATATTTTGACGTGAGAATTTTCGATTGAAAATTAGGTTGTTTTTTTGATATTAAGTCAAAATAAGGTGAAAAAATAAATATTTCAAATCAAAAAAATTACAGTGTCTTTAGGACATAAAAAGGTAAGTTTTCACCAAATTTCGTGAAAAAAAAAAATTTGCATAAGATAAAAATAAAAAACTAAAAACTTGATTATTTGAATTTTTCACATACATTTTGAGGTTATGTGAAAAAAGTGTCAATACAAAAGTTGTAGGTCTCTTTATTACCTACAAATTTGTCATTTTATTTTTTCCATAGGACTTGTAGTTTTGCCGGAAATCGAGATACACCGATTTTTACCCTTAAAAACTCACCCCCATCCACTTCCCGACCTCAGATCGCCCGTAAATTATTTTTCCCTTCATTTTTGTTATATTCTCGTCCTTTTTTAACGGGTTTCGTCCTACTATATTTTTTTTTAACTTTTTACCATTTTCAAAATTATCGACACTGGTCTAATAAGGGGTCTTTAGAGCTATATGCTCCAGGGGTGGAAGTGTTAAAGGGCATAAAGCCGCGAGTAACCACGGGAGAAAGCGCAGCACACCTCTCTACACCCCTGAGCCGCTTACGCCAGTTTTTTTTTTATACATTATAGGCAAGTATTTGATCTCGATCTCACCTGATGGTAAGTGACGATGCGATCTACGATGGAGCATACTTGCCTAGGTAGAAAGGCGGCAGTAGATAGAGACGCTACATTCACTAGGCACATGCAGCGCAACTGATCTGACCCGCCATCCATGAATGGCAACACCGAACATCATGCAGGAACACGGCTAGGCCGCTTGGCGTCATGGCTTTGTTCAGTGGGTGACTAACCATGGCCGAAGCCTACCACCAGTAGAGTTGTCACCTAGTTGGCACCACCCAGAGTCACGTGAAGGGTATCTCGAGGGTACTTAATTCTCCTACGGACGAAGGTGACTGGACCCAGTGTTGCCCCTTATCGTCATATATTTGGGGGCCCACCTGAAGAGCGGTGAGTCGTAACCTGCCAACACTAATCCCACAGACTAATCCCAATAACCCCTACTAGTCCCAATAATGTTTCCATATTCCTGTATTTCAGGGTCCAATTCGCTGTTTATGCTATCATTTTCAGCAGTTTACCCCAGCTGGTGACTAACATTACATTATAATTCTCAGAAAGGGCTTCTACGTGTTGGACCCATGTCCCCGCGCAAACCTTCCAAATATCCGGGTATAGCCCGTGTGGAGAGACAACATTTCATCATCATTTTCAGATCATTTTATTCTAAGAAGTACATAATATTTATCAATCAACACGATTTGGATAAACGTTTAGACAGTAAATAGTTTAATACAGGTTGTTAGGGGGCATGGTAACGACAACTTTGGGTAAAGGTTGCATTTAATGTATTAAGCTATGGGGAAAGAGGACCCACCACTGACCCTCGGCTTGTCAACTTCTTCGATTATATACCAAACAAGTTTGATCGATAATAAAAGAAGCCAACAACACCCGAACTCCTCTAAGATGTTAGTCGAGAAACTATCTATCACGAGTGACGGGACCTCAAATAAAATGCAATTCTCCGCGACACTAAGCGAATCTATAAATGTATTCGACACGTGTTTCGCCTCTAAACGAGGCATCCTCAGGACCGCTGGGCTACGAATGAGCCCAACAACAACAATTAACAATGGATTTCCGCCAAGTATCGCCTAGTTCTATCAATTATACTTAATGTATTAATTCATGTCGAAAGTTATGCGTTACAAATGTTGCTATTTTTGAGCGCGCAATGTATCGTTAACCATGCGATCACAACACAACGCTCCGCGCAACACCCGACTCGTACGAGTGGCGAGCGCGCTCGAGTGTATCGAGTTTTAATTTACATTGCAGTTTAGGTCTACTTTACATATTTTTTTTATTAAAATTCACGGTGAAACAGATAGGCTTAAGATAGAAATAAAATGCGTAGAATTAATGAAAATATTGACGGATGATTCCATCACCAGGGGGTTCAGAACCATGAGTTGAACCAACGGTATCAGTAAAGTTTTCGTTACAAATCCACTTACACCCAGTATAATAGTATCATAGTTTAAAATAAAACCAATTTTAAGGATTTTATCGCGTTTATATTATGTTTTTTACGTTCCCCACGTTTCGACTGATTTGCAGCAACCATGGTCACGGGAGGACTCGATAAACGCGATGAAATCCTTAAAAAATAGTTTTATTTCAATGTGTAGTATTCGCGTAAATATAAGAAATCAATATAGTATTGATTACCCGACTTCTGGGGCTCCCTGTAATAAAAATTACAATGCAGCTTGGAAGGACCGCAGTGCCCCAGAGAGTTAATCAGGGCCTGGAACCCGACGGGGACCCGCAGGACTCTTTATATCTCTATATCTTACAAATTTAAAAATTTAGAACTTAGTACTAATTTCTCATGTTTCTTGGTTGCTGTTATATATTCTCCTGGCCAGACGATGCCCTGGATCCAGGGTTCGTAGTACCGGACCCTGGTGTACAGGGCTGCCCCACCAGAGCCGGGCACGCTGCTCACCCGACACATGGTGGTCAAGCCCAACACGTTGTACGTGCAATTCTTGAGCTCCATGCTTTGCACCGCCCCCCCGCTGTTACCCTGTGGAGAGTATATTGTAACTTATAATCTTGTTCTTCTCTTTCGTCTTTCTTTTGGGTTGGCAATTGGCTACGAAATAGAGCCATTTTGCCAGTGTCAAGTAAGTCTTGAAAATTGTTTTTGAATTACAAGCACCCCTGATGCTAATGATAATTTAGATGACGATGATGATGAAATTAATCCCCTACCCCTATCAGTAAAGCTGTGGAAACTTTACTGCAAAATTTAGCGGACATCTTGGGAAAATTTGAAAGTCAATTTATATTGTTTTATTTGAATTATCTTCACTCGTGCACGTTTATGAACACACAGTGGTTAATATCCCGCTAATATTACACTTTTTTTTTATCAAAGAAACATATTTTTGGAAAATAAAACAAAATTCACATCTTCTAAAATATAAGTTTCTTGAAATATATAAATAAAAAAAAATTGTGAAAAATATTTTAACAGATGAATCAGTAAGTTATATGGATCACGTTGATGTATACAATAAATAATTGTGTCTGGTGTGTGATTTATTTAAACAAAGCGACCCAGTAGCCTTCTTTTTTACGAAATGAGATGCGATGAAATAAAATGGATATGAATATGGCCTCACCCACAACTTAGCGGGTATTTTGCACAATGTCAAGTAATTAATAGCAATAACAAATTCAATAAATACACATTATAAATAAAATAATGGATGTGACATGATGAAATGAAAATGGCGTCCCCACAATATTCAAACCCCCAGTAGCCTTAGTCCGTGCGCTCAGTACAGATGTCATTTTTCAAATGTCTAATAATTTCTATTTTTAATGTAGTAATACATAACAATTTATTTGATAACAATTAGAAAGAAAATAACTGAAATATTTACAAACTAATATAACTTAAAAACTTTTTTTTTTTTTTTATTACATTATAGGCAAGTATTTGATCTCGATCTCACCTGATGGTAAGTGACGATGAGATCTACGATGGAGCATACTTGCCTAGGTAGGAAGGCGGCAGTAGATAGAGACGCTACATTCACTAGGCACATGCAGCGCAACTGATCTGACCCGCCATCCATGAATGGCAGCACCGAACATCATGCCGGAACACGGCTAGGCCGCTTGGCGACATGGCTTTGTTCAGTGGGTGGTGACTAGCCACGGCCGAAGCCTACCACCAGTAGAGTTGTCACCTGGTTGGCACCACCCAGGGTCACGTGTAGGGTATCTCGAGGGTACTTAATTCTCCTACGGACGAAGGTGACTCGACCCCAAAAGCCACAAAAGCCAAAAGCTACAAAATGTGTAAAAAATTTGGCCCATGCGGTAGCGTGCCCAAGATGCTGGCCGCATTTTTCTCGCTGAATAGCCAAAGCTACTCGCTGAGCGAGGAATAATAATATTATTTGATGATAATAATAATAATTTGATTTATTTCTTCGGGAATGTTATCTTCGTAACCTACTGTTGGCCGTGTTAAAATATTTTACATTTTTTATTTGTTACAACTTTTGGTAACTATATGACGATTAATAAGTACCGTACTTAATGGTTTATATAATAATAATAATTCCAGCCCTTTTTTTAATGTCCCACTGCTGGGCACGGGCCTCCCCTCAATGCGAGGGGGGATTAGGCCATAGTCCACCACGCTGGCCCAGTGCGGATTGGCGGACTTCACACATCTTTCGAGGGGTTCTCTCAGACATGCAGGTTTCCTCACGATGTTTTCCTTCACCGTTTTTTAGCAAGTGATAATCATGGTTGAAAATGAGATTCGCACTTGAAAAATCCCAGAGGTGCGAGCCGGGGTTTGAACCTGCAATCCTCGTTACCGAGGCAAGCGTTCTACCAACTTGGCTATCACTGCTTCGGTTGGTGGTTTATATGGTTTATATGAATAAAACATATTCTGATTCTGATTCTATCAGAGCTGTGTTGTCACCTCACCAGGGATCGCTTGGCTGGTGTGTTGTGAAGCCGCCTTACCTCGCATATGTCAGTCCTGTCTCCCTGATACGTCAAGCAGAGCTGTATAGTATCGTTGTACCCCGCCTCCAGCTGCGCTTGAGGCGGAAACAGAATACCGCAGTTGTCGAATTCGTAGACATAGTGAGTTAGGGATACCTGCAGAACAGAAGTGGATTAAATTAAGGCATCAATAGCTTAGCGGTTCATAGCACAAACGTGCAGTGGCGTAGCATAGGTCATTAGCACCCGGTGCGGATTTCAAATTTGCCGCCCTCTTATTTTTGTTATTCATTATAAAAAATTGGGGCATGGTAAAAATTGGTACCTTTATTCAATAACGCCAACCTGAAAAGTGAAATTAACATTTTTTGACGTGGGAATATCATTAACGACAAAAAAAAATGTCGACAAAACACTAAGAATTTTTTTCTTTACTTACATAATTCTTTCATATCTTAATTTTTTTTATAACCGCCCCCGGCAATGTGCCGCCCGGTGCGGACCCCCCCCTCCACCCCCCCCCCCCCCATGCTACGCCACTGCAAACTTGTTTAAAAATTCAGACGTAACGTTGCTGCTAGCATAATGTTGCCATATTTTCAATAAATTAGTAGTGGTAAATGTTACCACATACAACACTTTATGCTCTAGTAAATAGTCCTGGCACACCGAATTACCGATTCTAGGGTTTCAAACAATGATTTCCCGTGCTCTAACTCGCCCCATGCGACGGCGTAGTATGGCTCTGGGGCGTTCCCCGGATTAACGGCAAACGGTGCCACCTGCTCACTGAACTGTATCCTGGAATAAAAGTAAAGAGATAAGTATATAACTATAGATATATATGAAAACCTGATTAGCGCAGTTGGTCCCGGGTCGACGGCCTGGTCGAGGGTCCCGGGCTCGAATCCTGGTAGGGACAAGCTTTGTGTGATGAGCATGAATGCTTGTACCCGAGTCATGGATGTTCAATATCTATATAAGTATTATATACCGAGTTCGCCCTCAGTCCTTTGTACGGTACCCATAATACAAGCGTTGCTTAGTATGGGACCGTATAGTTGGTGTGTTCATCTGGCGATATTATGTCTCTCACCACACGGGCTATACCCGGATCTTTGGAAGGCTTGCGTAACACGTAGAGGCCTCTTTGAGAATTTTAATGTTATGCAGCCACCTGCTGGGGTCGACTGCTGAAAATGATAGCATAAATAGCGAATTGACCTCAGCAGGCCGAGGAATTATAATAGCAATATGGAAAGATAATTAGTGCTTTGGAGTGAGGTTTGGATGGATATGGGATAGGACTATTGAAAAGGTGGCGGACTACTATTGGCAGGTGGCGACTCGCCGCTCTTTAGGTGGGCCCCTAAAAAGGCCGTCATATAAGACGATGGCGGGGCAACACTGGCGAGAGCAGCTCAGGGGTGTAGCGAGGTGTGCTGCGCTTTCTCCCGTGGTTACTCGCGGCGTTATGCCCTTTAACACTTCCACCCCTGGAGCATATAGCTCTAACGACCCCTCTATGTACAGTCAACTAAGGCAAGACAGAGCTGAGAGTTCTGCGGGCCCCCGTCGGTTTCCACTCGGCCGACGAAGACACGCCGAGGTGGGGGCCCCGACCGACGTCATCGAGAAAGCATTATTTCACTATCATACTTAATTTTAAAGTAATTTCTTCGGGCTTGTGATCGCGTTATTTCAATGATGATGAAATCATGGCAACGATGACTGTTGATTTCAGACGTCACGCTCGTCTAACTCACTCAGTTGAAGTTTCAATCAGCGCGATGTCGTGATACTTGGAGCCGGGTCGGTACTCAGGGTGGGTGATGATGGTTTTCACGCGGTGAGTCTGTACGGGCTTCTCCATGCCTTTCAGGAGCCCCATCGCCACGAACTTCACTTCACCGCTGCGAATAATTATCAACGATTAGCTAAAGTCCCCAACTAAGGGATTTTTGCCCCAAAATTGAGGGCGAAAATATGCGGAATGAGAAAATTTTTTGGAGTAAAAAAAATGCTACGAACACAGTATAATAGGTATTTTCAGCTGTCACGTGGATCGGAGAGGAAAAGTGCATTGAACAAAAACCTTTTGTTTTTGTTTACTTTTTAGGGTGGAATGAAAAAATTATGAAAATCTTAAAAAAAACAACATTCGAAAGTTTAAAAAATCATTAAAATCTCGTAAAAATTGAAAAAAAATGATTAAAATCGCCAACTCACAGAGGCGGCCTGGCTGTGCAGTTGGCGGTGGTGAGGATGAAGTTCTCGCTGATGATGGAGCCGCCGCACAGCCACTGCGCTGACTCCAGCTGCTCGCCGTACCCCAGCAACACCTGCGGCACACGTCATGAGCGTATATTGTCTGAGCGGAGTGCATGTGTAATTTCAACAACCTCCCAAAAATTTCGTTCTGATCTAATTATTTTGTTTAATGTTTTCTTATATTTAGGCAAATACTATACATTGAAATTAAACTAATTTTACGGATTTTATCGCGTTTACTTTATGTTTTTACGTTGCCGACGTTTCGGCTACTTTACAGCAACCATGGACACGGGTGGACCAAGGTGTGAGACGTCTTAGTGTCATAATTTGATCTGAGGTACCTTTAGATTTAGTTGTCTTGCGTAGATTGAACTGCAAACAACAACTAAACATGAGGGTGCCCGTGTTCAAACTATGACACTAGGACGTCTAACACCTCAGTCCTCCTATGACCATGGTTGCTGTAAAGCAGCCGAAACGTCGGGAACGTAAAAACACAAATAAACGCAATAAAATTCGCAAAATTTATTTTCTTTCAATTATTATTTTGTGGTTGATATCTACGTAATTGGTACATCAATCGAATTCGAACCCCATCTGTACGAAATTCGAATAAAGTTATGTTTTTAGGGCTACCCAAAGGATTGGGAAACCCTGCAAAGGGTTCTAGCCACGGCCTTTTGGAAGCAGGCTACGAGATCGAGGAGTAAGAAATTACCGTGTGTATCAGATCTGGGTTTCTCGGGAAATCGATGCCATCCTTGGAGCCTGATTGCTTGTCGTTCACCTCATAGCACTTCGTACCAGTCTTGTAAGTCCACTTAAGGGTGGTGGTCAAGTATCTTTTGCAGGGGTAATCCACGTTAGCCAAATAGTCATTGAATCCTGAAAACGCGATAATGAATTTATACATGAATTTATATAATCGCAACGAGACGGGCTTGAATATGGTACCTTATAGCGCGAATTATTTTTGTTGGGACATGGTTTGTTGGTTTTAAAATGACACACTCCTAGGAGCAGAGGAGAAGGAGGAGGAGAGGAGGGTTGCTAAGCAACCACCTCCCCTTGACTCCTCCACGCGTCTGTATCTTGCGCCATCTCCTGCCGCGATGTTCCCGCAAAGGTGTTCATATAATTTCCCCATATTTTTCATGGTCGGCGTCTACGTCAGCCAGCTCCATCGGCTATCCAATTAGGCATCATCTTAGCCCACCTTTGCGAGCGCATGCGCGCTACACGACCGACCCACTCCTGACTTAGCCTCGCGCTATTCCTCAGTTCCACAAAACTATGCAAAAAAACTGTGAAAGCAGGTGAAATTTTAGTTGAAAATGTATTGAAAGCGATAATCTTTTCGATTCATTCCTCATCCTTGTGATCCATTTTTAATTACAGTCCTCTCGTGACCACGGTCGCTGTAAAGCAGCCGAAACGTCAGGAACGTTAAAACATAAAATAAACGCGATAAAATCTGTAATATAAGCGTTATTTCAATGTGATCCAACTTACTGATTCATCTGTTAAAATATTTAACAATATTTTTTGTTAAACCTTATAAAGTCCCAAGTTAATGGCGACATGGTTCTCACATTTACAAATAACTTTTGTAAATGAAGCTAAGAAGGAATGAAGAGTAAATGCAGATTCGTTTTATTACTTACTTTTTTCAGCTATTGTTCCGTAATAGTAACTCAGTGTTCCAAGATACGGGTTATACACATCGTCCCTGAAAATAGGAATTTGACTTTTTAATAATATTGTAGGTAATTGATAGAACTAAGCGATACTTGGCGGAAATCCATTGTTAAACAAATGGGGGAAGAGAACCCACCACTGACCCTCGGCTTGTCAACTTTTCCAATTATACACCAAACAAGTTGATCGATAATTAAAGAAGCCAGCAACACCGAACTCTTATAAGATGTTAGTTTTTTTTTTTATTTTATTTTTTATTGCAATATAGGCAGGTATTTGATCTCGATCTCACCAATGGTAGTCGAGAAACTATCTGTCACGAGTGTCGGGACCCCAAACAATATGCAATTATCAGCGAAAAGAATCTCGTTCTCGCGAATTCTCGTTTCGAAAAAATCATAAGTACCCCCGATGATAATGATGAAGCCAATGTCGAAGATGATGATGAAAGGAATGGGGATTCCCCTACGCCTATCAGTAAAGTTGTGAATACTATATTGAAAACTTGCCGGACATCTTGGTTGAACATGAAAAGAGATGCTATTGAAATGAAACCAATCATACGGATTTTATTGCGTTTATTTTATGTTTTTACGTTCCCGACGTTTCGGCTGCTTTACAACAACCATGGTCACGGGTGGACACACACACACACACGTAAAGCACAACGTTAAGGCTGTGTCCCCAGTCGGCAAACTGTCAGCGGCCGACTGAGTGAGCCGCAAATTTGTGGCGAACTGAAATTCGAGTTAGCTGCGAACTCAGATCAATTTGCGTGCGTCGCAAGCAAACTGTTATGTGTTAGCCGCTTATTTAGGTCGACCGACCGACAGAATTTTCACTGTCAACTGTCCACATGACAGTTTGCGGCAAACGGACTCACTACGCCCGGCGAACGAGCATATCGCCGCCGCCGACTGGAACCGGTTTTGCTGTGAGTCGGCCTCTCACTGAATCAATCGGCGCGCGCAACACAGCAAACTGCGTAGAGTGAGCGCAAACTAGCAAACTGTGAACACTTCATTTCAAATATATGGAAGGGCGTACTAAACCGATACGCCGCTAACTCAGTCGGCGGCTGACAGTTTGCCGACTGGGGACACAGCCTAGAACATAAAATAAACGCGATACAATAATAAAAAAAATAGTTTTATTTCAATATGTCGCGTAAATATAAGAAATTAATATATATAGCCCATGTTATGTCCATTAGAGGTCGTCCGTATAGGCCGAGATACAGAGCAATACATATATATATATATATACTACTACAGCTATATATATATATATATATATATATATTAAGACTAGCTGACTCGGCAAACGTTGTTTTGCCATATAAAATAAATTGAGATTTAAACTATCCTATCTCTCAAGTTGGATCGAACTGCACATGGTGTGCGAATTGTATTATAATCGGTTAAGTGGTTTAGGAGTCCATTGAGGACAAACATTGTGACACGAGATTTATATATATTAAGATATAGCTGCGCGAGCGCAGATGCGGGTAAAAGCTAATGCAAATCAAAGGGTGTGCAGACAAAAAGAGACTCTATTGCTTACCTGACATCATAATTGTATGTTGAATAACAATCGTTACAGCAAACTATCGGTACATCGTCGTCGTAGGAGCAAATCTGTGAGACAAAGAAAATGGTTAATTTAAAAAAAAAAATACAACCGAATTGAGAACCTCCTCCTTTTTGAAGTCGGTTAAAAAGAGTGGCGTCGAGTCACCTTCGTACGTAGGAGAATTAAGTACCCTCGAGATACTAAAGGAGCTAAAGTTTAATCAAATAAAAATACCCCCGAGACGCGGCCTCCGGATCACATGACCTTTGCGATAAAAAAACCACACATTGAAATTTCAAATGTTACCAAACTCGTATCGACAACCTGACGCTGATCACGACGGTGTGACGTCACAACGCATCAACCAACAATCCCAAGCGTTTTTGATCACGTGACCGAACCAAAATAAAACATAATATTGATTTCTTATATTTACGCGAATACTACACATTGAAATAAAACTAATTTCCAACTAACGTCGGGAACGTGAAAAAAATAAAATAAACGCCATAAAATCCGTAAAATTAGTTTTATTTCAAAATAAAACATTATTTTATGTCATGATTTTTAAAGACAATAAACCATATTTATGCCTAACTAGCTGTTACCCGCGACTTCGTCCGCGTGGTATTTAACAAAGACTCAACCGTTGGCAACAGCCTGCTCGCACATTCTGATCCCGCGGGATGCATTGCAGATTGTTGCTATCAAACTTAATCAGGCGCAGCGCTGCAACATTGGTTTTAATTTTTTTTCGAGAGATCCTATTTTTTTTTCTAAAATAAAAGTAGCCTAAGTTACTCCTTGTTACATCAGCTATCTGCCAGTGAATTTCCCGTCAAAATCGGTGTAGCCATTTCAGAGATTACCCGGAACAAACAGACAGACAGACAAAAATTTTAAAAAATGTTGTTTCGGTATAGGTACCGTGTATACATCCAAATGCACTTAGTAAAAAGCGGTTATTTTAATATTACAAACAGACACTCCAATTTTATTTATATGTATACATAGTTATAAAAAGCTATAATCTTGTGGGATGGCCACAATATAAAGCTTATGTTTAATACATTCAAACATTCTATACAGGGCCCCAAGTCGGCTAATACTATCGATTCATAATCGAACAGCAATCGCATAGTAACTGTTTTGACAGATATTGTATGGGACATCTGTCAAAAGTGACAGTTACTATGCGGTTGCTGTTCGATTATGAATCAATTGTGTTAGCAGACTTGGGGCCCTGACTGACTGACAGACAATACTCAGCCCAAACCAGTGGACCTAGTCTTGAAATTTGAAGGATATTATTCTTGTGCACCCTAGAGGTGCAGTAATATGGGATATTTGGATATTCGACTCTCATGGAGGTTCAAGGTTTAAGTTTGCAAGATGATTTTTTTTTCAAGTTACGATATAGCATTGATAGCCAAGTTGGTAGAACGCTTGCCTCGATAACGAGGATCGCAGATTCAAGCCCCGGGCTCGCAACTCTAGGATTTCTGGATTTCATGTGCGAATCTTATTTTCAACCACGATTATCACTTGCTAAACGGTGAAGGAAAACACCGTGAGGAAACCTGCATGTCAGAGAGAGCCCCTCGAGATACGTGTGAAGTCCGACAACCAGCACTGGGCCATCGTGGTAGACTATGGCCTGATCCCCTCGCATTGAGGGGAGGCCCGTGCCCAGCAGTGGGACATTAAAAAAAATGGCTGGTATTATATTAATACTAGCTGCGCCCGGCGGTGCTATACCCGCGATAAAAAGTATGAAAAATTAAAACATCTATCCCACGGGAACCAACCATTTTACCGGGATAAAAAGTAGCCTATGTGCTATTCCAGACTATAATCTATCTCTGTGCCAAATTTCATCCAGATCCGTTCAGCCGTTCGGGCGTGAAAGAGAGAGGATCCATCCATCTATCCGTCCGATCCATCCATCTAAAGTTTGGATGGATGGATATCCATCCAAACTTTCACATTTATAATATTAGTATAGATTAGTATAGATTTATTATTACGATCGAGTACATGTCTAGTAATAAATGAATGGTATTTGGGACAGTGAAGGAATCGAACCGTTGCTTAAATTAGAAGATGTTTTGAACGACATACAGCGTGATAAAGAAAGAGTATATCATACATAGAACCTGCGCTTCTTTGGTGGATTTGTAATCATTACGCGTAGCCAACATGTCGATACGTTAATAAAAAAAAAAACCACAATCATACAATCACTTGTTGGAAACCAAATTTATGTGACAAAGTCGATAATTCTGACCCACAATCACTTGTTGGAAACCAAATTTATGTGACAAAGTCGATAATTCTGACCCACAATCACTTGTTGGAAACCAAATTTATGTGACAAAGTCGATAATTCTGACCCACAATCACTTGTTGGAAACCAAATTTATGTGACAAAGTCGATAATTCTGACCCACAATCACTTGTTGGAAACCAAATTTATGTGACAAAGTCGATAATTCTGACCCACAATCACTTGTTGGAAACCAAATTTATGTGACAATATCGATAATTCTGACCCACAATCACTTGTTGGAAACCAAATTTATGTGACAAAGTCGATAATTCTGACCCACAATCACTTGTTGGAAACCAAATTTATTGGACAAAATCAATAATTCTGACCCACAATCACTTGTTGGAAACCAAATTTATGTGACAAAGTCGATAATTCTGACCCACAATCACTTGTTGGAAACCAAATTTATGTGACAAAGTCGATAATTCTGACCCACAATCACTTGTTGGAAACCAAATTTATGTGACAAAGTCGATAATTCTGACCCACAATCACTTGTTGGAAACCAAATTTATGTGACAAAATAGATAATTCTGACCCACAATCACTTGTTGGAAACCAAATTTATTGGACAAAATCAATAATTCTGACCCACAATCACTTGTTGGAAACCAAATTTATGTGACAAAGTCGATAATTCTGACCCACAATCACTTGTTGGAAACCAAATTTATGTGACAAAGTCGATAATTCTGACCCACAATCACTTGTTGGAAACCAAATTTATGTGACAAAGTCGATAATTCTGACCCACAATCACTTGTTGGAAACCAAATTTATGTGACAAAATAGATAATTCTGACCCACAATCACTTGTTGGAAACCAAATTTATTGGACAAAATCAATAATTGTGACTGTATTTCTGAATGATTACAAATAAGCTAAATAAGCGCAGGTTCAATGCTTTGCATGCCCTTTATGAATGATTTTGTATTGTTTATGAATGATTTTGTATTGTTTATGTGAGAACAAAGAAACGTGATCACATATTGAATCCGCTCGAACATGTTAGACTGGTCCTCTGCGAGACCTATGTGGCCGGCGCCGGCGCAGGTCAAGGTTGACCTAATCACGTCATGTGTGTAAACAGCAATTGACCTCTATAAACAACTGGACTGGCAATAGGCATCGTCGTTTTGTGCTTATTTGATTTACGCCATTTTGGCTGATTTCGCTGATTGTACCTACTGACAGCGGGTAATGAGTGGTCCATGTAACTAATGATAAGATCTGACATGTGACAATTACTGACAAAGAAATAATATAGCCATATCGGAGCACAACAATCACGCCGACGACAATTACGACAATAAATAATAATACTAGCTGATGTCTTATATTTACGCGAATACTACACATTGAAATAAAACTAAATTTACGGATTAAACAACAAAAATGAAATAAACGCGATAAAATCTAAAAAAAAATAGTGTTATTTCAATAATACTAGCCCTTTTTTAATGTCTCACTGTTGGGCACAGGCCTCCCCGCAATATTACGGGGATTAGGCCTTAGTCCACCACGCTGGCTCAGTGCGGGTTGGCGGACTTCACACATCTTTCGAGGGGTTCCCTCAGACATGCAGGTTTCCTCGCGATGTTTTCCTTCACCGTTCAGCAAGTGATAATCACGGTTGTAAATGAGATTCACACATGAAATCCGTATATTCCAGAGGTGCGAGTTGGGGTTGGAACCTGCGATTCACGTTACCGAGGCAAGCGTTCTACCAAATTGGCTATCAATGCTGTATTTACGACCTTAAGTTGCTTTAAATACATTTTTTTTATTACATTATAGGCAAGTATTTGATCTCGATCTCACCTGATGGTAAGTGACGATGAGGTCTACGATGCAGCATACTTGCCTAGGTAGGAAGGCGGCAGTAGATCGAGACGCTACATTCACTAGGCACATGCAGCGCAGCTGATCTGACCCGCCATCCATGAATGGCAACACCGAACATTATGCTGGAACATGGCTAGGCCGCTTGGCGACATGGCTTTGTTCAGTGGGTGGTGACTAACCACGGCCGAAGCCTACCACCAGTAGAGTTGTCACCTAGTTGGCACCACCCAGGGTCACGTGTAGGGTATCTCGAGGGTACTTAATTCTCCTACGGACGAAGGTGACTCGACCCCAAAAACAATTATAAACCGAACAAGTTGATCCATAATTAAATAAGCCAACAACACCGAACTCTAAGATGTCAGTCGAGAATCCGTCTGTCTTGAGTGTCGGGACCCTAATTAATATGCAATTCTACAACAACAATAACAAACAACCCCACCAATAACAACAGCAACAGGTGTCCCATTGGGGTTGGTCTACGTACCGGTAGCTTGTCCTCTCCCGGCATCCCATCCTGCGCGATGAGGCATCTGTAGTAATTAGTACAAGTGCCAGTTTCATTTTTCCAACTACATGTTATCCCTGAAAGATATAACAAACATTTTTTTAATTTTTTTACGAACACACCAACTATACGGTCTCACTTTAAGCTTAACGCTTGTGTTATAGGTACCGTACAATAGACTGAGAGCGAACTCAGTATATAATACTTATATACATATTAAACATCCACGACTCGGGTACAAACATTCGTGCTTATCACACAAAGCTTGTCCCTACCAGGATTCGAACTCGCGACCCTTGGCGCAGACAGCAGAGTCACTACCACTGCGCTAGTCAGGCCGTCAAATTATCCAACGGTACGGTCCCACACTAAGCAACGCTTGTATTTTAGGTACCGTACATTCATCTACTAGACATATGACCTGATTAGCGCAGTTGGTAGTGACCCTGCTTTCTGTGCTGTGGGTCCCGGGTTCGGATTCTGGTAGGGACAATCTTTGTGTGATGACGTTATGGGACTGTATAGTTGGTGTGTTCGTCTGGCGAGATTATTATTTTATTATTATTATATACCAATGGAACCGTACAATGGACTGGAGAAATCCCAGTTTATAATCAGGTCCTTATATAGATATTAAACGTTTATGATTCGGAGATAAATATTCGTGCTCATGACTTCATGACAAAGTTTTTCCTATCGGGATTCGAACCCAGGACCCTTAGCAAAGAAAGCAGAGTCACTTCCAAACGTGCCAAACGGGTCGGGAACGTAAATATTTATAAATTAAAATAGTTTTATTTCAAACCGTGAATGGGTACATACCTTCCTTCAGATCCAAATATTCACACGCGACATAACTTGAACAAACAATAAATATGATCAATGATGTCCTTTGATTCCACAGTGATTTCATAGTTGTAGAACCAGTTCCGGGCGACCGTCTCGCGAATGTTTCGAATTAATACTAATATCTGTTAGGTATTTAGAACTTCGTAAATAAAAGCCGGTTTTGTAAACGCGTTGGCTACGGGACTGGTTTTTGTGTAGTTCCAGGTCGATTTGGCCTGGTGCAGGACTTTTCGCCGGTGCGACGTTAGACCTGGGGCTCAATTCTGTTAATTTACAAACACTTTAGTGTAGTGTCGATAGGGTGCCGATTTAATGATTTTAGACATTTGGTAATCCACTAGTTTTTCAAGACCAGAGGCTTTCCACTGCCATAGAACTATTTCGTATTCTGTATTTCAGTCGTGTATCAATATAATGTAGCTATGTCATGGTATTGTACTCGTTATCTGACGTTCCCAGCATTCGACACACAACCGTTGACACTGAAACGAGACTCCATCGAGACGACATTAAAGTTTTAGCAGAATATCCTATTTGTCGCAGTCGTAATGAAACCTCAATAGTGTGTCGCTGGAATAGCAATTATATGTCATTTTTTTTAAATTAGCAGAATTGGGCCCCAGGTAGTAAATACATCATGTGCAGGCCCAATTTCGCCTTTTATTGATCCCACTAATATTATAAATGTGAAAGTTTGGATGGATGGATGAATGTTACTCAATCGCGTCGGAACGGGTGAAGGGATCTGGATGAAATTTGGCACAGAGATAGATTAGTCTGGAATAGCACATAGGCTTTTTATCCCAGTAAAATGTATGGTTCCCGAGGGATAGAGATACGTTTTAAACGCGGGTAACACCGCGGGGCGCAGCTAGTATAAATATAAATTGTTAATCGTCACAGCGTGCTGAAGGCCTTCGGAGTTGACAGAGCATTGTCAGAAAACAACATCCAATGAAAACCAGTGTTCACTGATGATGTGGCACGTGACTTATTGCAACACTGGCCGCGCCAGCCGCGCTCCCCTACCACCGCGTCTCGGCCAGGGAACCAGGCCTGCAAGCCCTGGCCTGCAAGCACAAAAATGATTATATACCATCTTTGTAAATGAATTGAATTGACTTATCTGTGTCGTTGTAAAATGCTGAGGAAGTCATGGCACTGTTGCGACCGACTCAAACTGTTATATATGGGTGCCTTGATAACTACTTAGCTCTACAAACATGACTAGATCTAAAGTCGGGTTTGTACTTACATTAAAAAATAAAAAAAAGTTTATTTATTTATTATATTTTTATTAACCTGGTTAATAAATATTTGAAGTATATAAAAAGTAGCGACACCACGGACCCGAGTGCCCCAGAGAGTCGGTCGGGGCCCCCACCTCGACGTGTCTTGGTCGGCCGAGTGGAGACCGACGCACGGGGGCCCGAAGAACTCTCAGGTCTGTCTTGCCTTAATTGACTGTCTAGAGAGGGGGGGGAGGGGTTTGAGCTATGGTGGAAGTGTTAAAGGGCATAAACCCGCGAGTAACCACGGGAGAAAGCGCAGCACACCTCTCTACACCCCTGAGCCGCTCACGCCAGTGTTGCCCCTTATCGTCTTATATGACGGCCTTTTTAGGAGGCACACCTAAAGAGCGGCGAGTCGCCACCTGTCAATAATAATTGGATAAAAGCTGATTATGGGCAGGTGTAGCGGACACCTGCCCATAATCAGCTTTTATCCACTCTTCCAATAGCCCTATCTCATGTCCACCCAAACCTTAATCCATAGTCCCAATTATCTTTCCATATGTCTGCAATAGTTCCCCCGCCTGCTGAGGTCAATTCGCTGTTTATGCTATCACTTTTAGCAGTTGACCCCAGCAGGTGGTTACCAAAACATTAACATTTTCAAAAGGGGCCACTACGTGTTGGACCCATGTCCGCAAGCCTTCTAAAGATCCGGGTATAGCCCGTGTGGAGAGAGACATAAAAATAATAACGAACCCTCACGACACTGTGAGCACTTTCTGCGTAGATCGGACCGCAAACAGCAACTAAATATGAGGCTACCCCAGTTCAAACTATGACACTAGGACGTCAACCACCTACCTCAGTCCTCCCGCGACCATGGTTGCTGTAAAGCAGCCGCAACGTCGGGAACGAAAAAAATCATAAAATAAACGCGATAAAATTCGTAAAATGACTTTTTATTTCCATTTATTAACTAATGAAACAATTCCATTAATTATTTTTTGAAATAATCAAAACTAAATAATCATGATTTAGCGCTAGTCATAGACTTGTTTAGAAGTTCAGACGAACGTCGCCACTAGCAACGAGAAGCCAATACTGCAATGCAATTGTAATCGTAAATACTGCCACATAAAAAACATTTTGCCTAGTAAATATTCCGGCATAGACTATGAAGTTCTGGAGGTTGTGTTTTGCATGTGTGCGTGTGTTTAACATGCTAGACCAGGGTTCGGCAACCTTTTGAGTCGGAAGAGTCAAAAATTACAATATACAAAATTTCAAAGTTTTTAAATAGCCACAAAAAAAATTCTTGCGAGCAATAAATAGTACATGCATAAATAAAGTTTTTTTATAAAAAAACTATATAAGTAGTGTTTTTTCACAACAAATTAGACAATATACGGAATGTCCAAAAAGCGGCAATATAGAAAAAATCTAGTGCAAGTGGCTGAGAGAATGGTGCCTAATCCTCGTTAATCGATTCAGAACGATTTTTCATTTTTTTTTAATAAAATTAATAATATTTACGTATGGAACTAAAGAGCCGCAGCTTCAAATCCAAAGAGCCTCAGGTTGCCGACCCCTGGCCTAGACCATAGTTTATTTAGGCTTTACTTGAAGCGCACGCCGAGTGCTGTCTGAATATTCTAACAAGTCTGTGGTACAGGTACTATACAGGGTTTAAGTGGCTTTGTAACGAAACCCGATACCATGGATTCGACTCGTGATTCCGGATCCACCAGAGTTGGAATTTTCCATCGATCTATTCACGTATTTTACCAATTTTTAAAAATTGGTTTCCGCTTGAATATATTAAAGAACTCCATCTCAAAGAGTGATCATTGTTAATTTATTAAAAAAAAACATAATTACAGATTTAGACCTAAAACTGCAATGTAAATTAAAACTCGATACGCTCGAGCGGGCTCGTCTCTCGCCCGCGTCGGGTACCGCGCGGACCGCTGAGTTGCCATCGCGTTGTTTGCGACACATTGCGCGCTCAAAAATTAGAACATTGGTAATGCATGATTTTCGACGTAAGTGATTTGTATAATCTTCTTCTTCTATCTATATTATAAATGTGAAAGTTTGGATGGATGGATGGATGGATGTTTGTTACTCTTTCACGCCCGAACGGCTGAACGGATCTGGATGAAATTTGGCACTTACTTACTTTTCATCCCGGTAAAATGTATGGTTCCCGTGGGATAGATGTTTTAATTTTTCATACTTTTTATCGCGGGTAACACCGCCGGGCGCAGCTAGTTTTATTATAAACATCAAGTGTAACCTTTACCCGAAGTTTTCGTTGTCAAACTGCTTACACCCTCCACCCTGTATATTAATATCCTAAAGTAAATCCCCATGATTCAGCTGCTACTCGTTCAGCTTTTTTCACTTCTTCAGAAACGGTGAGCGTAGGCCATAGGACGCTCTCGATCCAGGGTCTGTAGAACTTCACCCTGGTGTAGAGGGCCGCCCCACCCCCGTCCCCGCAGGACATGCTGACTGACGTCACGCCGAGGAGGGAGAAAGCACACGTTGTGGAGTCTTTTGTTTGGATGGATGCTCCTTTGTCTCCCTGAAAGTGACAGGATTAGCACATGTGGTAGTGACCCTGCATTCTGTACGGAGGGTCGAGGTTCGAAGCCTGGGGATCTTTGAGCACAAACGTTTGATTAACATATATGTACTTGACTGTATATAGCATTAGGCCAAGTTGGTAGAACGCTCGCCTTGGTAACGTGAGGCGGAGGTGCATACCCCGGCTCACACCTCTGGGATTACTGGATTTTATGTGTAAATCTCATTATCAACCATGATTATCACTTGCTGAACGGTGAAGGAAATACATCATGAAGAAACCTGCATGTCTGAGAACACTTCGAAAGGCGTGTGAAGTCCGCCAACCGCACTGGGCCAGCGTGGTGGACTATGGCGTAATCTCTCCTCTTATTGTGCGGAGGCCCGTGCCCAACATCAGGTCATTAAAAAAGTTTTTTTTTTCTCGGTATCGCAAGACCATCCGCCAATCACATATCTTCTACAACGAATCAACCTGCAACCAACGCCAATGAAGATGGAACACTTCAGAATCGAATCAGAATATTTTTCATTCATGTAAAGTAAACCATTAAGCGCAGTACTTATGAATCGTCAAAATAGTTACAAAATGCCATGCCACAACTTTACCGCCTGTACGGAATGCCGTTCTTATGGAGAAGAACGGGCAAAGACTTACCTCACAAACAATATCAGCCTTCTTGCCTTTGTAGCCGTAGCACATTTGTATGGTGTGGTTGTAGCCAGTCGCTAGCTCCGGTTGTGGGGGGTAGAACAACGAACATTCTGCTTCCTTGTACGCTTTCAGGGTATTCACTGATGCCTGGACAGAAGATTAAGATTTGGAAGACAGTTACGCTGCAAACCGCTGCAACTCCTGGAAGGCAGGACTTTCAATATACCAAGATCATTCCCGGAGAGTCTGCAGAAAGTTAAATTATTGCATAAATCTGCAAAAATTCTGATCAGAAGGAGCAGGAATAATTTGGAAATGTAGAAAATGCTCACAGTGTCTTGAGGTCTTGCAATGGAAGACACTGTGAGCACTCTCTGCGTAGATCCGGACCGCAAGCAACAACTAAATAATATGAGGGTAGCCCAGATCAAACTATGACACTAGGACGTCTAACATCTCAGTCCTCCCGCGACTATTGTGGCTAAAGCAGCCGAAACGTTGGGAACGTAAATAAAGTATAACAAACGCGAAAAAATCCGTATGATTAGTTTTATTTCAATGTGTAGTATTCGCATAAATATAAGAAATCAGTATAGCTTGGCTTTTCGAGTTCTCCCAAGGTGTCTGGTAAAATTACATTAAATAATCCACACCTTTATTGATAGGGGTATGGGTTTCATTTCATCATCATCATTGCCATTAACATTATTATTATCATCAGGGGCACCAGGGGGGGGGGGGGGGGGG
This sequence comes from Pheosia tremula, assembly GCA_905333125.1. Classification (NCBI taxonomy): domain Eukaryota; kingdom Metazoa; phylum Arthropoda; class Insecta; order Lepidoptera; family Notodontidae; genus Pheosia; species Pheosia tremula. Next base: position 3,703,351 of record HG995425.1, read on the forward strand.
GGGGGGTATCAGGGGTAGGGATAAGTGCATTGCGCGCGTTGTAAGTGCCGTAGGCCTATACGAAATAAATTATTTGACTTTGACTTCAATTCACACGTGGTACCTACACTTTTCACTTCACACGTGGTAGGTACACTTTTCACATCACACGTGGTACACTTTTTACATCACACGTGGTACACTTTTCACTCTACACGTGGTACACTTTTCACATCACACGTGGTACACCTTTCACTTAACACATGGTACACTTTTCACTTACCACGTGGTACAACTTTCACTTAACACTTGGTACACTTTTCACTTCTTTATTGCCACGTTAAAATTCAAATAGGTACTTACAGAATCCAGGGTCTCCATCATTCCTTTGCTATGTCCCAGCTCACTCCAAGCGATGGCCCAGGACCAGAAGGCGTTGTCTGTCACCACGGAAATTGGGACCACCTGATTGCTGAATAGTATCCTGTAAGCAAATGGTGCGGGAACGTAAAAAAACAAATAATAAACGCGATAAAATCCGTAAGATTAGTTTTATTTAATGTGTTGTATTCGCGTAAATATAAGAAATCAATACCTCCATGAATTTTACGCATTTTTGAAAGTTATTTTTAAATTGAATTTAGCATGTACTCATTATGTAAATCTATCTCATCTACATTTATACATATACAGAAATAAACTAATTCAAATCTAAAACTGCAATGTAAATTAAAACTCAATATGCTTGAGCGCGCTCGTTACTCGCACGCGTCTTGTATCGCGTGGAGCGCTGTGTTGCGATCGCGTTGTTTATGGTACATTGCGCGTTAAATAAATTACAACATTTATAACTGCACGATGTAAGGTCTGAGTCCAGCTGTGGACGTCAATGGTATTAACTTACGAGTCCGCAGTCTCGATCAACGCGATATCGTGATACTTGGAGCTGGGACGGTAATTTGGGTGCGGGATGGCCCTCTTCACGCGAATCCTCTGCCACGGCTCGGCTGGCTTCGTACCGTTCAGGGGTCCCATTGCCACAAAATTCACGGGACCACTAAAAAAAATAATCTGATCAATTTCTTTTTTTTTATTACATTACAGGCAAGTATTTGATCTCGATCTCACTTGATGGTAAGTGACTATGAGATCTACGATGGAGCATACTTGCCTACAAGGTACCTGTTCACTCTCGACTTGAAAACACCCAGATTGTGGTCAACGGGGAACAAAGACGCCGGTAGTGTGTTCCATTCCTTGGCAGTTCGCACGATGAAAGGAAAAGCAAAACGCTTAGTACGTACCGAAGGAATGTCCACAGTGTACGGATGACACTTGTCCGTGCGTCTTGTCGACCGACGATAGAATGGAGATGGGGGAATTAATTTTGTAGTCTATAACAGATATACAGGGTGTAAGGGACATGAAATCAAATTATAGAAATCATCTTCACTCAATTATGACCCAATTGACCTTTTATCCTCAAAAATAGTACTCACTAGCTTTCCATGGCTGTGCAGTTGGCGGAGGTGAGGATGAAGTTCTCGCTGATGATGGAGCCGCCGCACAGCCACTGCGCTGACTCCAGCTCCTCGCCGTACCCTAGCAACACCTGCAGAACACACCACACTAAGAGTAAGCAGTATTGCAGCCTTCAAGTCACTAAGAGCTGCTGCAATCTTTAACTTCGTGAGGTTTATGCATGAATTATTTTGAGCATTTGTTTTATGTAAAATAATATAATACCAGCCTTTTTAATGTCCCACTGCTGTGCACGGGCCTCCCCTTAAGGCGAGGGGGATTAGGCCATTTTAATGTATTATCCGCGAATTATGCACACTTACACACGCACATAAAGACACACACAACAAGTCTTATGAGCTTGAGACGAAAAAACTAAGTATATTTACGTAATTCGCATGTAATTCAAAAATACGCTTAGTTGTTTATGATTCTCTCTGCCCGCACGTATAGTGCGAGCTAACTGTATACTTTATAGTCTACCGTATTTAGACGTCCTTGTATGGAGAATTGAAAAGCGCCTCTAGCGGACGGTATATAAAACTTTCAGATCTCCATACAAAATGTCTAAATACGGTAGACTATAAAGTAGACGGTTAGCTTACGAATAATCTCGCACTTGACGTACTGATGTTTATTATATACCGTATGCATAAGGTCCGGTTTCCTAGGATACGTGATTCCTTTGTTACTGAACCCCGTTGAGGTGTCAGAATACCACCAGCAATTGTTAACTTCATCCATCTTGAACTCCCTGTAAGCTTTGCGGTGAAGCTTACAGGGATACTCCAATTTATCCAAATATTCATTGAATTCTGGAAATAAATTATAAACTATAGTAGTCACTCTACCGCCATTTTGTATTCTTCTCAAGACGCTAATGTATACAGGATGTAACAAAAATATGATACAATATTCCAGGCAATAAACGTCATCATAAAACCGAATAAATGTCTCCAAGGAACATATGTCGAAATATTAAAAAAAAACTGTTTAAACTTAATAAATATATTTTAAGTGCGAATTTTGACAACCCTATTGTGCTTTGGTGCTTGCCGTGTAAATCCGGCATAAGTAGGTCATCATTGGGGCTGCACTTCAGCTGACATCATTGTAAATTTCGTAAAGAACTAGAAATCTGCATCTAATAATACCAGCCCTTTTTAATGTCCCACTGCTAGGCACGGACCTCCCCTCAATGCGAGGGGGATTAGGCCATAGCTGACCACGCTGGCCTAGTGCGAGTTGGCGGACTTAACACATCTTTCGAGGGGTTCTCTCAGACATGCAGGTTTCTTCACGAAGTTTTCCTTCACCGTTTAGCAAGTGATAATCGTGGTTGAAAATGAAATTCGCATAGGTGCGAGCCGAGGTTTGACCTTGCGATCCTGTTTACCGGGGCAAGCGTTCTACCAACTTGGCTACATGTCCGAGAGAACCCCTCGAAAGATGTGTGAAGTCCGCCATCCCGCACTAGGCCAGCGTGGTGGACTATGGCCTAATCCCCATCGCATTGAGGGGAGGCCCGTGCCCGGAGTGGGACATTAAAAAGGGCTGGTATTATTATTATTATTAAATTAACATTAACTTAAAGACAGAAGCGAGACTAAAAAGTATGACTTACTGTTGCCAGCTACCGTCCCACCCTGACGTAGTAGACCGATATGGGGGTTGAATGTTTCGTTCCTGAAAATAAATAAGAACGACCCCATTGACCCAGTTGCTGGGACCCGGGCCTGTGTACCAAGTGGCCATGGTCAAACTTACTTGCGATCAGTACGTCAAGTGCGAGATTATTCGTAAGCTAACCGTATACTTTATAGTCTACCGTATTCAGACATTTTGTATGGAGAATTGAAAGTTTTTGTAGCGACCACTTCAACCGCGCCACACGTGGCAATACAGACGCATTCAGAGCAATAGAAAATTGTCATCGCAATCCTGAATCGCGCTATAAGAGTTTTCGGAGCAAGTAACATATATACAAGATCCCGACAATAACCGTCGGGGCATAGCGGCCGCCCCGCCAGCCATACCACCCGCCTGGCTGGAAGATCTTCCCTTTTCCGCTAAATTTTAAATACCGTCCGCTAGAGGCGCTTTACAATTCTCCATACAATATGCCTAAATACGGTAGACTATAAAGTATACGGTTAGCTCGCACTTAACGTGCTGTACGACCGTTTGTACCCCATTCCTGGACGTCTAATATGTAAACAACGTGATTCCGAAATTGTATACTAACAATAAAAAATGACGACGAATTTTACGACCTGTGTAGCGCAGTTGATAGTGACGCTGCTCTCTGCGCTGAGGGTCCCGGATTCGAATCCTGGTAGGGACAATCTTTGTGTAATGACCACGAATGTTGATACCCAATTCGTGTATGTTTAATATCTGTCTAAGTATTGTATACTAAGTTCGTCCTCAGTCCATTGTACGGTACCCGCAATAAAAGCGTTGCTTAGTGTGGGACCGTATTGTTGGTGTGTTCGTCTGGTGTTTATTTTTATTATTATATTCTATTCTTTTAGCCGAAAAACGTCCACAGCTGGACATAGGCCTCCCCCAATGACATCCACACATCACGGTCCTCCGCCACTCGCATCCACCGGCTTCCTGCTACGCGTGTGATATCATCATATCATCGCTCCACCTTGTGGGGGGGGGGGGGGGGGCGTCCCACACTACGTCTACCGGTTCGTGGTCGTGATTCTAGAACCTTTCTGTCCCAACGGCCATCGGTTCTGCGAGCTACGTACCACCCACTGCCACTTCAACTTTGAAATTCTTTGAGCTATGTCGGTTACTTTAATTCGTCTACGGATCTCCTCATTTCTGATTCTATCGCGTAGCGAAACCCCGAGCATAGCTCTCTCCATTGCGCGTTGAGCAACCTTGAGCCTTCTTATGAGGCCCATAGTAAGCGACCACCTGTCGGTACCATATGTCATCCATTGTACGGTACGTATAATACAAGCGTTGCTTAGTGTGGGACCGTATAGTTGGTGTGGTCGTCTGGGGATATTATTATTATTATTTTTTTTTTTTTTATTACATTATAGGCAAGTATTTGATCTCGATCTCACCTGATGGTAAGTGACGATGAGATCTACGATGGAGCATACTTGCCTAGGTAGGAAGGCGGCAGTAGACAGAGACGCTACATTCACTAGGCACATGCAGCGCAGCTGATCTGACCCGCCATCCATGAATGGCAACACCGAACATCATGCCGGAACACGGCTAAGCCGCTTGGCGACATGGCTTTGTTCAGTGGGTGGTGACTAGCCACGGCCGAAGCCTACCACCAGTAGAGTTGTCACCTGGTTGGCACCACCCAGGGTCACGTGTAGGGTATCTCGAGGGTACTTAATTCTCCTACGGACGAAGGTGACTCGACCCCAAAAATAATTGGCTTACCTCAAATCTGAATCGGTATATGGATAACAGTTGGTGCAACAAATAATTGGTTCTTTGTCATCGAAGGCGCAGATCTGCAACACATTGATCAAAATAAATGAACCTTGAAATTCCGGCAGGGTCAAACTTTGTGCGACAAGCACGAATGCTGGTGGCCAAGCGTGATGGATGTGCTATATCTATATAAGGTTTAACTAAAATAGTGTAAAATATTTTAACAGGGCCAACAGTATGTTACAAAGATAACATTCCCAAACAAATAAATCAAATTGTTAGACATTTAAATATTACACCCTGCACTAAGCACCTGGCCACAGTGTTGCATGATGTGATTTTCTATTTCTACCCAAATTTGAAATTATTTTTCTCCAAAATGATACAATTTGCTTGACTTTTACCCAAAGGCAAAAAGTTAATAATATCGGCTTAGCTTTTTGCCTTTGTCTTATTTTTCCTTGAAAAAACTGTTCTGACTTCCAATTTTTTTTACGTTACGCATCCCCACTGCATGGGTATTTTTTCTCCAAATTTTTCTCCAAGAATTTCATTTCTCCAAAATTTCTCCAGAGCCAAAATTTTTACCCAGAATTGCGATCTGATTCACCGGTTAAAATATTCGTCACACAATTGTAACGTTCTCCGAAAACTCTCATAGCGCGTTTCAGGATTGTATCAAACATCGTCAGCGCCATCTGTGTATCTTGTAGCGAGGCTGAAGAGGTTACACAAGCATTGTACTTACCGGTGGATACTCCTTGCTCGTGATGATGTCATGCTGGGCTTTCGGACATTTGAATATATTAACACACGTGCCATTGACGCCCTTCAAGACACATTTTTTACCTGAAATAATCGTTTATTCGTAAACACGCTCACATAACTACCTAGGTACTTATGCAGCAATCTGCATCACATATATATGAAGTATATTATTATTGGAGTTAAGGCCCAGTGGCTAGAATGCTTGCCAGTGTAGCTAGGGTTGCAGTTTCAAGCCCCGCACCTCTGGGATTTCATCTGCGAATCTCATTTTCAACCATGATTATCACTCGCTACACGGTGAAGGAAAACATCGTGAGGAAACCTGCATATCCGAGAGAGCCCCTCGATCGACGTGTGAAGTCCGCCAACCCGCACTGGATAATGAACCCAGCGTAGTGGATAATAGCCTAATAATACCCCTCGCATTTTAATATCCCACTGTTGGGCACGGGCCTCCCATCAATGCGAAGGGGACTAGGCCATAGTCCGCCACACTGGCCCAGTGCAGGTTGGTGGACTTCACACATTTTTCGAGGAGTTTACTCAGACATGCAGGTTTCCTCGCGATGCTATCCTTCACCGTTAGAATCAGAATCAGAATATTTTTTATGTACAGTACATATGAATCGTCAAATTAGTTACAAAAAACATTAACACCCGTTCGGAATGCCGTTCCTATGTAGAAGAACGGGCAAGAAACTCCATGGTTGTTTTTTTTAAAAAGATCATTTACATTTTTGAGCAATACATTGTTATGGGTGTGTGAGAACAATGTAGGAACTGCTAGGCAGGCTTTAGCGGCAGGTCAAAAAAGTACTAACTCTAAGTATATCATTACAAGTTAATGGGTACGTGGCTACACGTTTCTATATACATACCTTCGCGTAAATCCAGATATACACATGTTACATAGCTACAATAAATAATGAATATAAATAAAATTATTTTGTTATGATTCACCATTATTTTGACCACCAGACTTGTTTTAAACACGTCCGAGGTACGACTGACTCAACAGGTTTCCTTTATGAAATGGCTATATCAGGTATAAATATGTGCCTGTAATATACACTATGTATAAATAGGACGAGAACACGGAATTAAGAATGACTGGAAAGGACATGTGGCCAATCCAGGGTGTGAGCACTCGCGGCCAAATTTCAATGTAATATTATGTTTAAAAAAAAATCATTTTGTATCCGATTTTTTTTTCTTATCATTAAGTAACTTTTAGTTGATTGTTTTTTTTTTAATCTTTGTGTAAATTGTAAATGAAAATAAAACCTGTGTCTTAATTATATTAACAGAATTATTGTTATGTTATGTTATGTTTGTTCTAATTAAACAGAAAAAAAAATATTTGCAAAAATGTAATTTATTGGCAACTTGTGACAGCACCGTAAAAAAGTAAAAGAAAGAACCACAGACAAACCGTTCATATTATTCATACGCCATACATTACAACAGGGCCCCAAGTCAGCTAACACAGTCAATTCATAATCGAACAGCAACCGCATAGTAACTGTCACTTTTGACAGATATTGTATGGGATATCTGTCAAAAGTGACAGTTACTCTGCGTTTGCTGTTCGATTATGAATCGATTGTGTTAGCAGACTTGGGGCCCTGGTAGGGACAAACGTTGTGTTATAAGCCACCACGGACATTCACAAACACTTAAAAACAATAACTTATAATATTTAAATACACACACACAAATAACAGTTTAAGAACTTAATTGACTTAAATACGCAAGTACGTCTTGGGTTTTATTTTTCAACAATATTTTCCTTATGCTCGTTCTACTTGAGCGTCGGGTTAAGCAACTTGTATACCGAGTGGTTCGGAAAAGTTATACTAACCCTTAAACCTTAATCTGGCATCAAGATTAATCAGCTCACAAGTTTGGGACCAACTAGTATTTAAACTCTCCGTGGTGCCTTACACCTGGATTTAGTCCAGCTGTAAGAGTCTCGCTTCTGTGGAAATTTGTCTACCAGATCTCTTTTGTCTCCCGCTTTGCAATGGAGGGAAGTGGATAGTTTTCTTTCAACTCCTCGTATTTTTATCGTTCGATTAAATTCGTGCGGGTTCCAAGACTCCACCACTCCAACTTTATCCCGGGACTGGCCGGGGGTCACCTCAGTCCTCCCGTGACTATGGTCGCTGTAAAGCAGCCGAAACGTCAGGAACGTAAAAACAATACAATAAACTCAATAAAATGTGTAAAATAAGTTTTATTTCAATTTAACTATCAATCTCGAATTCAATCAAGGCCAGACTATACTCTCGATCCAGGGCAAGTAGTGGGACACCCTCGTGTACATTCCCGCGTTCCCGACGAACCCGCAGGACCTGCCGTATGACGTAACGCCGAGGATGACGTGAATACAGTTTGACAGATCCGACGTCACTTGCAGGGGTCCTCCGCTGTCGCCCTGGAACCATAAAGCTGCCAATAAGACCTGGACCATAGAGAAAAAAAATCGCTTCACGAACACACCAACTATGCGGTCCCACACTAAGCGACGATAGACAGAGAGGGAACTAAGTACATATGTATATACAAATATCTTTTATATCTATGTATATTTTGATGACTTAATAGCGCAGTTGGTTGTGACCGTGCTTCCGGTGCTGAAGGTCCCGGGTTCGAATCCTGGGCCCCAAGTCTGCTAACACAATCGATTCATAATCGAACAGCAACCGCATAGTATCTGTCACTTTGTGTGATGAGCACGAATGTTTGTACCCGAGTCATGGATGTTTAGTATCTATATAAGTATTATATACTGGGTTTGCCGTCAGTCCATTGTACGGTACCCATAATTAAGTTGCTTAGGCTGGGACCATATAGTTGGTGTGGTCTTCTGGCGATATTATTATTATCGTAATACGAATTGACAATTTAAAAGCAAATATTGCGCGATTACTGCTATCTGCTATTGCAAGTTATGTAATCAGGGGGGCGCTCCAATTTCGTCGGTTAAAATGACTTGACCTTCGGCACATTACCTGGCACGTGTCCTTAACGACGCTGGAGTCTCCATAGCACATTTGTGTACTGTGATCATACCCGTTCAGCAAGAGTCTATGGGAAGGGTACTGCTTCACACACTCTTCTGCTTCGAATTTGTTTAAATTCACCTGGAAGCCACAGTCTTGGTTGAATTGCATATATAATAATACTGCAGCGGCCACTGCAACCTCGCCACAAGCTACACAGATGGCGCTGCAGACGCATTCAGAACAATTGACAACTCTCAACACAATCCTGAATCGCGCTATGGGAGTTTTCGAAGCACGTAACATATATACAAGATCTTGACGATAACCATCAGGGTATAGCGGCCGCCTGGATGGAAGATCTTCCCTTTTCCGAAAAAAATACCAGCCCTTTTTAATGTCCCACTGTTGGGCACGGGCCTCCCCTCAATGCGAGGGGGATTAGACCATAGTCAAACACGCTGACCCAATGCGGGTTGGCGGACTTCACACATCTTTCGAGGGGTTCTCTCAAACAAGCAGGTATCCTCGCAATATTCTCCTTCACCGTTTAGCAAGTGATAATCGTGGTTGAAAATGAGATTCGCACATGAAATCCAGAAATCTCAGAGGTGCGAGTCGGGGCTTGAGCCTGCGATCCTCGTTACCGAGGCAAACGTTCTACCAACTTGGCTATCACTGCTGTTTATCATCATCCTTACCGTCTGCAAAGTGTCTGCTAATTCCTTGTTGTGGCCGAGGGCACCCCAGCCGGTGGCGTACGCCTTGAACTCATTGATAGCGCCAGTGTTCAAGCATGCTGGCAACACGCTCGGACTGAATATGATCCTGGGACAACAAAACAAAGAAACTTTCTTCCAACCGCCGATCTAAACCAAATGCAGTTGGCATGGGTTCCGATTGGTCCGGCCCTGATGCCCAGGGCCTTAAATAACGGGCTACCCTCGGGGTAGAGACGACTGGGGTGTGGGCCCCGGACGTCCGGTGACGATGACGACTCCTGAGGAGGACGGCGGCGGGCGTGGCTCCCCGCCGCCGTGCGCAGCGAGGGCGCAGGGGGAGCAAACATCTGTTCCCCCGAGACGAGACCCCGTAACGGGCGCGGGGCGTTGTGATCGCGTTGTTTACTCTACATTACGCGCTCGAAAATTACAACATTTGTAACCCATGATGAGTTGGTTTCTATAATTTTATTATGGTCATTAAGAGTAACCTTTCATTCCTTTCATTTTTTTTTGTATTCGAATGCCGGTTTAATGAGAATGGTTCGTAACTATGTTTGGTGGCAATCTGTTCAGCCGTTTCAAGATCATCAGCTCTTATCCATATCGGTGTAGGGATTTCTCATAAAATCGTTTAACTTGATGGTTCTTAGAATAAATAAATAAATATCGCCATACAAACACACCAACTATACGGTCCCACTTTACGCTTAACGCTTGTGTTATGGGTACCGTACAATGGACTGAGGGCGAACTCAGTATATAATACTTATATACATATTAAACATCCATGACTCGGGTACAAACATTCGTGCTCATCACACAAAGCTTGTGTCCCTACCAGGATTCGACGCCGGGACCCTCGGCGCAGAAAGCAGAGTCACTACCACTGCGCTAATCAGGCCGTTAATCTTAGAACCGCATGGCACCTACTTCTCCATTGTCTCCATCAGCGCGATGTCGTGGTACTTGGATGGTGACTTGTAATCAGGGTGCGGGATGATCCTCCTCAGCCTGTACCTCTGCCACAACTCCTCAGGGTCTGTCCGTTTCAGTACACCCAGAGCTGCGAACGCTGCTGGTCCTCTAGAATAAAAAAAAACATCTATGGTCAAAGTATAAGGATCTATATAAGTATTATATTATACCTATATAATAAATCAAAAACTGAACAAACTAGCAAGTCATTCGTTTTTAACCGACTTCAAAAAGGAGGAGGTTCTCAATTCGGTTGTATAAAACTGAACAAACTAGCAAGTCATTAGTTTTATTATATCTTTTCAAAATTGTGTCCATTTACATCAATACATCGCTGCATCCGATGGAACCACTGACGAAAGCAAATTGTCCAGTAGTCTTTAGGGGTCTCTTCGACGGCACATTTATTTTCGAAAAACTTTGTTGTTAAATACCACGCGGACGAGTCGCGGGTAACAGCTAGTTATTATAGAAAGTGGGCCTGCGAGTTTATTTTGAACTAGCTGTTACCCACGACTTCGTCCGCGTGCTATATAACAACAAAGTTTTTCTAAAATAAAAGTAGCCTAAGTTACTCCTTGTTACAACAGCTATCTGTCAGTGAAAGTCCCGTCAAAATCGGTCCAGCCATTTCAGAGATTACCCGGAACAAATAGACAGACAGACAGACAAATATTGTAAAATATGTCGTTTTGGTATATGTACCGTGTATATATCCAAATGCACTTAGTAAAGAGCGGTTATTTAATAGTACAAACAGACACTCCAATTTTATTTATTTGTGTAGATCATTATCAAATCAATGATAATATGTAGGAATTTTTACTCGTGTACTTACATTGAGCACGAAGACATCTTTGCCTTTATAGGCACGTTTAGACTGAGCGAGTTAAGGCCTTATGAGGTTGTACCCTTAGTCGGTACAGGGCTAATCAATCAGATACATACAAAGAGTTGGATGTGCAGTGGGCAGCGGTAAGGATGTACTTCGTGCTGATCACGGAGCCTCCGCAGAGCCACTGCGCCGAGTCCAGATCGGGCCCGTAGCCCAGCAGTGCCTGAAAACGGTAAATCTATAATATCTAAACTAGCTGTTACCCGCGACTTCGTCCGCGTGGTGTTTAACAAAAAAGTTTTTCTAAAATAAAAGTAGCCTAAGTTACCCCTTGTTACATCAGCTATCTGCCAGCGAAAGTCCCGTCAAAATCGGTGCAGCCATTTCAGGGATTAGCCGAAACAAACTGACAGACAAACAGTCAGACAGTCAAAACATTTAAAAACTGTTCTTTTGGTATATGTACCGTGTATCCAAATGTACTTTGTAAAAATAAGTTATTTCAATATTCAGACACCCCAATGTTATTTATTTGTATGTATAGACTACATAGGTAGCTCCTGCCCGCGGCTTTGCTTGCGGCTTCTGGATGTAACATAGCCTGTAGCGCCCAAGGATAGTGTACCTTTCTATCACTGGAAGAATCTTCACTATCGGTTCAGTAGTTCCGGAGATTACTCTCGTCATTCAAACCCGTATTCACTGCTATCACTGCTACTGACTAGGCTATGACTGCTACAAACTTGGCTATCACTGCTACCAACTTGGCAATCGCGGCTACCAACTTAGCAATCACGTCTACCGACTTGTCTATCACTGCTACCAACCCGGCTATCACTGCTACCAACTTTTCCATCATTGTTACCAACTTGGCTATCACTGCAACTAACTTGGCTATCACTGCTATCACTGCTACCAACTGGGCTATCACGGGTACCAACTTGGCTGTCACTGCTACCAACTTGGCTAGTACGGCTACCAACTGGGCTATCACGGCTACCAACTTGGCTATCACGGCTACCAACTTGGATATCACTGCTACCAACTTGGATATCACTGCTACCAACTTGGCTATCACTGCTACCAACTTAGCTATCACAGCTACCAACTTGGCCATCACGGCTACCAGTTTAAATATCTATGCTACCAACTTGGCTATCACGGCTACCAACTTTGGTATCACTGCTACTAATTTGGATATCACGGCCACCACCTTGGCTGATACGTACCATGTGTGGGAACTGATCTCTCCTCGCGTCCTCGCCTCCGACAGCAGCTATGGTGAACGGGGCACCGTATTCGTGGCATTGAATGAATGAGATCCAACTCCTGGAGTACGCTTTGGGCTGAGGCTCACAGGGGTACGGCAGACTCACCAAATACTCCAAACATTCTGGAATATAATACTTAACAATAATAATAATATCGCCAGAACACACCAAATATACGGTCCCACACTAAGCAACGCTTGTATTATGGGTACCGTACAATGCACTGAGGCCGAACCCAGTATATAATACTTATATAGATATTAAACATGACTTGGGTAAATACGGATTGTCACTTTTCCAATTATAAACCAAACAAGTTGATCGATAATTAAAGAAGCCACCAACACCGAACTCCTCTAAGATGTTAGTCGATAAACTATCTAAGATAAGCCGAGGGTTAGTGGTGGGTTCCACTTCCCCCATTTGTTTAGTTAAGTATGAATTAAACTTACTGTCATAAGACTTTTTCCCTTTCTTATAGTAAAATTCCCCTTTCTTGTTAAATATGACGGAACTGTAAAAAATAATATAAGAGTAATAATATCGCCAGATGAACACGCCAACTAGACGGTCCCACGCTAAGCGACGCTTGTATTATGGGAACCGTATAATGGACTATGGGCGAACCCAGTATATAATACTTATATAGATATTAAACATCCATAGCTTGGGTACAAACATTTGTGCTCAACACACAAAGTTTGTCCTTACCAGGATTCGAACCGGGAACCCTCGACACAGAAAGCAGAGTCACTACCCACTGCTCTAATCAGGCCGTCAGAGTGGAACATAATATCCTGGTGTAATAGTAGCGTTGTGACGATACGAATACGACAACGCATACGTTAAATGAACGTAACTGTTCGTTTACGAATAACGTACGGTGGGTTGTGCGATGCTTACTTGGGATCGTCAATAAGTTCGCAATCCGTACAGCATATGATTGGTGTTTGACCATCGAATGAGCATATCTGGAAGAGGACATAATATTATTAGAAAGAGAAAGAGCAGCTTAACACTGCGCTGGAAATAATAGTGGTTACCAGGTATTTTTTTAATTTCCACCGTGTATTATTTAAATAACATATAATTAATATTGCTTTCTTATATTTACGCGAATACTACACATTGAAATAAAACTAATTTTATGGATTTTATCGCGTTTATATTATGATTTTCAGGGAAGATGGCTGGGTGCTACCACCAACTTAGGATCCAGTAGTAAATATAATTAAATCCAAAACCAAGCGCACCATTGCAAGACCTCAAGACACTGTGAGCTCTTTCTGCGTAGATCGGACCGCAAGTAACAACTAAATATGAGGGTACCCCCGTCAAACTATGACACTAGGACGTCAAAAACCTCAGTCCTCCCGTGACCATGGTTGCTGTAAAGCAGCCTAAACGTCGGGAACGTAAAAAACATAATATAAACGCGATAAAAGCCATAAAATTTGTTTTATTTCAAGATTTAATGAATTCAAATTAAGCAGGCATCAGAGAAAACTCAGAAAATCCCCACCACCATCGGCTAGCAGGGTGGCCAAACTGCTGGCATTGCAACTTACGAAACAAATAAATATCGCTAGACGAACCGTACAGTTCCTAATTAAGTGACGCTGTATTGGTACCGTACAGTAGAGTGCGGCGTTCCCTGTACATTCTAATCTATAAGAATGATTAGCTCAGTTCACACTGACCCTTCCTTCTGCACTGAGGGTTCCGGGTTCACATCCTGATAGGGACAAACTTAGTTTGTGCCCATGTTATGGATGTTTAATATCTATATAAGTATTATATACCGTTCGTACCCAGTCCATTGTACGGTACGCATAATACAAGCGTTACTTAGTGTGGGACCGTACAGTTGGTGTGTTCGTCTGGCGATATTTGTCATACTTACCTGTGGCTTTCCACCTGTCTTCAGGAGTCTTATGCCGTCTAAACATCGGTGGAAGTGTACGCAGGTTCCGTTGTAGCTTTCCACGTTGCAATACGAGCCTTGAAATAATAAATATAAGGTTTTAATTTATTTATGCAATTTACACTCTGGCTTAACCTACGAGGGTAGGGTGTTAACAGGAAAGAAACACGAAATAAAATAAATATAATAAAATAAAATCTTTAAGTTTTGCGAACTAAACCAGACTTAACGCGGTATGCTCAAAAATAATTACCTCCATATATTTTTTTATTTTTATATATTTACGCGAATACTGCACGTTCAAATAAGACGATAATTTTACGGATTTTATCGCATTTATAATATCCGTAAAATAAATATGAGGGTACCCCAGTTCTAACTATGACAGTAAGCCGTCAAACACCTCTATCCTCCCGTGACCATGGTTGCTGTAAAGCAGCCGAAACGTCGGGAACGTACAAAGAAAAAATAAACGCTATAAAACCCGAAAAACTAGTTTATTTTGTTATATGCAATAAGGGACAGGGCTAAGACACCGATTTATTGACATGTAGATGTTTACATAGCTCGCAGAACCGATGGCCGTTGGGGCAGAAAGGTTCTAGAATGGCGACCACGAATCGGAAGACGAAGTGTAGGACGGCCCCCCACAAGGTGGACCGATGACATCACACGCGTCGCAGGAAGCCGGTGGATGCGAGTGGCGGAGGACCGTGATGTGTGGAAGTCGTTGGGGGAGGCCTGTGTCCAGCAGTGGACGTGTATATCGGCTGATAGATAGATAGACTTCCAGTAAGGAAATGCGTATAGCACATGAAAAGATCGTTGGAATATTCAATCTCCAGGGGTCCACAATCACGAGCTAAATCCATGTTATCAATTTTCTTTACGAATCCACTTCGACCCTGTATAATAACTTGCTCGAAGCGGGTTATTCCCAACCGGAATATCTAAATGAAGTCGTAAAATAATTTACGTTGATTTCAACGTTTTCCTTATATGATGTGTCTTGTAAACATGCTAAAGAAATACTCAGGGTTTTACAATCCTATCCTTTTTTTTTTTTTTTTTGTTGACGGGGGGGAAATCTTCGATAGATACCCGGCCTCTGTGTGGGAGAGGGCCGGGTTATGTGGGATTCTTACCCACTAAAACCCTCCCGGTGGCCGCCTTCGACACATGTTGGAGGGGCTCCGGGATCTCCAAACGGAACGCACCGGTGCCCCTCTTGTGCCTCGCCCCCTTATGGGGGCCCGTCTCGGGGGAGCAGATGTTTGCTCCCCCTGCGCCCTCGCTGCGCACGGCGGCGGGGAGCCACGCCCGCCGCCATCCTCCTCAGGAGTCGTCATCGTCACCGGACATCCGGGGCCCACACCCGTCGTCCTCGACCCCGAGGGTAGCCCGTTATTTAAGGCCCTGGGCATCAGGGCCGGTTTACAATCCTATCCTATCCTAATCCTATTTAGGTTTATAATCTATTGTTATGTTATATTCAGTTAAAATGGTGACGCCATATTATGGCACCGAGACGTGGTCGCTTACTATAGGCCTCATAAGAAAGCTCAAGGTCGATCAGCACGCAATGGAGAGAGCTATGCTCGGGGAATCGGGCTCAAAGCATTTCAAAGTTGAAGTGGCAACGGGCGGCACATAGCTCGCAGAACTGATGACCTTCCGGAATGGCGACCACGAGCCAGAAGACGTAGGTTTATAGTGTAGGACTTTTGACTTTGACTTTAATAAAAAAAATAAATATTTTTTTTATTACGATATAGGCAAGTATTTGATCTCGATCTCACCTGATGGTAAGTGACGATGAGATCTACGATGTAGCATACTTGCCTAGAAGGTACCTGTTCACTCTGGAGTTGAAAACACCCAGATTATAGTCGACGGGGAACAAAGACGCCGGTAGCGTGTTCCATTCCTTGGCAGTTCGCACGATGAAAGTAGAAGCAAACCGCTTAGTACCTACGTACCGAAGGAATGTCCACAGTGTACGGATGACACTTGTCCGTGCGTCTTGTCGACCGACGATAGAATGGAGATGGGGGAATTAACTCGTGTAATTCCGTCGTAAAATGTATATCTGATGTAAGTAAATTAATGACTCAAAAAGGGTACCTCCCCTCTTGCTATGGACTTGTGTATTAACCCTTCAATCGACGTTTCATTAGCGCATTTGTGATCATCATTATCGAAATTATTACGTGTCTAATTATTTGTCATCATAAAAATGTTATCAGGGTATACAATAGACTGGGGCCGGTCCCAGTATCCCATACTGGGATCGCCACCTACCTTCATATAAGTATTCAGGTATATTCATGCTTATCACACGAGAATTGCTCCAACTGGTATACGAAACCGGACCTTTGGTAGAGAAAGCAGTCACAACCAATTATGCCAAGGATCGGGTAACTATGGACTAACTTACCCTCAGGCACATCGAAGTGCTTTATATAAGCAGCTACATAATAAGCACAACACAACAAAACAAGTAACACTGAAACGTACAACGGCATATTTTATGTTGATAAGTAATACAGGTGCGATCCGTCGGAGTGCTTATCTTTAAATACAAAAATCTCACTGAGCGAGCAAAACCATAGTCAAATAAGAACAAAATGACAACTGGAGTACAGTTATTAAATGAAACATCTGCCCTATGAATGAATCCCGCATGGATGTAACGTCGTTGACGACTTTGAACTGTAAGAGCTAGATGGCTTACTTACACAAGCTTCACACCTATCCGATCGTAATTAACGGATGAATTCGGATTAAGCGTATAAGGTGATCGGACGTCCTAAATCCTTTGGGATGGGATCGTACGGTGTGGAGCGGGGTTCAAAGAAACTACCTTTTCTTGGCCATCCTCTTGAAATAAAATACCCTGTATACAGGATTACACTTAATGCCTATGTAGCGACCACTTCCACCGCACCACAAGCTACGCAGATGGCACCGCAGACGCATTCAGAACAATGGAGAATTGACGTCACATTCCTGAATCGCGCTATAAGAGTTTCCGGAGCACGTAACATATATACAAGATCCCGACAATAGCCGTCGGGGCATAGCGGCCGCCCCGCCAGGCGTACCACCCGCCTAGCTGGAAGATCTTAACTTTTCCGCTAAACCCATAATTAAATTATAGAAACCATTTTTGTTGAAAGTCATGTTATACATTGTATTTTTTTTATGCGCGCAATGTATCGTACACCACGAGATCACCTCACAAAACTTCGCGCGTTACCCGACTCATTCGAGTCACGAGCGTATCGAATTCTAATTTAACTGCAGATGTTTGTCGAAATTTGCAATTTTATGTTTTTTTTTTTTACTAAAAATCACGTTGAGATAGACTTCTATTAATGTTTCATGGTAAGATCAACTTAAAAATATGCGTGTTATTGATGAAAAAAAAAGATCCATGGAAAAATCCAATTTCCGGGGGGTGGGGGGGGGGGGTCCAGAATCATGACTTGAATCTATGATATCAGCTTTCGTTACGAAGCGACCTACACCGTGTACAGCTGTTTCATTCGTGGCCACTACTTCGTATAATCTATGGAATTTATAATCTAAGTCTTTGGTATGGAGCCGTCAATCCAGTTGGTTAGTCATAAGCAGCTATATATAAACACTAGCTGTTACCTGCGACTTCGTCCGCTTGGTATTTAAGAAAGACACAACAGCGTTGGCAATGTTGGCAACAGCCTGCTCGCGCGTTCTGAGCCCGCGGGACGCATTGCAGGTTGTTGCTATCAAACTTAATCAGGCGCAACGCTACAACATTGGTTTTAATTTTTTTTCGTGAGATCCTATTTTTTTTTATTTAAAAAAAAAGTAGCCCAAGTTACTCCTTGTTACATCAGCTATCTGCCAGTGAAAGTCCCGTCAAAATCGGTACAGCCATTTCAGAGATTACCCGGAACAAACAGACGGACAGACAGACAGACAGACAAACATTAAAAAAAAGGTTGTTTTGGTATAGGTACCGTGCATACATCCAAATGAATTTAGTAAAAAGCGTTTATTTTAATATTACAAACAGACACTCCAATTTTATTTATATGTGTATAGATTATAATTAACATGTGTACAATGTTTTGTGTGCGAATTAACCATTTTTGGTGAATTTGTTTGCATGTACTCAAATCACTCTTAAACTATGGGACAGATGTTAATGAAACTTAGAACGTACAAAGTAATCTGCAAATGTTGCTATTAACATGTAATGATATACATAGAGTTATTACTTTTTTTTGACCAGCTACTAAAGCCTACCAAGCCGTTCCTGCATTGTTCTCACATACCTATAACAATGTGCTGCTCAAAAATATAAAAGATCTTTTAAAAAAAGTGCAACCATGGAGTTTCTCGCCCGTTCTTCTCCATAGGAACGGCATTCCGAACGGGTGGTAAATTTGTAGCTTAGCATTTTGTAACTGTTTTGAGGATTCATAAGTACTATATTTAATGGTTTACGTGAATACTCCGACTGGATCAACATTTCAGCAAATGGACGGCTTCTAGGAGTGGACTCATATAAACAATTGGAAGGCCGGAATTGGACTAGAATCCGAAACCTATTAATTACAAGGACCGCTCTAACCGCTGAGCTATTGACGCTTTGACACACACGTTTGAGATCAGATCATTGTTTTGTTGGTACATCCCCTTCGTTGATTAATCATCAGTGGAATATCTCAGGAGAAGGGGATTTTTCTCGAGTTACATAAATCATCGTTCAGTCATCATGCGCGTAAAGTACTCGTACTCGTACTATATTGCATGATTCAGTAAGGGTATACTGTAGAAAACATAAATCATTTTTTATATTATTTTTGGTTATTTCAAAGAAACAAAGAAGAAAGAAAGAAAGAAAAAACATTTATTTGGCAACAACACAAGACACGAGATTACAAAAAGAAACTTATAACTATTAACAGCTTATCATTGTTAAATTTAACCAATAGTGTGTCAGATATAGTGGGTCATGTGTGTCTCATGGCTGCGCCAAACAGGTGTCCAGCTCAGCATAAGCCAGGCATCGAAGACGCCTGGCGCTGATTTTCGGCTGGAACTCACAGTGATTTTTCACGGATGTTTGTAATTTTTTTTTTTTTTTTATGTTTCCTATAATTATTATAATGTTAATTTAATATTATATTATAATTTAATTATTTGTTATTGTTTTAATTATTCATCTGTCATCTGTCTATACAATACATTTTCAGTTCATTATACAATACAAATCTTTTATTTAATACATTAATATACATTATCCAACTTTTACAATACTAATATCTCTGATATTTACGCGAATACTGCACATTGAAATAAAACAATTTTTTAAGATTTTGCCGCGTTTATTATATGTTTTTACGTTCCCGACGTTTTGGCTGCTTTACATTGTCCATGGTCACGGGAGGGCTGAGGAAGTTGACGTCCTAGTGTCATAGTATGACGGACGGGGTCGAGTCACCTTCGTCCGTAGGAGAATTAATTACCCTCGAGATACCCTACACGTGACCCTGGGTGGTGCCAACCAGGAGACAACTCTACTGGTGGTAGGCTTCGGCCGTGGCTAGTCACCACCCACTGAACAAAGCCATGTCGCCAAGCGGCCTAGCCGTGTTCCGGCATGATGTTCGGTGTAGCGGGTCAGATCAGTTGCGCTGCATGTGCCTAGTGAATGTAGCGTCTCTTATCTACTGCCGCCTTCCTACCTAGGCAAGTATGCTCCATCGTAGATCTCATCGTCACTTACCATCAGGTGAGATTGAGATCAAATACTTGCCTATAATGTAAAAAAAAAAAAAAAAAAAAAAAAACTATAAAGTGTACGGTAGCTTACGAATAATCTCGCACTTGACGTACCGATTAGTAACGTCAACAAATTCAAAGCGTACATAAAACGTACGCTATGTCAGACGGCATACCACACATTCATTGGGATTAAAACAATATTCGTAATAACGTCCACAACCCTTTTTTCTGTTTTTTTTTTTTTTTTTTTTTGTTAACGGGGGGAAATCTTCGATAGATACCCAGCCTCTGTGTGGGAGAGGGCCGGGTTATGTGGGATTCTTACCCACTAAAACCCCCCGGTGGCCACCTTCGACACATGTCGGAGGGGCTCCGGGATCTCCAAACGGAACGCGCCGGTGCCCCTCTTGTGCCTCGCCCCCTTATGGGGGCCCGTCTCGGGGAGCAGATGTTTGCTCCCCCTGCGCCCTCGCTGCGCACGGCGGCGGGGACCCACGCCCGCCGCCGTCCTCCTCAGGAGTCGTCATCGTCACCGGACGTCCGGGGAACGTCCGCAACCCTGACAATAGTCCCATCCGATCTCCATCCAATCCTCAATCCATAGTCACAATCATCTTTTCATATTCCTGCAACAGTTCCTCCGCCTGCTGAGGCCAATTCGCTGTTTATGCTATCATTTCCAGCAGTCGACCCCAGCAGGTGGGTAACATAACATTAACATTCTCAAAAAGGGCCTCTACGTGTTGGACCCATGTTTTAGGTGTTGTTTTCTGACAATGCTCTGTCAACTCCGAAGGCCTTCAGCACACTGTGACGATTAACAATTTATATTTATACTAGCTGCGCCCCGCGGTGTTACCCTCGATTAAAACGTATGTCTATCCCTCGGGAACCATACATTTTACCGGGATAAAAAGCCTATGTGCTATTCCAGACTATAATCTATCTCTGTGCCAAATTTCATCCAGATCCCTTCAGCCGTTCTGGCGCGATTGAGTAACAAACATCCATCCATCCATCCAAACCTTTCACATTTATAATATTAGTGGGATCAATAAAAGGCGAAATTGGGCCTGCACGTGATGTATTTAATACCCTGGGCCCAATTCTGCAAATTTAAATAAAATGACATATAATTGCTATTCCAGCGACACACTATTGAGGTTCCATTACGACTGTGACGGATTGGCTGTTCTGCTAAAACTTTAATGTCGTCTCGATGGATTCTCGTTTCAGTGTCAACGGTTGTGTGTCGACTGCTGGGAACGTCAGATAACGAGTAGAATACAATTACTTAGCTACATTATTGAAATAAAACTATTTTGAGGATTCTATCACGTTTATTTTTTGTTTTGTTTTTTTGTTGCTGTAAAGCAGCCCAAACGTCGGGAACGTAAAAACAAAAAATAATCGCGATAGAATCCTCAAAATAGTTTTATTTCAATGTGTAGTATTCGCGTAAATATAAGAAATCAATATTAGCTACATTATATTGATACACGACTGAATTACGGAATACGAAATAGTTCTATGGCAGTTGAATGGCTGGTCAGTGGAAAGCCACTGGTTTTAAAAAAACTAGTAGACTACCAAATGTCTAAAATCATTAAATCGGCACCCTATCGACACTCCACTAAAGCGTTTGTAAATTAGCAGAATTGAGCCCCAGGTCTAACGTCGCACCGGCGAAAAGTCCTGCACCAGGCCAGATCGACCTGGAAGTACAAAACCAGCCCTGCAGCCAACGCGTTTACAAAACCGGCTTTTATTTACGAAGTTGCATGTACCTAACAGGTATTAGTATTAACTCGAAACATTCGCGAGACGGTCGCCCGGAACTGGTTCTACAACTATGAAATCACTGTGGAACCAAAGGAGATCATTTATCATATATATTATTTGTTCAAGTTATGTGGCGTGTGAATATTTGGATCTGAAGGAAGGTATGCAGCACAGATATATTAGAGGAGATATGTTATGAAAGCGGTGGGCTTGCGCTCACCTTTAGCCAAAATTAGGCTAACATAGAGTTTTCGCCGTTAGTCGACTGCAACTGCACGTCGGTATCGGAGCTCTAATTTTTTTTTAAAATGCCATGTTATTCCGTGGTTGTGTGCAAACATACTAGCAGCAAAGTGAACTACGCGAAAAATGGAATCTCATTTCACCAGTATTTTATTTATTCGTCTTTAAAATCATTAAAAACAACAAATCAAAAAATATTTAATGCCTTTATTATGTTATTTTAGTTTTCATGTAGCACAACGACTTTTTTATTTTTGTACAAAATACATGGCTCTTTAAGTACCACCTATGTTCGCTACTGAGTGAATGTACGAGGCAATGGATAGATCGTATAACGATACTTTGAATAAACTGGTGCGTCGCGTGGTACGGCCGCTGTATGCGGCGACGACGCAGCACGCACCGAATTATTGGCACGCGTGTGTGTGTGAGACTTCGTATTGGTTGGTTTTATGTAATTGCATGTGTTTTGTGGCGAGTGGTGGGGAACAAAACGGAGACAGCGAGTTCCCATACATTTTGAACCGCACGGCATATCTCTCGTGATCTGTGGTATGCACCCATTCACGGTTTGAAATAAAACTAATTATAAGGATTTTATCGCGTTTATATTATGATTTTTACGTTCCCGACGATTTTTTTTTATAATGGCCTCACCCACCTTTGGGTAGGTATTTTGCCAACGTCAAGTGGAATGTTATTTTTTTTGTTCATATTCAATATGGGAGATTCTATGCAGGCCTTATCCGCAGACTAGCCCTAACCCTATCAGTAAGTTGAGGATACTTTACTGACAAATTACCGAACTTTCCGGGAGAACTGGATAAGTCGTGTTTTACTATTTAGTTTTATTTTCCTTCACTCGTGCACGTTTATGAACACACAATGGTTAATATTCCACCAAAATCACACATTATATTTCAAAGAAACACATTAAAACAAAATTGATATCCCTTCTCTTCGACTGCCCCCAAAAAGTTCGTTCCCGACGTTTCTGCTGCTTTACAAACAAACAAACCAAATATGAGGGCACCCCGGTTCAAACTATGACACTAGGACGTCTAACACCTCAGTCCTCCCGTGACCATGGTTGCTGAGTCACGGGAGGATATTTGAATAGGATTGATCTGGGGTACCCTCATATTTAGTTTTTGTTTGCGGTCTGACCTCATTCGTGGACAGCCGTCCGTACGTCAAGTGCGAGATTAATCGTAAGCTAACCGTATACTTTATAGTCTACCGTATTTAGACATTTTGTATGGAGAATTGAAAGTTTTAAATACCGTCCGCTAGATGCGCTTTTTAATTCTCCTTTCTCCATGCTAGTGCTCTTAAAAAATCTGCTATATAAATGAAGTGAACTATGGATAAAAACAGTTTTTGTAAACTATACGTGCTACCATCAACTAATAAAAATTTGACCCCTACTAGCAGGCTGGCAAGGTCATAATGGCGATTCTGGCGCAAATAAAACTAAAAAAAAAACAATATCTAAACACATATCAATTTAACTCAGGCGTCTACATCGTCATAATATACCATAGTTCATTTTTTTTATACAATTTTCGAAAAAGGAATAATAGTGACTGTGTGATAGTAAAAAAACAATTGATTCGCGCCTTTGTTAGGTTTGAAGTCGTAATACTGAGGGGTTAAAGTTGAGGTTTATTTGGTTTTACCTTAGTCAATAAGTCGTTCATGGCCACACGGCATTTTAGCCAGTATTCCCTAGAAGTGGTCGTTTTTTTTATTAAATTAAATAGTTTAGCGATGTAGCTCATAGCCTTTCCCTATGGTATTAGCTATACGACCCCGTCTGGCACGTTTGGTATGACTCTGCTTTCTTTGCTAAGGGTCTAAGGCTAAGGGTGTGTTCGTCTGGCGATATTATTATCTTATTATTATATACCAATGGTACCGTACAATGGACTGGAGAATCCCAGTTTATAATCAGGTACTTATATAGATATTAAACGTTTATGATTCGGAGATAAATATTCGTGCTCATGACTTCATGACAAAGTTTTTCCTATCGGGATTCGAACCCGGGACTCACAGCGCAGAAAGCAGGGTCACTGCCACCTGCGCTAATCAGGTCATATGTTTAGTAGATGAATGTACAGTACCTATAATACAAGCGTTGCTTAGTGTGGAACGGTACCGTTGGATAATTATGTTTTTATCTCTTTCAGGGGCAACATGTAGTTGGAAAAATGAAACTGGGATTTGTTATAATTACTACAGATGCCTCATCGCGCAGGATGGGATGCCGGGAGAGAACAAGCTACCGGTATGTGTAATTGTGTACCCACCCCATTGGGACGACTGTTGTTTGTTGTTGTTTGTTGTTGTTGTTGTTGTAGAATTGCATATTAATTAGGGTCACGACACTCAAGACGGATGGATTCTCGACTGACATCTTAGAGTTCGGTGTTGTTGGCTTCTTTAATAGGCTATTTGAGTGTGTTTTGAAAACTATCTTAAATTGTTCATTAATTTAATATGGTGCTAAGAATGTAGTTATATCATTGGTTTAAACCTTGTACCAATCACAGTACTTTATTTAGACCCTGTTTTGGAATAAGACGGCTTTTTGATCACGTGACCGAACCAAAAAAATATTTTAAAGAAAATAATCCATATTTTTGCAGAAAAATTAAGAGTAATTGTTATAAAAAGCTGTAATATTTTAGCATGGCCACAATTTAAAGCTTGTTTTGCATACAGTCAAACAAGCTATTTTCGATCAACTTGTTTGGTTTA
This sequence comes from Pheosia tremula, assembly GCA_905333125.1. Taxonomy (NCBI): domain Eukaryota; kingdom Metazoa; phylum Arthropoda; class Insecta; order Lepidoptera; family Notodontidae; genus Pheosia; species Pheosia tremula. The sequence goes on from HG995425.1 coordinate 3,728,337, forward strand.
TAATTGGAAAAGTTGACAAGCCGAGGGTCAGTGGCGGGTTCCTCCCCCATTTGTTTCACCCGTTAAGACTGGTAATCCAGTTTATTGTTTTCATTTTTTTTTTATCCATTATAGGCTAGTATTTGATCTCGATCTCACCTGATGGCAAGTGACGATGAGATCTACGATGGAGCATACTTGCCTAGGTAGGAAGGCGGCAGTAGATCGAGACGCTACATTCACTAGGCACATGTAGCGCAACTGATCTGACCCGCCATCCATGAGTGGCAACACCGAACATCATGCTGGAACACGGCTAGGCCGCTTGGCGACATGGCTTTGTTCAGTGGGTGGTGACTAACCACGGCCGAAGCCTACCACCAGTAGAGTTGTCACCTGATTGGGACCACCCAACACGCAAATTCGTAAAAATGCAGAACACGCAAATTCGCATGTATTTAAAGCAATTTAAGGTCGTAAATATATAGCAGTGATAGCCAATTTGGTAGAACGCTTGCCGCGGTAACGAGCATCGCAGGTTCCAACCCCGGCTCGCGCCTCTGGAATATTCGGATTTCATGTGCGAATCAAATTTTTTTTTTTATTTACTACCGTGATTATCACTCGCTAAACGGTGAACCACATTGTGTTCCTCATCTGCATGTCTGAGAGAACCCCTCGAAAGACGTGTGAAGTCCGCCAACCTGCACTGGGCCAACGTGGTGGACTACGGTCTAATCCCCCTCATATTGAGGGGAGGCCTGTGTCCAACAGTGAAACATTAAAAAAGGGCTAGTGTTATTGAAAAAAAAACGTATTTTTCGGATTTTATCGCGTTTATTTTATGTTTGTTTGCGATTTCCAGTCCGTACTGGATCAGATATTGATTTCTTATATTTACGCGAATACTACACTATTTACCTATTATTTACATTATTTTTTTATATTTAAAACGTTTATTTTATGTTTGTTGTTTATTCCGAAAAAAATTTTTTATTTCAAGGTGTAGTATTCGGCGGCATGAATGTTGGGCTTCAATATGGCTGTATTATTTCTTTGCCAGTAATTGTCACATGTCAGATCGTATCATTAGTTCCACTCATTACTTTACCTATTACTTATGTCACTAGGTACAATCAGCGAAATCAGCCAAAATGGCGTAAATCAAATAGGCACAAAACGACGATGCCTATTGCCAGTCCAGTAGTTTATAGAGGTCAATGGTTGTTTACCTACGTGACGTGATTGGTTCAACCTTGACCTGCGCCGGCGCCGGCTTCATAGGTCTCGCATAGGACCAGTCTAACATGTTCGAGCGGATTCAATATGTGATCACGTTTCTTTGTTCTCTCATCTACAATACAGAATAAAGGGTATGCTAATCATTGAACCTGCGCTTATTTAGCTGATTTGTAGTCAATTATCGATTTTGTCCAATAAATTTGGTTTCCAACAAGTGATTGTGAGTCAGAATTATCGATTTTGTCAAATAAATTTGGTTTCCAACAATTGATTGTGAGTCAGAATTATCGATTTTGTCAAATAAATTTGGTTTCCAACAAGTGATTGTGAGTCAGAAGTATCGATTTTGCGCGCCATATATATTTTATAGAAAATCTTTCAAGAAGATTGGTCGACGCAACCGGCGACCCAAGCATTTCCTCGCTTAGCGAGTAGCTTTGGCTATTCAGCGAGGGAATGCGGCCAGCGTCTTGGGCACGCTACCGCATGGGCCATTTTTTTTTTTTTTTTATACATTACAGGCAAGTATTTGATCTCGATCTCACCTGATGGTAAGTGACGATGAGATCTACGATGGAGCATACTTGCCTAGGTAGGAAGGCGGCAGTAGATCGAGACGCTACACTCACTAGGCACATGCAGCGCAACTGATCTGACCCGCCATCCATGAATGGCAACACTGAACATCATGCCGGAACACGGCTAGGCCCCTTGGCGACATGGCTTTGTTCAGTGGGTGGTGACTAGCCACGGCCGATGCCTACCACCCACAGATCACGAGAGATATGCCGTGCGGTTCAAAATGTATGGGAACTCGCTGTCTCCGCTTGGTCCCCACCACTCGCCACAAAACACATGCAATTACATAAAACCAACCAATACGAAGTCTCACACACACACGCGTGCCAATAATTCGGTGCGTGCTGCGTCGTCGCCGCACACAGCGGCCGTACCACGCGACGCACCAGTTTATTCAAAGTATCGTTTGACGATCTATCCATTGCCTCGTACATTCACTCAGTAGCGAACATAGGTGGTACTTAAAGAGCCATGTATTTTGTACAAAAATAAAAAAAGTCGTTGTGCTACATGAATTCTAAAATAACATAATAAAGGCATTAAATATTTTTTGATTTGTTGTTTTTAATGATTTTAAAGACGAATAAATAAAATACTTAATACTGGCTGGTGAAATGAGATTCCATCTTTCGCGTGGTTCATTTTGCTGCTAGTATTTTTGCACACAACCACGGAATAACACGGCATTTAAAAAAAAAGTTAACGGCGAAAACTCTATGTTAGCGTAATTTTGGCTAAAGGTGAGCGCAAGCCCACCGCTTTCATAACATATCTCCTCTAATATATCTGTGCTACCACCAGTAGAGTTGTCACCTGGTTGGCACCACCCAGGGTCACGTGTAGGGTATCTCGAGGGTACTTAATTCTCCTACGGACGAAGGTGACGAAGGTGACACTTTTTGTAAATATTAAGTAGCGTTTCTTTACTCTTTTTAACCGACTTCAAAAAGGAGGAGGTTCTCAATTCTGTTGTTTTTTTTTTCAATTAACCATTTTCTTTGTCTCCCAGATTTGCTCCTACGACGACGATGTTCCGATAGTTTGCTGTAACGATTGTTATTCAATATACAATTATGATGTCAGGTAAGCAATAAAGTCTCTTTTTGTCTGCACACCCTTTGATTTGCATTAGGTTGCCCGCATCTGCGCCCGCGCAGCTATAGACTTTGCTCTGTATCTCTCCCTAAAGGACATAACATGGCCTATATATACTCGTATATATTAATTTCCTATATTTACGCGAATACTACACATTGAAATAAAACTAATTTTAAGGATTTTATCGCGTTTATTTTATGTTTTTTACGTTGTGCTTTACGTGTGTGTGTCCTCCCGTGACCATGGTTGCTGTAAAGCAGCCGAAACGTCGGGAACGTAAAAACGTAAAATAAGCGCGATAAAATCCGTAAGATTAGTTTTATTTCAAAAGCTTGACTTTTCAAGTTCAACCAAGATGTCCGGATAATTTTCAGTAAAGTATTCACAGCTTTCCTGATATTCGTAGGCGATTCCTTTCATCATCATCATCGATATTGGCATCATCATTATCATCAGGGCTACTAATGATTTCGAAACGAGAATTCACGAGAACGAGATTCTTTTCGTATTGCATATTGTTTGGGGTCCCGACACTCGTGACAGACAGTTTCTCGACTAACATCTTAGAGGAGTTCGGTGTTGCTGGCTTCTTTAATTATCGATCAACTTGTTTGGTGTATAATTGGAAAAGTTGACAAGCCTTCTCTTCCCCCATTTGTTTAACAATGGATTTCCGCCAAGTATCGCCTAGTTCTATCAATTACCTACAATCTTGTTAAAAAGTCAAATCCCTATTTTCAGAGACCTTGTTTATAACCCGTATCTTGGTATGCTGAATTACTATTCCACAACAATATCTCAAAAAAGTAAGTAATAAAACGAATCTTTACTTACACTTCCTTCTCAGCTTCATTCACAAAAGTAATATGTAAATGTGGGAACTGTGTAGCTATTAACTTGGGATTATATAAGGTTTAACAAACAATATTGTTAAATATTTTAACAGATGAATCAGTAAGTTATATGGATCACATTGAAATAAAACTTATTTTACGGATTTTATCGCGATTATTTTTACGTTCTTACGTTCGCGACGTTTCGGCTGCTTTACAGCAACCATGGTCACGGGAGGACTGTTATTAAAAATGGATAGCGTTGATGTACAAAATAATTGTGCAAACGATGTTTGACTTTTTAAACAATGCAAACCAGTACAGTACCGATTGGCCGTGCGATCAGTATTATTGGGCATTTGTAAAATGGTCCAATAATTTGATTCATTTGTTCGGGAATGTTATCTTTATAACCTACTGTTGGGCCTGTTAAAATATTTTACACTATTATTGTCACCGTATATATTTAGGGTTAGTACTTTTTTGACCAGCTGTTCAACCCTGCCTAGCCGTCCCAAGATTGTTCACATACCTATAACAATGTATTGCTGAAAATTGTATGAGATCATTTTAAAAAGAGCAACCATGGAGTTTCTTGCCCGTTCTTCTCCATTAGATCGGCATTTCGAACGGGCGGTAAAGTTGTAGCTTAGAATTGTGTTACATTTTTGACAACTAGTTACTAGACAACTAGTAGATAAGTAATGTAATGGTTTACATGAATAAAAACTAAATCAAAAGGATTGTACCTTTCAATACATTTTCAGCTGTAATTTCACCTGCTTTCACAGATTTTATTCTTCTTTCTTTATGAAAACAGATGCGATGAAATAAAATGGATATGAATATGGCCTCACCCACAACTTAGCGGGTATTTTGCCAGTGTCAAGTAGTTAATAGCAATAACACATTCAATAAATACACATTATATATAAAATAATGGATGTGACATGATGTTTTGGGGAACTTAGTAATAGCGCGAGACTAAGTCCGGAGTAAGTCGGTCATGTAGCGCGCATGCGCTCGCAAAGATGGGAAAATATGATTCCCAATTGGATACCCGATGGAGCTGGATGACGTGGACACCGACCATGAAAAATATGGGGAAATTATTTGAACACCATTACGGGACCATCGCGGCAGGAGATGGCGAAAGATACAGACGCGTGGAAGAGACAAGGAGAGGCTATGCTTTGGCAATCCGCCTCTCCTACTCTTTCTCCTTCGCTCCTAGGAGTGTGACATTTTAAAACCAACTAAAAAAAACTTGAGAGGTGTCAAGGGACACCCGGATGGAAAGAAGTTCCTTTATTATTTATTATGTACAAAAAACCTGTATACACTCAACAAAAATAATCGTCGCGACACCACACTGTTCAATGCGAAATAGAAAGAAGAAACGAAAATATCTGGCTTGCTTTCTATAAGAGAGAGAGAGAGAGAGACAGACAGAGAAACATACGCACGCCGCACGGCTTACAAAAAAGTGTCGTTACAACTTTTCGTCTTAATTTTTTCCGTCTAGCCCCCTTTCGCAACGCGCAACAACTTCGTTCCAAAAAATGTCGCAACAAAAATAGTTCGCGCTATAAGGTACCATATTCCAGCGCGTCTGGTTGCGATACATGTATAATATCATTATCACGTTTTCAGGATTCAATGACTATTTGGTTAATGTGAATTACCCCTGCAAAAGATACTTGACCACCACCCTTAAGTGGACATACAAAACTGGGCAAAAGTGCTATGCGGTGAACAACAAGAATTCAGGCTCCAAGGATGGCATCGATTTCCTGAGAAACCCAGATCTGATACACACGGTAATTTCTTACTCCTCGACCTCGTAGCCTGCTTTTCAATCCCAATCCTTTGGGTAGCCCTAAAAAGCATAACTTTCTCGAATTCCCCGCAGATGGGGTTCCAATTCGATTGATGTACCCATTACATAGATCAACGACAAAATAATAATTGAAATAAAACTAATTTTACGGATTTTATTGCGTTTTTGGGGTCGAGTCACCTTCGTCCGTAGGAGAATTAAGTACCCTACACGTGACCCTGGGTGGTGCCAACCAGGTGACAACTCTACTGGTGGTAGGCTTCGGCCGTGGCTAGACACCACCCACTGAACAAAGCCATGTCGCCAAGCGGCCTAGCCGTGTTCCGGCATGATGTTCGGTGCTGCCATTCATGGATGGCGGGTCAGATCAGTTGCGCTGCATGTGCCTAGTGAATGTAGCGTCTCTATCTACTGCCGCCTTCCTGCCCAGGCAAGTATGCTCCATCGTAGATCTCATCGTCACTTACCATCAGGTGAGATCGAGATCAAATACTTGCCTATAATGTAATAATAATAAAAAAAAAAGTTTATTTTCTGTTTTTACGTTCCCGACGTTTCGGCTGTTTTACAGCAACCATGGTCACGGGAAGACTGAGGTGTTAGACGTCCTAGTGTCATAGTTTGAACACGGGGCAACCTCATGTTTCATCATGTTCTGCGTAGATCAGACCGCAAACAACAACTAAACATGAGGTTGCCCCGTGTTCAAACTATGACACTAGGACGTCTAACACCTCAGTCTTCCCGTGACCATGGTTGCTGTAAAGGAGCAAAACGTCGGGAACGTAAAAACATAAAGTAAACTCGATAAAATCCGTAAAATTAGTTTTATTTCAATGTGTAGTATTCGCGTAAAAATAAGAAAACAATAGACCAAATAATTAGTTTAGAATGAAATTTTTGGGAGGTTGTTGAAATTACACACGGACTGCTGCAGGTGTTGCTGGGGTACGGCGAGGAGCTGGAGTCAGCGCAGTGGCTGTGCGGCGGCTCCATCATCAGCGAGAACTTCATCCTCACCACCGCCAACTGCACAACGAGGCCGCCTCTGTGAGTTGGCGATTTTAATGATTTTTTTTTATGTAGTCTATCGAAAAGACTGTTTAAAAATAAAAGCTTCTTAGGCTCTACTTCCGAGGGTTCAGTAGGAATTATCTAATGGACAAACGACACATAGTTTTCCTCTCCGATCCACGTATTATACTGTTCGTGGCAATGTTTTTTACTCCAAAAAATTGTCTCATTCCTCATATTTTCGCCCTCAATTTTGGGGCAAAAATCCCTTAGTTGGGGAGTTTGGCTAATCGTTGATAATTATTCGCAGCGGTGAAGTGAAGTTCGTGGCGATGGGGCTCCTGAAAGGCATGGAGAAGCCCGTACAGACTCACCGCGTGAAAACCATCATCACGCACCCTGAGTACCGACCCGGCTCCAAGTATCACGACATCGCGCTGATTGAGACTGCAACTGAGTGAGTTAGACCAGCGTGAGGTCTGAAGTCAACAGTCATCGTCGCCATGATTTCATCATCATTAAAATAACGCGATCACAAGCCCGAAGAAATTACTTTAAAATTAAGTATGATAGTGAAATAATGCTTTCTCGATGACATTATAGTTGGTGAGTAGCGACACCACGGACCCGAGGGCCCCAGAGAGTCGGTCAGGGCCCCCACCTCAGTGTGACTTCGTCTGCCGAGTGGAGACCGACGGGGCCCGCAGGACTCTCAGCTCTGTCTTGCCTAGTTGGCTGACCAGAGAGGAGTCGTTAGAGCTATATGCTGCAGGGGTGGAAGTGTTAAAGGGCATAACGCCGCGAGTAACCACGAGAGGCAGCACAGCACACCTCGCTACATCCCTTAACCGCTATCGCCAGTGTTGCCCCTTATCGTCTTATATGACGGCCGATTTAGGGGGCCCACCTAAAGAGCGGCGAGTCGCCATCTGCCAATAGTATTAAGATAAAAGCTGATTATGGCAGGTGTCCTTCCTTCCAATAGTCCTATCTCATGTCCATCCAATCCGTAATCCATAGCACTAATTATCTTACCATATTCCTATTATAATTCCTCCGCCTGCTCAGTTCAATTCGCTCTTTATGCTATCATTTTCAGCAGTCGACCCCAGCAGGTGGCTAACATAACATTACAATTCTCAAAAAGGGCCTCCACGTGTTGGACCCATATCCCCGCGCAAGCTTTCCAAAGATTTGGGTATAGCCCGTGTGGTGAGAGACATTATATCGCCAGACGAACACACCAACTATACGATCCCATACTAAGCAACGCTTGTATTATGGGTACCGTACAATGGACTGAGGTTGAACTCAGTATTACTTATATAGATATTAAACATCCAAGACTCGGGTACAAACATTCACGCTCATCACACAAAGCTTGCCCCTACCAGGATTCGAGCCCGGGACCCTCGGCGCAGAAAGCAGGGTCACTACCAACTGCGCTAATCAGGCCGTCATGTATATCTATAGTCTCATCATAGTCATGTATATCTCTGTAATTTTATTTCAGGATCCAGTTCAGCGAGCAGGTGGCGCCGTTCGCCGTTCATCCGGGGAGGGCCCCAGAGCCTTACTACGCCGTCGCATGGGGCGAGTTAGAGCACGCGAAATCATTGTTTGAAACCCTAGAATCGGTAATTCAGTGTGCCAGGACTATTTACTAGGGCAAAAAGTTTTGTATGTGGTAACATTTACCACTACGAATTTATTGAATATATGGCAACATTTTGCTAGCAGCAACGTTACGTATGCATTTTTAAACTAGTCTGCGCTATGAACCGCCAAGCTATGGACGCCTTACTTTAATAGATTTAGAAATAAAACTAATCTTACGGATTTTATCGCGTTTATTATTCGTTTTTTACGTTCCCGACGTTTCGGCTGCATTACAGCAACCATGGTCACGGGAGGACTGAGGTGGTTGACGTCCTAGTGTATCCTCATATTTAGTAGTTTCTTGCGGTCCGATCTACACAGAAAGTGCTCACAGTGTCTTAAGGTCTTGCAATGGTGCGCTTGGTTTTGAATTTAATAATATTAATTACTGGATCCCAAGTCGGTGGTAGCACCCAGCCATCTACCCTATTGACGTTTAATAAACGCGATAAAATGCGTAAGATTGATTTTATTTCAATGTGTAGTATTCGCGTAAATATAAGACATCAATATTAATGAACTTTGTTCTCCAGGTATCCCTAACTCACTATATCTTCGAATATGAGAACTGCCCCATACTGTTTCCACCTCAAGCGCAGCTGAAGACAGGGTACAACAAAACTATACAGCTCTGCTTAACGTATCAGGGGGACAGGACTGACATATGCGAGGTAAGGCGGCTTCACAACATACCGGCCAAGCGATCCCAGGGCCCCAAGTCTGCTAACACAATCGATTCATAATCGAACAGCAAGCGCATAGTAAATGTCACTTTTGACAGATATTGCATGGGATATTTGTCAAAAGTGTTGTTGGGACTTTTTGGCGGGAAACTGAAAAGTCATGGCGTCAGTTATAATTTAATTTGTAAAACTAGTGTTCCTGCGAGTTATAGTGAGTGATATAAGTGGAGTAATAATCATTATGGGTTCGGTAAAGTGCACGAGTGTAGGTAATTGAAACAGAGTGACGAAACTTGGCTTTTCAGTTTCACACAAAAAGTCCACAAAAAATCATTCAGTAAAGTATCCATCTCTTTACTGATTGAGGGAGGGGGGGGGGGGTATTTTACTTGGGTCTATCATTTGGGCCTGTACATATTTTCGAAAGCTGAAATAATTTATATTTCTTGACACTGGCAAAATACCTATGGCAGCACCATAGCTAGTTTACAGCCCAAATTGAAAAATAAGTGTTTTCTTTTTAGCGGGAAGTTGAACCGTGACGTTGTCAATTTGATTTATTTTCCAAAAAATGTGTTTCTTTGATAAAACAATGCGTAATATTAGCGGGATATTAACCATTGTGTGTTCATAAACGTGCACGAGTGAAGATAATTCAAATAAAACAATATAACTTGACTTTCAAATTTTCCCAAGATGTCCGCTAAATTTTGCACTTAAGTTTCCACATCTTTACTGATAGGGGTAGAGGATTAATTTAATCATCATCATCATCACCATCATCGTCATCTACATTAGCATTAGCATCAGGGGTACGTGTAATTCAAAAACATTTTTTAAGACTTACTTGACACTGGCAAAATGGCTCTATTTTGCAGCCGATTGCCAACTCAAAAGAAAGACGAAAGAGAACAACAAAATTATAAGTTTCAATATACTCTTCACAGGGTAACAGCGGGGGGGCGGTGCAAAGCATGGAGCCTAAGAATTGCACGTACAACGTGTTGGGCTTGACCACCATGTGTCGAGTGAGCAGCTTGGCCGGCTCTGGTGGGGCAGCCCTGTACACCAGGGTCCGGTACTACGAACCCTGGATCCAGGGCATCGTCTGGCCAGGAGAATATATAACAGCAACCAAGAAACATGAGAAATTAGTACTAAGTTCTAAATTTTTAAATTTGTAAGATATAAATAAATAGTCCTGCGGGCTCCCGTCGGGTTCCACTCGGCCGATGAAGACACGCCGAGATGGGGGCCCTGATTAACACTCTGGGGCACTGGGGTCTTTCCAAGCTGCATGGTAATTTTTATTACAGGGAGCCCCAAAAGTCGGGTACACAATACTATATTGATTTCTTATATTTACGCGAATACTACACATTGAAATAAAACTATTTTTTAAGAATTTTATCGCGTTTATCGAGTCCTCCCGTGACCATGGTTGCTGCAAATCAGCCGAAACGTGGGGTACGTAAAAAACATAATATAAACGCGATAAAATCCTTGAAATTAGTTTTATTTTAAACTATAATACTATTATACTGGGTGGGGGGTGGGTGGGTGGATTAGTAACGAAAACTGATACCGTTGGTTCAACTCATGGTTCTGAACCCCCTGGTGATAGAATCATCCGTCAATCTTTTCATTAATTCTACGCATTTTATTTCTATTTTAAGTCTATCTGTTTCACCGTGAATTTTAATAAAAAAAAATGTAAAGTAGACCTAAACTGCAATGTAAATTAAAACTCGATACACTCGAGCGCGCTCGCCACTCGTACGAGTCGGGTGTTGCGCGGAGCGTTGTGTTGTGATCGCATGGTTAACGATGCATTGCGCGCTCAAAAATAACAACATTTGTAACCCATAACTTTCGACATGAATTAATACATTAAGTGCAACCTTTACCCAAAGTTGTCGTTACCATGCCCCCTAACAACCTGTATTAAACTATTTACTGTCTTAGTACTGTCTAAGTACTACATAAATATAATGTACTTAATAGAATAAAATGATCTGAAAATGATGATGAAATGTTGTCTCTCTCCACACGGGCTATACCCGGATATTTGGAAGGTTTGCGCGGGGACATGGGTCCCACACGTAGAAGCCCTTTCTGAGAATTATAATGTAATGTTAGTCACCAGCTGGGGTGAACTGCTGAAAATGATAGCATAAACAGCGAATTGGACCCTGAAATACAGGAATATGGAAAAATTATTGGGACTAGTAGGGGTTATTGGGATTAGTCTGTGGGATTAGTGTTGGCAGGTTGCGACTCACCGCTCTTCAGGTGGGCCCCCAAATATATGACGATAAGGGGCAACACTGGGTCCAGTCACCTTCGTCCGTAGGAGAATTAAGTACCCTCGAGATACCCTTCACGTGACTCTGGGTGGTGCCAACTAGGTGACAACTCTACTGGTGGTAGGCTTCGGCCGTGGTTAGTCACCCACTGAACAAAGCCATGACGCCAAGCGCCCTGGCTGTGTGCCGGCATGATGTTCGGTGTTGCCATTCATGGATGGCGGGTCAGATCAGTTGCGCTGCATGTGCCTAGTGAATGTAGCGTCTCGATCTACTGCCGCCTTTCTACCTAGGCAAGTATGCTCCATCGTAGATCGCATCGTCACTTACCATCAGGTGAGATCGAGATCAAATACTTGCCTATAATGTATAAAAAAACATTTGAAAATGGTAAAAAGTGAAAAAAAAATATAGTAGGATGAAACCCGTTAAAAAAGGACGAGAATATAACAAAAATGAAGGGAAAAATAATTTACGGGCGATCTGAGGTCGGGAAGTGGATGGGGTGAGTTTTTAAGGGTAAAAATCGGTGTATCTCGATTTCCGGCAAAACTACAGGTCCTATGGAAAAAAATAAATGACAAAGTTGTAGGTAATAAAGAGACCTACAACTTTTGTATTGACACTTTTTTCACATAACCTCAAAATTTATTGTGAAAAATTCAAATAATCAAGTTTTTAGTTGTTTATTTTTATCTTATGCAAATTTTTTTTTTCACGAAATATGGTGAAAACTTACCTTTTTATGTCCTAAAGACACTGTAATTTTTTTGATTTGAAATATTTATTTTTTCACCTTATTTTGACTTAATATAAAAAAAACACCCTAATTTTCAATCGAAAATTCTCACGTCAAAATATCAGCTTTTTAAAAAAACTCGGGGAGTTTTTTGTTCGTTGATATCTCTTCTTTCTGATAAAATAAAATAAAATATATAACTTCCCTCGGTAACGAGGATTGCAGGTTCAAATCCCGGCTCGCACCTCTGGGCTTTTTCATGTGTGAATCTCATTTTCAACCATGATTATCACATGCTAAACGGTGAAGGAAAACATCGCGAGGAAACCTACATGCCTGAGAGAACCCCTCGAAAGATGTGTGAAGTCCACCAACCCGCACTGGGCCAGCGTGGTGGACTATGGCCTAATCCTCCTCGCATTGAGGGGAGACCCGTGCCCAGCAGTGGGACATTAAAAATTACACATTATTTATCAACAAAACACATTTTTAGACAATAAAAATAAATTGACAATTTCACGGTTCAACTTCTCGCCAAAAAGTCCCGTCAAACCATTTCTTCTTCTTCTTTCTTTACGAAATGAAATGTGACGAAATAAAATGGATATGCAAATGGCCTCACCCACAACTTTTTATTATTTATATTATTTTGTCAATGTCAAGTAATTAATAGCAATAACACATTCAATAAATACACATTATAAATAAAATAATGGATGTAACATAAAGATGGGACTAGGCCCGCCACACACTCCCACCACTGCTGCTCCTGTAAGCCAGGATCTACAGTGGTGTCCAATGAAGACACCGGGGTTTGACCCTCGGCGAGTCCCGGGATAAAGTTAATTGTCTTGGAACCCGCACGAAATTAATCGAAAGATAAATAGGAGGAGTTGGAAGAAAATTATCCACTTCCCTCCATTGCAAAGCGGGAGACAAAAAGATCTGGTAGACAAATGTCCACAGAAGTAAGACTCTTCCAGCTGGACTAATTCCAGGTGTAAGGCACCACGGAGAGTTTAAATACTAATTGGTCCTAAACTTGTGAGCTGATTAAACTTGATTCCAGTAGTAGGTATGGCAAAAACGCTTGAACGCACGGAAGTTATCCCTGGTTTTCACAAGGTCTGTGTAGTATACAACTCCAGAAGTTACTTGCAAACTATTAAGCATAATGTTCCGTTCGTTTTGCCAGAGATTGCATTCCCAGACGATGTGATGTGCAGATTGCTCGTTTTCGTTATACGGCGTTGAACATTGACACAGAAGCGAGGGTACTAATTTAAAATAGAATAATTTGCTCTTAAAGTTACCATGGCCTGTTAAAAATTGTGCTACACAGTGGTCCACCTCCATCCACGTCTTCTCCAAACGATCACGAACGCAAGGAAAGAACTGGTGGAGGTGGCGGCCCTTAGTTGTTGTATCCCAACTGCATTGCCACTCGTTCAAAAGATCTTCGTAAACGATCTCGCGGTTTTAGGAATTCGGTGGTCATGTCCTCTCGAGTAGAATAGTACATTCCCGCGCGTCTCTGAATCTCTAAGTCGACCGGGAGCACACCCGCGAGTACCGGCAGGGCCTCGGTACTAACCGTGCGGTATGCTTTACATAAAAATATCTGTGCCAATCGTTGGCTCTGAAGTAATTTACGCCGTGCCGCCCCTATCGTGGCCCTGTCGGCCCACACCGGTGCGCCGTAACACATGGATCCTAAATACGTTGCTCCGTATATGATTTTTAACGTATTAAAAGAGAGACCCCACGTTGAGGTCGATATTCTTGTCAACGAATAAAAATTACGTTTTGATTTTTCACCGACAGTTTTAATATGTTCGATAAACGGGAAATTCCTTTCTAGCACTAACCCGAGGTAACAAACCGACTCTTTCCTCTTAATTGTTGTATCATTAAACTTAATACGTGGCGGCGCTTTCAGATTACCTTTTAACAGGAGTTGGTAGGTTTTTTCAGGGGCAAACGTAAGCCGATTCCGTTCGCCCCATTCAGAGATCAAGCGCAGACATGTCTCCGCCAGGTTCTCAAGTCCAGCCCTAGTGTTTGATTGTATCAGCAGGAGACCGTCATCCGCGTATCCAGTTAATGAACATCCGCTCGGGAGAGGTAGCTCGAGGAAGTCGTCAAAGCCTAAATTCCACAAGTATGGACTTAAAACTGACCCTTGAGGACAGCCTAATGTCAGTGTCTTCGACACAGCATGGTGACCAAGTCTAAGTGTTGTAGATCCGTGTGCAAAATATGTATAAACAAGGGAATAGATGTTCTTAAAACAACCGCGTATCTTTAGCTTAAGAAGTAACATCGGCCACCATGCGTTGTCGAACGCACCCGAAATATCCAAAAAGATCCCTAATACGTACTCAAACGTTGATAAGTTTACGATTTTTCTAACCGAGATAGCCGCGTCAACAGTCGATTTACCACGAGTAAAACCGAATTGTTTTTGATTGAATTTTGGTCCGCCGGGTAACAAGCGCGGGACGATTAGGCGCTCTAATAGTTTACCTAACGATGGTAATAGCGTTATTGGCCGATATGATTTAGGGTCGTCGGGGGGCTTGTCCCCACTTTTCGGAATGATTCGTATAAAACCGCGACGCCATATTCGGGGAAAAATACCGTCGGCTATGCAACGATTAAAAACAATTAACATTGAATCACCGGCTGATTTGCAAGCTTCTTTGATCATTTTGTTGGATATTTTGTCCTCGCCGGAGGCTTTATTTAGAGGCAGTGCTCGCACGACGTTTTCGAATTCGTCACGGGACGGAAGATCGGACACGGGTGCGAGAGGCGGCTCTGCAGCCCATGCTCTTATCTGGCGGTGGTATACTCGCTGTCGTTTTCCGTACTATCGTCGGGGATAAGTGTGTTTAGTAGGACATCCGTAGTCTCCTCAATACCGGTTGTATGTATATTATTTATTTTGATGTTCCGTATATATGCGAGATCTATTAGCTTTGAACTCGTGGTATAGTGGAGACCACGGACCCTCCCTATCTAATTTGTCCACTATTTTGTTTAATAAAGCGCCTTTGGATCTTTCAACCGCAGCTCTGTACTGGGACCAGGCAACTCTAAGCGCACATAGAGCTTGTTCAAAAGGATCTCCTGAGATACGAGACTTTTTAAGCTTGTTGAGCTTTCTACGCGCTCTGCGAAAGCACTTACGAAGTTCAATTAATTTATTGCCCCACCAGTCGCACCTTCTGAGACTAGTGGTAGACCCTCGACCAATGGCCACATCGGCACAGTAAGTCAAAGTGTCCGACATGAGTTCGGCACTTTCTTCCGCGGATAGTCCATCGCGAATGAAATCTCTGACACACGACGCAAAGAGCGAGCTGAAAAAGTTCCAATTTGCACCTTTACTTTTGTATCTAAAATGTATACTATTAACGGAAGGACCTTGTGTGATCCTCTGGGCAAACTCGGACACCATCAGGCGGTGTCGCGGTGATCACTACATGACGCGTCCGGAAGGACGCGCCACCTGTCCAAGCGGACGTCTGCACTAGAAAGTGTGACGTCAATAATAGACTCGCCCATCGGGCTGCAAAAGGTCGGTGGTGCATCGGGTGTATTATGTATTGATAAGTTCATTTCCGCAATGAAATCTTCAACCGCACACCGGCGTTCGGCGACGGTGTACCTAACTTTGCCATACCAAAGAGAGGATGACGCGTTCACGTCAGCGCCGATGATAATGTTACGACCTGCCAGAGAGCGCAGGACGTGTCGGAGATGATGTAGGTGAGGGGTGACTGGGTCGGAATATTGAAAGTAACAGCTCACAACGTAAACCCTACAGGATGGGGATGAAACTTCCGCAACAGCGTAGTGGCAGTACAATTTTTGTCTGTCTGTCTGTCTGTCTATTTGTTCCGGCTAATCTCTGAAATGGCTGGATCGATTTTGACGGGACGTTCACTGGCAGATAGCTGATGTAACAAGGAGTAACTTAGGCTACTTTTATTTTAGAAAAAAAAATAGGATCTCACGATTAAAACCAATGTTGCAGCGCTGCGCCTGATTAAGTTTGATAGCAACAACCTGCAATGCGTCCCGCGGGCTCAGAACGCGCGAGCAGGCTGTTGCCAACGGTTGTGTCACTGTGCTCAAAAATGGAAAAGATATTTTGTAAGAGAGCAACCATGGAGTTTCTCGCCCGTTTTTCTCCATAGGAACGGCATTCCGAACGGGTGGTAAAGCTGTAGCTTAGCATTTTGTAACTATTTTGATGATTCATAAGTACTGCACTTAATGGTTTACATGAAATTACATGAAAAATATTCTGATTCTGATAATGATTCATGGTGATACCTTATAACACGGATAATTTTTTCTGCTAATGGACGGGTTCTAGGAGTGGACTCATGTTAAAAATTCAAAGGCCAGAATTGGAATAGAATCCGAAACTTATTTATTACAAGGACCGCTCTAACCGCTGAGCTATTGACGCTTTCACACATACGTTTGAGATCATTTCGTTGTTCTTAAATAGCTTAAGAGTCGGTACATCCCCTTCGTTGAGTATTCATCACTGAAATATTTCTGGAGAACGGGATTTTTCTCGAGTTACACAAGTCATCGTTCATTCATCATGCAGGTAAAGTACCCGTAATATATAGCGTAACTAGCTGCGCCCCGCGGTGTTACCCGCGATTAAAAAGTTATGTTTAAAAAACACGGGTCCTGTATGCTATCCCGTGCATTTTTCCGGTATAAAAATTAGCCTATGTCATTTTCTGACCACTAAACTACCACTAGCTATGCAAAAAAACATGTCAATCCATTGCTCTATGAAAAATTAAAACAAATCTATCCAAGTCCCAAGTGAATCTTACATTTTACCGGGATAAAAAGTAGCCTATGTGCTATTCCAGACTATAATCTATGTCTGTGCCAAATTTTATTCAGATCCGTTCGCCGTTCTGGCGTTATTGAGCCTACAAACAACAAACAAACATCCAAACTTTCACATCTATACATATAAATAAAATTGGAGTGTCTGTTTGTAATATTAAAATAACCGCTTTTTACTAAGTGCATTTGGATGTATACACGTTACCTATACCGAAACAACATTTTTTACAATTTTTGTCTGTCTGTCTGTTTGTTCCGGCTAATCTCTGAAATGGCTGGACCGATTTTGACGGGACTTTCGCTGGCAGATAGCTGATGTAACAAGGAGTAACTTAGGCTACTTTTATTTAAGAAAAAAAAATAGGATCTCACGAAAAAAAATTAAAACCAATGTTGCAGCGCAGCGCCTGATTAAGTTTGATAGCAACAACCTGCAATGCGTCCCGCGGGCTCAGAACGCGCGAGCAGGCTGTTGTCAACGGTTGTCTTTGTTAAATACCACGCAGACGAAGTCGCGGGCAACAGCTAGTTAAAACATATGTCTGGAGCATAGCTTTATATGGGTGTGAGACGTGGACTATGACAGAAAGAGACAGAGAAATATTAGAGGCATTTGAGATGTGGTGTTGGAGGAGAATGGAAAAGATCAGTTGGACAGAAAAAGTGACTAATGAGGATGTATTGAAGAGAGTGCAAGAAAGAAGATCACCATACGGAATAGAAGGGGGAAGATGATAGGCCATCTCATACGACATGATACCTTCATAAAGAACATCATAGAGGGGAAGATCGAAGGAAAGCGTGGACGAGGAAGACCACGAATAAGCTATATGAGTCAGATAAAAGAAAGGATCGGTGTCATGTGGTATAGGGGGGTGAAAGAAGCTGCTCTGGATAGAGACAGATGGAAAGAGCTTCATCAGCTACACCGACAAGGGTCTAACCCTTAAATTAGAAGAAGAAGATTTACACTTTATATATTGCATCTTTATTTGTATACGATTGAGAGTGAGAAGAGAGAGTACACTTGCGCTTGCGCACACGTTGTTGCACTATATCTCTCTCTCGCTCTCTCTTGCGTAGTCGGCGCGTTGAGATTGGACGCCCGTGACCGACTAGTCAGGAGCACTATTTTATCAAACTATTATCGCACATATAAATAGATCAAGATCAATAAACATACTCGTAAATATAAATGACTATCTGTCCCCGCGAACTTGGTACCTCCGCAGAATCAAATGTGAATTAATCCCATTTCTAAACAGTTATTCTGCTAATCGGGACCAAAACAAATTTAAAAAAATAAATGACGGAGATATGAGGTGACAAAAATAGTAAAACGAAAAAATACAACCGAATTGAGAACCTCCTCCTGTTTGAAGTCGGTTAAAAAATAAACGATCATAACAATCGGCCCGCCCGTTCTTGAGTTATAAATGGTGTTACTAACACGACTTTGTTTTATATATATACTAGCTGTTGCCCGCGACTTCGTCCGCGTGGTATTTAACAAAGACAACCGTTGACAACAGCCTGCTCGCGCGTTCTGAGCCCGCGGGACGCATTGCAGGTTGTTGCTATCAAACTTAATCAGGCGCTGCGCTGCAACATTGCGCTGCCTTGTTACATCAGCTATCTGCCAGTGAAATTCCCGTCAAAATCGGTCCAGCCATTTCAGAGATTAGCCGGAACAAACAGACAGACAGACAGACAGACAGACATACAGACAGACAGACGGACAGACAGACAGACAAAAATTGTAAAAAATGTTGTTTCGGTATAGGTAACGTGTATACATCCAAATGCATTTAGTAAAAAGCGGTTAATTTAATATTACAAACAGACACTCCAATTTTATTTATATGTATAGATGTATAGATAGATACAGATTTGCTTAAATACCACGAACTGCATAATTGAGAAGATAAAGTACAACTCAGTCTGAATAGAGCTCAATCTATCTACATTAGGTTGTAGCGACCACTTCAACCGCGCCACAAGCTACACAGATGGCGCTGCAGACGCATTCAGAACAATAGACAATTCTCAATACAATCCTGAATCGCGCTATGAGAGTTTTTGGAGCACGTAACATATATACAAGAGCCTAACAATAATCGTAGTGGCATAGCGGCCGCGCCGCAAGGAATATCACCCGCCTGGCTGTCAGATCTTCCCTTTTCCGCTAAATTATCAAGTCGGGGTCACCAATTTAGCGGTAAAAGTAAAGCTAAATAAATGGGTGCATTTCATTTGTTACCTAGTAATATTGGTTGCATTGTTAAATAACAATGATTCTGCGAATTATTTTCGCATAAAACTCAGACTGTATGATTGACGAAATATCACTAAAATCTTTTTTTTTTATACATTATAGGCAAGTATTTGATCTCGATCTCACCTGATGGTAAGTGACGATGAGATCTACGATGGAGCATACTTGCCTAGGTAGGAAGGCGGCAGTAGATAGAGACGTTACATTCACTAGGCACATGCAGCGCAACTGATCTGACCCGCCATCCATGAATGGCAGCACCGAACATCATGCCGGAACACGGCTAGGCCGCTTGGCGACATGGCTTTATTCTTCTCTCAAACCTCGTGACTGATGGTTGCATGACGCATATCCAGATTTCGACAATCAATTTCATGCAAGCGTCAGTCATCACATTACACGGTGGGTTATATGCATCAGTCACAGCCGAGACTGTCTTAAAACTGACAGGAAAACCTAGGGTCTAAGGCTGTGTCCCCAGTCGGCAAACTGTCAGCGGCCGACTGAGTTAGCGGCGTATCGGTTTAGTACGCCCTTCCATATATTTGAAATGGAGTGTTCACAGTTTGCTAGTTTGCGCTCACTCTACGCAGTTTGCTGTGTTGCGCGCGCCGATTGATTCAGTGAGCGGCCGACTCACAGCAAAACCGGTTCCAGTCGGCGGCGGCGATATGCTTGTTCGCCGGGCGCAGTGAGTCCGTTTGCCGCAAACTGTCATGTGGACAGTTGACAGTGAAAATTCAGTCGGTCGGTCGACCTAAATAAGCGGCTAACACATAACAGTTTGCTTGCGACGCACGCAAATTGATCTGAGTTTGCAGCTAACTCGAATTTCAGTTCGCCACAAATTTGCGGCTCACTCAGTCGGTCGCTAACAGTTTGCCTACTGGGGACACAGCCTAATGGCCGACTAAAGTTATTGACTTGATTTGTAAAGGTCAGGTCATTCAGTGCCCAGACGCGGTCCGGTGGAGTCGTGTTTATAATATCCAAGTTATCGAAAAACCATTTTAAAGTGATGTATTTTCATTTAAAAATATTTTTTTTGTTTTCGTTGATATGTTTAGTTCGTGTGAATTGTCAAGAAGGTACGTTTAGTTGGCGGATAGTATAACATTACTTGGTATCATACATATATGACATCATATTATTTGACCATATAAAAAAAACGAGATATCTCCAGTGCGGTCCCAAACCAAGCGGCACATGTATGGGTACCGTGCAATGAACTGGGGACGAAGCCAGTATATTATTACTTATATCTGAGGTACGAAGATTCACACACGTCATACAAAGTTTGCCCCTACCGGGATTCGAACCCGGAACCCTCTGTGCAGACAGCAGCTTGCTAATCAGTCTGTCAATTGTATCGAATGAGACGAGCATTTGAATTATCGAATATAAATCATAATTAATTATAATGTTATCTCTAAATTCATTATAATACGTAGAAATGTATTTTCATAACATACTGATAAAACCTATCCAGAACTTATTAGACAGATAGCCTATACAAAATCTTCCCAATAAGTTATGGATATCATTTATCAGCACATGCCCTTCACATAATTATATTTTATTTATTACTAGCTATTACCCGCGACTTCGTCCGCGTGGTATTTAACAAAAAAGTTTGTTTTTTTTTCGTGAGATCCTATTTTTTTTCTAAAATAAAAGTAGCCTAAGTTACTCCTTGTTACATCAGCTATCTGCCAGTGAAAGTCCCAGCCGTCGAAATCGGTCCAGCCATTTCAGAGATTAGCCGAAACAAACAGACAGACAGACAGACAAAAATTATAAAAATGTTGTTTTATATTTGTATCATATTTATATTTGTAGATATTTGTATCATTTATGATACTGAGATACAATTATTAGGGTTATGGAGTGTTTATTATATACAATAATTACAAAGAAAATAACTTAACCCTTAGTAGCCTGATTTACGAAAGTGATTTATTTTTAATATTACTGTGTTTAATGTTACTGTGTTTAATAATAATGACATTTGATTTTTACTTTAATTTCGTTGGAAAGAATATTATACAACAGTAAAATACGTACAGCCAACCTATAAAAAAAACTAATAGTAATGTGAACATTCGGTTTAAAAGATTGGTATCAAAATTGAAACTCTAGGCTATTAAGGGTTAAATATCCAAACTAATATTCCAAACTAATATAAATTAAAAAGAGTATAGTAAAGCTACTTTTTCTATTCTATCCTATCAGCCGAAAGACGTCCACTGCTGGACATAGGCCTCCCTCAATGACTTCCACACATGACGGTCCTCCCGCCACTCGCATCCCCCGGCTTCCTGCTACGCGTGTGATATCATCGGTCCACCTTGTGGGAGGTCGTCCTGCACTACGTCTTCCGGTTCGTGGTCGCCATTCTAGAACCTTTCTGCCCCAACGGCCATCGGTTCTGCGAGCTATGTGCCATGCCCACAAAAAGCTACTTAATATTTATAAAAAGTGTAAAAAAATTTGGCCACTGCGGTAGCGTGCCCAAGATGCTGGCCGCTCTCTCGCTGAATGGTTGGTTGTATTCTTCATCTCTTATTTAATCTTCCCAGCGTCGTCGTGCGTCGACGCGGACGGTCGGAATGGTACCTGCGTTAGTTTCAACAAATGTTTAGCAGTTCCCAAGTTAATGCAGGAAGGAAAACGACCAACAGTGAGTCTATGGTTTCTTTATTACGCTCAGCAAATGCGAGATTATTCGTAAGCTAACCGTATACTTTATAGTCTACCGTATTTAGACATTTTTTACCGAGAAATGAAAGTTTTAAATACCGTTCGCTAGAGTCGCTTTTTAATTCTCCATACAAAATGTCTAAAAACGGTAGACTATAAGGTATACAGTTAGCTCGCACTTGACGCGCTCTACATCGAGTGCGAGATTATTCGTAAGCTAACCGTATACTTTATAGTCTACCGTATTTAGACATTTTTTACCGAGAAATGAAAGTTTTAAATACCGTTCGCTAGAGTCGCTTTTTAATTCTCCATACAAAATGTCTAAAAACGGTAGACTATAAGGTATACAGTTAGCTCGCACTTGACGCGCTCTACATCGAGTGCGAGATTATTCGTAAGCTAACCGTATACTTTATAGTCTACGAATTTAGACGTTTTGAGTGGAGAATTAAACAGCGCCTCTAGCGGCCGGTATTTAAAACATTCCATTCGCTATACAAAGTGTCTGAATACGGTAGACCAGGGATTCCCAAACTATTTTAAACAAGATACCCCTATGCCAAATTTCCGTTCCCCAGATCCGTTCAGCCGTTCTGGCGTGATTGAGTAACAAACATCCATCCATCCAAACTTGCACATTTATAATATTAGTGGGATTAATAATTGCAAATACATTGAAGACGCACACAGACGTGCCGATTTCATGCAAAGTCAAGGGTAAAATGTTGTTATAATAGAATTGTAAGAGCTTTACAACATGGTTGTCCTACAAACCGGTTCTTCAATGACACACGAACGAATATGCCCTTTATATGCCTTCAGTTAAGGTCTTTAAGATGAAATCATCAATCATTACTATAATCACCGTACAATTTCATGGTTTTTTCTTTGTATAATTACAATAAATATTGGGTATAGAAAACTTTGGGTAAAGGTTACACTGCAAATAATAAAATTATCAACGTACTTATATATATACTAGCTTATATATATACTAGCTTATATATACACTAGCTTATATATTTATATATATACTAGGTGTCCCGGCGAACTTCGTACTTCCTCAGAATCAAATGTATGAGAAATGTAATTTATGGATACTCTATGAAAAATTAAAACAAATCTATCCCACGGGAACCATACATTTTACCGGGATCAAAAGTAGCCTATGCGCTATTCCAGACTATAATCTATCTCTGTCTCAAATTTCATGCGGATCCGTTCGGCCGTTCTGGCGTGATTGAGTAACAAACATCCATCCATCCATCCATCCCAACTTTCACATTTATAATATTAGTGGGATCAGTGGGATATATAACAAAGAAAAGCGAAAAAATCCAAACTCAATAGCGACGGAAAATTTTGGAACATCAAGTATTTTCAAATTAAATAAAAAAAACTTTGATGAAGAAGTTTACGAGTATGTTACGAAATAGGTTCCATAACAAATGGCAATAGGCTTACCCTCATCCCCTATTAACTGGAACCCAATACTTTCAGCTCAATGTGGGTCCACTGCAGTGCACCTCTGGCGACCCTTCCCTCGATTTCAGGAGTTGTTTTTTTTCAGACGTGCTCCTACAATGGTGATGAGCCAGTCGTGTGCTGCACCGACTGTGAAAGTGTCGACGATATCAGGTAATATATACAGGGTGATTCAGAAAGGTAAGATTAAGCTATGTAATTGCACTGCTTTAAGTACACTATGCGAAGTCACAATTCCGATATGTAGATTAAAAATTTTTTTTTTGCCTCATAATGATTAGCAACAAATGCGCAGGTTAAAGGATTAATTATACAGTTTCTGTATCACCTGTATATCGCTCCTAAGTTCTTATAAAGTCCTTAATTTGCTATTATTAACATAGTTGTCAAAAATATTTACGAGATCAATTGTAAGATGGTTAAGTAACTTCTTATGGTTCTACTATTCGACACATGAGCGATTCCTATTTAGTGAGTGAAAGATGAGTCGGTGCCAAATAAACAACCGACGAAGAATAATAAAAGTACACTCAGTCACAAGATGCGCGGACCATTTTGTAGGTATAGTCTTCGGCGCGGACCGGCAATACTCGACTCAGTTGTTTGTTTGGCACCGACTTCACATTCGTTAAATATTTGATTTAATTAGACAAGGTAGATTTAAAGATTACATTATTTTTTGCTTTTTATTTTTTTGACGACAGTTTTTTTTTTGTTAAAGAGTTATTTTATTTTATTTATTCTTGTATTGTATTACAGCATCGCAGTAGTGGACAGAGAAGGTGGTTATCATTTCAAAACTGGCCAAAAGTCTTACGATAGTGAGTATGCAATTAATTAATTTTAAAAAGATATATCTCAATCTAAGCAACGCTTGGGGTACTTAACGTGGACTGGTGGCGATCCCTGTAGGTACATAATGACTTCGGTAGATAACTATGTTTTGCCCGCGGTTCGGACCGCCTATAACAACAAACAACAAACACCAGCGCTCCACGAAGTCTGCAATCTGTGAACATGTACATAATCGCACCCGCCATTATATCAGATTTGATCGACCACAGATCCTCGCAAAAGAACACCGATTCCAACCAAGGATGATACGTGAGGCCGTTGAAATTAAAAAACATCCTAATTTCAATAGGGAAGATGGTTGGGTGCTACCACTGATTGGGATGCAGTGATTAATATAATTAAATCCAAAACCAAGCGCACCATTGCAAGACCTCAAGGCACTGTGAGCACTTTCTGCGTAAATCGGACCGCAAGCAACAACTAAATATGAGGGTACCCCAGTTCAAACTTTAACACTAGGACGTCATCCACCGCAGTCCTCCCGTGACCATGGTTGCTGTAAAGCAACCGAAATGTGGGGAACGTAGTAAGATTCATATACCTATTATATACTGATTTCGCCCCCAATCCATTGAACGGTACCCATAATACAGGCGTTGCTTAGTGCGGGACCGTATACCTAGTTGGTGTGTTCGTCTGGCGATAATGTTATATATTTTGCAGAATGCCTTCAGTACATGGTGACCTTGCCCTACCAATGTTCACCAGCTAACGGCTTGAAGAGGATTTGGTTCGATAAGTATCAGTGTCACAACTACAGCATCGTGTATGTTCAGTCAGCTGCTGGGGGCGTGGATGCTAAGAGGGCGGAGTACCCACACATGGTATGGTGAAGGAGGACCCCGCACCACGCGAGGTGCACCTGACTTAGGCTTGGGAGCCTTGGGCCTCTGCCTTAGCAGAGTTGCACCTAGTATACTTTAGGTCTTAGCCAAGATGCATCTAGTGCAGTTTAGGCCTAAACCCAAACTAGGGTGCACCCAGTTTACTTTGGAACTGAGCCTAAACTAGGGTGCAACCATTGTACTTTGGGTCTAGACCTAAGCCAGGATGCACCCATTGTGCCTTGGGTCTAGAACTAAGCCAGGGTGCACCCATTGTACTTTGGGTCTAGGTCTAAACCAGGGTGCACCCATTGTACTTTGGGTCTAGACCTAAGCCAGTGTGCACCCAGTGTACTTTGAGTCTAGACCTAAGCCAGGGTGCACCCATTGTACTTTGGATCTATACCTAAGCCAGTGTGCACCCAGTGTACTTTGGGTCTAGACCTAAGCCAGGGTGCACGTCGTATACATTGAGATTAAGTCTGAGCCGCGGTGCACCCAATGTAGTGTCTTCGAGACTTCTAGACGTACGGGAGGACTTGACACAGCCTCCCACTTTGACTGTTGTCTTTCATCTTTCCTCAGGCGCTTCTGGGATACGGAGATAACTTAAACACAACCCAGTGGCTCTGTGGGGGGTCAGTTATCAGTGACAAGTATATTCTGACAGCTGCACACTGTATTGGAAGTCCTACCCTGTAAGTATATTACCAGAGCTTATATTTACTTATAGCTTACTAGCTGTCCCGGCGAACTTCGTACCGCCTCAGAATCAAATGTATGAGAAAATGAATTTATTGGTATTCTATGAAAAATTTAAACAAATCTATCCCACGGGAACCATACATTTTACCGGGATCAAAAGTAGCCTATGTGCTATTCCAGACTATAATCTATCTCTGTGCCAAATTTCATCCAGATCCATTCAGCCGTTCTGGCGTGAAAGAGTAACAAACATCCATCCATCCATCCATCCATCCAAACTTTCACATTTATAATATTAGTATAGATAGCTTATTACTAATACTTGGGGGACATATAAGGCCAATCTAGGAGAAGTTTTCAAGATGGTGGGGATGGCTAGATTTAAAAAAAGAAATTTCCAAATCGGTGTATAAATGGCGGAGTTTTGAGGTAACAAACATAAAGTAAAAATACAATCGAATTGAGAGCCTCCTTCATTTTATTGAAGTCATTTAAAAATATTAGGGAGTTAGGAAAATGCTTAAGAGAGTTTCAAAGTCGATCGCGATGTAAACGCATCATTCGATTTTTGATAGAAATAATGTATGTCGAACGTCATGAAATACAAATGTTGTAATTGTTGAGCGCGCAATGTATGGTAAACCACGCGATTACGACACAACGCTCCGCGCGACGCCTGACTCGTGCGAGTGGTGAGCGTGCTCGAGCGTATCAAATTTTAATATACATTCCAGTTTCAGGTCTAAATTTGTTATTTAAAACCACGTTGAGATAGAACTTCTATTATGATTTCATGCTAAAATTAATTTACAATTGCTGCAAAAATGCGTATAAATAATGAAAAGATGGACGGAAAATTCCAACTCTGGGGCACCCAGAATCATGAGTTGAAAGGGCATGAAAAGGGAAGATCTTCCAGCCTGGCGGGTGGTATACCTGGAGGGGCGGCCACTATGCCCCTTTTCTTGGTGACCCCGACGTGATCTTGTATATATATTACTTGCTCCGAAAACTCTCATAGCGCGATTCAGGATTATGACAGTTGTCTATTGTTCTTAATGCGTCTGCAGCGCCATCTGCGTAGCTTGTGGTGTGACTCGATACGATTCTACTTATACCGCGTATAGGCAAGAAGTTATCTACAAGGAATATATTTTCAGAGGTCCTGTGACTTACGTGGCTATGGGTATACTGAAACGGACAGACTCGCCGGAGCTGTGGCAGCGGTACAAGGTAAAGAAGATCATCCCGCACCCAGAGTACAAGGCGCCCTCCAAGTACCACGATATCGCGCTGCTGGAGACCGAGGAACGGTGAGTACTATGATTCTACGTCATCAAAGTTGTTGTACAACCGCGTCAGGCAAATTCGATTGATGGTACCCTAGTGCCATTGAGGGACATAAAAGGCCCTTCATCCCTAAGCAAAGTTCTATAAAATCCTCCAAAGCCAACCGAGCAAAATCTTGTAAAATCCCCAGGGCACAACCAACTACCTTCCGTAAAACCTTGAAAATCCCTCCAAGATAATCTTGTAGCCCCCCAGCTTCCTGGGAACTTTTACTATGTAACCATCAAAACCTATTTTACAGATTTTTTTTTTATTACATTATAGGCAAGTATTTGATCTCGATCTCACCTGATGCTAAGTGACGATGAGATCTACGATGGAGCATACTTGCCTAGGTAGGAAGGCGGCAGTAGATAGAGACGCTACATTCACTAGGCACATGCAGCGCAACTGATCTGACCCGCCATCCATGAATGGCAGCATCGAACATCATGCCGGAACACGGCTAGGCCGCTTGGCGACATGGCTTTTGTGTTTTACGTTCCCGACGTTTCGGCTGCTTTACAGCAACCATGGACACGGGAGGACTGAGGTGTTTGACGCCCTAGTGTCATAGTTTGAACTGGGGTACCCTCATATTTAGTTGTTGCTTGCGGTCCGATCCAGTTCAAACTCAGTCCTCCCGCGACCATGGTTGCTGTAAAGGAGCGAAACGTCGGGAACGTAAAAACATAAAATAAACGCGATTAAATCTGTATAATAAGTTTTATTACAATGTGTAGTATTCGCGTAAATACAAGAAATCAATACATCAAATCCTGATAGAATCTGAGATTGCTTTTCTGGCCTACATGAGTATCAGAATCAGAATCAGAATAAAAATAATTTTTATTCACGTAGACCATTAAGTGTACTTAATGGTCTACGTGAACTTATAAATCGTCAAAAGTTACAAAATACTATGCTACTACTTTACCACCCGTTCGGAATGCCGTTCCTATGGAGAGGAACGGGCAAGAAACTCTATGGTTGCTCTTTATTTAAAAAGATCTTTTACATTTTTGAGCAGTACATTGTTATAGGTGTGTGAGAACAACGTAGGAACGGCTAGGCATATTTTAGCAGCAGGTCAAAAAAAGTACTAACTAAGTATAAAATTACAGTTAATGGCTACATGGTTCCCACAGTAAGATAATATATTTGATGGTCTTGCCAGGATTCGGTTCAGCACGGAGGTATTGCCAGCGTGTCTGAACACCGGGGATGCGTTCGACCTATCCGCGTGGGCCACGGGATGGGGCGCTTTGGGACACAGGAAGCAACTAGCTGACAACCTACAGACTGTGAGCATCTCATTTCCTATAATAGCCGCGTTCAAACTGATCGAGGCTGGAGGCGGCTTCAACCCGATCAGTTAGTAAGTGGCTCTACCGAAGCGAAACTCCGAACTCTGGGGGCTCCAAAATTGTGAGTCTGTATCAGTGGCGTAGCATAGGAGGGGGTGGGGGGGGGGGGGGGCGGAAGGTAAAAATCCTTCAGTGTTTTTTTGAATGAAAGTACCCTTTTTACCATGTCCCAATTTTTTTTATAATGAATAGCAAAAATAAGAGGGCGGCGAATTTGAAATCCGCACCGGGTGCTAATGACCTATGCTACGCCACTGCGCTGTATAACCGATAACGTTTTCGATTCCGATCCCCACTGGTACGGAAATTATTGGCGTCGCTCCCAGTTCCCTGTACCGTACCCATATTAGTTCAGGACACAATAGTTTTTTTATTTATTTTTATTACGATATAGGCAAGTATTTGATCTCGATCTCACCTGATGGTAAGTGACGATGAGATCTACGATGTAGCATACTCGCTCAGAAGGTACCTGTTCACTCTCGACTTGAAAACACCCAGATTATAGTCAACGGGGAACAAAGACGCCGGTGCCGACGCCGGGGAACAAAGTTGGTGCCTTTATATGGTTTATAAGTTGAATGTATTGTTTTCTTTCAGGTGTTTCTGCTGAAATATGATGAAATCGAATGCTTAGCTCAATATCCTCCGCATAGACACCTGGTTAATGGCTATGATCACGCCAAACAGATGTGCTATGGAGACAAACATAACCCTAAAGACACCTGCGAGGTTTGTGTGCAAAGTATACATCTATACAAATAAATAAAATTGGAGTGTCTGTTTGTAATATTTTTTTTTTTTTAATTATTATTATTGATACCCCAGAAACCATGGGTAATACCTTTATAAGAAAAGTTACGTTCTTAAGCCAGTCTCTCAATACAGTCGTTCGACGAGTAAGTGTCATTTTAGGGAAACCCCTTGAACGATTGCGGCTTGCTTGACGTAATTGTAATCGCTTCAATGACGGCCTGATTAGCGCAGTGGTAGTGACTCTGCTTTCTGCGCCGAGGGTCCCGGGCTCGAATCCTGGTAGGGACACAAGCTTTGTGTGATGAGCACGAATGTCTGTACCCGAGTCATGGATGTTTAATATGTATATAAGTATTATATACTGTGTTCGCCCTCAGTCCATTGTACGGTACCCATAACACAAGCGTTAAGCTTAAAGTGGGACCGTATAGTTGGTGTGTTCGTATGGCGATATTTATTTATTTGCTGAACGAGTTTTTTGCCATTTCCTCAGGGTGATAGCGGCGGACCATTACAAGTGCCGTCTTCGTTCTCCAGCTGCATCTACGTGGTGATAGGCGTGACGTCATACGGCAGAGCGTGTGGGTTTGCTGGCAGCTCCGGGATGTACACCAGGGTGTCCCACTACGTGCCCTGGATAGAGAGCGTCGTGTGGCCATAAATCTGGCTTCAGATAGAGAAATCTGGGTGTTTTCAAGTCGAGAGTGAACAGGCACCTTCTAGGCAAGTATGCTCCATCGTAGATATCATCGTCACTCACCATCAGGTGAGATCGAGATCAAATACTTGCCTATAATGTAATAAAAAAAATAAAAAATAAAATGAGATTCATTGAAAGAATTTTTTGTAGTTTTATTTATTTTTGGCGACCCGATCAGGAGGAGGGTACTTGTTCTTTTTTTTTGTATCGCCAGACGAACACCAACTATATGGTCCCACACTGAGCAACGCTCGTATTACGGGTACCGTAACAATGGACTGAGGGCGAACCCAGTATATAATACTTATATAGATATTAAACAGCCATTACTCGGGTACACACATTCGTGCTCATCACACAAAGTCTGCCCCGGATTCAAACCCGGAACCCACGGCGGAGAAAGCAGCGTCACTACCACCCAAAATGTCTAAATACGGTAGACTATAAAGTATACGGTTAGCTTACGAATAATCTCGCACTTGACGTACTGTTGAGGTTGCGTTCCGATCCGGTTGTAGAGTTAAGAAAAAGCATTTAAAATGCCAATCTTTAAGTGCCTCCGTAGACATATACAAAATAAATAATTCGACTTTATCTTGGACTTAGATTGAAATATAAAACTAAAATCATTAGCCGTGAATATCTGCAGGCCATTACAGAAAATGAGTTAAAAGTGTAATCCAATCACCGCAGCCCACGCTGGGCTTATTGAATACCGTCTATATCTAAACAGGCGTTAGGCACCTACATGGGTCATGTACATTTCAAACTGACAACAAACAAGATATTATTCCAGTATAATTAGTTGCTCCTCAAGCTGCTCGTGAGACGGTCGCGTTGGACGTTCCGAGCAATTATGTTGAACCGTGCAAAATTCTTGTTAATATTTTTGTTATCTTACAACAACCATGTGCTTTGTGAATATTTGGACTTGAGGGAAGGTACGTACTCCTGCCTCCCGATCATGGGCTACACTCATCTCTATTAAGGCCAAAAAACAAACTGTTTAATTGTTACCAAAAGAATGAATAAGTTTTCAGAACAGAATTATTTATTTTTATACCAGCTGTCCCGGCGAACTTCGTACCGCCTGAGAAGCAAATAAATTATATTTTGAGTGATTTTTTCCCATTTTTGAATGGTTATTCTGCTATTCGGAGTGGGGTCATTATCAAAGAATCAAAGATCACACAAATCGGCCTACCCGTTGCGGAGTTATAGAATGGTAACTAACACGATCATGTTTCATATATTTGAAGGTTAATCAGGTTTTTAATCTATACATAGATAAACGTGAAATATATCGTTTTGCCATACCATCCTTTATATATTATCTATACATATAAATAAAATTGTAGTGTCTGTTTGTAATATTAAAATAACCGCTTTTTACTAAGTGCATTTGGATGTATACACGGTATATATACCAAAACATTTTTTTTACAATTTTTGTCTGTCTGTCCGTCTGTCTGTTTGTTCCGGGTAATCTCTGAAATGGCTGGAAACGCTTTTGACGGGACTTTCACTGGCAGATAGCTGATGTAACAAGGCGTAACTTAGGCTACTTTTATTTTAGAAAAAAAAAAATAGGAGCTAACGAAAAAAAATTAAAACCAATGTTGCAGCGCAGCGCCTGATTAAGTTTGATAGCAACAACCTGCAATGCGTCCCGCGGGCTCAGAACGCGCGAGCAGGCTGTTGTCAACGGTTGTGTCTTTGTTAAATACCACGCGGACGAAGTCGCGGGCAACAGCTATATATATATATATATATATAAACGTGCACGAGATGCGAGAAAAAAATGGCGGCCTTGACAATTCCGGTCTTGTTTAAATAAATGCAATATACAATCATAAAGTTCACACATCTACGGCGGGGTGTGCTCCGCGGGGCGGGATGGGGGGGGGGGGTCTCCGCGGGGAGGGGGGTGGCTGCCTCGGCGGGCACTAGATGACGAGGGAAACATTGTGACGTCACTGGATCTCACTTTTCTGTTAAGGGGGAAGCTCAAGGTCAGGGCGCGAAATTCAAATTGTCAATGGTTTTTATTTTTTTTACATAAAATTTGGACATATTTACGATGTACTTTAGTGTTTTGCGATACTAGCATTCTGCATTGGATGTCTCGATGTATTAAGTTTGCTTAAAAAAATTTACCTAATCCGATACAATACCATAAGGTTTGTAAAAACCGCTACTTTTACTAACTTTATGGTGTTGTATCGCTATAGGTATTTTTTACCAAGCCAATCCGCACTGGGCCAGCGTGGTGGACTATGGCCTAATTCCCCCTCGCATTGAGGGGAGGCCCGTGTCCAGCAGTGGGACATTTAAAAAAAGGCTGAAATTATATAATTATTTACACAATTTGTAACGAAAATTGATACCGTGGATTCAACTCATGATTCTGGACCACTCACAGTTGGATTCTGTTGATCATTTTATGAATAAAACGCATTTTTTTTTTGTATTTTAACCGATTTTAGGATGAAATCATAATTTTACAGGATTTAAATTAACAAAATCTGGCCTAAAGCTGCAATGTAAATTAAAACTCGATATGCTTGAGCGCGATCGTCACTCGCACGCGTCGGGTATCCCACGGAGCGTTGCGTTGTGATCGCGTTGTTTACGATACATTGCGCGCTCCAAAATTCCAATAATTGTATTACAGACATTAAGCTCAGGTCAAGGCGCGAAATTCAAAATGTCAAAAAAATACCTAAAGCGATTCAACACCATTAAGTTAATAAAAACCGCTACTTTTACTAACTTTATGGTGTTGTATCGCTTTAGGTATTTTTTTAAGCAAACTTTATACATCGAGACAGCCAATGCAGAATGCTAATATCGCAAAAAACTAAATTACATCGTAAAGATGTCCTAATTTTTCGTAAAAAAATAAAAACCATTGACATTTTGAATTTCGCGCCCTGACCCTGAGCTTCCACCTTAATTGTAACCTTTATCCACAGTTTTCGCTACCATGCCTCTTACACCCTGTATATACATAGACAGTAAACTATAACTAAATTTAACCGCGACTCTTAACTTAGAGTTATAGGAACAGACTAGCACCTATTCTATAAAGTTTTCCTCGTTGGTAATAAAACAATTATAGTTCCATTCGACCGGTCACATCTACAAGCTTCCTAGCCAAGATGACGTAATTATCCGCCATTTTTTTTATAAAATAACCAGCTGTTACCCGCGACTTCGTCCGCGTGGTATTTAATAAAGACACAACCGT
This sequence comes from Pheosia tremula, assembly GCA_905333125.1. Taxonomy (NCBI): domain Eukaryota; kingdom Metazoa; phylum Arthropoda; class Insecta; order Lepidoptera; family Notodontidae; genus Pheosia; species Pheosia tremula. The sequence goes on from HG995425.1 coordinate 3,761,445, forward strand.
TGGCAAAAGCCTGCTCGCGCGTTCTGAGCCCGCGGGACGCATTGCAGGTTGTTGCTATCAAACTTAATCAGGCGGAACGCTGCAACATTGGTTTTCAATTTTTTCGTGAGATCCTATGTTTTATTCTAATATTAAAGTAGCCTTAGTTACTCCTTGTTACATCAGCTATCTGCCAGTGAAAGTCCCGTCTAAATCGGTCCAGCCATTTCAGAGATTACCCGTAATAAACAGACAGACAGACAGACAGACAAAAATTTTAAAAAAAATTGTTTCGGTATAGGTAACGTGTATACATCCAAATGCACTTAGTAAAAAGCTGTTATTTTAATATTACAAACAGACACTCCAATTTTATTTATATGTGTGTATAGAATACTGAGTTCGCCCCCAGTCCATAGTAAAGTACTCATAATACAAGCGTAGTGTAGTGTGAGACCGTATAGTTGGTGTGTTCGTCTGGCGATATTTTATTATTACTATGCATACTGGCAAACAAGTTTTTGCTTCACAAAAAACAACGTGACCTCAGTGACCTCTATCATATAAATGTTCGTCTTCGCAATATATTATATATATCTATACGTTTGTAATATTAAAATAACCGCTTTTTACTAAATGCATTTGGATGTATACACGGTACCTATACAAAAAAAACCTTTTTTTAAATTTTTGTCTGTCTGTCTGTTTGTCTGTTTGTTCTGGGTAATCTCTGAAATGGCTGGACCGATTTTGACGGGACTTTCACTGGCAGATAGCTGATGTAACAAGGAGTAACTTAGGCTACTTTTATTTTAGGTACTTATATCTTTTTCAGGTACAAAATGTAGTTGGAGCAATGAGACCGGGGTTTGTGTGAGTTACTACAACTGCTTCATAGCGCAGGACGGCATGCCGGGCGAGGACAAGCTCCCGGTATGTACACACCCATCGCGCGGGAAAGAGAGCGCGGAAGGGGTCGAGTCACCTTCGTCCGTAGGAGAATTAAGTACCCTCGAGATACCCTACACGTGACCCTGGGTGGTGCCAACTAGGTGACAACTCTACTGGTGGTAGGCTTCGGCCGTGGTTAGTCACCACCCACTGAACAAAGCCAAGTCGCCAAGCGGCCTAGCCGTGTTCCAGCATGATGTTCGGTGTTGCCATTCATGGATGGCGGGTCAGATCAGCTGCGTTGCATGTGCCTTGTGAATGTAGCGTCTTGATCTACTTCCTACCTAGGCAAGTATGCTCCATCGTAGATCTCATCGTCACTTACCATCAGGTGAGATCGAGATCAAATACTTGCCTATAATGTAATAAAAAAAAAGCAGAGAATCTCAGACAAAATCGTATTTTTTTTATTTATTTTAGGCCAAAAAAGTAATGAATAGTGTAACGGTACAACTGGCTCGGAAGGTTGTTTCCACAGAGAAGAGCCAGGAAGAAACTTACCCTCAAATTTATAAAACTTAAAATGGATTATAAAGCTATTATAACGCACTTTTTCCTTTGAAAAGTCCGTTATAAAGCCATCATAAACTATTATAACTGTCTATAAATTTGGGTGTCAAACTATAAAGCGTTAAGCGGGTAACTCTTTTAGAAATGTTTTGTTATAGTTGTTTACATTATCAGGAAAATTAGCTCCATGCGATCGGCCCCAAGTCTGCTAACACAATCGATTCATAATCGAACAGCAACCGCATAGTAACTGTGACTTTTGACAGATATTGTATGGGATATCTGACAAAAGTGGCATTTACTATGCGGTTGCTGTTCGATTATGAATCGAGAGACTGTTAGCAGACTTGGGCCAAGGAATCGTGCGATATAAGCTTTTATAAAACACTGTTTATAAATTACTCCCATCTTCCCATCGAGACAAAGGTTTACTACCAATGTGTGTTGCCAGTGCTGACATTATGGTACCGAGACGTGGTGGGTTACTATGGGCCTCACAAGAAGGCTCACGGTCGCTCAACGCGCAATGGAGAGAGCTATGCTCGGGGTTTCGCTACGCGATAGAATCACAAATGAGGAGATCCGTAGACGAACTAAAGTAACCGACATAGCTCAAACAATTCCAAAGTTGAAGTGTCTACTGCCACTCTACCCAATGCGGGTAGAGTGGCAGTAGACACAGCAGTCTCTCCGAGACACGAGCAAGTGATGATGAGTGATGATGAAAATGAGATTCGCATTTGAAGTCCAGAAATCTCAGAGGCGTGATCAGGACTATGGCCGTGCACTGCGCCCTGCTACCCTCTTGTCACCAAGGCAAGTGTTCTACCATCTTGGATAACATTAAATTATACTTATCTCCCACAGATTTGCTCGTACGACGGGGATGTGCCGATCGTATGCTGTAACGACTGTTATACATCCAGTAGATACGATGTCAGGTAAGATATCTTATTAATCCTTTATTCATCTATACATATGAATAAAATTGGAGTGTCTGTTTGTCATATTAAAATAACCGCTTTTTACTAAGTGCATTTGGATGTATACACGTTACCTATATACCGAAAAAACATTTTTTACAATCTTTGTCTGTCTGTCTGTCTGTCTTGTTCTGTTAGCGTAAATATAATATGTGTTATCTATACAAAAAAATATAAATGAAACGGTGTCTAAATCAAAGTAGCTTAGAATTAAGTAGCTTAAAATTATTATGAAGTATTTGAGCTAGCTTAACATTATTATTATTTGAGCTAGCTTAAAAATATTATTTAGTATTTGGCTAGCTTAACATTATTTTTATTTGAGCTAGCTTAATATTATTATTAAGTATTTGAGCTAGCTTGAAATTATTATTCAGTATTTGAGCTAGCTTAACATTATTATTATGTGAGCTAGCTTAAAATTAATATTGTTCGAGATTTGGGCTCCAGATATTTTAACCGCGGCTTACGTTTTTAATTTTTTTTTTATACACGCCTGCTAAACGTCGCTTACGTGATTTCAGGGACGAAACATACAGTCCGTACGTGGGTATCCTGAACAATTATCACGGATCAATATCTCGAACGAGTAAGTAATGGGCAATACCGCATGGGTCAAATTTTTTACACTTCTTGTAAATATTAAGTAGCTTTTCTATACTCTTTTCTATTTATATAATAATAATAATTCCAGCCCTTTTTTATGTCCCACTGCTGGGCACGGGCCTCCCCTCAATGCGAGGTGGAATTAGGCCATAGTCCACCACGCTGACCCAGTGCGGGTTGGCGGACTTCACACATCTTTCGAGGGGTTCTCTCAGATTTGCAGGTTTCCTCACGATGTTTTCCTTCACCGTTTAGCAAGTGATAATCATGGTTGAAAATTAGATTCGCACATGAAAATTCCCAGAAGTGCGAGCCGGGGTTTGAACCTGCAATCCTCGTTACCGAGGCAAGCGTTCTACCAACTTGGCTATCACTGCTGCTGCTGCTGCACTGCTTTCTATTTATAGTAAGCTATTAAGTGCACCGTAATGATTACCACTTTCAATACATTGCTTATCATACGGTGATGTTATTATTTTGTGTCCCTTTTATTTAACCTGCCAACTCACAACTCTCATTGGCAACTAGCTGCGCCCTCGCCCGCAATTGAAAAGTATATCCCTATGTCATTTTCTGACCCCTAAACTACCACTACCTATGCAAAAAATCATATCGATCCTTTGCTCTATGAAAAATTAAAACTAATCTATCCCACGGGAACCATACATTTTACCGGGATAAAGAGTAGCCTGTGTGCTATGGACTATAATCTATCTCTGTGCCAAATTTCATCCAGATCCGTTCTGCAGTTCTGGCGTGATTGAGTAACAAACATCTATCCATCCAAACTTTCACATCTATACATATAAATAACATTGGAGTGTCTGTTTGTAATATTAAAATAACCGCTTTTTACGAAATGCATTTGGATGTATACACGGTACCGATACCAAAACAACCTTTTTAAAAAAAATTGTCTGTCTGTCTGTCTGTTTGTTCCGGGTAATCTCTGAAATGGCTAGACCGATTTTGACGGGAATTTCACTGGCAGATAGACTGGCTGATGTAACAAGGAGTATCTTAGGCTACTTTTATTTTAGAAAAAAAATAGGATCTCTCGAAAAAAAATTAAAAAAATGTTGCAGCGCTGCGCCTGATTAAGTTTGATAGCAACAATCTGCAATGCGTCCCGCGTGATCAGAACGCGCGAGCAGGCTGTTGCCAACGGCTGTGTCTTTGTTAAATACCACGCGGACGAAGTCGCGGGTAACAGCTAGTTTATAATATGAGATGGATCATTTATCACTGTAGCCAAGGTTAAGCCGAACAACCTGCAATCAATGTGTGCTATAAACTAAAATGCGTTTTAAAATAAAGATCACGATGTAAATAGCTCATGGCCTAAATGGTTGTTGGTATAAATATTTCATGGTGTGGGCTGTCCATGGTGTAAATGGTTCATGATGTAAAAATAATAATAATTGTGATTTCAGAATTTAATGAGTTCTTGGCGAATATTAATTATCCGTGCAGACGATACTTGACCACCGCTCTGAGTTGGTCGTATGATTCTAACCTGGAATGCCAGGAAATTCTCGAAACTCAGTCAGGCACCAGTGAGGGGATCGACTTCCCAAGAGATCCAGGACTGATACAGACGGTAACTATACTACTAGAGCAACAATTACACACTTTAGATTCTTTTTTATTCGTGTAAACCAGTCATTACAGAATCACTGGTGGTAGGCTTCGGCCGTGGCTAGTCAACACCCGCTGAACAAAGCCATGTCGCCAAGCGGCCTAGCCGTGTTGTTGATGATGTTCGGTGTTGCCATTCATGGATGGCGGGTCAGATCAGTTGCGCTGCATGTGCCTAGCGAATGTAGCGTCTCGATCTACTGCCGCCTTCCTACCTAGGCAAGTATGCTCCAACGTAGATCTCATCGTCACTTACCATCAGGTGAGATCGAGATCAAATACTTGCCTATAATGAAATTAAAAAAAAAACCGAAATGAGATTTTTTTTAATGTAAACCATTAGTTCCCAAAATGTTCCAGGTGGACCCCCAGGGGTCCACGGGAGACTTGACGGGGGTCTACTTTATTTCCATAGTTAGATCTAATCTTCGTTATTTTTGTCGAGTTTTGTGATTATGGTAGAAACGTAGCTGCAGGGGTCCACCGGAACCAACTAAATTTTGAATGTGGTCTATGTGAAAAAAGTCTGGGAATTTACAATGAAAGTACTATATTGTTAGCATCATATTAAACTATTAAACAATTTAAGATTACTTTTCAAACACAGTCAAATAGCCTATTCCATGCCTATTACTCTATTCATAGATAATTCACCAAACTTTGGAAAGTAGATGAAACTCGATTCATAAACTCCGCTCAATCAATATTCGGCTACTCGCGTTTGCTGCAGGTGTTGCTGGGATACGGCCAGGATCTGGAGACAGCGCAGTGGCTGTGCGGCGGCTCCATCATCAGCGAGAACTACATCCTTACCTCCGCCAACTGCACAGCCAGGCCGCCTCTGTGAGTAGAAGCTAGATGTCGCTATCTTCATGGAAAGGTCGGGCCTAATCATAGTTATTGTTTGCAGCGGTGAAGTGAAGTTCGTGGCGATAGGGCCCCTGAAGGGCATGGAGAAGCCCTTGCAGACACACCGGGTGGCAAAAATCATCGTGCACCCTGAGTTTCGACCTCCCTCCAAGTACCATGACATCGCGCTGCTCAAGACTGCGACCGAGTGAGTTGGTTCAGGGTGGAATTTACTGACTGACAGTCATCATCGACATGACTCCATTGAAGTAAAGTGACATGAGACCGGACTGAGCTCTACACAGAGAATGGCACATAAGAAAATCCAAGAGCCACACAGGAGTATCTAAAAAAGCTGTTCTCACTAAGAATGGATTCAGGTGGATCAGTTTCCCACATATCGGTGTACTTTTATTCCAGAATACAGTTCAGCGAGCAGGTGGCGCCGTTCGCCGTTGATCCGGGGAACGCCCCAGAGCCTTACTTCGCCGTCGCATGGAGCCAGCTGGGAAAAGGCAAATCACTGACTGAAACTTTAGAATCTGTAAGTTTTGACCTAGTTAAATCGTGGTAATAAGATCCTATAAGTGGCGTTATGCGCTTACTCCAGCAGTGAGGATGACTAAGCCAAACGTATGGGAGGGGTACCCTGGGAGTGGGCTTGCATCTATGGGGGGGTTCCAATTTTGAAACTCTCGCTATGGGTCGCTAAGCTACGGACGCCTTAATTTAATCAGCTTTTGTTCTCCAGGCATCACTAACACACTATGTCTTCGAATATGAGAACTGCCCCATACTGTTTCCACCACAAGCACAGCTGAAGACGGGGTACAACTATACTATACAGCTCTGCTTAACGTATCAGGGGGAAAGGACTGACATTTGCGAGGTAAGACGCTTCACAACACACCGGCCAAGCGATCCCTTTTTTTTTTTACATGTGGAAATGTGTTACGCATCCCCTCATGCCCCGGGGGGGACGAGAGGGGTATGTGGGACTCCCCGGCGGCGACCGTTATACCCACTAAAACCACATGGTGTATCCTCACGGTCGCTTGTGTCGGGGACACGGGAACGCTTGCGCATACTTCCGCGAACCCCGACGCGACTGCGGCCTTTCGGCTGGCAATGTCATTAGTATTTTCTTGATCAAATTCACTTGGCAAGTATAAAATTGGTCTTTTTGGCGGGAAACTGCAAAGTCATGGCGTCAGTTATGTTTTAATTTCTAAAACTAGTGTTCTTGCGAGTTATAGTGAGTGATATAAGTGGAATATTAACCATTATGGGTTCGGTAAAGTGCACAAGTGTAGGTAATTGAAACAGAGTGACGAAACATGGCTTTTCAGTTTCTCACAAAAAATCCATGAAAAATCTTTCGGTAAAGTATCCATCACTTTACTGATTGAGGGATGGGGGGGTATTTTACTTGGGCCTAGGCTTTGGGCCTGTGCATATGCTCAAAAACAGAAATAATTTATATTACTTGACACTGGCAAAATACCTATGGTGATGCCAAATTTGAAAAAAAAAGGTACAAGTGCCAAATCTTGAATAATTATTATCTTTAAATAGTTCAGTAATTACTGTATGTACCTAAGACAACTAATTAAAAAAAAAACCCTGTGTTTCTCGCTGACTCTTCTCAGTGGCACCAGCATCCCAAACCGGTATTAACTTTTGACAAAATTCATAAACTCTTTTTGGCGTACATTAATAAAAAAATATGATTTTTTGTTTTAAAAAACATAAAATTTTATCTTTCTCCAAATATTTGATATACCGGCCCTTTTTAATGTCACACGGCTGGGCACGGGCCTCCCCTCAATGCGAGGTATTAGGTCATAGTCCACCACGCACGCTGGCCCAGTGTGGGTTGGCGGACTTCATACTTCATACCGCTTCATTTCGTAAAGAAAAAAAATAACATACTCTCAATCTTTCCGCAGGGTAACAGCGGTGGTTCGGTTCAAAGCATGGAGGACAAAAATTGCACGTACAACGTGTTGGGCTTGACCACCATGTGTCGGGTGAGCAGCGTGCCCGGCGCTGGTGGGGCAGCCCTGTACACCAGGATCCGGTTCTACGAACCCTGGATCGAGAGCATCGTATGGCCGGGACCACATCTATCTAACACCAAGCAAAACGAGAAATTAGTATTAAGTTCTAAATTTTTAAACCTATAAGAGACATATTGAAATAAAAATAATCTTACGAATTTAATCGCGTTTATTTTATGTTTTTTTTTTATACTGATATTACTTTATAGGCAAGTATTTGATCTCGATCTCACCTGATGGTAAGTGATATTGAGATCTACGATGGAACATACTTGCCTAGGTAGGTAGGCGGCAGTAGATCGAGACGCTACATTCACTAGGCACATGCAGCGCAACTGATCTGACCCGCCATCCATGAATGGCAACACCGAACATCATGCCGGAACACGGCTAGGCCGCTTGGCGACATGGCTTTGTTCAGTGGGTGGTGACTAGCCACGGCCGAAGCCTACCACCAGTGAAACGACGATCGTTCCCGACGGTTCGACTGCTTTACAGCAACTATGGTCACGGGAGGTGATCATTTACCTGCATCGAGCGATCATTAGCCGTGTACTCACTGACCGTGCTGCGTCGCGAGGCCTGAGATACACGCCAGGCGCGGCAGATAGATTTATTCGTGGCCCAAGTACAATATTGAAAAGAAGTATAATTACTTGTTTGGTTTATGATGAGGCTGTCAGTATGCCTGTGCCGTGAAGTCACCAAACGGCTCCAACGGAAGACCAGCGCTGGTTGTTCTACAACCAGCGCATGCTGAGTTGGGGCCAATCTGTGTCAAACATTTGGATGTTACCCAAACTTGTAGTCCCATATGGGACCTATGTTCAAATGTAGATAACCTACGTTCAAATGTGTTTGCACAAATAAATATATTTATTTCTATCTGTGTGTAAAAATCCTTGTAGTAAATTGTTACCTATATTGTTTCATGATTTTTTCAGCCATTAACTGTTACAATAGAAACAATACAAGTTACCGAATATTTATTTATTATTAAATCATTAAATAACATTGACTTTTCGGTTCAGTGTAATTTATCAACATGATCAAAAGTATAATAATTAAAATAAAATATTTATTTAATTATAATGAGTAATACCGATATTGTTTAGGAATTATAACATTGATCTTATTAAACAACTGACAACAAACTAGATTTTTATTCCAGTCAGTGTTGCCAGATTGGGTATTTTTTTCGCAATTCTGGGTAAAAATTTTGGCTCTGGAGAAATGAAATTCTTGGAGAAAAAAAAAATACCATGGAGAATTTTGGGTCCTTTTTAGTTTTCATTCTTTTCACTCTGCTTTTTCTCTCTATGGTATGTCATACCCGTCAAACACATGCAGTGGGGATATGTAACGTAAAAAAAAAAAGCTCATTCTGCTGTTTCAGTTTGATAATTAGAACAGTCTTTCAAGGAAAAAATAAGATATTATCAACTTTTCGGGGTCGAGTCACCTTCGTCCGTAGGTGAATTAAGTACCCTCGAGACACCCTACACGTGACCCTGGGTGGTGCCAACCAGGTGACAACTCTACTGGTGGTAGGCTTCGGCCGTGCCTAGTCACCACCCACTGAAGAAAGCCATGTCGCCAAGCGGCCTAGCCGTGTTCCGGCATGATGTTCGGTGTTGCCATTCATGGATGGCGGGTCAGATCAGTTGCGCTGCATTTGCCCAGTGAATGTAGCGTCTCGATCTACTGCCGCCTTCCTACCTAGGCAAGTATGCTCCATCGTAGATCTCATCGTCGCTTACCATCAGGTGAGATCGAGATCAAATACTTGCCTATAAAGTAATAAAAAAAAAAAAATGTATCATTTTGGAGAAAAATAATTTCATATTTGGGTAGAAATAGAAAATCACATCTGACAACACTGATTCCAGTATAATTAGTTGCTCCTCAAGCTGCTTGTGGGACGGTCGCGTTGGACGTTTCTAGCAATTATGTGGAAACGTGCAAAATTATTGTTAATATTTTTGTGTTCTTACAACAACCATGTGCTTTGTGAATATTTGGACTTGAGGGAAGGTACGTACTCCTGCCTCCTGGCCATGGGCTACACTCATCTCTATTATGGTTTTTTTTGGGTTTGTTTCAATGACTTTTAAGGTTTCGAGTTTATTTAAGGGTGTAATTGGTTTTTATCGTTGCTATCTTTTCAAAATTGATCCTGCTTATGGATACATGATGTTTTTTATTATTTACGTGTTCTTTATTTTCTTATCTATTGTGGTTAAAACAAACTGTTTAATTGATGCCAAAAGAATGAAGAAGTTTTCAGAACAGAATTATTTATTTTTATACCAGCTGTCCCGGCGAACTACTTCGTACCGCCTCAGTATCAAATAAATTATATTTTGAGTGATTTTTTTCCCCATTTTTGAATGGTTATTCTGCTATTCGGAGTGGGGACAATATCAAAGAATCAAAGATCACAAAAATCAGCCCACCCGTTGCCTAGTTATAAAATGGTGTATTTTTTTTTGATGACGGGGGGGAAATCTTCGATAGATACCCGGCCTCTGTGTGGGAGAGGGCCGGGCTATGTGGGATTCTTACCCAGTGGCGTAGCACAGGTCATTAGCACCCGGTGCGGATTTCCAATTTGCCGCCCTCTTATTTTTGCTATCTATACATCTATACATATAAATAAAATTGGAGTGTCTGTTTGTAATATTAAAATAACCGCTTTTTACTAAGTGCATTTGGATGTATACACGTTACCTATACCGAAACAACATTTTTTACAATTTTTGTCTGTCTGTCTGTCTGTCCGTCTGTCTGTCTGTCTGTCTGTCTGTCTGTTTGTTCCGGCTAATCTCTGTAATGGCTGGACCGATTTTGACGGGACTTTCACTGGCAGATAGCTGATGTAACAAGGAGTAACTTAGGCTACCTTTATTTTAGAAAAAGAGATAGGATCTCACGAAAAAAAATGAAAACCAATGTTGCAGCGCAGCGCCTGATTAAGTTTGATAGCAACACCTGCAATGCTTCCCGCGGGCTCAGAATGGGCGGGCAGGCTGTTGCCAACGGCTGAGTCTTTGTTAAATACCACGCGGACGAAGTCGCGGGCAACAGCTAGTTCATTATAAAAAAATTAGGGCATGGTAACGACAAAAACAATGGCGAAAAAAACACTGAAAGATTTATTTTTCATATCTTATTTTTTTGTGTATTTTATGTTTTTTACGTTCCCAATGTTTCGGCTGCTTTACAGCGACCACGGTCACGGGAGGACAGAGGTGGTTAACGTCCTAGTTTGAAACGGGGTACCCTCATATTTAATTGTTGCTTTTGTCCGATCTACGCAGAAAGTGCTCACAGTGTCTTGAGGTTTTGCAATGGTACGCTCGGTTTTGGATTTAATAATATTAATTACTGGATCCCAAGCCATCTTCACTATTGAAATTAGGATGTTTTTAATTTCAATGGCCTCGCGTATCATCCTTGGTCGGAATCGGTGTTCTTGCCAAGTTGGTAGAACGCTTGCCTCGGTAACGAGGATCGCAGGTTCCAACCCCGGCTCGCACCTCTGGGATTTCGGTATTTCATGTGCGAACCTCATTTTCAACCACGATTATCACTTACTAAACGGTGAAGGGAAACATCGTGAGAAAACCTGCACGTCTGAGAGAACACCTCGAAGAACGTGTGAAGTCCGCCAACCCGCACGGGGTCAGCGTGGTGGACTATGGTCTAATCCCCCTCGCGTTGAGGGGATGCCCGTGCCCAGCAGTGGGACATTAAAAAAGGCTGGTACTATTATTATATTATCTATACATATAAATAAAATTGGAGTGTCTGTTTGTAATATTAAAATAACCGCTTTTTACTAAGTGCATTTGGATGTATACACGTTACCTATACCGAAACAACATTTTTTATAATTTTTGTCTGTCTGTCCGTCTGTCTGTCTGTCTGTCTGTTTGTTCCGGCTAATCTCTGAAATGGCTGGACCGATTTTGACGGGACTTTCACTGGCAGATAGCTAATGTAACAAGGAGTAACTTGGCTACTTTTATTTTAGAAAAAAAAATAGGATCTTACGAAAAAAAATTAAAACCAATGTTGCAGCGCCGCGCCTGATTAAGTTTGATAGCAACAACCTGCAATGCGTCCCGCGGGCTCAGAATGGGCGAGCAGGCTGTTGTCAACGGTTGTCTTTGTTAAATACCACGCGGACGAAGTCGCGGGCAACAGCTAGTTATTATATAAAGATTGCAGACGCGCAGGTGCAAGGGTTAATAATATACACTTTCTATATCTGGCTGTGGCTGTACCTATTCTATAAAGTTTTCCTCGTTGGTAACAAAATTATTATAGTTTCATTCGACCGGTCACATTCACAAGCTTTCTAGCCAAGATGACGTAATTATCCATATATTGTTAAATAAAATAATATACCGGTCACGATGTTATTGAAAAAAAAAACACTTCGATTAAATGTCGAATAAAAAAAAATCACTTCGGATAAATTGAGATAAAACTATTTTTAAGGATTCTATCGCGTTTATTTTTTGTTTTTACGTTCCCGACGTTTCGGCTGCTTTACAGCAACCATGGTCACGGGAGGACTGAGGTGGTTGACGTCCTAGTGTCATAGTTTGACGCCCCCGTCAAACTATGACACTAGGAGGGTAACCCTCCCCCCCCCCCCGGGGTTACCCTCATATTTAGTTGTTACTTGCGTGACCATGGTTGCTGTAAAGCAGACGAAACGCCGCCGGGAACGTAAAAACAAAAAATAAACGCGATAGAATCCTTAAAAATAGTTTTATTTCAATGTGTAGTGTAGCGACTACTTCAACCACATCACAAGCTACGCAGATGGCACTACAGACGCATTCAGAACAATAGACAAGTGACGTCACAATCCTGAATCGCGCTATCAGAGTTCTCGGAGCAAGTAGCCTATATACAAGATCCCGACATTAACCATCGGGGCATAGCGGCCGCCCCGCCAGGCATACCACCCGCCTGGCTGGAAGATCTTCCCTTTACCGCTAAAGTAGTATTCGCGTAAATATAAGAAATCACTTCGGATAAATCTCAATTGTATTGTTCTTGTTCTTTTTGCTAGGTTGGCAATAACGTCTTACGGCTATTGTTGTTGAACCTCTGTTTAAGTACTGCCTCTAGCATACTCTACATTTAATCTCATTTTTTTTATTATATATATTTTTTAAATTATGACTTACACTGTATCTGTGGCACATGATGTGGTTGCCTGTCATTAGAGTTACAATTACTTAATATCACTCATATTTTATTTTTACTATATCACATGTTACATTGTAAACTCTGTTGGCAATCTATACATACATATAAATAAAATTGGAGTGTCTGTTTGTAATATTAAAATAACCGCTTTTCACTAAGTGCATTTGGATGTATACACGTTACCTATACCGAAACAACATTTTTTTAAATTTTTGTCTGTCTGTCTGTCTGTCTGTTTGTTCCGGGTAATCTCTGAAATGGCTGGACCGATTTTGACGGGAGTTCCCTGGCAGATAGCTGATGTAACAAGGAGTAACTTAGGCTACTTTTATTTTAGAAAAAAAATAGGATCTCTCGAAAAAAAATTAAAACCAATGTTGCAGCGCTGCGCCTGATTAAGTTTTAATAGCAACAATGCATCCCGCGGGATCAGAACGCGCGAGCAGGCTGTTGCCAACGGTTGTGTCTTTGTTAAATACCACGCGGACGAAGTCGCGGGCAACAGCTAGTCATATATATATGTCGCAGCCGGATTGAATAATTCGCTTTATTACAAAACGGCAAGCTGCTTTACAAAACGGCTGGTCAACATTCAGGGCCCCAAGTCTGCGAACACAATCGAGTCATAATCGAACAGCAACCGCATAGTAACTGTCACGTTTAACAGATGAGTCGATTGTGTTAACAGACTTGGGGCCCAGGCCGAATGTCAAATGAATGTACGTTCAACAAAACGACTGACAAATTAGTTTTTATTTATTTTTTTGAGGTACAAAATGTAAATGGAGCAATGAGACCGGGGTTTGTGTGAGCTACTACAACTGCTTCATAGCGCAGGACGGCATGCCGGGCGAGGACAAGCTCCCGGTATGTACCTCACAGTCCGATGGTACGGCAGTACGTCACGCTCGGAGAAAGATCAGGCGCAGGACCGACTGCTTTACGAGCTCTCCGAGACACTTGGCTTGGCTGTCATTAAATTATACTTATCTCCCTCAGATTTGCTCGTACGATGGGGATGTTCCGATCGTATGCTGTAACGACTGTTACACATATAATCGATACGACGTCAGGTAAGATATCTTATTAGTTCTTTATTCATCTATATATCTATACATACATATAAATAAAATTGGAGTGTCTGTTTGTAATATTAAAATAACCGCTTTCTACTAAGTGCATTTGGATGTATACACGGTACATATACCAAAACAACCTTTTTTTAAATTTTTGTCTGTCTGTCTGCCTGTTTGTTCCGGGTATCTCTGAAATGGCTGGACCGATTTTGACGGGAATTTTACTGGCAGATAGCTGATGTAACAAGGAGTAACTTAGGCTACTTTTATTTTAGAAAAAAAATAGGATCACTCGAATAAAAAAAAACCAATGTTGCAGCGCTGCGCCTGATTAAGTTTGATAGCAACAATCTGCAATGCGTCCCTCGGGATCAGAACGGACGCGGACGACAGCTAGTTTTAAATGAAACTCATTTTAAGGATTTTGTCGTGTTTATTTTATGTTTTTTTAAGTTCGTGACGTTTCGACCGTTTAACTGCAACCATGGTCACGGGAGACTGAGGTGTTGGACGTCCTAGTGTCATAGTTAGAACTGGGGGAACCTCATATATAGTTGTTGTTTGCGATCCGATCTACAAGCGACGAAATCCTTAAAATTAGTTATATTTCAATGTGAAGTATTCTCGTAAATATAAGAAATCTTTATTTACACTTCACTTTGGACGTATTTGTGTAATCTATCTATACATATTAATAAAATTGGAGTGTCTGTTTGTAATATTAAAATAACCGCTTTTTACTAAGTGCATTTGGATGTATACACGTTACCTATACCGAAACAACATTTTTTACAATTTTTGTCTGTCTGTCTGTCTGTCTGTCTGTCCGTCTGTCTGTCTGTCTGTCCGTCTGTCTGTCTGTCTGTCTGTCTGTCTGTCTGTCTGTCTGTTTGTTCCGGGTAATCTCTGGAATGGCTGGACCGATTTTGACGGGAATTTCACTGGCAGATAGCTGATGTAACAAGGAGTAACTTAGGCTACTTTTATTTTAGAAAAAAAAATGGATTTCTGGAAAAAAAATTAAAACCAATGTTGCAGCGCTGCGCCTGATTAAAGTTTGATAGCAACAATCTGCAATGCGTCCCGCGGGATCAGAACGCGAGCAGGCTGTTGCCAACGGCTGAGTCTTTGTTAAATACCACGCGGACGAAGTCGCGGGCAACAGCTAGTCTATACATATAAATAAAATTGGAGTGTCTGTTTGTAATATTAAAATAACCGCTTTTTACTAAGTGCATTTGGATATATACACGGTACTTATACCAAAACAACATTTTTTAAAATTTTTGTCTGTCTGTCTGTCCGTCTGTCTGTCTGTCTGTCTGTCTGTCTGTTTGTTCCGGGTAAATACCACGCGGACGAAGTCGCGGGTAACATCTATTACAAAAATATAAATGAAATGCTGTCCAAATCAGGATGACAGAGAGAGAAAACTTGAAAAAGTTGTTCGGGAAATTGGAATATTTGTGAAAACCTGAAGTGCCCTTTCCCATGGGAATTTGGACGGGACAACGTGTCAGTCAGCTAGTTTATAATAAGTTTCTTACGTTTCCTTACAAGGTTTTTCTACAGCGCTTATCGTGTAATACTCATAGCTTAAAATCAAATTCGCACAGGAAATCTAGAAATCCAAGGTCAGTGGGATATAAAAAAGGAATTATTGTTATCCTAGCTGGCTTAAATTATAATGAAGTGTTTGAGCTCGCGTAAAATTGTTGTAAAGTATTTGATCTAGCTTAAAATTATTATTCAGTATTTGAGTTAGCTTAACATTATTATTATTTGAGCTAGCTTAAAATTATTATGAAGTATTTGAGCTAGGTTAACATTATTATTTAGTATTTGAGCTAGCTTAATATTACTATTGTTCGAGATTTGGGCTCCAGATATATTTTTTTTCTTTTCCAATCCTGTAAAACGTCGCATACGTGATTTCAGGGATGAAACGTACAGTCCGTACGTGGGTATCCTGAACAATTATCACGGAACAATATCTCAATTGAGTAAGTTATGGGCCAATACTGCATGGGTCAAATTTTTTAACCTGTCTTGTAAATATTAAGTAGCTTTTCTGTACTCTTTTTAATTTATAGTAAGTTATTAAGTGCACCGAAATGATTGCCACTTTCAATTCATTGCTTGCATTGCATTGGATCGTAAAATTAAAATATAACGTGACCCTGGGTGGTGCCAACTAGGTGACAACTCTACTGGTGGTAGGCTTCGGCCGTGGTTAGTCACCACCCACTGAACAATGCCGTGTCGCCAAGCGGCCTAGCCGTGTTCCGGCATGATGTTTGGTGTTGCCATTCATGGATGGCGGGTCAGATCAGCTGCGCTGCATGTGCCTAGTGAATGTAGCGTCTCGATCTACTGCCGCCTTCCTACCTAAGCAAGTATGCACCATCGTAGATCTCATCATCACTTACCATCAGGTGAGATCGAGATCAAATACTTGCCTATAATGTAATAGTAATAAAAAAAAAACGCGTTGAAATCCTTAAAATCAGTTTTATTTCATTGCTTTTCATTTGGTGATTGTTTTATTTTCTGTTCATTTCATTTAACCTGCCAACTCACAACTCTCATTGAAAGTATTTACCAATGTAACAAACAACGTTCAAAGAAATCAATGTGTGCTATAAACTAAAATGCGTTTTAAAATAAAGTTCACGATGTAAATAGCTCATGGCCTGAATGGTTCTTTGTGTAAATATTTTATTGTGTAAGTGGTTCGCGCTGTAAGTGGTCCGTGGTGTAGGTGGTTCATGGTGTGGGTTGTGCATGGTGTAAGTGGTTCACGATGTAAATGGTTCATCGTGTCAGTATTCCTCAGTGTAAATTGATCTTGGTGTAAATGGTGCATGGTGGTTCACTATGTCAGTAGGTCATGGTGTAAGTGGTTACGGTGTAAGTGGTTCACGATGTACTCGGTTCACGGTGTAAGTGGTTCACGGTGTAAGTGGTTCACAGTGTAAGTGGTTCACTTCGGGTGATGGTCCACTTATTATGCGGTATAAGTGGTTCATGATGTATGATGTGCATAAAAGGGACCGTGATGTGTGGGGGAGGCTTATGTCCAGCAGTGGGTGGACGTCAGTCGGCTCAGTAATAGTTTATAGTACTTACTTATATGAAAATCCCAAATTAAAGATCTAAAAGTTCCACTTTGATGGTCACGCAACTAAACAGCTGGAGAGATATTCCGGAGAAATAATAAAATATACAAAAAAAACATGCCACGAATAACAGCAGCTACGAACAGCTTCAAGTGATGGGAATGACGTGAAGGTGCTATTTAATAAATATTGTTACGATGCGTAAAACAGGTATCGATAACTCGTGAAATAGTCGTCGAAGCTTCTGGAAACAAAAACGCATTGTCGGGTCCATGGTCCCCTATCGATCTGTGAAGAAAGATCTAGAACCGCCAACAATGTTGCAACCGGCTTCCGGGATATACCTCGTATTATTTTTATTAAAATTATTAGTAAACAAAAGGCGAGGACAATGGAATTCCCGGAACTGGGAGTTCTCGGAATAATACCGATTTCACGAATGCAGCTACGTACTACACTAGAACATTCTAGCCCCTCCTTATTACCGTGCAAATAAGGTTCATTTTCCTGATGGAACATTTCTGTTTAGTGGGCTTTTATCGACACCTTTCTGGAATGATCCACCCTCGCTATTTTCGGATTATAAATAGTGTGCAGGACCAGCGACGAGACAGTTTCTATTCGAAAGCGTAGTGAACACATCTCTTGGAAGCGAACTAAGAAGACTATACCGGCGACTCTAGTGAATACTGTGGACTACTGTGATTTAAAGTGACTTGGTGTATTGTTCTTTAAGTGTTAACTAGTTAGTGTACTGGTGTGAACTATTTTTGCCTTCTGTGTGGAGAGCGATTAAATTCATTTTCACGCTATCGGCATTTGATCACCCCAGCACGTAACAATATGGTATTTTGATACCAAATAATTCAGGAATGAAATATAATAATAATTGTGTTTTCAGAATTTAATGAGTACTTGGCGAATATTAATTATCCGTGCAGACGATACTTGACCACCGCTCTGAGTTGGTCGTATGATTCTAACCGCGACTGCCAGGAAATTCTCGAAACTCAGTCAGGCACCAGTGAGGGGATCGACTTCCCAAGAGATCCAGGGCTGATACAGACGGTAACCACACTATTAGTACAACAATTATACACTTTAGACATTATTTTATTTTAATAAATTATGTACAATAGTTATTTAAGTACATGGAAAAACAAAAAACTAAAAAATACTTATTAATAGGACATTGTAAAATAAAATAAAAAAAATATAAAATTAAATACACAAAAATGCTTCCAAATCGTCGTCGATGCCAAGTGGCCAGAAGGCTGGCCGCGTTTCCGCGCTGAATAGCGAGCACAGATATATGAGAGGAGATATGTTATGAAAGCGGTGGGCTTGCGCTCACATTTAGCCAAAATTACGCTAACATAGAGTTTTCGCCGTCAGTCGACTGCAACTGCACGTCGGTATCGGAGCTCTAACTTTTTTTTTAAATGCCGTGTTATTCCGTGGTTGTGTGCAAAAATACTAGCAGCAAAGTGAACTACGCGAAAGTTGGAATCTCATTTCACCAGCCAGTATTAAGTATTTTATTTATTCGTCTTTAAAATAATTAAAAACAACAAATCAAAAAATATTTAATGCCTTTATTATGTTATTTTAGGTTTCATGTAGCACAACGACTTTTTTATTTTTGTACAAAATACATGGCTCTTTAAGTACCACCTATGTTCGCTACTGAGTGAATGTACGAGGCAATGTATAGATCGTCTAACGATACTTTGAATAAACTGGTGCGTCGCGTGGTACGGCCGCTGTATACGGCGACGACGCAGCACGCACCGAGGAGACTTCGTATTGGTTGGTTTTAGCGAGTGGTTGGGAACAAAACGGAGACAGCGAGTTCCCATACATTTTGAACCGCACGGCATATCTCTCGTGATCTGTGATAGCGAGGCTCACTCTCTGCGCGAAATAGAGGCCAGCCCGCCGGTCACGGGTAGCGGCGAAAAGTCGTGCGGCGATCTCATTGTAAAGGAGGCGAGCGTTGGGGCCCCAGGAACTCAAAGTTTCGAACCCAAAAGGCTCAAACAAGTAGCCTCCAGGGAGGCTACTGTATTTTTTCCGCTTAAAATTTTCGGCTTCTGCAGCAGCAGAGCCCGATCGCAACGACGTACTTGGAAGATGCGACGGCGCAAGGGTGTCAACGCATGTCACGTCCCACACCAGGGGCCGCCCCATCTTCCAAGGCACCAGAGACATACCATCGGGTCGTTTAGCATCATCGCGCGCCAGACCGTTGGGTTCAAGCACGGCTGGCACATTTGCAGCGGCGAGGGCCCGACGGATTATGTCATTGATGCTGGCATGCCGGGTCATGTGACCAGCGCTCCTGCTGCAACATAAGCTATGGTGGCTTAAAATGTCGACTGTTTCACCGCATTGACAGCGATGTGGGGCATTACATGATGCCCCTATGCGAAGAGAAGCTAAGCCTATTCAATGCCTATTACTCTATTCATAGATAATTCACCAAACTTTGGCAAGTAGATGAAACTCGATTCATAAACTCCGCTCAATCAATATTCGGCTACTCGCGTTTGCTGCAGGTGTTGCTGGGATACGGCCAGGATCTGGAGACAGCGCAGTGGCTGTGCGGCGGCTCCATTATCAGCGAGAACTACATCCTTACCTCCGCCAACTGCACAGCCAGGCCGCCTCTGTGAGTAGAAGCTAGATGTCGTTATCTTCATGGAAAGGTTGGGCCTAATCATAGTTATTGTTTGCAGCGGTGAAGTGAAGTTCGTGGCGATAGGGCCCCTGAAGGGCATGGAGAAGCTCTTGCAGACACACCGGGTGGCAAAAATCATCGTGCACCCTGAGTTCCGACCTCCCTCCAAGTACCATGACATCGCGCTGCTCAAGACTGCGACCGAGTGAGTTGGTTCAGGGTGGAATTTACTGACTGACAGTCATCATCGACATGACTCCATTGAAGTAAAGTGACATGAGACCGGACTGAGCTCTACACAGAGAATGGCACATAAGAAAATCCAAGAGCCACACAGGAGTATCTAAAAAAGCTGTTCTCACTAAGAATGGATTCAGGTGGATCAGTTTCCCACATATCGGTGTACTTTTATTCCAGAATACAGTTCAGCGAGCAGGTGGCGCCGTTCGCCGTTGATCCGGGGAACGCCCCAGAGCCTTACTTCGCCGTCGCATGGAGCCAGCTGGGAAAAGGCAAATCACTGACTGAAACTTTAGAATCTGTAAGTTTTGACCTAGTTCAATCGTGGTAATAAGATCCTATAAGTGGCGTTATGCGCTTACTCCAGCAGTGAGGATGACTAAGCCAAACGTATGGGAGGGGTACCCTGGGAGTGGGCTTGCATCTATGGGGGGGTTCCAATTTTGAAACTCTCGCTATGGGTCGCTAAGCTACGGACGCCTTAATTTAATCAGCTTTTGTTCTCCAGGCATCACTAACACACTATGTCTTCGAATATGAGAACTGCCCCATACTGTTTCCACCACAAGCACAGCTGAAGACGGGGTACAACTATACAATACAGCTCTGCTTAACGTATCAGGGGGAAAGGACTGACATTTGCGAGGTAAGATGCCTCCTAACACACCGGTCAAGCGATCCCTGGTGAGGTGACAACACAGCTCTGAAAACCATTCTGTTATCTGCGAGCCCGTGATCTCACAGAAGTGTGTTGGTGGTGCTGCCTGCACACATAATAATAGTTATATAGCCAAACGAACACACCAACTATACGGCCCCACACTAAACAAGGCGTGTGTTATGGGGACTGAGGGTGGACTTAGTATAGAATACTTATAGAGATATAAAACATCCATTACTCGGTCACAAACATTTGTGGTCATCTCATAAAGCATGCACCAGGATTCGAACAGGGGACCCTCGGCACAGGACCCTCGTCAAGGATGATATGTCATTGGTTTTCCTCTGAATGTGCCTAAAACAACATACCCCCTGTGTTTCTCGCTGACTCTTCTCAGTGGCACCAACATCCCGAACCGGTCTTAACTTATGACAAAACTCATAAACGCTTTTTGGCGTAAAAATACGATTTTTGTTTTAAAAAGGATAACATTTTATCTTTCTCCAAATATTTGATCCTTTCTCGTAAGAAGCGAGCGTCTTTAGAGTTTCAATAATAATAATAAATTATAATTGCAGCCCTTTTTAATGTCACACTGCCGGGCAACGGCCTCCCCTCAATGCGAAGGGGATTTGGCCGTAGTCCACGCACGCTGGCCGAGTGCGAGTTTGCGGACTTTACACATCTTAAAAATATCCATTTTATTTCATCGCATCTCATTTCGCAAAGAAAAAAAAGAACATACTCTCAATCTTTCCGCAGGGTAACAGCGGTGGTTCGGTTCAAAGCATGGAGGACAAAAATTGCACGTACAACGTGTTGGGCTTGACCACCATGTGTCGGGTGAGCAGCGTGCCCGGCTCTGGTGGGGCAGCCCTGTACACCAGGATCCGGTTCTACAAACCCTGGATCGAGAGCATCGTATGGCCTGGACCACATCTATCTAACACCAAGCAAAACGAGAAATTAATACTAAGTTCAAAATTTTTGAATCTATAAGAGACATATTGAAATAAAAATAATCTTACGAATTGAGTCGCGTTTATTTTATGTTTTGCGTTGCCGACGGTTCGGCTGTTTTACAGCAAGTAAGTACCTCTTTTCCCTTGTATCCTCCTACGATTGAGGAAAATAGAAGGTGAAGCTTCGTGTAATAAGAATGCCAGCGTCGTTAGGGTAACTCAAAAAACCCGCCCCCAATCGCAGTATTTACAACATTGCGCACCCTTTGAAGTTGTCAGGGTGGACACAATCTCGAAACTTTAGATCTTCTATACATATAAATAAAATTGGAGTGTCTGTTTGTAATATTAAAATAACCGCTTTTTACTAAATGCATTTGGATGTATACACGGTACCTATTCCGAAACAACCTTTTTTAAAAATGTTGTCTGTCTGTCTGTCTTTCTGTTTGTTCCGGGTAATCTCTGAAATGGCTGGACCGATTTTGACGGAACTTTCACTGACAGATAGCTGATGTAACAAGGAGTAACTTAGGCTACTTTTATTTTAGAAAAAAACATAGGATCTCACGAAAAAAAATTAAAGCCAATGTTGCAGCGTTGCGCCTGATTAAGTTTGATAGCAACAACCTGAAATGCGTCCTGAGGGCTCAGAATCCGCGAGCAGGCTGTTACCAACGGTTGTGTCTTTGTTAAATACCACGCGAACGAAGTCGCGGGTAACAGCTAGTCCAGTATATAATACCTATTTACAGAAACCGGGGTCTTTTTATCCATGCGCTGGGCACCTACTGAATTCGCTGAGTGATTCTTTAGTACCTCAGAGAGACTCTTGAGAGATACACGTATATTTAATTATGAATTCGCTTTAAAGTTTCAAAAAAAAAAGAATGAAAATAATTATATTTCTGTTGTGCATGTCCTACGGGTGTTACGGGGCCGCTATTGTTCAGGATAAAGATTTACCCGAAGGTTTGTGGTTGTTAATTATTATTTTAAAAAAACAGAGAGAAACAAAAGAAAAAATAACTATAAGTCAGGCAGCGCGGCACTCGTCTCTACACCCCTGAGCCACTCGCGCCAGTGGTCCCCCCCTTCGTCTCATATGACAACCTTTTTAGGGGGCCCACCTAAAGAGCGGCGAGTCGCCACCTGCCAATAGTAATTAGATAAAAGCTGATTATGGCAGGTGTCCGCAACCCTCTCAAAATTCCCATCCCATATTCATCCAAACCTCAATCCACAGTTCCAGTTATCTTTCCATATTCCTGCAATAGTTTCTCCGACTACTGAGGTCAAGTCGCCATTTATGCTATCATTTCCAGCAGTCGATCCCAGCAGGTGGCTAACATAACATTAAAATTCTCAAAAAGGGCCTCTACGTGTTGGACTAATGTCCCCGGGCAACCTTGCAAAGATCCGGGTATGGCCCGTGTAGAGAGAGACATTATAATAACCCCTTTTTTAATGTCCCACTGTTGGGCAACGCCCTCCTTTCCATGCGAAGGGAAGGTTTTAGTCCACCACGCGGGCACAGTGCAGGTAGGCGGACTGCACACGTCTTTCGAGGGGCTCTCTCAGACATGCGGGTTTCCTCGCGATGTTTTCCTTCACCGTTTGGTTTGTTATTTTTGCAAATACCTAGAATAGTATCAAGATTTTCCTGTTGTCTTCGTGTGTCATTCAAAGCAGGTATTGAACTCAGATAATATATACCATGAGTCATTGCATACATAAGAATGCTCAAGGTCGCTCAACGCGCAATGGAGAGAGCTATATTCGGGGTTTCGCTACGCGATAGAATCAAAAATGAGGAGATCCGTAGACGAACTAGAGTGGCCGACATAGCTCAAACAATTTCAAAGTTGAAGTGGCAGCGGGCGGCACATAGCTCGCAGAACCGATGGCCGTTGGGGCAGAAAGGATCTAGAAAGGTGACCACGAACCGGAAGACGTTGTGTTGGACGCCCCAGCCCCCCCCCCCCCCCACAAGGTGGACCGATCATATCACACGCGTCGCAGGAAGCCGGTGGATGCGAGTGGTGGAGGACCGTGATGTGTGGAAGTCATTAGGGGTGGCCTATGTCCAGCAGTGGACGTCTTTCGGCTGATATAATAGAATAGAATAGTCATTACAATTGACTCAGAGACGCTGACAGACTCCTTGGGAGCTCAGAGTCGCCAGCAACCGTAAATACCATAGACACGCAAAACTGAATGATCTAATTGGATTCAATCATTTCGTTTGATTCTTAAGTTCACCCACTGTTAAGTTTGACCCACCATCTCAAACGAGAAACAAAAACCAACAACTTGATGTACATATTGAAATAAAACTATTTTTTTAAGGATTGGATTGGAAGGAACGCGATAAAATCCTTAAAAAAATAGTTTTATTTCAATGTGTAGTATTCGCGTAACTATAAGAAATCATATGATGTACATAATATTGTTAGAAGACAGGTTATAAACACATCAGGCATTGAGGTTTGTTGTTTTTTTATTTAAATAAAATGTATAAATAAACAACAGCTTAGCATGAGAACAAGGAAAACTTGTTTAAAACCGGCTTTTGATCAGACCGTTTATCTATACATCTATACATATAAATAAAATTGGAGTGTCTGTTTGTAATATAAAAAAAACCGCTTTTTACTAAATGCATTTGGATGTATACACGTTACCTATACCGAAACAACATTTTTTACAATTTTTGTCTGTCTGTCTGTCTGTCTGTCTGTTTGTTCCGGCTAATCTCTGAAATGGCTGGACCGATTTTGACGGGACTTTCTCTGGCAGATAGCTGATGTAACGAGGAGTAACTTAGGCTACTTTTATTTTAGAAAAAAACCCCCAACCCCAACCAACGATTTAATATCACAAAGGCTGCCGGTCACGCGAGCGGGCTATTGCTAACGGTTGTGTCTTTGCTAAATACTACGCGGACGAAGTCGCGGGTAGCAGCTAGTCTGTGCATATATTACAGTGGGATCTACTTTCATTTTTCAGGCTCCCAGTGCGTTGGGCACGACGGCAGAAATGGCACTTGTGTGAATATCAACCGATGTTTAGCTGCAGCCAGACTGTTAAAAAATGGAGCTTTTCCGACGGTAAGCTCTGATACCGCCAGGCACACAATCCCCGGAACTGCTTTATTCATGTAAGCCAGGATCCACAGCGGTGACAAACTTAGAAGCAGAGGTTTGACCCTCGACGAGTCCAGGGATCACCGGACTGTCATTGAACCCACAACGAAATTAATCAAAAGGAAAATAGTAGGACATTGATTTTTATATTCACGCGATTGCTACACATTGGAATAAAACTAATTTTAAGGTGGAAGCTCGGGGTCAGGGCGTGAAATTCAAAATGTTAATGGTTTTTATTTTTTTACGAAAAATTTGGACATGTTTACGATGTAATTTAGTGTTTTGCGATATAAGCATTCTGCATTGGATGTCTCGATGTATTAAGTTTGCTTAAGAAAATACCTAAAGCGACACAACACCATAAAATTAGTAAAAGTAGCGGTTTTTACAGACCTTATGGTATTGTATCGGATTAGGTACTTTTTTAATTTCGCGCCCTGACCCTGAGCTTCCCCCTTAACGGATTTTATCGCGTTGATTTTATGTTTTTACATTCCGCAATCAACAACTGAATATGAGGGTACCCCAGTTCAAACTATGACAGTAGGACGTCAAACACCTCAGTCCTCCCGTGACCATGGTCGCTGTAGAGCAGCCGAACGTCGTCGGGAACGTAAAAACATAAAATAAACGCGATAATCACATCGCATAGTTCGTGAGGTTGTAGTCCTAGCAGTTGTGTTTACAACAGCGCCATCTAGATGACACAGTGCATTATGGCGCCTCCTGCAGTTCTTAAATAGCAGGTGGTACCAGGCGGCGTCGGCAGATGGCACTACTTACAAAAATTATATGTATGTACAACAGAGGCCCTTTCAATTCTCGCACACAAGCGTAAAATTTATAAATTTTAAATATCGTTTTATGATGTTACCAGCTGCGCCCGGCGGTGTTACCCGCGATAAAAAGTATGAAAAATTAAAACATCTATCCCGCGGGAACCATACATTTTACCGGGATAAAAAGTAGCCTATGTGCTATTCCAGACTATAATCTATCTCTGTGCCAAATTTCATCCAGATCCGTTCAGCCGTTCGGGCGTGAAAGAGTAACAAACATCCATCCATCTATCCATCCATCCAAACTTTCACATTTATAATATTAGTATAGAGTATAGATTACTGCAATATTTTTCCTGATATTTAATTTCGAAAGCTCTTTTAATTCATAGAATATTTATAGTAATACTTGTACAACTAAAAATCTGCGTATATCGAGAATTGGTATGATGAGATATGTATGGCAATACGACATATCGCTTCCACTAGAACGTACATTGCTGCCTGATTAAACCAATATCGACGAATTCAAAAATTGTTAAGTTCCAACAATCAATTCAATCATTATCTTTTTTGCTCTACGTGGAGAAAACCTAGTCACACTCAATTTTCGACGAAAAGTGACAAGTTACAAGGAACCCATTTATTTTTGTTTTTTTTTTCAGATCTGCTCGTTCAGCGATCAAATTCCAATTATATGTTGTTCAGATTGTGACCAACAACGTAACATTAGGTATGTATCAAATGAATTTACTTCAGTACCGGATTATGAATAAATAAATATCGCCATACGAACACATCAACTGTACGGTCCCACATTAAGCAATGCTCGTGTTATGGGTACCGTACAATGGACTGAGGGCGAACTCAGTATATAATACTTATGACTCGGATACAAACATTCGTGCTCATCACACTAAGCTTGTCCCTACCAGGATTCGAACCCGCGGGCCTCGGCGCAGAAAGCAGAGTCACTACCACTGCGCTAATCAGGTCGTCAAATAAGAATATAAGAATTTGGAAGGGCCCGGCGTCACCTACGGGGCCCGGGGCTGCCGCGGGGGGCCGGCACCGCCGCGGGGGGCCGGCACCGCCGCGGGGGGCCCGGATCCACCTAGGGCCCGGTGCCGCTTTCGGGGGCCCGCGGCCGCCTTACAAAAAAATACTAATCAGTTTTAATTTGATTCAAGCGCCATCTATCCAAAAACTAAAGTAATAAACAATCTTGCATTTACAGATCTCTGAATACAAGTTTTTTTTTCTTCCAGCACTATAATATCGGGCACCTACGGGGGATATTATTTTAAAACTGGACAAAAAGCATATGACAGTGAGTAAATACATATTTCATTATTGTAGACACGCGAATATTTTTTTATTTTTTTATTACATTATAGGCAAGTATTTGATCTCGATCTCACCTGATGGTAAGTGACGATGGGATCTACGATGGAGCATACTTGCCTAGGTAGGAAGGCGGCAGTAGATAGAGACGCTACATTCAATAGGCACATGCAGCGCAACAGATCTGACCCGCCATCCATGAATGGCAACACCGAACATCATGCCGGAACACGGCTAGGCCGCTTGGCGACATGGCTTTGTTCAGTGGGTGGTGACTAACCACGGCCGAAGCCTACCACCAGTAGAGTTGTCACCTGGTTGGCACCACCCAGGGTCACGTGTAGGGTATATCGAGGGTACTTAATTCTCCTACGGACGAAGGTGACTCGACCCCAAAAATCATGTGTGTATATCATGTGTAAAATATTGTAACTGATGAATCAGTATGTTATATGAATCACATTGATATCTATACATATAAATAAAATTGGAGTGTCTGTTTGTAATATTAAAATAACCGTTGTTTACTAAATGCATTTGGATGTATACACGGTACCTATACCAAAACAACCTTTTTTAAAAAAAATGTCTGTCTGTCTGTCTGTTTGTTCCGGCTAATCTCTGAAATGACTGGACCGATTTTGACGGGACTTTCACTGGCAGATAGCTGATGTAACAAAGAGTAACTTAGGCTACTTTTATTTTAGAAAATAAAAATAGGATCTCACGAAAAAAAAAAAAACAATGTTGCAGCGCTGCGCCTGATTAAGTTTGATAGCAACAACCTGCAATGCGTCCCGCGGGCTCAGAATGGGCGAGCAGGCTGTTGTCAACGGTTGTCTTTGTTAAATACCATGCGGACGAAGTCGCGGGCAACAGCTAGTTTATAATATTATTATAGTATAGATTATTATTACACCTTATATAGATATGACACATCCATAACTCAAGTACAAATAAACAATCTTGCTCATCACACAAAAGCTTCACATACCGACCGGCATTCGAACCCTAGACCCTGGGTACAGAAAGCTGGGCTACTAACTGTGTCAATCAGGTCGTAAATGTATCAATCTTCACATTCCCTCTCGTACTGAGGGGAGGCCCGTGGCCGACAGTGGGACATTAAAAAGGGCTCGTATTATTATTCATTGTGTCTCTCACCACTCGGGCTATACCCGGATCTTTGGAAGGCTTACGCGGGGACATGGGTCCAACACGTAGAGGCCCTTTTTGAGGATTTTAATGTTATGTTAGCCACCTGCTGGGATCAACTGCTGGAAACGATAGCATAAACAGCGACTTGACCTCAGCAGGCGGAGGAACTATTGCAGGAATATGGAAAGATAACTGGAACTATGGATTGAGGATTGGATGGATATGGGATGGGAATATTGAGTGGGTTGCGGACACCTGCCATAATCAGCTTTTATCTAACAAGGATCTATACTCGGGCCACTTCTCTTTATCCTGTACAGTGCTGACATAACCAGACACATTCAGAATTGCAAATATCACGTGTACGCAGACGACACACAGATATACAAGTCTTTTACACCCAGTGAAACCCCGTCTGCGGTAGATATCATAAACCAAGACCTCCACAAGATAGCATTGTGGTCAGAACAAAACTCGCTGGTACTCAACCCAGTCAAGTCAAAATTTATGGTTGTGGGCAGTAAACATCAGGTAAACGCTATCCTATCGAAAACCCCGCAACCGGTACTAATGGGCAAGAATATCGAAAGAGTTGATACGGCCTGCAACCTGGGCCTCACCATGGACTCTGAGCTACGCTTTGAAGCCCACATCAGCAATAAAATTAGAAACTGTTTTTATCGTTTAAAAATCCTATACAAAATAAGACAATACATAAACATTCCTCTCAGGAAAAGGTTAATAGACAGTCTAGTGTTATCAAAGCTTAACTACTGCGATACAGTGTACGGTCAGTGTCTCCTCTCAAGAACGGAAAACCTTATACAACGCGTTCAGAATGCCTGTGTACGTTACTGCCTCAATATCCCACGTAGGAGCCACGTCACGCCGTATATAAATAAACTTGACATGCTGAAAATGGCCGCGAGAAGGAAACTACACTTAGCAAACCTCCTCTTTGGCGTTATTAAAGATAAAGAACCACACTATCTATACAGAAAATTAGTCTGGAGATCTGCACGCTACCCTTACACCCCGCGCCCATCAGTAAACCCCTTGTCTTGGCCACGATATAGAACGGCAGCTTTCCGGGGAAGTTTCAGGTACGCCGCCACGCACTGCTGGAACGACATACCTCCACCGATGAGAGCTCTGAAAACGAAAAACACATTTAAAGATAATTTTAAAAAGCATTTATTACTAAACCAAAAGGCAACTGCCTCAATTATTTACTCTACTTACACCAATATTTAAATATACAATCCACATATACTTATATACTCACAATTATATACATGTACCTACGTATGCGTTTATGTTTATACATTCATAATTACCTCTAGTTTATGAGCTTCCGTCAACGGCTTTTGGTCCATTCAGCTAGTGCGTGAACGGCTTCCTGGGCTTCCTCGCCTCTCCTTAACCTATTTAGTATTATCAACTATCCTCCTCGAGAAACCTGAAACCACCGAATAAAGAATCGTTACACGGACGAACGTGGTATTCACATAGACTCACCTAATATGCATTTTTTCTCACTTTGTATTTTGACACTTGTCTTGATTTTCTCTTACCTAACTGTAACGCCTTCTGCAATAGTTTATATGATTGCGAACTCAAAACTGCGTATAACAGCCCATAGGGACATTCATGGAATGAATGTCAGTGCGCACCTGCGCGCGGCTTTGTTCTCCTTGCCGCGCCCCGCGCCCCGCGCTGCCGCCGTCGCTTCGGCGCCGGCGGCGGCCGCGGCTCGCGGTGTGCGTAATAAATAGCAGCTCGGGATGGGTGTTCGGTGTTTCTTCATGTCGAGTTTATTTGATTATTATTATTGATATTTGATTATTACTATATTTTTTTATTATTTTTTTGTGCACGACAACTTTGTTTTTATTATGCTTTTATTTTACTCTCATTTCGCATTTGTTTTTTGTTATCATTTTAAATTACTCAACGTATTATCATGTTGCGCGGCGTCAATGCGTCATCAAGGCCTTGCTCTGAAAACCAGCGTTGAGGCATCCCCCGGATGCCCCAACTTAGTGCTGAGAGCAGACCTTGTTGGTTGCAGCTACGTACGGTAACATTTTATTTTATTTTATTAATTTATTTCTACATTAAGTTTATGTATATTTTTTAATTATGTTGCCTGCGTAGCTGATTCACCAATAAATAAATTTTTATTTATTATTTTATTTTATAAGAGACTTACTATACTACCCATGCAGGAATAGACGCTATGAGGAACCAATATCCACATATGGTAAACTTCCTTCTGCCCGCGATTCCGGCCGCGGTACCTTCATGAAACATAAAATAATAATAATATAATACCAGCCCTCTACTGGGCACCAGCCTCTCCTCAATTCGAGGGGGATTATGCCATACTCCAACACGCTGGCCCAGTGCGGATTGGCTGACTTCACACATCTTTCGAGGGGTTCTCTCAGACATGCATGTTTCCTCACGATGTTTTCCTTCACCGTTTAGCAAGTGATCATCGTGGTTGAAAATGAGATTCGCACATGAAATCCAGAAATCCCAGAGGGGCGAGCCGGGGTTTGAGCCTGAGATCCTCGTTAGCGAGGCAAGCGTTCTACCATAAATAATGTAGATTCCTATCAGTGAAAGAATTTTCACAATCGGATAAGTGGATCCTGAGATTACCCCCTACATCCAACCTCTCAACATTTAACTGGTACATTGATGTTGCCGGGGCCGCCTTTACCTAGGTTCCTATATTTTAAGTTTACAAATGTTTACGGCTTTTTTTTTAAAAGGACAATATGTCGGCCTGATCTGAACACAGTTGGTAGTGACCCTGCGGTCTGTGCCAAGGGTCCCGGGTTCGAATCGTAGTAGGAATAAACTTTGAGTGATGAGCACGAATGTATGTACCCGAGTCAAGGATGTTTGATATTTAAGTATTATAATATACTGGGTTCGCCCTCAGTCCATTGTACGGTACCCATAATACAAGCGTTGCTTAGTGTGGGACCGTATAGTTGGTATGTTCGCCAGGCGATTTTTTTTTTATATATATATTTTTTTATATACCTACCTAAGGTGAGCTAGCAGTGGACCTCCAGGTCCTCCATGTCCTGGAGTACAAGATAGTCTCCCCTGTATGGCGGTAAGGAGCCACACCCAGTGGAGTAGCATGGGGAGGGTGAAGGGTTCGGTCCGCACCGGGTGGCACTTTGCCTGGGGCGGCATTTCACAGGTGGCGGGTAGAGAAAAAAAATATGATATGAAAAAAAAAAATTGTAAAAAAAAATTCTTTCGGTGTTTTTTTCGACTTTTTTTTTATCGTTACCATGCCCCAATTTTTTTATAATGAATAGCAAAAATAAAAAGGGCGCCATATTTGAAATCCGCACCGGGTGCTAATGACCTGCTACGCCACTCCACCGTCCTAAGAGGCATCGTCTTCTTCATTGTATGTCATAGACCTAAAAGTCTGCAGACCCCTGATCATTGATCACTGCTCTCCAACAGACACTCCTAGGCTACGGGCCTGATCTGGATTCGGCGCAGTGGCTCTGTGGGGGCTCCGTGATCAGCGAGAAGTACATTCTTACTGCCGGGCACTGCAAATCCAGCCCTGAGTTGTAAGTTGTCTGCTGCAAGAAACATACTTCCAGGGGATTAATTCTGCTAATTTCACGTGATTGGCCCACGACTGTTCCATCGGCCATCTTCGGACAATGAGCGGCGTTAGTTAACACTGGTCGTGACGTAGTCTTGGGGTATCGTTGGAAGACAATACATGGCCAAGCGTATTAATCTATGGTATATCTATGGTATGTGTATTTGACAGAGGTCTTGTGACGTACGTGGCTCTGGGTATACTGAAGCGGACGGACTCGCCGGAGCTGTGGCAGCGGTACAAGGTGCAGAAGATCATCACGCACCCGGAGTACAAACCACCCGTGAAGTACCACGATATTGCGCTGCTGGAGACTGAAGAACGGTGAGTAACGCAAGGGAGTCCTGGACATCGTCGCTTGCGCAGCTATCCATTACCCTATCTTTTGAGTCTTACAAAAATAAATTCTTCAGAGGTATGTACACAGTTTTCCCCCGTCATTTGACCGCCTTACGGACGGAGTATTCAATAATCACTCCTTATTACTCTATAGGGTGCTCAACAAATAGATCCTCCAGATTCAAAGCTCTAGGTAAACCAGTCAAACCTGCACGTTGTCTGTCAGTCAGTGTTAAGGATGTTATTATATACTTAGATTTGTATCTGAGCCTCCGATGGCAACAGGAAAGTATACGATGAAATACTAGGTACCTAGACTATCTAGTCTGTCTTGTTGCCATCGGAGGCTGTGCTAATCTTAGCACAGGCCCGAAACTGAAGAATGAAAAAGATGCTTTTGGCTCCATTTACAACAGTCTATTGATACAGGAATGGCCAAAATAGTGTTCCTTGGGATTGATGGACAACTGGGCTATGGTCCCCGGATCTACGGTGATGACAATGCGGAGGAAGAGGTGGGCGGAGGACTGAGGGCTCACCGCCGCCTTGCGCAGCCAGGGCGCAGGGTGAGGTTCCAGCGTCTCCCTGAGACGTCTCCTATACGGGAGCGGTTACATGAGGGGTGCATGTCGTTCCTTTTGGGTATCCTGGAGCACCTCTGACGGGTCGAAGGCATACACCAAGGTGTTTAAGGGTACCCAACTAAGCCCTCGGTCTCCCGCGAAGAGGACTCGGTATCTCTGGAAGATTTCCTCCCCGTCAACGAGAAAAAAGGCTGAATGCTTTGTTTCAGGATAAAATTCAGCAGATCGGTGCTGCCAGCGTGTTTGAATACGGGCGTTGCTCGCGACTCCGTCGCATGGGCCACCGGATGGGGGGCCCTTGGACACAAACAACAGTTAGCTGACAATCTTCAAGCAGTGAGAACTTTTGATGACTCGATATTTATCTGGTAAAGGTTTTCTACCGGCACGGCGAGGGTTGGGTGGATGAGAATTAAACACCGGCTCGTGTCCATCGAAAATAACTTAGCTTGAGTAGGCTAATATAATAGGTATTTAGTTTCATTAAGATACAAGTATATAGTTGGTAGTGACCCGGCTTTCTGCGCTGATGATCCCTGATTCGAATTCTTGTAGGGTCCTTCTGGTGATATACTTATGTCTCCCACTACAAGGGCTATACCCGGCGTTATACCCTTTAACACTTCCACCCCTGGAGCATACAGCTCTAACGACCCCTCTCTGGACAGCCAAATAAGGCAAGACTGAGCTGAGAGTCCTGCGGGCCCCCGTCGGTTTCCACTCGGCCGACGAAGACACGCCGAGGTGGCTGACCGACTCTCTGGGGCGTTCGGGTCCGTGGTGTCGCTACTCACCAACAGCTCGCCACAAGCTGCCCTGCGGTTATTATTTATTATGATTCGTCTTGCGATATAAGGTTTCGGCTCACATCCCAGAAACGCGACCGCCTATTTGGCCCAATTTTGGTTCAGCAAACTACCACAAATAAGTACATGAAGTCTCATTTCAGGTGGAGCTAAAAGAATATAATGAAGTGACTTGCTCGAGCCACTATCCTTCTCACCGGCACCTTCTCAACGGGTATGACCATGCCAAACAGATGTGCTATGGAAATATGGACAAAGATACTTGCGAGGTAAGTAGGAAGTAATTTATTCTTGAAATTAAATGCGATGAAATAAAGTGGATGTGAATATGGCCTCTCCCACCACTTAGTGGGTATTATGCCAGTGTCAAGTAATTATAGCAATAACACGTTAAATAAGTACATATTATAAATAAAATAATGGATGTGACATGATGATATGAAAATGGCGTTCCAAATAGCTCTTTGAGTCTGCTGCAGAAATAGCTTGAAAGTTTTTTTTTACACTGGCAAAATACCTAACATGGTGTTGCCATATCTTTGTAACTCGTGTACAACAGGCGTGATGGTTTATTTATTTATTTTTACTTCATCCAGGGTGATAGCGGTGGACCTTTGCAAGTGGCGTCAGAGCTAGCCACCTGTGTCTACGTAGTAGTGGGCGTGACCTCATATGGCAGGCCGTGCGGGTTCGACGGTGGCTCCGGGATGTATACCAGGGTATCTTATTATATACCCTGGATAGAAAGCATCGTGTGGCCTTGACTGTAGCATTTTTCTAGTATAAATAATGAAATAAATTTTATAAAAATAAGTTTTTTGTAGCATTTTTCTAGTATAAATAAATTTTATAAAACAAGGGTTATGTTTTTTCTTAAATTATGGTAAGTAGTATTTTAGGGAATCCCGATGAATAGGAATCCCCTTGATTGACTTAAGCTCATTGAACGACTTGTCCAGGCCCTAACGGCACATATGATAGTATCACAGACAGTATGCTGCCATTATGATTCCATAATATTGTGATTGGTTGTGTATCTCATATTTGGAACGCACTTTTTCACCACCTTGCACTGGCAACCCTGTATAATTTTGACATTGACAGTAAATAATCGATGAAAATGACGTGGAGTTAAAAGGTTATTTTTGTTAAAAAATATGTTTTAACTATATTTAGGGCCGATATATTGATAATTACACATAAGAGTATTGTAAACATTAACAATGATTGAAATTTCGGACACACAGAGTAAGTAATATACGTTTTATGTCATAATTATTAGTGTTATTGTGACGTCTTAGTTTTCATTAAAAAATGTATTCAAACATGGTTTATAGTTTTAACCATGTTTGAGAGATTCTTGCTAGCGAAGTTGGTTGACACACGTGTTAGTGAGATTTTTCAGTCAAAATTGGCATTTAAGCCCATTTCAACCGTTTTTACTGAGATTGTTGTTTGTTTTGGTGTCGGGTTGTTCGTAATAATTAAGGTAAGTGGGTTTTATATATGTATTAAGGCCTAAAAGGCCTATATCTCAACATGGGGGACGAGTCCCCTGGTAGACCTCCTGACATTCCTGTTACTCCTTCTCCTTTACTATTCTCTCCAAATCAGCCGGAACGGGGCGCAAAACGTCCGTCCTCGGAATCAAGTGGCTATATCCACGCTCCTAAAAAAAACGTGACCAATTTAGATTTGCCGTCTGCATCCATTGAAACTGTTTATAGTCATCCTAGCCTGGAGTCTGCTCGTTCATACAGCAACAATGACTATGGCCCATTCGTCGTTCATCTATCCCGAATTGAGTCCGATCCTTCCGCTGGACTTACCATCCGTCCTATTAAAGTAGGCCATTTTCTAAAAACAAATGGAGTGAAAAATATTGTCAATGGTGGTGTCAAATTAGCAGGTCGAAATAGAATTTCAGTAGAATTCTCTTCCGCTGAAGCTGCCAATA
The DNA here is from genome assembly GCA_905333125.1 of Pheosia tremula. Classification (NCBI taxonomy): domain Eukaryota; kingdom Metazoa; phylum Arthropoda; class Insecta; order Lepidoptera; family Notodontidae; genus Pheosia; species Pheosia tremula. The sequence continues at coordinate 3,796,753 of HG995425.1, forward strand.
ACTTTGTTTCCCATCCATGCCTTGCCTCGTGTAATTTAACCGGCTCCATCCCCTCCTATAATGTAACCAGACTTGGCCTAGTCCGTGGAGTTCCATGTGAGTGGTCAATGACTGAATTCGCCGAAGCCATTGAACCCCTGGAGGGCTGTGGTAAAATATTAAAAGCTAGACGACTAAATAGAAAAACTACATCCGATGGTTCTACTAAATGGATTCCAACCCAATCTGTAGTTGTCACTTTTGAGGGTCAGGTCCTTCCGCAACGTATATTCTGTTGTTTTAATGCATTGCCAGTGGAAATTTACCAACTACCAACAATTCAGTGCCATAATTGCTGTCGTTTCGGTCATGTCAAATCACAGTGTCGGTCAAAACCTAGATGTTTTAAATGCTGCCAGAATCACTCAGGTGAAAGTTGTGACATTACTTCCGACAGGTTCTCCTGCCTTTTCTGCTCTGGGTGCCACCTAGCAACTGACAAACAGTGTCCCGAACACTCTAGACAAAAGTCTATTAAAATGCTCATGTCAGAGAAGAATTTATCGTACTCTGAAGCGTCAGCTCAGTTTCCATCAGTTCGACGTCCTTATGCTGACGTTACCTCTTCTAACACTTCCCAATCCCCAAATAACTCCTCCCCATCCCTATTCCCCTCCACTGTTCCTTCTACCTCTTCGTACAGAAAGACTGTATTCTTAAATCCCCGTCCCAAACCTGTCTTATCCCAAGGATATGACCGACAGGCTCACCAGGCTATTATTACAAATTTACCCTCTTCTTTACCCAATGGATGTGCTCTCTCAGACCACCCTTCGGCTTCTTCTAACTCCCGTTTTTCCTCTTCTCTCCTTCCTAAGATTAATGATGAAAACTTAATAGATCTTTTTATAGCTATTTTAGATAATTTTATATCTAAATTTAATGAATGTCTACCGTCCAACGTTGCAGATAAATTAATACAGCTCGTTTCTCTTATTAAATCCACTGATGGATCCAACCCAAATCCTGCAATGGAACTGTAGAAGTTTAGTCCCTAAAAAATCTGAACTTATTTATTTATTTCGCAAGTTCTCTCCTGTCGTTGCTGGCATTTCGGAGACTTGGCTTCTCCCTGGATCCAATTTCAGGATTTCGGGATATGCTTGTCTGCGTGATGACCGTAGCGATGGCTATGCAGGATGTGCTATTTTTGTTAATAGATCTTATTATTTTAGCCCAATTCCTCTTCCTCCCCACACCAGGGATATTGGTGCCGTTGCTGTCAAGGTAATGGATATCAATTTCCTTTCACTCTATATCCCTCACCCTAACCCTAACATCGCCTCTGATTTAGCAACCATCTGTGCCTCTGTTCCCCAACCTTTAGTTATCCTTGGTGACTTCAATTCTCATCATACTTCTTGGGGTTCATATCGCTGCGACCCCTTTTCAGTCCATATTATTGATATCTTCGATAATATAGATGTCTCCATCATCAATGATGGCTCCCCTACCCACAGAGTTTATCCCAATCAAAATCCCCAATCTGCTATTGACCTTACAGCATGTTCTCCGAACCTATCTTCTCTCCTATCCTGGAAAACACTTCCTCAGTCATACGGTAGCGACCATTTCCCTATTATTATCTCTATGCCCCAGTCTGTCTCCCCTCTTCCTTCCCCTGAACCTCTTCTCAAATATAAACTCCAGGATGCAAATTGGGATCTTTTTGCAGCTGAGGTTGTTTCCAAAATCCTCCCCCTTCAGTACTCACCTTCTAATAATATTTTGGTCCAGTATGCTCAATTTGTAAATATTTTAATTGAAGCTGCAGATCTCCATATCCCTTGCAAAAGAACAGGTAAAAAAACTTTAGCTTCTCCTCCTTGGTGGGATTCTGATTGCACTAAAATTGTTAGATGTAGGGCAGAGGCAGAGCTTCATTACAACCAGTCGATGACTCCGACCAATTTTTTAATTTACCAAAAAACCGCGGCTCAAGCCCGTAAACTATTGGCACGTAAAAAGAAAGTAGGTTGGTATCACTTTTGTGAAAACCTCTCTCCTAGAGCACCTGTATCCCATGTTTGGAAAAGTGTCAGAAGATTCCGTGGTTCTCTTCTACCACCAAATAACTTTTCCAATGACCCATCTTCCTGGTTAAATTCATTTGCTGATATTCTGGCCCCCCCTTACGTCCCGAATTTTGAAAACGTCCATCATCATCCTTCCTTCCCAAATTGTTCTGAAGAATTTAGCGAGCCCTTCTCTGACGCTGAATTTAAAATAGTTTTGGACGGCCTTAAGGACTCTTCCCCGGGCCCTGACGGAATCCCTTATTCTTTTATCATTAAATTAAACCCCCTTGCTAAATCCTTTATCCTAATAATTCTCAATAACATTTTTGAACATGGCCTAATCCCAGATTCTTGGAAATCCCAAACCATAATTCCCATTTTGAAACCAGGCAAAGATCCCTCAAATCCTTCCTCCTACAGACCTATCGCTTTATCATGTACCTTATGCAAGATTTTAGAACACATGGTTAAAAATCGGTTAGAATGGTTACTGGAGAGTAAGAACCTACTTGGAAATACGCAATTCGGTTTTCGCAAATCCAAGGGCACTCTTGATAGTTTATCCATCCTGTCCTCGGATATACGGATCGCCTTCTCAAATAAGCAGGAGCTTGTTGGAGTTTTCCTAGACATTTCCTCTGCATATGATAGTGTCATTCTTCCGGTGCTCAGGCAGAAAATGCTCCAGCTGAACATCCCTGTGAGGATTGTCAACTTCATTTCCAACCTCTTAATGTCTAGGTTTATAAATATCCGTTTTCAAGGCTTCCTTCTTCCTCAAAGACAGATCTGGAAAGGTCTCCCGCAAGGTTCGGTGTTAAGTCCTCTCCTCTACAGTATCTATACCTCTGATCTCGAGCTATCCGTAACTTCTTTTTGCAAAATTCTTCAATATGCTGATGATCTGGTTCTCTATGTATCCTCCGATCATATTGATGAATCCTCTTCCCGTTTGAATTCTGCCCTCTATTACCTAAATGTTTGGTTGGAAGATCATGGTCTCCACCTATCTGTTCCAAAGTGCAGTTTGGTTGTCTTCTCAAGAAAAAGATCTATTCCTTCCCCTATAATAAATTGCCTCGATGAAATAATTCCTGTTCATGATAATGTTAGGTTCTTAGGGTTCATTCTGGACTCCCGTATGACCGGGTCTTTACATATAAATCACGTTACGGAGAAATGTGAGAAAGGCATGAATATTTTGAGATCACTGTCTGGAGTATGGTGGGGTTGTCATCCATACTCCATGAAACTTCTATATAATGCTCTCGTGCGCAGCCATCTAGATTACGGTAGCACCATCCTGGAACCATGCAATAAAACTCTTCTCAATAAGTTTAATATTATTCAGGCTAAGTGTATGAGAATTATGCTAGGTGCAATGAAGTCCTCCCCTAAAAATGCTATGCAGGTCGAGTGTGCGGAGCCACCTCTTCATTTACGAAGACAATATCTGTCTGACAGATTCATTTTTAAACTAGCCCAGAATTCCGCTCACCCTTTGCTTTCCTGTCTGGAGATTTTATCCCAAAAAGTAGCAGCTGGAGGATATTGGACTCACAAAGACCCCCCTAAATCTGTAACCAGTTATAGAAAATTGAAAAATTTCAATTCCCCCATTTTCAGTTCACCAGGTTCCCTTCTCTTTAAATTTGATTTCCAAGCCCTTATCTTTAACCCCCTTGTCATTCTTGATCTTGGAATCCATAAACTCGAACCGTGTGCCAATGCAATTTTGGAAGAAATATTGGACAGAGATTTTCACCAGTGGCTTTCTATTTATACAGATGCCTCTAAATTATCCACCGAAGGATGTGTAGGGTGTGCGGTTTGGATTCCGAAATATAAAATTTTATTAAATTATAAATGCCCTCCCCAATCAACTGTTTTTACTGGTGAGTCAGTGGCAATATTAGAAGCGATAACTTATGTAGAATCTCATAACCTAAACAGAACCATTATACTGTCTGATTCAAAAAGTTGCCTTCAGGCAATCACTTCTAACCAATTTAAATCCAAAAATAAATTTCAAATTATTTTACTTATTAAAGAAATGCTTCTCAAATGCAAGCTTCGAGGAATCGAAGTTGTCCTTGCTTGGATACCTAGTCATAGTGGCATCGTGGGCAATGAGTGTGTGGACTCTTTGGCTAAGGATGCGGTTCAGTCTGGCTCTCTTGATTACCATAGACTCCATTGTATTGACCTCCTCCCTTGTGCTAGAGTTGATTTGTATGAATCTTGGAGTGCTGAATGGGATTCGTCAAGCAGAAGTTGTGGTCGCTTTTATGCAGCTTTGCAACCGAATGTTCGATCTAAGCCTTGGTTCCAAAAATATCGCCACGGTAGCAAGTTCACTACGTCTACTATCTCTCGTTTACGACTAGGTCATTCCTGTACTCCTCTGTTCTTAAACAAGATTAGAGTGAGAGACCATTCTCTCTGCGAGTGTGGCTATGACGAGGGTTCTACCGACCACATTTTTTTCTCCTGCCCCAAATATCCTGTCTCTCTTTATGATATCCTTCCTCCTGAAATTCCCCGTCCTACTAACTTCCAATCTCTCCTCATGCTTGTTGATTCTCCTTTTATTAACTTTTTAATGAAATATATAACTAAATATAATATTAGATTATAACATTTTACTGTCATTAACTGTGTATTGTTTTGTATTTGCTTGTGTCGTCTATCCCGTGTGTATGTTTTATCATGTGTTGTTTTAGATAATTTCCACTACACTAACCGGCCAATCTCAACAAGAGCTAATAAGCAAAAGTAAAACCGATCAAGCAATCTCCATCGTGTCTTCGCCACTACGTCGACATTGGCAGAATCGCGTTGAGCCTGACTCAATGGAAAAAGGCCATTAGGGAAAAAAAAAAAAAAAAAAAAAAAAAAAAAAAAAAAACCATGTTTGAGTAACAATTTATCTACCTAAAAATCATATACTTGATCTATTATTTATAGTTTTACGTGAAGAAATTGTCAGCCTAATGAAATTTCATAAAATTTTCAAATGAATTTTGAATTGATTTCTGCCAGCCTTTATAGTCTAGTCCCAAATGCATGGCATTTTGTAATCCATTAACTATGGCATTATAAAGCATTTTCCAGGAGTAGCGCTTTGTAATAGCATTGTAACATAAATAATAAAAAGTATAACTAATAATGTCCCAAACTAAGTAGCACTTGTAATACGGATACTGTGCAATGGACTGGGAGTAATCCCTACTAGGATAGCGCCAGACCAACACCCCAACTATACCATCCCACACTAAGTACTGGTGGTAGGCTTCGGCCATGGCTAGTCACCACCCACTGAACAAAGCCATGTCGCCAAGCAGTCTAGCCGTGTTCCGGCATGATGTTTGGTGTTGCCATTCACGGATGGCGGGTCGGATCAGCTGCGCTGCATGTGCCTAGTGAATGTAGCGTCTCGATTTACTGCCGCCTTCCTACCTAGGCAAGTATGCTCCATCGTAGATCTCATCGTCACTTACCATCAGGTGAGATCGAGATCAAATACTTGCCTATAATGTAATAAAGAAAAAAAAAATAGCAACTATTGTATTATGGTAACCGTACAATGAACTGAGGACCAACTCAGTATATAATACTTATTATTAATCTTCCATAACTGGGGTACAAACATTTGTGCTGATCACACAATACTTGGCCGTATCAGATTTCAAAACCGTGACCCTCTGAATAAAGCAGGGTCACTACCGACTACACTAATCAGCCTGTCACAATAATGTAATATCTCTCAAACTGTTTGGAAATACGGTGCTTATAGTATACATAAAGTAAATTATTTCAGAAATTGGCGTTGGCCTAGCCGGCTTTGGTATGACGTTCCTCTTCCTTGGGGTGCTACTGCTATTTGACAAAGGATTATTAGCTATTGGAAATGTAAGTATCCATATCCAATTTAATCAATGAAATAAATTGAAGTAAAACTATTTATTTAAATAAAATTAATTTTACGGATATCGTGTTTATTTTTGTTTTCTACGGAACATCGGGAACGTGAAAATAAATGCGATAAAATCCTTCAAATTAGTTTTATTTAAATGTGTAGTATTCGCGTAAATATAAGAAATCAATATAAAACTTATTAGTTGTTGTTTGCGGTCTGATCTACGCAGTAAGTGCCCACAGTGACTTGAGGTTGTGCAATGGTGCGCTTGGTTTTGGATTTAATTATATTAATTACTGTATTCCGAGTCGATGGTCCAGTAATTAATATAATTCACGCCATTTTTAAGCAAGCTTAATGCATCACGGCATCTAATGCACATTGCCAATATCGCAAAAACTAAATTACATCGTAAAGATGCAATAATTTTGTGTAAAAAATTGAAAACAATTGAAATTTTGAATCTCGCGCACCAACCTAGTGCTTCCATCTTAACTTTCCGTTTCGGTTTGTCTGTTCTTTCATCACGTGTAACCTACTGAAACACATTTGTTGAATCTTTATGTAGGATTATATATCTTAATTGGTGAAATTTGCCCCAATAGATTCCAACTTAAATCACAAAGCAGCCTACACTCCACCCATAAGACCTCAAAGCTGATGTCAACTATTTCTGATGTTCCACAGATACTCTTCATCAGCGGCCTAGCATGCGTCATTGGTCTCCAGAGGACGTTCTTCTTCTTCTTCCAACGGCACAAGTTCAAAGCATCCGTGGCATTCTTCGGAGGCATCTCCATAGTACTGCTCGGCTGGCCCATGGTGGGCATGATTGCTGAGATCTACGGCTTTGTGCTCCTATTCAAGTATGTAGTGCATCTACTTAATTTTTTTTACAGGTTGTCATAATGGCAATCGGCTCCAAAATGGAGCCATTTAGCCAGTGTCGAGTAATTTTGTTAATCAATTTTTTAAGTGTAAATGCCCCTGATGATAATGATGAATGATATTGATGATGATGAAATGAAAGTAGAGCTGTGGATGCTTATTGAAAATTTACTGGACATCTAAGGAGCACTTGAAAAGAGATGACATACTTATATCCGGGTAGTTGCGGGTGCAATTCCCGTCTGGGTAAATTTCGGAAATGATCTTTTCGTAATTCGTTGCTGGGTGTTACTGGGATCGCTCCCAACCTGCGACCTCAAGGCGAGCGTACCGACCATCTTGACAATCGGTCCATATGCGGAATGAAATTTGTAATCTTTTTAACCGACTTCAAAAAAAGGAGGAGGTTCTCAATTCGATTGTATATTTTTTAACCGACTTCAAAAAAAAGGAGGTGGTTCTCAATTCGATTGTATTTTTGTAGTATTCGCGTGAATATGAGAAATCAATAAGTTTTTAATGTTTTTTTATACCTTCATTTACAGAGGTTTCCTGCCTGCAGCCGTCAACTTCTTGAGGATGGTGCCCGTATTGGGTTCATTACTTAACCTACCTATCATAAGAGGGGTTCGTAGTACATGAATATCACTGTATATAAAAGTATTTGCGCTAGCGATAAACCAGTACGAAGTTTGGGGTCGAGTCACCTTCTTCCGTAGGAGAATGAAGTACCCTCGAGATACCCTACACGTGACCCTGGGTGGTGCCAACCAGGTGACAACTCTACTGGTGGTAGGCTTCGGCCGTGGCTAGTCACCACCCACTGAACAAAGCCATGTCGCCAAGCGGCCTAGCCGTGTTCCGGCATGATGTTCGGTGTTGCCATTCATGGATGGCGGGTCAGCGATCTACTGCCGTCTTCCTACCTAGGCGAGTATGCTCCATCGTAGATCTCATCGTCACTTACCATCAGGTGAGATCGAGATCAAATACTTGCCTATAATGTATAAAAAAAAAACTATGGTTGGTCTTTATGGTCTTTTTTTTTTTCACAGATCGTCGACAGAATAGTAGGCGATAACGGCCGTAATATGGTATGATAGTGCGTACACAAAGACTCAAAGACTTTTAAATATAAATAATTATATAATTAATATATTTGTAATATAATTTCTATATGTGCAAGAAGTGTGTGTTCGGTCATGTTAACTTGTTGGGGTTCAAATAGCGTATACATGTGGTGGCCTGTTCAAACGCAGGTGGAATTCGCTGAGCTATACTAATATGCAACTATCTATGTTAATGCTTTATTGCAATTAATATATAAAATATTTTTTTGTAGAGTCAAAAGCAGTCGCTCTAGCTGAATTTGGCTTTGAGACATGAAAGTGCGGGTTTTTTTATCGCCAATTAATATGTATAATTACAGAGTTAATTTAAAAGCGAATGCTCCACCAGTCTGAACAGTACCTGTTTCTCACTTGCTTCTGATCAGACCTAACTACCCTGAGCTACGAGTGTAGGTTTGTTGTGAGAAGAGAAACGTTTACTACATAGTTCGCGTATTTGTTTGGCAAATTGAACAGCGCCTCTGGCGGACGGTATGTAAAACATTTAATTGTCAATACAAAGTGCACAAATACATACGTGGACTTTGAAGTATGTTGTTGGGTTTTTAATTAAGGTGGAAGCTCAGGTCAGGGCGCGAAATTCAAAATGTCAATGGATTTTATTTTTTTACGAAAAATTTGGACATCTTTACGATGTAATTTAGTGTTTTGCGATATTAGCGTTCTGCATTGGATGTCTCGATGTATTAAGTTTGTTTAAAAAAATATCTAAAGCGATACAACACCATAAAGTTAGTAAAAGTAGCTGTTTTTACAAACCTTATGGTATTGTATCGGATTAGGTACTTTTTTAAGCAAACTTAATACATCGAGACATCCAATGCAGAATGTTAATATCGCAAAACACTAAATTACATCGTAAAGATGTCCAAATTTTTCGTAAAAAAATAAAAACAATTGACATTTTGAATTTCGCGCCCCGACCTGAGCTTCCACCTTAACTTATAGTCGAAGTACAGTATGCGCCGACGGAACTGTTTATATATGTATACATAGCTTTGTAATATAGCATTTTTTTTTTATTCTGTGTCGTCAGTCGACCCCTAAAGGCCGGGCATGCGAACATAATCAGGTGTGTTCAAACCGACCGCGCAGCCTCGCGAGGCTGGTTCGGCTAAAGGTCGCATATGGACTGATATAGAGCTAATCGCTAGATAGATTAACTACATCATAATCTATTGTTGTCTTTCTCTTTCATTACGAAATAAAATGCGATGAAATAAAATGGACATGAATATGGCCTCACCCACAACTTAGCGGGTATTTTGCCAATGTCAAGTAATTAATAGCAATAACATGTTAAATAAATACACGTTATAAATTAAATAATGGATGCGACATGAAGATATGAAACTGTCGTGTCTCATATATTGTTGTCATATGTTTCTTCCTCTTTTTTTAGGCAGCAATCGGCTACAAAATAGTGCCATTTTAGCCAGTACCGAGTGAATGGTTTTATCGTTGTTTTAAATATAAGTACCATAGATAATAATAATGATGATTATGTTTATGGAATGAATCCCCTACTGTTGTCAGAAAAGCTGTGGATAATCTACTGAATAAAAATACCGGACATTTTGGCAGAACTGGAAATGTAAAGTTATACTGTTTTATTTCAATTTCCTTCACTCGTTCACGTTTATGAACACACAATGATTAATATCCCGCTAATATTACGCATTATTTATCAAAGAAACAAATTTTTTGACAGTTGACAATTTCAGTGTTCGAGTTCCCGCCAAATAGACCAATGTGTTTTTTGTAATAAAAATGGATGATAATATATTTCAATTGTTATTGCTATTTAAAAAAAAAATAATAACGTTGTATAATAAAATATAAAAATAAAATTATATACACAAAAATGCCTCCATATCGTCGTCGATGCCAAAAGTGCCCAGCAGGCTGGCCGCGTTGCCGCGCTGAATAGCGAGGCTCACTCTGCGCGAAATAGAGGCCACCCCGCCGGTCACGGGTAGCGGCGAAATTGCTATTAACCCTTAATAGCCTAGAGTTTCAATTTTGATACCAATCTTTTAAACCGAATGTTCACATTACTATTAGTTTTTTTATAGGTTGGCTGTACGTATTTTACTGTTGTATAATATTCTTTCCAACGAAATTTAAAACAATCAAATGTCATTATTATTAAACACAGTAAATATTAAAAATAAATCACTTTCGTAAATCAGGCTACTAAGGGTTAAATACTTGACATTGGCATCATACCAACCGTTTTGGGTGCGTGAGGCCATTTAAAACCAAAAAACGACGTCTTCCTTTCATTATAAATAAAAAAAAAATTGCAACAGCGCCCGGGCAAAGTAGCATAATGTTTGCCTCAGACGAGGGCTGCCTTCTTATAATTTGCCTGCGCTTCGCGAGGCTGCGCGGTCGGTCTGTACATGTACATGTATGTGATTCGCAACATTCATTTTCATACAATACGCGTACGAGCTTTGTATCGTTACGTGAAACCATTACGCGACTCGTCAAACTTACGTTCGTTTATTAAACAATGGCTCTTAGTATGAGTTTTAATAGAATCGAGTGATCGAACCTTAGATACTTGAAATAAAGCTACTCTTACGAATTTTATCGCGTTTATTCTACGGTTTTTACGTTCCCGACGTTTCGGCTGCTTTACAGCGACCATGGTCACGGGAGGACTGTGGTGGTTGACGTCCTAGTGTCATAGTTAGAATTGGGGTACCCTCATATTCAGTTGTTGCTTGCGGTCCTATTTACGCAGAAAATGCTCACAGTGTCTTGAAGTCTTGCGCACCATCGCGCATGGTTTTTGATTTAATTATATTACTTACCCTGTTCAAACTGTGAATGACACTAGGACCCATGTGCACGGTTGATGTAAAGCAGCCGAAACGTCGGGAATGTAAAAACATAAAATAAACGCGATAAAATACGAAAGATTAGTTTCATTTAAATGTAAACATACTTAAAACAATGTAGTCACACTCGATCGTTATTCGTTTACGTTTAAAACCCATACTAAGAGTCCCGGTGTAGCGGGAACGCGGGCTCAATGTGGATATGTTGTAACATGTACTATAAAATTCTCGTCAAATATAAGTTTTGATGTGCTAATCTATGCTTTTTATTTAGCTGATACCGCGACTTCGTTCACCTTTGACATTTGATTATGGAATCATCGGAGTATGTCTGTTCTGTAGTGAATGTGCGGGACTTGTAGTGAATGCGCGGGGCCTATAGTGAATGGGCGGGCCTGTAGTGAATGCGCGAGGACTGTAGTGAATGCGCGCGGCATGTTGTGCATGTGCCCGACACGTTGTGAATGCGCGGCGCTTGTAGTGAATGCGCGAGGACTGTAGTGAATGCGCGCGGCATTTTGTAAATGTGCCCGACACGTTGTGAATGCGCGGGGCCTATAGTGAATGGGCGGGCCTGTAGTGAATGCGCGAGGCCTGTAGTGAATGTGCCCGGCACGTTGTGAATGCGCGGGGCCTGTAGTAAACGCGTGGGGCCTGTATAACTACTACGTACGGATTTATTCCTGTGGGATATAAACACCAAAAAAGTCTACGTGCTCGAAGTTGCGGGCACAGCTAAGTATTAAGTCTATAATATCTTTATCAAAACTGACAATAACGTCATAATCCCACGTTTAGGCGTTAATTTTATTTTTTCTACATGGTAACATCGATTTTTTTTTCTCAGGACGGACAATCATAATGCAGACATTATTAAATGGACTAACACATTCCTTGTTTATGTTGTAAATAAATACCTACCGAATATATATTTTTTTATTAATTATTTATTGTTTGTTTTTTTTATAACCTGTGCTGCCACCATTTTATTTTGCTTAACAAAGTTTTGAAAGTCACATAGCCAGTTGACCTGTTTGGGCGTAGTCGAGGCTAGGGCCTGGAGGCTGCTAGCATCTGAAATAATATCGCCAACTATACGGCCCCCCACAAAGCAACGCTTGTATTATGGGTACCGTACGATGGACTGGGGGTGATATGAAAATTGCGTCCCCGGAAAGTTTTTAGAAGGCTACAAAATATGACAGCTCCTAATATCAGCTGCCTACATCAAGTCGTACTGAAAACAATAATCAGTAGCCATGAGGTAAGTCTTATAAACAAAAGGTACATATAATTTACTAGCATTACGAAAAGTTTCCACGGTAGACAGTAACTGTCCCGAATCCCATATTAGTAATAGTAACGAAACGTACTTACATCCCAGACAGCGAGCTATAATCTGTGGAACGTCGATAAACGTAGATGGCGCGCGTACCTGTGTCTAAGTTGCCAGGTTATAGGTACTCCCTGAAATCGGGGAAAATAACACGAGGTATCGATGACAAAATGAAATTTCTTTAATAGCACTTGACGTCAAGGTGTAGCTTTAAATTGACTCGATAAAAAAGGTTTAACTTCTTTTTAGAGATTGCTGATTTAATTTCGCAGAATTCATGTCAAAATAAATTCAATGCACAATTACTAAATAAATTGAGACACACACTATATTTAAATGTGATATAACCTACTAAACCATTTTGTAAATTATTTTTTTAGGTACCTATATGTACGTAAGTATAAAATAAATACCTCATTCGTCTAAGAATCTGATTTGTGTCGGGATATTGGTTTTCTTTTTTCATCATTATTTAAAGCGCCTATATTTTTTCTTTTTCTGAGCTGATAAATACTCATACTCTCTGATCTTTTGTCACCAATAAGCCAGACATAAAACAATGAATAATAAATCAATGCATACTATATTTTTTTCCACTGGCAACATTACACCTAGTTACCGCCCGAGCCCCGGGCCAGTGCGGTCGCGTCGGTAGCTCTATGCCATTTTATTTTTTTACACCGATATAATCGGATACATAGGTAATAGTCGCGATTAAAAATATAATTCTTAATAATGAATAAAATTATAATATAAAATGTGTGACTGTATTACAAATGTGTTATTATTGTCGTAATTTATAAACGATTCGTAGGACTGTTGGTATTGCTAATCTAATTTGATATTTTCATAAAAAACGTGAGGACAATTATTTATTGGGGTGTAATAATGTGTTTTTTGGTGTAATCTGAATACGAGTAAGGATTTTTCATTGATTACTACATGTATTTTGCTTGATGTAATTCTATAAAAGTATTTTTGATTGATAGCAAGCTTAACTACTTACATAGACAAAAACATTCTTTGTTTTTTAAGGTAGTCGATATTGTATCCCCACAAAATTGTAGCGTTTTATTTCGATGTCTATTTTAGGTTAGTTGACTACATAACTAACCTATCTGCCTATTTATTTAACGAATCTGTCCATTGTAGGTACCTATTATAATATTAAAATATTTTTTTGGGATGTACCCTTGCTTCTTACTTACTTTTTTTTTCTAGAAGCTTTTTGAATGCATGCAAGAATGACTCGATGTTAATTTTATTTATATTCTACCAACTATTTAACTGTTTTTGTGTTTTAATAATAATATAATACTTGTCTGTTTTTTTACTAAGTAATTATTGGAAAATGTTAATTTTACGTATTTTTTTATAATAAAGGTTTAGGTTAGTAAGAACCTATTTATGTATAAATATAGATTTTTTTATCTTAAATGTCGTGAGTCGTGTCATAGGTAGGTAGGTACCTATTTTTTCGACATGTACATGTACCTGGTCTAATAAAACAATTTTCAAACACCTTATTGATTTGCCAAACGTTAAATAAATGCGTACATCTAGTCCGCAAGGTATTTGAGATAGTACAGTACAACCGTCCCACGTCTAGTAAGACAGTTGACTCATAATTGAATAGCAACTGCGTCGCTTTAGTATGGTAAAACTGTCACGTGTCAATTGCGATGCGCCTTGCGTGAGAAATGTGAGACCAAAACTTCGGACAATCTATACTTCAATACTAATATTATAAATGTGAAAGTTTGGATGGATGGATGGATGGATAGATGGATGGATGTTTGTTACTCTTTCACGCCCGAACGGCTGAACGGATCTGGATGAAATTTGGCACAGAGATAGATTATAGTCTGGAATAGCACATACTATATCCGGCCATAAATATTGCACATCGGTAATAGAAAAAACATCGGCTTTGTAGAGCGTCATCTCTTTCACTCTTGCCTCTAGCCGCTAGTCCCTTTCTAAATGTCGACGTGCAATATTTACGGCCGGGTGCTATAGGTTACTTTTTATCCCGGAAAAATGTATGGTTCCCGTGGGATAGATGTTTTAATTTTTCATACTTTTTATCGCGGGTAACACCGCCGGGCGCAGCTAGTACTATTATATGGATACAACTAAGTTGAATCCATATAAATTAGTTGAATCCTTCGGGAATACAATTCATTATATATTCCTTATTCCATGTGAGTTACAACTACTTACTAAGGTTTGTAGTTTTCGCCATGACACGCATCTTTCCACTCCGTGCCCATCGCATTCCGAATACATATGAATATTTAATGCTCAATGTTCTTGTGAACGTTTGCACCTGGATAACAATGGCTGGCTCTCAAATGTGTGCGAAATATCGCACCAACACACCAACCAACACTAAATCAACCAACCATACAACAGTAAACTAACTAACAAACACCAAAGAAACCAACCAACCTGCACCAAAATAACTAACCATACAACAGCAAAACAACCATCCAACACCAAACCAATGAACCAACACCAAAATAACCAACCAACACCAAACCAACGCTAAGTATTTCCTTTTTTTTTTTTTTTTTTTTTTATTACATTATAGGCAAGTATTTGATCTCGATCTCACCTGATGGTAAGTGACGATGAGATCTACGATGGAGCATACTTGCCTAGGTAGGAAGGCGGCAGTAGATAGAGACGCTACATTCACTAGGCACATGCAGCGCAACTGATCTGACCCGCCATCCATGAATGGCAACACCGAACATCATGCCGGAACACGGCTAGGCCGCTTGGCGACATGGCTTTGTTCAGTGGTCCTATCAATAGAAAAGGTATCAAGTGCGAGATTATCTTAAGCTAAATGTTATAGTATACAAATTTAGACGTATTGTATGGCAAATTTAACCCTTAGTAGCCTGATTTATTTTTAATATTACTGTGTTTAATAATAATGACATTTGTTTTTTTTTTAATTTCGTTGGAAAGAATATTATACAACAGTAAAATACGTACAGCCAACCTATAAAAAAAAAACTAATAGTAATGTGAACATTCGGTTTAAAAGATTGGTATCAAAATTGAAACTCTAGGCTATTAAGGGTTAACAGTGCCTCTAGCGGACGGTGTTTAAAACATTCAATTCAAAACAAAATGTTTAAATACGGTAAACTATAAAGTATACGGTTAGCTTACGAATCATCTCGCACTTGACGTACTGACTAGAATACTGCCCTCACAAATTCAGTAATAGTAATTTCAACGACTTCCTGTTTTTATCAAAAATATTATCAAATTGGTCTTAAGGTGGAAGCTCAGGGTCAGGGCGCGAAATTCAAAATGTCAATGGTTTTTATTTTTTTACGAAAAGTTTGGACATCTTTACGATGTAATTTAGTGTTTTGCGATATTAGCATTCTACATTGGATGTCTCGATGTATTAAGTTTGCTTAAAAAATACCTAAAGCGATACAACACCATAAAGTTAGTAAAAGTAGCGGTTTTTACAAACCTCATGGTATTGTATCGGATTAGGTACCTCTTTAAGCAAACTTAATACATGTCCAAATTTTTCGTAAAAAAATAAAAACCATTGACATTTTGAATTTCGCGCCCTGACCCTGAGCTTTCCCCTTAATTAACAAATAAACAGTGTTATTTTGTAAAATGCAATGTGCACCTTTATTGTTGCCCTATTTAACATAGATGCTTGTCATTAACTACACTGAAAATGTTGCCAGCAGTAAAATAATAATGTCGTAATTTGGACCGGCGTGGTACTCAATAAATCATCGAAAGTATGCGCAGACGCACATAAACAACGCGTATTTATGTGCGTATAGATAGGTCTCATTGGCCGTTAGGATATCATTTCAAAATGTATCATCTTATATTGCAAAAAAAAATATTTTTTTGTTATGTTTGTAGCTCTGTGAACTTATGAACAATTCTAAACAAACTAACAAGGCAGAAAAAAACAAAATTGACAACTTCACTATTTAACTTCCCGCCAAAACGAAACGTCAAAATCATGTCGGATTCTTCCTTTTTTGAAAAAACAATAAGAAAGTACGTCGCCATTCTTCTTTGAGTATATTAACAAATGGAGCCACCTACAGCACGTCAAGTGCCAGATTATTTGTAAGCTAACCGTATACTTTATAGTCTACCGTATTTAGACATTTTGTATGGAGAATTGAAAGTTTTAAATACCGTCCGCTAGAGGCGCTTTTCAATTCTCCATACAAAACGTCTTAATACGGTAGACTATAAAGTATACAGTTAGCTCGCATTTTTTTTTATTCTTGAGGGACTTTGTGAGACAATATGACTAATATAAAAATTCTACCAGAACTTTATTTTGTTACGTCAAAGAACTGACCAGAGACGGTCAAAAGCAATATACGTCTATTATCTATTCTATGCTTGGCTGCGTTCGTAAAAATATCATTTATAAATTTCGCATTAAAACATTTTCTTTAAAGTGAACGTGAGCGAATGTTGCTTTTTAATCTGTTTTACGATATCTACTTTGAAGTTTACGCGCGTATCACTGCTTTGTGAGGATTTGTTTGTTTATTTTTAACGTAAACAAAGTTGAATTTAGATTAGCCAATGGTTTTATAACGACCTGTGCAGTGCACAGAGCACAGATGGTGCACATTAATGGAAATATCTAAAAGCACCTAGGCACTAGGACGTCTAACACCTCAGTCCTCCCGTGACCATGGTTGCTGTAAAGCAGCCGAAACGTCGGGAACGCGACAACAATTATATACACATATTTATTTTAATGATGGATGATCGTTTAACTCGACAACTTTGGCAAGATAATATGTATTTAACATAACTTTAAAACGTGATTTCTGTTTAACAAATGAAGACATGTAGGCCCTTGTTGTAATATGGCGGGTAGCCAACGTGTTGATAGCATTGTCTAAAGAAAATAACACAGATTATAAATTTCATCTTGCACCTTTCTTCTGACTTCGTGAGTGTCCATCAGTGTCTCCAACCATGCCGTAATTACGGTAGATCTACCGTAATTTTTCTAGATCTACCACCTACCGTAGACATGTTATTACGGTGACACATTCTACCGTAATTTCATCCGTGTCCATATTTCTATAATGAACACTTGATTTAGCAAAATATTACTGCAACATTGCATTGGGATAAGCGTAACGTAAAAAAAAAAAAAGGTCATTCTGCTACTTCTGTTTGGAAGAATGACCTTTTTTTTTTTTTTTACGTTACGCATCCCCACTGCATGGGTATTTTAGCTGCAAACACTGGTCTGCCGTAATTTTCCACCATCTACCGTATTTTGAGACCAGTCAACACCGTAATTTTAACAAAGCGAGTTGGAGACACTGGTGTCCATATATTATTTAATAACTTGTCTCTCACCACACGAGCTATAACCGAATCTGAAGGCTTGTGCGGGGACATGGGTTCAAAACATCCAAGCCCTTTTTGAGAATTTTAATGTTCTTTCAGCCACCTGCTGGAGTCAACTGCTCAAAAGGATAGCATAAACAGCGAATTGACCTCAGCAGGCGGAGGAACTATTGCAGGAATATAGAAAGATAATTGGGACTATGGATTGAGGTTTGGATGGACATGAGACTATTGGAAGGGTTGCGGACACCTGCCATAATCAGCTTTTATCTAATTACTATTGGCAGGTGACGATTCGCCGCTCTTTAGGTGAGTCCTCTGAAAAAGGCCGTCATATAAGACGATAAGGGGCGATAATAATTAATGACTTTATACCTATGTCAATTTTGCGACGCTCATATTATTGCCAATGTTGATGTATTTAATTCCTTAATTAAAGAATACCAGCCCTTTAATGCCCACTATTGGACAAGGTCAATGCGAGGGGGATTTGGCCATAGTCCTGCACCACGCTGGCACAGAGCGGGTTGGTGCACTTCACACGTCTTACGAGGGGACTTCTCAGACATACAGGTTTCCTCGCGATGTTTTCCTTCACAGTTTGGCAAGCGATAATCATGGTTGTAAATGAGATTCGCACATGAAATCCAGAAATGCCAGAAGTGCGAGCCGGGGTTTTTCTGAAATCCTCGTTGCCGAGGCAGGCGTAGACCGCTTGTACAAAAATAGTGTACAATATTGTAAAGGGTTAACAAGTAGGTGATAACGATCACGCTTATGTATAAAACATATGTGTATACTGTGTTTGATTTATCTGTGAAAGACAGTACCGTTACATCGCAGACTTAGTATGTTTAGTAGTTTTTGGGGTCGAGTCACCTTCGTCCGTAGGAGAATTAAATACCCTCGAGATACCCTACACGTGACCCTGGATGGTGCCAACTAGGTGACAACTCTACTGGTGGTAGGCTTCGGCCGTGGCTAGTCACCACCCACTGAACAAAGCCATGTCGCCAAGCGGCCTAGCCGTGTTCCGGCATGATGTTCGGTGTTGCCATTCATGGATGGCGGGTCAGATCAGCTGCGCTGCATGTGCCTAGTGAATGTAGCGTCTCGATCTGCTGCCGCCTTCCTACCTAGGCAAGTATGCTCCATCGTAGATCTCATCATCACTTACCATCAGGTGAGATCGAGATCAAATACTTGCCTATAATGTAAGAAAAAAAAAAGTGTTATTTTTAAAATTATTTTAAATCTTTCGTTTCGGTAATGTGACCCATATAGCTTAGCGATGGACCTCTTACAATATTTTCACTTTATTATAATACTTTCACTCATTATTGTTAGAATGATATAATATCTATGGAACTCTAAAACTGCTAATAGACATTGCAGTGGTTTTTTTTATTTATACTGCCGGTTGTCAAGTGTTTACGTCATTCGGCGTGTGGTTACTGTCAATGTTCACAGCGGAATCGCTGGCCGACACTTGAGATGAAATTTTTGGCGAAACTTATTTTCAGATATAACATTAGACTAGTATTTATCAGCATCATTTTAAGATGAGGCTCGCCTCACACTCCCACTACAGTTATTCCTGTAAGCTAGGATCCATGGCGGTGACCAACAAAGACGCCAAGGTTTGTACCCTCGCTGAGACCCTAGAGAATAATATAAAAAGAATAAAAAAACCACTAGCCCCTTTGATGTCTCACTTTTAGGCACGGGTGCATCAATGCGAGTGGGATTATGCCATTATCCATCACGCTGGCCCAGTTCGGGATGGCGGACTTCGCACGTCTTTCGAGGAGTTCTCTGAGACATGCAGGTTTCCTCACGATGTTTTCCTTCCCCATTCAGAACAGCCTTTCTCAAAGTGGGCGCTGCAGGTCTAAAGGTAAGAGACCCAGGTTAATGATATAAATTTGATGTTATAGTGGTTTTTAAGTAAGTGGAAAAATGGGGGCGCTAAAAAATTATTCATTCTGAAAGTGGGCAGTAGACAAAATAAGTTTGGGAAACCCTGGTTTAGAAGGTGATAATCATGGTTGAAAATTAGATTCGCACATGAAATCCAGTAATACTAGAGATGAGAGCCGGGGTGAACCTTAAGTATTCCTCACAAGTAAGAGAAAGCTGATGGCCACAGAAATCACGGCCTTACAACTAGACGACCCACAAAAGTATTCAACATCGATCGCAAATTGGTACCCGTAGTGTCTATTCAGAAGGCCGGGCCATATTTCAATGTGCCACTACATCTCAGTGTGTTCCCACCCTACCGGCCTTGAAGCGAGCGAAAATACACGACGCGAGAAAATACTTCGCAGCAAAAATAAATAGATGCTTACATTCGAATTGTTTGTACAATTTATGTGAATAGTTTTCATTGGGATGGGTTAGTGAATGTGGTTTATGGTGTTTTAGGCTGTGTCCCCAGTCGGCAAACTGTCAGCGGCCGACTGAGTGAGCCGCAAATTTGTGGCGAACTGCAAGTCGAGTTAGCTGCAAACTCAGATCAATTTGCGTGCGTCGCCAGCAAACTGTTATGTGTTAGCCGCTTATTTAGGTCGACCGACCGACTGTGTATATGTTACGTGCTCCGAAAACTCTCATAGCGCGTTTCAGGATTGTATGGAGAATTGTCAATTGTTCTGAATGTCCGTCTGCAGCGCCATCTGTGTAGCTTGTGGCGCGGTTGAAGAGGTCGCTACACCTACATAATCTATACATATAAATAAAATTGGAGTGTCTATTTGTAATATTAAAATAACCGCTTTTTACTAAGTGCATTTGGATGTATACACGTTACCTATACCGAAACAACATTTTTTACAATTTTTGTCTGTCTGTCTGTCCGTCTGTCTGTCTGTTTGTTCCGGCTAATCTCTGAAATGGCTGGACCGATTTTGACGGGACTTTGACTGGCAGATAGCTGATGTAACAAGGAGTAACTTAGGCTACTTTTATTTTAGAAAAAAAAATAGGATCTTACGAAAAAAAATTAAAACCAATGTTGCAGCGCAGCGCCTGATTAAGTTTGATAGCAACAACCTGCAATGCGTCGCGCGGGCTCAGAATGGGCGAGCAGGCTGTTGTCAACGGTTGTCTTTGTTAAATACCACGCGGACGAAGTCGCGGGCAACAGCTAGTATGTTTATATAAAAGGGCTTATAAAAAATCAAATTTGCCAGTAGAGCGATAAACATCTCTCGAAAGTAATGTAACGTCGTAAAAACACGCGGTCACGGGCCGGGTATTAGGGTCCTAGTTAGTTGCGGCGTAACACGTTTTACAAGAGCCGTGTCATCTATACTCTATACTATAATATTATAAATGTGAAAGTTTGGATGGATGGATGGATGGATGTTTGTTACTCTTTCACGCCCAAACGGCTGAACGGATCTGGATGAAATTTGGCACAGAGATAGATTATAGTCTGGAATAGCACATAGGCTACTTTTTATCCCGGTAAAATGTATGGTTCCTGTGGGATAGATGTTTTAATTTTTTCATACTTTTTATCGCGGGTAACACCGCCGGGCGCAGCTAGTAATATATAAAGGTTAAGAAAAATACTGTGACATATTTCAAGCGGCCAACAGTAGGTTATAACATTTCCAAACTAATAAGTCAAATTATTTGACATTTAAATAATTACACTATCTATTGATCGCACGGCAAAACGCTACCGGATCGCCATGTTTGAAAAAATCAAACATCTGTTTTAACGTCATTTGTAATGTCGTTAGAGAATTAATGTGTAAAACTGTGTAAAAAAAGACAGTGTGGCTCTCGACAGATGCCTTAGGTTTGACTTCTCGCTAATTCTTCCAACACTATATCCTCCGCATCAGAACTAGACATCCTTTAACTTATTATTACACTGATTATCGCTCTGAAGCTATACATATATTAATATTGAAAATTTGCACACAATTCTAGGCATTAGCGAGAGCGCGTGAAGTTGAAAAGAGATTTGACAGCTAATGTCAACTCTGACAACTAGCCATTTAGCTGCGTTCAATTTTTATTCTGTTGATTAGGACTCTGAATAAACTAAGCGCACGAGTTCGTTGGAGACGAAAACTTTTTTTTATTACATTATAAGCAAGTATTTGATCTCGATCGCACCTGATGGTAAGTGACGAAGAGATCTACGATGGAGCATACTTGCCTAGAAGTTACCTGTTCACTCTCGACTTGAAAACACCCAGATTATAGTCAACGAGGAACAAAGACGCCGGTAGCGTGTTCCATTCCTTGGCAGTTCACACGATGAAAGTAGAAGCAAAATCCTTAGTACGTACCGAAGGAATGTCCACTACCATGTAAAATTGTTTTCAGGATGAGCCTGAAGCAAAATCGCAAGAATGTTTCGAATCGTTCTGCATTAGTTGATACGTAGCCTAACTTTTATATTTTCCTTGACGTCGACCTCATGTCACGGTAAAACGTAATTAGGATTTAAGTATCAAAACGAAATTACTATTAAAAAGCTTTTATTAAAAATGAATCACTTTTTATTCGATCCGATAACGCTCTTACTCCGAGAAGCTACAATCTAGTTACAATGTATAAAAAAAAAAAAAAAAAAAAAAAACAATGTAACTACAATGCGCTTTAAGAAACGGCCTTGTCAGATTACGAAAGAAGACAAATTTTCATAGGATCAAGTATGTAGTTTTTTTTTTTTTAATTAAAGGGCTTTGTCGCTTAGCGACCAAGTATGTAGTTAGTGAGGTACCTATATATGCTTAGACGAAGAAATAATATGTTAACATATTTAAACCACAATAAAAAAAACAAAATAACAATTTCAAAAAACTAAAAGGCAAAAAATTATCTAATCTTGAAATCTAACTTGTCTAATTTAATCAAATATTTAACGAATCTGAAGTCGGTGCTGAATGACGGACTTCTGAGGTAACAAACATAAACAAAAAAATATATACAACCTCATTGAGAAACTCCTCCTTTTTTTTTGAAGTCGGTTATAAATACCAAGCCGATATGTAAAGTATTTGAGAACCCAATTCGCGTGTTATACACAAATCGGCTTAGTTTTTTGTGCTTGTGTGCGACACTCCGTCTGTATTATTTGATTTGTCTATGATATATAGGTGGACTATGGCCTAATCCTCCTCGCATTTAGGGGAGGCCCGTGCCCAGCAGTGGGGCATTAAAGAGGGCTGGTATCTCTTTCTCATAATAAAAAAACATAGATACAAAAATAAAAATAATATTCTATTCGCTATGGCAACACTGAGCCAGGTTGCCGTGTACCTTATTATTTTATTGCGCCCGTAACATCCCAGAGTGGATCGCAATCTAAATACGTAATGGCGGTCGAAGATATAAAACTAACCCTTTTTTATATATAAAATCATAAGAATGTGTTTTGTGAATGTAACGGATATACATACATTGTAGCGAAAAGATTTTTAATGACTCACGAAGTCTGTCTGCTCTAAATCTCCGAAGCCATGAGACCTAAGGACTTGAATTTCTTTTTAGCGGAGCTATTTTAAACCATTCGAAATCGATATCGGAAACGGAATCGAAACTTCCGAACTCGATTACCGCAATCGCTATTAAAATCACCGAATTTGATTATCTGCGATGTTTCTCGACGGCAATGCACAAGCGTTATTTCCAAAATTTTCCGCCGTAAAGCCCGTTGGGGGCGATATCAACAATGGAAAGTTTCAAATCCGTTTCCGATATCGGTTCCTAATTATTTAAAATCGCCCACTAGGTGTGTCTCATCTATACATATAAATAAAATTGGAGTGTCTGTTTGTGATATTAAAATAACCGCTTTTTACTAAGTGCATTTGGATGTATACACGTTACCTATACCGAAACAACATTTTTACAATTTTTGTCTGCCTGTCCGTCTGTCTGTCTGTCTGTCTGTCTGTCTGTCTGTTTGTTCCGGCTAATCTCTGAAATGGCTGGACCGATTTTGACGGGACTTTCACTGGCAGATAGCTGATGTAACAAGGAGTAACTTAGACTACTTTCATTTTAGAAAAAAAAAATAGTATCTCACGAAAAAAAAAAAAAACAATGTTGCAGCGCCTGATTAAGTTTGATAGCAACAACCTGCAATGCGTCCCGCGGGCTCACAATGGGCGAGCAGGCTGTTTTCAACGGTTGTCTTTGTTAAATACCACGCGGACGAAGTCGCGGGCAACAGCTAGTATTAAATATAATGAAACAGTTTTTTTTAGTTTTTTGTTTTTCCATGTACATAACTATTGTATATAATGTACACTTATGAATAAATGTTATATAATTTCAAAACAAAATTGATGGCAACACTTTTCAAAGAGATACCCGTCTATACCCGCTGTAGCGGTAACTGTCGCAGTAGCTATTAGTGTTGCTAAAGCAATAAAGTCTTAGCCCTATTACACCGGGCCCGGGTCAGCCCGGGGGCCGAGATAAAGCTGTTTAGCCGAAAAATATCGCGAAAAACGACCATCATGTCACCCATATCTTGTTTTTCGCGCAATTACCCGCATTTTTATGGATATTTAAAAACGGGCAACGCATAAATGTTGCGGTAAAACAAGTAATGATTTATGGCGCCCAGCGTGGGACCTTTGTGGATAAAATATTGTGGGTTGCTGTGTTATAATAATTAGATATTTGACGACATGATTAGCGCAGGTGATAGTGTTGGCATCCCAACAAAACCTTTTAATTACTATAAAAAATGTGAAAGTATGGCAACATTATTACAGACAAAATGGACGCGATTTAAACTGTTTGTACCCTTTAATTAATAATTATTGTATTGTCAATTATCATCAGTGATTACATCCACATTAAACTCTGTCTCATAAAACTCTCTCATAAAAATAATGTAAGTTCACACGTCAACAAGTTACCCTATATCTATACGTGGAGACCTGTAATTGGCTCTCAGATGCTGTACCCGTATCTATTATTGTTACTTTTAGCTGTTGGTCTTCCATCAAATAAATAAATAAATAAATAAATAAATAAATAAATAAAACGGCTTCTCAATTATAACCTACAGCCCTACAGTCCACAGTGAAACAGATAGTGACCCTTTTTTCTGCGCTGAGGGTCCTGGCTTTGAATCCTGGTAGTGACAAGCTTTGTGTGATGAGCATGAATGTTTCTACCCAAGTCGTGAATGTTGTATGTTGATGTAGTCCCAGTGCGGGTTGGCGGATTTCACACATCTTTCGAGGGGTTCTCTCAGACATGCAGGTTTCCTCACGATGTTTTCCTTTACCGTTTAGCGAGTGATAACCGTGGTTGAAATGAAATTCGCACATGAAATCTAGAAATCCCAGAGGTGCTAGCCGAGGTTCAGAGCCAGAGATTATATATGCACACCTATTTTCCCAAGCGGAGATCATCCCTATTAATGGCATTCCAAGAATAAATACATTCGAATTTAATTATTATTTCTAATCTTGTTTCAGAGCCACGAATCCAGCCATCTTCGCACCAACAAGAAAATCAAATGCGACAACTATCTGACAGCTGTCAAACCCGCCGCCAAAAACCGATGCTGCCATACCGAATAATATTAAAGATAAATAGTAGAACCGATACGCAGTTTTAAATCGAACATGAATTTGAGATTTTAAATTGTTTTATTCGGCCCTGATTGAGGGTTTGGTACAAAATGGCGACGCCTCCGGAGTCACCGGTGGAGGAGCACGCTTACGAGCTGGAGCCAAGCAGAACCCCGAAGCCGATACCAGTTGCTTTGGAAGAACTATGCAGGCAGACGAAGTTCTCTAAACAGGAAATTCGGGTTATGTATAGGGGATTTAAAACGGTAAGTCACTAGCGACCTCTGTATCTCATTAAATAGTCCTCCTGATCGTAATTCAGTCACGGCGCCACTTAAGGGTCAGGGCGCAAAATTCAAAATGTCAATGGTTTTTCTTTTTTTACGAAAAATTTGGACATCTTTACGATGTAATTTAGTGTTTTGCTATATTAGCATTCTGCATTGGATAATTTAAGATTTGGATAAGTTTGCTTAAAAACCATTGACATTTTCAATTTCGCGCCCTGACCCTGAGCATCCCCCTTAATAGCAACGAGCCAACTACGCAGAAGTTATTGTTGTGCACAAGTGTGTGTGAGCGCAGGTGCACTCTCTCTTCCCTCACTCTCATAGTTTGATAGGACGGAATTCTGACACGCGCGGAGAGAGAAATCTAATTTGAATTTGATTTGACACTCTAATGTCATAGAGATATAAAACTAATGAAGAAGCTGTCAATCAAGAATACAAAATAAGGTTGGCATTCGGCATTTGAATTTGAATTTTATATTAGGAATCAGCACCGATTCTTTTTCTGAGATTGTTAACTCTAGTCTGGACTTTATGGCGAGAAGTTGAACCGTGAAGTTGTCAATTTTGTTTTATTAAAAAAAAGTAGTATCTGAGTAATAACGTTTAAGATTAGTGGAATATTAACCAATGTGGTGAAAGAATTCAAAATAAAATAGGATAACTTGACTTTTCAAGTCTTAAAATTTATAAGAAAGTATCCACAGCTATACTAAAAGAGGTGGGGAATTCATTTCATCATTATCGACATTTTCACTATCACCTAATTTTTTTTAATATTATCAAGGTATACTCGACACTGGCAAAAATGCCACTATTTTGTAGCCGATTGCCAACCTTAAAAAAAAGAATAAGAAGAACTCTAATCGAGTTGTAGTTGTTTTTTCCGATTTACGTTTTTCCGTATTCGTTTCACAGTTTTTTCAACGTTTTCTTTTTACAAGTGGGTAAGTACATTTTGTAAGTATATTCTCACACTTACTCTTTCGGACAAAAAGAGGCGTACATATAATGGCAGCTGGGTACCGCAAAACCAAGCCCTAAATAATAATTCGTCGCTAAAATCGATAGCCAAATTATATCAAGATATCAAACTATAAATACATTGTAGTAGGTACCTAAATAATGAAGCACGCTTATTGGATTTGTAATATTTCATTCGCATGCAATTTGGCGTGTTCCCATAAACACAGAGGAAACACGGAAAATTGCCTCTGGGCTGAAGCTAAGCGGCACCGAGAGCGAAGCGAACTCGAACCTAATAACATCAAAGTATGGTTGCCTCATCTATACATACATATAAATAAAATTGGAGTGTCTGTTTGTAATATTAAAATAACCGCTTTTTACTAAGTGCATTTGGATGTATACACGTTACCTATACCGAAACAAAATTTTTTACAATTTTTGTCTGTCTGTCTGTCTGTCTGTCCGTCCGTCTGTCTGTCTGTCCGTCTGTCTGTCTGTCTGTCTGTCTGTCTGTCTGTCTGTTTGTATTACGGTATATGGGATACCAGAGGAAGAAATGCGTTTGTATTTAAGAAACCCTTTTATTAATGTCTTTACATTTTACTTACGCGTTCATCGTAGGAACGCCAACCACAGACAAAGTATCATAGACATATATCATAGACATGAAAAAACAGTAGTGATGTCACATTGACTTACTATAATACCCTTCCTCAATGTGAACACCACTCACACAATAAAACTGTTACTTTCGCCATACATGCCTACTACAAAACAAATAACTTGAGAACTGTCTCTAACTTAATTACACACTTCAAACTTAACTCTATATAAAACTCAAAACGTATTAATCTTTAGCAAGCAAACAAAATATCCCGCAACTTAACAAAGATAACTTTACTCAAACCCTTAGTACATATATCAGCAAGTTGATCTTCTGAAGGTATATAGTTCAAACTTACAATTTTATCTTCAACTTTCTGTCTCACAAAATGATACTTAATATCTATATGTTTCAGGCGCTTGTGGTGTTCTGGATTTTTTGCAACATGAATTGCAGACTGATTATCTATATTTATAATAAAACTTTTACAATCAACTCCTATTTCTCTTAATAAATTTCTTATCCAGCAACCCTCTGCGACTCCCCTTCCTAAGGCTACATATTCTGATTCTGTACTTGATAGTGATATGCACTGCTGTTTGTTACAAGACCATGACACTGTATTACCAAAAACTTTCATGATATACCCTGATGTAGATTTCCTATCTGCTTGATCTCCTGCCCAATCAGCATCTGTATACCCTTCTAACTGCACATCTACTCCTTTTCTATAAATTAATTTTAATCCTATAGTTCCCTTAATATACCTCAAAATTCTCTTTAATGCTTTCCATAAACTCTCATTAGCAGAACTTTGAAATCGACTTACATAACTCAATGCATAACACAAATCGGGACGTGTTCCCAACATGGCATACATGAGACTTCCTATTAATTGTCTGCATCTTTTTATCAACTCCTTATC
This sequence comes from Pheosia tremula, assembly GCA_905333125.1. Taxonomy (NCBI): domain Eukaryota; kingdom Metazoa; phylum Arthropoda; class Insecta; order Lepidoptera; family Notodontidae; genus Pheosia; species Pheosia tremula. The sequence goes on from HG995425.1 coordinate 3,824,673, forward strand.
TGTAGATACTTCTTTTTCTAACACTAAACCCTGTTCTATGGGTGTTGCTACAGGTTTACATTCTTCCATATTGTACTTCTTCAATATGTCTTTCAAATATTGCTCTTGGTTCAACTCAATTACATAATTCTTCTTAGTTATGTTTATTCCTAGATATTTAAGATTATCTCCACCTAAATCTTTCATCTCAAATTTTTCCTGTAATGCTTCTTTTAATCCTTTTATTTCTTGCTTATCTTCACACAGTAAAATCAAATCATCAACAAATAATAAAACATAAAACTTTATGTCCTTCTTATAATATAAACAATAATCATTTTGGTTTCTTATAAACCCTTCCTGAATCATAAACTGATTGAATTTCTCATTCCAATATCTTGGAGATTTCTTTAATCCGTACAAAGAGCGTTGCAATTTTAATACTTTGCCATCTTTCTTCATCCCTTTTGGTTTCTCTACAAACACCTCCTCCTCTATGTTCCCATATAAAAATGCGCTTTTGACATCCATCTGTTGAATATCCATATTATATTTACTAGCTATTGCTAATAAAATCCGCAATGTAGGTAGTTTTGCCACTGGGGCATAAATCTCTGAATGATCAAACTGATCTTCCTGCTTAAAGCCTCTTACAACTAGTCTAGCTTTATAACCATCTTTATTTCCTTCTTTCTTGACCTTGAATACCCACTTGGTATCAATTAATTTCTTCTCTACTGGTAAATTCACCTCTTTCCATGTATTATTTTTATTTAGAGCATTTAACTCTGCTTGTATTGCTATTAGCCATTTATCTTTATTTTTCCCACTAACAGCTTCTTCATAAGTTAATTGTTCTTCCCCTTGTGCCATTAATGCCATCTCATAATCTTTGGTCCATACTGGCTTCTTCACATTCCTTTTGCTTCTAGGATTTTCATCTTCTTCATTATCAGACATCTCATCTGCATCTAAATATTCTTCTATCATATCAACTTCACTTGATCTCCCATCTTCTTCGATATTGCTAGTTTCTTCTTCTTGCTGCTCTACTTCTTTACAATCATCTAGCTCTGACTCTTTATTTTCTTGATTCTGACCTTCTTCTTCTTCCTCTTCAACATTTTGTCCTTCTTCTTCTACATCACTCTCTATTAATGTACTACTCAAGTTTACAGTCTTTATTTCTTCCTTCTTCTCTTTGACAAATACTATATCTCTATAAATTTCTACTCTTCTTGTATTTGGATACCACACCCTGTATCCTTTTGTATGATCACCATAACCCACAAAAATTCCTAATTTACTCTTTGGATCCCACTTTAATCTATTCTGTTTTGGTATATGTGTATACACCTTAGTACCAAAGTCTCTCAATAAGGTAACATCAAAACTCTTATTATACAGCAACTCATATGGTGTTTTTCCACTAACCTTACTTTTCCCAGTTCTATTTATTGTAAACACCGCTGTATTTACTGCCTCAGCCCAAAATTCTTTACCTAAACCTGACTGAATAATCATAGTTCTGGCAGATTCGACAATAGTACGCATCTCACGTTCAATTCTACCATTTTGTTCAGGTGTATAACTAACTGTTAACTCATGTACCACACCTTTAGTTTTAAATAAATTCTCTACTGCTCTATTCACAAACTCTGTTCCATTATCTGACCGAAAATGTTTTATTTTACACCTAAACTCATTTTGAAACTGCTCTATAAATTCTTCAATTTTCTCTTTGGTTTCGTACTTATTCTTAATAAAATAGACAAACCTATAACTACTATAATCATCCTTAAATAAAAGAAAATATGAAGAACCTCCTACTGATACTTCCTCCATCGGCCCGCACAGATCCATATGTATGAGCTCACCTGGTTCACCTGACCTACTCCTACTCTGATGGAATGGTAATCTATGCTGTTTTCCCTCTATACACGGTAAGCATTGATCAGTCTGCCCTTCATATTTTATGCCTTTTAAATCTAAAAACTCTTTTACATACTGATAATTTTGGTGTGCAAACTTATTATGCCAATCTGTCAAAGTTAACAAAGCTACATCACTAAATTTAAATTTCATTACATACATCTTATCATATTTATCAGCTACAGCTGTTATGGAACCATTTTTATAAAACTTACATCCATTAGAATCCGACACCATCTTGTGACCTTTATTAATTGCTGACCCTAGAGAAAACAAATTCACATTTAATTTTGGTACATACAACACATCATGTAAAGTACAGAGAGTATACTCTGAACCATTGTAAGCATACACACTTACTTTTCCAATGCCTAAAACCTCTAAATTCTTGCCATCACCAATTGTAACATATCTTTTAGTACTAATTTCACAAAACTCAGTATACATATCTTTAATATAGCACATATGGTCACTTGCTCCAGAATCTAAAACAAAATTCTTAGAATTTACTAAATTACTCTGTATCTCTCTTGTTACAAATGAAGTTTCTGAATTGGAATTCTTATTTTGCTTAACATTTTTATTTTTTACTAACTTACAGTCTTTTATTAAATGACCCATCTTCTGGCAGTTATAACACTTTCTATTTCTACACTCATTTCTTTTATGGCCTATTTTTCCACACTCAAAACACTTCACACTATGCTGCGCACCAACCACTAATGCAGAATCTCGGTGTGCACCGCTACTGGCAACATTGCCACTCCGCTCCTCTTCAACCAGCAACCGACCTGTCAGCTCCTGCAGCTTCTGTTTTTCTTCTGGCACACTCTCCCAGGCGGAAATGAAATGTTTGTATTTATCAGGTAGCGACATGAGTATTTTGGTGATAATCATGTTTTCAGATACTTTTTCTCCTGCCGTTGCCAACTGGGTCACACACTCTTCAATTTTTGAAATAAACACAGCAATGGGTTCCACATATTTTAAGCTAAAAAACGTCTGCTGTAACAAGTGTACCCCGACTCTTGTTGACGGCTCATATAGGGTACATAATTTCTGCCACATTTCAGTACTAGATGTACATGATATTAAATGTGTCATAATAACCTCCTCCACTCTGGTCACTATGACCTCCTGTGCCCTATTTTCCCGCTCGTCCCATAGTTGCTGACCTTTACCATCGTCTGTTGGCCTCACCTCGGTGCCTGTTACAATTCCCAATAGTTGTTTGGAACGTAACACTATCTTTATTTGAAAACGCCACGCTTGCCAGTTACGACCATTCAGAATGATCGTTCTGTTACCGTCGGAACTCATTTTGCGTGCAAATTCCTCTCACCGCTAAAATTGTCCCGCAAATCACCGCTGCTGCCCCTTGTCTTTCGTTTGCTCGAACCACGTGCCGCGCCGGGCTCCAACCGTTGCTGCACCGCGACTTACTCAAGACAAAACGTAAGAAAACTACTTTACTTCCTTGTCTGGGCCCATAACCTATTACGGTATATGGGATACCAGAGGAAGAAATGCGTTTGTATTTAAGAAACCCTTTTATTAATGTCTTTACATTTTACTTACGCGTTCATCGTAGGAACGCCAACCACAGACAAAGTATCATAGACATATATCATAGACATGAAAAAACAGTAGTGATGTCACATTGACTTACTATAATAGTTTGTTCCGGGTAATCTCTGAAATGGCTGGACCGATTTTGACGGGAATTTCACTGGCAGATAGCTGATGTAACATGGAGTAACTTAGGCTACTTTTATTTTAGAAATAAAAACTGGATCTCTCGAAAAAAAATTAAAACCAATGTTGCAGCGCTGTGCCTGCTTAAAGTTTGATAGCAACAATCGGCAATGCGTCCCGCGGGATCAGAACGCGAGCAGGCTGTTGCCAATGGTTGAGTCGTTGTTAAATACCACGCTGACGAAGTCGCGGGCAACAGCTAGTACTACATAAACTAGTTCTATACCGTCTCTTGTTACTAGGTAAATAGCACTACATAAAATGGGACTAAGCCCGCCACACACTCACACCACTGCTACTCCTGTAAGCCAAGATCTACAGTGGTGTCCCATGATGACACCGAGGTTTGACCCTCGGTGAGACCCGGGATAAAGTTAATTGGATCTTGGAACCCGCACGAATTTAATCGAATAAATAGCACCACAGTTAAAAGGCACTTACATGTTTTTTTTTTTTGAGTTTGCCATTTCAATGTTTTTTTCATCTGTGGTAAGTTCCATAGATACGAGTTGGTGTATTTTTTTAAATGTACTGACCCAATTTGATCGTGTAAACATTAAGTAGGTACACTACAGTCAACATTATCTAATCAGAGGCCTGACAGAAAGGTATAGAGCTACACGGAATAACAAGTTGCACTGTCAGCTTCCTCTATGGTAATTCGTAAGCACCCTCTGTTGACCTACATACCGAATAATAAATGGCTTTTTAATATACCCGGGAATAGAATATAAAACATCACATATCTTTATTTTTTTATTACATTATAGGCAAGTATTTGATCTCGATTTCACCTGATGGTAAGTGACGATGAGATCTACGATGGAGCATACTTGCCTAGGTAGGAAGGCGGCAGTAGATCGAGACGCAACATTCAGTAGGCACATGCAGCGCAACTGATCTGACCCGCCATCCATGAATGGCAACACCGAACATCATGCCGGAACACGGCTAGGCCGCTTGGCGACATGGCTTTGTTCAGTGGGTGGTGACTAACCACGGCCAAAGCCTACCACCAGTAAATTTATCCTCCCTTGTAAAATACCAACGACCCAACTAGACGAGAAGAAATGTCGCAATTATAAAACACACTCTTCAAACAACAAGACATACAAACATACACAAATAGTACGTGCAAAATTCCAAATGATACTCCATGATGTCAAGTAATGAATGAGAGGGAGACGCTGATATACACTTTATGTATGTGCGAGAGAGACGGGCGTGCGTCTATTGTGTCTGCTGCAAGCAAAAGGTCAGTAGGTAAGAGTGAACGACCGTTGACGCCAAAAATAGCGCGCGCTTTTCTGTGACAAGTGGCGGCATTGCAAATATTAGGTTAGGTTATGAATGTTGAAATAAAACTAATTTTAAGAATTTTACCGGGGTTTCTTGACACGCCATTTTCACATTACCATGTCACATCCATTATTTTATTTATTGAATGTGTTATTGCTGTTGATTACTTGACATTGGCAAAATACCCGCTAAGTTGTGGGTGAGGCCATTTGTGTATCCATTTTATTTCATCGCATTTCATTTCGTAAAGAAAGTAGGTTAGGTTATGAATGTTGAAATATAACTAATTGTAAGGATTTTATCGCGTTCAGTTTATGGTTTTACGTATGTCAAACTATGACACTAGTTTTGACCCCCCCCCCCCCCCCCCCCCCCCCCCCCTTAATCGCCCTAGGGGTCAATTAACAAAAATCCCTAGCGAGTATATAGGGCACCAGAGGAACTCGCGTGCCAAATTTCTAGTACCTAGGTCTCGTGGTTTCAGAGATTTCGTGATGACTGAGTGAGTCAGTCAGTCAGTTGGTTTCGCTTTTATATATAATGTTGTATTTACTATAATTATATAATAATAATTCGAGAAATAAATACAAACTAAGTACCATATTTTCATTATTAAATATCAGGTATTCCTATATGACCTGACTTAATATATCTTATCTATCTTAATATATCCGTAGCGACCTCTTCAAACGCGCCACAAACTACAAAGATGACACTGCAAACCCACACAGAACAATTGACATTCTCAATACAATCCTGAAACGCGCTATGAGAGTTTTCGGAGCACGTAACATATATACAAGATCGCGACAATAACCGTCGGGGCATAGCGGCCGCCCCGCCAGCCATACCACCCGCCTGGCTGGAAGATCTTCCCTTTCCCACTAAATATTGTATGACATAAGGCGTCACATATAAATGTTAATGTAATTAAGATATCATGTGTTCTATAGTCTCATACATACTCTATGGAGATGGTCTATGGACGCATCCAAAAACCAATCACGGGTGTTTATGGTCTATACAGCGTGTTCCCACCCCACCCTAAAATCGATTCTCCTCATTTCCGTCAACGAAACATCCAGCAGATAGGCAATTGGCGAGAATGACAACCCTGTATATGTCGCGGTGGAATTTTAGAATCCGCTCTTTACAAAACGGCTAACCGCTTCACAAGAGTCAAAGTCAAATCGTTTATTTCGTATAGGCCTACGGGGGCATTTACAAATTGTCATTTAATTTTTTTTCTTAACTCTACAACACAGACTGTCAACGTAAACAACACAATAACAACGTCTCAACCGTTGGCAACAGCCTGCTCGCGTTCTGATCCCGCGGGACGCATTGCAGATTGTTGCTATCAAACTTTAAGCAGGCGCAGCGCTGCAACATTGGTTTTAATTTTTTTTCGAGTGATCCAATTTTTTTTCTAAAATAAAAGTAGCCTATGTTACTCCTTGTTACATCAGCTATCTGCCAGTGAAATTCCCGTCAAAATCGGTCCAGCCATTTCAGAAATTACCCGGAACAAACAGACAGACAGACAGAGAGACAGACAGACAGACGGACAGACAGACAGACAGACAGACAGACAGACAAAAATTGTAAAAAATGTTGTTTCGGTATAGGTAACGTGTATACATCCAAATGCACTTAGTAAAAAGCGGTTATTTTAATATTACAAACAGACACTCCAATTTTATTTATATGTATAGATTAGTACAAATTATTAACACACCTTACCCAGTCTTGTTAAAGAGCGTAATTTACAATTTAGCTACAAAACACTAACAATGCAGGCACTTTGTTACCCATATTACAATTTGGTTGAACGTCAATCCGCCGCATTACAAATCGACCGTACGTAATGCGGCTAGCCGTTTTGTAAACAGCGGATTCTACAATTTGACTGCGACATATATATGTGTTTATCTACATACGCTTCCGTGTATGCTAACATAGGGGACTGGGGACATTTTCATGCCCAGGCAAGGCAGCGGTCCAAGCTATAAGCTGATATTGTCTGCGATTCCTGTAGAAAACGTCACACACGATCCCGACGAACTCTGAAAATAAAACTAAAAATATTAGCTTAAAACTAGAACCTTAAATATAATATCGTTAATCTCAATGGGTGCCCTGCTTTCTGTGATGCTTTGCTGCGGGTCCCGGGTGCAAATCCTGGTAGTGACAAACTTTGTGTGGTAAGCATGAATGTTTGTACCCAGGAGTAATGGAGTTTGATTATTATAAAAAAAATTACAACTTGACAGTTCAACTTCCCACCAAAAACTAATATGAGATAAAAAAAATGTGAGAATAGATCCTAAATGGTCATTAAAAATAGCAAAATATGAGAGAAACTTAAACATGATTTTCAAATACCTATTCAACGATACCTAGTTCGTCGACTTTATTTTTTTATAATTCCCACAATATACCGTCTGGATATCGCCATATTGAATATTAATTACTGTCATGTTCTTAGCGACACTCGCAAGATTAAAACAAATCGATTGACGTAAATATCATCAAAATCGGCCCACGCGTTTTGTCGCTAGAGCGCCACAAAGGTCCAAACATACATACATCGGCTGATAAACACTTTTATTCGTCGCGCAGTCTGGTTAAAAACATCGTCATTTGTTACCTGTATTTCTCCCATGACAGGAGTTGTATGCTCCCACTCCCTGCGCCCTCGCATGGTTCTATTCATGTATCAAATCGCTGTCTCCCTCAACTTGTGGCATACATATTCCGGTAGCGACAAAACCCAGTGTCAGAGCCGTCGTCGCGTCGGTAGCGAGCCCTTTCCAAACGTGACGTCATTCTCGGTTCGTGGACGGACGACATTTTTCGTCGGATGGGTTTGTTCAGAATCAGAGTGTTTGTTATTCATGTAATCCACTAAGTCCTGGGCCCCAAGTCTGCTAACACAATCGATTCATAATCGAACAGCGACCGCAGAGCAACTGTCACTTTTGACAGACATTGTAAGGGATATCTGTCAATAGACACAGTGACAGTCACCATTGCACGCGGACAAGGTCTTTTTGATACATAGTTTGGTGTCATACTATTTTTAAGTTTTTTTATTATTATCCTGTTTCTAAATATTTAAGTTACTTTCAATCGAAATTATTACCTTGGGGTAAAACATAAGAAAATTGTATCATTTTGGTAGAAATAGAAAATGACATCTGGCAGCCCTGGTTATATTTTACGCGGCGCCGGCGCCGGTTCTCCTTTCGCACAGATAACACAGATTGTATTGCTTGCAGGAGTGTCCAGAGGGCGTCGTGCAAGAGGAATCTTTTAAGGACATATACGCTAAATTCTTTCCGCATGGAAGTAAGTCATCTTTTCTCTTTTAATTTTCGTAAGGTTTAATTAAGATTTTTGTGCTACCTTTTTTTTTTTTTTTTTTTTTTATACATACTTACCTAGGTAGGAGCATACTTGCCTAGGTAGGAAGGCGGCAGTAGATCGAGACGCTACATTCACTAGGCACATGCAGCACAACTGATCTGACCCGCCATCCATGAATGGCAACACTGAACATCATTCCGGAACACGGCTAGGCCGCTTGGCGACATGGCTTTGTTCAGTGGGTGGTGACTAACCACGGCCGAAGCCTACCACCAGTAGAGTTGTCACCTAGTTGGCACCACCCAGGGTCACGTGTAGGGTATCTCGAGGGTACTTAATTCTCCTACGGACGAAGGTGACTCGACCCCAAAAGCCTAAAGAACCCTAAAGAGTTTTTCCTGGCGTCCATTATGCAAATATCCAACCTTCGCCACTGAAGTAGACTCAGCAACTCTTATATAATAATACCAGCCCTTTTAATGTCCCACTGCTGGGCACGGGCCTCTCCTCAATGCGAGGGAGGATTAGGCCATAGTCCACCACGCTGCAATGGCCCTGTGCGGGTTGGCGGACTTCACACGTCTTTCGAGGCTGTCTCTCAGACATGCAAGTTTCCTCGCGATGTTTCCCTTCACCGTTTAGCGAGTGATAATCGTGGTTGAAAATGAGATTCGCACATGAAATCCAGAAATCCCAGAGCTGGCAGCCGGGATTTGAACCTACGATTCTCGTTCCCGAGGAAAGCGTTCTACCAACTTGGCTATCACTTGTAACTTGCAGCAACATTTGCTATAGCCCATATTGGGGAGGGGTGGAGGAAGTGACAGGAGTCCGTTGCCCAGCAGTGGGCTAAGTGAATGATGATTGTTATTATGTTCCAGATTCCGCTCTCTACGCTCACTATGTGTTTAAAGCGTTCGATGTCAACTGCAGCGGAGCGATCAGCTTCAGAGTAAGTTCATTCGTTCATTCATTCAGTCATTCAGTTTATTTATTTAATCTAAAAAACAATGTAATGTAATGTAATTTATGCCAAATTGGACAAACCCTTTTTGGTAACCGTCCAACAAACTTCATTGTCTTTTATTGTGTGATTTATTTGCCATCGATACAATAATTGCGCACTAAAGCACGTTGTTCTGATGTAGTTTTATATTTATTTTCGTGATTTTCATATTGGCCACACTTTAAACTATTGGAAAAAGTTTCGATCGATTCGAGAACACCGATAAATTTAAAACTTGTTGAACAAAAACGAGCGAGCTACTCTATTGGCCATTGAAAAAAAAACTTTGAACAGTGACGTCACAGATTTCAACACCAATTAAAATATTTCGCAGCGCGGGTAGTTCGGGATAATTTGTCATCCAAATTCCCAAATTTTCAGAAAGTTTTTATTGATAAAATATTATATAACTTGACCCCTCTTTGGTGGAGGGAGGCTAATGGAATGTTGCATGTCATCTATGAAAATGGTCGTACAATATTCGTCGTATTTCTAGCTTTTAAGAAACTCTCAGCGTTGTATTATAATTTATTACTTAGGTTAACCAGTGACCATTTACAGCATAGAGAAAAATATCTTAAAAAAAGAGAAAGAACGAACGAAATAACTTACAGTCACATAAGTTACGCGCAACTTCTATGGCGTCTCTAACAAACAACCAATCAGGGCGCTTACGCGGCCAGCGGCTGAGCGCCAAACGCTGTCATTGGTCTTTTTCGCCTTTAAGTACGCAATAGACAATGACCAAAGAACGAATAGACCCCTGATCCAATTTGTATTAAAAAACTACCTTACTTTTTTACTGACTAAAAAACCGGAATTTAAAAGGAAGGTTTATTAACAACGGTTTTTTTTATATCAAAAACAAGTTATGTTATAAAAAAAATACTGACAACACAGTACGGAGGGTGTTGGACCATGTCCGTGGTTCGGGCGTCCGTCTACAGCAGGGTTTCCCAACCTTTTTTGCATTTTTGCATGGTGCCCCCCCCGGATAATAAAAAAAAATTCAAGGCCCTATGTTTTTCTTCATTGCTTCAATAAAAACAAATTATTTTTACGTTATTTATTTCACACGATTAATTATATATTAATGTGATGTTTGCGCTTGCATTTTTTGCACCAGTTGGTCGATATCAGGTTCTGTTTTTGACAGAGCTATCATACACTTCATGCCCCCCCTAAGATCTCTCTAGGCCCCCCCGGGGGGGCACGCCCCGGTTGGGAAGACCTGGTCTACAGGATGTTTCAGAAAGTGAGCATGCGCTTCTTTAGCGACATTTGTAATAATTATGTGAAAAAAATGCCAAGCAGGACACAATTATTGCTATGATTTTTTTTATATCGTCTGACGAACGAACCAACTATACGGTCCCACACTAAGCAACGCTTATATTATGGCGAACCCAGTATATATCTATATAATAAAAATCAATTGCTGTTCGTTTGTCTCGCTAAAACTCGAGAACGGCTGGGCCGATTTAGCTGATTTTGGTCTTGAAATGTTTGCCGTAGTCCAGGGAAGGTTACACGGTGGGAAAATATGGAAAAGTTGTGAGGACGAAAAATAAGTCTTTATTGTGCTTTAATTTTTTCTTACTGTCAGTTGGTCTGTCGAACGTCAGACGAAGGGAGAGTTTTAATGTCGTTAGGATAGGTGATACGAAGTACAGCGGGTCATCTAGTTACTTATATAAATACTAAACATCCATGACTCAGGCACAAACATTCGTGCTCATCACCCAAAGCTTGTGTCCCTACCAGGAGACGCACCCGGGACCCTCGGCACAGAAAGCAAGGCCACCACCAACTGCGCCAATCAGGCCGTATTGTGTCATCAAAATTCTATCTTACGCAGATGCGCTAAACATGCACAGGGTCAAGGTTTAGTATAGAAACTCTGAATCACTTTGTATAGTAGTAAGAATAAGCAAACGACAATGTTTTTCTAATCTTTGTGTGGCATCACTAGCCCGTGCAAATCTGAAGCGCGTGTCGCGATACCTCTGTAGTCTGGCCGTTTGCCAAACCGCCACGGAAACGGCTTAAACTCGAGATTTACGGAACATCTCGAAGACAGGATGCTGTGCTCGATAGATTAAAGTGGTTTAAGATGAATTGCAGATTCATACATCTATACTAATCTATACTTCTATACTATACTATACTATACTATATTAATACTAATACTAATATTATAAATGTGAAAGTTTGGATGGATGGATGGATGGATGTTTGTTACTCAATCACGCCAGAACGGCTGAACAGATCTGGATGAAATTTGGCACAGAGATATATTATAGTCTGGACTAGCACATGGGCTACTTTTTATCCCAGTAAAATGTATGGTTCCCGTGGGTTAGATCTGTTTTAATTTTTTGTAGCGCAATGGATCGACATGATTTTTTTGCGCGGGTAACACCGCAGGGCGCAGCTAGTTCTTAATAAAAAAACTATTAATAAACAAAGCATACTATAGTATATTAGATGTTTTAAAGAAGAAAGAAGATGCAATTAAGTATACCTGCTTTGTTATTAATGTAATAAATAATTATAGTGATAAATACTTAATTTAAATTAATATAATTGTATGGTGTTAAGGTGGAAGCTCAGGGTCAGGGCGCGAAATTCAAAATGTCAATGGTTTTTATTTTTTTCTATCTCGATGTATTAAGTTTGCTTAAAAAAGTACCTAATCCGATACAATACCATAAGGTTTGTAAAAACCGCAAATTTTACTAACTTTATGGTGTTGTATCGCTTTAGGTATGTTTTTAAGCAAACTTAATACATCGAAACATCCAATGCAGAATGCTAATATCGCAAAACACTAAATTACATCGTAAAGATGTCCAAATTTTTCGTAAAATAATAAAAACCATTAACATTTTGAATTTCGCGCCCTGACCCTGAGCTTCCACCTTAAGGCTAAAGATGTATGGACATAATTCCAACTGTCCATCTTGCATACTATATGTATGCATATATCTTATCTATCTTTATCTTATCAAATATATCTTTATCTTTATAAATAACGTCTACACCAGGACTTCCCAATCGGTGGGGCGTGCCCCCCCGGGGGGGCGCGGAGAGATCTTAGGGGGGCATGAAGTGTTCGGATATTTTAATCTAATTACTTATCGAAGCAAAATGGTCTTGCAGTCGATAATGATTTGATGATAGCTCTGACAAAAACAGAACCTGATATCGACCAACTGGTTCACAAAATGCAGTCGTAAACATCCCATTAATAAATAATAAATCTTATAAATTAAATATCGTATAATTAATTTGTTTTTTATTGAAGCAACGAAGAAAAATATAGGGGGGGGGGGCATGATATTTTTTTTATGATGTGGAGGGGCGCCATGCAAAAAAGGTTGGGAAACCCTGATCTACACCATGGTGTGAGTGAACACAACAAACATCAATTACAAAGAAAGCAGAAAGAAAGAAAGAAAGAAAAAACATTTATTCAGCAACAACACAAGACAATAGATTAAATAAAGAAACTTATATTTATTAACATCTTATCATTGTGACAACACCGATTAAACCTTGTATAATCACAAGTTCCATGGTTCACACATTTACAAATTTCTTTTGTAAATGAAGATTAGAAGGAAGAGGACAGAAATAATAGTATTGTACGCTTCCTGACCGAATTACGGTCACGGCGGCCAATCTCAAAGCCAAATACCAGAAGATTTGTATATATAGTGCAGGGGTTCCCAAACTTATTTTGTCTACTGCCCACTTTGAGAATGAATAATTTTTTAGCGCCCCCATTTTTTCACCTACTCAAAAACCACTATAACTTCAAATCAAATTAAATAATGTAAGCCTCTACACAACGCCGCATTTTTTTTCTGGGTCTCTTACCGGACCCCTTTTAGGCCGTTATCGTCCACTTCGGGAAAGGATGCTACCATTATTTTGTGCGCAAACGCAGGTTCACTTTCCCTCCCTAGTCTCATAGTCCGATGGGTCGGCAATCCCACACGACCAGAGAGAGAGAAGACGCAGAACCTAACGCATGAAATCCAGAACTCCCAGATGTGCGAGTCGGGGCTTGAACCTGTGACCGTCGTTTCCCAGGCGATCGTACTATCAACTTGGCTGTCTTTACTATGTGTTTTAAGAACCTATCTATTTTAATATATATTAAATAAGAGAAGAGAAGAGAGAGAAGATGTCAGCCATGCGTTGCTATGCCACAGAATCCTTCAGTTTTCTTTCTCCCATAAGCCGTCCTATTCTTTCAGGAGCTGCTTGTGACTCTCTCTACTCTTCTTCGTGGGTCGGTGTACGAGCGTCTACGCTGGGCGTTCCGTCTCTATGATGTGGATGGAGATGGGGCTATCACCAGGCAGGAGCTGGCTGAGGTGGTGGTGGCGGTCCATGAGCTGCTGGGCAGAAGGGCGCCGCCAGGGTCGCCGGCTGCCAGACTGGATGATGCTAAGGCTTTGCAGCAGGTTGGTGGCAGGGGCTGGAGGGTGGTAGAGAAAGAGATATATAATACCTTCTCCAGCGATACTTGGATACTTATAGAACTGCAACGAAGTCTGTGTCTGTCTCTGTCTGTACATTCGGACTCCTACTGACTAAAACCCCCAAGGTGTTCCTTCTCCCGCCTTCTGGTGAGAAGGCCTCGGGATCTCTTTCGCCCTCGACTCGTAAGAGAACACCTAGCGCAGCACATTTCTGGACTAATCCACCCTGGACTAATTACAGGTGGACCGAGTCTTCAGGAAACTGGACCTGAACCAGGACGGCGTGATCACGATCGAGGAGTTCTTGGAGTCGTGCCTCAAGGATGACGTCATCACGCGCTCTCTGCAGATGTTCGATACAGGGCTATGACGTCAGACTGACGCAGCGCGTGCGCACGCCCCCAACAGGTAGGTAGGCCCCAAGTCTGCTAGCCCAATCGATTCATAATCGAACAGCAACCGCATAGTAACTGTCACTTTTGACAGATATCCCATACAATATCTGTCAAAAGTGACAGTTACTATGCGGTTGCTGTTCGATTATGAATCGATTGTGTTAGCAGACTTGGGGCCCTGGGTTTCTTTAGCGCATTCAATTTGTGATCACTGTTTGAAGTCAACATTTCGATTGGTTATGTTACAAAGTAAAGCATCCCTGATTATAATGATGGACCCTTATTTCTGAAGGTCATATTGGGTAAATGCCCAAGCCCTTGCGATATCCCGCCAATATTATACATTATATTATCATAGACAAACTATTTTGTTTACAAAAAAAAACTTCCCGCCAAAATACTGGCCAGTATTAAAGTACAATCGACCACAAAGCGTTTTTATTTTTTGTTATTACATTAAAGTCAACTATTTGATCTCGATCTCACCTGATGGTAAGTGACGATGAGATCTACGATGGAGCACACTTGCCTAGAAGTTACCTGTCCACTCTCGACTTGTTCGTTTACCAACTTTTTTTATTTTCCCCCAGGACAGTTGCAAAACGCGTAAGCTCACCACGCATGCGTCGGCACTGCGAGTGCGCGCGCGCCGACGCGGGCCTCCTGCGCTGCGTGACCGCGTGGCTGCGCGCGCGCCAGTACACGCGATACATAGCCGCCGTCGACAACTTCTACTATCGCGTCGTACAACCGAGAATAAGGAGCGTTCTTTTTTTCAATTTTTAAATTTCTATTTATTTTTTCTCCCTTCTTTCGGTGTCTGTGGTACTGCAAGGGGGTACAAAGAGTAGCTAGTAAGGCAACACCGAGTGTGGCCCTCTCTTGTCTTACATATTATTGCCAAAACCGTGTACTTTTTTATTTATATATACATATATATATATTTTAAATCACCTATATTGTGAATGTTTTTAACCATTATAGTTAAATTATGTAATATGACGATTCAAAAACCCCATTTAAGACGCTTGAAAAATTTCACAAACATACATTTTTCCAAAACGATCTATTAAATAAAAAAAATATCTATTAAATAGGTTTTTGTTTTTTTTTTAAGAAAACAATGCAACAGGGTACAAAAACCGCTCCTAAAACTATCGGCGCATAATTTTTAACGAACGATTATACAAAAATGAATATAAATGAAATTTTGGATGTGCTTAAACATTGAAGTAGATATTTTTCGATTGTAAAATTTATTTTAAGTGTTTTTCTACAATTATTTCGGCTTTTTTGGTCCATTTTTATCGCGTTTCTATGAACAGTCCACGAATAAGTACCGGCGTTCTTTGACGAACGCGCCTCCCACATCAAAATTTTGAGAGTAATTTGCTAATTATCAGCTTTTTCACTGTCATATGACGTTTTATTAAAAATATATATAAAGTTACGTAATTTATCTAATAATAATAATAGCAGCCCTTTTCAATGTCCCACTGCTAGGCACGGGTCTCCCTCCAATACGACTAGGCCAGAGTCCACCACGCTGGCCCATTGCGGGTTGGCGGACTTCACACATCTTTCGAGGGGTTCTGTCAGATATGCAGGTTTCCTCGCGATGTTTTCCTTCACCGTTTAGCAAGTGATAATCGTGTTTTTTTTTTTTTTTTCTTTAGTCCGGGCGCTGTCCTGGCCCGGCCCGCGAATAATCGTGGTTCAAAATGAGATTCGCACATAAAATCCAGAAATCCCAGAGGTGCGAGCCGGGGTTGGAACCTGCGATCCTCGTTACCGAGGCAAGCGTTCTACCAACTTGGCTGTCATTGCTTATATATAGTTCGAATCAGAAATTAATTGTTTATATGCCTATTTACGACAAACGTACGTGGTCAACTGTGTGTGAATATTTTTTTTTTAATGTTTCGCCTAATGTGAATTGGAGAAACTTGTTGAGGTTTATGAATACTTTCAACCCCTAAAATATTATTCAACAATTTTGTTACAATATACAGATATATTGATGCATTCTTATGACCATTATGTGTGACGAATAGAGCGATTTTTTAACCTTCTTTTTGTTATTTTAGAAAACGATTGTACCTCGTACTAGACAGCCTGGTACACAAATAAATATTGAAAAAAATAATAAGCAATTTCCATCATATCAGTGATATTTTTGTTTTTGTAGAAAAAAAAAATATTTGAATCGCTTATAATAAAAAAAAACACAATTAAAATTTTAGATAAATGTTTTAAAACTTTTGGTATTGACTGTA
This sequence comes from Pheosia tremula, assembly GCA_905333125.1. Lineage (NCBI taxonomy): Eukaryota > Metazoa > Arthropoda > Insecta > Lepidoptera > Notodontidae > Pheosia > Pheosia tremula. The sequence goes on from HG995425.1 coordinate 3,841,177, forward strand.
CTCGGTGTGTCCCAATCATTTTATTTAATCGATTCTATTCGATTGTCGTCGACTTTTATAATCGGTATTAAAATTAGTATATCGAATAGGATAGCTAGTCGACTTTTAAAACGCCGATTTTAATCAGACAAAACTCTTTAATAGTGCATCCCTAGTCTAAACTCGACGAGATAAAAAAAATTGCCTTTTTTTTTTTTTTTTTTATTACATTATAGGCAAGTTTTTGATCTCGACCTCACCTGATGGTAAGTGACGATGAGATCTACGATGGAGCATACTTGCCTAGGTAGGAAGGCGGCAGTAGATCGAGACGCTACATTCACTAGGCACATGCAGCGCAGCTGATCTGACCCGCCATCCATGAATGGCAACACCGAACATCATGCCGGAACACGGCTAGGCCGCTTGGCGACATGGCTTTGTTCAGTGGGTGGTGACTAGCCACGGCCGAAGCCTACCACCAGTAAATACCACCAGTATTGCCTAATTTATTCGTGTTGCGCTTGTCAATTGGATTCCGTAACCACCCAAAAACAAATACTTTTTTTAGCAAGCATAAATTATTATACCATTTTTTTTTACTTCGAAAATGGCGTTGATTCTATGCAGAATCTAAAATTCACTAAATTAAATATGAATGTGTAAAATAAATCTTCGTGTTCCCGCGCACAACTTATCCGTCAAAATCACGAATTTGGGTGAATTATTGAATGGTACTTATTAAAATTAGTGGTATTTAGAAATATTATGTTGCGTGAGGGATTGCCAAAATGTATTTGACACATATATCTTAAATTTAATCCGATTTATATTTAGAGAATGCTGTATAGAATCGACACCAATGCCATTTTTATTGTTCAAGATTATTCGTTTACCAAACCATATTATGACATTATAGTCTGCGTATTTAGACAATTTGATGGAGAATTGAAAGTTTATACTGTCTGGCAGATGCGCCGTTCAATTCTCCATACAAAGTGTCTAAATACATACACTATATAGTATACGGTGGGCAAAACCATCTACTTGCAATATTCATTAACTGCGAATTGCTATTGGAAAATACCTGGGCCCCAAGTCTGCCAACACAATAGATTCATAATCGAACAGCAACCGCATAGTAACTGTCACTTTTGACAGATATACCATACAATCGATTTGATGATGAGTACGATTATGAATCGATTGTGTTAGCAGACTTGGGGCCGTGAATAAGGCATTCTTGTCCAAATGTTGTTCAGTGCATTGTATTTTTAACCGACTTCTCAATTCGACTGTTTTTTTTGCTACCTAGGAACTCCGTCATTTATGAACCGATTTGGAATATTCTTTTTTGATTTGAAAGGATAAACATCCAGATTGGTCCCATTTTTTGTGGACAGTAAAAGAATGTATGCATCGTTTTGCAGAACGCGAATCCTAAAGTAATTAAAGCCTTTCATTTTTCTTGTCCGAGTAATAAAATATTTCAGCTGTCGTACCTATTCTTAATTGTTATTTCTTATCTTATTTTAGGGAAACCGCTCATTTTGATTGCTTTAGTTTTTTATCGATATTGTTAATGTTGTTTAAACATCGATATTTTAAAGTATAAAAAAGTGATTTACGTATTTTATGCATACTTACATAATTTATAAAAAAAAAACAATTATTAATTAGATATTATTAAGTTGAGTTGTAATTGTGTTTAATTTTATTAATTACCTGTTTTTTTTAATCTGTTAAAGTTATTTTTTTCGGTCCATTTGTACCATAGTACTACGGACATACCACTGACATACATTTGTACCATAGTACCTTGAATCACTCACCCCAAAACCGAGGGCTACCAACATCCAATGAGTATTTTTTTTGTAATAATAATTTTATGGGTTCTTTAAAGAAAAATATCGACAGTTTTATCGATGTTTAATCAGCACTATTGATGGTAAGTACATTTTCATTACTTATAATAATTTAGGTGACATTCTTATGAATCCTAGCGTGTAATGTTAAGGAATTAATAAAAAAACGGAATTATTGGATTTGACTGATCCCCATTTGATTGTATATCCTATAGCGGCGGACAATTTTTGTGTAGATTTTTTTTTGGTCTTACAATTAGAATTATTAGCAAATCTCTTGCGACTATTTTGACATGATTGTGAAAAAAATTATAAAAAGTACTTGGTAAATATACCAAGGGCCGTGGGGTGAAAATTCTAGACTTCTTGAGATTTATATAATTAATTACTCAGAACACTTTTCAAAACAAACGATGTCGAGGAGACGCCATAGAGAAGTGAGAAAAAAAAGCATAGAGTTTTTTGCATAGATTATTGTCCAGTACTTACCAATCTACGAAAGTATGACTAGAAAAAAACAATAATAAACCATCGACGGCGGCATTTATCATTGTAGGGCGTGTTATTTATTTAGTAAGGCAATTTGAACAGCGCCTCTAGCGGACAATATTGAAAACATTCAACGTAGACTTGAAAGCAGGTATTCCCAAAGTGGTCGATGTCGGTTTCCCGGGGGTCGACATAAACGAAAACTGATTTTAAGGGTCGACGAGGTCTAAAAATCGACCCCTATTAACCCCTACCTACCTACCTACCTATTAACACAAGCTGTTATTTGAAATTTTCAAGATACAGTATAAGTTATGTTACGTGTACCAACTTGTTATAAGAATGGTTAATATTTTAGTAGGAAGTGTCATTGTTGTACTTTTAAAGAACTCAACAAGTGGATAAGCTTGCACAAGTTCGTACAAGATGAAATTATTATTTAGTATCAATAAGAAAAAACTAGAGGTAGGATTGTTAAAGTAATTTGGCTATTGGGATCTGAGGTATCAGTTCATTTTGGAAAAGGGGTCTCTTGCCCAAAATAGTTTGGGAATCCCTGTAATCCCTGTTTTAAAGTATAAGTAAAGCCTCTGAATAAACTCGCACTCAACATTCAGGGGAGTTAGAACGAGTGTTACAGCTTCAAATAGTTTAAGATTCTGACGATGTGAAATAAATTTTCCCCCACAGGAATTGGAACCCGGTCTGCTTGGTCCAGAAAGCGGGGTCACTCAGTGCTTATTACATTGAATTTACAAACATGTCAAAATGGACTCCAAAAAAAAAACTTTTATCTTCGAAATTTCTAGAAATTTACCATCGAAAGCATTTGTCAAGGTAACTGCTTATAACTGTTGATAAGTTTCTATAAATATGAGGGTAAAATCGTCTTAGTACTTATCCATATATTTCTAGTTGAACAAAAATACTGTAGTTTAAATATAACTAAGTGACTTTATGAGCCGGTGTTGACGATGTTTGTTATTGAAGAGTGAATTTTAATGGTAGGTCGTAAAACTCTTAAGCCGGCGACTGACTAACTCGCTTTGAACGTAACGTCATGACGCGAGCGTTCGTGTAGTCAGTACAGCGAACCGAGCCGCTCGCCGCTCGCTCAGCGTGTTCGTACCTGCTTTTTTGACTAGGCCCGCCACACACTCCCACCACTGCTACTCCTGTAAGCCAGGATCTACAGTGGTGTCCAATACCGCTCTTACCGGCTTTCGGTTTTTTTAGCGAATTCCTATGAGTTTTAGCTTATCCACTTGTTCGACGCGCGCGTATCGCGCGTTGCGAAAGGGGGCTAGACGGAAAAAAATAAGACGAAAAATGAAGACGAAAAGTTGTAACGACACTTTTTGCTATAGTAAGCTATTGTAAGCCGTGCGGCGTGCGCATGTTTCTCTGTCTGTCTCTCTCTCTCTCTTATAGAAAGCAAGCCAGATATTTTCGTTTCGTCTTTCTATTTCGCATTGAACAGTGTGGTGTCGCGACGATTACTTTTGTTGAGTGTATACAGGTTTTTTGTACATAATAAATAATAAAGGAACTTCGTTCCATCCGGGTGTCCTCTTGGGGGTGTTGACACCTCTCAAGTTTTTTTATAATGTTATTGAATACTCAGAACACTTTTTAAAACGAACGATGTCGCGGAGACGCCGTAGAGAAGAGAGCGAAAACCATAGAGAACGTTATGTATAGAGCATTTCAAATAGATTATTGTCCAGATGCAGCACGATACTGAGTATGCGAATGCTCACACCTTAACCCGTTACGTTGTAACGTTGCGTTCACTTAATGTGTGGGTTCACAAGAACTATATTAATTAATCTGTGGTATATGTTGCTGTTACCGCCTACTGCCTGCACGTCAAGTGCGAGATTACTCGTAAGCTAACCGTGTATACTTTATAGTCTACCGTATTTAGACATTTTGTATGGAGAATTGAAAGATTTTAATACCGTTCACTAGAGGCGCTTTTCAATTCTTTATACAAAATGTCTAAATACGGTACACTATAAAGTATACAGTTAGCTCGCACTTTACGTGCTATACTTAGATTCACAAATGGTATTCTTGAACCTGCGCTAATAGTGAATTTGTAATCATTATGTAATGTCAGAGTTACGAAATGTCGACTGTATATTTTTTTTTGAGATTTATTGCGAGCATTTTTTGTAAATGATGTCGAAATTTTGAAGTTTTACTTTGTTTTTTTCTACCTGCCAGGTGTCTTTTCTTCGTCTTCTTTTTTTATGTTGGCAATCGGCTATCACATAGTGCCATTTTTGCCAGTGTCGTGTAAAATATATCTGCGTTATTTTTAAATAACGTTTGTACTCTGTCACTAAAGCTGTGCTCATAAACGTGTACGAGTAAAGGAAAATAAGACAAAATAGTATCATTTGACTTTTCAAGTTCTCCCAAGATATCCGGTAAATTTTCAGCAAAGCATCCACAGCTTTACTGATAGGTGTACGGGATTCATTTCATCATCAACATCATAATTATCCTCACAGGTACTTATAATTATACAACAATTATCAAGAAACACTCGACACTGGCAAAATGTACACTATTTTGTAGCCGAGTGCGAACCTTAAAAAAAAGAAGAAAAGCGCCAGAGAAGCGCAGATTCAAGGCTTATAATATTCTGGATTCTGAATCACGTCTAAGTTTAGAGTATTCTTGAATCTAAACTATTGTTTGTCCGTGACCAAGTGAACCCTATAAAAATAATTCGCAATACACGAATGTACCGTTCAAGCGTAGGTAATGGAGTGTGAACTAGGATAATGTAAATATAATCCATATTTTATCGCTGTCGAAACGTCCAACTTAAATCTGATAGTAAAATGATTCTTCATGTTATTTGGCGTTTTATTTTATTCCTAAGCCCTGCTCTTTCCTTACAAAATGAGATGCGATGTAATAAAATGGATATGAAAATGGCCTCACCCACAACATAGCGGGTATTTTGCCAATGTCAAGTAATTAATAGCAATAACACATTCAATATATACACATTATAAATAAAATAATGGATGTGACATGATTATATGAAAATGGCGTGTCCTGACCTTCTACACAGTTTTGTGACTATGACATGTTTCTAGCTTGGCCATGGGCGTGGCCTGTTTGCGTCAGGGTGAGGCAAAGCTAGGAAACTTGAATAAGGTGTGTGACTGTATGAAAAATAAGCTTTAACTTGTGGCCATACTAAAAGATTAGCGTTTTTAACCGACTTCAAAAAAAAGGAGGAGGTTCTCAATTCGGTTGTATTTTTTTTTTTTTTTTTTTTTATGTTTGTTACCTCATATCTCCGTCATTTATGAACCGATTTGGAAAATTATTTTTTTATATGAAAGGATATGCTTACAGATTGGTCCCATTTTTTTCAAAAAAATGTTCTGATCATGGGATCCATGAGGAATTGAGAGGACTCCTCAAAATTTATAGGCAAACCTACAGCAATTTTGGTATTTTCATCAAGAAGTCAAGCATTTGCATTATGAAAGTATCATTTGCTGAAGTGAAAGTGATGAAGAAGACCACAAATGGCCACCGGAACTTGTCAGTGATACGTATTTCACGGGTTGCGCCAAGATAATCTCGATTATGATCGTTAAGTGACTATGACAAAGCAAATTTAAAGAAATGTTTCTGATGAATATGTTACCATCGAACTGATCTGATGATAAACCCAGGAGGAACCGGAACATTGTAATAAAACAATGTCTCCAAGCCGTGTTTGGGCTTATTTAAATTGTTATAGGATGCACCTTGGCTATAAATAAAACTTTTTCGTGGATGTTCCGATTTGGATTATTCTTTTTTTTACAGAATAAGGTATACCCTTTTAAAATTCAGCCTTCAATGGTTTTGTTTTATCTTGATTTCTTTAAATCTATATCTATATATATATGTTGTATTGGGTATACCAATTATCCAGTAAAATTATTGATATAAAAATCTTTTTAGTGACAAAGAATAGTAAATATATCCACTAAAAAGTGTAAAATAAAAAACTTTTTAACAAAATAAAAACCGTCTTCAAAAAACTAAAAAGCCAAAAATAATCTAATCTTGAAATCTACCTTGTTTAACTAAATCAAATATTTAACTAATCTGAAGTCGGTGCCAAATAAACAACCGAGGAAGAATAGCAAAAGTATACTCTAGTAACGAGATGCGCGGACCAATTTGTAGGTATACCTAGTCTTTGGCGCAGACCGGCAATACTCGACTCAGTAGTTTTTTGGCACCGACTTCAGATTAGTTAAATATTTGATTTAGTTAAACAAGGTAGATTTCAAGATTAGATTATTTTTGGCTTTTTAGTTTTTTGAAGACGGTTTTTATTTTGTTAAAAAGTTTTTTATATATCTATTGGTCTTAATCTTTCTGTAAAAAATATGGATTATTTTCTTTAAAATCATAAAATAAAATATTTGTTTGTGTTCAAAAACTCTCTGGGTTGTTGGTTGATGCGTTGTGACGTCACACCGTCCTGATCAGTACGAGTTTGGTGATATTTGGGATTTTAATGTGTTTTCAATCATTTATCGTGATGCACAATAGGGGGCAACTTTATGTGCGTCGACAGTGGAAGCCTTTTAGGCCTCAGCCTCGAATTTAGCGGGCAGCGGGGCGGCGGCGCCGGCGACGGCGAAGCGGGAGCGGCAGGACCTTATGCGTAAAATCAAATGGACCGGTTCTCGAAAACAGCGGCGTGGGAGCGGCGCTCGTTGGCCGCCCCGCTGCCCGCTAAATTCGAGGCAGAGACCTTAAACTTTATCTAATCGCAATGCTAGACGTTTTTCAAAGAAAAACTTGTGACGTCACAAGGGTCACGTGACTCGGACGCTACGTTTTGGCGGTATTTTTATTTATTTCAGAATCAGAATATTTGTTAAGGGGGAAGCTCAGGGTCGGGGCGCGAAATTCAAAATGTCAATGGTTTTTATTTTTTTACGAAAAATTTGGACACCTTTACGATGTAATTTATAGTTTTGCGATATTAACATTCTGCATTGGATGTCTGGATGTATTAAGTTTGCTTAAAAAAGAACCTAATCCGATACAATACCATAAGGTTTGTAAAAACCGCTACTTTTACTAACTTAATGGTATTGTATCGCTTTAGGTACTTTTTCGAGACTCGATCGATCGAGACATCCAATGCAGAATGTTAATATCGCAAAACACTAAATTACATCGTAAAGATGTCCAAATTTTTCGTAAAAAAATTAAAACCATTGACATTTTGAATTTCGCGCCCTGACCCTGAGCTTCCACCTTAATGGTGTAAACCTTAATGGTTTACATCATTAACAAAAAAAAATACCTAAAGCGATACAACACCATAAAGTTAGTAAAAGTAGCGGTTTTTACAAACCTTATGGTATTGTATCGGATTAGGTACTTTTTTAAGCAAACTTAATACATCGAGACATCCAATGCAGAATGTTAATATCGCAAAACACTAAATTACATCGTAAAGATGTCCAAATTTTTCGTAAAAAAATTAAAACCATTGACATTTTGAATTTCGCGCCCTGACCCTGAGCTTCCACCTTAATGGTGTAAACCTTAATGGTTTACATCATTAACAAAAAAAAATACCTAAAGCGATACAACACCATAAAGTTAGTAAAAGTAGCGGTTTTTACAAACCTTATGGTATTGTATCGGATTAGGTACTTTCTTAAGCAAACTTAATACATCGAGACATCCAATGCAGAATGCTAATATCGCAAAACACTAAATGATATCGTAAAGATGTCCAAATTTTTTCTAAGAAAATAAAAACCATTGACATTTTGAATTTCGCGCCCTGACCCTGAGCTTCCCCCTTAAGAATCGATTGTTCTGAATGTCGTCTGCAGCGCCATCTGTGCAGCTTGTGGCGCGGTTGAAGAATTCTCCACAGGAGTACACTTCACAATCTACATAATTTATTTTCAAATTTCACAGCTGTAACAAGGTACTTGGAGGACAAGCAACTATGAAATTCAAGTAAAGGCATTTAAATTAAATAATAATTGATTAGTTCAAACCTTGACGGGACTTGTTATAAATAGGTACAGTACCTCATGTTGGCGCACCAGTCGCGATGATTACCCGCAGGATAACGGTTCTAAAACCCGCCACCATGTTAATTCTGGTGGTGGTGGCGCTAGCGGCGACGGTAAATGCACTGCATGAACTACAGTATGAAAAAGACCCATCCTGGGGATGGGGACCACCAGTGTCTCGACATGGGCGCTCGGCGCAAGATGACCGACCACCAGTGTATCGACATGGGCGCTCGGCGCAAGAAGAACCGCCACCAGAGTATCGACATGGGCGCTCGGCGCAAGAAGAACCGCCACCGGAGTAGCGACATGGGCGCTCGGTGCAACATGACCCACCACCAGTGTATCGACATGGGCGCTCGGCACAAGAAGAACCGCCACCAGAGCATCGACATGGACGCTCGGCGCAAGAAGAACCGCCACCAGTGTCTCGACATGGGCGCTCGGCGCAAGAAGAACCGCCACCAGAGTATCGACATGGGCGCTCGGCGCAAGAAGAACCGCCACCAGAGTATCGACATGGACGCTCGGCGCAAGAAGAACCACCACCAGAGTATCGACATGGGCGCTCGGCGCAAGAAGAACCGCCACCAGAGTATCGACATGGGCGCTCGGCGCAAGAAGAACCGCCACCGGAGTATCGACATGGGCGCTCGGTGCAATATGACCCACCACCAGTGTATCGACATGGGCGCTCGGCACAAGAAGAACCGCCACCAGAGCATCGACATGGACGCTCGGCGCAAGAAGAACCGCCACCAGTGTCTCGACATGGGCGCTCGGCGCAAGAAGAACCGCCACCAGAGTATCGACATGGGCGCTCGGCGCAAGAAGAACCGCCACCAGAGTATCGACAGGGGCGCTCGGCGCAAGAAGAACCGCCACCAGAGTATCGACATGGGCGCTCGGCGCAAGAAGAACCGCCACCAGAGTATCGACATGGGCGCTCGGTACAAGAAGAACCGCCACCAGAGTATCGACATGGGCGCTCGGTGCAATATGACCCACCACCAGTGTATCGACATGTGCGCTCGGCGCAAGAAGAACCGCCACCAGAGTATCGACATGGGCGCTCGGCGCAAGAAGACCCACCACCAGAGTATCGACATGGGCGGTCGGCGCAAGAACAAGACATTCCGCCGCCAACAGGAGACCCCCAATACAAAGGGCCAATACCATAATAAACTTTACAAATTCGGAACGCTATATTTTTAAACGACTTCAAAAAGAAGGAGGTTCTCAATTCGGTTGTATTTTTCTTCTTTTTGCTTTTTTTTATGTTTGTTACCTCATATCTCCGTCATTTATGAACCGATTTGAAGAATTATTTTTTTATTTGTACTGATATGCTTACAGATTAGGCCCATTTTATTCAAAAAAAGAGTTCTCACGATGGGATCCTTGAGGAATTGGGATTAGGTATACCAATAATAAAATTAGAGGAGTCCTCTATAGCGATTTTGGTATTTTCATCGAGAAGTCAAGTACTTAATTGCACTCGGGAAATATCATTTGCTGAAGTGGAAGTGATGAAGAAGACCACAAATGGCTACCGGAACTTCTCGTGGATGATCCGATTTGAATTATACTTTTTAAATATTTTGCAAGATTGGTTGAGTAGTTTTAATTTTATCTTAATTTCTCTCAATGTTTGTTTAATCTCGCGAAAAAGTTATGTTATTGGTGTGCCTATTATCCATTAAAAACATCGGTATAAAAATCTTTTTAGTGACAAAAAAAGCAAAAAACCTAATCTTGAAAACTACCTTGTCGACTAAGTCAAATATGTTTTTGTAAAACTGTTTTTTTATCATTTTAAAGAAAATAATCTATGTTTTTGCAGAAAAATTAAGACTCATAGTTATAAAAAGCTATAATCATTTAGGATGGCCACAATTTAAAGTTTATTTTTGTTACAGTCAAATAATTTTTTTTAAATTTGGCATCACCATAGGTATTTTTCCAGTGTCAAGTAATATAAATTATTTCAGTTTTCGAGCATATGCACAGGTTCAAAGGCTAGGCCTAAGTAAAATACCCCCCATCCCTCAATCAGTAAATTAATGGAAACTTTACTGAAACATGTTTTATGTATTTTTTGTGAGAAACTGAAAAGCCAAGTTTCGCCACTCTATTTCAATTACCTACACTCGTGCACTTTACCGAACCCATAATGGTTAATATTCCACTTATATCACTCACTATAACTCGCAGGAACACTAGTTTTAGAAATTAAAATATAACTGACGCCACGACTTTTCAGTTTCCCGCCAAAAAGTCCACCTCCGAAGCTAGTAAGACTTTTTTTATAATTTGGTTTACGGCTCTGGGCGCTAGCCTTTGCCAGTGCTGCCAAAACTCTTAACTACTCTGCGCGGATTCAGCGTATATGCCGTTTTGGTACGGACCGCTAAAAAGCGCTGAATCTAATCTAACGTTGAAAGCGCTTAGTTGGCACGCGACTGACATGACATGGCGACGGCGGGGGGCGCGGGCGCGCGGGACGGGTCCTCGCGGCCCCAATGTCTCGTCGAACGTTGCTCGAACGACTGTTCACTTCGTTTCGGGTCCGTATTATACAGTATTAACGCGATTTTTTTTATAATACTCCATCAAATTGCCTTTTTACAAACCCATGATCACTAACTATCATTGATTGGGTTCAGTGGTATTATTTTTCATTCGCTTCTAACACCTATATAAACACGTAAATAGGTTAGGTGTCTTCCTCACGAATTGTTTGTGTATTTGATAATATTATTCTAAAGTCATAAGCAAGTGCGTGTATCACATTGTCACAAGGTAAGTGAATGTAATCATTTTTATTATCATAATGTCAAGAAAAATGCACAGCTTAGTGATGGTAAAGCAATTCTTGGTAGTAGTAGTAGTTTAAGGGGGAAGCTCAGGGTCAGGGCGCGAAATACAAAATGTCAATGGTTTTTATTTTTTTACGAAAAAATTTGACATCTTTACGATGTAATTTAGCATTTTGCGATATTAGCATTCTGCATTGGATGTCTCGATGTATTAAGATAGATAAAATTATTATTTTCAGTCAAATGCCACCAAAAAAATCTAATCTCAACAATGCGCGGAACAGAGAGGCGCGACGCAAGCGTGTTGAAAGATTTCTCCAGTCGCCAGAACAGATCTCAGCAAGAATTGCGGCTCAACGAATCAGGACAGCAGAGGGTCGTGCACAAGAATCCCAAGAAGAGCGTAACGAACGAATGAGACAGAACATTGCGAGAACAAGAGCGGCGCGCGTACAAAACATAGCTGCAGCAAGAGCACAAGAGCGACAGAGACAGCAGACCAGCCGCGCACGTGCAACATTCTCTCGTCTTGGCTCCGAATATGCACCAGATATAAACTACTCTGCGCATTCAACAATTTCTATCGGTGCAACGGATGAAGTACGTCAATATTGTCAAATCAAAAATAATTCATTCTCAACGTGGCCAGTGGACAAAATAAGTTTAGTTAAGCGGCGGCGGCGCGGGAGCGGCAGGATCTTATGCGTAAAATCAAATGGACGGGTTCCCGAAAACAGCGGCGCGGCAGCGACGCGGGGCGGCCAACGAGCTCCGCTCCCGCGCCGCCGCCGCCCCGCCCCGCTGCACAGCACAGCAACGCGTGATCGAGTCAGTTATTTTTGTATAATGCTGTACTTGAATGCAAAACGATGTGTCTTTGTTACCAACAGATGGCGTTCTTGGATGTGGATGAAGAAACAAGCGAAGTTTCGCAGGATTTTGGAACCTTTCTTTACGAAGAAAGCTACCTGGGGGAGGATGATCCTGAATATATCGGGAATGTGGAAAATAAACGAGGGATAACTCTCGATGAGGCTGTTCTGGTAAATTAATATCTATACACAAATAAATAAAATTAGAGTGTCTGTTTGTAATATTAAAATAACCGCTTTTTACTAAGTACATTTGGATGTATACACGGTACCTATACCAAAACATTTTTTTTTACAATTTATGTCTGTCTGTTTCGGCTAATCTCTGAAATGGCTGCACCTATTTTGACGGGACTTTCACTGGCAGATAGCTGATGTAACAAGGAGTAACTTAGGTTACTTTTATTTTGAAAAGCTTTTTTGTTAAATACCACGCCGACGAAGTCGCGGGTAGCCGCTAGTTATTAAATATTAATAATATATAAATACATACAATGTCTGTCAAAAGTGACAGTCACTACTTATGCGGTTGCTGTTCGATTATGAATCGATTGTGTTAGCAGACTTGAGGCCCTGGTTGGAAGACTTTCCTATAGCTGCCAAATTACTTTATTTGATTCGTTTTGTGGAGGATTGGAATGGGATGTTGTCACATCAACTAAGGAAGAATACTACCGTTGGTTCAATATTGATTATTTGATTTATCTTTTCAGAATGAGGATACATCAGTCACGCTTATCGGAATATACGACGAATATGGAAATGAGATTCCAATGAATAAGAATACGTGAGATATATATACTTTAATAATTACCACCAGACGAACACACCAACTGTACGGTCCCACACTAAGCAACGCTTCTATTGTGGGTACCGTACAATGGTCTGAGAGCGATCCCAGTATATCATTGCTTATATAGATATTTACTCCCGCCGAACATCGTACCACCTCAAAATCAAATGTTGATGAAAATCAAATAATTTTGTTTTTTATAATTATCTTGTGATTTTTTTTCGTGTTTTAATAATTATTCGAGGCGATATATAGATAGCGAAAGTTTATAAAACCGACCCACCCGTTCATGAGGTATTAAAGTTAAGGCAGATGATAATAATGGCAGTCTTTCATTTGATAGATCAACTTCTATCCCACCTGAAAATCAGGAGCGACCTCCAACCAAACGTCCTTCAAACTCGCTAGTACCTTTTGAAAGTCTGCAGCGTCCTCGCGGGTCCAATGAGTGAGTGTGTGTCTTGTGTGTTTACAGTGAGTATCAAAACATTCAGGGATTTATTATCCTGTCGGACATATAACAAATCCTTATCCGAGCTTTACGCGATTCTGCGAGCTGCGAGCTGTATTTTATACTTAGTTAGTCCTTTTTTTTAACCTGCTGCTTAAGTCTGATTAGCCGTTCCTACATTGTTCTCACATACTGTAAAGTTTCGAGATTGTGTCCACCCTGACAACTTCAAAGGGTGCGCAATGTTGTAAATACTGCGATTGGGGGCGGGTTTTTTTGAGTTACCCTAACGATGATGGCATTCTTATTACATGAAGCTTCACCTTCTATTTCCTCAATGGGAGGAGGGTTCAAGGGAAAAGAGGTACTTACTGACTCGGGGTAGTCGTAGCACTCCAGGATATCACCGCACCACACTTTCCTAGCCGGGGATGACTCTAAATGGAGATTTTGGGGACGAATACACACACAAACATAAATAAATACGAGGGAATGGAGAGGGCTCAAAAATAAGAATAAATAGATAGCAGGGAGTTGCGAAATCTAAAGTAAATTCAATAATTATTTACACGAACGAAAAAGCGTGTGGGTCGCGCGCGGGAATCGGAATTGTTCTCTTTTTAAAAAAGTAGTTCGGTGTTGTCGCTGACGAGAAATTGTAAGGAGTACAAAAAATGTTGCAACAACAAAGAAACAATTAACGAAATGGTATTTTACCAGGACTAATACCAAACACATACCTATAACAATGTATTGCTCAAAAATGTAATAGATCTTTTGACAAAAAGAGCAACCATGGAGTTTCTTGCCCTTTCTTCTTTATAGAAACGGCATTCCGAACGGGTGGTAAAGTAGTAGCATAGTATTTTGTAACTTTTGACTTTACTTAATGGTCTACGTAAATAAAAAACATTCTGATTCACATCATATGTGGATGATTGACTTTACTCCTGTATATTTTAGATGTGACGTCGTTGTTAGTATCGAGAAGATAGAAGAACCTAGCAACGATTCAGACGGTAACGACTCAATCACTACGGAAGAGGTCTTCCACTTGGCGGATGAGCACGAGCTGTTCCAAGGGGAGGGTGGAGAAACGCGGCCTGTGCTGGGGGGGAGGCGCTCCCGAGGACGGGGATGTGAAAGGGGACATAAGCAGAAGACCGATGATGCCCGATGGGTAACAGGAGATAAGCTGATACATGTCAATGTGCATGATGATGATGTGCCCGAGGAGTTACGAAAGTTAGTGATGCAAGTGGTTGCTGCAAGGGAGGCGAGAAGGAAAGAGAAAGATAGAACGGAAAAGAGTTCATCATTGCACGAAGAAGAACTTGATGAAGAGTATGTTGACGCAGATGACGGCCAAGACGAGGCATTGTTTGCGGGAGGAGAACATTCCTCTCACTTTGACTGGTGTTCTATGGACACCTATGACGGAAAGCGGTAGAGGTTTCTGCCTCAGCGGACAGGGCCAGTTGTCGCATCTGACAATGCGTATGCAGCATTTCGGCAGTTCTGGGACGATGAGATCATGTCACATATAGTGGACTCGACGAATCGGAACGCCGCAAAGATCTCTGGTTCGTTCGTTCAGTTCGCCCGGGACTGGTACGATACAAACATCCACGAACTTTTCGTCCTTTTCACTTTCTGGATGATGCTCAGCGTCATTAGGATGCCCACCACCAAATCGTGCTTCACCACAAACCCACTTCTCCAAACCAACATCTTTAGAGAGATGTTTAGCAAGACCCGTTACCAATATCTTTGCAAAGCTCTTGATTTTTCCCACAGACCGGACAGACCGAAAGACAAAAACGACCACCTCCATTGTTTAGAGCCTATATTGGATCATCTCAATTCTCGTTTTAAGAGCGCCTACATACCATCTCAAAACATTCGTGTCGACGAATCGTTAACTATGTGGAAAGGTGACCTGTCCTTTCACGAGTACATCAAGACTTATGAACTGTGCGAATCGTCTACGGGCTACTTTTGGTCATTCATCGTTAACCTCGACGGCTCCACTGCCTACGATGCCTCTTTACCATCAAACCTGCCGAAAAGCACGGCCACGGCCCTCACTCTCGTCCGTCCTCTACTTAACAAGGGGTATACTCTGTTTATGGACAGCTGGTTTAGCAATCCACTGCTGGCCAGATATTTAAAAACACGGAAAACAGATTGTGTAGGCACCTTGGACCCCAAACACCGCGATGTACCTCCTCTGGTGTCTGTGTGTAGCTTAAAGGACGGCCAATTTGTTGCACGGCATGCCGGCGATGTAACTGTCTTGGCCTACGGAGATAAGAAACGAAAAGCTACCACAATTTCCACGTTTCACGGCATTTCGCAATCCCTGACGGAGCCAAAACCACATCGCCCAGTTCAATACAAGCCTCAAGTTATATTGGACTACAACAATAGTATGGTCGGCGTTGATCGCGACGATCAAACGCTGGAACCATACGTGCCGAAGAAAAAATCATGCGAGAAATGGAGTATAAAGTTCTTTAGGCGCCTTCTAAATTGTTCCATTTTGAATTCCCGTGTCATCGTACAGGCATCCACTCGCGCTTCTAAAGAGAATTTCGTTTTTCGAATGGAGTTGGTCGATCAAATATTAAAAGAGCACCTCAAACACGTCAAGAATGTAAAACCTCTTTCTAACAATGATTCGAGTAAATATTTCCGTACGCGCCTAACTGACAATAAGCATTGGCCTCAGCAGATTAAAAATACTTTGGACACTGGCCGCATTGCCCGGCGCCGTTGTGTTTGGTGCTCTGAACACTATAAAAAGGACCGTCGAACCACGTACCTGTGCTCAGAATGTGAGGTCCCTCTTTGCGTGGAGCCCTGTTTTATGTTGTATCATACTACTCGCAAATAACACATCTCCCTCATACACGTACCTGATTTAGTGGTAAATATACCGAGAGCCAAGGGTGTGAAATTATAAACTTATTTGACTCATTCAAATTATTATTTCATTAAAATACTTTGCACATTTTTAAATGAACGTTCTCGACACCTAGTAGTAGTTTAATTCGTCCACTAGGACAAGCGAAGGACCGTAGATAGAGAATGATTCTCCATCTTCGCGAAGGAATCGTTTTCGACAAGAAACCATGCGCCATAGAGCAGAAAGCAAAGTTAGAGAAAGCACAGAGTACCTTATGTATAGAGAACGTTGCACAAATTATTGCTTTATGGTAATACACCTATGTACTTAAGTATTCTCTTCTTTCTTTACGAAATGAAATGGATATGAATATGGCCTCACCCATAACCATGTGGGTTATTAGTCGATAGAAATACAAGAAATTATTGAAACAGATTTACAACAGTATTGTTGTTTGTTTGTTTTGTTGCAACGTTGTTTGTACATTGTGTGGCAATAGACCAAATCGGCTCCAGGGTTTGATGCTTGGCTGGGTTTTGAAGGAGGGGTGTGGAACCCCCAAG
The DNA here is from genome assembly GCA_905333125.1 of Pheosia tremula. Classification (NCBI taxonomy): domain Eukaryota; kingdom Metazoa; phylum Arthropoda; class Insecta; order Lepidoptera; family Notodontidae; genus Pheosia; species Pheosia tremula. Next base: position 3,857,993 of record HG995425.1, read on the forward strand.
CCCCACAGCCTTGCGGGTGGAGGTGTACCATTAAGCGTTTATATAAATAGAGAGTAAGAGTTAAATAAATATGTTTTCTAAAAATGCGTTTCCTTTATTTCAATATCATTATTTTTTTTCCGAACCATATAGATCCTAATATAAGTTTTTTTTTAGTGTTTAGTCTTGCTCGGAGCTATTATGTATACCTAGCTGAATCGAAGATGACGCCGATGAAGACGTTTCGACTTTACATAACTCTTCCAAAGCTTACTTACAATTCATAAACGAATCGGTCGATGCAAAACTTCTCATATGGCGATGTAGGGGGGATGGTATGAGTGTCTAGCAAGTGAAGTGCAAGCTAACGGTACACTTTATAGTCCACCGTCTCTCGTGCACGTTTTGATTTTGAGCTATAAGCAGGCAATGGGTCATATCCCGCCAATATTATTCTCTTCATTTCAACTTCCCGCCAAAAGGCGTCTCAGGCTGGCGTGTTTTATATTTGCCAAATTTAAAAAAAAAAAACATTAAAAATATCAGCTTTGTTTTCTTCACCAAGGAACTAGGACCTAAGAATTTATAAATAAACCGTTTTGTTTGTAAGCCTTTTAAATTCTATGACTGATGGATAGCCACTCAATGCAGAATAACCTACCTACTTTTTTTTCTCCTTCCAATAAAATTACTTACAGCTTACCTTCTTGTATCTTCTTTCCTTCTTTTCGTTGTCAATCGGCAATCTATGTGTGATAAGCAGCAATGTTTGTACCCGAGTCATGCATATGGTGGTAGGCTTCGGCCGTGGTTAGTCACCACCCACTGAACAAAGCCATGTCGCCAAGCGGCCTAGCCGTGTTCCGGCAGGATGTTCGGTGTTGCCATTCATGGATGGCGGGTCAGATCAGCTGCGCTGCATGTGCCTAGTGAATGTAGCGTCTCGATCTACTGCCGCCTTCCTACCTAGGCAGTAGGCAAGTATGCTCCATCGTAGATCTCATTATCACTTACCATCAGGTGAGATCGAGATCAAATACTTGCCTATAATGTAATAAAAAAATATAAAAAATATCGTATCATTATTCTTACTGAGATCGCCCAAAGTCCATTGTAGGGACCCACAAAACAAGCTTTTTAATGCCTTAATAAAATAACGCTGACCGCTTCTGACGTAAATGTTCAGTTAAAAAAAATACTGATTTCAATGACATATGCAACACAATTTTAGGAAAATAAAACAACATTTTCAACTTTAATATTTATCACCAAGAACGCCATCTTTTTTATTATTATTAAAAAATCTCGTAGTGATACCACGCAAAAAAATATTTATGGCTTTAATATTATTTATAAGCAAGGAAGAAATAAAGTCTAATAATTCTCAAATATTTTTCTTCTATTAAATTCTTGTATAGTAGGACAATATTCATTAGTAACATGTCGGTAGAGACGCATTCAGAACAATTGACCATTCCCCATACAATCCTGAATCGCGCTATGACAGTTTTCGGCGCACGTAACATATATACATGATCCCGACAATAACCGTAGGGCATAGCGGCCGCCCCGCTAGCCATACCCCCGCCTGGCTGGAATATCTTCCCTTTTCCGCTAAATGTCCATTAAACACGGCATTTAGGCAACACCGGGAAGAGATTGTATGACACACTCTTTAAGGAACGCGAGACTTTGTGGAAATTACAAAAGGCATACTCTTTTATGAACACTGAAATAACAAACTTCAACAGATAAGTACCTATTTATACTACTGATCTCAGTATATAAGCCTTTCAAATGGAATTAAAAATACCCAAAACAGCAAAGACTCACAGCCAGTTTCAGGATGCTCTGATGATCTTTATCCCCAGCATTGACAGCAGCCCATACCAATAAGTTGTGACTAGGGTTTATTAGCACAACGAGAAATGTGCCATTAAGAAGTAGCTCTTCTTCAAAATGCTATGTGTTGGTGGTGTGATATAGCTTGAAACAGGGCTCTACGCAAAGGGGGATCTTGCATGCTGAACACATGTAGGTGGAGAGTGCCTCGGTATTATTATGCTGACTGCACCAAACACAATGGCGGAGGGTAATGAATCCAGAGCTCTCAACAGAAGTGATTTCTTCAGGCCAATGTCCATTATTCGTTAAGAGCGAATTATTAATCGGACTACCCGGAACGTCATGAGCCCGGGGCTTGGGGACCTGATGGAGATGCTCCTTTAGTATCTGATCCACCAACTCCAATCGGAAAACGAGATGCTCTATCGGAGAGCAAGACGAAGCGTGCAGAAGAATACGAGCATTGAAAATCGAGTAATTGAGAAGGCGCCTGAAGATCTTCATACTGAATTTCACGCATGATTGCTTTTCCAGCATGTATGGCTCCAGTATTAGGTCTTCACGACCCACGCCACCCATACCTTTGTTGCAGTCCAATATAATTTGGGGCTTGTATTGAACTGGGCGATGTGGTTTTGCCTCCGTTACGGCTTGCGAAATGCCGTGAAACGAGGAAATGGCGGTAACTTTCTGATTCTTATCTCCGTAGGCCAAGACGGTCACATCGCCGGCATGCCGTGCAACAAATTGGCCGTCCTTTAAGCTACACACGGACACCAGAGGAGGTGCATCGCGGTGGTTGGGCCGCAAGTAGCCTACGCAATCCGTTTTCCGTGTTTTTAAATATCTGGCCAGCAGTGGACTGTTAAAACAGCTGTCCATAAAAAGAGTATACCCTTTGTCAAGAAGAGGACGGACGAGCGTGAGGGCCGTGGCCGTGCTTTTCAGCAAGTTCGATGGTAAAGAGGGATCGTAGGCAGTGGAACCGCCGAGGTTAACGAAGAATGACCAAAGGTAGCCCGTAGATGATTCGCACAGTTCAAAAGTCTTCACACCTTCCCGTGCTGTCTTATTCTGAATATACTGGTTGAGGGACAAGTTGCCTCTCCACAAAGAAAACGATTCATCGATACAAATGCTTTGAGATGGCACGTAGGCGCTCTTGAAACGAGAATTGAGATGGTCTAAAATGGGACCAAAAGAATATAGCTGGTCGTTTTTGTCTTTCGGTCTGTCCGTTCTGCGAGAAAAATTAAGAGCTTTGCAAAGATTTTGGTAACGGCTCTTGCTGAACATATGTCTAAAGATGTTGGTTTGGAGAAGTGGGTTTGCAGTGAAGCACGATTTGGTGGAGGGCATCTTTATGACGCTAAGCATCATCCAGAAAGCAAAAAGGACGATAACCTCATGGACATTCGTATTATACCAATCCCGGGCGAATTGAACGGACGTACGACCGATCTTTGCGGCATACCGGTTCGTCGAGTCCACTATATGTGACATGATCTCATCGTCCCAGAACTGCCTAAATGCCGCATACGCATTGTCAGATGCGAAAACCGGCCCTGTCTTCTGAGGCAGAAACGTCTCCCTCTTTCCTTTATAGGTGTCCATGGAACACCACTCAAAGTGAGAGGAGTGTTCTCCTCCCGCAAGCAATGCCGCGTCCTGGCCGTCATCTGCCTCCACAGATTCTTCATCACGCGTTTCTTCCCGCAATGATAAACCCTTTGCTGCTCTTTCTTTTTCTCGTCTCCTCGCCTCCCTTGCAGCCACCACTTTCATAACTAACTTTCGTAACTCCTCGGGCACGTCATCATCATGCACATTGACATGTATCAGCTTATCTCCTGTTACCCATCGAGCATCATCGGTCTTCTGCTTATGTCCCCTTTCACATCCCCGTCCTCGAGAGCGCCTCCCTCTTTGTACCGACCGCGTTCTTCCTCCCTCCCCTGGGAACAGCTCGTGCTCATCCGCCAAGTGTAAGAGAGCGTCCATAGTCGTCAAGTCGGTGCCAGCCACATCATTGCCTGTTTCATCCATCTCCTCGATGCTGATGACGATATCAGACCTAAAATATGGAAAATTAAAAACCAATACTTTGCACGGAGTGCACCACCCACGGTTAAATTAAACTACACAGTCAAATATGTAGAGAATCTGTAGAGATATGACGGTGGTTAAAATTTAACCATGGATGTTGCATTCCAGCCAAATTTTCTTGATCAGAATTCGTATACGATCGTAGTTTATGTGGATGATGTTATTTTAAGAGTTAATTTAAAAATGCTTCCACTTTCAGTTAGTTTACGTACAAAGCAATAGCCAGCTATTATTGTGGTATAATAATAACAGAGCATTTTTGTATCTATCAGTCATATCTTTCTATCTATTAGCTGAAAGACGTCCACTGGTGTACATAGGCGTTCCCAATGACTTCCACACATCCCGGTCCTCCGCCACTCGCATCCACCGGCTTCCCGCTACGCGTGTGATATCATCGGTCCACTTCAACTTTGGAATTCCTTGAGCTATGTCGGTTACTTTAATTCGTCTACGGTTCTCCTCATTTTTGATTCTATCGCGTTACGAAACCCCGAGCATAGCTCCCTCCATAGTTGAGCGATCTTGAGCCTTCTTATGAGGCCCATAGGAAGCAACCAGCGACATATGGTACCGAGACGTGGTCGCTTTTCTTAATCGCGACCACCTAATTATTAAACGCTATAAAGTAGTTAATTGTCTGACAGTACACTATATCCCCAATAATAAAATGGTTTTGTTACTCACGTGGGACTACGAGCATGAGGCTGGGTTTTGGATGGGGCTGCCGTGTGCGGAGCGCGCTTTCTTGGACGTTTTGTCGGCCGCTCAGTGTCAGAGGAGGGACTTGATCTATTAAATGAATGGACTATATTACACGTGATTTCATGCACTCAACGCGAGACGGCGCAGTAACTTGTTGAATTATTTTTATTTCAATATGAATTATACGGTTAGGTTACGAATAACCTTTTTTTTTTATTACATTATAGGCAAGTATTTGATCTCTATCTCACCTGGTGGTAAGTGACGATGAGATCTACGATGGAGCATACTTGCCTAGGTAGGGAGGCGGCAGTAGATCGAGACGCTACATTCACTAGGCACATGCAGCGCAGCTGATCTGACCCGCCATCCATGAATGGCAACACCGAACATCATGCCGGAACACGGCTAGGCCGCTTGGCGACATGGCTTTGTTCAGTGGGTGGTGATTAGCCACGGCCGAAGCCTACCACCAGTAAAATCACGCACTGGACTTCCAGGATTGTATTCTCTACTCACTTTATATTCAGCTGAATCTCTTCTCCGTATTCGTCGTACATTCCGATGACCGTGACCGGTAAATCCCGGTTCTGAAATAAATATCGATAGAGGAACACACCAACATTATGTTACCATACTAAGCAATGTTTGTATTATGAGCACCAACCACATAATGGACTACGGAAGATCTAATTACGTAATAAATGGAAAAAAAAAACTAATTATATCACGCAGCAGTTATAGCCAAGATCCAGTATCACGTTTGGCTCGACAATGAGAATCGCAGGTTCAAAACCTGTCTGACATCTCTGGGATTTCTGGATTTTAAACACGAATCTTTTGGGTATACGCTCTTTTATTCTTGTCAATACACCATCATAATAATAATAGTACGCTTGTAATTCCCGAAGGGGACTGTATTTAAAGCATACAATTCTCCATACAAAATGTCTACGGTTAACTATAAAGTATACGGTTAGTTTACGAATAATCTCGAACTTGGCGTACAGTGCGGTTTGGTGGGCTTCACACGACTTTGATGTTTGCCGTCACTGTACAAGTCATCGTTATCAAAAAAATTGATTCCCACATGAACAAACTTAAAAGTGCCAGTCGGGGTGTGAACCTGTTTCCGAGACAGGTGTTGTACTAACTTGGTTATCACTGCTTCTCATCGCTGCGTTATTCAATAACTATACTTACTGTTGTACTATATCTTTATGATTATTTATCTACTGGTGGTAGGCTTCGGCCATGGCTAGTCACCACCCACTGAACAAAGCCATGTCGCCAAGCGGCCTAGCCGTGTTCCGGCATGATGTTCGGTGTTGCCATTCATGGATGGCGGGTCAGATCAGTGGCGCTGCATGTGCCTAGTGAATGTAGCGTCTCGATCTACTGCCGCCTTCCTACCTAGGCAAGTATGCTCCATCGTAGATCTCATCGTCACTTACCATCCGGTGAGATCTAGATCAAATACTTGCCTATAATGTAATAAAAAAAACCCATATTCGGTAATAAGTCATATGAATTTACCAAAAGAATCTCAGCGAGAGTTCTCACACGTTCATCGTTTTCCACGACATTCTCCATATCCTCGGCATCAGCCTCCCCCACTTCGCTGTCATCCTGAACGAGGATTGAAAATTCTACCGGAACCTCATTCACATCAGCGTCATTGCATAACGCCATCTATTGAAAAATATAGGTAGCTACATTTAAAAAAAATACGTGCTTTTGGTGGTATTCTTGCTTTACTATACAAATAAATAAAATTGGAGTGTCTGTTTGTAATATTAAAATAACCGCGTTTTACTAAGTGCATTTGGATGTATACACGGTACACATACCAAAATGATATAACAAGAAGTAACTTGGGCTACTTTTATTTTAGAAAAACTGTTTTGTTAAATACTACGCGGACGAAGTCGCGTGTAACAGCTAGTTCTTTACTAAAATGGAATTTTAATTCAACACATAGGTACACTACTTGTTGGAATTGTTTATTTTAAATAATATCTATGTTAGACTTTTTTTCAACAAAGCCCTACAGCACCTACTACTAGTACCTACGTAAAACAAATTCATATATGAGTCCTATGCTTAAGGTTGAAGCTCAGGGTCAGGGCGCGAAATTCCAATTGTGAATGGTTTTTATTTTTTTTACGAAAAATTTGGACATCTTTACGATGTAATTTAGTGTTTTGCAATATTAACATTCTACATTGGATGTCTTGATGTATTAAGTTTGCTTAAAAAAGTACCTAATCCGATACACTAATATATAACACTAAATTACATCGTAAAGATGTCCAAATTTTTCGTAAAAAAATAAAAACCATTGACATTTTGAATTTCGCGCCCTGACCCTGAGCTTCCCCCTTAATCTATTCGCGCCAAAATAAATGTTACCAACACGGCTGAAGCAAATGCCGCTATTAATACTTACTAGTTAAAAAAATAGGTTTTAATAATAAAATGAATACGATATTAAACAAATTTACCTACAAAAGCTTTATAAAAATATACTCATGAAATACACTGCAGTACTAGTGTGCATCGTATAATCTTTATTGATTACTTGCTCTATGATCGTTCTTCTCTTAGGTAGTATCAGTGTTACCAACCCTACTGTTTTAACAGTAGATTTGCTGTTTTCACATTGATGACCCTGTTTTATGTTTCATTCCAAATTTTTACTGTTTTTCAATTAGCGTTCAGGGCCACCTATTACACTATGCAAATATTTATGCAAATATGTTTTGATAACCACTATGTAATAAAACGCATTGACGTTAGATGGTAGTAACTTCTGGAAACATGTACACAAATTTAAAAATGGAGATGGGTCTCAAACCTTTCCCACATTGTGAGAATTGGTGAAGAAACTTTTGTGCCTACCACATAGCAGCGCCACCGTAGAAATATTATTTTCAGCTATAAATATTATGAAAATCAAATTACGCAACAGAATTGATTGAACACTAAAACCGAAATAGCGGAGTGCTACTCATTTTAAGTCACAGAAAGGCAAAGGAAGAAATTTAACAAAAATATGTATGATTTTAAAAAAGAAAATGAGTCTGAAAATGGCAATTGAGGATGAAAGTGGGAGATAATATTACTTTGATTTTTGTTTTTTTATTATTTTGTGATGAATATTATAATATAACAATGCATGTGAGTCCTGGCAACTAATAAAAGTGGGTAATTGTTTTAATTATATGAGGAAAGTATGAAATCTGCCTTTTTTTACTTTACCTACTGTTTTCTCCTGTTTTTTTATTGGTGAGCTGCTGTTTTTCAGTTTCTTGGGGTTGGCAACACTGGGTAGTATTGTTCTGTGGCACATTTTGTTGTGTTTGGAAATGTAAATTTCGTAAACAAAATTGTTACTGCACATAAAAACCCTATTTCTTTATAAAACAATTGAAACCTGCTTCGGGAGAGTGAAAATAAGAGTTTATTGCGCTATTATCATGACTTAGAGATGTCCAATTGTCATAACACGCCTGCCATAAATCAGATTAGAGAATGGCATACCCAGCTATCCTATCTTTCAACGAAACCACATAAATAAGTAGACAAAACAATTTATTACGATAAGAAATGATGTACAATCGCACAGACGTATTAGAACTAGAACAACAACAACTAACTTCTAACCTAGTAACTAAATAAACTTCTTATACGTCTGCGCTCACCCGGGGGATAATGCTGAGATTTCATGTAAACAAAAACAAGCACTGGAGACCCGGCTGAATACATAGCGGAATAAATAGACTATTATACTGGAAATATGTATAGGATCTACTTACTTTAGGTACCTATAAGACAAATCTACGTACAGCACAAAACTTTCATACACAATCTACTTAGTAAAAGTAATAAGTATGTAATACTAAATCTCTTTTCTTTGGCAAAATAACAGAACAAAATGGGGCATAATAGCGGCGGGCGGGGCGGGGGGGGGGGGCGTACGTAAACAAACATAGAGTAACAGAATAAACAGAGGCATCAGTTAAAAAATAAACGTGGCGCTAACTACTGCTATAAAAAGACTTCATTTTATATGACTTTATGTTATTGTTTTAAATTATATTAAAACAATTATATACGTAAACGTAAGAGCGTATTTCCCCTATATTATCATACTCTGGAACGTATATTAATAATCATAGAGAAAATGGATTCTTTCTTGCTCTTAGGGTAGCACATTAACTAAAAAGTTAAACCAATTTTTCATATCTCGTCGCACTAAAGTCATGTTTCTTGTGATAAAAAGGGACAGTACTACGGATCTTACTATGGTATCAGTGATGGAGTATCAACACTTATAGATAATTTATTTATATATATGTAAATAAGAATAGTTTATTTCCAAGTAACATTTACAATATCTATGTTATATAATTTTTTCGACAGTTTATAGGTATATTTAATTAATTGTTGTTGTAACAATTAATTATTGGTAAATTGCTGCCTGTCAGTTTGATAGTGTTGGCAACCCTGAACATACTTTCCGCGCTGCCACAGAGTACCTTGCATATACTGCACTGGCCCCTCAAGAGAATACAAACCGCTTACTTCTTCTTGCTCTTTGCAAACCACAGATTACTCAGTTTTCTATCGTTTATAAATCATATACAAATATTTCGTACCGCCCGGCGTCTACTACATTAGAAAATATATATTTATACGCAGTTACTTAACTTAATATTGTTTATGTTATTTAGTAGATAGTAAACGATATTTGTTTGCTATACTTACGTGCGTTTATCATATATCCAAGGTAAGTTCACAGAGTACATTGTATATACTAGAAAAAAGATGAACCTTATTTCAGAATAACTATTTATCTAAAGATTTATTTTAATTGTCATTTTCTAACCTAACTGATTGTTGTTGTTTATAAATAAAATGCGTTTGATTTGTTTTGATTATTTTAGTATCCGTATGATAAGTAAGTATTGGCACATATTGATAATAACACGTATAGTCTTGCTCTCAAGGTTGAGGTTTGTTTCAACAGTTTTATTCACAAAGAAATCAGAATCTTGGTTATGACTTGTTCCATTTTCAAACAAATCAAAATGGCTGTTTCGAACTAGTTTTTGGCGACCTTTTTGGTGACCTTGCGCGCCATGGTGTTTTTATTATATAACATTTGCTAAATTGTTTTCATTAATCCCTTGATAAACCTCGGACCGGTGACTCTGTATACCAGCGGTGCTCAAAGTTACTACAACATAGATTTCATAAAATTTCAAGAAGTTTTGAAATCCATTAAAAAAAATTGTACCTACCTTTAGAACCGCGCCACTGGACTACAGGCATTCCAGAATCCAGTTTTTTCACTAATTTGTAAATGACGTGGGCCAGAGTAATTAGCAAGCAATGTATGTGTTAATATAATTCATAAAAAAAAATACTGGCTGAAACTAGTATGAAAGTAAAAAAAAAAAATATATTTTATTTTTAAAACAATAGATGGCATCATGGATTGATGATCACGATCTGGACGAGTTTGATGAACAGGATCTGGATGAGGACTCTCAAGATTATTCAAACCTCTTCCAGGATGAAAGCGAACTGGAGGAAGATGATGCCGAGGATATAAAGTATGTCGAGGAAGACGATGAACAAGCAAGAGCTTCCGATGAGGCTCTTTCGGTAAATTAATATGACTTATTAGTGTGTATGGGAAATATTTATATCAGTATCTATTATATTGGAAAAAAATACAGCGGGTCATGCATATCCTGGTGTATCTATGTTTATTATACATACTGATAAAGGATAATCACTTTACCGTTACAATTATAATGATTGGTACATACCTACTACTATACGGTATCGCCTAGGTTGATTGCTTCCACAGGTGACAGGAGGGCTGGCTCTTTCCTCGCTCAAAAAATTTGCTTGATATTACAGCGAGGAAATGCAGCCAGCATTCTTGCCACCATTCCACGCAGACAAGATCTGTTTGATACATAGTTTGTTGTCATACTATTTTTTTATTTTCCTATTTATTTTTAACTTTAATTATAAATTATATAAAGTTTCTCAGACATCTAGTTGTTTTCTCTCGAGGATATTTATTTAATTATTCTTTCCAGGATGACAATACACTGGTCACTGTGATTGCAATATATGATGAAGATGGAGATGAGATCCCCATGAATGTGACGTGAGTAGAGAATACAATCCCAAGCGTCTTAATTAATCTCGAGGTGCTTCATGCTATCTCAGGATCCCGAGATGGGATCTTGTGGCTGGGCTGAGACTAAACCTCCAGTAACACCATATATATAAATAAAATTGCAAGACAAAATGTCACACGGCCTAGAGTCATGCCAGCAATGAGTGTTTACAAATATTTTTACATTGCATTGAGTCAGTTCAATTTCGATGCATTACTGGTTCTATATACGTATAGTACATATACTCGACGAGTGGGACTTGGGACCCCCTCACTAGCGTTTCCATAATATTTGATTTTTTTAAACTATAGACTAGATTTTTTTGGGTAATTAATTATGTTTTTTTATGCCCAAGATTATAAAAAGAATTCATAAACAATATTATATAATCAAGCACCACACTGTTCTATATTATCTGTTTAGGGTTCTATACGGTTTTATTATTTGAGTAGTTTTTTTCTGTGGTGGTGCCTGTTAGCACCAGTGGGACTTGAGGGAAAGTTGGTCAGGCTTAATTAATACAATCCTTATCAGAGCATTAAAGCGTAACGAAATGCAAACAGAACCTGTACGTGACAATCCCAAAACTATTCAAGTCCATCCTGAGCTTCTCAAAGCTCAGGATCCCGGTCGTTTTATAGCTCTCAAGCTATAAAACGACCGGGATCCAGGCAGTGGCGTAGCATGGGGGGCGGTGGGTGCGGCCCGCACCGGGCGGCACTTTGCCAGGGGCGGCATATCACAGGTGGCGGTAAGAAAAAAAATAATCTGTAAAAAAAATAATTTCAGTGTTTTTTTCGACTTTTTTTTTGTCTTTACCAAGCCCCAAATTTTTTATAATAAATAGCAAAAAATGAGAGGGCGGCAAATTTGAAATTCGCACCGGGTGCTAATGACCTACGCTACGCCACTGGATCCAGGGACTGTAAGTATTTCATAGACGTGCTTCACCGAGCTTATTATATGGGAATTTTATTAATATCTGAACGGAAAATGTTTAGATTTTTTTTAATGTTGTCTTTTAATTTATTGGGTCTTAGACATAAGATTTTGGGAATGTCATCGTCATTTTTAATCTACATTTTTTATACAGTTATCGCACGAATAAATTTACACTTGACCTATCAAAGATTAATTGTACTTGTTGATGGTGTTAGGTATTAGGCATAAATTAAATACCAACATTATATGAAATGGACTGTAATATAATAATAAAAATTGCACGATAAATTTGCGCTGCCATCATGGATGGTCACAGATAATAATAAAAATAAAGTAAAAAGAATAGACAAATGTCATTGTGACGTTTATATGTACGTTCAGTATCGTACAGATGGTAGTTTTAATTTTCTCATAGGTCATGTTGCCGAAATGTAATCAATAAGGTTTAATAAGGAAAACCTTTGATTTAATAGATCAAGTCCCTCCTCTGACACTCAGCGGCCGGCAAAACGTGCTAGAACACGCGCCTCGCACTCGCCAGACCCATCTGGGACCCAGCCGCGTGCCCGTAGTCCTATGTAAGTAACAAAACCTTTTTATTATTGGGTATATATTATAATATAAGACAAAAAGTTGCTGTATGTTTATCGTAGATAACACGTACGTATCGTAATAAGCACTGCATATTCGTATTGATTTCTTATATTTACTTAGAAAAAAATATTTTGCGTTTAACTTAGCCGAATCCCCTGGTAAGCAAAGTGAATGGCTAACCATAAGTTAAATTAGACAGCAATGAAGTCGTTCAAAAACCCAATCAAAACAGTTTTAAAGGTGTACGGGTTCGGGCCCTAAATTTATGTGAACCATAACTAACTGTCACGCCAGACTTGAAATAAATAAAAAAAAAATTATGATCTTTCAAAGTTTCTGATTAGGACAAAAGAAAACAGTAGAGCTACAGACGTGTGACGTCACCGCCATACGACAGCGCGCGTAAGACAGAGAAAGAGAACAACACCAGTTTTGGTAAAAATAAAACTTTCCATATACAGTTTGACTCCCCCTTTGCCCCCTTTAGGGATCAAATGACCTAAAATTCCGCCTTAGTGCTAACCTACGTTAAATGAGGCACACCTTTGCAGAATTTCATGCTTCAAGGTTCACCCGTTTTTGGCTGTGCCTTATCATTCAGTCGGTACATTAGGTAGTGATATATTGCAATCAATCTTCTATATTTTAGGTGTGACATCGTTGTCAGTGTCGAGAAGGTAGATGAACCAGATAATGATTCAGCCGACAACGACTCGATCACCACGGAAGACGTCTTCCACTTGGCGGATGAGCACGAGCTGTTCCAAGAGGAGGGAGGAGAAACGCGACCTGCCGTAAGAGGGAGGCGCCCAGGAGTACGAGGACGGGAAAAGGAACCTATGCAGAAAAAGGATGGAGCCCGATGGACGAAAGGAGACAGGCTGATACATGTGAATGTGCATGACGATGATGTGTCTGAGGAGTTACGAGAGATGATAATGCAAGTGGTGGCTGCAAGGGAGACGAAAGACAAAACGGGCAAGAGATCAAGGAATCAGAAAGAAGCGCTCAATGAGGAATTCGTGGATGCAGAAGACGGCCAGGACGAGGCATTGTTTGCTGGTGGAGAACAATCCTCCGACTTTGAGTGGTCTTCCATGGACATCTATAACGGCAAGAGGGAGAAATTTCTGCCTCGGCGGACAGGGCCTGTTGACGCATTTGAAGATGCGTATGGGGCATTTAGGCAGTTTTGGGATGATGAGATCTTATCGCATATAGTGGCGTCGACCAACCAGCACGCCGTAAAGGTTGGTGGTTCGTTCGTTCAATTCGCCCGGGATTGGTATGACACAAATATCCACGAACTTCTCGTTTTGTTTGCTTTCTGGATGATGCTCGGCATCATTAAGATGCCCACCACCAAATCGTGCTTCACCACGAACCCACTTCTCCAAACCAACATCTTTAGGAAGATGTTCAGCCGGACCCGTTACCAAAATCTTTGCAGAGCTCTTACTTTTTCTCACAGAACGGACAGACGGAAAGGCAGAAAAGGCCGTCTACATTGTTTTGGTCCCATTTTAGACCATCTCAATTCTCGTTTCAAGAGCGCCTACGTACCATCTCAAAGCATTTGTATCGATGAATCGTTAACTATGTGGAAAGGCATGCATTCCTTCGGCCACAACTTAAAGTCCAAAAAGACTTCCAGGTTTGGAGTTACGACATTTGAACTGTGCGAATCGTCTACGGGCTACCTTTGGTCATTTTTCGTTTACCTAGGCCGTTCCACTGCCTACGAACCCTCTTTACCATCAAACCTGCCGAAAAGCACGGCCACTGCACTCACTCTCGTCCGTCCTCTACTTAACAAGGGGTATACTCTTTTTATGGACAGCTGGTTTAGCAGTCCACTGCTGGCCAGGTATCTAAAAACACGGAAAACAGATTGTGTAGGCACCTTGGACCCCAAACACCGCGATGCACCTCCTCTAGTGTCTGTGTGTAGCTTAAAGGACGGCCAATTTGTTGCACGGCATGCCGGCGATGTGACCGTCTTGGCCTACGGAGACAAGAAACAGAAAGTTACCGCCATGTCCACGTTTCACGGCATTTCGCAATCCCATACGGAGCCAAAACCACATCGCCCAGTTCAATACAAGCCTCAAGTTATATTGGACTACAAAAAAGGTATGCTCGGCGTTGGTCGGAAAGACCAAATGCTGGAACCATACCTGCTGGACAGGAAAAAATGTGGCAAATGGAGTATGAAGTTCTTCAAGCGGCTCCTCAATTCCTCGATTCTGAATTCCCGTATCATTGTTCAGGCTTCGACTCGCTCTTCCAAAGAGCATATTGTTTTTCGTTTAGAGTTAGTGGATCAGATACTAAAGGAGCACCTCCAGAAGATCCCTAAGCCTCATCGGCCACTAGAAATTTCAAGTGATATCCACAATTCGCACTTAACCAATAACAAACATTGGCCCGAACAAATTACAATTCTCAACGCGGCTGGCCGCATTTCCCGTCGCCGGTGTGTTTGGTGCAGCCATCAGAATCACACGCAGCAGCGTACCAGCTACTTGTGCTCTTCATGCGCGATTCCTCTGTGTGTAGAGCCTTGTTTCAAGCTATATCACACCACCGCCACCTCATAGCATTTAGAGGAACTTCTGCCTATTAGCCCTTTTCACGCTATACTGAAAAATCTTACCCCCAACTTATTTGTATCGGCCACCTGTCAAATAAATTGTGGATAGGGTTTATCAGATCAGTTTAAAACTGGTTGTAAGTCTCTGTTGCAAGTATTTTTTTATTTCCATTTTTTTTTTTTTAATTACATTATAGGCAAGTATTTGATCTCGATCTCACCTGATGGTAAGTGATGATGAGATCTACGATGGAGCATACTTGCCTAGGTAGGAAGGCGGCAGTAGATAGAGACGCTACATTCACTAGGCACATGCAGCGCAACTGATCTGACCCGCCATCCATGAATGGCAACACCGAACATCATGCCGGAACACGGCTAGGCCGCTTGGCGACATGGCCTTGTTCAGTGGGTGGTGACTAGCCACGGCCGAAGCCTACCACCAGTAGAGTTGTCACCTGGTTGGCACCACCCAGGGTCACGTGTAGGGTATCTCGAGGGTACTTAATTCTCCTACGGACGAAGGTGACTCGACCCCATAAAAAATTTTTTTTTTCATTTGAAAGACTTATAAGACTGACATTACGTATAACAAGATAGGTAATAATTAGTATACTTAATATGTTACCTTTTGCTAAGCATCTTTACACTTCTTTGATTATGTATAATTTTGTGTACAATTAATTAGGTACAATAATTCTTGTATATAGTGTTTTTTATTGGTGAATTATAATTTGTAAATATAATTTTATAATGAAAAATATTTGGTGCTTCATTTAAATATTATTTATCTTCCTATGTCTTTCGCAACTTTATTGAACTTATCGATATTCCCTTCAATGGTGAGGTAAAAATAATAAATCTAAATTTAAGGTGGAAGCTCAGGGTCAGGGCGCGAAATTCAAAATGTCAATGGTTTTTATTTTTTTACGAAAAATTTGTACTACTTATACTACCTTTATGGTGTTGTATCGCTTTAGGTATTTTTTTAAGCAAACTTATTACATCGAGACATCCAATGCAGAATGTTAATATCGCAAAACACTAAATTACATCGTAATGATGTCCAAATTTTTCGTAAAAAAATAAAAACCATTGACATTTTGAATTTCGCGCCCTGACCAGGGTATAATTCAATTCAAGTGTATATATACAAGGTACTCTGGCGTCGTACACGCGTGTTCGTACCCCCTATGAAGCCTGTTCTGCAGGGCTATTGGCTATCTTTTTGATGGTCAGTGACTATCAAGCTTCAGTTGTACACCGAACTTTGATGATAACTGAGAATTTCATAACATTGGTATTGCGTATCACATTGAGTGGATATCAAGTTACGATGACTAACGTGCGGGGACCGGTGCTCATCATATCACCACTTGACGCCTCTATTTTTTATCGACTATTATACGGCTATGTTGAGTAACGCCTTTTAAGCGTTACAAGACTATATTGTAGAGAACATATCATATTAAGCGGTTTATATACAAATGACATGTGAAGCTGGCAGCAAATTCATTATTTTGTACAAGTTGTTTACTTCGATCGTCTAATGGGATTACTTAAATAATGTGTTTACGAGTTTGTGAAAATAAATTAAAGGTAAGTAAAACCACATAATTGCTAGGTTCCCAATCAAACGACAACGTTTTGCTAATAAATGTGAAAAATGTTATCAAAGTTTATTTTCATAGGGGATAAATTTCTTCTTCATAATCAGCTTAACAAAATAACACCGTTGTTTATAATGCAGGGTAATATTAAGTTTATAATGATGTAAATTATCTACTTTTAAGATGCCGGCACGAAGAACAGTTTCCGTAAGGCAAATGGAACACAAGCAATGTGGAATTTGCGGAGTCCCATCGCGACGTAGCATTGGATCGCTTTCCGGGGGGGGGGGCCACAGGCAGTTCGAATTACCCGAGAAGCGTGGAACTCCGTAACGGTCCAACTAAACTCTGTGGCAGAGGGAAAACACCAGACCAATGGCGTAGAGTAAGTTAGCATCTTATATCCTCTATAAATACACCGTCATCTTAAAATATTACTTACCTAAAACATTTCAACTTCATCATAACTAATAATACCAGCAATTTTATTCTCATGAATTTTTTGTCACTTTATCCTTGGTCCCATTTCAATCCATAAAGATCACCCACTTAACCCAGACTCTCAAAACACTTCAGTACCAAAAAAAAACACTTAGGATAAGTAGAACTATGTTAAAAAACATGTTATTTACAGGACATGCTCAGTGCTCCACCTCACCAGTCGAAGGTTGAGGTCACAATGACATGCAGCCACAATGGAAGCGATGGTGGATTTAATGAAGGATATATGGGATGATGTACACAGTTATGTAGCTCGTATGGGTTGATGATTGACATAATTATGCTACAAATTCAAATAACAATTATTTTTATACATCAGATTATTTATTGCATTTTTTTTCAATGTTTCACAAACCAAATTGTAGTTGTAAGTACATTCACATCAAAAAACAATAAAAAATTGCTGTAACATAGTAAATAAAGTAAGATTAATAATTTAAAAAATAATAATACATTAAAATATGTTAATAACTTTAGACTTATTATTTGTGTAGGTAGTAAAATGTCATATTCCATAATCTTTGGACTAATATATCCCTAGAAATGTTTGGAATTGCCTCAATTCTTGCCAACTCTGAAGACTTGTCTCTGTTGGTCATTGTGAACATCATCAATCTGAGGCTCAGGCATTGGAACATTTTGTGTATTGGCTATGTTATGAAGAACAACACCTTCATTCACTATCTTGGCTGCAGGGGCATTAATTCCAGACATATGAATCATGTGAAACACCACCAAATGATGCATCAACATGCATATTTAAATTAGCATCACAAATCTAAAACAAAAGTATTATTTTACTCAGTTGTTAAACACATGTAAGTATAAAGAGAGTAAAGAAAAAATATATGTAACCATAACCATATATGATATATGAAAATACCCTTCCTATACCCTCCCTCATATTTTAAATACTTTTAACAATAATCTAAATAGTAATAATTCTTACATTTAAAACATTCACAGAATGATAATTTTTCTTATTACAATATGCTTCCTCATGATCTATAGATCGGATTATTGCCACATGTGTAACATCAATACACCAAATAATGCCTGGAAATCGCATTTTTTTTTCATGAACCTGAAAACAACAATACAATAGGTCAATATAAAATATTTAAATATTAATATAATACTATTAAAATTAAAACATAATTAATAGTTTCACTTTCAAAATGATTTACGTTTCTTGCTGAGATGAAGGAAACCTTTATATACTTAAGAATTACTTCCCGTACATATTGCATCAGTAACTTCATGCAGACATTAACTAAATGTGGGCTGGGATATATTACATATAAATGAGGCACCTTCATTGCATTGGTAGGACCCATTGGCAATCAAAAACATGATTAAGTTTATCAATCTAAACATGTTGGTAATGATATTATTATATTTTTACACCAAAGATATTATTTTAGAAGATAATAGAATAGTACTTACTTAGTTCCTAGCGAATAGCTGTTTTTCGTCAAGCCTGTGGTAGGTATGGATTGAGTTCTTCCAAAACATGTTGGAATCTTTGGTGAAACAAAAAATTTGCAATAAACTCTCTCTCTGGCAACTGCAATGGATTACTAGCGTCGCGCAGACGGTGTCTCTTAATACGTAAAAGACTTTGTTTTCGCTCTTCTTCAGTAAATCCCAACAAAATCAGACGTGCCATTCGTCTATACACACGACACTTACTATAAAACACAACAAAAGTCGCAACTTTTACCCATTTTACTAAATTCTGGCTACGGTGATAATCAATAGAACTTCTAAAACACTGCCTTTGAGTAGTGTCTTTCACGAAAGTCATGACGATTTAAATTATTATTAATTTGATGTCCACTAAGCTTACACAATCGCAATCTTATAAGTATCGATACAAAAACATCTGTCAAAACGTGTTACGGTGGCTATCGCCGGTACTCGGTGCTCATGACGTCATCCCAGTTAGTCACTGAAGTTAGCCAATACGAAACTAGCTATTTGACAGTTAATCGTTGAAAACTTTGCTAAGTTATCTTCACTATGAGCTGTCAACTGAGATACGCAATAGGGCCGCTGGATTTTGAATCGAAAGTTAATTAAAATAGGACTGTCTATGATAAATTGGTGTTATTTGGTTAGCCCTATCGAACAGGTTTTATGGGGTTTTGCATTTAACTTAGCCGAATTATAAAACTTGCCCCGTGTTATAGAAAGACTTCAAAAGGTAAACCAAGTAAATTCAATCATCAGTCAAATCGAGAGCAGTCAGAGGTTGAGAATACCAATCAAACTGTTTAATGTGCGTCCACTTGTCTGAGGCAGGCATAGACAGTGGGACTATCAACCTACAACATAATCTATGGACCAACTTATGGCTAGTTAGTCTGTGGAACTTGTTACCTTCTTGGTCTGTGCGATCAAATGTGTAGACAAACAAACAAAATAATTGTGTATTTTATGGATAGTTAGATAGACCTTATTTATTTATTATTCTTAATAGAAAATGTCTAAAAGCGCCCAAGTTGTTGATGGAGAGGCTTCCGAGTCTGATTCGGAAATAGAAATTGGAAGATCTCCTGTAAGTAGTAATACATACTTAAATATACAATATCTTATCAGCCTCCGACTAGATAATTTCGTGTAATTACACATGAATTCGCGTGTTCTACACAAATCAGCGTAGTTTTGCGTGCTGCAATATGTTATTCGCTTCATTCCGTCTATATTATTCCCTTAACAAGCTAGCTAGCTACTGTAACTAGCTTTATTTATCAGGATCCGCTTGCAAGCCAATTACCTATAAATGTTTTTCTAGGATCTAGATGAGTCTAGAAATAAAAAGACATTCGTCGTTGCTGGGGAAGCACCAGAATCTGATGACGGTAAGTAACATACAAATTGGCTATGAATTGAAATAAGATAAATCTTAAGGCTTTGGTGCACTTATTAGGAAAAATAAATAAACGCATAACATTTGATGACCTCAATTAGTAGTGATCCTGCTATCTGTACTGACACTGCCATGTTCGAATCCTGGTAGGGTTAAGCAGTGTGTGATAAGTGTGAATGTTTGTACCCGAGTCTTGGATGCTTAATATCTATGATCTACATAAGTATTATATACTGGGTTCACTCCCAGTCCATTGTACGGTTCCCATAGCACAAGTACTGCTTAGTTTGGGGCCGAAAAGATGAGTGCAGAACATGCAAAACCCTAAATGCTTTCCTGTAAGTATAGGCTCTTATAAGATGTTAATTCATCAATTGCTATTGCTATTGACAATGTTATTAGTGATTTTTATACTAACTAACCTGACATCAGACTGGTATAATATTTATTCAGTAAGTATAACTAAAAGAAAATAAAGGGTGCCAGATGAACACAACAACTATACGGTCCCACACTAAGCAAAGCTTGTATTATGGGTACTGTACAATGGACTCGGGGGCGACTTGTTGATGTGTTCGTCTGGCGATATTTATTATTATTTATTGTTACAGAATCGAAACTTAAGAGTCCCGAGTCATCGGAGTCTTTAGAGCCAGATCTACCTCTCCACAGAGCACTATCGCCGCGGCTACCCAGTAACAGTGCCACTATATACAATTCATTATTACACCAAAAGCTGTGTAAGTGTGTTTTAGGAGTGTTTTTTTTACTAAATTGAATTGTGTGTCCTCCGGTTTTTTTTTTTTAGAAAATGCCCACACTCCTCTATGGGTAGGTATTTTGCCAACGTCAAGTGGAATGATTATTATTCATATCAAATATGGGAGATACTATGCATGCCTAATCCGTAGATTAGGCATAATAAACCCCCTTTAACCCTATCCATAAAGTTGAGGATTCTTTACTGACAAATTACAAAACTTTTTGGGAAAACTGGAAAAGTCATGGTTTACTATTTAGTTTTATTTTCCTACACTCGTGCACGTTTGCAAACACACAATGGTTAATATTCCACCAAAATTACACATTATATATCAAAGAAACACATTTTTCACAAAATACCCCAAAAAGTTCTGTCCTCTTGTGCAAATTATGTTTCAAAGTTGCCAGTGGCATAAAATATAACACAGAAGCTCTGATAAATAAAAACAACTCATTATTAATTATTTGTATTGTTTCAGGGGAGTGTAATGTGTGCATGAGGGCAACCCTGGATGGTTTAATCAAGCACACGACGGATATATCCGTGGAGAAGCTGAGCAGAGCTGACAAAACACTACTTAATGTGCAGGTGGGTGATGCCCACTTTTCCTTTAAGGGGGAAGCTCAGGGTCAGGGCGCGAAATTCAAAATGTCAATGGCTTTTATTTTTGACAAAAAATGTGGACATCTTTACGATGTAATTTAGTGTTTTGCGATATTAGCATTCTGCATTGGATGTCTCGATGTATTAAGTGTGCTTAAAAAAGTACCTAACCGATACAATACCATAAGGTTTGTAAAAACCGCTACTTTTGCTAACTTTATGGTGTTGTATCGCTTTAGGTATGTTTTTAAGCAAACTTAATACATCGAGACATCCAATGCAGAATGCTAATATCGCAAAACACTAAATTACATCGAAAAGATGTCCAAATTTTTCGTAAAAAAATAAAAACCATTGGCATTTTGAATTTCGCGCCCTGACCCTGAGCTTCCACCTTAATATATTTTTCTTATTTATCCATCCCTCCTGCCGTTTTATTCTCACCCCGGCGTGTGGCGGACCTGCGGCCACCGCTTACAACCACTGTGTTAAAGCCTTGTGTTGTATTTACAGGAGAGTATGAGAGCGACGAACGCCAACTTGACTTTAGCCCGAGCGCGGCTCAAGCAGCTTCACGCTGAGCTGGAGAAAGCCAACTGCACCGCCGCGCTGCCAACCGTTAAGATTAAGTAACGTAGCCATTAACTTGTAATTTTATACTTATTTAGTACTTTTTAACCTGCTGCTAAAGTCTGCCTAGCCGTTCCTGCATTGTTCTCAAACACCTATAACAATGTACTGCTCAAAAATGTAAAAGATCTTTTTAAAAAGAGCAACCAGGCTGAACGGAGCTGGATGAAATTTGGCACAGAGATAGTTTATAGTCTGGAATAGCATACAGGCTACTTTTTATCCCGGTAAAATGTATGGATCCCATGGGATAGATTTGTTTTATTTGTAACACCGCAGGGCGCAGCTAGTCTATACATATAAATAAAAGTGGAGTGTCTGTTTGTAATATTAAAATAACCGCTTTTTACTAAGTGCATATGGATGTATACACGTTACCTATACCGAAACAACATTTTTTAAAATTGTTGTCTGTCTGTCTGTCTGTCTGTCTGTTTGTTCCGGGTAATCTCTGAAATGGCTGGACCGATTTTGACGGGGCTTTCACTGGCAGATAGCTGGTGTAACGAGGAGTAACTTAGGCTACTTTTATTTTAGAAAAAAAAACATAGGATCTCACGAAAACAAATTAAAACCAATGTTACAGCGCAGCGCCTGATTAAGTTTGATAGCAACAACCTGCAATGCGTCCCGCGGGCTCAGAATGGGCGAGCAGGCTGTTTTCAACGGTTGTCTTTGTTAAATACCACGCGGACGAAGTCGCGGGCAACAGCTAGTATTAAATAATTATGCAAAAACCCCAACACTCAAAAGTGACAATCATAATGTCATTGCAATTCGGGTTTGAGTGGATTGTGTTGGCAGTCACGGGATCCTGGTGTAATATAAAGTTAAGTAAATATGTGTAATAGGTAATGATATTTATTTAATAAAATGTAACCTTAACATATTTGTTCATAATATAATTAAAACATTAACATTGGACATTGGACTTTTTTTTATTCTAACTCGATACTTTAGCGGAAAAGGGAAGATGTACCAGCCAGGCGGGTGGTATGCCTGGCGGGGCGGCCGCTATGCCCCGACAGTTATTGTCGGGATCTTGTATATATGTTACGTGCTCCGAAAACTCTGATAGCGCGATTCAGGATTGTATGGAGAACTGTCAATTGTTCTGAATGTCGTCTGCAGCGCCATCTGTGTAACTTGTGGCGCGATTGAAGAGGTCGCTACGATACATAGTTTTGAAGTAGGTAGGTATCTTTTTAACCGACTTCAAAAAGGAGGAGGTTCTCAATTCGGTTGTACTTTTTTTTCTTTTTTTTTATGTTTGTTACCTCAGATCTCCGTCATTTATGAACCGATTTGGAAAATAATTTTTTTATATGAAAGGATAGGGGAGGGAGTTTGAACTACGCGTTACGTAACATTGTTTTAACCCTTCAGAACGGTCGCGTAGAGATTTTAGATTTTACTAGGGGGGGGGGGGGGATAGAGAAACGTTACGGCGCGTTACATGGGTAGGAGGGGAGGGGTCAAAAATCTCCGAAAATTGCGTTACGGAAAACTCCCTTACACCCTGAATATGAACGGTGTCATGTAAAAGCTTTTAAATTAACCTACTAATGTAACATTATCTATTCAGAATTTCTATAAGACGTGGATTCGTAGCCCCACTCCGCCATTTTGTCGTCGACCCAGTTCCTGAACGCGGGTACGTTCGCGTACACCGCGGGAATGTTCTCGAAGCATCCGATGCCCCACGCGACGAGTCCTGTCAGTTTGTAGCGATCGTTGCCTATTGGGCACGACAGGGGGGCGCCACCGTCGCCCTGAAAAAAAAAACAAAGTTATTGCGTAATTGATAGAACTAGGCGATACTTGGCGGAAGTCCATTGTTAACCTATGGGTAAGGAGGACCCACCACTGACCCTCGGCTTGTCAACTTTTTCAATTATAAACCAAACAAGTTTGATCGATAATAAAAGAAGCCAACAACACCCGAACTCCTCTAAGATGTTAATCGAGAAACTATCTATCACGAGTGACGGGACCTCAAATAAAATGCAATTCTCCGCGACAATAAGCGAATCTATAAAAGTATTCGACACGTGTTTCGCCTCTAAACGAGGCATCCTCAGGACCGCTGGGCTACGAATGAGCGACGAAGCACCGCACGCGCACCTTATATATGCAATCAAATTATAGTTTGATCGATCGACAACTCCCAACAACCAATCCCGTCATAGTTCTAGGACTGATCGTGGATGATAAGAAATAAAAAATGTGGGTAGGAACCCCTGTTTGAATGGATATTAGCGAACTCCTGGAACAAATTTCGCGGCTATATAATAGTTCTGTCAAAACTTGGCAATCTTAAAAGTGTGCCAAGGTAACTTGGCAAGCTTCAAACTGTACCAAGTTCTGGTATTGTTTCCATAAGTATAACTATTTGTTGAAATTTGGTCACGGGAGGACTGAGGTGGTTGACATGGTTGTACAGCAGCCGAAACGTCGGGTAGGTACATAAAAAACATTATATAAACGCGATAAAATCCTTAAAATTAGTTTTATTTCAACAAATAATTATAATTATGGGAAAAAAATCGTGTGTAGTATTCGCGTAAATATAAGAAATCAATATGTGAATTGATTTTATTTTTATTACATTTTCAGATATCCCATAGAATTATATGTCAAAAGTGACAGCTACTATGCGGTTGCTGTTCGATTATGAATCGATTGTGTTAGCAGACTTGGGGCCTTGGTCTAGTGTCATAGCTACTGTTTTTTTATTGTTCTGTAACGTCATCACCTGGCAAGTATCCTTCCCCGGCTCCCCGCCCGCGCACACGAAGCTGGAGTGCAGTTTGAAGTTGGACCCAAGTCGCGTTCGCTTCAGCACCGTGTTGCAGCGCTCGTGCGGCACCATGTCCACCTCGACCTTCTTCAGAATAACGGCGTAGCGGCCTTCCCGACCTGGGGAACACAAAACATCAAGGTCCAAGGATTTTTCAAGAAGTCCACTGCTGGACATAGGTCCCCCAATAATTTCCACACATCACGGTCCTCCGCCACTCGCATCCACCGGCTTCCTGCTACGCGTGTGATATCATCGGTCCACCTTGTGGGGGGCCTCCCTACACTACGTCATCCGGTTCGTGGTCGCCATTCTAGAACCTCTCTGCCCCAACGGACATCGGTTCTGCGAGCTATTTTTTTTATAGGCCCTGGTAAATATACCGACGGCCCCGGAGTGAAATTATAATCTTTTTTGATTTATACAATTATTATTTTAATCTTTTAAAATGTCATTTGTTTTTGGTGCAATTACACGCTGGCCAAGATTTGCAAAGGCAACCTGGCATTTGGCTAAGTCAAGTTTTCATCCGGCCAAGGCAACTTGACATCCGGCCAAGTCAACATAGGGTTCGGCCAAGTCAACATAGGGACCGGCCAAAGTTCTCAGAAGGAAGGGTCAGCTAACATATAGGCTGGTGCAGATACTTATCGGGCATGCCTGCTTTGGTAATCTGCACCAGATCGCTGGGCGGGAGACGACTCCCAAGTGCACTGCTAATCGTGGAAAAAAAAGGGGACCGAGCCAAGTCAACTTAGCCGACCAAGTCCACTTGACATTGGGCCAAGTCAACATAAGGTCCCGCCAAGTCAACATAGGGTCCGGCCAAGTCCACTTACCAAACACATCCTTGCCCCACCCGTTGGCGACGCAGTTCTTGTGACTGTCGAAGACTTCGTCCTGCTCCGGCATGCAGATAATATTGATGTGCTCCGCCAGCTCGACTGGCGTGGCCAAGCGGAGGAGAGCGACGTCATTCTTCAAACTTAGAGGCTGGTAATCTGTAAACAAATATAAACCCTATGAACTTAAAATAACACTGTAATTTGTACGAATCTGCTAATTGCATTTTCCTTTGGTATAAATCGTAGGCTAAGTAAGTATATCTTTTCGGTCTTTCTGTATGGCCCAGAATCCTGCTTTAAGGTGGAAGCTCAGGTCAGGGCGCGAAATTAAAAATGTCAATGGTCAAAATTCAAAGTTAGTAAAAGTTACTTATGGTATTGTATCGGATTAGGTACTTTTTTAAGCAAACTAAATACATCTAGACATCCAATGCAGAATGTTAATATCGCAAAACCCTAAATTACATCGTAAAGATGTCCATATTTTTCGTAAAAAAATAAAAACCATTGACATTTTGAATTTCGCGCCCTGACCCTGAGCTTCCACCTTAATGGTTTACATGAATAAAAAATATTCTGATTTAGATTTTTAGTATACTAATGTGATAATTCACCTCAAATTCAGAGTTCAGAGATTTTAAAATGATCTTACAGTTTAGCACTACCGCAGCGGTGTAATTCTGAAACGTTCGAAATCGGAATCTGATTCGGAACGGTAGTTTGCGTCATATTAATAATGGTAGGAAATAGGAAAAATTGATCGCGAAATTTCAACTATTACGGGTTTTTTTATGATAAAAAGCTTTTAACTTATAACCACACACATGAAACACTAAGGCTGTGTCCCCAGTAGGCAAACTGTTAGCGGCGTATCGGTTTAGTACGCCCTTCCATATATTTGAAATGGAGTGTTCACCGTTTGCTAGTTTACGCTCACTCTACGCAGTTTGCTGTGTTGCGCGCGCCGATTGATTCAGTGAGCGGCTGACTCACAGCAAAACCGGTTCCAGTCGGCGGCGGCGATATGCTGGTTCGCCGGGCGTAGTGAGTCCGTTTGCCGCAAACTGTCATGTGGACAGTTGACAGTGAAAATTCAGTCGGTCGGTCGACCTAAATAAGCGGCTAACACATAACAGTTTGCTTGCGACGCACGCAAATTGATCTGAGTATGCAGCTAACTCGATTTTCAGTTCGCCACAAATTTGCGGCTCACCCAGTCGGCCGCTAACAATTTGCCTACTGGGGACACAGTCTAAGGCAGACACTTGTTATTTTTAATATTCACGTTTCTAGGCCTTCTTATATGTTTTGATTATTATTTTTGCTGTACCGAACTTTGAAAACTGACTTCGGTACGGTAGCCGAATCCGATTCCGATTTCGAACGTTTCAAAATCACACCGCAAGAGAGGACGTCTTTCCACTGATGGAAAGGTAAGTAAGAATTATAAATACCTACCTTTGTGTATGTAAACTTGGTCCACATCCCGTTCCTGATACTCAAAAATCTCCTTGGTGGTCTGTGTGTCCCATTCGCCGGCTCTGATCTTCATGGTGTTAGGTTCGTACCTGAAATTATTTTCATTAGAATATTTGGACGCAAATTGAAGTTATGTCGGCTTTTTGGCGGGAAGTTGAACCGTGATGTTGCCAATTTTGTTTTATTTTCCATAAAAGTGTGTTTCTTTGTAACAATTATCGAGAAATACTCGACACTGGCAAACATGGCACAATTTTGTAGCCGATTGCCCACCTTAAAAAATCAGAACCCCATTTGGCTTCCTTAGGGGTCAGCCTCTAGGGTACTCAAGGAATATATATCCTCTAAACTTCAAATCTTTAAGTGTAATGGTTTAGGCTGCATGTTGCCTGTCAGTCATTGTTAAGAATTTTGAAAAATAGATGATGAGTTCGAGGACTTAATAATAATATACATACATAATAATTCCAGCCCATTTTTAATGTTCCACTGCTGGGCACGGGCCTCCCTTCAATGCAAGCAGGATTAGGCCATAGTCCACCACACTGGCCCAGTGCGGGTTGGCGGACTTCACACATCTTTCGAGGGGTTCTCTCAGACATGCAGGTTTCCTCACAATTTTTCCTTCATCGTTTAGCAAGTCAAGCAATCATGGTTGTAAAATGAGATTCGCACATGAAATCGCAGAGGCAGAGGGGTTTGAACCTGCAATCCTCGTTACCGAGGCAAGCGTTCTACCAACTTGGCCATCTTTGCTATGCTTCGAGGACTTACTTAGCAGCAACATGGGCGCCTGTCATCACAACTTGAGGATGAATGAGCACTCCCACACCACCGTACGAATCGTTTTGCTTGCTCTGAATAGCCACCACCCAGGGGAACTCGCCAATCTGAGCTTCCGAACCCTGGATTCCGAGAAGACGATATTACAATATTTATAATCAGAGTCATTAACATATCTATTTGAAATGATTACCATTAGGTTATTGAAATATCCCATAGGAACCCTTTAATTCTGTGGGATATTCGCAGGTACCCGGTAAGCCCATGAACGGGGTTTGATTGGGTTTTTGAACGACTTAACTTCTATGTGAAACTTAACTTTATAACCTGTCTAGCTGCGCTCCGCGGTGTTACCCGCGATTAAAAAGTTAAGTTTAAAAACACGGTTGCTGTATGCTATCCCATAGGAACCGTGCATTTTTTCAGGATAAAAATTAGCCTATGTCATTTTGTGACCCCTAAACTACCACTACCTATACAAAAAATCATGTCGATCCCTTGCTCAATGAAAAATTTAAACAAATCTACCCCACGGGCACCATAAATTTTACCGGGATAAAAAGCCTATTTGCTATTCCAGACTATAATCTATCTCTGTGCCAAATTTCATCCAGATCCGTACAGCCGTTCTGGCGTGATTGACTAACAAACATCCATCCATCCAAACATTCACATTTATAATATTAGTTGGATAAAACCTGTTTGAAACGATTCCCCCATATAACACATACCTATGTCTTTCCTAGACAATGTTAGAATCCCAGAAAACCCCTTCATAAGGGAAAGTTACATAATTAAGCCAGTCGTTCGATGAGTCAAGTAAAATGTTATGGAACCCTGATGAATGGGGTACCCCTTGTACGACTGCGGCTCGCTGCAGAACTGTCCGGTCCATATTATCAACCAATACATTACAAAAAACTCAGGACACAGTCCAAGGTCTTACAGATCCGGTGATGGTGACACCCAGACCGTTGGGGTTGCGGTACCCGCAGCCCTTCAACTTAGTCGCGTCGGGCTTCGGCTTGGGCACAGTGGACGGATCTTTAGGCAGGGTGCAACAGACTTCAACACTCTCCTGACATTGGCGGTCATTACCATCGCCAAATCTGCAATAAGATAGATTTTATTATACATCTAATAATAATAAACGGCAGGGCAGCTCGTGGTGAGCTGATGGTGCGGCGAGTCACCACCTGCCAATAGTAATTAGTTAAAAGCTGATATGGCAGGAGAATGTTTGTACCCCAGTCATTGACGCTTAGTATCTATATAAGTATTATATACTGGGTTCGCCCTCAGTCCATTGTACGGTACCCGTAATACAAGCGTACTTTAGTGGGGGACCGTATAGTTTGTGTGTTCGTCTGGCGATAGGATAATATGAGGAATCGTATGGACGCCTTTATGAACTCACCTGACGTCCAGAAGTCCCCACCCAGTGACAGTAGCATTATTAATGTTCACTGCTACATGCTCCTTATCGCACAGGTAATAGGGCACACATTGACAGCTCTCGCCGTTCTTGTCCATAAATGTGGAAGTGCCTTCTGTGGGTTTTACAGTAATCTGAAATGAGGGAATAGAGCGCTCTTTAATTTAGCCTATGGTTCATTTTGGCTTGACAATACTAGAACTTGCGTCAGGAGATGGTATGTGAGGAAACCTTACGATGTCCAAAGATGTTAATAATTGACATCTTGAATACCATTTTAGCGGAAAAGGGAAAATCTTCCAGCCAGGCGGGTGGTATGGCTGGCGGGGCGACCGCTATGCCCCGACGGTTATTGTCGGGGTCTTGTATATATGTTACGTGCTCCGCAAACTCTTATAGCGCGTTTCAGGATTGTATGGAGCCTCGTCATTTGTTCTGAATGTCATCTGCAGCGCCATCTGTGTAGCTTATGGCGCGGTTGAAGAGGTCGCTACACTTGTCAATGGCAACATAATCTTAGATCATCATTAAAAGAGAATACGTCACGTAGCATATTATTATACCATGGCCACAAGTTAAAGACTCATTTTAGAACCTCGAAAAGCAACTCACATCTTGGAGTGTTTGGTGGGAAACTGAAAAGTCATGGCGTCAGTTATGATTTCGTTTCTAAAACTAGTGTTGCTGCGAGTTATAGTGAGTGATATAAGTGGAATATTAACCATGATGGGTTCGGTAAAGTGCACAAGTGTAGGTAATTGAAACAGAGTGACGAAACATGGCTTTTCAGTTTCTCACAAAAATCTATAAAAAAACCATTCAGTAAAGTATCCATCACTACTGATTGAAGGATAGGGGGGTATTTTATTTGGGCCCAGCATTTGGGCCTGTATATATGCTCGAAAACTGAAATAATTTATGTTACTTGACACTGGCAAAATACCTATGGTGATGATGCAAATAAAAAAAAACTCACATCTTCCAGACGTGGTGTGGTATATTTCAAAGACAGGGGATCCTGAGTGGTGCTCGGCGGAGTCCCGAATATCTCTGTCAAGATGTCAGGATCCAAGTTCTTAACCTTCGCGAACGCAGACGCCACAAATATTAGAAGAAGGAAATGCATCTTTCTGGAAATAAAAACGTATATTTGTTTTTGGCGGGAAACTGAAAAGTCATGGCGTCAGTTATGTTTTAATTTCTAAAACTAGTGTTCCTGCGAGTTATAGTGAGTGATATAAGTGGAATATTAACCATTATGGGTTCGGTAAAGTGCACTAGTGTAGGTAATTGAAACAGAGTGACGAAACATGGCTTTTCAGTTACTCACAAAAAATCCATGAAAAAACTTTCGGTAAAGTATCCATCACTTTACTGATTGAGGGATGAGGGGATATTTTACTTGAGCCTAGCCTTTGGGCCTGTGCATATGCTCAAAAACAGAATTAATTTATATTACTTGACTCTGGCAAAATACGTATCGTGATGCCAATTTAAAAAAAAAAACATGTATACGTAGTCGATTTGGCGGGAAGTTGAACCGTGAAGTTGTCAATCTTGTTTTATTTTCCAAAAAAATGTGATTCTATGATAAATAATGTTAAAAATTAGTGGGACATTAACCGTTGTGTGTTCATAAACGTGCACGAGTGAAGGAAATAGAAATAAATTTGTATGAAAAGTATCCTCAGCTTTAATGATAGGGGGGGGGGGGGGCATTAATTTCATCCTCATCATCGTCTTAAACATTATCATTATCATCAGGGGTACATATAATTCAATAACAATTATCAAGAATGACTCGACACTGGCAAAATAGGCACTATTTTGTTGCTAACATAAAAAAAGAATAAGAAGGTAATGGATGCCCTCGCGATCGCGTGGCGACACCTACATCTAAACAGGCCTGAACGAAGTTTTTAAAATATGTCATGACGATTTGGATGTTACAACACTGTTTATTGCCGGATCTTATCAGTTAAGGTCGCGTTCCGATGCGATTGTAAACTTCTGTTAAAAAAGTGTGGAATGACAATCTAAAAGTGCCCCCGTAGGTCATGTTATTTATTTACGTAATGAAATGCAATGGAATAAGATGACATATGACCTCGCCCACGAATAAGTGGGTATTTTGCCAGTGTCAAGTATTTAATAGCGATATCAAATTCAATAAACACAGTATAAATAAAAATACATGATGATATTAAAATGACCAGCTGCTAAAGTCTGTCTAGCCATTACTACATTGTTCTCACATTGTTCTGCTCAATATGTAAAAATCTTTTTTAAAAAAGAGCAACCATGGAGTTTCTCGCCCGTTCTTCTCCATAGGAACGGCATTCCGAACGAGTGGTAAAGTTGTGGCTTAACATTTTGTAACTATTTTGACGATTCATAAGTACTGCACTTATTGTTTTACATGAATAAAAAATATTCTGATTCTGATTCTGAAAAAGGGCGAATCCCACGAGACTTCTCAGATAATCAGCCTGCGCGAATCCCCCGTAAATCTATACAAAATAATTAATTCCACTTTGATAGTCACCTATACCCAATATTCATCATGATGGGTTTACCGACCAAATTTTATTTAAATTCGAACCTTTATAAATAAAATAAAGGAATAACAAAACGAGTTAATAATAAATCATAATTGAATCAATCGTATTATTTTCTATTATAAAAAGTTAAACGGTCATTATGAAGAGGTCAAAGCCACTATTAACACTAGAGATGTGTCTTATCGATTAATATCGATGCTGCTAATATATTTTTAGATTATATTATTGTTTAAAAATAATATCACAGCAAATTATAATCCATAATAATGTCAATGCAGAATGCCGTAATCGGAAATAAAAAAAAGACAAGCCAAAGTTGCGTTCAAATTTTTCGTAAAAAAAATAAAAGCGTTCAAAATTAATTTCGAGCCCTGACCTAGCAGATGCAGTGTTTATATGCCTTTTAGGGAATCAAACCTGCGCCTCCTTGACACAAGGGCAGCCAGTCAATTAAATATATCTACTTGGTTGTTTGAGGAAAATCCATGTAAAAATATTTCTCGGTAAAACGTACCTATAAGTATACTACTTATATAAACAAAAAAAAAATACTGTGCGTTGGAGCGCATCAGTTAAGAACTGCTGGCCGATATATATTTTTTTAATATTCCTAGTACGAAGCATCATTTTGGCGGGAAGTTAAACAGTGAATTTATAAAATTAGTTTTTTTTTTCCTCTGAAAATTGCGTTTCTTAGATATTTTATTTTAGTGAAAAAACTTGAAAAGTCAATTTTATTGGCTTTTCAAGTTCTTCCAAGTTGAGTAAAGTATCCAAAGGTAGGTGCATATTTAAACACATCACCAAACGGAATCGAATCACGTAATTGATATAAAGTTTTGGGAAAAAAAGTCAATGACAAAATAAGTTATTCAGCGCGGCAGGTCACTTTGGGTTTCCCAACGATTTAAATGTCAAAAAGGACAATGCATCTCTGCTCATCAATATAATCTATACATAAAAATAAATAAAATTGGAGTGTCTGTTTGTAATATTAAAATAACCGCTTGTTAATAAGTGCATTTGGATGTATACACGATACCTAAACCAAAACCACCTTTTTTATTTTTTTTTGTCAGTCTGTCTGTCTGTCTGTTTGTTCCGGGTAATCTCTGAAATGGCTGGACCGATTTTGACGGGACTTTCACTGGCAGATAGCTGATGTAACAAGAAGTAACTTAGGCTACTTTTATTTTAGAAAAAAAAAACATAGGATCTCACGAAAAAAATAAAAACCAATGTTGCAGCGCAGCGCCTGATTAAGTTTGATAGCAACAACCTGCAATGCGTCCCGCGGGCTCAGAATGGGCGAGGAAACTGTTGTAAACGGTTAGCTTTGTCAAATACCACGCGGACGAAGTCGCGGGTAACAGCTAGTAATAAATTAAAATTGAAATTAAATAGGTCCCAAGATGTCCGATAGATTATCCGTAAAGTATCTACAGTGTTACCGATAGGGGTAGGGGATTCATTTCATCACCATCACCATCATCACCGTCATCGTCATCAACATTATCATCATCATCAGGGGTACTTGTAATTTAAAAACCCACCAACCCTGTGCGCGCTGGTCCTAGTTAAAATGAAACACACATAGTTAGTTGAGCGGACTGTATTTAGGTAATAAAATAAATAAGGTAATTACTATACGTGCGAACTGTGCGCAGGGTTGAATTGTGACTGACAACTCTGGGTTGCCATTAATGAAATTATATAAACTAAAATATATTTATGTTTGTGGTACAAACAAACCCAATGACTCAATAATTAAATGAGCTCATCTGGGTACCTTAGTAATTATTTTAATTACAGTCTATACGTAAAACAATAATTTCTCACGAGTTCCATTGCATTATTGCTTGCGTATAATTATATGTAGCTACTAGCTGTTGCCCGCGACTTCGTCCGAGTGGTATTTAACAAAAACAACCGTTGACAACAGCCTGCTCGCCCATTCTGAGCCCGCGGGACGCATTGCAGGTTGTTGCTATCAAACTTAATCAGACGCAGCGCTGCAACATTGGTTTTAATTTTATTTCGTGAGATCTTATTTTTTTTTTTCTAAAATAAAAGTAGCCTAAGTTACTCCTTGTTACACCAGCTATCTGCCAGTGAAATTCCCGTCAAAATCGGTCCAGCCATTTCAAAGATTACCCGGAACAAACAGACAGACAGACAGATAGACAGACAACAATTTTAAAAAAGGTTGTTTTGATCTAGGTACCGTGTATACATCCAAATACATTTAGTAAAAAGCGGTTATTTTAATATTACAAACAGACACTCCAATTTTATTTTTATGTATGTATATAGTATAGATAAAGAAAAAACATTTTACTTGACACTAGCAAGAATGCCACTATTTTGTAGACAAATGCTAACATAAAAAAAAGAAGTAAGAAAAAATTTAATGGCTTACGACGAACAAAATGAAACTCCAATACTAACTCTGGCTTCGAGTTAGTAAAAACAGTGAGTCAAAAGTCGCTTGGCGAAACCAGTTTTTGATTACCTAGGTAGCTATATTTGCTATGCAAAATAAACAATCTAAATTGGTATTTAGGACAATATACAAAACTCACCTTACACTGGCCACAATAAAATCTATTTATATAAACAAACCCTTCACAAAAACAATAAATCGTTATCAACTTTTAATTATAATACACGATAATTATATTAACCAAAAAAAACCCGAGTATTTTTTGTTTTTTTAATAATTAAAATGTCTGCTCCCCGCGGCATATAAAGTCGGACTAAACAAGTTTCGCCCATTAAGCCGGACACACTGAGGCTACGTCAAGTGAATGACGTCATAACATAATTGGAGTGTAAAGTCAAGGCTCTGGTCTACATGATATTCTAGCTCAGGACTTCCCAACCGGTGGGGCGTGCCCCCCCGTGGGGGCGTAGAGCGATCTTAGGGGGGGGGCATGAAGTGTATGATTTGATGATAGCTCTGTCAAAAACAGAACCTGATATCGACCAACTGGTTCAAAAAATGCAGGCGCAAACATCCCATTAATAAATAATAAATCGTGTGAAATAAGTATCGTAAAATTAATTTGTGTTTTTTATTGAAGCAATTAAGAAAAATATAGGGGGGCATGAATTTTTTTTTTATAATCCCAGGGTGCACCATGCAAAAAAGTTTGGGAAACCCTGTACTATCTTTTCCAATTCGTCATATTCAATGCTTGTATTCTGGATAGTATGCTTCTTGTAGTGACGTTATATAGGATTTAAAATGGGGTCGAGTCACCTTCGTCCGTAGGAGAATTAAGTACCCTCGAGATACCCTACACGTGACCCTGGGTGGTGCCAACTAGGTGACAACTCTACTGGTGGTAGGCTTCGGCCGTGGTTAGTCACCACCCACTGAACAAAGCCATGTCGCCAAGCGGCCTAGCCGTGTTCCGGCATGATGTTCGGTGTTGCCATTCACGGATGGCGGGTCAGATCAGCTGCGCTGCATGTGCCTAGTGAATGTAGCGTCTCGATCTACTGCCGCCTTCCTACCTAGGCAAGTATGCTCCATCGTAGATCTCATCATCACTTACCATCAGGTGAGATCGAGATCAAATACTTGCCTATAATGTAATAAAAAAAAAACCTTATCGTCGATTCCAGGAGGCATAGTTATACCAGGTCCACTGCTATTTCTGATCTTATTTCTAATAGCCTATACTGATTATGTTTTCTCGCTAATTGCTTCGATTAAACAACATAATACTCGTCGTCTAGTAGTTGTTCGTTTTTGATAAAATCTATAATTATGCATGTGTCTTTAATTACTAGGGAAACCCTGATAGTGTTGTAAGTATTGTCTTATTATTACCTAACAAGTTGTAGCGGACCTCTTCATTCTCGCCACGCGGCGGCGCTGCCGACGTCATTTTAGAACAAACTAGCTGTTGCCCGCGACTTCGTCCGCGTGGTATTTAACAACGTCTCAACCGTTGGCAACAGCCTGCTCGCGTTCTAATCCCGCGGGACGCATTGCAGATTGTTGCTATCAAACTTTAAGCAGGCGCAGCGCTGCAACATTGGTTTTAATTTTTTTTCGAGAGATCCAATTTTTTTTTCTAAAATAAAAGTAGCCTAAGTTACTCCTTGTTACATCAGCTATCTGCCAGTGAAATTCCCGTCAAAATCGGTCCAGCCATTTCAGAGATTACCCGGAACAAACAGACAGACAGACAGACAGACAGACAGACAGACAGACGGACAGACAGACAGACGGACAGACAGACAGACAGACAGACAGACAGACAAAAATTGTAAAAAATGTTGTTTCGGTATAGGTAACGTGTATACATCCAAATGCACTTAGTAAAAAGCGGTTATTTTAATATTACAAACAGACACTCCAATTTTATTTATATGTATAGATGACGAATCTCAGTACAATCCTGAAACGCGCTATAAGAGTTTTCGGAGCACGTAACATATATATTAAACCCCGACATTACTGGTTGGGGTATAGCGACCGCCCCGACTACGCACGGTGCCCGTAACACAATGACCTAACGGAATCGTATCGTAATCGAACTGGCACTGAGATTCATATACCCATGGTACAATAATATGCTACGCCAGGATCTCCCCGTGACAGCTAGGTCAAGTGATTGGCCTAAGACGACGTCACGGCCATCTTCAACCAATCTACGGTGTTGAAGATGTCAATTAAACGCACTAGTCTTGGGTCATAATCTGAAGAGAGTATCTAACGAAGCATATTATTATACCATGCATGTATCCACATCCAGGGCTGTACTGGCTCACACACTTATAACGATGTACTGCTCAAAAATGTAAAAGATCTTTTTTTAAAAAGAGCAACCATGGAGTCTCTTGCCCGTTCTTCTCCATAGGAACGGCATTCCGAACGGGTGGTAAAGTAGTAGCTTAGCATTTTGTAACTTTTGACGATTTATAAGTACTGTACATAATGGTGTACGTGAATAAAAAATATTCTGATTCTGATTCTGTTCAGGAATTCGCTTCGAGCTCTCTTGACCATGATGACATATCGAACTTAGACCTGAGAGAATAAGCAAAAAATATATCTAATGAAAGTACTACCTATTTAACACTTTGGGTTAGCTAAGGTACTTAGTCTGGACTTCTTCCAGGAGCCCCACATAACCGTCCTTGCTCCCCCGGGCTTGGGCGGTATGCGTAAATGTATTTCCCAGCGGAAAAAAAAAAAAAAAAAAAGGTACTTGGAAGTGGCCGTGCCGATCTTGTATATATGTTACGTGCTCCGAAAACTCTTACAGCGAGATTCAGGATTGTGACGTCAATCGTCTATTGTTCTGAATGCGTCTGCAGTGCCATCTGAGTAGCTTGTGGTTCGATTGAAGTGGTCGCTACAAATTTAAATTAATAATCGGTATAAAATGTTTACTTGCTACTATATAATTATAAACATTATAATCGTCAGTAACAACAACTGCTTTATCTCGAGTTGGGAGTCAAGACGGTGACGTCACACGTCAAGGTCATGCGCAAGCGCACGCCGCCGGTGTAACCTCAATGACGAAATGAACTAATCTATACATCTATACAATACAACAAATAAATAAAATTGGAGTGTCTGTTTGTAATATTAAAATAAACGCTTTTTACTAAGTGCATTTGGATGTATACACGGTATATATACCAAAAAAATTTTTTTTTACAATTTTTGTCTGTCTGTCTGTCTGTTTGTTCCGGCTAATCCCTGAAATGGTTGGACCGATTTTGACGAGACTTTCACTGGCAAATAGCTGATGTAACAAGGAGTAACTTAGGCTACTTTTATTTTAGAAAAAAAATAGGATCTCACGAAAAAAAATAAAACCAATGTTGCGGCGTTGCGCCTGATTAAGTTTGATAGCAACAACCTGCAATGTGTTCCCCGGGGTCAGAACGCGCGAGCAGGCTGTTGCCAACGGTTTTGTCTTTATTATATACCACGCGGACGAAGTCGCGGGTAACAGCTAGATTACTATATGCTTAGATGTCTTAAGGATATGACATGTAAAGTCGCCTAAGAACCAGAGTTTGTCCAACATTGGACGAGGTTTGTCTGTTGCGTCCAAGGGTTCGGAAGCCGCGTAGTTCCTTATTTGCATTAATTCTATTATATTATGAGCAGGGGGGAGCTGTGGATTGGAGACTGTGTGAGCAATAATCAATAATAATAATAATACAAGGCCTTTGTGGAAGCTCAGGGTCAGGGCGCGAAATTCAAAATGTCAATGGTTGATATTTTTTTACGAAAAATGTTGTACATCTTTACGATGTACTTTAGTGTTTTGCGATATTAGCATTCTGCATTGGATGTCACGATGTATTAAGTTTGCTTAAAAAAATACCTAAAGCGATACAACACTCCAAAGATAGTAAAAGTAGCGGCTTTTACAAACCTTGGAGTGGGCCTGGCTGAAAGATCTTCCCTTTACCGCTAAATATCTTAATCGTGTTCATGAAACAGTACTTTTCATGATCAAGATTAAGATATATAACGGAATCAATCTGACGGGTGGTATGGCTGGCGGGGCGGCCACTATGCCCCGACGGTTATTGTCGGGATTTTGTATATATGTTACTTGCTCCGAAAACTCTCATACCGCGTTTCAGGATTGTGTGTGCGGTTGAGGAGGTCGCTACAAATTAATAAAAATCGAATAAAGTTCTTAAAAACGTATATTTCATTTATTAATAATGTATTTACAACTTGCAGTACATTGACTAATAATAAACGATACAACTAATTGCATACCGCGGCTTCGCCCGCAAAATGTTTGATTTACAAATAGCCCTTTTTATACAAAGCTTTAGTTCATGAATATACAAGGTGTAACAAAAATGGTGTGAAATATTTTAACCGATGAATCAGTGAGTTATATGGATCAGGTTGTTGTATAAAATAATTGTGGAAATGATATTTGAGTAGCGTTTGGTCGTGCGCTCAGTACAGGGTGTCATTTTTTAAATCTCACTAACATTATAAATGTGAAAGTTTGGATGGATGGATGTTTGTTAGTCAATTACTGGTGGTAGGCTTCGGCCGTGGCTAGTCACCACCCGCTGAACAAAGCCATGTCGCCAAGCGGCCTAGCCGTGTTCCGGCATGATGTTCGGTGTTGCCATTCATGGATGGCGGGTCAGATCAGCTGCGCTGCATGTGCCTAGTGAATGTAGCGTCTCGATCTACTGCCGCCTTCCTACCCAGGCAAGTATGCTCCATCGTAGATCTCATCGTCACTTACCATCAGGTGAGATCGAGATCAAATACTTGCTTATAATGTAATAAAAAAAAAAACACGCCAAAACGGCAGAACGGATCTGGATGAAATTTGGCACAGAGATAGATTATAGTCTGGAATAGCACATAGGCTACTTTTTATCCCGGTAAAATTTATGGTTCCCGTGGGATAGACTGTTTTAAATTTTCATACCTTTTAATCGCGGGTAACACCGCGGGGTGCAGCTAGTGTGTAATAATTTCGATTTATTTCTTTGGCAATGTTATCTTTACAACCTACTGTTGGCGCTGTTGAAATATTTTACACTATTACTGTAACACCTTGTATTTCTACAAGCCGCTCGACTGACTGCTCCGGACAAACTTTTGGTGATCACAACGAATGTTCGTGCCCGAGTCATGGATGTTTAATATGTATATAAGTATTATATACTGAGTTCGCCCTCAGTCCATTGTACGGTACCCGTAATACGAGCGTTGCTTAGTGTGGGACCGTACAGTTGGTGTGTTCGTCTGGCGAACGACATTACTGCACTGATGTTTTTTTATATATATTTGTATGTCTCGCGAGTGTGTTGAACGACGTCGTGTGACACGCGTGAGAGTCATTACACTCTGCAACCCAGCGTCGAGTGTGATGACCAACTAAGCTCACTTGTATCAATAATGCACTATTCGCTTCCGACCCCCTCTTTGGGGGGAAAAGGTGGTGGGGACTGACTCATATAGGAGATCGCAGTGTAATGGTGTAATTTTACAGGTTTTCGTGTAAGAAATGGAGCAGGGTCGCTTCGTAGTGCTTGGCGGCGTGCATCGCGCGCAATGAATGCCTTTCGCCCGGATATACCTGGAACAACCAATGTATAATAATTATTCCCGCCCTTTTGAACGTCCCACTACTGGGCACGGGCTCCCCTCAATCAAGTCAAGTCAAGTCAAATCATTTATTTCGTATAGGCCTACGGGGGCACTTACAAATTGTCATTACACAGCAACCGCATAGTAGCTGTCACTTTTGACGGATATCCCGAAAATAACACGAGTCAACATTAATAATTGGTCAACTGAGCAACTAAATGGGACATCCCGTACTTTATTTTTCAAAAATCTATACATATAAATAAAATTGGAGTGTCTGTTTGTAATATTAAAATAACCGCTTTCTAATAAGTGCATTTGGATGTATACTTGGTACCTATACCAAAATAACATTTTTTACAATTTTTGTCTGTCGGTCTGTTTGTTCCGGCTAATCTCTGAAATGGCTGGACCGATTTTGACGGGACTTTCACTGGCAGATAGCTGATGTAACAAGGAGTTACTTAGGCTACTTTTATTTTAGTAAAAAAAATAGGATCTCACGAAAAAAAAATTAAAACCAATGTTGCAGCGCAGCGCCTGATTAAGTTTGATAGCAACAACCTGCAATGCGTCCCGCGGGCTCAGAATGGGCGAGCAGGCTGTTGTCAACGGTTGTCTTTGTTAAATACCACGCGGACGAAGTCGCGGGCAACAGCTAGTAATATTATATAAATATGGTTAAATAGTTTCTTTCTAACATAGATTTGTTGATGGTCCTATAGGACACATATCGCACCCTCAGAGACGATAGATAGGGGCTCAACTCAAAATTATGAATTCAAAATTATGGTTTTAATGTATATTACATACCTATAACAATGTATTGCTCAAAAATGTAAAAGATCTATTTTAAAAAAAGAGCAACCATGGAGTTTCTCGCCCGTTCTTCTCCATAGGAACGGCATTCCGAACGGGCGGTGAAGCAGAAGCATAATATTTTTGTAACTTTTGACGATTCATGAGTACTGTACAATAATGGTCTACGTGAATAAAAAATATTCTGATTCTGATTCTGTTCTATCCGATGAATATTAAAAAAGGCGTTTTTATGATAGAAAAAGCTTATTATATTTCCGTCTCTTCTACACCGGTACTTTTCATCCTCCCCGTTCAGTTGGAGAGATCTTTGATTGCGATTTCCCAAAAAAAAATATTATTTTTGAGTTGAGTCCCTATCGTTCTAAGGGTGCGATATGTAGGATATCCCTTATTCGAATTTAGATTGTTATAATAATCTAAATTATTCGAAATTAGATTATAATAATAATATAAATTATTCAAATTTAGATCATTATAATAATCTAAATTATTCGAATTTATATTATTATAATAATCTAAATTTGAATAAGGGATATCTTAAATAATCTAAATTATTCAAATTTAGATCATTATAATAATCTAAATTATTCGAATTTAGATTATTATAAAAATCTAAATTCGAATAAGGGATATCTGTCACAAGAGACAGTTCCTATGCGGTTGCCGTTCGACTATGAATCGATTGTGTTAGCAGACTTGGGGCCCTGGAAGCCGCTGTGGTCATATCACCTGCACGCGATGCGGCTTCCCCAGCCTCACCAGCTCCGCCATCAGCGCGGCGGTGTGGCAGAAGTGCACGTTCTCGTCCGCCAGCCCGTGGATGATCAGCAGCCGGCCTTCCCTGGGGACCACACACTCATATATACATAGTGGCCCAGAACGGGTATACTAAGCATTGAATGTGAAGTGGGAGTTAAAACAATTAAAAATAATAAAGTCTTATATTTACGCGAATACTACACATTGAAATGACAATGCATTTTAAGGATTTTATTCAAATTCAAATTATTTAATATGCTAATATGGGTAGGTCACAGTCATGGTCAAAGATATGAATTAATGTTCGCCATATTTCGCCTTCCAGCGTGCAAACTTGACATTGTAAGCAGTCAACAACAAACAATATAAAATACACAGTAAACAATAATCTATACATATAAATAAAATTGGAGTGTCTGTTTGTAATATTAAAATAACCGCTTTTTACTAAGTGCATTTGGATGTATACACGTTACCTATACCGAAACAACATTTTTTACAATTTTTGTCTGTCTGTCTGTCTGTCCGTCTGTCTGTCTGTCTGTCTGTCTGTTTGTTCCGGGTAATCTCTGAAATGGCTGGACCGATTTTGACGGGAATTTCACTGGCAGATAGCTGATGTAACAAGGAGTAACATAGGCTACTTTTATTTTAGAAAAAAAAATTGGATCTCTCGAAAAAAAAATTAAAACCAATGTTGCAGCGCTGCGCCTGATTAAAGTTTGATAGCAACAATCTGCAATGCGTCCCGCGGGATCAGAACGCGAGCAGGCTGTTGCCAACGGCTGCGTCTTAGTTAAATACCACGCGGACGAAGTCGCGGGCAACAGCTAGTAAAACAATATGAAAACTTTGTCACAAATATAATTAACCAGCTAATTACAAATCTGGCTGTATATCTCGTTTATTTTACGTTCCCGACGTTTCGGCTGCTTTACAGCGACCATGGTCACGGGAGGGCTGAGGTGGTTGACGTCCTAGTGTCATAGTTAGAACTGGGGCACCCTCATTTTTAGTTGTTGCTTGACATTGAAATAAAGATGTCTTTTTTTTTTATTCAATGGCCACACGTATCAATAGGGAAGATGGCTGGGTGCTACCACCGACTTGGGATTCAGTAATTAATGTAATTAAATCCAAAACCAAGCGCACCATTGCAAGACCTCAAGACACTGTGAGCACGTTCTGCGAAGCTCGGACCGCAAGCAACAATTAAATATGAGGGTACCCCAGCTCTAACTATGACACTAGGACGTCAACACCTCAGTCCTCCCGCGACCATGGTCGCTGTAAAGCAGCTGAAACGTCGGGAACGTAAAACACATAAAATAAACGCGATAAAATTAGTTTTATTTCAATGTGTAGTATTCGCGTAGATATAAGAGATCAATATAGTAAGTTAGTGTAGTACTACGGCGGCGCGGCGTGTACTGACTGGGCGGGGCGGGGCGGGTACTGACTGGGCGGGGCGGGGCGGGGCGGGGCGGGGCGGGGCGTGTACTGACTGGTCGGGGAGGCGCGTGTACTGACGGGGCGGGGCGGGGCGGGGCGGGTACTGACTGGTCGGGGAGGCGCGTGTACTGACGGGGCGGGGCGGGGCGGGTACTGACTGGGCGGGGCGGGGCAGGGCGGGGCGTGTACTGACTGGGCGGGGCGGGGAGGGAGCGTGT
Organism: Pheosia tremula; assembly: GCA_905333125.1. NCBI lineage: Eukaryota > Metazoa > Arthropoda > Insecta > Lepidoptera > Notodontidae > Pheosia > Pheosia tremula. The sequence continues at coordinate 3,901,206 of HG995425.1, forward strand.
ACTGACTGGTCGGGGAGGCGCGTGTACTGACGGGGCGGGACGGGGCGGGTACGGTACTGACTGGGCGGGGCGGGGCGGGGCGGGGCGGGGCGGGTACTGACTGGTCGGGGAAGAAGGGCGCGTGCGCGAGCACGCTGGCGCGCGTGTAGGCGTGCGGCGCGGCGTGCGGCGGCGGCAGGTAGCGCTCCGTGTAGGCCGTGTCGTACAGCCGCCAGCACGTCACCGGCGCGCCCGCCACGCACACGCGGAAGATGTTGGGCCGCGTGGCCAGCCCCAGCAGCGACAGGTACCCGCCTGCCGGACACGCGGGCATACAATAACATTATACAAACCATTTATAACGAAAGACACGGGTTACAAATGCTTTTTTTTTTTATTTTATACATTATAGGCAAGTATTTGATCTCGATCTCACCTGATGGTGAGTGACGATGAGATCTACGGTGGAGCATACTTGCCTAGGTAGGAAGGCGGCAGTAGATCGAGACGCCACATTCACTAGGCACATGCAGCGCAGCTGATCTGACCCGCCATCGAATGGCAACACCGAACATCATGCCGGAACACGGCTAGGCCGCTTGGCGACATGGCTTTGTTCAGTGGGTGGTGACTAGCCACGGCCGAAGCCTACCACCAGTAGAGTTGACACCTGGTTGGCACCACCCAGGGTCACGTGGAGGGTATCTCGAGGGTACTTAATTCTCCTACGGACGAAGCTGACTCGACCCCAAATGTATTTTTGAGCGAGCAATGTATCTTAAAACACGCGATCATAACACAAGGCTCCGCGCGATACCCGATTCGTGCGATCAACGAGCGCGCTCGGCCGTATCGAGTTTTAATTGACATTGCAGTTTTAGGTCAACATTAGTAATTACGTTTTTTTTTATATAAAACCACGTTAAAATAAAAACTTATATTACGGTTTCATCCAGAAAAAAATGCAAATAATACATGAATAAATCGAAGAAAAATTCAAACTCTGGGCGGTTCAGAATGATGAGTTGAATCTACGATATCAGTTTTCGTTACGAACCCACTGTTTGGAGATGTTTTACCGCGTAATTATGAGAAAAAAAAAAACTTGAGAGGTGTCAAGGGACACCCGGATGGAACGAAGTTCCTTTATTATTTTTTATTATTTATTATGTACAAAAAACCTGTATACACTCTACAAAAATAATCTTCGCAACACCGAAGACACTGTTCAATGCGAAATAGAAAGACGAAACGAAAATATCTGGCTTGCTTTCTATAAGAGAGGGAGAGAGACCGACGGAGGAACATGCGCACGCCGCACGGCTTACAAATAATCATGTTTATACTCGGCCTTTACATAGGAACTGAAGTTGGGTTGAGAAAAAAGGGTCGTACGAGAATAGTTTCATTATCGTCCATGAGTCCATTTTATTCGTCGAATTTGAACCCACTGAGTCGAAGTGCACCGGCTCTAGAATTAATTTTATAGTATAGTTTACTATATAAAAACCAAAAACATAACGATACCTAGTTCAAAAACATGCCAGCGACATCTATCGCTGACAAAAATAAACATAAATATTATTTATGTTTAGTTTGTAAGTCTACCCGTGACCCTGGGTGGTGCCAACTAGGTGACAACTCTACTGGTGGTAGGCTTCGGCCGTGGTTAGTCACCACCCACCGAACAAAGCCATGTCGCCAAGGATGGCGGGTCAAATCAGCTACCCGATCTACTGCCGCCTTCCTACCTAGGCAAGTGAAAGCACCATCAGCGAAAAGTTGGTGGCAGTTCAGTGGCCCCCGGCATACCCCCTTGGGGATTACATGTGTGATGCTGTGGGTGTTTCCATGCACTCACCATAGCTCCATCCGTGTATGGCGACTCTCTCCATGTCTATACATCCTGTCTCCTTGGCCAGCCACTGAAGTACCTCCACCTTTAAAAGAAATATATAATGTATATTTATTTTTTTATTACGTTATAGGCAAGTATTTGATCTCGATCTCAGCTGATGTTAAGTGACGATGAGATCTACGACGCAGCATACTAGCCCAGAAGGTACCTGTTCACTCTCGACTTGAAAACACCCAGATTGAAGTCAACGGGGAGCAAAGACGCCGGCAGCGATCCTAGATCCTAGATCTCATCGTCACTTACCATCAGTTGAGATCGAGATCAAATACAAGCCTTTAATGTAATAAAAAAAAAGAAGAACAACAACAACGAAGAACAATAATAATAATATGGAGACCTGGTCGTCCAGCTCGATCTGGCCCAGCTTGCCCTTGATGGCGGCCTCCCAGGCGCGGCCGCGGTGCTTGGACCCCCGGGAGTCCACCGCCACCACGTTGAAGCCGCGCGCCGCCAGCATGTGCATGCGCAGCTGCCGGATGCCCTGCCGGGGGGGAGGGGGGAGGGGGGTTACCCGCCGTTCCTAGCGACCCTGGGCCCCAAGTCTGCTAACACAATCGATTCATAGTTCAACTGCAACCGCATAGTAACCGTCACTTTATATCACGATATATGTCAAAAGTGACAGTTGCTATGCGGTTGCTGTTCGACTATGAATCGATTGTGTTAGCAGACTTGTGGTCCTGGATCCAGGCGGTCCCGGGACAAATGTTTGTACCCGAGTCGTGGACGTTCAATATCTATAAGAGGTTTATAAATATTTCGACGGTCCCCACACATGCTAAAAATGTAAGTATTTTTTTATGCACATTGGCTTGAGATTTTCCATATATTTCTTTTAATCTATACATATAAATAAAATTGGAGTGTCTGTTTGTAATATTAAAATAACCGCTTTTTACTAAGTGCATTTGGATGTATACACGTTACCTATACCGAAACAACATTTTTTACAATTTTTGTCTGTCTGTCTGTCCGTCTGTCTGTCTGTCTGTTTGTTCCGGCTAATCTCTGAAATGGCTGGACCGATTTTGACGGGACTTTCACTGGCAGATAGCTGATGTAACAAGGAGTAACTTAGGCTACTATTATTTTAGAAAAAAAAAATAGGACCTCACGAAAAAAAATTAAAATCAATGTTGCAGCGCCTGATTAAGTTTGATAGCAACAACTTGCAATGCGTCCCGCGGGCTCAGAATGGGCGAGCAGGCCACGGTAAACGGTTGTCTTTGTTAAATACCACGCGGAGGAAGTCGCGGGCACGTCTATATGATTATTATTAATAATCATATAGACGTGCTTTTTGTAAATATTATTAATATTGAAAAGAAATGTAAATTTATGACATGTCTGTAGAAATAGCATTGGTCTACTTTTGCAGTATATATATAGGGATGCGAAGACAGTGCTAACAAATAATAATAACTTTGTCTTGCTGGAAAAATATATAATCTTTTATTAATTATTTTTTTTAATTTGGCATCACCGTAGGTATTTTGCCAGTGTCAAGTAATATAAATTATTTCTATTTTTGAGCATATGCACAGGCCCAAAGGCTCGGCCCAAGTAAAATACCCCCCATCCCTAAATCAGTAAAGTGATGGATACTTTACTGAAAGATTTTTCCTGGATTTTTTGTGAGAAACTGAAAAGCCAAGTTTCGTCACTCTGTTTCAACTACCTACACTTGTGCACTTTACCGAACCCATAATGGTTAATATTCCACTTATATCACTCACTATAACTCGCAGGAACACTAGTTTTAGAAATTAAAACATAACTGACGCCATGACTTTTCAGTTTCCCGCCAAAAACCATATATAATCTTCTTCAATATTTAGCATTTACATGAACCGCAAATAAAACCAGACAACTCCAACAACAAACGCCATGCTGACATACATCGAAACCGGCCGTGAAGCGGCCAGCTAATGTTCGCGGACATGGAACCACCGCCACATATCTTCATGTACGTGGGGACCCTCGAAATATGTACTGGTGGTAGGCTTCGGCCGTGGCTAGTCACCACCCACTGAACAAAGCCATGTCGCCAAGCGGCCTAGCCGTGTTCCGGCATGATGTTCGGTGTTGCCATTCATGGATGGCGGGTCAGATCAGCTGCGCTGCGTGTGCCTAGTGAATGTAGCGTCTCGATCTACTGCCGCCTTCCTACCTAGGCAAGTATGCTCCATCGTAGATCTCATCGTCACTTACCATCAGGTGAGATCGAGATCAAATACTTGCCTATAATGTAATAAAAAAAAAAAAAAATTATAAACCTCTTAGGCTGTGTCCCCAGTCGGCAAACTGTCAGCGGCCGACTGAGTGAGCCGCAAATTTGTGGCGAATTGAAATTCGAGTTAGCTGCAAACTCGGATCAATTTGCGTGCGTCGCTAGCAAACTGTTATGTGTTAGCCGCTTATTTAGGTCGACCGACCGACTGAATTTTCACTGTCAACTGTCCACTTGACAGTTTGCGGCGAACGGACTCACTACGCCCGGCGAACAAGCATATCGCCGCCGCCGACTGGAACCGATTTTGCTGTGAGTCAGCCGCTCACTGAATCAATCGGCGCGCGCAACACAGCAAACTGCGTAGAGTGAGCGCAAACTAGCAAACTGTGAACACTCCATTTCAAATATATGGAAGGGCGTACTAAACCGATACGCCGCTAACTCAGTCGGCCGCTGACAGATTGCCGACTGGGGACACAGCCTTATAGATTTTGTGATGAAGGACGCCATTTTCATTTCTTCATGTCACATCCATTGTTATATTTATAATGTATATTTATTGAATTTAATATTGCTATTAATTACTTGACACTGGCAAAATATCCGCTAAGTTGCGGGTGAGGCCATATTCATATCCATTTTATTTCATCGCATTTCATTTCGTAAAGAAAGAAGATTTTGTGATTTAAAAAAATAAATAAAAATTAAATAAATATCGCCAGACGAACACACCAACTATACGGTCACACACTAAGCAACGCTTGTATTATGAGTACCATACAATGGACTGAGGCCGAACTCAGTATATAATACTTATATACATACTAGCTGTTGCCCGCGACTTCGTCCGCGTGGTATTTAACAAAGACAACCGTTGGCAACAGCCTGCTCGCGCGTTCTGAGCCCGCGGGACGCATTGCAGGTTGTTGCTATCAAACTTAATCAGGCGCTGCGCTGCAACATTGGTTTAATTTTTTTTTCGTGAGATCCTATTTTTTTTTCTAAAATAAATGTAGCCTAAGTTACTCCTTGTTACATCAGCTATCTGCCAGTGAAAGTCCCGTCAAAATCGGTCCAGCCATTTCAGAGATTAGCCGGAACAAACAGACAGACAAAAATTGTAAAAAAAATTGTTTCGGTATAGGTAACGTGTATACATCCAAATGCACTTAGTAAAAAGCGGTTATTTTAATATTACAAACATACACTCCAATTTTATTTATATGCATAGATTAAACATCCACGACTCGGGCACGAACATTCGCGCTCATCACACAAAGCTTGTGTCGCTACCACATAGTTGTCATGTGAGAGTGGGTGCGGTACCTTGTAGCTGTTGGTGACGGTCTGCACCTCGGGCCCGCCGTACACGTGCAGCACGGTGGGGCTGCGCCCGCGCCGGCCGCAGCGCCACAGCGTGCAGTACGCCGCCGCGCCGCACGACAGCCGCGTCGTGAACATCTGCGGCGCCGGCACGCCCCGCGCGCCCAGCGACCGCTCTGACACACCGCGACATGTAGCGAGCTGGGGTCGAGTCACCTTCGTCCGTACGAGAATTAAGTACCCTCGAGATACCCTACACGCGACCCTGGGTGGTGCCAACCAGGTGACAACTCTACTGGTGGTAGGCTTCGGCCGTGGCTAGTCACCACCCACTGAACAAAGCCATGTCGCCGAGCGGCCTAGCCGTGTTCCGGCATGATGTTCGGTGTTGCCGTTCGTGGATGGCGGGTCAGATCAGCTGCGCTGCGTGTGCCTAGTGAATGTAGCGTCTCGATCTACTGCCGCCTTCCTACCTAGGCAAGTATGCTCCATCGTAGATCTCATCGTCACTTACCATCAGGTGACATCGAGATCAAATACTTGCCTATAATGTAATAAAAAAAAAAAAAATTTTTGTTGGATTTTAAAATAAACTGCGGTAAACCTGCGAAAAAATCATAATGTGGGCACATAGTAGAAGTGAAACTTAAACGGATAAGTGGAAAAGCGAATCGCAACAAAATGTTAACTTGCTGTGCCACGGACAGATTGTTAATGTACTTGTCCAATATGAAAGCCATTTGTCCGTTGAAGTTTCACTTCTACTGTAGCCGCCATCCATGAATGGCAACACCGAACATCATGCCGGAACACGGCTAGGCCGCTTGGCGACATGGCTTTGTTCAGTGGGTGGTGACTAGCCACGGCCGAAGCCTACCACCAGTAGAGTTGTCACCTGGTTGGCACCACCCAGGGTCACGTGTAGGGTGTCTCGAGGGTACTTAATTCTCCTACGGACGAAGGTGACACGACCCCAAACACCCAATAATAAATAATAGTAATTCTTATACAGTCCATTTTATTCTGTGACTGTCAAATTACAAGGCGCACCTCTCACTAGCAAGGCTGCCTCGCCGCAGTCCGTGTCATCGCCATCCCCGGACCGGCTGTCCCACGAGCCGTTGAAGCTGCGAGTTTCCGACGATTCTGTATACAAAAAAAGATTGAAATAAAACTAATTTTACGGATTTTATCGCGTTTATTTTATTATTTTTACGTTCCCGACGTTTCGGCTGCTTTACAGCCACCATGGTCACGGGTCAAAAAAAAGAATTAAAAAAAATAATTCGCGTCATTTCGTCCAATAAATAAGTAACTATTGACTACACACAGATAAAATGTATTTTTTTCGTAATAGCTGCTTGATAGAAGTTGTCAGTTTCACTTTTAACAGTCGATACAATTTTTCGGGAAGTATTGAGGCAGTCTAGATTTATAATGGGCAATATATATTATACTAGCAGACCCGGCCACGCGATGCTGTGGCTAAGGTTTATGTTATACTAGCTGTTGCCCGCGACTTCGTCCACGTGGTATTTAACAAAGACAACCGTTGACAACAACCTACTCGCCCATTCTGAGTCCGCGGGACGCATTGCAGGTGTATCAAACTTAATCAGGCGCTGCGCTGCAACATTGGTTTTCATTTTTTTTCGTGAGATCCTATTTTTTTTTCTAAAATAAAAGTAGCCTATGTTACTCCTTGTTACATCAGCTATCTGCCAGTGAAAGTCCCGTCAAAATCGGTCCAGCCATTTCAACAGACAGACAGAACAAACACACAGACAGACAAAATTTTTAAAAATGGTTGTTTTGGTATAGGTACCGTGTACACATCCAAATGCATTTAGTAAAAAGCGGTTATTTTAATATTACAAACAGACACTCCAATTTTATTTACATGTATAGATAAAGATGGAAATGTTACAGACGGTATAAAAATCCACGGGATTGGGAATATTTGTACATTTACTAATTATAATCAAATAATATTGCGATTTTAAATTGAAATACAAACTATCCTATCTTTCAAGTTGGATAAAACGGCACACGATGTGCAAAAAAATATTTAACCCTTAGTAGCCTGATTTACGAAAGTGATTTATTTTTAATATTACTGTGTTTAATGTTACTGTGTTTAATAATATTGACATTTGTTTTTTTTTTAATTTCGTTGCAAAGAATATTATACAACAGTAAAATACGTACAGCCAACCTATAAAAAAAAACTAATAGTAATGTGAACATTCGGTTTAAAAGATTGGTATCAAAATTGAAACTCTAGGCTATTAAGGGTTAAATCGGTTCCGTAGTTGAGGAGTCCATAGCGGACAAACACAGTGACACGTAATTTATATATATTAGGATTAATTCACAATCTAGATTATTTTTTTCCTTTAACACCCCGGATGCCCCAACTTAGTGCTGAGAGCAGACCTTGTTGGTTGCAGCTACGTACGGCGGGAAACTAACATTTTTTTTTTTATTAATTTACTAGCTGTTGCCCGCGACTTCGTCCGCGTGGTATTTAACAAAGACTCAGCCGTTGGCAACAGCCTGCTCGCGTTCTGATCCCGCGGGACGCATTGCAGATTGTTGCTATCAAACTTTAATCAGGCGCTGCGCTGCAACATTGGTTTTAATTTTTTTTCGAGAGATCCAATTTTTTTTTTCTAAAATAAAAGTAGCCTATGTTACTCCTTGTTACATCAGCTATCTGCCAGTGAAATTCCCGTCAAAATCGGTCCAGCCATTTCAGAGATTACCCGGAACAAACAGACAGACAGACAGACAGACAGACAGACCGACAAAAATTGTAAAAAATGTTGTTTCGGTATAGGTAACGTGTATACATCCAAATGCACTTAGTAAAAAGCGGTTATTTTAATATTACAAACAGACACTCCAATTTTATTTATATGTATAGATTTACTTTATTATCTACATTAAGTACTCATGTATATTTTTAATTATGTTGCCTGCGTAGCTGATTCACCAATAAATCTTTTTTTTTTTTAATTGTTTTAAGAGATTTTTTTTTACTATTATATAACGTTTCGGTAACGTCACGTCCTCCATCCCTCTCACACCACAAGTCATTTCGTAAATAGTCACACTTGCAAACTCATCCTTTTTGAAGTCTGTTAAAAGGAATTGTGCCTTTGATTGGGTTGTAGTGTCGTATGAGACGCGGTCGGGCAGTGTCCCTCTTTGTCAAAATTACGGTGTTGCCTGGTCTAAAAATGCGGTAGATGGTGGAAAATTACGGCAGACCAGTGTTGCTTATTTTTCTCCAAAATGATACAATAAAAATACCCATGCAGTGGGGATGCGTAACGTAAAAAAAAAAGGTCATTCTGCTGCTTCTCCTTTTTCTTTTTACGTTACGCATCCCTGCTCTTCCAAACTGAAGCAGCAGAATTACCTTTTTTTTACGTTACGCATCCCAATGCAATGTTGCCATTATAAACTAGTAATATTTAGCTAAATCAAGTGTTGTCATTATAGAAATAAGGACACGGACGAAATTACGGTAGAATGTGACATGTCTACGGTAGGTGGTAGAGCTAGAAAAGCTAGTAATTACGGCATGGTTGGAGACACTGCGGTCGGGCGTGTACTGACCGGACGTAGGGCGGTCCATGAGGGTGCCGAGCGCGTGCAGGTGCGGGGCGGCGGCGGCGAGCCGGAACACGCGCGTCACCGGCACGCTGCTGATATTCGACGATGTGATCACAGCTGTCGTGCAATCCTGTGCACCGACAGAATCAGAATCAGAATATTTTTTATTCACGTACACCATTAAGGTGGAAGCGCGAGGTCAGGGCGCGAAATTCAAAATGTCAACGGTCAAAATTCAAAGTTAGCAAGCACTCTGCATTGGATGTCTCGATGTGTTAAGTATGCTTAAAAAAATACCTAAAGCGATACAACACCATAAAGATGGTAAAAGTAGCGATTTTTACTAACCTTATGGTGTTGTATCGGATTAGGTCCTTTTTAAGCAAACTTAATACGTCGAGACATCCAATGCAGAATGCTAATATCGCAAAACACTAAATTACATCGTGAAGATGTCCAAATTTTTTGTAAAAAAATAAAAACCATTGCCATTTGGAATTTTGCGCCCTGACCCTGAGCTTCCACCTTAAGTACAGTACTTATGAATCGTCAAAAGTTACAAAAATACTAAGCTACTACTTCACCGCCCGTTCGGAATGCCGTTGCTATGGAGAAGAACGGGCGAGAAACTCCATGGTTGCTAATTTTAAAAAGATCTTTTATATTTTTGAGCAATACATTGTTATAGGTGTGTGAGAACAATGTAGGAACGACTAATCAGACTTTAGCAGCAGGTCAAAAAAAGTACAAACTAAGTATAAAACTACAGTTAATGGCTACATGGTTCCCACATTTACAAATTGCAGACGATGATTCAATATCGCCAGACGAACACAGTTCGTCCAACAGGGCCCCGAGTCTGCTAACACAATCGATTCATAATCGAACAGCAACCGCATAGTAACTGACACTTTTGACTGTGCGCTAAGTGCGGAGTGACTGTGCGCTAAATGCGATGTTACTTTGATCTAAATTGCGGAATGGCCGTGCGCTAATAGTGAAGGGACAATGCGCTAAGTGACCGTGCTCTAAGTGACTGCGCGCTAAGTGTGCAGTGACAGTGCGCTAAATGTGAAGGGACAATGCGCTAAGTGACCGTGCTCTAAGTGACTGCGCGCTAGGTGTGCAGTGACAGTGCGCTAAATGTGAAGGGACAATGCGCTAAGTGACCGTGCTCTAAGTGACTGCGCGCTAAATGTGGAGTGATAGTGCGCTAAATGTGAAGGGACAATGCGCTAAGTGACCGTGCTCCAAGTGACTGCGCGCTAAGTGCGGAGTGACAGTGCGCTAAATGTGAAGGGACAATGCGCTAAGTGACCGTGCTATAAGTGACTGCGCGCTAAGTGTGGAGTGACTGCGCGCTAAGTGCGAAGCGACTGCGCGCTAAGTGACTGCGCGCTAAGTGCGAAGTGACTGCGCGCTAAGTGAGCAGCGAGTATCCCACCTCGTCGATGTCGACCGCGCACGAGTGTCCCACGGCGGTGAGCAGCGTCAGCTGGTGGGGCCGCGGCGGCGCCAGCGCGGCGGAGTACAGGTGGCGCTCCAGCGGGGTCTCGCGCAGCCCCACGAAGTACACCTGCTGCCGCACCGCGTCCACCTGACATACCACAAAGTCAACGTCAAATCATTTATTTCGTATAGGCCTACGGGGGCACTTACAAATTGTCATTACATTTTTTTCCTTAACTCTACAACCGGATCGGAACGCGATCGCAACTGAGAAGATCCGACGAGAAAGTCAGCGTGCTTGTCATTTTTTTTATCCATTATTTATACCAAAAATAAAATAAAATAGTAAGCTCCAGTGTGTTGCCATGCGAGGCGCACACACGCTACACTTTGCACAACTATGCACTAACGAGTCACTCACCCATATCTTCTTGCCCATCACCTCCCACTCGCCGGCGGTGATTGGCTCCTTGCTGATAATGTTCGGGCCCGCGGCGTTGCTTTCGTCCTCCGTGATCATTTCCACGACCGCTATTAACACACACAAACATATATATATATATAAGACTAGCTGTTGCCCGCGACTTCGTCCGCGTGGTATTTAACAAAGACTCAACCGTTGGCAACAGCCTGCTCGCGCGTTCTGAGCCCGCGGGACGCGTTGCATGTTGTTGCTATCAAACTTAATCAGGCGCTGCGCTGCAACATTGGTTTTAATTTTTTTTCGAGAGATCCTATTTTTTTTTCTAAAATAAAAGTAGCCTAAGTTACTCCTTGTTACATCAGCTATCTGCCAGTGAAATTCCCGTCAAAATAGGTCCAGCCATTTCAGAGATTACCCGGAACAAACAGACAGACAGACAGATAGACAGACAAAAATTGTAAAAAAAATGGTTTTGGTATAGGTACCGTGTATACATCCAAATGCACTTAGTAAAAAGCGGTTATTCTAATATTACAAACAGACACTCCAATTTTATTTATATGTATAGATTATATTTTTATGTTCAAGTCTAAGGTACCCACAATACAAGCGTCGCTTAGTGTGGCATATAATCAGAAACGAGGAGATCCGTAGACAAACTAAAGTAACCGACATAGCTGAAAGAATTTCAAAGTTAAAGTGGCAGTGGGCGGCACATAGCTCACAGAACCGACGGCCGTAGGGGCAGAAAGGTTCTAGAACGGCGACCACGAATCGGTAGACGGAGTATAGGACGCCCCCCCCCCCCCCCCTCCTCCCCACAAGGTGGACCGATGATATCACACGCGTCGCAGGAAGCCGGTGGATGCGAGTGGCGGGGGACCGCGATGTGTGGAAGTCGTTGGGGGAGGCCTGTGTCCAGCAGTGGCCGTCTATCGTCGGATCGATTCAGAATCAGAATCAGAATATTTTTTATTCACGTAGACCATTAAGTACAGTACTTATGAATCGTCAAAAGTTACAAAAACATTATGCTACTACTTCACCGCTCGTTCGGAAGTCGAGAAACTCCATGGTTGCTCTTTTTTTAATAATAGATCTTGTAAATTTTTGAGTAATATTGAAAAGTACGGGACCGTACAGGGTCCCAAGTCCGCTAACACAATCGATTCATAATCGAACAGCAACCGCATAGGAACTGTCACTTTTGACAGATCTTGTATGGAATAGCTACTATGCGGTTGCTGTTCGATTATGAATCGACTAGCTGCGCCCGGCGGTGTTCCCCGCGATAAAAAGTATGAAAAATTAAAACATCTATCCCACGGGAACCATATTTTTTACCGGGATAAAAAAGTAGCCTATGTGCTATTCCAGACTATAATCTATCTCTGTGCCAAATTTCATCCAGATCCGTTCAGCCGTTCGGGCGTCAAAGAGTAACAAACATCCATCCATCCATCCAAACTTTCAAATTTATAATATTAGTATAGAAGTATAGATAGTATAGATTGTGTTAGCAGACTTGGGGCCCAGTCGTGTTCGTCTGGCGATAACATTATCGTGGTACGTACACGTGGCTCGGTCGCGGGCCGGCGGCAAGGCGCACGTGACGAGATACAGATGCAGATGGCCGCTCTCCTCGCTCGCCCAGATGAACCTGATGCTGTGGGGGGGCGAGGGCAGGAAGTGCAGGATGTCGTGCACGTTGATCCACGCGTCCGGCGCCGACTCCGACACCAGCACCTGGATGTCCGGCAGCGGCTGGAAGAGGACATTCTAATATGAAATATGATGGAGTGGAATGGAATGGGGCGGAGAGAGGGAAGTGGAGTGGAGCGAAGTGAAGCGGGGTGGAGCGAAATGGAACGGGGCGGAGCGAAGTGGGGCGGAGCGAGGTGTAGCGGGGTGGAATGAAGTGGGGCGAGGCGGAGGGAAGTGGAGCGGGGCGGAGTGAATTATAGCGGGGCGGAGCGAAGTGGAGGGAGTTGGAGCGGGGCGGAGCGGAGTGGACCGGAGTGGAGCGAAGTCGAGCGGGGTGGATCGGAGTGGAGCGATTTGGAGCGGGGCGGAGCGGAGTGGAGCGGGGTGGAGCGAAGTGGAGCAGGGTGGATCGGAGTGAAGCGAGTTGGAGCGGGGCGGAGCGGGGTGGAGCGAGTTGGAGCGGGGCGGAGCGGAATAGAGCGGGGCGAAGCGAAGTGGAGCCGGGCGGAGCGAAGTGGAGCGGGGCGGAGCGAAGAGGGCGGGGTGGAGCGAAGTGGGGCGGGGCGTTGTGCGAGAGGAATAGAGAATTAGTTAGCACGTGTCGCACTGAGTGATTATGAACCGCCAAGCATGATACTCACTTGCGTTATTTTGGGTGTGTCGAGGTGTGTGTGCAGGGAGTCGGGCGCGCGCTCGTAGCCGGCCGGCGTCGCGAAGTGCGCGGCCGGGATCACACACAGCTCCAGCCGCTGCTGCTTGCGGTCCAGCAACTGCACCCACACGCTGACGACATTGCACCAATTACACATTAATATCGCTACACTTGAGTCGCGATATACATGGTGATTCAGAGATGGTATACTGAGCAATTGAATGGCGCTTCTTTGCAATGTTTATAGACAAGAAAAATATTTTCACCGAAAAATTACAATATTTTTATTTTTTTTCTACCATAGTCATATACAAATTGGGACCTCATAATACCCATATAATGAGCTCCCTCATAATAGGGTGTGGTGGGGGTCAAAAGTACTCACTGCTCTCCGTCGGGGGTCCAGCCGACCCGCGCCAGGTACTCGAACCAGGGGAAGGTCTCCTTAAGCGGCTGGTACAAGTCGTACCACCGGATATCCGTCGCCTCCATCGACTCGCCGTTCGCGTCCGACGCTGAAAAAAACGTACAAGTAATTTGACGAATATTCGCAAAACTTTTTTTTTTTTCATTGGGACGAACATGGTTACTACAAAATTAAAAAGGACAAGCCCGCTGTGTCTCTTGCTAGGATCTTCTCAGTTGAGGTAGTTTTTCGATCCGGTTGTAGTTAAGACAAAAAAAAAATAAGATGTTTTCTTATATTGAAATAAAACTATTTTTTTGAGGATTTTATCGCGTTTATTTTTAACCGACTTCAAAAAGGAGGAGGTTCTCAATTCGGTTGTATTTTTTTTTATTTATTTTTTGTTTTTACCTTCCCGACGTTTCGGCTGCTTTACAGCAACGCTGTCGCGTTTATTTAATGTTTTTACGTTCACGAAGTTTCGTTCGTTTTACTGCGACCATGGTCACATGAAAATAAACGGGATAAAATCAGAAGAACAGAATCAGTAGAAGACAAAATTTTACGGTAAAAAGAAATAAAAATTACGAAGATCTGAGGTAACAAACATTAAAACCTAACCTAACGCTTTATATTATAGTATATACCTAAGTTATGTTCTTTACTTTTTCATGTATGTACCTATTTGTGTATCTTTGCGTGTTCTTTACTCTTACTTTTTCATGTTAATGTACCCATTTGTGTATCTTTGTGTCTGTGTCGAATAAACTTTCATTTCATGAAAAAAAAAAATAGAACCGAATTGAGAACCTCCTCCTTTTTGAAGTCGGTTAAAAACCGTCGAAAAGCCGTTTCCACTAACTATTCCGCGACGGTGTTGAGTATACTCACAGAAGGAGTCTCCGACACCCTCGTGGTAGTAGTCCAGGACCGTGGTGGGGGAGGCCTTCTGCAGCCTGAAGGTCACCATCCTGAGGATCGACTTGGCGTTCGGTGTGCCGGCGCGAGGGAACCTGGATAACAACAGTTCTGTTAAACGCGTCCAGATAAAAAATTGAGACCGAAACATAGATTTTAGTCGCGAAAGAGACCCGAGATGCATATTTTAGCCGAGAAAAAGACCCGAGACGTATATTTTAGCCGAGTACGAGACCCGAGACATATATATTAGCCGAGAAAGAGTCCCAAGACATATATTTTAGCCCACAAAGAGACCCGGGACCGTATATTTTAGCCGAGAAAGAGACCCGGGACCATATATTTTAGCCGAGAAAGAGACCCAAGACATATATTTTAGCCCACAAAGAGACCCGGGACCGTATATTTTAGCCGAGAAAGAGACCCAAGACATATATTTTAGCCCACAAAGAGACCCGGGACCGTATATTTTAGCCGAGAAAGAGACCCGAGACGTATATTTTAGCCCACAAAGAGACCCGGGACCGTATATTTTAGCCGAGAAATAAACCTAAAGACGTATATTTTAGCAGAAAGCGACAGAGACCGAGCTCTCGGTTAGACCTTAGAGCCAAGTCTTATTAAAGAACGATAAGTGGGACTCCCCACCTGAACTCCTCCACCTCCCCGCTGGTGGTCTGCGAGGAGGGGAAGCTGAATATCTTCACATCGCTCTCGTCGACTTCTTCATATACTATTCTGTATATATCATCTGAAAATATACAACGTGTTTAGTGAACTTTACCCAGTGGGACCCAACAAGGCCCCAAAGTGCACTAGCCCGACTAACTCATAATTGACTGGGAGTTACATCGTGCTAATGGTATTTGGGTGTTATAAGGGAAACCCTATCGAACGGGTTCTGCTTTTAACTTACCCGAACTATAAACTTATCTCGTTATAGGAAAGACTTTTCGAAGGGTGAGCCAGGTGTAAAGGAAATCATAAGTCAAATCTGATAGCAGTTAAGTCGTTCAAAACCCAATCGAAACCCGTTCATGGCTTTCCGATTCCGGGCCCCGCCATCCACTCCTGGGCCCCAAGTCAGCAACCGCATAGTAACTGTCACTTTTGACGGATGCCCCATACAATATCGGTCCAAAGTGACAGTTACTATGCGGTTGCTGTTCGATTATGAATCGATTGTGTTAGCAGTCTTGGGGCCCTGATATACCTACCATCAGACTTGGGCTGCCACCAGAAGCCAGTGTACCGGGAGAACTCCTCTTGAGTGACGTAGCAGGGCACGCCCGCCTGCCGCGGGTCGTCCGCCAACCTACAAACATTGACAAATACCTTAATCTTCTACTTTTAAGGTTGGCAATCGACTACAAAATAAAACCACTTGTGCCCGTTTTCAGTAAACCAAATACTGGTCATTTTAATGTCTCACTGTTGGGCACGAGCCTACCCTCAATGCGAGGGGGATTAGGCCATAGTCCACCAGACTGGCCCAGTGCAGGTTGGTGGACTGCACACATCTTTCGTGGGGTTCTCTCAGACATGCAGGTTTCCTCGCGACGTTTCCTTCACCGTTTAGCAAGCGATAATCTTGGTTGAAAATGAGATTCACTTTCAACCATGGGGTTTGAACCTGTCATGCTTTGTACTGTGGCAAGCGTTCTACCAACTTCGATATCAATGCTTATAACAGAGTCATGGATGTTTAATATGTATATAAGTGTTATATTAGGTACTAGCTGTTACCCGCGACTTCGTCCGCGTGGTATTTAACAAAGACTCAACCGTTGGCAACAGCCTGCTCGCGCGTTCTGAGCCCGCGGGACGCATTGCAGATTGTTGCTATCAAACTTAATCAGGCGCAGCGCTGCAACATTGGTTTTAATTTTTTTTCGAGAGATCCTATTTTTTTTCTAAAATAAAAGTAGCCTAAGTTACTCCTTGCTACATCAGCTACCTGCCAGTGAAATTCCCGTCAAAATCGGTCCAGCCATTTCAGAGATTACCCGGAACAAACAGACAGACAGACAGACAGACAGACAGACAGACAGACAGACAGAAAGACAGACAGACAAAAATTGTAAAAAAAATTGTTTTGGTATAGGTAACGTGTATACATCCAAATGCACTTAATAAAAAGCGGTTATTTTAATATTACAAACAGACACTCCAATTTTATTTATATGTATAGATGTATAGATAATCGTCCACTTTCCCTACAAGCGGGAACCACTCTTCACATCTGTCATCTGTCACCCACAGATAACTAACTATAAATAAAATAAATAAATAAATATCGCCATACGAACACACCATCTATACGGTCCCACTTTAAGCTTAACGCTTGTGTTATGGGTACCGTACAATAGACTGAGAGCGAACTCAGTATATAATCTATACTAATATTATAAATGTGAAAGTTTGGATGGATGGATGGATGGATGGATGTTTGTTCCTCTTTCACGCCCGAACGGCTGAACGGATCTGGATGAAATTTGGCACAGAGTTAGATTATAGTCTGGAATCACACATAGGCTACTTTTTATCCCGGTAAAATGTATGGTTCCCGTGGGATAGATTTTTTAATTTTTCATACTTTTTATCGCGGGTAACACCGCCGGGCGCAGCTAGTACTTATATACATATTAAACATCCATGACTCGGGTCAAACATTCGCGCTCATCACACAAAGCTTGTGTCCCTACCAGGATTCGAACCCGGGACCCTCGGCGCAGAAAGCAGAGTCACTACCACTGCGCTAATCGGGCCTATATTATATTATAGAACACCCACAACACAAACGATGCTTAGCGTGGGACCGTACAGTTACCGCCAAATTTATAAAAAGTTATAATGGATTATAGTGGCATTATAACCAATTTTTCAGAGGAAAAAATTAGTTATAATAGCTTTATAATCCATTATAACTTTCTATGAATTTGAGGGTTAGTGTATTAGACGAAGGTGTGTTCCCACTCACCGGTCCGGCTCGTGACCCTTGCAGGCGTATGTGAGTCTGGTAGGTCTACGCAGGCCGCCGCCGGCCAGCCAGATGTCGCCGCGCGCGGCGTGGGCCACCAGCGCGGGCGCGCGCGGGCACATGGCCGGCGTCAGCGGCGCCCCCCCGCCCGTGCTGAGCGAGCGCGGCACCAGCGGCGGGGACTGCCGCACGACACATTCATATACAACACCGAACTAATTACCCAAGTCCGAAACTGTAGGAAATAACGAAAACTACTAAAAGGACTGTCGAGACCGATTTGGATGTGTAGCGACCACTTCAACCGCACAACCAGCTACGCAGATGGCGCTGCAGACGCATTCGGAACAATAGACAATTGACGTCACAATGCGTAACATGGATATACAAGATCCCGACAATAACCGTCGGGCCATAGCGGCCGCCCCGCCAGCCATACCACCCCAGGCGGGTGGTATTGCTGGCGGGGCCGGAAGATCTTCCCTTTTCCGCTAAAGATGAAAACTAAAACTGCATCATTGGATTCTAGAGTAAATATTTTCACTAGCCTGGAATTAAAGCGGTCGATTTTGAGAAAAAAGCCACATACTTTATTTTTCCTTACTTGGGATATTAAGTAAACAAATCTTGCAAATATTTTGATAGTACAGAATCAAGAGATAACAAATGCTACGGATCCCGCACCGTGGGGGGGGGCTACAGACAGATATAGTATACCACCTGCCGTAGTTATACAGGCCCCACGAGTTCGCTACAGGCCCCCGTATTTTCTAAAGGCCCTACGGAATTGCTACAGTCCCCACGCATTCGCTACAGGCTCCGCGGAATCGCTACAGGCCCCGAATATTCGCTACAGGCCCTGCGAAATTGCTACAGTCCCCCTGCGTCCGCTACAGGCCCCGCGTATTCGTTACAGGCCCTGCGAAATCACTACAGGCCCCGAATATTCGCTACAGGCCCTGCGAAATTGCTACAGTCCCCCTGTGTCCGCTACAGGCCCCGCGTATTCGTTACAGGCCCTTCGAAATCACTACAGGCCTTGTATATTCGCTACAGGCCCTGCGGAATCGCTACAGGCCCCGCTTATTCGCTACAGGCACTGCGGAATCGTTACAGTCCCAACGCATTCGCTACAGGCCCCGCGCTGGCTTGATCCAGCACCGCCCGGTGGTTACCTGATTGGGCCCCTCCTCGGCGACGAAGAGCGAGGAGGCGCACGGGAACAGCACGCGGCCGGTGGCAGCGTGCAGCTCGTACGAGGCGATGCCCCACGCGGCCACCCGCTGCCGCTCCCACAGGAGCTGCTCCTCACGAGACCACTTGCCTGACGTCACACCCAACGCAACACTCGACTCTATTAGAGGTTTCCAGTCGAGTCTGCAACAATTTAAATAGAAGTATTTAATAATAATACCAGAGCCCCAAGTCTGCACAACACAATCGTTTCATAATCGAACAGCAACCGCATAGTAACTGTCATTTTTGACGGATAACCCATACAATATCTGTCGAAAGTGACAGTTACTATGTGGTTGCTGTTAGATTATGAAGCGATTGTGTTAGCAAGCTTGGGGCTCTGGTATTATTACAATAGACAATTGACGTCATCCGTCGTTGAATCTTCGGGCCCAGACCTTTTTTATGTCCCACTGCTGGGCACGGGCCTGCCCTCGATATGAGGGGTATTCGGCCAAAATCCACCACGCTTGGCTAGTGCGGGTTGGCAGACAAAACAAGTGCAGTCACAACAAAAGTATTTAAAGTTGAGGATTTTTGATTTCTTTGGATTCATTGCTCTACAACAATCAACAAACAAGTTGGGGGTAAACTTTGTATGATGAGATTAATATCTGTACATATAAATAAAATTGGAGTGTCTGTTTGTAATATTAAATGACCGCTTTTTACTAAGTGCATTTGGATGTATACACGTTACCTATACCGAAACAACATTTTTTTAAAAATTTGTCTGTCTGTCCGTCCGTTCGTCCGTCTGTTTGTTCCGGCTAATCTCTGAAATGGCTGGACCGATTTTGACGGGACTTTCACTGGCAGATAGCTGATGTAACAAGGAGTAACTTAGGTTATTTTTATTTTAGAAAAAAAATAGGATCTCACGAAAAAAAATTAAAACCAATGTTGCAGCGCAGAGCCTGATTAAGTTTGATAGCAACTACCTGCAATGCGTCCCGCGGGCTCAGAATGAGCGAGCAGGCTGTTGTCAATGGTTGTCTTTGTTAAATAACACACGGACAAAGTCGCGGGCAACAGCTAGTAAGAAATAAAATACTGAGTTCACTCCCAGTTCATTGTGCGGTACCCATAATAGAAGCGTTCCATAGTTTGGGACCGTACCCCTGTATATTTATATTTATCTGGCAATAGTATATTTATCTGGCAATATTATTTATTATTATTGCCCTCTATAAAGATCATGTCGACAATGTGTACTGAAAAATGAGCTTGCAGTATTTAAATAAATACTAATGTTAATTATTTAATTAAGTGTATAATTTAACTTCCGGGACTTTTGTACCCTTTTTTTTAGAAAATGTCCGCACTGGACTTTATGGGACTTCTTAGGAGAACTGGAAAAGTTATGTTTTGCTGTATAGTTTTATTTTCCTACACTCATGCACATTCTTGAACACATAATGGTTAATGTTCCACCAAAATTACACATTATATTTCGTCAAACACATTTTTCATAAAATAAAACAAAATTGATAACCTTTCTCTTCGACCATCCCCAAAAAGTCCTTGGAATACATACCAAAGCTAATCTAGCAGTTTGCGAGAAAACAACTGATAGTTGAGGTTATAAAATAAATGAAAATACTTATATTTATTAGTCTTAATCTCTCTCTTTGTTTACAAAGCTAAGATAGATTTTTTTTCATGACATCAATGTTATTGTTCAATTATTAGTTAGACACAAATGATAAAAAAACATTTGTTCTAACTAAAATATGAAACTCAAAACTGTTAAAAGGCTAACAATAATAATTTTCTGAGGAAAACTGCATGTCACACTTTGAGTCTGAAGCATTCAAAAATTTACGAAAAAATAGACTGAATTTTATCTCGAAGTACTCAACACCTTTTAGCTTTTTAAAATTCCTACAATATCCACTACTATCCTGCATGCACTGGGCCAACGTGGTGGAATATGACCCGAATCCCCCTCATATTGAGGGGACAACAGTAGGACGTAATACATTGGGAATTATTATTAAAATCTATAACTTAATAATAGAAAGTATTACCTAGCATTGTTCGGCTGCTGTGTTGGCGTTATATCAGTGTATAACAGTGTGATTTCCCACCCGTTCTGTGGTGTTTTGAGAAAATATATCCTCGTTTTCCCATTGCTCAGCTTCCTGAAGCTAATGGCCATGGGGACCATGGTGGAAAGGGATGATAGCTCCTTCCGTAGATCATGAACCGCTTGCCGTACTTCCGCCCATGAATACCTCTTGGCAGGAGGTCTCACGTACTCCCCCGACGCAGCACCATCTCCGGAACCCCTCACCTCCATAATTACACTCTCAAAAATATATATCTCAAAGAAAAAAATCAATTTTTGTCACTAGAAAAGTCGACACTCATGATGTAACATAGAACAAAAGATTTGTGTACTTTGACACGTAATTGGATTAGTTAAATGAATATTTATAAAACGATCTCATTATAATAATGTAATTGTATTTATGTAAGGTTTGATTTTTGCCTAAAAATAGGGCCAACACACAGACTTTTGTATTCTCGTATTGCCAAATGGTCGCTGAACTCACTGACCGATCGTAGTTCTACTACGATACCGAAATTCGATTATGTTTTTGTTGCTATACTAGGTGAAAGCCTTCTATCTCTTTCTTATAGCGTTTAGTAGAAAGTGTAGAAAAATCGATGAAAGAATCTTGTGAAAATCTCGTGAGATTCATTCGAGTACTGTTCGGATACAAATATAGTTAATATTTTTAATTTGGAATAATATTATTCAATAGCTCTCACAAAATAGCAAAACAAAGTCTTATTATAGGTTCATTGGTTTTAAGCAAATTATTTTTAAGCACAGTCAACATTTTATTCAGACATTTCTTGTTATTTTTTTTATTGGACCTGTTATAATTTTGTATCCGAAAATAAAAGGCTAACCAACATAATAAAATAATTGACAACGTGCGTTCAGAACATTATCGTGAACAAAATATATCAGCTCAAGGTCATATAGAAAAAGTGGTTTCTTTTGTGTTCATCAGACTGAGCTGACTGAATTGGACCTACAAATTCAATCAAGTGCTCTTGCAAGCATAACATATGTTTTACAAAAGCTTATAGTTGTACTGCTGATTACTGTTAAATTGCAAAAAAAGTCGTTCGAAAGTTAATCGTAGTAAAAAAAATGTGGACAGGATGTGACAACACTTTTTTTCAAAACTCCGCAGTTCCGGCAACATTTGCCGCCGAAGTGTCAGTCTAGGAAATAATGTCGTCGTAGTTATCGATGCGGTCTCGTTGTTTCTTTTATCAATTTTGCATTCCAGGGAAATGGCACCAGTAAATAATGTGTTGCAGACTTGTTTATTATTAGTGTATATATTTATTTACGTGCACGCGATCGATAATAATGTGGCGGAACCAAGGATAATATCGTTTAAAGTGGAAAGCATAAAATGTGACGGGAATTATTGTAAATATTTACTAAATATAAGGGGTGGTGAATTTCTAGGGCATTATTCTTGGAGACTGACCCCTGTGGAGGGTTCAAGGGGTGGTAGCTGTGACGTAATTTTCCCTAATTACGAGTTAAGGGAGGTTTTAACGTCGCAATGGATAAGTAAGCTTGAATTAGTATTACCTTTCGCGGATACAAATGTATATTTTTGTTTATACGAGAATACTGTAAGGAATAATGCGTTCGGTGGGAAATGGTTGCATCAAGGTGTTGAATATTATTTGGATCTTCAAAACGACAAACCGTGAGTATATATATTTTATCTTATGAGTATGTCTTGTCTTAATAAATGCTGAGTTGACGATTTTCGTAAAAAAATTTACTTTATATCAATCATATTGATTTCTTATATTAACGAAACGTCGGGAACGTAATAACATAAAATAAACGCGATAAAATTAGTTTTTTTTTAATTCATATTTATTAATTAAATTCCTTATTAAAGTTGTAAACTTGCCTACTAGACTCCAATTGGAAAATAGCTATGTGCTTACTTTGTTTGGGTATTTAGTTATGGATGTACTTTGTAGTAGAGGAAAGTGTCATAGCAAAAGATGAAATACAAATGTTAAGCTTCCAAACCCTAAACTGTAGTTAGTGTTAATAGAGTTTGTATTTTTAACCTGCTACTTGAGCCTGCCTATTCATTCCCACATTGTTCTCGCATACCTATAACAATGTACTGCCCAAGAATGTAAAAGATCTTTTTAAAAAGAGCAACCATGGAGTTTCTTGCTTGTTCTTCTCCATTGGAACGGCATTTCTGATTCTAATATAGTAATCACATGAACTAGAGAACCATCTTAACTTGGCTGTATCAGTCCATGAAGGCACATTATAGCTGTATGCCTCTAGCTAATATCATGTGACTCTGAGTACCATCTAAACTTCTCGGGATCAGCCTTTGGGAGTGCGATATAGAAGCATGATTCTGGCTAAAGTCACATGTCTTCACGAACCATTTAAACCTCTGTATCAGCCCTTGGAGACGTTATATGGAAACATGACTCTAGCTAAACTCATGTTCCTGAGAACTACATAGACCCCATTATATAAGCCCTTGGGGACGTGATATAGAACCATGTTTCTAACATAAAGACTCTGAGATCTACCTAAACCCCCTGTTGCGGACGCCGAGCCTAAAGAAATCCTGTACTCTGTGGGAGCTCTACGAGTTGTGACCCCGTGCAGCGGACGCCGAGCCTGCACTGGGTAGAACCCCTATTAAGTGTGACAGAAGCATTCAGAACAATTGACGTCACAATCCTGAATCGCGCTATAAGAGTTTTCGGAGCAAGTAACATTTATACAAGATCCCGACAATAACCGTCAGGGCATAGCGGCCGCCCGCCAGCCATACCACCCGCCTGGCTGGAAGATCTTCCCTTTTCCGCTAAAGTACAATCCAGTACAGCCCCGTAGGTCAGCCCATGAGTCACTTTAAAAATCACGTGTTATCTTAGGTTCCCGGTCTCGCACTTAAAATATGTATTACTACAATCGTAAAATAGTTCAAGCAAAAAAAAATATTTATTTGGCAAACAAATATAGACTTTATAGATATTGCTCGGCGAAGGTCTATGTTTGCGTCATGTTATCAATTTAAAAATGTACACGATCGCATCGGTAATATTATGTGCCACCTTTGCCCGCGGGTTTCCTCGCGCCACCGTACATTCTGATCTGTAGCTTGACCCCCATTCATAATAATAATAACCAAATGTACAGTACGAATAAAATAACTTTGCCCCCCTGAAGTTGGTTCCAGACGCTGCGCAATAGATTTTTTAGTACAAAATATCTATTGCGACGCGTTTGAAACTATATTATATATCCCGGTATATATTATGTATAATACTTATATACATAGATATTGATTTCTTATATTTACTCGGATACTTTTGTATAAAACAATTTTATGGCGTTTATTTTATGTTTTCGTTCCCGACATTTCGGCTGCTTTACAGCAACCATGGTCGCGGGAGGATTGAGGTGTTAGACGTCCTAGTGTCCAGGTCTACGCAGAAAGTGCTCACTGTGTCTTGAGGTCTTGCAATGCGCTTGTTTTTGGATTTAATTATATTAAATACTGGAACCCAAGTCGGTGGCAGCACCCAGCTATTTTCCATATTGAATTTAGGATGTTATTTAATTTCAATAGCCTCACTTATCATCCACGATCAGAATCGGTGTTCTTTTGCAAGGATCTTGAGGAGCATTGATCATAGATCCTAGCCGACGAACATGGTTGCTGTAAAGCAGCCGAAACGTCAGGAACGTAAAAACATACAAATAAACGCGATAAAATCGGTTATTAATTACTTTTATTTTAATATAGCTATACTTAGTATGTGTCTACCTCCTCCGGTATTACGGTCGTGTTGTTACCACGCTATAAGGCCTCTGCCTCGAATTAAGCGGGCAGCGGGGCGGCGGCGGCAGCGGCGCGGGAGCGGCAGGATCTTATGCGTAAAATCAAATGGACCGGTTCTCGAAAACAGCGGCGCGGGGCGGCCAACGAGCTGCGCTCCCGCTCCGCCGCCCCGCTGCCCGCTAAATTCGAGGCAGAGGCCTTAGAGCGACGTAGTCTCATTATAATAGAGTAGTTTCACGCGCTGACGTGCTTGACGTCAGACGTCTGATGGCGCGTGACACGTCCATCCAAACACGCTACTAGTACACACATTGATTTCTTATATTTACAAGAATACTACACATTGAAAAAAAACTAATCTTACGGATTTTATCGCGTTTATCATGACACTATGACACCAGGACGTCAACCACCTCAGTCCTCCCGTGACCATGGTTGCTGTAAAGCAGCCGAAACGTCGGGAACGTATAATAAACGCGATAAAATCCGTAAGATTAGTTTTATTTCAACGCCACTGGAGTTCGTGCAAGCTAATGAAAGTGATTCGTACTCTAACATAACTTTCCCGCTAAAACGTATAAATGAACGTTAATAGCGCAAAACTCTCTCATGCGACTGCTCCACCTGCGTTAATGTTAACGCTGAATGCGCGTTAATTATAATGCACAATGCACGTAAATTATAACGTATAACGTGTGGCTACATTATTGTCGTTCAAAATTACATTTTTTTTTTTATTATACTATAATTAAAAAAAATATACCAGCCCCTTTTTAATGTCCCACTGTTGGCCACGGGCCTCCCCTCAATGCGAGGGGGATTGCTCACTGTAAAGCAGCTGAATAAAATAAACGCGATCAAATCTTTACAATTAGTTTCACTTCAATGCGTACCGTTCGCGTAAATACTTATAAGAAATCAATCACACGATTTTTACTAATAATTAACGAGATGTATTTTGTTTACAGGTCACCAGCAAACAATGAGAATGGCCAAGCAACAATACCATCGTGGACAGATTTGTCTCACGATATCGACATTAACACGTTACCCAACGTGCCGAAACTAACTAACGAAGAACAAGCTAACATAGAAGTACTGCGTACTAACAAATACGTGCCCTTAAACGATCCACACAATAACATCAATTCGAACGGTGAACGATCGAAAAACATCGACAACTCTATCGATAGATTTAAAAGAGATGCGAAGGATTATGGCGTCACTCCAAAAGCGTCTGTCGTGAATTCTGTCAATAAAAGAATTAAAGTGTCACACGATTATAAAGAAAAATTGGATGGAGTGGCGAATTTTTTTAACGCATCCAACGATGTTGCGATATTAGAAAAGTTTGCGGATAATATGGATAACAGTGCTAGGGACCAGCACGGCAGAACATCGAACCAAGTGACAGACGATACGATAGAGACAAAAGATGTGGAAGAATCAGAAATTTTGCCATTCTCTTTTGAGAATATCGAGGAAATTTCAAATAAGATTCTCAATAGGAAGTCTCGGCAGTTCACTGAGAATGATTTTGCTGTTGTGAGAGCTGATGCTGTTATGATCAATATCGAGGGTGTGAGGGTTGAGGATTCGGAGAAGGAGCCGAAGATCGTTGAGGATGGAGTTCCCAGTGTGCTGGCTGATAACACAGTTACTTTAAGGTACGTGTTAGCCGGCCTTCCGAACGCACGACTTTCGTTTTGAAATTTTGTTATATTTCTTGGTATATTGCTAAAATGGTTATTTTATGAAATTTATACAACTCTTTTTCTATATATATATTTAGTTGAACCTTACACAAAATTTAGTTAATGTGAAAATTTGTCAATACATATTTGTAACTAGCTGCGCCCCGCGGTGTTACCCGCGATGAAAAAGTATGTCCTTTTCCTATATGTCCTTTTCTGTAAATCATGTCGATCCTTTGCTCTATAAAAAAATAAAACAAATCTATCCCACGGGAACCATACATTTCACCGGGATAAAAAGCCTATGTGCTATTCCAGACTATATTTTTTTTTTTGTCTTTATTTCATACAATAAAAATTATTAATAGGAGTAATTTTGACCATATAAATGATATTAAAACAAACTAGGTATCAAAAAGGCCTTGTCCGCGTGGAATGGTGGCAAGAATGCTGGCTGCATTTCCTCGCTGTATGATCAAACTAATTTTCTGAGCGAGGAAAGAGCCAGCCCTCCTGTCACCTGTGGAGGCAATTAATTTTGGAGATATTTTATTAATAAATTGTTTTGCGCTATGGCTCCATGGGCCTAGCGTCTCTACGGCAAACGGCAGAAATGCGTAACTATTGTTTAATAGGGCGTACTTCCGCCGCTTGCCGAGATCCGCTCTCTCAGCCGCGGCCCCCGCGGCAGACACTGACTCCCTGAGATGAGAGGGAGCCAGCGTGTCTACACACGTGGCATCCCAAACAAGCGGTCGACCCCGCTCCCAGGGAATTAGCGTCATGCCATCAGGTCTCTTGCCGTCATCCCGAAACACCCCGAGTGGTTCCAATATTGATGGGACGTTTATACTGGCAAGAGCCCTTTTGATGATGTCATTGAGGGAGCCGTGGCGAGAAAACCTGCCTGCGCTCTTTGGACATGAAAGCCCATGGAGACCAAAACGATCGACGTCCACTCCACACGGACATTTGTGTGCCATGCACACTGGTGCCCCCAGGCGGATACCAATAGCTATTCTGAAGCTCTCGTTGTCAAGGAATGTGCCAAGGTTTGGTGATGGAATTGTGTGCAGCCAATGACCGGATTCCTTTTCACATAACGCTAGAAGTCGGGCATGGTCACGGTCACTGATTAGATTCTCGAATAAAAACTGTTGAGTCATTTGTACCAATGGCATGTCCCAAAGTATTTGTAGGTTTACTTCCTTTGGGACATTGACATTGGGACAAATGCTTTTCCAGGTTTCTATTGCTTCTGCAGTGTTAGAAACTATAAGAGTGTCATCATTAAGGATTTTACAGCATAGCTCTCTGGAACTGTGCACAGAGGCTAGAAAAGCTGGAAGAGCAACACTAGAAATTTTCCTCACGCCGATGCCACCGTTCCTAATCGGTAAGGTTGCTTGCATCCAGGATAAGTCGTTTAGAGTTAAATTTAGAATTTGTTCTAGAGTGTCCTTAATGCTGACATCCATTTGTTCGAGCACGGTCGAGAATTTCCAAATTGGGCTTGCACGGAGCGAGTATGTGAGCTTCGGTACAAAAAGGCAATATTTTATTATAGTAAATGCTACATGAGAATTTAAAATGCCTAATCTGTGGGAATTATCTGAAAAAGTTTTTAATTTATTATCTAGAAAAGGTTTTACTCCTTCGTCGAGTAAGGGTGCACCTAGGAGGTAAAGTGAGTTCTTTTGAAGGGTTCTAATATTAGGTGTAATTTCGTTGAAATTTTTGATAATAGAATTGACTTGGTCTGAAGAAAGTATATCTGAGATAAAAATTTCACATTTCGACGGATTTAGCTCGAGTCCTATTGTTTTGAAATCACGGTTAATTTGGATAAGGTCATTTAGAACTGTATCAGCTTTGCCTCCTAAAGTGCCATCATCTAAGTACCACACATTTAATCTTGAATTTAGTGATGAGATAAAACGGTGGATACCTAG
This sequence comes from Pheosia tremula, assembly GCA_905333125.1. Classification (NCBI taxonomy): domain Eukaryota; kingdom Metazoa; phylum Arthropoda; class Insecta; order Lepidoptera; family Notodontidae; genus Pheosia; species Pheosia tremula. The sequence goes on from HG995425.1 coordinate 3,929,571, forward strand.
ACTGAAAAGGGCAGGTCCGAGTGGATCGCCTTGTTGAACACCGACTGCAGAATCAATAGAATATTCCCCGTATAGTAATTTTGAAGATGAACTGTAGCATTGCCGAACATATGGATAAATTTCAGGTATTTGTGAGGCTACTTCGCTCAATAGAGCGCCCCTATCTATGGAATTAAAAGCATTCTTCACGTCAACCTTCAAAAGAACCTCCATCTGTCCCGATGAAATAAAGGTTCTAGTTGCATGTACTGCGGCCTCGTAGCCACCTTTACAACCAAATCCTAATTGAAGGGGTTGAAATTTTGAGCTAAGGGTAGATATGATATGCTTACAAGCCAATTTGGAGGTGAGTCGTCTAATTGTGCACCCTACAGCGATAGGACGGATGCCTCCATCTTTTTTGTTGAAGGCACAAAGTCTGGCACCATAAAGGAAGGGTATAAAGGAGTCATTGACCTTACCGGAAAGCATGAAATTACATAATTTAGTCAAACTACTCAGGAGGGCCCCACCAGCGTCACCGGCGGACGCACTAACCAAATCTTTCAAGTGCTGGGGCGTGATTCCATCGATACCGCCAGCCGAACCGCTAGGGAATGACAGGATAGCCGCCAGAACATCTTCTTGTTTTATCTGTAACTGTACATTCAAATTGGGTGGGCTTGGTAGCTGAGAGGCAGGGTTGGGTGAAGGATGCTTGCTGCGTAGAGCTTCTAGCGTTATTTCATTAGAGGGTGCGAGAGTGTCATTAGAAAAAAGGAGACGTGCTGCGTTTCTTATGTCTCCCTCCTGAACCTTGGATTCTATCGTCCGAGCTAAATTAAATATCCTATTTTTGGAAATGCGAGTGGGAAGGTGAATGTCTGAATTGAAATTACTATTGCAGTTTTGTTTTAATTTCTGTGTGAGAGAGGAGTGAGAAGATTTGTCGGCATGAAAATGTAAGTAGGCGAAGGTAAAAAGGTCTTGCCAGGATTTTTCAGAATTGTTGAGGCAACTGTTTATGCAGTTGGCTAAGGATCTGGCTAATAAAATTCTCGCCCCTCTTGGAATCCGTTTCACCAATGGAATAGAATGATTAAGACGATAGATGAGTGTTTCAAATTGTGGGTGACTAGCATCAACAAGTGTTTCGGGAAGGGATAATGAAATTTGTTGAGTATGACAACGAGAGATGTGAATGTTGAGACCCCTGCGACCTTTGAAAAGCCTGCCATCACTACATTGGGGGCATTTTAAGAGCTCTGGTTGTGAGGTTCCAGCGTACATATAGACACAGTAAAGAACTATATAAAATGAAGAGCATAGAATAATATGTACAAAAAATGAAGCAAGAGAAATTAAATAACTTAAAATTGAGTAATATATACACATCCAGATTAGTCATGATTAGTCATTCACAAATAGCCCACAGTCACTGAGAAAGTACATTGTAGAGCTTGAGCGATATTTTATAAAAAATCTATGAAAAATGTTTATATTAGAAGGCACTGAAGCCCTATAGAGGGCTGTCACAATAGAGCAACGTCAATGGTTGAAGTTGCTGTGGTTTCTGTAGAAGCTGATCAGTTATTGGTTGTTAGGTGACAAGCAGCACACACGATCGCGTTGCTTAGAAACAGTAAATTTGAATCACTTGTGTCAACATGGTGAATATTATAGATTTGAAGAACGGCTGATTTTGAACTTCAGGGAGCTCAGAAACACAAACAAATTTGATTATAACCCACAAATGCCTTTGAGGAACTTCTGAAATAAACCAATGTAGAATATTTGTACATGAAATTTGTTTTTAAATTAATTTTCATTAAGAGCACATCTGACCGTGCGCCATTTGCCAAATTTCATCCAGATCTGTCCAGCCGTTCTGGCGTGATTCCGTAACAAACATCCATCCATCCAAACTTTCACATTTATAATATTAGTGGGATGCTATATGGATAACACACGCGTGACAAAAAAAGGGTGTACTTACTAAAATTGTTTTCACAAAAACGAAGACCCAATATGATTCCTAACACAGATCCATTTTAAAAAGAACATAAAAGCATGAACATCTTGGATTTTTTTTTGCTGGGAAATTGAAGGTTTCCCACCAGATACTGAAATAACTGAATTACACGCAACAAAACTACTTAGTCCATAATGTTTCAGGTTATTTGGTGACGGCCTCACATTGAGGACAGTGATAGCATTCACCCACGAAGAGCAAGCGTACGGACAGCCCTGTAAATTTCTACTCAAAGGAGAGTATATGGTTAGTGGAAAGTCATTCAGTATATAAAAGTGGAATGACAATTTGTAAGTGCCCTCGTAGGCCTATACGAAATAAATGATTTGACTTTGACTATAGGGAAAGTCTTTTCACTAGACACAATTTTATTTATTTTTATTATTTTTAGACAAAAAAAAACAGCCCAGTTGGTCTCTCTTGCAGGTCAAAGAAGGCTCGCTCAGAGCCCGCACCGCTCTCTTCGACATCGTCGTCCCACCGCCCACCATCAGCTCCAAACTCTACATATGCGCCAAAAACCTAAAACAAGGCGTGAACGATCCGTTCAAAGACGAGGAAAAATACCTCCATCAAGGAACAGATTCCTACAAAATGTTCGCTTCCCACAACGCTTTACTGCCGCTGTGGTTCTCACTGACTCTTATACTCACTTGCTTGACGTTCTCCGCTCTCTTTTCCGGGCTAAATCTTGGATTAATGTCCTTGGATAGGACAGAGTTGAAGATTATTTCCAACACGGGAACGGAGCAGGAGAGGAAGTACGCGCGAGCTATTATGCCGGTCAGGGATCATGGGAATTATCTGCTGTGCAGCATCCTTTTGGGGAATGTGGCGGTGAACAGCACGTTCACGATATTGCTGGACGAGTTGACGTCTGGTCTGTTTGCGGTTATCGTGTCGACGTTGGCGATCGTGTTGTTGGGCGAGATTACTCCTCAGGCGATCTGTTCGCGGCATGGTTTGATGGTGGGCGCCAGGAGCATCATGGTCACAAAGGTGGGTCTCCAATGTTACAGGGCCCCGAGTCTGCTAACACAATCGATTCATAGTCGAACACGGTCACAGATAAATTGGATTGTGTAAAATCTATACATCTATACATATAAATAAAATTGGAGTGTCTGTTTGTAATATTAAAATAACCGCTTTTTATTAAGTGCATTTGGATGTATGCACGGTGCATATACCAAAACAATTTTTTTTTCAATTTTTGTCTATCTGTTTGTTCCGGGTAACCTCTGAAATGGCTGGACCGATTTTGACGGGAATTTCACTGGCAGATAGCTGATGTAACAAGGAGTAACTTAGGCTACTTTTATTTTAGAAAAAAAAAATGGGATCTCTCGAAAAAAAATTAAATCAATGTTGCAGCGCTGCGCCTGATTAAGTTTGATAGCAACAATCTGCAATGCGTCCCGCGGGATCAGAACGCGCGAGCAGGCTGTTGCCAACGGTTGAGTCTTTGTTAAATACCACGCGCACGAAGTCGCGGGCAACAGCTAGAGTAGTGATAAAAGTCTTCAAATATATTCTTATTTCAAATTGAATCGAAAAAAATATTGCTCATCATGTATTTCCACTATGCACAACACACATATGCTAGGTGCTTTTATAACTCTTCATTCTTTAACCACCAGTCAGTGATGGCGTTGACGGCTCCCCTCGCGTTTCCTATCAGCAAACTCCTGGACTACTTCCTCGGCGAAGAGATTGGGAACGTGTACAACAGAGAAAGACTGAAGGAGCTGGTTAAGGTAAGTCAACTGTTGTCTCCATAGGAACGGCATTCCGAACGGGTGGTAAAGTTGTAGCATATTTTGTAACTTGACGATTCATATGTACTGTAATTAATGGTCTACGTGAATAAAAAATATTCTGATTCTGTTGTGTTGGCAGGGGTGCACCCACATGGTATTTGGTCCCAATTTCATAGGGTGTGACCCTGTTATCATTAAAAATGGCACGCCCCCCCCCTCATTCAGGGCCCAGACGAATCGTTCAAGGGGAACCCCATGAACGACTGGCCTTTTGTGAAAAAAGTGATTCTTTGAAATATAAAGTCCATTTTGGTGGAATATTAACTCTTGTGTGTTCATGAACGTGCACGAGTGTAGGGAAACTAAACTAAATGGTAAAACATGACTTCCAGTTCCCTAAGAAGTTCGGTAGTTTGTCAGTAAAGTATCTACAACTTTACTGATAGGGTTAGGGGGGCTTTATTAGGCCTAGTCTACGGATTAGGCCTGGATAGAAACTCCCATATTTGATATTTGAAAAAAAAACATTCCACTTGACATAGGCAAAATACCTAACCAAAGGCGGGTGAGGCCATTTTCTAAAAAGAGAAAAGCATTCAGTAAATACGCATCCCACTTCCCACTAATATTATAAATGTGAAAGTTTGGATGGATGGATGGATGTTTGTTACTCAATCACGCCAGTACGGCTGGACGGATCTGCATGAAATTTGGCACAGAGAAGGATTATAGTCTGGAATAGCACATAGGCTACTTTTTGTCCCGGTAAAATGTATGGTTCCCGCGGGATAAAGGACATACTTTTTAATCACGGGTAACACCGCGGGGCGCAGCTGATGAATAAAATAATGAAATGAAATGAAAAAAGTTTATTCGACACAGACACGAAGATACACAAATGGGTACATTTACATGAAAAAGTAGAAGTAAAGAACACACAAAGATACACAAATAGGCACATACATTAAAAAGTGAGGAACATAAAGTAGGTATTGTGGATCTCAGTGTGAGCTGTGCCGAAAGGCGTTTGGCTCAGCATGAGCTGGTGGGGAACGGATTCTCCTCCAGCACTGATTTTCAGCCAAAGCCTCCTCATTAGGACATTAATCATATCGCTTGGTAACCAAACTCAGACGCAATCGCAGATACACACAATAAATGTATAAAGTATAGAATAGAATGATACCATAATGGATGCGACATGAAGATATGAAATTGACAAGTTTACGACAACACAGACATTAAACTCATAAGCGTCAATACAATTCAGAACATTGTCTTTTAAACAATTTTTTTAATATATTTTTTTTAGGTAACAACAGATGTCAACGATTTGGACAAAGATGAAGTGAATATAATATCTGGAGCGTTGGAACTGCGCAAGAAGACCGTCTCCGATGTGATGACCAAGCTGGAAGACGTCTTCATGCTGCCCATCAGCTCGGTCCTGGACTTCGAGACCATGTCCGAGATAGTCAAGTCCGGTGAGTCCTTGAGAATATGGTGCAGTAGGTTATACGAGGAACTCGGGCTGTTAGATATGGTTTGTGATGAGATTGGTATTTGTGGCGAGTGTGGCAATGTTCGCCAATCTTGATTTTTTTTGTGATACAGGGTTACTTTATGTTGTACAATAACGGATAATTTGTTTGTGGTGCGATTGGTAAGTATGGCGGTCACTACCAATCTCGCCAATTTTTGAGTATAGCGTTCAACGCTCGCCTGTCATAAGCGTGCATGTGCTGCGGGTTACGGGTTCGAATCCTGGTTGGGACAAACATTGTGTGATATGCACGAGTATTTTTACCCGAGTAATGGGTGTTTAATATCTATATAAGTATTATATACTGAATTCGCCGCCAGTCCATTGTACGGTGCCCATAATACAAGCGTTGCTTAGTGTGGGACCGTATAGTTGGTGTGTTCGTCAGGCGATATTATTATTAATTTAAGAGCATGAGGGCTTCTGTTGAGATGAAAACTACTTGCTAGTGTTTCTGTATGGCGAAGACCTGTTAAGACTTAAGAGGTTCTCTCCCGTCTGCTGTAGATAGTCCAGGATTGAAATGCAAGCATGCATGCTCATCAAACAGCTCACCGCTACCAGGGCCCCAAGTCTGCTAACACAATCGATTCATAATCGAACAGCAACTGCATAATAACTGTCCCTTTTAACAGATATTGTACGGCATATCTATCAAAACTGACAGTTACTATGCGGTTGCTGTTCGATTATGAATCGATTGTGTTAGCAGACTTGGGGACTCGAAAGTACAAGTTTTTGGGGTCGAGTCACCTTCGTCCGTAGGAGAATTAAATACCCTCGAGACACCCTACACGTGACCCTGGGTGGTGCCAACTAGGTGACAACTCTACTGGTGGTAGGCTTCGGCCGTGGCTAGTCACCACCCACTGAACAAAGCCATGTCGCCAGCGCCAGCGCCAGCGGCCTAGCCGTGTTCCGGCATGATGTTCGGTGTTGCCATTCATGGATGGCGGGTCAGATCAGCTGCGCTGCATGTGCCTAGTGAATGTAGCGTCTCGATCTACTGCCGCCTTCCTACCTAGGCAAGTATGCTCCATCGTAGATCTCATCATCACTTACCATCAGGTGACATCGAGATCAAATACTTGCCTATAATGTAATAAAAAAAAACCAAATGGTCGCCTCGTTCCCAGGATACTCCCGGATCCCGGTGTACGAGGGCCACCGCGGCAACATCGTGACGGTGCTCTTCATCAAGGACCTGGCCTTCGTGGACCCGGACGACAACACGCCGCTGCGCACGCTCTGCCAGTACTACCAGAACCCGTGCAACTTCGTCTTCGAGGACGTGAAGCTTGACGTCATGTTTAGACAGTTCAAAGAAGGCAAGTTAATGAGGGGGGGGGGGAGCATATGATCAGCTATTATCTTCGTTTATATATAAGGTGTCACAGAAATAGTGTTAAATATTGAATCAGTATGTTATGTGGATCACGGTGGTGTATAAAATAATTGTATTTTTTTTAAACTAGGCGAATCAGTAGCGTTTGGTCGTGCGCTCAGTACAGGGTGTCACTTTTTAAATGACTAATAATTTTGATATTTTTTATTGATTTCTTAAATTTACGCGAATACTACACATTGAAATAAAACTTTTTTTTTTTTTAGGATTTTATCGCGTTTATATTTTGACCACCACCACCACCACCTCAGTCCTCCCGTGACCATGGTTGCTCTAAAGCAGCCGAAACGTCGGGAACGTAAAATCAAAATATAAACGCGATAAAATCCAAAAAAAAAAATAGTTTTATTTTAATAATTTTGATTTATTTGTTTGGGAATGTTATCTTTATAACGTACTGTTGGCCGTGTTAAGGGGGAAGCTCAGGGTCAGGGCGCGAAATTCAAAATGTCAATGGTTTTTATTTTTTACGAAAAATTTGGACATCTTTACGATGTAATTTAGTGTTTTGCGATATTAGCATTCTGCATTGAATGTCTCGATGTATTAAGTTTTCTTAAAAAAGTACCTAATCCGATACAATACCATAAGGTTTGTATAAACCGCTACTTTTACTAACTAACTAATATCGCAAAACACTAAATTACATCGTAAAGATGTTCAAATTTTTCGTAAAAAAAATAAAAACCATTGACATTTTGAATTTCGCGCCCTGACCCTGAGCTTCCTTAACATATTTTACACTATTATTGTGACACCTTGTATACATAAAACCCCAAATTTATGTGAAGAATTTGCCCAACAACAGCTCCATCACAAAACTCCTGCAGTAAAATGATTCTTTATTTTCTATTTTATTTTGAATCACAACAAAAAAAATCTACTCGTAAAATTATGGTCAGAACCGGATCAGTAGTTGCGGACATTACCTCCGGCAAACATACAAAATGATTAAATAATATCAAGAACAGCAGTCTCCACAGAGATAGGTCTACATTGAATTTTGTGTTGTAGCGACCACTTCAACAGCACCACAAGCTACACAAATGGCGCCGCAGACGCATTCAGAACAATAGACAATTCTCATCCAAAAGCCTGAATCGCGCTATGAGAGTTTTCGGGGCACGCAACATATATACAAAATCCCATAAAGTGTCTTATTGTGCAGGTCACAAGGGTCACATGGCGTTCGTGCATCGCATCAACAATGAGGGCGAGGGCGACCCCTTCTATGAGACCATCGGCCTGGTGACCCTGGAGGACGTCATAGAAGAGATGATACAGGCAGAGATTGTAGATGAGACCGATGTTTTTAGTGAGTTCCAGTTCACACTTGGATTTTCAATCAATCAAATTATCAATCAGCGAAGTAATTATCAATCAATCAACTAATTATCAACCAATCAATCAAGTTCACACTTGTATTTACAATCGAATTATCAATCAATCAACTAATTATCAACCTATCAAACAAGTTCACACTTGTATTTTTAATGGAATTATCAATCAACTTCACAATTGGATTCTCTATCAAACAATTGAATTATCAATCAATCAACAATTATTGAGAGTGAACAGGTACCTTCTAGGCAAGTATGCTCCATCGTAGATCTCATCGTCACTTACCATCAGGTGAGATCGAGATCAAATACTTGCCTATAAAGTAAAAAAAAAAGAACAAAATCAATAAATGAAATTATTAATCATTCAAGAAATTTCCCAATTAATCAATTGTTTTCTTATTTGTTGTTGGCAAAACTGGGTGTAAATATAACAAGCGTGCCATGCCCAACAGTGGACAACCGCACCAAGCGGCGTCGCAACCGGCCCCAGAACAAGCTCCAGGACTTCGCCGCCTTCGCCGAGCGCCACGAGAACCAGCGCATACACATCTCGCCGCAGCTCACCCTCGCCACCTTCCAGTTCCTCAGCACGAGTGAGGAAATCTTACCCTAAAATGCTTACCCATTAACGACTAGCTTAATAATATAACTTTCCCTTATGAAGGGGTTTCCTGGGTTTTGAACCGAAATTACGAAATTTGTCGATGAAAGACATATGTGTTAAATGGGGAAACCCTTTCAAAGGGTTTTGATCGGGTTTTGAGTTTAACTTAGCGGAATCCAAACGTACGTCGTGTTATAGGAAAGCCCTATCAATAGGGTAGCAATGAGAATGGGTGGCCGTAACTTAGCAGTTAAGTCGTTCAAAAACCCGTGCATTGGCTTAACTGGTTCCGGGCCCTGGTCACCACCAAGTGAGCCGAGGTATTGATTTGTTTTAAAACTAAAATATCTCTCAGGTGTGGACGCGTTCCGTCCGGACACAGTTTCGGAGACGGTTCTTCGGCGGCTGCTCCGCCAGGATGTGATCCAGTACATCAAGCTGAAGGGCAAGACGAAGAAGGATCCCAGCACCTACGTGTTCCAGCAGGGGAAGCCGGTGAGACACATCTTCCAATCCATCAGTCATCAGACGTCAACTGATACAACATAATCCCACTAATATTATAAATGTAAAAGTTTGGATGGATGGATGTTTGTTACTCAATCACGCCAGAACGGTTGAACTGCTCTGGATAAAATTTGGCACAGACATAGATTATAATCCGGAATAGCACATAGACTACTTTTTATCCCGGTAAAATGTATGGTTCCCGTGGGATAGATGTTTTAATTTTTCATAGAGCAAAGGATCCACATGATGTCCAGAAAAGGCCATAGAGGAAAAGGACATACTTTTTAATCGCGGGTAACACCGCGGGGCGCAGCTAGTGATTTTATATTAATTTCTAATTTTTACGCGAATACTACACATTGAAATAAAACTAATTTTACGGATTTTATTGCGTTTATTTTATGTGTTTTACGTTCCCGACGTTTCGGCTGCTTTACAGCGACCGTGGTCGCGGGAGGACTGAGCTGGTTGACGTCCTAGTGTCATAGTTAGAACCGGGGTACCCTCATATTCTGTTGTTGCTCGCGGTCCGATCTACGCAGATTGTGCTCACAGTAAAATTGAGTTTTATTTCAATGTGTAGTAATCGCGTAAATATAACAAATCCATATTATTATTTCTAAGTTTCATTTGTACATAATGAATGTTTGTGCCAAAATAAATAAAAAAAAATACCACAATTATCGATGGTAATCACGTGGCCAGGTGGACTACTTCGTGCTGATCCTGGAGGGGCGGGTGGAGGTGACGGTGGGTCGCGAGAACCTGGTATTCGAAGCCGGACCCTTCACATACTTCGGCGTGCAAGCCCTCACACAGAACATCGGCTTGGGTGAGACTGCTTAGCTACTATGGATGCTTGCGTAAGATGCAGAATTCCGGTACAGATGAATGATCTTATTCGCTAGGAAAAGACCCAAGCTGTCTTATTCGCTCACACAAAAATGGGTTTAAACTTGTCGGTAGCGTCAAAAGATTGAACTATGACTTCAATATTGGAACCGGTGACTTCAATATTGGAACCAATGACTTCAATATTTTAACCGCTGACTTCAACATTCGACCGATGACTTGAATATTGTAACTGATGGCTTCAACATTCGACCGATGACTTGAATATTGTAACTGATGGCTTCAACATTCGACCGATGACTTCGATATTGTAACTGATGGCTTCAACATTCGACCGATGACTTGAATATTGTAACTGATGGCTTCAACCTTCGACCGATGACTTGAATATTCTAACTGATGGCTTCAACATTCGACCGATGACTTCAATATTCTAACTGGTGGCTTCAACATTCGACCGATAACTTGAATATTCTAACTGATGGCTTCAACATTCGACCGATGACTTCGATATTCTAACTGATGGCTTCAACATTCGACCGATAACTTGAATATTCTAACTGATGGCTTCAACATTCGACCGATGACTTCAATATTCTAACTGGTGGCTTCAACATTCGACCGATGACTTCGATATTCTAACTGATGGCTTCAACATTCGACCGATGACTTGAATATTCTAACTGATGGCTTCAACATTCGACCGATGACTTCAATATTCTAACTGGTGGCTTTAACATTCGACCGATGACTTCGATATTCTAACTGATGGCTTCAACATTCGACCGATGACTTGAATATTCTAACTGATGGCTTCAACATTCGACCGATGACTTCGATATTCTAACTGGTGGCTTCAACATTCGACCGATGACTTGAATATTCTAACTGATGGCTTCAACATTCGACCGATGACTTCGATATTCTAACTGATGGCTTCAACATTCGACCGATAACTTGAATATTCTAACTGATGGCTTCAACATTCGACCGATGACTTCAATATTCTAACTGGTGGCTTCAACATTCGACCGATGACTTCGATATTCTAACTGATGGCTTCAACATTCGACCGATGACTTGAATATTCTAACTGATGGCTTCAACATTCGACCGATGACTTCAATATTCTAACTGGTGGCTTTAAAATTCGACCGATGACTTCGATATTCTAACTGATGGCTTCAACATTCGACCGATGACTTGAATATTCTAACTGATGGCTTCAACATTCGACCGATGACTTCGATATTCTAACTGGTGGCTTCAACATTCGACCGATGACTTGAATATTCTAACTGATGGCTTCAACATTCGACCGATGACTTCGATATTCTAACTGATGGCTTCAACATTCGACCGATGACTTGAATATTCTAACTGATGGCTTCAACATTCGACCGATGACTTGAATATTCTAACCCACGACTCCAATATTCGATCCTAAGATTTCAATGTTTGAACCAACTGTTACAATATTAAAACTTTAATTAACCCCCAAATTTATAGAAAGTTACAATGCATTATAAAGCTATTATAACGCACTTTTTCCACTGAAAAGTTATGTATAATCCATTATTAATGTCTATAAATTGATCCGATGTCAGTACAGCCCACAGTGCCGTGTGTTATTTGCAATGGGTGGGTGTTGCAGCGGAGTCGCCGACCCCGTCAGCCGTGGGCTCCCTGCAGAACATCAACATGGACGCCATGCTGCGACACACCTTCGTGCCCGACTACTCCGTGCGAGCTATCGCCGAACTGTACTATCTCACTGTGAAACGGTTTGTGAAATAAAAAAAATACTCCGACGGGTAGTGACCCCGCTGTCTGTGCTGAGAGTCCCGCGTTCTAATCCCCGCGTTATTTTTTTCTTTGGAACGAAGTTCCTTATCGCGCGTTGCGAAAGGGGGCTAGACGGAAAAAAATCAGACGAAAAATTAAGAGGAAAAGTTGTAACGACACATTTTGCATTTACATAATGGTCGGTATTTTCGAGACATTGCACAAGTGCATCCGTGGCGCAATTGGCTAGCGCGTTCGGCTGTCAACCGAAATGTTGGTGGTTCGAGCCCACCCGGGGGCGATATATTTTTGTTTCCCAAAATTATTGATTTTTTGTACATAAGAAATAATAAAAAATAATAAAGGAAGTTCGTTCCATCCGGGTGTCCCTTGACACCTCTAAGTTAGTTTTTTTTATTACATTATAGGCAAGTATTTGATCTCGATCTCACCTGATGGTAAGTGACGATGAGATCTACGATTGAGCACACTTGCCTAGGTAGGAAGGCGGCAGTAGATCGAGACGCTACATTCACTAGGCACATGCAGCGCAGCTGATCTGACCCGCCATCCATGAATGGCAGCACCGAACATCATGCCGGAACACGGCTAGGCCGCTTGGCGACATGGCTTTGTTCAGTGGGTGGTGACTAGCCACGGCCGAAGCCTACCACCAGTAGAGTTGTCACCTGGTTGGCACCACCCAGGGTCACGTGTAGGGTATCTCGAGAGTACTTAATTCTCCTTCGGAAGAAGGTGACTGACTTCGTTCGGGTCAGATCGGCTGCGCTGCATGTGCCTAGTGAATGTAGCGTCTCGATCTACTGCCGCCTTCCTACCTAGGCAAGTATGCTCCATCGTAGATCTCATCGTCACTTACCATCAGGTGACATCGAGATCAAATACTTGCCTATAATGTAATAAAAAAAAGGACTTGAGACCCCTGGTGTGGTAGTATTGTCATTGAAGCACTGCGACGCCGGCAGGTCCCTGTACCTGGCCGCCAAGCGCGCCACCCTCATGGAGAAGGGCGCGATGTCGAAGGGCGCCACCAACGAGCAGTTCGACACCGAAGTCGATAAGGTGAGTCGATAATATTGATTAAGAAAAAAAAAATAGGTACAACCCAAACGACAACATCCTCCTTTTTGAGGCCGGTTAAAAAATGAGCGTTCAAGTATTACGTAATTTTTGGAGATTTTTGACACACCCCCCTCCCCCCCTCCCCCCCCCCTCCCCCCATGTAACGCGCTATAAAGTTTCTCTTTCTGTTTTATTTATTTGTATAGATTAAAGGTGGCTATATCTAGTTGTAGCTTGATACTAGTCTCGTTAGCCCCTCCGACTAAGCTAAACATTGTGTTACGAGTCGCGATGATAGTTTAACGGCTGAAGTGAGAATCGAACCCGGAGCCTCATAGTCCCGAGGCGAGAGCGGCCGCCACTATCATAAGTCGCGAGTGAGCAAGACGCAGCATATATTCCTATCTCTTTCCAGCATCTGTGTAACTCCTCTAGCGCCAACATTCCTATATCCTTGATATCCAAGAAACTCCTGGGCAAATCGACAAGTACGGCTTCCACCAGGAACACGGACGATTTGGGATCCACGTCCGCTGGCAACAAGGTTCAATATCCATTGACATTTAATTACAATAGCTCGATATGCGATTATGAATCTAGGCTGAATGTAAATAGGGTTTATATTAGATTAGCAGAGAATTCTTGATGAACGTCTCATTTGAACTTGTTATGGAAATAATATTAAACAAATACATAGTATTTTGAATCTACTGTAGCTTATAATAAGATTCGTATTTCATTATTGGTTAAGCAGTGATAGCCAAGTTGGTAGAACGCTTGCCTCGGTAACGAATCGCAGGTTCAAACCCCGGCTCGCACCTCTGGGATTTCATGTGCGAATCTCATTATCAACCACGACTATCACTTGCTAAACGGTGAAGGATAACATCGCGAGGAAACCTGCATGTCTGATAGAGAGCCCCTCGAAAGACGTGTGAAGTCCGCCAACCCGCACTGGGCCAGCGTGGAGGACTATGGCCTAATCCCCCTCGCATTGTGGGGAGGCCCGTGCACAACAGTGGGACATTAAGGTGGAAGCTCAGGGTCAGGGCGCGAAATTCAAAGTTTGCTTAAAAAAATACCTAATCCGATACAATACCATAAGGTTTGTAAAAACCGCTACTTTTACTAACTTTATGGTGTTGTATTGCTTTAGGTATTTTTTTAAACAAACTTAATACATCGAGACATCCAATGCAGAATGCTAATATAGCAAAACACTAAATTACATCGTAAAGATGTCCAAATTTTTCGTAAAAAAATAAAAACCATTGACATTTTGAATTTCGCGCCCTGACCCTGAGCTTCCACAAAGGCCTTGTATTATTATTATTATTGATTATTGCTCACACAGTCTCCAATCCACAGCTCCCCCCTGCTCATAATATAATAGAATTAATGCAAATAAGGAACTACGCGGCTTCCGAACCCTTGGACGCAACAGACAAACCTCGCCCAATGTTGGACAAACTCCGGTCCAACTCGGCCACTCGGCCCAAATCCACGGCCAAGTCGTACCATGAAATACCAAAAACAGGACCGTCCAAGTCCTTGGCCAATGCTTGCGACACCGCCAAACGTTGGGCCAACATTGATATGCATAAGTACGAGACGTCCAAACATTTGTCAAGCGATATTGATCCCAATGAGTGTCTGGAGTGCGTCAGAAATAATTTCTGGATGAACCGCTGTGTTCTGAATAAGGGTCTCGACGACAACAAAGGTAATATAATATTATTTGTAAAAAATCAAGGGGCCATCCATAAATTACGTCACACGAATTTCATGAATTTGTGACCCCTCCCCGTCCTCGTCACAACCGGTCACTGTTAAGATTTGAATAAGAAGGTTTTAACAGAATTTTACATCTGGCCATTGAAAGAAAAAAAATATTTCTTTTCTTAATTTAAATTTGATTGCTGTTTTGTTTTTACTTTTATGTCACCCACGAGAACTACCAGTTTTGTGAATAAAGCTATCTTAAAAGATCCTGTCCATCATGTCCTCCCGTGACCATGGTTGCTGCAAAGCAGCCGAAACGTCGGGAACGTAGAATAAAAAATAAACCGCGATAAAATCCTTAAGATTAGTTTTATTTCAATATCTTAAAAGAATTTCTAATAATTTCATTTATACGCTTGAACAGAGTCTATTAATGCTCAAATATTAATAGTCACATTTGTGAGACCCCCCCCCCTACCCAGTGTGATGTCACATGTTTTGCAATTTTACATTTAGAAATTTATGAAATTAAAAGCAGTGTTTCGAAATTGTTTTTATTTCCCTTTAAATTATTTTCCAATAAAATCAATAGGTAATACTTAGATATAAAATTTATTTTGTAAAAATGTGACCCCTCCCCGCCCCTTGTCACACAATGTCACACTTCGTCGACACCCTCCCTCGCCCTTAACGTGTGACGTAATTTATGGATGGCCCCCCTATGGCCAAAATGGTAGAACGCTCGCATTTGACGACCTGATTAGCGCAGTTGGTAGAGTCCCGGGTTCGAATTCTGGTAGGGACAAGCTTTGTGTGATGAGCACGCTTGTTTGTGCCCGAGTCATGGCTGTTTAATATGTATATAAGTATTATATACTGAGTTCGCCCTCAGTCCATTGTACGGTACCCATAACTCCAGCGTAACCTGTAACGCCCCCCCCCCAGGTAACGCGCCCCCCCCCATGTAACGCGCCCCCCCCCCATGTAACGCGCCCCCCCCCCCATGTAACGCGCGCCCCCCCCATGTAACGCGCCGTAACGTTTTTCTTTACCCCCGTCCCCCCCAGGTAAAACCTAAAATCTGTACGCGACCGTTCTGAAGGGTTAGAATAATGTTACGTTACGTGTAGTTCAAACCCCCCCTCGGGCCCTGTGACGCATCGTAACGTTTCAGAAGACCCCCCCCCCCCCCAAATTCGTTAGGTAATACTTGAACGCCCCCTAATTGGGTTAATCAGGTCGTCGTTCGGTGAAAGCGAGTAGTGTCAAGACTTTGAGCCGCACAGGCGATGATGTAACATGCCTGTAGCTCTGTAGTCTTTAAAACACAATCCATTATTCTAGACTCAGACCACTGCAAGAAGAAAAAGACAACCTTCCACACGGACTCCTCCCTCCTCACCATCCACCACCTATCCCCGCCCAGTCAGGAGCTGATCGATGCCAAGATACACCGGGATATCGATTTCAAATCGATGCCAGACGATATTTCTAATCGAGACGATTATGATTGTAAATCGCAAGATGTCGATTCGAGCGATCGACAGATGTCGTATGTCCATTGCATTATACCTATTTAGTTCGTATGAATTAATATCCAAATATTTGGGACACACATTAGCGTATTCAAATAAAAATTTTATACACACCTATTACAATGTACTGCTCAAAAATGTAAAAGATCTCTTAAATCAACGGTCATCGGTTCTGCGAGCATGGCACGCCCACTGCCACTTCAACTTTGAAATTCTTTGAGCTACGACGGCTACTTTAGTTCGTCTACAGATCTCCTCATTTCTGATTGTATCGCGTAGCGAAACCCCGAGCGTAGCTCTCTCCATTGCGCGTTGAGCGACCTTGAGCCTTCTTATGAGGCCCATAGTCAGCGACCACGTCTCGGTACCTTATGCCTTTGTCTTCAGACACTGAGGTAATAATTAATCCTCTGTCGTCAATAAACCAAAGGTATTTGGAGTTCGAAAGAGATACCATAGACTACGAGAGAAGTTGGCGAGACGAGAAGATGAATTTGGAACGGCAACGCCTGGAGACGGAACAGCTCATGCTGGTTCAGCTGTCCAAGATCATTAATATGCTGGAGAGGAACCAGAGCTGTGCTTAGCGAGCTCATTGCATGGTCGTTTGGGTAACTTCTTGATAGTGTTTTCCCGAGTCTATAAGATGCAAATTTTGATGAAAAAACTGTTTTATTTTTAACCGACTTCATAGGGGGACGAGGTTCTCAATTCGGTTGTCTTTTAAAATTATTAATAAGAAGTTTTAACCTAATCCAATTGTCATAAAAAATGACCGTCTCCAAAAAAACATTTCTTATATTCACGTGAATACTACACATCGAAATAAAACGAAACTTACAGATTTTATCGCGTACCCCGAGTACCCCGGTTCAAACTATGACACTAAGACGTCTACCACCTCATTCTTCCCGTGAACATGGTTGCTGTAAAGCAGCCGAAACGTCGGGAACGTGAAAAAACTAATAATAAACGCGGCAAAATCCGTAAGATTAGTTATATTACTGTAACGTGCGGGGGTAATCAAATGCCGATTACGTGAAAATGAATTTAATTGCTATCCACACAGAAGGCAAAAATATAGTTCAAACCAATACACTAACTAGTTAACACTCAAACAACAATACACCAAGTCACTTTGAATCACAGTAGTCCACAGTATTCGCTAGAGTCGCCGGTATAGTCTTCTTAGCTCGCTTCCGAGAGATGTGTTCACTATCGCTTTCGAATAGAAACTGTCCCGTCCTTGGTCGTGCACACTATTTATAATCCGAAAATAGCGAGGGTGGATCTTTCCAGAAAGGTGTCAATAAAAACCCACAAAACAGAAATGTTCCATAAGTAAAATGAACCTTATTTACACGGTAATAAGGAAGAGCTAGAATGTTCTAGTGTACGTAGCTGCATTCGTGAAATCGGTATTATTCCGAGAACTCCCCGTTCCGGGAATCCCATTGTCCTCGCCTTTTGTTTACTAATAATTTTAATAAAAATAATACGAGGTATATTCCGGAAGCCGGTTGCAACATTGTTGGCGATTCTAGATCTTTCTTCGCAGATCGACAGGGGACCATGGACCCAGTGTTACCAGATGAAAATTTTAAACTACCTTGTCTGCAGACCAAAATTACCGTGTTTTAAGTATAATTACCTTGATTTTATTTTAAAATTACAGTGTATATTACCGTGTCGATAAATACCCATGCAGTGGGGATGCATAAGGTAAAAAAAAAGGTCATTCTGCTGCTGCTTCTTCCAAACAGAAGCAGCGAATGACCTTTTTTTTTTTACATTACGCATCCCAATGCAATGTTGCCCTAATATTTTTGAGTATTATTTACACGGTAATTAATATTTAAAAATACCGTAGAAAAGAACACGGTATTAGCTCATTACCGTAGACCGTGTTTTGCTCAAAATTACCGTGCATCTACGGTAATTACCGTGTATCTGGTAACACTGCATGGACCCGACAATGCGTTTTTGTTTCCAGAAGGTTCGATGACAATTTCACGAGATATCGATACCTCTTTTATACGCATCGTAACATTACTATGTCTCCAAAAAGCAAAAAATATCTTGAAATCTAATTTAAATCACATATTTAACGAATGTGAATGCGGTGCCACCAATCTGAAAGAATGTCCTTTCATACAAAAAAAAATAGTTTACCAAATCGGTTCATAAATGACGGAGTTCTCAGGTAACAGACATAAAAAAAATACAACCGCATTGAGAATCTCCTCCTTTTTTGAAGGCGTTTAAAAATGAGTACCTAATAACAAATTAGAACGTGTTGCTGTGACGCTGAATGTATATGGGTACGGCCCTGAACAATTTGAATTGCTACGGTACGGATACTACTATTTAATATAAAAAAAAAAATACCTGGAGTTAATAAACTGAGGTATCAGCTAATTTTGGAAAACAGGGCCCCAAGTCTGCTGTATGGGATACCTGTCAAAAGTGACAGTTACTATGCGGTTGCTGTTCGATTATGAATCGATTGTGTTAGCAGACTTGGGGCTCTGGACTCTTGCCCAAAATAGTTTGGGAATCCCTGGTTGACATTAATAAAAATATAAATATTATTCTGTTCACAGTTGTTAGAAGCAGTTGACGAGGACATCAGCTTCAGCGGAGACCACAAAACACCATCGAGACAGGTGAGTCCACTCATCTATACTTTTACAAGATGGCCATTAGAACGGCCATAATAATCCCACTATCCCACTAATATTATAAATGTGAAAGTTTGGATGGATGGATGTTTGTTACTCAATCACGCCAAAACGGCTGAACGGATCTGGATAATATTTGGCACAGAGACAGATTATAGTCTGGAATAGCATAGGCTTTTTATCCCGGTAAAATGTATGGTCCCCGTGGGATAGACATACTTTTTAATCGCGGGTAACACCGCGGGACGCAGCTAGTACAATATAATATCAATCCCAGTTCATTGTACGGTACCCATAATACAAGAATTGCTTAGTGTGGGACCGTACAGTTAGTGTATTCGTATGGCGATATTGATTTCATTTCTCTCCCCCCAGGTATCGCCTAACCCCCTCCCCGTGTCCGCGTCCCCCTACCCGCGCGCCTCCTTCGCCTCCCCCGAGCCCCGCAACCCCCCGGAGATCTACGCCGGCGCAAGAGTCGATGAGCAGGAGAAACTGTTGAAATAACACCAGCCTGCCTCGCGCCTCGCCGTGCCAGGGGTATGACCCTAATGGGGTACCCTATTTGAGGGTCACGGTGCATCCGTGGTCGTATAGGGGTCGTATATGACGTTATAATTCATAGGGTCCTATCTATGATCATAGATCGGGTCATGTGTTTAATTTATATTATCATATATACAGCGTTATTCAGAGAGGGTGTGCTACCGTTTGAACCTGTGCTTGTTTAGTGCATTTGTAATAATTGTGTGAAGGAAGGATTCATATGAAAATGCTTCCTCAAAATTTCAGTTGAGACTTGTGACCAATTTTTGTTCTATACAGAATACGTGCTCTGGATCACGCCGTATAAGACATCCTATATCTATGACTATAGATAAATGATAATAGAATTAGCTACATAGATGTTCAACAATTGAATTGGTAAAACGAACGAACGACGAAGTGCTTTTTGTTAATAATCTAGTCAGTTTGTGTAAAGTTTTGATTCAAATAATTGATCAAAAATTTTTATTTTAAATACCGTTCATATAATGACATATATAAGGTGTAACAAAAGTTGTGTAAAATATTCTAAGGGGTCCATCGGCAGGCTATAAGGCTCACATTCCCAAAATGAAAAGCGAATTAATTGAAAATGTAAAAATAACATCGCATACTAAGTCCGCGGCTTTCTCACAGAAGAATTAAACACTGTATACACATATATTTTATACACAAACTTGATCACTATTTTTTACACTATTTTTGTTTAATCTTATATAGAGTGTAACCCAAAATAAAGTGTAAAATATTTTAATTGGGTAATTCCAATGATGTTTATAACAAAAATGTGTGAATTTTGTTGCATTATTTGTCCACAGAACTTGAAGCAATAATTTGTGTTTTTTTTTTGGGAATGTCTTAATTTTTTTACACTATTATTGTTAAGCTCCGTAAAAGGTGTAACAAAAATAGTGTAAATTATGGACTGTGTCTATGACATGATACGGATGTTAGTTTTGTTGGCTTGTTTAATTATCGATCAACTTGTTTGGTTTATAATTGGAGAAGTTGAAAGTTGAGTCAGTGGTGGGTCCCTCTTCCCCCATTTGTTTAACAATGGATTCCCGCCAAGTATGGCCTAGTTATATAAATTATATTAATATTAGCAGTTATGTACTTAATCGTTGTATACTTAGCTTAATGTATAAAGACAATAAGCGTTTTTTTTTTCTAATAAAGTCATAAAATAATTAGCACTTCTATTTTAATACCTATACAGAGTCAGCATCAGAGGCTATAATTATACCATTCCTGTTTAATGTCCCACTGTTGGGCACGGGCCTCCCCTTAATGCGAGAGGGATTAGGCCATAGTCCACCACGCTGGCCCAGTGCGGGTTGGCGGACTTCACACGTCTTTCGAGGGGTTCTCTCAGGCATGCAGGTTTCCTCGCGATGTTTTCCTTCACCGTTTAGCAAGTGATAATCTTGGTTCCAGAAATATCAGAGGTGCGACCCGGGGTTTGTACTTGCGATCCTCGTTACCGAGGCAAGCGTTCTACCAACTTTGCTATCACAGCTTATTACGTCGCTGGTTTTTTTTTTAAATTATATAATAAAAACACATTTTATAAAAAAAAAATAGGACGATGATGGGCTAGTGGTTAATTCCTAAGACAACTCAATTGTTACATACCGAAAACTTGTCAGCTAGTTGCATAGTCACTGGACACCGCAACATGTTGCTAGCAACAAATAACACGTTACTGCAACAATGTTGCTCAACAATTGTTTACTTATTATGACTACCTTGCCTTGAGAACAATCAATACTTTAACGTTTTAATGTTTTAAATCACTTTTTGTTTTCCATAAGTAGGATTTTCATAAAACAAAATACGTTTTATTTCAAAAAAAAAGGTTATTTATTTCGTGTTACGGTATCGTTGTGCAGTATATAAAAATGTAGATTAGTAAACTATTTAAATGTTAACCCCTTAAATTTATAGACAGTTATAATGTATTATAAAGGCGTTATAACAAACTTCAGACGAAATAATGCGTTATAATGGCTTTATATTCCATTATAACTCTATAAATTTGAGGAAAAATGTTTTATTTATTTAAAACTACTTCATAAGAAAATCAGTATTGTTTCCAGTTCCAGTTGA
Organism: Pheosia tremula; assembly: GCA_905333125.1. Classification (NCBI taxonomy): domain Eukaryota; kingdom Metazoa; phylum Arthropoda; class Insecta; order Lepidoptera; family Notodontidae; genus Pheosia; species Pheosia tremula. The sequence continues at coordinate 3,951,060 of HG995425.1, forward strand.
AATAAATGTAATATGCGCTTGGCATAAACTTAACACTTTGTTTTATTTTATTACGCCCAGTTTTGAGTTGGTATGTGCACTCAGGTACCTAAATACTTTTTTTTTAATCTTTTTGGAGGGAAGTTGCACCGTGAGGTTGTCAATTTTGTTTCGCTTGAATCCTGACATATAGTTCATAAATAAAACTAACTCTTTTTTTTTTCTAATTATTTTTGGCGGGAAGTTGCGCCGTGAATTTGTCAATTTCATAAATGAAAACGAATTGTATTCATATTTTAAAGATATTTATTAAATTAATTCTAGGAGTTATATTATATGATTAATAATTATTAATATTAATTGCTGTACGTTTTTCAAAAGCCGTGCGAAGATCACCAACTCGAACTGGGCCAGTGTTGGACTATGGCCAATATTCGCCTCTCGTTAAGGGGGGAGTGTGCTTGGTATAAAGGCAATAGACTCGCCCCCTATTACATTACACTGAAGTCACGGTAAGAAATCCCTACAGAGACCGAGCTACATACAAGCGGTCAGCTCTATACCACAGGGCCCCAAGTGTGCTAACACAATCGATTCACAATCGAACAGCAACCACAAAGTAGCTGTCACTTTTAACAGATATTGTATGGGATATCTGTCAAAAGTGACAGTTACTCTGCGGTTGCTGTTCGATTATGAATCGATTGTGTTAGCACACTTGGGGCCCTGGCCACATGACGTGACGATGTGCGCGTGAGATCTTCCCGATAAGTTCACGGACGCCCCCCGCCCCACAAACTGGTTTGAGCCGGCTCAGTGGCGCAATGAGCGACAGGGCTGTAGGCAAGGCCCCGAGTCCGGTACGCCTATGAACACGCTTTTATTGAGTTTTCGCGGGACTTATCTGCTGTCATATTTGACTTAAAATGACCGTATAACATGAGTTAAGTTTGTATTCGACTAAGTCAAATGCAAAACTCGTTTGAAAGAGTTTGCCATATGATACACACCTACGATTAAAATTGGTATATTTTTTTTTTATTTTGATTTAAACCCCATGGCACCATTGGGTTACCAAAGTTAAGTTATTAAGCCAGTAAATTCTATGGATAAGTCAGATTTTAGGGAATCTAGTTAAATGGGATACCACTTCAACGACTGCGGCGCTGAACGCCTTATCCGCGCCTTGGGTATGAGAGAGAGGGCTGTAGATCACGTGTGTGAGTGGACTCGTAACGTGTGGGCCACCGCTTGTATCTGGGCGTCTGTTGGGATTTTTTACTTATTTTATTATATACTAAATACAAAGAATATGTGCTTGAGTACTAATTATCTACCGTCTAATTAACTATTGCTCAATTTTAATATCAAAATACTAATTACCTACTATTCAGAAAATCGAAAAATTCTCTAGCGACCATTAGAATCTCGCTAGAAGAAAACATTACATTCAGTACGCCAAATACAGATGGCGCTAAATACAACTCTCCATTAAATTGGGAAAGCCTGAATCGCGGCAGGTATCGTGATAGTGTGCCCCAGAAATGTTATACTAAACCTTCGAACCTGCGTTTCTGTAGCGTATTTCTCTTTCCCTTACGAAATGAAATACGATTAAATGAAATGGCCTCATCCACAAATTCGTTGATATTTTATGAATACAGCATTGCTTTGATATATTATGTCAATTCATAAAAAAATCACATGTCATTTTGTAAGGGATTTTTTTATAAATGTCTGTATACAATATTCTGTATCACTCTGTATATGGTCTTCTTCCGTCCTTCTTCTACCTTCTTATGGACCGACCAAGAAATGATAAGCTAGCGGAGATTCTTACCGGCTCTTATCAGTATTAAAGAAGAAAATATTTCTCTATGTAAACACAGACTTATTTAGAAGTTCAGACGTAACGTCGCCACTGGCAAAGTGAATCCACATCTTCAATACATTCGTAGTGGTAAATGTTGCCACATACAAAACTTCTTGTCTAGTATTAGTCGGCATAGACTAAGAAGTTCTGGACATCATTTTTTTTATGTATGCGTGAGTGCGGTCGTTCGTCTAAATATTCTAACAAGTCAGTTTATGTAAGTAGCACAGTAGGTACTAAAAATTGCGCAATACCCCACGAAACATTAAGAAACTTTTTTTACTGGTGGTAGGCTTCGGCCGTGGCTAGTCACCACCCACTGAACAAAGCCATGTCGCCAAGCGGCCTAGCCGTGTTCCGGCATGATGTTCAGTGTTGCCATGCATGGATGGCGGGTCAGATCAGTTGCGCTGCATGTGCCTAGTGAATGTAGCGTCTCGATCTACTGCCGCCTTCCTACCTAGGCAAGTATGCTCCATCGTAGATCTCATCTTCACTTACCATCAGGTGAGATCGAGATCAAATACTTGCCTATAATGTAATAAAAAAAAAAAGAAAGTCTAAAATACTTTTTTTATGAATAAACTTGATATATATGACTGTTAAACAAATGGGGGAAGAGGAACTCGCCACTGACCCTCGGCTTGTCAACTTTTCCAATTATAAACCAAACAAGTTGATCAATAATTAAAGAAGCCAGCAACATCGAACTGCTCTAAGATGTTAATCGAGAAACTATCTATCACGAGTGTCGGGACCTCAAATAAAATGCAATTCTCCGCGAAACGAAGCGAATCTAAAATAGTATTCGACACGTGTTTCGCCTCTAAACGAGGCATCCTCAGCACGGCTGGGCTAGTAATGAGCGACGATGCTTTTTGTTTTTCGGTCTGACAAAATGCTATTGGTCGCAGATGACCTTTACAGCTTCACCGGAGCGACGAAGCACTGCACGCCCACCTATATAAATACAACCGACCGCCATCCCCACTACCCTCACTACTCTCTCTTCCCCCATTTGTTTAACAATGGATTTCCGCAAAGTATCGCCTAGTTCTATCGATTATAAATGACTGTGTCTATGGCATGCGTGGTGTCATATACTGCGCGTGAGTGGCCGGCGCGGGCGCCGCCGCCGGGAGGGGCTCGCGCTATGGCGGGGTCATGCTGCCGCCGTACTCAGGGGACGCTCCGCGACCTGGAAGTACAAATTGCAATTTGTAAGTGCCCCCGTAGGCCTGTACGAAATAAACGATTTGACGTTGAAATACAAACATCGGACTCTTCGGCGGGAAATGTCAATTGCGTTTTATTATCCAAAAATATGTTTGTGATAAAAAATGTGTAATAGTGTTCATAAACGTGCACGAGTGAAGAATATGAAATAAAATAGTATAACTTGACTTTTCAAATTCTCCCAAGATCTAAGAGATCTACATTATCATTCTAATCAGTGTACATAAAATTCAAACACAACTTTCATCACTCGACTCTGGCAAAAATGGCTTTATTTTGTAGCAGATTGCCAACCCATAAAAAAAGAAGAATCATCTTCTGAAAAGACTTACGGCAAACTGAAGAGAAGTGCCTACATAAACAGTTACCGTATACGTACGTACTCAAACGTGAGGAATGGCCGAACATACATAAATAATGATTAAAGTAGATAATAAACTTCGATCCTGAGCCGTTTTCGGCGTTCGGCACTCACCTCGGCCTCTGCCGCGGCCTCTCCCCCTGCCCCTCCCGCGGCCGCGTCACCTCCGCCCATCGCCCAGACCCACCATGTCTGGAAATAATTATGTTATAATGTAAGTAGCTAATATACCATAGATCGATATGTGAGATATAATATGTATTGCCATTTACAATTATATCTTGCGCGTGAATCCTCGGGTAAAAAACTTTTCTGTTAAATACCACGCGGACGAAGTCGCGGGTAACAGCTAGTTATACCTATATTGGTGGCGGTCTTCTCGAGGTACGCGAGGGGCCCCTGCAAGGGCGTTGCGTACGCGCCGCGCCCGCCCGCCAGGAACATGCCCTGAGCGAGGCTGCTCTGCATCTGTCCATACAACTATTTGTCTTAGTTATTCGATTGACGGCTTCGATTTCCTTGTACTATCAGGAACATAACCCTGCACAATTAAAGTTAATGATCGCATGGCATTATCAGCTTTAGCGCTGTGGCTTAACCCTTAGTAGCCTGATTTACGAAAGTGATTTATTTTTAATATTACTGTGTTTAATGTTACTGTGTTTAATAATAATGACATTTGTTTTTTTTTTAATTTCGTTGGAAAGAATATTATACAACAGTAAAATACGTACAGCCAACCTATAAAAAAAACTAATAGTAATGTGAACATTCGGTTTAAAAGATTGGTATCAAAATTGAAACTCTAGGCTATTAAGGGTTAAGACCCTGTCTCTGCGCTGATGTAATGGTAATTCTCATGCATGTATCAGACAGAATGCGTCCACTGCTAAGGCCATGCGATAATTGACTTTAGGATACACAGATGGCGCTGCACACGACATTCAGAACAAATGACTATTCTCTATACGAACCTGTCACGCGCTATAAGAGTTTTCCGGATGACGTCAGATATATCCATTTTATTTCATCGCAAATCATTTCGTAAAAAAAGAAGAAGAACCGTAGGCATACCACCTTGCTGGAAGATCTTCCCTTTCTCGCTGAAGCCGTAGGCAGGAGGGGGGGGTTCAATTCCCCCCCCTCGAAATGGCGTTGCCCGATCTACTTAGTAATGGTTGTGGCCCGGAGCTCGAATCTCCCCCCCCCCCCTCCCAAAGTTAATTCGACCCCCGCGCTAAAGTTAATTTCTGGCTACATCCTTGTCCACGGCTGGTCATGAACCTTCCCCATGACAATCCTCACATCCGCAGCCATCCTTAAATAAGTTCTTAATCGTGTGCTTCACATTCCCATTCTTGGGTTACAGTAGTCATGGCTTCCTTTCATTTATGCTGTTTTTCTGACATACTCACCTCAGTCAGATGGGAGCCCATCTCCAACTAGGACCTTCCATCATTTTTTGGGTCTTCCCTTCGCTTTGTACCACACTCTAAATATATACTATACTCCTGGTCATATGCTTGCGTTATTTCTTCTTCTTCTTAACGAAATGAGATGCGATGAAATAAAATGGATATGCAAAATGGCCTCACCCACAACTTAGCGGGTATTTTGCCAATGTCAAGTAATTAATAGCAATAGCACATTCAATGAATACACATAATAAATAAATTAATAATGGATGTGACATGATGATATGAAAATGGCGTGTCCCATGCCTTATTTGGTAAAATTTCAACAAAAAAAAGCGAAATATTACGCGCTACCAGCGTCAAACGTCAAAATAAATTGCGACTCAACGAATGACAATTAAACAGCGCCTCTAGCGGATGTTATTCAGAACTCAATTCTCCATACAAATTGTCTAAACACGTACCCCCAAATTTATAGATATTTGTAATGGATTATAATAGTATTATAACAGACTATTCAGAGGAAAAGTGCGTTATAATGGCTTTATAATCCATTATAAGTTGCTATAAATTTGAGGGGTAGACTATAAAGTATACGGTTAGCTGACGAATAATCTCGCCCTTGCTACACGTCAAGTGCGAGCTAACTGTATACTTTATAGTCTACCGTATTTATTTTGTATGGACAATTGAAAAGCGCCTCTAGCGGACGGTATTTAAAACATTCAAATCTCCACACAACATGTCTAAATACGGTAGACTATAAAGTATACGGTTAGCTGACGAATAATCTCGCGCTTGTGCTGGTCACAAAGGTACAAAAACGCTCTCAGCGATAAACGCCGCTGCTTCGTGACCGCTTTTATTTCGACGCGCAACCCTGGAAGCGAGGTTTTTCTTGGCCACACCGATAAAAAAACAAAATAATGCTTATGCATACCTTTCCGGGTGCTGTCATCAAATAATATACCAAGCTGTGTGTACGTAGCTAGGGTACAAACAAAATGAAACAAAAATAATAAGAAATCATACTATTTAATTAAATAAAAGCAAAAATTTGTGGAACTTAACTAAATAATAACTGATAACTACTTTTATAATCGAAATACCTGGGCCCAGTGTTGCCAGATGTGATTTTCTATTTATACCCAAATTTGAAATTATTTTTCTCCAAAATTATACAATTTGCTTGAGTTTTACCCAAAGGCAAAAAGTTAATAATATCGGCTTAGCTTTTTGCCTTTTTCTTATTTTTTCCTTGAAATACTGTTCTAATTTCCAAACTGAAGCAGCGGAATGACCTTTTTTTTTTTTTTACGTTACTATCCCCACTGAGCGAGATGGTTTAACGCGTGCGTTCGTAACATGCGTTGTGGTCATCCTACAGGTAATCCCACTGAAACTAAAAATTACCCAAAATTCTCCATGGTATTTTTTTTTTCTCCAAATTTTTCTCCAAGAATTTCATGTCTCCAAAATTTCTCCAGAGCCAAAATTTTTACCCAGAATTGCGAAAAAAATACCCAATCTGACAACACTGCCTGGGCCCCAAGTCTCTTAGCAGAATCGATTTATAATCGAACACTTTTGACAGATAATGTATGGGATGTCTGTCAAAAGTGGCAGTTACTATGCGGTTGCTGATCGATCATGAATCGATTGTGTTAGCAGACTTGCGGCCCAGAATATTTACAAGTCTTAAATGTGTTTTTTTTTATATATCACATACATATTCTTATTTTAAATTACCGGTAAGGGTTTACAATACTCTTAAGTCCTATTTAGTTGGATTTAGATTTATTTATATAACTCTTTTTAACCCTGACCGATGTATATTTACCTTGTTTTAAAGTTCAAAATTGAAAGGCCCCGTCACTCACTTAAGGACTTCTTAAATCTATTTATTATTTAATCTTATATCTATCGGCGTTGTACGTTCGCGGGGTACGCGGGAGGGTGCGGGGGCCGGGGTACCTGCTGTTGTTGCAGCGCTTGTTGCTGCAACGCGACGTGTTGCGCCGCCGCCGCCGCTGCCATCTGTTGGGCCTGTGGCGAAACATGTTCGTGGTTCATTTGTGGTGGGGGCGCGTTTAAGTACTACGTAACGAATGTGGTCCCCCCACATTCGTTACGTAGTACTTGAACGGGGGGGGGGGGGGTGTCTTCTGAAACGTTACGTTGTTTGAACTACGCGTTACGTAACATTATTTTAACCCTTCAGAATGGTCGCGTAGATTTTACTTTTTACTAGTTTATTAGGGCGGGGGGGGGGGGGGGGGGGAAGAAAAATGTTACGGCGCATTACATGTGGGGGAGGGGGGAGGGGGAGGGTCAAAAATCTCCAATAAAATGCGTTACGTAATACTTGAACGCTCCTTGGGTACCAGATGGCGATGGTGTGGTTGGTCTGCCGCACGATAGTGAAGTTTATAGAATAGATCTTTTGATTACATGTGCGAAAGAGCAGGCAGAAGCAGGCGAAATCCGCATAGGATTTCGTTAATTAAGGGGGAGAAGGGGGCAATATCGTTGAAGGAGCCAATTTTTGTGGGATTTGACCCGTCAGAAAATATATTGTGATTGGTCACAATAAGATACGTGAGTCATGAGTATTGGGGCCCACTTCAGTATTTTTACATTAATTTCATTGAAAACGTTTATTATAAGTCTATCTCAATGTGATTTAGAATACTATAAAAGCAACAATTACTAAGACATAATACTGCAATGTAAATTAAATCTCGATACGCTCGCACCATCTGTGCACCTTCTGTTTTTAGCTGGGTTAAATACCTGCACTGTCTGCTGGACCACGTGTTGTGGTTGGGGCGCGGGCTGGGGCACCGGCGGTTGCGTGGTTTGTTGCTGGCACTTGTTGTACACTGTGTGGCCCTAGCACAAAGATTACCAATAATTTTCAGTTGTATAATTCATGAGTCGAAACTTTTTTTTTTTTACATTATAGGCAAGTATTTGATCTCGATCTCACCTGATGGTAAGTGACGATGAGATCTACGATGGAGCATACTTGCCTAGGTAGGAAGGCGGCAGTAGATCGAGACGCTACATTCTCAGGCACATGCAGCGCAACTGATCTGACCCGCCATCCATGAATGGCAACACGGCTAGACCGCTTGGTGACATGGCTTTGTTCAGTGGGTGGTGACTAGCCACGGCCGAAGCCTACCACCAGTAGAATTGTCACCTAGTTGGCACCACCCAGGGTCACGTGTAGGGTATCTCGAGGGTACTTAATTCTCCTACGGACGAAGGTGACTCGACCCCAACTAAGGAAAGATGGACCCACCACTGACCCTCGGCTTGTCAACTTTGACGTTCTAATTAGCGCAGTTGGTTGGGACCCTGCTTTCAGTGCCGAGGGTCCCCCCGAGTCCCCATTTAAAAAACCCTAGGTGTTTTCTAGGAGCCAGCTCACCTGCAAATCAGCCAGTAGGTTCTGCCATTGGCTGATCTTGTCATAGTGCCTTCTAAGTAATTCCTCTTTTCGTTGCAGCTCGCATTTGAGCTCATTGTTATCCTCCTTCACCAGGAGTTCAGGTTTCATGGCGGACAGAAGGAACCTAGAATTTGGGTACAGGTAACAGAAAATATATATACACTTGTTCAGAAAGTGAATACAATGAAATAAAACGACTTTAGGGATTTTATCGCGGTTATATTATGTTTTTACGTTCCCTCCGTTTTGGCTGCTTTACAGCGACCATGGCCACGGGAGGACGGAGGTGGTTGACGTCCTAGTGTCATAGTTTGAACCGGGGTACCCTCATATTTAGTTGTTGCTTGCGGTCCGATCGACGCAGAAAGTACTTACAGTGTCTTGAGGTTTTACAATGGTTAGTTTTATTTCAATGAGTATTTGCGTATATATAAGAAATCAATATGGGTGTACAATGATTTGCCCACAAAAAAAAACCATTATATTTTTAATTGACGTCGAAATTCTGCCTATCTCGTAATGATTTCAAATACGCTAAAGAAGCACAGGTTCTAAGGTTAGTATACGCTTTCTAAATCACCCTGTTTAAGGTGTAGACTATAGTATATACTGTGATTTTATGTGATTTTTTGTGATTTGTGCTTTAGCAATTCATAAAGAAAATATGGCGTACCGTATGTAATGGAGACGTGGTCGCTTACTATGGGCCTCATAAGAAAGCTTAAGGTCGCTCAACGCGCAATGGAGATATAAGATAGAAAAAGAAATGAGGAGATCCGTAGACGAACTAAAGTAACCGACAAAGTTTAAAGAATGTCAAAGTTGAAGGGGCAGTGGGTACATAGCTCGCAGAACCGACGGCCGTTGGGGCAGAAAGGATCTAGAATGGCGACCACGAACCGGAAGACGTAGTGTAGGACTCCCCCACAAGGTGGACCGATGACATCACACGCGTCGCAGGAAGCCGGTGGATGCGAGTGGCGGAGGACCGTGATACGTGGAAGTCATTGGGGGAGGCCTATGTCCAGCAGTGGACGTCTATCGGCTGATGGATATGGCGTAGCATATTATTGTACCATGTTTGGAATATAGGTTACCTCTTCTGAAGAAAGAACGCCTCCATCTGTCTGGCAAGGTCGATGAACCTCTCCACTTCGACCTTCACCTCCTCCTTCTCGACGCAGGGGGAGGCCTCCTGCTTGGTCAGCACGTTCAGACATGCCTGGAATACTGGTCGCGTCAGCAGACAGATAAAAAACGCGACGAGGAATCGAACCCACGTACCCTGATGCCGCCATCCGTGACGTACCAACTCTACTTACACAGGGTTCATTGAAAAATAATAATAATTGTTTACAGATGTCTTAAATCATTTTGTTGTAAAACTTAATAATTCAGGTTTTTTTTCTATTACACAAAAATAAAAATATGTCAACATGTCAACGCTTCATAATCTATACTAATATTATAAATGTGAAAGTTTGGATGGATGTTTGTTACTCTTTCACGCCAGAACGGCTGAACGGATCTGGATGAAATTTGGCACAGAGATAGATTATAGTCTGGAATAGCACATAGGCCACTTTTTATCCCGGTAAAATGTATGGTTCCCGTGGGATAGATTTGTTTAAATTTTTCATAGAATACCAATAAATTAATTTTCTCATACATTTCGTTCTGAGGCGGTACGAAGTTCGCCGGGACAGCTAGTAGTTTATATTTATTGCAATAGAAATAGGCAAATCCTAGCGGAGTTAGACTCACTGTGGAAGGTTCGAGAAATCAAATGAAAACTAAAAGAAATACTCATCATTTATTTTATTCAAAGAAGTTCATCATTTAAAACAGCATTTAATTTACATACGCATACGCTATTAAATTAATTACATCTACACAGAACAAACCGACTCGCAACCGTTCGGACGTCCACACGCTTCGACTGCCCCGCAACGAATGAACTGTATTTATAAAAGAAAGAACTCAATATACTACCCTCAAATTAATAATTTGTTCAATTTCAATAAAATGATTATCTAAGGACATAAATTACAATCTCATATTAATCCCAATCCTAACATCCGAGTGTGAGATAAGTATCTAAAAATGGAGTAAAGAGTTTCGGTACATATTTATTTCTGCCAGTTCTCGACGGGGAGGGGGGGGGGGGGTCCGTGCACACTAGAGCAAAAAAAATGAAATCATGTTTATACACACACAACAAGGAAAATTTAGAAAAAGACGCTAGCTTACGGCTAGTGCCCATGAGGCTTTGGCAAGTCCAGGCTAAATTGTCTTAGGGGGAAAACCTAATTAATGGGTAGAGTGGGGCAATCCAAACGTCACGAGAATCGCATAATATATTCCTTTTTTAGTATGACTATCCATCACTTCACATACACTAATATATCACTAATTGTCTGCGCACACTCGCGTTCTGCAACTAAATGGCGAGAGTGCGCAGTGACTATGTCTAGATTTTAAATTAAATTGCCGTTGGGGTTTTTCTCGTGCCAAAGTTTTGAATTTTGCTTTATAACTAGCAAAATTGTTAAGTGTGAAACAAACGGAGAACTCGCTAGAACTCGTGTAGCAAACGAAAAATACAATTCGGTTCGCCGCGATCTGTGCGCACACGCAAACAAAGTTGTTGCGTATCTGTGGAACGCAACGAATTTGTTGTAACGCAGTGGCGTAGCATGGGGGGGGGGGCGGAGGGTGCGGTCCGCACCGGGCGGCACTTTGCCGGGGGCGGAATTTCACAGGTGGCGGTTAGAAAAAAAAATAAGATATGAAAAAATATTTGTGTTTTTTCGACATTTTTTTTTGTCGTTACCATGCCCCAATTTTCTTATAATGAATAGCAAAAATAAGAGGGCGGCAAATTTGAAATCCGCACCGGGTGCTAAAGACCTATGCTACGCCACTGCTGTAACGTGTGTACACACGACTTAACATCTATTTGGGTATTTATAAATTCTGTGTCCAAAGTAAGTATTTCTCTATTAGTATTATTTAAGACTCAGACGAAGAAATAAAACAGACGGAGTAAGACAAACATAATATGGAAGCATACACTGAAATGCAAAGATATTCACCGCGCTGATACACAGATGGCGCTGCAAACAACTTCCAGAACAAATGACGACTGTCCACACAATCCTGAAACGCGCTATGAGAGTTTTCGGAGCGCGCAGCATATAAACAAGACTCCAACGATAACCGTTGGAGCCTACCGCCCTGGAACATTTTCTACTTTCTGCTGAAGTGGTGAACCCGACGACTTGATATGAACAACACATATGTATATGATAAAATTTACATTGAGCAATCATCTAAGTTTAATGGTGTTATACAATCAAAAAGAATACGCCGGTAGGTAGTGTCTTAGACGAACGAATGTATCAATTTTTAACCGACTTCAAAAAGGAGGAGGCACCGACTTCAGATTAGTTAAATATTTGATTTAGTTAGACGAGGTAGATTTCAAGATTAGATTATTTTTGGCTTTTAAGTTATTTGAAGACGGTTTTTATTTAGTTAAAAAGTTTTTATATATTTGTATGTGTGTAAGTACTCCACAGATCTTCTCAGTTTTTTGTGCTTATTTTTTTTTACTCGCGTATCTCCGTCTGTTAAATTTATTCGTCTGAGATTTTATCTTACATCTAGTATAAAGCTTTAATAACAAGGGAGTTTCATTTCAAAAGGTGATAAGATTAACAGAACTAATCTAAACCTAATAAATCCTTACTGTTCCCGCTTCGGAGACAATTAAGGCCCCAGATCTTCGAACACAATCGACTCATAATTACACATCAATGGCATAGTAAATGTCATCATTACACCTGCAATCTGCGTAGTGGTATAAGGTACATGGTATAACCCTTAATAGCCTAGAGTTTCAATTTTGATACCAATCTTTTAAACCGAATGTTCACATTACTATCAGTTTTTTTTATAGGTTGGCTGTACGTATTTTACTGTTGTATAATATTCTTTCCAACGAAATTAAAAAAAAAAACAAATGTCATTATTATTAAACACAGTAACATTAAACACAGTAATATTAAACACAGTAAGTAATATCTATACATATAAATAAAATTGGAGTGTCTGTTTGTAATATTAAAATAACCGCTTTTTACTAAGTGCATTTGGATGTATACACGTTACCTATACCGAAACAAAATTTTTTACAATTTTTGTCTGTCTGTCTGTCTGTCTGTCCGTCTGTCTGTCTGTCCGTCTGTCTGTCTGTCTGTCTGTCTGTCTGTTTGTTCCGGCTAATCTCTGAAATGGCTGGACCGATTTTGACGAGAATTTCACTGGCAGATAGCTGATGTAACAAGGAGTAACTTAGGCTACTTTTATTTTAGAAAAAAAAATTGGATCTCTCGAAAAAAAATTAAAACCAATGTTGCAGCGCTGCGCCTGCTTAAGGTTTGATAGCAACAATCTGCAATGCGTCCCGCGGGATCAGAACGCGAGCAGGCTGTTGCCAACGGTTGAGACGTTGTTAAATACCACGCGGACGAAGTCGCGGGCAACAGCTAGTTAAAAATAAATCACTTTCGTAAATCAGGCTACTAAGGGATAAACATATGCTACGCCAGTATCGTCTCGTGACAGCTGTCACGTGATTGGCTCTAGACTACGTCATCGCCTACAGCGACCAATGAGCGGTGTTAATTCCACTATAGATGTCAATAGATGGCAGCACTGGGCCCCAAGTCTGCCAACACAACTGCTAACGTAACTGCCACTTTTGACAGATATTGTACGGGATATCTGTCAAAAGTGACAGTTACTATGCGGTTGCTGTTCGATTATGAATCGATCGTGTTAGCATACTTGGGGCCCTGATCGTGACGTAGTCTCAGGGCATCGTCGGAAGAGAATACCTGGCGTGGTATATTTTTATACCCTGAGTGCACCCATATTACGCCAACCACATTTGGGGGCGAGCCTATTGCTATTATAGCCGGACCACCCACCAATATGGGGGGGGGGGGTGTTATCGGTACTCGACAGTACGTTTTTTTTCATTATCATTGATCTTGTAGCGACCACTTTAACCACACCACAAGCTACGCAGATGGCACTGCAGACACGCATTCAGAACAATAGACAATGACGTCACAATCCTGAATCGCGCTATTAGAGTTCTCGGAGCGAGTAACATATATACAAGATCCCGTCAATAACCGTCGGGGCATAGCGGCCGCCCCGCCAGCCATACCACCCGCCTGGCTGGAAGATCTTCCCATTTCCGCTAAAATCTACTATTATTATCGACATTTTGAAATGAAAACCTTTAGACTACCTATACAATACTAATATGTTACAAACCTAAAACAAACGTGTGCTTACATTAAAAGAAAATTACAATCAGTCGTCACAAAATGGCTCAGCAGTGAAAAAAGATACAATTAAGGTGGAAGCTCAGGGTCAGGGCGCGAAATTCAAAATGTCAATGGTTTTTATTTTTTTACGAAAAATTTGGACATCTTTACGATGTAATTTAGTGTTTTGCGATATTAGCATTCTGCATTGGATGTATTAAGTTTGCTTAAAAAAATACCTAAAGCGATACAACACCATAAAGTTAGTAAAAGTAGCGGTTTTTACAAACCTTATGGTATTGTATCGGATTAGGTACTTTTTTAAGTAAACTTAACACATCGAGACATCCAATGCAGAATGCTAATATCGCAAAACACTAAATTACATCGTAAAGATGTCCAAATTTTTCGTAAAAAAATAAAAACCATTAACATTTTGAATTTCGCGCCCTGACCCTGAGCTTCCCCCTTAAAAGAAAATTACAATCAGTCATCACAAAATGGCTCAGCAGTGAAAAAAAATACAATTAAGTGTCTACCAACGCGTGTGATTTTATACCTTAAAAGTGGCTGCTCAAGTGCCGATTCCGATCAGCAGAAACGACGATATATAACATCTAATCCATCTCCTTCTCGCTTATGAGAAATGACAGAGATAGATGATCAGATTGTCAAAGGCATTGGGCATAAATTGAGACCGAAATCGGGACTAATGCAACCACTTATAATAATTAAAATATTTTCCTAAGGCTATAAATAAATATCCTAATTATATTCTTATATTGGATGCTCTACTTCAAATAAAAGTTTCAAGTATTATTTATTTATCTATCTGTCGGGCGTGCGATCACAATAGAATCACAATCTAATGACTATGGCATCGTTATTGCCATGTTTAGCGGATTTTTAAACCCACAGACGAAGACATATTATAGAGGAAAAATGTCCCAAGCAACATATTGAAGCAAAATAAAAGCAAGCCATTTTGTGCAGTACACACGAATTTACATGTATGTAATTCGCGTGCTTTACACAAGTCGGCTTGGTTTTTTAACCGACTACAAAAAGGAGTAGGTTCTCAATTCAGTTGTATTTTTTTTTAATGTTTGCTACCTCAGATCTCCGTCATTTGTGAACCGATTTCCTTGTGACACTGTCTATATTAGTTCTTAGTCTGAAACGTATTAAAAGTGGTATTCACTATCTCTCTCTAATGTTATTTCGGAGTTCGTACGACCAATGCGATGGGATACTCGTACGAGATCGTCAAACGTTTACACGAACGTGTGCGTAAACAATCGCTTCGCATCGATCGTAAAACTCGCGATCAAACATTACAACACATGGCCTATCTTACTGAATGTCTCCTAACTGAAGTTTGCACCATCAGCTTGCAATATACTTAAACTATTTTTTAGGATTTTATCGCGTTTATTTTGTTTTTACGTTCCCGACATTGACGTGACCATGCTAGAAGGCAGCCGAAACGTCGGGAACGTAAAAACGTAAAATAAACGCGATAAAATCTGAAAAAATATTTTTCGTATATTACATAGCTGATGTTGCAAACTCCAGTTAGGGCACATTCAGTATTCGCGTAAATATAAGAAACCAATATTTGTGATATACTATTTAAAATCAATAAATAAACTTTTCTTTTTAAAATCCTACTGTTGGGGACAGGCCTCCTCTCAATGCGCCGGCCGCTGGCCTAGTGCAAATTAACGGAATTTGCTCTTGCGTTTTACAAGGAATTCTCTCAGACAAGATGGATAGGTTTCCTCACGATGTTTCCTTCACCGTTTAGCAAGTGATAATCGTAGTTCAAAATGACTCATATACATGTTATTAACAAGAAAATATGCCTATGACTCCCATGTCATTCATGAGTTTCTAGTACCCATGAGATGACATACTTTTGTTGTACCCCGAATCAGATTTGAAATCTATCTGACCATTCATCTTAACTAATATAAATGCGAGTGTTTTAAACGGGCTGAAAGTACGACAAATATAATGTCGATCATAGTCAACGGTCATGTTGTTTTAACTGATTAAAAAAAATAATCCTAAATCATTCTCAATCACGTATAAAGTAGTTTAAAATATTACCAATGATTTCAATATCACTCTGTATATACGACTTAATGATAGTGTAAAATATTTTAACCCTTAATAGCCTAGAGTTTCAATTTTGATACCAATCTTTTAAACCGAATGTTCACATTACTATTACTTTTTTTTTATAGGTTGGCTGTACGTATTTTACTGTTGTATAATATTCTTTCCAACGAAATTAAAAAAAAAATCAAATGTCATTATTATTAAACACAGTAATATTAAAAATAAATCACTTTCGTAAATCAGGCTACTAAGGGTTAAGGTCCATTGGTGGGGTATAAAAGTCACATTCTCGAAAGAAAAGTATTTTTTTTTAAATATACGAGTAACAGCACGTACCAAGTGCGTGGTGAAACTAGTGTCTCGCGTTTTCACAGAAAAATCAAACACTGTATACACATACATCGTTATCACCTATTTTTCAACCCTTTAGAATATTTTTATCTATTCTTGTCAAACCTTGTCTACAGTACTCCCTAACAGATGCAAACTTTTCATCCCTAAAGTAGGTACCACGCGAGCAAAGCCGCGGGAAAAAATCCAAAATAATAATAAACATATTAAGATAAAACTATTTATTAGAAGCAGAGCTCTCTCAATATTAGAATAATTAAAATAAATTGTCGTAATTAACATTGGATTGTTTGGGCGCCTTACACGGTACTTATGGTTGAGTTAAACACAGCGCAAGCCTATCAAGTTTTGTAAATACTGATGATTATATACATGGGAATTAATGCAATACTTCAACGATAGAGATTAATTTCTTTTGCATGTTCAGTGTCAATATGAATCTTGATAGATATGCCATTTTTTTAAAAGAAAACTCGGGTAAACATATAATTTTGTGGCTTATAACTTTGATTTCCACATTATTCAGTGTAAAACAAAGTACCTAATTAAAATAATTAATCAATTAAGGATGATGATTGAGTGCCATCATTCATTGCATGAAGCATAAACACCATTGCTATGACCAAGAGCCAGTTAATTATAGATTTTCTATCTCTCAAATAAAATACCGTATAGAGCCCAATCAATACTTAATAATATAGACAAAATCATACATTTCTTAAGCTACACCTAACAAACAGTGCTCATTTCTGATAATCATAATGCCACGGTGACTGATACGGACTTCTATAGTACTGATTACTGTTCATCTGACCGTACATTGAAGGGTAACTATGTGATGGAGGCGGCTGCTGGTAATAATCAGGCCTCCATGGACTTCTATCCATCGGGGCTGGAGCTCTCGCTGGATCTGAGTAAGTCCGATAATCCATTGGATTTAGGAATATAGTGTCGTTGTATTGCCCGACAGGCATTGGGTAGTCTTCTCGAGGAGGTTCTATAGGTTCAACAACAACTTTGTTGGGTTTGTCAGATTTTGGGGGGTTCTTCTTACGTGGAGACACTGGTTTAAAGATTGGGAGTACCCTCTTTTGTGCAGATTCGGAGGACATAAACTTTTGGAATTCATCCTCAAATGCACTTGGGTTTTTGTTCAAAGGTGCTATGAGTTTGGGCACGCGAAGGTTCTGATCTAAGATAGTACTTGTGTAAGTCTTCGGAGGGGCAGGTACGGATAGTCTGGGGGATGTCTTAGGGATGGACGGTTGCAAAAAGGACTGGGATGTAGAGGTACAAGGTTTATCATATTTGACGGGATGTTTTGCAGTTGTTTGATATGAGTGCACCATTCTGGCCATTACTGGCTCTACGGGCGAACTATACTCATATAGAACCTTCTTTGGTGTTCTAGGTTTTCGTGGTTTTTTCTCTGGTTTCAATTCTGGACTCTTATCTGGCTTGGGTTCCTTTTTGCGACACTCCTTTTTAGGCTTTTCTGCTTTCTCTTTTTCGGGTTTGGCTGCAGGTTTCCGCTTTTTCGTCTCCTTTTTATGTTTTGTCTCATTCTCCTCTATTTCAGGTTTGATTTCGGTTGTTAAAGGATCGGGCGTGGGTTCCGGTTGTTTGTCAATGGGTATTTCGTTTTCAACGTGCGGTGGGGACTCCCAACTCGTTACTAGTTGTTTCATATCCTGAAGCTGTTCCTCTGATAGCTTCTTAGTCTTCACTTTCTTTCCTCTACGTACAGGTGTTTTCTTCTCTTCCTTCTTGTTATCCTCTTTCAATTCCTCATTCGATTTACTATCATCGTCTTTAGGGTCTTCCTTTTTAACTTTAGATTCCTTCTTTAAGCTGTCTTTCCTCTTTTTCCTTGTTTTCGAACTCTTTTTAATCTTCGGTGCTCCATAATCAGAGTCCTTGTCTGAATCTATGTATCCAACGTCTGGTAGTTGTGCTTCTGAAGGTTCCATTTCATCTCCTTTCAACCATATGTCTTCTAGGGCATCTAACTGAGGATCACCAGGGTGCATTGGCATCATCGGACGTTTCATTGATGTCATCATATCCAAGTCTCCTTCAGCCATTGTCATTTCATCATCATCCATGATGTCGTGACCAAGGATGGAGACAGCGATGGCTCCTTCGGATATACTCTTACTGGCCATCGCTCGCTTTAAATGGAGAGGATGACGTTTCTTCTTTTTCAAACCTTCTTCTTCCACAGCTTCTATGAATGACTCGGGTAGTTCAGTGTTGTTTCTATTGCATAGTATATCTTGTCCAGACGGGTGCGGTGCAGGCACCATTTTCTCTGGCTGTTCTGGATGGCAGCCTATGTCCTGCCCTTTCAGCCACAGCTCATAGCGGTCCGGTTGGAACCGTTTAACAAAAGTATCCATTGATATTTTAACCATGTCATTACTGCAGGTACATTGCATTGCACGTTTCCCATATTCAACCCAACGTGGTGCGGCAAAGTTTGTGGATTCCGCACAGTTGAAGCCGTGGTTGAAACCTGCATGGTAACCGTACGGGAACGTAATCATGAATTCACCGGCTTCTTGAGTTATTTTATTTATAGGTACAGAGTATTGTTTTAAAATTTGAGGAGATATAAGTGTCATTTTGTGTCTCAAAAATGCTTGGCAAGTTTTAGCAGACGTTGGAAAGAAACCAGAGGCGATTCTCTCAAATCGCTTGCCATGTTCTGGTGGGATTGCGTACCAAGTTTTAGGGTCTCCAAAGTGGAGGTAGTTGATTGAATACAAGTCCATATCTTCAGTGTGCCATGCGAATGTCGTCTTCCACATACCAAAGTACAGGTAAGCAGTATTGACTCCATCAATTTCGATGCCATAATCAGAGTTTACGAAGTCTAGTATAGTACCAAGACTGTTAATGTTCCACTCTGTGACGTCTGGGTCTGTGATGCTACCGTTTACATCTGCACCGTAAATCGGTGCTACATAAGTGACATTCTTCCAATATTTACGCTCTAGATCTTCGAAGCTCGAGTGCCGAGGGGTACAGTACTTTGCGGAGTTCGCTAAGACGGCGAACTGTTTCACAGTCATAGCTTTCTTTTGAATGTTAATCTGTTGAAACAAACCTTGCTTGCCCGTCACCACCTGGCATATCGGCGCTGGTATCGTCACGTCCAGCTGGTTCAGGTCGTAACCACCCTTACGGGGCACCCACTCCGGCGGAGGAATCACTTTAGCGAGTCCGGCCTTATGAGCACCCTTCGACTCCATGTACTGGATATATTTGTTGAAATCCTTGAATTCCTCCCACGTGGGGCGGAATACTTGAATAGACATTCCACTCGACGAGCAACCATCGTCCCAAGCCACCGACATCGTTTCTTTTACGATCACAAACACGAAAAATCAATCAACTATGTTTCATCACTATTCACAACTTTAACACCACAGTTCACGAAAATAAGACAGTTTATTAATTATTTCCACAGTATATCATGGTAAAATAAAGTCATCAGCTCAATAATTGAGTTAATAAACACGCGATTAACCTTTCGTAACGATGTGAAAACATTATCAGTAAAATGGCCGACTTGCTTTTGCTTGATCGAGATGCGCTTGCAACAAAATCCCTTTACTACAGCCGGGGGGGGCAGAGGCAAGTCGAAGCCGCATAGGCGAATATGGGTCACGTACACCACGAAAGTTGTTCAAGTTTCCGCGATGAACAGATTTATTCAGCTTATGAAGCTTCTATTTGTATAGCAACACCGACCACGATTAGATTAGATTTGTTATGTTGGTAGTGATAGCTGATTTGACATTTGGGAGTACAAGATATCTACTCCGTGGAGGTTATGAATGAAATACATTTCCTTCTATAATTTTCCGGGGAAATGCAGTTATAAATCAGAATTTACACTTACCTGAAAGGATTCCTCGAATTCTTCTACCAAATTTCCACTGCCGTTTGACGGTGCCGCCATTTTAACGTCACATTAATTTACGCTGTTTGTTTATGTTTTATGTGTTCCTGTGTGACAGAAGAAATGAATTCTATTTTGTGGAAGGCATGATTCACGTACATCACTACTCGATACTATCAAACATCTAGCTGTCTCACTCATACGTCCATGAATGAAACAACATCACCTGTTTCGCTAATCAATACAATAAAGAAGGGCTTTAAGAATTTTGGAATATTCTTGCATGACGTATCATATATCTCCCAAGTTATCTTTACAGCTAAAGCATAATTAAATTGTAAAAAAATATAATTTTAGACTAAAAACAAGAACCCTTAACCCTTTTTAGGGTTCCGTAGCCTATGGTCCATTAATAATGCAGACTACCATTCTACGGACTTAAAAAAACACTTACTACATCGGAAACATTAGAAGTAGCCGCGTTTTACCTGAAATAAAACGCATATTAAACTACTTACCCTTATTAGAAGCTTATTATATTGAGATAGGCATATCCGTTTCCCGTTGGTTCTTACTTCTCTTTCTACCATATATTGCCGTCTCTTTCGCACCTACTTCCTGTCACCAGGCGTGGTGGGGGCACGCCGCTGCCCAGAGGCAGCGCAGCGCCCTGTTCTTCATTGTGTCGAAATATACACCAGGCAGCGATAAAAACTAAGCTTCTAATAAGGGTAAGTAGTTTAATATGCGTTTTATTTCAGGTAAAACGCGGCTATTAAACCACTTGACCGTTATTAGAAGCTTATTATATTGAGACCTGTTTGTTATCGCCTGGTGAAAAATGCCAATGTGATTGAGTAGGTAGGTAGGTAATTGCAAATAAGATATGTTATCAGGTGCGAAAACTATTTGATTTATTTATACTAAAAATGAACCTATAATCTTTAATACATAGGCAGTTATTAAAGAGGTAATAAAGGACCCATAGTCAGTTAGTAAGTAGGGGTACATATCTGAAACATAATAGATGTAACCTCCTATCAAACAGAAAAATTACGTATTTTCTACAATGTAAATAGATTCGGAACAATTATATAATTAAATCACAGGATTAAAAAGGGCACTAATGGTTGAACTATTTACCGAGGAAACTAAAACTTCACGGCGATAGAATTTTTGGAAAGTTTTAACAGATTTCCAGTTCCCTCTTGCTAAAATTTCATCAAGAGGGAAATTATTTATCCAATTTCTAGACGCTACGGCGGAACGCACACTTCCCGGTGTGGCTGTAATGCCAGCTTCTTTTAAAAGTGATTTGATCCATCCTGCAATGACTGTGCGGGATGCAGGTGATGGTGAACCACGCAACGTTGTAAACAAATTAGATGATCCAGAGCTACCACGCCTTTCAGCTAAGAGAGTTATCGTTTTATTAATCCAATACACTGGGTTCAAATTTTGATCTAGCGGATTAGACAACAGCTTCCAACCGGATTGTCTATATTCTCTACAATCCGTTTTGGACCCAAACAGAGGCCACAAAATAATAAAATCATCATTTATTGTACATTGATCACTATTTACACTCAACAAGGTAAGGTCATGAATTCTGCGACCTGAACAAAGAATCAATAGGGCTGCTGTATGCCGGACCGTCTGAAAAACATTTTCACTGTCCACCGAATAATTACTCATATATGTAGTGAGGATGTTAGTGTCCCAAACAGGTGGCTTAGGAGTTTTAGGATTCTTTATGGATATGGATTTTAAAATATGCTTAACTAGTACATTCTCACTTAATTTACCAGACATGTCCACATTGCATAGCGTGGAAACTACAGACTTGTGAAGAAGAATAGTATTATAAGATAAGTTATAAATGAGGTACAGATCTGCTAAGAATCTAGCCAAGTCGGCTCCTTCAGGATTCAATGGATTTATTCTAATCTGTCTTGCCCAGTCTAGCCAACGATTCCATGCGACTCTATATGTTTTCCATGTGGAGGGACGCCAGGACGATTTGAGCAATGATATCTGGTTGCTACTCCATGATCTTATTTTCCCTGACCACCCACACATTTCCAGATTTCCAGAATCATGTCCTGAACTCTGGGAGGTGGTAGCCCTGTTGTCGTATCGACCAGAAACCGTTTCAAATTCGTTAGTGTGAACGGGGGTGTCACTGCTCGGGATTTGAGATCCGCTCTCCAAAAAACTTTTTCCCAACGAGGGACCACAATCAGATATACACCTTTGGCTTGATTGAGGTGCATTAGTACACGAGGGACAAGAAACGGCGGTGGAAAAACCCACGCCATCGGAAAATTCCACCACACGCTGAACGCATCGTGGAACATCGCGTCGTGATCGTTGAGGTCCAAGGTTGCATAGTTTGCTACCACTCAAGCAGTCTTGGATGCAAACAGGTCTATCACGGGTGTTCCCATCTTCGGAAAAATTATCTCCGTGCATTTCGGAAGCAAATGCCATTCTGGGGTTAGGCGATGTCTCGATAGGCAATCCGCCTGATTGTTGAACTTCCCGGGAATGTAATAAATTTTGAACTGGATCTGATGATTGTCCAGGATACGAAGTATTTGGTGTGTTATGTCCATGAGTTTCCGAGATTTGGTCCCGCCCTCGTTGCGGAGATAAGCTACCGCTGTACGGTTGTCGGACTGAATCAGGACTGATCCTTGTGCCATACTCGACGCGTGGAGTTCTAGAGCTTTCAGGATAGCTAGCAACTCTTTCAGGTTGCAGTGCTGGTACTGTTCTTTCAGTTTCCAAGTTCCAGACATCGTGAAATCGTTGAGTTGTGCCCCCCACGCTATGTCCGAGGCATCGGTCGCTAAGAAGTGTGTTGTTGGGGGCACCTGTATTAGTGTCGGCAGACGGCAATTTTGTATCCACCAACGCAATTCCTCTTTTACTTTGTCCGGCAAAAGGTAACTGGTTGAGGTTATGTGTATGGGTAGGGTGTTTAGAAAATCGAGGGCAGCTCTGTGATTTATCCTCCCCCGGGGAACAACAAAGCTGGCGAAATTTAATAACCCTACCAGGCTTTGAAGTTCCTTCAGTGATATCTTGCCGTTTTTTAACACATGTGAGGTCTTTTTTATGACAGCATCCGACTTTTCTGTAGGTAGATACTTCTGATTCGCCCAGGGGTCCCAGACTATTCCTAGGTAGGTAATTATTTTTTGCGGTATGAGAACCGATTTTCCGTAATTTACTTGGAAACCAAGAAACTCCAGAGTATCTACCAGTAGGGCAACATGCACAGTTAAAACACTCGGATCTTGATGTGCAAGTAGGAAATCGTCGAGATAAACGATGAGTCTTACATTTTTTTCTCTCAGAATTTGCGCTATCCAGTTTGTTAGGCACGCGAAAACCTTCGGTGCTGTACTCAGACCAAACGGAAGGCAGGTCATTTCTAGTATTTCGTCTTTGTAGAGAATGCGCAGAAATCGCCTGTGTGGCCGAGCTATTGGAAGATTGAAATAGGCCTGAGACAGGTCCACCTTGCACATCCAATCCATAGGCTGGAGAAAGTCGGGGACACGATACATATTTATGAGCCGAAAACGCTCTGTTAGCACAAATCGATTTAGTTGTCTCAGGTTGAAAATAGGGCGGCTCGAGCCGTCGCTCTTTGGGACGAGAAACAGTGGAGAAATAAAGCTCGGAGAAAGAGCTGCATTTTCCAGAACACCCTGCTGTTTCATTTGTTTGACGATTGACGTCATTTTGTCCGACTCTACAGTACAACGACGATTGCTTGTCAGATCTGGTGTTCTCAGAGGCGGTTTTTGTCGAAAGGGTATGCGATACCCCTCTATTATCCGCAGAACAAATTCTGGAGCAGCCATTTCTTTCCAACGTTCGACATACTGTGTTAGCTGTCCCGCCCGAAATGATTGAGAGTCATTGTCTTTGTCTTTTATTGCCCCTAGTGCCGGAGGGCGAAAAGGAGCGTTTTTGTCCACTTTGTGATGACTGTTTTGTCCTTGATCCGCGAGATCGAAAGGAGTATCCTCTATTATTAGAGTTTACATTACGGTGGCCCTGGTTTTGTCCAGAGTTATTATGCCCTTTGATCTGACAAAAAGATTGGTAACCACCCTGCGAGGGCTGGTTATGATGGCAGTGTGTATTACCCTGGGAAGGGCCACAGTCATAGCCAGATGTACCACGCGATGGTACGTTATGGCGTGCTTGCCCATGCGAGGGGAGCCGTGCAGCATTAGAGAGTTTTGCTCGCGAAGCATTCCCGCTGCTGGACCGATCTATTGGCCAGAAAGTTTTTCTTACCCCGCCAGCCTTCTCCAATGCAGCTGTGAGGGCCTCAGGGTTGAAAATATAAGAGTTGGTTGGAGGAATTTTATTTAAGGTGCTCTTAACTAATGGGTCGCGAACATACTTCAGAACACCATCCCTCCTCATCTCTATAGCCTCAGCTCTATGGCCGCAAACCATTTGCAAAAGATCAGTAGATACCTTATGAAAGTCGCCTTTTAGGAAAATGTCTTCAATTTTTTCATTAAGGTTAGCAGTTGAAGAGTCAGGTGCTCTAGACCACGCTAATAAACTACGTAAACATTCTATAAAAACTTCTTTTTGCTTTAAAATACAAAAAGTTATAGCAGCATATGCTTTATCAGAGTACGCTAAGTGGCGTATATTGTCATACGCCTTCACCTCCTCGTTTGTTTCGAGCTCTGTAAAGCCCGGTGAATAATTGTATAATTTTTGAGTTTCACAATATCTCACGTCAGACCATGTACTTCCACCGAATCGTTGTACCTCATTTAACATCTTTAAATACTCCTGAGGGGTTGTAGGTACAGCAGGATCTTTGAGTTTAGTTTCAATATCAAATGTTAAATTAGGCTCCACGACAGGGTTCGAATTAGACGGAAGAGGAGATACCGGCGAGACACAGCAATTATTGTAAAGTTCGCGACTAGCATCAGAAATAAACGAGTCATTATCATTATCGCAGCAACGATTATTGTTATCGTAATTGACAATATTTTTTCGTAATTCACCCACTTCATTTGACAATGATTGTAAAAGCCGACGGTCATGCTTGTGCTTTTTGGATCGACGACGACGACGTGTTCTCTTTTTCTTTTTCATCTCTCGTGGAGATGCCGAAGAGCTAGACGAAGAAGACGAGCTACTGCTTTTGCTACTCGTGGATGTCGACCGCTGCTCACGTAAACGCGATTTACTGCGCTGCGGTATGATTATTGTCGGGGTACCCACATTAGTGATATTCGTTTTATCGGCATTCATTGTATAACCAAATTTAACGACAATTCAACCACAATACGACAATACGCGTATCATATATTCACATACCTAGAAGGTAACAAAAAACGCTACTGATACACAGCACACAAAATACACATATAAAAATTGAAGGTAGAAAGAAATAAAGTTTTTATTCTGATTAAAGCTACCCCGATTATTTTTTATAATCATGTAGGTAGAAATAATCAACGAACGGTAATACCGTTATAGATATTCATCATTAAAATATTTGTGCAACTTACGTGCTTGGTTGAGAATTGAACACTTTGTAAAATAAAACTAATTATATAGAGGTGATTTTTGTCACCGACAGCACTTTAGGAGCACAAGTTATCCCAACGGGAAATTTAACGCCAATGAAGAACAGGGCGCTGCGCTGCCTCTGGGCAGCGGCGTGCCCCCACCACGCCTGGTGACAGGAAGTAGGTGCGAAAGAGACGGCAATATATGGTAGAAAGAGAAGTAAGAACCAACGGGAAACGGATATGCCTATCTCAATATAATAAGCTTCTAATAACGGTCAAGTGGTTTAATGTGGTGATACGTGTATTGTAAAGGAGGTAAATAAATAGGTAGGTCTTGTTGTA
Source organism: Pheosia tremula (assembly GCA_905333125.1). Lineage (NCBI taxonomy): Eukaryota > Metazoa > Arthropoda > Insecta > Lepidoptera > Notodontidae > Pheosia > Pheosia tremula. Next base: position 3,977,014 of record HG995425.1, read on the forward strand.
ATAGTGGGGATAAGTAGCGAGATCGTTCGCATAGCAGTCGTCAGGGCGCGCACATGCTAATGTTTACATCACGTGACCAATGTTTGTAAACTTGTATTTTTTTTCTAGGAAGTGATTATGTATTCGAACTGGTATGCTGATATGAGGACACACTTGTAAAGTTACGCTTTGATTATTGCATGTTGGACAGAGTTTGCGGTTAAATGTACGCTACCTAAATACCTACACCTGTAATTTTGTTGCCAAGTCGGAATTGTTCTACTCAGTATTTTATTAATACTGCCTGCCGAAACACTTAGATGAATATTTACCTATATTTTCTATTGTTTATTTTTAGAATAATTTTCAACCCAATAACAATCTAACGTCCTCGCGCGTAGATAATATAATATGTAGTACTCGATAAAAAAATACCAACCTAACAAAGTTAATGTTGAACCAATATAAGCCGTGACCGTAGATAGAGTATGAACACTCTATCTACCTACGGCCGTAACCATCGATTGAACACAGAATAAAAAGCTAGCAGATTTTATTGGATGTTTTCTTATCCAGTGCGCAAGTTAAAATGTTTGTCTTTGGTAAAACGTAGACCATGAAGACTATTATAAAACTTGTGTTTGCGTAAAGCCATACTAAAATAGATACGCATAAATAAACTGAAAACTTACTATTAATGTAATGAAGTAATAATCAAAGGAATTATATATTTTTAAACAATTGTACAATCACTTATACTAAAGAAAATCAAAACAACAAGAAAACCAAACAAATCTTGTACGTGCGTGTGGTGGTATACCACTCCACACACACGAACAAGATTTGTTTGGTTTTCTAAGAATGCTGGAGTAACTTTTAATGCATCCTGTATACGTTTTTTTAGGACAAAGTTGAAAGAGTCATAAAATATATTATATAAACTATGACAATTTTAACGACTACATAAAAATATTGTAATAATTGATGCTAAATAATCGACTAGGCGGGTACATCTCTAGAATAAACATGGCGGTGGCGGCATAACCTCACCAAATTTGTTTTTGCGTATATCAAATCAAAACTTTGTTAATAAATAGTGTTTCATTGTGAATTTATTATTATTTGTGTGATTAAACACACAGACTGAGATGGCGGATGCGGCTGCCAGACAGTTGCAGTATGAATACAAAGCCGTGAGCAAAATACATCCGTTAACTTTATTTTGTTATTGCACGTTATTGTGCAATTATTGTGCTTTCTCATTAAACAACAGCTTCAAAAGCGTTTATTCTAATCGTTTACTTACAAATTCAATCAATATCTTACAATAAATCTCGAACATTTTTACAAACATAAAAGTTTTTTTCATAGAACTCCAATCTTGTCTTGCAAGCGGATGTAAGGCTTATAGAGCGTCGTGGGCGCGATGAAGCGACCGGCGAGGTGTTGTCCCTGACCGGGAAGCTCACTGGCACACGAATGGGCGACAGAGCACAGCGGACAAAACCTGAAAAGACTGAGGAAAGAAAAGTGAAGTAAGTCATGAGACCACCATGCTTGTATTCCTTGGAGAAGGTAGGGGCACTAGGAGTATTTGGTCCCTAAGCTCTGCCCCAGTTGCTTAGGTTGGTGGACTTCATACAGCTATCTAAGATACAATTTTCACTTACGAGAAATTTTAATCCACAATTATACCTGATTGATTATAATAATAGCCTTTCCCTAAGTTTGGTGTGCCTTTTGGCATAGGCCTCCTCCAATTCCTTCCAATGGGTCCTGTCCCTTGCTACTCTCAACCAGAATGGTCCCGCTGTCTGCTTCAAGTCATCTTCCCATCTCCTGACTTGACGACCCCTACCTCTTTCGCCGTCTCTTGGTTGCCAGAGGGTGACTTGCTTGCTCCATTTGTTGATGGGGTGTCGTACCAGATGTCCAGCCCATCTCCATTTTTGGATGTCTATCCGGGTAAGGATGTCTGTGAGTTTTGTTCTAGTTCTACCTGTGTGTAGTTCGACCTGATTGATTACCATATATGTAAAATATAATTATAAAGAATTATTCATATATTATGAATCAACTGTGTAATGCCTTGGTACCCCGTTAAATTCAACACTAATAGTCCAGTGAGACTACACCCAAAACTAAATTAAAGCTAAAGCTTGTGTAAGGTATGAGCTCACAGCAACTGTATCTGAAGGCGCCCTAGCTTAAGCTAGTTGCCCCCCTACCCATCTGGCTGGAGCCTTCAGTGCTCACCCTCTCGTCAAGTGAAGCTGTAAAGGTCATCTGCGACCAACAGCACTTATCAGACAACACTTATAAGATGAAGATAGTGTTATTTGCTGATGATACCTCCTTGATTTTTAAAGTGGGACGACATGTAAATAATTTTGACGACGTAAATGACACTATTCTTCAGGTACATAACTGGTTTACTATTAATAACTTAGCGTTAAATAGCAAGAAAACTAAATGTATAAGGTTTTCTTTACCAAATGTCAAAAGTAGTGATTGCGATGTAGTACTGAATAATGAGAAGCTTGAATTTGTTAACGACACGGTTTTCTTAGGGATAACGCTCGACTCTAAGTTACAGTGGGGTCCTCATATCAGAGTCTTAGTGGGACGACTTAGTTCCGCTGCCTACGCTGTTAGGAAAATTCGGCAACTAACCGATGTGAACACCGCAAGAATAGTTTATTTCAGCTACTTCCATAGTGTTATGTCCTATGGAATACTATTGTGGGGGAGAGCAGCTGACATAGAATCGGTTTTCATTTTACAAAAGCGGGCTATTAGGGCCATCTATAATTTGGGCAGTCGCGAATCCCTAAGAGAATTATTTAAGGAAACTAATATTTTGACAGTACCATGCCAATATATTTATGAAAACATTATGTATGTTAGGAAAAAATTATTTCTCTTTAAAAGGCTCGGTGATCAACATCCTTATAATACAAGAAATAGAAACAAATTAGATCAACCACACTTTCGACTAGCAAGGATTCACACATCTTTCATGGGGTATTGTGTTAAATTTTATAATAAAATACACTCTGACATTACCGAACTTAGTGAAAATAAATTCAAAGCGTGCATAAAACGTACGCTATGTAAGAAGGCATACTATACACTAGATGCTTATCTTAAGGATAAAAATGCTTGGTTGGATGCTGGTCCGGCTCCTCAGGAATATAAATGACCTTGTTTGAGCAGACTATTAAGATTTTGTATTTCTCTTCTTCCTTTTTATTTTCATTTACATAAGTAATTTGTAAATGTGGGAACCATGTAGCCATTAACTGTAATTTTATACTTAGTTAGTACTTTTTGTTTTTTTTTGACCTGCTGCTAAAGTTTGATTAGCCGTTCCTACATTGTTCTCACATACCTATAACAATGTATTGCTCAAAAATGTAAAAGATCTATTTTAAAAAAAAAAGAGCAACCATGGAGTTTCTTGCCCGTTCTTCTCCATAGGAACGGCATTCCGAACGGGTGGTAAAGCAGTAGCATAATATTTTTGTAACTTGACGATTCATAAGTACTGTACAAGAATGGTCTACGTGAATAAAAAATATTCTGATTCTGATTCTGATTCTGATATCATTTTGAAAAAAAAAAGCAATTGTGTTTCAAGGGAGGACTTCAAACTGCAAATCAATGGTAAAAATACTTATTTCAGACGGCAAAAACGTGATGAGGCCTCCTATGAGCTATCAAAGTCCAAGACAGCCCGAGTGGCATGGGCTGATGACACACCGGGAGTGCTCTACAGGCCTCGGGCTCAGCACACGAGGCATGCATACGAGTTGCTGCTGTCGTTCATGCAGAGTGCACTGGGCGACCAGCCGAGAGACATACTCTGTGGTGCTTGCGATGAGGTATGTACTGAAAATGAAGATTTTCTTGTGGGTACAGCCATGTTAAAAAACTATGACGTCTATCACTTCACAGAACTCGATCCTTATTAACAATATTATTGGATGGTGTAATAATATAGTATGCTGTTTTTTTTTCTCACTCAACATGCAAATTATTTAAAAAAAAACTAATTATTTCGTCTTTGTCTGAATTGGTCTTGAGATAAGCATTTTTTTATTTTCCCCATGTGGTGACCTAATTTCATATAGTTTCGGATTCAGCTATACACACACACACACTTGTAACATTAGCGTAGACAAACTAGAGTAACCAATATGGTTCTGATGATTACGAATTTGGATGTTGTAGGAATATCGCTCAGCATCCTTGGGGCAGGAAGTTTGTATAGTGGTGAGTCCCAGCCGAAAGATTTAGTCTAGTCAGCCCCCACAAGAAGCCCCGCCAAGTTGATATTTCATGCATCATAGGAAACTAACACTTCTCTTTTACAGGTACTAGTGGTACTGAAGAATGATAAATTAAAAGATCTTGAGAAGAAGAAGGAGATTGAAATGCTGCTCGGACCGGTTCCAGATGAGAGATTCGCATTGCTTGTAAATTTAGGTAAGTTTAATTTTTTTTTTTTTTTTTTTTTTATTGCAGTGTAGGCAAGTATTTGATCTCGATCTCACCTGATGTTAAGTGACGATGAGATCTACGATGTAGCATACTTGCCTAGAAGGTTCACTCTCGACTTGAAAACACCCAGATTGTAGTCAACGGGGAACAAAGACGCCGGTAGCGTGTTCCATTCCTTGGCAGTACGCACGATGAAAGTAGAAGCAAAACGCTTGGTGCGTACCGCAGGAATGTCCGCAATGTACGGATGACACTTGTCCGTGCGTCTTGTCGACCGACGATAGAATGGAGATGGGGGAATTAACTCGTGTAATTCCGTCGCACACTCTCCGAAATGGCATTACATGGCATTGATATTTGATATCTATATAAGTATTATACAGGGTGTAATGATAACGAAAACTTTGGTTAAAGGTTACATTCAATGCCCCCATTCAATTAAGATAGACTTCTATTATGATTTCATGCTAAAATCAATTTAAAAAGTGAATTTCATGAAAATATCGATGGAAAATTCCGGGTCTCAAGAATTATAAATTGAATCCGTGGTATCCGTTTTAGTTTCCAAGCCATTTACATCCTCAGTCCATTGCACGGTGCCCATAATACAAGCGTTGCTTAGTGTGGAACCGTATAGTTGGTGTGTCTGTCTGGCGATATTGTTATTAATCTAACTTGTCCATCCAGGTAAGAAGATCACAGACTTCAATATCAGCTCACCAGCGGAGGGCAATTCGGAAATCGATGAGACATACGGCATCAACGTGCAGTTCGAGGAGTCCTCGGAGGAAGACGACGAGGATGCTTTCGGAGAGGTGAGAAGCCTGATGAGGAATGTGGTTGATTATACAACAGAGCTCAAGTTGGTAGAACACTTGCTTTGAATATAAGGTGTGTAGGTTTTTACCCTGGTTTGCACCTCTGGTGTGAAATGATTAGCACTTGTTGTGTATTGAAAGCAAACATTGTGAGGAAACCTGCATGTCTGTCGAAAGTTGTGTAAAGTTCACCAAACTGCACTGGCCATGGCCTAAACCCTCCTCATATTGCTATTTTGTAAAAATAATGAATTTAAAAAAAGACAAGCCCGCTGAGTTTCTTGCCGGATCTTCTCAGTTGAGGTCGCGTTCCGATCCGGTTGTAAACTTAAGAAAAAAAAAATGTAATGACAATTTGTAAGTGCCCCCGTAGGCCTATACGAAATAAATGATTTGACTTTGACTTGACTTTGACTTTAATTGTACCTTTGTAATACTCGTTTGGTAGTAGCTGCTGTGAATATAGCTTGTTTGTATTTGAATTGGAGAAATAATATCTTTTTTTAGGTGCGTGATCCTGAAAAAGATGAAAACGAGGAATCCGAGAATGAGAAGGAGCAAGACTCGAGCGCAGAAGAGGACAGCGATGGCGAGGGAAAGAGACACGCGATACACGCTAACGTGAGTGACACATTCCTCTAGAAGTGAACGAATGTATGGAGAAAAAAAAAAAACAATTTGGCTAACCTCTGCTATCGGGACAGCAGAGGTTGGCCAAATTTTCTGTCCGAACGAAGCAATGTGCATAAAAAAAAATGGTCCATGATTATTCATAGCTATGGATAACGCCAAAATTTATTTCACCAAAATATAATAAGTTTTATTTTTTAGGATTTACTTACTTATACTGTCCACCATTATTATGTGAACTATCTTAATATATATTTACTTACTTACTACGACTCCTAAATTACTGAACCGATTTTAATAAAATTTTGCACACTGCGTGCAGTTTTATCCAACTTGAATGATAGGATAGTTTATATCTCAATTTATTTTATATGGCAATACAACGCTGCCGGGTCAGCTAGTAATTATTATATGTCGTCAGTTGTCCGAGGAGCAGTCGCAGAAGCGAAGTGACACGCCCTCCAGGGGCCCCAAGTCTGCTAACACAATCGATTCATAATCGAACGGCAACCGCATAGTAACTGTCACTTTTGACAGATATCCCATACAATATCTGTCAAAGCGACAGTTGCTATGCCGTTGCCGTTCGATTATAAATCGGTCATGTCACATCCATTATTTTATTTATAATGTGTATTTATTGAATTTAATATTGCTATTAATCACTTGACACTGGCAGAATACCCGCTAAGTTGCGGGTGAGGCCATATTCATATCCATTTTATTTCATCGCATTTCATTTCGTAAAGAAAGAAGATTATGAATCGATCGTGTTAGCAGACTTGGGGCCCAGTTTATATGTAGGATGGTCGCTGAACCATACTCATTATATGTCTCTAGTTGTCGTGATGGTCGCTGAACTATGACTATTATATATTCCCAGCTGTCCGAGGAGCAGTCGCAGAAGCGAAGTGACACGTCCTCCCTCCTTTTGACAGATATCCCATACATTATCTGTCAAAAGTGAATGTTACTATGCCATTGCCGTTCCGTTATGAATCGATTGTGTTAGCAGACTTGGGGCCCAGTTTATATGTAGGATGGTCGCTGAACTATGATGATTAAATTAAAGTGTAGCGCGTGTGCGCCCCGCATGGCAACACACTGGAGCTTACTTTTACATTTTATTTTGTAAAATAATGAATTTAAAAAAAAGACAAGCCCGCTGAGTTTCTTGCCGGATCTTGTCAGTTGAGGTCGCGTTCCGATCCGGTTGTAGACTTAAGAGAAACAAAAATGCAATGACAATTTGTAAGTGCCCCCGTAGGCCTATACGAAATAAATGATTTGACTTTGACTTTGATTGTACATCCGCAGCTGTCCGAGGAGCAGTCGCAGAAGCGGCGCGACCTGTCGCTGCACCCGATGGACATCGACGCGTACTGGCTGCAGCGGCGGCTGTCGCGCCACTTCGGCGACGCGATGGTGTCGTGCGCCAAGTCGGGCGAGGTGCTGGCCGCGCTGGCCGACGCGGCCGACGAGCGCGACCTGGAGAACCGGCTCGTGCTGCTGCTGGGCTACGACCGCTTCGAGTTCGTCAAGCTGCTCAACAAGTACCGGTATATGGGTGAGTCGCGATCACCTGTATTAACAAATACTTGATGTAAAACATGTTTTATCGTGTTTAGTTTCGGTTTTTGCGTTTGCGATGTTTTGGTTGAGTTACAGCGACCGTGGTCTAGGAAGGACTGAGATGTTTGACGTCCTAGTGTCATAGTTTGAACTGGGGTGCCTACAGTCCTCCCGTGACCATGGTCGCTGTATGCAGCCGAAACGTCACAAACGTAAAAACATAAAATAAAAATCATGTTTAGTTGTTGTTTGCGGTCCGATCTACGCAGAATGTGCTCACGGTGTCTTGAGGTCTAGCAGTGGTGCGACCAACTTTGAGTAATGAGCACCAATGTTTGTACCCGAGTCATGGATGTTTAATCCCACTAATATTATAACTGTGACTGTTTGGATGGATGGATGTTTGTTACTCAATCACGCCAAAACTGCTGAACGGATCTGGATGAAATTTGGCGCAGAGATAGATTATAGTCTGGGATAGCACATAGGCTACTTTTTTTTTACTTTAATTACTTTAATTTTTCATAGAGCAAAGGATCAACATGATTTACATATAGGAAATGAGGAAAGGGCATACTTTGTAATCGCCGGTAACACCGCGGGGCGCAGCTTGTATCTATATAAGTATTATATACTGGGTTCGCCCTCAGTCCATTGTACAGTACGCATAATACAAGCGTTGCTTAGTGTGGGACCGTATAGTTGGTGTATTGGTCTGGTGATATATTAATCTGTATCTTTTCTGCCCCGCACAGTTCTTTACTGCACGAAGCTGGCTTCCTCGCAGTCTGAGAGCGAACGGGCCGCCATTCGCGAAGAGATGTCCAAACAGCCGCACCTCCAGAAGATACTGGCTCAGCTGGAGACCGGGAAGGGAGAGGATGAGGTCTGTGTATCTTCTTTTCAGTCTTATTTTCTCCACAATAGTTGATTTGAATCATTTCGGGTAGCTTAAAAATTGTGCTACTCTTTTTAACTTAGAATATTATCACTCATTTTGGCTAAGTCGCTATTTAGACTTGTCTCGGGCAATAAGAAAAATTTTTTTTTTAGATCTTACAATATTCTTACATATGTAATAATATCAGCCCTTTTAATGTCCCACTGTCGGGCTCGGACCTACCCTCAATGCGAGGGGGGATTAGGCCATAGTCCACCACGCCGACCCAGTGCGGGTTGGCGGTCTTTCGAGGGGTTCTCTCAGACATGCAGGATTCCTCGCGATGTTTTCCATCACTGTTTAGCAAGTGATCATCGTGGTTGAAAATGAGATTTGCACATGAAATCCAGAGATCCTAGAGGTACAAGCCAGGATTTGAACTTGTAATCCTCGTTACCGATGCAAGCGTTCTACCAACTTGGCTATTACGGCTATTGTGTATCGTGTATATATAAATATTATATACTGAGATCGCTCCCAGTCCATCGTATGGTACCTAAACTACATGCGTCGCTTTGTTTGGTACCATACAGACGGTGTGTTCGTTTTATTAGTATTACTAGCTCTTACCCGCGACTTCGTCCGCGTGGTATTTAACAAAAAAGCTTTTCTAAAAGTAGCCTAAGTTACTCCTTGTTACATCAGCTATCTGCTAGTGAAATTGCCGTCAAAATCGGTCCAGCCATTTCAGAGATTAGCCGAAACAAACAGACAGACAGACAAAAACTGTAAAAATTTTTGTTTTGGTATATGCACCGTATATGCATTTATTAAAAAGCGTTTATTTTAATATTACAAACGGACACTCCAATTTTATTTATTTGTATATACATACTTAGATTATTTTCCAACTCCATACAGACATCTCAGCAGTCGGAAGCTCCCCGAAGCAAGCGGCAAAAGGCCGAAGCGGAAGCCACGGCAGGTGGAGGCCAGGTCCAAGGGTCCCGGAAGGTGCTGCAGCTGGAGGAGCTGGTGTTCGCGGCCGGCGCGCACTTCATGGCCAACAAGCGCTGCCAGCTGCCGCCCGGCTCCTTCAGGAAGCAGAGGAAAGGTGGGGAGGTCTTCAAATAAATTAAGCATCATAGACATACCATTGATGACCTGATTGGCTTAGTCGGTAGTGATTATGCTTTCTGCGCCGAGGGTCCCGGGTTCGAATCGTGGTGGCAATGCGAATGTGTGTGCATCCCTGAGGTGCGAGCTGGGGTTTGAACCTACGATCCTCCTTACCGAGGCAAGCGTTCGACCAACTTGGCTATCACTGCTTCTATGAACTCTGAATTTTTATGTGCGGATCTTATTTTGAACCAGGATTATCACTCGCTAAACGGGGAAGGAACACATTACGAGGAAACCTGCATGCCTGAGAGAACCCCTCGAAAGACGTGTGAAGTCCGCCAACCCGCACTTAACCAGCGTGGTCGACTAATATTTTCTCCCAATCGTTGTGACTCTTGAACCATGTGATGGATACCATATTGGACTGGGGGGGTTTCGGTAACACCAGGGAAATTACTAAGAAGTCGTTTCCCAAATTGGTCCAGGCGGGAATCGAACTCGCGACCACGCGGTATAGCCAGCCGTTGACATAATATCTTAATGTATTCATCCTTCTCAGGTTACGAAGAAGTCCACGTGCCGGCGTTGAAACCGAAGCCGTTTGAGGAAGACGAGACCCTGGTGCCCATCGAGAAGTTGCCCAAATACGTGCAGCCGGCCTTCGAGGGGTTCAAGACCTTGAACAGGATACAGGTATACTTTGACTACTTGTCTTGATTCGCATCGTTTCACGTAGAAATGGATTTCATTTGGGGTCCCGTCACTCGTGACAGACAGTTTCTCGACTGACATCTTGGAGGAGTTCAGTGTTGCTGGCTTCTTTGATTATCGATCAACTTGTTCGGTTTGTAATTGGAAAAGTTGACAAGCCGAGGGTCAGCGGTGAGTTCCTCTTCCCCCATTTGTTTTACTCCCTTATGAGTGGAATTTCCAAAAACACCTTAGTGTACCTCCAGGGTTACTCAAGGAATGTTTCCATATTTGAAATGTCCTGCAGGGTTATTTTAAACCGTTCGAAATCGATATCGGAAACGGAATCGAACACTTCCGAGCTGGATTACCGCAATCTCTACTAAAATTTCCGAATTTGATTATCTTCGAATTATCTTGATGACAATACCAAATCGATTTTTCATAAAGTTTCCGTCGGAAATCTCGTCGGGAGCGACGTCAACATCGGAAAATTTCAAATCCGTTTCCGATGTCGATTCCGAATGTTTTAAAATATCTCTGCTGGTGGGTTATTTTAAATCATTCGGAATCGACATCGGAAACGGATTTGAAACTTTCCGATGTTGGTGTCGCTCCCGACGAGCTTTCCGAAGGAGACTTTTTGAAAAAACCATTTGGTATTGTCATCAAAATACATCGAAGATAATCAAATTCGGAAATTTTAATGGCGATTGCGGTAATCCAGGGCCCAAGTCTGCTAACACAATCGTTTTATGATCGAACGGCAACTGCATAGTAACTGCCACTTTCGACAGATATTGTATGGGATATCTGTCGAAAGTGACAGTTAGTATGCGGTTCGATCATGAAATGATTGTGTTAGCAGACTCGGGGCCCTGGTCCACTGGCTCTGCACCGTGCTGTGTAGTGTTATTAACCCTTAGTAGCCTGATTTACGAAAGAGATTTATTTTTAATATTACTGTGTTTAATGTTACTGTGTTTAATAATAATGACATTTGATTTTTTTTTTAATTTCGTTGGAAAGAATATTTGTACAACAGTAAAATACGTACAGCCAACCTATAAAAAAAAAACCAATAGTAATGTGAACATTCGGTTTAAAAGATTGGTATCAAAATTGAAACTCTAGGCTAATAAGGGTTAAACCGAATGTTCACATTACTATTAGTTTTTTTTTATAGGTTGGCTGTACGTATTTTACTGTTGTATAATATTCTTTCCAACGAAATTAAAAAAAAAAAAATCAAATGTCATTATTATTAAACACAGTAATCTATACATCTATACATATAAATAAAATTGGAGTGTCTGTTTGTAATATTAAAATAACCGCTTTTTACTAAGTGCATTTGGATGTATACACGGTACCTATACCGAAACAACATTTTTTACAATTTTTGTCTGTCTGTCTGTCTGTTTGTTCCGGCTAATCTCTGTAATGGCTGGACCGATTTTGACGGGACTTTCACTGGCAGATAGCTGATGTAACAAGGAATAACTTAGGCTACTTTTATTTAAGAAAAAAAAATAGTATCTCACGAAAAAAAATGAAAACCAATGTTGAAGCGCAGCGCCTGATTAAGTTTGATAGCAACACCTGCAATGCGTCCCGCGGGCTCAGAATGGGCGAGCAGGCTGTTGTCAACGGTTGTCTTTGTTAAATACCACGCGGACGAAGTCGCGGGCAACAGCTAGAATTAAAAATAAATCTCTTTCGTCAATCAGGCTACTAAGTGTCAAAGGATTGGTATCAAAATTGAAACTCCAGGCTGTAAGGGGTTATGTAATTCGTGTGGTGTGCAGAGCCGCATCTGTGCGGCGGCGCTGCAGTCGGACGAGAACCTGCTGGTGTGCGCGCCCACGGGCGCCGGCAAGACCAACGTGGCGCTGCTGTGCGCGCTGCGCGAGGTGGGCAAGCACGTCAACGACGACGGCTCCGTCAGCGCGCACGACTTCAAGATCATCTACGTGGCGCCCATGCGCTCGCTCGTGCAGGAGATGGTACGCCCAACATATATACAGGGTGTTTCAGAAACGGTATACTAAGCCTGGAACCTGGGCTTCTTCAGCGCATTTATAAACACTATTTGAAGTTGGAATGTGGAGAATGTCCATTTAAAAAAAAAACTATTGTTCTTAATAAATCAGAATTATCATTTTGTTGGGTACGAAACTATTTATTAAAAATAAACATATTACGATTCTGACTGCATAAAGTGTTTACAAATGCACTAAAGAAGCTGAGGTCCAAGGCTTAGTATACCCTTTCTGTAACACCCTGTATATACATATTATAAATCAGAATAAATTTTTACTGGTGGTAGGCTTCGGCCGTGGCTAGTCACCACCCACTGAACAAAGCCATGTCGCCAAGCGGCCTAGCCGTGTTCCGACATGATGTTCGGTGTTGCCATTCATGGATGGCGGGTCAGATACGCTGCGCTGCATGTGCCTAGTGAATGTAGCGTCTCGATCTACTGCCGCCTTCCTACCTAGGCAAGTGTGCTCCATCGTAGATCTCATCGTCACTTACCATCAGGTGAGATCGATATCAAATACTTGCCTATAATGTAATAAAAAAAAAAAAACAAAAAAAGAATCACAATATTTTTTGTTCACGTAGATCATTAAGGTGGAAGCTCAGGGTCGGGGCGCGAAATTCAAAATGTCAATGGTTTTTATTTTTTTTACGAAAAATTTGGACATCTTTACGATGTAATTTAGTGTTTTGCGATATTGGCATTCTGCGTTGGATGTCTCGATGTATTAAGTTTGCTTAAAAAAATACCTAAAGCGATACAACACCATAAGGTTTGTAAAAACCGCTACTTTTACTAACTTTATGGTATTGTATCGCTTTAGGTATTTTTAAAGTACAAAACCATTGACATTTTGAATTTCGCGCCCTGACCCTGAGCTTCCACCTTAAGTACAGTACTTATGAATCGTCTAAAGTTATAAAATGCTAAGCTACTACTTTACCACCCGTTCGGAATGCCGTTCCTATGGAGAAGAACGGGCGAGAAACTCCATGGTTGCACTTTTTACAAAGATCTTTTACATCTTTGAGCAATACATTGTTATAGGTATGTGAGAACAATGTAGGAACGGCTAGGTTCCGACCGACCGACTTCAAAAAAAATGGAGGTTGTATTTTTATTTGATATATATAATAATTCCAGCCCTTTTTTAATGTCCCACTGCTGGGCACGGGCCTCTCCTCAATGCAGAGGGGGGAAATTTGTATGTTATAGGGTATTTTTATTTGTGGTATGTTAATAATGGAGGTTCAGAGAGGGCAGAAAGGTTCTAGAATGGCGACCATGAATCGGAAGACGTAGTGTAGGACGGCCCCCCTCACGGTGGACTGATGACATCACACCAGTGTTGCCAGATGTGATTTTCTATTTCTACCCAAATTTGCAATTATTTTTCTCCAAAATGATACAATTTGCTTGAGTTTTACCCAAAGGCAAAAAGTTGATAATATCGGTTAATTTTTCTTATTGTTTCCTTGAAATACTGTTCTAATTTCCAAACTGAAACAGCATTATGACATAGCATAGAGAGAAAAAGCAGAGCGAAAAGAATGAAAACTAAAAGTACTCAAAATTCTCCATGGTATTTTTTTTTCTCCAAACTTTTCTCCAAGAATTTCATTTCTCCAAAATTTCACCAGAGCCAAAATTTTTACCCAGGATTGCGAAAAAAATACCCAATCTGGCAACACTGCATCACACGCGTCGCAGGAAGCCGGTGGATGCGAGTGGCGGAGGACCGTGATGTGTGGAAGTCGTTGGGGGAGGCCTATGTCCAGCAGTGGACGTGTATCGGCTGATAGATAGATAGAATAATGGAGGTCTTGTTGATGTGCAGGTGGGCAACTTCAGCAAGCGGCTGGCGGCGTACAACATCAAGGTGTCGGAGCTGACGGGCGACCACCAGCTCACGCGCGAGCAGATCGACGCCACGCAGCTCATCGTGTGCACGCCCGAGAAGTGGGACATCATCACCAGGAAAGGTACGCGCCGCTTCATCACGCGGCAGAGAGGGAGACAGAGATAGAGATGGGAGGGGGGAGGGAGGCCGCTGGCCCAGTGCAGGTTGGCGGACTTCACACGTCTTTTGAGGAGTTCTCTCAGACGTGCAGGTTTACTCGCGATATTTTCCATCACGTTTAGGAAGTGATAAATCCAGAATCAGAATATTTTTTATTCATGTAAAGTTGTAAACCATTATTATACAGTACTTATGAATCGTCAAGTTACATAAACATTATGCTACTATTTCACCGGCCGTTCGGAATGCCGTTCCTATGGAGAAGAACGGGCGAGAAACTCCATGGTTGCTCTTTTTTTTTTTAAATAGATCTTTTACCTTATTGAGCAATACATTGTTATAAGTATGTGAGAACAGTGTAGAAACGGCTAATCAGACTTTAGGTGCGAGCCGGGGTTTGAACTTGCGATCCTCGTCACCGAGGCAAGCGTTCTACCCACTTGGCTGTCACTGCTATTCAAAGAATGTATCCCCCCCAAATTTCAAAACTTAACTCCAAGGGTTCAGGATGTGTGTTTTCAGTCATGACAGTCATGTTAAGAATAAATAAATAAATATCGCCATACGAACACACCAACTATACGGTCCCACTTTAAGCTTAACGCCTGTGTTATGGGTACCGTACAATGGACTGAAGGCGAACTCAGTATATAATACTTATATACATATTAAACATCCATGACTCGGGTACAAACATTCGGGCTCATCACACAAAGCTTGTGTCCCTACCAGGATTCGACGCCGGGACCCTCGGCGCAGAAAGCAGAGTCACTACCACTGCGCTAATCAGGCCGTAAAAGAGAATGATGATGATTTCCTTTGTGCTCAGGTGGCGAGCGCTCGTTCACGAACCTGGTGCGCCTGATCATCATCGACGAAGTCCACCTGCTGCACGACGAGCGAGGACCCGTGCTGGAGGCGCTGGTCGCCAGGACCCTGAGGACCGTGGAGCAGACGCAGGAGCAGGTGGGTTAGAGGCCATCCATATATTACGTCACACGTTAAGGGGGAGGGAGGGAGTCCTCAAAGTGTGACATTGTGTGACATGGGGCGGGGAGGGGCCCCAAATTTTGTGACATCCCATTTTTTTAAAATACAATATTTTATATCTAAGTGTTACAACTATTGATTTTATTGAAAAATAATTTAAATGGAAATAAAAACAATTTCGGAACACAGCTTTTAATTTCATACATTTCTAAATGTAAAATTGCAAAATATGTGACGTCACACTAGGTAGGGGGGGGGGGGGGTCTCACAAATGTGACCAGATGTGACAAGGACGGGGGAGGGGTCAAAAATTCATGAAATTCGCGTGACGTAATTTATGGATGGCCCCTTATTCTAAATCATACGGAATCGACATCGGAAACGGATTTGAAACTTTCCGATGTTAATGTCGCTTCCGACGAGCTCTCCGCCGGAGACTTTATGAAAAAAAAACTATTTGGTATTGTCATCGAGATATATCGAAGATAATCAAATTCGAAAATTTTAATAGCGATTGCGGTGATCCACTTCGGATATTTTCGATGTCGACATGGATGCTTTAATATGTATATAAGTACTAGCTGCGCCCTGCGGTGTTACCCGCGCAAAAAAACATGTCAATCCTTTGCGCTATGAAAAATTAAAACAGATCTATCCCACGGGAACCATACATTTTACCGGGATAAAAAGTAGCCTATGTGCTATTCCAGACTATAATCTATCTCTTTGCCAAATTTCATCTAGATCCGTTCAGCCGTTCTGGCGTGATTGAGTAACAAACATCCATCCATCCATCCATCCATCTATCCATCCATCCAAACTTTCACATTTATAATATTAGTATAGATTAGTATAGATTATTTACTGGGTTCGCACTCAGTCCACATAATACAAGCGTTGTTTAGTGTGGGACCGTAACATCGTTCTGTACGTCAAGTGCAAGATTATTCGTAAGCTAACTGTATACTTTATCGTCTACCGTATTTAGACATTTTATATGGAGAATTGAAAAGCGCCTCTAGCGGACGGTATTCAAAACATTCAATTCTCCATACAAAATGTCTGAATACGGTAGACTATAAAGTATGCAGTTAGCTCGCACTTGACGTGCTGAGGTTTTTTTTTTTTTCTTTTTTTTCCCCTAATGGATTTTTTCTTTTTGTCGTCACCAGGTGAGGCTGGTGGGTCTGTCGGCCACGTTGCCGAACTACACCGACGTGGCCGCGTTCCTGAGAGTGAAGCCCGAACATGGACTCTTTTACTTCGACAACTCGTTTAGGTATGCATTTCCATAGCTCGATGAACCGGTGGGGGCAGAAAGGTTCTAGAATGACGAACATGATTCAGCAAGGGTATACTAACCTTTGAACCTCTTCTTTAGTGCATTTGTAAATTGTTATTCAGTCAGAATGTTTGTGTCGATTTAAAACACAAACCAACAAAAAAAAATTGTGTTTTTTTTTAAATATGATATCGAAATTCTGACTTACGGCCTGATTAACGCATTTGATAGTGACCCTGCTTTCCCTGCCGAGGGTCCTGGGTTCGAATCCTGGTAGGGTCAATCTTTGTGTGATGAGTACGGAAGTTCGTACCCGAGTCATGGTTGTTTAATATCTATACATCTAAGTAGTATATACTGGGTTCGCCCTGAGCTCACTGTACGGTACCTATAATACAAGCGTTGCTTAGTGTGGGACCGTATAGTTGGTTAGTTTGTCTGGCGGTGCAAAAAAAAAATTGTATGTCGCAGGCCCGTGGCGTTGGAACAACAGTACATAGGTGTGACAGAGAAGAAAGCTCTCAAACGTTTCCAAGTGATGAACGACATCGTGTACGAGAAGACCATGGAGCACGCCGGCAGGAACCAGGTGAGGGACATTAAGTTAAGAGTCCGACCGTGCATCTCATTATATATATATATATGGATATGTTGAGATCTCAGCATCTATGTCAGCTAATAATACTATAGTAGGCTCCATGAAAATAATTCCTAATCTTGATTTTGACCAGCTTCCGGCCGTGGAACCTCGATAATAAGAAGTATTTTTTAAGATCGGATCAGTAGATCCGTTACGCCCTTAAGTAGTTCTACCCCTGCAGCATATAGCTCTACCGACCCTTCTCTGGACACCCAACTAAGGTATACAGAGTTGAGAGTCCTGTGGGGCCCGGACCGACTCTCTGGGGCACTCGGGTCCGTGGTGTCGCTATTCACCAACAGCTCGCCACAAGCATATTCTTATTATTATATGTCTCTCTCCACACGGGGTAGACTCGGATCTTTGGAAGGCTTGCGCGGGGACATGGGTCCAACACGTAGAGGCCCTATTTGAGAATTGTAATGTTATGTTAGCCACCTGCTTGTTAGCATAAACAGCGAATTGACCTCAGCAGGCGGACAGTGGCGTAGCATGGGGGGGGGGGGGGAGGAGGGTGCGGTCCACACCTGGGGGCAGCATTTCACAGGTGACGGTTAGAGAAAAAAAACATGAAGTAAAAAAAAATATTTCATGGTTTTTTTCGTAATTTTTTTTGCCGTTACCATGCCCCAATTTTTTTTATAATGAATAGCAACAGTAAGAGGGCGGCAAATTTTAAATCCGCACCAGGTGCTAATGACCGATGCTACGCCACTGCAGGCGGAGGGACTGTTGCATTATTATTATAATTCGCTGGTGCTGCGATGGCCGGGTGGGCTCTTAAAATGTTATATAATTTATTCACAGATACTGGTGTTCGTGCACTCGCGCAAAGAGACCGGCAAGACGGCGCGAGCCATTCGCGACATGTGCTTGGAGAAGGACACGCTTGGACAATTCCTTAGGTGAGCTTTTAGCGGAAAAGGGAAGATCTTCCAGCCAGGCGGGTGGTATGGCTATGCCCCCACGGTTATTGTCGGGATCTTGTATATATGTTACTTGCACCGAAAACTCTTATAGCGCGATTCCGGATTGTGACGTCAATTGTCTATTGTCTGAATGCGTCTGTGGTGCCATCTGCGTAGCTTGTGGTGCGGTTGAAGTAGTCGCTACAAGCTTTTATGCTTAGCTCGTCCAACTTTTAATATGGTTACCGTACAGTAGACTGAGCGCGAACTCAGTGTACAGGGCCCCAAGTCTGCTAACTCAATCTATTCATAATCGAACAACAACGTCATAGTAACAGTCACTTTTGACAGATATTGTATGGGATATGTGTCAAAAGTGACAGTTATTATGCGGTTGCTGTTCGATTATTAATCGATTGTGTTATCAGAATTGGGGCCCAGTTGGTGTGTTCGTCTGGCGATATCTATACTAATATTATAAATGTGAAAGTTTGGATGGATGGATAGATGGATGGATGTTTGTTACTCTTTCACGCCCGAACGGCTGAACGGATCTGGATGAAATTTGGCACAGAGATAGATTATAGTCTGGAATAGCACATAGGCTATACTTTTTATCCCGGTAAAATGTATGGTTCCCGTGGGATAGATGTTTTAATTTTTCATACTTTTTGTCGCGGGTAACATCGCCGGGCTAGTTAATTTATACCCTTGTTACCCGACAGGGAGGGGTCCGCGAGCATGGAGGTCCTCCGCACGGAGGCGGAGCAGGTGAAGAACCCGGAGCTGCGCGAGCTGCTACCGTACGGGTTCGCCATCCACCACGCCGGCATGAGCCGCGTCGACCGCACGCTGGTGGAGGACCTGTTCGCCGACAGGCATATACAAGTAATGTTACCACGTACTCCCACCGATTATGGCGGTCCCGCTGTGGGTCCCGGCGACTTTGGCGGTCCCGCTGTGGGTCCCGTCGACTTTGGCGGTCCCGCTGTGGGACTCGTCGACTTTGGCGGTCCCGCTGTGGGTCCCGTTGACTTTGGCGGTCCCGCTGTGGGTCCCGTCGACTTTGGTGGTCCCGCTGTGGATGCTGGTTTACAGGGCCCCAAGTCTGCTAACACAATCGATTCATAATCGAACAGCGACCGCTTAGTAACTGTCGCTTTCGATAGATATCCCGGGATATTGTTATTTATTATTTTATTATTATTCACAAAACTGATATTTCTCGTTGGTGACATAAAAGTAACAAAACAACAGTCAAAGTTAAATTAAGAAAAATCATTTTTTTTCATCAAATGGCCAGATGTAATTTTAAAATTCTATTAAAACCTAATTCCGCTGAAACCCCCATGCGTATTTAGCCTGGCTTCACGGAGAGCCTGTTTGATTTGTGTGGTGCGAGACTGTTGGTTTTTTTATTTTTTTATTACATTATAGGCAAGTATTTGATCTCGATCTCACCTGATGGTAAGTGACGATGAGATCTACGATGGAGCATACTTGCCTAGGTAGGAAGGCGGCAGTAGATCGAGACGCCACATTCACTAGGCACATGCAGCGCAGCTGATCTGACCCGCCATCCATGAATGGCAACACCGAACATCATGCCGGAACACGGCTAGGCCGCTTGGCGACATGGCTTTGTTCAGCGGGTGGTGACTAGCCACGGCCGAAGCCTACCACCAGTAACATGATGATGCTTAAGTTGCCCCGGATCCTCGTGTAAAGTGTTGTGGTGGCAGGTGCTGGTGTCGACGGCGACGCTGGCGTGGGGCGTGAACCTGCCGGCGCACACGGTGATCGTGAAGGGCACGCAGGTGTACTCGCCCGAGCGCGGCCGCTGGGCCGAGCTGGGCGCGCTGGACGTGCTGCAGATGCTGGGCCGCGCCGGCCGCCCGCAGTACGACACCAAGGGGGAAGGTGGCTTCGCGTTCACATAATTCCAGCCCTTTTTTATGTCCCACTGCTGGGCACGGGCCTCCCCTCAATGTGAGGGGGGGATTAGGCCATAGTCCACCACGCTGGCCCAGTGCGGGTTGGCAGACTTCACACATCTTTCGAGGGGCTCTCTCAGACATGCAGGTTTCCTCACGATGTTTTCCTTCACCGTTTAGCAAGTGATAATCTTGGTTGAAAATGAGATTCGCACGTGAAAAATCCCAGAGGTGCGAGCCGGGGTTTGAACCTGCAATCCTCGTTACCGAGGCAAGCGTTCTACCAACTTGGCTATCGCTGCTTCGCGTTCACATATTACATCACAAACCAATGGACCAATATCGACGAATTTACAGTATCGACAAACCAATAATGATAATGTTACTAGCCTACCCGCCGAATATCGTACCGCCTTAAAATGTACTAGCTGTTGCCCGCGACTTCGTCCGCGTGGTATTTAACAAAGACTCGGCCGTTGGCAACAGCCTGCTCGCGCGTTCTGAGCCCGCGGGACGCGTTGCAGGTTGTTGCTATCAAACTTTAATTAGGCGCAGCGCTGCAACATTGGTTTTAATTTTTTTTTTCTAAAATAAAAGTAGCCTCAGTTACTCCTTGTTACATCAGCTATCTGCCAGTGAAAGTCCCGTCAAAATCGGTCCAGCCATTTCAGAGATTAGCCGGAACAGACAGACAGACAGACGGACAGACAGACAAAAATTGTAAAAAATGTTGTTTCGGTATAGGTACCGTGTATACATCCAAATGCACTTAGTAAAAAGCGGTTATTTTAATATTACAAACAGACACTCCAATTTTATTTATATGTATAGATGAGAAAATGAATTTTCTTCACTATTATTATTGTTTTAATAGCGGCGTTTTCCCTGAAAGAAAACGCATATTAAACTACTTACCTTATTCGAAGCTTATATAGTGAGATAGGCACTTCCGGTTTCCCGTCGTCTTTGTTCCTATTGGCCTACACGTTCGTGGTTCGGGCGGACGTGACGTCACATCATCGGGCAGTGGAGTGAGTGCGGCAGAGCTCGCTACAATTTTGCTCATTGCGTTGAAACGCCAGGCAGCCTTAAAAAGTAAGCTTCGAATAAGGTAAGTAGTTTAATATGCGTTTTCTTTCAGGGAAAACGCCGCTATTAAACCACTAGACCGTTATTCGAAGCTTATATAGTGAGACGTGTTTGTTATCGCCTGGTGATGTCTGTATGCATAAGACGCCAATGTGAACGTGCTGAAAGTTAGTTGTAATAAGGTGCAATTGTAAATTAAAGGCATTGTGGAAATATAAAATGATCATTATATTTCTAAACATATTAGGCACCCATATAAAGATAAAAGTAATTATGCCCTTATTTTGCTATGTCAATCACATACGTTCAATTTTAATTGTTAAACACATATAGTAGGTAGTACTCAATAACTTAGACATATCGGATACACTCAACACAGAGGTCTAAATAATCTGGTAATACTGGATTGTATACGTTAAGGCGTGATCTTGACCTTGCGCTTATAAACTGTTTAAATGTTTCGAACGCCAACTTCCTCATGCTAGGATATTATTCAATTGGAAATTATTCACCTAATTAGTTGACGCACCTGCGGATCTAACACTAAGCGGTGTTGCTACTATATTTGTTTCTTTAAATATAGTTTTAACCATCCAGCAATTACAGTCCGAAGAGCAGACTTCGTTTGACCTTGTGTTGCGACAATTGAATTGTGCGTTTGTCTCCTCTCACCTATCAGAGAAATTGTCTTTTCGATCCAATAAACGAGATCAAGATTTCGATTCGAATGATTGATTAACAATTTTCAACCAGATTGTTGATTATCATAACTGTCCGTTTTTGAACCAAATACTGGCCAAAAGACTATAGAATCACTGTATCGAATACAATGTGTATGATCTACTCTTAACTACATTAAATCGTGTATACGTCGCCCTGAACACAATAAAAGCAGAATAGCTGTCACGTTGGGTCTGAAAGGAGCTATCGCTTTCAGCACGGTAATTAGTAAGAAAATTAACTAAATTAGTCAAATTAATAAATATTCCAGACAGGAGGCTTAGGATCTTTAGGATTGATAAGCGAAACAGATTTCACAACATGTTTCACCAACAACATGGGAACCTAAATAGCTAGACTGATCAGTGTTACACAAAGTAGAACCGACAGATTTATGTAACATGTATTTAAGATAATTTATATATTAGATGTAAATCAGCTATGAATTTTGCCAAATCCGATGGCGATGGCTAACAGGCCTTATTTTTAATTTAGTAGACCAAGCAAGCCAGCTATTCCAAGCAACCTTGTATGTTTTTAATATGTCGGGGCGCCATGCAGATTTTACTAATACTAATTGACTCGGATTCCACGAGGTGAAATCCTCCGACCAACCCCATATTTCCAAAACATCCAAGGTCATGGTGTCTTACTAATGGAGGAGGCATCCACGTTTTATGTCCACTAGAACTCACCGAAGATTGCGGTGCGTGAATGGAGCCACCAAGGCTCGGCTTTCCAGAACACTCGCTGCCAGCGAGGAACCAAGATGAAGTATGTTCCCAGTGCTCGATTCAAATGCGCGAGTATTTTGGGTATTAAAAAGGGTGGTGGAAATATCCACGCCATAGAATAGTTCAATTCGACGCTGAAAGCATCGTGTATCTCATCGCTTTCTTGTCGCTCTGATCCAGGGTCCTATTATTGGTGACAACGTATGGTCACGTGTGCAACGTGTGCTACATAAAGAAAATCTACTACGGGCCAGCGCCACTTGGCAATTATCGTTTTGGTGCAATCGGGTAGACTAGGCTACTCCTCGTGTGTTGTACATGCCCGGCAAATAATGAATTTTGATTTTATTTGATAATGGTCTAGCAGGGATAGAATTTTATAAGTTATATACATAAGCATCTGTGAGAGAGTGCCCCCCCCCCCCCCCCCCCCCCCCCCCCCCCCCTCTATCGCATATAAGATACTACTGTCTTGTTGTCGCTTTGTATCAGGAGGGAACTGTAACTTATTTCTGCCGCATATCCTTCAAGGAAACGCAAGATTGCCCGCATTTCCTTTTGATTGCATTGCAATTGCTGCTCTTTCTTTGCCCATGCATCCGATATTGCCAGGTTGTTTAACTGCGCACCCCATGCCCGTGTCGGATGCATCTGCCGTCAAAAATTTCGTGGGAGCGGCATTGTGTAACATTCCTGGATGTTGACAATTTTGTATCCAACATCTCATATCGGCTAAAACCTCCAGGGACAGAAGGTGCATTGTTGTCATCATTTCGGGTAACGAACTCATGAAACGAAGGATCCTGCAATGATAGTCTCCCTGTTGAAACGACAAAACTCAATAGGCCTACTACTTTTTGTAGGTCCTTTATAGTAACCGCAGCTCGATCTATCGTTGCAGAAACTATTTTCATGAATTGGTCCGATTTATTTTTGGGGTGTGACATTTGATTGGGGAGTGACATTTGATTGTGCCAGGGTCCCAATGAAATCCTAAGAAAACGATGCTCTTTTGTGGCACGTTATTGACTTCTCCGTGTTGATTTGCCAAACTAAATACCAGAGGATCACTAACAGAGTTTTTACATGTGTCTGTAATTATGGGGTCTTGATGCGCCAGAAGGTAATCGTTCAAGTAAACGACTGATCTTATTGCTTTCTCTCGCATAATCTGCGCAATCCAATTGGTGAGCATAGCAATCGTCTTTGGGGCAGAACTCCGACCGAACGGAAGGCAGGTCATTTCGTGTAGTTCTCCCTGGAAGATGAGGCGTAGGAACCTGCTGTAATTTTGCCCCTGGCAAAGTATGCCTGGGAGAGATCAGCTTTGCACATCCAATCGTGAGGTTGCAGAAAATCAGGAATACTACAAATGTTTGCGGATACCTGTGTATCTTTATACCAGCTCGAAACTGGGTCAAGTCTTTGATGCTTGGCGGAGCCTCTATTGTGAGAAAGGGAATGACCGCTTTTTCTGCTACAACGCTGGAAAGCGTAGGATCCACGACCTGGCCGCGAGCCTTGGTTATATGTTCCTCTCTGATGAGGATTGTGTCGAAAATGATTCTAAAATTCAGCTGCATGCTCTTGCGAATTATGTGCGCATCCTCCTCGTGAGGGAGGGTAATTATGCGTGTATCCTGCCCTCAAGGGAGGATAGTTACATGTGCCAGCTCCCCGCGAGGGAGGGTAATTATTTGTATAAAACCAGTAGCATAATGTTTTTGTAACTTGACGATTCATAAGTACTGTACAATAATGGTTTACGTGAATAAAAAATATTCTAATTCTGATTATATACTCTCCGCGAAAGATGATAGTTAAGTGTGCCACGTCCCCGCGAGGGACGGTAATTATGTGTATATACTCCCCGCGAGCGAGGATAGTTACATGTGCCAGCTTCCCGCGAGGGAGGGTAATTATGTGTATATCCTCTCCGCGAAAGAGGATAGTTGAGTGTGCCACGTCCCCGCGAGGGGGGGTAATTATGTGTATATACTCCCCGTGAGGGAGGATAGTTACGTGTGCCACTTCCCTGCGAGGGAGGGTAGTTATGGTATAATGTACCACGCGATGGTACTTTATTTTGATAGTGCTCCTGCGAGACTTGCGCAGAAGGAGCACTTTGTTTTGCCACCGGCCAAAAGCCTTGCGTACGCCTTCGGCTTTCTCTAAAGCCGATGTTAATTGTTCACCATGAAAAATATTAGAACATGAGGATGGGATTCTGTTAAGAGAAGCCTTTACCAAAGGGTCCTTAACGGATTTTAAAATAGCATCCCTTACGCAATTCTATACTTTCCGCCCTATGTCCGCAAACGAATTGTAACAAGTCTGCAGATATTTAGTGAAATACACCGTTGATAAATATTTCTTCTACCTTCTTGCTCAGTGATTCATATTGCAATCACTCGACCTACCCCACAAAAAAAAGATCACGAATGCTACCTTGTATTTCTTTTTGTTTTAAGACACAAAATATTATGGCTGCAAAAGCTTTGTCCATATATGTAAGATTACGGGAATTATCATAAAATTTAAGCCTTCATTCGTATCTAGGTTTGTAACCCCTGGACTATGGCTGTACATCCGAAGGTAATTTCAAAAAGGGGCCAGTCGTTTTAGCAATAGCAGGCTCTTTTAACTTAGCCTCATGTCAAACGTAATTCTGGTTGAGCGACATCGTCCCGGTATAAATCTCCACTAACACCCAAGCTAAGCGATACATTGGTTCGTGGCTGGTAGATGCACGGGACAATCGATATCCGCTCTTAATACGTTTGGAATTAATCACTAGAATATAATTCTTTTGTAGGTAGCTGAAAGAAAAGCGTTGCTAAAAATCTAAGGAAAATAAATAACCTTATGCAGGTTATCTAAAATAATTGCCAAATATAATAATTTTTGCCCCTGGCAATATGTAGGTAACTCAATTCATTCTTTCGTCATTATTGTAGGCCGTGAAAATAATTATTGCAGGTAGGTAAATAAAAGGATTCGTTAACACAGTTTCACATAATTAACCATTACCTACCTTAATCTGTCTAACGATCGTTATTCAAACACTAATCATAGTAGGTACGACCAAAATTAGGAACACACAGTATATTTAACATAATCGAACGGCAAAAACCGTTAAATATTTAAAATTACTTACTGGTCCATTTCGTTGCTATATTGCGAACTTATTGGAGATCTCGAAGTATTGAAGTAATTATATGAATGTTAAAAACACATTAATAAATTAATTTAAGATAAAATGTATCTTACTTAAATGAAATATTTAAATATGATTAAAAAATTGCTTGTGGGCTGTTATGACCGCACAAGTGATCTTGACGGGAAACAAAACGCCAATGAGCAAAATTGTAGCGAGCTCTGCCGCACTCACTCCACTGCCCGATGATGTGACGTCACGTCCGCCCGAACCACGAACGTGTAGGCCAATAGGAACAAAGACGACGGGAAACCGGAAGTGCCTATCTCACTATATAAGCTTCGAATAACGGTCTAGTGGTTTAATAGTTATTCTACTATTCGGGGCGTAGACAAATTCGAAAAATCAAAGATCATACAATTCGGCTCACCCGTTCTTTAGTTACCCTATTTATAGATTATATTCTGGGTTCGGTCCCAGTTCATTGTACGGTACCCATAACAAAAGCGTACCTAAGCTTGAAACCGTACTGTTAGTGACCTATTTTCATTCCTGTGCCCCGCAGGCATCCTGATAACCAACCACTCGGAGCTGCAGTACTACCTGTCCCTGCTGAACCAGCAGCTGCCCATAGAGTCGCAGCTGGTGAGCAAGCTGCCGGACATGCTCAACGCGGAGCTCGTGCTCGGCTCGGTGCAGAGCGTCCGGGACGCGGTCACGTGGCTCGGTGAGTTCATAATGCACATTACATACTTGTCCAGGTTGAACCACCACTTTGTCAAAGTCCATGCTGGTCTAAAAAGCGAGAGACGGTCGCTACGCTTGGTGTGCTCATTATATTTGATAGCTACTTGTCTCTTTTGAACTAGCAGTAGCAGCAGTTGGTAGTGAGTGACCCTGCTTTCTGAGCTGAGGGTGCTGGGTTCGAATCCTGGTAGGGGCAAACTTTGTGTGATGAGCACGAATGTTTTTACCAGAGTCATGAATTTCAAACTATGACACTAGGACGTCTTACAACTCAATCCTCCCGCGACCATGGTCGCTGTAAAGCAGCCGAAACGTCGGGAACGTAAAACAAATAAAATAAAAGCGATAAAATTTTTAAAAATGAGTTCTATTTCAATATTATCAAACTGTTCATATTTGTTCAATATGTTTTCGATTAAATTCGTGCCGGTTCCAAGACAATTAACTTTATCCCGGGACTCGCGGAGGGTCACACCTCGGGGACACCACTGTAGATCCTGGCTTACAGGAGTAGCAGTGGCGGGAGTGTGTGGCGGGCCTAGTACCATAAAAATATAAAATAAAAAAACTTGAGAGGTGTCAAGGGACACCCGGATGGAACGAAGTTCCTTTATTATTTTTTATTATTTATTATGTACAAAACTATCGCTGACAAAAATAAACATAAATATTATTTATGTTTAGTTTGTAAGTCAGCGATAGATGTCGCTGGCATGTTTTTGAACGAGGTATCGTTATGTTTTTGGGTTTTATATAGTAAACTACACTTTCATTTATAAAGTAGCTTACAATAGCTCGTTACAACTGTTCATCTTAATTTTTCGTCTGATGTTTTTCCGTGTAGCCCCCTTTCGTAACGCGCGACAAGGAACTTCGTTCCAAATATTTTAATTTTGGGGTTGAGTCACCTTCGTCCGTAGGAGAATTAAGTACCCTCGAGATACCCTACACGTGACCCTGGGTGGTGCCAACCAGGTGACGACTCTACTGGTGGTAGGCTTCGGCCGTGGCTAGTCACCACCCACTGAACAAAACCATGTCGCCAAGCGGCCTAGCCGTGTTCCGGCATGATGTTCGGTGTTGCCATTCATGGATGGCGGGTCAGATCAGCTGCGCTGCATGTGCCTAGTGAATGTAGCGTCTCGATCTACTGCCGCCTTCCTACCTAGGCAAGTATGCTCCATCGTAGATCTCATCGTCACTTACCATCAGGTGAAATCGAGATCAAATACTTGCCTATAATGTAATAAAAAAAAATATATATATATATGGTCGGTGTCCCGCAGGCTACACGTACCTGTACGTGCGCATGCTCCGGCAGCCGGCGCTGTACGGCGTGGCGCCGGACAGGCTGCAGGACGACCCGCTGCTGGAGCTGCACCGCGCCGACCTCGTGCACACCGCCGCCAGCCTGCTCGACAAGTGAGGGGGGCACCCACCAGCTGCATGTCGCACACACGCACACGCACGCGCGCACACACACACACACACGCACGCACAGAGAGAGAGATAGAGAGAGTGAGAGAGAGAGAGAGAGAGAGCGTGTGATAGAGAGAGAGAGAGAGAGATATATATATATATATATATAGAGAGAGAGAGAGAGAGAGAGAGAGAGCGTGTGATAGAGAGAGAGAGAGAGAGAGAGAGAGAGAGAGAGACGTACGCGCGCGCACATGCACAGAGAGAAAGAGAGAGAGAGACACGCACGCGCGCGTACATGCACAGAGAGAAAGAGAGAGAGAGACACGCACGCGCGCGCACATGCACAGAGAGAGAGAGAGAGAGACACAGAGACACACACACACAGAGACGCACACACACACACACAGAGAGAGAGACACTCACAGACACGCACGCACACATAGAGACGCACGCAGACATAGAGACACATACACACACATTCGATCATTATCTATGTTTTAAAAATAATAATGTGATCTAATTCGTAAAAATATCGCGGTGGCAAGGAAAATTTTTCACGTAATCGTGTTTTCCTTTTAAGCGATTCTAGATCATGTTCTTTAGTTATTATATATCCAAAAACTAGGTTCGTAGTCCATACACTTAATGAAATACGGGTGGAATAGAAAATGAACAAACATCGCGATACCTCATCATAAAAAAATACGAACGCGATATTTTTTTTCGTTCATTTAGAGTCCCAATTTTATTTTTAAACTAGCTGTTAGCCGCGACTTCGTTCGCGTGGTATTTAACAAAGGCACAACCGTTGGCAACAACCTGCTCGCACGGTCTGAGCCCGCGGGACGCATTTCAGGTTGTTGCTATCAAACTTAATCAGGCACAACGCTGCAACATTGGTTTTAATTTTTTTCGTGAGATCCTATGTTTTTTTTTTCTAAAATAAAAGTAGCCTAAGATACTCCTTGTTACATCAGCTATCTGCCAGTGAAAGTCCCGTCAAAATCGGTCCAGCCATTTCAGAGATTACCCGGAACAAACAGACAGACAGACAAAAATTTTAAAAAATGTTGTTTTGGTATAGGTACCGTGTATACATCCAAATGCACTTAGTAAAAAGCGGTTATTTTAATATTACAAACAGACACTCCAATTTTATTTATATGTATAGAATAGATTATTTTTATATTCATGTCGACCCGCTGAGCCGGCTTTAAAGAATACGAAGACAATATTATTATTCTTTTATTTTTGTATTGACGTTCATCCACAGAGAGCCGGCTTTAAAAAATACTTTTACGGCTTTAAATAATATATATAGGGGTCGAGTCACCTTCGTCCGTAGGAGAATTAAATACCCTCGAGATACCCTACACGTGACCCTGGGTGGTGCCAACCAGGTGACAACTCTACTGGTGGTAGGCTTCGGCCGTGGCTAGTCACCACCCACTGAACAAAGCCATGTCGCCAAGTGGCCTAGCCGTGTTCCGGCATGATGTTCGGTGTTGCCATTCATGGATGGCGGGTCAGATCAGCTGCGCTGCATGTGCCTAGTGAATGTAACGTCTCGATCTACTGCCGCCTTCCTACCTAGGCAAGTATGCTGCATCGTAGATCTCATCGTCACTTACCATCAGGTGAGATCGAGATCAAATACTTGCCTGTAATGTAATAAAAAAATATATATTATTATTTGTATTGACGTCCATCCACAGAGCCGGCCTGATAAAGTACGAACGCAAGTCGGGCCACCTGCAGCCCACGGAGCTGGGCCGCATCGCGTCGCACTACTACTGCACGTACGAGACCATGCAGTGCTACAACCAGCTGCTGAAGCCGACCCTCGGCGAGATCGAGCTGTTCCGCGTGTTCTCCCTCTCCGGGGAGTTCCGCCACGTGGCCGTGCGCGAGGAGGAGAAGCTGGAGCTGTGCAAGCTCATGGAGAGGGTGAGGCAGCTTGTACTATATATAGCTTGCTACAAAAATTGTGTGAAATATTTTCACCGATGAATCGGAATCAGAATATTATTTATTCATGTAAACCATTAAGGGGGAAGCTCAGGGTCAGGGCGCGAAATTCAAAATGTTTTTATTTTTTTACGAAAAATTTGGACATCTTTGCGATGTAATTTAGTGTTTTGCGATATTAGCATTCTGCATTGGACGTCTCGATGTATTAAGTTTGTTTAAAAAAATACCTAAAGCGATACAACACCATAAAGTTAGTAAAAGTAGCGGTTTTTACAAACCACAGATCATGATAGATATGCCGTGCGGTTCAAAATGTATGGGAACTCGCTGTCTCCGTTTTGTTCCCCACCACTCGCCGCAAAACACTTGCAATTCCATAAAACCAACCAATACCAAGTCTCCTCGGTGCGTGCTGCGTCGTCGCCGCATACAGCGGCCGTACCACGCGACGCACCAGTTTATTCAAAGTATCGTTAGACGATCTGTCCATTGCCTCGTACATTCACTCAGTAGCGAACATAGGTGGTACTTAAAGAGCCATGTATTCTGTACAAAAATTAAAAAGTCGTTGTGCTACATGAAAACTAAAATAACATAATAAAGGCATCAAATATTTTTTGATTCGTTGTTTTTAATGATTTTAAAGACGAATAAATAAAATACTTAATACTGGCTGGTGAAATGAGATTCCATCTTTCGCGTAGTTCACTTTGCTGCTAGTATTTTTGCACACAACCACGGAATAACACGGCATTTAAAAAAAAGTTAGAGCTCCGATACCGACGTGCAGTTGCAGTCGACTGACGGCGAAAACTCTATGTTAGCCTAATTTTGGCCAATTGTGTGCGCAAGCCCAACGGTTTCATAACATATCTCCTCTCATATATCTGTGTTACATACCTTATGGTATTGTATCAGATTAGGTACTTTTTTAAGCAAACTTAATACATCGAGACATCCAATGCAGAATGCCAATATCGCAAAACACTAAATTACACCGTAAAGATGTCCACATTTTTCGTAAAAAAATAAAAACCATTGACATTTTGAATTACGCGCCATAACCCTGAGCGTCCCCGTATAAAAAATAGTTCTATTTCAAAGTGCAGTATTCGCGTAAATATAAAAAAAAAAAACAATTAGTGGGATTGGTTGGATTTGGATAGCCATAGAAACCCCCCATCGCTTGCCCCCAGGTCCCGATCCCCATTAAGGAGAGCATAGAGGAGCCCTCGGCCAAGATCAACGTGCTGCTCCAGGCGTACATATCCCAGC
Organism: Pheosia tremula; assembly: GCA_905333125.1. Classification (NCBI taxonomy): domain Eukaryota; kingdom Metazoa; phylum Arthropoda; class Insecta; order Lepidoptera; family Notodontidae; genus Pheosia; species Pheosia tremula. The sequence goes on from HG995425.1 coordinate 4,008,141, forward strand.
TGAAGCTGGAGGGGTTCGCGCTGATGGCGGACATGGTGTACGTGACGCAGTCCGCGTGCCGGCTGCTGCGGGCCATCTACGAGATCGTGCTGCACAGGGGTGAGTGACCTCACCAGCTCCGGTTGGATGTGGTTCGCTTTGGTTGTGGATGTTGTTCGCGTTGGTTGTGGATGTGGTTCGCGTTGGTTGTGGATGTGGTTCGCGTTAGTGATGGATGTGGTTCGTGTTAGTGATGGATGTTGTTAGCGTTAGTTCTGGATGTTGTTCGCGTTAGTTCTGGATGTTGTTCGCGTTAATGATGGTTGTTGTTTGCGTTAATTGTGGATATTTTTTGCGTTAATGATGGATGTGGTGCGGGTTAATGATAGATGCTTACGGTGATGACGGATATGGTAAGCGTTGATAACCGGTGTGGTTCGCGTTGATTATGGATGTGGTTTGCGTTAGTGATGGATGTGATACGCGTTAGTGATGGAGATGGTTTGCGTTAATGATGTTTTGCACTGGAAGCATAATTCGACCGCAATATTTATATACTAGCAATGTTATGTTCATCAGGTTGGGCCCAACTAGTGGACAAAACATTGGCTCTGTGCAAGATGGTGGACCGCAGGATGTGGCAGTCCATGTCGCCGCTCCGACAGTTCAGGAAGATGCCGGAAGAGGTGAGCGAACGCATCTTATTAGACTTATTCTTTATACAGGACTGTGAAGGTTGTTTTGTTTTGTTGATTTCTGAACTGATCACTCAGTATCTACTACCAGCATAATCGGTGAAGCCGTTTCTGAGATTAGGGAGCGTTCAAGTATTACGTAGCGAATTAGGGGGGTGGGGGGGGGGGTCTACTGAAACGTTACGATGCGTTACAGGGGCGGGAGGGGGGGAGGTGTCTGAACTACGCGTTACGTAACATTGTTTTAACCCTTCGGAACGGTCGCGTTGAGATTTTACATTTTACTAGAGGGGGGGGGGGGGGAGTAAAGAAAAACGTTACGGTGCGTTACATGGAGGGAGGGGAGGGGGGTGTTTTTTGTCAGGACAGCGTCTGCCTGACCAGCTGGTCTAGAATATAAATACCATGTTTACCATGTGTGTCCGAGCAGGTGATAAAAAAACTGGAGAAGAAGAATTTCCCATGGGAGAAGCTGTACGAGCTGGGGCCCAACGAGATCGGCGAGCTGGTGCGCGCGCCGAAGCTGGGCAAGATGATCCACAAGTACGTGCACCAGTTCCCCAAGCTGGAGCTGGCCACGCACATCCAGCCCATCACCAGGTCCACGCTCCGGGTCGAGCTCACCATCACGCCCGACTTCCACTGGGACGAGAAGGTACCAACTGCCTATCTGTTTAACAGTCGGTAGTGAACAGGCACCGTCTAGGCAAGTATGCTCCATCGTAGATCTCATCGTCACTTACCATCCGGTGAGATCGAGATCAAATACTGGCCTATCTATACATATAAATAAAATTGGAGTGTCTGTTTGTAATATTAAAATAACCGCTTTTTACTAAGTGCATTTGGATGTATACACGTTACCTATACCAAAACATCATTTTTTAAATTTTTTGTCTGTCTGTCTGTTTGTTCCGGGTAATCTCTGAAATGGCTGGACCGATTTTGACGGGACTTTCACTGGCAGATAGCTGATGTAACAATGAGTAACTTAGGATACTTTTATTTTAGAAAAAGACATAGGATCTCACGAAAAAAAATTAAAACCAATGTTGCAGCGTTGCGCCTGATTAAGTTTGATAGCAACAACCTGCAATGCGTCCCGCGGGCTCAGAACGCGCGAGTAGGCTGTTGCCAACGGTTGTGTCTTTGTTAAATACCACACGAACGAAGTCGCGGGTAACAGCTAGTAATGTAATAAAAAAAAAAATAGTGACCCGGTCCCGGGTTCGAGTCCTGGTAGGTGCTCATTTTGTATGTTAATATCTATATAAGTGTTATATACTGGGTTCGCCCCCAGTCCATCGTACGGTACCCGTAATACAAGCGTTGCTTAGTGTGGGACCGTGCAGTTGGTGGGTTCGTCTGACGATATTATGTCATTAAAACTGTCTCCGTCCTGGCGCAGATCCACGGGCAGTCGGAAGCCTTCTGGATCCTGGTCGAGGACGTGGACTCGGAGGTGGTGCTGCACCACGAGTACTTCCTGCTGAAGGAGAAGTACTGCCGCGACGAGCACCACGTGAAGCTGTTCGTGCCGGTGTTCGAGCCGCTGCCGCCCCAGTATTTCCTCAGGGTCGTCTCCGACAGGTGAGGACTCCTCCGACATAACAATGAGATAGCCAAGACTTTTTGCTTGGAAGTTGAAGGAATTGTCCTAAAAAAATATGTGTTTTTGGCAATTTTTTAAATTTATCTATTAAAATGTCACTAAAGCACAGGTTCAAAGGTAAGTTAGTAGTTAGTACCCGTGTTGACACACCCTGTGTAGATAAAATTATATACAGAGTGAAGTTTTGGTTGGAAGTTGAAGGAATTTTCCAAAAATAATATGTTTTTGGCAATTTTTTTAAATTTATCTATTAAAATGTCACTAAAGCACAGGTTCAAAGGTAAGTTAGTAGTTAGTACCCGTGTTGACACACCCTGTAAACATAAAATTATATACAGGCTGATTTTTTCAAGTGGGCGTGGATGGCTCAGTCAAGTTCTAGACCCCAGGTTTGGGAATTTTCCGTTGTTCTTTTCATGATTAATACGCATTTTTTAAATTGATTTTACCATGTAATCTATACTAATATTATAAATGTGAAAGTTTGGATGGATGGATGGATGTATGGATGGATGTTTGTTACTCTTTCACGCCAGAACGGCTGAACGGATCTGGATGAAATTTGGCACAGAGATAGATTATAGTCTGGAATAGCATATAGACTACTTTTTATCCCGGTAAAATGTATGGTTCCCGTGGGATAGATTTGTTGAAATTTTTCATAGACTACCAATAAATTTATTTTCTCATACATTCGATTCTGAGGTGGTACGATGTTCCCCGGGACAGCTAGTCATTTTATAAAGGCTATCTCAGAGTGATTATAAATTAAAAACCCATAATGACTAATCTTGACCTAAAGCTGCAATGTAAATTAAAACTCGATACGGTCGAGGGCTCTCGTCACTAGTACGAGTCGAGTATCGCGCGGAGCGTTGTGTTTTGATCGCGCGGTTGACGATACATTGCGCGCTCCAAAATTACAACATTCGCAACCCATGACATAAATTATTTCTATCATATTATTATCGGCATTAAGTGTAACCTTTACCCAAAGTTTTCGTTACCATGCCCCATACATCCTGTATAATGAGTTGTGTGTGTACCCGCACGCCTGTATATATATGTGTGTGTGTGTGTGTGTGTGTAGATGGAAGGTGCGTGCAAGAGTGTGCAGAGATAACTGAATAACTTTTGATTCACAGATGGATAGCGGCCGAGACCCAGCTGCCGGTGTCGTTCCGCCACCTCATCCTCCCCGAGAAGAACCTGCCGCCCACGGAGCTGCTGGACCTGCAGCCGCTGCCGATATCCGCGTTGCGGAACCCTAAATACGAGGAGTTGTACAACGAGTCGTTCCCGCAGTTCAATCCCGTGCAGACACAGGTACGGGACGGTTTTTCTATCTTCTATATATGTAACTAGCTGGTACCCGCGACTTCGTCCGCGTGGTATTTAACAAAGACACAACCGTTGGCAACAGCCTGCTCGCGCGTTCTGAGCCCGCGGGACGCATTGCAGGTTGTTGCTATCAAACTTAATCAGGCGCAGCGCTACAACATTGGTTTTAATTTTTTTCGTGAGATCCAATTTTTTTTTCTAAAATAAAAGTAGCCTATGTTACTCCTTGTAACATCAGCTATCTGCCAGTGAAAGTCCTGTCAAAATCGGTCCAGCCATTTCAGAGATTTGCCGGAGCAAACAGACAGACAGACAAAATTTTTAAAAAATATTGTTTTGGTATAGGTACCGTGTATACATCCAAATGCACTTAGTAAAAAGCGGTTATTAAACTAACTTGACCGTTCTTCCAAACCTAATTAAACATGAGAGTAGCGAACATGACTTCAGTCAACTTTGTGCCTTTTGCCCACTTCCTTTTGCGTCTATCCGTCTCTTTCTAACGCCTACGTCACATCCTCTTTCAAAATGGCAGAGGCTAGCATGAATATGCGGTGCGTTCTCCGATCATTGGCGTCTTGATTTTCAGTCCAAACGGACGTGAACTCAGAAGGAGTCCACATATCCAATTAGTGTGCCTATTTTATAATAAGTATAAGCGTGATTTCGAATAAGCCTAAGTAGTGACAATTTAAATTATTGTGCTTAGCAGCGCGGGTGAGTATTTTAAAAAATCCTATCGCGACATCCAACATCGTAGTTTCAACGAGCGTGTGATTATTATTTAACACGCTAATACAGATTGATTATCTGCAGTGTTATAAATAGCGGGTCGATATTAATGGTTTTACCATTCGATTATATTGTACATTTATTTTCACTTAATTTTATATCTACCCGCAGTTTTCGATTAAAAAAAAATATTTTCTTCGATGGATTCTATACAAAATTTTAACACGGATTCGAATATTTTATAAAAAATATTTGACTACCCTCTCTTTTTTAATGGTTTTACCATTCGTTTGTGTTCTATAAAACTGAATCCACAGGTGATTTTTATTAGGGAAGCGTCTATCGGAAATAACGTTTCGGAGCAAGAAGCGGATAAGGTACCAAGGAAGAGGAAGGACAGGAATGAGTCATACTTATCGGACCCCGATAGCACCTCATCATCCTCGACCTCTAGTTCTTCCAAGGACAAGCGAAAGCGATCTTCTCGAAGATATAAAGCTAAGCGCCGCCGTTCGCGACCGTAACCGTACCGGTCTAAAAAAACGGGTGCAAGAATTCACCAATCGTGATACCTACATTTGGGAAAATCATTCCGACTACATTGATCTGAATGAAAGCAATGAACTTTACGATGAAGCAGGTCGTTCTCCAACGGAGAAACCTGTCGAGCTGACCTGGGCCCTGGGCACAAAAACCCAAGAGCCATCCGTACCCCCTGCCTGCCCTGAGTACGTGCAACAAGTAAAGGACATACAAAGATTCGATCATGAGGAATAGAATAATATCAGGTAAGCAGATGTGCAAAAGCAGTACGTACGTTCGCCAGGCTTTACTGCCCTTCAGGCTAATGCTGAAATTAGACGTTATGATGCCTCGAGTTCTGATACCGCGATGGAAAAGTCATTTGCCGGAACGACGTACGCACTGCTTAAACAGCTAAAAACCTTACAGGATTCTTAAAATGGACAAGTGAACAAGGAAACACGCTGTCTTATGACACAATTTATGCTAAAATAACGGACATTTTCACCACCGGTGAATACGTTAAGGCATATAACGATACCCTACAAATGGTTTACGGCCATAGGGCCGAAATCAAACAGCGCAGGAGAGAGACCGTCCTCGCTTCTATTAAGGATATATACCATAAAAGTGCCTTTCGAAAGATACCCCCATCGATCGGCAACTTGTTTGACACACAAATTTAGTGCCGTAGTGGACAAATTTGGTGGTATGCAAAGTGTCTTCTGGCCTAGCTATAAGGATCGCAAAGCTTCTGCACCGCAGACCGATCCCGGCCCCTCTACTTCTGCCCAAAGCCAGAAGCCTAAGCCATATGGACACAATAGACCTTTCAACACAAGGGCAAACGCCCTAAGAGGTCAGTCCAACCGTGGATCATTTCGCGGGGATAAAAAATCCAAAGGCCGCAGAGATACCAATTTGCCAAATAGATCGCAAAGGCGCTCCCCAGTATCCCACCGGGATCCAGGAGGTTGGCAGGCGTTTTTGACTACCCGAGGGAGTTTTTTGCCGGCTATCTCCAACTCTATCACAAACAATGGCAACGTCTCGGAGCACCAATGCACATTCTAAACATGATAATTGCATACCGTTGGCAACAAAACCACCCTTGCGCTTCCCCAACAACCTCGGCAGAGTAACTTGAGTATCTTCGGAAATGGACCTGATTATCGAGGATATGCTCGGACAGGGGGTACTCGAAATCGTACAACGGTCCCCCAGCTTCATATCTCCTATTTTTCTGAGATCAATAAAGGATGGTACGTCGCGACCGACCTTCAACTTGAACACCTAAACAAGCATGTTCAAGTCGACAAGTTCAGAACTGGATGGCAAAACTAGACATCCACCAGGCCTGTTTCCATATACCAGTAGCGGCAACTCACAGAAGGTTCCTGCGGTTGATTTACAGAGGAAACTGATGCAAATGACCTGTATACCTCTCGGTCTAAGCTCAGCACCAAAGGCGTTTGCAACGCTGACGAACTGGATTGGGGAACGGCTCTGCCATCAGGGCCTGCGCATGCTCATATATCTCGACGATTTCGGCCTGGTCAACCGAGACTACCAGCGCCATATGCACCATATCAACATAACTGTGACCACCTTGGAAACCCTCGGCTGGGTATTAAACATAGAAAAGTCAGTGACAAAGCCCCGCAGGGTCATGGAACTTCTGGGCATCACCTGGGACCCCGGCAAAACTATAAGTATCTCCCGCTAAGGTCAATGTGCAAACTGGAGAACCATGTGTCAGGGCTCCTACGCAAAAAGAAAGCAAACTTGCTCGAACTACGGAGGGTTATTGGAATCATCAACTTAGCCAGTTTCGTGGTAACGGGAGGCAGGCTGAACTATCGTCATTTACAGCAACAGCTAAACGACGCATTGCACTCGGGTACCCTGAAGGCAGGACTTCTGTCACACGACACTGCGAAAGAGCTCGAATGGTGACATCGACACTACAGGACCCATTCCAAAATTCATGTTACGCTCCAGTCCATCACCTTGTGACCGATGCCAGCGACATTGGTTTAGGGTACAAAGCTGAACAACGAAAGCCTCTCAGGAACTTGGGCTCCATAGCAAATTCACCTACACTCCAACCAGAAAGAGATGGTTGCCATCCTCAACGTTCTCAACCTCCGAAACCAGTTAATCGCCTCCTCGACACTGAACACCCAATGCGACAACAGAACAGCGGTGTCATACGTCGCAACCAAGGAGGAACCAAGTCCAAGGCCTTAATGGATCTGACGCGAAAAATCTTTATGATCCTAGATCAGTACAACATAAACGTCTCCATCTACAACATACCCGGCGAAAACAATTGCCACGCAGACAGGCTGTCTCGAAACCGGGGACCGCTGGAATGGCACCTACTGCCACAGATTACGGAAGTAGTGTTCGCCACGTGAGGAACACCAGTGATGGATCTTTTCATTATTCATTTCACGTAGTGAAAACATACGGAACCTAGACCGACCCTAGACTGCCTAGACGATGGAGCGATCCTTTACGACGCCATTGCCATCAACTGGAACTACAGCCTAGCATGGGCTTTTCCGCCACCTTATCTAATACCCAGGGTGCTATCGCACCTGAACCAAGCGCAAGGAATCTAACTAATAGTGTCCCACGGGGGGGGGGGGGGGAGAAGTATATTGGAGACCAGATCAGAGAAATCGAGCCCTGTCGCCCCCATTCACTGTACGGAGCCTAGACCAGGTCCTAGTAGATATGTCAACCGGTCTTCCTCCTCCAAATGTAGCAGAAATGATGCTCGAAATATGGCGATGTGGTGACCGGAAGATGATTTAGTAGACTGGTCAGGTCTACGGAACAGAGGTCTCTTCTAACATCTATTTGGCCACAGTGAACCCTGAACACTTATCGCCCCGCATGAATCCAATAGATTAACTGGGCCCATCACAATAATGTGGACAGTTGCAAGCCGTCAGGGTCAGACCTGGCACGATTTCTTGCTGACCTGCATTAAAAGGAAAACCTTGCCCTGAATACCATCCTAGTTCATAAATCGGTGATTTCTACATTCTGCGACTCAAACAACAGGTATAAACTAAGCGCCCATTCCCTGGTAAGGCATGTCCTCAAAGCCATTGCTCTAGCTAAGCCTAAAGCAGCGAAACCACCTATTTGGTACATTAATGTCCTCGCGGATCCTTTGGCAACAAAAAACCCAGACACTACAAGTTTATATGAAGCCTCATGCCAAGCCGCGACTATCCTCCTATTATGCTCCGGCCGACGGATCTATGACCTTACATTACTCAAAATATCGCCCGAGTATTGCATTATCGAGGAAGAGTATATTATCCTTAAGCCGGGCCACGGATCTAAAACTGATTCAAATAACTATAGGCAGTCTTGTTGGAAGTTAATAAGAAACCCCTCTAACAAATCGTTAGATCTCGTCTACTGGGTCCGTCTCTTGCCGAAGCTATCTGAACAAAGAAGACTTCTGACGAAAGCCTGTTTTCGTCAACCGCCGGCAACCAAAGCCAGCATCAAGCGTTTGGCTGGATAAAATGCATGTTAAAGGGAGCAAATATTGATGCCAGTCCTGGAAGCTGTAGATCAGCTTTATCATCTAAGAATTGGCTAGAGAACTTTCCACTAAATGAAATATTGAACAGGGGCACCTGGAGGTCGGCTAAAACCTTCAAGAGGTTTTACCATCGGGAAGTCGAAGCTTCGCTACACACTCGTAGCAGCCCTTTGATTACGACTTTATTTAAACCTACGGATTAAGCTATACCGTACCATTATGTTATAATTTTTCTTGCATTATTACTATTATTCTTATTTGAAATTACATCCATTATATTTCGGAAAAATGCGGTCTTATTCTACATTCATCTATCTAGTTATTATAGATCACATTGACGTCCTCTTTCACCAGGCGAAAACAAACAAATCTCTCATGTTTAATTAGGTTTGGAAGAACGGTCAAGTTAGTTTAATAGCAACGTTTTACCTTAAAATAAAACGTATATTAAACATACTTACCTTCTTCCAAACCTAATATTTTTAACCCTGCCTGGTGATTAAAACACTCGAGCCAATGATCGGAGAACGCACCGCATATTCATGCTAGCCTCTGCCATTTTGAAAGAGGATGTGACGTAGGCGTTAGAAAGAGACGGATAGACGCAAAAGGAAGTGGGCAAAAGGCACAAAGTTGACTGAAGTCATGTTCGCTACTCTCATGTTTAATTAGGTTTGGAAGAAGGTAAGTATGTTTAATATACGTTTTATTTTAAGGTAAAACGTTGCTATTTTAATATTACAAATAGACAATCCAGTTTTATTTATTTGTATTTGTATAGATAATAATAATACCAACCGTTTGCATATACCAATGTTGGGCACGGGCCTCCCCTCAATGCGAGGGGGATTAAGACATAGTCCACCGCGCTGGCCCAGTCTTGGACTTCACAAGACTTACGAGGGGTTCTCTCAGACATGCAGGTTTCCTCGCGATGTTCACCTTCACCGTTTAGCAAGTGATAATCATGGTTGAAAATGAGAGCTACAATTTTTTTTGCCTACGTACGTACGTAATCCTAAAAAAACATTAGTTATTTGTTGGATTGTTTATAGTCCGACGGAAATGAACTCGGCCATATATCGGGCATTTTCGAGCGCGATCGTAAACATTCCTTCTCCTCCTCCCCTCCTTCCCCTCCACCTCCTCCTTCCCTTCCTCCTCCTCCTTCCCCTCCTCCTTCCCCTCCTCCTCCTTCCCCTCCTCCTCCTCCTTCCCCTCCTCCTCCCCCTCCTTCCCCTCCTCCGCCTTCCCTCCTCCGCCTTCTCCTCCTCCTTCTCCTCCTCCTCCTTCCCTCCTCCTCCTTCTCCTCCTCCTCCTTCCCTCCTCCTCCTTCCCCTCCTCCTCCTTCCCCTCCTTCCCCCTCCCCTCCTTCCCTCCCTCCTCCTCCCCTCTTCCTCCTCGCCTCCTCCGCCTCCTCCACCATCGCGACCGCTGCCATGTAAGGAGCAGGCGAGTGGTTCACGTTGTGTCTTTGGGTGGGTGCAGGTGTTCAACGCGGTGTACAACTCGGACGACAACGTGTTCGTGGGCGCGCCGGCGGGCTCGGGCAAGTCGGTGGTGGCGGAGCTGGCGCTGCTGCGGCTGCTGGCGGCGGACGCCGCCGGCCGCGCCGTCTACCTGCTGCCGTGCGACGCGCTCGCCGACATCGTCTTCGCCGACTGGTACCACCGCTTCGGCACCAGGTTCAACATCAAGGTACTACAGGGTCTGCGTGCCCGGTGCACTACGTTACCGGCTAGTGACTGGAACAACACTGTGACTCTTACTCACTCGCTTATACACACACTCACGCTCATTCACGCGTCCATACATACATGTTCACTAACTGACACACACAATCATCTCACACGCACACTCACTAAATCCCATGCACTCACACATGCACACACGCACGCACACACACACTTGCACACTCACGCTTATTCATATTCATACAAAGTCACACACATACACACTATCTAATCGACACACACACACTCACATTTTTTTTTCGTAATCATCGAGTATTTTTTTTCGATCGCCCTCAGGTCATTGTACGGTACCTATGATACAAGCGTTGCTTAGTGTGGGACCGTACAGTTGGTGGGTTCGTCTGGCGGGTTGTTTTTGTACGATGCACTTTAATTTTTGCAGGTGGTACAACTGACGGGCGAGACGGCGACGGACCACAAGCTGCTGAACAAGGGGCAGGTCATCATCACCACCGCCGACAAATGGGACATACTGTCCAGGAGGTGAGTCCACGTGATATACCGCACTATTATATACAAGGTCTCGGTCTACTGCCGCCTTCCTACCTAGGCAAGTATGCTCCATCGTAGATCTCATCGTCACTTACCATCAGGTGAGATCGAGATCGAATACTTGCCTATAATGTAATAAAAAAAATAAAAAGGTGTATCAGAAATAGTGTAAAATGTTTTAACCGATGAATTTGTAAGGTTTAACTTACAAAGACACGCACACCCGCTGACTCACACACACTCACACACGCACTCACACACTCACTCACACAACATCTACATCAACGTGATCCATGCATGTATAATGTTGATGTAGAAAATAATTGTGTAATTTTTTTTTTAAATGTACCCTTTGGCCTTGCGCTCGGTACGAGTTGTTCTAAGTTGGCAATCGGCTACAGAATATTGCCATTTTTGCCAGTGTCGAGTAATTCTTGATCATTGTTATTCAATTATGTGTACCCCCGATGATGATGATGATGAAATGACCCCCCCCCCCCCCCCCTATCGGTGAAGCTGCGGATTCTTCACTGAAAATTTACCAGACATCGTGCGAGAACTTGAAAAGTCATTTTATACAATTTTTATTTCAATTTCCTTCACGCGTACACGTTTATGAACACACTATGGTTAATATTGCACACGATTTATCAAAGAAACACACTATTTTTGGAAAATAAAACAAAATTGACTGATTGAAATAAAACTATTTTTTTTTTTCGGATTTTATCGCGTTTATTTTATGTTATTACGTTGCCGTCGTTTCGGCTGCTTTACAGCGACCGTGGTCGCGGAAGTACTGAGGTGGTTGACGTCCTAGTGTCATAGTTTTATCTATACATCTATACATATAAATAAAATTGGAGTGTCTGTTTGTAATATTAAAATAACCGCTTTTTACTAAGTGCATTTGGATGTATACACGTTACCTATACCGAAACAACATTTTTTACAATTTTTGTCTGTCTGTCTGTCTGTCTGTCCGTCTGTCTGTCTGTCTGTCTGTCTGTCTGTTTGTTCCGGCTAATCTCTGAAATGGCTGGACCGATTTTGACGGGACTTTCACTGGCAGATAGCTGATGTAACGAGGAGTAACTTAGGCTACTTTCATTTTAGAAAAAAAATAGGATCTCACGAAAAAAAATTAAAACCAATGTTGTAGCGCAGCGCCTGATTATGTTTGATAGCAACAACCTGCAATGCGTGCGGCTCAGAATGGGCGAGCAGGCTGTTGTCAACGGTTGTCTTTGTTAAATACCACGCGGACGAAGTCGCGGGCAACAGCTAGTTTCAAATAAAATAGTTCGCGTAAATATAAGAAATCAAAATTGACTGATGTCTAATAATTTGATATATTTCGCATATGTAAACATTGCGCGCTAAATCATTACAAGATATGTGATCTATTATTTTCTATATAATTTTGTTATGGGTATTAAGAGTAAATTTTAACCAAGGATTTCGCTACCATTCCTTATACATCCTGTATAATGCCTCGTAATATAGCAGAGATAGCCAAGTTGGCAGAACGCTTGCCTCGCTAACGAGAATTGCAGGTTCAAACCCCGGCTCGCAACTCTGGGATTTCATGCGCGAATCTCATTTCTCAACCACGATTATCACTCGCTAAACAGTGAAGGAAAACATCGCGAGGAAACCTGCATGTCTGAGAGAACCCCTCGAAAGACGCGTGAAGTCCGCCAACTCGCTCTGGGCCAGAGTGGTGGACTATGGTCTAATCCCCCTCGCATTGAGGGGGGCACATTCAAATAGGGCTGGTATTATTATTATAATGAGTCGTGTGTGTGTGTGTGTGCGCAGATGGAAGGTGCGCAAGAGTGTGCAGAGCGTGTCGCTGGTGCTGGTGGACGCGCTGCAGCTGCTGGGCGGCGACCAGGGGCCCGTGCTGGAGGTGGTCTGCTCGCGGATGAGATACATCGCCTCGCAGATCGGTCTGTACCACCACCATACCGTACCATCGTTGTTGGAGTATGTAAACCACATCCCAATAGCAAAAAGGTTTTAACATCAAAGCCTGCTGCTAAAGTCTTATTAGCCGCTCCTACATTGTTCTCACATACTTATAACAATGTATTGCTCAAAAATGTAAAAGATCGTTTTAAAAATGAGCAACCATGGAGTTTCTCGCCCGTTATTAATCTAAATATAGTGTATAAAAAGTACTACTTTTTGACAAGCCGAGGGTCAGTGGTGGGTTCCTCTTCATCTTTTTCGGTTGAACGTACTTTGTACCGGTTAATTGTGTTGAGTGCAACATAGATATGAGATCAACATGTAACGCAGGGTTTCCCAACCTTTTTTGCTTGGTGCCCCCCCCCCCCCACGGATTATAAAAAAAAAATCATGCTCCCCTATATTTTTCTTCATTGCTTCAATAGAAAAAACACAAATAATTTTTACGATATTTATTTCATATGGTTTTTTTATTTATCAATGGGATGTTTGCGGCTGCATTTTTTGAACTAGCTGGTCGAAGTCAGGTTCCATTCGTGACAGAGCTATCATCAAATCATTATCGACTGCAAGACGATTTCGCTTCCATATGTAATTAGATTAAAATATCCGAACACTTCATCGTTCTTCCCCCTCTAAGATCTGTTTACGCCCCCCTGGGTGGGCACGCCCCGGTTGGGAAGTGTTGATGTAACGCAGTGTGTCCAACCATGCCGTAATTACGGTAGATCTACCGTAATTTTTCTAGGTCTACCACCTACCGTAGACATGTCACATTCTACCGTAATTTCGTCCGTGTCCTTATTTCCATAATGACAACACTTAGTTTAGCAAAAATTACTAGTTTATAACGGCAACATTGCATTGGGATGCGTAACGACAAAAAAAGGTCATTCTGCTGCTTCAGTTTGGAAGAAGCAGCAGAATGACCTTTTTTTTTTTTTTTTTTTCGTTACGCATCCCCACTGCATGGGTATTTTTATTGTATCATTTTGGAGAAAAACAAGCAACACTGGTCTGCCGTAATATTCCACCATCTACCGTATTTTTAGACCAGGCAACACCGCAATTTTGACAAAGAGGGTTGGAGACACTGATGTAACGTGTGGGGTGTGTGCAGGGCGCGCCATCCGCGTGGTGGCGCTGTCGCTGCCGCTGGCGGACGCGCGCGACGTGTCCGCGTGGCTGGGCTGCAGCGCCAACGCCTCCTTCAACTTCCACCCCAGCGTGCGGCCGCTGCCCCTCGAGCTGCACATACAGGCGAGTCATACTCTTATACATTATAGGCAAGTATTTGATCCCGATCTCACCTGATGGTAAGTGACGATGAGATCTACGATGGAGCATACTTGCCTAGGTAGGAAGGCGGCAGTAGATCGAGACGCTACATTCACTAGGCACATGCAGCGCAGCTGATCTGACCCGCCATCCATGGATGGCAACACCGAACATCATGCCGGAACACGGCTAGGCCGCTTGGCGACATGGCTTTGTTCAGTGGGTGGTGACTAGCCACGGCCGAAGCCTACCACCAGTAGAGTTGTCACCTAGTTGGCACCACCCAGAGTCACGTGTAGGGTATCTCCAGGGTACTTAATTCTCCTACGGACGAAGGTGACTCGACCCCAAAACATGGTGTTTTTGTATCGTTCGTGCGGTGCGTTTAGTGCACGGTGATTCATTTTACCACCAAAAATGTTACGTCGTACAATGAAATAGCGGCCGACATGGTATGCGCGTACGCGTCTGGGCAGGGCCCCAAGTGTGCTAACACAATCGATTCATAATCGAACAGCAACCGCATAGTAACTGTCCCTTTGACCGATATTGTATGGGATATCTGTGAAAAGTGACAGTTACTATGCGGTTGCTGTTCGATTATGAATCGATTGTGTTAGCAGACTTGGGGCCCTGATGGACGGGCGCCGGCGAATAGACTCGTGGCTTAGGCGCTCGAGAAGCGCCATAGGCGCAAACACATACAAAATAAACAAATAAATGTCACAAATTTGTAATTGTATATTTTATATTGACGGCCTGATTAGCGCAGTGGTAGTGATCTCTGCTTTCTGCGCCGAGGGTCCCGGGTTCGAATGCTGGTAAGGACACAAGGTTTGTGTGATGAGCACGAATGTTTGTGCCCGAGTCATGGATGTTTAATATGTATATAAGTACTAGCTGCGCCCGGGAGTGTTACCCGCGATAAAAAGTATGAAAAATTTAAACATCCATCCCACGGGAACCATACATTTTACCTATGTGCTATTCCAGACTATAATCTATCTCTGTGCCAAATTTCATCCAGATCCGTTCAGCCGTTCGGGCGTGAAAGAGTAACAAACATCCATCCAAACTTTCACATTTATAATATTAGTATAGATGATATACTGAGTTCGCCCCCAGTCCATTGTACGATACCTTACCTGAAGTTTAAAGTGGGACCGTATAGTTGGTGTGTTCGTATGGCGATATTAATTTATTTATTTATATGGCAGGGCTTCAACATATCCCACGCGGCGTCCCGTCTCGCGGCCATGACGAAGCCCATCTACAACAGCGTGATCCGGTACGCGGGCAGCAAGCCGTGCGCGGTGTTCGTGCCGTCGCGCCGTCACTCGCGCCTGCTCGCCGCCGACCTGCTGGCGCTGGCCGCCGCCCATGGCAAGCCTGCCAGGTTCCTGCGCGCCCGCCCCGACATGATCCAGCCCTTCCTCAAGAGAGTACAGGACAAGGTTCGTAGACCACGTAACTAAAAATCCCGGCTGCACCTGAAAAATACAAGATCGATTAACCTATGGGGAAAGAGGACCCACCACTGACCCTCGGCTTGTCAACTTCTTCGATTATAAACCAAACAAGTTTGATCGATAATAAAAGAAGCCAGCAACACCCGAACTCCTCTAAGATGTTAATCGGGAAACTATCTATCACGAGTGACGGGACCTCAAATAAAATGCAATTCTCCGCGACACTATTGACAAGCCGAGGGCAGTGGTGGGTCCTCTTTCCCCATAGGTTAACAATGGACTTCCGCCAAGTGTCGCCTAGTTCTATCAGTTATACAAGCTTGATTCAAAAACTTAATTACAACTCAAAACTAAAATATAAAAACTTGAGAGGTGTCAAGGGACACCCGGATGGAACGAAGTTCCTTTATTATTATTTATTATGTACTAAAAATCAATAATTTTGGGAAACAAAAATATATCGCCCCCGGGTGGGCTCGAACCACCAACATTTCGGTTGACAGCCGAACGCGCTAGCCAATTGCGCCACGGATGCACTTGTGCAATGTCTCGAAAATACTGACCATTATGTAAATGCAAACGACAAAGATAACAATTATTTTTGTCAGCGATAGATGTCGCTGGCATGTTTTTGAACGAGGTATCGTTATGTGTTTGGGTTTTATATAGTAAACTATACTTTCATTTATAAAAATGCTTACAATTGGTCGTTACAACTTTTCATCTTAATTTTTCGTCTTTTTATTTTCCGTCTAGCCTTAATAATAATATTATAAAACATTACTTAACACTAAAAATATAGTAGAATCAATTGCGTATGTGCTGCAACCACAGATCATGATAGATATGCCGTGCGGTTCAAAATGTATGGAACTCGCTGTCTCCGTTTTGTTCCCCACCACTCGCCGCGAAACACATGCAATTCCATAAAACAAACTTCTTCGTCGGTTGTTTGTTTAGCACCGCCTTCACATTCGTTAAATATTTGATTTTGTTAGAAAAGGTGGATTTCTTTTGCTTTTTAGTTTTTTGAAGACGGTTTTTATTTTGTTAAAAAGTTTTTTTTATTTTCAATATTATTGTGACGTTACTTACGAAAAACTAATAATAATTTTCAATTAAAAAAATTGCACTCATTTCTTTTTTATATTCACGCGAATACCTACACATTGATTTTTTTTTGTTTCTTTATATTTGAGTGGTGCACACACACACAGGATTTTGGATTATTTGGATGATAAAGCAGCCTGGGACTGATCGCTTAAATATAAATATATATAATGTTAAAGTGTAGCGAGTGTGCGCCTCGCATGGCAACACACTGGAGCTTACTTATTATTATTTTTTTTGTAAAATAATGAATTTCAAAAAAAAAAGACAAGCCCGCTGAGTTTCTCGCCGGATCTTCTCAGTTGAGGTCGCGTTCCGATCCGGTTGTAGACTTAAGAAAAAAAAAAATGCAATGACAATTTGTAAGTGCCCCCGTAGGCCTATACGAAATAAATGATTTGACTTTGACTCAAATATAAAATGGCGATGGGTGATGAGATGAGACTCGATGTGCACAGATGCTGCGCGAGACGCTGAGCGCGGGCGTGGCGTACCTGCACGAGGGCGTGGAGGCGGGCGACCGGCGGCTGGTGCAGCAGCTGCTGGAGTCGGGCGCGGTGCAGCTGGCCGTGGTGGCCGCCGAGCTGGCCTTCGCCTTCGCCGCGCACGTGCACACCGTCATCATCGCGGACACCCAGCAGTCAGTACACCGACCCCCCACCCCCCCACCCCCCGCCTCGCCTTCTGCGACGTCAGGCCCGGCGCAGCGGCGTGGCGAAACAATATTAAGATACTAATATTATAAATGTGAAAGTTTGGATAGATGGATGGATGTTAGTTACTCTTTCACGCCAGAACGGCTGAACGGATCTGGATGTAATTTGGCACAGAGATAGATTATAGTCTGGAATAGCGCATAGGCTACTTTTATCCCCGTAAAATAAATGTATGGTTCCCGTGGGATAGATTTGTTTTAATGTTTCATAGAGCAAAGGATTGACATGATTTTAGGCATAGGTAGTGGTAGTTTAGGGGTCAGAAAATGACATAGGGACATACTTTTTGATCGCGGGCAACACCGCGGGGCGCGGCTAGTACTGCATATGTAGCTCATTGACCTCACATCAATACTACACTTGATTACGAAAACGATAGTCTCCGTAATTTCCCCAAATCTAATCTATCAGCCGATAGACGTCCACTGCTGGACATAGGCCTCCCCCAGCGACTTCCACACATCACGGTCCTCCGCCACTCGCATCCACCGGCTTCCTGCGACGCGCGATCATCGATCCACCTTGTGGGGGAGTCCTACACTTCGTCTTCCGACTCGTGGTGGCCATTCTAGAACCTTTCTGCCCCAACGGCCGTAGTTTCCGCTGCCACTTCAACTTGGAAATTCTTTCAGCTATGTCGGTTACTCCAGTTCGTCTACGGATCTCCTCGTTTCTGATTGTATCGCGTAGCGAAACCCCGAGCGTAGCTCTCTCCATTGCGCGTTGAGCGATCTTGAGCCTTCTTATATATTATTATTATTTTATTTTTTTATATTACATTATAGGCAAGTATTTGATCTCGATCTCACCTGATGGTAAGTGACGATGAGATCTACGACGGAGCATACTTGCCTAGGTAGGAAGGCGGCAGTAGATCGAGACGCTACATTCACTAGGCACATGCAGCGCAACTGATCTGACCCGCCATCCATGAATGGCAACACCG
Organism: Pheosia tremula; assembly: GCA_905333125.1. Lineage (NCBI taxonomy): Eukaryota > Metazoa > Arthropoda > Insecta > Lepidoptera > Notodontidae > Pheosia > Pheosia tremula. The sequence continues at coordinate 4,026,332 of HG995425.1, forward strand.
AACATCATGCCGGAACACGGCTAGGCCGCTTGGCGACATGGCTTTATTCAGTGGGGGTGACTAACCACGGCCGAAGCCTACCACCAGTAGATTTCCCCGAAGCGGGAGTCGAACTGCGACCGGCCGGGTGGCGAGTGTGCGGTGATACATGGTGTTGCGCATACGCAGGTACAACGGCAAGCTGCACGCGTACGAGCAGTACCCGATGACGACGGTGCTGCAGATGGCGGGCCGCGCCTGCCGCCCGCTCGAGGACTCGCACTCCGTGGCCGTGCTCATGTGCGCCGCCCACCACAAGACCTTCTTCACCAAGCTGCTCAACGACTGCCTGCCGCTCGAGGTACACACACACACACAGGTCACACTCTCACGAACGGGTCACATTCTCACACACGGGTCAAATTCTCACGCACGGGTCACATCCTCACGCACGGGTCACATTCTCACACACGGGTCACACTCACGCACGGGTCACATTTTCACGCACGGGTCACATCCTCACGCACGGGTCACATTCTCACGCACGGTTACATTCTCACACACGGGTCACACTCACACAGGTCACAATATTACAGGTATAAGGTGCGAAGAACCAACCTATTGCTGTGCAATATCGAAAATATTTGGAGTTCGCTGACCCGCACGGTGCAATCTTGCTACTTAGTGGGCTATCGCCTGAATAATATTATTAATTAAAAGACTATATATGGGCAGTGAGAGCCAAGTTGATAGAACGCTTGCCTCGGTAACGAGGATCGCAGGTTCAAACCCCGGCTCGCACCTCTGAGATTTCTGGATTTCATGTGTGAATCTCATTTTCAACCACGATTATCACTTGCTAAACGGTGAAGGAAAACATCGCGAGGAAACCTACATGTCTGTGAGAACCCCTCGAAAGACGTGTGAAGTCCGCCAACCCGCACTGGGCCAGCGTGGTGGACTATGGCCTAATCCCCCCTCGCATTGTGGAGAGGCTCGTGCCCAGCAGTGGGACATTAAAAAGGGCTGGTATTGTTATATATTTATAACCTATATATGTGTTTCGCAGAGCCATCTCGACCACAGACTGCACGATCACATAAACGCGGAGATCGTGACCAAGACCATAGAGAATAAACAGGACGCCGTCGACTACTTGACGTGGACCTTCCTGTACCGACGCCTCACCCAGAACCCTAATTATTACAACCTGCAGGGTGTCACGCACAGGTGAGATACACCAACCAACACATACACACACACACACACACACACAATACATTACTCACGATACACACTACTTTACTTTACTCACAATACCCACAAACACACATAAACATGCCTCAATACACAAACACATACCACTTATGACACACAAACTACCATTAGTTAAACACCACACACACACACACACACTACATTACTCACGATACCCACAGACACACACATACACAGGCCCCCATACACAAACACACATGCGACTTATGACACACAAACTACCATGAGCTAAACACAACACGCAATACACACATACACAACAGATGACACACTTTCTTTACCCAACCACCCTTGCATGACACTTAATCCACTGCATCCATCCCCCAAGCACACACACGCACACACACACATACACACACACACGCACGCACACACATACACATACACACACACACACACACTGTTACTCACACGCAGCCACATACACAAACACACACTGTTATACACACGTAGCCACATACACAAACACACACTGTTACACACACACAGCCACACACACACACACACACACACACACACAAACATACTGTTACACACAAACATACTGTTACACACACGCAGCCACATACACACACACACAAACACATGGACTCACGCGTCAGAATGACACCAACCGAATAAATGTACGCATCAAATGCAGGCATTTGTCGGACCACCTGTCGGAGCTGGTGGAGACCACCCTCACGGACCTGGAGCAGTCCAAGTGCATCGCCATCGAGGACGACGTGGACGTGCAGCCGCTCAACCTCGGCATGATCGCCTCCTACTACTACATCAACTACACCACCATCGGTGAGTGCCGGTCATTGCACCGATTCATCATTCATCGGTCATTTTACTGGTGGTAGGCTTCGGCCGTGGTTAGTCACCACCCACTGAACAAAGCCATGTCGCCAAGCGGCCTAGCCGTGTTCCGGCATGATGTTCGGTGTTGCCATTCATGGATGGCGGGTCAGATCAGCTGCGCTGCATGTGCCTAGTGAATGTAGCGTCTCGATCTACTGCCGCCTTCCTACCTAGGCAAGTATGCTGCATCGTAGATCTCATCGTCACTTACCATCAGGTGAGATCGAGATCAAATACTTGCCATGTACACACTGGCGACGTGACCCCACCAATTGTGCACCCGGGTGCTCAGTTGAGCCCTGACGTCATCACCGGTGCCGCGGCCGTCCTTCGACCAGGGCCTCAAGTCTGCTAACATAATCGATTCGTAATCGAACAGCAACCGCATAGTAACTGTCACTTTTGACTGATATTGTATCAGCCGATAGACGTCCACTGCTGGACATAGGCCTCCCCCAGCGACTTCCACACATCACGGTCCTCCGCCACTCGCATCCACCGGCTTCCTGCGACGCGTGTGATGTCATCGGTCCACCTTGTGGGGGGGGGGGTCTAACACTACGTCTTCTTCTAACTGTCACTTTTGACAGATATCCCATACAATATCTGTCAAAAGTGACAGTTACTATGCGGTTGCTATTCGATTATGAATCGATTGAGTTAGCAGACTCGGGGCCCTTTACATAATGGTCTACGTGAATAAAAAATATTCTGATTCTGATTCTGATGTTCATGTTGACAGAATTGTTCAGCCTCTCGCTGACCAACAAGACGAAGATCCGCGGGCTGCTGGAGATCATATCCTCGGCGGCGGAGTACTCGGAGCTGTGCATCCGCCACCGCGAGGAGAACATCATCAAGGCACTGGCGGCCAAGTGAGTGTAATGAAGGCTAGGCAGTGGGGCGCTGAAGTGCCATACACAATTCACTTATGGTATTTCGCGCCAGTGTAATTCCCTTTCAATATGAGGAGGATTTGATCCATATTCCATCAACCTGGCCCAGTGCAGGTTGGTGAATCTTTGAGAGACGTGCTGGTTCTCACTGTAAAGCTTTTGCTGCAGCACCTTAGTAGTACTGTTACACTTTGACTGTAGCACCTTAATTAGCGCTTTTGCACTTTCACTGTAGCACTTTAGTAGTACTTTTGCACTTTCACTGTAACACATTAGTAGTACTGTTACAATTTCACTGTAAAACATTAGTTAGCACTGTTGCACTTTCACTGTAGCACTTTAGTTAGTACTGTTGCACTTTTAATGTAGCACATTAGTTAGCCCTGTTGCACTTTCACTGTAGCACCTTAGTTAACACTGTAGCACTTTAGTTAGCACTGTTGCACTTTCACTGTAGCACCTTGGTTAGTACTTTTGCACTTTCACTGTAGCACCTAAGTTAATACTGTTGCACTTTCGCTACAGAACCTTGATTTGTACTGTTACACGTTCAGGGACACACTTGAGTATTGTAGCATTTTCACTTTGCACAATTTTCATCGCAAAGCTCTTATCGTTTGTTTACTTTGTGTGTATATATTCCCAATGCCGTGTGTCTGACGGTGGTGTACACGTGTGCAGGGTGCCGCACAAGCCGGCGGCGGCGGCGGCGGCGGGCGGCGGCGGCGGCGTCAAGTACAACGACCCGCACGTGAAGGCGCACGTGCTGCTGCAGGCGCACCTGTCGCGCATGCAGCTGCCCGCCGAGCTGCAGGCCGACACCGCGCTCGTGCTCACCAGGGTGAGTGACACTACGCGACACACACGACACTGCACGACACACGACACTACACTATACACGACACCACGCAATACACAACACTACACTATACAATACACGACGATACACAATACACGAAACTACGCAATACGACACTACTCAATACACTACAGCACACAACACACGACGGGGCCTAATACACGACAGTGCACAATACAGAATCAGAATATTTTTTATTCACGTAGACCATTAAGTACAGTACTTATGAATCGTCAAAAGTTACAAAATACTAAGCTACTACTTTACCACCCGTTCGGAATGCCGTTCCTATGGAGAAGAACGGGCAAGAAACTCCATGGTTGCTCTTTTTGAAAAGATCTTTTACATTTTTGAGCAGCACATTGTTGTAGGTATGTGAGAACAATGTAGGAATGGCTAATCAGACTTTAGCAGCAGGTATACTATACAGGATTATACGTAATAAATGATGGTACATAACACACGACAGTACGTAGGACATGCCGGTGTGAAACACACGACACTACACAACACACAACAGCACGCAACATACGACAGTACACAACACAAGACGCAACACACTACAGTACATAATACATAACAACGGCGTTGTTTTAACGCTATTGTTCAAAACGAAATTCATAGATGATTTTTGTGGACAAAAATGATTATATTTTCTTATGTTTATTAGTTTACAATTAAAACTTTCAAACTTATATTATAAATATGAAAGTTTGGATGATCTGGATGTAATTTGGCACAGAGATAGATTATAGTCAGGAATAGCACATAGGCTCCTTTTTATCCCGGTAAAATGTCTGGTTCCCGTGGGATAGATTTGTTTAAATTTTTCATAGAGCAAAGGATCGACATGATTTTTTGCTTAGGCAGTGGTAGTTTAGGGGTCAGAAAATGACTTGGGCTAATTTTTATCCCGGAAAAATGCACGGGTCCTATGGGATAGCATACAGGAACCGTGCATTTGCAAAAGGACATAGAGGGAAAGGACATACTTTTTAATCGCGGGTAACACCGCGGGGCGCAGCTAGTATATCTATATATTGTTTGTTGTCGAGTGTATTCGTCGTGTGATAGTGTTAAGGATGTGTGTCGCGTGCGCAGGCGATCCGGCTGATCCAGGCGTGCGTGGACGTGGTGTCGAGCAGCGGCTGGCTGGCGCCGGCCGTGGCCGCCATGGAGCTGGCGCAGATGGTGACGCAGGCCATGTGGGCCAAGGAGTCCTACCTGCGCCAGCTGCCGCACTTCACCGCCGACATGGTGCAGCGATGCGCCGACAAGGTATCGCCACCACCTTCACCCTCTAAACCTGACCCTTTGAACCTTTTTTTTGTTTTTACTTGGGGAAATCCTCCACACCGCCGCGGGGGTGACGGTGTGGTTATGCCGGACTCTTACCGGCTAAAACCCCACGGTCCGCCTTCACCGCCTTTGAGTGGGGCGCCACAGGATCGCACATGGCATGCTACTGTGGCGCCCCGGCGGCCGGCCCGGGTTGACCCCAGGCCGCAGACATTAGGAGGGGTGCCTATTGGGAACACGCACCCTCCGTCGGGGGACTTTGCGTGGGCCGAAGTCCCCTTTGACGTCCCTCACTTTGAACCCTGGTTCAAGGTATTCCCAAACTATTTTGGGCCAGAGGAACCCTTTTTCAAAATAATAAATAAATATCGCCATACGAACACACCAACTATACGGTCCCACATTCAGCAACACTTGTATTATGGGTACCGTACAATGGACTGAGGGCGAACTCAGTATATAATACTTAGATACATATTAAACATCCATGACTCGGGTACAAACATTCTACACACTTTGAACCTTGCTTCTTCGAGTCCAGACCCTGACACTATGAACTTAGACTATTTAACCCCATATCGTTTGGAATCCTGATCCTGTGACCGACATTCTGAGACTTGTTTATTGAACTAACGTATGCTTGTCGTGGACTCCAGGGTGTGGAGACAGTGTTCGATGTGATGGAGCTGGAGGACAACGCCCGCGCCAAGCTGCTGCAGCTGTCGCCCACCGAGATGGCCGACGTCGCCAGGTTCTGCAACAGATACCCCAACGTGGAGCTCACCTACGAGGTGTGTACCGTAGGGCCAATACTACTAATTTTTTTTTTTTTTTTATTACATTACATTACATTACATTACATTATAGGCAAGTGTTTGATCTCGATCTCACCTGATGGTAAGTGACGATGAGATCTACGATGGAGCATACTTGCCCAGGTAGGAAGGCGGCAGTAGATAAGAGACGCTACATTCACTAGGCACATGCAGCGCAGCTGATCTGACCCGCCATCCATGAATGGCAACACCGAACATCATGCCGGAACACGGCTAGGCCGCTTGGCGACATGGCTTTGTTCAGTGGTTGGTGACTAACCACGGCCGAAGCCTACCACCAGTAAAATTCTACAATACCTATGTACTACACATCGCCAGACGAGCACACCAACTGGACCCCATGTCTGCTGTCACAATCGATTCATGATCGAACAGCTACCGCATGGTAGCTGTCACTTTTGACAGATATCCCATACGATATCGGTCAAAAGTGACAGCTACTATGCGGTTGCTGTTCGATCATGAATCGATTGTGTTAGCGGACTTGGGGCCCTGTATGGTTCCACACTGAGTAGCGCTTGTATTATGGGTACCGTACAATGAACTGGGTGCGAACCCAGTATACAGGTGAATTGTTCAAATGGGCGTGGATGGCCTACTCCGATTATTTTTTAAGTATTCTCGAAGCTGACTGATATTAATAATATATTAAGCCCCTTATCGTCTTATATGACGGCCTTTTTAGGGGACTCATCTAAAGAGCGGCGAGTCGCCACCTGCCTATAGTAATTAGATAAAAGCTGAGTATGGCAGGTGTCCGCAACCCTTCATTATCTTCATCTTCTTCATCCCATGTCCATCCAATCCTCAATCCATAGTCCCACTTATCTTTCCATATTCCTGCAATAGTTCCTCCGCTTGCTGAGGTCAATTCGCTGTTCAGCAGTTGACCCCAGCAGGTGGCTAACATAACCTAAAATTGTCAAAAATGGCCTCTACGTGTTGGACCCATGTCCCCGCGCAAGCCTTCTACAGATCCGGGTATAGCCCGTGTGGAGAGCGACATAATATATTAATAGCCAATTTAATGGTAATTTGATTTGATTTGTTGTAATTGTGTGGTATTGTTATGAACAGGTCAAGGGTGAGCGTCACCTGCGCGCCGGCAAGCCGATAGTCGTGGAAGTGTCGCTGGAGAGAGAGGACGATATCGTTGGACCCGTCATCGCGCCGTTCTTCCCGCAGGTGAGTGACCCCACACACACTACGCCAGGGCCCCGAGTCTGCTAACACAATCGATTTATAGTCGAACGGCAACCGCATAGTAACTGACGCTTTTGACAGATATTGTATGGGATATCTGTCGAAAGTGACAGTTACTATGCGGTTGCGGTTCGACTATGAATCGATTGTGTTAGCAGACTCGGGGCCCTGTATGGGGGACAGAGGGGATAGAGATAATATTTCATTGTGACCATTTATTGATTTATTTAAGAAATCAACGACTTGACACATTGAAGACTTAGATGTTACAACATATTACTAACTAGCTGTTGCCCGCGACTTCGTCCGCGTGGTATTTAACAAAGACTCAGCCGTTGGCAACAGCCTGCTCGCGTTCTGATCCCGCGGGACGCATTGCAGATTGTTGCTATCAAACTTTAATCAGACGCAGCGCTGCAACATTGGTTTTAATTTTTTTTCGAGAGATCCATTTTTTTTTCTAAAATAAAAGTAGCCTATGTTACTCCTTGTTACATCAGCTATCTGCCAGTGAAATTCCCGTCAAAATCGGTCCAGCCATTTCAGAGATTACCCGGAACAAACAGACAGACAGACAGACAGACAGACAGACAGACAGACAGACAGACAGACAGACGGACAGACAGACAGACAGACAGACAAAAATTGAAAAAAATGTTGTTTCGGTATAGGTACCGTGTATACATCCAAATGCACTTAGTAAAAAGCGGTTATTTTAATATTACAAACAGACACTCCAATTTTATTTATATGTATAGATATGGCTTATGAAAGGTGTCTTTAAAATAATACTCGTTACAAAACCTTGCTTATTTTTAATATATTTAATTCTTATAATTACGCGAATACTGCCCATTGAACTAAAACTGATTTCAGCGGATTTTATCGCGTTTATTTCGTGTTTTTACGTTTCCGACGTTCCGGCTGCTTTACAGTGACCATGGTCACTCATGGTCCTCCCGTGATCTCTCATAGATTAATGACACTAATTGCCGTGTTAGTAGAACGCTTGCATTGAAGGAAAATTGTCAACTCCCCTGTTATATTTAAACAGAAACGCGAGGAGGGCTGGTGGGTGGTCATTGGAGATCCGAAGAGCAACACGCTGTTGTCCATCAAGAGGGTGTCCCTCGCACGCAACGCCAAGGTAACACATTTATAATAATAAACACACCAACTATACGGTCCCACTTTAAGCTTAACGCTTGTGTTATGGGTACCGTACAATGGACTGAGGGCGAACTCAGTATATAATACTTATATACATATTAAACATCCATGATTCGGGTACAAACATTCGTGCTCATCACGCAAAGATTATACCTCTACCAGCATTCGAACCCGGGACCAGCGGCGCAGAAAGCAGGGTCACTACAAACTGAACTCATTAGTTCGTCGTTAATTATTAATATTAAGTGTGTAGAGGGTTAATGTAGGTAATTATACAAAAGAATTACAAAGAAAATAACTTAAATATTTATAAAATAAAGATATATCAGGGAATAGAAAAGCTACTTAATATTTACAAAAAGTGTAAAAAATTTGGGCCCATGCGATAGCGTGTCCAAGGCGCTGGCCGCATTTCCTAGCTGAATAGCCAAAGCTACTCGCTGAGCGAGGAAATGCCCGGCCCTGGGGAGTGTGTAGATAACTAATTTCAATGTTTTTGGCAGGTGCGACTCGACTTCGTGTGCGGCAGCCCGGGCCGGCACACCTACACGCTGTACTTCATGTCGGACTCGTACTTGGGCGCCGACCAGGAGTACAAGTTCACCGCCGAGGTGGCGGACGCCGCGTCCGACACCAGCGACTCGGAGTAGCGGAGTACAGCGCTACGGAGTGGATCGTACCGGAGTACAGCGCTACGCAGTGGATCGTAGCGGAGTACAGCGCTACGGAGTGGATCGTGGGGCTGCATAGCTTCTAAGTATTGTTAAAATGTACCTACATTATTATAATAAATGATAAGAGTGATATTTTATTTTCATTTACTCGACAACCAAAAAGTTTGTTTTGATATGTAATGTGTAATATTAGTGGGATATTAACCATGGTGTGTTCATAAACGTGCTCGAGTGAAGGAAATTGAAATAAAATAGTAAAACTTGACATTTCAAGTTCTCCCAAGATGTCCGGTAATTTTTCAGTGAAGTAGCCACAGCTTTACTGATAGGGGAGCGGATTTATTTCATAACTAGCTGTTGCCCGCGACTTCGTCCGCGTGGTATTTAACAAAGACAACCGTTGACAACAGCCTGCTCGCCCATTCTGAGCCCGCGGGACGCATTGCAGGTTGTTGCTATCAAACTTAATCAGGCGCTGCGCTGCAACATTGGTTTGATTTTTTTTTCTAAAATAATACTAGCCTGAGTTACTCCTTGTTACATCAGCTATCTGCCAGTGAAAGTCCCGTCAAAATCGGTCCAGCCATTTCAGAGATTAGCCGGAACAAACAGACAGACAGACAGACGGACAGACAGACAAAAATTGTAAAAAATATTGTTTCGGTATAGGTACCGAGAATACATCCAAATGCACTGAGGAGAAAGCGGTTATTTTGATATTACAAACAGACACTCCAATTTTATATATATGTATAGATCATAATCGTCATTGACGTTATCATTATCATCAGGGGTGCTTATAATTTTATCACAATTATCAAAAAACACTCGACACTGGCAAAAATGGCTCCATTTCGTAGCCGATTGCCCACCTTAAAAAAAGAAGAATCTAGCAATAAAAACAAAATTGTGAATTTAAGAAAAACTTTTTATTTGGAAAATAACCGCAATTATAATCTACTTAATATACATAATTATATTTATATCGCTTAGTATATAAACGGCGAGATACTTACGAATGATAATAATCATAATTAAACAGCCTATCATTTTGTACATGGGATTAATGAAATGACATTTAAATCAAAATTTTTGAAGTACATAGTAGTTCTATAGTGGAGTAATTTTTATAATAAAAAAAAATAGTCTTTTCCGCGTTGGAATACACGTTTAAATAATCGGCTAATAGATGGCGCTACTAGTTTAAGATATATCGCCACTAGATGTCGCTAATAGAAGTTTCCAACGACTGTCAACAGATGGAGTTAGGTAAACGTTTGAGTATTTGTCACCTAATTTGCTTACACAATGAAAAGACTATCCAACTTTAGTGTATTTAAAGGGTTTTTTGCAAGTACTCGTCGAATAAGTACAGTGCGAGGGAGAGGTCCTGTCCGTTCTTGAACTCGATGAAGCGCTTGAGGTCTCTGGTGTGGCCGGCGAGGTCACGGATCCTCTTGGCTTGGTCCTCAACGAACTCCTCTTCAAGGTATTGCGCGATCTGGTGATAATGATCAAAGTTAAAATCTTAAGTATTCTTTTTTCTGTATGTTATAAACATCAAGTAAACTACTGATCCGTGGCTACAAGAGTAAAACTAATCGTGTCGTGATAAAAAATCATCCGTCACTTCACAACACAAGGGGTTCCCAAGGGATTCCTGGGTTTTGAATGGATTTTTAAAAATAACTTTCATTGCCTATGAAATAATAGTTGTGTAATATATAGGGGAAACCATTTCGAAGGGGTTTTGAGATTAACTTAGGCAACTCCAAAGGTAAGCATAATCAAATCTGACAGCAGTTAAGTCGTTCAAAAGCCCGTTCATAGGCTTACCGAGTTCCCAGCCCCGCTCTATACTTACTTCTGGGTCATGCAAGTGCTGGCTATTCCTTGTCGCTTCTCTGTGGATGTAGAAGGCGCGTTCCGCGAGCTCCTTCTGGGTGTCCAGGGCCTTAGCCATCGCGTGCACCTCGTACACTTCAACGGTATAGTTCTTGCGTTCAACATGCTTCATGGTGCTGCGCTGGGCGAAGTCCATTTCGCTGCCTAGAAGTGAGAAATGGCATAGAATTTGGCCAAACTAACGTGACCACACGGCCATTTGGACAAGGAAAGTCAACATTCTATGTTTCTTTGTAAAAAAGAATTAGAATAATACTATAAATACATTGTAGACAATGTATTGTTAAAAAAAATAGTAAGTTATCTGAATTATTCATAGTACAGAAGATCGTCTATATTCGTGGACAAATAAAAAGAAAACATTAAAATCCGATCATCCAATAGAACCAAAGTTAACAAAAAAAAATGTTTAAGAAGTTACAAAATATATTATCCGATTATTTGTAATCAAATGATTCTTGATCAAGCTTATAACACTGTGACAAGTGTGTTTAGAAAAAATATACCTACGTGTCGAATTGAGAACCTCTTCAGTTAAAAATGAAAACTATACAATTTGTATCTGAATTCTTAAGCGGGCATTTTTGTTCAAGAAGTGCCATTATCTGCACGTCTAGTGCGAACTAACTGTATACTGTATAGTCTACCGTATTTAGACATTTTGTATGGACAATTGAACATCACTTCTAGCGGATGTTACTTAAAACTTTCAATTCTACATACAAAATGTCTAAATACGGTAGACTATAAAGTATACGGTTAGCTTACAAGTATCTTACCCCTCATAGTAACATGCTTGATTAAATCAATGGTCTTCTCCCACGCGTCGTCAGACAGTTTCTTAAACATCTTGCTGAATCCAACCCTATTCGTTCTGTAGTTGCTGAAGTACGCAGCGGACAGCAAGTACTCGTACGAGCGCTCCAGGTGGAGGTTCGCGTAGGCCTGCATCTCCGACGCGACGTTGCCATGGCGACTGTACTCGCCGTACACCGCGTTACAGCTCGGCATAGCTGTTGAGACAATCATGAGCATGAATAAATCAAAATCATTCCTTATGAGGAGTCAGATTTTCCATGTATATTTGGTTTTTAAAGTTCACAACACATACCCTTTCCTATCAACCTATATAAATTTATGCTTCATCCAAGAGAGACGTAGTAAGATAAAACTTGGGATACAAGGCAACCAGGGCTCCAAGTCTGCTAACACAATCGATTCATATCAAACAGCAAATGCATAGTAACTGTAAATTTTGACAGATATCCAATACAATATCTATCAAAGTGACAGTTACTATGCGGTTGCTGTTCGATTATGAATCGATTGTGTTAGCAGACTGGGGCCCAGCTCTTTTGTTGTTTGGTATAACTTGTCTCGCTATCAGATCTGACTGATTAGAAGACAAAAGAAACATTCTTACTTAATCCCATGGAGTTCTGCGCGCACTGCTGCGACACATCGTCGAAGCAGTTGTCGGCGGCGAGCGCCCCGGACAGAGCCAGGAGGCAAAGCGATAGTACCACCTTCATTGTGCTATGGACAAACATAATTATATACAGTTTTATATGGTTACTTCTCAGGGGAATAATACCTAATTCTCCTGACCGAATTTCGGCCTCGACCAGTGCCCCTAGCGGAAACGTGCAACTTTACATATAGAAATAAATAAAAAAAACAATGTTTTTATTCCTTGTAAAAAAATCACAAACTATATACACAATTTGAGGCCAACAACCTAGTAAATACGGCAAATTAATCGATCTTCAGTTCGGTCTCTTTTTCGTAAACAGCTAATATATAAAACTCGGCGTAAAGCCCCACTTGAGCATAAAAATCAAGTAATGCCTTGATTACACGTAGGTAACGAGTAAAATGGCAAGACAGTGCTCGCGGCCGAGTGCTCGGTTCGTATAAACATCGCTTACTATACAGGTGTGGCTTCGTATCGAAAACTGATAGGTACTATGGATTTAGCTCGCGGTTCTGAACCACCCACAGTTGTAATTACCTGTCGATCTTTTCAAGAATATTTAGAACTATACGCATTTTTCCAGTATTTTTTAATTGATTTTACCATGAACTCATAATAGAAGTCTATCACTGCGTGTTTTTTTTGTGCACACATTGCGCGCTCAAAAATTACAACATGTTTTTCATCATTTTCAATACTCAATGTATCCATAACCATGCCCCGAAAGTACTTATAGTTTTCGTAAGCCGTCAAACAGCTATTTATTTTGACAGGTAATAAAATGTCAAAAGCAAAATTACCTTTATCTTTTGTTCATGATTGATGTTTTATGTAGGTAGTCATCGAATTAGGGATAACAATATCTTGACTATCTATTATATCAGCAATACTCAAATCATAATAACTTTTATAAGCATAGATAAAAGTATAGTACAATGTAATGTTTTGATTTAGTACCTAATAAATATTAAGATAGTATAAACAAGTAGGTACTTATTTTAAAAATTAAAACTGATAAATTGGTAGATATGTATTTCGAAATAACTATTTATTTTGTGGGTTGACAAATCAGAAAAGAGGGTACAGGATCATTAAATATTCCTTCTAGTTTCAGATTTAAATAACTACCCCACACAGACAAAAAATATTTTCTTATTCCGTCGGTTTAAAAAAATACAGGAATAAAGTATTTTTTTTTATTCCAAGCGACACAAAGGAATAATGCGTGCAGGTGTCTTTTACCATCATTTGAATGACATTATAAAACTATATCAAATCATCAATTATACAACAAACAAAGGAAGGACACAGATGAATCGAAAACAAAACGCGTAGGTCTGTAATTTAATCACTCACCAAAATATTGTGTCACGATTGAAAACAATTCGCGAATTGTTGGAATAAGAGTTCCTTCGAAAGTGATGCCTTTACACACACTGGCGCAGAAGGCGACTCTCGACAAATAATGGTGATAAAATTGATAAAAACCGTACCTAGACGGCAAGATTGGACAAACTAAAATTACTTTATACGCGTTTACTATTGGTAGCGAATGATAAAATAATAATAATACGAATTACCCAATGTGTCACGTGAAGTTGGCAGCATTTGCTGGTGGTGTGGTAGGTTAAGGGAACAAAAACTGCCCGATTAATGTTTTCATTTGTTTTTATGGAGTTTTGCTGGATAATAAATCGATAAACTACTTTAGACAAGTCTTGTCCGACTATGTTACTGTATTAAAAATAAGAAATCATTGTCAACGTCTAATTCGTACATGTATCAATTTCCTTAAATGCAGGTAAATTTTGTTAGGTTTGTATTATTCGTAGTCCGCCTACTTCGACGCTATCCCCCCGCCCTTCAACCCCTGGAATGACGTCGTCTCTCTCATACCGAGAATGTTGAGGTGTTGTGTTTCTAGAAGTTTTTTCTTCTTTGTAAAACGTCTTATTTTTACAATTTAATACTATTTAACGGTCCGAAACATGCGTATAAATGATAATACATTAAATATTATGTAAAATAAGTGGGTCTCGATGCTTTCTACCAGCAAATTGATGGAAAAATATTCCATTAGACGGCTTGGAACACGAAACCTCTGCGTATATTTTCATTGTGCAACAATCGGTGGCATCTTCCATCTCACTCGGCCGCGTGTGTCATTCCCATACTGTCAACACGAGATGGTACCCTTATCGCTGCGTAGTTCATTATTTTCGTATAATCATACAGAACGACGCGAATAGTACTTGGTTTCCGATTTTGTTGCGTTTTGATAAGTCGCCTTCTGTGCCAGTGTGTGCAAAGGCCTGACTTTAGTGATTACTCGTACGCTACAGAGCTACACAACGATATCGTCAAAGTATCTGTGATTTTAAATAGTAAAGATGAGGGCTTTCCTTGCTTTTGCTGCTGTTATAGCTGCCTGCGTTCCTGCATTCGCCATTTCGACATGTGAGTATTACTTTTTTCTTTGTTTTTTTTTCTTCCTTGTGACAAAGCTTTGTGCGTTCTTTGTTTGAACTTTTTTTGTTGATTACCTCCATCGTTAAGATTATTATGTCACATGCCTAAACGATATGAATTTTACTGTTCGTTTAGTTTTTGGATTTGAAAAAAAAACAAAAAAAACGCCAATCATGTTGTTTTCATGAGATATTTCGTCATTATGACAATGAATTACAATGTTTTGAACATATGATCATATCGGTAACGCCATCTGTCGCTATAACATGACGAACGCCATGAGGAAGATGAACGCCGTTTCAGAAGACAAGAAAAACAATTAAAACCTCGACTAACAGCACAAATTGGCATCCAATCTGTAGGGGCGTATTCAAGGGTCCCTACCAACCAATTTGCATGTCAACTTGTTTCTAGACATTTGATTTGTAGATACCCTACGAATAGCTTTAAAGATTGGATGGCAAGGTGGGTCGTTAGTAGTTTTACCGATCTACTTACCGGCATCATGATAGAGAAAAGAATTCGAAATAGATTTCGAACGACTTCATATAACAGGGCCATAATCAGAATCAGAGATTTTTTTATTCATGTAAACCATTACAATTATTAAATTACTAATGAATCGTCAAAATAGTTACAAAACGCTAAGCTACAACTTTACCACCCGTTAGGAATGCCGGTCCTATGGAGAGGAACGGGCGAGATACTCCATGACAGAATGCTAGTTCCAAGTCTTGAGGTTTTTCTTGTCTTTGTAGGTAGGTACCTACTGCAGGGATCTAACTCTCTATCAACTGAGCATTAAATCTAATTAATGAAGCATTCGATCTGCACTTCATTAATAAAGCGGTCGATCTAAAGTACGCTCGATCAATTAAGCTTTCAATCTAAAGTACACTTGATCAATGAAGCGTTCGATCTAAAGTACGCTCGATCAATTAATCTTTCGATCTAAAGCACACTTGATCAAAGAAGCGTTCGATCTAAAGCACGCTCGATCAATAATGAAGTTTTCGATCTAAAGCACACTTGATCAAAAAAGCGTTCGATCTGCACGCCCGATCAATTAAGCTGTCGATCTAAAGCACACTTGATCAATGAAGCGTTCGATCTAAAGTACGCTCGATAAATAATTAAGCTTTCGATTTAAAGCCGGCCCTCATTCAAATACAAATATACCTTTATTAATACAAATAATGTAATGATAGCTTCAGTAACTATACGTTGTATATTCCGATAGCAATGTGATCTTTGGTCTGCGTTCAATTCTATCTCACGATACATTGTTTTGGTTTGTAAAAATATCCGCCCCTTCGTATCTCTACATAACATTAGCGAGACCTTCACTGCGAGATTCTTTTTACTGTCATAGGGTCACCTTTGGGCTGTGTTATTAAGTTAAAGGGTAATATGGATGGGGGATCCTTGTTTTATTCCAGCGACCTAAAACCCCCTACATCCACCACCCTTGTACTACTTCTTCTTTCATTACGGAATGAGATGCGATGAAATAAAATGGATATCAATATGGCCTCACCCACAACTTAGCGGGTATTTTGCCAATGTCAAGTAATTAATAGCAATAACACATTCAATAAATACACATTATATATAAACTAATGGTTGTGACATGACGATATGAGATTGCGTCTTCGTAAACCTAACGTCTTCCATACCTATCACACCACAGACTCTATATATAAGTATAACAGTGACAGCACTATTTTGGCAGTATCGCGTTGAGTCTGACACAATAAAAAAAAGTCTCTAGGAAAAAAAGCTATCATTATTTATTAGGCACTTCACAACCAATTCTTGGTATCTTTGAAGGCGTTTATCATTATTTCAATCAGTTGCAAAACAAAGAACTGTCTACATGTATCATCGATCAAATGTTACAAATATAAAACAATGGGTCGTACGATAATGATTCTCAGCAAAATGTTAATATTTACAACCTAATATAACGAGAAATATATTTTATAAGGACATTTACAAATGGAGTAGCAACATACATTAGAAGGGTATAAAAAATAATGTGATTTTTTTTCTTTAGAAAATGGCCTCTTACGCCTTTGCGTAGGTATTTTTCCAACGTCAAGTGGAATTATTATTTTTCATATCAAATTGGTGATGGCATATTCATATCCATTTTATTTCATTTCGTAAAGAAAGATAATAATCAAAGGCCAGGGACGCCATTTTCATATCATCATGTCACATCCATTATTTTATTTATAATGTGTATTTATTTAACGTGTTATTGCTATTAATTCCTTGACATTGGCAAAATACCCGCTAAGTTGTGGGTGAGGCCATTCGCATATCCATTTTATTTCATCGCATCTTATTTCGTAAAGAAAGAAGAAGCCGTTTTGAATTGTACACGCGAATTCGCACAAATACACAAATTGGAGTTAGCTTACTGCTAGCATATTAAAACTGGACTTAGTCCAGCTGTAAGAGTCTTGCTTCTGTGGAAATTTATTTACCAGATCTTTTTTGTGTCCCGCTTTGTAATGGAGGGAAGTGGATAATTTTCTTCCAACTCCTCCTATTTTTATCTTTCGATTAAATTCTCGGGGGACTCGCCGAGGGTCAAACCTCGGCGTCATCATTGGACACCACTGTAGATCCTGGCTTACAGGAGTAGCAGTGGTGGGAGTGTGTGGCGGGCCTAGTCCCACTTTATAGCATATTAAAAATAAATTTTGGTTTTCTTGTTTTCCATAGATTTCATCATCGAGATCTAAATAATCCGCCTGTCAATTTAGCCTATTTGTCAATCTGTCAGATAAGACAATACGTGTCTCGGCGCATATACTAACTATGAGATAACAGCAATAAAGATAAGATACGTGGACAATAAACGGTCAAGGGGTCGCCGTCTCGAGGTCACTGGTTCGATTCCCATCGTATTTGAACTATAAATCTAAAGTTTGTATGACCGCTATGAGACTTGCCAGCTTATATAAACCGTACTTATTTTTTTTTTAGGTTGGCAATCTGCTACTAAATAGTGCGTTTTATGTCAGTGTCGAGTAATTATTGATATGTTTTTTTATGAATTATAAGTAGGTACCCCTGATTATAATGATATATTCAGCATCATCGGCATGCTGAAATGAATCCCCTACCCCTCTCAGTAAAGTTCTGGATACTTTACTGAAAATTGACCGGACATCTTGGGAGAACTTAAATAAGTAGTCAAGTTATTCTATTTCATTTGTAATTAATAGCAATGAAACATTCAATAAATACACATTATAAATAAAATAATGGATGTGACATGAAGATATGAAAATGGCGTGTCAAAGAGTATTGAATTGGCGCCATCGAGGGAAACCTGCGGCCATTTTGTTTCCGTGTTAATGACCTTTGCTACGAAACGTCACTAATCAATGACAATACAAATAATGCGCATTTAAAATGAGTGCGCTTACGAGTTTGAAAGCATGGAATTACTTGATCGATATTTAAATACCTATAATTATATATAACTCACTATATGAATTCTATAAGTGGTCGCCCAGTTGGCTCTCAAGATTGTACATGAATTTGTCCGTCAAAGATTCATTCAATACATGTAGAAAACAAACAAAAACACATCCATTATTTTATTTTTAACTAGCTGTTGCCCGCGACTTCGTCCGCGTGGTATTTAACAAAGACAACCGTTGGCAACAGCCTGCTCGCACGTTCTGAGCCGGCGGGACGCATTGCTGCAGGTTGTTGCTATCAAACTTAATCAGGCGCAGCGCTGCAACATTGGTTTTATCTTTTTTTCGTGAGAGCCTATTTTTTTTCTAAAACAAAAGTAGCCTAAGTTACTCCTTGTTACATCAGCTATCTGCCAGTGAAAGTCCCGTCCAAATCGGTTCAGCCATTTCAGAGATTAGCCGGAAAAAACAGACAGACGGACAGACAGACAGACAAAAATTGTAAAAAATGTTGTTTTGGTATAGGTACCGTGTATACATCCAAATGCACCAGGTTATTTTACTATTACAAACAGACACTCCAATTTTATTTATATGTATAGATAAAGAAGAAATAGAAAAGGCAACAAAGGGTACTAGTTAAAAAAACCATCGATTATCTATGGTAATATTTATTTGTTTTTTTATTGTCGCAGGCAATGTGGACGAGGTTATGATCCAAGGCGGCGATTGGAAGTCGATGCACAAGCCGTGTATTGACAGTATGCGCCGTCAGATCCAGATGGAGGTGAAAGCATCGCTGCAGTACCTCGCCATGGGCGCTTACTTCTCAAAGGACAGTGTAAGTTGTCTTATGTTTTACCCATTCACTTTGCTTACCCTTTGAATCGGCTTTCCTATAACACAAGGTATGATTTAGATTCGGCGCCTTTAAAGCAAACCCCGATAAAACCCGTTCGAAAGGGTTTCCCATATAACAATCGTTAGTCTTTCATCGTCAACTTCGATATTTCGTCTAAAAACCCAGGAAATCCCTTCCTAAAGGATAGGTTACGTAATAAAGCCAGTTGTTTGATGGGTAAGATAAATGTTAGGGAATCCCTATAAATGGGGCACCCTTTAAACGACTTATCCGGGCCCTCATCTTGACCTACGTTTTTCCACCAGGTGAACAGGCCGGGTTTCGCGAAGCTGTTCTTCGACGCGGCGTCCGAGGAGCGTGAACACGCCATGAAGTTGATCGAGTACCTGCTTATGAGAGGAGAACTCACCACAGAAGTCACTTCGCTCATCCAGATCAGGGTAAGGAACTACTCCATAGAACAGAATCATAAAATCATGATTGAATTACTTACATTTGTAAAGGTGGAAGCTCAGGGTCAGGGCGCGAAATTCAAAATGTCAATGGTTTCTATTTTTTTTTCCGAAAAATGTGGACATCTTTACGATGTAATTCAGTTTTTGGCGATATTAGCATTCTGCATTGGATGTCTCGATGTATTGAGTTTGCTTAAAAAAATACCTAAAGCGATACAACACTCCCAAAGTTAGTAAAAGTAGCGGCTTTTACTAACTTTGAAGTGTTGTATCCATGGACATTTTGAACTTCGCGCACTTCCACCTTAACATCAAGCCTTTTTTTTTGCTGCAGACTCCGGAGAAGACGTCTTGGGATGACGGAGTCAAGGCCCTGGAGCAGGCGCTGCGCCTGGAGAGCGACGTCACCAAGAGCATCCGCACCGTCATCTCCGTCTGCGAGGATGACAGGACCTTCAACGACTACCACGTAAGTGCACACAGTATATAAGTAACCAACACTTTCAGCTGGTATAAGCCCCCCCCAGTCACCGTTCTTCACCCTAACTGCCCACTCACCCTTCTTCACTCCCCTCCACACACTCACCGTTCTCATCGATGCGAAAATCGAAGAGTCCCGACACTCAAACACCAACAGACATCGACGCGACGTCTCCGGCGAGGTCGAAGACTCCTATCGTCCGACGCTAACAGGTGCGCCTGCGCACATACGCGTAATCCGACCAAAAGTTTATTATTGGCATTGGCAGCTGTGGAGATTAGCTTAACAAAAACGACTTTCACTATTCATATTAGTTGGTCACCCAGTCTTGTACCTTGTATTTGATACTACATTTTGACCCAAATAAAATAATATCAATATTTTACCGCAGTTGGCTGACTACCTGACCGGTGAGTTCCTGGAGGAGCAATACAAGGGCCAGCGTGACCTCGCCGGCAAGGCCACCACGCTCAAGAAGATGCTGGAGCGCCACTCTGCCCTCGGCGAGTTCATCTTCGACAAGAAACTCCTTGGCATTGACATCTAAATCCATCGCCATCGAAAATAGGAATGAAATCCGTTGACAGCTGTCAAAATCTTAATTTGAATGTAGAATACAAGAAAAAAAAACTGTCAGCTGTAGCTTTATATTTTTTAAATCTTAAAAGGTTCGTTCAAAAACCAACTTCTGTGTTGTTAATCACATCAATTTTTTTTATAGTTTCATTCAAA
This sequence comes from Pheosia tremula, assembly GCA_905333125.1. Classification (NCBI taxonomy): domain Eukaryota; kingdom Metazoa; phylum Arthropoda; class Insecta; order Lepidoptera; family Notodontidae; genus Pheosia; species Pheosia tremula. Next base: position 4,047,190 of record HG995425.1, read on the forward strand.
ATAACTCATGTAGTTGCGTTATACAGTTATTAGCGCGAAAAGTTAAGTTACTCATTCTATAGGAATATAGTGAATATTAATCATTACTATTGCCCCTGTAGGTATTAATGTACAAAACATTATTTATAAGAGCAAAACATTATATTTAAAAACATTTACTCCACTATACCTAGTTCGTAAAACTGTCAAATAGAAACGCGCCGTAAACATTTTAATGTTATGCTTGTCAAAAATTTCAAAATGGCGCTTGGTAAGCTACCGATTATGTAAAAGAAACATCTTTTTTGCAACAAAAAGTGTTTGTTTCATACTTATTGTTTATTTTAATTATTACGTAAAAATAAAGTTGATCATTACATCAATGTTATTCGTTTAATTAAATATCCAAGAACACACAACATACAACATGAAACATAATTAATTATAGACTAATCACCGAATTTATAGACGTTTTAATGGTACTGCACACAAGAGCTTTGCTTTGCGCAATACTATATGCCGTTTGAATAGAATTAAATGATTATAATAAATTATTTACTGGTGGTAGGCTTCGGCCGTGGCTAGTCACCACCCACTGAACAAAGCCATGTCGCCAAGCGGCCTAGCCGTGTTCCGGCATGATGTTCGGTGTTGCCATTCATGGATGGCGGGTCAGATCAGTTGCGCTGCATGTGCCTAGTGAATGTAACGTCTCGATCTACTGCCGCCTTCCTACCTAGGCAAGTATGCTCCATCGTAGATCTCATCGTCACTTACCATCAGGTGAGATCGAGATCAAATACTTGCCTATAATGTAATAAAAAAAATAAAAAAATTTGGCCGTTTGATGAAGTTATAGAACGTCTATAAATTCGGAGGTTTCTAAAATACGTCTATACCCCAGATCATGACTAATTCTAAAGCTGTAGCGACCTCTTCACTCTTGCCTTAAGATACACAGATGGCGCTGCAGACAGACACTCGGAACAAATGATGATTCTCCATACAAAACTGAAACGCGCTATAAGAGTTTTCGAAGAACGTAACATATATACAAAATCCCGATAAATGACTAATTCTAAAGCTGTAGCGACCTCTTCACTCTTGCCTTAAGATACACAGATGGCGCTGCAGACAGACACTCGGAACAAATTATGATTCTCCATACAAAACTAAACGCGCGAAAACTCTTATTTTCGAAGAACGTAACATATATACAAAATCCCGATAACCGTCAGGGCATAGCGGGCGCTCCAACAGGCATACCACACGCCTGGCTGGAAGAACTACCCTTTACCGCTAAAAAGGTTCGGAACATAATAGAAAAGATCAGAATAGTTAATTACGACCATAGATACGAGATCAATGATCATAGGTCATCTATGATTACGACTAACCGACTAAGAATAGGTATTTTCTGCAAAAGTACCTACTTAATCTGTATCTGTCAAAAATTCACAAACCCTTTTTACTTTTTGTGCGAAATCTATTGTCAAACGTAAAATAAAACATCTACAATAGTGTCCAAACACGATCTATATTTCTAAATTACTTATTTAAAAACTTGAAATAAAACTTCTTATAATAAACAAAGTTACTTAAAAAGAAATACAATAAATGAGTGACTATTCGTCTTCCTTTTCTTCCTTCTCTTCGGCTTTCGGATAACTCTTCGGCATTTTTCTCGGTCCATGGCTTCTCTTCATGAGCGCCTCTTGTGGGATAGGCATTTGTCCTCTGAAGTCCACTCCTGGGCCTGGTTTCAATTTCATACGGTAGTCAGGCCTCGTGTGGAAGTTCTCAGAGGGTATCAGACGGTTACGGCATTTATAGAAGTGGTAATCTCTAGAAATATCGACTAGAGTTAAGCTTTTAAGATTAAAAAAAAACTAAGTATACACAACCAACGCGCGTAACGCCGAATAATCCCACTAATATTATAAATGTGAAAGTTTGGATGGATGGATGGATGTTTGTTACTCAATCACACCAGAACGGCTGAACGGGCCTGGATGAAATTTGGCACTGAGATAGATTATAGTCTGGAACGGCACATAGGCTTTATCCCGGTAAAATGTATGGTTTCCATGGGATAGATTTGTTTTAATTTTTCACAGAGCATTGGATCGACATGATTTACAGAAAAGAACATAGAGGAAAAGGACATACTTTTTAATCGCGGGTAACGCCACGGCGCCACGCGAAGCTAGTTACTAATATTTTTCTCACCTTATATCAACGAACTGGAACGGCGCAAACACGCGGTCACCGTAAGTTCTCTTATAATCCAGCCACCGGCACTTCAAGAACTCGTTATTGTTGATAGAGTAATATTTCTTGTAAGTGTACTCATAGAGACCTTTCTCGAATATAGGCATCACGCGATACTCCTTGCCTAGAGCGGTGGCGATCTCTGGAAAACGCAAACTAATTAACATTGATCCATCCACCGTCAATCCTTTCAAACTAATAGGTCTGGCATTTTGACAGCTGTGTCCTGAGCCATGACGATGGCAGCTGGACTATATCGTATTTATGGAACGGTCTTAGTTACGGTTAGTAAAAGTAAAATAGATAATTACCCTCATTTACGGTCATTTCAACCGGCGGCTTTGTTATGTGAGCACAATTAGGATATTTGTTGATCATTTTGTATAATATTGCGTTAAAATATGTATGCACAAACACAAAATCTTAGTTGGTACTGTTTTTGACGTACACAATTTAATTTTTGAAAGAAGAACCACTTATTAATTATTTCCAGCCAATAAGTATCTACTTATGTACCTATTTGTAAAAAAAAACTTTCAAATCCCCGAGCTAGGGTTACCCAGACAACCATAGTATTCTTTGAGATAAACGTTTTTTTTAATGTAATATTCTGCTTTTGCTACAAAACCGTTGGGTCCATTAAATATAATTATGTTTATAGAAACATATTATTTTTTATCGACTTCAACAATGAGGAGGTTATCCATACTTCGTCGCGTTTTTTTAACCAACTTCAAAAAGAAGCAGTTTATGAATTCCTCACGTTTATTTTTCATTTCTAAGTACGTTTTAGTTTGTTTCGTCCATGATGTTACCGTATAACTCCGGCTTTGTGAATCGATTTAGATATTTTTTCATAGGGGCTAAATCCGGTGTTAGGACCTATAAAACCCCATGCGAAAAAAAGCAATCACCCCTAGGACGGGTATTCGAAAAAAAAACTTGTCGACGTGTATCTATAAAAAAAATTGCGATTTCCTGAAAATCACCCGTTGTACGGGTGAATTCGTTTTTCCTGACGCAAAAAAAAACTAAAACGTCTCTATTAATTTATTTTCTCATCACACGGTTGTGTATTTTGCCAGTATCAATTATTGAATAACACCAAATAGTATATCTTCTTTATTTCTAAATTGATTAAAAACTTAGAAAAAAAAATCTTACAATAAACAAACTTAAAAAGAAAAGTATAATATAAAATGAGTAATTATTGTTTCTACTGTTCGTTTTCCACTTTCGGATATCTTTTGGGCATAGTTCTGAGGCCATGGCTTCTCTTCATGAGCGCCTCTTGGGGGATAGGCATTTGGCCTTGGAAGTCCACTCCTGGGCCTGGTTTTAGTTTCATACGGTATTCAGGCCTCGTGTGAACGTTCGCAGAGGGAATCAGACGATTGCGGCAGCTATAGAAGTGGTAGTCTCTGGAAAATTCAACTAGGCTTAAGCTTCCCGGCCGATGGTGGTGGGGATTTGTTGAGTGCATTTTGAAATCAGCTTAATTTTAATTTTAATGTTAGTAAATAAGTTGGCTTAAGTGAAAAATTTTAAGATTTTTTTTCTTAATGTTATTAAATATACATGACTTCGGTAAAAACACTCGTGCCCATCACACAATGTTTGCTTTTACCGAGATTCAATTCCTTGGACTATTTAATAAACGGTGTTGCTCCATTTGTTGTACAAAGCCTGCACCCATTATTTTTTCTGCCAACTAATACTTGACGCATTTCCATGCCATGTCCAGGCTATTTGGTCTGAGCCCAGGGCCCCAAGTCTGCTATCACAATCGATTCATAATCGAACTGCAACCGCATAGTAACTGTCACTTTTGACAGATATTGTATGGGATATCTGTCAAAAGTATACAGCTGGACCCCCGGTATTATTATCTGTGCTGAATAATGTTTGTTTTCACCTTATTTCAACGAACTGGAACGGGGCGAACACGCGGTCAGCGTAAGTATTTTTATAATCCCGCCAACGGCACTTCAAGCGCTCATTAGTGTTGATAGAGTAATATTTCGTGTATGTGTACTCAAAGAGACCTTTCTCGAATAACGGCAACACACTATACTCCTTGCCTAGAGCGGAGGCGATCTCTGGAAAACGCAAAGTATCATTGATCCATGCATCTTCCTCGCAGACTAATAAGTCTGGCTTATTAGTCAGCTGCGTCCTAAGCCATGACGATGGCAGCTGGGCCCCATGTCTGCTAACACAATCGATTCATAAACGTACAGCAATGGCATAGTAACTGTCACTTTTGACAGATATCCCATACAATATCTGTCAAAAGTGACAGTTACTATGCCGTTGCTGTACGTTTATGAGTCGATTGTGTTAGCAGATTTGGAACGGTCTTAGTTACGGTTAGTAAAAGTAAAATAGATAATTTACCCTCATTTACGGTCATTTCAACCGGTGGCTTTTTAATGTGAGCACAATTAGGATATTTGTTGATCATTTTGTATAAATATCGTATTAAAATAAATTCAAATACAAAATCTTAGTTGATTGTTTGAATAAAAGGTAATCTGTGTTGTTTGACGTATGAATTATCAAATTAATATTTTGATATTTGTTAAAGGAGATACTAATACTTATTTCCAGCCAATATTTATTCGTAAAATCATATTTTCACATCTCCATACCGTAGTGTTATCTTTGTGTTAAAACTTAATTTATTTTTATTCCGATTTTACTATAAAACTGTGTCAGGTGAAAGAAATTCAAATTTCAGATGGTTTTAGTTTATTACGAAAAATTGGGACATCTATTCGATGTAATTTAGTTTTTTGGGATATTGGATGCCTCGATTTATTAAGTTTGCTCCAAAAACAATACTTAAGCGCTACAATGCCTACCTTAATATAAAAAAATCCAATATATTTCCCCAAAAAATTAAAACCGTGGATGTTTCCGCCAACGGGAAATTTTGAATTTCGCGCCCTTAACTAGCGATAAATAATATTAAAAGTAAAACATGCTCAAAAATGTGCGGTTGAAGTGAAGTCGAAACGGAATGCACCACATGTCAAAATTGTTGTTGTTTTTTTATTGGTGTCAAAAAAGATCGATAGCTCGGAAAATAAAACACGAAATTACCTAATTTTCTAAATTAATGAAGCTGTTTTAGGATAACTGGATCATAAAACAAACATTCCCTTATTTGTAATAATGGAATGCGCATTAGACAACGCGATAGCTTGGAAAGAAACTAATGTTTGTTGTTGCTGCCTTAGAAGTAGCTGTTTTAAGGATATTGCTTCTGAATACTACTATTCTGGACATAAAGAAGTGTATGGAAATATGCTGAAAGACACATTTGGTATACAAGTAAGTAATTCTGTTCGATAATAAGATGAGACTATTGTAAATCAGTGATTAGTGTTACATGATACATAAATAATAACAAGTTTGGTTTGCTGCGAAAATATATAATATCCATATTCATTTAGAATTGTACATGAACGAAAAAACAAGATAGCTAGAACAAAACGTCTTGCTGATATACGTTCGAAACCTGCTGGGAAGCGGCCAGCTATTTCTCACAGACACAGAACCTCCATTACAGGGTTTTCATTATTGGATAGTGTATAGTTAGAAACTCAAGATGCAGTTTTTATCATCATACTATGACCATTGGGTTGAGCTTTGAGCTGTTAAGTTAAATGTTAAGAGCTAGTAAAAGTTAGTTTGGTAATAAAATAATCTTAATTCAACAGATCTCACTTCAAGATACTATTAACAATCTTCCTCACATCTGTGAGAGCTGTGTCACAAGATTAAGAGATGCAGCAACATTCAAACAAATGGTACTCGGGAATGTGAAGCGTTATACCGACTTCCTTGATAATCTAAGATACGAAAAAGGTATTTTATTGCCATATCTAGACAGCGTATACCAGGAGCGGATACAGTATTTCGTTTGGTGGGCAAATTTTTACCTCAATTTAAAAAAAAAAAATTCGAAATAATGTACTTAAGTCATGTGTCAGAGGGGACAAGAACATCAATTGAACTTTTTTTTGGTGCCTGTTGAAAGTACTAGCATTCTTTATAATATGGCAACACTGTTCCCACGGATTACATAGAGAGATGGTGGAGAGGTTGTTTTAGGATCTTTCTATAAAACGATGGGTTACACCGCACAGGTGAGTTCCATCTAGCGGTGAATAGCAAAAACTAAACGCGTCGTCTATGTCGCGGTTACTACGTGGTTCAGCTATATAGCGCAAGATGTCGCTAGCGTCACTAGTGCGGGACGCGTGTAAAATGTGGCGGCATCTTTTGTCGAGCAGTAAAACTAAGAGAGAATAAACTGGGATGCAAAAAAAAGTCTTCAACCTACTTATATTATAACAAAAAGTTTATATTTTTTCAGGAGCAATATCACTTGAGGGTCAGATCAAAGTTGATGAGATAAAATCTGAAACAGTAGCCATTGATAATAACTTTGATGAAAGCAGTTACGAGAATAAAGGTAAATGCAATAAATTAAGAAGGAATAAAGCCATGTCGCCAAGCGGCCTAGCCGTGTTCCGGCATGATGTTCGGTGTTGCCATTCAGGGGATGAGATTTTTTTGTCATTTTTAATAAGGTTTTAGACATAGGCTCCTTCTTAATACGAGTATTAAGGCCATACTCCTCTGCGCTGGCCCAGTGCGATTTGTTGAATTTCTAACGTCTTTCGACAGATATGCAGGTTTCCTCGCGATATTTTCCCTCACATATGGTTAGGAGTACATAATAAAAAATGAGTTAATAATTGTAAAACTTACATTTTAAGTTTTTTAAAACGTTTTGTAAAACTACATTTTACTGGTGGTAGGCTTCGGCCGTGGCTAGTCACCACCCACCGAACAAAGCCATGTCGCCAAGCGGCCTAGCCGTGTTCCGGCATGATGTTCGGTGTTGCCATTCATGGATGGCGGGTCAGATCAGCTGCGCTGCATGTGCCTAGTGAATGTAGCGTCTCGATCTACTGCCGCCTTCCTACATAGGCAAGTATGCTCCATCGTAGATCTCATCGTCACTTACCATCAGGTGAGATCGAGATCAAATACTTGCCTATAATGTAATAAAAAAAAAAAAAAAAAAAAAAAAATACTCATCAAAATCATAAGTTCGATCTACACAAACATTACATAAATGCAAGTTTGTATTTTTGAATGAGGGTAATCTCTGAAACTGCTGGTCCGAAAAGGAAAACTCTTTCCGCTGATAAGAAGCTATACTATCTATGAGTGTGTGTTTTATTGTGTATCAAAAAATTGATTTTTGTATTTATTTTGATTAAATTATAGTATTGAAATAAAACTATTTTTTAAGGATTTTATCGCGTTTATTTTTCGTTTTTACGTTCCCGACGTGTCGGCTGCTTTACAGCAACCATGGTCACGGGAGGACTGAGGTGGTTGACGTCCTGGTGTCATAGGTAAAATAGTTTTATTTCAATGTGTAGTATTCGCGTAAATATAAGAAATCAATAAATTATAGTAATTAATTTTCAGAAATACTAGCCGACTCAACATTGGAACTGTCACATAATGAAGCGGCCATTTTGGATTCGACGGACGATCAGCCAAGTAGCTGTCGTAGTAGAAAAACAAAATTGAAGAAATGTCAAATCAAATCTAACCATACAGGTTAGTTGAGACCTCTGAGTATGTAAGAGATGGAGCCGCTTTCAGCCAACATCTGTGCCTCAAGTACAATCTTTTAACGTAACATCCTGCATCCCTCTCAAACCACAGATAACATAAATACGTTTGACCGTGACAGAACGTTTTCTCGATGAAGTTACGATAACATTAGAAGTCTAGTGTTTTTCTGCCAATTCTTGAGGGTGGAAAAATACAAAAAAATATTCCTGCTCGTCACACAAAGTTGCTATCGGGATTCGAACCAGGAACCCGTGGTACAGAAAGCAGGGACAATACAATACCAGGGCCCCAAGTCTGCTAACACAATCGATTCATAATCGAACAGCCACCGTATATTAACTGTCACTTTCGACAGATATCCCATACAATATCCGTCAAAAGTGACAGTTACTACGCGGTTGCTGTTCGATTATGAATCGATTGTGTTAGCAGACTTAGGGCCCTGTAACTATGCCAGTTGATTTATATTACACTAGCTGCGCTCGGCGGTGTTACCCGCAATAAAAAGTATGAAAAATTAAAACATCTATCCCACGGGAACCATACATTTTACCGAGATAAAAAGTAGCCTATGTGCTATTCCAGACTATAATCTATCTCTGTGCCAAATTTCATCCAGATCCGTTCAGCCGTTCGGGCGTGAAAGAGTAACAAACCATCCATCCATCCATCCAAACTTTCATTATTATAATATTAGTATAGATACAACTATTAATTTCAGAGACTCCAGGACAAAATGACTGGACTAAAATCATAGAACGTCGAGGAAGTGGACCGATTCTTAGGGAGAACTCTTTAAAAATTCTCGCGAATTCGACCATATGTGTGTTCCAATGGAACAAAAGCCGTTATAGGTGTTTCTGTTGCAAAGAACCATTTTCAGACATGGACCGCTTAAGAGATCACACCGCTAACACACACAGCCTCGAGAATATCGAGAAAAAAATTATATCACAACAAAATCGATTAGTCAAAGTTGAAATTTCGCGGTTAAATTGCAAACTTTGCGATGCAACCGTCGACAATCTGTCATTATTGAAGGAGCACTTGATTGATTGTCATGATTTGAGTTTCGCGTCCAAAGACGACTTGCTGGTGCCGTTCAGGATTGACAGTGAGTTGACATGTCAAATTTGCGCGGCAAAGTTTGATGTGTTTCGTTTGTTGAACATACATATGAACAAACATTATCAGAACCATGTCTGCCACATATGCGGTGCGGGCTTCTCGAATTTAGTATTTTTGAATTTACACAAAACGAGATCGCACCGACCTATCCAATGTAGAATGTGTGCTATCAAATTTACGAACAAAACTGAAAAAAAAAACCACGAAATGTCATCGCACAACGTGAAATACGAGAGAAAATTGAGATTTCCGTGTCCATATTGCGAGGAAAGGTTTTTTCAGGAGAACTTGCGCGTGTTGCATTTAGTCGAAAAACATGGGCTCAAAAGGCCGGAGTTCAAATGCTTAGTTTGCTCCAAGGTGTTTATAACTAAAAGCTTATGCAACAATCACACGAAGACTGTACATTTGAAAGAGAAATCGCACGAGTGTGATGTGTGCCATAGTCTTTTTTACACAAACTCTGACGTCATTCGGCACAAGGTGACGCACACTGGGGCCAAAAATTTCGCTTGCGCTATGTGCAATAATCCTTTTGCGAGTAGAGACTCGTTGAGGAGGCATATGAAGAGGACCCATCTTGTTCATTAAAAACGTATTGATTTCTTATATTTACGCGAATACTACACATTGAAATAAAACTAATTTTATACTGTGAGAACTTTCTGCGTAGATCGGACCACAAGCAACAATTAAATATGAGGGTAGTCCGTTTCAAACTATGACACCAGGACGTCAACCACCTCAGTCCTCCCATGAGCATGGTTGCTGTAAAGCAGCCGAAACATCGAGAACGTAAAAAAAATATAATAAACGCGATAAAATCCGTAGAATTAGTTTTATTTCAACATTAAAAACGTTTCAGCAAAAACTATATCGTTTCATTTATGCCTTTTTCTTAGTCTCTCACTTTAACTTAGCCCTTGAGTCTTGAGTAAGCCTTAGCTTTGACTTTGTTGTAGCCTTCACTGAGTTTTAGACCAGCTTAACCTGAATTTAGCTTTGCACTTGACCAAGTCTTAACTTTAGATTTGGCTGAGCCTTTAACTTTGGTGTGACTTGTATGGGGAGGCTAATCTAAAACTTCACCACATTACATCTTGGGGGTAAATCTTTGCTAAAAAACTGTATGTGTATGTTACGTGCTCCGAAAACTCTCAGTGCTTGTTCACATAGGAACGCGCGGGCGCGGAGGCGGTTGCGGGCGCGGAAGATGTTGCGAGGTCGTGTTCACATTGGCCGCCAGGCGTTTGCGCGAGTGTGACGTGTTGAAAACGATGAAAACGTGCTATCGTTTCTAGCGACAAGTTCAAAATGATTGAACTTACCTGACGACGTCGCGAGTGAATCGCGCGCGCCGCCGCTAGTTTGACATGAACACACAAAAACGTCTCACGCGTTTGAAATTGCCGCGAGCGCGCCGCACGCGCCAGTCGCTAGTTAGCTCGCTACTTAGACCGCACGTGCGTTTTGAACGTGAACATTTGGAAATCACGTCATATGTTTGATATTTCGTGACCGCGCCCGCCACCGCGCCCGCGAGTCATCGTGTACAAGTACTCATAGCGCGTTTCAGGATTGTATAGAGCCTTGCCATTTGTTCTGAATGCGCCATCTGTGTAGCTTGTGGCGAGTTTGAAGAGGTCTCTACATGACTACAACGATGCGAAACTAAAGTGTCTCCTAACTTGACAACGGAACGATAAAAAATAAGTCAAATCAATAATCATTACTAGGTGTATATTTAAATTATATAAAATAACATATTTAAAAATAATAAAATAAAAAATTGTATTAAATTACTTTGTAGTAAGTATTTACATATTTGTTTTAAGGACGACATTATTGCACATAAATAATACATTATATAATATTATATAATAACAATTTTATAGGAATATCGACTATGAACCACATAATAAAATATTTTCAAACGATAACACACTAACAGGTCGAGATAAAATACAAATTCGCTTGTAGAGCGATCTGATATTCGGATACAAATCGCTACAAACGAATTTATGTTTCATTTCCTCCAAATAAAGTGTGTTATCGCGATGCGCGTCTATGTCAAAGTACTACGTGGTTCAGCTATATGACGCGAGATGTCGCTAGCGCCACTAGTGTACGACGTCAATACAAAGTGGCGCCATCTATTGTAGAGCAGTGAAACTAAAAGAGAATAAACTGGGATACAAATGTGAGCGTGCTGTTCAAAGGACGGCCGCCGATAGGCTGAGCTAGGCCACGCCCACCGTGATGACGTCAGGACTTAATTCACAATCACAGTGCACAGTTTGTTGGGAAATCTCTGTGATAAGTTCTCGCTAATGTTACGGAATAATTTTCACAATGTGCGGTGACAAATCACTGGTATGTTCGTCCACGTCGACCTTTCGATCGTGAACCTTAAGGTGACCTTTCAAAGTGCACTTCTGCGTGAACGCTCTCCCGCACACAGGACAGACAAACCTTTTATCATTATTGTGTATTCGTAAATGCTCCCTCAGCGTTTTCTTCCTCTGATAAGACTTATTACAGATATGGCAGGTATGTATTCTCTCACCGTCGTGTTTGATCATATGCATCTTCAAAGCGTTCTTCGTATAGAACGCTAAATCACATTTATCACATTTATGGTTCCGTTCGTTCAAATGATCTCTGCGCACATGACTTGATAAGTGTCCCGGAGTGATATAGGACTGCGGACACGCTTTACATTTATACCGTTTCAATTCCTCGTTGTGGACCTCAGCCAAATGCTTCTGACGAGCGTAGAACGATGTCAGGGATATGTTGCAACGCCTGCAAGCGTACCTCACACCGGACTTGTGTTCTTTTGATACATGATTCTCCCTCTTCGTGACTCGATCGAAGACAGCCGGGCAATACCTACATTCGAAGTTGCCAACCTCGTGCGTCCTCATGTGACCTTTCAAACGTGCTTTGGATGCGAACGCTTTGCCACAATTCTCGCATATATAATTTGGATAATGAATATTCATATGAGTGTTTAAATTTACATAGTTTAAAAATGTTTTCTTGCACACCGGACAGTCCAATTGGTCTTTCTCCAATTTGAACGGCAAATAATTCCATTTACGTGTGCTGTGCTTCAATCTGGTGCAATTGTCGATGTGTTGCTTCAACTCCTCGTAGTCTGACACGTCTGTGGTGCAGATCTTGCATCTCAATTTCATACCAAGTTTATAGAATCTGTGCGACTTTGAGAATATCATCTTTTTGAATGCCATGTGTATATTTGATTTGTCGTGTTCCGTTATGTGTGATTTTATATCGTCTAAATTGGTGGATTTCTCCGGACATATGGGGCATACGAATGTTCTGTTCTTGCGTATTTTGAACGGGAAGAGTCCAATGTCGAGCATTGATGCTGTTTCGCGTACATCATTCTGTTTCTTCACTGGTTTTACTTTGATCTTGGATAATGTCTTGCTTCTTGTCTTGCGTGTAATATCTTCTGGCTCCTTCTTGATGTTTGCTAGTATCACTGTTGAATGAAAGTAAATATTATGAAACTGAATATTTTTCACCAGGGATTCCCAAACTATTTTGAGCAAGAGACCCCAAAGTGAAGTGATACTTCAGACCCCCATAGGCGAATTACTTTATAAATCCTATCTCTAGTTTTTCTCCTATTAGTATCTTTAGTTTAGTATCTTTAAGTTTCCAATAAGAACTTGTGTTAATGAATAGGGGTCGATTTTTAGACCCTGTCGACCCCCAAAACTTTGATAATTCTCGCTTATGGCGAGAATTATCAAAATCAACCATTACAGTCATGAATCGTCAAAAATGTTACACTAAGATTCTACTGTCCCGTGGCAGAACCTGCACCCCATGTTTGCAAGACAAGTTCTCGACCATATTTATAGTAGTGTGATAAAGAATGACTCGCATACCTGTGTCATCATCATCATCGTCATTCAGAAAGTCATCATGGAACATGTCTGGCGCTGAAGGTTCATTTTTCACATCCCCTAGCATTTCCTTCTCCTCTTCTGCAAAACAAAAAGATAAAAAGCAATAAATTAATGTCACGTCAATGTGTCGATACGCTCTTATAGTGCTCAACATCGGTCTTCACACCCCCAGACTGCTTGTAAACCCCATGAGGATGTGCTTTATGCTCCCAGAACGCACATAGAATCCACAGAACGTAGAGGGCCTGGAATGCTCTTAACGCTCCTAGTATGCGCCTAGCTCCCCTAGAACATGCGTAACGCCTTACAGAACACGCGTGACGCCTCCCAGAAGGTCCAGAACGCCCCCAGAACATCTGTAATACCTCTCAGACCGCGCGTAAAGCCCCCTAGATCGAACGCGCGTAAATTAAGTACTTACTGTGTAGTTTGGCAGCAGCCTCTAGATTCCTGAGCGAGGCTTCCACCTGTTGTCTGAACAGGGCGGAGTCCCGCAGCCGCGCGACGCACAGCTCGCATATCAACCGCTTCGTGTCGCCCAGGTATCGCATTGATATCTGAAGATAATGGGCAGATTGTATTCTAGGCACCCAATGTTATGATCATGGATTTTGGAGTTTATCGGCTATGGGCACAATAACTTGTGCGGAATATAATGTGGAATAATTTACACTTACAAATTTAAATTAATTTTATTTTTCTTAACTCTAAAACCGAATTGCTATCACAAGATAAAGTTGAATTGAAAACAATCTCTTTAGTTCTTTTTATTTATTAATATTTTTTTTTAAAACATTGTACTATTAATATAAACTTATATCCAATGTAAATGGGTACTCACATCTATTGAGAAGCATTTTAACAACATATCATTATAGTTTTCCACACAACCATTGTGTGAATATCCTGCAAGCATACTTTTCACCGCACCCTCGTTTAGACACAAATTGCAAATGCCTAGCAACGGCAATGCCTCAACCATAATCTCCGAATCCATTATAAATGTAAAAATCGTAATAATATCAATAAATATTCAGTTTTATAACCATTTTACTGCATCTTGCAGATTTGGTTGACAACAATTTGGACAACTAAGAGCATAGCATAGAGTAAACATAATATAAATTGTCATTTTTGATTTTATCCATTTCGCTGTCTCTGTCTCACATAAAGGGAACACTTAGTAGGCTATCTCGTTTACATAACGTAATGCTTCAAAACACAATAATTGTTCTAGATCAAGACCGGTGTTTGACGTTGCGTTTTATTCATTGGTCTCTCGCTATTCGGTGTGTCCCTTCCTAACGCTCGGTTTATAAGAGGACAGTGCGTAAGTATCTTGTAACAAGTATTCTCGTAAACAGTAACAACAATCCAGGATGTCCTAGTATAAAAAAATACTATTAACATTTGATTTTGAGAACATAAGTAAGTACATTTATCGGTAATCGGTTGGTGATCTGCCAGGAACTAAGCTAGCCTACGGCAAACGGACAAGGTAGGTACATAGTTTATACACTACCTATGTGAAGTTCACGTAGCTACGTAGGTACTTGCCGTAGACGTATATGCCCAGCGTAGCCAATAAAGAGGACCTGCTTCAGGGGCCTATCTACCCCAGCTGATACGTGTGAGTCAAAATGTAAACACAACAGAATACAAAGATTTTATTTATTAATTCTGACAGAATATTAGATTTAGACACCATAACGTTTATTATCGCCAAAAGGGTGATCAGTTTATTTTCCGAGATATTATTTTCACAACGCTAATAAAAGAACAAATCAGTTTATTATTTTGTGTTATCGAGAACAAAATGAGGAGGTATCAAAAATAATGTAAAAACTAACCGAAAACAAGGTACACCTTTCACAAAAAAAATATTATCAAATAAAAACAATGATGAAGTATTAATGTAGACTAAGCGTCTTAGGAACAACATATTACAAAACAAAAAACCAAATCGATGTGTGTAGTCATCGTAAATTTACGAAAATCGGTTTGGTCTTTTGAGCTTTAATGTGTTGCTCGCGACACTGTCTATATTACTTCTTCGTCTGAGAAAAAAAATAACAAATATAATGACCAAATAAATAATAAAAAAATCTCATCTGATGATATAAAATAACCTTATAAAGAAATAACAAAACGTAAAGATATAAAAAAGTCAATGTCCTCTTTTATATTTTTTTTCAATTCCACCATTTTTTTTCAAGAAGGGTTGTTTCTCTTTTACGTTAGTATCGTTATATTTTCTTGCAACTCCTCTTTTCATGATCAGCTCAAAAGGTATGGGCTTTTGCCCGCCAAAACTGCCGAAATCGACGCCAGGTCCCGGTTTTAGATGTTTCCGAAGCTCTATTGATGGGCGTTTATGAATGGACTCCGACGGAAGGAATCGGATGGCGCAGTCATGGAAGTGGAGGTCTCTGTAATAAAAAAATAGAATTCGGATTTCGGTACTGGGCCCCAAGTCTGCTAACACAATCGAACATCAACCGTATAGTAACTGTCACTTTTGACAGATAGCCCATACAATATCTGTCAAATGTGACAGTTACTATGCGGTTGCTGTTCGATTATAAATCGATTGTGTTAACAGACTTGGGCTCCTGGTCCGTGTCTACTTCATGAATGTGGACAACATCACCATATTCTTTGGTGTGAATACGATCCTATCTCTATGACATAGATATATGATAAGTCATAGTTTCTTTAAGATCTCTTCGGTATCGAAAAGCGTGTTAATTGATTCTCGTCGTCGACAGGTGCCATACATTTACAAGATGATATTAAATTATTCGAAAACGGGTATGCAAAGGCCATTTTTGTAATCCCTGTAGATGCAGCATTATAAAAAAAAACTAGCAGCGCAAAAAATAAACGCGGATAAATTAATTTTCTAATTGTGAAACCCGCACTAAATTCGGTCAAGTAGAATAAGTAGAATTAAAGTTACAAACGAACAGACAGACAGACATGCCATAAAGATGTTGCATTTTATAGATTAGTTTTGCATATCGGTGTTTATGGTTATTTATTATCTATGGGTGCTCGAGGCTCACGGAGTCAGCACCCTGCTGGTACAGACCTGCAATCAGGAAACTGGAAGGGCGCGAACTCCCGCCCCTCCACCTGGCGCTTGTACTCGGTCCAGCGACAGCGCAAGAGTTCGTTGCGCGCAAGCGAGTAATGCTTCGCCAACACAACGTCGAACAGACTCTGTTCAAACGTCGGTAACGTGCGGTAGTTCCCGCCAATTTCTTTTGCTGTACCTGTGGTATTTGGTTAGTCCTTGATTATAAATTTCGCAGATAATAAAACAGGGTGGCTCCATATGAGACGGCAATATATTTTGTAAGGATAGCTAGCATGTGACGACTCAGAAGAATATAGCAAACCAGTATAACCACTGACCTCTATGGTATACATCGCTGGACTAATCATAAGCCCCGTTATCGTGTGCCTATTTGATTTTCGCCATTTTGGCGCTGATAGCGGCAGTGAGGGGGAATGGAACTAATAATAGAGATGGGACAGTGATATGATACATCGATAAAAATGTTTATGCTTAAACCTACCCATGCAGTAAAATGAAAATAATTATGATCCATTGCTTTAACAATGGCGAGTGTCCAAAATAGTCGAGTGGTTAATACTAAGATGAAGCAAATAATGATAATGATTAGCCGAATCGCTCATGGGCAGGGTAGGTAATCTTAGGATAAGCCGAAACCGGACTAAAGGGTGGTGTGTGACTAGCTAGATCCTACTTAAATAAGGATTGTTTTTTAATTAGAAATGAGGTAATGTAATGTTGTTTGGGAAGCAATGGAGTAGGTAAGGTATTAATAGAAAATAAAAATCATCAAAGTAGTACATGAGTTATGTTTAATAAAAGTCATCAGAGAAGTGTTTTGAACAGATGTAATCATATTTTTTCGGACGCCAACTAGGCTTTTCAATGTTTTTGAGCCATAATTCTAGTCTTCTATTGTCAGTCGGAAACCTGTGAATTAGTAAACATTGTTTTAAAATAAGATGTATTTGATAATACAAATCTGTCTTCGGCGATTTTTACGTTCTTGAACGTTCTATCTATTTAAGATATTGATAGAAAAAATATCGATAAATTTTATCGACAAGTAACTTTTACAGCACTATTGAATTTTATTGTTTATAAAAAACCGATAATACAAAGACAAATGCGTTGTAATCACGTATAAATAAGATTCGTAACATATTTTTAAGTGCCTATAATATCAATAGAAGTTTTAATTTCTTGAATATTAGCCGTAAATTCACTTACTTGTGGAATGTAACCCCACTTCCCTTCTGGTAAAGAGTTTTGCATAACACGCACTCTTTCATGGTTTACCTATTAACTAACACCACTTATTTATGTAATAACTATATTAATACGACACAACAAACAAGTTTAATCGCGTTAAACCTTCAAAATCACTTTATAAACACGGAGACAATGTAAACAAAACAACGGCCATTTGCAATTTACGTCAGATTTAGTTCCTTTCCCCCACGATGGGGGCGCTTCAAATAGGCATAATAGATAGCTGTCATTTTAAAGGGTATCATTAGTCTAGCGTACTTGTATCATGGACGTCAGTGAGTATAACCTATTGTTTTTGTGTTTGTCTCAAGTGTTTATAAGAGTATACTGTTTTACTATGCAGTTTAAGTTATAAAAAGAATACTTACCTTGTAAGGTAGGTATAACACGCGCATAGGTTCACAACCCAATGAAATAGCATACTATTGCTACTCGGTATTCTTTTAGCTGACGTAGTAGTGCTACACTTATCGTCTTTAATGTTCCTTGTAGCAAGATTTATCTAAGATAGTGACTTAATGTAGTGCCGCCATATTATCTATACATCTATACATATAAATAAAATTGGAGTGTCTGTTTGTAATATTAAAATAACCGCTTTTTACTAAATGCATTTGGATGTATACATGGTACCTATTCCAAAACAACCATTTTTAAATTTTTTGTCTGTCTGTCTGTCTGTCTGTTTGTTCCGGGTAATCTCTGAAAAGGCTGGACCGATTTTGACGGGACTTTCACTGGCAGATAGCTGATGTAACAAGGAGTAACTTAGGCTACTTTTATTTTAGAAAAAAACATAAGTAGGATCTCACGAAAAAAAATTAAAACCAATGTTGCAGCGCAGCGCCTGATTAAGTTTGATAGCAACAACCTGAAATGCGTCCGACGGGCTCAGAACGTGCGAGCAGGCTGTTGCCAACGGTTGTGTCTTTGTTAAATACCACGCGGACGAAGTCGCGGGCAACAGCTAGTTTTAAATAAAAAAGAAATAATAATTCATGAGTTACATACTTTCGTCAACTGAACTGAAATCAGGTTTAACTCGCTTTATATGATCACATCCCGAATAAATATAATCAGCGTTTCCCTTCAAAGCCATTATAAATAAATCAAAAATAAAAGTGTATAAAATTCACAAAAAGAAGACGGATAACGTCATATTAAAGACACTAAGAAAGGATTAAGAAAATATCTATGGCGAAGAATAATATGTTTACTGTTGGATTGATTAAATATTTTGATAACAATTAGAAAGAAAATAACTGAAATATTTACAAACTAATATAACTTAAAAAGAGTATAGAAAAGCTACGAAATGTGTAAAAAAATTGGCCCATGCGGTAGCGTGCCCAAGATGCTGACCGCATTTCCTCGCTGAATAGCCAAAGCTACTCGCTGAGCGAGGAAATATTTTAATTTAACTGATACTGAACTTGAGTCGTGTGAGCCGAGCTCAAAATTGTTGGTATAATTATTCAGAATGCAAAATGCTTCTATCCTAATCCTAACTATCGAAATAGAATAGTTATAATAATTAGGATCGGACGGGTAGGTGTAAAGCGTGCTAAAGAAAGATATCTGTGAAAGAGACAAACCAAACATCTACATCTTCGTAGTTCGTCTCTGTCAAATTGACATGAGCGTAGTAGCGTATCATTATTTATGGCTAGCATCGCTGACGCTAGTTTATCTGTGCAAGATACGTGATGTACGACATTCCAAAAGATAAAAGATAAAAAATAATAACAAAAATACTACGCTAGAGTATTATTGTTATTAGTTATACTATAAGAACTGATTATTATGCGGAGAAGATAAAAACTGCAGATTGCTCCTTCCGTTGGTTTGGTAAAGAAATAAGTATCTACTCCAAAAGGCACTCTTGACGGTGGTTGAAGTGATATTCACTATCGTGGCTTCCTGCAACGTTCCTGTACGAAAATTAAATTGCCCCTCGTAAATAACAATGAAAGAAAAAGATTATTGTAGATGTTGCTTATCGGATGACTGCGACAAAGACATAGTAAAAGAGTATTTCTTCGCGGGAACGACAGAGGTTTACTCGAAATTGTTGTTGGATACTTTTGATATAAACGTAAGTTGAAATCTTTATATTATTGATGGTTGACGTTCGTTTTTCGAATGCCCCGAAGAATCTTTTCATTTCGTGGGGTGATATCAGTTTATTTTGGAAAAGGGGTCTCTTGCCCAAAATACTTTGGTGGTCCCTGGTTTAAACGCTAGTTTCCCCATTCAGATATTGCAACATGAAGATACCAGGAGCCTCATCTGCGACCGTTGCATCATCAGGCTCCGAGATGCGGTGTCATTCAAGAGACAGGTGCTGGCAAGTCAGCAGAATATCCTCAAGTTGGCGACACTGATGAATACAAATGTTGTTGGTATGTTTTTGAAAATTAATATATCTGATTAGGTACTTATACATATAAGAGTTCCTAACTGTGATAGTCAAGCTGTTTGAATACAGGTGTAGGTTCAAATTCTGTCACAAACCTCTGGGATTGTTAGTCACCACCCACTGAACAAAGCCATGTCGCCAAGCGGCCTAGCCGTGTTCCAGCATGATGTTGCCATTCATGTATGGCGGGTCAGATCAGTTGTGCTGCATGTGCCTAGTGAATGTAGCACCTCGATCTACTGCCGCCTTCCTACCTAGGCAAGTATGCTCCATCGTAGATCTCATCATCACTTACCATCAGGTGAGATCGAGATCAAATACTTGCCTATAATATAATAAAAAATAAAAAAATATTGTCAAATGTCATGTGCAAATCTCATTTTCAATAGAATTTTACACATGAACATGTGTGAATATTGCCAAGCTGTACTGGGCCAGCTTAGTGCATTGTCGTCTCGGACCCAACAAATCGGCCCTACTGCTCTGGGGGCCAAATTGTGTTGTTGACCATATAATTTTACCAAATTTGAAATACATTCCAGTTGTTTTATTTTGCTCTAGGATTTGGTTCATCTTCTTTAGATTACTTATGGTATAACCACCATAGACCAATCTGGGCACTACCTTATCAATATTTTTTTTTTTTCTTATTCCAGTATCAAATATGGCATTGAAAACTGAAGATGATGCTGATGATTTTGATGATAAAGTCAGTGTGTTTAATGACAGTGATTTCATATGGGATACTGGGACAAAAGATGCAGATGGTGAGCATGCAATAGACAATACATATATTTTTATAGATTTTATTAAAATCAGTCATGGTTGTAGTGGGGACTGAGGTGTGAACAACATAGGTGTTACATTTGGAACTGTGCCCAATTATACTCAAGCTATGTGACAGTGGAATTTAGTGACACTTAAGCTATGTTTACTCAAGATATGTTACACTCGAGCTGTGTTACGCTTGAGCTATGTGACACTCCAGCTAGGTTTGTTTACTCGAGCAATTTTACATTCGAGTTATGTTACAATCAAGCTATGTATACTTGAGTAATCTTAGACTCGAGTTATGTGGCACTCAGCTATGTTTACTCGAGCAATGTTACACTCGAGTAATGTGACACTCGAGCTATGTTACACTCGAGCTATGTGACACTCAGCTATGTTTACTCGAGCAATGTTACACTCGAGTTATGTGATACTCAAGATATGTTTCACTTAAGCAATGTTACGCTCGAACTATGTGACACTCAGTTATGTTTACTCAAGTAATGTGACACTCGAGCTATGTTTACTCGAGCAATGTTACACTCAAGTTATGTGACACTCAAGATACATGCAAGCTATGTGTCACTTGTATGCTCTACTACAGATGTATATTATGGGCCTGAGTTTTGACTTTCAATATTGAGTGGGATATTAATAATATATTTTAATGTTTCAGGCCGGATATTCGCCATTAAAGTGGAGGATAAGATGGAAAATAGAATAATTACTCCTAAGAAAACATACATTGAAACTTTAAGTGAAAAGATATTGTCAAATTCGGACACTAAAGCCCAAACTAAATGTAAAATAATGAATAATTCATCTGATGCTAAAGGTATAACATATATTTTTTAAATTCTATACTTCATAGTTGTTAACTATGAGGACATATACAAGGTGATTCAGAAAGGCTATAACAGAAATGGTTTTTTACAAACTAACATTAAAAGTCTGACTTCATATTCAGCATGAACTGTTCAAGTGGGTGTGAATGACCAAATCCGAAACTATAAGACTGAAATTATTTAAGGAGTCTATAGACCAGTTTTATGAATACTAATACTTCATCATTAGATTGAAATAAAACTGACTGATACGTTCCCGACATAAATCAGTTTTATTTCAATGTGAACACAATATTTGAACCATCTGATATGTAGCAAATAACGATCAAGTTCTGAGAAGAACTTACTTAATGCTTTACAGCAAACTTAAGAAAAAAGCAAATTTTATATTCTGTACATTTTTATTTTCATTAAACAAGCAGTTTGAAGAGTCCATTAAGGTGAATGCTCAGGGTCGGTTGCCGCACATTTTCGATAGATGGTCCTGTTTTTCTGCAACTAGTTACACGAACATCGAGCATCTATGAGACTTGATGTTGCAAATTGCGAGCACTACTACGACATTGCATTGAAATATCCAAAAAAACATTAACCTGAAATCATTTATAATGGATGAGATACCATGGCTTCTAAAATCCTTGTATAAATAGGCACTCACACATAGACAAATACACGTCTTTTTTGTGCCGCTAGAGCGCAGCACTTGTTAAAAGTCTCGCATACTAAAAGTTGTCTTTTTATGCCACCAGGTACAGCGATCATAAAAAAACTTATTTATCGGTTGTAAAATAATAGAAATACTTTTGCGAGCTTTGCAATATTAAAAGTTTCAGAAATAAAAGATAGAAAAGAAAAATGTATACTTTCATGTTCGTAAATATAATGTTTATTGTATAGATCTTATAAATATAGCAAGGTTTGCATGATAACTGTAAAAGTATTACGCTTTACAATATACCAGATCAACAACAAGAACAATATTTATTATAATTTACAAGGGAATAAGAAATTTGGCAATGTAGTTCTATACCTAATAAGGGATACAGCTACATTTCCAAATTTCTTTGAAACAATGTTGTTTGTTGTTGGTATTCTAAAATTAGGTAAATATAACATTGTTTCAAATACTAATATTATGATATAGAATCGACTCTATACAATTTACAGTCATCTTGATTCTTGCAACCTCCTGTGCTTCATTCCTCCGCTAAAAAGAAAAAAATAATTGTTTAGTCCAATAATAATTATTACTGTATCCATACTTATTATAAGGTAAATGCTGCTGTGACATGTATAGATTCAATCATTCAATCATCGTTCCAGAGACGGGCCAACATACACCGTCACACTGCAATGCACCCACATTTCACCGATGGTATTTTGGTACCAATGTAATAGAGGGTGAGCCCATCGCCATTATATCGGGCACACGCCTCCTCAATATGAGGGGCATATAGGCCGTAGGCCCAGTGCAGTTTAGTGAACTTCACACGACTTTTGACAGACATGCAGGTTTCCTCACAAAGTTTGCCTTCATCGTACAGCAAGTGATATTTTTTATGGAAAATAAGATTCGCACATGAAAATCCGGAAATCTCAGTGATGGGAGCCAGGGTTTGAACCTGAACACCTCGTTCCAAGGCGAGCGTTCTGCCAACGAGGCTGTCACTACTGTACAACTTTGGAATCTATACTAATATAATAGATTCCACTAGATGCGCTGATGTTCTTCACTCTCATAATACGATGGGATGGCAATCCGGTACAATCAGAGAGATCAGGCTGTGTTGTCCGAAGCACAAGCAAGTGATAATCATGAAATTGAACTTGTGTTGTGTAGCCACTTTACAATACGAGTTATGCTCTAAGGTATTTGTTACCAAGTTGTCCCGACTTTCACCAGTGTCACATTCCATCAGTATCTCCATTACAATTCAAATAGCAAACAAAACACAAATTAAAACAAAACTAATCGCAAATCCCACACAATTATTATTTGAATTTTGAAGTAAGTTTTTACATACATAATCACAAACACAACATGAAATCGGTCGCAGCAGAGTAGTGAGTCCATTTTTTTTTATAATTCTGGAATTTGGCATCAGCATACCATAGACATGCTGCCAATTTGGTCAAGATATAATAAATTAACTTCGTAGACACCCAGAACAAAATAAGTAACACTATTCTATACATTCTAAGAACTTGGTAAGTGCTTACCGACTTTTATATTTATTAAATATCTATACCTCAGATTAACAGAATCCAAAGAGAATAATTTTAAAAAATATAACAGTAGGTAAGCACATACATAATATCTAAGTACAGAATGTATGTGCATCAAAACCAGTTATTTTCGGCCTAGGCACCTATTTATTATGTAGACGAGTACTCGTATCCGAGGTATAAGGTTTTGCGTTCAGAAACGAAAAAAAAAGTAATATCAATATATCTAAAACTAAGTAGGTTTCTAGTTGGTACCAATTTATAGCTACTCTATAATAAATCGGTAAGTAAAAAGAAGAGAAATAGGTGCACATAGGTATGTTTTCTTAGATTTATTCAATTACGAGCTATGTCGCACTTGATTTGTTCAAACGTTCAAGGGGTATCCCATTCATTAGGCTTCCCTATAATTTCGAAAAACCCGTTCATACTAGGTGCCGGGGCTTGCTTTCTTGTATCGCCAATCGTGTTAGGTTAGTTGGTTGGATATATATGTATGTATATATATATATATACATACATGCCTTGCTGGTTGGTACCTTCCTATAGCTAGTCAGTAAGTAAGAAGAAGAGATAGGTACACATATAGGTCGCTATGTAGATTTTCTCAGATTGATTCAATATTGAATAATTACTAAAAACCGATGTTACGAAATATGTCGCGCGAGTCGCTGTCGATGTATTCTAACATTTTTTCTAGTCACAGCTGCTTATCTATACTAATATTATAAATGTGAAAGTTTGGATGGATGGATGGATGAATAGATGGATGGATGTTTGTTACTCTTTCACGCCCGAACGGCTGAACGGATCTGGATGAAATTTGGCACGGAGATAGATTACAGTCTGGAATAACACATAGGCTACTATTTATCCCGGTAAAATGTATGGTTCCCGTGGGATAGATGTTTTCATTTTTCATACTTTTTATCGCGGGTAACACCGCCGGGCGCATCTAGTATATATAGATATATATATAGATATATATATATATATATATATATATATATATATATATATATATCTATATATATATATCAGTAGCACACCCGGCAGTGCCTAAAAAAATGTTTGATAAATTGATCAATAAATCGACAAAGACTCGCGCGACATATTTCGTAACACGACATCATCTAGCTATGGCCTTGGAAGGTGTACATACTACCTATATATATTTTCGTTATATTACTACCACACCATGTTGGAGTAACACGGCCGAGCTGTGTGTTTTGGAAATCTAATATTCACTTACAGAAACAATATCAATCATTCAAAAAGACAAGCCCACCGGCAAGATTTGAACTTGCTATAGTACACGTTTGCATCAACCGTGTAGAACATTAGGCTACGTAGACCACTAGTCAAGACGACGAATATTTTGATAGGTTTCAATGATATTTACAACCAATTGAAACATGACATATTCATTCATTCATTGATTATTTAAAAAAATAAATACATGCCTTATGTAGGTATGTAGGTTATTTTATTATAATAACCCGAAAAAATATGTTTTGGGTGCAGACAAATCCTAAAAACTTGGATTACAGGAAATAGGGATACATGACGATCTGCACACACAGATAATAACACACCCCAAGTGGCTCAAGTGAAAAACGTAGGTACATGCGATTGTTCGTAGGTTCGATGGACGAACGAAATTTATATGTATTTTTTAATTTTAATTTTTTATTATGAATCTTTATACTTATTTATAGAAAATTTATATCTCTCTATATATTATAATGTTATGTCTTTATGTATTATAAGTAAAAACTCCTGCTGCCATCTGTCGCCGTAAATACTGAAAGACAAAGAATCGGATGCTTTATTAGTTACGGGTTAATTTGGACAGAGGCGCTTTTATTCACGCACACAAGCCTAAAATTTAATATCGTTTTATGATGTTATTACTATAAGATTTTGCCTGATATTTCATTCTGCGAGCTCTTTAATTTATAGAGAATTGATAACAATGCTTGTACAACTAAAAAACTGTATGTGTATCGAGTATTACCATGTTGAAATTTGTATGGGAATGCGACTGATCGCTTCCACCTTAAGCATCCTTCGCTATTCTTAATAGTTTTGGAATTGGCCATCAACGCCCACTTGAAAAACTCACTCGTTAGTATACCATTTATGATTCAGTCTGTAACATCGGCTCAGAAATACAATCGCTTCTAAGCATCAAATGTTCATTAATTTTCAGCGAAATCGAAGTCAAACGAGAAATTACCTAAACTAAAGAAAGGCAACGATCGTCGCAAGAGGAACACGTTGAAATTGCTAGAAAATTCAAATATGTGCCTGTTCAGATCGCTGCGAACCAAATACGGATGTTACGCGTGCAAAAACGCCTTCTTAGACATAAAAACATTGAGAACTCATGTAAAAACACATCCCAATAGCAAATATATAACCTCAAAAATAAATCATATGAGAGGCCTGTCATACAAGAACGTTGACATTTCAGATTTAAAATGTAACAAATGCGACGATACTTGCACAGATTTAGTCGATTTAAAAAAGCATTTGACACATAAACATGATATTGAATTTTTAAATGACGACCACTTTTTAATACCGTTTCGGTTGCAAGACGAACTCGGGTGCGTGTTGTGCGCGCAAAAATTTAAAACATTCACTCGACTGTTGATACATATGAACAGTCACTACGCGAATAACGTATGCGATGTGTGCGGTTTATCGTATATCAATCGGTTGAGTCTTCGTACCCACCAACAATTAAAGCACACCGAAAAGAAATGCAACATATGCGCCGCCATTTTGTTGTCGGTTCCCGCCAAAATCACACACATGAGGCGCGTTCACAATATATCTAGGGAGCCGAAGCGGTACTGCAATTTGTGCGATAAAACGTTCCGTTACACGTACATGCTGCAGGAGCATAAAGTCAAAGAGCACGATTTCGAGAAACCTCCCGTGTTGCAATGCTCAGAATGTGGTAAATCGTTCTCGGCCGAGGTTAATTTGAGAACGCACATGCGGGCGGTGCATGTGAGGGAACGGAATCACCCGTGTCAGATGTGCAGCATGAGATTTTTCACGAAATGCGATCGTGTGCGACACGAGCGTACACATGTTGATATAAAAAGTTTTCCGTGCACTTACTGTGATTCTAAATTTAAAAGTAAAGACTCGTGTAGGCGGCATATGCGAAGGCAACATGGCCATGTGTTTGAATCGTCTGTGAGACATCGACATGCAAGGTCAGCTTCGGTCAGCGCGGAATCGGTGTGTTAGACCGGCAGCGATGGGCCAGCGTGTGGATCACGCATTATGATGGATACACAAGCATTGCTCTGGGTGTTGAGGCGATATATATTATTATTTATTTATTTTAATATGGCGACTCGCATATTATTGTAATGGTATATTATCAGATTAATTAATTGTTATATATCAAGAATAATTATCAATTAAAAGTGTTATTTATCGAAATTGAGAATTTATTATTTCATTCCTACATGTAAAGCACGGCTTCGGCCGTGGTTAGTCACCACCCACTGAACAAAGCCATGTCGCCAAGCGGCCTAGCCGTGTTCCGGCATGATGTTCGGTGTTGCCATTCATGGATGGCGGGTCAGATCAGCTGCGCTGCATGTGCCTAGTGAATGTAGCGTCTCGATCTACTGCCGCCTTCCTACCTAGGCAAGTATGCTCCATCGTAGATCTCATCATCACTTACCATCAGGTGAGATCGAGATCAAATACTTGCCTATAATGTAATAAAAAAAAAAAAAAAAGCAAAAACCATTATAGAATATTATATCTACGCTCGCAACGAACTTCACCTCGATGGTGGGGGCTACTCGTCGCTAATGTTAGACGGTTAATATTTTTTAGATCTTTGCAACGTAAAAGCACCACCATATAAGTGTTCCTTATAATATTAAGCTTTAAAGCAATAAAAGCTAATGTTTTACATTTTCTACGCCTCCAATGCAGGGCAGGGGCAGGCACAGGGGCAGAGGCAGGTATCCCAGAGGTTAGCTTACCTACTACTTGCCTTTAAATATTTTTGACGAAAGTCTGTGTAGTGATCTTATTATTTCGCACGATCCATAAACATTGTCTGTCTGTCTGTCTCTGTGTGAACAGTCTCAAGATAAAATATCAACATAGGAACTCACTACAAGAATTTATAACGAAAAAATACGCTCAATCGCACGAAGAAAAGGACGGCAGTGAATTTTGATTTGATTGACTTGGCAGCGGCACTGCCGCGCATCCAGATGATAAGTAATTTCCTTATTTAGCTGACTAGTTTTTCCTGCTAACTATTAGTGCTATTAAAGATCTGGTCTCAATAACATGTGTGGTTTATATAATTAACTAACAATGATTAATACAACAGGAATTTTGTTGTGTATAGGTATTTGTGCAATATCCGTAACAGGAAGGTCCTTCTATCTGAGTTTACCTAGAGGTAAGTGTACCTATTTAGGTATAAACAATATGTACAAATGAAAAAAAGGCAGTGATAGCCAAGTTGGTAGAACGCTTGCCTCGGTAACGAGGATTGCAGGTTCAAACCGTTCGCACGAATTTGGCAAAGCCGGGGTTTGAACCTGCAATCCTAGAGAGGTGCGAGCCGGGGATCGCCGGGATTCGCACCTGTGGGATTTCATGTGCGAATCTCATTTTCAACCATGATTATCACTTGCTAAACGATGAAGGAAAACATCGTGTGGAAACCTGCATGTCTGAGAGAACCCCTCGAAAGATGTGTGAAGTCAACCCGCACTGGACCAGCGTGGTGGACTATGGCCTAATATCAGAGTATTTGGGAGAACTAGAAAAGTCATGTTTTACTATTTAGTATTATTTTCCTACACTCGTGCACGTTTATGAACACATAATGGTTAATATGCCACCAAAATAACACATTATATTTCAAAGAAACACATTTTTCACAAAATAAAATTGACAAAATTGATAACCTTTCTATTCGACTACCCTCAAAAAGACCGTCAGTGTTAAGACGCAGGTCTTAAGGGGGAAGCTCAGGGTCAGGGCGCGAAATTCAAAATGTCAATGGTTTTTATTTTTTTACGAAAAATGTAGACATCTTTACGATGTAATTTAGTGTTTTGCGATATTAGCATTCTGCATTGGATGTCTCGATGTATTAAGTTTGCTTATCAAAGTACCTAATCTGATACAATACCATAAGGTTTGTAAAAACCGCTACTTTTACTAACTGTATGGTGTTGTATCGCTTTAGGTATATTTTTAAGCAAACTTAATACATCAAGACATCCAACGCAGAATGCTAATATCGCAAAACACTAAATTACATCGTAAAGATGTCCAAATTTTTCGTAAAAAAATAAAAACCATTGACATTTTGAATTTCGCGCCATGACCCTGAGCTTCCACCTTAACACTGACTAGCGAATTATACTGAACATATTTCTACCCACCCACCCTAACGAAATATGCGTGATTGTACAATAATAACTCCAGCCCTTTTCAACCGACTTCAAAAAAAAGGAGGAGGTTCTCAATTCGGTTGTATTTTTTTTTTAATGTCCCACTGCTGGTCACGGGCCTCCCCTCAGTGCGAGGGGGGCCTACGTCCTAACACGGCCTACGTCTTTACAGTAATTGTCACTTTTGATAGATATCCCATACAATATCTGTCAAAAGTTACTATGCGATTGCTGTTCGATTATGAATCGATTGTGTTAGCAGACTTGGGGTACTGTTATATTGTATTCTGCAGGTTCATCATGCGTTTGGAATGGCATGAATGGCAACTGTGTCCACTCACACAGATGTCTCAGTACTGTCGAAGATATCAAAATGGGCCTATATCCTCCGGTAGGTATCTTACAGAGTCTTTCAGTAATGGTATATTTTGTGTTGATTTGAAATTAAAATTTTTTTTCCAATTTATCGCGTTTATTTTATGTTTTTACGTTCCCGACGACATTTCGGCTGCTGTACAGCAACCATGGTCACGGAGACCATTCTAGCCGAAACGTCGGGAACGTAAAAACGCGCTAAACTTCAAAAGAATAGTTTTATTTCAAAGTGTGTACAATCTTTTTCAGATATGTTCCTTCGAAGGTAGTGATGTTGTTATATGCTGTACTGATTGCGAGCTGGTTGAAGATACCAGGTAATCGAGTTATCCCATCCATCCAGCAGCCGAAGCCGTCCACTGCTGGACACAGGCTTCCATAAAAGTCTTCCACATATCGCGGTCCTCCGCCACTCGCATCCACCGGCTAATTTCAATAGGAGAGATGGCTGGGTGCTACCATGGACTTGGGATCCAGTCATTATTAAATTAAATCCAAAACCATGCACACCATTGCAAGACCTCAAGAGACTTTGAGCACTTTCTGCGTAGATTGGACCGCGAACAACAACTATATATGAGGGTACCCCAGTTCTCTATGACATTAGGACGTCTAACACCTCAGTCCTCCCGTGACCATGGTTGCTGTAAAGCAGCCGAAACGTCGGGAACGTACAAACATAAAATAAACGCGATAAAATCCTTAAAATCGGTTTTATTTCAAAGTCGACCAGATTTTTACATATTTTTTTAAAATTTTTTGAACACGTATCGCTGTTTAGCTGTTGATCCAACTATAATGATTCTATTTTGTTTTCAGAAATCTAGTGAATACCACTGTTGGAATTTATTATAAAAATGGACGAAAGGCAAAAGATCGTAAGTACCTAAGTATTCACTAGCCTCACTAGGATGCCTTGCCTCGTTCAGTCAGTAAGCGCCTCATTGAAAGTATGTGCCCAATGTTTGTGTTGCCCCCTCAAGTTTTACCTGTTCTTCTAAAAATGATTTAACTAAGCTTAACAATAATAGTGTAAAATATATTACGGGGTCCATTGGTAGGCCATAAAGGTAACATTCTCAAAAAAACATTTCTTATATTTACGCGAATACTACACATAGAAATAAAACTTATTTTAAGGATTTTATCGAAATAACCTAATATGAGGGTACCCCAATTCAAACTATGACACTAAGACGTCCAACATTTCTGTTCTCCCGCGACCATGGTTGCTGTAAAGCAGTCGAAACGTCGGGAACGTAGAAAACATAATATAAACGCGATAAAATCCTTAAAATTAGTTTTATTTCAATGAGCTACTTTCGCATAAGTATAAGAAATCAATTTAAATCCTTTTTAAAGTCGCTCGGGCCTCCCATCAATGCGATGGAGATGAGGCCATTGTCCACCACGCTGGCCCAGTACTGGTTGGCGGACTTCGCACGTCTTTCGGGGAGCTCTCTCAGACATGCAGGTTTCCACGCGATGTTTTCCGTCACCGTTTAGCACGTGATAATCATGGTTGAAAATGAGATTCGCAATCTAGAAATTCTAGAGATGTGAGCCGTGGTTTTAACCTTTGTCCCTCGTAACGACGGCGAGTGCTGTATAACTTAGCTATCTTGCTGAGCTAGTACTTAGCACTGACTGCGCTTCTATCAACAGACTGCCTGGACTACATAAAATATTTGAACTATCCCTGCAAATACCACTTTCGTGCGGGTTTGGAGAAAGTTAAGGACGAAGACAGAAAATGTTATAAGTATTTTGAGAATCAGGTCGGAGCGGCCGGAGGACGAAACGCGAGGAGAGACGAGTACCTTCATATGGTAAGTTCTTCACTGAAGGGGTTCTGGGAGGAACGACGCCAACGAGTAAGCCTCTTGTTGAGTCATATCCTCAATGCTGAAGGTTCTATCCAAGGGTCCATCCAAGTCAACTATAATAACTCAATTTTCTCTTAAGGCTCATGATTTTGATGAAAAGTAGTTATAGCCGTGTTGGTAGAATGATCGCCTTGTAAACGATGTGTGCAGGCTCAAACCCCAGATTTCCGGATTTTCATGTGCGAATGTCTGCTTCAGTACTGATTATCACTTGCTGTACGGTGAAGGCAAACATTACTATTATTATATTATTTTTTTTATATTACTTGACACTGGCAAAATACTTAAGTGATGCCAAATAAAAAAACTTTCATTTTTTTATCAGGCCCTGCTTGGGTACGGATCCAATGTAAAGTCGGCTCAGTGGCTCTGCGGTGGATCAGTGATCAGTGGGAGATTCATCCTCACCGCTGCTCACTGCATTTCCAGTCCTACATTGTAAGTATCTTCTTCTCATTTAAGGGTTAGACCCTTGTCGGTGTAGCTGATGAAGATGCCATCAGCTATATTTTTGGCAGTAGTTTCCCATTGCTCCTTCCTTCCTTGATGATCCGTCAGAAGCCCTTCCAGAAAACTATTTTTTTTTTATACATTATAGGCAAGTATTTGATCTCGATCTCACCTGATGGTAAGTGCCGATGAGATCTACGATGGAGTATACTTGCCTAGATAGGAAGGCGGCAGTAGATCGATACGCTACATTCACTAGGCACATGCAGCGCAGCTGATCTGACCCGCCATCCATGAATGGCAACACCGAACATCATGCCGGAACACGGCTAGGCCGCTTGGCGACATGGCTTTGTTCAGTGGGTGGTGACTAGCCACGGCCGAAGCCTACCACCAGTAACGTTGTCACCTGGTTGGCACCACCCAGGGTCACGTGTAGGGTATCTCGAGGGTACTTAATTTTCCTACGGACGAAGGTGACTCGACCCCAAAACTACTCTTCGGCCTTCTGCCAGTACTGATACGGCTGCTGTCCCGCATCAGGGGAATGCTTATTTGCTGGCGGCATTTAATCGCCATGACACAGAGTCGTAAAAGGAATCTTGCAGCTTTTTATACCTAGGTAGCCCTTTTTTTTGTTGAGAGGGGGGGGAACTCTTCGAAATATACCCAGCCTCTGTGTGGAAGAGGGCCGGGTTATGTGGGATTCTTACCCACTAAAACCCCCCCTGGGGGCTGTTAGATAGTAAACTCCTCTGTGTACAGAAAAGCAAAGCTGTCACTTGCTTGTCAGTTTCTCTACGACATGTCCGTGTGTATTCTTACTTATTAAATCCTTTTCTACATCGTTTACTTTGCTGCCCATAACCCATCAGGTTATGGGCCCAGGGCGTAGTTCCCTGTAGTTATGTAAATATATTTCCAAACCATTTTCGTGAAATTAAATAATTAAATTTTTCGATCGGGTGATTTTTGGAAAAGATGGCAGCAAACACATTGATTCAATGTAACGACAAATTACGAGGTATCGACAATTATTCAACATGGAAGTTCATGATGAAAATGATTTTAATACACGATGACCTCTGGGATTGCATTGAAGGTGATAGCAAAGAAGAAAAAGTCTGTCCGAAAAAGTCTCAGAAGGCTTTAGCGAAAATCTCTCTGTCTGTGCAACCAGGTGCATTTCCATACATTAGAAATGCGAAGGACGCGCAAGAAGCGTGGGCGAATTTAAGTAGAGCCTACGAAGACAGAGGACTGTGTCGCAGACTAGGATTGTTAAGATTACTATTCAGTATGAAACTGAATGAGCACAGCAGCATGGAAAGTTATCTCACCAAATTGTCAGATTTGTCACAACAATTGCAGGACATTGGCTCACCCCTGGAAGACGATTTCTTAGCGGTTATTATGTTGAGCGGATTGCAACCCGACTATGATCCTCTCGTGATGGCCCTCGAGAATTCGAACGTCAAGCTGTCCAGCGGTCTTGTAAAAACTAAATTATTGCAAGAGTACGGACGTCGTGACAAGAAAACTGACGATACAATGGCTTTGTCAACCACTACGAAACCATTAAGATGTTTTCGATGTAAGAAAACTGGACATTTTATGAAGGATTGCCCGAAAGGAAACAAGAAGGTGACTAAAGACAAGGTACACCAGCAGGCTACCTTGACAGCACTAACGGCGAATATCCAGCATGACATGTGGTATGTGGACAGTGGAGCGACGAGTCACATGTGCAACAACAGAGAGTTATTGCACGATTTTGTGTGTGAGAAGCCGTTTGTAGTGAACGTAGCAAATGGTGAGAAGCTGTTGACAGTGGGTCGAGGACAGGTTACCGTAAACCTTAAAGACTGTGTAAGGACTATAACAGATGTTTATTATGTACCTAATCTTTCAGCAAATTTACTATCTGTGAGTGTTTTAGTAAAGAAAGGTTATAGAATAGTTTTTGATAAACATATGTGTTGTATATCCGATGTTAAGGGAGTTCTAGCTACTGCAACGTTAAGGGATGGTATTTATAAACTCGATATCATCGGTAAACCTTATGTAGGGAGCATCAATAAATCTGTTTCTTTCAGTGCATTGACAGATGGTAAGGAACTTCAATCGGATCGCAAGACGGTCTTGCGAGCTTCATCAAGTTCGGAAGGTAAAGTAGCAGAGGAGTCTCAGGAGACGTGGCATCGTCGTTTAGGCCACTTGAACTCCAGGAGCATGACGCTTTTGAAACGAGGTATGGTGACAGGAGTGAACTATAATACAAATATTTTTCATCCGTGTACTGCGTGTATTGAGGGCAAGCAGACTAGACTGCCTTTCCCTAAGAAGTCATACACCAGAGCTACTGTAGTGTTAGGGTTGATTCACACAGACTTGTGTGGCCCTATGCCATGTGTTTCTTTTAGCGGTAAAAAGTATTTTCTGACCTTCATCGACGACTACACTAGAAAAACTTATGTGTATTTTTTGAGGACGAAGGATGAAGTATTTGAGCATTTCAAGAATTTTAAAGCGGTGGTAGAAAATGAAACTAATCACAAAATAAAAATTCTTCGTAGTGATAACGGTGGTGAATTTGTAAATTCCAAATTACAGGATTTCCTAAAGAAAAGTGGAATCAAGCATCAGACAACAGTCCCGTATTCCCCACAACAGAACGGCGTGGCGGAAAGGGCGAACAGGACTATTGTGGAGAAAACAAGGTGTTTGTTACGAGATGCAGGATTGGAGAACAAATTCTGGGCGGAAGCTGTGAATACTGCCGTTTACTTGAAGAACAGGACACCAACTAAGGCTGTAGTTGGAAAAGTTCCTGAAGAGAAGTGGACCAATCAAAAGGTGAACGTAAACCATTTACGTATTTTTGGTTGTTTAGCGTATGCAGTTGTTTTAAAGAATCGAAACAAACTAGATTCAAAATCAAAACAATATATATTCGTTGGATATTGTGACAATACGAAAGGCTACAGGCTATTAGATCCTAATGATTCGTATAAATGTGTCAGTGCTCGTGATGTGGTTTTCTTGGAAAAGAATTTCTATAAGAATAGGTCACATGATGATAATCAGGACTTGGTATTTATACAGTCTGATGGACTGTCTGAGCTATCTACTGTAAATCCAGAGTTGTCTGATGACCGAGGGCAAAGGACGAGTACAAATACAGTACATGACTCAGATAGTGACGACACTTTTGAATCAAATAGCTGTGCGGATCCAACATATATTCCAGGTGATACGAGCTTGGACGATACAACATCATACATGTCAGACTGTGAAGATCCAGAGATGGATGCGCAGTCTGTGCTGCTGGTGAAGAAATTATGCAGCGATGGTGATGAGCCAGAAAGCGTACAGGAAGCCATGGATTGTTCAGAAGCAGTTGAGTGGAGAAAAGCTATGTCAGATGAGTACAAATCTTTCATTGATAATAAATGTTGGACACTTACTGAGAGACCAAAAGACCAAAAACCTATAAAGTGCAGATGGGTATTCAAAAAGAAAAGAGGTCTGGACGGTGAACTCTTGAGATATAAAGCTCGCCTCGTGGCAAAGGGTTATACTCAGAAGTATGGTGTAGATTACGAAGAAACATTTTCCCCAGTGGTAAGATACTCTACTATTAGAATGTTACTGGCTATAGCTGCGGAGTACGATATGGATATCGATCAACTCGATGTGAAAACTGCGTTCTTGAATGGCGATCTAAAAGAAAAGGTCTATATGGAGCAGCCTGATGGTTACAAAATGAAAGGTAAAGAACAAATGGTTTATAAATTAAATAAAGCCATTTATGGCCTGAAACAAGCATCCAAGATGTGGTATGATAAATTAAATGAAGTTTTGTTGAAGAAAATGAATTTTAGAAAAACTTCGTCAGAACCCTGCGTGTATTTTAAAAGAATGCTAGGTGAATTGTTGATCATTGCCTTGTACGAGGATGATATTCTATTGTTTTCAAGTACTAATTCGGTCTTAAAGAAGAAAATAAAGAGCGATTTGATGAAGGAATTTGAAATGAGAGACTTGGGTCCTGTTAACCACATTTTAGGCATGAGAGTTAAGAAGAGTGATAATAAAATAACTCTTGATCAATCTGGTTATATAATGAAAGTGCTAGAGAAATTTCAGATGACAGATTGTAAGTCCGCCAAGACACCAATGGAAAAGGGGCTAAAACTTTCGCATGAAAAAGGAAAGGAAGAGAAGTATAGTTATAGAAATTTGATTGGATGTCTAATGTATATCGCAGTATGCAGTAGACCGGATATTGCTCACGCAGTGAGTGTGCTAAGCCAATTTAACGAAACTTACTTAGAAGTTCATTGGAAAGCGGCAAAACGGATACTAAGGTATTTAAAAGGAACGTCCAATTTTTCATTGACATTTGAAAAAGGAGGACTGGACAGTGTCACCGCCTACGTTGACGCTGACTGGGCTAACGACGATATTGACCGGAAGTCATACACAGGTTTTATTTTTAAACTTGGAAAGTCTTTAGTAGCCTGGGAGAGTAGAAAACAAAAGACAGTTGCTCTTTCAAGCACAGAGGCGGAGTATATGTCGATGTCAGATGCTTGCAAGGAAGCTTATTTTGTTCGCAACTTTCTGTATGAATTGTTAGAGAAAGATTGTAAAGTTTTAATGTACAACGATAACCAATCTGCCCAGAAGTTAACTATCAATTCAATGTTTCACAGCAGAACTAAGCACATTGATGTGAGGCATCATTTCATTAGAGAGGCAATAAAGCGAAATGTTATTGATGTCAAGTATTTGTCAACAGATTTGATGATAGCAGATATTTTGACTAAACCTCTGACAAAAGAAAAACATGAACAGTTTGTTAAAGGTTTATGTTTGTCTAATTTATAATAAGGTTATTAGACATAGGTAGTTAGAGTTGTCATATGCTATGACGGTTTAGTTATGTTTGTTTTTAAGAATGTTGATATGTTGTTGTTTTTTAGTTTGCTGTGAGTATAAGTTGTATGTCTTATGTTTTGAACTATGTCGGAGTAGTTTAAGGGGGAGTGTTAGATAGTAAACTCCTCTGTGTACAGAAAAGCAAAGCTGTCACTTGCTTGTCAGTTTCTCTACGACATGTCCGTGTGTATTCTTACTTATTAAATCCATTTCTATCTTTTCTACATCGTTTACTTTGCTGCCCATAACCCATCAGGGGCCGCCTTCGACACATGTTGGAGGGGCTCCGGGATCTCCAAACCCTGAGTGAGTGAACCACCCTGAAGTGAATTCCTAGCGACGACCTTGTTGATCAGGCGATATTTCTTTATTATCTTCTTATTCAGAGGTCCAGTGAGGTATGCGGCCCTGGGTATACTGAAACGCACAGACCCTGAGGAGTTGTGGCAGCGGTATAGGATACAGAAGATTATCCCTTACCCGGAGTACCAGTCACCATCCAAGTACCATGATATAGCGCTGCTTAAGACTACCAAAAAGTGAGTACTTACAGTTATTTTTATTTCCAGTGATCGCAAGTTATCTAAGACTATTTTTTGCGCGCGGGTTTGAACTTCACAAGTGTTTTTTTTAAGCCTCCCATCAGCTGAAAGCCATGCACTGCTGGACGCCACCCTCACCCAATGACTTCCCCACATCGCGCCCCCCGGCTTCCTGCGACGCGTGTGATATCATCAGTCCACCTTGTGGACCGTTCTTACACTACGTCGTCCAGTCGCCGTTCTAGAACCTTCACAGCTCTTCGAGCTATGTATATTTGGTATTCCTTTTGCGGGCTTCACTGTAGTTTCAGACGCGCTATATACCCTAACTCTTATAGTCAGAGCTGGCTTATGTTTTTTCAGGATTTCATTTAACCAGTACGTGTTGCCCGCGTGCTTACACTCTGACGTGGATAGAGATGATGTTGAGGCCCAAGCCATAGGGTGGGGGGCATTGGGTCATAGGAGGGAATTGGCGGATCATTTGCAGACTGTGAGTAGAAAATACACCCTAAGGGCTTCATTTAAATAAAACCAATTTGTTGGATTGTATCGCCTTTAAACCCGGGTAAAAGAACACATCGCTGATGTGAAACACCGGCGCTCCACGATGTCTGCAATCTGTGAACATGTACCGGATCGTATAGAATTGATAAGCCATAGATCCTTTTGTCTCCCGCTTTGCAATGGAGGGAAGTGGATAATTTTCTTCCAACTCCTCCTATTTATCTTTCGATTAATTTCGTGCGGGTTCCAAGACAATTAACTTTATCCCGGGACTCGCCGAGGGTCAAACCTCGGTGTCTTCATTGGACACCACTGTAGATCCTGGCTTACAGGAGTAGCAGTGGTGGGAGTGTGTGGCGGGCCTAGTCCCATAAAAAAAAGCCACAGATCCTCGCAAAAGAACACCGATTCCGACCAAGGATGTTACGCGAGGCCATTGAAATTGAAAAACATCCTAATTTCAATAGGGAAGATGGCTGGGTGCTACCACCGACTTGCGATCCAGTAATTAATATAAGTAAATCTAAACCAAGCGCACCATTGCAACACCTCAAGACACTGTGGCCCTGCGTAGATCAGACCGCGAGCAACAACTAAATATGAGGGTACCCCAGTTCAAACTATGACACTAGGACGTCAACCACCTCAGTCCCCCCGTGACCATGGTCGCTGTAAAGCAGCCGAAACGTCGGGAACGCAAAAACATAAAATAAACCGCGATAAAATCCGAAAAAATTGTGTTATTTACCTGGAATACGTTTACTGAGCTGTAATGATTCGTTTTTCAGGTCTTCCTCAAGAAATATCAGGCGTTCCAATGTACCATGCAGCACCCTCCACATCGTCACCTGTTATACGGCTACAACCATAGGACCCAGATGTGCTATGGACATCAGAAGCTGGCCAGAGACACTTGTGAGGTAACAACAACATCATTTCTTTATATTCATAGTAGCTGCGCCCCGCGGTGTTACCAGCAATAAAGTAAAGTATGTCCTTTTTACCGGGGTAAAAAGTAGCCTATGTGCTATTCCAGACTATTATCTATCTCTGTGCCAATTTTCGTGCAGATCCCTTCAGCCGTTCTGGCGTGATTGAATAACAAACATCCATCCATCCAAACTTTCACATTTGTAATATTATTGGGATAGACCAGGGATTTCCCAAGGGTCTTCATAAATGAAAACTGATTCTGGTGGTCGACGACATCTAAACATCAAACCCTATTAATTAACACAAGTTCTTATTTGAAACTTTCAAGAAACTGTATAAGTTGTGTTGCGTCAGTGTCTCCAACCATGCCGTAATTACGGTAGATCTACCGTAATTTTTCTAGATCTACCACCTACCGTAGACATGTTATTACGGTGACATATTCTACCGTAATTTCGTCCGTGTCCATATTTCTATAATGAACACTTGATTTAGCAAAATATTACTGCAACATTGCATTGGGATATGCGTAACGTAAAAAAAAAAAAAAAAGGTCATTCTGCTGCTTCTGTTTGGGGTGCGCAACGTAAAAAAAAAAAAAAAAGGTCATTCTGCTACTTCTGTTTGGAAGAATGACCTTTTTTTTTTTTTACGTTACGCATCCCCACTGCATGGGTATTATGGGTATTTTAGCTGCAAACACTGGTCTGCCGTAATTTTCCACCATCTACCGTATTTTGAGACCAGTCAACACCGTAATTTTGACAAAGAGAGTTGGAGACACTGTGTTGCGTGTACCAACTTGTTATAAAAATGGTTAATATTTTAGTAGGAAGTATCATTGTTGTACTTTTAAAAAACTCAACAAGTCGATAAGCGTGCACAAGTTCGTACAATAGGAAAGAAACCAGAGATAGGCTTGTTAAAGTAATTCGGCTATGGGGGTCTGAGGTATCAGTTCATTTTGGAAAAGGGGCCTCTTGCCCAAAGTAGTTTGGGAATCCCTGGTGAAGACCAAAAAACCACTAATGCAAAATCAGAAGTTACCACCGGTTCAGGCAGTTGGTTGCACTGAGAAGAGCTGGTCAGAAACTCAATGTTTACGGTCCCGTTATACTGTAGGGTACCGGTTATGTTTAGTAGGTATTCATTCCTAGCAATATCATCGCTATGTATAACACCAGTTAAAATCACAGTAGGTACTTACTCAAGATAATAATATCGCCAGACGAACAAACCAACGACCTGATTAGCGCAGTGGGTAGTGACCCTGCTTTCTGCGCCGAGGGTCCCGGCTTCGAATCCTGGTAGGGGACAAACTTTGTGTGAGGAGCACGAATCTTTGTGCCTGAGTCATGGATGTTTAGTATCTATATAAGTATTATATACTGGGTTCGCCCTCAGTCTATTGTACAGTGCCCATAATACAAGCGTTGCTTAGTGTGGGACCGTATAGTTGGTGTGTTCGTGTGGCGATATTTATTTATTTTTTTATAACTATACGATCCTAAACTAAGCAACGCTTGTACCATGAGTACTGTACAATAGACTGGGGGCGAACCCAGAATCACACATTAAAAGTCCATGACTTTGCCCCAACCGGGACTTTACCCAAGACTCTCGGTACAGAAAGAAGGCTCACTGCCCACTGTGCCCATGGTTCACGTTCCAACCACAGGGTGATAGCGGCGGTCCTCTCGAGAACACGCAGCATCCCCCATATTGTTCTCCCACCATCATTGGGGTGACGTCGTACGGGAAGGGGTGCGGCGTCGCTGGCGGCAGTGGCATGTATACCCGGGTGATATATTACCTGCCCTGGATTGAAAGCGTTGTGTGGCCTCGGTAATTTTTCTAAATAATGATGGCTTACAAAGTTTATAACTAGTTTTATTTCACTCTAACTCCATTCCACCCCGCTCCGCTCCGCCCCGTCCCGCTCCAATTCACCTTGCTTGACTCCACTCTGCTCTGCCCCGCCTCTTTCCAATCCTCTCCGCCATGCTCTGCTTCGCCGCACTCCACTCCGCTTCTCCTCGCTCCGCCCCGCTCCACTCCACTTAACCCCGCTCCGCCCCTTTCCACTCATCCCCGCTCCGCCCGCCCCGCTCCGCCAGCTTCACCCCACTCCGCCCCATTCCACCCCACTCCGCTTCGCACCTCTCCGCTCCGCCACGTCCCGCTCCACTCCACTTCACCCTGTACCGCCCCGCTGCCTTTCGAGCTGGCGGTGACAATTAATGTCACTGACGAGAGTGTTAGCGACATTACGTTAAATGTCTTATTTTAGAGACAGAAAGCGTTCAGGGTTCCCCGTTCTATGAAATGCATGGGTGTCTCTCTCATCGCGTTACGTAGAACGCCCTGTGTGTGTGTGTGTGTTTGGGCTCATAATGGTTTGGAGGTTGTTAAAGGGTTGCGTGTCGTAAATAACATGTGTTACGTCTCCCACGGCTGTTAAATCTGAGTCGGTTCATGAAGGAGGGATCCATGAATATTGTATTGGATATATACAGTCGATAACACACCTTATGAATAGAGAATTAAAAATAAACTATCATGGACAATTTAATAAAAAGTTTTTTTATACTACGATTAACATGGCACTGGCAGTTTGTAATTGTGATAACATTGACACATAAAACAATTAAAATGGCATATTTTTAATGTAATTTATTGGCATCCGATAGATTTTTTTCGTATATTGCGGCCAGTTAGTTTATTATATATATTTCATAATTGTAATTTTTAAATTTACCTCTACTTTTTGGCGGAAAGTTAAGCCGTGAAGTTGTCAATTTTGTTTTTATTTCCCAGCAAATGTGATTCTTTGATAAATCACGTGTAATATTAGTGGGATATTAACCATTCTGTATTTATAAACATGCATGAGTGAAGAAAATTGAAATGAAGTAGTACCAACATTACTGATAGGGGTTGGGGATTCATTTCATCATCCTCCTCTTCATCATTATCATCAGGAGTACTTCTTACTTTATAACATTATAACAATTATCATGTAATACTCGACACCGACAAAAATTGCACTATTTTGTAGCCCATTGCCAACCTAAAAAAAAAGCAGAAGAAATCTACCACACTGGCATAATATACACGAGGTTTCACGCCTGGATCCACCCTTGAGTCAGTAGGTACTCTAGTAGAGTATGAATAGGTCGTCAGTGGTTTGGAAACCTATGAACGAAAAAAAAATACAACCGAACTGAGAACCTCCTCTTTTTTGAAGTCTGTTAAAAATGGGGGCCTAATAAAGTATTGCTAAAATTTATCCTTTTCTTTCCCTTTTTTGAATCAGGCCAATGATATTCTGTCAATTATTAATAAAGCCGTTAGGATAAAAATAACATGATTCAATATTTCTTGTGCGCCCGACTGTACGTTACCTAAAGACTATTAGTTACATGTCTGCCTACGTTTTGTTTATCCACTGCTAACCATTACTCAAATCGTAATACGATAATTTAGTGTTAGGATGTCAGTATCTTGGCTATTTTGAACTAATATTAAAGAAAAGATTTAAAAAACAAACTTTATTATGATACGGAAATTTCATGAAGCGTAGATTTCAAATAATTTTAAAAATGGAACGTGGCCAGAAAAATAATTAAAAGAAAAAAATATATTGGTGCTTATTGGCCGTTAACAAAGTAACAAAAAGAAAATGGCATCTTACCAGTGATGTTGGAAAAGTTAAGAATATTGTTTTATGTTTTAATGACGCTCTTCATACCGTATTTATTACAAGAGTACATAGCCGCAATATTAATTGACAAAATTAGAAATTGCAACTGTCAGAAGTGTCATTAATTTCAAGATGGCGTCGTGCCTCGTACTTTTAATACTTCTATTAATTAATCTTGGCTGTGTTATGTCTGAGCTGAGTTTAAGATTCGGTAAGTACAAAAACTACAATACATTTAATTTTATCTTTCCGTGAGTTCGTCTGCGTGCAGTTAGTTTGCTAACGGTTTCTAAAACTTAAAAAAAATCATAAAAAGTAGATGAATACGTAGACTTATAAGTACGGTTAGTTTACTAATACCTCATACTTGACGTAAAGTAATACCTATATAAGCAGGACCTTCACGACCGGTAGGAAGCACATTCAGTCACTAGACCAATACAAAGTACAGGGCAGTCACAAGACCGACGGGGCTTTTAATAAGGTGGTCACTAGACCCACGGGATCGTCACAACACTGACGAGGCAGTCACTAGACCCAACGAAAGCGCCACAAAACCGACGAGGCAGTCACTAGACCCGACAGGGCGGTTACTAGACCTACAGGGTGATCACTAGACCAATGGGGAAATCACTGAGCCCACGGGGCTATCACTAGACCGATAGGGCAATCACTAGACATACAGTGCTGTCACTAGACGCACTATTACGACACCCATAGGGTAGGCACTAGACTCACGAGGCTGTCACTAGACCAACTGGCAAGTCACTAGATAGACGGGCCCTCACTACATCCATGGAGCTGTGACTGTCCCACGGGTATTCGCTAGCGCAGGGGGTTCTCTAGACCATCAGGACTGTCACTAGACCCACGGGGCAGCCGCTAGACTCACGGGGCAGCCGCTAGACCCACGGGGCATTAACAGACCTACCTAACCGGTAAGTCACTAGACCCAAGAGACAGTCGTTACTAAACTGACCCAAAGAGGCTATCACAAAATCCACGCAGCAATCATTACAGCAGGCGTTTTGTAATTGTAGTTTTCATCATCGAATCGCAAGACCAAGAGTTGCCCCAAAAAATCGCTCGTGCATTGAAAGCGTCTGAAAATCTAAGGTCTGAATTGACATTGAATGATGCCATAGTCTCCTTGGATAGAGAAAACGAGGACGAGAGTTATAGAATTCGTAAGTACTTATATGTATTTACTAAAAAGCTAAATATTTTCATGATAAAGTATTAAAATCTGCCCTGTTAGGTGCCATCGGAGCTCAAGGCAAAATATTTTCGTAGTACCGTACCTGGGCCCGAGTCTGCTAAGATAATCGATTCATAATCGAACAGCAACCGCATAGTAACTGTCACTTTTGGCAGATTGTATGGGATATCTGTCAAAAGATGTGTTCGATTATGAATCGATTGTGTTAGCAGACTTGGGGCCCAGCATTGCTATTCAACGTGGCAATGCTGCCAGCGTTCTGGCCACCCTGCCGGCCGATGGTGGTGGGGATTTACCGAGTGCATTCTGATATCTGTTTAATTTTAATTAATTCTATCTAAGTCCTTAAAATAAACTTGACGTGGTTCCTCGCGTCGTTGCGTCGTCTCCCTCTCATTTCAAACATTCAAAAGTTCCCTTGCGTTCCATTTCACGCATGCTATTTACGTTCCATTCTCAAATTACTTTTTAAGTATGCACAGCATTATCAAACGGTGTCTCCATGATGATCGACCTCTCCTGGGCACCATGGGAGCTGGCGGAACAGCTATCACAAGACACGGGTGTACCTCT
Source organism: Pheosia tremula (assembly GCA_905333125.1). Classification (NCBI taxonomy): domain Eukaryota; kingdom Metazoa; phylum Arthropoda; class Insecta; order Lepidoptera; family Notodontidae; genus Pheosia; species Pheosia tremula. Next base: position 4,091,382 of record HG995425.1, read on the forward strand.
GGTACGGACGGTACTAGGATCACAACAGTTAATCAGAGCTTTGAATGAATACTTGGAATCAAGGAACGCCACAGATGCAGCTTTTATATTGGAGACTGAAGCTGGTGAGTTATTTTGATTATGGATATAGCAGGAACTCACACACACATCAAATATAATAGGTACATCTCATGATAATTTAGCGGTAAAGGGAAGATCTTCCAGCCAGGCGGGTGGTGTGCCTGGCGGGGTGGCCGCTATGCCCCGACGGTTATTGTCGGGATCTTGTATATATGTTACTTGCTCCGAAAACTCTTATAGCGCGATTCAGGATTGTGACGTCAATTGTCTATTGTTCTGAATGCGTCTGCAGCGCCATCTTTGTAGCTTGTGGTGCGGTTGAAGTGGTCGCTACAATAATAATGATTACCATGCCCTGATTATGGCAGGTGTCCGCAACCCTTCCAATATTCCCATCTCATATCTATCCAAACTTCAATCCACAGTCCCAATTATCTTTCCATATTCCTGAAATAGTACCCCCGTCTGCTGAGGTCAATTCGCTTTTTATGCTATCATTTTCAGCAGGTGGCTAAAATAACATTAAAATTCTCAAAAAGGGCCTCTACGCGTTGGACCCATGTCCCCGCGCAAGCCTTCCAAATATCCGGGTATAGGCCATGTGGAGAGAGACAATGATTATCACTTGCTTTTCGGTGATGGCGAACATCTTCAGGAAACCTGCTTGTCCATCGAAAGTTGTGTGAAGGTCACCAGACCACACTGGCCAGGGTTATGAGCTATGGCCTAAATCCTCCTTAAATTGAAGAATTTGCCCGGTATAATGGCAATAGCAGTGATAGCCAAGTTGGTAGAACGCATGCCCCGGTAACAACGATCGCAGGTTCGAACTCTGGATCGCACCTCTCAGATTTCTGGATTTCATGTGCGAATCTCATTTTCAACCATTATTATCACTTGCTAAACGGTGAAGGAAAACATCGCGAGGAAACATGCATGTCTGCGAGAACCGCTCGAAAGACGTGTGAAGTCCGCCAACCCACACTGGGCCATTGTGGTGGACTATGGCCTAATCCCCCTCGCATTGAGGGGTGGCCCGTGCCCAACAAAATGTGGGCGCACTGCAATGTAACCCTTATCACCTCTGCAGAGATTACAGGCATGCTGGCATGTGTATGTTTAGCATATTTGACCAACTTATTGGGTCTTTCTTTGGCCCCAGATGTCGATCGAACTCTGTATCAGATGCTGGGTTTATCCAACGTTAGAGTCTGGGTGCACGCAGGCCTGACCAGGGACTCGGCACGTGCACTGAAGACCATGCGACCAGAGCCCAGTTTCCATGTCATTGTAGGAGAAACTGGGTTCGTTATGGAGACGTATAAGAGGGTACGTGGCTATTCCATTTAGCTTTGACACCTTCACCGCGTATTAAGTCTTTACCAAGAACTTCGTTAGTGCAGCCTTTAGTTTTTTGATTATCCCGGAGGGACCTTATTTATTTCTCGGGACACAAAGTGGGGTATACATTGAGCGGCATATAAGCTATCAGCATGCAAAGTATCATTAAAATCGGTCCATTGAATTTTGAGATACACTTCTATATAGGTTAATTGAGTAGCTATAATATTCCGTTCCGGGCCCAGAATAATTCTAGATTTGCTGCGGCTTCGCTTAAGGCAGATATTTTAGCACACAATTCAAAAAATGCCCAGCTATGTGAAGGTGCGGGACCCTCGCCATAATAAGTCTTTGAGAATCAACCTTTTCGTCTTTCAAAGGCCGTCAAAGAGAAATTAGTGAAACGTGACTACCGATGGAACTTAGTCTTAACCGACTATGGCGTCTTGGACCAAAGCCAGATAGTTCTGCCCACCATGGTATTGCAAGTTGATCCCGAAGAATGCTGTAAACTGATGAGGATGGAGGATTGTGAATGCCCTTCAGAGTTTCAGGCAAGTTAGACACACATAATAAATATGAGTTGCAGGCAAGTTAGAGACACAGAATAAATATGAGTTGCAGGCAAGTTAGTCACACAGAATAAATATGAGTTGCAGGCAAGTTAGACACACAGAATAAATATGAGTTGCAGGCAAGTTAGACACACAGAATAAATATTGGCCACACAGAGAGTAAGACTTTCCATCCATCAGCCCAAATACGTCCACTGCTGGACACGGCAGTCTCTCCACCAATTGGAGAAGGCCTCCCCTAATGACTGCTACACATCTCGGTCCTCCGCCACTCGCATCCACCGGCATTCTGCGACGCGTGTGATATCATCGGTCATGCTCATGGTTGCCATTCTAGAACCTTTCTGCCCCAATGACCATGGGTTCTTCGAGCTGCATGCCACCCACTGCCCCTTCAACATTATCATTTTTTGAGCTATATCGGTTACTCTGGTTTGTCTACGGATCTCCTCATTCCTGATGCTATCGCGTAGCGAAACCTCAAACATATCTTTCTCCATTGCGTGCTGAGCGACTTATAACAATGATGACATTATAAAACTTCGTAATAAAAAGTGCAACCATGGAGTTTCTTGCCCGTTCTTCTCCATAGGATCGGCATTCGGGATTGGCTGTAAATCGTAGTGTATCATTTTGAGACGTTTTTGTCGATCTAAGTAATAATGTAATGGTTTACATGAATAAAACAATATTCTGCCTCTAATTCTAATCCAGTTAATGCCGGTATTTTTGCAGAGATTACAGCATCTTCTCAACTGTCTCATACAGTACATATCGGAGACTTATTACAAGTTAGATAAAGATCTCCCAACCCTGGAGAGCAAGGTCAGATGCGAGGATACCTCCCTGGAGAGCTCCGTTTATATGAACAGCACCAAAGAGAGGCTGTTTAAGCAGTTCGCTGATGATGCGGAGACAAATGATACCATGTTTTATTGGAGTCAGGATAGGTAAATATACAGTATTTATATACAGCGTGCGTCAGAAATATGATATAATGTCATAAAACAAATGTATATACGAAATCACAATTGTCACTTTGGGGCAAGAATCTCGTTAAAAATCGACCTTCCGAAATTCTGATTTCTCATAATCCCAGTATCACACTAATATTATAAATGTGAAAGTTTGGATGGATGGATGGCTGATTGTTAATCACGCCAGAACGGCTGAACGGATCTGGATTAAATTTGGCACAGAGATAGATTATAGTCTGGAATAGCACATAGGCTACTTTTTAGTCCGGTAAAATGTGTGGTTCCCGTGGGATAGATTTGTTTTAATTTTTCATAGAGCAAAGGATCGACATGATTTTTTGCATAAGTAGTGGCAGTTTCGGGGTCAGAAATGACATAGGCTAATTTTTATCCCTAAAAATGCACGGTTCCTATGGGATAGCATACAGGAACCGTGTTTTTTTAAACTTAACTTTTTAATCGCGGGTAACACCATGCTATGATACGATTTTTTTTAATCATGATCAAGATTTAACCCAGTTCTAGCATCTACCTTCGATCCCGATTCCGTCTGACTATCTACAAGCCCGAGTCCAGCCAGCAGACAGTAGCCATCTGGTCTGCTGACGAAAAATACCAACTCCATCCAGAAGTCGTCCTGGAACCGCTGAGGATGTTCTTCAGAGTAGGAACTTCAGCTGTAAGTATTGGCTTCAGCAGACTCAGGCTGAATATTGAATATTGCTTGAATATTGTCCCACTGCTGGGCACGGGCCTCCCCTCAATGCGAGGGGGGATTAGGCCATAGTCTACCACGCTGGTTCAGTGCGGGTTGGCGGACTTCACACATCTTTCGAGGGGTTCTCTCAGACATGCAGGTTTCCTCACGATGTTTTCCTTCACCGTTTAGCAAGTGATAATCATGGTTGAAAATGTGATTCGCACATGAAATCCCAGAGGTGCGAGCCGGGGTTTGAATATTCAATCCTCGTTACCGAGGCAAGCGTTCTACCATCTTGGCTATCACTGCCTTTCTATGTCCATTAAAAATCTGGCTTCTTTGCAGGCAGTGCCTTGGACTTTGCATAAATTGAACCCACAAACGGGGGAACCCATGTTTGATGATGAGGGGCAGCCCCTCTATGAAGGATACTGTATAGACCTCATTGCAAAACTAGCTGAGGTAACTACCTAATTATAAAAAGTAATTAGTATGTTGAAATGAAAATAATTTTAAGAACGATAACTTTGAAATAAAACTAATTTTAAGAATTTTATCGCGGTTTATTTTTGATTTTACGTTCCCGACGTTTCGGCTGCTTTACAGCAACCATGGTCACGGGAGGACTGAGGTGGTTGACGTCCTAGTGTCATAGTTTGACGGGGTACCCTCATATTTAATTGTTACTTGCGGTCCGATCTACGCAGAAAGAGCTCACTGTGTCTTGAGGTCTTGCAATGGTACGCTTGGTCTTGGATTTAATATTATTGATTACTGGATCCCAAGCCGGTGGTAGCACCCAGCCATCTTCCATATTGAAATTAGGATGTTTTTTAATTTCAATGGCCTCGCGTATCATCCTTGGTCGGAATCGGTGTTCTTTTGCGAGGATCTGTGGCTTATCAAATCTGATATAATGGCGGGTGCGATTTTGTACATGTTCACAGATTGCAGACTTCGTGGAGCGCCGGAACGTAAAATCAGAAATAAACCGCGATAAAATTCTTAAAATTAGTTTTATTTCAATGTGTAGTATTCGCGTAAATATAAGAAATCAATATGATTCAATTTGATAAAACTAGTGTTCCTGCGAGTTATAGTGAGTGATATAAGTGGAATATTAACCAATATGTGTAGGTAATTGAAACAGAGTGACGAAACTTGGCTTTTCCGTTTCTCACAAAAAAATCTTTCAGTAAAGTATCCATAACTTACAGATCGAGGGAGGGGGGAGTATTTTAATTAGGCCTAGCTTTAAGGCCTGTGTATATGCTCGAAAACTTAAATAATTTCTATTACTTGGCACTGGCAAGATATATATGGTAATGCAAAAAAAAAGTGAACAAATGTCTCGTTGTTTTATTGGCTCATAGCTCATCAGTGCAGGCTGCTTTTATAGCAATTTATCTATTGCAGGCAATGTCATTTGATTACGAGATTGTCACGCCAAGAACTGGTACATTCGGTAAGAGGCTGCACAATGGCTCGTGGGACGGCATAGTTGGTGATCTCATGAGAGGGGTGAGATGTAGTAACAACCTTAGAAAAATACCTATCTATCTATATAACTAAAAATGAAATGCGATTAATTTGTTAGGGCTATTTTTCCTTCTAAAGATAAATTGAAAAAATTGTGTGGAAAATTGAAATAAAAAAACTTCTGTCGTATCTGCTAGATAGTTTGTGGTCCTGGAACCGATTCAAAAGACATGTCTGGAATATGCATATACGACTTGCATCTTTTAACCGACTTCAAAAAGGAGGATCTCATTCTCAATTCGGTTGTTTTTTTTTTTACTTATTTCTAAACTATTATGTCTTTTGGTTACTTATTATCAGGAATTCCATCCATGTTTATGCAGGAGACAGATCTGGCGGTGTCAGCACTAACCATGACTGCTGAAAGGGAGGAGGTTATCGATTTCGTGGCGCCATATTTCGAACAAACCGGTATACTTATCGGTAAGATTCTTATTGAAGACTAGCTGTTACCCGCGACTTTGTCCGCGTGGTATTTAACAAAGACACAACCGCTAGCAATAGCCCGCTCGCGCGATCTGTCAAGCGACTTTTTGACAGATATCGTACTGGTAACACAATCGATTATGATTCGATTGTGTTGTGCGGGATTGGGGGGGGGGGGGGGGGTTAGGGGGGTTCTTAAATGAAAGTAGCCTGAGTTACTCCTTGTTACATGAGCTATCTGCCAGTGAAAATCCCGTCAAAAACGGTCCAGCCATTTTAGAGATTAGCCGGAACAAACGGACAGACATACAAAAATTGTAAAACATTGTTTTGGTATATGTACCAGGTATACGTGTTTTTTTACACACGCTACATACATTAAAAAATAAATAAGATTAAAATTAAATTTAGGCATTTTTCGAAATGCACTCAGATTTCAAAATCCCCACCACCAGGGGTTAGGGGTACGTTGCTTTACAGCAACCAAGGTCACGGGAGGACTGAGGTGGTTGACGTCCGAGTGTCATAGTTAGAACCGGGGTACCCTCATATTTCATTGTTGCTTGCGGCCCGATCTCCGCAGAAACTGCTCGCAGTGTCTCGAGGTCTTGCAATGGTAAAATATAGGGTATGTAATTATAATAATGTATATATATATTTTTTAATTGTAGAATGTAAAAGATCTATTCTAAAAAAAGAGCAACCATGGAGTTTCTCGCCCGTTCTTCTCCATAGGAACGGCATTCGGCAGTAGCATAATATTTTTGTATCTTTTGACGATTCATAAGTACTGTACATAATGGTCTACGTGAATAAAAAATATTCTGATTCCGATTTTGATTCTAGTGATACGCAAACCCATCCGAAAAACGTCCTTGTTTAAATTCATGACGGTACTCCGGACTGAGGTGTGGCTCAGCATAGTCGCGGCGCTCGTACTCACTGGTTTCATGATCTGGCTGCTGGACAAATACTCGCCGTACTCGGCCAGAAACAACCCTGATGCCTACCCTTATCCGTGCAGGTGAGAAACACAATATTCGATCGATATACAGAATGATTCAGAACGGGTATACTAAGCCTGTGCTTCTTTAGCGCATTCCTATTAATTTAGGGAAGTGAAACTTCAACGGACAAGTGGCAAAACGGCAAATTATTTCAAATTTCCAATAAAACAAACAAAAAACGATATTTAAATTTTTTTCTTTCTCAAAAATCAATAATATTTCGTTTAAAAAAAAAACATCAATAAAAAATATTTCTAAAAAACATCTCGCCATCCGCCGCTGCCGCTTCTCGCCACGCGATATATCGTCTCCCCCCTCCACGCGGCCGTAACGCTTATTCGTGACAGAAAAAAACCTTATATCCCCCCCCCATCTATATTGAAGGTTCACGGGGCGGTTCCGGCGAACACACCAACTATACGGTCACACACTAAGCAACGCTTGTATTATGTGTACCGTACAGTGGACCGGGAGCGAACCCAGTATAAATCACTTATAAACATATTAACTGGCATGACTGGGGTACAAACATTCGTGCTCATCACACAAAGTTTGTCCCAACCAGGATTCGAATCCGGGACCCCCGACACAGACAGCAGGGTCACTATCAACTGCGCTTATCAGGCCCACGATGATAATCTGTGATGATTGTCCAGGGAATTCACACTTAAGGAGAGTTTCTGGTTCGCCCTCACATCGTTCACCCCACAAGGGGGTGGGGAGGCGCCCAAAGCCCTATCGGGGCGCACCCTGGTGGCAGCGTACTGGTTATTCGTGGTCCTCATGTTGGCCACATTCACCGCCAACTTGGCTGCCTTTCTTACTGTTGAGAGGATGCAGGTGAGTAGAAATTGCTAATATCGACCACTTGTAAGTACTATTTCTATGATTACATTATTGGCAAGTATTTGATCTCGATCCCACCTGATGGTAAGTGACGAAGAGATCTACGATGGAGCATACTTGCCTAGAAGGTGCCTGTTCACTCTCGACTTGAAAACACCCAGATTGTAGTCAACGGGGAACAAAGACGCCGGCAGCGTGTTCCATTCCTTGGCAGTACGCACGATGAAAGTAAAAGCAAGCACTAGACACATTTAGTAGGTATAATTTGACATACGCTAAAGTAGACATGCATTAGTTGACACACATTGGGTAATATGCGAAGTAGACATAATAGAGATAAGTAAACTAGTTGACATACGCTGTAGACATAAACTAGAAAAATAACGACTAGTAGACATAATATTATGACTCACGCCAGTAGACATGCATTAGTTGAAAAAAGTGGGAAATATGCGAAGTATACATAGCAGATATAATTGCACTAGAATTATACCAGGGCCCCAAGTCTGCTAACACAATCGATTCATAATCGAACGGCAACCACATAGTAACTGTCACTATTGACAGATATTGTATGGGATATTGTACTGTGACTGTTTGACGGCCTGATTAGCGCAGTGGTGGTGACTCTGCTTTCTGCGCCGAGGGTCCCGGGCTCGAATGCTGGTAGGGACACAAGCTTTGTGAGATGAGCCCGAATGTTTGTACCCGAGTCATGGATGTTTAATATCTATATAAGTATTATATACTGAGTTCGCTCTCAGACCATTGTACGGTACCCACAACACAAGCGTTAAGCTTAAAATGGGACCGTATAGTTGGTGTGTTCGTATGGCGATATTTATTTATTTTATATCTGTCAAAAGTGACAGCTACTGTGCGGTTGCTGTTCGATTATGAATCGATTGTGTTAGCAGACTTAGGGCTCTGGTGTGTTCGTCGGCCTCGTCTCCTCGCTCGTCTTGTTTATCTTATCTCTGTGAACAGACCCCGGTGTCATCCCTGGAACAGCTGGCGAGACAATCCAGGATCAACTACACTGTAGTGGAAGCTTCGTCCATACATCAGTACTTTATCAATATGAAGTTTGCTGAGGATACCTTGTACAGGTAGGCATATGCCTTCAGCGATCAGGTACTGCTTAACAAGGACTTCTACCATTGGCCGGTTCCAGAGCAACCGCGCAGCCTTTGCAACATACGACATAATCATTGAAATGAATGTTACACTAGAATAGAAAATTTGAGCAACGATCATATTCCGCGTGCGGTGTGCGCGGGATGGAGGACGCGCGGCGCGGGCGCCCGGCCGTAAGAAAGAAAAAGATGGTTAGTCACTGTCTTCTTTGTTGGTTCTTTGAGACAATTGTTTTTTTTTTATTACATTATAGGCAAGTATTTGATCTCGATCTCACCTGATGGTAAGTGACGATGGAATCTACGATGGAGCATACTTGCCTAGGTAGGAAGGCGGCAGTAGATCGAGACGCTACATTCGCTAGGCACATGCAGTGCAACTGATCTGACCCGCCATCCATGAATGGCAACACCGAACATCATGCCGGAACACGGCTAGGCCGCTTGGCGACATGACTTTGTTCAGTGGGTGGTGACTAGCCACGGCCGAAGCCTACCACCAGTAGAGTTGTCACCTAGTTGGCACCACCCAGGGTCACGTGTAGGGTATCTCGAGGGTACTTAATTCTCCTACGGACGAAGGTGACTCGACCCCGATTATTGGACTTGCCCATGTGCAGAAATAACTGTTTTATAATTGTTACAATGGTACTTTATTGCAATGTTATACTACTAGTTTTAATATATTTTGTTGTTACCATTTATTCAATGACAAAATAACTATTCGTTTGCGTAATTTAATTATTTCGCGTAAGTCAAGCTCCACTCCGCACTGGCTAGTCAATGTAGTTCTGAACATGGTGAGGTTCCGGAACCACAGTTCAGTGGACCACAGAAAGTGCAGGTACATTGATATCGTTGTCAATAATAATGAATATTGAATGTCATAAACGCTTCTTTATTTATGACAGAAGAGAAAAAAAATTCAGTAGGTAGTTATAATTAGTAGATTCATTCCAGTACAAATAATTAGTAGGTATGCTTTTAGCCTTTTTCATGGCAATATTTAACAGTTAAATGTTTTATTAAATATATTTGACCCTATAAAATACTTTTTATTAAATAAGCTAGCATACTTAGCTGTCAAGATAAAATGTTGGTGACCCAGCTTCGTTGCTAGCCAGTCTACATTCCTTATCCGTTGGTTTGGGACCATACTGTTGTTATATTGTTCCAGAGTATGGAAAGAGATCACCCTGAACGCCACTTCAGACCAGGCTCAGTACAGAGTATGGGACTATCCAATCAGAGAACAGTATGGGCACATACTATTGGCTATCAATGCTTCAGGTAAACCACCTCCATAGTTAAAAGCAGGTTTTATATATAATACTATCCCTTTTTAATGTCCCACTGTTGGGCACAGGCCTCTCCTCAATGCGAGGGGGATTAGGCCATAGTCCACCACGCTGGCTCAGTGCGGGATGGCGGACTTCACACGTCTTTCGAGGAGTATTCTTAGATATGAAGGTTTCCTCTTGTTTGGTTTTTTGAACGACTTAGTCGAAGTCGAGAGTGAACAGGTACCTTCTAGGCAAGTATGCTACATCGTAGATCTCATCGTCACTTACCATCAGGTGAGATCGAGATCAAATGCTTGCCTATATCGTATAAAAAAAACTTAACTACTGTTAGATTTGACTTTCAGTTACCCATTTACTTTTTATAGGGATTTTCTGTAACGCAAATCCCGATAAAACTCGTTTAAACGGGTTTCCCATATAACACACATCTACGGCTTTTATCGACAAAGTCCGGTATTTCGATTCAAAAACCTGGGAAACCCCTTCATAAGGGAAAGTAACAGTTTAGGGAATCCCGATGAATGGAGTACCCCTTGAACGACTGCAGCCCGCTGAACTACTTGTCCGGACCTGGTTTTACTAGTATACACTGTGCTACAGTGTTTTTTAATCTGTTTCCTAATTTTTTTTCAGGTCCTGTAACGGATGCAAAGACAGGTTTTCAGCAAGTGAACGAGCATACCGATGCTGATTTCGCTTTTATACACGACTCGGCTGAAATAAGGTAACAATAATATCGCCAGACGAACACACCAACTGTACGGTCCCACACTAAGCAACGCTTGTATTATGGGCACCGTACAATGGACTGAGGGCGAACCCAGTATATAATACTTATATACATATTAAACCAATGATGAAATAGATAAAGTATTAAACATCCATGAATCGGGTACAAGCATTCGTGTTCATCGCATGAAGATTGTCCCTACCAAGATTCGAACCAGGGACCGTCGGCACAGAAATCAGGAACACTACCAACTGCGCTAATCAGGGCCCCAAGTCTGCTAACACAATCGATTCATAATCGAACAGCGATCGCATAGTAACTGTCACTTTCGACAGATATTGTATGGGTATCTGTCAAAAGTGACAGTTACTATGCGGTTGCTGTTCGATTATGAATCGATTGTGTTAGCAGACTTGGGGCCCTGTTTAGGGGTGTACAGATTAATATTGATACTAGCACTGTTTTAGATATGAGGTGACGAGAAACTGTAATCTGACTGAAGTGGGGGAAGTGTTCGCGGAACAACCCTACGCGATCGCTGTGCAGCAGGGGTCCCGGCTGCAGGAGGACCTGTCCAGGGCACTGCTGGAGCTGCAGAAGGAGAGGTTCCTGGAGCAGCTGGCTGCGAAGTATGATATCTGACACTATTTATTTTTTTATTTTCATTACACATTGTCTATGTAGGCTTTTGTCTTTAAGGGGGTAGCTCAGGGTCAGGGCGCGAAATTCAAAATGTCAATGGTTCTTATTTTTTTACGAAAAATTCGGACATCTTTACGATATAATTTAGTGTTTTGCGATATTAGCATTCTGCATTGGATGTCTCGATGTATTAAGTTTGCTTAAAAAAGTACCTAATCCGATACAATACCATAAGGTTTGTAAAAACCGCTACGTTTACTAACTATATGGTGTTGTATCGCTTTAGGTATTTTTTAAAGCAAACTTAATACACCTAGACATCCAATGCAGAATGCTAATATCGCAAAACACCAAATTACATCGTAAAGATGTCCAAATTTTTCGTAAAAAAATAAAAACCATTGACATTTTGAATTTCGCGCCCTGACCCTGAGCTTCCACCTTAATGTCAATATCAAGGGCATAGTTCTTCCTCTTCTTTTTTTAAGTTGGCAATCAGCTACAAAATAATGCCATTATTGCCAGGGTCAAGTTAGTCTTGACAATTGTTATTGAATTGTATATACCCCTGATGATAATGCAGTGTTGATGACGAAGAAATGAATGAAAAATGGCATGGATATGACGTCATTCTCTAGTACGCAAAAATTGCGAGGATATGACGTGACTCTCTAGTATGCCAAAATTACGTGGAGATACTGTCACATTAACGTAAAATTAGATTTTCACGCTGCGCTGCTGCTGTGAAATGAAGAAAAACGCTCAATCAACGTATGAATATATTCAAAACTCATACAAAGAGCTATGATTAGTTATTGTTTTGATTTTTTTAGGTACTGGAATGAATCGATAAGACAGTCGTGTCCAGATGCTGATGAATCAGAAGGCATTACATTGGAAAGTCTAGGTGAGTTCTTTAGCTTTCTTCTTACTGTATAAGGCTAGCCCCAACTAGCCAACATAACTTTTATTGCAAGTGACGTGGGACCTGACTGTCGTGGCAGATATCTATATAGTTGAAAATAACCGGCCCGGAACCCGGTAAGCCTATAAACGGGTTTTTATTGGGTTCTTGAACGACTTAACTGGTGTCGGATTTGAATTAATCTACCCATTCACTTTGCGTATATATTGAAAGGGCTTTCCGATAACATGAGGTAAGTTTGGATACGGTATCAGTAACTGTCACTTTTGACAGATATTGCATGGGATATCTGTCAAAAGTGACAGTTACTATGCGGTTGCTGTTCGATTATGAATCGATTGTGCTAGCAGACTCGGGGCCCTGTTTTCGTTACGAAGCCACTTACACCATGAAAATACTGTAATTTTTTTTCAGGAGGAGTATTTATAGCGACATTATTTGGATTAGGTCTAGCAATGATCACGTTGGCTTGGGAAGTGTTCTATTACAAGCGCAAAGAGAAAACCAAAGTCCAACCTATATCCGTAAAGCCGGAGGCAAATAAGAAAAATCTAGAAAGTAAGATGGCGGAGTCCGTTGCTAGGTTACGAAGGAGGGGCAAGAAAGGGAAGGGGGTTACTATAGGTGATACCTTTAAGCCGGCGAATAAGGGCGTTTCTTATATTAACGTTTTCCCTCGAGATTATAATCCTTAGAAGTAGATTTATACTCACTTATGTTTGGTATCCATCAGGCCAGCCCAACCACCACTAAAGGTATGTGGTGTGGTTTAATTGAATGTACTCGCGTGTGGCCTATGTACCGCTTTCTTTTCCAATGTACCTACATAATTACGCAGATTTCCCGTGTAAAGGTAGCCGGGCTGGTCTGACTGTTTCAGCTTGGCAACACTTTCATCATGTACCGCGATGGTGCTACTACAAAACGAACGTGCCTTTTAAACGAAATATATGTACGGCTTTGTTTTTCAATGTACCTATTTAATTACAGAGAAAGTCGCATCTAAAGGTGGTCGGGCTGAAACCGTCAGGTTCGCCCAGTTTCCTTTAAATGAAATTTTCTCTGTAGTGAAAGAGTTACATTGAAAAAGAAACCGTTCGGCACATATATGCTTCTCGCGAGGAGTACATTCGATTAAACCAAACCTCAAGCCTATAGGATGGTGGTGGTTGAGCTGGCCTGACGAACAATGTTTGGCTGTCAAGATAATGCATTCGTGACCAATCGTATTTCTTTCGTACGATGATAGCATTGTAGTATTTTTGTCGTGTATATGAGTACTAAGGACACAAAAGTTTTTTTTTTGTATTTATAATCACGTTAAGATATACTTCTATTAAGATTTCATGCTAAAATTAATCTAGAAATACTCAAAAAATGCGTATAATTCATGGAAAGATCGACGGAAAATTCCAACTCTGGGAGTCCAGAATCATGAGTAGAATATATGGTATCAGTTTTTGTTACGAAGCCACTTGCACCCTGTATTATAACTCTTAAATATAATTATATAAGAGTGTTCTTACAGCATGTAGTTTTAATAATTAACTTGCCATTGAAATAAAACTAATCTTACGGATTTTATCGCGTTTATTATATATTTTCTACGTTCCCGACGTTTCGACTGCTTTACAGCAACCATGGTCGCGGAAGGACAACTCAATATGAGGGTACCCCAGTTCAAACTATGACACTAGGACGTCAACCACCTCAGTCCTCCCGCGACCATGTTTGCTGTAAAGCAGCCGAAACGTCGGGAACGTAAAAAACGTATAATAATCGAGATAAGATCCGTAAGATTAGTTTTATTTCAATGTGTAGTATTCGCGTAAATATGAGAAATCAATATAATTCCTGGATATAAAAATAAAAGCAATTTGTGTAACAGTACATTCTAGTTTTATTTACAAACATAACATAATAAGGTCTTCCATTTTAATGCCTACATAAGCTACTAATATACAACACAGATCGAGTGATTGAACGAATGTTTCCATACTGGTGGTAGGCTTCGGCCGTGGCTAGTCACCACCCACTGAACAAAGCCATGTCGCCAAGCGGCCTAGCCGTGTTCCGGCATGATGTTCGGTGTTGCCATTCATGGATGGCGGGTCAGATCAGCTGCGCTGCATGTGCCTAGTGAATGTAGCGTCTCGATCTACTGCCGCCTTCCTACCTAGGCAAGTATGCTCCATCGTAGATCTCATCGTCACTTACCATCAGGTGAGATCGAGATCAAATACTTGCCTATAAATGTATAAAAAAAAACCTACATAAAGATTATACAAGGTGATTCAAAAAGGGTGTACTAACTTTTTTTTATTGTTCTCACATACCCAGGTCTGAATGTGACTATGACATGCTCCCAGTCGGCACCATTGTACGGTACCCATAACCCAAGCGCTGCTTAGTTAGGTACCGTACAGTCGACGCGTTCTCGATTATTTATTCGATCACTCGATCGATAATTGACCACCCCCTCCCCCCAAGGCTCTACCAAAACACCCGAGCCGTGGGGTATTCAACTAAAACAGTATTAGTATCGAGGACTTTTCTTCCGAATTCGACCTTGAAGTGATCCAGGTTCAGGTACTCCCCGTCGTCTATCTCGCGGATGAGCTGTCTCACTCTGGCTTTAGTGTTTTCAACGAAGCACGCCGCTAGTTTCATCTCAATCTCGGCGTTGCGAAGGCCGATGCAGTATGCTCTGTGGAATAAAAAATATAAGGTAAGTATACAGCAGCCTTTCCCAAAGTTGGCGATAACGCGATATCAAAGTTAAATTATATGTCATCGAGATCAAATGCTTGGCTATAATGTAATTAAAAAAATAACGCCCCCTTGTGAGCGCTGCAGGCCTAAAGACCGGGCGGTAAGAGAACGAGAAAAAAAATGGGGGCGTTGTGTAGCGGCGTGTGTAGGCGAAAAAATGGGGGCGCTAAAAAATAATTTATTCTCAAAGTGGGCAGTCGACAAAATAAGTTTGGGAGCCCCTGGTGTACAGGATAGGGTTTCATTCCCGGTGCCCGGATTCGCGAATTCCCGGGTATTCATCATCATTCATCGTTCCCGAGGTCGGGATTTTTTTTTGCGAATTCCCGGAAAATATGTTTGCCTTTAAAACACCCATTTATACACAAAACAAGACAAGTCACGCTTTTATTTGTTTGGGGATGACAGAGACTAATTTTTTTCATATGCCACGGTACGTTGTGATAGCCAAAAAAATACGTAACACACAATGGTTAACATCCCACTAATATTACCCACTATTTATCAAAGAAACACATTTTATGAAAAATAAAACAAAATTGACCACTTCACGGTTCAACTCACCGGCAAAAACTCCCAAAATGGTAGTTTTATTTTGGCAAATGGTAGGTAGAATTAGAATCAGGATATTTTTCTCCATGTAAACCATTATAGTACTTATGAATCGTCGAAAATGCTAACCTACAACTTCACCGCCCGTTCGGAATGCCGTTCCTATGGAGACGAACGGGCGAGAAACTCCATGGTTGCTCTTTTTAAAAGGATCTTTTACATTGTTGCGCAGTACATTGTTATGGGTGTGTGAGAACAATGTAGGAACGGCTAGGCAGACTTGAGTAGGTTATCAAAAAGTACTAATCCTACCTAGGTAGCTTACCTAGAGGCTCTCGCGAGCACAGAAGTCATCACCAATATTTCAGTGGCCGCTTCAGCTAGCCTGTTCAGTTCCCTGAAAAAGAAAATACACTATTCATAAGGCATTCATCACTGTTTGAGCGCGCGCAGTACTCGCGCGCGTGCACAGTGTTGCCAGATTGGGTATTTTTTTCGCAATTCTGGGTAAAAACTTTGGCTCTGGAGAAATTTTGGAGAAATGAAATTCTTAGAGAAAAATTACCCATTCAGTGGCGATGCGTAACGTAAAAAAAAGGTCATTCCACTGCTTCAGTTTGGAAATTAGAACGATGCGTAACGTAAAAAAAAAAAAAGTAATTCTGCTGCTTCAGTTTGGAAATTAGAACAGCAAGGAAAAAATAAGAGAAAGGCCAAAAGCTAAGCCGATATTTTTAACTTTTTGCTTTTGGGTAAAATTCAAGCAAATTGTATCATTTTGGAGAAAAATAATTTCAATTTAAATAAAACTAATTTTACGGATTCTATCGCGTTTATTTTTTTGTTTTTTACGTTCCCGACGTTTCGGCTGCTTTACAGCAACCATGGTCACGGGAGGACTGAGGTGGTTGACGACCTGGTGTCATAGTTTGAAACGGGGTACCCTCATATTTGATTGTTGCTTGTGGTCCGATCTACGCAGAAAGTGCTCACAGTCTCTTGAGGTCTTGCAATTGTACGCTTGGTCTTGGATTTAATAATATTAATTACTGGTTCCCAAGTCGATGGTAGCACCCAGCCATCTTCCCTATTGAAATTAGGATGTTTTTTAATTTCAATGGCCTCGCGTATCATCCTCGGTCGGAATCGGTGTTCTTTTGCGAGGATCTGTGGCTCATCAAATCTAATATATTTGGCGGGTGCGATCTTGTACGTGTTCACAGATTGCAGACTTCGTGGAGCGACGGTGTTTTAACGTAAAACTGAGTTTTATTTAAATGTGTAGTATTCGCGTAAATATAAGTAAATCAATAAAATAATTTCAAATTTAGGGTATAAATAGAGGATGACATCTGGCAACACTGCGCGCGCAGCACTCACGTGTGTAATCGTAATTTATTTTTATTTCAACTAATATGGTGATAAATTCCCATTTATTTTAAGTTCAATGTGTTATTAAGTTAAGTTTAATGTATTAATTTAGATTGTCTTACAATTATTAGATTTATTTTCATGTATTCGACTGAAGGACTGGTACCCAAGGTCATGAATAAATATTAAAAAAAAAAAAAAAAAAAAAGCACTCACGTGTAGGCGGCGGCGGCGCGGACGCCGTGGCGCGCCATGATCGTCTCGCACGCGAAGCGCATGCGCAGCGCGCAGTACTCCAGCTGCTCGGCCGGCTGCTTCAGCGTCGGGTGCAGGTGCTCGGCCAGGTACAGGGTGAGCTTCGGGTCGTCGCGCTCCTGCAACGACAAATACTCTCGTATCATCCCCGCGGCAGTGAGCAGTGATAGCCAAGTTGGTACAACGCTTGCCTCGGTGACGAGGATTTTTTTTTTTATTACATTATAGGCAAGTATTTGATCTCGATGTCACCTGATGGTAAGTGACGATGAGATCTACGATGGAGCATACTCGCCTAGGTAGGAAGGCGGCAGTAGATCGAGACGCCACATTCACTAGGCACATGCAGCGCAGCTGATCTGACCCGCCATCCATGAATGGCAACACCGAACATCATGCCGGAACACGGCTAGGCCGCTTGGCGACATGGCTTTGTTCAGTGGGTGGTGAGTAGCCACGGCCGAAGCCTGCCACCAGTAAGGATTGCAGATTCGAACCTCCCGGCTCGCACCTCTGGGATTTTTCATGTGCGAATCTCGTTCAACCACGATTATCACTTGCTAAACGGTGAAGGAAAACTGAAGGTGAAGAAAAGGTATCGAAATTCTGCCTGCACATAATGATCACAAATACGCTAAAGAAGGGCTCGTTAACATTTTAGTATACCCTTCCTGAAAACCTTGTATAATATTAGCGATGAAGGTCACACTCTCACCTGGTGCCTGTTCGACAGCACCTTCTTCAATATGAACCCGGGATGGAACAGTGGGTTCCTGATCTGTTTGACCTCCTCGGCCATCGCCTTGCCGGCGTGATGCAAGCCAGTCATAGCTGTAAAATGTAAAAGATCTTTTACAGTTTGCAGCTTCCCAGCCCCCGCAGGTCTATACGAAAAACATTTACTTCGAGAGTAATTTTGTTAGCAAGTTTAACTGCTTATAACAGCCCATAGGGACATTCATGGAATCAATGTCTGTGCGCACCTGCGCGCGGCTTTGTTCTCCTCGCCGCGTAATAAATAGCAGCTCGGGATGGGTGTTCGGCTTTCTGTTTCTTCATGTCGAGTTTATTTGATTTTATTATTATTACGTTTTTATTTATTTTTTTATTTTGTGCACGTCAATTTTGTTTTTATTATGTTTTTATTTCATTCTCATTTCGCATTTGTTTTTTGTTACCATTTTAATTTACTCAACATATTATTATCATGTTGCGCGGCGTCAATGCGTCATCAAGGCCTTGCTCTGAAAACCAGCGTTGAGGCATCCCCCGGATGCCCCTACTTAGTGCTGAGAGCAGACCTTGTTGGTTGCAGCTACGTACGGCGGGAAACTATCATTTTATTTTATTTTATTTTATTAATTTATTTCTACATTACTCATAGTACTCATGTACATGTTGCCTGCGTAGCTGATTCACCAATAAATCAAATTTTATTTTATTTTTAAGTTTAGGAATATGCTATCAATGACAATTTGTAAGTGGCCCCGCAGACCTATACGAAAAAAAAGATTTCACTTTGACTTTCAGAGTAATTTTGTTAGCAAGCTTGGGAATTTGCTATCAATGACAATTTGTAGGTGCCCCCGTAGACCTATACGAAAAAAATAATTTCACTTTGACTTTCAGAGTAATTTTGTTAGCCAGCTTGGGAAAATCCTATTAATGACAATTTGTAAGTGCCCCCGCAGACCTTCTATACATATATATAAAATTGGAGTGTCTGTTTGTAATATTAAAATAACCGCTTTTTACTAAGTGCATTTGGATGTATACACGTTACCTATACAGAAACAACATTTTTTACAATTTTTGTCTGTCTGTCTGTCTGTCCGTCTGTCTGTCTGTCTGTCTGTCTGTCTGTCTGTTTGTTCCGGGTAATCTCTGAAATGGCTGGACCGATTTTGACGGGAATTTCACTGGCAGATAGCTGATGTAACAAGGAGTAACATAGGCTACTTTTATTTTAGAAAAAAAATTGGATCTCTCGAGAAAAAATTAAAACCAATGTTGCAGCGCTGCGCCTGATTAAAGTTTGATAGCAACAATCTGCAATGCGTCCCGCGGGATCAGAACGCGAGCAGGCTGTTGCCAAAGGCTGAGTCTTTGTTAAATACCACGCGGACGAAGTCGCGGGCAACAGCTAGTATGAAATAAAAATACTGACTTTGAGAGTAATTTCGTTAGCAAGCTTTGGCAATATGTTATTAAGGGTCTGTACTCACCGATGTACATATTGACGTTGTCCAGACTCTCCCCACGCGTGGCCAACTGCCTCATCTCGTCGAGGAGCCGTTTACATTCCACCTCGTTGTCCAGCGCTGGGATGGCCAGCAATTTCATTATGGTAGTCTGTCCGTGGTTCGCCATGAAATTTCTACAGCAAATAATTGTGTATTAAGACTACGTGTGTGTTGTGTTTGAGCGAGGGTATGTGTGTCGTGTGAGTATATATTGTGTGTGAGTAATCTATACATCTATACATATAAATAAAATTGGAGTGTCTGTTTGTAATATTAAAATAACCGCTTTTTACTAAGTGCATTTGGATGTATACACGTTACCTATACCGAAACAACATTTTTTACAATTGTTGTCTGTCTGTTTGTTCCGGGTAATCTCTGAAATAGCTGCACCGATTTTGACGGGACTTTCACTGGCAGATAGCTGATGTAACAAGGAGTAACTTAGGCTACTTTTATTTTAGAAAAAAAACATAGCTTCTCACGAAAAAAAATTAAAACCAATGTTGCAGCGTTGCGCCTGATTAAGTTTGATAGCAACAACCTGAAATGCGTCCCGCGGGCTCAGAAAGCGCGAGCAGGCTGTTGCCAACTGTTGTGTCTTTGTTAAATACCACGCGAACGAAGTCGCGGGTACCAGCTAGTGTGTATACATATACAGTAGGTCACAAAGATAACACTCCAAGGGAAATAAATCAAATTAAAAATGACACCCTGTACGGAGCGTACAACCAAACGCTACTGGGTTGCCATGTTTAAAAAAAAACAAATATCATTTACACAATTACTTTGTACATCAACGTGGTCCATGTAACTTACTGGTTCATCGGTTAAAATATTTTACACTACTTTTTTTAAACCTTATATCAGTATGTCTAAGGTGAGTATGTGAGTGTGCCTGTGTGTGTACACATGTGTGTGTGTGTATGTGATAAGACTAGGGATATTCAAAGCGAGATCACAGTTTCCTAATAGTTAAATCTTGTTGTTATACCATTTTTTATATTTTATACTAGCTGTTGCCCGCGACTTCGTCCGCGTGGTATTTAACAAAGACAACCGTTGACAACAGCCTGCTCGCCAATTCTGAGCCCGCGGGACGCATTGCAGGTTGTTGCTATCAAACTTAATCAGGCGCTGCGCTGCAACATTGGTTTTATTTTTTTTTCGTGAGATCCTATTTTTTTTTCTAAATAAAACTAGCCTAAGTTACTCCTTGTTACATCAGCTATCTGCCAGTGAAAGTCCCGTCAAAATCGGTCCAACCATTTCAGAGATTAGCCGGAACAAACAGACAGACAGGCAGACGGACAGACAGACAGACAAAAATTGTAAAAAATGTGGTTTCGGTATAGGTAACGTGTATACATCCAAATGCAATTAGTAAAAAGCTGTTATTTTAATATTACAAACAGACACTCCAATTTTATTTATATGTATAGATTTTCAAGTTATTTGTTTATTTTTTATATTTTTTTGCGTTCACTTACGGTAACGACATCAGACAATACTTTTAAATAGTATACAGTAGGATGTTCGCGACATCACTAAACGGCTTCCACGGAAGACCAGCGCTGGTTGTTTGCGCAACGAGCATACGCTGAGTGGAAGCCGATTTGTGACAAGCATTTTAACGTCTTCCTAAACTGATGCACAAAGATAGGTGATGTTATATGTGTGTGTCTTCTTCCTTCTTGTTTGAAATGGAACGCAACCCTAATGTTTTTTATTTAATCTGTGTCAACTTTTACCCTTCCCTTATATATATATATACTGTGGCCGTGTATGCCTTGTACGAACCGTTCCCGTATTATTTTGTACAAACTGTGTGGCAAATATAATTAAATTCACTTGTTAATATCATCGCCTATCATTGAGGAAGTAATTCCTTTCATGGTAGCAGTCCGTGGTTCCGAAGATATATCCGAACGAAGTGAACAGTAATTCCGAAACAAAAATAAAGTAGGGTTGTTTGAAAAAAAAAAACATAATTTGCAACAGAACACCAAAGAGGGAATTATGAGCTCAAATACGTTTAATTTGGAGAAATTAACTGGACGAGACAATTTTGCAACCTGGAAATTTTGCATTAAAACGTATCTGGAGCATGAAGGTTTGTGGGATTGTGTAGATCCGAACAATGAAAAGCCAGTCGATGCCGCCCGAGATGTCAAGGCTAAATCCAAGCTTATTCTACTCTTGGAATCGCAAAACTACGTGCATGTTCAAGACTGTACCACAGCGAAGCAAGTTTGGACGAATTTGCATAAGGTTTTCGACGACAACGGGCTAACCAGAAGAGTAGCATTGTTGAGGGAACTAATCAACACGTCACTGGATTCTAGTAATGGTGTAGAAGATTACGTGAGTAGAATCATGACTGCAGCCCACAAATTGCGAAATATAAGCTTTGATGTCAATGATGAGTGGCTTGGAACTTTGATGTTGGCCGGTCTTCCCGATGAGTATAAACCAATGATTATGGGGCTTGAAAATTCTGGTGCTACAATTAGTGCAGACCTTATTAAAACGAAGTTATTACAAGAAGTGAAAGCATCCAATTCTAATACAGCATTCTATACCAATAATCATAAGAAGCAGAAGAATAACCAACAATCAAAGCCGCTTATAAAAGGAAAAGGACCCAGATGTTATAATTGTAATCAGTATGGTCACTTTGCAAAGTTTTGTAAAAGTCTGAAGAGACCAGTGAACAAGGATTATAAAAAGGATGACAACTCAGGTTTTGTAGCAGCTTTTTCAGCTACCCTCGGTGAAGAAAATGAAAAATGGTATGTCGACTCCGGTGCTTCAATGCACATGTCCAGTAAAAGAGATTGGATGTACAATGTCAGCGAGCCATCAGTCAAAACCATCACGGTAGCTAATAGAGAGCCTCTATGTGTTATGGGCATTGGAAGTATAGATATTAATACTACAAAAAATAACAAGATTCAGGTGAGAAATGTGTTATTTGTACCTGGATTAGCTGCTAATTTGTTGTCAGTAAGCACTATTGTTAAAAGTGGATATAAGGTGACATTCAATGACAAGGGCTGTAATATTTATGGTGTCAATGGAAAGCTAATATGTTCTGCATCTTTAGTCAATAACTTATATGTTCTTAACACAGAAATAAGTAATGAAATTGCCCATCTCACCTCCGGTCATGAAAAATTAAGTGATACTCACCTGTGGCATCTCCGTATGGCCCATTTAAATGTTTCAGATGTAAACAAACTACCTAGCTGTGCTGAGGGGGTCACAATGTTAAACCAAGAGAAGAGTAATGCTGTCTGTTGTACCACTTGCCTCGAAGGTAAACAAACCAGATTGCCATTTAAAAATGTTGGTTCCAGAGCATCGAAACCGCTAGAACTTATACATTCAGATTTATGTGGCCCGATGGAGAACATATCTTATGGAGGTATGAAATATTTTATAACATTCATAGATGATTATACAAGATTAGTTCATGTATATTTCTTAAAAGATAAATTGAATATTCTGGAGGTTTTTAAGAATTATAAAATGAAAGTTGAGAATCAACTTGATCATAAAATTAAGATTATCCGAACTGATAATGGAACAGAATACTGTAACAGTAATTTTGACAGTTTTTTGAATAATTGTGGCATTGTACATCAAACGTCAACTCCATATACCCCTCAGCACAATGGACTCGCTGAAAGAATGAATAGGACACTTGTGGAAAGGTCAAGGTGTATGATTTTTTATGCTAATATGGATAAATGCATATGGGCGGAAGCAGTAGCCACCGCTGCATATGTCATTAACCGCTCGCCTACTAGTGCATTAAATGGTAGAACACCATATGAAATGTGGACATCTAAGAAGCCTAATCTTTCTCACATTCGAATATTTGGTTCAGATGTTATGGTTCACATACCCAAGGAGAAGCGACAGAAGTGGGACAGAAAGTCTAGGAAATTGAGATTAGTAGGATATTGTGAGAGTACAAAAGGCTACCGACTCATGGATCCATTATCTCACAAAATCATGAAAAGCAGAGATGTAGTTTTCTTTGAAAATTATATGGGGGCCTTACACAACACCTCTCAAAGTGTTTCAGTGAGCCCACCTGCAGTGGAGAGTGCACCGGCAAGTGTTGATACTGACGATCACGCTTGCTCAAACCAGTCGGGAGAAAACCACTCTGAAGAGCCTCAGACCAGCAGTAATTTAGAAGAGGCAGCTAAAGAAGGCTCAAGTGAGTATGAGACTGATTCAGACGAGGCTTACTTTCCTCCCAGACATGTCACGCAACAGCAGATAATGGACAGCAATGTCACATTGAGATCACATACCAGAGCTCGTGAACCGGACAAGAGCCTTCTATGTTTATTTACTGGCTTATCTGATCCACAGACTATAGCAGAGGCCTTATCATCCCCACATGCCAAAGAATGGCAGATCGCCATGGATGAGGAATATAACTCACTTATGAAAAATAGAACATGGAGCCTGATGGACCTTCCAGTGGACAGAAAGGCCTTGCCATGTAAATGGGTATTTAAAACTAAAACTAACCAGAGTGGAGATGTTATTCGTTACAAAGCGAGGTTAGTAATAAAAGGATTTATACAGAAAAAAGGCATAGACTATGAGGAAGTCTACTCTCCAGTAGTAAGGTACACTTCTATCCGATACCTATTTGCATTAGCTGCCAGATATGAACTTCAGATAGACCAGATGGATGCTGTATCTGCATTCTTGCAAGGAGAAATAGATGTAGATATTTACATGCTACAGCCAGAAATGTATGAGAAGGACTCGAGGGTATGTCACTTACATAAATCTATATATGGTCTAAAGCAGGCAAGCAGGCTATGGAATACAAAGCTGAAAAATGTTTTAAAAGAAATTGGAATGGAACAGTCGAAAACAGATCCATGTGTGTACTATAATGTAGAAAAAGGTATTTTTATTGCTGTTTGGGTTGATGACATAATTTTATTTACATCTCAAATGGAAATGAAAATTTTACTAAAAGAAAAACTTAAGGAACATTTTGATATGAAAGACCTTGGAGTAGCTACACAGTGTGTTGGATTGAATATAACTAGAAGAAAAGATGCAATCATGTTGGATCAAGAAAAGTACATAACGGAAATATTGACAAAATTCAACATGTCTAATTGTAAAACAGCAAAAACACCTATTGAAGTAGGTCTAAAATTTAATCAGCAGTCCGACGATATATTTGACTGTCCGTATCAGCAAGCAATTGGCTGTCTATTATATGTAGCTCAATGTACCAGGCCAGATATCTCGTTTGCTGTGAATACCTTGAGTCGATTTAACAGAGAACCAAAGAGTGAGCACTGGACTGCCGTGAAAAGAGTATTAAGATATTTACAAAATACTAAGGATTACAAATTAACATATACCAAAGATGGTGAAATGAGAATCTCAGGATTCTGTGATGCAGATTGGGCGAGTGACGTCCATGACCGAAAATCGTGCACCGGTTACATTTATATGTTACAGGGAGGCGCAATATCATGGTGTTCGCGTAAGCAACGAACTGTCGCCTTGTCCACTGCTGAGGCTGAGTACATGGCGATGTCAACCGCCGCGCAGGAAGCGCTCTGGCTCCAGCAGCTGCAGCGTGAGCTCGGTCAACAGTCAGATGACATCCTTACAATCTACTGTGATAACCAGAGCGCCATAAGATTGTCAACAAATGATTGCTATTTGCCTAGATCCAAGCACATTGACATAAGATATCATTTTCTCAAGGATCATGTAAATAATTTAGAGTTAACGTTTTGTTATGTAATAGGTAGAGAAAATATTTCTGATATCTTAACTAAAGGGACATCTGTAGAAAAACATTTGTTTTGTGTAACGAAGATGGGTTTGCGTTCAGGGGTGGGTGTTTGAAATGGAACGCAACCCTAATGTTTTTTATTTAATCTGTGTCAACTTTTACCCTTCCCTTATATATATATATACTGTGGCCGTGTATGCCTTGTACGAACCGTTCCCGTATTATTTTGTACAAACTGTGTGGCAAATATAATTAAATTCACTTGTTAATATCATCGCCTATCATTGAGGAAGTAATTCCTTTCACTTCTTATTTTCATTTACATAAGTAATTTGTAAATGTGGGAACCATGTAGCCATTAGCTGTAATTTTATACTTAGTTAGTACTTTTTGTTTTTTTTGACCTGCTGCTAAAGTCTGATTAGCCGTTCCTACACTGTTCTCACATACCTATAACAATGTATTGCTCAATAAGGTAAAAGATCTATTTAAAAAAAAGAGCAACCATGGAGTTTCTTGCCCGTTCTTCTCCATAGGAACGGCATTCCGAACGGGTGGTAAAGCAGTAGCATAATGTTTATGTAACTTGACGATTCATAAGTATTGTACAATAATGGTTTACATGAATAAAAAATATTCGGTCGGGGTCGAGTCACCTTCGTCCGTAGGAGAATTAAGTACCCTCGAGATACCCTACACGTGACCCTGGGTGGTGCCAACCAGGTGACAACTCTACTGGTGGTAGGCTTCGGCCGTGGCTAGTCACCACCCACTGAACAAAGCCATGTCGCCAAGCGGCCTAGCCGTGTTCCGGCATGATGTTCGGTGTTGCCATTCATGGATGGCGGGTCAGATCAGCTGCGCTGCATGTGCCTAGTGAATGTAGCGTCTCGATCTACTGCCGCCTTCCTACCTAGGCAAGTATGCTCCATCGTAGATCTCATCGTCACTTACCATCAGGTGAGATCGAGATCAAATACTTGCCTATAATGTAATAAAAAAAAAAAAAAAATTCTGATTCTGGTGTTGTTCAAATGTATTTGTCATAAATACATGTTTTTCTTTCTTTCTTTTCCTATAATTGTAGTGGCGGGGAGATGTATCTCACATACCTGCACATAGCCACCTCCAGCTCGGCGTCCGGGTCCGCGTACCCATCCAAAAGGCCGGCCGTGAAGTACTCCGCACTCTCGCTCGCGTATATGTCCAGCAACGCATCGCCCACAGTTGAACGTAAAGTGGACAACTCCGATAGCGGTTTGCCTGTGACGAAATATATACTAACTAGCTGCGCCCGGCGGTGTTATCCGCGATAAAAAGTATGAAAAATTAAAACATCTATCCCACGGGAACCATACATTTTACCGGGATAAAAAGTAGCCTATGTGTGATTCCAGACTATAATCTAACTCTGTGCCAAATTTCATCCAGATCCGTTCAGCCGTTCGGGCGTGAAAGAGGAACAAACATCCATCCATCCATCCAAACTTTCACATTTATAATATTAAGTAAGTATAGATAGTATAGATTAACTGTTACGATGCGTAAAAGAGGTATCGATAACTCGTAAAATAGTCATCGAAGCTTCTCGAAACAAAAACGCATCGTAGTGTCCATGGTCCCCTATCGATCTTTGAAGAAAGATCTAGAATCGCCAACAATGTTGCAACCGGCTTCCGGAATATACTTCGTATTATTTTTATTAAAATTATTAGTAAACAAAAGGCGAGGACAATGGGATTCCCGGAACTGGGAGTCCTCGGAATAATACCGATTTCACGAATGCATCTACGTACACTAGAACATTCTAGCCTTCTAGCCCTTTTTAATGTCCCACTGCTGGGCACGGGCCTCCCCTCAATGCGAGGGGTATTAGGCCATAGTCCACCACGCTGGCCCAGTGCGGGTTGGCGGACTTCACACATCTTTCGAGGGGTT
This sequence comes from Pheosia tremula, assembly GCA_905333125.1. NCBI lineage: Eukaryota > Metazoa > Arthropoda > Insecta > Lepidoptera > Notodontidae > Pheosia > Pheosia tremula. The sequence goes on from HG995425.1 coordinate 4,118,515, forward strand.
CTCTCAGACATGCAGGTTTCCTCGCGATGCCGCGATGTTTACCTTCACCTACTTTTATTTTAGGAAAACGTTTTCGTTAAATACCACGCGGACGAAGTCGCGGGTAACAGCTAGTGTTATAACAAGTCGAGGACCTGGCAGCATGCACTCACCTCCAAAAACCCTGGGCCGCACGTAGTCGACTATACTGGAGACCGCCAGCTTCAACCGGTTCCTGCAAAGTGTGGCCGCGAAGAGACGAGATACGCCCAACACTTGACCCAACCTCGAATCCGGGATGTGTTCCAGGGGGGTGCCTGAATATAATAATGACGACAATTAGCTCAGTGAGTGAGCCTGCCTTCTGCGCTGAGGATTCGGCCGTGGCTAGTCACCACCCACTGAACAAAGCCATGTCGCCAAGCGGCCTAGCCGTGTTCCGGCATGATGTTCGGTGTTGCCATTCATGGATGGCGGGTCAGATCAGCTGCGCTGCATGTGCCTAGTGAATGTAGCGTCTCGATCTACTGCCGCCTTCCTACCTAGGCAAGTATGCTCCATCGTAGATCTCATCGTCACTTACCATCAGGTGAGATCGAGATCAAATACTTGCCTATAATGTAATAAAAAAAAAAAAAAAAAAAGGATCCCAGGATCGAATCCTTGGCGCGACAAACATTGTGTGATGAGCACGAAAGTTTGTACCCGAGTCATGGATGCTTAATCCCACTAATATTATAAATGTGAAAGTTTGGATGGATGGATGTTTGTGACTCAATCACGCCAGAACGAGACGCCAGAAAGAGCTAGACTATAGTCTAGAATAGCTCATAGGCTAAAAAAAATTGAAGTTAAAAAATTTTTTTTTTTTTTAGTTAATTTTTTTTATTTGTATCTGTATTTTTTTTTTCTCTAACCGCCGCCTGTGAAATGCCTCCCACGGCAAAGTGTCCGGTGCGGACCGCACCCTCTACCCCCCCCCATGCTTCGCCACTGGTCCCAAGTCTTCTAATCCATCCATTCATCAGCCGAAGACGTCCACTACCATGCCTCAATTTTTTTATAATGAATAGCAAAAATAAGAGGGCGGCAAATTTGAAATCCGCACCGGGTGCTAATGACCTATGCTACGCCACTGCTTGGGACTCTTACCACGTGTAAGCAGACTCGTGACTCTTACCGGGTGTCCGTAAGAAGTTAACGAAGCTGCCGTCATAGGTGACGCCGTCAGCGCCCGGATGCACCAGGAATGCCTTCAGCCTGTCCGCCTCCACTTTGCACAGAACCAGTAGATAGCCGTCCCTTTGCTGGCATACCTTCTCACCAGATATACGCCAAACACCTGTAAATTAAATATAGTTTGACCACTACCGCTGTACCGCGCCTTGGGTATGTGCGCGGCGAGGCGGGGGGAGTATCGGCCGTCAGTCCGCCGCCGACGCTCATGGTCTCGATTCATGCTATTTCCTACCCCGCTACCCACCACACCCCGCATTCCGAGGGTGTTGCACAGCGGAAGTGGTCAAACTATAACAATAATCATCGCCCGCTTGATAATCGGTGAACGAAATGTTTGTGAAGAAACCTGCATGTCTGTGAGAATCTCTCGACAACCAAACCTGCACTGAACCAGCATGGTGGACTATGGTCTAATCTCTCTCGCATTGAGGAAAGGCTCGTGCCCACCATTGGGACTTTCAAATGGCTAATATATTTTTTTTATATCTCCAAACTATAAGAAAAATACTTAAGATTGAAACAACTGACCTTAAAAAAAACAGGCATGAGAAAATACAATTGATCAACAAAAAAAGGTGTGAGAAATTAACAATTCCCATCTAAGAAGTACCTATAATTTTTTTTTACTACCTCACTCAATAGACAATGATCCGCCCAGACATTACCAAAACTGTGTTAAAAAAAACTCAGAAGTATCATTCCTACTAGGTATTATGCCAATTAAAAACTAGCCAAATTGGTCCGCCTGTTCTCAAGTGATGCACTTACCAACGAATGACAAGAATTTAAGATCTTTTACATACAATGTTTTGTCAGTATTGTTGTTCTCCTTTTTTTAGGTGGGCAATCGGCAACAAAATAGTGCAATTTTTGCCAGTATCTAGTTTTTTTGACAATTGTTATAAAATTATAAGAGCCCCTGATGATAATGACAATGAAATAAATCCCCACCCCTATCCGTAAAGCTGTGGTTCCTTCAATGAAAACTTGTTGGATATCTTGGGAGAACTTAAAAAGTCAAGTTACATTATTTTATTTCAATTTCCTTCACTTGTGCACGTTTATGAACACACAATGATTAATATACCACTAATGTTACACATTATTTATCAAAGATACACATTTTTTTGGAAAATAAAACAAAATTGTCTACTTCACGGTGCCAACATGTTTCTGCCAACTTAATTTTCGTTCATAAGTAACAAAATAAAAAATAAATATGAGATCAACTCAACATACCCTGTCCATCCATATCTGCACTTGTCCTGAAATCAGCCTGCAAGAGCCTCTCCGCTATCCTCTCTTTTATAGCCAGAGATATTGTCCGTTCCCCGGCTATAAGATCATCAACCACACCTGCATACTGCTCGGCTGTTAATCCCAATTGTACAGCTTCCAAACCCACCCAGTGGTCACATAACTGCTGTCCAAGCTCGAAATCCTTTGAAATAACTTCCAAATACCTTAAACTTTCAGTCTTATTTGCCGCCAACCCATTTCTGGTCCAACACACCGGTGCAGCATACATTTTTGTACTTTTAAGCACATTTTTACGATCTTCTTGACTCATTTCAGTATTAGAAAACACTTTATGGAGTGTCTCTACATTTTTCTCGACAATTTCATCCTCTTCCTTGTTTAGTATCTCAGGATAGGCAAGCAAGTCGCGGTCGAAAACTGATGTGAAAATATTCTTCATGAATGGCGGAATTTTTGGTTTGCGGCGCTCCGTGCGCTGCAGAACGTTTAGATCTTCGAAGTCAAATTTCTCTTCTTGGACCTGAGGCTGCGAGGTAGGCGAGGCGTCGTAGTTTATTGATGAAATTCGGAATTTTCTGTACAAATTCCTACTGACATAACTGTTGTGATGCGAGCATAGCTTGCGAGCTATATTCATTTTGAAAGGCGTTTATTTCTGTTAGTTAATTCAGTATCGATACTTCAAATGGTCTAGAAGTAATTAATCACTATTTTTCTAAATACTGCGGTAAACTTTTCTTTGAGGTTATGTCATATTTGTTGACACTGAAAGATCGAGAGAGAGAGAGAGAGAGACGAGGCTCTTATTCTTCTTCTATAAAAATGTGGCGTCACCATCTTAGTCATTTGGCCAGAGTCTAGTGTGAGCAGTAACTAGTAAGGCATAACTATTACCATCATTCAGGCTTAATGAAGGCCTTTGGCTAGACCCTTATAGCTCCCTCCCCGTTAAAGTGGTTAATTTCTGGGGCGGCAAAGTTTTGTCTACGGTCTACCCAAACTCCCGCACCTTTTATTTTCAAATCCTTAGAATTATTGAAGTGAAACTTCTATATAGATGGGGGTATTAGATATTTCATACTATTTTGTACGCATATAAACTATAATACAATTCGTTAGCAAATAACCAAGTTAAAATAACCGTTAACCCACCGTTACAAAAGTAACTTACCCTCGTCACTACCCTCAAATGGAATGGGGTGGAATTTTCGCTGCCCCTATCGTTGCTACACGAAAACAAACTCAATATCCGTGAGCAAAAATTCATTTTAACATAACCAAATCGAAATTATGTTGGTTCTACATAACTATATATTATATTGTATGTATATACTAGGACATGAAATAATCAGTAAGTCTCCTATTTAAGTGTTGGTTGGACGTCAATGCGAGACGCGAACAAATAAAATACTATTGTGTGTTTAATAACATGATTGTAAAACGTTATTCAAAGATTGTGCGCTATAACATCGCTACAGGACGATTGTTATGTGTTTAAACGGTGTTATAATATTTGCAGTGCTACAGATATTCAATGATGAATAATGTTTAGTCTGTACTGATTTCATGAGATTAGAGCAAGGAAGATTAAGGTTTGTGTATAAAATAATATCTGTCATTATTTATATATGTGTATAAGCTTTTTTTTCTTCAAATTATTTTGGCTTCGAGTACCTGTATCCTGATGAGATTGTACACTGATATTAACTGAGAGACCCTACCCTGGGATACACAATTACATAGCAGCACTACTGAGGCCCCAGTGTGAGTTTTTTCGTTATTAATACGGTGTACTATATAGTCTGTTTATTGGACGACTCGAACGTCAAGTGCGAGTCTCGTAAGCTAACCGTTTACTTCATAGTCTACGTATTTAGACACTTTGTATGGAGAATCAAACAGCGCCTCTAGCGGACGATATTTAAACTTTCGATTCTCCACACAAAGTGGATATATAAACTTACCTATGTAGACTATAAAGTATTCAGTTAGTTTACGGGAAAAACTCTCACATGGGCTACCGACCCGATTGTAGAATTACGAAAAAAACAACTGAAATGAGACTAATTTTAAGGATTTTATCGCGTTTATTTTGCGTTCCGACAACGCGATAAAAATCCTTAAAATTTGTGTTATTTCAATGTGTAGTATTCGCGTGAATATATGAAATCAAACTATTTTTTAAGGATTTTATCGCGTTTATTTTTCGTTTTTACGTTCCCAACTACCGTTTCTAACTATGACACCAGGACGTCAACCACCTCAGTCCTCCCGTGACCATGGTTGCTGTAAAGCAGCCGAAACGTCGGGAACGTCAAAACGAAAAATAAACGCGATAAAATCCTTAAAAATAGTTTTATTTCAATACGAAATCAATTTAAGAAATAAATTTCTAAGTGCCCTCGTGGGCTTACACAAAACCTCAATGGATTGACTGCTGACTTGACTTGAATTAGGACTTATCGCTCCCCAATTTTATAATCTCCACGCTCCCCCAATTTCTTTTAGATACCATACAAGTATTTGTACGTATTTTGTTTCATTATAAAGTTCCATACATAAATAAAATCGCGTCAGTGTGACGACCCGGGGCCCAATTCTGCTAATTTAAATGAAATGACATACAATTGCCATTCTAGCGACACACTATTGAGGTTCCATTACGACTGACAGATCGGCTGTTCTGCTAAAACTTTAATGACGTCTCGATGGAGTCTCATTTTACTGTCAATGGTTGTGTGTCGACTGCTAGAAACGTCAGATAACGAGTAGAACACCATTACTTAGCTACATTATATTGATACGCGACTGAAGTACAGAACAGGAAATAGTTCTATGGCAGTTGAATGGCTGGTCGGTGGAAAGCCGCTGGTCTTAAAAAACTAGTAGACTACCAAATGTCTACAATCATTCAATCGACACGCTACCGACACTCCACTGAAGCGTTCGTAAATTAGAAGAATTGAGCCCCAGAGCGATCAACAAAAATATCAATCCGAAAATTGCCCACACGCAGATCGAACCCCAAATCATCTAATAGCAAACCAATAGACCTAGCTGTTGTCGTTATTATAAAGCTCACAAATGAATTCGTTCAAGCGATTATTCGACCATGTGTACTCAACCTAAATGGCTCAATATTCAATTTTCCGCGCGAATAATCACTAAAACATTGCTCTTCGTCTTTCAAATTTAGGTACTGCAGATGGTTAGAATAATTATGGTCGAGATTTGAATAACTCTGAATAACTCTGAATTTACTGAAGCTTAGCGACATGTAAAATATCCCCCCCCCCACTCCGAAAAGCTTTGGAGAACCCATCGTTTTATACATAAGTACTCACTAATGTCTCTGGTCAGGAGCTGGACTTCCCGCGAGGTGAATTCCTGGGCCCCAAGTCTGCTGACACAATCGATTCATAATTGAACAGCAACCGCATAGTAACTTTTACTTTTGACAGATGTTGTATGGGATATCTGTCAAAGTGACAGTTACTATGGCAAGGCCGTAGCCAGGGCGCGCAGGAGTTGTTCAGCGAGCCGCAGTCGTTCAAAGACTTACCCCATTCATTGGGATTGCTTGTTATAATTATAATTCCAGCCCTTTTTAATGTCTCACTGCTGGGCACGGGCCTCCCCTCAATGTGAGGGGGATTAGGCCATAGTCCACTACGCTGGCCAAGTACGGGTTGGTAGACTTCACACATCTTTCGAGGGACTCTCTCAGACACGCAGGTTTCCTCGCGATGATTTCATTCACTGTTTAGCAAGTGATAATCGTGTTTGAAAATGAGATTCGCACATGAAATGCCAGAGGTGCGAGCTGGGGTTTGAACCTTTAATCCTCGTTACCGAGGCAAGCGTTCTACCAACTTGGCTATCACTTACGTTGCTGCCTTGTTTCGTTTATCCGTATATTATGTGTATTGAATGTAAATGTTACTAGGTACGCGTTTTATTTTTACTGTGAAACTGTTACTAAAAAAAATATTTCGCGTCTCTCGTCATAGCCACGTTGGTCGATTGCTCGGCTTCGAAACGCAAGTTCAATTTTCCGGTTCACTCAACTGCGTTGAACGTTATTTTCAGCTAACTACAGTTAGCGAGTGGAAATTAAAATTGTTTGTTGCTGTTGCGACAACACTCGGTATGGTTTCGTTATAACGTTTAATAAAAAGGTTTAATAAAGGTAAAGTTATAATTACATTATTATTATACTAATCTGTCACAGTCGTAACGGAACCTCAATAGTGTGCCGCTGGAATAGCGATTTAATGAATTTTTATTATATAGCAGAATTGGGCCCCAGGTTTGGTGCAAGGTTGGTCCGTTTATAGAGATCTTTACTCCTGTATGCTATCAACTAGGCAGGGAGAAGATTATAAATATTTATCCTCCCATTGTGCCTCCCCCTAGCGGCGCGGCGTGAAAATATGCGCGCTACGAAACCGCCCTCGTTATGCCAATATGACACACTGTTAAATTTTATGGCGAACGGGCTTCAATACTAGATTGAACTTTCTGTATACATCTATACATATAAATAAAATTGGAGTGTCTGTTTGTAATATTAAAATAACCGCTTTTTACTAAGTGCATTTGGATGTATACACGTTACCTATACCGAAACAACATTTTTTTAAATTTTTGTCTGTCTGTCTGTCTGTCTGTCTGTCTGTCCGTCTGTCTGTCTGTCCGTCTGTCTGTCTGTCTGTCTGTCTGTCTGTTTGTTCCGGGTAATCTCTGAAATGGCTGGACCGATTTTGACGGGAATTTCACTGGCAGATAACTGATGTAACAAGGAGTAACTTAGGCTACTTTTATTTTAGAAAAAAAAATTGGATCTCTCGAAAAAAAATTAAAACCAATGTTGCAGCGCTGGGCCTGCTTAAAGTTTGATAGCAACAATCTGCAATGCGTCCCGCGGGATCAGAACGCGAGCAGGCTGTTGCCAACGGTTGAGTCTTTGTTAAATACCACGCGGACGAAGTCGCGGGCAACAGCTAGTCTATACATATAAATAAAATTGGAGTGTCTGTTTGTAATATTAAAATAACCGCTTTTTACTAAATGCATTTGGATGTATACACGGTACCTATACCGAAACAAACTTTTTTAAAATTTTTGTCTGTCTGTCTGTCTATCTGTCTGTCTGTCTGTCTCTCTGTCTGTTTGTTCCGGGTAATCTCTGAAATGGCTGGACCGATTTTGACGGGACTTTCACTGGCAAATAGCTGATGTAACAAGGAGTAACTTAGGCTACTTTTATTTTAGAAAAAAACATAGGATCTCACGAAAAAAAATTAAAACCAATGTTGCAGCGTTGCGCCTGATTAAGTTTGATAGCAACAACCTGAAATGCGTCCCGCAGGCTCAGAAAGCGCGAGCAGGCTGTTGCCAACGGTTGTGTCTTTGTTAAATACCACGCGAACGAAGTCGCGGGTAACAGCTAGTTGTTATATAAAATAACACCATGGGCCTGTACGTCAAGTGCGAGATTATTCGTAAGCTAACTGTATGAGTGAAAGCTTTAAATACCGTCCGCTAGAGGCGCTGTTCAGTTCTCCATACCAAATGTCTAAATACAGTAGACTATAAAGTATACGGTTATAGAAGTACTATACTGTGTTCGCCCTCAGTCCATTGTACGGTACCCATAATACAAGCGTTGCTTAGTGTGGGACCGGTGTGTTCGTCTGGCGATATTTATTGTTTCGAAATTATTTAGTGTATTAACCTCCTTTAAATGATCGGCAACAATATAGCTACAGTTATAAAAATGTTCACAACTTGTTCGTGGGCTTATTTGTCCGTGTGTCAGCAAGCAATTGTGTGTACGGGGAGTTCATCTGTTTGCCCTAGCGACGTCCTCCGAATTATTGTTTTATTAATATTTATACTCTATAGGTAAATTTTGCATTTCATGACATTTCAGAAACGGGCGAGAAACTCGATGGTTGCTCTTTTTTAAAAAGATATTTTACGTTTTTGAGCAGTTTTTTTTTTTATTTTTATTACATTATACGCAAGTATTTGATCTCTATCTCACCTGTACCATCAGGTGAGATCGAGATCACCGCTGCGCTGCCAACCGTTAAGATTAAATAACATACCAACTTAACTTAACATAACTTGTAATTTTATACTTAGTACTTTCTTTTTTTTTATTACATTATAGGCAAGTATTTCATCTCGATCTCACCTGATGGTAAGTGACGATGAGATCTACGATGGAGCATACTTGCCGAGGTAGGAAGGCGGCAGTAGATACAGAGACGCTACATTCACTAGGCACATGCAGCGCAACTGATCTGACCCGCCATCCATGAATGGCAACACCGAACATCATGCCGGAACACGGCTAGGCCGCTTGGCGACATGGCTTTGTTCAGTGGGTGGTGACTAGCCACGGCCGAAGCCTACCACCAGTAGAGTTGTCACCTAGTTGGCACCACCCAGGGTCACGTGTAGGGTATCTCGAGGGTACTTTATTCTCCTAAAATTACCCCAGTATATTGTTATAGGTGTGTGAGAACAATGTAGGAACGGGCCGTTCGTACATTTATCGCACCTATTATGCCTAGCCGTTCGGAACGGCTAGGCATACTTTAGCAGCTGGTCAAAAATAAAAAGTATTAAATCTAAGTATAAATATGACAAGTTAATGGCTACACCTCATTCCGAAAGCTTATTTTACGACTTGGTGCATTTGTGATCGAAAGTTTGACTTAATAATTAGATATTGATGTCTTATATTTACGCGAATACTACACATTGAAATAAAACTAATCTTACGTATTTTATCATAAACCAAGAGCACCATTGCATGCCCTCAAGACACTGTGAGCACTTTCCGCATAGATCGGACTGCAAGCAACAACTAAATATGAGGGTACCCCGGTTCAAACTATGACACTAGGACGTCAACCACCTCAGTCCTCCCGTGACTATGGTTCCTGTAAAGCAGCCGAAACGTCGGGAACGTAAAAAACGTCTACTAAACGCTTTTAAATCCGTAAGAGTTACTTTTATTTCAATGTGTAGTATACGCGTAAATATAAGAAATCAATATAATTTCTGGATATAAAATTAAAAGGAATTGTGTAACAGTAAATTAAATTTTATTTACAAACATAACATAATAAGGTCTTCCATTTTAATGCTTACATAAGGTGATATATATATTCTCGTACATTACGGATCGAGTGATTGAACAAATGTTTGTAATTAGACCTCTAATGTCCCAACTTGGGGCTGAACCCTGGCCTAAATGTGAGCAGGGTTCTGGCTACAGTCCGCCACTATGGACCGGTGTTATCTTCGGATGCTGTCAGCAGGTGGTGCGGCGATCGCCAGCGGCCGATGATGATGCACGATGTTCGCGGATTGGTGCTGGATTGTTGTCACTCTGAACGCAGTTGGTGCGCTATCGCCTGTGGTTAAGATTGGTGAGTTATTGAGAGGAGCGAGCGCTAGGGAAGGAGGTGAAATTAAAACATTTTGACAGTTCTTTTTTTTATAACCTAAATTACAATTGCGCTAAATAAGTGCGGATTTAGTTAAACCCATTCTAAGCTCTACTCCACCCCCCTCCACTCCACCCTCCTTCACCCCACTCTACTCTGCTTCACTCCGTCCCGCCCTCCTTCACCCAGCTTTACTCTGCATCACTCCGTCCCGCCCGTCTTCGCCCCGCTCCGCTCCAGTCCACCCTGCTCCACGCCGTTCTACTCCACCCCGCTCTGCTCCGTCCCGCCCCGCTCCGCTCCGCCGTCGCAACAAAAAAAACATACTTTTTGAAAAAAAACAGATCTGGTACCCACAACACGAGTTATATTCAATTTACGACCGTCCGTACCTGTCCGTACAATTGTATTTTGTTCGTTTGGCGATGTTATTGTTATCTCTGTTCCTATTAATTTTCAGGTGCGGTGTTCACGGAGGAGGCGCGGGGTGGCAGCGCGGAGTTGGCTTTCAAGTACGCGGTGTACAGGATCAATAAGGAACGGACTCTTCTGCCGAATAGCACCCTGGTCTATGACATCCAGTACTTGCCCGCGAGAGACACCTTCAAGACATACAAGAGAGGTAATATTGAATCATTCAATTGACGGTCTGAAGAGTGACCCTAAGGCTTCAGCCTCGAATTTAGCTGGCAGCGGGGTGGCGGCGGCGGCGGCGCGGGAGCGGCAGGATCTTATGCGTAAAATCAAATGGACTGGTTCTCGAAAACAGCGGCGTGGCAGCGGCGCGGGCCGGCCAACGAGCCCCGCTGCCGCGCCGCCGACGCCGCCGCCCCGCTGTCCGCTAAATGCGAGGCTGAGGCCTTAGTCTGCTAAATAATCGAACAGCAACCGCATAGCAACTGTCACTTTTGGCAGATATCCCATACAATATCTGTCAAAAGTGACAGTTGCTATGCGGTTGCTGTTCGATTATGAATCGATTGTGTTAGCAGACTTGGGGCCCTGCTTTCTGTGCCGAGAGTCTAGGTTTGGAATCCTGCAGGGTCATTTTAAATCATTCGGAATCGACATCGGAAACGGATTTGAAACTTTCCGATGTTGGTGTCGCTCCCGACGAGCATTCCGACGGAAACTTTTTGAAAAAAAAAACGCTTTGTTATTGTCTTCAAGATACATCGATAATAATCAAATTCGGAAGTTTTCGATTCCGTTTCCGATATCGATTTCAAATGATTTAAAATAAGTCTGCCGGTAGGGGCAAATTTTTTTGCGATGAGCACGAATGTTTGTACCCGAGTCATGGATGTTTAATATCGATATAAGTTATATATACTGGGTTCGCCCCCAGTCCATTGTACGGTACCCATATTTCGCCGGTGTGACGTCACAACGCATCAACCGACAATCCAGAGCGTTTTCGATCCGAAAGAAAAAAAAACATTAATATTACCTTAAGAATTTAATGAAAATAATCCATGTTTTGCAGAAAAATTAACTCATAGTTATAAAAAGCTATAAATCTTTTAGGATGGCCACAATTTAAAGCTTGTTTTTCATACAGTCAAACACCTAATTATAAAAGCTAAAAAGGCCATAAAACAAATAAAAAAAAAACACTTCTACCTACTCTGTGCTTTTAAAAAAATAAACCTGCAACAAAAGTCTGCGTGACCGAAGCACCATTCAAACCACTACATCCGGTTCATTATGGCGGGTAACACCGCAATATTACGTTTCCTGCGCGCTCGACAGTTTCCTTCTTTCTTTACGAAATGAAATGCGATGAAATAAAATGGATATGAATATGGCCTCACCCACCACTTAGCGGGTATATTGCCAATGTCAAGTAATTAATAGCAATAACGCATTATAAATAAAATAATGGATGTGACATGATGATATGAAAATGGCGTATCTGATAGACAATTAAAGAAGCCAGCAACACCGAACTCCTCTAACATATTCGTCGAGAAACTGTCTGTCACTAGTGTCGGAACCCCCAATGAATTATTATGAAAAAAAAAAAAAAATGCAATTCTCCGCGAAACGAAGCGAATCTAAAAACGTATTCGACACGTGTATCGCCTCTAAACGAGGCGTCCTCAGGACTGCTGGGCTACGAATGAGCACAACAAAAACAATGGATTTCTGCCAAGTATCACCTTTTTTTTTTTTTTTTTTTTTGTTGACGGGGGGGAAATCTTCTATAGATACCCGGCCTCTGTGTGGGAGAGGGCCGGGTTATGTGGGATTCTTACCCACTAAAACCCCCCCGGTGGCCGCCTTCGACACATGTTGGAGGGGCTCCGGGATCTCCAAACGGAACGCACCGGTGCCCCTCTTGTGCCTCGCCCCCTTATGGGGGCCCGTCTCGGGGAGCAGATGTTTGCTCCCCCTGCGCCCTCGCTGCGCACGGCGGCGGGGAGCCACGCCCGCCGCCGTCCTCCTCACCTAGTTCTATCAATTATATGTGTTGTCTGTCAGTCATTATTAAGAATTTTATGAAGTTTTTATGCTCTTCCATCTATTTCCAAACCTCAATCAGCATTGCTTACCGTATGCGTTTCAGCGTGCGCGCAGATCAAATCAGGCGCAGTGGCGTTGTTCAGCAGCACCGGCCCACTGTTGGGCTCGACTGTGGGCGCGATGTGCAAGTCATTGAACTCACCCCATCTTACTGTGGGGCCTTTTGAGGACTGTAAGTATCCTGTTCCTCCTAATGGGAAAGACAGGGTGGGAGCACCATCGAAGACCTGGGCCCTAAGTCTGCTAACACAATCGAGTCATAATCGAACAGCCACCGCTCAGTAGCTGTCACTTTTGACAGATATCCAAAAGTCAAAAGTGACAGTTACTATGCGATTTCTACAAACAAAAAAGTATGAGGGTACCCTCAGTTCAAACTATGACACTAGGACGTCAAACACCTCAGTCCTCCCGTGACCATGGTGGCTATAAAGCAGCCGAAACGTCGGAAACGTAAAAACATAAACACATAAAACATAATTTTATGTGTAGTAATTATATTATTTACTAGCTGTTGCCCGCGACTTCGTCCGCGTGGTATTTAACAAAGACTCAACCGTTGGCAACAGCCTGCTCGCACGTTCTGATCCCGCGGGACGCATTGCAGGTTATTGCTATCAAACTTAATCAGGCGCAGCGCTGCAACATTGGTTTTAATTTTTTTTCGAGAGATCTTATTATTTTTTCTATAATAAAAGTAGCCTAAGTTACTCCTTGTTACATCAGCTATCTGCCAGTGAAAGTCCCGTCAAAATCGGTCCAGCCATTTCAGAGATTAGCCGGAACAAACAGACAGACAGACAGACAAACAGACAGACAGACAGACAGACAGACAAAAATTGTAAAAAATGTTGTTTTGGTATAGGTACCGAGTATACATCCAAATGCACTTAGTAGAAAGCGGTTATTTTAATATTACAAACAGACACTCCAATTTTATTTATATGTATAGATTTTTCAGCCAATCATACGTTTACGATCAGCTTGTATCCACCGAAGGAGCTGTTAACGAAAGCGTTCTCAGACCTCGTATCGTACCTCAATTGGACCAGGATGGGAGTTATCTATGAGGATTATGGATATGGTAGGTTGTTTATTATTACTAGATGCGCCCCGCGGTGTTACCCGCGGTTAAAAAGTATTTCCTTTTTCTCTATGTCCTTTTGCAAATACACGTGTCCTGTATGCTATCCATAGGAACCGTGCATTTTCCGGGATAAAAATTAGCCTAAAATAAAAGTGGCCTAAGTTACTTTTTGTTACATCAGCTATCTGCCAGTGAAAGTCCCGTCAAAATCGGTCCAGCCATTTCAGAGATTAGCCGGAACAAACAAACAGACAGACAGACACACAAAAAAATTAAAAGATGTTGTTTTTGAATATGTACCGTGTATACATCCAAATGCATTTAGTAAAAAGCGGTTATTTTAATATTACAAACAGACACTCCAATTTTATTTATTTGTATGTATGTATGTATAGAAGATGTAGTTTTGGATGACGTAGTTGGATTAAGAAGAACACCTGGGCCCCAAGTCTGCTAACACAATCGATTCATAATCGAACAGCAACCGCATAGTAACTGTCACTATTGACAGATATCCCATACAATATTATGTCAAAAGTGACAGTTACTATGCGGTTGCTGTTCGATTATGAATCGATTGTGTTAGCAGACTTAGGGCCCTGTTGCCGAAGCTGTTGCCTCAGCTGAATGCACCTTTTTCTTCCCTTTTTTCTAGTTATGTATTTTAATAAATTACTTTGTTGCGCTTGCGTCTTCAGCATGTCGTATCCATTTTATCTTGAACTTCCGGTGTTGCCCGGTTAGTTTGTCTACGGCTAGTGATGGGCTATTTAGTCGGCGTTAACAACACCTTAGCAGGAAAGAAACATTCTGCCTATCATAGAACCTTCTATAATTTTTCAGGAGAATTAAACATCCTGAACATAGCGAGAGACGGCCGTGACATGTACGCGGTGAGGTGTCACGAGGCTAAAGACTACAGGCGTGCGCTGGCGCAGCTAAAAGCGCAAAGCATCGATCACGTGATTATTGATACTGATCCCAAGAGGATACGGCAACTGGCGAGAGCGGTGAGTTAATATCTTAATACTTCTTTAAAATGTGCTGTAAACAGTGACAGCCATGTTGGTGGACCGTTTGCCTTGGAAACAAGGTGAGTGGGTCTTACACTAATGCCTTTTTCTTTATATTATTTTATTATCTGTATGATGACTGTTTATTGTCCAAAATAAATGAGGCAAAAAAAGGTTCAAATCCCGGCTTACACTTTGGATCACTTGCTAAACAGTGCATGTCTGACAGAACCCTTCCAAAGAGATGTGAACTCTGCCAACCCTTGAAACCTTGGATTTTCATGTGAAAATCCTAATATAGATAATGATTATCACTTGTTGGTTCATGTCTGTGAGAACCCCTCGAAACACGTGCGAAGCCTACCAACCCCTGAAACCTTGGATGTTCATGTGCGAATCTCAATTTAGATAATGACTAGCTGTTGCCCGCGACTTCGTCCGCGTGGTATTTAACAACGTCTCAACCGTTGGCAACAGCCTGCTCGCGTTCTGATCCCGCGGGACGCATTGCAGATTGTTGCTATCAAACTTTAAGCAGGCGCAGCGCTGCAACATTGGTTTTAATTTTTTTTCGAGAGATCCAATTTTTTTTTCTCAAATAAAAGTAGCCTAAGTTACTCCTTGTTACATCAGCTATCTGCCAGTGAAATTCCCGTCAAAATCGGTCCAGCCATTTCAGAGATTACCCGGAACAAACAGACAGACAGACAGACAGACAGACAGACAGACGGATAGACAGACAGACGGACAGACAGACAGACAGACAGACAGACAAAAATTGTAAAAAAATTTGTTTCGGTATAGGTAACGTGTATACATCCAAATGCACTTAGTAAAAAGCGGTTATTTTAATATTACAAACAGACACTCCAATTTTATTTATATGTATAGATTATCACTTTTTAAACGGTGCATGTATGAGAGAACCCCTCGAAAGACCTTTGAAGTCTGCAAACCCGTTCAAACCTTGGATGTTCATGTGCGAATCTCAATTTAGATAATGATTATCACATGCTGAACAGTGCATCTCTGTGAGAACCCCTCGAAAGACTGCGAAGTCTGCTAACCCGCCCTGAGCTATCGAGGTGGACTATAGCCTAATCGCCCTGACTGAACCCTCCCAGATTGAGCTTTTTGGGGATAATCTTGTCATATCGTTTCAGATACTACAACTGCAAATGAACAACGAACATTATCACTATGTTTTCACATCCTTTGTAAGTATTATACACTCGCCAAATGGACGGAATTTATAGGATGGAATTTATAGACGTTTCATATCTTCATGTAGTGTCTCGATCTACTGCCGCCTTCCTACCTAGGCAAGTATGCTGCATCGTAGATCTCATCATCACTTACCATCAAGTGAGATCGAGATCAAATACTTGCCTATAATGTTATAAAAAAAAAACAACAAAAAAACAAACGTCATATAGTACTGCGCACAAGAGTTTTGTTCTGCGCAGTACTATAATATGACGTTTGATAAAGTTACAAAACGTCTATAAATTCCGGGGGCCAGAGTTTTACACGTACAGTACGGAAACCAGCGGAGTTATTATAAATCGATCGAAATAGTTTAAAAAAACGGATCCGACAACAATGCCGATTCAAATGATTAAATCTACTTTCATCGTGCGAACTGCCAAGGCATGGAACACGCTACCTTCTTTGTTCCCCGGTGACTTCAATCTGGGTGTTTTCAAGTTGAGAGTGAACAGGTACCTTCTAGGCAAGTATGCTACATCGTAGATCTCATCGTCACTTACCATCAGGTGAGATCGAGATCAAACACTTGCCTATAATGTAACAAAAAAAATACAACCGAATGGAGAACCTCCTCCTTTATGAAGTCGATTAAATTTTTTTTTTATTTTTATTTTATTACATT
Source organism: Pheosia tremula (assembly GCA_905333125.1). Lineage (NCBI taxonomy): Eukaryota > Metazoa > Arthropoda > Insecta > Lepidoptera > Notodontidae > Pheosia > Pheosia tremula. Next base: position 4,134,976 of record HG995425.1, read on the forward strand.
ATAGGCAAGTATTTGATCTCGATCTCATCTAATGGTAAGTGACGATGAGATCTACGATGGAGCATACTTGCCTAGGTAGGAAGGCGGCAGTAGATCGAGACGCTACATTCACTAGGCACATGCAGCGCAGCTGATCTGACCCGCCATCCATGAATGGCAACACCGAACATCATGCCGGAACACGGCTAGGCCGCTTGGCGACATGGCTTTGTTCAGTGGGTGGTGACTAGCCACTCCTCCTATAACTCCTCTGGTGCGATGCTGATGAGATTGTCTCCAATCCGTTACATGGTACCCATCATTCGAAGTGTTCCATAAAATCTGCTCCTCATTCCAGGATATGGAGCTCTTCGATCTGGAAGACTTCTACTACAATAGAGTCAACATGAGCGGGTGGAGGCTGGTAGACCGGGACTCCGACAAGGTCAAGGAAGCTCTGCAAGTCATGGAGAAGTTCCATCCTATTGGAGCCTCAATACTGAGTGGAGGACATATCAAGGTAAACCAACGTCTGCCTATAAGCCAGCATGAGGCATACCCACACCAGCCTCTCAAGGTTGCACAGTCGCTCTGACCCCAAGTCTGCTAACACAATCGATTTCATAAACGTACAGCAACAGCATAGTATCTGTCACTTTTGACAGATATTGTATGGGATATCTGTCAAAAGTGACAGTTACTATGCCTGATGACGACACTGTACGATTATGAATCGATTGTGTTAGCAGACTTGGGACCCTGGGCATGGCTATCATGTAAAAATAGAGTTAAACCTTACAGGTAATGCAGGAGTGGTTATTTTCCCGAACTATTATCTCAAGGACGCGTACGTTTGTTTTGAAAATGGCTATTATGGTACTAAATATAGAGTTTAAATCACGGGTCTCTTTCAGACGGAACCGGCTCTCCTTTACGATGCTGTGCAAGTACTTGCGCAAGCGCTGGCCAACACTGATGACGTCCAGTCAGGGAATGTCTCGTGTGACAAGGATATACCCTGGACTCATGGGAGGAACGTACTGGATAATATTAATACGGTAGGTTGGGCTTTCAGGGCCCCAAGTCTGCTAACACAATCGATTCATAATCGAACAGCAACCGCATAGTAGCTATCACTTTTACCAGATATTGTATTTGATATCTGTCAAAAGTGACAGTTACTATGCGGTTGCTGTTCGATTATGAATCGATTGTGTTAGCAGACTTGGGGCCCAAGGGTATGGTAAGGTTTTCAAATAAAGATTCGAAAAAGGCTAAGACTTAGCACCTGTCGGCACCTATCAGGGTCTGGCATCTGTCTGGACTGAATGACGGCATGGGATGGACGGCATTGCCAGGGGCTAGCCTCCAAAGCCAAGTCACACACACACAACAAAGCCAAGGCCAACGAAATAATCTAGGACATAAATTCCACTCATTTTAAGTGTCAAAGTTAAAGTCCAATCGGGGGCACTTAGAAGTTGTCATTAACATTATTTTTTTCTTAACTCTACAACCAAATCGCGAACGCGATCTCACTGAGAAGTGCCAGCGAGAAACTCAGCGGTCTTGTATTTTTTTACATTTATTTTTTACACTCTTTATTTTTTTTAGCAGCCATGCATTTTACAAAAAAAAAATCTCCAGTGTGTTGCCCATAAGGTCTTCACCATCTACCTTCGTTTCCAGATCCAAGGTCACGGGCTCACGGGTCCCATAGAGTTTAAGAACGGAGTCCGCACCAATTTCCATCTTCAGCTGATGAGACTCACTGGAGGAGAGAAGGGGGGTGTGGTGCTATCAGGGCACTGGTCCCCCAGCGATGGTCTGGCCATCACAGACCCCGCTGCTTACAAGCGAGACCCACCACCTAATGTCACATTGACTGTGGTCACTGTCGAAGTAAGTATTGTATCTTCTGATGCTTCTGATCCAATTATAAGATCTATTTTAAAAAAAAAAGAGCAACCATGGAGTTTCTTGCCCGTTCTTCTCCATAGGAACGGCATTCCGAACGGGTGGTAAAGCAGTAGAATAATGTTTATGTAACTTGACGATTCATAAGTACTGTACAATAATGGTTTACATGAATAAAAAATATTCTGATTCTGATTCTGATATATCGTGGAAGATATACTTAGAGTTAGCACCTTTTTTGACCAGCTGCTAAAGTCTGCCTAGCCGTTCCTACATTGTTCTCACAAACCCACAACAATGTACTGCTCAACAATGTAATAAATCTTTTTAAAAAAAGAGCAACCATGGAGTTTTTCGCCCGTTCTTCTCCACAGGAACGGGCGGTAAAGTCGTAGCTTAGAATTTTGTAACTGTTTTGACGATTCATAAGTACTGTACTTAATGGTCTACGTGAATAAAAAATATTCTGAGTACGGCCACTGCCAACCAGGCTACGACCTTGACTAGAACTGATTATGTTCAGGAAAAGCCCTACGTCATGGTGAAGGAAGGCTGGAACCTTCAAGGGAACGCTCGTTTCGAGGGGTTCTGCATCGACCTCCTCGCAAGGGTGGCGGCCAGAGCTGGCTTCCACTACAGACTGCGATTGGTCCCTGATAATATGTACGGAGCCAGAGACCCTGATACTGGACAGTGGAATGGAATAGTTAGAGAGCTTATGGATAGAGTGAGTACCCTCAAGGTGGAGCGATGATATCACACGCGTCGCAGGAAGCCGGTGGATGCGAGTGGCGGAGGACCGTGATGTGTGGGAGTCATTGGGGGAGGCCTATGTCCAGCAGTGGACGTCTATCGGCTGATGGATGGAAGAACGATTTGATAGAGTCGGCGGAAATCCATTGTGTTATAGCTAATTCATGACAGTTATAATTGATAGAACTAGGCGATACTTGGTGGAAATTCATTGTTGAAATGATGGGGAAAGAGGAACCCACTTCTGACCCTCGGCTTGTAATTTTTTCCAATTGTAAACCAAACAAATCTATACATATAAATAAAATTGGACTGTCTGTTTGTAATATTAAAATAACCGCTTTTTACTAAGCGCATTTGGATGTATACACGTTACCTATACCGAAACAACATTTTTTACAATTTTTGTCTGTCTGTCTGTCTGTCTGTCTGTCCGTCTGTCTGTCCGTCCGTCTGTCTGTCTGTCTGTCTGTCTGTCTGTCTGTTTGTTCCGGGTAATCTCTGAAATGGCTGAACCGATTTTGACGGGAATTTCACTGGCAGATAGCTGATGTAACAAGGAGTAACATAGGCTAATTTTATTTGAGAAAAAAAAATGGATCTGAAAATTAAAACCAATGTTGCAGCGCTGCGCCTGATTAAAGTTTGATAGCAACAATCTGCAATGCGTCCCGCGGGATCAGAACGCGAGCAGGCTGTTGCCAACGGCTGAGTCTTTGTTAAATACCACGCGGACGAAGTCGCGGGCAACAGCTAGTTGATCAATAAAATTGAAGGGGCCATCGAACCCGAAATCCGTAACTCTCATTATTTTATATATATATTACGAAACACGTGTTGAATACTTTTTTAGATTCGCATCATCTCGCGGAGAATTGCCTATTAATTAGGGTCCCGACACTCGTGACAGACAGTTTCTCGATTAACATCTTAGAGGAGTTCGATGTTGCTGGCTGCTTTCTTTATCGATCAACTTGTTTGTTTTATAATTGGGAATGTTGGCAAGCCGAGGCTCAGCGGTGGGTCCCTCTCCCCCATTTGTTTTACAAATGTGGGGGTAAGTTTCTATATTATTTTATTATACGTTAATTCGTGCATATTTTTGCGCTACGCTTTCGGTTATAGTGCACAAAAAAAGCATAGTTTCTTTCCTTTTTTACGAAATGAGATGCGATGAAATGAAATAAAATAGATTTGTAAATGGCTTCGCCCAAAACTTAGCGGGTATTTTGCCAATGTCAAGTAATTAATAGCAATAACACATTCAATAAATACACATCTATACATCTATACATATAAATAAAATTGGAGTGTCTGTTTGTAATATTAAAATAACCGCTTTTTACTAAGTGCATTTGGATGTATACACGTTACCTATACCAAAACATCATTTTTTTAAATTTTTGTCTGTCTGTCTGTCCGTCTGTCTGTCAGTCTGTCTGTCTGTCTGTCTGTTTGTTTGTTCCGGGTAATCTCTGAAATGGCTGGACTGATTTTGACGGGACTTTCACTGGCAGATAGCTGATGTGACAATGAGTAACTTAGGATACTTTTATTTTAGAAAAAGACATAGGATCTCACGAATAAAATTAAAACCAATGTTGCAGCGCAGCGCCTTATTAAGTTTGGTAGCAACAACCTGCAATGCGTCCCGCGGGCTCAGAATGGGCGAGCACGCTGTTGTCAACGGTTGTCTTTGTTAAATACCACGCGGACGAAGTCGCGGGTAACAGCTAGTTATAAATAAAATAATGGATGTGACATGATGATATGAAAATGGCGTGACAAAAAGCATATTTTAATTTTGTCGCAAATATTTTCAGAAAGCTGACATAGCAGTAGCGTCTATGACGATCAACTACGCGAGAGAAGCTGTCATAGACTTCACTAAGCCTTTCATGAACCTTGGCATTGGGATACTGTTCAAGGTAATCTATGCCTTCTGGTATATCACACTTCACGTTCTTCTGATCATTTTCCCATGCCTTGTTTTTGTATTGGGGGCTGGCTTACGGTTTATCCTCCATGAAGCTATCTTTGTATTTACTCCTAGCTAGCTCGTTTACCCGTTTAACCGTTTCACCGCGCACTTGGTACGTTGGGTTTTTTTTTTGAATTTCAAATCATCTATACAAATAAATAAAATTGGAGTGTCTGTTTGTAATATTAAAATAACCGATTCTTACTAAGTGCATTTAGATGTATACACGTTACCTATACCAAAACATTTTTTTTAATATTTTTGTCTGTCTGTCTGTCTGTTTGTCTGTTTGTTCCGGCTAATCTCTGAAATGGCCGGACCGATTTTGACGGGACTTTCACTGGCAGATAGCTGATGTAACAAGGAGTAACTTAGGCTACTTTTATAAAAAAAAGGATCTCACGAAAAAAAATTAAAACCAGTGTTGCAGCGCTGCGCCTGATTAAGTTTGATAGCAACAACCTGCAACGCGTCCCGCGGGCTCAGAACGCGCTAGCAGGCTGTTGCCAACGGTTGTGTCTTTGTTAAATACCACGCAGACCAAGTCGCGGGTAACAGCTAGTACATAATAATATTATGATGAGTAATATAAATGGTACATATTGTCTTCAGGTGCCCACCTCACAACCGACAAGGCTGTTCAGTTTCCTGAACCCGTTGGCCATTGAGATATGGCTGTATGTGCTGGCTGCCTACATTCTGGTGTCCTTCACCCTGTTCGTGATGGCTAGGTTCTCGCCATACGAGTGGTAATTACTTTATACATAGGTTCTGGAAAATACAGGTAAACTAAGCTACATGTGATCAGCAATAATCAATCATGTTTTTGCTTTCTTTATAATAATCCCACTAATCCCACTATATAATATTATAAATGTGAAAGTTTGGATGGATGGATGTTTGTTACTCAATCACGCCAGAACGGCTGAACGGATCTAGATGAAATTTGGCACAGAGATAGATTATAGTCTGGAATAGCACATAGGCTACTTTGTCCCGGTAAAGAGGACATACTTTTTAAATCGCTGGTAACACCGCCGGGCGCAGCTAGTAATAATAATAAGTGTGGACTCGAGTGCCCCAAATAGTCGGTCAGGGCCCCACCTAGGCGTGTCTTCGCCGGCCGAGTGGGGACCGACAGGCCTGCAGGACTCTCAGCTCTGTCTTGTCTTAGTTAGGTGTCCAGAGAGGGGTCGGTAGAGCTATATGCTGGAGGGGTGGAAGTGTTAAAGGGTATAACGCCGCAAGTAACCACGAGGGGCAGCACAGCACACCTCTCTACACCCCTGAGCTGGTCACGCCAAAGTTGCCCCCCATCGTCTTATATGACGGCCTTTTTAAGGGGCCCATCTAAAGAGCGGTGACACATAACCTGCATACATTTTACCGGGATAAAAAGTATCCTATGTGCTATTCCAGACTATAATCTATCTGTGTGCCAAATTTCATCCAAATCCGTTCAGTCGTTCTGGCGTGATTGAGTTACAAACATCCATCCAAACTTTCACATTTATAATATTAGTGGGATTAACTACAAATGCTTAGGTACCTTTTTTCCCACCCCGGGGGGACGAGAGGGGTATGTGGGACTCCCTGGCAGAGTGCCGGTATACCCACTAAAACTCCACAGTCCGCCTTCACCGCCTTTGAGTGGGGCGCCACAGGATCGCACATGGCATGCTACTGTGGCGCCCCGACGGCCGGCCCGGGTTGACCCCAGGCCGCAGACATTAGGAGGGTGCCTATTGGCAATAGGCACCCTCCGTCGAGGGAGTTTCTGTGGGCAGGTGGTCCCCCGACCCCCTGCCCAAATCGCCAAAATGCTTAGGTCCCTGGCTTGTCACTTCTCAGTCAGATTTCAACCCCAATGCCTTGGTTTCCAGGTCCACCAGCACCCACATCTGTGGTCACGAGACCAAACTCCTGACAAATCAGTTCAGCATGTGCAATTCCTTCTGGTTCATCACGGGCACCTTCCTGAGGCAAGGGTCTGGATTGAATCCGAAGGTAACTAACTGGGGCCCGATTTTGCCAATTAAAATACAATACGCAATATGCATACGATTGCCATTCCAGCGACACACTATTGAGGTTGCATTACGACTGTGACAGATCGGCTGTTCTGATAAAACTTTAATGTCGTCTCGATGGAGTCTCGTTTCAGTGTCAATGGTTGTGTGTCGACTGCTGGGAACGTGAGATAACGGGTAGAATACCATTACTTAGCTACATTATACTGATACGCGACTGAAGTAAACAATACGAAATAGTTCAAATGACATTCAGAAAAAATGACAATTCTCCATACGATCCGAAAACTCTCATAGCGCGTTTCAGGATTGAACGGAGAATTGTCAATTGTTCTGAATGCGTCTGCAGCGCCATCTGTGTATCGTGTGGCGTGGTTGAAGAGGTCACTATATAACTAACTAGCTGAGTCCGCGGTGTTACCCGCGATTAAAAATGATGTCTATCCCACGGGAACCATACATTTTACCGATATAAACAGTAGCCTATGTGCTATTCAAAACTATAATCTATCTCTGGGCCAAATGTCATCCAGATTCGTTCTGCCGTTCTGGCGTGATTGAGTAACATCCATCCATCCATCCATCCATCCATCCATCCATCCATCCATCCATCCATCCATCCATCCATCCATCCATCCATCCATCCATCCAGCCATCCATCCATCCATCCATCCATCCACCCACCCAAAAACACGTCCATCCATCCATCCATCGATCCATCCATCTATCCATCCATCCATCCATCAACTTTCACATTTAAAATATGTATTAGTGGGATAAGTAGCCTAAGGTCTTCTAACAAAGAAGCTCTCCAGGCGACTTCCACTCGCATCGTCGGCGGCATTTGGTGGTTCTTCACGCTGATCATCCTGTCTTCGTACACCGCGAACCTGGCAGCCTTCTTGACGGTGGAGAGGACGGTGCTGCCGATACAGAGTGCAGCGGACCTGGCTGCTCAGAGTAGCATACACTATGGCACCTTGAATGGGGGATCCACTATGACGTTTTTTAGGGTGAGTCGTGGAAGAAAGAAGTTTCTTTAAACTACCTTATTGATGGCCTTAAAAATAACTCCCGACGAACACACCAACTATACGGTCCCACACTAAGCAATGCTGGTATTATGGGTACCGTACAATGGACATTAAACATCTATAACTCGGCTACACATATTCATGCTCATCACACAATGTTTGCCCCTAACCAGATTCGAATCTGCGACTCTCGGCACAGAAGGTAGGGTCACTACCAATCGCGCTAGTCAAATATTTAAAACGTTAAAGCTGTTATTGGAAAGACGCTGACAAATGATCTCCCAAATAAGGCTATACATATAAAAAGTAGGGCCATGCTTAGACATGGATAAAACAGGACGCTACACGCTTACAGCGACAAGCGTCAAGGACCAATTTTATGTTCATGCTTCAAGCTTACAGCGACAAGCGTCAAGAACCAATTTAATGTTCACGTTTCAAGCTAATAGCGACAAGCGTCAAGAACCAATTTTATGTCCACGCTTTACGCTATCAGCGACAAGCGTCAAGAACCAATTTTACCTCCTCAGTACCTGTTCTTCAACTCGGTTTCCAGGATTCCAACATAGACATATACCAGAAGATGTGGCAGCACATGTCGACAGCATCGCCTCCATTGCTGGTGTCCTCCTACGAGGAAGGAGTGAGGAGAGTCTTAGCGGGAAACTACGCCTTCCTAATGGAGTCCACCATGCTGGACCATAGAGTACAAAGAGACTGTAATTTGACGCAAATTGGCGGACTATTAGACTCTAAGGTATTATAGATTATGACTTGCAGAACACAACACTACACCGTTGAAATGCAAGGCACCCACCCCGGCTAGCACCTCTGAGATTTGCTGGATTTTCATGTGCGAATCTCATTTTCAACCATGATTATCGCTTGCTAAGCGGTGAAGGAAAACATCGCGAACGCAACATGTCTGAGAGAGCCCCTGGAAAGATGTGTGAAGTTCGCCAGCCCGCACTAGGGCAACGTGATGGACTATGGCCTAATCCCCCTCGCATTGAGGGGAGGTCCGTGCCCAACGGTGGGACATTAAAAAGGGCTGGTATTATTATATTTTGGGATTCGTTGCTCCCGGTGGTATAAAAACACGGCTCGTTTATATCACTTCACTTTTATTCGTAATTAACATCGGTTCACCCCTTGACATCTCAATTGCAAAATGTTGCCACATTAAAATAATTGGTGGCGGACAGGGCGCCACACCACCCCCCTACGAAGAAAATAACGCTAATAAAAAATAATGTATAAATCTAATAAAACAAATTTTTTGTTTAAATCTAGTCAGAAAATTTTTTAAATCTAACATGTCTGCCTGAGCGCGTAGTATATGGCTGCGGCTGAGTTACAGGCGAAGCAGGAGGGGACATGATCGGTAGAGGCGCAACTACAGAAGTTGGATTTTGTGGCGTTTTATGAGGTGTCGGTATCGCGGTATTATGCGTGTCAGGCTGCTCAATAAAGGCGGGCTTGACGCGATCCACGCTTACTACAACGGGTTTTCCTTTTAGGTTGATGGTAAGGGTTTTTCCATCGCTAGACCTCAGAATGACTTCATGGGGACCTGTATAGGGAGGTTGTAGGGGACGACGCACCGCGTCTTCTCGCAAGAAAACATGAGAGCATGTAGCGAGCTCTTTAAAAATAAAATGTTCAGGGCGAGAGTGTCGCGATGCAGGAACCGGTCGGATCGTGGCCATGTGCTGGCGCAACTGGACCACAAAATCTGCAGCGTCTGGGAATATATCTGGGCTAGGAATATCGATCAGAAGTTCACCAGGGAGGCGCAAGGTTTGTCCGAATAGCATTTCAGCGGCGGTGGCCTTTATGTCCTCTTTGAATGCCGAACGCATGCCTAATAGCACCAACGGCAAAGCCCTCGTCCACGAGTTACCGTGACACATGAGAGACGCCTTGAGTTGTCGGTGAACGCGTTCGATCATGCCGTTTGCTGACGGATGGTACGCTGTTGTTCGAATGCGTTTCGTGGCGAAATTACACATGAGTCGCCGAAACAGGTCGGATTCGAACTGGGTACCTCGGTCTGTCGTTACGATTGAGGGAACACCAAAACGTGGTATCCACTCACGTGTGAAAGTTTCGGCTACCTCTTCGGCCGTGATGGTACGCATCGGCCAAACTTCCGGCCATCTGGTCACCCTGTCGATAGCTGTGAGGCAATAGCGATATTCATCGCATGCGGGCAGGGGTCCAATAATGTCCATGTGGACATGGAGGAAACGACCAGACGGTGTGTCAAATGATCCCAATGGAGCGACGTTGTGTTTAGACACTTTGCTCTTTTGGCAAGCCTCGCACGTGCGAGACCACTCGCGACAGTCTTTGTTGATAGAAGGCCAAACATAGCGTTCTGCTACGAGACGTGCTGATGCTTTTGCACCGGGGTGGCTTAAACTATGTAGCTTATTAAAGATAGCACGACGTAAGTCGAGAGGAACGTAGGGTCGAGGCTTCCCAGTGGAAGTGTCGCACATAAGCGATATGTCGGTGCCAGGAATATCTATTTTTGCTAATAAGAGTCCGGATGAGCCATGCTTTAATAAATTGGTAAGCTCATGGTCCGACTTTTGTGCCTTGTCCAGGGTTTCAAACTCCTGGTCAAGACTGATGGCATCAATTCTGGACATGGCGTCTGCCACGACATTATCCTCGCCCTTAATATGGCGTATATCGGTGGTAAATTCGCTTATGAAGGATAGTTGATTGAGTTCAAGGGAGGCAATTTTTCTCGGCGTTGTTTAAAAGCATACAGCAGCGGCTTGTGGTCAGTGTAAATCGTACAATGCTGAACTTCCAAAATATGGCGAAAGTGCTGTACGCTGTCGTACACCGCCAAAAGTTCTCTGTAATAAGCTGGCCATTCGGACTGCTGAGGGGTGAGTTTCTTACTGAAGAAAGCAAGGGGTAACCACTCACCATCGATTTGCTGCTGCAAGCAGGCGCCGATGTGAACGCTGGAGGCGTCAGTAAACAGACCTAAAGTTGCACCGCTGATCGGATGTTGAAGCAGCGTGGCGTCACTAAGGCTTTTCTTGCAGTCTTCAAATTGTTTCAGAAGCTCAGGTGACCATGGGAATGGTTTTGCACCTTTACTATGTGTAGAAACTAAAGCGTCAACCAATGGTGCCTGGAACTTTGCGGCGTGGGGTATAAAACGGCGATAGAAATTTATCATTCCGAGGAACCTTCTCATGCCTTGTACGGTTTCAGGAGGCGTAAAGTCTAGTAAGTCTTTGACACGGTCCTGAGGAGGACATGTGCCTTTAGCATTAATGACATAGCCAAGAAATGTAACCTCGCTAGCTCCTAGAACACACTTTGAAGGATTAATTACAACCCCGTAATCTTTGAAACGATTAAAGAGTATACGGAGGTGCTCTTTATGCGTTGCCTCGTCTGGAGAAAACACGAGTACGTCATCAACGTACGGAAAACAGAAATCGAGACCCCGCGTGACCTCGTCGATAAAACGCTGGAACGTTTGTCCAGCATTACGAAGACCAAAGGTCATGAATGGGAATTCGAAGAGGCCAAACGGGGTAACGATGGCGGTCTTCGGTATATCCTCTGCGAAAACAGGTATTTGATGATACGCTTTTATTAGATCACAAGTGCTGAAAATGGTAGCACCAGCGAGGTTATTCGCAAAGTCATTAATATGTCGGACCGGATACCGGTCAGGGACCGTCCTGGCGTTCAAGGCACGGTAATCACCACACGGGCGCCAGGTGTTGTTCTTCTTCGTTGTCATGTGCAGGGGAGAAGCCCATGCACTTTTCGACGGTTGAGCAGTCCCGCACCGTACCAGTGCTTCAAACTCAAGTTTGGCTGCATTAAGTTTTTGAGGGGCCAAACGTCTGGGGCGGCTTGACACTGGTGGCCCATCTGTGGTTTTAATAAAGTGCACGGTGTTATGCTTTACAATCCTAGGTACACCAGGAGGCCTAGTAATGTCAGGGAACTCAGCTAAAATACTAGCAAAACATGAGTTGCCGACAGATACAGCTTTTACACTATCCTGGTGTGATTTTGAGATCGAGGCGCAGACAGATAATTTAGTTAAACCATCAATAAGACGCTTTTGTCGGCAGTCCGGCAGTAAATTATAAAAACTTAAAAAGTCGGAGCCGATGATGGGTGTGCCAACATCTGCGATGACGAAGTTCCAATTGAAGTCGCGTCTTAGACCTAGGTCTAAGCGGAGGGAAATATTTCCGTATGTTTTAATAGTACTACCATTAGCAGCGCTGAGGTGGTAATTTTCAGATAATAATCGACCTTTCAGAAATTGTCGAGGAAAACAACAGAGGTCCGAGCCAGTATCAATGAGGAACTGGCGTTGGGTCTTCTGATCAGTGACAAACAACCGGCGGCCGAGTGGGGAACAATCAGTAGCCGCCTCTACTGACCGTTGAATTGGTTTTCCGGCGGCGACCAGCTACATGGTTTAGTACACTTAGTTGCTTTAGTCTTAAATTTTTTGTGATACCAACATATGTTGGGATTGCTTGGTGTACCATTTCGGGACCGACCTCTAGAATTAGAACGCTCGCGAGGACGGTTGCGAGCTTGAGAAACTGTCAAACTAGCTATTTCCCTAGTAAGTTGATCGAAGCGTTGTTCTACCATCGCCATAAATGATGTGGATGGTGCTGGATCAATTGGTGCAGCTGTGCAAGCCATGACTTGCCGAGGGTTAAATACCTCTGTTATATTATCCGCCAGATCAGCCATCTTATCTAATGTCAAATCTGGATGTGAGGCTAAAATACCCTGTACCTGCTGCGGTAAACGGCTTAACCACAACTGTCGAAGAATACTATCATCCGATTTGCCCGAGCCTGCAAGAGACCGTAAACGTCTGAGAAAGTGGGACGGCTTTTGATCCCCGAGCTCCTCATTGTTGAGAAGTTGTCTGACCCGGGACTCCTCTGACACAGACACACGCTTAATTAAAACTTCTTTAACCTTATCATAAAGTTGACCTATTGGAGGAGGATTTATAACAATGTCCTCAATGACCTCGGCATATTTTTCATCTAGATGTCCTATGAGGTAGTTATATTTTGTGTTATCAGCAACAATGCCTCCTAACTCGAATTGAGCCTCTACAGTAGCGAACCAATAAGCTGGTCGGTGTGGCCAAAATGGTGGTATTTTTGCAGATACCTTACACACTTGGGCATCATTAGTTCCAGCAATGCGTCCCGTCAACGCTGCATGCTCCTGCCTAAGCTTATCCAACTCCAGCTTTAGCTGTTCGTCAGCCATGATACTCAGCAATAAAGAAAATTAAATTATAATGAATTAAAATATCTCAACACAGGGGAAGAATGTGGAGGCCCCACTAGTTGACACACATGGTAGAATAAACTAAAATTAATTAAGAAATGATAAAACCTTAGAATATTTTCTACCTGCACAAATAAAATAAAATTAAAAAGTTACAAATAACGTCCTATAAGATAAACACACAGTAATAAAGTTTAAGAGAACACACACATAATGTAAACAATAAGAGAAAAACAATAACAATAGAACAATTTAAAGTAAAATAAACAATCGGCTATTCAGTAACACAATTCGCATTAAAACAGCAAGATTATAAAATAATAAACAGCCCAGCACGTAAGTAAATCAACTTTTAAAAATTTTACCTTTGTGAAAATAATGTAAACAAAGTTACATTATATTGCTAATTGGCGTAAATACGCCCAAATAACAAAATCAAGAGTTGCTTACCAGTTCCAGCCAGTTTATTTTCACATTACTTACGAAAAGCTTGCTTAAAAACACTATGATACCACTTACTATTAATTTAAAAGTTCAAAACAAAGTTTGTTTACGTATTTTCTTTGACAGATTCACGAACTGTCACTGAACGCATAGAGGAAAGATATCCCATAGAGTATATCAGAGTTCGTGCGCGTTGCTTCCGTACAGACTGAATGATCGAATGAACGAATGACGATAAGTTCATAGAGAGCTTGGTACAGACGTATCCAAGGTTATCTAAGTCACAACCGCAAATTGAATAACGCACTTTATGATTTTTTTTAGCACAAAAATACAGACGGACGTTAAGTGATCTGTGTCACAATTGCAATAGAACAACGCACTTTTCGATGGTTTTAGGCACAAAATGAAACCGAAACGCGCGATCATACGAAGTGCAGCACACGATGACGATGCTTTTGCTGTATTACACGGCGCCCGCCGAACCGGAGACAAAACCGGCGACTATGACGGCGAAAACTCTGCGCTCGGTCCCGTCTGAACTTGCTTCTGTAATGATGCGCGGTGAATCGAATCACCAGTACTCTGGTTTCCGTTGTAGGATACTCGCTCAGAGTCTGGTGTTTTTATGGCGATCTTGCACTCGATGAGGTGATAGGCAACATACGCGCCCGCGTCGGAATGAAACTGCGGCGGCGCGGTGGCGTTTGTAGCGAAGCGAAGGCAGGCAAAACACAACAACTATGGTTGGCTGCGACCTGCGACGATGTTGAGCCGAAAAAACGAAGGCTGCGTAGTCGGTGACACCACTTTGGGATTCGTTGCTCCCGGTGGTATAAAAACAAGGCTCGTTTATATCACTTCACTTTTATTCGTAATTAACATCGGTTCACCCCTTGACATCTCAATTGCAAAATGTTGCCACATTAAAATAATTGGTGGCGGACAGGGCGCCACAATATTATCATACATAAAAATGCTTAATTGACGCTAGACGCTTAAGCTTACTGATTAATAATTAAGATACAATACATTGTAAAAAAACACTTTGGAGTATATCTGTTGAATAATATTTTTCATTTCATTTATTTTACACATCACATGTAGAACATTATTTGCATTGCGCTACCGTCTTCTATCTTCAGGGTTATGGCATAGCAACGTGGAAGGGCAGTCCCTGGCGAGACAAGATATCATTAGCCATCCTTGAACTTCAGGAGAAGGGGGTGATCCAGATCCTCTATGACAAATGGTGGAAGAATACTGGAGACGTCTGTAATAGGGACGGAAAAGACAGTAAAGCTAACCCTTTGGGAGTGCAGAATATTGGTAAGTCGTAACCTTTCGTCATCAGCTCCCCCTAGAATGCCAAAACGGATGGTGAGTAGCTATCTGCATCAAAAAGCTTCCCCCGACTCCTACACGAGCATTGATCCATCCAGTAGAAGGCCGTCCACTGCTGTGTCTTCCAGTTCGAGGCCACCACTCTAGATCTTTCTCAAAAGTTGTGGGTTCTACGAGTGATGTGGCCTACCCATTGCCACTTTAGTTAACTGATTATGTTAACAATGGCGGTAACTTTGGTTAATTTGCGAATCGCAGACAACTCTCTATTGTTCACCAGTCAAACACAGACATTTAAAAGGAAACGAAACAAGGAACAAACAGGATAGAACATTGGGCGGTCTTATCGCCAGCTGCGATCTCCTATCAATCGAAGAAACTCCAAGCATAGGTCTCTCTTTAGTTTGCTAAGCGACTTACTC
Organism: Pheosia tremula; assembly: GCA_905333125.1. Classification (NCBI taxonomy): domain Eukaryota; kingdom Metazoa; phylum Arthropoda; class Insecta; order Lepidoptera; family Notodontidae; genus Pheosia; species Pheosia tremula. Next base: position 4,150,202 of record HG995425.1, read on the forward strand.
CCGAATTTACTTTATCAAACGACATATAGTACTTGGCACAAGAGTTTTGCTTTGCGCATTAATATATGACGTTTGATAAAGTTATAAAACCTCTATAATTTTGAGGCTAAGGCTGTGTCCCCAGTCGGCAAACCGTCAGCGGCCGACTGAGTGAGCCGCAAATTTGTGGCGAACTGAAATTCGAGTTAGCTGCAAACTCAGATCAATTTGCGTGCGTCGCCAGCAAACTGTTATGTGTTAGCCGCTTATTTAGGTCGACCGACCGACTGAATTTTCACTGTCAACTGTCCACATGACAGTTTGCGGCAAACGGACTCACTACGCCCGGCGAACAAGCATATCGCCGCCGCCGACTGGAACCGGTTTTGCTGTGAGTCGGCCGCTCACTGAATCAATCGGCGCGCGCAACACAGCAAACTGCGTAGAGTGAGCGCAAACTAGCAAACTGTGAACACTCCATTTCGAATATATGGAAGGGCGTACTAAACCGATACGCCGCTAACTCAGTCGGCCGCTGACAGTTTTCCGACTGGGGACACAGCCATAGAGTTTACGCATAAAGCCTACAAGTTAGGTCCTCACTGGCAACACAGACATGACTTTTACAACCATAATTCCCGACCAATCGATCAATGATATTTCTAAGGTGTTTGTGAATACCACTTAGATTGGAGAAGACATCGAAGTCAAGTAGTATTCACCAGAGAGAGTCTGATTTGTGTGAGCTGTCAGTATTGAGGAGCCAGATGTTCAGGATGTAATAGAAGGCTGCTTTGATGATGCAACTTATCTTTTCAGGTGGTGTCTTCGTGACTCTGCTCTGTGGCCTGGCTTTGGCCATAATGGTAGCCATATTAGAGTTCTGTTGGAACACCAAGAAGAACGCTTCTCAGGACCGGCAATCATTATGCAGTGAAATGGGACAGGTATATTATCCATAATACAAGTGATGCTTAGTTTGGGACCAGACAGTTGATGTTTTTGTCTGGTGACATTCGTTACCAACAGGCCTGATATATTGTTTATCTGTGATCTGTGTTATATCAGAATCAGAATCGGACGATTTTTTATTCACGTAAACCATTATTGTACAGTACTTATGAATCGTGAAAAGTTACAAAAATATTATGCTACTGCTTTACCACCCGTTCGGAATGCCGTTCCTATGGAGAAGAACGGGCAAGAAACTCTATGGTTGCTCTTTTTTTAAAATAGATCTTTTACATTTTTGAGCAAAAAATATTTTTTTACACAACTCTCCGACTATATATTTTTTATTACTTAGTGAAAATAAATTGAAAGCGTGCATAACACTCGATGCTTACATTAAGGATAAAGATAGCGATTAGCGAGATCCGTCTCGGAAAGGTTTCGATCCCGCTTCCCAAATCGATTTCAAATTCGATGCATACTGCGAATTATAATTTCCAGGAGCTAAGGACGGCAATGAGGGGTGGTTCCTCCAGCCGAACGGTGCTAAGACCTGGCTGCTCCAGATGTTCGCCGGCCACACACGTGCCGCCAGCACCTTCTAGATACGAAGTGAGCTATGAAATAAACGAGACGCGATACGCTTAGAGCGTCAAGCGTCATTTAAGTTTATTGGTTTGGATTAAGAATGAAATAGTTTTTCGGTCAGATTTCGGAGACCCTAGGATTTTGTAGTTTTTTTTCTTATTTTACAGTTTATTTAAAACTAGCTGTGGCCCGCGACTTCGTCCGCGTGGTATTTAACAAAGACTCAGCAGTTGGCAACAGCCTGCTCGCGTTCTGATCCCGCGGGACGCTTTGCAGATTGTTGCTATCAAACTTTAATCAGGCGCAGCGCTGCAACATTGGTTTTACATTTTTTTTCGAGTGATCCATTTTTTTTTTCTAAAATAAAAGTAGCCGATGTTACTCCTTGTTACATCAGCTATCTGCCAGTGAAATTCCCGTCAAAATCGGTCCAGCCATTTCAGAGATTACCCGGAACAAACAGACAGACAGACAGACAGACAGACAGACAGACAGACAGACAGACAGACAGACGGACAGACGGACAGACAGACAGACAGACAGACAGACAAAAATTGTAAAAAATGTTGTTTCGGTATAGGTAACGTATATACATCCAAATGCACTTAGTAAAAAGCGGTTATTTTAATATTACAAACAGACACTCCAATTTTATTTATATGTATAGATAAAGAAATCCATAATGTGGCGCGCCAATCTAAGCGCGCAAGCCTTCTCTTTGTCGTTGTTTATCACGTGACATAAGCACGAGTAATCTAGGATTTCCTTTTTCATTCGCACCTGCTGCGATGCTGAGGTGGAGTCTTAACCTTATCGGGTTATGACTCAACTACCATAATATAACGAATCAATCGCCGATATTATTCACAAAGTTTACTTTTACATTTTATTTTGACGCTTGACGCTAGTCGCTATAAGCGTGGAGCGTCCCTTTCTTGTGAACGGCGATTAGTTAGTAGGAGTAGTTGATGTTTTTATGGCAAGCTAACCATGAGCCACTGGTGGCAGGTGCAAGAGGCACCCAGCAACAGTGTGGAGCTGAAGGAGCTGCGGTGGTCGTAGCGCGGGGGCGGCGGGGGCGCGGGCGGGGCGGGGGCGGGGGCGGGGGGCGCGCGTCGCGGCGCCAGCGCACCCGCCAGCCCGCTGCGGCCCGCGCGCTGCCGCCGGTACAGTAAGTATCTAAACATACCTACAATGTTTTTGACTCTTTCCTCGCTCAAACAATTAGTATGATTATACAGCGAGGAAATGCAGCCAGCATTCTTGCCGCCATTCCACGCGGACAAGGTCTTTTTGATACATAGTTTGTTTTCATATTATTTTTAAGGTTTTGAGTCGATTAAGTTCCCATGATTATTTTATATCGTCAACTCATTTTTATTTCTAACAAAAAAACCACAGTTCTTTGTAATAAGATAACTTACCGATTATTAGTAATTACAGCCAATAATGGATTTTAATTATTTTATAAACAAAACATTTAGCTATTTGTACGTTAGGCGGGTACGTAAGTAGGGTGTGTATCAACTTATCCCCAAGTTTATAGACAGTTATAATGCATTATAATGGCATCATAACGATCTTTTCAGAGGAAAAAGTGCGTTATAATAGCTTTATTATACACTATGTATACTAATATTATAAATGTGAAAGTTTGGATGGATGGATGGATGTTTGTTACTCTTTCACGCCCGAACAGCTCAACGGATCTGGATGAAATTTGGCACAGAGATAGATTATAGTCTGGAATAGCACATAGGCTACTTTTTATCCCGGTAAAATGTATGGTTCCCGTGGGATAGATGTTTTAATTTTTCATACATTTTATCGCGGGTAACACCGCCGGGCGCAGCTAGTATTTCTATAAATTTGAGGGCTAATGTTATGTTTTTGTATGTTTTAATGTATATCAAATTATTTGTGTCATTTTCCGTTCGGTAGTTGAAGTATATTTTAAAACGAGATTAACTTAGATAGAATAAATCTACTGAAGATTTTTTTTTATTGTAAGACCTCATAAGGCAGCTTACTAGCGAGTTCTGGGCATAGGTAGTAAGTTAGAGAGGTCGGCTTATTATTAACGACCAATAATTTATTCTAGAATACAACACAGTAAAAGGTTTGGAAGCTGTGATAGCCAAGTTGGTAGAACGTTTGCCTCGGTAACGAGGATCGCAGGTTCAAACCCTGGCTCTCGCATTTCTAGATTTTATGATTTCATGTGCGAATCTAATTTTCAACCGTGATTGTCACTCTCGTGTCTTGTGCTGTAGCTAAATAAATATTTTTTTCTTTCTTTCTGCTTCCTTTCTATTTCAGATTCCGTCGGTACATTAAGAAGAACAACTTCGTACGTACTCAAAGAGCCAAGAGAACCAATAAAGAAGCACGTTCAAATAATTGCGTAACTTGAACAAATAATAAAACTGTGTATGTGTGTCTGTGTTTTTGTGTCAAAGACTTTAATATAATAATAATAATTTAAGTCCACAATAGTGTTAATATAACTCGCGGTTACGAAATAAATGCGACGCCTAACGCCTACAGCGTATAGCGTCAAGCGTCAAAATGAAATCCGTTTTCGAAAAACGCTCTCAGCGATTAACGCTGGTATTTTTGGACCGCGGTGATATTATTAGCTATGTCCGGACCGATCTTTTTTTTAATACATTATAGGCAAGTATTTGATCTCGATCTCACCTGATGGTAAGTGACGATGAGATCTACGATGGAGCCGTGTTCCGGCATGATGTTCGGTGTTGCCATTCATGGATGGCGGGTCAGATCAGCTGCGCTGCATGTGCCTAGTGAATGTAGCGTCTCGATCTACTGCCGCCTTCCTATCTAGGCAAGTATGCTCCATCGTAGATCTCATCGTCACTTACCATCACGTGAGATCGAGATCAAATACTTGCCTATAATGTATATAAAAAAAATACGTCGACTATTAAGTACACGGTTGGCTTACGAGTACGATACGATTCGATTGCTCAATCGTTATCAAAACTCGTACTCGGTCCTGTGTGAATCGAGTGACGCCGCGGCAGATATTATGTGGTCTGATAACTCATAAAACTAGTACTAAGGCAATTAATAATACAAAATAAACTGTGTTCTTAAATGTATATAATGTTATTGTATTTCGTATGTACCTTATTAGTAAATAGATTGTTCTGTAATGGATCAACGGCCTACTCAACATTCGTTTTTTATAGGTTAGCAATTGGCTACAAAATAGTGCCATTTTGCCAGTGTCCTGTAATTCTTGAATTATATGTACCCGTGATGATACTGATAATGTTGATGACGATGATGATGATGACATGAATCCCCTACCCCTATCAGTAAAGTTGTGGATACTTTACTGAAAATTTACCGGACATGTTGAGAGAACTTGAAAAGTCAAGTTATACTATTTTATTTCATCCTTCACTCGTGCACGTTTATGAACACACAATGGTTAATATTCCGCTAGTATTACACATTATTTGTCAAAGAAACACATTTTCTTTTAATAAAACAAAATTGACAACTTCACGGTTCAACTTCCCGCCAAAAAGTCCTTGTCAAATGTTGACAGTGTACTCTGAATAAAAAAAATATAATTATAAAACTGTTTTAAAAAATATAATTGTAAGAACTTGTTTGGTTTATAATTGGAAAAGTTGACAAGCCGAGGGTTAGTGGTGGCTTCCTCTGCACCCTTTTAAAAAAATATATATATTTATTAAAAAAATGTTAAATTCGCTAGGTAAATACTGTAGGTACTTAATTAGGACGTTTATAAGTATTTTATACTTAAATTTACAAATAAATACAACAAGCAAGATACTTTGGTTCGAGTACTCTCATTTTTAATTGAAGGTTTAAAAAAAATGAATTTTTTTTTCATACTTCATCCGTGGTTTAAGCATTGGCCTTTTGGCATTCTGCCTTATGTGGTTGTAGGTATGATTCCCTCTGATGAGGGATCGAGAATAATCTTGTCCCAAATTGCATTTGTCTGGGATCGCCCCAGTCCATTGTACAGTATCCATAATACAAGTGTTGTTTAATTAGGGACTAGGTACTTATACTATTTGTGTCTTTGGGAAGCGATATTAAAAAAAAGAAAATACCGGTAAACCTAAAGATAAACATTATTTCGAAGTGCGATGGTCTGTGGCTGGGCAGCTTTTTAAAAAAAATAGATTATCCAATTTCGCGTTGTAGATTAAAAAAAATATATATTATGTGTCGAAGTAGGAACCTCCATCTTTGTTTTTCTACGTCGGTTAAAAATGAGATTCGCGAACCTAAAACTAATTTGTTACATAAGATTTCAATAATATTACAACCATATTTTATTGGTTTGTCTGAATGTAGATTTTAAATGCAATGTTCAATTTAAGCCAAATTATTCTTTGAGGTTGATTGTATTTTAAATAAAACTAATTTTACGGATTTTATCGCTTTTATTATATGCGTTTACGTTCCCGACGTTTCGGCTGCTTTACAGCGACCATGGTCACGGGAGGACTGAGGTGGTTGACGTCCTAGTGTCATAGTTAGAACTGGGGTACCCCCATGTTTAATTGTTGCTTGCGTTCTGATCTACGCAGATAGTGCTCACAGTGTCTTGAGGTCTTGCAATGGTGCGCTTGGTTTTGGAATTAATTCTATAATTAAATCATTATTTTTATTTCAAACGTAAAAACAAAAAATAAACGCGATAAAATCTGTAAAATTAGTTTTATTTCAATGTGTCGTATTCGCGTGAATATAAGAAATCACTAAGTTGATGTATTATTTACTTTTTAATGTGTTGTGATTGTAAATAAATCGAATCTGTTATTTGTGGTTTGTTTTAAGAAAAATAAAAATGTTTAATAACTCACGATTTTTTTTTAAATTCCCTCTGTATAGTGAATTTATATCTATATATAATTCCAGCCCTTTAATGTCCCACTGCTGGGCACGGGCCTCCCCTCAATGCGAGGGGGATAAGGCCATAGTCCACCACGCTGGCCCAGTGCGAATTGGCGGACTTCACACATCTTTCGAGGGGTTCTCTCAGACATGCAGGTTTCCTCACGATATTTTCCTTCACCGTTTAGCAAGTGATAATCATGGTTGAGAATGAGATTAGCACATGAAAAATCCCAGAGGTGCGAGCCGGGGTTCGAACCTGCAATCCTCGTTACTGAGGCAAGCGTTCTACCAACTTGGCTATCACTGCTTACTATACATACATACAAATAAAATTGGAGTGTCTGTTTGTAATATTAAAATAACCGCTTTTTACTAAGTGCATTTGTATGTATACACGGTACCTATACCAAAACAACATTTTTTAAAATTTTTGTCTGTCTGTTTGTTCCGGGTAATCTCTGAAATAGCTTGACCAATTTTGACGGGACTTTCACTGGCAGATAGCTGATGTAACAAGGAGTAAATTAGGCTACTTTTATTTGAGAAAAAAATTGGACCTCACGAAAAAAATTAAAACCAATGTTGTAGCGCTGCGCCTGATTAAGTTTGATAGCAACAACCTGCAATGCGTCCCGCGGGCTCAGAACGCGCGAGCAGGCTGTTGCCAACGGATGTGTCTTTGTTAAATACCACGCAGACGAAGTCGCGGGTAACAGCTTGTTATCCATATAAGTATTATATACTGGGTTCGCCCCCAGTCCATTGTACGGTACCCATAATACAAGCGTCGCTTAGTGTGGGACCGTATAGTTGGTGTGTTCGTCAGGCGATATCATTATTATTAAAGTGAACGAAATAAAAAAAATAACGATATTTTGTGAGGAACATATTTTTTTTTTAAATCAACGGATCGATATTCTGACAGCAAATAATGATTACAAATGCGCCAAAAAGCGCAGGTTTGGAGAATAGTATTCCCTGTCTGAATCACTCTGTATATAGATAGAATCATAATAATGGCTAGATCACATGATATTAATGTATGAAAAATCATATTGATTTCTTATATTTACGCGAATACTACACATTGAAATAAAACTAATTTTAAGAATTTTATCGCGGTTTATTTTTTATTTTACGTTCTCGACGTTTCGGCTGCTTTACAGCAACCATGGTCACGGGAGGACTGAGGTGGTTGACGTCCTAGTGTCATAGTTTGACGGGGGTACCCTCATATTTAGTTGTTACGTGGACGTCAACCACCTCAGTCCTCCCGTGACCATGGTTGCTGTAAAGCAGCCGAAACTTCGGGAACGTAAAATAAAAAATAAACCGCGATAAAATTCTTAAAATTAGTTTTATTTCAATATGAAACATCAGTTTGAAGTGTCCTACTTATCCCATAACAGTATCAGAACCAGAATCAGAATATTTTTTATTCACGTAGACCATTAAGTACAGTACTTATGAATCGTCAAAAGTTACCAAATACTAAGCTACTTCTTTACCACCCGTTCGGAATGCCGTTCCTATGGAGAAGAACGGGCAAGAAACTCCATGCTTGCTTCTTTTTTTTAAATAGATCTTTTACATTTTGAGGAATACCTTGTTATAGGTATGTGAGAACAATGTAGGAACAGCTAATCAGACTTTAGCAGCTGGTCAAAAATAAGGTACTAAATAAGTATAAAATTACAGTTAATGGCTACATGGTTCTCACATTTACAAATTACTTAATTAGGAAATAATAATAATACCAGCCCTTCTAATGTCCCACTGTTGGGCACGGGCCTCCCCTCAGTGCGAGGGGGATTAGACCACAGCCCAGTACCCTGGCCCAGTGCCGGTTGACGTCACACACAAACATCTCACTAAATGTCCTTACTTTAAAAATGCAACTATAAGAAATGTAATTTATTTTGAGACCATCAAATCCTGGTCTTCCTCTCCTCCCATTATCAGTACTATTTGTGCTACGATATAGGTATTTGGTAGGGGTCACACAGTTCTGTGTATACTGGTGGCGAAGCTAATAGATGGTTCATTCGTAGGGTCGGAGGTCAACTGTCTTATCAACGCTTATTGATAAGGGTCTTGTTGGTAAAAGTGGCTAAGTATACAATTCGCATAAAATAGTTTTGATCGCACCAGTTTCCCGAGTCGTAACCTTACGACAAGTAGTGTAGCGACAAATGCGTTAAAATAAAACTAATCTTACGGATTTTATCGCGTTTTATTTTTTATTTCACGTTCCCGACGTTTCGGCTGCTTTACAGCGACCATGGTCACGGGAGCACTGAGGTGTTTGACGTCCTAGTGTCATAGTTAGAACTGGGGACCCCTCATATTTAGTTGTTGCCTGCAGTCCGATCTACGCAGAAAGTGCTCACAGTGTCTCGAGGTCTTGCAATGGTGCGAATGGTTTTGAATTTAATTATATTATTGATTTCTTATATTTACGCGAATACTACACATTGAAATTAAACTATTTTTAAGGATTGAAATAAAAATAAAACATTGAAATAAAACTATTTTTTAAGGATTTTATCGCGTTTATTTTTCGTTTTTACGTTCCCGACGTTTCGGCTGCTTTACAGCAACCATGGTCACGGGAGGACTGAGGTGGTTGACGTCCTGGTGTCATAGTTAGAAACGGGCTACCCTCATATTTTTATTTCTTTATTTCTATATCACTTTTTTATTTCACTTTTATTTCAATGTGTAGTATTCGCGTTAATATAAGAAATCAATATATTTTTAAGGATTTAAGGAAGGCTGCAAAACTATGACACCAGGACCTCAACCACCTGTCCTCCCGTGACCATGGTCGCTGTAAAGCAGCCGAAACGTCGGGAACGTAAAAACGAAAAATAAACGCGATAAAATCCTTAAAAATAGTTTTCTTTTAATTATATTAATTGCTGGATCCCAAGTCGATGGCAGCCAGCCATCTTGCTTACTGAGATAAAATGATTGTAGCACTTACACACTTTTATTTTCCGGGTACATGACAGCATCACACTCGACGCGGCCGCAGAGCGTCCCACTCGTGGTGATAACAACAATTATTTCAATTATTTAATCAGTAATGAACGTTTACAAGTGAAAGTGTTTATTTATACACCTTCTCACGGACTGGGGTGAGTAATTATACTCTAATTTTGCTACGCAAGCTGTGATAGCCAAGTAGATGGGACGCTCGTCTTGACACGAAGCATCGTAGGTTCAAACCCCGGCTTCACATCTCATGAAAGTCCGACTCTTATGTGCAAAACTAAATAAATTCAATCATGATTATCATCGCTGAACGGTGAAGGAAAACATCGTGAGGAAACCTGCATGTTGAGGAACTAAACCATTCTTGAAAGACGTGTGAAGCCCGCCAACCCGCACTGGGCCAGCGTGGTGGACTATCGCCTGAATATCTTGCCTTGAGGCGAGGCCTGTGCCCAACAGTGATACAGTGAGAGGCTGATATTATGATCTCATCTCGTCAGCTCATAAATCTAAGAATTTATCTATACAGCGATTAGAAGTGCAACAAATTCATTGCAGTCGTTTTTCAGTAGTAACGAGACAACATACAGATATGAATGAAGGCTTCCTTACTTGCTTAATATAATATGTTTTAATTATCGATCAACTTGGTTGGTTTATAATTGGAAAAGTTGACAAGCCGAGGGTCAGTGGTGGGTTCCTCTTCCCCTATTTCTTTAAATTGTTTCTTGAACGTTCTTCTCCATAGGAACGGCATTCCGAACGGGTGGTAAAGTTGTAGCTTAGCATTATGTAACTATTCTGACGATTCATAAGTACTGTACTTAATGGTTAACATGAATGAAATAAAATATCTGATTCTGATTCTGGTTCTGGTTCTAAAGTAATGTGAATCATGTATACAGTAAAATATTTTTTACACAATTTATGTGACACCTTATATATACCAATCTAATTTTCATTGTCATTTTGTTTTCAGTTACATTCAAAATGTATTTTAAAATATTCATAATATTCATTGGTAAGTTTTTTTTTTTATATTTTTATCTCAGGCTAACGTTATTAGTTGCCCCGTTAGCCTCCCCGACTAAGCTCCATAGTGATGCTAAGGGCTATGATAATAGTCATGTAGGGCATAGGTTGGTAGTGACACTGCTGTGCCGAGGGTCCCAGGTTCGAATCCTGGTAGTTACAAAAGTTGTGTGGTGATCACGAATGTTGGTACCCGAGTCATGGATGTTTAATATCTATAAGTAACTATATGTATTCTGGGACGGCCCCCAGTCCATTGTATGTACGGTACCCATAGTATCGTCGCTTAGTATGGGACCGTACAGCTAGTGTTATGGTCGGGCGATTTTTTTTTCACAGTCTCAATATCAACAACGAGCAGTTTGAATGCTGGACTTAGGCTTATGTTTCCCGAGATACATAGAGAATATATATTCTCTATGAAGAGTAATATCACCACTGGGACCTCCAATCCAAGGAAGAGCGCCACCTACTGGGAGTTGCAGGGAAAACTTAGGATACTTGTATACGATAATTACACTAGGGCGAGATTTTATCTGGACGATTTGGAGGTGAGCTTATTAAGAAAATAAATTGGTGGGTTATTAGGCAAGGGTATACTCATCTATGAGCCTACGCGTCTTAGCGCAATTGCAATAATTATTTGAAGTTATTTTTTAGAATTATTTTGGGGTCGAGTCACCTTCGTCCGTAGGAGAATTATATACCCTCGAGATACCCTACACGTGACCCTGGGTGGTGCCAACTAGGTGACAACTCTACTGGTGGTAGGCTTCGGCCGTGGCTAGTCACCACCCACTGAACAAAGCCATGTCGCCAAGCGGCCTAGCCGTGTTCCGGCATGATGTTCGGTGTTGCCATTCATGGATGGCGGGTCAGATCAGTTGCGCTGCATGTGCCTAGTGAATGTAGCGTCTCGATCTACTGCCAGCTTCCTACCTGTTCACACTCACACAATATGTAAATTCAAGAGTGACCAGGTACCTTCTAGGCAAGTATGCTCCATCGTAGATCTCATCGTCACTTACCATCAGGTGAGATCGAGATCAAATACTTGCCTATAATGTAATAAAAAAAAAAAGTTATTATTTTGAAATTTCATGAAAATTTTTTTTTGTAAAAAATTACAATTGCTTTTTTAATCGATCAATCGAAATTAGGACTTCGCATAATAAGAACAAATGCGCGAAAGGATCTCAGGGCCTCATGTCTGCTAACACAATCGATTCTTAATCGAACAGCAACCGCATAGTAACTGTCACTTTTGACAGATATCGTATGGGATATCTGTCAAAAGTGACAGTTACTATGCGGTTGCTGTCCGATTATGTTAGCAGACTTGAGGCCCGTGTTCCATGGTTAGTATACCCTTCCTGAATCACCCTGTATTAGGGCCCCGAATACGATATACCTATAATTCATAACTACTCTTTGATATTGCTTTTTTTACAGAAAACAGTTTGTTGTACAAATCATGGTTCGATACGAGATATAAAAAATCCGGACGAGAAATATTTGACGGAACCCTGGGAGCTTGAATATCAGGTAAATTTACATGCATCGTAAATTGTATAGGATTTGTTTAGATAGAACAACCCTTGAGTTTCTTGCCCGTTCTTTTCCATAGGAAAGGCATTCTGAACTGCTGGTAAAGTCGTAAGAAACTCCATGGTTGCTCTTTATAAAAAGTACTTATACATTTTGAAAAGTACATTGGTATGGGTTGTCTTTTGCTTTCACTGATGCTGAAGATTTTTTTTCAGGATAACGGCTTCATACAGCACATGTATGTGGGGCAAGAGCCAGCTTGGTCCGTCAACCTGAAAAGAGCTGTATCCATAAATTTTCAGCTCATAAAGAAGAGCGGTACATATTCAACTAGCGAGGTAAATAATAATAATATCGCCAGACGAACACACCAACTATACGGTCCCACACTAAGCAACGCTTGTATTACGGGTACCGTACAATGGACTGAGGGCGAACTCGGTATATAATACTTATATAGATACCGAACATCCATGCCTCGGGCACAAACATTCGTGCTCATCACACAAAGTTTGTCCCTACCAGGATTCGAACACTAGACCCTCGGCGCAGAAAGCAGGGTCGATACCAACTGCGCTAATCAGGTCGTCAATCTTGTAATAGTCTTTGTCTGCTTTTGTACTGTCATCAAATCAATAATGCTGATGAACTGATCAGTATCTGTTGGATTCCCCCGGTAAGGGCAAACTTTGAATGATCAGGAGCAGAATAGTCTTTGGGGTCGAGTCACCTTCGTCCGTAGGAGAATTAAGTACCCTCGAGATACCCTGCACGTGACCCTGGGTGGTGCCAGCTGGGTGACAACTCTACTGGTGGTAGGCTTCGGCCGTGGCTAGTCACCACCCACTGAACAAAGCCATGTCGCCAAGCGGCCTAGCCGTGTTCCGGCATGATGTTCGGTGTTGCCATTCATGGATGGTGGGTCAGATCAGTTGCGCTGCATGTGCCTAGTGAATATAGCGTCTCGATCTACTGCCGCCTTCCTACCTAGGCAAGTATGCTCCATCGTAGATCTCATCGTCACTTACCATTAGGTGAGATCGAGATCAAATACTTGCCTATAATGTAATAAAAAAAAAAAGTTTTTATTCACGCAGACCATTAAGTACAGCACTTATGAATCGTCAAAAGTTACAAAATACTAAGCTACTACTTTACCACCCGTTCGGAATGCCGTTCCCATGGAGAAGAACGAGCAAGAAACTCCATGGTTGCTCTTTTTGATTTTTTTACTTATTTTATTTTTTTGATCAGTACATTGTTATGGGTATGTGAGAACAATGTAGGAACAGCTAGGCAGACTTGAGCAGCTGGTCAAAAAATATGTACTAAATTACTAATTACTGGTGTTTATGAGACCCGCGAAGTGCGTCACTTAACCTTGACAGTGACCTAATAACTGAGAGACTTAGCGAAGCTTGACCTTGGTACACGACAGGTAATAATAGGTCATGTGGGCCCATAATTAATAGGACGACGGCGTGACCCGATTAAGAAATAATGTTGGGAGTTTTTCGCGGGAAACTGAAAAGTCATGTCTGTGCTGAATAAACTTTTTAAAATTTAATTTCTTAACTTCCTTCCAGCCATGTCTGGATGATATATGCGCGATGATTCACACCACAAGAGGGAACACGGTGAAGAAGTACACCAGCCGCAAGATCCCGACAGCGAGGAGCAGGAACAGCTGGAGCTCAGTGCCGTGGTCGATGGAATATAATGGAAGAGCTATTGTAAGTTTTGGCACACACACACAAACATACACACGCACTCACACACTCACTCAAACACACACACACGTACAAACATACACACGCACTCACACACAAACATACACACTCACTCACACACACACACATACTCAAACACACTAACATACACATGCACTCAATCAAACACACATTCTTAAATACACACAAACATACACATGCACTATACGTCGGAGCATAGCGGCCGCCCCGCCAGCTATACCACCCGCCTGGCCCCAAGTCTGCTAACACAATCGATTCATAATCAAACAGCAACGGCATAGTTACTGTAAATTTGGACAGATTTTGTATAGGATATCTGTCAAAAGTGTTAGTTACTATACCGTTGCTGTTCAATTATGAATGGATTGTGTTAGCAGACTTGGGACCCTGGCTGGAAGATCTTCCCTTTTCACCACGCCTATAATACGTGTAAGGGTAAGCCAAATGGCCTACCCATTTGGCTTACCCTTACTAGCATAATTTTTCTTTTGCTTAGTTACAAAATCTTTGTTGACTTCAGATTGACTCGGTGTCGTCAGCAGAGAGAACGTACGATGTTGATGATTACAAAGGTCTGAGGAGCATCATCCTGCAGGGCAGCTATCAGTACAAGACTCACGATCACATACTCGCTGTGAATACTGAGTGAGTATGAACTAAGACTCTTTGAATTCTTCTTCTTCTTTCTTTACGAAATGAAATGCGATGAAATAAAATGGATATGAATATGGCCTCACCCGCTTACCGGGTATTTTGCCAGTGTCAAGTAATTAATAGCAATATTAAATTCAATAAATACACATTAGGGGCCATTCATAAATTACGTCACACGAATTACATGAATTTTTGACCCCTCCCCGCCCCTTGTCACATAATGTCACACTTCGTCGACCCCCCCCCCCCCCCTAATCGTATGACGTAATTTATGGATGGCCCCTTATAAATAAAATAATGGATGTGACATGATGAAATGAAAATGGCGTCCTATCACGCTTTGAATTATGACTTCACTGCTTCCTCGTGCACCAGAAGCCGTCTGCACGTCAAGTGCGAGCAACAACCGATCTGTCTGTCTGTCTGTCTGTGTATTTTAGACTATGGTAAGAAAAAGTCGAAAAAAGTGTAATTTCAACAAGTGACAAGTGGCAAAACGAATGGCAACGGACAAGTGGAAAAACAAATCACAACGGACAAGTGGAAAAACGAATCGCAACGGACAAGTGGAAAAACGAACGGAAACGGACAAGTGGCAAAACGAATGGCAACGGACTAGTGGCAAAACGAACGGAAACGGACAAGTGGCAAAACGAATGGCAACGGACTAGTGGCAAAACGAATCGCAACGGACAAGTGGCAAAACGAATCGCAATGGACAAGTGGAAAAACGAATCGCAACGGACAAGTGGCAAAACGAATCGCAACGGAAAAGTAGCAAAACGAATCGCAATGGACAAGTGGAAAAACGAATCGCAACGGACAAGTGGCAAAACGAATCGCACCGGGCAAGTGGAAAAACGAATCGCAACGGACAAGTGGAAAAACAAATCGCAACGGACAAGTGGAAAAACGAATGGCAACGGACTAGTAGCAAAACGAATCGCACCGGACAAGTGGAAAAACGAATCGCAACGGACAAGTGGCAAAACGAATCGCACCGGGCAAGTGGAAAAACGAATCGCACCGGACAAGTGGAAAAACGAATCGCAACGGACAAGTGGAAAAACGAATCGCAACAAAATGTTAACTTGAAGTTTTAAGGGCAGGTTTTCAAATTGGACTCTGAATCTGCCCGTAAAATTAGTTTTATTTCAATGTGTAGTATTCGCGTGAATATAAGAAATCAATGTATATATATCTCATTTTCTTTTCCAGTCTGTCTCTCTCGTACGAGCATGATAAACCAGCATCCAGTGTGGAGAAGATGAATCTATACCAGACCTCAGTGCAGTACGTAGCCAACGATTTCACAGACCCTACCAATGGCATTCGGAACGATACTCAGGCGCATTTGAAGAACTCCACTTACGAGGTAACGTTACATCCGTGCCTTTAACTCAGGGGTTCCCAACCTTTTTGGCATGGTGCCCCCCGGATTATAAAAAAAAATTCATACCCCCAATATTTTTCTTCATTGCTTCAATAAAAAACACAAATTATTTTTACGATATTGATTTCACATGATTTATTAGATATTAATGGGATGTTTGCGCATGCATTTTTTGAACCAGTTGGTCTATATCAGGTTCTGCTTTTGACAGAGCTATCATCAAATCATACACTTCATGCCCCCCCTAAGATCTCTCTACGCACCCTGGGGGGGCACGCCCCACTGATTGGGAAGTCCTGCTTTAACTCATTTTACTGGGTTCGGATCTTGAAAGTATGGGTGCATATCAGTGGCGAAGGCAGTGAATATAGAGCTTGGAAGCTGGAGAAAAAAAAAACTTACCTGTCGTTGCACGAACATAACAGAACAGCCAATTTTTACCCAGAATTGAGAAATAATATCCAATCTGGTAAACCTGCACAGAGCTTGCCACAAGCGCGATTTACTTAATTTTTTGTCTCGTTCACTCACTAGTTCCGCATTGCTCTCCTAAGTACTCCAAGAGCTTTTGCGCTTGCGCCGCGTTGAGATGCAACCTCCTGGCACAATAACTATAATTACCTATTTTCATTATTTTCAGATTCTATTAAAAATTGCAAGGAAAGGCATAGACGCTGATAATATCGTGAGGAATGCTACACTCATTCATAGTCTGGACTTTATCGATCTATTGAAGTAAGTTTTTAATAATAATATCATACCTTTTTTAACGTTCTTTAACGTTTCTCGTTTTTTAACGTAAATGTAAAAGATCTATTTTAAAAAAAAGAGCAACCATGGAGTTTCTTGCCCGTTCTTCTCCATAGGAACGGCATTCCGAACGGGTGGTAAAGCAGTAGCATAATATTTTTGTAACTTGACGATTCATAAGTACTGTACAATAATGGTCTACGTGAATAAAAAATATTCTGATTCTGATTCTGATTCTGGTTCCACTGCTGGGCACGGGCCTCCCCTAAATGCGAGGGGGATTAGGCTATAGTCTGAAGTAGTAAGTAAGTATTGATTTCTTATATTTACGCGAATACTACACATTGAAATTAAATATTTTTTTAAGGATTTTATCGCGTTTATTTTTGTTTTTACGTAGTAAGTAAGTAACTATTTTGACGATTCATAAGTACTGTACTTAATGGTTTACATCTATACTATAATAAATAAAATTGGAGTGTCGGTTTGCATATTAAAATAACCGCTTTTTACTAGGTGCATTTGGATGTATACACGGTACATATACCAAAACAATTTTTTTTACAATTTTTGTCTGTATGTATGTCTGTTTGTTCCGGCTAATCTCTGAAATGGCTGGACCGATTTTGACGGGACTTTCACTGGCAGATAGCTGATGTGGGCTACTTTTGTTAAATACCACGGGAACAAAGTCCCGGGTAACAGCATGTGAAAAATAATATTCTGATTCTGATTCTTTTTCAGTTCTATATCACGTCTGAACTATGATACCCTCGTCCGTTTGTTCGACGACCTGGTGTTGGGTACCAGCTACGAAATGGAGACCGCGAGGAACATCTTCCTCGAGGTACTTCCTCACGCCAGGAGTAACGGCTGCGCCAGGTTCATCAAACACTTGGTGTTGGAACAAAAGGTACTGATGACCACAGATTAACTAATAATTCTTACGAACAGATATTTCACTCCGCAAAGACCTTGAAATAGCGACTCTTGTTGTAACGCAATAAAGTGCACTTCAGCTCACACGGCGCTGTATCTTACGCGACTGTGGCGTAAGTATGTGCTTCTCTTTTTAACTTCTTTTTTTGTAGCATGGGGGGGAGGGGAGGCGAAGGGTGCGTTCCGCACCGGGCGTAATATATATTTCAGTTTTTTTCGTATTTTTTTTGTGTCGTTACCATGCCCCAATTTTTTTTATAATGAATAGCAAAAATAAGTGGGCGGCAATTTTAAAATCCGCACCGGGTGCTAATGGCCTATGCTACGCCACTGCATGTTAGGCACATCAAACCGCACTGGGCCAGCATGGTAGACTAACGTCTAAGTCCTCATTGGGGAGGAATGTGCCCAGTATAATGGATATGGCTCACCCAATTTTACACTGGGACCAAATACCATCGGTGTCCAAGGTCAAGTCCTAGTACTCTTTGCAGGAGAAAGTAGAAGACGCGGCTCTTCTATCCCTCATCAGGAAGCTACCTTTCAACAGCGCTGCACCCACCCAGCGACTGCTCGAAGAGCTGGAGGTCTTCACGAAACTCGGCCTGGACTTTCCACCCGACATCAGACACGCTGGCATCTTGAGCTTCGCCACTTTAGTCCACAAGACCATGGCGACCTCGCAAGTGAAACAAGATTACTTTGATAATATTGTGGTGAAATACTTCAGAATGTATAGCGGTAATTGTTCTTCTTCTTTAGTGATAGCCAAGCTGGTAGAACGCTTGCCTCGGTAACGAGGATTGCAGATTCAAACCCCGGCTCGCACCTCTGGGATTTCATGTGCGAATCTCATTTTCAACCATGATTATCAATTGCTAAACGGTGAAGGAAAACATCTGCATGTCTGAGAGAGCCCCTCGGAAGACGGATGTAGTCCGCCAACCCGTACTGGGCCAGCGTGGTGGACTAATGCCTAATCCCCCTCGTATTGAGGGGAGGCCCGTGGCCAGCATTGGGACATTTAAAAGGGCTGGAATTATACAATTATATATATCTTCTTTAGTGACCTGATTAGCACAGCTGGTAACCCTGTGAACCAGTGACCTGTTGGTAGCTGCTACCTGTGCCGAGGGTCCTGGGTTCGTATCCTGGTAGAGACAAACTGAGCGATAAGCATACAAATGTTTGTACCTGAAACATCCTGATTTTGGTCCTATTGCCATAAAACCACATTCCTCCTCAATATAGGATAGATTTAAGCCATATTCCACCAGGCCCTGGCCCTGCGCTGGCCCTGTGCGGTCTGGTGAACATCACCGGCCTTTCAACAGATGTGCTGGTTTCCTCACGATGTTTGCCTTAATCGTATAGCAAGTGATAATCATGTTTGAAAAGGAGATTGTCACATGACAATGCGAAAATCCCAGCACGTCAAGTGCGAGCCAACTGTATACTTTATAGTTTACCGTATTGAGATATTTTGTATGGAGAATTGAACAGCGCCTCTAGCGGACAGTATTTAAAACTTTCAATTATCCATACAAAATGTCTAAATACGGTAGACTATAAAGTATACGGTTAGTTTACGAATAATCTCGCACTTTACGTACAGAGGCGCGAGCCGGCGTTTGAACCTGCACACCTTGTGTCCAACGCGAGCGTTCTACCAACTTGGCTATCACTGATTTTCGGTGCCTATGTACCTTGCTACCCCATCCTACCTTCTCCTTCAAGGAAGCACCTTCTACAGAGATATGACATAACATTCTTTTCAGATTGCCCGCAATACCTTGACCGAATGATCTGGCTTCAAGGTCTATGCAACATTGGTTATTCAGCGGAGTCATATACTAGGATTATATACACTGATAGCTCTAGGGACAGGCACGAGCGACTTTGGGCTGCTTTAGCTGGGAATCCGAAAATTGAGGAGTCTTATATGGTAAGGAAAAGCCTCCAATCCCGACTGGTTCTTATTCTACCACCAGCCATTATATTAGATAGATAACTCTTTATTGTTCCACCACATAAAATTAATACAAAATTACACAAACTTAACTTATACAGCGAGTGTCACAATGGGCGGCCTTATCACTAAAAGCGATCTCTACCAGGCAACCTTTGGATGGAGAGGATTTTACAGAGATGTTTACGACGGGGGTGTACTTAATAATAGATACATGATTACAAATACTTTCTAGATTAACTTACAACTAACATATACTTACATATATAATTATATATATAGCACAAATACATACATAAATACTTTATATAAATATCCTAGGTACCAATTTAACACAAAATAAATGAATGGTGAGCAAAGAATTGCAGTTATGCCGTGAGGTAAAACGTCTTTACCCGATCTTTAAAGATGTGCAATGAAGGAGCGAGTCTGATTGGGACGGGCAAGGAGTTCCATAAGCGGACAGCCTCTACGGTGAAGGAAGCATCATAGAAACTGCTGGAGTGAGAAGGCATTTTAAGGGAGAGGTTTTCTGATGACCTTAAAGTGTAAACATTGGAGTCATGAAGAAACTCAAAACGTTCTTATATTAAACATCCATGACTCGGGTACAAACATTCATGCTCATCACACAAAGCTTGTGTCCCTACCAGGATTCGAACCCGGGACCCTCGGCGCAGTAGCAGAGTCACTACCACTGCGCTAATCAGGTCGTCGATAATACAACCGATGCCTACTGTGGGACCGTATAGTTGGTGTGTTCGTCTGGCGATATTTATTTATTATTTTTTTATGAGTCTTATATCAAATGATTAATATTTTAACTTTTTTTTTGCTAGGTGTCATATTATATAACATTTTTTATCGAAAAAAAGCATAAAAATAGTATGACAACACAACTATGTATCAAAAAGATTATTATTAAGTATCATTTTTTTCCATTTCAGATAATAGAATCAACTCTTCCAATTGTTATGAACGAGACAGAGCACATACAACTCCGAATCGTAGCTCTGCACATGTTTCTGTCCTCCTCTAACGTGCGGGAAACCGACTTCATGTTTGTGCACAACTATATACTGCATTCGGGGAACAGTCAGCTGAAACGATTCTGGTTCGCGAGTCTGAAGAGTTTGGAGGCCAACAAATACTTCAATGGATATAGAATCACGTAAGAAAGAATTATTTACTTCTGAATAGACTGTCCAGTCTGAAAGAATTTCAAAGTTGAGGTGGCAGTGGGCGGCACATAGCTCGCAGAACCGATGGACGTTGGGGCAGAAAGGTTTTAGAATGGCGACCACGAATCGGAAGACGTAGTGTAGGACAGCCTCCCACAAGGTGGACCGATGATATCACACACGTAGCGGGAAGCCGGTGGACGCGAGTGGCGAAGGACTACGATGTGTGGACATCATTGGAGGAGGCCTATGTCCAGCAGTGGTCATCTATTGGTTGATAGATAGATAGATAGATAGACTGTCTAGGAGTAAACATTAATAGATGAAGCGTTTAGTTTTTGGTATTCACTGCTAGATTGAATATTTAGATGAAGGCTGATCCAATGTCTCCCTTAATCCGCGCTGTGTCTCGCATCGTTTTATGGGAAAATTCTGCCACAACTTCTCGTCTTTATATTTGCTCCATGGAAGAACAGCATACGAGAAAGATGATCAGCTCAGTAGCCACAAGCATAACACTATACAAGATGCAATTGTGACCATTGTCCATCCAAGATGCATACTAATTCTGCCTTTTCCTCTTTACAGGTCTTTCTACGTACCATTTGTGGTGAACCAGGTCTCGAACCCAGATCCCCTTTTCTGGGCGACTAATAACTACATCGTCAGCGCACAGGAGGAGGACGGGACGCCTTCACTGCAAGTCTTCAGTATTGGAGATTCTGAGGGAGTGCTGCCAACGTTTGTTGGAGTGAAACTGTCTACTGGTGGACAGCGACCTTATAAAACTGATGTAAGTAGCCACCCAAGGTCACTGTAAGCAACCAATCAAGGTCACTGTAATCAGCTGGATAAAGTCACTGTAAACATCCAGCCAAGGTCACTGTAAGCATCCAGCTAAGGTAATCGTAAGCAGCCAGCCAAAGCAAATGTAAGCATCCAGCTAGAGTCATTGTAAGCAGCCAGCCAATGTCACTGTAAGCATGCAGTTAAGTTAATTGTAAGCACCTTGCCAAAGTCACTGTAAGCACCCAGCTAAGCTCATTGAACTGTAAGCATCCAGCTAAGATAATTGTAAGCAGCCAGGTAAGGTCAGTGTAAGCAGCCAGCCAAAATCACTGTACGTAAACGCAGCTGAAAGTGTACACAGGCTTAGTTAGACGATTAAGATTAACCTCCAATTAAGCCAGTACTAGTAGCTACTAGTAATGTGACACAGACGGGGGAAGAAGAACCCATCACTGACCCTCGGCTTGTCAAATTTTCCAATTATAAACCAAACAAGTTGATCGATAATTAAAGAAGCCAGCAACACCGAACTCCTCTAAGATGTTAGTCGAGAAACTGTCTGCCACGAGTGTCGGGACCCCAATTAATCGAGTCTGTCTTGCAGGTGTACTTCATAATCGAAGGTGTGCCGGCCAGCGTGTACAACAAGTTCCATGGTGCTCTGTATGGGCCTGCCCTGAAGGGTCTGAATGTGGAAGGACTGATCCAAGTCCTGAAGGAAATGAAGGCTTGGGATGTCAAAGTTGCGGACACGGTATTTGGTTTCAGTAACTATTGAGTAAAGTGTCTGGTTCAGTTTGAATGGAATTGCCATTAATAAATACCGCCAGACGACACCAAATGTACGGTCCCACACTAAGCAACGCGTGTATTATTGGTACCGTACAATGGACTGGGGGCGAACTCAGTATATAATACTTAAGTATATAGATACTAGCTGCGCCCTGCGGTGTTACCCGCGCTTGAAAAGTATGTCGATGCCTATGTCATTTTCTGACCCCTAAACTACCACTACCTTTGCAAAAAATCATGTCGATCCTTTGCTCTATGAAAAATTAAAACAAATCTATCCCACGGGAACCGTACATTTTACCGGGATAAAAAGTAGCCTATGTACTATTCCAAACTATAATGTATCTCTGTGCCAAATTTCAACCAGATCCGTTTCGCCGTTCTGGCGTGATTGAGTAACAAACATCCATCCATCCAAACTTTCACATTTATAATATTAGTGGGATTATTTCAGGTGCACATTGATGTAATTGTAAAAGTTCACGATAAGACGGTGTTTGCTACACACATGAACCAATCAAGATTTGAGAGCTGGAACGTTGAGGATTGTAAGTAAATATACTCCATCACGACTGCATGCCTCGAAGGAGTTGTTAGGAGTGTTAAAAAAGAGAGAATCACAAAAAAACAATAATGTCAAGGAATGGAACACGCTACCGGCGTCTTTGTTCCCCGCTGACTACAATCTGGGTGTTTTCAAGTCGAGAGTGAACAGGTACCTTCTAGGCGAGTATGCTCCATCGCAGATCTCATCGTCACTTACCATCAGGTGGGATCGAGATCAAATACTTAAAATCGTACTGACAACCTGACGCTGAT
The DNA here is from genome assembly GCA_905333125.1 of Pheosia tremula. Classification (NCBI taxonomy): domain Eukaryota; kingdom Metazoa; phylum Arthropoda; class Insecta; order Lepidoptera; family Notodontidae; genus Pheosia; species Pheosia tremula. The sequence continues at coordinate 4,173,245 of HG995425.1, forward strand.
TAAGACGGTGTGACGTCACAACGCATCAACCCACAATCCAGAGCGTTTTGATCACGTGACCGAACAAAAAAAAAACATTATTTTATTTTATGATTTGGAAAAAAAAAATAGATATTTTTGCAGAATAATGAAGACTAATAGTTATAAAAACCTATAATATTTTAGGAGAGTTACGATTTAAAGCTTATTTTTTACCGACAACAAAAAGGAGGAGCTTGTCAATTCGGTTGTTTTTTTTTTATGTTTGTTACCTCAGATCTCCGTCATTTATGAACCGATTTCGAAAATTATTTTTTATACCAAAGGATATGCTTACTGATTGGTCCCATTTTTAACCGACTTCAAAAAGGAGGAGGTTCTCAATTCGGTTGTATTTTTTTTTACACCTTTTTTTGCGCGTGGAAATCCTCTCATCCCCGCAAGCCCCGAGAGACGCAAGCGGGCTATGTCGGACTCTTACCGACTTAAAAACCCCCACCGTAGTCCTTCTCCCGCCTTGTGGGGGGGGGGGGGGCACGGGATCGCTTTCGAAACTATCACACCTATTGCAACTTTAAGTCATATATCAAGGCCATAATTATTTCAGTGGCGTACATCGAAGACTTCCTACGTTTCGGCAGCCACATCAACCAGCAGATAGTGCACTACCCTTACCAAACTGACATAAACATTCCGAGTGAGATGGGTAAGTGTAATAGAGTGAGACAAAAATACACCATCACGCCGTAATCCCCGAAGGGATGGCCAGAAGTGAACTGCACACACTTCGCCGATGGCATTTGATCCCAATTTAATGGAAACTTTTCAAATCCGTATCCGATATTAATTCTGATTGAGTTAAATGAATAAATATCGCCAGAGGAACACACCAACTATACGGTCCCACACTAAGCAACGCTTGTATTATGGGTACCGTACACTGGACTGAGGGCGAACCCAGTATATAATATTTATTTAGATATTAAATTATCTGTGACTCGGGTGCAAACATTCCTGCTCATCACACAAAGTTTGTTCGTTCTTCGATTCGAACCCGGGACCTGCAGCGCAGAAGGCACGGTCACTACCCACTGAGCTAATCAGGTCGTCAATAGCCCCGCAAGTCTTTGGAAAATGCTACACATTTAAAAATGTGATAAGTCAACCCGGGCCCCCAGTCCGCCGACACAATCGATTCATAATCGAACAGCAACCGCATTGTAACTGTCACTTTTGACAGATATACCATACAATATCTGTCAAAAGTGACAGTTACTATGCGGTTGCTGTTCGATTATGAATCGATTTTGTCAGCAGACTTGGGGCCCAGAATACTGTTTTTTCAGGAACACCAATAAGACTTCAGTCCACAATGCTGTCTTTCACATCAATTAGGGGCAACTTGACCGCGCCGTCTACACAGGACTTGACTTGGAAAAACGACTTACACGTCAGGTACGTTCAAGGCTATAATCAGGGCTACCAATCCCTCAAAAATGGACCAATAGAAACGACACGAAATACCCTCGAGTCCAAAACAATTAAGCCCTATAGTAAAACTGTGTATCTACTCCAATGTACCTATATTCAATGTATTTTTTACGTTTTTTCGAGGCAATTAAGCGCATAAAGCACAAAAAGATAGGTAATTCCTCCTCCTCCTCCTCATCCTCATCCTCACCCTCATCTCCATCCTCATCTACATCCTCACCCTCATCCTCCTCATCCTCATCCTCCTCCTCCTCATCCTCATCCTCTTCTCCCTCACCCTCATCCTCCTCATCCTCTTCTCCCTCACCCTCATCGTCATCCTCATCCTCATCCTCATTCTCCTCTCCCTCACCCTCACCCTCCTCCTCCACCTCATCCTCCTCTCCCTAACCCTCCTCCTCAACCTCATCCTCATCCTCCTCTCCCTCACCCTCACCCTCATCCTCACCCTCATCCTCCTCTCCCTAACCCGCATCCTCATCCTCATTCTCCTCTTCCTCCTCCGTTTCTTCCTCCAGACCTCAACACACTGTGAACACTTTCTGCGTAGATCGGACCGCAAACAACAACTAAAAACAGTTTGAACTATAAAACTTAAACTATGACACTAGGACGTCTAACACCTCAGTCCTCCCGTGACCATGGTTTAAAATTACTTTTATTTCAATGTGTAGTATTTGCTTACTCATAAGATATCAATTACATTAATATTCTCAGTTCACGTTCTTTGGAAACCATATAATTTCTTGGCTATTTCTGAATCCTCGTCATCCTATTCAGATCTCTGTTCTCAATGATTTACGTTCTTTCAGGTATCAGGGATCCTCAGTGACAACGCTATCCACCGCTGGCCCAATAGTGTCGTCGATCCACACAGCTAGAATCCAACAGACATTGGTCGGTCACGTGCCTATGAAATTCAACGTATCGTTCGCGAGCTCCGACAAATCTGTTGAGTGAGTGTTTATCTTGAATCAGGGCCCAAAGTCTAGTCAAAGTTTGAACTACGCGTTACGTAACATTGTTTTAACCCTTCAGAACGGTCGCGTAGAGATTTTACGTTTAACTAGGAGGAGGGGGGGGGGGGTCTAAAGAAAAACATTACGGCGCGTTATACAGGGGGGAAGGGGGTCAAAATCTCCAAGAATTGCGTTACGTAATACTTGAACGCTCCAATATCTTTCAAAAGTGACAGTTATTATGCCGTTGCTGTTCGATTATGAATCGATTGTGTTAGCAGACTTGGGGCCCAGATCATTTGTGGGTAACTAGCTGTCTCGGCGAACTTCGTACAACCTCAGAAACAAATGTATGAGAAAATGTATTATCTAGTAGCGACTTAAACCTCGCCACAAGCTACACAGATGGCGCTGTAGACGACATTCAGAACAAATGACTAAGACTCCATACAATTCTGAAACGCACTATGAGAGTTTTCGGAGCACGTAACATATATACAAGATCCCGAAAATAACCGTCGGGGTATAGCGGCCGCCCCGCCAGCGGGAAAGGAATCCGAGATCTGCCCATTAATAAGTTTAAAACAACTGTAAAAAGTAATCTTTGTCGTAAGGGTTATTACAGGATCTTGGATTATTTGGATGACAAAGCAGCCTGGGACTGATCGCTTAAATATAAATATATATAATGTTAAAGTGTAGCGTGTGTGCGCCCCGCATGACAACACACTGGAGCTTACTTTTATATTCTATTTTGTAAAAATAATGAATTTAAAAAAAGACAAGCCCGCTGAGTTTCTTGCCGGATCTTCTCAGTTGAGGTCGCGTTCTGATCCGGTTGTAGACTTAAGAAAAAAAAAAATGTAATGACAATTTGTAAGTGCCCCCGTAGGCCTATACGAAATAAATGATTTGACTTTGACTTTGACTTTAGCCACACCACCCGCCTGGTTGGAAGATCTTCCCTTTCCGCCAAAATAATAATAATCATTTTTCCAGTGAATCCATTCCATGTCATAATAGTTATTCTGCCATTTTGGGCGTAGACAAATTAAAACATCGCATAAATCGGCTTACCCGTTTTTGAGCTATAAATGATGTAACCAACACGATGTAGTTTTATATATTTAAGTGCTTAACAAAAAGTATAAAATTATTTTAACAAGATAAATCAGTAAGTTATATGGATCGCGTTGTTGTATAAAATAATTGTGTAAATGATGATTAATTATTTTTATAGGTTGACTTGGCCGAACCCTGGCGCGCAGCAGGGCGGAGTCGCCATGCACTCCCGCGCACAAATCTCAGTTGAAACGACAACAAAGAAGTTTACTCACACTGTTACTGCTGGAGATAATCGTCCTCCGGTAAGGCGAACCATAGACTTTAATTGTTAATTTTGGAAAAGATTTGGTGAAGGAAAATAGTACGAGGAATCCTGTACTTTTGATAGAACTTAAGAGTATATAAAACACATTGAAATAAAACTAATTTTTCGGACTTTATCGCGTTTATTTTATGTTTTTACGTTCCCGACGTGTCGGGAACAACTAAATATGACGGTACCCCAGTTCTTACTATGACACTAGGACGTTAAACACCTCAGTCCTCCCGTGACCATGGTTGCTGTAAAGCAGCCGAAACGTCGGAAATGTAAAAACATAAAATAAACGCGATTAAATCCGTAAAATTAGTTTTATTTCAATGTGTAGTATTCGCGTGAATATAAGAAATCATTATGTTTGATATCTATTTGCATAAGTATTATATACTGGCTATCCCCAATCCATTGTACGGTCCCAATAATAAATACGTTGCTTGGTATGGGACCGTGCAGTTGGTGTGTTCGTCTGGCGATATTTATATAGTGCCGTTGCTAGCGGCGCGCTTAGATGCGGACTTTTTACCGCGCACCCTTTAGCTGAGGGACTTGTCATTTGTAGGCAGAAGTCTATTCTTGACGTCTCCTCGTTCTTCGCAGGCTGGTGACAATAAGGGCGTGTTCTTCGACTGCGAAAGACCGATGACTGGGGCCGAAGTTTTGGATAAACTGTTGACAACAAAGACGAATCATTATGAGTGAGTGAAATGAAGATATTGCGGTAGTTAATAGAGAACGTACCTTCCAGACCCTTCTAGGTACTTACCAGGATTGTCGCTCCTTGCCGGGGAACTCTTCAATACAGAGTGTCAGTGTCATGGTAACGAATAATAATATTAAAATGAATAAATTACTTAAATTACTTGTAATTGTGGGGATCATGTAGTCATTCACTTGTAACGCTATACTTAGAGTTAGTACTTATTTTGAGCAGCTGCTAAAGTCTGCCTAGCTATTCCTAAATTGTTCTCACACACCCATAACAATGTAACGGATCTTTTTTAAAAGAAAAACCATGGAGTTTCGTTCTTCTCAATACGACGGCATTCCGAACGGGCGGTAAAGTTGTAGCTTAGCATCTTGTAACTATTTCGATATTCATAAGTACTGTAATTAATGGTTTACATGAATAAAACATATTCTGATTCGGATTCCGATTCAAAACTTGATTCTGATTAGCGATATTATCAGATGGTGCACTAATTATAAAAGAATATTGTTTTTCAGTTTCTTAACTTCAGTCCAGCCTTCTCTGATAATACTGAACAGCATCCTGCTCTTCACCTCCCCTCCATCTGGGTCCTGCGGCCTGATCCTCCCCCCCCAACATCTGATGCAGACAGAGAATGACCTGCTGAAGCTCAAGCTCCGGATCTTAGATTTGAACATCAAGGAGGATACAACGAGTTTCGACGTGAAATTAAATCTGAAATATTTTAGGTACAAACCCCTGGGGGTGTATTAAGCACTCATACTTTTTCTTTTTGTTTTTGAGCAGCTGCTAAAGTCTGCCTAGCCGTGCCTACATTGTTCTCACACACCCATAACAATGTGCTGCTCGAAAATGTAAAGGATCTTTTTGAAATGAGCAAACATGGAGTTTCTCGCCCGTTCGTCTCCATAGGAACGACATTCCGAACGGGCGGTGAAGTTGTAGCTTAGCGTTTTGTAAATATTTTGACTTTTCATAAGTACTGTACTTAATGGTTTACATGAATAAAAAATATTCTGATTCTGATTCATATTTCAAGGCAAATCAGTTCTGGGCCTGAAACTGGTCAGCTGAATCATTTTAACGACATAAGTTCCCGCTAGATAGTACTTTGTCTCAGTGTGTGATTGTTTTTTTTGACGACCTGATTAGCGCAGTTGTTAGTGACGCTGATTTCTGCGTGAAGGTCACGGGTTCGAACCCTGGTAGAAACTATCTTTGTGTGATGAGCATGAATTTTTGTAGTCAGTCAGTCATAGAACTGTATCCAGTTTCATTGGCTATAACTTATTTTTTTTTAGTCAGGAAGATCAGAGCAAAGTGTTCTTTGAGATGGACGCGTTCACCAAAGTGGAGGATACAGCTGGCAACGCCAATCTTCAGCTGACTGTGCATGGAAGACAACCAAATCTTGATAACACCACCAGGAAAGAGTGGACGGTGAGTCACGTTATCAGCATAACGTCGTACAGCGTGATTCAGAAGAGTATACTTAACTCGGCTCCACTCTACACCCCCACGCTCCAATCCACTCCACCCCGCTCCGCGCCGCCCCACGCAGTTCCGCCCGGCTCTGTTCCACCCCGCTCTGCTCCACCCTGCTACGCCCCGCTCCGTTCCACTATATCCCGCTCTACCTCACCCCGCTCGACCCTGCTCCGTTCCGCCCCACTTCGCCCCGCTCTACTCGACCCCAGCCTGATCCACCCCACCTCACTTTGTCCCGCTCTGTTCCAACCCACGTTGCTCCACCCTTCCACTTCGTTCCGCTCTGTCCCGCTCCTCTCCGCCCCGCTCCATTCCGCTCCACCCCACTCCGCTTGATCCCGCTCCGTTTCGCCCCACTTTGCCCCGCTCCGCTCTACTCTGCCCTACTCTGTTATGCCCTGCTACGTTCCACCCCGCGCCACTCTGCCCCGCTCCATTCCACTCCGACACCTGCTCGGTTCCGCTCCGCCCCACTCTGACGCATTTCTGTATTTTATTTCTATTTAGCTATCATTCCACCCTTGCTACCCGCATTAAAGAGATTTTTCCCTTAGATTTGTCTCCGCGAACAAGACATAAGTCACGCAGCATCCGACCAAGACATCTCCATCCATCCAGCATCGTACGAAGGCCATCTGACCTTGACTTACTCTGGCAACAAGACGGACTGCTTCGAGAGTGGTCCCGCGAGCGAGCTGACCTTGAAGTACAATGGGGTACCGCAGAACCTCTACGGCAAACTAGAGAGATATTTTGAAGTGAAGATATTTGGAAGTAATGTAAGTATTCCCTGACGAGCTGATTAGCTCAGGCCCCTGGTTTGAGGCCTGGGGCCCAGTTCTGCTAATTTAAATAAAATGACATACGAGTGCCATTCCAGCGACACACTATTGAGGTTCCATTACGTCTGTGACCGATTGGCTATTCTGCTAAAACTTTAATGTTGTCTCGATGGAGTCTCATTTCAGTGTCAATGGTTGCATGGCAGCTCAGCAATAAAAATTTTTTGACCCAACATTTTCTGCGTCTAATTAAAAAAAATATTACAATTCCTCCACTAATTAGTTGTTGATGTATACAGGTTTTTTGTACATAATAAATAATAAAGGAACTTCGTTCCATCCGGGTGTCCCTTGACACCTCTCAAGTTTTTTTTTGTTTTTAGCTATCGGAAATGGGAATACTGGAGTCAGACCTGGTCACCCAGACTGCGATGGGCCAACTCCTCAGGAGCTACAGCCAGCTGGAGCCGCTGAATGTCACTGCTACCATCAAAGTAAGACCTTGGATGAAATCACTGTGACCTCAGACAAAGAAATTTGTTTCAAAAGTAGCCAACGCTTAAGCCTAGTCTTCTTAAAGGCTTAAGGGTAGGATTTATTCTTACTATAGTTTGACCACTACCGCTGTGCCGCGCCCTAGGAATGCGGGTCGTCGTGGGGGGTGGGGTAGGACAGATGTTACGTACGCGTCGGCGGCGGACTCCCCCCGCCTCACCGCGCACAGACCCAGGGCGCAGTGCAGCGGTAGTGTTCAAACTATAGTAGAAATCTTTTGTGAGAAATTTGGGAACCCATCCATTCTGGACTTGTCCAATTTCAGTATAAGTTTCTATGAGGTCGTCCAACAGTGCAACTCTGATCACCTTTGTGGAGAAATTAAGTGATGATGATGGCTTTTTCAGGAGAAGAACGGCTTGGCCTCAGTGAGCCTCAACAGAGGCACAGAGATGCAGTTCAAGTCGGACAATTTTGCGTGGATGCTGGACAGCTGGGCTGATCTGCAGATGATGATGACCTTCGGGCTTTACCGTGAGTGTTTTTGGGGTCGAGTCACCTTCGTCCGTAGGAGAATTAAATACCCTCGAGATACCCTACACGTGACCCTGGGTGGTGCCAACTAGGTGACGACTCTACTGGTGGTAGGCTTCGGCCGTAGTTAGTCACCACCCACTGAACAAAGCCATGTCGCCAAGCGGCCTAGCCGTGTTCCGGCATGATGTTCGGTGTTGCCATTCATGGATGGCGGGTCAGATCAGCTGCGCTGCATGTGCCTTGTGAATGTAGCGTCTCGATCTACTGCCGCCTTCCTACCTGTTCACACTCACACAATATGTCAATTCGAGAGTGAACAGGTACCTTCTAGGCAAGTATGCTCCATCGTAGATCTCATCGTCACTTACCATCAGGTGGGATCGAGATCAAATACTTGCCTAAAATGTAAAAAAAAGTGTCTTCACTCCTAGATCCTGCCTAACTAAACTAGTGAAATTATACAAAAATGTCTGATGAGGTGCTCCCCTCATATGAAGGTATTGTATGTATGTATAAAGAATGGCCAGTATATGTCTGAATAATAAGCATCCCAGGGTTTTTGAAGACTACGTTTATATTCTCTACTAGCTGTTACCCGCGACTTCGTCCGCGTGGTACTTAACAAAAAAAAAATCTTGAGATCCAATTTTTTTTTCTAAAATAAAAGTAGTCTCAGTTACTCCTTGTTACATCAGCTATCTGCCAGTGAAAGTCCCGTCAAAATCGGTCCAGCCATTTCAGAGATTAGTCGAAAAAAACAGACAGACAGACAGACAGACAAAAATTGAAAAAATAATGTTGTTTCGGTATATGTACCGTGTATACATCCAAATGCACTTAGTAAAAAGCGGTTATTTTAATATTACAAACAGACACCCCAATTTTATTTATTTGTATGTATGTATAGATGCGACAAAAAAATAACAAAAAATTTGCCATTGGATTCCAATGTTTCAGGTGAGTGCCGTCTCCAAAAGAATATGGTTCAGATGTTATTCGGTGGTGCGGAGCAGCTACCGACTACGGGGTGTCCGGAGACCCTGGCTCTGGCGGACTGCAGCAAATCACCCAGGTATAAACTAAAAAGACCTAACTGGCACAGTTCGTAGTGACTCTGTTGTATTTTTTTTACGGCCCCCCCCCCCGTAAATGGGGGGGATCTTCGTTAGATACCCGGCCTCTGTGTGGGAGAGGGCCGGGTTATGTGGGATTCTTACCCACTAAAACCCCCCCGGTGGCCGCCTTCGCCACATGTCGGAGGGGCTCCGGGATCTCCAAACGGAACGCACCGGTGCCCCTCTTGTGGCTCGTGCCGTCTCGGGGGAGCAGATGTTCGCTCCCCTGCGCCCTCGCTGCGCACGGCGGCGGGGAGCCACGCCCGCCGCCGTCCTCCTCAGGAGTCGTCATCGTCACCGGACGTCCGGGGCCGACACCCCAGTCGTCCGAGCACCCCGAGGGTAGCCCGTTGTTTAAGGCCCTGGGCATCAGGGCCGGGACTCTGCTGTCTGTACTGAGGCTACGATTCGGTAGGTAGGGTTAAACTTTGTGTGATGAGCACCGATGTTTGTAACCAAGCTCAGACTAAAGGAGGGCGTTGAGTAGAGGCTTAGGGGGCGATTTGTAATTACATCTAAGAGGACACCGACTGAGCTCTCGACTCTCGACTACAACTTTATATTGTAAAAGTGGTTATAGTAAAAGTCTCGTTAAGAATTAATGTTTAATCTCCGCTAATATAGCTCACAATAATTAATTTATTTTGAAATTATAGTGGTTTTTAAGTAGGCGAGAAAATGGGGGCGCTAGAAAATAATTTATTCTCAATGTGGGCAGGACAAAATAACTTTGGGAAACCCTGCTCTAAAGTATACAGTTAGCTCGCACTTGACGTCCTGCTGCAGGGTCATTTTAAATCATTCGGAAGCGACATCGGAAACGGATTTTAAACTATCCGATGTTGATGTCGTTCCCGACGAGCTTTCCGACGGAAACTTTTTGAAAAAAAAAACGATTTGGTATTGTCTTCAAGATACATCGAAGATAATCAAATTCGGAAATTTTATAGCGTTTGCGGTAATCCAGCTTGGATGTTTTCGATTCCGTTTCCAATATCGATTTCGAATAGTTTAAAATAACCCTGCTGGTCGTATGTACTTGAGATAATTTAACGATCAAAATCCTTAACGATTTCAGATTCGCCGTCATTCGTACATCCGATGGTATTAAGGTATACACGGGAGGCTTTTTCGTGCTGATCAAAGAAGACCCCCAGGAGTTGAAGCTGATCGTAGACATTGGCAGCGCCGGCAACCAGTTCTGGTGACATATTCATTTCTTATATCCACGCGAACACTACACATTGAAATAAGACTAATTTAACGGATTCTTTCTCGTTTATTTTTATGTTTTTACGTTCCCGACGTTTCGGCTGCTTTACAGCGCCCATGGTCGCGGGAGGACTGAGGTGGTTGACGTCCTAGTGTCATAGTTTGAACTGAGGTACCCTAATATTTAATTGTTGCTTGCGTTCCGATCTACGCAGAAAGTGCTCACAGTGTCTTGAGGTCTTGCAATGGCGCCATGGTTTTGGATTTAATAATATTAATTACTGGATCGCAAGTCGGTGGTAGCACCCAGCCATCTTCCCTATTGAAATTAGGATGTTTTTTGAATTTCAATGGCCTCACGTATCATCCTTGGTCGGAATCGGTGTTCTTTTGAGCGGGTGCTATCCTTTACATGTTCACAGATTACAGACTTTGTGGACCGTGGAACAACAACTAAATATGGGGGTACCCTGTTTTAAACTATGACACTAGGACGTCAACCACCTCAGTCCTCCCGTGACCATGGTCGCTGTAAAGCTGCCGAAACGTCGGGAACGTAAAAACATGAAAATAAACGCGATAAAATCCGTTAAATTAGATTTATTTCAGTTCTGGCGAGTTCTCCAACCCTCGGGTTGAAAACATCCAATGCTTGAGAGCCCTCCCTCAATGTCTTCGATCCACCGTGTGGCTTAATGCACCAGATCATTGTGGGGTGTATTCTCGTCTGGGGGCGTATTATGAACTTTTATTTCCAGGCAATTCACTTCATGGATTTAAGCGAGTCCTGTGTATCGCGTTATCGACATAAATTTGTGCTAGATAGTACCTTGTCTCTGAGTAGTTATATATTGGATGATTATTTCGACGGCCTGATGAGCGCAGTTGGTAGTGACCCTGCTTTCTGTGCCGAGGGTCCCGGGTTCGAATCCTGGTAGGGACAAACTTTGTGTAATGAGCACGATGTTTGTACCCAAGCCATGGATGTTTAATATCTATATAAGTAATATATACTGGGTTCGCCACCAGTCCATTGTACGGTACCCGTAATACAAGCGTTGCTTAGTATGGGACAGTATAGTTGGTGTGTTCGTCTGGCGATATTTTTTTTTTTTGACCGACAACGTTCGGGAAAAATAAAGTGTGTTTATTAAGCTGACTAAGATACTGAGAAGATGACTACTATTTAGCAAGAATTTATATCGTTAACATGATATGAATGAAATCAAGTCTTAGGCCAGAAAGTGAATTGCCTGGAAATAGAAAATCGTAGTACGCCCCCAGGGCAAATTTTGAAAATTATATTTTTTATTTTCGCCTCTGTACCCTTAGGTTTAAGCTTTGCTAAGTTTGGGACCGTACGATTTTAGTGTTTGTCTGGCGCCATTAATTTTTGTTTTTTTTTTCAGGACATCCCAAATTCGCAACACCGTTAAGATAGTCTCCCGTGTCACAGATCTACATGTCTATTACAATAGACACGAACTCGTGGTATTAGTTCCGCATGTATATTTAAATACAGTTTGCGGGATATGCACTGACATACAAACATACAATTATTGTTGAAAAAAAGGTTCGCACACACTTGCGCGTGGGCAGCTCGCCTTACAGTTCCGGACAAATGTAGCGAAATTTTTGCCGTCGCATTTTGAGCTTTGTATTCTGATGCCGTAAATTAGAAACGAAAAAATCTTGTTTGAATGTGGCCGTAATATCAATATTGTGAATCGAAATTTCACTATATCATAATTTAAATTAGAGACAAGTTTCGCGAAATAATGTAGATGGAATTTCGCACGAAAATACATTCGTAATGTCGAAATAGGTAAGACTAACGACAATAATAGCGAAAAAATATAAGTAAAAATTCGCTCGTAATTATTTTCCATAATATTGAAATTAGTCTCAAGACAAGTTTAGCGAAAAAATATAGATCGAATTTCGCGCAAAATTCTAAGCTTGGCAAAATAATTGCCACGTCATTTCGCACGGTCGTGTTAATTTAAAATAATATTCTGCAAGCACTGTATAAATCGTAAACAGTGTCGTTTTTCTTCCAACTCCTCCTATTTTTATCTTTCGATTAATTTCGTGCGGGTTTCAAGACAATTAACTTTATCCGGGGACTCGCCGAGGGTCACACCTCGGTGTCATCATTGGACACCACTGTAGATCCTGGCTTACAGGAGTAGCAGTGGTGGGAGTGTGTGGCGGGCCTAGTACCAAATCGTAAATAGTGGCAACACGTTATGCGTGGACGTCATTCAGCGCATCGATTTACCTCCCTGGCCTTTAGGCGGCTTTATGATACACATTTAACGATCGTTCTGTTATTATAAATGTTTTATTTTTATTTTGATATAACATATTACGATATTGTTAGAATAATTTGCGAAATTTCTGCCCTCACTTGTTAGGTTGGTATTACGAAAAATATCCACAGCCTTACTGATAGGAGTAGGGGATTCATATACTTTACGCGACACTGGCAAAATACAGAAGAAATAAAAAAAGATAAGAAATAAAAAATATAGAAGAGCTCTAATTACAATAATTTATTTTTTATTACGTACTCTTAACTAAATGTTCAAATGTTAAAAAACTAAAGAAGATTGTGGTTCATCAACATTTCCTGAAATTAATTGGTCAAATTTTTCGCTACATTCGTCTCCAGCTAATCCCATGCAGGGGGCGTATAATGTTATATTTAATAAATAACTGTATTAAAACTAGATAACTAATTGTATTTAACAAAAGTAATTAATAAATTAAACTTATTTACCATTATATAATTATTTATTTGTCATTTTCAACCATGATTATCACTAGCTAAATGGTGAAGGACAACAACGTGAGGAAACCTACATGTCTGGGAGAATTCATTAACCCTTCGATAGACGTGTGAAGTCAGGCAACCAGCACTGGGCTAGCGTGGTGGACTATGGCCTAGTCCCCCTCGCATTGATAGGAGGCCTGCGCCTAGCAGTGGGACATTAAAAGGGCTGGTATTATTATTTTGGGGTCGAGTCACCTTCGTCTTTAGGAGAATTAAATACCCTCGAGATACCCTACACGTGACCCTGGGTGGTGCCAACCAGGTGACAAGTCTACTGGTGGTTGGCTTCTGCCGTGGTTAGTCACCACCCACTGAACAAAGCCATGTCGCCGAGCGGCCTAGCCGTGTTCCGGCATGATGTTCGGTGTTGCCATTCATGGATGGCGGGTCAGATCAGTTGCGCTGCATGTGCCTGGCAAATGTAGCATCTCGATCTACTGCCGCCTTCCTACCTAGGCAAGTATGCTCCATCATAAATCTCATCGTCACTTACCATCAGGTGAGATCGAGATCAAATACTTGCCTATAATGTAATAAAAAAAAAATTAATACCTCGTAGGTATAATTCATAGAACTTGGCGGACATACACTGTAGCCCAGTGTAGCCAGTATTGTGGCTGATTCGTAGCCCAGCCGTCCTGAGGATGCCCCGTTTAGAGGCGAAACACGTGTCGAATACTTTTACGATTCGCATCGTTTCGCGGCGAATTGCATATTAATTGGGGCCGCGACCCTCGTGACAGACAGTTTCTCGACTAACATCTTAGAGGAGTTCGGTGTTGTTATCTTCTTTTTTCTCGACTAACATCTTAGAGGATCTATTCTTTAATTATCGATCAACTTGTTTGGTTTATAATTGGAAGAGTTGACAAGCCGAGGGTCAGTGTTGGGTTCCTGTTCCCCCATTTGTTTTTACCTAGTAGGTAGGTATATTTTACCAATCAGGCTGGAAACATAGCCTGACTAAACTACACTACGACTAAAGCTAATTATTTTTAAAGCTCCTCATATTTTTTAATTTAATAGAGCGAGAAGCCCTTTGATCACACGTGTGCATCGAACAGCGGTCTAAGCTCGACTGACCGTTTCGGCGTCACAATTTTAAACTTAGAACGTGTAACGATTGGCCAACCAGGCGACCATAGACTAATCGGCTTATACCTACGATTAAGCATAGACAAGAGAGTCTTTGATCGCGCTCACGGATGAGTTGCTTTTTAATTTCACAAAGGAGGACTTAGCAAAGTTTATATATACTATGCGTGGATATCGTAGCCAATGATAGTATAGTATATAGTATAGTACTGATAGATCTGGGTGTTTTCAAGTCGAGAGTGAACAGGTACCTTCTAGGCAAGTATACTCCATCGTAGATCTCATCGTCACTTACCATCGGGTGAGATCGAGATCAAATACTTGCCTATAATGTAATGCGTAATCAGTGTCAAGTTGTCAATACGACTTTGGTAATATTTGGGATATTACTGCTATATCTAATTTATTTTTAAAATCTCACTAAATATTTACATCAGAAAAATAAAAAAAACTTAAAAATGATATGAAAACAAACTATGTACTTATTTGGGATTTTAATGTGTTTTCAGCCATTTTTTTAACCTAACCCGGAGGCCGAGTTTTGGCGGTATTTTTTTTATATATACTAGCTATTGCCCGCGAATTCGTCCGCGTGGTATTTAACAAAGACAACCGTTCACAACAGCCTGCTCGCCCATTCTGAGCCCGCGGGACGCATTGCAGGTTGTTGCTGTCAAAGTTAATCAGGCGCTGCGCTGCAACATTGGTTTTAATTTTTTTTCGAGAGATCCTATTTTTTTTCTAAAATAAAAGTAGCCTAAGTTACTCCTTGTCACATCAGCTATCTGCCAGTGAAAGTCCCGTCAAAATCGGCCCAGCCATTTCAGAGATTAGCTGGAACAAACAGACAGACAGACAGACGGACGGAGAGACAGACAGACAGACAAAAATTGTAAAAAAAATTGTTTCGGTATAGGTAACGTGTATACATCCAAATGCACTTAGTAAAAAGCGGTTATTTTAATATTACAAACAGACACTCCAATTTTATTTATATGTATAGATGTATAGATATAGATAAACTTTACCAACGAATTTTATGGAAACACTGGCATATACAATGAAAGAACTATATTGTTAGCATCATATTAGACTAATTAACAATTAGATATAGTTTCTCAAGCACAGTCGAAAAGCCGATCTCTTACCACGTTGCCGACCTTACAAGTCTATACATACAAATAAATAAAATTGGAGTGTCTGTTTGTAATATTACAATAACCGCTTTTCACTAAGTGCATTTGGATGTATACCAAATACCTATACCAAAACAACATTTTTTAAAATGTTTGTCTGTCTGTCTGTCTGTCTGTTTGTTCCGGCTAATCTCTGAAATGGCCGGACCGATTTTGACGGGACTTTCACTGGTAGATAGCTGATGTAACAAGGAGTAACTTAGGCTACTTTTATTTTAGAAAAAAAATGGCTCTCACGAAAAAAAAATTAAAACCAATGTTGCAGCGCTGCGCCTGATTAAGTTTGATGGCAACAACCTGAAATGCGTCCCGCGGGCTCAGAACGCGCGAGCAGGCTGTTGCCAACGGTTGTGTCTTTGTTAAATACCACGCGGACGAAGTCGCGGGTAACAGCTAGTCTTACATTAACATAGTGACATGATATATAAGCAGTTTAGGTACTTAAATGCATAATTATTGAACGCCCGTAAATAGTTACACGCCCGAGAACGCAACCCGCACGTAGCCATGCGTGATTTGCGCCGGGGGGACATCGAACGATCAAAGGCATACAAGATTTTGTTCAGTGAACATGATCTGTGAGATTATACGCCTGCCTAACCCCTTTGGCAGCTAGCGTTATGGATATCAGATAATTCTCTTCTCAGACATTAACCTCATATATAATAATAAACCGCAGGGCAGCTTGTGGCGAGCTGTTGGTGAGTAGCGACACCACGGACCCGAGTGCCCCAGAGAGTCGGTCAGGGCCCTCACCTCGGCGTGGCTTCGTCGGCCGACTGGAAACCGACGGGGGCTCGCAGGACTCTCAGCTCTGTCTTGCCTTAATTGGCTGTCCAGAGATGGCTCGTTAGAGCTATACGCTTCAGGGGTGGAAAGTATTCGAAAGTGCAGCACACCTCTCTACTAAAAATAATCTACTCTTGAAATCTACCTTGCCTTGTAACTAAATCAGATATTTAACGAATGTGAAGTCACAAAAAATTTGGGACAAGTGACAAGTCCCCCCAACCCACTAATCGATCGCACTGGGTCCCACTCGACTCCTACCCACCATAATGAGTTTTCTCTGAGGCTCCTACATATTTCTATGAGCCCGGGGACAGAGTCGAAAAGTTTACAAATTTAATTAAATATACATCCACTCGACGAGACATTCTTTTGTTTTTTCCCAACCCCAAACAAATATTTACAGGAGGGATGATGTGGGGCCATCAAAATGGCGTTAGCGAAATTTTCATCGCCAGTAATAGCGTGTTTGAGTGTATGAAAAATAAGTCGAGAATGAACAAGTACCTTCGAGGCAAGTATGCTCCATCGTAGATCTCATCGTCATTTACCATCAGGTGAGATCGAGATCAAATACTTGCCTATAATGTAAAAAAAATGCTTTAAATTGTGGCCATCCTAAAGGATTATAGCTTTGTAAATCAAAAATAGTATAGAAAGGCTACTTAATATTTACAAAAAGTGTAAAAAATTTGGCTCATGCCGAGGCGTGCCCAAGAGGCTGGCCGCATTTCCTCGCTGAAAAGCCAAAGATACTCGCTGAGCGAGGAAATGCCCAGCCCTTGGGTCGCCGGTTGCATTTTTTTTTTAATTTTTTTTTTTTTTATTACATTATCGGCAAGTATTTGATCTCGATCTCACCTGATGGTAAGTGACGATGAGATCTACGATGGAGCATACTTGCCTAGGTAGGAAGGCGGCAGTAGATAGAGACGCTACATTCACTAGGCACATGCAGCACAGCTGATCTGACCCGTCATCCATGAATGGCAACACCGAACATCATGCCGGAACACGGCTAGGCCGCTTGGCGACATGGATTTGTTCAGTGGGTGGTGACTAGCCACGGCCGAAGCCTACCACCAGTAGAGTTGTCACCTGGTTGGCACCACCCAGGGTCACGTGTAGGGTATCTCGAGGGTACTTAATTCTCCTACGGACGAAGGTGACTCGACCCCAAAAATGTGTGTTTTCAGTTTTCAGTCACACCAACGTGGCTATCACTGCTTTAACTTCATATACCGCTTAATGTAACATATTTCAAGGGGTCCATCAGCGAGCAATAGATATCACAATCCCGAAAAAAATATTTAAATAATTTGTAATTAAAAAAAAAATGCATAATATTTTACGACCGGCCCCCTGATTACGTAACTTGCAATAGCCTAGCGATAGCAGTAATCGCGCAATATTTGCTTTTAAATTGCTAATTTGTACTACGTAGCGCTGCGACGCCATACAAATCGGCGATTTGAAAGCAATTATTGCGAGATTATTGCTGTCGCTTCGCTATCGTTAGGCTAGGCAAGATACGTACCGGCCCTGATGCCCAGGGCCTTAAATAACGGGCTACCCTCGGGGTGCTCGGACGACTGGGGTGTGGGCCCCGGACGTCCGGTGACGATGACGACTCCTGAGGAGGACGGCGGCGGGCGTGGCTCCCCGCCGCCGTGCGCAGCGAGGGCGCAGGGGGAGCAAACATCTGCTCCCCGAGACGGGCCCCCATAAGGGGGCGAGGCACAAGAGGGGCACCGGTGCGTTCCGTTTGGAGATCCCGGAGCCCCTCCAACATGTGTCGAAGGCGGCCACCGGGGGGGTTTTAGTGGGTAAGAATCCCACATAACCCGGCCCTCTCCCACACAGAGGCCGGGTATCTATAGAAGATTTCCCCCCCGTCAACAAAAAAAAAAAAAGGCAAGATACGTAATC
The DNA here is from genome assembly GCA_905333125.1 of Pheosia tremula. NCBI lineage: Eukaryota > Metazoa > Arthropoda > Insecta > Lepidoptera > Notodontidae > Pheosia > Pheosia tremula. The sequence continues at coordinate 4,191,241 of HG995425.1, forward strand.
AGGGGGCTGATTAGCCCGATGAGTAGTGGCCCTGCCTTCGGCGCTGACGGTCCTGGGTTCGAATCCCGGTGGGGACAACGACAACAACGGACTGCGCCAAATATGAATGATCGAAATTCAAATAGTTACGTTACGATGACGCAACACCAGAAGTGTGAATTAGTTTTTTAGTGTGCACTTCGAAATAATATCGATTTTCGTAATCGTTGGCTTCGTGGCCCCACCCGACGGACCCGCGCCTCGTATTACTCGCGTACCTATTAACCCTTGGGTTCTTTACAAACTGAATATAATCAATTAAAATTTACAAGCAAATAACTATTAGAGCCAGACTACTATCGTACCAGAATGTCTGGAGGGTAAGCAGACCTATAGTATTGTAAAATTACATTTGGTAAAAGGCTATTTATATCGTCGCGATTCAGACTATGCTCAGTGTAAAATCCGTAGACATTTTTTTTATTCCATAGACTATAATAATTTTGTAATCAATATGATGCAATACCTAGTTAATCTTATTTAACAGTTTTTTTTCTAATCTGACTGACACATTGATTTTTTATTTACGCAAATACTAGACATTGAAATAAAACTAATTTTACGGATTTTATCGATTTTATTTTATGTTTTTACGTTCCCGACGTTTCGGCTGCTTTACAGCAACCATGGTGGCTCGAGGACTGAGGTGTTAGACGTCCTAGTGTCATAGTTGAACAAGCGCATCATTTAAAGACCTCAAGACTCAGCACTTTCTGCGCAGCTCGGACCGCAAACGACAACTAAATATGAGGGTACCCCAGTCTTGAAAGTAAAGTTATACTATTTTATTTTAATTTCCTTCACTCGCGCACGTTTATGAACACACAATGGTTAATATCCCGCCAATATTATACATTATTTATCAAAGAAACATATTTTTTTTGCGAAATTAAACCTAAATTTACAACTTCGCGGTTCAACTTCCCGCCAAAAAGTCGTTCTCAGTGTTTTATAATGCGCAAACTATATTTAAATATATGCGGCGGCTTCTGTGTTGACCTAAAAAGAGTGAAGTGGTGGACGGTTTGAACGGGTCAGTAGGGACGAGTGACTAACTCGACCGGGGCAGTAAGCATGAGCGAGTAACTTGACCGGGGTAGTAGGGATGAGTAACTAACTTGACCGGTGCAGTAGGCATGAGCGAGTAACTTGTCGGAGGCAGTTGCCATGAGCGACTAACTTGGCCGGAGTATTAGTGACGAGCGAGTAACTCGACCGGGGCAGTAGGCACGAGTGACTAACTCGACCGGGGCAGTAGGCATAAGTGAATAGCTTGACCTGACTCGATTATAATAAAAACAATATACTTATGAATCGCCAATAATTACACGCAATGCTAAGCTATGACGTAATCACCCGTTCCAAATGCCGTTCCTATGGAGAATAACGGGCGAGAAACTCCATGGTTGCTTTTTTAAAAAGATCCGTTACATAGAAGCATTTCTACATTGTTCTCACATACCCACAACAATGTACAACACAAAAAGTATAACACATTATAAAAAGAGCAAGCAAGTTTCTCGCCCGTTCTTCTTGCTTGGCATTTTGTGAATTTTTTGACGATTCATAAGACACCCCGCGCACTAGGCAGCCTGGCTGCGGCAGCCAGTGAATCATATGAAGTTGTATGGGAGCCCGCGCACTAGGCAGCCACGAATCCCGGCTGCGGCAGCCAATAGAACGCGCCTGTTTGCACGGCAGCCAGCTGGCTGCGCGCAGCCAGAGCGTGTATAGGCGAATGTGTGTGGCTGCCGTCAGTCTCCGCGCACTAGTTGTAGCAGCCAGACGTATTTTGGGTTCCGAACTTTAAAAAAAAATGACTATCGATACAGAGAAATTCATTAGTCGTCGATTGGCTGCTATAACTGGCTGCGCAAATATTCTGGCTGCCGCAGCCTCGCTGCGCAGCCAGGCTGCCTAGTGCGCGGGGGCTCTTACTGTATAGATTATTTATATTTACGCGAACACTACACATTGAAATAAAACAAATATTACAGATTTTATCGCGTTTATTTTATTATTTACGTTCCCGACGTTTCGGCTGCTTTACAGCAACCATGGTCACGAGAGGACTGATAGAATCCGTAAAATTAGTTTTATTCCGATTAATAAGTACTGTACTTAATGGTTTACGTGAACAAAATAATATTCTGATTCTGGAATAGTTGCTGAGTTTCGTACAACACAGTTTCAGATTATCATTTTCAGAAGAAAAGTGCTGCTTATAAAACTGAGGAGTGTTTAGTCAGGCAAGTCAACTCATTCGAGTCACTCGCGTTGTTTGAACCTTATATTATACCGCCGGCTGTCGAACCGACGTATCTTATGATAATTACATTTCTAGAACAGATTGTTTACTTTGTCGGCTAATAAAGCGCAATATAGCTTATAGCTGTATAATATTACAGCTTATTAAAGGTACAGTATGCTACGGTTAACGAAAAAATCGTGAGGAAATCTGCATGTCTGAGAGAACCCCTCGAAAGACGTGTGAAATCCGCCGACCAGCACTGGGCCAGCGTGGTGGACTATGGGCTAATCCCCCTCGCATTGATGTGAGGCCCGTGCCCAACAGTGGGACATTAGAAGGGTGTTGTTATTATATTTTATAATATATTCTATTTTATAATATATACTATAATATTAGTCATTCTTATAACAAGTTGGTACACGGAACACAACTTAAACAATAACTTGACAGATTCAAATAAGATCTCGTGTTAATTAAAAGGACTCGATTTTTAGACTTCGTCGACCCCCAAGATCAGTTTTCGTTTAATTGTGGGTATACTTCAGTGCCTCTGCCTACCCCTTAGGAGATTACAGGCGTGATTTATTTCTCCCGAGTTTGTACCCTAATGGATAACTATTCGACACCAGGTTCGCCCTCAGTCCATTGTACGGTACCCATAATACAAGCGTCGCTTAGTGTGAGGCCATACATAAATAAATATCGCCATACGAACACACCAACTATACGGCCCCACTTTACGCAACGCTTGTGTTATGGGTACCGTACAATGGACTGAGGGCGAACTCAGTATATAATACTTATATACATATTAAACATCCATGACTCGGGTACAAACATTCGTGCTCGTCACACAAAGCTTGTGTCCCTACCAGGATTCGAACCCGAGACCCTCGGCGCGGAAAGCAGAGTCACTACCACTGCGCTAATCAGGCCGTCGATATAATCAAAAATACAATAATCGGTGAGTTCGTCTGCCGATATTGATTTACCTTAAAATTTTAACAAAACACAGTTAACTTTTTCCCTTTATTCTTTCGCCGCGAAGCTTAGTTAACGAGCAGGTAAAAGCTCGGCTAATTGTACCTTCGGTTAAGTTAACCATGCCCTTCCGTCCATTAGTTAAAACGAAGTCGTATCTCCGACAACAGAAGCGTCACGTAGCTATGTTTGTGACACGTGCGAGCCCCGCCCGTGAAATAGTGTAAGTGCAAAAGATTGATTATTCGCTGTTAGTACATTGTACTACTACCTAAATTAATATAATTTTGCGTCAGTAAATCATGTTTAGTTTATTGAAATAAAACTAATTTTATCGCGTTTATTTTATGTTTTTTTAGATTACCAACGTTTCGCGTGTTATACAGTAACCTCGGTCACGGGAGGACACGTCGGGAACGTAAAAAAAACCTTATAATAAACGCGATAAAAAATCTGTAAAATTAATTTTATTTCAATATGTAGTATTCGCGTGAATATATGAAATTTATTTTTGTAAAAAGGGCTAGGTAAGCAGTGATCAGATAAAATAATGAATCATAGAAACATGAGTTGAATGAATCTTGTTAAAAGTTACCGACCTGTTTCTGTACGTCAAGTGTACGAGTACGAGTACGAGATTATTCTTAAGCTAACTAAATAGTTTATAGTCTACCGTATTTAGACATTTTGTATGGAGAATAATATGTTTTAAATACCGTCCGCTAGAGGCGCTGTTCAATTCTCCATACAATTTCTCAATACCGTAGACTATAATAAATAAATAAATAAATAAATATCGCCATACGAACACACCAACTATACGGTCCCACTTTAAGCTTAACGCTTGTCTTATGGGTCCCGTACAATGGACTGAGGGCGAACTCAGTATATAACACTTATATATCTATACATGTAAATAAAATTGGAGTGTCTGTTTGTAATATTAAAATAACCGCTTTTTACTAAGTGCATTTGGATGTATACACGTTACCTATACCGAAACAACATTTTTGACAATTTTTGTCTGTCTGTCTGTCTGTCTGTCCGTCTGTCTGTCTGTCTGTCTGTCTGTCTGTCTGTCTGTCTGTCTGTCTGTTTGTTCCGGGTAATCTCTGAAATGGCTGGACCGATTTTGACGGGAATTTCACTGGCAGATAGCTGATGTAACAAGGAGTAACTTAGGCTACTTTTATTTTAGAAAAAAAAAATGGATCTCTCGAAAAAAAATTAAAACCAATGTTGCAGCGCTGCGCCTGATTAAAGTTTGATAGCAACAATCTGCAATGCGTCCCGCGGGATCAGAACGCGAGCAGGCTGTTGCCAACGGCTGAGTCTTTGTTAAATATCACGCGGACGAAGTCGCGGGCAACAGCTAGTACATAATAAACATCCATGACTCGGGTACAAACATTCGTGCTCATCACACAAAGCTTGTCCCTACCAGGATTCGAACCCGGGACCCTCGGCGCAGAAAGCAGAGTCACTACCACTGCGCTAATCAGGCCGTCAAACGATACAGTTAGCCTACGAAATATTAGCCTACGAAATATTAGCCTACGAATAATCTTGCACTTGACGTACTGAACCTCACAAAATCAGCTTTCTGGACTTATGCTACTTTGCAACACCCTCAATACCTATATATAACCTACCATACATATTATATACAGTGACAACTCCCGTCTTCTTCAGTCGATGCCCGAGCCTCGCAGGGGACGGTCGCGCGCCCGTGCCCGAGAAAAAAAACTAATAAAAAAGCTAACAATATTTACAAATAGTCGATTGATAAAAAAATACAGACTTGTACAGTTTTCATATTGAGTGGCCAGTGTTTTGATTGTGAACAATTTTGAATATAGAACAGAAGGTAAGTCAAGGTCATGCGTGATTGGTCGATTTTTGTTTAAGTTACGGTTTTTAAGCACTAGTGTAGGGTAGGTAAATGTATCGGTTTTTTACTGGTGATTTTTTTTTTAGATTTTCCGCTAGTTGGAAAGGATAGGAAGCAGAATGTTAGGTAAAATATTTTTTTATGAACCTTCAAAAGGTCATCGCCCGGTCGGACTATTATCAAACAAGGTTCAAATTAATCCTACCAAAAAACCGATATACATAATAGTATTACTTAACTAAATTATAATCGCAAATTTACAGAAATTTACAATAGCACCATAATCCATCGTAAACTTCTATAAATTTCAGGGCAACTACACTGAATAACGGTCTAATAATGTCGTAGCCGCCTACGGTCGCTGTAGCTACGAGTCGTAGCGCTACGCCGTAGCATGTATTTAAAACACATGCTACGGAGAAAGCTTTCAATATTTTTTCTAAGGTATTATGTGTATGACATAATATACTTTTATGTCATTTAGGCTCTGTTCGCACGAGGAGAGTACATATGCCAGTGACTAGTATCAAGTTTAGTGTCCTTGTGTAAACAGCTCGACATTAATCAGTATTAGAATTTATTTTTAGTTATAGTAATTTTAAATCATCAAAAAATACACAAAATTATAAGCTATGTTTTTAGCTAGGTCAGAATGCCGTTCCTATGGAGAAGATGGTGAAACTCCATGGTTGCTATTTTTAAGGACATTTTTTTTGTAGGTATAGTGGTTTGGGTATGTGAGCATAATGTTGATACTAGGCTAGCTAGGCTGACTTGAGTACGTAGTCAAATGACTCCTAACTATATAGAGTGTTGCAATTATAACGTAAAATATTTTAACACATCCATTAGAAGGTTGTTAAGATTACATTTGCAAAATAAATAAATTAAATTATTACACATAAAAAAATGAAACCCTGTACTGAGCGCACGCACTTATTTAAAAAAAAAACAAATTAGCAACAAGCTGTCACCCGTACTAGGAGAGCACTTAGCCGGACCATCAAAGCTGTGGCGTGCATCGACCCTGACACCCGTTTCCCAGCTTTACTCCACGGTCGCCATCCAGTGGTACACTTATTAGTGGAGTTTTACCATCGACGGGCAGGCCAACCACGAGTTGGTGATTAACGAAATGATAAACAAATTCTAGCTGTTGAGACTTCGAAACACTGTGCGAACTGTAGCGAACCAATGTCTATACTGCAGGATCCGAAATAGTTTGCCGATGAACCCTGTTACAGGAAACCTTCCAAAGCAAGGGTTATCTGCTGATTCTGCAAGTATGGGGCTAAGGCGATTTATATCCAGACGTGGTACTCCAGCTATTGTTTATTCCGACAACGAAGCTGCTTTCGTCGGTGCGAACCGTATCCTAAAGGAATTGTACGCCATTCAAGTTCAGGATTTTGCTGCCGCAAAGGGGATCACGTGGAGTTTTATCCCAGCTGCAGCACCTAGCTTTGGCGGATGTTGGGAGCGATTAGTACGAACAGTTACTCTTCAAGAATTGTTGATGAGAGGCTACTCAGACGGACATGACTACGAGTACACAAAATGTTCCCCGGTAACGATCGATTTTTTTTTATTACATTATAGGCAAGTATTTGATCTCGATCTCACCTGATGGTAAGTGACGATGAGATCTACGATGGAGCATACTTGCCTAGGTAGGAAGGCGGCAGTAGATCGAGACGCTACATTCACTAGGCACATGCAGCGCAACTGATCTGACCCGCCATCCATGAATGGCAACACCGAACATCATGCCGGAACACGGCTAGGCCGCTTGGCGACATGGCTTTGTTCAGTGGGTGGTGACTAGCCACGGCCGAAGCCTACCACCAGTAGAGTTGTCACCTGGTTGGCACCACCCAGGGTCACGTGTAGGGTATCTCGAGGGTACTTAATTCTCCTACGGACGAAGGTGACTCGACCCCAAAACGTTGCCACAGCAAGGGGGTTGCTGCGTCGGCCCCTAAAAAAAATGGTGAAGCTGGTCACCTAAGGTCCACAGCTGACCTTGGCCAGTGGAACCAGTTTGTGCATTGCTGCACGAGGGGCAGGATGTTGCAAACTCTTTTGTTACTAGTTTTATTCCTTTTTTATTTTGATGTTCTTTTTATATATTTTGAAGTAGTTTGACAGATTGATGGAAGTTTTGGTAAGAGAGGTTTGTTCTTGTATCTAATTATATAAATATTCACATCTTCGTTTCATTATTATTATTTACAGTCCACATTCGTTCGCTTCAATATTGAATGAACGTTCAGCAATTTTTTTATGAATTTGGCGCCAATATTTGGTTGTTTTTGTCATAGTTGCTCAGTCATATTTTTTTTTTGTAAAAATAATGGATAAAAAAAAAGACAAGCCCGCTGAGTTTCTTGCCGGATCTTCTCAGTTGAGGTCGCGTTCCGATCCGGTTGTAGAGTTAAGGAAAAAATGTAATGACAATTTGTAAGTGCCCCCGTAGGCCTATACGAAATAAATGATTTGACTTTGACTTCATGTTGTCAATTTTATTTTATTTTCCGAAAAATGTGTTTCTTTAATAGATTATTTTTGCAATACTAGTGGGAATAATATCCCACTGTGTAAATCCATTGTGTAAATGTATATTAACCATTGCGTGTTCACAAACGTGCACGAGAGAAGGAAATTAAAATAAAAGAGTATAACAAGTATAGTATAATAGAGTCGTAGTACTCTATACTAATATTATAAATGTGAAAGTTTGGATGGATGGATGTTTGTTACTCAATCACGCCAGAACGGCTGAATGGATCTCGATGAAATTTGGCACAGAGATAGATTATAGACTGGAATAGCACATATGCTACTTATTATCCCGGTAAAATGTATGGTTCCCGTGGGATAGATTTGTTTTAATTTTTCATAGCGCAAAGGACCCACGTGATTTTTTGTGCGGGTAACACCGCAGGGCGCAGCTAGTATAGTATAATAGAGAGTAAGTTGAGTATAACAAGTATAACTTGACTGACAAGTTCTTCCAACATGTCCCGTAAATTTGCAGTAAAGAGTCCACAGCTTTACTGATAGCGGTAGAGGATTCGTTTCATCACCATCACCGTCGTCATCATCATTATCACCAGGGTTACTATACTTGAAACAACGATCAAACATTTTACTCGACACTGGCAAAACTGCCTACATTTTGTAGCCGATTGCCATCGCAAAAAAAATAAAAAAGAGAAGTAAAAGCTCGTCACGTGTCGAGTTTCAACACTGAACCAAAATAAAGGACCTACGTGATCCCATTTACTGAGGGTATATAAAGGGTTCTGTTTATTTAACAAAACATATTTCACTGCCCCTTTCTAATGTCCCTGAGCTGAGCTAGATTCATGACAAATTCATGGTCTGAGCTAGGAATAAAAACTTGCATACGGTATTCGATAAACTTAACTGTCACTGCAAAAAATATATCTTAATTAATTCTTGAACTGAGCTAGATTCTTGACACATTGTTGGTCTGAGCTAGGGTTATAACATGCATCCAATATTTTATAAACATAGCTGTCACTACAAAATGATGTCTTAATTAGTTCTTGATCTGAACCAGATTCTTGACAAATTCTTGGTCTGGGCTACGAATAGAACTTGCGATGAATTCTTGGTCTGAGCTAGGAATAAAACTTGCGTCCAGTATTCGATATACCTAGCTATCAAATGTCAATATGCTTTCAGATCCATTAGTATTAAAAAACAGAGGCAAAAGTACTCTACCACCTTGAGATACAGTTTAAATTCAGTAAGTATTTATTTAAAAGCTTTAGACTCTACGATCTTAAATGAACTCTATGTGTTTGAAATAGAGTTCAAATTAGGTGTTGACATTCCTTTAATTGCCTTTTTAATGACGCTTTGAATGTATATAGTGTTAATGTTCGCTTGTCACGAGATGTTTACAAACAGTACTAATAGGTATTGGCCTCCCCTTTTAACAGGGGGAGTGGGAATAGATATTATCACGGCTGTACAGAGGGATTCAGAAAGGGCACACATACCTTTGAACCAAAAAAAAAAAAAAAAATGTCAAAATTTCGATGAGTATATCTTCTACTTTCTTTACGAAATGAAATGCGATGAAATAAAATGGATATGAATATGGCCTCGCCCGCAACTTAGCGGGTATTTTGCCAGTGTCAAGTAATTAATAGTAATATTAAATTCAATAAATACACATCTATACATATAAATAAAATTGGAGTGTCTGTTTGTAATATTAAAATAACCGCTTTTTACTAAATGCATTTGGATGTAAACACGGTACATATACCAAAATAACCTTTTTTAAAAATTTTGTCTGTCTGTCTGTCTGTTTGTTCCAGCTAATCTCTGAAATGGCTGGACCGATTTTGACGGGACTTTCACTGGCAGATAGCTGATGTAACAAGGAGTATAATAGGCTACTTTTATTTTAGAAAAAAAAAATGCATCTCTCAAAAAAAAAAATAACCAATGTTGCAGCGCTGCGCCTGATTAAGTTTGATAGCAACAATCTGCAACGCGTCCCGCGGGATCAGAACGCGCGAGCAGGCTGTTGCCAACGGTTGAGTCTTTGTTAAATACCACGCGGACGAAGTCGCGGGCAACAGCTAGTAATGTAATAAAAAAAAAACCTCATATTTAGTTGTTGCTCGCGGTCCAATCTGAGCAGAAAGTGCGCACAGTGTCTTGAGGTCTTGCAATGGTGCGCTTGGTTTTGGATTTAATTATATTAATTACTGGATCCCAAGTCGGTGGTAGCACGCAGCCATCTTCCCTATTGAAATTAGGATGATTTTTAATTTCAATGGCCTCGCGTATCATCCTTGGTAGGAATCGGTGTTCTTTTGCGAGGATCTGTGGTTGTTCAAATCTCATATAATGGCGGGTGCGGTCCTGTACATGTTCACAGATTGCAGACTTCGTGGAGCGCCGGTGTTTCACATCAGCAATGTGTTCTTTTAACCGGGTTTTTGTAGATAAAAACTTATAATAAACGCGATAAAATCCGTAAGATTAGTTTTATTTCAATGTGTAGTATTCGCGTAGATATAAGAGATGAAAATAATTCCAGCTTGTTGGTAACCTAAAATGCGAGGATAAGTTACGATGGAATGTGTATTGGTCGTGCGTGGCGACATGATTCTTATATGTAGAGGCCTTTTATGGAGTAATAATGACATCGGCTATTTTAAATCATTTCTCAAAGTCAGAAGTCAACAAAAAAAATTTCATATACGCCTACTGGCTCTTACAAATTGTCTATATTTGTTTTTCTCAACTCTACAACCGGCCCCCTGATTACGTATCTTGCCTAGCCTAACGATAGCAAAGCGACAGCAATAATTGCTTTCAAATCGCAGATTTGTATGGCGTCGCAGCGCTACGTAATACGAATTAGCGATTTAAAAGCAAATATTGCGCGATTACTGCTATCGCTAGGCTATTGCAAGTTACGTAATCAGGGGGAGGGTCGGAACGCAACCCTAATTGAGAAGATCCAGCGAGAAACACAGCGGGCTTGTCTTTTTACATTTTAAATTTGAATCGGAAACAATTACGGAAAACTTTCCGATGTCAATTTCGCTCCCGACGATCTGTCAAAGTTTTAATGTCATTACATGTTTATATTTGAAATCTGAATCGGAAACAATTACGGAAAACTTTCCGATGTCAATTTCGCTCCCGACGATCTGTCAGTTTTAAATAATCAACCACATCAGGTATATAAATACAATATATTATATATACGGACAAAAACAGCATCACGGTTGTCCAAGCGTATTTAAGATGAATCCACAATCGAATCTCGCTCGAACGCCGGCGGCAAGCTCCCGTCACCAGTTCTTCGCATCCTCGCCCGAGCTACATCTTCCGAAACCGTCTTCAAGTCATACGCCAAGCCTAGTCGCTCACAGAACAATATAAACGAGGTCATTACATTAAAAACTTTCCCAAACTCATTGGACTTATAATCGCAAGGGAAGACGTGGTGGTAGTTGTGGAATCCCTCGCCTAAGGTCACCAGGTAGACTCCCATATTCTGAGCGGCACCAATATTTCTGTCATATGGTCTGTGGCCGTAAAGATGAGCAAAACTGTTGATGCAGAACGTGCAGTTCAGATTCAGGATGTAGCGAAACATGTTCAGATGCCATGCGGCGGTCAAGGACTCCCCCCAAAGATAGTGGGGGATGATGGTCGGTAGAATGAACGCGACTAAGGGGATGAACCACATGTTGTGTCTGAAAAAAAAAAGTGTTGAATTAATATAAATCAGTGGATCCAAACGGTATAATAATACAACGGATCCCCGATCGATTTTCTTGGGGATCCCATGTATTATTTTGGAATTAGGTTTATTCCTCCCCGATCCCCTTTCGGGGGATCCGGTCACAATTAAATAGCGATTACTTCCCTATGGTCCGCACGTCAAGTGCAAGCTAACTGTATACTTTATAGTCTACTGCATTTAGACATTTTGTGTGGAGAATTGAAAAGCGCCTCTAGCGGACGGTATTTAAAACTTTCAATTCCCCATACAAAATGTTTAAATACGGTAAACTATAAAGTATACGATTAGCTCAAGAATAATCTCGCACTTGATGTACAAAATTGTTTTTATAAGTACGACTACATGGTTTATCTTCATAGCAATTTCTATTTGACGGCCTGATAAGCGCAGTTGGTAGTGACTCTGCTTTCTGCGCCGAGGGTCTCGGGTTCGAAACCTGGTAGGGACAAGCTTTGTGTGATGAGCAACTAATGTTTGTACCCGAGTCATGGATGTTTAATATGTATATAAGTTTGATATACTGAGTAAGCCCTCAGACCATTGTACGGTACCCATAACATAAGCGTTGCTTAATGTGGGACTCTATAGTTGGTGTGTTCGTATGGCGATATTTATTTAAATCCATCCATCCATCCATCCAAACTTTCACATTTATAATATTAGTGAGATATGTAGTGTGCGCTATACTTACTTATGCTGGAACATCAGTACCGGGTTGCGTGTTACATCACTAATATCAATGAGCCTGCCCTTCTTAACCACTTCAGGGTGTTTCTTCACCATCAGCCAGCCTACGTGGGAGAAGAAGAAACCCCTGCTCGCGTTATGGGGGTCAGCATCTGTGTCGCTGTACTTATGGTGAAGTCTGTGGTCTCTGACCCAGTGGATCACGCTGTGCTGGTTGGCTATGGTATGGCATATCATCAGGAAGAGTTGTAGAGGTGGTTTTGCTTTGTAGCTCTTGTGCGACCAGAGTCGGTGGACTCCTGCGATGATTCCGATGCCGGAGAGCCAGAAGAGTGTTATAGCTGCAAGAAAAAGATCTTTTTATTTGACGAATATGGTAGTACTAGCTGCGCCCCGCAAAAGTATGTCCTTTTTACCGGGATAAAAAGTAGCCTATGTGCTATTCCAGACCATAATCTATCTCTGTGCCTAGTTTCATCCAGATCCGGTCAGCCGCTCTGGCGTGATTGAATAACAAACATCCATCCATCATCCAAACTTTAACATTTATAATATTAGTGGGATAGTGGGATAAGCGGTGAGAGTGTAGCGACCTCTTCAAGTTCGACACAAGCTACACAGTTAGTGCTGCAGACGCATTCAGAACAATAGACAATTCTCAATACAATCCTGAATCGCGCTATGAGAGTTTTCGGAGCACGAAGAATATATACAAGACCCCGACAATAACCGTAGGGGCATAGCGGCCGTCCCGCCAGCCATACCACCCGCCTGGCTGGAAGATCTTCCCTTTACCGCTAAATTGGAGTCCCCGACGTGATTTGAATACACAACCTACTGATGGAACGCTCGCCTTGGAAACAAGGTGTGCAGGTTCAAACCCCGGCCCGAGATTACGGGGTTTTCATGTGTGAATCTCATTTTCTATAAAGATTATCACTTGCTGTACGGTGAAGGCAAATATCGTGAGGAAACCTGGGTCCCAAGTCTGCTAACACAATCGATTCATCTCACTCAGACCTCCCGTGACCATGGTTGCTGTAAAGCAGCCGAAACGTCGGGAACGTAGAAACATAAAATAAAAGCGATAAAATCCTTAAAGTAAGTTTTATTTCTATGTGTACTATGGGCGTAAATATAAGAAATCAATAGAACAACAATATTTATTTTTTAGTATTTATTGTAATTCGATGCTCCTATTTATACATATAAATAAAATTGGAGTGTCTGTTTGTAATATTAAAATAACCGCTTTTTACTAAGTGCATTTGGATGTATACACGTTACCTATACCGAAACCACATTTTTTACAATTTTTGTCTGTCTGTCTGTCTGTTTGTTCCGGCTAATCTCTGAAATGGCCGGACCGATTTTGACGGGACTTTCACTGGCAGATAGCTGATGTAACAAGAAGTAACTTAGGATACTTTTATTTACAAAAAAAAATAGGATCCCACGAAAAAAAAATAAAACAAATGTTGCAGCGCAGCGCCTGATTAAGTTTGATAGCAATAACCTGCAATGCGTCCCGCGGGCTCAGAATTGGCGAGCAGGCTGTTGTCAACGGTTGTCTTTGTTAAATAACACGCGGACGAAGTCGCCGGTAACAGCTAGTTATGAAAATAAAACAACATAGGCGAGTGCGTCATATGATCGAACTGTATTTTTGTAATGAATGTGGGAAGGTATAGACTATTTATAGAAGTGAAACATGAGAGTTCACCAAGCTGACGTCATCATAGTAATTATGTTGCGAATAAGAAAAAAATACAACCTTTGCTTCATGATAGCTTTTTTTTTGTTGATGAGGGTGTTGCTTCATGATAGCTGGTTAAACTACATATTTAACTAAATGAGCATATAGAAGCTAACCATACTGACGACATTGTAGTTCGTATATAGAGAACTAGCTGTTACCCGCGACTTCATCCGCGTGGTATTTAACAAAGACACAACCGTTAGCGCGACCGGCAGCATTTGTAATATTAAGTCGTTAGGGGGGGGGGGGGTTTCTAAAATAAAAGTAGCCTAAGTTAGTCCCTGTTACATCAGCTATCTGCCAGTGAAAGTCCCGTCAAAATCGGTCCAGCCATTTCAGAGATTAGCCGGAACAAACAAACAGACAGACAAAAATTTAAAAAAAATTGTTTTGGTATAGTGCACCGTGTATACATCCAAATGCACTTAGTAAAAAGCGGTTATTTTAATATTACAAACAGACACTCAAATTTTATTTATTTGTATAGATAAGGCAAAACAATAGCTTATTGATTTTTTATGTTTACGCGAATACTACACATTGAAATAAAACCAATATTGCGGATTTGATCTCAAGACACTGAGCACTTTTTACGGAAATCGGACCGAAAACAACTAAATATGAGGGTACCCCAGTTCTAAATATGACACAAGGACGTCGAACACCTCAGTCCTTCCGTGACCATGGTTGCTGTAACGCAGCCGAAACGTCGTGAACATAAAAACATTACTTAAACGCGATAAACTTCGTAAAATTTGTTTCATTTCAAAATTAGCTTGTGGATAGAACATTTTAGCTTAATCTTTCATGTGGTAATTTAAGAGGTAATTACACTGACGTCATCATAGTAATTAAATTGAGACAAAATAACAAAATGGAATACCAACATTTAGCTTAATTTGAACAATTGCGTATTGCTTTTTTATATTTACGCGTACACATTGAAACAAAACAAATTTTACAGATTTTATCGCGTTTATTTCGTGCGCTTACGTCATGGTCAGGAACGTTGTAATTTATTTAAACAATTGCTAATTAATGAATCATTTTTGTTTAATTATATTATTGCTGTTAGGCATTTTGTGATCTTACTAATTAAGTTATAAATAAATAACTTGTAACCCGTGTTATAATAATAAGCTAATAATAAGTTGCTGCAGCAACGCTCAAAAAGATGTAAGTAAGATTAGTTTAAAATCTGTCTAAAATAAATGTTAGTATTACATATGTGTTACTTTGTGTGATAAGCAAGAATTTTTGTACTTGAGTCATGGATTTTTGATATACTCGTATAAGTATTATATACTGGGTTCGCCCTCAGCTCATTGTACGGTACCCGTAATACAAGCGTTGCTGTGGGAACATATACTTGGTGTATTTGTCTGGCGATATTATTAATATGTTTTTTTTTTATTACATTATAGGCAAGTATTTGATCTCGATCTCACCTGATGGTAAGTGATGATGAGATCTACGATGGAGCACACTTGCCTAGGTTGGAAGTCGGCAGTAGATCGAGACGCTACATTCACTAGGCACATGCAGCGCAACTGATCTGACCCGCCATCCATGTCTCTCACCAAACGGGCTATACCCGGATCTTTGGTACGCTTGCGCGAGGACATGTGTCCAACACGTAGAGGACTTTTTTGAAAATTTTAATGTTTTGTCAGCCACCTGCTGGGGTCAACTGCTGACAATGATAGCAAAAACAGCAAATTGACCTCAGCACGCGGAGGAACTATTGCAGGAATATGGAAAGATAATTGGGACTATGGATTGAGGTTTGGATGGACATGAGATAGGACTATTGGAAGAGTTGCCTCACCTGCCCATAATCAGCTTTTATCTAATTACTTTTGGCAAGTGGCGACTCGCCGCTCTTTAGGTGGGCCCCCTAAATAGGCCGATAATATAAGACGATGGCGGAGCAACACTGGCGCTAGCGGCTCAGGGGTGTAGAGAGGTGTGCTGCGCTTTCTCCCGTGGTTACTCGCGGCGTTATGCCCTTTAACATTTTCACCCCTGGAGCATATAGCTCTAACGACCCCTCTCTGGACAGCCAATTAAGGCAAGACAGAGCTGAGAGTCCTGCGAGCCCCCGTCGGTTTCCACTCAGCCGACGAAGACACGCCGAGGTGGGGGCCCTGACCGACTCTCTGGGGCACTCGGGTCCGTGGTGTCGCTACTCACCAACAGCTCGCCACAAGCTGCCCTGCGGTTATTATGATTTATTACCGCTTCGATTAAAATGCTTTTAAACTCACCGAAAAATATAGTTGACCACAGAGCAGTTGAAAAGCAGAGGTATGAACCATATATTGCCGCCAAATGATAATATATGAAGACTGCCACATTCCAGTATACTATCTCGCTTTTTCTCGGGCTAGCTACTGTCACCTTGTTTTGTATATCTCCCTCTATCATCAATTCCTCATTAGCAGAGTGCGGGGCCATTCTGAAACTAAGATTGTAAGAAGAAATAAAAAAAATGAAAAAAAATAATTTTGAAGCTATTTTTGAAGTCGGTTAATCAATAGATTTTTAAGTTCCTAATTATTATATAAGTTGCACCTAATGTACAGTCCAGTAGGCCAAGTGCGAGTTTATTCGTAAGCTAACGGTATACTTTATAGTTTACGTATTTAGCTACTTTGTATGGAGAATTGAGCAGCGCGTCTATCAGACGATATAGAAGCTTTCCTAGGGGCCGCTTGTACCTTCAATCAAATTTACTTTGAGAAATGTTGGATTAAATAAAACTTAGGCATATTTGAAATGGGTGGAGCATGAGGTTCTCCAAATTAACGCTTAAATGTCAGATTTCTAAATACATTGTTCTTGTAACATTTTTGTTAGACATGAAACGGAATCGAAAACTTTCCGCGACGCATTTCTGCGATCGCTATAAGTATAAATTCTTTGTAAATGCACACTACCTTCCCGGGAACGAAAGTTTCCGAACTGTCATCCGACCGCTATTTGAAATAGCCTTTTAACAGCGCATCGGGAGCGAAATCGATTTCGGAAAGTTTTTGGATCCGTTTCCGAATATGAATGATTAATAAAAAATATACCTCGATAGCTCTCATTGTATACTTACAATATTATAGGATAGACTGTATCGAATCGTTTGCGAAGTTGAAGAATACTTAGCTTTCTAGACTCAAAACTTTAGGAACACTGAAATTCCGACGGGCGGATTTTTCCTTTTATATAAAATTTATGACTACATTTAGGTACTTACTTCATCATTTGTAATCCGTAGGAATGTATTAAAAACCCATGTTTTATTATGTAACGTGCGATGGAACAGAACACGACCTCATTTTTAAACATTTTTACATTCATTACGGTTACCTTATATTTGCTTTTGGGGTCGAGTCACCTTCGTCCGTAGGAGAATTAAATACCCTCAAGATACCCTACACGTGACCCTGGGTGGTGCCAACTAGGTGACAACTCTACTGGTGGTAGGCTTCGGCCGTGGTTAGTCTCCACCCACTGAGCAAAGCCATGTCGCCAAGCGGCCTAGCCGTGTTCCGGCATGATATTCGGTGTTGCCATTCATGGATGGCGGGTCAGATCTGCTGCGCTGCATGTGCCTAGTGAATGTAGCGTCTCGATCTACTGCCGCCTTCCTACCTAGGCATGTATGCTCCATCGTAGATCTCATCATCACTTACCATCAGGTGAGATCGAGATCAAATACTTGCCTATAATGTAATAAAAAAAAAAATCGCCCTTACACACACATCCCTACATGATCATAGCTAGCTTGTGCCCGAGGCTCCACTCGTGGTGTCTTAATAATAAGGCCCATATCACTATCACTAATGTATCTTTCTATCTGTTAAAAAAAAAACAGAAACCGACCATTATTTCCTAAAATTTCGACATCAAACACGATAAACTTTGCTTCTTTCATAATATCATTAGCGTCTGCCCGTGGCTCCGCCCGCGGTACCTCAATGATGCATATTATTCTGCAATCATAGAAAATGTAGCTAACTATTAGTGAAAGATTTTTCAAGTCCAGTTTTTTTTAAATTCCGGAGATCACATCCAAACGAATCATAGCAACGAACATTGGCATCTTCTTTATAATATTTTAGCGGTAAAGGGAAGATCTTCCAGCCAGGCGGGTGGTATGCCTGGCGGGGCGGCCGCTATGCCCCGACGGTTATTGTCGGGATCTTGTATATATGCTACTTGCTCCGAAAACTCTGATAGCGCGATTCAGGATTGTGACGTCACTTGTCTATTGTTCTGAATGCGTCTGTAGTGCCATCTGCGTAGCTTGTGGTGCGGTTGAAGTAGTCGCTACAGTACTCCCCCCCAAGACCGGAGGTCGATATCTTTGAGTGGCAGCGTCTTGCGTGCAAGGGCCAGGAAGCTAGCTCGAAGGTCTGCAGTGAGTCGAGACCGAGCTGTGCGCGTCGCAGAACCAGGAGCGCGGTGAGTCGGCTGTGATGGTCCTGAGTGACGACTTGGCTTGCTGTGGGACAGACTGCTTGTTGTTGGATGTCGATATTGATGTCTTGGTATGGAGTGGTGATGACGTAGGTGATTGAGTCTTCACAGAAGGATGTTGTTCATTGTCAGGGGTCACCAATTTAGCGGAAAAGGGAAGATCTTCCAGCCAGGCGGGTGGTATGCCTGGCGGGGCGGCCGCTATGCCCCGACGGTTAATGTCGGGATCTTGTATATATGCTACTTGCTCCGAAAACTCTGATAGCGCGATTCAGGATTGTGACGTCACTTGTCTATTGTTCTGAATGCGTCTGTAGTGCCATCTGCGTAGCTTGTGGTGCGGTTGAAGTAGTCGCTACAATATAATTGTTATAAAGCCAGGTCATTTCATTATCCCAAATATTATAAATGTGAAAGTTTGGATGGATGGATGGATGTTTGTTACTCAATCACGCCAGAACGGCTGAACGGATCTAGGCAATTTGGCACAGAGATATATTATAGTCTGGAATAGCACATATGCTATATTTTATCCCGGTAAAATGCACGGTTCCTATGAGACAGCAAAGGACATAAAGGAAAAGGACATACCTTTTAATCGCGGGTAACACCGCGGGGCGCAGCTAGTTAGGTGTTTTTTTCGCCCGATGTCTCAATATTTTCTGTCAAATATCATGAGTTACCTATTTACGATCAAATATTATTGTTTTGTACGGAACACCGTTATCATAATTACTTATTTCCTTAACTGATACGTAAAGTTAAATTTACATACCATGATTTATTAATAAAATTGTTCCCACAGTAATTATAAAGCCATGTTGCTGTTTTAATTTTAACAGAATATTTTATAATTTTATTTATTTAATTATACAGGTTGATCCGTAAAGGGTTTACTTACCTTTGATCCTGTTTTAAGAGATCTTTGTAAAAAGAGCAACCATGGATTTTCTCGCTCGTTCTTCTCCATAGGAACGGCATTCCGAACGGGCGGTAAAGTTGTAGCTTAGCATTTTATAACTTTTTTGACGATTCATAAGTACTGTACTTAATAGTTTACATTGATAAAAAATATTCTGATTCTGATTCGATGCTCGAGGTTGCGCTACGCGATAGAATCAGAATTTACTGGTGGTAGGCTTCGGCCGTAGTCACCACCCACTGAACAAAGCCATGTGGCCAAGCGGCCTAGCCGTGTTCCGGCATGATGTTCGGTGTTGCCATTCATGGATGGCGGGTCAGATCAGCTGCGCTGCATGTGCCTAGTGAATGTAACGTCTCGATCTACTGCCGCCTTCCTACCTAGGCAAGTATGCTCCATCGTAGATCTCATCATCACTTACCATCAGGTGAGATCGAGATCAAATACTTGCCTATAATGTAATAAAAAAAATAAACAAGACTCGGGTACAAACATTCGTGCTCATCACACAAAGCTTGTCCCTAGAAACGCATCGCCATGGTATCTAATATTATTTAATCTGTGCTTTCGAAGTAATAATACGGTGATAATGCTATCTTATCTGTGGGTATGGAATATCGATCACGATCCCACTAATATTATAAATGTGAAAGTTTGGATGGATGGATGTTTGTTACTCAATCACGCCAGAACGGCTGAACGGATCTGGGTGAAATTTGGCACAGAGATGGATTATAGTCTGGAATAGCACATAGACTACTTTTTATCCCAGTAAAATGTATGGTTCCCGTGGCATAGATTTGTTTTAAATTTTCATAGAGAAAAGGATCGACATTATTTTTTGCATATGTAGTGGTAGTTTAGGGTCAGAAAATTACATAAGATAATTTTTATGCCGGAAAAATGCACGGTTCCTTTGGGGTGGCATACAGAAACTGTTTTTTTTAACTTATCTTTTTAATCACGGGTAACACCGCGGGGCGCAGCTGGTATGTATATACATTTTCGGGGTCGAGTCACCTTCGTCCGTAGGAGAATTAAGTACCCTCGAGATACCCTACACGTGACCCTGGGTGGTGCCAACCAGGTGACAACTCTACTGGTGGTAGGCTTCGGCCGTGGCTAGTCACCACCCACTGAACAAAGCCATGTCGCCAAGCGGCCTAGCCGTGTTCCGGCATGATGTTCGGTGTTGCCATTCATGGATGGCGGGTCAGATCAGTTGCGCTGCATGTTCCTCGTGAATGTAGCGTCTCGATCTACTGCCGCCTTCCTACCTAGGCAAGTATGCTCCATCGTAGATCTCATCGTCACTTGCCATCAGGTTAGATCGAGATCAAATACTTGCCTATAATGTATAAAAAAAAAAAAACATATAACTGGTTTTATCCACGCGCGAATAGGGCAATGCGATTTCTTTTGCTCATCTGACTAGCTCGGAAAGGATGCTTTTTTTGTTCGAAATTCGCTCGCAATACTCCATTTTATTCTCATGAGCGGAAAAGGGTTTCGTATTTCGAACGTGGCGAACTAATGACATACGTAACTCCAGAACGGATGGGCCGATATTCATTATCTTTGATTTGTTTGAATTTGTCTCCGCCCCGAACAGCAGTATTACTATTAAAACATTGAAATAAAACTAATCTTACGGATTTTATTGCGTGTATTGTACGTTTTTTACGGTACGTAAGATTAGTTTTATTTCAATGTGTAGTAATCGCGTGAATATAAGAAATCAATACTATTAAAACGCTTTTTGGGCGGGAAATTGAACCGCGAAGTTGTCAATTTTTTTTTTTTTTTTTTTTTTTTTTTTTTTTTTATTACTTTATAGGCAAGTATTTGATCTCGATCTCACCTGATGGTAAGTGACGATGAGATCTACGATGGAGCATACTTGCCTAGGTAGGAAGGCGGCAGTAGATCGAGACGCTACATTCACTAGGCACATGCAGCGCGGCTGATCTGACCCGCCATCCATGAATGGCAACACCGAACATCATGCCGGAACACGGCTAGGCCGCTTGGCGACATGGCTTTGTTCAGTGGGTGGTGACTAGCCACGGCCGAAGCCTACCACCAGTAGAGTTGTCACCTGGTTGGCACCACCCAGGGTCACGTGTAGGGTATCTCGAGGGTACTTAATTCTCCTACGGACGAAGGTGACTCGACCCCAATGACCCGACCCCATGTTTTATTTTCCAAAAAAAATAAATGCTTCTTTGATAAATAATGTGTAATATTGGCGGAATATTAACCATTGTGTGTTCATAAACGTGCACGAGTGAAGGAAATCGAAATGAAATAGTACAACTAGACCTTTCAAGTTCTCCCAACATGTCCGGTGAATTTTCAGTAAAGTATCCACATATTGATTTCTTATATTTACGCGAATACTACACATTGAAATAAAACTATTTTTAAGGATTTTATCGCGTTTATTTTTCGTTTCGAAATTAAAAAACGTCCTAATTTCAATAGGGAAGATGGCTGGGTGCTACCACCAGGGATCCAGTAATTAATATTATTAAATCCAAGACCAAGCGTACCATTGCAAGACCTCAAGACACAGTGAGCTCTTTCTGCGTAGATCGGACCGCAAGTAACAACAAAATATGAGGGTACCCCGTCTCAAACTATGACACCAGGACGTCAACCACCTCAGTCCTCCCGTGACCATGGTTGCTGTAAAGCAGCCGAAACGTCGGGAACGTAAAAACGAAAAATAAACGCGATAAAATCCTTAATTTTTTTTTTATTTCAAAGTATCCACAGCTTTGCTGATAGGGGTGGGGAATTCATTTCTTCATCATCATAAAGATTACTATCATCATCAGGGTTACATATAATTCAATAACAATTATCAAGAATTACTCGACACTGGCAAAAATGCCACTATTCTGTAGCTGACTGACAACCTAGAAAAAAGCTAAAAAAAAATCTTTAAAATATTTTAAAATTATTTGATTCTGAGGCGGTACGAAGTTCGCCGGGACTATAAATTTAATGTTATGCAATTTTATACTTGTAAATATTCATTTTAATTGCATTATTAAAATACCTGACGCTTAATTACTGTACAAGTAATTAGGTAGGTATGAATAATAGTTAAAAGATAAAAGTATACTAAGATGGTTTGGCCATGTTGAGATGATGGATGAAAGACGACTGACAAAAGAAATATACCGAGCAAACGTGAGTGGTAGTGTCGGAGGGGGGGCCCGAGGAGAACCTTTTACGACCAGACAAATGGTCTGTTCCAGACAGGGCAAGTCCGTAGTACATTCAACCGACGGGAGTGTATGACTATTGTATGGAGAATTGAAGAGCGCCTCTAGCGGACGGGCGCGAAAATTGCAACATTTCTTACCCATCATTTTTGACATATATGATTTCTATAATTTTATTATTATAATTAAGAGTAACCTTTACCCAAAGTTTTCGTGTATGTATGTTGATGGCAGCCACCGTGTAGGCTGATATGGCAAGCATTACAAAAAAAAAAAAAAAATGTTGCGTGTGATCAATACTGAAAAATGTATCAATTAACCTAATTTCCTACCCATATACATAATATATAAGGTGCGCCCATGTGTGTGGTAGTTCCACCATGATATTTATTCGACGCCATTTTGAATTTGTAAAATCCACAGTATTATGTTTAAGTTTAAAATCACACCAGGGCCCCAAGTCTGCTGACACAATCGATTCATAATCGAACAGCAACCGCATAGTAATTGTCACTTTTGACAGAAATCGATTCGTAATCTGTCTGTGTCTGCTAACACAATCGATTCATAATCTTCATTTTTTTCTCTAATGGCCTTTTAGCACAGATATCCCATACAATATCTGTCAAAAGTGACAGTTACTGTGCGGTTACTGTTCGATTACGAATCGCTATGTCGACATTGGCAGAATCGCGTTGGGCCTGACTCCATGGAAAAAGGCCATTAGAGTAAAAAAAAAGAAGATATGAATCGATTGTGTTAGCAGACTTGGGGCCCAGCTTAGGTCAATTGAATCGATGGCAAATACATTTTGTCGACAACCTTTTCAAGTGATTCGCTGGATCGATTCCTAAAAAAAAATACTTACGCGGCATTAACACACCTAGCGCTGTTTGTTTGGTACCATACAGTTGGTGTTTGTCTGGCAATATTTATTAACTAGCTGTTACCCGCGACTTCGTCCGCGTGGTATTTAACAAAGACACAACCGTTAGCAATAGCCCGCTAGGCAGCCTTTGTGATATTAAGTCGTTGGCGGGGGTTGGGGGGGTTTTTCTAAAATAAAAGTAGCCTAAGTTACTCCTTGTTACATCAGCTATCTGCCAGTGAAAGTCCCTTCAAAATCGGTCCAGCCATTTCAGAGACTAGCCGAAACAAACAGACAGACTGATAGACAGACAGACAGAAAAAAAATGTTTTGGTATATGTACCGTGTATACATCCAAATGCACTTAGTAAAATGCGGTTATTTTAATATTACAAACAGACACACTCCAATTTTATTTATTTGTTGAAATAAAACTAATTTTAAGAATTTTATCGCGGTTTATTTTTGATTTTACGTTCCCGACGTTTCCCGACGTTTATTTGTATAGATTCTAGAGTACACCATCTCCACCACGCATCTTCTAGTTGCATAATGGAGTCCACAATCAAAGTTACACACAAGTCTATCAAAGGAGGCTAGAAATTAGCTAGTACTTTAGCTTCCTTGTTTGGCAAATTGGCTTACTAACTAAGTTATCCTACCTACACGCCGTTTGAGTGCCTACAATGAGGTCAAAGTAACTATATTAGGTATGCAAAGTGGATGAACTGAGGGCATATCTGTCTATTGTAACCCCCGAAGAGGATCGGGTAGGTCAGCTTCGGAGATTTTTGAAGAAAACACCGGAGTGGCGGCTGGTCACGATGTTTTTTTTTTATTATTTTTTATTACATTATAGGCAAGTATTTGATCTCGATCTCACCTGATGGTAAGTGACGATGAGATCTACGATGGAGCATACTTGCCTAGGTAGGAAGGCGGCAGTAGATCGAGGCGCTACATTCACTAGGCACATGCAGCGCAACTGATCTGACCCGCCATCCATGAATGGCAACGCCGAACATCATGCCGGAACACGGCTAGGCCGCTTGGCGACATGGCTTTGTTCAGCGGGTGGTGACTAACCACGGCCGAAGCCTACCACCAGTAGAGTTGTCACCTAGTTGGCACCACCCAGGGTCACGTGTAGAGTATCTCGAGGGTATTTAATTCTCCTACGGACGAAGGTGACTCGACCTCGGTGTTTTTTATATATTTCCAAGCAGCGAATCCTCGTTCAAATGTTAAAGCACACCTTTTAAACACAATTTTCACATTAGTACCAACTGAAATAAAACTAATTTTACGGTTTTTATCGTGTTTATATAATTATGTTTTTCATATTCGCGACATTTTGGCTGTTACAGCAACCACGGTCACGGGAGGACTCAAAATCTGTAAAATTTGTCTTATTTCAATGTGTAAATTTACGATATCAATATTCTAGTATGATTTCAAGCTTAAATCCTTTTAAAAATACTGAAAAAATTGCAAATCATTAATGATGTCTGTTGGTCCTGGATCATGAGTTGAGTCTATGGCATCAGTTTCCGTTACAAAACCCTAGATAATATGTTTCCGCTATGTGAACTATTGGTAAAAGTTATATACTATCAGAACTCGTGGTAAGGCCATAATAATATTCAGCGAATGAGATCGCATTGTTCTCACTGGAGGTAGTTAAAATATTTCTATTAGGAAAGTTGTAAATTCATCAGTGGATACATACCTCCAATTATAGTTGGGATGCTGGATAAACTATCTTGGAAAATTGCCTTCAACAAACTTTCGAGGTACAATCTCGGGCGGGTACGGATACTATGACGCCAGTAATAGCTATATGGGGTAGGCAGAGGTTTTCTTATTGGAAATTTTAATCAGCTGTGTGGCCAGCCTTAAAATTATGGCAGCGTTAACGAATGGCAGCTTTAATTATTATCATTAGACTATCCAGATATGGTTTGGTATGTGCTTATAGGTACCTATAAATTCACACAATTTGACATTGTATTATAACAATAGTAGCCCTTTTTAATGTCCCACTGTTGGGCACGGGCCTCCTCTCAATGCGAGGGGGATTGGGCTATAATCCACCACGCTGGCCCAGTGCGGGTTGGCGGAGTACACACGTCTTTCGAGGGGTTCTCTGAGACATACAGGTTTCCTCACCATGTTTTCCTTCAGCGTTTAACAAGTGATAATCATGGTTGAAAATTGAGATTCGCACATGAAATCTAGAAATTCTAGTGGTACGACCCGGGGCTTGAACTTGCTTTCCTCATTGCCGCGGTAAGCGTTCTACCAACTTGGCTATGTAATACCTACTGTAGCAACCTATATCACCTCGCCACAAGCTACACAGATGGCGCTGCAGACGCATTCAGAACAATTGACAATTCTCCATACAATCCTGAAACGCGCTATGAGAATTTTCGGAGCACGCAATATATATATACAAGATCCCGACAAGAACCGAGGGGGCACCGCCCCGACGACCTCACCGCGCTACTGGACACCTCGAGTGACCAGACCGTAACACCCAACACAAACAGACACCGACCTCGCCGGCGAGGTCGAAGAAACACATCATCTGCCCATAGGTGCGTTTTCGCACCCAGCAGTCGTCCGTCGTCAACCCCCTCATTGGCAACAGCCCAAGCCGAGGTCGTGCCTCCGGAGGCGCCCTTGAGCTAGTTGCCCCCCACCCTTCTGGCTGGAGTGCCTTTAGCGCTCGCCCTCTCGTCCGGTGAAGCTGTAAAGGTCCCTACGACCAACAGCATTTTTGTCATTCCGAAAAAAAATAAAAATAACCGAGGGGGCATACCACCCGCCTGGCTGGAAGATCTTTCCTTTTCCGCTGAATTGGTGACCCCGACGTGATGAACGCACTACTTTATTTTTCTTTTTATACCATAGAGAAGTGGGCAAAGATAGAAAACTAATTTAAAATTCCATTCAAATGTCGGTGCGCTGGTAAACAATGGAAGTTAATCTGGACTGCAATCGATCTAGAGTTCATACCTGGCTCTATGTTCCAATCTACCTATGACGTTGGATTTATTGAGAGCGCCAGAGACAGTGATTTTTTTTTTCTCGTCCATTGGTTTATCTTTACAATACGATGGTCAAATTATGTGAGCCGTGAAATATAAAAATTAACAGGGTATGGAGAGGTGCACTATAGTACACCCACAATCATTATTGAATATGAGTTTTGCACAAGAAAATCATGTGTAAATATAATAAAGTAAAGCTTGTGTAAATTAATATTTAACTAGCTGCTGGTGCTGGTATTACCCGCGGTTAAAAAGTATGTCTATCCCATAGGAGCCGTGCATTTTTCCGGGATAAAAATTAGCCTATGTCATTTTCTGACCCCTAAACTACCACTACCTATGCAAAAATCATGTCGATCCTTTGCTCTATGTAAAATTAAAACAAATCTATCCCATGGGAACCATACATTTTACCGGGATGAGAAGTAGCCTATGTGCTATTCCAGACTATAATCTATCTCTGTGCCAAATTTCATGCAGATCCGTTCAGCCGTTCGGGCGTAATTGAGTAACAAACATCCATCCATCCATCCAAACTTTCACATTTATAATATTAGTAGGATTAAAAAAATCGTTTGACTTCACTGAAAATTTACCCGCACCGGGATTACAACTCACGACCCTCGGCACCTTTCACAATTGCCTTATATAGCTCCGTCTCCTTCTTACTATACAAAATGAAATGCGATGAAATACACTTATGTTTCCCCGCCCCGCTTCATGCCCGCTTGTGTGTGGGAGACGCCTAGCAGCCTCACAGCCAAGCATATCCAATTTAACTTTACAGGTTTGTGTATTTACAATGTTGTAACATCACTCTCGCCCACGACACTCAGCTCATTTATTTTTCAAACCGTCTGACCCGACAGACGTCGTCCTTTTCAAATTTCCCGGACGTCTATATCAAAATCAAAATAAGACTTTTTGGGGGCAGTCGAAGAGAACGGTTATCAATTTTGTGAAAAGAAAAAAAATACAACCCAATTGATAACCCCCTCCTTTTTGAAGTCGGTTAAAAATGTGTGTTCTTTGAAATATTATGTGTAATTTTGGTGGAATATTAACCATTGTGTGTTCATAAACGTGCACGAGTGTAGGAAAATAAAACTAAATAGTAAAAAGTCCGGTAGTTTGTCAGTAAAGTATCCTCAAGTTTACTGATAGAGTTAGGGGGGGGGGGGGGGTTACTAGGCCCAGTTTACGGGTCATGATGATTGATTATGGGGTTACCAAAGAAGTATGGAGTTCTACTAACATCAACTTCGACCCAGCGGTTTCTGAGATGCAAGCCATTAAACAATCTAAATACCGACATTATTCATAGATAGGTAGGTGATACCGGGCGGTTACCCGGCTCGCCGGAAGCACCGGACATCCGGGCATCCGGCGGGCGGAAACGGCTGTGATTGGACGACTACATAAACCTAAGGCAAGGGCTATAGTGATTATATAAACGTGGTTTTTATTCAACTCATGATTCTGAACCTCCCAGAGTTAATAATAATATAATACCCAGTAATAAAGAAAAGAACAAAAATACTAAAGTTGCGAATAAATCTAGCTGTAAACAGAATAAAAAACTCACAGTTACAAAAAGAAAACACAGACTAAACCGTCACAATATAAAAAGTGACGAGATCATAAATAAAACCTGGAAAAAAAAAAAAATGAACCTCCCAGAGTTGGAATTTTCCGTCGACCTTTTCATTAATTATACACATTTTTTTTAGTTATTTTTTCTATCTCAAAGTGATTAAAAATGAAACTTTAATTACTCATTTAAACCTAAAACTGCAATGTAGATTAAAAATCCATACGGTCAAGCGAGCTCGTCACTCGCACGCGTCGGGTACCACGCGGAGCGTTGTGTTGTAATCACGTTGTTCGCGATACATCGCGCGCTAAAAAATTACAACACTTGTAACCCATGACTTTCGACATAAATAATTTCTATTATTTTATTATAGGTATTAATTGTAACCTTTACGTAAAGTTTTTGTTACCATGCCCCTTACACCCTGTATAATATAGCTCTCCTGACCGAATTTCGGTCACGGTGACCAATTTGAACAGAGACTAGCCAAACACGCTGGAGATATAATAGTGCACAAGTGTGTGCGCAAGCGCAGGAGCACTCTTTCTCCCTCACTCTCATAGTTTGATGACGTCGAGAGTGAACAGGTACCTTCTAGGCAAGTATGCTCCATCGTAGATCTCATCGTCACTTACCATCAGGTGAGATCGAGATCAAATACTTTCACTGGTGGTAGGCTTCGGCCGTGGCTAGTCACCACCCACTGAACAAAGCCATGTCGCCAAGCGGCCTAGCCGTGTTCCGGCATAATGTTCGGTGCTGCCATTCATGGATGGCGGGTCAGATCAGCTGCGCTGCATGTGCCTAGTGAATGTAACGTCTCGATCTACTGCCGCCTTCCTACCTAGGCAAGTATGCTCCATCGTAGATCTCATCGTCACTTACCATCAGGTGAGATCGAGATCAAATACAACTTGCCTATAATGTAATAAAAAAAAAATGTAATAAAAAAAAAGTGGCAATCCGACACGACTGGAGAGATCAGGCGCAGGACCGACGGCTCTACCTGCTCTCCGAGACGCGAGCGAGTGATGATCATGTTTGCAAACGAGATTGTGAACGGGGTGCGAGGCGGGGTCCGAACCTGTGACTCTCGATTCCAAGGCGAGCATCAAACTTGGCTACCAATGCTTTTTTTATTACAATATAGGCAACTATTTGATCTCGATCTCACCTGATGGTAAGTGACGATGAGATCTACGATGGAGCATACTTGCCTAGAAGGTACCTTGACGACCTGATTAGCGCAGTTGGTAGTGACCCTGCTTTCTGCGCCGAGGGTCCCGGGTTCGAATCTTGGTAGGGACAAGCTTTGTGTGATGACCATGAATGTTTGTATCCGAGTCATGGATGTTTAATATCTATATAAGTATTATATACTGAGTTCTCCTCAGTCCATTGTACGGTGCCCATAATACAAGCGTTCCTTAGTGTGGGACCGTATAGTTGGTGTGTCCGTCTGGCGATATTATATTATTATTATTAATTCAAGGACGAATCTCACTGTGCCAAAATAAAAATTCCCAAATACATTTTTTATAAGCCGAGGCTCGTTTCGGCCAATTAGGCCGGCGCCATTATGTTACGTTGAGCCTCTCAGCGGGTCATTGGCTGGTTGGTAACGAGAGAAAGGCCAGCTTCGGGTTTAACACTCTTAATTAGAATATAAGCTTTAAAGGATGTACACTAACCTACCCGATGGTTACTTAAAGAAAATGGCTTCTGTGTCTTCGGCTGTGTACAACGATATTGTGCAGCGTTGCCAGACGTCCCGATTTCGGCGGGACGTCCCGATTTTTAAATCAAAATAAATGTCCCGCGTGGGACACGCTCAGTCCCGCTTTTCGGAGATAACTCGACCAACCTAACTTGATTTTAATTACTTTTTTGTTTTTTATCCTGAAGACGAATAAGACTCAACTATTTAACAATAGGGTAAATCTGATTTAACCCTTAATAGCCTAGAGTTTCAATTTTGATACCAATCTTTTAAACCGAATGTTCACATTACTATTAGTTTTTTTTATAGGTTGGCTGTACGTATTTTACTGTTGTATAATATTCTTTCCAACGAAATTAAAAAAAAAATCAAATGTCATTATTATTAAACACAGTAACACTAAACACAGTAATATTAAAAATAAATCACTTTCGTAAATCAGGCTACTAAGGGTTAAAATATTTTCTATGGCCATTTTTGCTATCTATTGTCACGTAAACGTAATTTTAATTCAAATACAAAGATAAAATATTTGAAAACTTCTGATTATATACGTTTTTTTTACTATGTCCCGCTTTCGACGAAAGAATCCCGCGTTTTCACTCAAAAAGTTCCAAAATCCCGACGTGGCAAAAAAAAAACTGGCGACGCTGAGATTGTTGCATAAAAGCGTCTAAATTGGAAGCTCTCGTATCAAAAAAATATGTAATAAACACTCAATTTAACATCAAATAAGGGCGGCGCCGGCGTAAATTGTGTTACATATTCACGCTGAAGCTTTTACGGGATCAAGCGACGGGACTCGGAGCAGTAACCTTGTTATAGCATCAAGCTTGTGTTACCCGAAGGGGTAGGCAGTGGTACCTATTGTAGTGTGGGTACAACAACATTTTACAAATCCTTATTTATGCCCTTTTTTTTTTTTTTATTACATTATAGGCAAGTATTTGATCTCAATCTCACCTGATGGTAAGTGACGATGAGATCTACGATGGAGCATACTTGCCTAGGTAGGAAGGCAGCAGTAGATCGAGACGCTACATTCACTAGGCACATGCAGCGCAACTGATCTGACCCGCCATCCATGAATGGCAACACCGAACATCATGCCGGAACACGGCTAGGCCGCTTGGCGACATGGCTTTGTTCAGTGGGTGGTGACTAGCCACGGCCGAAGCCTACCACCAGTAAAAAGTCCGCGTGGTATTACACAAAAAAGTTATTGTTCAGTTCGCAGAGTTAAATAAAAGTAGCCTAAGTTACTCCTTATTACATCAGCTGTCTGCTAGTGAAAGTCCCGTCAAAACCGGTCCAGCCATTTCAGAGATTAGATGGAACAAACTGATAGACAGACACAAATGGTTAAAAAATTTTTTGGTTTATGTACCGTGTATACATCCAAATGCACGTAGTATAAAGCGGTTATTTTAATATTACAAACAGACACTCCGATTTAATTTATTTGTATAGATAAGCAGTGATAGCCAAGTTGGTAGAACGCTTGCCTCGGTGACGAGGATCGCAGGTGCAAACTCGGGTTTGCACCTCTGGGATTGCTGGATTTCATGTGCGAATATCATTTTCAACCATGATTTTCACTTGCTTAACGTTGAAGGAAAACATCGCGAGGAAACCTGCATGTCTGAAGGAACCCCTCGAAATACGTGTGTAGTCCGCCAACCCGCACTGAGCCAGCGTGGTGGACTATAGCCTATCCCCCCTCGCATTGTGGGGAGGCCCGTGGCCTGCAGTGGAACATTTATATAGGCTAGATACTATTTACAGTGTTTATATTTCGGAATGCGCGCTAGATACACTTACTTACAACAAGCGCTACGTGGATTATATAAATTGACATGAACCAAACCATATCGTGATTTAATTTTCGAACAGCGACATCTATCGCAACAATGTTGCACTACTAATAGTTATGTCTCCTGTGCACCTTATCACTGAACATGTCTAACGTCTCTATCTGTGCACTAACTCATAAAAATCCTCAAAGCCATAAAATGTAGATATATCGAATGAACTCCGGAGTTAATATAACGCTTTTATAGCTCGGCCATCAGTAGTTTGAAAAGATTACAGCACGTCAAGTCCGAGCTAACCGTATACTTTATAGTCTACCGTATTCAGACATTTTGTATGGAGACTTGAAAAGCGCCTCTAGCGGACGGTATTTAAAACTTTCAATTCTCAATACAAAATGTCTAAATACGGTAGACTATAAGGTATACGGTTAGCTTACGAATAATCTCGCCCCTGACGTATAGACTCATAAACAGTGTGGACAGTTAGGTAAATGTATTGACCACTGAAAACTAAATTGGAATGGACTTTTGGTGTTCCAATAATTCTATTACCACAGACAACCAACTGATTAAATTAAGTATTTAGCGGAAAAGGGAAGATCTTCCAGCCAGGCGGGTGGTATGCCTGGCGGGGCGGCCGCTATGCCCCGACGGTTATTGTCGGGATCTGGTATATATGTTACTTGCTCCGAAAACTCTTATAGCGCGATTCAGGATTGCGATGAGAATTGTCAATTGTTCTGAATGCGTCTGCAGTGCCATCTGCGTAGCTTGTGGTGCGGTTGAAGTGGTCCCTACACTATAATATCGCCTGCGTAGTTGGCTACTCTCCGTTAAGTTTGGCCGTCGTGGGCGAAATTCGGTCAGGACGAGGATAATGGCGTACCCGAGCCTCATTAATTGTTAGTAATTTTAGATTTCGCGTTAATTGAACCCTGCCCTTCTCGTGTAACTTGACCCAGTAACAGTAAAAGCTGAATATTCGCACAAGAGAGGCTGGATAAAATCCTTACGAGTGTCTGCATAAAACTCAGTAGTTTTCGTGTCTTAATGGTGGCCGGGCTGAATGCGTCAGGCTGGCCCGGCCACCTTCACATGCGACTTTCTCCGTAATTATAGAGGTACATTGAAAAAGAAAGCGGTACATATGCTTCTCGCGAGGAGTACATTCGAATAGACCACAGCTCAAGTCTCAAAGATAGCAGGGGTTGGGCTGACCAGACGCACACCGAATTTGTAGCCGAGACAAGCTTAAAAAAAATAAGCCAGTCGTTTGATGGGTAAGTAAAATATTAGGGAATCCCGACGAATGGGGTTCCCCTTGAACGACTGCGGCTCGCTGAACGACTTGTCTGAGCTCTGGCCGCTTCATAGTAGTTTCAGTTCATTACGACACTAAACCCTTTAGTTAAATTAACTTAAAGGGTTATAAACACTGAATTTGGGGTTCGTTGGGATCGTTAGGGACCCCTTTCTGGATAGAGTCGTAAGCAAACACAGTTAACACAACAACACGTTCGTCTTTAATGTGATAACCCAGTTATTGCTAGAACAGTAGTTTGGTTAACTTTGTAGTTATGTCCACTATTGGGCGTGGACATAATTCAATACCTACCTACTTACTTAATGACATAACTCCACTAATCTTTTGAGTATAAATGTGAAAGTTTGGATGGATGGTTGGATGTTTGTTACTCAAGCACGCGAGAACGACTGTACGGATCTGTTATTGATTTCTTATATTTACGCGAATACTACATATTGAAATAAAACTAATTTTAAGAATTTTATCGCGGTTTATTTTTGATTTTACGTTCCCGACGTTTCGGCTGCTTTACAGCAACCATGGTCACGGGAGGACTGAGGTGGTTGACGTCCTAGTGTCATAGTTTGACGGAGGTACCCTCAAAAACGTCGAGTTCGTCGTCGGGAAACGTCGGGAGCGTAAAATCAAAAATAAACCGCGATAAAATTCTTAAAATTAGTTTTATTTCAATGTACGGATCTGGATGAAATTTGGCACAGAGATAGATTATAGTCTGGAATAGCACATAGGCTACTTTTTATCCCGGTAAAATGTATGGTTCCTGTGGGATAGATTTGTTTTAATTTTCATAGGGCATAGGATTGACATGAGTTTTGCATGGGCCAGTTGTAGTTTAGGGGTCAGAAAATGACATAGGCAAATTTTTATCCCGAAAAAATGCAAGGACATACTCTTTAATCGCGAGTAATTTGATTTATTTCATCGGGAATGTTATGTTTACAACCTACTGGGAGCCTGGTTGAAATATTTTACACTTATTACACCTACTTTTGGCAATATTTTAAAACAGATTTTCCATAATAACGTCTTATTCTCTATCGCTGCGTACGCTTGGTTTGTTTACCTCCCTATTTAAATATATAATTCCAGCCCTTTTTTTATGTCCCACTGCTGGGCACGGGCCTCCCCTCAATGCGAGGGGGGGATTAGGCCATAGTCCACCACGCTGGCCCAGTGCGGGTTGGCAGACTTCACACATCTTTCAAGGGGTTCTCTCAGACATGCAGGTTTCCTCACGATGTTTTCCTTCACCGTTTAGCAAGTGATAATCTTGGTTGAAAATGAGATTCGCACGTGAAAAATCCCAAAGGTGCGAGCCGGGGTTTGAACCTGCAATCCTCGTTATCGAGGCAAGCGTTCTACCAACTTGGCTATCACTGCTGTTTCAGTATCCCTATTGTATCCCTATTTAAATACCTTCCCCCATTGTTGCCCCAACCCATACCTTTATTCTTGCCCCATCCCGCCCTACCCCACCCCTTGGTTCATCAGCCGTGCAAGGATGTTCAAAACTAAATATAAACATTTGTTAGTAAGGTCATTTTGGTGTAATTATGTCCGTTTTGACTTTACCCTCGATGTTATAATTTGAGTAGTCACAGATGACAGGGTGGCCTGATTAGCGCAGTTGGTAGAGACCCTGATTCCTGTGCCGAGGGGAACGGATTCGAATCATGGTAGGGACAAAATTTGTGAGATGAGCACGAATGTTTGTACCCGAGTCGTGGATGTTTAATATCTATATAAGTATTATATACTGAGTTCGCCCTCAGTCCATTGTACGGTACCCATAATACAAGCGTTGTTTAGTGAGGGACCTTACAGTTGGTATGTTCGGCTTGCGATATTATTATTTCAAGTACAAGTTAATATATTGATTTCTTATATTTACGCGAATACTACACATTGAAATAAAACTATTTTATAAGGATTTTATCGCGTTTATTTTTCGTTTTTACGTTCCCGACGTTTCGGTAGGGTACCCCGTCTCAAACTATGACACCAGGGCGTCAACCACCTCATTCCTCCCGTGACCATGGTCACTGTAAAGCAGCCGAAACGTCGGGAACGTAAAAACGAAAAATAAACGCGATAAAATCCTTAAAAACAGTTTTATTTCAATACAAGTTAATAATCAAAAATATCTTTCTTGTTACAGAACACCAAAGAAAAATGACAATGGAAGTGTTGTCACCACACAATCAACAGATGGCGCTACTGACAACATAGTAAATGCGACACCCGCGGATAGATGTCGCTATCCCAAAAATAGTGCTAGTGCATTTTAATGTGAATAGTGATAGATAAGTGTAAATTGTATATAAATTTTATTGATTAAGTGTTTGTGAGATGCGAGACGGCTCAAGACCGAAGGCAAGCGGTGCCTCGACTGGCCAGGGATTTGATGATGAAGGTGAGACCATTGCCTCGTATGATTACGTACCACCGGGAATATACGTTCGGGAACGTTCTTCTCCATAGGAACGGCATTCCGAACGGGTGGTAAAGTTGTAGCGTAGTATTTTGTAACTTTTGACGATTCATAAGTACTGTATTTAATGGTCTGCGTGAATAAAAATGAACCGAGGGCCTCAGGAAATAAATGATATTGGGGCCATTGTCGTGGTCGTAGCCAGGGTTTGCTTCAGGTTAGGGCAAAACATGGAATCTTGATATGAACTATTAACATTTCCATTCCAATCTCACACCAATAGCAAGTAGCTCATTCCCTGAAGACATCTCATCATCTCATTCTCTTCTTGCTTCTCTTTTTTAGGTTGGCAACCAGCTACAAAATAGTGCCATTTATGCCAGTGTCGAGTAACTTTTGATAGTTGTTATTGAATTATATGTATCCTGATGTTAATGATAATGTTGATGACGATGAGGATGATGAAATGAATCCCCCCCCCCTACCAGTAAATCTGTGGGTACTTTACTGAAAATTTACCGGACATCTTAGGAGAATTTAAACAGATTATTTATTGCTACTTCGTTTCAATTTCCATCAATTTAATATCTCGCTAATATTACACGATTGTCGATCAAAGAAACATATTTTTTGGAAAATAAAAAAAAACATGATAACCTTTCTCCACGAGTACCCACAAAAGGGCATTTTTACCACCAAAAATTCATTTGGAATATTTGTCAAATACAACTAAGAATACAACACATACACAAACACACACACACACACAAACACACACACACACACAAACAGACACACACACACAAACACACACACACACAAACAGACACACACACACACAAACACACACAAACACACACACACACACAAACACACACACACACACACACAGAGAGACACACACACACACACACACAGACACACACACACACACATAGCACAGTTAGTGAAGTTGTAGTCCATACAGATGCCATGTTCCAATAGTACCAAGTGTTTGTGTTCCTCGCAGGTTCCTCAGCACCAGACGATACGACGCACGACGATTTGTCATCACTCGACAGCCTCCTCCACTTCCCCGAGGAAGTCGCACTGAGGCTCACCGAGTCGGAGTACCAGCTTTTCTATCAGGTAATCGGATCGATTCTTGGTAAATGCAAAACATAGGTAGCATCGGGATTGAAAGTTTTTTTTTTATACATTATAGGCAAGTATTTGATCTCGATCTCACCTGATGGTAAGTGACGATGAGATCCACGATGGAGCATACTTGCCTAGGTAGGAAGGCGGCAGTAGATCGAGACGCTACATTCACTAGGTGTATGCAGCGCAACTGATCTGACCCGCCACCCATGAATGGCAACACCGAACATCACGCCGGAACACGGCTAGGCCGCTTGGCGACATGGCTTTTTTCAGTGGGTGGTGACTAACCACGGCCGAAGCCTACCACCAGTAACAGTTTTATAACAAAAGATGAACGAAAGACCGTCATCATTCACACTTCACATATCTATATACACATATAAATAAAATTGGAGTGTCTGTTTGTAATATTAAAATAACCGCTTTTTACTAAGTGCATTTGGATGTATACACGGTACCTATACCAAAACAACATTTTTTACAAGTTTTGTCTGTCTGTCTGTCTGTCTGTCCGTCTGTCTGTCTGTCTGTCTGTCTGTCTGTTTGTTCCGGGTAATCTCTGAAATGGCTGGACCGATTTTGACGGGAATTTCACTGGCAGATAGCTGATGTAACAAGGAGTAACTTAGGCTACTTTTATTTTAGAAAAAAACATAGGTTCTCACGAAAAAAAATTAAAGCCAATGTTGCAGCGTTGCGCCTGCTTAAAGTTTGATAGCAACAATCTCCAATGCGTCCCGCGGGATCAGAACGCGAGCAAGCTGTTGCCAACGGTTGAGACGTTGTTAAATACCACGCGGACGAAGTCGCGGGCAACAGCTAGTTATCTTCTTAATAAATATAATCCAGCTCAGACCGCCCGCGTCTCGCCTCAGAGGCTGCGGTTAAATTTAGATGAGAATCAATATTTTTAAGAACACTCTGTCGAAGATCAGGCCGCCATTTTTATGTACAAGAAACCATTTTGATTGAACCAAGGCACTGATTATTGTATTTAAAATACATAGGTATTTTTATAGCTGTAATACAGACCCTCAGCTCAACTTCTCTAATTATAAACCAAACAAGTTGATCGATAATTAAAGAAGCCAGCAACACCGAACTCCTCTAAGATGACAGTCGAGAAACTGTCTATCACGAGTGTCGGGACCCCAAATTAATATGCGATTCTCTGCCAAACGATGCGAATCTAAAAAAGTATTTCCACCTACTTCTATCAATTATGTATTCATAGGATAATCTATACATCTATACATATAAATAAAATTGGAGTGTCTGTTTGTAACATTAAAATAACCGCTTTTTACTAATTGCATTTGGATGTATACACGGTACCTATACCAAAACAACATTTTTTAAATTTATTGTCTGCCTGGCGGTCTGTCTGTTTGTTCCGGGTAATCTCTGAAATGGCTGGTCCGATTTTGTCGGGGATTTCACTGGCACATAGCTGATGTAACAAGGAGTAACTTAGGCTACTTTTATTTTAGAAAAATTAGGATCTCTCGAAAAAAAAACCAATGTTACAGCGCTGCGCCTGATTAAGTTTGATAGCAACAATCTGCAATGCGTGCGCGGGATCAGAACGTGCGAGCAGGCTGTTGCCAACGGTTGAGTCTTTGTTAAATACCACGCGGACGAAGTCGCGGGCAACAGCTAGTTATCCATAAAAAAAACGACCAAATTGAGAACCTCCTCATTTTGAAGTCGGTTAACAAATAAGACTCCCATACTTACTACTGTAGCGATCTCTTCATCCTCGCCACAAGCTACACAGATAATGCAGCAGACGCATTTAGAACAATAGACAGTTCTCATCACAATCCTGAATCGCGCTATGAGAGTTTTCGGAGCACGCAACATATATACAAGATCGCGACAATAACCGTCGGGGCATAGCGGCCGCCCTGCCAGCCATACCACCCGCCTGGCTGGAAGATCTTGCCTTTCCGCCAAACTACCATTCTATCGTCCCCAGTGGTTCAAAATCGTATCAGTATTGGATCAAAATGCAAAGTGGGCTATACATTTCACGCCACCTGGCGCGCTTAGAATAAAATACTTGGCGGGAGCTCGCCAATAAATTGCGGCCCGCGATACATAAGGAAACGACTTTCCCTGACATAGTGTAAAAATTTACAGCATCTATACTAATATTATGAATGTGAAAGTTTGGATGGATGCATAGATGGATGGATGTTTGTTACTCTTTCACGCCCGAACGGCTGAACGGATCTGGATGAAATTTGGCACAGAGATGGATTATAGTCTGGAATAGCACATAGGCTACTTTTTATCCCGGTAAAATGTATGGTTCCTGTGGGATAGATGTTTTAACTTTTCATACTTTTTTCGCGGGTAACACCGCCGGGCGCATCTAGTACATAAGAATAGTAATAATACCAGCCCTTATGTCCCACTGTTGGGCACGGGCCTCGCATCAATGCGAGGGGGATTAGGCCATAGTCCACCACGCTGGCCCAGTGCGGGTTGGCGGACTTCATACGTCTTACGAGGGGTTCAGACATGCAGGTTTCCACACGACGTTTATCTTCACCGTTTAGCAAAGGTAGACAAGTAGTAGGTAGAGCGGTCGCCTTAGAAAAGGGTGGTGCAGGTTCAAACCCCAGCTTGTCTCTGGGATTTCTGGAATATAAATTTTCTTAAAAAAAAACTCACCGTGAATCACATATTAATTTCTTATATTTACGCGAATACTACACATTGAAATAAAATTGTACCTCAGTCCTCCCGTGACCATGGTTGCTGTAAAGCAGCCGAAACGTCGGGAACGTAAAAAACATAAAATAAACGCGATAAAATCCGTGAAATTTGTTTTATTTCAACACAAATCATAAGTAATTTTTTTTTTTATTGTCATATCGAAATTCTGACAAAATTATTTTAAAAGCCCTAAAGAAACGCAGACTTGAGTCCTAGTATACGTTTTCTGAATCATCTTGTATAAGACCCTAAGGGTAAGGATACTGTATTTCTCTACTCTATGACCATGGCATAGTAATCCCATTTCCTGCACAGTGGGCAAAGGTCGGCGATTCAGTTGAATCGATTTAACGTCGCTTTGTCGCCGGTAAATAAGAAAACGGCGCACAGTGGACTTATTGCAATTACTTACTAGGCAAAATGGTTACAAATAAAAACGAATAGTTTTAGATATTATTTGTTTTTTTTTTTGTTATATATATAAATAAGCAGTGATAGCCGAGTTGGTAGAACGCTCGCCTCGGTAATGAGAATCGCAAGTTCAAACCCGTGCTCGCACCTACGGAAATTCTGGATTTTCATGTGCGAATCTTATTTTCAACCACGATTATCACTTGCTAAACGGTGAAGGAAAACATCGTGAAGAAACCTGCATATCTGAGAGAACCATTCGAAAGACGCGTGAAGTCCGCCAACCCGCACTGGGCCAGCGTGGTGGACTATGGCCTAATCCAAACCACATTGCCTTCTCTCAATGTGCCCAGTAGTTGGACATTAAAATGGCTGGTATTATTATATTATAATCTTCGATGCAGAAATCTATTAATAATATAATAAATAGGTAAGCTTTTCTATTATCCTTTTAATTAATATTTGTTTTGTATAATAATGTAATTTTCATCGTTTCAATATTGTAGATGTATAATTCTGCGCGATGACCTACCACGCTGCAGTACGATACCTTCCCCCTAAAACTCCCCCATTCTGGCCCCATAAATTCTCGTTACGAGCGTAACAGAATTGCGTTCGGTACACGTAACGCAAAAATGGGATTATATTTTGATACATGGCTTTATTATAGGATTTTTGTCCCAACTCGTTTCGTACACAACCACTGTGCGGTAGCCCATTTGGTAAGGCTTAGCGGATTGCCCTTTGATTCTGCAAATTGGATGGGTGACCCTTGGATGATGTGTTTTTGACGTTGTAGCGTAGAGCAGTGTACTGACCGACCGCACGTCTCTTTCTACCCGCAAATTTATAGAAAGTTATGATAGGATTACAAAGCTATCATTTCATTTCATAAAGAAAGAAGAAGAACCATTTTCCAATAAGTCTAGTTATTTGTTTGTACTAACTAAAATCGACTAATCAAACAAAAATCTAAGCACACAAATCATTAACACATATAGGTTTCGCCGTTTCGCACCGTGGTCCGAACCACTCGTAGTGCGAATCAACGTATTACATGCGTGATGGACAAATTGTTATTCAGGAATCGCTAACATATATAGGTTTCACCGTTTCGCACCGTGGTCCGAACCACTCGCAGTGCGAATCAACGTATTACATGCGTGATGGACAAATTGTTATTCAGGAATCGCTAACATATATAGGTTTCACCGTTTCGCACCGTGGTCCGAACCACTCGTAGTGCGAATCAACGTATTACATGCGTGATGGACAAATTGTTATTCAGGAATCGCTAACATATATAGGTTTCACCGTTTCGCACCGTGGTCCGAACCACTCGTAGTGCGAATCAACGTATTACATGCGTGATGGACAAATTGTTATTCAGGAATCGCTAACATATATAGGTTTCACCGTTTCGCTCCGTGGTTCAAACCACTCGTGGGGCGAATCGACGTGCTACTTGCCTGATAGTAATGAAGAAGTAGAATGGTCGTTCATACTCTGAATGTTTCAGGTGCCTCCAATAGACTACCTTCGTCAGGTGACCCTCGATCTTGGCGGAGAAGGTGTCCTTGGTGCGGTGACGGAACGGCATATGATCCGACGAGCTCCTCCCACACATTCGCAGCAAACCAGGAGCACCGTGCGGGCTCTGATAAGGAGATTCAACGAGGCAAGTGTCAAATTAAAAAAAAGCCACCAAAAACCACAATAAACTATTTGACTGACTTTGAAAAATTCTCTTAAATTGTTCATTAGTTTAATATGATGCCAGCAATATAGTTTGTGTATTGTAAATTCCAGTATTTTCCACTTAAGGTGGAAGCGCTAGGTCAGGGCGCAAAATTCAAAATGTGAATGGTATTTATTTTTTTACGAAAAATTTGGACATCTTTACGATGTAATTTAGTTTTTGGCGTAATTGGCATTCTGCATTGGATGTCTCGATGTATTAAGTTCCATGTGTTGTTTTTCGTAAAAAAATAAAACCATGGACATTTTGAATTTCGCGCCCTGACCTAGCGCTTCCACCTTAAATTCGATGGTACAGTTTATTAAATAAATAAAAATCCCGCCAAAACGCGGCCTCCGGGTCACGTGACCCTAGTGAAAAAAAAATGGCTGAAAACACATTAAAACCCCAAATATTACCAAACTCGTGTTAAAAACCTGACACTGATTACGGCGGTGTGACGTCACTACGCATCAACCAACTCGATCACGTGACCGAACCAAAAAAAAACATTATTTTATTTTATGATTTTAAAGAAAATCATGGATATTTTTGCAGAAAAATTAAGACTAATAAGTATACAAAGATATAATAATTTAGGATGGCCACAATTTAAAGTTTATTTTTCATGCTCTTGTCCCACTGCGGGGCACGGGCCTCCCCTCAATGCGAGGGGGATAAGGCCATAGTGCACCACGCTGGCCCAGTGCGGGTTGGCGGACTTCACACATCTTTCGAGGGGTCCTCTCAGACATGCAGGTTTCCTCACGATGTTTTTCCTTCACCGTTGTATTGTTATTTAGTTAGAAATATAATATATTTCTCTATATCGACATTATATCAACACTCTGACTTCACATAACGATTACAAATGCTCTCAAGAAGCTCAGGTTCAATGGTTAGTATACCCTTACTGAATCAACCTGTAGATATTGATAAAGTATAAAAGTTACAAGCTGAGAGTGCAGGGAGCATCCTTCTCTAACACCGCGTTGCCAGCGCATCAACCCTCTTGCCTTCTCTCTCTTTCATATTCCAGGACTCAGTTCTTATATGTGGGTGCACAATAACATAATGTATTTAATAAAACAACTGTACGGTCCCACACTAAGCAACGCTTGTATTATGGGCACCGTACAATGGACTGAGGGCGAACTCAGTTTATAATATTTATATTAGGTCTTACAGTACTGCTATTTCAAATCAAAATATTTTATGTTTGCCTAAGAATTCGAATTTCAATATTGATTTCTTTTATTTCCGCGAATGTTACACATTGAATATATATAATAAAGGTCCTATTTCCGAAATTCGATCCCGAAACGTCGGGAACGTAAAAACATAAAATAAACGCGATAATATCCGAGAAAAATTGTTTTATTTCAATTCTAATTTCTAATTCATTTTATTTTCAAAACATGGATATTTTCTTTTCAAAATTGGTAAGTTGTTTGTTGATTAGCGTAATATTGAAAAGGAATATTGAATAAGAACATAGGTATATAGTTTATCCCTTAAGAATCTTAACAAAATAATGTCATAATAGATTTCAAAAGGTGGACCAAAACCCAACCAATTCTTTTGTAACGTACTGTTACCTTATTTTAAATCTTTACACTGAGACTTATAGTATCTCTATATAGTTTAGGTACCTACATACCAATTACACAAACATATCAGAATCGGAATATTATTTATTCCGATGTTAAGGGGGAAGCTCAGGGTCAGGGCGCGAAATTCAAAATGTCAATGGTTTTTATTTCTTTACGAAAAATTTTGGACATCTTTACGATGTAATTTAGTGTTTTGCGATATTGGCATTCTGCATTGGATGTCTCGATGTATTAGGTTTGCTTAAAAAAATACCTAAAGCGATACAACACCATAAAGTTAGTAAAAGTAGCGGTTTTTACAAACCTTATGGTATTGTATCGGATTAGGTACTTTTTTCCGGCTCCATGGTTCCCACATAATGTAAATATGTGTAGGCTTATAAATCGATTCGATAATTTCATAGAAAGCTGACTCGTTACGTATTCAGTGCGGCTGCTTCGAGTGAGGGGCAATGACACTTTAATATCGATAATCCATATTCGATAAAGAAGAAGGAGAGGATGCAAATATATAATACTAGCTGCGCCCTGCGGTGTTACCCGCGCAAAAAATCATGTCGATCCTTTGCGCAATGAAGAATTGAAACAAATCTATCCCACGAGAACCGTACATTTTACCGGGATAAAAAGTAGCTTATGTGCTATTCCAGACTATAATCTATCTCTGTGCCAAATTTCAGTCGTTCTGGCGTGATTGAGTAACAAACATCCATCCATCCATCTATCCAAACATTCACATTTATAATTTTAGTGGGATAGTGGGATTAAGTAGACTACCAAATGTCTAAAATCATTCGATCGCCACGCTATCGACGCTCCACTGAAGCGTTTGTATATTAGTTGAATTGAGACCCTGTCCCAGTGCTAGCCCAGTGTAGTGTTTATTACAAAAGATTTCAAACACAATACAAAGATTTGTAGAACCAAACGAAAAGAATTCAGGTTACCATTCTCAAACGACCGACTTTGAGAAAACTTTTAATTCTCTTTGTAAACTTCTCTTTGAGTTTTGGCAATGAGGAATTGTATGAGACGCAATACCGCGCGATAATTTCGTTAAAGTCTACCAAGTCATTGCGGATTAGATGGATTTAAAGCTGACGGCACAGTGGGTGACAGATGGAGATAGGCGACGAGCGGGGCGGTTTAAACCTAGCGTCTATTATGACGCGAATAAAATGGAATCAATAAAAAAAATCGCTTATTTACCCAGTTTAGGTAAATACACATTATTTTCGGATTTTATAGCGTTTATTTTATGTGTTTACGTTCCCCACGTTTCGGCTGCTTTACAGCGACCATGGTCACGGGAGGACTGAGGTGTTTGACGTCCTAGTGTCATGGTCTGAACTGGGGTACCCTCATATTTAATTGTTGATTGCGGTCCGATCTACGCAGAATGTGCTTACAGTGTCATGAGGTCTTGCAATGGTGCGCTTGGTTTTGGATATAATTACATTAATTACTGGATCCCAAGTCGGTGGTAGCACCCAGCCCACTTCCCTATTGAAATTAAGATTTTTTTTTTATTTCAATGGCCTCACGTACCATCATTGCTCGGAATAGGTGTTCCTTTACGAGGATACAATAAGAATAAGTTAAGAAGGAAGAAGAGAAAAACAAAATCGAAATAGTCTCCTCGAACAAAGTCATTTATATTCCTGAGGAATTCCGTAGGGGTCGAGTCACCTTC
The DNA here is from genome assembly GCA_905333125.1 of Pheosia tremula. Classification (NCBI taxonomy): domain Eukaryota; kingdom Metazoa; phylum Arthropoda; class Insecta; order Lepidoptera; family Notodontidae; genus Pheosia; species Pheosia tremula. Next base: position 4,235,916 of record HG995425.1, read on the forward strand.
GTCCGTAGGAGAATTAAGTACCCTCGAGATACCCTACACGTGACCCTGGGTGGTGCCAACCAGGTGACAACTCTACTGGTGGTAGGCTTCGGCCGTGGTTAGTCACCACCCACTGAACAATGCCATGTCGCCAAGCGGCCTAGCCGTGTTCCGGCATGATGTTCGGTGTTGCCATTCATGGATGGCGGGTCAGATCAGTTGCGCTGCATGTGCCTAGTGAATGGAGCTACTCGATCTACTGCCGCCTTCCTACCTAGGCAAGTATGCTCCATCGTAGATCTCATCGTCACTTACCATCAGGTGAGATCGAGATCAAATACTTGTCTATAATGTATAAAAAAAAAGGAGCCGGACCAGCTACAACCATGACAATAACAATTGTAGAAGATCGATAGAAATGTATCGACACACATAGAGGTACATCACTGCGCCGAATTCTATTGAACAACGGTGTCACGTGACGTCTTTGGGCCACGTGTCCGTGGGCGGGCGGTGTCTGCAGGGCGGGGCTAATTGGTGCCTCATTAAGCTTCTCAGCTATCAATGGATCTAACTTTATTCAGATTACAATTTTTTGTTTTTTTTGGATCCCGTATCTCGGATTAAGCAGACAGGATTAAGGAGAGCTCGAGCGTATTGAGTTTTTTATGTAAATTGCAGTTTTATATCTAAATTAAGGAGCGTTCAAGTATTAAGGTAAGTCGAGAGTGAACAGGTACCTTCGAGGGAAGTATGCTCCGTCGTAGGTCTCATCGTCACTTACCATCAGGTGAGATCGAGATCAAATACTTGCCTACAATGTAATAGAAAAAAATACGAATATAATAATAAAAAAAAATATTATGGACACGTCGTCGGTGAGGATAGCTGAGTCTGAATATTTGTGTCATCGGGTTCACATAATCACACATCGTTTTACGCTGCTGTGATAATCTATACATATAAATAAAATTGGAGTGTCTGTTTGTAATATTAAAATAACCGCTTTTTACTAAGTGCATTTGGATGTATACACGTTACCTATACCGAAACAACATTTTTTTCAATTTTTGTCTGTCTGTCTGTCTGTCTGTCCGTCTGTCTGTCTGTCTGTCCGTCTGTCTGTCTGTCTGTCTGTCTGTCTGTTTGTTCCGGGTAATCTCTGAAATGGCTGGACCGATTTTGACGGGAATTTCACTAGCAGATAGCTGATGTAACAAGGAGTAACTTAGGCTACTTTTATTTTAGAAAAAAAAAATGGATCTCTCGAAAAAAAATTAAAACCAATGTTGCAGCGCTGCGCCTGCTTAAAGTTTGATAGCAACAATCTGCAATGCGTCCCGCGGGATCAGAACGCGAGCAGGCTGTTGCCAACGGTTGAGACGTTGTTAAATACCACGCGGACGAAGTCGCGGGCAACAGCTAGTCATAAATATATTAAACAACCATCTGCGCCCCGCGGTGTTACCCGCGATTTAAAAGTGTGTCCTTTACTGTATCCCTGTGCATTTTCCGGGATAAAAATTAGCCTATGTCATTTCCTGACCCCTAAACTATCACTACCCATGCCAAAAATCATGTCGATCCTTTGCTCTATAAAACATTAACACAAATCTATCCCACGGGAACCATACATTTTACCGGGATAAAAAGTAGCTTGTGTGCTATTCTAGACTATAATCTATCTCTGTGCCAAGTTACATCCAGATCCGTTCAGCTGTTCTGGCGTAATTGAGTAACAGATATCCATCCATCCAAACTTTCACATTTATAATATTAGTGGGATGATGTAAGAATTAATAGAAGTGTTGGTTTTGCTTGAAAATTACAACATAACACTAGACCTAAAAATAATAAGAAAAACTTTTTTATTTGAATAGGGTAGCTTTCCTAGTTTCCCAGACATCAAGGTTTACTCCGTGAGCCAGATTAATTGCTCCCAAATATATTTAAGCAAACTGCCTACGGTGTTTGATAATAAGCTACACAGCTCGCCCTTTCTGGGTAGAGCTACAGAGATTTCATATTCATGAAGGGTCAAAATTCCATGAATTGCTATCACATTCTGAAACTATGACGCCCATGTCCTAACCTCGGTGTAAGCAACTATCCAGACGTTTATTTTACAAACTAGCTGTTACCCGCGACTTCGTCCGCGTGATATTTAACAAAGACAACCGTTGACAACAGCCTGCTCGCCCATTCTGAGCCCGCGGGACGCATTGCAGGTTGTTGCTATCAAACTTATTCAGGCGCTGCGCTGCAACATTGGTTTTTTCTAAAATATAAGTAGCCTAAGTTACTCTTTGTTACATCAGCTATATGCCAGTGAAAGTCCCGTCAAAATCGGTCCAGTCATTTCAGAGATTAGCCGGAACAAACAGACAGACAGACAGACAGACAGACAGACAGACAGACGGACAGACGGACAGACAGACAGACAGACAAACAAAAATTGTAAAAAAAGTTGTTTCGGTATAGGTAACGTGTATACATCCAAATGCACTTAGTAAAAAGCGGTTATTTTAATATTACAAACAGACACTTCAATTTTATTTATATGTATAGAAGATATATAGATAACGGGTAACAATAATAGTGTTGAATATTTAAACACGCCCAACAGTAGGTTATAATAAAATAAACTATCTATCTATCTATCTATCAGCCGATATACACGTCCACTGCTGGACATAGGCCTCCCCCAACGACTTCCACACATCACGGTCCTCCGCCACTCGCATCCACCGGCTTCCTGCGACGCGTGTGATGTCATCAGTCCACCTTGTGGGGACCGTCCTACACTTCGTCTTCCGATTTGTGGTCGCCATTCGAGAACCTTTCTGCCCCAATTTTTTTACATTAAATAAACTAAACATTCCCACAGAAATACAAGAAATGATAAAAAAGAGTAAAGAAGAGTACATTTATTTATTTAAACTTTATCATTTTGGGGTCGAGTCACCTTCGTCCGTAGGAGAATTAAGTACCCTCGAGATACCCTACACGTGACCCTGGGTGGTGCCAACCAGGTGACAACTCTACTGGTGGTAGGCTTCGGCCGTGGCTAGTCACCACCCACTGAACAAAGCCATGTCGCCAAGCGGCCTAGCCGTGTTCCGGCATGATGTTCGGTGTTGCCATTCATGGATGGCGGGTCAGATCAGTTGCGCTGCATGTGCCTAGTGAATGTAGCGTCTCTATCTACTGCCGCCTTCCTACCTAGGCAAGTATGCTCCATCGTAGATCTCATCGTCACTTACCATCAGGTGAGATCGAGATCAAATACTTGCCTATAATGTAATAAAAAAAAAAAAAAAAAAAAAAAAAAAAAAAAAAATCATCTAATTTTATGGGAAATACTGGAGTTTACAAATAACTGTTTTGTTAGCATCATATTAAACTAATTAACAATTTAAGATAGCTTTTCAACACACAGTCAAATAGCCTATTACGCTTGCTTCAGAAGCTGTGTTTATCAAGTCTCATACATCTCAATCTATACTCTCTACATACATACTACAAATAAATAAAATAGGAGTGTCTGTTTGTAATATTAAAATAATCGCTTTTTACTAAGTGAATTTGGATGTATACACGGTATATATACCAAAAACAACATTTTTTACAATTTTTGTCTGTCTGTCTGTCTGTTTGTTTCGGCTAATCTCTGAAATGGCTGGACCGATTTCTACAGGACATTCACTGGCAGATAGCTGATGTAACAAGGAGTAACTTAGGCTACTTTTATTTTGGAAAAACACATACATTACTGACTCAATTCCGTCGCGCCCAGGTCTCCGCGTGGGTGACGGAGCTGATCCTGACCCAGTCTTCGAGCGAGGACCGGAAGACGGCCCTGGCGTGCATCCTGCGCATCGCTCTGACCTGCTGGAACATCGGCAACTTCAACGGCGCCATGGAGATCGTGGCTGGCTTAAAGTAAGTAGACCGATGACGTTTTATCATTTACAATCGTCAACGGACACGGAATCGGATATTTCCGAGACAGATTTCCGAAATCGCTGTATACGCGCAGTGGCAGTGACTCTGCTTTCTGCGCCGAGGGTCCCGGTTTCGAATCCTGGTAGGGACACAAGCTTTGTGTGATGAGCACGAATGTTTGTACCCGAGTCATGGATGTTTAATATGTATATAAGTATTATATACTGAGTTCGCGCTCAGTCCATTGTACGGTACCCATAACACAAGCGTTAAGCTTAAAGTGGGACCGTATAGTTGGTGTGTTCGTATGGCGATATTTATTTATTTATTTTTATCCTTAAGATAAGCGAAAGAAGTAAGATATGTGATCTTTATAACCTACTGTCCTTGTCCCTGTTAAAATATATACACTATTATTGCTACACCTTATATTATACTTAAAATGTGTCAAATTATAGGAGGTTCTCTCCTCATTTTTATTCGTCGTCTTCAAAGCACTAGACTCTCCTTCAAACATGTTAATTAAAGTTTATAATAATTCCGGCCCTTTTTTATGTCCCACTGCTGGGCACGCACGGGCCTCCCCTCAATGCGAGGGGGGATTAGGCCATAGTCCACCACGCTGGCCAAGTGCGGGTTGGCGGACTTCACACATCTTTCGAGGGGTTCTCTCAGACATGCAGGTTTCCTCACGATGTTTTCCTTCACCGTTTAGCAAGTGATAATCTTGGTTGAAAATGAGATCCGCACATAAAAAATCGCAGAGGTGCGAGCCGGGGCTTGAACCTGCGATCCTCGTTACCGAGGCAAGCGTTCTACCAACTTGGCTATCACTGCTTAGTTAAAGTTTACAAAGTCTATTTCTCAAGAAAACAAATGTATATAATGTACGAGAACTTCCACGAAACGTGGGCGTTTGTAACACAATCCCCCGAACCCTTTTGCAAACATGAAATAAATGAACTAAGACTTTCTCTTCGACTATTTACAATGTCTAGAAGCCTTAGAGCAGTGATAGCCAAGTTGGTAGAACGCTTGCCTCGGTGACGAGGATCGCAGGTTCAAACCCCAGCTCGCACCTCTGGGATTTCTGGATTTCATGTGCGAATCTCATTTTCAAACCACGATTATCACTTGCTTAACGGTTAAGGAAAACATCGTGAGGAAACCTGCATGTCTGAGCGAACCCCTCGAAAGATGTGTGAAGTCCGCCAACCCGCACTTGGCCAGCGTGGTGGACTGTGGCCTAATCCCTCGCATTGAGTGGAAGCCCGTGCCCAACAGTGGGACATTAAAAGGCTGGGATTTTATAGATGCCTTAGGGTGTTTCTCAATTATTAAGATTTTATATATGTACTACTAATAATTAATAAGATTTTATATACTACAAAAAATATTAATAATTGTTCAATTATTAATAATTTTTGTAGAGAAGGTTGTTTGTTTTTTTTTGTTAATTTAAATCTTAATTTATTTTTAATTTAACTAATATGGTAAATACATTTCCATTTATTTTAAGTTTAATTTGTTAGTTAGTTAGTTTAATTTAAGTTGATGATTAATTTACATTATTAATTTAGATTTCTTACAATCATTCGATTTATTTTCATTATAATGTATTCGACTGAAGGACTGGTATCCATGGTTATGAATAAAGATGTATAAAAAAAAAAATTGGTTGTTTCTGTCTGACCTTTTATGATGCTAACAGCGGTGCTCAAAACATGACAAGTCATCAGTCGTTTGTTATATTCCTCTATTCACAAACAATATATGATTGATAGCTTCTAGAAACATCTAAGTATCTTCCATTATGTATTTTTGACGGCCTGGTTAGCGCCCTGCTTTCTGTGCCGAGGGTCCCGGGCTCGAATCCTGGTAGGGACAAACTTTGTATGATGAACATGAAAGTTTGTGCACGAGTCATGGATGTTTAATAACTATATAAGTATTACATACTGGGTTCGCCACCAGTCCATCGCACGGTACCCATAATACAAGCGTTGCTTAGTGAGGGACCGTATAGTTGGTGTGTTCGTCTCGCGATATTATTATTATTTCAAGTTCACCCAAGATGTCCGGTATGTGAAGTATCCACAGCTTTACTGATGGGGGTAGGGGGTTCATTTCATCACCATCATCTTCATCGTCATTCATCATCATCATCATCATAGAGCTAGCCAACAAAGCTCTAGCAATATCCAGTAGTCGCCGTCGCCGAAATCGGCATGGAACTATGATGATGATCATCTTCATCGTCATTATCAAGCCAGAAAACTTGTGTTGCAAACTCTTTGCTACTAGTTTATTCTTTTTTTATTATCATGTTCTTATATATATTTTTGAAGTCTATTTAAAATTATTGAGTTTGTCTGATAGCTGGTAGTTAGTTGAAAGAGAGGTTCGTTTTTCCCAAATTATATCTCTCTCTTTACACGGGCTATACCCGGATTTTTGGAAGGCTTGCGTGGGGACATGGGTCCAACACGTAGAGGCCCTTATTGAGAATTTTAATGTTATGTTAGCCACCTGCTGGGGTCAATTGCTGAAAATGATAGCATAGACAGCGAATTGACCTCAGCAGGCGGAGGAACTATTGCCGGAATATGGAATGATAATTGAGTCTATGGATTAAGGTTTGGATGGACATGAGATAGGGCTATTGAAAGGGTAGGGACACCTGCCACAATCAGCTTTTTTCCAATTATTATTGGCAGGTGGCGACTCGCCACTCGTTAGGTGGGCCCCCTTAAAAGGCTAAAATTATATTATTATTATTATTCATCCTTTACATCATCGTTTTATTATATACAGTCCACACACATTCGCTTCATTTTGAATTGAGATTATTATGGAAAGTCGCTCTACTCCGAGGTCACTGCTCCCATTTACCAAGATGCTATAGATGCACATAGTTTCTTGACATCAGTACTGGATACAATTTTATATATATATTTTTATTTTATTTTTATTACATTATAGGCAAGTATTTGATCTCGATCTCACCTGATGGTAAGTGACGATGAGATCTACGACGGAGCATACTTGCCTAGGTAGGAAGGCGGCAGTAGATCGAGACGCTACATTCACTAGGCACATGCAGCGCAGCTGATCTGACCCGCCATCCATGAATGGCAACACCGAACATCATGCCGGAACACGGCTAGGCCGCTTGGCGACATGGCTTTGTTCAGTGGGTGGTGACTAGCCACGGCCGAAGCCTACCACCAGTAAAAAAATTGCCCTTGACTCCATGAGCCAGGGGGAAGCGACGCTCTTATTTTTATTAGTGATATTTTCCCATATCGTCATTATCATTAGGTGTAGGTACTTATATTAAAACAACGATCAAGAAATTGTACATGACACTGGCAAAAAGGCGTCGCCAGTCGCCATTTTGTAGTCGAATGCCAACTTAACAAAATAGAAGACCAAGAAGAGAAGATATCGGCACATCCGGTAGGGGTTTCTTTCGGCCTTCAGCTGTTTGAAGACTGTAGGCCGGCGGAAACTACTTGCTGGCTGGCTGAGCACCCTGCCAGAAGAATGAGAAGACCACAGCAGAACAAAGTCAGAAGACCGTACTACGGGAGGGTGGATATACTGCGGTCGCTTTTATGACTTGGACGACCTAGCTACAGAGTCAGAAAACCGTACAGAAGACGTGGGGTGGAGGTGGTAGGAGTGGTGGCTGAGGTCCCCGGGTTTGAAACTAGGTCGGGACAAAGTTTGTGTGATCAGCATGAATGTTTGTACCCGAGTCATGGATGTTTAATATCTATATAAGTGTTATAATAATACTGAGTTCGCCCCCAGTCCATTGTATGGTATCCATAATACAAGTGTTTGGGCTGTATAGTTGGTGTGTTCGTCTGGCGATATTATTTCTTTAAGGATTCCTTCAAGAAAAAAACTTTTAATTGGACTATCTTTGCAACCTGATGTATGTCAAACAAAGTTGTGTTAGTTACACCATTTATAACTCGAGAACGTGTGGGACGACATTCATCATCTTTGATTCATGATGAATAATATAATTATTAGAATATGAGAAAATATCATTAAAAAAAATTATGTCAGATTTTTTGACGATGAAAAGATTATAGTTCAATTCAAGTTTATTGGATTGGCCCTACCCCGAAGCAAACCCTGGCTACGCCCATAGTCTGATCTATTATAATAAAGTAACATCCTTCCATTAAAATGGGCGTGAAAAATCTTTGAGAGCCACTGGCTGCAAGTAATAACTGTCCAACAAATCATATCGTATTACCTACGTCACGGACCCGCGCTGTGGATTCTGTGTCCGGACCCACTTCGGGCAATATGTCACCCGGTCCGGACCCTCGTCCACTTTGTGTTGCGTAAATGGAAAAGGCGAGGATATATTAATGACTCGCGGCGTTACTTGCATTTAACATTTATTTTGAATGATTCGTTATTTGATTTCTTATATTTACGCGAATACTACACATTGCAATAAAACTAATTTTAAGGATTTTAACGCGTTTATTTTATGTTTTTACGTTCCCGACGTTTCGGCTGCTTTACAGCAACCATGGTCACGGGAGGACTGAGGTGGTTGACGTCCTGGTGTCATAGTTTGAACTGGGGTAACTTCATATTTAGTTGTTGCTTGCGGTCCGATCTACGCAGAAAGTGCTCACACTGTCTTGAGGTCTTGCAATAGTGCGCTTGGCTTTGTATTTAATAATATTAATTACTGGATCCCAAGTAAGCGGTAGCATTACGAATTTTAAGGATTTTATCGCGTTTATTTTATGTTTTACGTTCCCGTCGTTTCGGCTGCTTTACAACAACCACCGTCACGAGAGGACTGAGGTGATAGACGTGTTAGACCATGTTGCAGTCTGTCACCTTTGATCTGCTGTCATATATCTGTCATCAAGAACTGTACTAAAGTCGCGACAATATTTTGTTAGAGACGCCGTTTTCATATCATCATATCACATCCATTATTTTATTTATAATGTGTATTTATTGAATGTGTTATCGCTATTAATTACTTGACATTGGCAAAATACCCGCTAAGTTGTGGGTGAAGCCATTTGCATATCCATTTTATTTCATTGCATTTCATTTCGTAAAGAAAGAAGAATATTTCGTTACGAAAGTTAGTCGCCCAGGCAATCTGTTCTCACGACAAGTTATCCCTACGATTCAGAGGATACCTTCTCAAGAAGTTGGGAGATTAAGTATAGAGCCCATAGGGCAAAATTAATCAGTCTATCTCCGACCATGTTTTGATATAATATGATCGCCCTTTCAAACATATTTACAGTACGTGTGTAACATCCATTCAAACTAAGGAATCTTTTGTATCCCTTTAGCGCTCGAAGAGACTCTATCAATTGAGTTATAATGGTATATCTACCTAGATATGTTATATACACACATTTGGGTATTATAATGTCTGTATTTTTCTAGAGGGTGGGTGTATTGAAAGTAAAACGAAACACGTGTCGAATATTTTTTTAGATTCGCTTCGTTCCGCGGAGAATTGCATTTTATTTGAAGTCCCGTGACTCGTGATACATAGTTTCTCGACTAACATCTTAGAGGAGTTCGGTGTTGCTGGCTTCTTTGATTATCGATCAAACTTGTTTGGTTTATAATTGGAAAAGTTGACATGCCGAGGTATGGTGGTGGGTTCCTCTTCCCCCATTTGTTTAAACAATGGATTTCCGCCAAGAATCGTCTAGTTCTATCAATTGAAGGTAAAACGTCATAATTTCGTTACGATTTGTAATTGGCGTTTGTGGTCACGTGATATTAATTGTAATTTTTTTTTTATACATTATAGGCAAGTATTTGATCTCGATCTCACCTGATGGTAAGTGACCATGAGATCTACGATGGAGCATACTTGCCTAGGTAGGAAGGCGGCAGTAGATCGAGACGCTATATACACTAGGCACATGCAGCGCAACTGATCTGACCCGCCATCCATGAATGGCAACACCAAACATCATGCCGGAACACGGCTAGGCCGCTTGGCGACATGGCTTTGTTCAGTGGGTGGTGACTAACCTCGGCCGAAGCCTACCACCAGTAGAGTTGTCACCTAGTTGGCACCACCCAGGGTCACGTGTAAGGTATCTCGAGGGTACTTAATTCTCCTACGGACGAAGGTGACTCGACCCCAACATAGTCATATAATTAATGCATTAAACAGAAATTAGATCCAACTGCGATTTTAAAGTAAATTATAACCGTCTACTACTACGAACTACAAACAGTCGTGTTTACTTGTGTGCGTTAGGTACTTCTTTGCGGCTTAGCAGGAAATACCTTTTTTTTTTTGTTTCCGCTGTGAAATGCATTTACGCATACCGCCCAAGCCCGGGGGAGCAAGGACCAAGGACGGTTATGTGGGGCTCCTGGAGAGTCCAAACTACACACTAAAGCCCAGCGCCGCCCTCTCTGCCTTTTGTGATGCGCCACGGGATCGCTCTACGAGCACGCTACCGTGATTAGCAGGAAATACCTGTCTTGTGCTACAACAATTTAAAATTCAAATTCGAATAATTACATTCGCAACTGAAGCTTAGAACTAGCTGAGTAATATAAGACAGCTTCGTTGGTAAACACTAGAACGTCGAGGTAAGCAATTCTCAACCTTATTTATGTCTACAATAAAGTGAGTCTGTGGCGTTATTTCTTCATAATAAATTCCGACCGCACAAGCGTATAACTTGTTGGCAGAAGCAGCGGCCCTCAAAGTTATAGCGCCCAGTTTACTTGGAAAGCCAAAGTTTATATAACCCACTTTTTTTCAGACGAACACAGCAATTATACGGTTTCACACTAAGCAACGCTTGTATTATGTGTACCGTACAATGGACGGAGGGCGAACTCAGTATATAATACTTATATAGATATTAAACATCCTTGATTCGGATACAAACATCCGTGCTCGTCGCACAAAGTTTGTCCCTACCAGGAGTCGACCCGGAACCCTCGGCGCAGAAAGCAGGGTCACTACCAACTGCGCTAATCAGGTTGTAAATTTATTTACTGTATTTAAAAATACGGGTTTTGGTGTTTGCCCGCACATTTGTGCGATTGCCTCAGAAACAAGGCACCGCGGAAGGTAATAGTAATGTGTACAGAGCCTTAAAGAAGTTTTGGGCCTTAAAGAAGTTTTGGGCCTTAAAGAAGTTTTGGGCCTTAAAGAAGATTTTTTTTTAAATCCGTAAAATAATCCAAGCCCCACTGTTACTTGCCAGATCTTCTCTCTTGAAGTCTATTCATTTTATGAAATTGAAATAAAAGTATTTTTTTTGTAGCTAAGGAATTTAGTTTTGTTGGCTTTTCTCGTGAAGTGTCAATGTTGTATTACATTTTTTTATCGTTATCATCAGGTGCATATCATTGTATAACAATTATTAAGAAATTATCGTCACTGGCAAAACTGGCACTATTTTGTAGCCCATCGCCAACCTAAAAAAAAGAAGATTTAATTTTAACATTGTTACCTTCCCGTCTGAAGTTCAAAGAAAATCACAAACTGAGGACAAATATAAATCTCTACATTTTTTTTATTACATTATAGGCAAGTATTTGATCTCGATCTCACCTGATGGTAAGTGACGATGAGATCTACGATGGAGCATACTTGCCTAGGTAGGAAGGCGGCAGTAGATCGAGACGCTACATTCACTAGGCACATGCAGCGCAACTGATCTGACCCGCCATCCATGAATGGCAACACCGAACATCATGCCGGAACACGGCTAGGCCGCTTGGCGACATGGCTTTGTTCAGTGGGTAATGACTAGCCACGGCCGAAGCCTACCACCAGTGAAATAAAACGAATCTTACTGATTATATTGCGATAATTATACGTGTTTTACGTTCCCCACGCTTCGGCTGCTTTACGGCAACATTCGCGTAAATATAAGAAATCAATAGACAAATCTCTACTTATATTCCTTCTGTTGGCGCAACAATTTGATTTTGCGGCTTCGTTCAAACAGCACAAACATTTTGAAATACACCGCGGCTGCGAAGCCACAAGAGCTATTGCGAAAAGTTTCAGCGAACAAAGTCAATCATGTAAAACTTTTGTGAAAATAAATTAAACTTAGATAGCCAAGTTGGCCGCGCGATTCCTTTGGAAAGCGAGCGCTCACGACTCTCAACCGCACTTGTTTTTTTTAACTCATGAATGAATCTCATTTTCAATAGCTGTGTCCATACCGACCGCGCAGCCTTACGAGGATAATAGCAAGGCAGATGACAGCAAGACATTGTGATTACTTGGTGGACGGTGAAGGCAAACATATTGAGGAAGGCTGCAATGAGAACCATACGTCGAATGCGAGATTATTCGTAACTAACCATACACTTTATAGAGTACAGTATTTAGACATTTTGTATGGAGGATTGAAAGTTTTAAATACTGTCCGTTAGAGGCGCTTTAAAAAAAATTGCCAAGTTGTTAAAACGCTTGCCTCAGTAACGAAGATTGCAGGTTCAAACCCCGGCTCGCACCTCTGGGATTTCATGTGCGAATCTCATTTTAGACCATGATTATCACTGAGAGAACCCCGCGAAAGATGTGTGAAGTCCTCCAATCCGAACTGGCCCAGCGTGGTGGACTATGGCCTAATCCCCCTCGAATTGAGGGCAGGACCGTGCCCAGCAGTGGGACATTAAAAAGGGCTGGAATTAATATTAATAGAGGCGCTTTTCAATTCTTCATACAAAATGTCTGAATACGGTAGACTATATAGTATACGGTTAGCTCGCACTTGACGTGCTGGGCTAGAAAACTTATGAACTGACTACAGCAGCATTGCGAGGCTTTCTGCTCGCTTGATCAGCACCTGCCTCACTCGCAACAAACGCTGCCTTATCCAAGCGCAGTCATTTGCTTCGCTGTCATCCCAGCTGTGTAATATAACTTGAAGATAAACCATGGAGTTTCTCGCCCGTTCTTCTCCATGGGAACGACATTCCGAACGGGCGGTGAAGTTGTAGCTTAGCGTTTTGTAACTATTTTGACGATTCCTAAGTACTGTACTAAATGGTAAAATATTCTGATTCTGAACTGATATTTATAGCCAGCCCCGTCCTGTCAGTCAGTACGCGGCTATAGACACTTAGCAATAATTATGAACTTTAGTGGGTCCTCTAAGAAAATGGGCGTTCTCAAAACTTTGATAACAACTGCCCCACACTCGTTTTCTTCCATAGTTTTTCGTCATCACTCGCGTGCTGTAATTAATATTTATTGCGTCCCCCCTGTCTTGTGGGGGAGTCGCTGACCAGTGCGAGGGGCGTGGGGATGATCGATTTTGAAGATTTAGTGGAAATAAGTTGATGCGACGGACAGGTACTTATATATTTGAAAGCAACACGCTTTGACAGAACATAGTTCGAGTTTATTTTCTAATATGTATCGACGATGATGTAGAGGCATTTTTATGTACATAATTTTATGCGCACGTATTTTTTTATTGTTTTTTTTTCATATCAATAAGTATCTTTTAGTTGTTTTTGTTTTGTTGTGAACATCTTTGTGTAGACCTATTGTGAATAGATAATCATTAGCTAGATATACCTAATAGACCAAGAGGTACATACAGACAGAGTGTCGCGAACAACATATGGGAGTGTTTAAAACCAAGCCGAGTGGCCGGCTAGGTTTCAGCAATAATAAAGGAATCTTTCCTTTGACCAAAGATTGCTATACACAGGGCCTTCCCCCCAGGTGCGGTAAATAATCCACACCGTATATAAAACAAAGTGGTGTTAGTTACACCATTTATAACTCAAGAACGGGTGGGCCGATGTTTATGTTCTTTGATTTTTTTAAATTTCTCTCCGCCCCGAATAGCAGAAAAAAACCACTTAAATTATGTGAAGTCAACATTTTGATAATGTGAATAAAAAAAATCTTTCGAACGCCGTTTTTTTTTAATTGACATCACCTAAATATTATACAAAATCGCTAAATAACACCACGTTCACGCTTAGTATACCCTTTCGGATTCAACCCGTATTTATATCCTCATCCGCCTGCAAATATCCCTGACGCCCTGAATTACAGGTGACGTATCTCATTCTGTTTCAGGTCCAATAAGCTGAAGTCATTCTGGCAGAGCATATCTGACGAGCCATTGCCGACCCTCGACTTCCTATCGGCAGCATTGCTCTCGGTGGAGTACGAACGAGCGCTGGGGCGAGCACTCGCAATGCCGGAATGCCCATTAATACCATTTTTTGGAGCGTTTCTGAGGGAACTAAGGTAAGTCGAGAGTGAACAGGTACCTTCTAGGCAAGTATGCTCCATCGTAGATCTCATCGTCACTTACCATCAGGTGAGATCGCGATCAAATACTTGCCTATAATGTAATAAAAAAATAATTCGTAGCACTGAGATGAAAAAATAAAACTTATACAGGCTGAATGACTAAATCCAATTTTAAAGGATGTTTATAAGAACTAAAAATGCATCATTCGAATTTTGAAGTCGTTGATTTTGAAAAAAAAAAAAAACATTGCAATGTCGGCAATTAAGATCAAGTTCTGGGAAGTGGTTAGTTTATATTATGGGTACCGTACCGTACAATGGTATGTACGTCAAGTGCGAGATTATTCGTAAGCTAACCGTATACTTTATAGTCTACCGTATTTAGACACTGTGTATGGAGAATTGAAAGTTTTAAATACCGTCCGCTAGAGGCGCTTTTCAATTCTCCATACAAAATGTCTAAATACGGTAGACTATAAAGTATACATTTAGCTCGCACTTGACGTGCTGGGTACGAACTGAGTATATAATACTTATATAGATATTAAACATCCATGACTCGGGACCAAACATTCGTGCTCATCACACAAAGTTTGTTCCTACCCGGATTCGAGCTCGCGACTCTCGGCACAGAATGCAGGGTCACGACCATCTGTGTTAATGAGGTCGTAAAAATATTTACACTGAATAAAATGGCGACAAATACCGCACTTTAATACCATTGAATTTTAGGTAGGTATACCACAATTTTAACCACAGACAGGATCATATAGAGTTGATAAAACCGCCAACACCTCCTACCGCGAGCAAGACGCTTAACATGTACTATTAATGTGACTCAAATCATGACCTCAAATTGATCTATACCGTAAATTTATGTTCCAATTGAGGTCCTAATTTGAGTTATCAGTAGTACATGCAGGAGGCTTAACATGAACTATTAATGCGACTCAAATCACGACCTCAAATTGATCTATATCCTAAATTTATGTTCCAATTGAGGTCCTAATTTGAGTCATCAGTAATTCAGGCAGGAGTCCTACTACATGGGGGCCAAAAACCTAAGCAGAATATACTTATATATTTGTTGAAATATCATAAACAACGATTCCCGAATCATATAATCGGGTAGTTAGTACTACACGATGGTGCCAACAGCTCTGTGGATATATCAATCAACAATAAATTCTCGCTCGAGTGATTCAGTGTTGTTTTTAATTATAAACTAGCTACCACAGAGCCACCTGCTGGGCTCTTAATATGAGATTTACACGTGGGTGTTTGGTATGTTCTACGTCTATCTATCTATCAGCCGATAGACGTCCACTGCTAGACACAGGCCTCCCCCAACGACTTCCACACATCACGGTCCCCCGCCACTCTGATGCAATCTCGCACGTTCTACGTGAAGTGCGAAATTATTTGTAAGCTAACCGTATACTATATAGTCTACGTATTTAGATATTTTGCGTGGAGAACTAAACAGTGCGTCTAGCAGATGGTATTTAAAAATATTAAATTCTCCACATTTTTTTGGGGTCGAGTCACCTTCGTCCGTAGGAGAATTAAGTACCCTCGAGATACCCTACACGTGACCCTGGGTGGTGCCAACTAGGTGACAACTCTACTGGTGGTAGGCTTCGGCCGTGGTTAGTCACCACCCACTGAACAAAGCCACGTCGCCAAGCGGCCTAGCCGTGTTCCGGCATGATGTTCGGTGTTGCCATTCATGGATGGCGGATCAGATCAGCTGCGCTGCATGTGCCTAGTGAATGTAGCGTCTCGATCTACTGCCGCCTTCCTACCTAGGCAAGTATGCTCCATCGTAGATCTCATCGTCACTTACCATCAGATGAGATCGAGATCAAATACTTGCCTATAATGTAATAAAAAAAAAAACATTGTTTTCTTATATTTACGCGAATACTACACATTGGAAATAAACTAATTTTATTTCAACTAAATTCTCATTCAAAATGTCTAAATACGTAGATTACAAAGTATACGGTTAGCTTGCGAATAATCTCGCACTTAACTTACAGTTGATAGTGACCCTGCGTTCTGTACCGAGAGTCCCGGGATCGAATCTTGGTATAGATAAACTCTATGTGATGAGCACGAATGTTTGTACCCGAGTCTAGGATGTTTAGTATCTATATAAGTATAATAATGAGTCATTGTGTGTGAGACTCATTGTACGGTACCCATAATACAAGCGTTGCTTAGTTTGGGACCCTGCAGTTGGTGTGTTCGTCTGGCGATGTTATTGATTATATTCGGAATTAATAAATATAGGAATCGGTTTCGTATAGGCCTACGGTCATCCAAATAATCCAAGATTCTGTAATAGCCCATAGGCTGTGCCCCAGTCGGCAAACTGTCAGCGGCCGACTGAGTTAGCGGCGTATCGGTTTAGTACGCCCTTCCATATATTTGAAATGGAGTGTTCACAGTTTGCTAGTTTGCGCTCACTCTACGCAGTTTGCTGAGTTGCGCGCGCCGATTGATTCAGTGAGCGGCCGACTCACAGCAAAACCGGTTCCAGTCGGCGGCGGCGATATGCTTGTTCGCCGGGCGTAGTGAGTCCGTTTGCCGCAAACTGTCATGTGGACAGTTGACAGTGAAAATTCAGTCGGTCCGTCGACCTAAATAAGCGGCTAACACATAACAGTTTGCTTGCGACGCACGCAAATTGATCTGAGTTTGCAGGTAACTCGAATTTCAATTCGCCACAAATTTGCGACTCACTCAGTCGGCCGCGGACAGTTTGCCGACTGGGGACACAGCCTTATACGACATAGATTAGTTTTCACGGTTGTTATAAACTTACTAATAGGCATACGCTCTGGATCCTAGAAAACTATGTGTTTATTGCAGAGAGATCTTGGCGGCCACGCCGTCGCTAACAAGCAGCCACTCCGGCGCAGCCACGCCAACACACAGAAGGGACTTCAAAAGGGACTCAGTTAAAGATGACAGGTATATATGTTTTGGCCTTATACAGCGTGTGTCGGAGAGCACGTAAAGCCGTCGGTCCTGCGCCAGGGCCCCAAGTCTGCTAACAGAATCGATTCATAATCGAACAGCAACCGCATAGTAACTGTCTCTTCTCGATATTGTATGGGATATCTGTCAAAAGTGACAGTTACTATGCGATTGCTGTTCGGTTATGAATCGATTGTGGAAGCAGACTTGGGGCCCTGATCTCTCTCCGGTCGCGTCGGATGCCGTCCCATCGGACTACGAGAGTGAGGGAGAAAGAGTGCACCTGTTCTTGCGCACACGGTTGTGCGCAATAATATCTCCTGCGTAGTTGGCTAGTTTCGGGTAAGATTAGCCACCGTGACTAAAATTCGGTCATGAAGACCAATTGCAGGTAGAGATAGTCCAGTGATCCAATGTAAGAAGACTGACATAAAATAAGCTCTAAGTCTGTGCACACACCGACTATACGGTCCCAAACTAAGCAACGCTTTTATTATGGCTAGGTACCGTACAATAGGTTGCGCGCGATCCCAGTATATATATATATACTATAGATATATATTAAATAAATAAATATTGCCAGACGAACACACTAAACGGTCCCACATTAAGCAACGCTTGTATTATGCTAGATTATACCTACATTTATCAAACATTCAACTAGAGTAAGGTATATGAAATGATGGTGTTATATCTACAGAGGATCCCTCAAGAAAGACTCTAGAAGGGAGAGTGGGAGGAGAATGGACCAAAACAGGACCACGAGTCCTCTTCGAGACAGTGGCAAGAGAGACTCGAGACTATCGGAGCCTAATAAACAAGTGGTAAGTTTTTGAAATTAAACTAATTTTACGGATTTTATCGCGTTTATTTGTTGTTTTTTTACGTTCCCGACATTTCGGCTGCTTTACAGCAACAATAAACGCGATAAAATCGGCAAAATTAGTTTTATTTCAATGTGTAGTATTCGCGTAAATATAAGAAATCAATATGGTAAGTTTTTGTTGAACGTAGGGATTAAACAGCCGTGTTTAAACCAACCGCGCAGCCTCACATGGGTTGCTTAGGCATATACTAAACACGAATAGCACTTCCCGAGGCAAATTCTCACGGTTTTGCCTCGGTGTCAAATCGTCCGAGCCCGCTGAGGCTGCGCGGTTGGTCTGTACACAGCCATTGAGGAAAAAAACATTTCCGATAGGTATAAGCTCTGTATAACTGAACTCTGTATGGGATAAAAATGAACATACACATTTGAAAATATAATCTCAGACGCAAGTATACTATTTTAGCGGAAAAGGGAAGATCTTCCAGCCCGGCGGGTGGTATGCCTGGCGGGGCGGCCGCTATGCCCCGACGGTTATTGTCGGGATCTTGTATATATGTTACTTGCACCGAAAACTCTGATAGCGCGATTCAGGATTGTGACGTCACTTGTCTATTGTTCTGAATGCGTCTGTAGTGCCATCTGCGTAGCTTGTGGTGTGGTTAAAGTAGTCGCTACACTATCAACTTAACTTCAGCAATTTATTGAAAACATTTCTCCTGCAGTACATAGCATCATTCGACGAGGAAGGTGAATCAACTCCTGGGTGGAAGCGAGTAGGGCCCGAGGGTTTGGTCAACCTGGAGAAGGTGTACCGGACCCAAGCTGTCATGGACCACATAGCCAGCTTCCATCAACACCACTACACATTAGCTGCAAATAAACCACCATTTTTTGGTGACTACCTCAGGTGAAAACTTACTGAAGTCCATTAGGGTCCCTGAAGCACATAGCTCGAAGAGCCCAGGGCCGTTGGGGCAATAAGGTTCTAGAATAGCGACCACGAGCCGCAAGACGTTAGTGTAGGACAACCCCCACAAGGTGGAGCGATGATATCACACGCGTCGCAGGAAGCCGGTGGATGCGAGTGGCGGAGGACTGCGATGTGTGGAAGTTATTGGGGGAGGCCTATGTCCAGCAGTGGACGTCTTTCGCTGATGGATGGATAAGGTCCCTTGGAAACCTCTGGAATTTCCTCGAAAGTTATTTATGGAAGATTAATTAGTCTTGTTCAGACAGACCTTCGTAATGATAGAATTCATCTTAGCGTCTCACGTGGGGAGCAATTAAATGTGTCTTTGGCCTCGATGCCAGCTCGCACGAAGTATATACCTGAGCCGTGCTCGCGAGGCAGCACGGTCAGCACAAAAAAATTCAACTTCTGAATACATTTTTATACCTAACCAGGGGTTCTATGGTGATTTTAGGGTTTCATTTAATCCATTACGGCTGGATTATGATGGCAGCCTTGGTACTAGCTATGCAAATTTAACTAGAGATGCTAATCATCAGAATCTGTGTTAAACCAATACTGTTGTTACTGCCCCACCACTAATTGACTTTACAATGGAATACTATAGAGGAAAGTGGATAATAGAAGAAAGTGGATAATTCATTCTACAACTGTTGCTCTGAATCATTTCGTTGCTAGTTCCATGACAATTAAGTAGTTTTCCCAGGGGGGCCGAGGGTCAAACTTCGACATCTTAGTTGGTCACCGCTACAAATCCTGGCATACAGGAGAAACATTGATGGGAGTATTCGATGGGACTAGGCCCGCCACACACTCCCACCACTGCTACTCCTGTAAGCCAGGATCTACAGTGGTGTCCAATGAAGACACTGAGGTATGACCCTCGGCGAGTCCCGGGATAAAGTTAATTGTCTTGGCACCCGCACGAAATTAATCGAAAGATAAAAATAGGAGGAGTTGGAAGAAAATTATCCACTTCCCCCCATTGCAAAGCGGGAGACAAAAAAGATCTGGTAGACAAATTTCCACAGAAGTAAGTCTCTCTGATGGGAGTATGTCTAGCCTAGTGCTCCAAAATCCAAAAACTGGTGCCACCAGTTTTTGGATTTTGGAGCACTAGGCTTAGGCCGTGGCTAGTCACCACCCACTGAACAAAGCCATGTCGCCAAGCGGCCTAGCCGTATTCCGGCATGATGTTCGGTGCTGCCATTCATGGATGGCGGGTCAGATCAGTTGCGCTGCATGTGCTTAGTGAATGTAGCGTCTTGATATACTGCTGCCGTCCTACCTAGGCAAGTATGCTCCATCGTAGATCTCATCATCACTTACCATCAGGTGAGATCGAGATCAAATACTTGCCTACAATGTAATAAAAAAAAAAAGATTCTATTCTAGATTGTCGTTTAACTGTATTCAGAGCAGCAATGACTGCGTGTGAGGAGCCAGTGTTCGCGCGGTCTACTCAGAAGACCAACGGTGGCTTCGAGAACGAGGCTCTCTACGAGTTGGAGGGAGGGGGGTACTGTCCCGTGCAGCCGCTGCCTCACGACCATGGCGTCACAATGTTCCCGCTGGCACCTCAGAATGGCGAGAGGATGGACAGGCATATATTGCAGGTATAACAATACAACTTTTAGCGGAAAAGGGAAGATCTTCCAGTCAGGCGGGTGGTATGCCTGGCGGGGCGGCCGCTATGTACTATGGTTATTGTCGGGAACTTGTATATATGTTACTTGCTCCGAAAACTCTTATAGAGCGATTCAGGATTGTGATGAGAATTGACTATTATTCTGAATGCGTCTGTAGCGCCATCTATGTAGCTCGTGGTGCGGTTGAAGTGGTCGCTGCAAACTCATTGAATTATTTCTACTGCCCAAAAAAAAATTTGCCAATGATACCATGGAGGTTCTTGTCCGCTATTCTTCATAGAAACGGCGTAGACAAATCATTTCTTTTGTATAAGAGGCAGCACTTAGAAATTGTCTATTTGCATATTTTTTTTCTTAAACCAAAACTGGGAGGAACGCGGCATTACAAAAAGGCAGTGGATTCTTAACGTAACACAATTTTTGATGGTCATCAGTAAAAAGCTATAGTTTTGTAGCGACCTCTTCACACAGATAGTGCTGCAGACGCATTCAGAACAACAGACAATTCTCAACACAATCCTGAATCGCGCTATAAGAGTTTTTGGAGCACGTAACATGTATACAAGATCCCGACAATAACCGTCGGGGCATAGCGGCCGCCCCGCCAGCCACACCACCCGCCTGGCTGGAAGATCTTCCCTTTTTCGCTTAAGTTTTGTACATAATATTCTCCGGTATCCATTATTTCGAAGATAGAAATAGACTGGCTTACATCGAGGCATCACATATGACAGCACTTGAGCAAGGCAGGGCAGGTTTCTCTCGGTCAAACCACGTGCGAGCAGAGGCACCATCGTAATACTCTTCAATCCATACACAGACATTGAAGATATCTCTGTCCCTTTCCAGATAATGCATCACGGAGTCACGTGCGTGGTCTCCGAGCCAGAGTGGGGCGGTGCGCTTGCGCAGTTGCGGTTGGAGCGTGCGTGCGCGCTGTTGGCGTGGTGTCGGGCGGCCCACACGCCGCATGCGCCACACGGTACGTACCTATGCTTTGACCACTACCGTTGGACCGCGCCTTGACAATGTATTGCTCAAAAATGTAAGGCCTCAGCCTCGAATTTAGCGGGTAGCGGGGCGGCGGCGGTGGCGGCGCGGGAGCGGCAGGATCTTATGCGTAAAATCAATAGGACCGGTTCTCGAAAATAGCGGCGTGGCAGTGGCGTGGGGTGACCAACGAGCCCCGCTCCCGCGCCGCCGCCGCTGCCGCCGCCCCGCTGCCCGCTAAATTCGAGGCTGAGGCGTAAAAGATCTATTTAAAGAAACAGCAAGGGGTTCGATTTCCGTTGCTACATACTACGCCGTAGCTACTACGTCGTAGCTACTACGCCGTAGTACGTAGCTCTACTTATCGCTCTACAAAGCAATAATAGCCAAGTTGGTAGAACGATCGCATAGGAAACAAGGTGTGTATGTTCAAATCCCGATTCTCACCTCTGGGATTTTTGGATTTTCATTTAAGAATCTCATATTCAATAATGATAGTCACTTGCTGTACGGTAAAGACAAACATCGTGAGAAAACCACGCCTATCGAAAGTCGCGAGAAGTTCATTAAACCGTACTGGGCCAGCGTGGTGGACTATGGCCTAAATCCTCCTCATATTGAGGGGGAGTGTGCCCGGTGTAATGACAATAGGCTCGCCCCCCTATTACATTGCGACGAAATACCACCGACGAATTGTGGGTGCACTAATGTACACCTCTGATTTATACGTGTGATAATGTACTCTACGTATCCGTATTTACAGGCGAAACTCCATCAGAGAATATCCAACAACCAGAAGTTAATTTATCATTCAACCCAGAAGAGGTCATACCGATCAAATACAACGGAATCTTGGCCAATGAGAACGAAGCAGGGCTGGTGGGGGAAGAGGGGTAAGAATAATAATAATATCGCCAGATGAACACACAAATTGTATGGTCTCAAACACATATATGAGAGGAGATATGTTATGAAAGCGATGGGCTTGCGCACACAACTGGCCAAAATTAGGCTAACATAGAGTTCTCGCCGTCTGTCGACTGCAACTGCGTGTCGGTATCGGAGCTCTAGCTTTTTATTAAAATGCCGTGTTATTCCGTGGTTGTGTGCAAAAATAGTAGCAGCAAAGTGAACTACGCGAAAGCTGGAATCTCATTTCACCAGCCAGTATTAAGTATTTTATTTATTCGTCTTTAAAATCATTAAAAACATCGAATCAAAAAATATTTGATGCCTTTATTATGTTATTTTAGTTTTTATGTAGCACAACGACTTTTTAATTTTTGTACAAAATACTTGGCTATTTAAGTACCACCTATATTCGCTACTGAGTGAATGTACGAGGCAATGGACAGATCGTCTAACGATACTTTGAATAAACTGGTGCGTCGCGTGGTACGGCCGCTGTATACGGCGACGACACAGCATGCACCGAAGAGACTTCGTATTGGTTGGTTTTATGGAATTGCATGTGTTTTGCGGCGAGTGGTGGGGAACAAAACGGAGACAGCGAGTTCCCATACATTTAGAACGCACGGCATATCTATCATGATCTGTGGTCTCAATCTAAGCAACGCTTGTATAATGGGTACCGTACAAAATGGAGTGGAGGCGAACTTAGTATATATTATTTTGTATAGTTGTTGGCCACTTGTGTGCAAAAAAACTCTGATAGCGTGTTTCAGAATTGTCCGGGAAACCGTCATTTGGTCTTCATCGTCGTACTCACCGCCATCTATGTTGCGGCGTAGTAAACAAGTTTCTTTTTCAGTTTTATAGACCTACAGTGCGTGAAAGACATGCGTTTGGGGGGGAAGCTGTTGGAGGCGAGAGACATGGCTGAGCTGGTGGCGAGCGCGAAGAGGCACGGCTTGGACACGTGTTCCCAGGGTCCATACATCATAACCCTGGTCTATGGCAACACTCTGAGCGACAACAGAACAGTACACTTTGTGTTGCCAGCATATTCGTACAGGTATGTCAGATGTGTAGAAGCAGTGATAGCCAAGTTGGTAGAACGCTTGCTTCGGTAACGAGTATGGCAGGTTCAAACGAGATTCCTGAATATTGATTTCTTATATTTACGCGAATACTACACATTGAAATAACATTTATTTAAGGATTCTCACGTCAAACACCTCAGTCCTCACGTTACCATGGTTGCTGTAAAGCAGCCGAAACGTCGGGAATGTAAAAACAAAAAATAAACGCGATAGAATCCTTAAAAAATAGTTTTATTTCTATGAGGTTTCTGGATTTCGTGTGCGAATATCATTTTCAACCATGATTATCAATTGTTAAACGGTGAAGGAAAACATCGCGAGGGAACCTGCATGTCTGAGAGAACCCCTCGAAAGACGTGTGAAGTCCGCCGACCCGGGCTGGGCCAGTGTGGTGAACTATGGTCTAATCCCCCTCGCATTGAGGGGAGGCCGGTGCCAATTATAGGTATTATAGGTAGAATTGAACAGCGCCTCTAGCGGACAGTATTTAAAACTTTAAATTCCCCATACAAAATGTCTAAATACGGTAGACTACAAAGTATACGGTTAGCTTACGAATAATCTCGCACTTGACGTACTGATCTCACTTTTTCAGGCGAATGACTCGCGAATTTTGGCAATATGTCAATATGAATTATTTATATAGTTTTAATTTATTATTTACAGGGTATGGGCTGTGGGACTCCACTCGGTCATACGAGCGTTGATGAGCCAAGCTAAGCTAGCAGACAGAAGTCTAGCGTGGCTCAAAAACAAGTACATAGCCTTATATTATGAGGACGGGTGCTGCTGTGAGCCGTTAGTCTCTGATGCTATTAGGGTAAGCGCTATCCCTTACTATAAATAATAAATACGTCTCAAATTAGGACCTCAATTGGAACAATTATACAGGATGTAAAGTTTACACTAATACCTATTAAGTGGAAGCAGTGATAGCCAAGTTGGTAGAACGCTTGCCTCGGTAACGAAGATCGTAGGTTCAAACCCCAGCTCGCACCTCTGGGATTTCTGGATTCATGTGCGAATCTCATTTTCAACTACGATTAGCACTTGCTAAATGGTGAAGGAAAGCATCGCGAGGAAACCTGCATGTCTGAGATAGCTCCTCGAAAGATGTGTGAAGTCCGCCAACCCGCACTTGGCCAGGGTGGTGGACTATGGCCTAATCCCTCGCATTGAGGGGAGGCCCATGACCAACAGTGGGGCATTAAAAGGGCTGGTATTATTATTATTCAGAATCAGAATCAGTTTTTTTTTTACATTATAGGCAAGTATTTGATCTCGATCTCACCTGATGGTAAGTGACGATGAGATCTACGATGTAGCATACTTGCCTATAAGGTACCTGTTCACTCTCGACTTGAAAACACCCAGATTGAATATTAATAAACAGAATATTTTTTTACTCACGTAGACCATTAAGTACCGTACGTATGAATCGTCAAAAGTTACAAAATACTATGCTACTACTTTACCACCCGTTCGGAATGCCGTTCCTATGGAGAAGAACGGGCGAGAAACTCCATGGTTGCTATTTTTTTTTAAAGATCTGTTACATTTTTGAACAGTACATTGTTATAGGTATGTGAGAACAATGTAGGAACGGCTAAGCAGGCTTTAGCAGCTGGTCACAACATATTGTTATATGGGCTATATTAGTGAATTTAATCAGGTCTTCGGCGGACGAGAGTCTGCGTATGGGGGCTCATCACATTCTACCCCTGTGAAAGGAATGTTCACGGATTCTCATTCGGACTCTATTCGAAGTACAGGCATCAAGTTCAAGGTAAGGGTTTTATTTGTATTTTTGTATATGTTTGTTCGAGCAATACGTAAAAACTACTGGTTCAGTTTCAACGAGGTTTGCACTATGAGATAGTCTATGATTAGACTCAAAAGAAAATCTATATTCATTGTATTTTAATTATACTGCGGTATGAATTTCGCTGGGACAGATCTGCATCATTGACTATTTTATTAGAATACTAGCTGCGCCCCGCGGTGTTACCCGCGATTAAAAAGTATACTACCACCACCTATGCAAAAAATCATGTCGATCCTCTATGAAAAATTTAACCCCACGGGGACCATACATTTTATCGGGATAAAAGTAGCCTAAGTGCTATAATCTATCTCTGTGCTAAATTTCATCCTAATCCGTTCAGCCGTTCTGGAGTGATTGAGTAACAAACATCCATCCAAACTTTCACATTTATAATATTAGTGTGAAGTGTGATGATTACATAGTGTAGTACACAATTTGTAATTAAATACTGATCGAATGATCCTTTATTTGCATATTCCCCGCTAGGGGCTCTACTGAGAAATGTATTAAAAGATTCAAACAGTTGGAAGGTATTGGATGCTGTCAAACAGACGCCAGGGACTGTACGAACCCCGCCCGAAGGGCGTTTACCTGACCTTGCTAATTGTACCCCATTTTCAGAAAAACAAATCTACGTCAGAGTTAAAATCCTGCTCTCCTAGGAGCTATGGATCCACTCACACTTCAGGGACCAGAGGCGAGGAAGATGTTATCCAAGGTTCACCGAGACACAGGTTATTCTTATTTTTCTTAAAAAAAAACTAAGGTTGACCACCTTACTATACAGTGTGTAAGGGGCATGGTAACAAAAACTTTCACAAGCTACACAGATGGCGCTGCAGACACATCCAGAACAATAGACTACTCTCATCACAATCCTGAATCGCGCTATAAGAGTTTTCAGAGCAAGTAACATATATACAAGATCCCGACAAAAACCGTCGGGGCATACCACCCGCCTGGCTGGAAGATCTTCCCGTTTCTGCTTAATGCTAATCACCCTCGTTCACCCACAGCTCGTACTCGGCATCCATGAGCCAACATCACCCGTGCGCTCCACGGCACAGCAGCCTGACGGCAGCAGCCACCAGCATCATGTCCGGATCGCCCAACAGGAGTAGGTGAGATTACGAACCAGATCAGATCGCACCATCCTTAACACGCCAGGTCCTGGAGGCCTTGGAGCCCGAATACTCAGGAGAGTCGAGTGATCCACGACTCAAAGATCGCGCCAAGCCTCTCTTCCCCGCTCCCCGCCGCCGTGCGCAGCTAGGGGCGTAGGGGGAGCGAACATCTGCTCCCCCGAGGCGGGCCCTCGTAAAGGGGCGAGGTACAAGAGGGGCACCGGTGCGTTCTCTTTGGAGTTCCCGGAGCCCCTCCAACATGTGTCGAAGGTGGTCACCGGGGGGGGTTTTAGTGGGTAAGAATCCCACATAACCCGGCCCTCTCCCACACAGAGGCCGGGTATCAATCGAAGATTTCCCCCCCGTCAACCAAAAAAAAGGCCTCTCTTCCCCGTTGGCCAATTTGGGCAAATGGCCAGGACCTCACGATCCATGGGCCTCCTATTTCCAGCAAATGCAGTAGTAACTAGGGGGCAATGCGATCGTGGATGCGTTTTTTTAATATAAATTTGTGGCTGTCATAGTCATAGGGACCCCATTATCCTAAGGTGCCTCCAATACATTAAAGACGGTCATAGCTTGTTTAACAGCAACCATGGTCACGGGAGGACAAAAAATAAACGCGATAAAATCCTTAAAAATAGTTTTATTCCAATCTCTAGCCATTATCCAATGTTTGGTTAAGCAGCCGAAACGTCTCGCTAAACGCTAGAGATGAGATGATTGAGGACTTCTCTCGTTTCAGTTTGAGGAGACTGGAAACCAGTGAACGGTTTTGGGAGAACCTGAAGCATTTGAGAACGGGTTCTGTTGGGTACCAGACGCAGCTGGACTTTATGGATTTCGTTGCCTTGTTCAGGAGCTTCAGGTGAGGAGAAGAAGAAGTTCTGAAATGTCTCATTCTATTATTACATTAAGATTTAAACTCTCCGTGGTGACTTACACCTGGACTTAGTCCAGCTGTAAGAGTCTTCTAATCTAATTTATCATCCAATAGACGTCCACTGGTGGACATAGCCCCCCCCCCCCCCCCCCAATGATTTCCACATATCCCGGTACTCAGACACTCACATCCACAGGCTTCCTGCGACGCGTGTGATATCATCGGTCCATCTTGTTGGGGGCCGTCCTACACTACGACTTCCGATTCGTGGTCGCCAATGCATGCATGGAGTATCTATCACATCGGCCATGATGTTAATTCCTATAACCCATTTGTAGAAGGTTGAACATAATTAAGGTGGAAGCTCAGGGTCAGGGCGCGAAATTCAAAATGTCAATGGTTTTTATTTTTTTACGAAAAATTTGGACATCTTTACGATGTAATTTAGTGTTTTGCGATATTACCATTCTGCATTGGATGTCTCGATGCATTAAGGTTGCTTAAAAAAATACCTAAAGCGATACAACACCATGAAGTTAGTAAAAGTAGCGGTTTTTAGAAACCTTATGGTATTGTATCGGATTAGGTACTTTATGAAGCAGACTTAATACATCGAGACATTCAAAGCAGAATGCTAATATCGCAAAACACTAAATTACATCGTAAAGATGTCCAAATTTTTCGTAAAAAAATAAAAACCATTGACATTTTGAATTTCGCGCCCTGACCCTGAGCTTCCCCCTTAATGTAAAATATTTTAGAAAGAAAGATGATGTTTGTTTTTTTTGGCAGTAGCGTTTGGCCGTGCGCTCAGTACAGGGCGTCATTTAAAAATTTTAAAAATTTTAAAATCGAATTTATTTCGTTGGGAATGTTACCTTTATAACTTACTGTTGGTAGTGTTAAAATATTTCACACTATTATTGTTGCACTTTATATATATAGCCTTTTGTCTCCACAGTTTAGTGATGCGATCGGAACTAAGAGATATATTCGAACAGCTCGCCGTACCGCGGAACCGATCGCCATTGTTTGGTGCCGAGAAAAGCCGAAGTTCGCCCGAACTATTCCGAAACCGAACTGTGTTTAGAACAGGTGAGAAAAGGACGGAATCACAATACTGCGTAGACAACCTCACTCCTGGGCTCCAAGTTTAAAGTCCAAATCGATTGTGTTAGCAGACTTGGGGCCCTGGCACCCCGTTATGTGGTAAGGCTGTAGACTCTACAGCCTTACCTACAGTGTAGAGACCAGCAGCCACAGGCGTCTATCACAACCAAAACAAATCATCAGAATCAGAAACAAAATATTTTGAATCGTCTAAATAGTTTCAAAATGCTAAGCTACAACTTTACCACCCATTCGGAATGCCGTTCCTATGGAGAAGAACGGGCAAGAAACTCCATGGTTGCTCTTTCTAAGAAGATCTTTTAAATTTTTAAGCAGTACAGACATTAAAGTTTTATCAGAAAAGCCAATCTGTCACAGTCGTATTGGAACCTCCACCTGAAGTGTCGCTCGAATGGCAATTGTCCTTTTATTAAATTAGCAGAATTGGGCCCCTGAACTGATGCTTTTCCAGGACTCTTAACCAGGAATGGATCCCTGGATTTGGAGTCGCAGAACGATAAAATGGGGAGGAAGAAGGCTTTTGACCTCCTGGCGGCGGCAGCTTTGCCAGGTCTGTATTTTGTTTTATTGGATAAAGCCAGCCACCCCCTCCATCACTGTTCCTCCTGTCCGCTAGGATCCACGGCGGTGACCAACGAAGACGTCGAGGCGTGCCCCTTGGCGAAACCCCAAAACAAGGACATTATCTCAACACGCAATGAAATTTAAATAAAACTTATTTAACGGATTTTATCGCGTTTATTTTCTGTTTTTACGTTACCGTCGGCTCGTTTCGGCTGCTTTGCAGCAACTATGGTCACGGGAGGACTGAGGTGTTTGACGTCCTAGTGTCATAGTTTAAATTGGGTTACCATCGTATTTAGTTGTTGCTTGCGGTCCGATCGATCGAAACCATGCGTACCATTGCAAGACCTTAAGACACTGGGAGCACTTTCTGCGTATATTGGACCGCAAACAACAACTAAATATGAGGGTACAGCAGTTCAAACTTAGGCACTAGGACGTCAACCACCTCAGTCCTCCCGTGATCATTTCGATTTCCTTCGCTCGTGCACATACTCGTATATCAACACAAGGGTTAATATCCTGCTAATATTACACATTATTTATGAAAGAAACACTTTTTTTAAGTCAAGAAGGAGGTTCTCAATAAGGTTGTTTTTTTTACATGCCTATTTCTCATACAGATCTATCAATTAAAATGCCACCACCGCTTGCAATGGTTCACATGAAGCTTGGAAGCATTTCAAGGCTAACATCTAAATATAGTCTGTACTTAATGTAATTAGAATTGCAAATACATTGTCCTTGAGCTAATCATCTTTTCCATTGCTTTTAAGCCACTTGAAAAAGTCCTAATTTTTTTTATGGCGCGACTAATTTAAACTTATAACTAGACTGAAGAAAGCAAACCAAACCATTACCACCTACTAGGGCACGCCATTTTCAAATCATCATTTCACATCCATTATTTTATTTATAATGTGTATTTATTGAATGTTTTATTGCTATTCATTACTTGACATTAGCAAAATACCCGCTATGTTGTGGGTGAGGCCATTTTCATCGCATCTCATTTCGTAAAGAAAGAAGAAGATAAATATAGTCCGTATCTAATTCAGATAGAGTTGCAAATACATTGTCCCTTGAGCTAATCACGTTATTTTCTTTTATTTTTTTTTATTTGGCATCACCATTTTGCCAGTGTCAAGTAATATAAATTATTTCTGTTTTTGAGCATATACACAGGCCCAAAGGCCCTAATCACGTTTTCCATTGTTTTTAACAGA
This sequence comes from Pheosia tremula, assembly GCA_905333125.1. Classification (NCBI taxonomy): domain Eukaryota; kingdom Metazoa; phylum Arthropoda; class Insecta; order Lepidoptera; family Notodontidae; genus Pheosia; species Pheosia tremula. Next base: position 4,266,301 of record HG995425.1, read on the forward strand.
TTTTTTTTTATGACGCGCCCAGTGAGAACTGACGGCTGAAGAATTGAATTACTTCGTTTTGTTACAGGAGCGTGTCCAGATATAAGTGGTCGAGTGATATCCTTGCCGACGCTTGGGAAGTTCTGCGAGACGAGACAAAATGAGCCAAAGACTGGACAACAGCTCAAGGATATTGTACAGGTACTAGTGGACCCCCTGTTTCCAGGAACGGAATATTGTGTATTCGTGTAACCCAGCCATAATCAACCTGCGGCCCTCTGGGCTGTTGTGGTTGGCCCTGAATCAGAATCAGAATATTTTTTATTCACGTAAACCATTATTGTACAGTACTTATGAATCGTCAAGTTACAAAAACATTATGCTACTGCCCATCTGACCTAATAGGTCCTACAGCTGAGTTGCCAGATATATGATTTTCTATTTCTGCCCAAATTTGTAATTACTTTTCTCCACAATGATACAATTTACTTAAGTTTTACCCCAAGGAAAAAGTTAATAACGTCAATTTATAAACCTAATGGGTAATTCGAATTCAAAAAATACTACCCATAAACTGATAAAATTTTAGAAAAAAAACCGCGCTAACCTTGTGTTTTCATCTTACAAGTGGTGATCCACCTGTAATCTGTAGGTCACCTAATCAAGCAATAACATCTTATAAAATCGTGACGTTATCGAGAAAGCAATATGCAGCAATACCTGCGCTGGGAGCGAGAGAGAAAGTGGAATACGCTAACTGCGCGCCTTTTCTTTTTTTTTATTACATTATAGGCAAGTATATGATCTCGATCTAAAGTGAGTATCCATTTTGTTCGCAGAGACACGAGCCTGACCCAGCACTAAGGGCCGACAACTGCCTCTCCTTCGAAGGGTTCGTCAGGTTCCTGACTGACAAGGACAACTATGCTTTCGTTCCCGAACAGATGAGGATCAACTTTGTTGGGTAAGCATCTATGACGTCACCCGATATTGATTTCCAATTCCGCTTCTGATATATAATAATACCAGCCCTTTTAATGTCCCACTGAAGGGCACAGAACTCTCAATGCGAGGTGGATTAGGCCATAGTCCACCACGCTGGCCCAGTACGAGTTGGCGGACTTCACACGTCTTTCGAGGGGTTCTCTCAGACAAGCAGGTTTCCTCGCGATGTTATCCTTCACCGTTTAGCAAGTTATAATCATAGTTGAAAATGAGATTCGCACATGAAATGCAGAAATCCCAGAGGTGCGAGCCGGGGTTTGAAACTGCGATATAGATTTTGAATAATTAACTTACCCGTACAAATTTTAAGAGCAATAACCCCCCCCCCCCCTCCCTCCTCGCTCTTGTATCCGGACCTGACAGTACCTACCCAAATGCAAGCGTTGCTTACTTTGCAACCCTCCTGGGCCCCAAGTCTGCTAACACAATCGATTCATAATCGAACAGCAACCGCATAGTACCTATCTGCCACTTTTGACAGATATTGTATGGGACATCTGTCCAAAGTGACAGCTACTATGCGGTTGCTGTTAGATTTTTTTATATGGGACTAGGCCCGCCACACACTCCCATCACTGCTGATCCTGTAAGCCAGGATCTACAGTGGTGTCCAGTGATGTTGATTGATGATTCATTGTGTTAGCAGACTTGGGGCCCACTTGGTGTGTTCGCCTGGTCATTTGTTGTCACTAAAATCCTTTTCTACAGTAAATCGTCAAACCCTGAAGAGGAAGAAGCCCAGAAGATCATGTCGAAGGATATGTCCGGGCCTCTCAGCCAGTACTATATCGCTAGCAGCCACAACACCTACTTGACTGGCCATCAACTGAAGGGCGAGTCGTCAGTCGAGTTGTACAGTCAAGTAAGTGATAATAATTTTATAGTTGTTTATGTATTTTTTTCTTTATTTATGCAATTCGTTCACAATAGTATCTTCAATGGGTATATATATATATATTTATATAACAAAAAAAAGGTATGAGATTCTTATGGATAGAAAAAAAACAATAATAAAAAAAACTTCGGTATAACAGATTCTGCTCTACAACTCGACCGTCTTGCCATGGCGTGTTGAAACATAGCTTCTTATACACGGGAATAAGGTCGGCCCCAGTATAAGGTTTTAACGTTTAGCGGAAAAGGGAAGTACTGCAGCGACCACTTCAACCGCGCCACAAGCTACAAAGATGGCGCTGCAGACGCATTCAGAACAATAGACAATTGACATCACAATCCTGAATCGCGCTATAAGAGTTTTCGGAGCAAAATAGCATATATACAAGATCCCGGCAATAACCGTTGGGGCATAGCGGCCGCCCCGCCAGCCATACCACCCGCCTGGCTGGAAGATCTTCCCTTTTCCGCTAAAAACGTTTCCAACTACTGATCGAACGATAGCCGTTGCATTTACCAGTAAACCTACATGACTCAGCGTGGGATGCTACTTGTGAAACGTACGCAAAGATTCGATCACTCGATCCGTGTACGATCCAAAACTCATACTAAGCCCGCAATATAATAAAAAATCAAACATGTACCAGTTGGGACATAATTTATTTAAACTTATCGTCTAACCACAAAACTTAGAATATATTTCATGTATATCGTAATACGGAAAGTAAAGAGCATAGGGCCATAGAGTAGACGCCATAGATATCTTCAATGAGTGTTTCTTCTATACCAAAACCTTGCTCTATAGTCGTCACTGCACGTCAGAAAAGCAGGAGCAGTACCGGAATGCACTATGTACCTGCAAAAATAAATATAATTACGACCAAGACCCCTTAAAGGCTAGTCAGAGGTACGCCAGCCAGTTTTCAATATTCTTCTTTTTTTACGAAATGAGATGCGATGAAATAAAATGGATATTTTTTTTATTTTTTTTATTACATTATAGGCAAGTATTTGATCTCGATCTCACCTGATGGTAAGTGACGATGAGATCTACGATGGAGCATACTTGCCTAGGTAGGAAGGCGGCAGTAGATCGAGAAGCCACATGACATGACATGATATGAATATGGCCTCACCCACAACTTAGCGGGTATTTTGCCAATGGCAAGTAATTAATAGCAATAGCACATTCAATAAATACACATTATAAATAAAATAATGGATGTGACATGATGATATGAAATATGAAGTCCCGTTTTATATATTAACCATGGTATTAAAATCAATGTACGAAATTGACAAATGTAATATTAACTTTATGTATAAATAAAATTAGTTGAGATTAATATAAAATAAGAAAAAGACATTTATTAAATTAGGAAAAGGACATTATAACATTGAGAAATAACAATATGGAATTGGGAACAGGCTAATATAATGTTGGGCACAGGCTAATATAAAATTCGGAACAGGATGATATAAAATTGGGAACAGGATAATATAAAATTGGGACCAGGATAATATAACATTGGGAACAGGCTAATATAAAATGGGAAACAGGCTAACATAAAATTACCAACAGGATGATATAAATTTGGGAACAGAACACTACAAATTTCGGAAAAGGCTGATGAAGAACCTCACCTGACTGCCCCATTGTGCCCCAACGACATCAGCTGACACCGGCTGGCACTCCTAGAATGCCAGGTGCACAGCGAGGTGGTGGCTTCGTCGGGGAACATGACATAATCTTCAGTGTGGTTGAAGACTGCCTGAGCAAGATGTTCTTGCTTGCCTGTGGGAAAATATAGTAAATATATGGTCTAATAAATAACTAACTAAATAGCTATTGTGTAAATAATTTGTAAGTTAGCTAACTGTCAGGAAACGCGAAATGTCAAAAGACGCAAATCGTCACAAGACGCGAAATATCAGAAGACGCAAAAAGTCAGCAGACATGAAATGTTAGCAGACGTGAAACGTCAGCAGACGCAAAATGTCAGAAGTCGCAAAACGACAGAAGACGCGAAATGTCAGAAGACGCGTAATGTCAAAAGACGCAAAATGAGCAGACATAAAATGCATGTTAGCAGATGTGATACGTCAGCAGACGCAAAATGTCAGAAGACGCAAATCGTCACAAGGCGCCAAATATCAGCAGACGCAAAACGTCAGAAGACGCGAAATGTCAAAAGACGCAAAAAGTCAGAAGACGCAAATGTCGATAGACCCAAATCGTCAGAAGACGCAAAATGTCAGAAGACGCAAAACGTCAGCAGACGCAAAATGTCAGAACTCTCAACAATATATTACATACCTGTAGTTCCGGCTCCAGTATATTGTATGAGGCAGCGACTGCTCGCCAGCTCCCAGAGCTTGATCGAAGAGTCCAACCCAGATGTGAGAAGATACTGAAAATAATAAAAAAAAAATCCCGTGGGAATTTTTGAGTTACGACAGACAGACATTTCCCGTCGGAAAATTCTAACATTTGCATGGAAAATCTCAATGCAATAATGTGCGAAAACAATGTCTCGCTACAAAAGTTAAATTACTCACTCTTAATTTACCGTGGCAAATTTCTTGCGTTCAATGGTAGAGATATATTTAATTTAATTTATTGACCGCCTTGGGATCGTGGATTTGATTCCCTTATAGACAAATTACTGGGTTCGACCATTTAGAATAACACCTAGCCCAACATGTAAAATTATTTTTTTCCCTCCTCTTTTGGTGATATTTTTTTCTGCGCTGCTAACTATTGCACAAAATCAAATATATTATAATGTCGAAAGCGTTGGCTGAAATTATTTATATATTAACACCCGCCAAACATTTCTCATAATTCCAAAAAAGATCAAACACACAATCAAAGCGAGAATATGAAAATTTCCCGTGGGAATTTTCTTGACACCGCGATGGGGTGCGATTGTATACCTTGCTGTTCCTCGTGAACGCGACCGAGCACACCTCGGAGCCGTCGTGCGCGTTCACGAACGTGTTGAAACACCTGTTGGAGACGGTGTCCCATAGCTTTATGGATCCGTCGGCGCTGCCGCTCGCGAAGTACTTACCGTTGGGCGAGAATCTGAGAGCAAACCGTGTATTCTGTAACTAGCGATAATTCAACTAATGACTCAGAATCAGAATATTTCATTCACGTTTACCATTAAGTACAGTATTTATGATACGTTAAAAGTTACAAAATGCTAAGCTACAACTTTACCACCCGTTCGGAATACCGTTCCTATGGAGAAGAACGGGCAAGAAAATCCATGGCTTCTCTTTTTTTTAAAAGATATTTTACATTTTTGGGCAGTACATTGTTATAGGTATGTGAGAACAATGTAGGAACGGCTAGACAGACTTTAAGTATATACAAAAACACTATAATTGTTCCTAAACCGTTGGAGTGATGGCCATTTTAAATCACCATTTATTCTGAACCTATTATCATTATACTGAGCATGTGTTGTGTGATGAGCGCGAATGTTTGTACCCGAGTCATGGATGTATAATATCTATATAAGTATTATATACTGGGTTCGCGCTCAGTCCATTGTACGGTACCCATAACACAAGAGTTGCTTAATGTGGGACCGTATAGTTGGTGTGTTCGTCTGGCAATATGATTATTATTCGCCTCAAAGCGAGGGTGATTCTTGCTCTAGACCACCACGCTGGACCAGCGTATTGGTTTATGGCCTAATCCCCTCGCATTGAGAGGCCCGTGCCCAGCAGTGGGACATTAAAAGGGCTGGTATTATAGTCGTATATGAAAAAGTTATTTTTTATTTTAATAAAAATTCTACTCACTTGATAGAGTTAACTGCTTTCTTGTGATGGTGCGACGGAATCGGGCACACGAAGCATTGGCTGGTGGTGACGTCGTACAACCTGATCACCGGGTGGGTGGTGGACGCTATTATATGGTCGCCCAGCGGATGGAACGCCACACAGAGCACTTGTTCTGCGTCCTGGGCGAGACAAGGAAAACTTGCTTAATGTATTGCAAGAATTTCCCGTGGGAATTTTTTCGCCAATTTTCCCGTGGGATTTTTTCGCCAATTTTCCCGTGGGAATTTATCGCCAATTTTCCCGTGGGAATTTTTTGGTATTAAATTTATAAATACTATAATGTGTTGTATCTCTGATTAAAGTTGGTGTGTGTGTGCTTTCCATCTAACCTGACTATTTGGTATTTAATTATTTTTTAATCTAGACAAACAAAGTACTGACCGACTAACAGGCCGACTGACTGGCTGACTAAATAACTGATCAGTCAACTACCTAACTCACTGACCAATTAACTGATACACTCACTCACTAACTGCCTGACCATCTAACTGACACAATTACTTGAAATAAAACTATTGTTTTCGGATTTTTTCGCGTTAATTTATTTCGTTTCATATAGTATATTATATTATCGCGTTCGTATTTAGTTTTGATTTAAATCCAAAACGTAGCGCACCATTGCAAGACCTCAAGACACTGTGAGCACTTTCTGCGTAGATCGCACCGCAAGCAACAACTAAATATGAGGGTACCCCGTCAAACTATGACACTAGGACGTCAAACACCTCAGTCCTCCCGTGATCATGGTCGCTGTAAACCAGCCCAAATGTCGGGAACGTAAAAACATAAAATAAACGCGATAAAATCCGTAAGATTAGTTTTATTTCAATGTGTAGTATTCGCGTAAATATAAAAAATCAATATGTGACAAATGACTTATCAATATGTGACTAACTGACTACCCTGAACTCTTACCGTGATCGACTTATAAGCCTTCTTAGCTGATGCTTTGGTGATATCGAAGAGTTTGATACAGCAGTCCCGGGAGGCTGACACCAAGATCTGTTCGCGCGGGTGGAAGTCCAGGGCTGTGATCTCGTCTGTGTGATCGTATCTACGCAACAACACTACCATGTATACAAGGTGTAACAATAATAGTGTAAAATATTCATTATTATTTATCTATACATACAAATAAATAAAATTGGAGTGTCTGTTTGTAATATTAAAATAACCGCTTTTTACTAAGTGCATTTGGATGTATACACGGTACATATACCAAAACGACATTTTTTACAATTTTTGTCTGTCAGTCTGTCTGTTTGTTCCGGCTAATCTCCGAAATGGCTGGACCGATTTTGACGGGACTTTCACTGGCAGATAGCTGATGTAACAAGGAGTAACTTAGGGTACTTTTATTTTGGACTAGCTGTTACCCGCGACTTCGTCCGCTTTTGTTAAATATCACGCGGTCGAAGTCGCGGGTAACAGCTAGTTACTTATAAACCTACGTTAATTTATGTTCTCTAGAGTAGTTTAGTATCGAACAATTTGTACTTACAATGTTCTGATGACTGGGTGGCCCTGCTGTTCCCTGCCGGGGTCCACTTCCTCCGGCGCTGATTTAGCTAACATTCGCTCCACATCTAAGATCTAAAATACATCTAATTTATTAACAATATTCTTGTTAAATATATAATTATATAGCCAGACGAACACACCAACTGGCACACACTCAACAATGTATTTTGTACTTAGTACTTACTTAACCATTAATAAAAAATTACAGATTTTATACTTAGTTACAACTTATTTTTTTGACCTGCTGCCAAGTCTGATTAGCCGTTCCTACATTGTTCTCACATACTTATAACAATATATTGCTCAAAAATGTTAAAGATCTTTTAAAAAAAGAGCAACCATGGAGTTTCTCGCCCGTTCTTCTCCATAGGAACGGCATTCCGAACGGGCGGTGAAGTTGTAGCTTAGTATTTTGTAACTTTTGACGATTCATAAGTACTGTACTTAATGGTCTACGTGAATAAAAAATATTCTGATTCTGATTGCTTGTATTACAGGTATTGCACGATGGATTAGGAGCAATCCCAGTATATATATTATTAGCGATATGGCAACACAGTTTGACAGTTCGCGCCATCGTGCCTATATAAGGCGCGCGCACCCCGACATTGCGCTCTTTTGCTCTCCGGATTTTGTAGCGATAAGACGTGTTATAGCTCGTTGGCATTGTTAAATTTGAGTTATTTATGTTGGATTCAAATATTGAAGAATTGAGTTAGTTAGTTGTGTAATTACATGTTTTTATGTGATTTTATTCTTATTAATTAATTAAATCTACCCTCGGTTCCTCGTGCATATATTTTTTTAATATAATTCTATAGGAACCGCTAACAATATATAATTCAAGTAATATCTTTATAAGTAATTAATTTGTGAGATCGCCTCCAGTCCATTATACGGTACTCATAATACAAGCATTCCTTATGTTTGGACCATAAGTTGATATATTCGTCTTGCTATATCAATGATTTAAATAAAACTTATTTTACAGATTTTATCGCTATTATGTTTTTACGATCCCGACGTTTCAGCTGCTATACATGGTCACGGGAGGACCGAGGTGTTAGACGTCCTAGTGTCATACTTAGAACATAGGTACCCTCATATTTAGTTGTCACTTGTGGTCTGATTTACATATTTTTATTTACCACTAGCTGTTGCCCGCGACTTCGTCCGCGTGGTATTTAACAACGTCTCAACCGTTGGCAACAGCCTGCTCGCGTTCTGATCCCGCGGGACGCATTGCAGATTGTTGCTATCAAACTTTGAGCAGGCGCAGCGCTGCAACATTGGTTTTAATTTTTTTTCGAGAGATCCAATTTTTTTTTCTAAAATAAAAGTAGCCTAAGTTACTCCTTGTTACATCAGCTATCTGCCAGTGAAATTCCCGTCAAAATCGGTCCAGCCATTTCAGAGATTACCCGGAACAAACAGACAGACAGACAGACAAACAGACAGACGGACAGACAGACAGACGGACAGACAGACAGACAGACAGACAGACAGACAAAAATTGTAAAAAATGTTGTTTCGGTATAGGTAACGTGTATACATCCAAATGCACTTAGTAAAAAGCGGTTATTTTAATATTACAAACAGACACTCCAATTTTATTTATATGTATAGATGGTTGCTGTAAAGCAGCCGAAAGGTCGGGAACGTAGAAACATAAGATAAACGCGATAATATCTGTAAAATAAGTTGTATTTCAATCATTGATATAGCAAGACGAATATATCAACATATGGTCCAAACATAAGGAATGCTTGTATTATGCAGTAGTATATATGTGATTAGTTAATATTATAGCCGTCTTACCTTAATACTAGCATCAACCGATCCGGTGGCAACGAGTTGTCCACACGCACTGAACGCGCCCGCGCGGCACGCCATCTTGTGTGACGTCACGTACGCGGTCTCGTACGTCGCGGGCTCCGGCGCAAGTGACGAAGCATCCATTTCAAACTCCAAATCTATAATGATACCTTGCTTAAGTTATCATTTCAAAGTTGAAGTGACAGTGGCGTGGCCCATAGTTGGAAGATCCGATGGCCGTTGGAGCGGAAAGGTTCTAGAATGTTGAGCCCTAGCGGGAAGACGTAGCGTAGGACGGCCCCTACAACGAGGTAGACCAATGATATCACACATGTCACAGGAAGTCTGTCGATGCAAGTGGGAGAAGACTGCGATGTATGGAAATCATTGGCGAGGCGTATGTCCAGCAGTGGATATCTTCCAGCTGATGGACGGATGGGAAGTCTTGTGTATGAGGACTAAAAATCTTGGATGTGCGACTGAATTATAACATATAACCCCCTCCATGTTTTGGAGGTCATGTTAAGCTAGCAATTCGGGTGGTTATTCTAAAATCTGTGATAATCATTGCAGGCAGTCAGAGATGTAAACAATTCTGACAACGAGGTTGTTACCCCAGTGTAACGTCATTCGAGATCACAACCAATGTTATTCAGTGACATATAATAACTACCAAGTTGAAGACCATAGTTTATAATGGTCTGAATATGGCTTGCGTTGAGAGGAACAATGACTTACCAAAGCCAGTGGTACCGAGGAGATGCTCAGCCCCGCTGGACGCCGCTAGCCGATCCTTGCGATCTGGCTCGTGCTGGAGACCGACCATCATGAGATTCAGCAGCCTGGACACATGGAAATACATACGTATATTTACTTAGTAAAGAACCATGCTGTTAGTGATTTTTTTTCTCTGGTAATATTATTTAATTTGATCTCACCTGTCACTCGGTGGGCAAGGAGGATCGGCATGCACAGCGGCAGCCAACGTCGCAGCAATGGGTTGGAATCCATCGTAGTACAATTGGCTGTGAAAAAATAGTTCGATAGAAAATTTCGAATGTTGGCAAAATAAAATAATTCATAGCATCGATTTTACGTTACACATGTTATTATTCATCGCTATTATGTTTTTTTCAACATCAATAATTTTAAAATGGTCTCAATATTCTACGTTTTCAGCTAAAAAAGTAGGTAAACATCATTAATTTTGTTTACAACACAATAATGTTACGTAGTTACCTTATTATCATCCGATACAACAGCTCACGGTTCTTAACTACATTTCTAGAATCAACTTCGACGGTATTTTCCTTCATATTAATGATGAATCGAAATCTAATCACTGAAAAAAGTTTTAACCGGCAAACCAAAACAAGACGCGAATTATTTTTAGGTTATGTTATGTTTGACAACAAGTTGACAGCTTCTTCGTTGTCTCTGGAATATCGGTGCCGCTTGCTAAGGTCACTAAAACCAAAGTGAAAAATCGACTGAAGCGTTACTGATGACGCTAACAAGTGACTGGCTGGCAGAAATAATCAATAACTTCGGGCATGCGCACTGCTGCTTGTAATACACTATACTTAGATTTGAATCTTTTGATCGTCCGTCGCCATTCTATTCTACGCTTATAATAGAGCTGAGGACGCCATTTTCAATTCATCATGTCACATCCATTATTTTATTTATTGAATGTTTCATGTCCATTAATTAGTTGACATTGGCAAAATACCTGCTAAATTGTGGGTGAGGCCATTTGCATATCCATTTTATTTCATTGCATATCATTTCGTAAAACAAGAAGAAGAGTAGAGCTACAAAAAAAAAATAAAGCGTCCCACAGACTGAAGAAAATATTATAACTTTACTCTATAAATATCTTGCTTTGATCAATGAATAATTGTTTTGTCAGAATTGGGACCTTTTTGTTTTGGGATTGAGCATAGATGACTCTGCTTACTTGCTCGGTGCAGTAGCGGGTTCGATTCCTTTTGAAACAAATTTCATATTTACGATATTTTAGTAATTCACCCTGGTCGGTCTATATTCCATTGTACCTACCTATAAAAGTATGTTAAATTTGGGACCGAGCCTTCTGTAGCAATGATCTCGGGTTTCAAACTCGTTAGGCTCAGCTTTGCGTGATCACGAATGTTGGTACCAGAGTCATGGACGTTTAACATCCCTAGTAATGATAAGGATCAGCCCTAGTACAGTACCCATAAACAAGTGCTGCTTAGTTTGGGATCTTACAGTTGGTCTGCTCATCTTCATCAGGTCCTGTTAACTGGCTGCCGGTGTGTGGAACTCGACTGCTGGGATGGCGAGGATGGAAACCCTGTCATATACCATGGTCACACCTTTACGACAAAAATACCTTTCCGAAGAGTTGTGGAGACTATCGCAAGGTAACTTGACCCCAAGACTGGAAACACAGTTAGTGCCACAGTCGTTCAAGGGGTACCCCATTCATCAGGATTTCCTAACATTTCACTTACCCATCGAAAGACTGGCTTAATAAGGTAACTTTCCTATACAAAGGGGTTTCCCAATGGTTTAATGGGTTTTGAATCTAAATTCGATCTTTATCATTGAAAGACTTGGTGTGTTATTTGGGAAATCTTCCAAATGTATAATCCATTTTGCGAATTTTGTGTTTAACTAAGGTGAATCCAAATGAAAGCAAAGAGTATGGGTAACCATAAGTCAAATCTGACAGCAGTTAAATCGTTCAAAAATCCAATAAAACCTCGTTCATAGGCTTACCGGGTTCCGGGCACTGCGCGAGTGTTAGTCATCTGGCATCTATAAAATCTCCAAACACAACTAAAAAAATTTTTCACGAAAAATTGGACAACAATAAGTCATCTCTGAGTCGGGGCGCGAAATTTAAAACTTCAACTGTAATTTTTTTCAAGAAAAATTGGACAAGAATAAGTCATGACGGTAGATTTATATTTTGAATTTCGCGCGTTGACCTAACGGTTTCGCCCGTTGGTAAATTGTTTAGGTACACATTTCGCATTCAAGAAATATTTACTAATCTTGATTGTTGTTTGCTACAGAAGTGCCTTCGTGTCGTCACCGTACCCCTTGATCCTCAGCATCGAGAACCACTGCAGCCTCCCCCAGCAGCAGGTCATGGCGAGCACGTTTGAGGTCAGTTCGCACTTCTACTCGTAGCGACTCCTCACAGAAGACAGCGCTCGCTCAAGGCATACCCTCGTGCCGCCTTACCAGGGCCCCAAGTCTGCTAACACAATCGATTCATAATCGAACAGCAACCGCGTAGTAACTTTCACTTTTGACAGATATCCCATAATATCTGTCAAAAGTGACAACCACTATGCAGTTTCTGTTCGATTATGAATCGATTGTGTTAGTAGACTTGGGGCCCAGAACGCTATCATCGATCATTTGCATCGTAGCCACCAATCGCGAGGCCTTAGCTGAGCCAACCTTGATGCTGGAGTTAACAAACATAGAAATGATGTAGCTATTATAAATATACATGTCCTGGTGTACACCAGTCACCAGTCATTCGACCTGGGCCCCAAGTCTGCTAACACAATCGTGAATTATATTTATTATAATATAACTTAATATGAGGGTACCCGGTTCAAAATATGACACTAGGACGTCAACCACCTCAGTCCTCCCGTGACCATGGTCGCTGTAAAGCAGCCGAAACGTCGGGAACGTAAAAAATGAATAATAAATGCGATACAATTCTTAGGATTAGTTTTATCTGAATAGTCTGCTAAAAGCAATGATAGCCAAGTTGGTAGAACGCTTGCCTCGGTCACGAGGATCGCAAGTCCAAACCACGGCTTGCCCCTCTGGAATCTCTGGATTTCATGTGCGAATTTTCAACCATGATTATCACTTGCTAAACGGTGAAGGAAAACATCGCAAGGGAAACCTACATATCTGCGAGAACTCCTCGACAGATGTGTGAAGTCCGCCAACCCGCACTGGGCCAGCGTGGTGGACTATGGCCTAATCCCCCTCGCATTGAAGGGAGGCCCGTGCCCAGCAGTGGAACATTCATAAAAGGGCTGGTATGATTATATATTATAGTCCGCTCGAACAGGCTCGTACTCGGCTTTCTCGGATCCTACCTAAATGGGAATGATCTTTGATTGCTGTACTGACTTGGTATTTATCCAGGCAGTGTTCGGAGATAAATTGGTGACATCGTTTCTCTTCGAAGTGGACTACACGGACGAGCCACGGCTGCCAAGTCCTGAACAACTGAAGTACAAGGTACCTATAAAAGTTTTTTTTTTTATTGGGACTAGGCCCGCCACACACTCCTACCACTGCTACTCCTGTAAGCCAGGATCAACAGTGGTGTCCCATGATGACACCGAGGTGCGACCCTCGGCGAGTCCCGGGATAAAGTTAATTGTCTTGGAACCCGCAAGAATTTAATATAAAGATAAAAATAGGAGGAGTTGGAAGAAAATTATCCACTTCCCTCGACTACAAAGCGGGAGACAAAAAAAATCTGGAACTGGTGGACTGAGTCCAGGTGTAAGGCACCACGGAGAGTTTAAATACTAGTTGGTCCTAAACTTGTGTATAAAAGTATACTGAATTACAGGGAGTCTTAACAAATACACATCACCAGGGCCCCAAGTCTACTAACACAATCGATTCATAATCGAATAGCAACCGCATTAAAATTGTCACTTTTGACAGATATCCCATACAATATCTGTCAAAATTGACAGTTCCTATGCGGTTGCTGTTCAATTATGAATCGATTGTGTTAGCAGACTTGGGGCCCATATAAATACCTTAACTATACGGTCCCAGACTAAGCAACGATTGTATTATGAGTACCGTACAATGGGCGAAACCAGTATAGGTATAATTACTTAGTAATATACTCTTAGAGACGTTTTATAACTCAATCAAACGTCATATACATTATCGGGGTCGAGTCACCTTCGTCCGTAGGAGAATTAAGTACCCTCAAGATACCCTACACGTGACCCTGGGTGGTGCCAACCAGGTGACAACTCTACTGGTGGTAGGCTTCGGCCGTGGTTAGTCACCACCCACTGAACAAAGCCATGTCGCCAAGCGGCCGAGCCGTGTTCCGGCATGATGTTCGGTGGTGCCATTCATGGATGACGGGTCAGATCAGCTGCGCTGCATGTGCCTAGTGAATGTAGCGTCTCTATCTACTGCCGCCTTCCTGCCTAGGCAAGTATGCTCCATCGTAGATCTCATCGTCGCTTACCATCAGGTGAGATCGAGATCAAATACTTGCCTATAATGTAATAAAAAAAAAAAAAAAAAATGACGTTTAATAAAGTTATAAAACGTCTATAAATTTGGGGGTAAATGTCCATGATTCGGGAACAAACATTCGCACTTATCACACAAAGTTTTCCCCACCTGGATTCAAATCCGGGACCCGCGGTATTAAAAGCAGGGTCAGTGCAAGCGATTCATGTATATCACTACGAAAGTGGGTACTCCGAATGTAACCGTAATGTCATCGATAAAACATGCTGTCACTTTCAATCTTATTTATGGGATCTGCGGTGCGAGAGGGATGATGCATGTTACGTTACCGAAACGCTACATTTACAAACATAAAAAAAAAAAAAAAATACAACCGAATTGAGAACCTCCTCCTTTTTTTGAAGTCGGTTAAAAATATTGTGGTCCTAGTATCGATTTAGTTAGTAATTTTTTTTTCAGCGTGAATCTCCTCCAATAATATGTTTTCAGGTGCTGATCAAAAATAAAAAACTCCTGCCTATAGAGTCCAGCCCCACCATTGGTCTCACTGCAACGAGCTCCGCCCAAGGCTATGGAGGGGGAGTGTTATCGACTACATTCAGGTAGGTCTGAAGCAATTAGACCCCCCCTTAAATAAACTCGTAACCTTAAAAAGTAATTGATCCTTATAATAAGGGCAACCATGGAGTTTCTTGCCCGTTCTTCTCCATAGGAACGGCATTCCGAACGGGCGGTAGAATCTCATCTTATTTTAATAATAATAATAATATGTGGAGCCCCGCATAAAAGCTAGCCAATGTGAGCTCTGTTTGGCCACAATAACTGACACTTTAACGTGGGGCCCCGCACAAAAGCTAACCAATGTTGGCTCTGTTAAGCCAATAAAACCGACACTTTAACGTGGGGCCCCACACAAAAACTAACCAATGCTAGGACTCTTTGACCAAAATAACCGACACTCTAACTTGGGGGAGCCAACATTGGCTAGCTTTGTGTGGGTACACAAAGCTAGCCAATGTTGGCTCTCTTTGGCCGACAAACCGACACTTTAACGTGGGGCCCCGCACAAAAGCAAGCCAATGTTGGTTCTGTTTCGCAAATCTTTTGTCGCTTCACTCCAGATCGAACGGCAACAGATACACGAGCACGTCTCTACAAGAACAGAGCAATAGAACCAGCTCTATAATGTCCAACCAATCAGCGCCCAGCTCGCTCACCGAGTACTTCTCCGATGAGGAGTACGATGAAGATGATGAGGAATTGGACGGTGAGATATCGGTGATACAATATTAACATATAGTTACAGCGTGGTTCAGAAAGTACGCGTTGTCAAACTAAGCAACGCAATATATAATTACTTAAGTATATAATTAATGAGAACAGTGATAGCCAAGTTGGTAGAACGCTAGCCTCGGTAACGAGTATTGCAGGTTCAAACCCCGGCTCGCACCTCTGGGATTTCATGTGCGAATATCATTTTCAACCAATTTCTCGAAAGATGTGTGAAGTCCGCCAACCCACCCTGGGCCGGTGTGGTGGACTATGGCCTTATCCCCCTCGCAATAAGGGGAGGCCCGTGCTCAACAGTGGGACATAAAAAAGGGCTGGTATTTTTTTTTTATTTTTCTAATTAATATTAATCGTAAAGTAGAACATTCGTGCTTATCACACCTGGTGTGTCTCCCTCCCTGTCTCCATCCCTACCGGGATTCGAACCCGGGACTAGTGGTACAGAAAGCAGTACCATTTGTCCAACTGGGTCGGCCATATTCTGATAAATGGTCTTATCCAGTCAGTGATTCGAATCCAATATATTTTCCAGAAAAGGAATTCCACAAAATCCTCAACTCCATGGAGGATAAATGCGGTCGAACCTCCCTTTCTCTCTACCAGAGTTACCGCGGGAGTGAGGGAGACGCAGAGACCAATTCCGGCAGCGTCAAACATTCCGCTACTCGGAAGAGAAGTAATCAAATTGCTAAGGAATTAAGTGACATGGTTACATATGTCCAGGTAATTAGATAAGATAAGATATTCTTTATTGCACACACACATTAGAAATACAACATACAAAAAGAAAGAAAAAAAATAAAAGCAAAAATTAGCACTGTCCTTTGTTTTTTAAACCTAAAAGGACGGCGTGTGTGATCGCGTGTCTGTGTGTGATTGTGTGTCTGTGTGTGATCGTGTGTCTGTGTGTAAGTGTGTGTCTGCCTGAGGTGATATTCTTCTTTCTTTACGAAATGAGATGCGATGAAATAAAATGGATATGAATATGGCCTCACCACAGATCATGATAGATATGCCGTGCGGTTCAAAATGTATGGGAACTCGCTGTCTCCGTTTTGTTCCCCACCACTCGCCGCAAAACACATGCAATTCCATAAAACCAACCAATACGAAGTCTCCTCGGTGCGTGCTGCGTCGTCGCCGTATACAGCGGCCGTACCACGCGACGCACCAGTTTATTCAAAGTATCGTTAGACGATCTGTTCATTGCCTCGTACATTTACTCAGTAGCGAACATAGGTGGTACTTAAATAGCCATGTATTTTTTACAAAAAATAAAAAGTCGTTGTGCTACATAAAAACTAAAATAACATAATACAGGCATAAAATATTATTTGATTTGTTGTTTTTAATGATTTTAAAGGCGAATAAATAAAATACTTAATACTGGCTGGTGAAATGAGATGCCATCTTTCGCGTAGTTCACTTTGCTGCTAGTATTTTTGGGGTCGAGTCACCTTCGTCCGTAGGAGAATTAAATACCCTCGAGATACCCTACACGTGACCCTGGGTGGTGCCAACTAGGTGACAACTCTACTGGTGGTAGGCTTCGGCCGTGGCTAGTCACCACCCACTGAACAAAGCCATGTCGCCAAGCGGCCTAGCCGTGTTCCGGCATGATGTTCGGTGTTGCCGTTCATGGATGGCGGGTCAGATCAGGTGCGTTGCATATGCCTAGTGAATGTAGCATCTCGATCTACTGCCGCCTTCCTACCTAGGCAAGTATGCTCCATCGTAGATCTCATCATCACTTACCATCAGGTGAGATCGAGAGCAAATACTTGCCTATAATGTAATAAAAAAAAAAAAAAAAAAAAACACAACCACAGAATAACACTGCATTTTAAAAAAAGCTAGAGCTCCGATACCGACGTGCAGTTGCAGTCGACTGACGGCGAAAACTCTATGTTAGCCTAATTTTGGCCAATTGTGTGCGCAAGCTCCACCGCTTTCATAACATATCTGCTCTCATATATCTGTGGGCCTCACCCACAACTTGGCGGGTATTTTGAGGTGATATTGCATCTATATTTGGGTGGTGTGTGAATCTGTTCGTGGAGTGTGCGTGCACGGCTAGGTATAGGTGGTGTGTGATTGTATGTGTCGGTGTATTCACATACTGTGTTTGGGTGAGGTGTGTGTCTATGTTTGGGTAGTGTGTACGCCTGTGTGTAGTTGGCGTGTGTGTAGCTATGTTTACGTGATGTGTGTGATTGTGTGTGTTTTTATTGGGTGGTGTGTGAGTGTGTAGTTAGTTTGTATATCTATGTTTGCGTTATGTACTTCATTCAGTGTTTGGGTCTCATGGGTGCCTGTGTGTAGTTGATGTGTGTGGTTGTGTATGTGTGTGTGTGTGATATTCAAATCTAGAAGCGTTTGGTTTTGCGTGTTTTTTGCTGACCTGATTGTCTCACAATTTTTAGGCTATAAAATTCCGAGGACTGAACCCGCTATCCCCACGGAGCTCCATGAAACAGCCGAGCAATGTGCCTAAGGAGAGCGCTCCCTGCAGTTCCTTCGAGTCGTCAGAGAGCAGCGATAGCGCCGGCACGGTAAGCGTTTCTTGATTATGGAATATATACGCTCTATTTCTTTCTCACCACACGGGCTATACCCGGATCTTTGGTAGCCTTGCGCGGGGACATAGATCCAACACGTAGAGGCCTTTTTTGAGCCACATTCTGGAGTCAACTGCTGGCAATGATAGCATAAACAGCGAATTGACCTCAGCAGGCGGAGGAACTATTGCTGAAACATGGAAAGATTACTGGGACTATGGATTGAGGGTTGGATGGATATGGGATGGGAATATTGGAAGGGTTGCGGACACCTGCCATAATCAGCTTTTATCTAATTGCTATTGGCAGGTGGTGACTCGCCGCTCTTTGGGTGGCCCCCTAAAAAGGCCGTCATATAATATACACTTTATAATTATTTATATTTATATTATTAATATATTTAAATACCAAAAGCAAGCTTATTTTCTATCATAATACGTTATACATTTATCAATAAAAAAGCGCTATCCCCCCCCATCCCTGACTCACGACTGAATTAGTATATTACTTTTGCTGAAAGATAAGTAAAATCACATAATGATGGCCCCTTCCAAACGAAGTTGCCCCTATTAACTAAATCTCGTATCCACGGCTGGGCGACCGTGACCTAACTATGGTAGGGAGGGCTATTGTGCGCGTGCGTTGTTAGCAAGCGTGCGTTGTTAGCAAGCGTGCGTTGTTAGCAAGCGTGCGTTGTTAGCAAGCGTGCGTTGTTAGCAAACGTGCGTTGTTAGCAAGCGTGCGTTGTTAGCAAGCGTGCGTTATTAGCAAGCGTGCGTTGTTAGCAAGCGTGCGTTTTTAGCAAGCGTGCGTTGTTAGCAAGGGTGCGTTGTTAGCAGGCGTGCGTTGTTAGCAGGCGTGCGTTGTTAGCAAGCGTGCGTTGTTAGCAAGCGTGCGTTGTTAGCAAGCGTGCGTTGTTAGCAAGCGTGCGTTTTTAGCAAGCGTGCGTTGTTAGCAAGGGTGCGTTGTTAGCAGGCGTGCGTTGTTAGCAAGCGTGCGTTGTTAGCAAGCGTGCGTTGTTATCAAGCGTGCGTTGTTAGCAAGCGTGCGTTGTTAGCAAGCGTGCGTTGTTAGCAAGCGTGCGTTGTTAGCAAGCGTGCGTTGTTAGCAAGCGTGCGTTGTTAGCAAGCGTGCGTTGTTAGCAAGCGTGCGTTGTTAGCAAGCGTGCGTTGTTAGCAAGCGTGCGTTGTTAGCAAGCGTGCGTTGTTAGCAAGCGTGCGTTGTTAGCAAGCGTGCGTTGTTAGCAAGCGTGCGTTGTTAGCAGGCATGCGCGGGCGCGGCGGCGCGCGCGCGCTGCCTGAGCTCGCCGGCGGCGCAGCACGCGTGCTACCGCTGCGCGTCGCTGCCGGAAGCGATCGGCAAGAAGATCTGCCGCAAGCACCCGCTCGCGCTCGTCGCGCACACCGAGACGCAGCTGGTGCGCACCTACCCCGCCGGGTGAGTCGCACATTACAGATTGTGTAGGAAATAACATAGTGTTGTAAATTACATATAGTGTAGGGGATTATGGATTGTGTAGGAAATTACAGATAGTGTAGGGGATTACAGCTAGTGTTGGGATTTACAGATAGTGTAGGGGATTACAGCTAGTGTTGGGATTTAGATTGTGTAGGGGATTATGGATCTTATAAAAATGATAAATAGTGTACAGGTAATTCAATATAGTGCAAGATATTACAGGTAGTGTTGGGATTTACAGAATGTGTAGGGGATTATAGGTAGTGTTGGGAATTACAGATAGTGTAGAAGAAATGACAGATAGTGTAAGAGATTACAGGTGGTGTTGTGATTTACAGATTGTGTCGGAAATTACGGATTATGTACTATTACCTACTCTACATCCGAATTGGAACACGACCTCACAACTGAAAACTCGGCAAGAAACTCTATAAATTAATCTAAAATTTATATTCTAGCCTAAGAATAGACTCATCAAACTTCGACCCTGTGACCTTTTGGTCGTGTGGAGTCCAGCTCGTCGCGTTGAACTATCAGACCGAAGACGCAGCGATGGCTATCAATGCAGCAATGTACGAAAGCAACGGTTCCGTTGGCTTCGTAAGGAAACCGTCTGTTATGTGGGACCAAGGTCACATTGCTTATAGGAGGTGGGCAGCATTGGTCATATATATTTTTTTCCATTATAGGCAAGTATTTGATCTCGATCTCACCTGATGGTAAGTGACGATGAGATCTACGATGGAGCATACTTGCCTAGAAGGTACCTGTTCACTCTCGACTTGAAAACACCCAGATTGTAGTCGACGGGGAACAAGGACGCCGGTAGCGTGTTCCATTCCTTTGCAGTTTGGACGATAAAAGTAGAAGCAAAACAATGTAGCTGTTACCTTGTAATTATATGAGGTGTGACAAAAATTGTGTAAAATATGTTAACAGGTGTATCTGTGAGTTGTATGAATCGCGTTGATGTATAAAATAATTGTGTAAATGATGTTTGTTTTTTTTAAACAAGGCGACCCAGTAGCGTTTGGTCGTGCGCTCAGTGCAGGGTGTCATTTTTAAAATGTCTATAATTTTATTTATTTGTTTGGGAATGTTATTTTTATAACCTACTGTTGTCCGTGTTAAGTCAAAGTCAAAGTCAAAGTCAAATCATTTATTTCGCCTATAAATATAGGCCTACGGGGGCACTTACAAATTGTCATTACATTTTTTTTTCTTAAGTCTACAACCGGATCGGAACGCGACCTCAACTGAGAAGATCCGGCAAGAAACTCAGCGGGCTTGTCTTTTTTTTTTTTTAATATTTTACTCTATTATTGTTACGCCTTATATATTATTATTTAACTCACTGAAAATCAGTGACTCACACTCACGCTTCACTTAGCCATGGGATTCTAGTTCTCACGACGGCACAGGTATTTCTAGAGGTAGGAGTATACAACATATAACCTTTTTGCTGTGTTAACACGTTGACTGCGTTAGGAGGTCTAAAAGAACTCTAACGTGACTTTCAGCTGGTGCGGCGCCGAAAATCGTGTTCTCCACCTCTGTGCGGGAGGTCGTAACTTCTTTATTTCTATGTGTTTGACAGAGACAAATATACATACCTACTTCCCGCTGCGAGTTTGATTCAATAATGTAATAAAAAAAATAGGAGATGGATGAGGTCTCTAACGCACTGAGTTGTAATAATATACATCTGTTGCGTGAAGAGATCTTTCGGACCTCCTAAAACACAGGCGTCATAGACGCAAGGAGCGGAGCGCGGGCGGCGCGGGCGCCGTTAGCTCGCGCTCAGTGTTGTTCAAATGTCGATAATGTGTACCTGCGCACTCCATGTAAAAAAAATACGCTCTTATATTTTGTCAGCGTGGTAGCAAAAAAAGTCGTTGCACAGGCTGTCACAGTAAATTACGGCTTACATTTAGTAGCACAGATGCATCCAAAACAGCCAAACGAATAAATATGTGTATGTGTGTGTGTGTGTATGTACAACTATGTGTGCAATGCGATCAAAAAATGTGTTTACTATGCTTCAATGAGGAACATTTTTCTTAAATATATTTTAGGTCACTATGGTTATTGAAATAAAACTAATTTTATGGATTATCATAATTCATCATTCACGGAAGGACAGTCACCATGGTCAGTCCTCCCGTGACCATGGTTGCTGTAAAACAGCCGAAACGACGGGAACGTAAAAAACAAATAATAAACACGATAAAATCCATAAGATTAGTTTTATTTCAATGTGTAGTATTCGCGTAAATATAAGAAATCAATATTACTATGTTTAAATGATTACTTCATAAAAAGTTTAGCTATCGATAACTGGGGTTTTATTTTAATCCCATTACTAGTCACAACCCAAACGGATCTATCTTTAGTTGCGATGCGAGATTCAATGGATACCTAATTTTTTTTTCGTTATATCTCATAACCCACTTTTCATATCCCCATGCGTAGCAAACTTGAGATAGAACAGTTAATTCTCTATTATTTACAGAAAGAACATAGATTGTATCTTATTTTTTGATAAAGATATGAGTTTTTTTAAAATACCTTATTTTAGGAGATGGATTAGGTCTCATACGCACTACAGTGAAGCTCGGTTATGAGGTCGAATAGGTCTCTACCGCACTGGCTGAAAGTCCTCTGAAAATGGCACCGCACTCAACGTGTTAATAAAGATAATTATTATTTGCCTCATATTAACCAGCTACTCAAGCGTACCTGCCTAGCCTACATTGTTCTCACACACCCACAACAATGTACTACACAAAAATGTATAAAAATAGCAACGCCCGTTCTTCTCCATACGAACGGCATTCCGAGCGGGAGGTAGATTATTTTCCTCGAATTTATAGACGATCTATAAATCTATTAAACGTCATCATAGATCAATTATAGATAGTACTGCGCGCAAGAGTTATGCTTTGTGCACTTTGTTACAGTTATAGACCGTCTATAAATCTATAAGAATATAAATTTGTGACACGGGACGAGTCGTTTTATGAATAGATAATATTCTAATTCTGATTCTAGATTTAATCCTATGGAGAAAGAGTTTGACGGCATCCACGCTTCTCATTTGACGTTAGCAGTCATATCCGGACAGTACGTCGCTGAGAACGTCTATTCTTTCTATAACGCCTTCGTCGAAGTGGAGATATTGGGTGTACCAGTCGATTGCAAGAAGATCAGAACGAAAGTTGCCAGAAAAAACGCCTTGAATCCGATCTGGAATGAGACTTTTAATTTTAAGGTGAGATTGCCTCCACAGGTGACAGGAGGGCTGGCTCATTCCTTGCTCAAAAAATTTGCTTGATAATACAGCGAGGAAGTGCAGCCAGCATTCTTGCCACCATTGCACGCGGACAAGGTCTTTTTGATAGATAGTTTGTTTTCATATTATTTTTAAGTTTTTTTTTATTTTTCTATTTGTAAATATGTAATTAATTTTAGTTCTTAAAATAAACCTTTAATATAAATCTAAAGGTGAGATTTGTGTTTCAAATTCTTCATTCGCGCCAAGATTTTGTGTTTCAACTATTCGGTCCCGGACTAAGCGACGCTTGTATTATGGGTACCGTACAATGGACTGAGGCGATCCTAGTATACAGTGTGATTCAGGGAGACTATACTAACTTTTGAACCTGCGCTTATTTAGCGCATATATATTATGTTGATTTAAAAAAAAATACTTGTTCTCAAAACAGGTTATTGTATTGAAATAAAACTAATTTTGCGTTTATTTTATGTTTTTTACGTGTTAGCGACGCGATATCGTTATGTTTATTTAATTAAAATTAAGCTTTAAACTCCTATACTTAAGTTGCCTATGTTTAACTATTTACATCTAGATAAGTACCTATTGTACACGGAAGCGCGCGGGGTACGGGCTGAGGCAGGAGGGGTGTGCACCCTCCACCACCTTGTTAAAGCAGTCTATGTAAGATCCTCCTGTACGCTGCACGCTTTCGCCGCTTTTAAAAGTTTTGTCATTGCTACCTTCAACTTGGAAAATATACCCCCATGCAGTGAAAATTTTGGATATTTTTTCCCCTGCTTCACCACGCCTTCTACATTACGTTCCCGACGTTTCGGCTGCTGTACAGCGACCATGGTCACGGGAGGACTGAGGTGGTTGACGTCCTAGTGTCATAGCTAGAACTGCGGTACCCTTAAATTTAGTTGTTGTTTGCGGTCCGATCTACACAGAACGTACTCACAGTTATTGCAACGGTGCGCTTGGTTTTGGATTTAATTAAATCAATAAATAGCGATAAAACCCCCTAAATTAGATTTATTTCAATGTTTAGTATTCATGTAAATATAAGAAATCAACAATTATTGTGTGTATTTTTGAATTTTCTTAAACATTTTTTGTTCTCAAATATGGTTCCTTCGGTGCAGGGTGCATATTTGAGGCGTTTGGGTTAGAGACATTGGGTCCTCGGGGACCGGGTGTCCATCGGACATTCAAAGAGCTTTCAAAACGTCTAGTGGAGACATCTGGTGACCAGAACGCTGGCACATATTGTTGCCAACACATCAGCATTGCCATTCAACGTGGCAATGCTGCCAGCGTTTTGGGTACTCTACCCGCCGATAGTAGTCGGGATTTGCTGAGTGCATTCTGCTACTTGTTTTTTTTTTTCTTAAATACGTATAAGCTATCGATTTTAAAGGTTAGTATATACTCTTTCTGAATCACTCTGTAGACGTGCTGTTACATATGACGGCCTGATTAGCGCAGTGGTAGTGACTCTGCTTTCTGCGCCGAGGGTCCCGGGTTCGAATCCTGATAGGGACAAGCTTTGTGTGATGAGCACGACTGTTTGTACCCAAGTCTTGGATGTTTAATGTGTATATAAGTATTATATACTGAGTTCGCCCTCAGTCCATTGCACGGTACCCACAACACAAGCGTTGCTTAATGTGGGACCGTATAGACGGTGTGTTCGTATGGCGATATTTATTTATTTTATTTATTTATATTATTGTGGCTTTCAGATAAATTTCCCGGAGTTGGCGTTCATAAGATTCGAGATCTATGATGCTGACACCAATTACATGCTATCACAAAGAGTTATACCGCTCCAGGGCCTCAGGCCAGGGTACAGGCACGTCAGGCTCAGGTGAGTCCAATATTCAGGCCAATCTAATATGAGATGTTCAATTTTCAGACTCAAATCGGTTTCTGAACCGTAATAAAGTTAAACTACATTTTGTTTTATTGTTGTACGGCTTAAGCCCCCTCGCATTGGGGGGAGCCCGTGCCCATCAGTGGGACATTAAAGCAAGGCTAATATTTTTTTTAGGATTGCATCGGCTATAAAACAGTGTCCTTTGTGCCAGTATCGAGTTTAACATTTGCAGCGTTTATTGATTTTTTTAAATTTACGCGAATAGGTACTACACATTGAAATAAAAAATATTTTTCGGATTTTATCGTGTTTATTTTAAGATAATCTGTGTCAACAGATCGCCAACGAACCAATCATTAAACATGGCGTCTCTCTTCATCTTCTCTCGCTGTTGCGAGGAGCTAGCGGGAGAGAGCTGTAGAGGTGACCTCGAGCCGTCCTCGCCTCACGAGAGGCGGAAGATACACTTCCTAGTGGTGTACGCGGTCGCGAGGCACGAGCCCTATTCTATACTGAAGGTCACGCAAGACACGACAGCTAATGAGGTCAGTAGATACGTATTTCAGGTATTTTGTCTCCGGTCTGCATGCTGGTTGAATAAGGCCTCAGCCTCGAATTTAGCGGGCAGCGGGGCGGTGGCGGCGGCGGCGCGGGAGCGGGGCTAGTTGGCCGCCCGCGCCGCTGCCGCGCGGCTTTTTCGAGAACGGTCCATTTGATTTTACGCATAAGATCCTGCCGCTCCCGCGCCGCCACCGCCGCCCCGTAGCCCGCTAAATTCGAGGCTGAGGCCTAAGGGTTTGCCGATACATGTAAGGTGGGTACAGTGCATTTGGTAAATGGGCTAGCGTTTGTTATGTGTCTCTACGTGGTGTAAATATATGTGAAGGATGTATGGGGTGTTTTTGCGTGTGTGATGTGTATTTGTGTGTTGTATTTATGTGATTACGTGTGTGTTGTGTGTGATGAGTGTCTGTGGGCTGTGGGTTTGCGTGTAAGTTTCACTGGTGGTAGGCTTCGGCCGTGGCTAGTTACCACCCACTGAACAAAGCCATGTCGCCAAGCGGCCTAGCCGTGTTCCGGCATGATGTTTGGTGTTGCCATTCATGGATGGCGGGTCAGATCAGTTGCGCTGCATATGCCTAGTGAATGTAGCGTCTCTTATCTACTGCCGCCTTCCTACCTAGGCAAGTATGCTCCATCGTAGATCTCATCGTCACTTACCATCAGGTGAGATCGAGATCAAATACTTGCCTATAATGTAATAAAAAAAAATAAAAAAAAGTGTGTGTAGTGTATTTAGTGTATGTGGGCTGTGTGTGTGGTGTGCGAGATGTGTACATATTATGATTTATGTGTGTGCATGTGTGTGGTGCACTTTATGAAGACCATCCATTCAACTGCAGACCTTCGGAGCTACACATTTGATCAACATAAGGTCTTGTTTATGTTGAGCAGGCCATAGCGCAGTGCCTGAGCAAGGCAGGCGTGTGCCGGTCGGCGCGCGGCAGCTGCGTGCTGGTGGAGGAGGTGTCGTCGCGCGCGCCCACGCAGCGCGTGCTGGCGCCGCACGAGCGCGTGCTGCGCGCTGCGGCGCGGCCCGGCGCGCGCCTGCTGCTCAAGCGCGTCGGCGACGACCCCAGCAGCCGCGCCTGGCTCACCAGCATACGGTACGTGAGCACGCTGCTGCACCAGCAGCCGCGCCTGGCTCACCAGCATACGGTACGTGAGCACGCTGCTGCACCAGCAGCCGCGCCTGGCTCACCAGCATACGGTACGTGAGCACGCTGCTGCACCAGCAGCCGCGCCTGGCTCACCAGCATACGGTACGTGAGCACGCTGCTGCACCAGCAGCCGCGCCTGGCTCACCAGCATACGGTACGTGAGCACGCTGCTGCACCAGCAGCCGCGCCTGGCTCACCAGCATTCGGTACGTGAGCACGCTGCTGCACCAGCAGCCGCGCCTGGCTCACCAGCATACGGTACGTGAGCACGCTGCTGCACCAGCAGCCGCGCCTGGCTCACCAGCATACGGTACGTGAGCACGCTGCTGCACCAGCAGCCGCGCCTGGCTCACCAGCATACGGTACGTGAGCACGCTGCTGCACCAGCAGCCGCGCCTGGCTCACCAGCATTCGGTACGTGAGCACGCTGCTGCACCAGCAGCCGCGCCTGGCTCACCAGCATACGGTACGTGAGCACGCTGCTGCACCAGCAGCCGCGCCTGGCTCACCAGCATACGGTACGTGAGCACGCTGCTGCACCAGCAGCCGCGCCTGGCTCACCAGCATACGGTACGTGAGCACGCTGCTGCACCAGCAGCCGCGCCTGGCTCACCAGCATACGGTACGTGAGCACGCTGCTGCACCAGCAGCCGCGCCTGGCTCACCAGCATACGGTACGTGAGCACGCTGCTGCACCAGCAGCCGCGCCTGGCTCACCAGCATACAGTACGTGAGCACGCTGCTGCACCAGCAGCCGCGCCTGGCTCACCAGCATACGGTACGTGAGCACGCTGCTGCATGAGCAGGTGACGTCGCCAGCTCTGACCGAATTTCGGTCACGGCGGCCAATCTCAACGGCAACCAGCCAAATACACAGGAAATATTACCTGACCGAATTTTGGTCACCCGGTGGCCAATGACAACGGAGACTAGCCAACGGCGGCAAGTATGTGCGCAAGCGCAGGTGCACTCTCTTGCCTCACTCTTAGTGTCCAATAGGACGGCAACAGACCGGGGCTCCAAGTCTGTTAGCACAATCGATTCATAATCGAACAGCAACCGCATAGTAACTGTTACTGTGACAGACATCCCACACAATATCTTGATCGATTATGAATCGATTGGGTTAGCAGACTTGGGGCCCGGAGAGAGATCAGGCTCAGGACCGACGGCTTCACGTGCTCTGGAACTTCGTTTTGTGTCAGGTCTGCACCGTCGGACCGCGGACGTGATCGCTCCGTGCCCTCGGATGAGGAGTCCAGCGCGGTGGAGGAGGAGCCTCGGAAGCCGCCCGACAGCTTTCTGGTCTGCGTACACAACGTCTCCCATGAGATACCATATGCTATACTGAAAGTGAGCCACAATTTTGATAAAGTTCTTTGGATCCTTTAAAAAAAACCTCTTTAAAAAGCCGTTCAAATGCTTGTAGCCATGAGGACAGTAAAAACTTTTTAAATGTTTTACTGGTGGTAGGCTTCGGCCGTGGTTAGTCACCACCCACTGAACAAAGCCATGTCGCCAAGCGGCCTAGCCGTGTTCCGGCATGATGTTCGGTGTTGCCATTCATGGATGGCGGGTCAGATCGGCTGTGCTGCATGTGCCTAGTGAATGTAGCGTCTCGATCTACTGCCGCCTTCCTACTTAGGCAAGTATGCTCCATCGTAGATCTCATCGTCACTTACCATCAGGTGAGACCGAGATCAAATACTTGCCTATAATGTAATAAAAAAAAAAAATGTCATGAATTTCAAGAAACAAAATATTATTTGCGTGGTTGATTTCTATCTCTATTTTTGTTACAATTTTACAGAGGGCTGGTGTTATCAATGACTTTGTCATCACTTACCCACAGGTGCCACTGTCGGCTACGGCTTCATATGTGGTGTACCAAGCTCTGACGAAGGCTCGCTGCAATGATGACCCTAAAAGGTATGTATGGAACCTTGAAATTATCAAGCCTACCTAGCCGTTCCTACATTGTTCTCACACACCCATAACAAAGTACAAAATATAAATGTATAAGATCCTTTTAAAAAGAGCAACCATGGAGTTTCTCGCCCGTTTTTCTCCATAGGAACGGCATTCCGAACGGGTGGTGAAGTTGTAGCGATTTTTTTTTAAATCTGTTTCTGTTTCATGAAGCTATTATGAAGTGGATACGCGAGAACCAACTGTGCACTGTGATTCTCATCTAGGTCCTGACGTCACTGCTGTGGGCGTGTTCTCTGTCAGTCAATCAGAGGTCGTCTTTTGAACAGCACGCCTGCGTGTGCATCGCAGTTTATTTATTTTAATCAATTTAATTATGTTTTTATTGTGAGAATAATGCTGGTTTGCGATCATGGCAGTCAACTTTCTTATGTACGCTCCTCTTCCAGATTTGTACTAGTTGAAGAATTGGAATGGGGTGGGCGAGTGGGCGCCGGACCTCATCAAAGGGCGCTGGCTGACGATGAAGTGGTTTATGCTGCACAGGTACCATTACTAACATACACACACACTCACATACTCACTCATCCACAAACTCACTCACTCACGCACATATACACACTCTCTCACACACATTCATATATACACACACACACACACACATACACATAGACACACAAACACACTCGCTCACACCTCACTGGTAAATGTACTTCAAATACAATTATTCTAAACTAGGACATTATTTTATAGACTTTTCTATTCCCGTTCAGAGCTCATGTCTCCTTCCACAGTTCACTCATAATTAATTTGGAATTGTGTTGTAATTTCGTGGTGGTTAGGTCTACTTGAGGCTCACGTTTGATCTATTTCCAGGCTGGCTGGAAGACTTTAGGACGGTTTGTGTTGCAAGAAAAAGGTGCAACGGCACCAATACCAAGACATAGGGCTGCCATAGCGAGGATCCAGCGCGGACTGAGTATGACCAGGGGAGCCTTCACAGGTAATGCCAGCTTTTTTACAATGTGTAACAAAAATAGTGTAATAGCACCATAATGATACAAGTAAGCAAAGTTGGTCATAAGACACGCATCTTTTTAAAAAGAGCAACCATGGAGTTTCTCGCCCGTTCTTCTCCATAGGAACGGCATTCCAAACGGGCGGTGAAGTAGTAGCATAATATTTTGTAACTTTTGACGATTCATAAGTACTGTACTTAATTGTCTACGTGAATAAAAAATATTCTGATTCTGATTCTGGCGATATAAAAATATATTATATTATCTTTGAATTAATTTTATCAGGAACTACTGGATTCCCCTTGGGTGGACTTGGTACAGCTGATGTGATCTCCGAGGGAAAACATCCTGTACATGCGGCTTACAGTGACCCTACACATTGCAGGTACTTACAATATTTGGACTTTGACAGCCCTGGACACACCACACATTTTTTTTAAATTGCCAGTGTCGCTAACAAAAATTGCACAATTTTTTAGCCCATGCCAATTTCATAAAAACTTGAGAGGTGTCAAGGGACACCCGGATGGAACGAAGTTCTTTTATTATTTTTTATTATTTATTATGTAGAAAAAAATCAATAATTTTGGGAAACAAAAATATATCGCCCCCGGGTGGGCTCGAACCACCAACCTTTCGGTTAACAGCCGAACGCGCTAGCCAATTGCGCCACGGAGGCACTTGGGCAATGTCTCGAAAATACTGACCATTATGTAAATGCAAACGACAAAGATAGCAAAAAGTGTCGTTACAACTTTTCGTGATAATTTTTTCCGTCTAGCCCCCTTTCGCAACGCGCGATAAGGAACTTCGTTCCAAAAAAAAAGAAGAAGCCATTAGACCAAAAAAACACTTTTATCGTCACGTAATAATATTTTTTTAAACGCATTAATGCAGCGGTGTGCGATCTGAAGTGCACTCTATTGCTCCGTAGCAAGAGTCACGTTTTCTTTAAACGTTTTTGCGGTGTGAAATATCTGGGTGTAATTTATTTTTATAATCTGTGACTTTGCTATGATATTTCAGGAGGGGATCGACTCCTCTGGGAAGGGGGATAGGAAGAGCTAAGGGGCACTCCGACCGCGACATGAGGACCTGCGTACCAAAGACTAGTAATACCAGAGAGGTGAGAATAATGTTTTTTTGTGTATATTTTTTAATGTAAAATATGATTTTTTTACAACCTCGTAGAGCGTTGTATCATTTAAAAGTTCAAGTTAAATGGATATTTCAATTCGATGCAAGAGGCTGTAGTAGTTGCAAACAGCGAAATTGCATCAAAAAAGATAACCCACATTTTTGTTAAAAAAAGGTCGACGTTTTTGAATTTTGCGCTTCGCCTGCGCTTTCGCCTTAAAGGAATATGTCAACTTAAGATAATAGGTCAACTTAAGGGAATAGGTCAACTTAAGGGAATAGGTCAACTTAAGGGAATAGGTCAACTTAAGGGAATAGGTCAACTTAAGGGAATAGGTCAACGTAAGGAAATAGGTCAACTTAAGGTGATAGGTCAACTTAAGGCCAACTTAAAGGAATAAGTCACTTTAAGGGAACGATTTATCGTCAGGTACAGTCGGAGGGCGAGGCAGCGGGGGCGGGGCCGGGGGCGGGGGCGAGTGCGGAGGGGGAGGGCCTGGCGGCGCAGGTGGCGCGCTTCAAGAGGCTCTCGCTGCGGCGGCTGCGGGCGTGGCGCTCCTGAGTGTTGCAGGTACTACATCAACCCCCAAATAGGTCCCATGGGTGTGGGGGGCAATTTCTAGAAGAAAATTTCCATGGTCAAATCACCCAGCCACCAGTAGCCTAACATACAACCTATTATATCAAAATTCTACCATCCTCACAGGTATTCCGCCGGCTTGGCACCAGCTTAGCCAACCACAGGGCGTCCCTCTCATCCGAGCTCGGCTCCCTGTGGGACTTCATCAGGATAGACCGCGACCGCCGCCGCTCCGCGCCCGCAGCCACCTCCTACGAACCAATCATCACCGACTCCAAATCACCAGTACGACTCGCGAGAGACCTACTCCAAGTGATCCAAGAAACGGTCTTCTCGAAAAAAATCGAAGACACACCAAAACGTTGTCCGCTAGTGAAGCAAGAATCTGACTTGAGCTCCGACGAAGATGACGGCAGCGATATACGAATCGCTAATCTCATCGATTTCTTCTTTACTATAGTTAAAAGTCAGAGGGGCGATAGAAAAGGCAGTGGAGGCAGCTGCTTCAGACGCGAAGACAGTCCAGTGAATACTGCGCAAATCGTTCCCAAGCTAGTTAACACTGAATTGGAGGCCAAAATGGAGACTCTAATGGAATTTCTAGCGACAACAGGGTGTATGGATCAGGACAACGAGAGTGGCGATACGAAAATTACACTAATGGAGTTTTTATTCGGCCCCGAAGACGCCAAACCTATCGCTATTAATATCTTTGAACCAGATACTGGTCTCACAGAATCCAATATCAATGTTAATCTGTCGTATATCGACGAAACACCCGTTGAAGATACCGACGTATTAGTTGATATGTTAATAAAATACATGGAGAATTATAGTAGCAAATATAAAATCAGCTGTAAATCTATCACGCCTGGTCTATCAGAGAAATCTAAATCTGATGTTACCATAAGCAAATTGGAAACGTTTAGCGAGATCAGTAAAACTAAATCCGATTCTACGTTAACCCAACCTCAGGATATGGTCGTAGAGAGATACGAGGATAAATCAGAAAGATCTGATCAACATATATCAGATGCTGTTATTGATATAAGTAAAGTGAAGATTGATTTGGATAGTATATTCAGCGAAGCGATGGATACGGTTGCTGAATTAAAATCCGAGGACGTTATGACAGAACAAGAAGACATTGACAACTACAACGCATACACTAGACCTATGCTGCAATATATGCAATCTATACCATACAGCGTAGAGCTATCTGACATTCTAGAAGAAGACGAACCGTCTTCCCGTGATAGAAAAGCCTCAGAAGACTTACACATAAAACAGTTAGCTGAACAATTAATAGCGTACATTGAAATCGAAGTCGCCGAACATTTCAAAGATTCCGATGATGAATTTGATGTAAGCTCAAATCTGAAACGATCATCGATCAGCCTTATAGACTTGAGAAACATACCCGACTTGCCAGCTAGTATGATTATAAAACCGAAAGTTATTAAAGTCGACAAATCGACTTCGACTACCGAAGTATCGGATTCTTTATCCGATGTATCGAGACGAATGGATTCTGGGTGCATGACTGAGGATACAACACTGACATCGAGTAGCGAACGAGCGTTGGATAAGCTGGAATCATTGCACAAGTTCTTTTCAAGGTCTCGACTGCAAATAATCGATGAAAATGATGAGAACATTGATAAAATCAAAAGTCATCAACATGTTTTAGAATCTGATACTAAGAGTGATGTAAGTACTTCGAAAGCGGGACAGGCGAGTTTGGACGACGTTGAGGATATCCAAGATGATGTTAATGACACAGATGGTGATGATGAACACGGAGGTGAAGATGAAGAAACGAATGATGTTAAATCAGAATCTGATGACAGTGTAGTTGAAAGAAAACCATGAATGAGACTCATTCACCAACATTTGAAGATGGGAATTATTTGTCGAGAAAAAAGGTCAAACACGAGTTGGATTATTTCGTGTGAGCTTAGTACCAAATTTTTTATGTTTCTTGGTAAAAATAAAGATTTCTATACGAACTCTATTTTGACTCGTACGACGTAACGTTAGGTCTTTAACAACGCACGTTTTAATAGCGTTGACAATAACGCCTTAACACTAACGCGCCGTCTTTGTACAGCGTGATATAAAAAGGGTATACTAACCTTTGAACGTACGCTTCTTTAGCGCACTTGTAATCATTATGTGAAGTCAGAATTTAGATATTATAATAATAATATAATAATACCAGCCCTTTTAATGTTTCACTGCTGGGCACGGGACTCCCCTCAATGCGAGGGGGATTAGGCCGTAGTCCACCACGCTGGCCCAGTGCGGGTTGGCGGACTTCACACATCTTTCGAGGGTTTCTCTCAGACATGCAGGTTTCCTCACGATGTTTTCCTTCACCGTTTAGCAAGTGATAACCGTGGTTGAAAATGAGATTCGCACATGAAATCCCAGAGGTTTGACCCGGGGTCTGAACCTGCGATCCTCGTTACCGAGGCAAGCGTTCTACCAACTTGGTTATCACTGCTTATTTTTTTGTAGAATTTAGATATTATGTCAATTCAAAAAAAAGATTCTAATAAAATAATACAGATAAAGAAACCCATTTTGAATAGTTAGCATGCCTTTTCTGATTCACGCTGTAAACTGCGTTCGATTTATAAGTCAACGCGTTAGACGAAAAGTCGTTATAACGCATTTCTAACGTACGTTGTAAAGGATATCGCGAGTGTAACTAGATAGTTGCCATTATACTTGGGCGAATTTAATTACAAGGTTATCATTAAAAACAAATATGTATCACTTTTAGTGATTGGAAAACAATTAGTGAGATTTTATAAAAAAAAAATATATGTTATAACCAAAAAATAAAAATCATTTTTATTGAAATAAATTGTAAGCTCGTATAATCTCCTCTATTATAGCTGACGTTATTTATTTATTTAATAGGTACCATTTTTTTATACCTCTAAAAGCAAAGTGTCCAGAAAGTTCCAAAATATCCGGACGTTGCCACAGTTTCCGGACATTGTTATAATTTCCGGGCTTTGCCTAAGTTTCCGATCATTGTTAAAGTTTCCGAAATGTGCAGGATAAATGCAGTTATGTTACCCCTGATGATAATGTTGATGATGATGGTGATGAAATGAATCCCCACCCCTATGGAAGGTCGCCCATGCGATGGACCGACCAGATTATGTCTGCCAATGGTGGCCCCCTGCATAAATACACCAGGATGGCATCCAATAGGGAGAGATGGCGAGACTTCGTGAGCCAAGCAACACCAGTCCCAAAACCAAAACATGACGACCACGACCGCTCTGACAAGAGCGTCACGACTTAGAAGAAGATCAGTAAAGATGTGGATACTTTACTGAAAATTTACCGGACATGTTGGGAGAACTTGAAAAGTCAAGTTATACTATTTTATTTCAATCTCCTTCACTCGCGCACGTTTATGAACACACAATGGTTAATATCCCGCTAATATTACATTACACATTATTTATCAAAGAAACACCATTTTTCGAAAATAAATTAAAATTTACAACTTCACGTCCGGAAACATTCGTGTCATTAGCCTGAGCCTATATGGAAACTAGTCCGGAAACGGAAATAAATGAAAACAAACACGCATTCGTTCGACTTAAAAATAACTTAGTGAATTACGAGCAAAACTTATGAACAACACTTAAATAAACTTACTACTTAAGTACCTAACTTATTATGTACTTATGTACACTTATTTTTACACGCATGTACAGTATTTGAATTAGACAAAATTGTTCTTAAAAAAATATGTAAATAATCGTATATAATATGTAGATATAAATATACATTTAATGGAAAAAGACCGGCCCCCTGATTACGTAACTAGAGTAAGATAGCAGTAATCGCGCAATATTTGCTTTTAAATTGCTAATTCGTATTACGTAGCGACGCCACAAAAATCTGCAATTTGAAAGCAATTATTGCGAGATTATTGCTGTCGCTTTTCTTTCGCTAAGCTTGAAAAGATACGTAATCTGGGGGCGGAGCTTACTACGCGGACTGGTATGGCAAAGCATTTTGCAAACGCAAATGATTTTGAATCTTATTTTTGTATTTACTTAGCACTCACATTTAGTTGATATCGTCACTAGGAGACTTGAGCGTTCCCGGGAATCTTCGGCATTTTTCGGAAGGCTTCGGCACACCGACAAACAATTTAAGGTGGAAGCGCTAGGTCAGGGCGTGACATTCAAAATGTCAATGGTTTTTATTTTTTTTACGAAAAATTTGGACATCTCTACGATGTCATTTAGTTTTTTGCGATATTGGCATTCTGCATTGGATGTCTCGATGTAATAAGTTTGCTTAAAAAAATACCTAAAGCGATACATCACTCCAAAGTTAGTAAAAGTAGCGGTTTTTACAAACCTTGGAGTGTTGTATCGCTTTAGGTATTTTTTACCCTACGGGTACCCTAGTTCTAACTATGACACTAGGACGTCAACCACCTCAGTCCTCCCGCGACCATGGTTGCTGTATAGCAGCCGAATCGTCGGGAACGTTAAAACATAAAACAAAATAAAATCCTTAAAAACGGTTTTATTTCAACCAATATTGTATTTATATTGAAATAAAATTCATTTTGCGGATTGTATTGCGTTTTATTTCATGTTTTTACGTTAGGTACGGTTTGGCTGCTTTACAGCAACCATGGTTGCTAGAAAAGTTTAATTTCAACGTGCTGTATTCGCGTAAATATAAGAAATCAATATGTGAACCAGTGTTTATAAATACAATTCTATGTTCCCCATTATAATAAGTGATTACTTTTTTATAGTTACGCTTAGTTATTTTAATGCAGTTGTAAAATATAACTAGTTTTTGGCCACAGCGGCGCCTATGCAGCCACCATTTAACTCTGCAACTCGATCACGATGTACCCTCTTTTTTTGTCTTGTGTAATGTGTGCGACTCTACTATACAGGCTGTAAGTGGCCTCGTAACGAAAACTGACACCTTGGATTCAACTCAAGATTCTGGCCGCCCTAGAGTTGGAATCCTGTTTTGTGGATTATACGCATATTATAACTGTAGGTTTAAATGGATTTTAGCATGGAATAACATTAGAAGTTTATTGCAATGCGATATAAAAAAATATGTAACTAATTTATACCTAAAACTGCAATGTAAATCAAAACTCGATTCGCTCGAGCGCGCTCGTCGCTCGCACGAATCGGGTATCGCGGGGAGCGTTGTGTTTTCATCACGTGGTTTACGATACATTACCCGCTCCAAAATTACAATGTTTTTATCACATGACTTTTGACATAAATGATTTAAATGATCTGTAATTTTATTATAGGAATTAACTTTTAGCCAAAGTTGTCGTTCCCAGGCCCCCTTACAACCTATATTTAATTTTGGTTCAAATTATTCAACAGTTCAGGTCACTGAGTTCGCTAATAAAATTGAGTTGCAGTGAAATTAAAATGGAATTGTGTGATGGTCCCTTTAACTAGTTCTATAATTGTGTCACCAGACTTGAGAGCCGTAATAATCTTAAGATTAGATAATTTACGAGTAGGTTATTATTCTGAGATATATATATATAGGATTCTTAATTCGTTGCATTACAGCAGGGATTCCCAAAATGGTCGACATAAACGAAAACTGATTTTGGGGGTCGACGAGGTCTAAATATCGACCCCTATTTATATTAACAAAAGTTCTTATTTGAAACTTTCAAGATACTGTATAAGTTGTGTTGCGTGTACCAACTTGTTATAAGAATGACTAATATTTTAGTAGGAAGTATCATTGTTGTTAAAAATTCAACAAGTCGATAAGCGTGCACAAGTTCGTACAAGATGAAATTATTATTTTGTATCAATAGGGAAAAAAAACTAGAGATTGGATTTTTAAAGTAATTTGGCTAGGGGGTCTGAGTTATCAGTTCATTTTGGAAAAGGGGTCTCTTGCCCAAAATAGTTTTGGGAATCCCTGCGTTACAGTTATAAGAATGTTCAGTTACCAAGAAAATTTATATTGTACGATAAATAAATACAGTTTATTTTATTGTGTACCTCCCATGTTTAATTTACCTATACCAAATAAATAAATAAATATCGCCAGACGAACACACCAACGCAACCAGGCGCAACGCTGCAACATTGGTTTTAATTTTTTTTCGTGAGATCCTATTTTTTTTTCTAAAATAATAGTAGCCTAAGTTACTCCTTGTTATATCAGCTATCTGCCAGTGGAAGTCCCGTCAAAATCGGTCCAGCCGTTTCTGAGATTAGCCGGAACAATGCACTTAGTAAAAAGCGGTTATTTTAATATTACAAACAGACACTCCAATTTTATTTATTTGTATAGATACTCACCTACAGTACCTTAAGCGCGAGATTATTACGTTAGCTAACCGTTTACTTTATAGTCTACGTATTCAGACACGTTGTTTGAAGAGTTGAATTTTTAAATACTGTCCGCTAGAAGCGCTGTTAAATTTTTCATTTCATTCATATTCACAACTGTGCGAAAGCCGGTTGAAAGTCAGCACCGATGATATTAAACCAGTTGGTCCTCATCTTGTGAGCTGATTATACTTGATTCCAATAATATGTACGGCTTGGAAACACGCTTGTGCAATGGATCTTTATTAACTCTCTCTCTCTCTCTATAGGGTAGTTGTAGGGGAAGTTGATGCGACTGACTAAATGGCGTCATAGTACACACACACACACAAACACAGGTTTGTCAGATTTGACCAAACTGATTTTTTTTGTTGGAGCATACATTTGAAAAGTTGCAATTAGCGCCATCTATCGTGAACTAGTCCAAACAATTGAATTGGTAACCATAATATAAGTGAATAACAGGTATGGGATAGCCTCGTTTTTTAGTTCGCAGTGTGATCATAGAGGCCGCTGTGAGTTTCAAATTCATGGATGTATGCATGTGGAACCTATGTTTTTATATAGTCTATGTTTGTAATAGTTCATTATACAGTCGTAAGATGGCGCTGTAACACAATATCCCGTAACTTTTGTTGCTATTATTTTTCGTTTGAAATCTAACTCTACGCGAGAAGAGCGAAACAACAATATACACCTATATCTTCCATCGACATGTATGTATTAGATATTAAAGAGGGCAATGACATCTCCGCCCAACCAGCACACGGGGGTCTTATAGTCAGTACTACCAGCGCCTCGCGGAAAATATTTGCAACTTATAAAGAGCTTAAATCGTAGCGCCCACTGGATATGTAGAGCTATTTGGCGAAATATCAAACTACGCTGTCATTATATACACGTAACTACTCAACTTATACAGTATCTTGAAAGTTTCAAATTAGAACTTGTGTTAATTAATAGGGGTCGATTTTTAGACCTCGTCGACCCCAAAATCAGTTTTCATTTATGTCGACCCATTTATATAGATATTTATATAGACCCCTTGGAGTCCACTTTGGGAATCCCTGAAATAGATTATTTGATTCAACTTTTTATTTGGTTGGCGGAATTCTTAAGCTCTACAGAAAATATGGACACTCGATCAGAACTTGTACTTAGGACTCTATTTGCTGTAGCTACAGTAATGTAAGGATACTAAATAAATAAAACAAAATCAATTAATAAATCAATATGTAGGTATATATTATAATAATTGCGAAAAAAAAACATCTGTCATCATCAGCCATTTACATATTTTTTTACACAAAAAAAAAAACAATAATAGCTTCAATTTCACATTTATCGTATATTTTATACATAATTCAGTTCTTTTGTTATCATAAAAAATCTACAACCCTATTAGTGACTATGGATTTAATTATTATTTATTATAAGCATTAAAAAAATAATATGTTTAATTACTTATTCGAAAAATACATTCATTTTCTCAATAAATTACTTACATACATCATTTCTTACATAATGGAATAAAAATCTATACCGGGTCATTCAGAAAGGGTATACTAACACTATGTGAAGTCGAAGAAGAAATTTTTTTTTTTTAATTTTAAATTTATTTTTTAAAATGACCTTTTGAAACTCTGACTTCACAATAATGCACAAGAAGCGCAGGTTCAAAGGTTAGTATACTCTTTATGAATCATTCCGTATACCCTGTACAATATAGCATGATTAATATGAGAGCTACCAAGCCTAGTATCAAGCTTAAACATAGCGCCATTTTAAACGCCACGAAAATATCTGGGCCCAAGTCTGCTGACACAATCGATTCATAATCGAACAGCAACCGCATAGTAACTGCCACTTTTGACAGATATTGTATGGGATATCTTTCAAAAGTGCCCCCCCCCCCCCCCCCTCCTCACACAATAATCCACTTTAGATCTCATGTGCCAAAGCTTAAATTCGTTCGCGACAATTTCCACATTCCTATTACGTGGCTGAAATATTCATAATAAACTCAGCGCTCTTATAATTAAAGCTTCAATTCGCTCGCAGCTTGACCCGACAGGGGATATTTTTTTTAACGTTTTTTTCTCAGGAAACAGGCGCAGGCCGATCCCAAATAAGATTCTTAAATGTTTGTATTGTTTTTTTTACTTGAACGGCCTTCTCTAGGGAGTGGAATAAAAAGAGCTAGATCTATTTGACGGCCGGATTAGCGCAGTTGGTGGTGACCCTGCTTTCTGTGCTGAGGGTCCCGGACTCGAATCCTGGTAGGGACAAACTTTGTGTGATGAGCTGTTTGTACCCAAGTCATGGATGTTTAATATCTATATAAGTAACATATACTGGGTTCGCCCTCAGTCTATTGTACGGTACCCATAATACAAGCGTTGCTTAGTGTGGGACCGTATAGTTGGTGTGTTCGTATATACTATACATACAATATTATTTATATTATATTGATATATTCGTAGCAAAAAACCATTAAAATTCGAACATCGGTTTTAAAATACACTTCATGGATAATATTGATATCGTAAACGATAAAACTTTTTTGATAAATTATTTATAAATCAATCGATATGAAATACAATTATTGCATTACATTATGGTAACCCTAAGCACTTTCACTTTTATTTTCTAAGTAACTTCCAATGTAAACGTAGCGTTATCGAGAAAACGTGGCTTCACTGTCACCATTATTCTAGAAATCCATTGTGTGAGATGGATGAAAGATATTTCGTTACCGAAACGGTACGTGAAAAAGCTTGAGGTACTGTACCGCAAGCCCAATCCTATTTACACAGCGTTTCGGTACGCAAGCGTCGTCTATCCCTCTCTCGCCACTGAGTTCATAAATTAGTATGAAAGTATCAGCTTATTTTCTCGATGTTCGCTACGATTATATTAGGAGTCCCTGCTTACCCTACTGGTCTAATCCTTACTTCAAATCCGAAGGTTGGATACGAGCGACCTTAGGTTGCCATCTCCAAAAATAAACTCAAACAAAAAAAAAATTAAGACTAGAATTTTGAATTCGGAAAAGACAAATACAATTATAACTCC
This sequence comes from Pheosia tremula, assembly GCA_905333125.1. Lineage (NCBI taxonomy): Eukaryota > Metazoa > Arthropoda > Insecta > Lepidoptera > Notodontidae > Pheosia > Pheosia tremula. The sequence goes on from HG995425.1 coordinate 4,306,941, forward strand.
ACAGCTATATTCAAACACTAGCGGAATGCGCTAACCATAATCAATTTGCTTGTGCCGCGAACTGTCATCGATGCGTACGCGCACCGAGCCAACAGTCTGAGCAGGCCAAAGAAAAAGTACATACCTTCATTTCCACATCACTGTTACACCATACATGGCACAATTTCACTAGCCAATCGGCTATCGAGATTATTTTCGACACCACAACGACGACCAATCACCAGTAAGGTACTATTCCATTGCCGTCGGACCTTGAAGTCCAAGAGTTTCCATAATTTATCCTCGCGCACGACACAGCGGGAGTATTCCTTGCTGACGCTTTCCCTATTGTGTAGTTCACACCTTTGTTGCTGTCCCAATACTCACTACCCTTGCATTTAAAGCACACACAAAAATCTAATCTTCTCGAGTGTATAGGCAGCTGCAATCTGAAGCCGAACGTATCGTAGGTGGGCACTCCGTTCTGGTTCAAAGGTCCCGGTTCGATGAACGCGCACGAGGTATCTTCACTGGTCGTCCAGCCGTCGGACGAAGTTCTCACAAACACCTCCTTGGAGAAGTCCAAGTTTTTCACCTTCACCGTCCCATCGACGGCACATTCGTTCTGTTTGATGATAACATTCTCCAGCGACACGCATTCCTCTGTGATCCGTCGTCTGAATTCCAAGTAATCTGACGCCGGCTGGACGAATCTCGTCTCCCACAGGTCTACTGCAGGTGTGGGGGGCGGTTTTCGTTCTGGTGATGGACTGGCCACGACCCTGGACGCCCAATACGGTGGCACGTGAGACGGTTCACTCATAAACTTTACGTGCTCCAACGCGAGTCCTCGATCATCAGCAAACACCACCTTTTTTTTCTTTTTCTCCGTAGGTATCCTTATACACGATCTGGGTGCCGTCTTCAGGGTGAGCTGCAGTGGTTTTAATGTAAAACATGGCGCTCCGAAACCTCTGGCTGCTAGTTTCATTGGTCTGAGCGATGTGTAGTCCGTTAAGAAGCCGGCGGGAGGACTGTGCCCGTAGAAAGATTCTGATGCTAACATGTCGATGGCCGCGCACATTCTGTAACAATTGGCACGTCTGTACACACCGAGTGGTGGATAGGAACTGAAAGGAATTTATTGGGCGCGCGGGTTTAAGTGCGCTCGCGCCGCCACGCGGCCGGAGTGTAGGGTGACAATGCTGTGGAATATTGTTTTACGTTTATTTTTAGTGATCTGGGTCAGGGTGCTTGCGATTCGTGGGTGTTCCAATGATGTTTACTGTGGTTAATGTATGAGAAGATACGGTAGGTATTTAATCGTGACATGATAACATCAATTTGTAGTGGTACTACGTTTTTTTTAACATAAATTAATATAATTATGGTAAATGTCCGTGACTATGTATATTGATAACACGTTGGTCTGTTGGTTTGAGCGTAGGTCGCTCGGCTCATTGCACTGGATGGTTACACGGATGTAATCGCGTTTATTTTATGTTCTTTACGTTCCCGAGGATTCAGCTGCTTTACAGCGACCATGGTCACGGGAGGACTGAGGTGTTTGACGTCCTAGTGTCATAGTTAGAACTGGGGTACCCTGATATTAAGTTGTTGTTAGCGGTCCGATCTACGCAGGAAAAATTGCAAACTACAACTAAATATGAGGGTACCCCCCAGTCCCCCCAGCCCCCATCATAGTACTGTCTCTCTTAACTCGGCGAGTACGTAAAGCCGTCGGTTCTGTGCCTGATATCTCTCCACGGCACCAAGTCTGCTAACACAATAGATTCATAATCGAACAGCAACCGCATAGTAACTGTCGCTTTTGACACATATTGTATGGGATATCTGTCAAAAGTGACAGTTACTATGCGGTTACTGATCGATTATGAATCGATTGTGTTAGCAGACTTGGGGCCCAGTCGCGTTGGATTGCCGTTCCATCGGATTGTGAGAGTGAGGGAGAGAGAGAGCGCACCTGCGCGTGCACACGCTTGTGCACTATAATGTCTCCTGCGCAGATGGCTAGTCTACGTGTTTCCGAGCCGCTGCGACCGAAATCCGGTCATGAGGAATATTATTATTATTTTATCGCCGCATAAATTATGTTACAGTTTTACGATACAGTTGTATGACACTGTAATTTAGGCACAAGGATGAACGAATGTATATTTGTTAGTGTTTATCGTATTTTCATTATTTTCAGTTTTATTGGAAGGGTCATTAAACATACACAACATACAACAGATAAAACATATATGAGTTAGGGGGTGGTGCTTATTTTATATTAAACCTACCCATTATTATTAAAATACTCATATTAAATTATATTTCACATTATAACAATTATAGGAAACATAAAAAAACATTGACAAACATCCGTGAAAAATCACTGTGGGTTCCAGCTGAAAATCAGCGCCAGGCGTCTTCGATGCCTGGCTTATGCTGAGCTGGACACCTGTTTGGCGCAGCCGTGAGACACACATGACCCACTATATCTGACACACTATTGTTTAAATTTAACATTGATAAGCTGTTAATAGTTATACGAGTAAGTTTCTTTATGTAATCTCGTGTCTTGTGTTGTTGCCAAATAAATGTTTTTTCTTCCTATCCTTTCTTTCTTTCTTTTCTTTCTTTGGTGATTGTTTCATAGTATATTTTGTTAAAAATACAATTATTTCCATTTTTTACCCGGCTATGCGACGCAAAAGAGGGTAATGTGTTAACAACCTATGCATATATGTTTGTTCCTTTATGGCGCTCTAGAGACCAAACGCCTGGGGCGATTTTGATGATTCCGACGTCAATCGATTTGTCTTAATCTTGCGAGTGTCACTAGAACATGACAGTTTAGTGGAAAAGGGAAGATCTTCCTGCCAGGCGGGTGTTTTATTCTACACATTTTTCTTTTCAATGTTTATAGTGAATTTTTTAATTAATACTCACGCACGACTGTTACAGTTTTTTTTAAACTAAACACTACTCATCAATGTTTAGTCTACAAAAATCGTCATCGATAATTCCAGGACCAGTCTCAACTTACACCAGTATCATGGTCACCGCACTCGCACGCGCAGCCCACAGCGCTGCGCCGGCGCAACGCGTGATCGCACACAATACGTTCGTGTTATGCTAATGGTGACGACATTGGATTTGAGTCGACTTGTTTCTATTACAGATATGTTTAACTATCCAAGATAAGTCATTGGAGAAATTTTTAATGTAATTTCGCCTTTGTATCCTAAATATTAAGGCAACGTGGAACATTAAAAGGGCTGGTATTCTTTTATTTAAATTACTAGCTGTTGCCCGCGACTTCGTCCGCGTGGTATTTAACAAAGACAACCGTTGACAACAGCCTGCTCGCCCATTCTGAGCCCGCGGGACGCATTGCAGGTTGTTGCTATCAAACTTAATCAGGCGCTGCGCTGCAACATTGGTTTTAATTTTTTTTTCGTGAGATCCTATTTTTTTTTCTAAAATAAAAGTAGCCTAAGTTACTCCTTGTTACATCAGCTATCTGCCAGTAAAGTAAAGTCCCGTCAAAATCGGTCCAGCCATTTCAGAGATTAGCCGGAACAAACAGACAGACAGACAGACAGACAGACAGACAGACAGACAGACGGACAGCAGACAGACAGACAAAAATTGTAAAAAAGTTGTTTTGATATAGGTAACGTGTATACATCCAAATGCACTTAGTAAAAAAGCGGTTATTTTAATATTACAAGCAGACACTCCAATTTTATTTATATGTATAGATTATTATGAGAAAAACTTGTGGCAAGGGTCAATAACACGAGTCCTGTCACGGAAGGGAAGCCTCTAACTAAATAAAAATATGGGTACCTACTTTTATTTACGTACATTATTCCTTTTATTTGAAAAAAAAAATGCATCTTTTATGAGAACCAGACTACAATATTAATGAGAGATTTTTTTAAAGATTTTTTTGAGTGCCCACGCACACATAGGTACGGTCTTTATCTACGGCTTCCCATGTCCAAAATTTCACAACGAATTGTTAGTTAAGGTATGGATAAGCAATGGCAAGAAACTCCATGGTTACCTACTATAAATTCATTAAAAGTAATGTCATAAATGTACGTGACAAGAGTGAAAAAAAAAGTATATAAGAAAAAAAAGATTATAGAATATAAACAAAACCGCTGCTACTATAAATCTATTTAACGGGGCATAGCGATAATAACATATGTCGAGGGTCAATAAACCGACTGACTTTGACAATACTGGCAACGTGTAAAACTATGCTGCTACCAAAAATATTCAGATTATTTTAGCAACGACATTTATGAAACAAAAAAACAACATTTAAAAATATTCTCGTAAAGCCCGGCTACCACGAGCGCGGTGACGAAACTAGCGAAATAGACCAATGAGAATATTAAAAGCCCTATTCCTCAGATTAATGGTTACCTTTTGCGCTAATAGAGAGCGACTTTCAACGATTTAATCCATGACCTTTCAATGCTACTGGCTCCTTACAAAAAGATCGGTTCCGAATTTTGCCGAGACGTAAATCGAACGATCACGCAGATCACAGCACTAAAATCTAGTGACTTGAAAGACCGTTCGGTCATCGTCAGTATTCCATTTGATTCAACACAAGGATAAATTGATGAATGAAATGACAAACATATTGTTTTTCCATTTCGAATCACAGTTTGTGGTCACTCTGACGTAGTGTGACCACAAATTATAGTTATACATTGGGGTTAAATACAAAATAGGTAATCTCTTATATTCACGCGAATACTACACATTGCAATAAAATATTTTTTTCGAAATTGAAATTAAAAAACATCCTAATTTCAATAGGGAAGTTGGCTGGCTACCACCGACTTGGGAACCAATAATTAATATTATTAAATCCAAAACTAAGCGCACCATTGTAAGACCTCAAGACACTGAGTACTCTCTGCGTAGATCGGACCGCAAACAACAACTTAATATGAGGGTACCCCAGTTCTAACTATGACACTAGGACGTCTAACACCTCAGTCCTCCCGTGACCATGGTTGCTGTAAAGCAGCCTAAACGTCGGGAACGTAATAACATAAAATAAACGCGATAAAATCCGAAAAATTTTTTTTTTTAATGTGTAGTATTCGCGTAACCATAAGAAATCAATATGTCTTTTGAGGGGTTCTCTCAGACGTACAGGCTTCCTCACGATGTTTTCCTTCACCGTTTAGCAAGTGATAATCATGGTTGAATATGAATCAGAATCGAATGAAAACTTATGAATCGAAATATTAATGAATCGAAATATTAATATGAATCAGAATCGAATGAAAACTTATGAATCGAAATATTAAGTACAGTACTTATTAATCGTCGACATAGTTACAAAATGCTAAGCTACAACTTAACACCCGTTCGGAATGCCGTTCCTATGGAGAAGAACGCGCAAGAAAGGTTGCTGTTTTCAAAATGATGTTTTACATTTTTGAGCAGTACATTGTTATGGGTGTGTGAGAACAATGTAGGAACGGCTGGGCAGACTTTAGCAGCTGGTTCAAAACTGTGATTCGCAGATGAAATCCAGGAATCCCAGAGGTGCGAGCCGGGGTTTGAACCTCTTGTTTCCAAGGCAACCTTTCAACCAACTTGGCTATCACTGCTTGTAATTTGCAATTAAGTTATTAATTATCATTAACGCAAGGGTCATTGTTTGTGTTGCAATTATATGTATAGATAAGGATAGATAGACACAAGGATGTTGCTATCCCGCTTTCATCCACACACACATCACCCCAGACATTATCGGTTCACGAGCGGAACACATGGGCAGACACGTCCCGAGATACCTTATCAGAAATGGAAAATTGTCAGACGATTTTTTTTTAATATTTTTTTTTATCGGAGCCTCGGCGCGCGGGGTCGAATGTTACTAGGCTATGGTCAGGTGATGATCATGAGTGAGACACGACCAAAGAGATACAGATGCCACACTAACCTCTCCGCAGATATGGGGGGGACATCTTTTTTTTAAGAGACTAGGCCCGCCATACCCTCCCACCACTGCTACTCCTGTAAGCCAGGATCTACAGTGGTGTTAAATGATGACACCGAGGTTTGACCCTCGGCGAGTCCCGGGATAAAGATAATTGTCTTGGAACCCGCACGAATTTAATCGAAAGATAAAAACAGGAGGAGTTGGAAGAAAATTATCCACTTCCCTCCATTGCAATGCGTCTTAGCGATCTATGACAAACATCGAGAATAAAACATACTATGATCATTTATGTCATGCATGAAACTATGATCATAGATAGAATCATTTAATGTATATCACGTTATCGTGTAAGCTGGCACTTAGTAACAACTGAACACCACTCTTGCGCAGTCGCCCAGCAATAAAAATAATTTAAACACCGAATATAAATGCGTCACCGTTTGAAAAAGGAATTTTAAATAAAGATCGCCTTGACATTCGAATTTTAATTTTAAACATGGAATGCGTGATAACGTCAAAAGTTCGTTAACACTGATATCTTATCAGTTCTCTTATCACATTCGTATTTTTTGTATCACAAATTCATGGTTTTATCACAGTGTGTTATTGTTTATTTAAATAATGATTAATTATTGTAATTACTTTTTATGTATCGATGGGAATGTTATGCTGATAAGACACTGTTGTTGAGGGTTGTGACGTCATAATACTGGTACATAATAATAAATAAATATCCCCAGACAAACACACCAACTGTACGGTCCCACACTAAGCAACGCTCGTATTATGGGTACCGTACAATGGACTGGGGGCGAACCCAGTATATATTACTTATACTTACATTACTTGGGTACAAACATTCATGCCCATCACACAAAGTTGGTCCCTACCAGGATTCGAAACCGAGACCCTTAGCACGGAAAGCAGGGTCACTACCAACTGCGCTAATCAGGCCGTAATTGCCATTAACTTTTAATGATATACTTAGAGTTAGTAGTTTTTTTGACCACGTCTTGGTCCAGGCAACCTGCCTAGCCGTTCCTATATTGTTCTCACACACCCATAACAATGTGCTGCTCAAAAATGTAAAGATCTTTTTGAAAAGAGCAACCATGGAGTTTCTCCCCCTTCTTCTCCATAGGAACGGCATTCCGAACGGGCGGTAAAGTTGTAGCTTAGCATTATGTAACTATTTTGACGATTCATAAGTACTACCTAATGGTTTACATGAATAAAGAATATTCGGATTCTGATACGTATTTAGACATATTGCGGGCAGTATTTAAAACATTCAATTCTCCACACAACGTGTCTAAATACGTTAACTATGAAGTATACGGTTAGCTTACGAGTAATCTCGCACTTAATATTATGTTTCCTTGACAGATAATCTTGTTAACGACCTCATCAGCTGATGGTTGCGTGAATGGTGAATGCTGATACATATTTAACGACAATGTAATATGTTTTGAATCGTGATCGCAAGCGCATGTTGATTCATAGTTCGATTTTCAAATTATTCAAGTACCTATTTTGTTTTTAGGCTTTTTAATGGCATAATTTTTTAGCAATCAAGGTTTAATAGTATTATTACCCGACTGCGCGACGCAAGGGGCGGTAGTGACCCTAATTTCTGTGCGGAAGGTCCGAACCCTGGTAGGGGAAAACTTTGTGTGATGAGCACGAATATTTGTACCCGAGTCATGGATGTTTAATATCTATATGAGATATACTGGCTTCATCCCAAGTCCATTGTACGGTACCTGTAATACAAGCGTTGCTTAGTGTGGGACCGTATAGTTGGTGTGTTCGTCTAGCGCAGGGGTTCCCAAACTTATTTTGTCTACTGCCCCCTTGGGAATGAATTATTTTTTAGCGCGCCCATTTTTTCACCTACTGAAAAACCACTATAGCTTCAAATTAAATTAATTATTGTAAGCCTCTACACAACGCACCCATTTTTTTTCTGGGTCTCTTACCTTTTTAGGCCTGCAGCGCCCGAAAGGGGGCGTTATCGCCCACTTTGGGAAACGCTGGCTTTAGCGATATAATATTGTGTCGGATTTATTCCTCGCTAGTTTACTTTCTGAGTTAAAAACATGTTATAAGTACTATTAATTATAACAAAAGTACATTATTATGAGATAATATATTGACGCGTCGCTATGTATCTATCAAAGGTCACAGGTCGTAATTATGAGAAGCTATTGTGAGATAAGCTTATTGTACTGTTTTCTTAAACATAATAATATTAATCCATTTCTATGTCTAGATATTAAGATTTAACAATATACTGGGTGTGAGTGGGTTCGTAACGAAAACTGATACCATGGATTCAACTCGTGATTCTGAACCCCCCAGAGTTGGAATTTTCCGTTTCTTTTTAAATTGATTTTGGCATGAAATTATAATGGAAATTTATGTCGTCGTGATTATAAATTAAAAAAAAACATAATTACTAATTTAGACCTAAAACTGCAATGAAAATTAAAACTATTTACGTTTGAGCGCGCTCGTCACTCGCGCGCGGCGAGTATCACGCAGAGCGATGTGTTGTGATCGCGTTGATTACGATACATTGCGCGCTCGAAAATTACAACATTTGTAACCCAAGACTTTCCACATAAATTATTTCTATATGTACATATATATATATATATATATATATATATATATATATATATATTTGTAGCGACTACTTCAACCGCATCACAAGCTACGCAGATGGCACTACAGACGCATTCAGAACAATAGACAAGTGACGTCACAATCCACATCGACATCCAACAGCAAGCAGCCTGTTGACGTCACAATCCAAGACATCAACATCGACATCCAACAGCAAGATTGGTGACCCCTGACAATGAACAACATCCTTCTGTGAAGACTCAAGCACCAACGTCATCACCACTCCATACCAAGACATCAACATCGACATCCAACAGCAAGCAGCCTGTCCCACAGCAAGCCAAGTCGTCACGCAGGACCATCACAGCCGACTCACCGCGCTCCTGGTTCTGCGACGCGCACAGCTCGGTCTCGACTCACTGCAGACCTTCGAGCTAGCTTCCTGGCCCTTGCACACAAGACGCTGCCACTCAAAGATATCGACCTCCGGTCTTGGGGGGGAGTACTGTAGCGACTACTTCAACCGCATCACAAGCTACGCAGATGGCACTACAGACGCATTCAGAACAATAGACAAGTGACGTCACAATCCTGAATCGCGCTATCAGAGTTCTCGGAGCAAGTAGCATATATACAAGATCCCGACATTAACCGTCGGGGCATCGCGGCCGCCCCGCCAGGCATACCACCCGCCTGGCTGGAAGATCTTCCCTTTTCCGCTAAATATTTTAGCTTATCACCCGGGTCAACATTTACGGTACCCTTTAACCCGGGATACAGTAAATATGAGGGTACCCCAGTTCTGTGACACTAGGACGCCCATCACCTCAGTCTTTCCGTGATCATGGTTGCTTTAATGCAGCCGAAACATCGAGAACGTAAAACACATAAAATAAACGCGATAAAAACCGGAAAATTAGTTTTCAAAGTGTAGTATTCGCGTAAGTATAAGAAATCATTACCGTCTAATTAATACGAAAAGTATACGGTCTCACACCAAGCAACGCTTGTATTAAGGGTACCGTACAATGGACTGGGGGTGAACTCAGTATATAATACTTAGGAATCGAACCCAGGGCCCATGGCACAGAAAGCAGGGCTACTACCAACTGAGCTAATCATGTCATCAATAATATAAGTACGTATATAAAATGTAAATAATACTTATTAAACAAGATAATTGTCACGTGTTAATTACACGTGAATTACTGGAGCTATGTGCTTAGAAATTAAAAACACATAATACGATAAGAGACTTCTTAACAGTTATACAAGGCCCCAAGTCTGCTAACACAATCGATTCATAATCGAACAGCAACCGCATAGTAACTGCCACTTTTAGGGGTCGAGTCACCTTCGTCCGTAGGAGAATTAAGTACCCTCGAGATACCCTACACGTGACCCTGGGTGGTGCCAACCAGGTGACAATTCTACTGGTGGTAGGCTTCGGCCGTGGCTAGTCACCACCCACTGAACAAAGCCATGTCGCCAAGCGGCCTAGCCGTGTTCCGGCATGATGTTTGGTGTTGCCATTCATGGATGGCGGGTCAGATCAGTTGCGCTGCATGTGTCACAGACAGACAGACAGACAGACAGACAGACAAAAATTGTAAAAAATGTTGTTTCGGTATAGGTAACGTGTATAAACTAACACTTAGTAAAAAGCGGTTATTTTAATATTACAAACAGACACTACAATTTTATTTATAAGTATAGAGTATAGATGTGATAGTTTGGATGGATGGATGTTTGTTACTCAATCACGCCAGAACGGCTGAACGGACCCGGATGAAATTTGGCACAGAGATAGATCATAGTCTCGAATAGCACATAGGCTACTTCTTATCCCGGTAACATGTATGGTTCCCGTGGGATAGATTTGTTTTAATGTTTCATACTTTTTTAATCGCGGGTAACACTGTGGGGCATACACTGGGGGGGGGGGGTTCGTACAGTTAAACGTATTGTCAGGGTCGTTTTTATTCATATTCTTTATCAATGGCCGATAACACCAACAAAAACAATAAGTACTATTTATTTAAAGCGACGGGCTATCTATGGGGTCAGTGAAAGTTTATGTTAAAGAACAAGACATGTTAAACAGCTATGTAGCGATAACAGCAGCATAAATAAAGCTATACAGCAGCCTTTCCCAAAGTGGGCGATAACGCCCCCTTGTGGGCGCTGCAGGTCTAAAGGGGGGCGGTAAGAGACCCAGAAAAAAAATGGGGCGAACCCAGAAAAATATCACTGCTATTCTAGTAATACAGTAATCCCATAAATCTATATTAGTATTAATTGTCGATCCAACTTGGTACGGGACGGGCAACGGATTGGCACTGCTCCGTACCAACCGTCTGGGTCCCAAGTCTGCTAACACAATCGATTCATAATCGAACTGTATCTGTCACTTTTGACAGATATCCCATACAATATCTGTCAAAGGTGACATTTAGTATGCGGTTGCTGTTCGATTATGAGTCGATTGTGTTAGCAGACTTGGGGCCCTTTACCCGTGGTATCTGCAGACTACTCTCTAAACCAGGGAATCCCAAACAATTTTGGGCAAGACAAGAGACCCCTACTCCGAAATGAACTGATTCCTCAGAGCGCCATAGCCAAATTACTTTAAACATCCTATCTAATTTCATCTTGTACAAACTTGTGCACGCTTATCGACTTGTTGAGTTTTTTAAAAGTACAACAATGATACTTCCCATCAAAATGTTTGTCATTCTTATAACAAAGTAGCTGTTGCCCGCGACTTCGTCCGCGTGGTATTTAACAGAGAACACCGTTGACAACAGCCTGCTCGCCCATTCTGAGCCCGCGGGACGCATTGCAGGGTGTTGCTATCAAACTTAATCAGGCGCTGCGCTGCAACATTGGTTTTAATTTTTTTTCGTGAGATCCTATTTTTTTTTTCTAAATTAAAAGTAGCCTTAGTTACTCCTTGTTACATCAGCTATCTGCCAGTGAAAGTCCCTTCAAAATCGGTCTAGCCATTTCAGAGATTAGCGGGAACAAACAGACAGACAGACAGACAGACAAAAATTGTAAAAAATGTGGTTTCGGTATAGGTAACGTGTATACATCGAAATGCAATTAGTAAAAAGCTGTTATTTTAATATTACAAACAGACACTCCAATTTTATCTATATGTATAGATTGGTACACGTAACACAACTTATACAGTATCTTGAAAGTTACAAATAAGAACTTGTGTTAATTAATAGGGTTCGATTTTTACACCTCGTCGACCGACCCCCAAAATCAGTTTTCGTTTAGGGCGACCCCTGGGAAACCGATATCGATCGCTTTAGGAACCTCTGCTTTACACGAAAAATTATGGTACGAAGCAGACCTTTTCTGTGGTTCAGCCCATCTATACATATAAATAAAATTTGAGTGTCTGTTTGTAATATTAAAGTAACCGATTTTTACTAAATGCGTTTGGATGTATACACGTTACCTATACCGAAGCAACCTTTTTTAAAAATTTTGCCCGTCTGTCTGTCTGTCTGTTTGTCCCGGCTAATCTCTGAAATGGCTGGACCGATTTTGACGGGACTTTTACTGGCAGATAGCTGATGAAACAAGGAGTAACTTAGGCTACTTTTATTTTAGACTGGCTGTTACCCGCGACATCGTCCGCTTTTCGTTAAATACCACGTGGACAACAGCTAGTACTATACTAAAACTATGACATGTACTCGTACAGTAGCTATTTTCGCAACAGGCTACATGATACAACGGACAGACCGCAGGGTATACGATATTCTTCCTATAAGAATACGCCAAGGACGCGCAACCGCAGTCTCTAAGACGTGTGGCGCCATCTCTTATTACAAACTGTAATATAAGTTTCCTAAATTTTGAGGTAGATGGCGGCTGTATAGATGGTCCCTTGTGTGTAATGACTACAAAACATAGATATTTGAGTGAAAAGCCGGTCTTGTGCAGTCGCATTTTGATGTTAATGAGATAAAAATACCATAGATACAGTATTGGATGATGTCACGAAAAGTTTGGGTCAAGGTAAAGGATAAAATTGTATGAATAATCTATGTCGAAAATCATGGGTTACGAATTTTGTGACTTTTGAGCGCGCAATGTATCTTAAAGATCGCGATCACAACACAGCGCTTCGCGCGATACCCGACGCGTGCGCGTGACGACCGCGCTCAAGCGTATTGAGTTTTAATTTACATTGCAGTTTTAGACCTAAATTGGTAATTGTTTTTTAATATATTAAAAAAATCACGTTGAGAAAGATCATTATGATTTAATGCTCAATATAAAAAAAAACTGAAAAAAATCGTATAATTCATGAAAAGATCAACGGAAAATCTCTGGGGGTCCAGAATCAGGAGTTGAATCCATGTTATCAGATTTCGTTACAAACGCACTTACATCCTGTATGATTTATTACATTACTAGCTGCACCCTGCGGTGTTACCCGCGATTAAAAGGTATGAAAATGTAAAACATCTATCCCACGGGAACCATACAATTTACCGGGATAAAAAGTGGCCTATGTGCTATTCCAGACTATAATCTATCTCTGTGCCAAATTTCATCCAGATCCGTTCTGCCGTTCTGGCGTGATTGAGTAACAAACATCCATCCATCCAAACTTTCACATTTATAATATTAGTATAGATAATATAGATTATACACTGGGTTCGCCCTGAGTCCATTGTACGGTACCCACAATACAAGCGTTGCTTAGTGTGGGACCGTATAGTTGGTGTGTTCGTCTGGCGATATTATTATGTTTACTCAGCCAAGTAGCTGGCAATTGTTTAGCAAAACTACGTAATGGATCAAAAAAATGGTTTGAGTTCACCTAGAAATAATCGATAACTATTTTTCTTTTATTAATCCGTGATCTAATTCCTAAAAATATCGCGATGGCAAGGAGAATTGTAAATAAGTTGACCATATGACATGGGCCACCGCTGTAGATCCTGGCTTACAGGAGTAGCAGTGGCGGGAGTGTGTGGCGGGGCTAGTCCCATAAAAAAAAAGTAGACCATAGTTTACATTTTTTTTATCGACAAAATTACACGTAATAGTCTTTTCCCTTTGAGAGATTCTAGATCGTGTACTTCAATTACTCGTATATATATTCAAAAATATTGTTCGATAAACTTAAAGAAATACGTTGAATAGAAACTCAACCATAATCCCGATGACTTTTCTTAATGGAAGCTACGAGTCAGAATCATGTAACCGCTATATATGTTGACATAGTTGGGTCTTGTCGATCGTCAATATTTGTCACGGTTAAGTCATTACTCTGCATGCATTCCCTCACTATGTTACAAGTATTTAACATAGTAGACTTTTGTATGGTTGATATTAGACATAGCGGGAATCCTAATAATTTCCAGTCAATCGAGCATTGAGGCGCTCCTCGGACGCAGTGTTGCCAGATTGGGTATTTTGTTCGCAATTCTGGGTAAAAATTTTGGCTCTGGAGAAATTTTGGAGAAATTAAATTCTTGGAGAAAAATTTGGAGAAAAAAAATACCATGGAGAATTTTGGGTACTTTTTAGTTTTCATTCTTTTCACTCTGCTGTTTCTCTCTATGGTATGTCATACCCGTCAAACACATGCAGTGGGGATACGTAACGTAAAAAAAAAGCTCATTCTGCTGTTTCAGTTTGTAAATTAGAACAGTCTTTCAAGGAAAAAATAAGAAAAATTAACCGATATTATCAACTTTTTGCCTTTGGGTAAAACTCAAGCAAATTGTATCATTTTGGAGACAAATAATTTCAAATTTGGGTAGAAATAGAAAATCACATCTGACAACACTGCTCGGACGCCCCAACTTAGTGCTGAAAGCAGACCTTGTTAGTTGCAGCTACGTACGGCGAGAACAAACATTTTCATTTAATTTTATTAATTAAATCTATTTTAATATTTCAATTAAGCACTAAATGTATATTTTAAGTGTGTTGCCTGCGTAGCGGATTTACCAATAAACCAATTTTCAATTTTTATTTTATTTAATTTTATATTGATTTCTTATATTCACGAAAATACTAAACATTGAAATAAAACATATCTTACGGGTTTTATCGCGTTTATTATACTCTTTTACGTTGCCGACGTTTCGGCTTCTTTACAGCAACCATGGTCACGAGAGGAGTGGGCCCCAAGTCTGCTTACACAATCGATTCATAATCGAACAGCAAACGCATAGTAACTTTCACTTTTCGCAGATATCCCATACAATATCTGTGAAAAGTGACGGTTACTATGCGGTTGCTGTTCGATTATGAATCGATTGTGTTAGCAGACTTGGGGCCCTGCTCCTGCGCAGATGGCTAGTCTCGATTGAGATTTGCCGCCGATTTCACAATTATTATACAGAATTGAATCTCTGCAATACCATGTGCTGTTCAATCCTATATAGTATCGAAATACGTAGACTACACTGAGAAAAAAGATAGGTAAATGCAAACCTAATAATGTAGGTAATGCAAAAAATAGTTGAATACAACCTAATTTAGGTTTTCTGAACCTAGTGTAGGTAAATATTTTTACCTTCGATTGGGTAAATACAACCTACAGTGTTTGGTAGCGTACTATATTACGTAATTTTAACCTATTTTACGTTAAAGAAACCTTTTTTTTTACCTAACTGTTACGTTAACGGGCCGTCACCTAATATACACATTTAATTTTACCTATCACTATCAGTGAATACTACCTAGTATGATTACACATAGCTTAAAAACACCTAATAATAGGTAGCTTCGACTAAATTGTACTTAACCTAAATAATTATTTGGAATTAAAATTGTACATTCGGTTCCTATAACCTAATAAAAGGTTGTAATAACCAATAAATTGTTTTGTATAAACCAACTACATTAACATTTTCATAAAGTTATCGCAACTGATTGCAGTTGTCTCTAATTAACCTTGGCAGTAGGTTAAATAAGCCATTTTAAAGGTTTTCGTAATGAAAACCTGTGGTACTAGGTAAATATGCAAAACAAAAGTCTGTTGAAATAACACAATCCTGTTATAATATATTTGTTATAAGGTTTTAAGATATAAAACCTAATAATACCTAGTTATGCACAAGTTAAGTAAAACCTACTCATAGGTAAAATGTAAAACCTACTCATAGGTAAAGTGGCCACATGACATAATCCATATTTATTATTGGTGATAAAGACATGTTTCATTTATAAAATATGGTTATAATTACAAGAATAAGTTTTTTACGGCGGATCTGGCCATCTTTTAAAAATTGTGCTAGCAACACTGGCCACTGTATAGACAGACAGTCATTTTTGCGTTCGCTTCGGTCGGGCCGGCTGCGACAGCGCGCTGTGCTGTTGTGGCGCCTTTTTTATTGCTTTCATTATACTGGGTTCGTGAAAATATGTACTGGGTTTGTGAAGTGAAGTCATGGAAGTGCTACTCAACGATTGGCAAATGCCAGAAGAAATTATTGTAAAATTACTGGTAAGCTATTCACAACCAATTACATTTAGCCCTAGTTGCGTTAGATTTACCTATTTTGTAAATGTTGATAGGTTATTGATGGTAAAATATGATTTGGGTATTGATTATATGGTTCAATTTATATTGGTATCTGCTAATATTGATGTGGTTTTAGAGCAGCAAACTCCAACAAATATTACGCGTCATCTTATCGGATGGTATGAATGGGGTCTTAGGATTTAACCCCGGTACATCAGATACCTCCTGGGTTTGTCACAAACGTCTGCGTAAATAAAAATATGGCATAGGTAAATTAGGGATTCCAACAATATTAGCTTTATATGGCTTTATTTTGGTTGTTTGTAGGTTATTTAAATTTTATTATAAAGCCTGAGGTTTTGGGATACTTATTTGTCATTGCATGGTTTCTGCATTGTTCTTGTATTTGCTGTTTACAGAGGAAAATATTGAATTGAATGCAATAGAACACCTTATCGAGGAAGATTTGGTAGCGCTGATTCCAAGCACCAGAGTACGGGCTAAATTACAAAACGAATAGAGAAACAAAAATTTGATGTTGGCATGCTTTCTTGTTTATGATGAGATTGTGACAGCTGGTGTATACATATTTAATTGATTTAATGTGATTTCAGAATATTAGCAAAAGTACAGCATCTTCAACTACTGAAGAAAATCCAACATTTGATTAAGATGTAAATATGGAAAATATGTCAATAGATTTAGAGAAAGCACGAGAAGTATTTGAAAATGTGATGCATGAAAAGTAAGGGGGCTGAAGTTAAAAATGCAACCTAAATTATTATTTTATTTTTATTTTGTGTCAATTAAACACAACTATTGCTGTTTCAGAGAAAATAAATCTATTTTAAAAATAGTGGAAGACTTTAACGCAGGGAAATACTTAATGGATTATCTTAAAAAAATGTGGAAAAAATTAATTAGGTACATAATACCTATCATGTTGGCATTATTAATGTACTTTAACGTATCCAGTTGATTACCGTTACCTATTAATTATTTTGCTATAATCAAGTAAATACTTAGTTACTACCTACTACCTATGTACCCTACACCTATCGATAAGGTAACTCTAACGCAACTAAAAAGGTGCAGACAATTCTCAGTAGGTTATATTAAAGCACTTATTAGGTATCCAATACCTACGCAGTACACTACCGGAAACTATAAATTAGGTTATTTATACACATTGAAAAGGTTACAGACATCTAACCATCATCTAGACTAGGTTTAATTAAATCATTTATTAGGTATATATCAAAATTTATTTGGTCAAGTTTAACGTATATTAAGGTAAAATTAACGTAAAATACTAGGTGTTATTAAATGTTTATTAGGTTATAGTATCGAACCTAATATTAGGTTTTTGTCGGACAACCTAGTCACTACGTAACTTTAACCTACTATTAGGTGATAGTTACCTTACTAGAAATAGGTTAAAATAACCTAATGCGTCGGTACAACATAAGTTTATGTAATAACTAGTGCACTTGGTTGTTGTTACCTAATGCACTACGTTGTCCGACAAATACGCAATA
The DNA here is from genome assembly GCA_905333125.1 of Pheosia tremula. Taxonomy (NCBI): domain Eukaryota; kingdom Metazoa; phylum Arthropoda; class Insecta; order Lepidoptera; family Notodontidae; genus Pheosia; species Pheosia tremula. The sequence goes on from HG995425.1 coordinate 4,324,585, forward strand.
TTAGGTTAAATATTAGGTAACCGGGACCTAATTTTTTTCTCAGTGTATAAAGTACAATGATGTCACCACAAAACGTTCAATTTGTATATTAAATTGTCAGCAATGTGCGAACAGACATTATTATGTAAAGCAAACACATTATGAGGTGTGAATATTGTCAATAGATGGCTATTGATACAGAATATGAATATTGCCAGACGAACACACCAACTGTTCGGCCCCAAACGAATCAACGCTTGTATTATGGGCACCGTACAATGGACTGGGGGCGAAGTGTGACCCTGATATAATTACTTAAGTATATCTTAAGCATCGATGACTGCGGTATGAACATTCGTGCTCATCACACAAAGGTTGCTCCTACCAGGATTCGAGGACTGCACCCGCGGCACAGAAAGTAGGTTCACTACCAGTTGACTTTATAAACGTTCACGAGTGAAGGAAATTAAAATAAAACAGTATAGCTTGACTGTTCAAGTTATCTCAAGATATCCGGTACATTTTCAGTAAGGTATCTACAGCTTGACTGATAGGGATAGGGGATTAATTTCATCAAAATTATAATCATCAGGGACCATCATCATATGTAAAACTAGCTGTTACCCGCGACTTCGTTCGCGTGGTATTTAACAAAGACAACCGTTGACAACATCCTGCTCGCCCATTCTGAGCCCGCGGGACGTATTGCAGGTTGTTGCTATCAAACTTAATCAGGCGCTGCGCTGCAACATTGGTTTAATTTTTTTATCGTGAGATCCTATTTTTTTTTCTAAAATAAAAGTAGCCTAAGTTACTCCTTGTTACATCAGCTATCTGCCAGTGAATGAAAGTCCCGTCAAAATCGGTCCAGCCATTTCAGAGATTAGCCGGAACAAACAGACAGACAGACAGACAGACAGACAGACAAAAATTCTAAAAAATGTGGTTTCGGTATAGGTAACGTGTATACATCCAAATGCAATTAGTAAAAAGCTGTTATTTTAATATTACAAACAGACACTCGAATTTTATTTATATGTATAGATAACGAAAATAAACTGACACTTTACTTGACACTGGCAAAAGAGGCCGATATTTTGAAGCTGATTGCCAGCATAAAAAATTAGAAGAACAGTGGCTTCACTTTGCCAGTGGCAATGCCACGTCTAAACTTCTAAATAAGTATAATGTAATCTTAGCACGCCAAGTGCGAGCTAACCGTATACTTTATAGTCTACCGTTTAGACATTTTGTATGGAGGATTGAAAGTTTTAAATACCGTCCGCGAGAGGCGCTTTTCAATTCTCCATACAAAATGTAGTGTATAATACGGTAGACTATAAAGTGTAAGGTTAGCTTACGAATAATCTCGCACTTGATGTACAGTAAGCTTTCTATTAGCCGAACGAGATACCGGTTCGACAACACCATGTATCATAATATATATGTCGCAGCCGGATTGTTGAATCCGCTTTTTTACAAAACGGCTGGCAACATTCAGTTGCTTTGTAAATAGATTTATCTATACATATAAATAAAATTGGAGTGTCTGTTTGTAATATTAAAATAACCGCTTTTTACTAAGTGCATTTGGATGTATACACGTTACCTATACCGAAACAACATTTTTTACAATTTTTGTCTGTCTGTCTGTCTGTCTGTCTGTTTGTTCCGGGTAATCTCTGAAATGGCTGGACCGATTTTGACGGGAATTTCACTGGCAGATAGCTGATGTAACAAGGAGTAACATAGGCTACTTTTATTTTAGAAAAAAAAATTGGATCTCTCGAAAAAAAATTAAAACCAATGTTGCAGCGCTGCGCCTGATTAAAGTTTGATAGCAACAATCTGCAATGCGTCTCGCGGGATCAGAACGCGAGCAGGCTGTTGCCAAAGGCTGAGTCTTTGTTAAATACCACGCGGACGAAGTCGCGGGCAACAGCTATATGTAAATATATTGTTTGACCTTTACCGCTTATGAGACACTAAATAAATAAATAAATATCGCCAGACGAACACACCCAACTGTATGGCCCCATACTAAGCAACGCTTGTATCATAGATACCGTAGAATGGACTGGGGGCTACCCAAGTAACACCCAGACCCGAGCAAATTGCGAAAAGAACGTTTTCGAAATTGGCGCAGGCGGGAATCGAACCCGCAACTAATCGGTGCAGTGACCCGACTGGCCTACGCTCAAACGACTCAACCTCAACTAATCTAGTGAACGGCTAGGCCGACGAAGCCCTATTTCTAGGTTTAAAATCATAATCTATACTCTATACATATAAATAAAATTGGAATGTCTGTTTGTAATATTAAAATAACCGCTTTTTACTAAGTGCATTTGGATGTATACACGTTACCTATACCGAAACAACATTTTTTTAAATTTTTGTCTGTCTGTCTGTCTGTCCGTCTGTCTGTCTGTCTGTTTGTTCCGGCTAATCTCTGAAATGGCTGGACCGATTTTGACGGGACTTTCACTGGCAGATAGCTGATGTAACAAGGAGTAACTAAGGCTACTTTTAATTTAGAAAAAAAAATAGGATCTCACGAAAAAAAATTAAAACCAATGTTGCAGCGCAGCGCCTGATTAAGTTTAATAGCAACACCCTGCAATGCGTCCCGCGGGCTCAAAATGGGCGAGCAGGCTGTTGTCAACGGTTGTCTTTGTTAAATACCACGCGGACGAAGTCGCGGGCAACAGCTAGTTCTTCATATAAAATGAGTAAATACGGTAGACTATAAAGTATACGGATGGCTTACGAATAATCTAGCACTTGAAGTACTGAGATGTTATGGAAAGTATCTAGCCGTTTTGTAATAGAGCAGTTTCTACAATACGACTGCGACATATCGATTGAGAACGGGAAGTATTAATCTTCAAGGGCAGAATTGGATGCTGTAACTTATGTGGTTACAGTGAGAGCGTATACTTTGATAAGGGACTTCAAAAAGGACGAGGTTCTATTTTTTTTTTGTTTGAGGACATAATTTGGTCAGGGCGCAAAATTCGAAATGCCAATGGTTTTTATTTTTTTACGTAATATTTGGACATCTTTACGATGTAATTTAGTTATTTGCGATATTAGCGTTCTGCATTGGATGTCTCGATGTATTAAGTTTGCTTAAAAAATACCTAAAGCGATACAACACCATAAAGTTGTAACAGTAGCGATTTTTACAAACCTTATGGTATTGTATCGGATTAGGTACTTTTTTAAGCAAACTTAATACATCGAGACATCCAATGCAGAACGCTAATATCGCAAATAACTAAATTACATCGTAAAGATGTCCAAATATTTCGTAAAAAAATAAAAACCATTGACATTTTCAATTTCGCGCCCTGACCCTGAGCTTCCCCCTTAAAGATTTTTTTTTTCCCATAAAATGACAATTGTGCTTGCCTGTATCTATGTTTTTTTTTTAATAGAAATCATGAAACTTCTGTATTGTTTACTATTGTTTTTACTCCTCCGTGTTTAACGTCGGTTAAAAATGAAAAAATATACAAATCGTGCGATACAAAACCTAACTTTCATTTTTTTATACAAAAAATCGCTTGCAGTCGGACCCAACCTTAATTACATTTTTCAAACTATTTGACCTCAGCAAAGGGCATTGGGCGTACACGTATCTAACCAAATATCAACTCTAGGGCAGAAGATTAGGGTTTATAATACCACACATATACATTTAAATATTTGGTCAAAGAAAAATGGGCTCTAAAATTTATTGAAGCCAGTTGATCTTGATTGGATTGATTTTAGGAGTTGTATATTTGGGACTAGGCCCGCCACACACTCCCACCACTGCTACTACAGTGGTGTCCCATGATGACACCGAGGTTTGACCATTGGTGAGTCCCGGGAAAAAGTCAATTGTCTTGGAACTCGCACGAAATTAATCGAAAGATAATAATAGGAGGAGTTGGAAGAAAAATATCCACTTCCCTCCATTGCAAAGCGGGAGACAAAAAAGACCTGGTAGACAAATTTCCACAGAAGCAAGACTCTGAGAAGAGTTGTATATCTATACATATAAATAAAATTGGAGTGTCTGTTTGTAATATTAAAATAACCGCTTTTTACTAAGTGCATTTGGATGTATATACGTTACCTATACCGAAACAACAATTTTTATAATTTTTGTCTGTCTGTCTGTCTGTCTGGCCGTCTGTCTGTCTGTCTGTCTGTTTGTTCCGGCTAATCTCTGAAATAGCTGGACCGATTTTGACGGGACTTTCACTGGCAGATAGCTGATATAACAAGGAGTAACTTAGGCTACTTTTATTTTAGAAAAAAAAAATAGGATCTCACGAAAAAAAATTAAAACCAATGTTGCAGCGCAGCGCCTGATTAAGTTTGATAGCAACAACCTGCAGCAATGTGTCCCGCGGGCTCAGAATGGGCGAGCAGGCTGTTGTCAACGGTTGTCTTTGTTAAATACCACGCGGACGAAGTCGCGGGCAACAGCTAATATAACATAGCATTGTCTGCGGTATTCGTTTCCTTATCACGATTTCCTAATCAGTAAACCCTGAACCAGCAGCAACCTTCCACAACCAATTCAATATAATAGGTACAACTAGGTACTTAGTTATTATTTTTTATTTATAATAATACCAGCCCTTTTATGTCCCACTTGTGGGCACGAGCCTCTCTTCAATGCGAGGGGGATTAGGCCATAGTCCACCACGCTGGCCCAGTGCGGGTTGGCGGACTTCACACATCTTTCGAGGGGCTCTCTCAAACATGCAGGTGTCCTCACGATGTTTTCCTACACCGTTTAGCTAGCGATAATCGTGGTTGAAAATGAGATTCGCACATGAAATCCAGAAATCCCAGAGTTGCGAGCCGGGGTTTGAACCTGCGATCCTCGTTACCGAGGCAAGCGTTCTACCAACTTGGCTATCACTGCTATTATTTTTTGTATACTTTTCAACAATATTTTTGTATGTGGGTAGTGAGTACCTATTCCATGTAAAGGAAGAACTAAAATAAACTCAGGAATGCTTTGCGATAGACATATTAATTCAGTCGGTCCGTGTCAATATATAATTACCGTGAAAATACTTTAAACGGCTTGGCAACAAACAATATTTGAATTTGAAAATAGAACGCCACGTTCGAGCATCGTGGCGCGCACGCGGCGGCGCGTGCTACAAGCGGGCCAATCGCACGGCGGCGCGGCGCGGCGCCCGAGCGGATTTTCTATTTATTTTTTCATAATTCGAACGTTTATCGGTCATTGGCGCTTGATAATTAATTCTGAATTCTTTCAATTGTATTGTTTTGGCGACGCTACCGCAATCTGTAGACGGGTCGCCAAACTAAAATGGCGCGCCTGTTGCAATAAAAAACAAGATTAGATAAAGGTAGTGTAAATAAATAATGAAGCCTAAATAGTAGTCAATCACCTCACCTGTGTACTTTAGCTTAGTTGTGGCCAGTGGCGTAGCATAGGTCATTAGCACCCGGTGCGGATTTCAAATTTTTCCACCCTCTTATTTTTGCTATTCATTATAAAAAATTTGGGGCATGGTAACGCCAAAAAAAAACACTGAAAGATTTTTTTTTACCTATATTTTTTTCTTATCTTATTTTTTTTTCTCTAACCGCCATCCACCTGTGAAATGCCGCCCCATGCGGACCGCAAATTCAATGTCACTGGCTTTGGCATAAAGTAAATAGGTGCCTTAAAGTACTACGTCAACAAAGAAACACTTGTTCCTTATGTAATCGACAACCCAAATGGTACAGTCGATAGTGACCCTGTCAAACTATGACACTAGGACGTCAACCACCTCAGTCCTCCCGTGACTATGGTCGCCGTAAAGCAGCCGAAACGTCGGGAACGTAATAACAAAATAAACGTGATAAATCCCTAAAATTAGTTTTTTTGCGGAAACGGGAAGATCTTCCAGCCAGGCGGGTGGTATATCTGGTGGGGCGGCCGCTATACCCCGACGGTTATTGTCGGGATCTTGTATATATGTTACTTGCTCCGAAAACTCTTATAGCGCGATTCAGGATTGTGATGACAATTGTCTATTGTTCTGAATGCGTCTGCAGTGCCATCTGTGTAGCTTGTTGTGCGGTTGAAGAGGTCGCTACAGTTTTATTTCAATTTCCGTCATAAATATTGACGAATAGCAAGCCCCAAGTCTGCTAACACAATCGATTCATAATCGAAAAGCAACCGCATAGTAACTGTCACTTTTGAGTGATATTGAATGCGATGTCTGTGAAAAGTGACAGTTGCTATGCGGTTGCTTTTCGATTATGAATCGATTGTGTTAGCAGACTTGGGGCTCTGAACATTTGTCGGTGTTCTGCCATTCGTAACTTTTGTATCGTTTATGGTACCCACGTTATATTTTTTTCCGCAACTCTACAACCGAATCGGAACGCGACCTTCCATTGAAGATCCGGCAAAAACCTTAGCGACCTTTTCCTGTATCACAATCTTTTTTTTAAAGGCCAATTTAAAAAAAAAGTTATTCGCTATACAAGTTTCGTAATTGGGTGTTTGAGTGTATGTAAAATAAGCTCCATCCTACAAGATTATAGCTTTTTATAACTATAAGTCTAATTTTTTTCGCAAAAATATGGATTATATTCTTAAAATCATAGAATAAAATAATGTTCTTTTTTTGGTTCCGTCACGTGATTAAAAACGCTCTGGATTGTTGGTCGATGCGTTGTGACGTCACACCGTCGTAATCAGTGTCAGGTTTCTCTACGAATTTGGTAACAATTGGGATTTTAATGTGTTTTCAAGCATTATTTTCACAAGGGTCACGTGACACGGAGGCCGCATTTTGACGGTGCATATTTTTATTTATTTAAAACTTTATCATCGAATTTTATAGAAAATACTGGAATTCACAATGAGATAACTATATATCGAATAAGACACTAATTAATAATTATGTACGAATCGATTTAATTCAATATTATTATAAATTACTTGACATTTGCAAACTACATTGTGGATGGAGTGGATGAAGCCATTTTCCAACTGCTCTAATCAGCTAGTCCATCGATATGTCAGATGCCCATTTGCTTACTATAAATAAGAAAACGTCAAACATGTAGTCAATTACCGAGGCGAGTTAAAATATTATATAACCCCCCCCCCCCCCCCCCCCCCTATCGCCCCACCAATTATCTGTCCTTAGCGACAACCGCTCGACTTTCACAGTCAAATAGCATGTTGTCCTTTTCCCGACCGGTTCTGTGCGACATATCGATGTTCGGATCATTGTTTGTCATACCTACATGCGCTTGCGACGATATTCTTACAAAGGTTATAAACAGTACCTCGTTTTGTGTTGTCGGGTAAAAATAACAATTATACCGTTTATGGATGAAATGAAATCTTCAAACTAATGGAAGTAATTTGGCGTATGAATATACCCCTGCTATGCACAGGCCTCCCCTCAATGTGAGGGGGATTCAAGATATAGTCCGCCACTCTGGCCTAATGCGGGTTGGGGGACTTCACACGTCTAGCTCAGGGTTCTCTCAGTGGATGGAAAGGAGGAAAAGTATTTTTTTTTTAAATTTATAGCGTTTATTTTATGTACTTTACGTTCCCGAAGTTTCGGCTGATTTACGGCAACCATGGTCACGGGAGGACATAAAATAAACTCCATGAAATACGAAAATTAGTTTTATTTCAATGATGACAAACAAATGGGGGAAAAGGAACCCACCAGTGACCCTCGGCTTGTCAACTTTTCCAATTATAAACCAACACAAGTTTGAGCAATAATTAAAGAAGCCAGCAACACCGAACTCCTCTAAGATGTTAGTACAGAAACTATCTATCACGAGTGAAGGGACCTCAAATAAAATGCAATTCTCCGCGAAACGAAGCGAATCTAAGAATGTATTCGACACGTGTTTCGCCTCTAAACGAGGCATCCTCAGGACGGCTGGGCTACGATTGAACCCGATGAATGATGATAGTATATGATGACTTACGTGGCAAATGACCTGCCATTGTAAGATCATTGAACTATTTCATTGAAATGTCAAGAATTACTGATCTACAGTACTATCTCGCTGCACTTAATTCAATTAACGCTATTTTTAATTAAGATAATTCTGACATTGGCATAGGTGCATTGACTCGGATGATAACAGGGAAATACGGGGCAATTGATAGTTATAGTGTATGGTACACACACGGTGAACCCGATCGGTTAAAGAAATGTGACGACCGCGATGTTGTTGACAATGTAATGTCATGCCAACACTGTTGTTGACAAAGAAATGTGACGCCGACATTATTATTGAAAATGAAATGTCACGGCAACAATGTTGTTGAAAACGAAATGTGACGCCGACAATATTATTGAAAACGAAATGTCACGGCAACAATGTTGTTGAAAACGAAATGTGACGCCGATAATATTATTGAAAACGAAATGTCACGGCAACAATGTTGATGAAAACGAAATGTCACGCCGACAATATTATTGGGAACGAAATGTCACGCCAACAATGTTGTTGATAAAGAAATATCAAAAGCAACGAGTACCTATTGTGAGCACTTTCTGCGTAGATCGGAACGCAAGCAACAACTAAATATGAGGATACCCCGGTTCAAGCTATGACACTAGGACGTCTAACACCTCAGTCCTCCCGCGACCATGGTTGCTGTAAAGCCATTTTCATATCATCATGTGACATCCACTATTTTATTTATAATATGTATTTTATTTATTTTTTTATTGCTATTAATTACTTGACATTGGCAAAATACCCGCTAAGTTGTGGGTGAGGCCATATTCATATCCATTTTATTTCATCTCATTTCATTTCGTAAAAGAAGAAGAAGGAGGAAGAAGGTCAGGGCGCGAAATTCAAAATGTCAATGGTTTTGGACATCTTTACGAGGGTAGGGTCCGTAAAAAGCTAATAATAAACGCGATAAAATCCGTAAGATTCGTTTTATTTCAATAACTATTGTTATCCTATTCTTTACCATGTAAAATATGTATTAATAGACTCTTCACAACCTGCGCTTGCGGTGGCTTGTAAGTATCCAATGACAGCGAAGGAAGACAATGATTGTGGAATTCATAGGTACGAATGTCATTACTTCCGAGAACTTGATTTTTATTAGCGACATTATCGGATGGCGCAATAATGCAGAGGGTTGGCTTTTTTGTTTTATTCAACGGGTTCAATGTTTGGCCAGGTGGGTTATTTTAAGGGGGAAGCTCAGGGTCAGGGCGCGAAATTCAAAAAGTCAATGGTTTTGATTTTTTTACGAAAAATTTGGACATCTTTACGATGTAATTTAGTGTTTTGCGATATTAGCATTCCGCATTGGACGTCTCGATGTATTAAGTTTGCTTAAAAAAGTACCTAATCCGATACAATACCATAAGGTTTGTAAAAACCGCTACTTTTACTAACTCACTAAAATCGACATCGGAAACGGATTTTAAACTTTACGATGTTTGTGTCGCTCCCGACGAGCTACCCGACGGAGACTTTAAAAAAAAACGATTTGGTATTGCCATCGAGAAACAACGACGAGAAATAAAAGCTATCGACATTCTTAATTGAACAATCTTACTATTCTGTACAAGATTTCCTTGCTGATCAAATTTAATTATTACTTGTAATGACATCTTAATTAATATAATTTATCTGGACTAATATTGTAAACAAATACTAATACCTATCTTCATTTATATTTTTTCTTTTTTTGTATCACTATGCCACTAATATTTGTACGCCAATAATTGGCAGATCATAGCGAACATTAACTCTATGTACCTACCACCCTTTTAACTATGTTCACAAATAAACTATCTTTATCTTTAAATTCGGAAATTTTAATAGCGATTGCGGTAATCCAGTTCGGAAGTTTTCGATTTCGTTTCCGATATCTATTTCGGATGGTTTAAACTTGCTTTTTTTAAATCTAATGATGCAGTGTCATTATCATCAAATTGGATATCGTGAGTCCTTTAAGTATTTCTCGCCATTGTTTTATAGTTTCAGATTTTGCCATTTTGAAAAATGTCTCCCATATATGTTCTAGTATTATAAAGAGGTAAGTTTAAATGTATCCTATATAACTAATATTAGAGGAAAGTTTGCAGGGGCTTATCTCCGGAACTACTGGTCCGATTCTGAAAATACTCTCACTGATAAGAAGCTGCACTATCAGTGATTATCATAGGCCATGTTTCAACACGCTATGACTATTGGGGGCCGAACTTGGGCGGGCGAAGCCGCGGGCTAAAGCTAGTCATTTAATTTAGTACTGGAAAATAAAGGAGCATAACAATTTACCTACATTCATTGATGTTTACTCATATGTAAAGTAGGTATTCACATTCATATCTACCAAGGTGAATATTTACTTATTTACATATGTATTTAAAAATATAATAATCTTATCTTACCTTTCAATAATAGCTTGAAAGTTGTTTTTCTTGACCGAAACTCGTTAGGTATTTTCTTTATTTCTGAGTTGGTCTTCACACTTTTTATTTGATTTGCAGGTAGGTAATGTAACTTTGTGTTTATTTACTCATTAGTAAATTTATAGATAAAATCGTTATCTAAATGTAATTACATATTGATATAAACAATATTATTGTATTTCACTGTACCAAAATACGAAATATTTACTCTTAAAATTAAAAGTGCTAGTAATACATCCCACCTTAACGGACGACATTACTGCACTATTTTTTTTTCAATTTCCACCAAGTGTTGCTAGTGCATCCGAACTTTTTGATCATATTTTTTTGAAAATAAGTTTTATCGGTCTACCTACACGGTCGGGTGGTAAATGAACAACTCTACCGTGTAGCTGTAGACCGTGATCGAGGGAGACAGTGCTGAAATAGTGCAAATAAATTAAATTTGCCGAGTCTGTTTCAGTTGAATCGATCCTGTACACCAGGGGTTCCCAAAGTGATCGACCCGTCGGGGTCGATATCGGTTTCCCAGGGATCGACATAAACGAAAACTGATTTTGAGGGTCGACGAGATCTTAAAATCGACCCCTTTTAATTAACACAAGTTGTTATTTGAAATTTTAAAGATACTGTATAAGTTCTGTTACGTGTACCAACTTGTTATAAGAATGACTAATATTTTAGTAGGACGTATCTTTATTATTGTACTTTTAAAAATGTAAAAGTCGATAAGCGTGCGCAAGTTCAAACAAGATGAAACTATTATTTTGTATCAATAGGAAAAAAAACTAGTGATAGGTTTTTAAAAGTAATTTGGCTATGAGGGTCTGAGGTATCAGTTCTTTTTTTCTTATACGCACACAGTGAGCGTATAAGAAAAAAGAGTTATGCGTATGAGATATATTATAGGTTCCTTTCCCAGAAAACAACTGTAAAAGTTTGATTAAACTAAAATTGTTTGCTTAGTGCAAATGAAATTTGACTTGTATTGTTTATAAAACACATCACGTCAAAATAGATAAAAAGATAAATTATAATTTAATTGTGTCCAAATGAAAACTATTCCAAAGAATATTTATTACGGGGCCACACAGTTTATGCGTTTTGTTATTGCGTTTATCTATGGAAAAGTATTTATTTTATTTTATATATTTACTATAGATTTTATTGGAAATTATAATAATACAATTAACTCTATAATTTACGTATATATATATATATGTAACATTTATATAATAAAAATGGAATATATGTGTGTTTTAAATTTGTATATGAATATTCTTTCTTGTCTGAAGAAAAAATAAAACGTGCTAATCGATGACAGAAAAGAGAAAGAAAGGTCAATGAATTGCAAAAGAAAATGGCCGATTCTCGAAACTCTCGAAAGGCGTGTCGCAGATGAATCTAGCGAAATTACGCCGCTTCGGATATCATTGAACTTCAGTGAAAAGTTATCGTGTTATACTGGTTCGTAACTTTGTTTTGTGATTATAATAAGGTGAATATAGTATTTGATGTTGAGGATGTGGCTGCTTCGTTGGAGTTCTCCGTGCGAGGTTGTGGAGCCGCGTCCGGCCTGTTCCGCGAGACCCCGCCGCCGCCGCGTTAGCCCGGAGGCTGCATGTCCGCCTCGCGTGGGCGTTTTTCGTTCGCGGTCGCTTTGCCCCTCGCGGAGCGTTCGTAACCCGCGCGCCGCTCTCGCTATGCTAAGTATGTCGGTTTTTACAGCGGCGCCGCCGGGCATCGCGTCTGCCCGCCGCCAGGCAACCGGGGCTTCGCCCCCCGCGACTCGCCGCGCGCGTTCGGAGCCCTCGCTCCATACGGTCTCTGATCGTAATCAACCAGGTAAGATATTTGATGGTTTCCGTCGCGGGGCGATCGATACAGGCAGCCATTTTGTGTCAAGTATTATTAGAATTAGGGCATGATGATGTATTGTAGTTTTGATGTTATAATTAGTCAAATATAAGACATTAAGCAACTAAATCTGGAAGTGCCTGTGTAGGTGGACAGGTCAGAATATTACCAGCATCTTTTCTTAGCTAACATTCTATAAAATGGTCAAAAATATCTTACAAAATCAATGCAGACATACTTGACCTAATATTATGTATTTGTATACATATATGTTATATAAACATCTAAATGCAAAATGCAGTACTTAGGCATACAAACAAGATACATGTAATATTTTTGTAGGGGCAAACAATTACCATGATTCAAACTGTTTTCAGACAAACCACAGTAGCTTAGCATTGACATATAACTTATTTGCCACTGGATAGTTTAAAAATTGACCTAGCTTATATTTAAATTAATAACATCTGATATACCATTAGACTGGTCTCCTACTCTTGGAAAAAACTGTCATTTAACAGTGGGTATGTTTATTCACCCAGCACCCACTAATTGTTTAACCAAGTCGTGTAATAACACAATTTATAATTTGCATATAAGTAGGCCGATTATTATGATCTTAGATTTTTAAATTTGTCTCTGCCCCAAATAGCAGAATAACTTTAAAACATGTGAAAAATTCACAAAAAGAATAATATAAAGATTCATTTACTCACACACACGGCTAGTTTAATTACAAAACAACATTACCAAACAAAGTTAACTCAATACATGACAATACTATCATTTTAGGACATTTAAGATGCATACAGGGCTACAATAAGCTATAGCTGAGCAATACTAAGCAAAACCAACCTTAAAATGGGTAGGCCTTACTCCACAAAACATGTGACATTCTGATAAAACAGATCTCAACTTAAATCATAATCATTACTTGTTAGCTGAATTTCCGTAAGGCTCATGGATCTCCATTTGTGATGCTGTATTGACATATTCATGGTTGTAGGATGTCCTCGTCAAGACGCAACGGGTCTGTGTCAAGAGCAGCCGAAGCCGCCTCAAAGAACCGTCTGCACATGGATCGGAATCCGCAGCATTCCAGGATAACTGGTGAGCATATCTCTTATATTTCTCTTCCAACTCCTCCTATTTTTATCTTTCGATTAGATTCTTGTGGGTTCCAAGACAATTAACTTTATCCCGGGACTCGCCGAGGGTCAAACTTCGGTGTCATCATGGGACACCAATGTAGATCCTGGCTTACAGGAGTAGCAGTGGTGGGAGTGTGTGGCGGGCCTAGTCCAAAAAAAATCTCTTATATTAGTAAGTGTGCTTGTCTGGTATCTGAGAGGGGGGTTGGCTGGTTTCTCCAGCCATTTAACTCCACTAGGGAGACACTAAAGATCTCTTGAAACCAGTGAATGCATAAAATTCGCACTGTGGGTGACTGTTGCATATAGCCTTTTTAAGAGTGCATAGGTAGAAACCTCGACATTGGAATGTTTTCTAATCCATTCCTGTAATGTATTTTGTCCAGCTACTTGTTATTGATTTTTTATATTTACGCGAATACTACACATTAAATTAAAAATTTACGGATTTTATTATTATTTAAGCACCATGGTTACGGGAGGACCAGGGAATACCGTGGTCGTCCCGTGACCGTGGTTGCTGTAAAGCAGCCGAAACGTCGGGAACGTAAAAAACACAAAATAAACGCGATAAAATCCGTAAAATTAGTTTTATTTCAATCAGCTAATTAGTTGTAGAATTCTATGGAATTAGCTGATGCTTGGCGAAAATCCAAGTTTAATAAATTAATAATGATGGCATTTACAATTCCAAGTCACTTGTGACATAACAAACATACAGAAAGCAATACAAGAACTATTTTTTTCCATCTGATTGCAAGCATTATATACAACTACTTGGCTGTTACCCGCGTCTTCGTGTCGTATTTAACAAAGTCACAACCGTTAGCTATAGCCCGCTCACGCGTTCTGATTGCTAAAAGGACTATTAAAAAATAGGGGCTGGTGATAGAAGGTTGAAAATTTAGGATTGTATATATATTTTTTAATGCCAAATTATAAAAATATACAAAAAAATTGTCCAAAAAATGTTAGTGGTGGACAACCCTTATCACTTAGTACAATGAAAAACAGATAGGAGCCGATCCTCAGACCTACTGAGCATATAAAATTTCTTAAAAATCGGTCAAGCCGTTTCGGAGGAGTATAGTAACTAACATTGAAACTCTGGAATTTTATATATAAGATTTATACGCTCAGATCCGTCGAATCCGGCTGGCCGTCGCAAGGAACTCGACAATGTGATGAAGCGCGCCCGCCAGGCGTCGCCGGGGAGCTGGGACAGGAAGCTGCTGGAGGTCGAGGAGAAGGATCCCAACCGGTGAGTACCCTGAACACCAGATCCCGCAGCTTCCTCCTAATCGTCTGCTATGCAGGAAAGAAAAAAAAGAAAGAAAGATATATTTATTTGTGCAAACACATTTGAACGTAAGTTTATTTTTTTTATTTTATTTTTTATTACATTATAGGCAAGTATTTGATCTCGATCTGGCCTGATGGTAAGTGACGATGAGATCTACGATGGAGCATACTTGCCTACAAGGTACCTGTTCACTCTCGGATTGACATATTGTGTGAGTGTGAACAGGTAGGACGGCGGCAGTAGATCGAGACGCTACATTCACTAGGCACATGCAGCGCAGCTGATCTGACCCGCCATCCATGAATGGCAACACCGAACATCATGCCGGAACACGGCTAGGCCGCTTGGCGACATGGTGACTAACCACGGCCGAAGCCTACCACCAGTAGAGTTGTCACCTAGTTGGCACCACCCAGGGTCACGTGTAGGGTATCTCGAGGGTATTTAATTCTCCTACGGACGAAGGTGACTCGATCCCAAAAAATTTGAACATAGGTCCCATATGGGACTGCAAGTTTGGGTAATATCCAAATGTTTGACACAAATTGGCCCCAACTCAGCATGTACTGGTTGTAGAACAACCAGCGCTGGTCAGGAGATGTTATAGTGTGCACTACCCCTTCCCTCACTTTTATAGCCCCAAGCATGAAGCTATTACGAAGAGGAGAGGTTGCATATACTCCTGGAACATGATGAACTATACAATACAAATAAATAACATTGGAGTGTCTGTTTGTAATATTAAATTAAACGCTTTTTACTAAGTGCATTTGGATGTATACACGGTACATATACCAAAACAACATTTTTTACAGTTTTTGTCTGTCTGTCTGTCTGTTTGTTTCGGCTAATCTCTGAAATGGCCGGACCGATTTTGACGGGACTTTGTCTGGCAGATAGCTGATGCAACAAGGAGTAAATTAGGCTACTTTTATTTAAAAAAAAAATAGGATCTCGCTGCACCTGATTAAGATTGATAGCATCTTAATCAGATGCAATGCGTCGCGCAGGCTCAGAACGCGAGCAGGCTGTTGCCAACGGTTGTGTCTTTGTTAAATACCACGCGGACGAAGTCGCGGGGGAACTCTAGAAGACAATAATTTAGAATATTTTTTGTCGATTGAGGCCATTAAGCGCAGGTGTAGCACGGGCGTTATACAATCGAAGTGAATGTCAAATTTGTCCGACAGATGGCGGCACACGGGCTACAAGCAGCTGTACCTGGACGGGTCCCGGTCGCCGTCGTCGCGGCGGTCCCGCTCCCCGGGACCCAGGCGGTCCAGGTGAGAATCTCATGGTCTTACAACAATCCCCACAGGTTGTATCCATAATCTATGGTCTATATCCCGAATTTATAGACATTTAAAATGGCTTTATAACGAACTATTCAGAGGAAAAAGTGTGTTATAATGGCTTTATAATTCATTATTACTATTTATAAATTTGAGCGTTAATGTATAGAACAATGTCGTTTCAGTTACGCCATTTGTAACTCTAATAGGCATGATGACTGATTTTGAAAAACTGTTCTATAATATTCTAAGGTATCTACTATTTCCAAAAAAATATATTATTTCGGCAGGAAACTAATTTTTATTAGAAAAAAACGCTATTTAAATTGTAATTTTAAAATTCGCTCCAAAACGATCGCCGGTGTCATGGCGTCTGCTTGTGACGTCACTATTATGCAAACTGACCGTAAACACATCAAATCAGTAATTTACGTATATAAATATTGTAAAGAGTATGGAGTTTATCTTATTACTCTTTGCTGATAATGTTGCGGTTGCTTAGCAACAGGTTTTATATTGTTTGTGTCAAAAATGGTAAATCCTTGTTCCATGTTTTGAGAACACAAAACCATGTAATTGATCGATAGAAATCACGAAATACTTTATAAACGCAGGTAAAAACAATTACTAAGTGCAGAGATCGTCGAAGTTCGTACGAAACTTAGCGATGTTTACAATGTGTACATGCTCGTGACGTAGTTCACTCTGATTGGTGTTCAACTTATCATGGCGGACTGTTGAATTTTGTAGTTTTATTTTATTAAATAAATTATCAATCTCGCCCTAAATCTGTAAATATATACATTTTTCAGAACCTATTAATCCTATCTCATTAGATAAACACATTATTTTAGTGATGCTTAGTTACTGTCATCATGCCTATTGTAAATAACTGATATTATTATGAAATTATGATCACCACCGTACATGTATGTGTAGTTTGATGTTAATGGCTTTGGTCCAGGTCTCCGGTGGCCCGCCGGCCTTCGCCCCGCAAGTCGCGCTCGCCGCGCCGCAGCCCGCGCCGAAGCCCGAGGCGCAGCCCTATCAGGTAACCACACAAGCCCCAATCGAAGCCCCCAAGAATTAAATGAAATTTAATTCCAATCTTTTAACATATTTTTTTTGACATGTACACCATAGAGTCATCGCCTACATGTTTAACAGATTCCTTTTGAAATCTAACACCTGGGCTTATCAGCTCGTAACTTGTAACCAGCATTTCCGGGCAAAATAAACAAAATTTTAAAAAAAATACCAACGCTGCAAGATTATTTTGTTTTTTTTTACCACTCATAAGTACGTACTGTTTTGTTAGACATATACAAAATGTATCCCGATCCTCCGTCAGGGAGTTAGTCTCAAAAGTCTATTTAAAAAAAAAACTATTTGTTCTCCCAGACGCAGTGTAGGTCGTCGCTCGCCTCGCTCGCCGCGAGCGTTGCGGCGCGAGCCCAGCCCACGCCCACTGCGCCGGGAGCCAAGCCCCCGCCCACTGCGGCGGGAGCCGAGCCCGCGCCCACTCCGCCCATCGCCCACGCCCCGCGCCCGCCCGCGGCCGCGCGCGCCGCCGCCCGCCCCGCGCGGCGCCCGCCCGCCCTCGCCGCCTGATCCCAGGAAGGTCAGTGCCAGACGGGTCACACAGGTAATGATCACCACACATTAATATTGCTCTAGTATTATAAATAGCAGTGATTGCCAAGTTGGTAGAACGCTTGCCTCGGTAACGAGGATTGCAGGTTCCAAACCCTGGCTCGCACCTCTGGGAATATCATTTTCAACCATGTTTATCACTTGCTAAACGGTGAAGGAAAACATCGCGAGGAAACCTGACCTGCATGTCTGAGAGAACGCCTCGAAAGATGTGTGAAGTCTACCAACCCGCATTTTGGCCAGTGCGGTGGACTATGGCCTAATCCCCCCTCGCATTGAGGGGAGGCCCGTGCACAGCAGTGGGACATTAAAAAAGGGCAGGAATTATTATTAGTATTATAAGGTGTTACAATAATAGTGTATGTGGGAACCATGTTGCCATTAACTTGAAATGATATACTTAGAGTTTGTGCTTTTTTTTTGACCAGCTGCTATAGTCTGCCGAGCCGTTCCTACATTGTTCTCACATACCCATAACAATGTATTGCTCAAATATAAAAGATCTTATTAAAAAAAGAGCAACCGTGGAGTTTCTCGCCCGTTCGTCTCCATAGGAACGGCATTACGAACGGGCGGTAAAGTAGTATATAGCTTAGCATTTTGTAACTTTTGAAGAATCATAAGTACTGTACTTAATGGTCTACGTGAATAAAACATATTCTGATTCTGATTCTTCGATGTATCTTGGTGACAGTACCAAAAAGTTTCCGTCGGAAAGCTCGTCGGGAGTGATACCAACATCGGAAAGTTTCCCATCCGTTTCCGATGTCGATTCCGAATGATTATAATAAAAAAATTAAGGCCTGATTAGCGCAGTGGTAGTGACTCTGCTTTCTGCGCTGTAGGGACAAGCTTTGTGTGATGAGCACGAATGTTTGTACCCGAGTCATGGATGTTTAATATGTCTGGTCGATCATTGTACGGTCCGACCTGATTGTACTATTTGGTTTTTTTTTCCAGTCATCACCGTCCGGGTCTTCGGTCAGCAGTTGTTCAGACGAGTCTTGTTCGGTCTGTTCGGCCAAGAACAAGAAGGGGCCGCCCCCCCCGCCGCCCAAGGGTGTCAAACCCAGGTATGTTATAAAGATGTCCACAGCTGGACATAATTATTTCTCCATTTGACGATCTGATTAGTTGAGTGGGTAGTGACCCTGCTGTCTGTGCTGAGGGTCCCGGGTTCGAATCCCGGTAGGGATTTTTGCGTGATGAGCATGGATGTTTGTACCCGAGTCACGGATGTTTAATATCTGTATAAGTATTATATACTGAGTTCGCCCTCAGTCCATTGCACGGTACCCATAATACAAGCGTTGCTTAGTGTGGGACCGTATAGTTGGTGTGTTCGTCTGGTGATATTTATTTATTACTAGCTGTTACCCGCGACTTCTCGTGTTATTTAACAAAGACAACCGTTGGCAACAGCCTGCTCGCGCGTTCTGAGCCCGCGAGGCGCATTGCAGGCTGTTGCTATCAAACTTAATCAGGCGCTGCGCTGCAACATTGGTTTTAATTTTTACATCAGCTATCTGCCAGTGAAATTCCCGTCAAAATCGGTCCAGCCATTTCAGAGATTACTCGGAACAAACAGACTGACAGACAAAAATTTAAAAAAAGGTTGTTTTGGTATAGCTACCGTATATACATCCAAATGCACTTAGTAAAAAGCGGTTATTTTAATATTAAAAACGGTCACTCCAATTTTATTTATATGTATAGATGACCGTACTCCAAGCTTTTGACTCAGACGAGCACCGCTATATGACGTATACGCCATATGTATCTGACGTCCTAGTGGCATAAATGACACTAGGACGTCAACCACGTCAGTCCTCCTGTGACCATGGTTACGGGAGGACTGAGGATACGAAAACTATTTTTAAGGATTTTATCACGTTCATTTTATGTGTTTACGTTCCCGACGTTTCGGCTGCTTTACAGCGACCATGGTCGCGGGAGGACTGAGGTGGTTGATGTCCTAGTGTCTTAGTTAGAACCGGGGTACCCTCATATTTAGTTGTTGCTCGCGGTCCGATCGACACAGAAAGAGCTCACTGTGTCTTGAGGTCTTGCAATGGTGGCGCGAAAAGTCGGGAACGTCAAAAAAAACGCGATAAAATCCTTAAAAATAGTTTTATTTCAATGTTTATTATACCTATATATAAGAATTTAATATATCTGTGTGTTTATGTTCAGTGCGGGTCCCGGCCGAGCGTCCCCGGTGCGTGCGGCCCGTGCGGCGGGTGCGGCCGGCCCGGCGCGCGCAGTACAACCCACGCGGGAGCTGCTCAAAGCGCGGGAGAGCAGCAAGCGATCCCGGGAGGAGAAGGTTCGTTACCGCCGTGGGGTCGAGTCACCTTCGTCCGAAGGAGAATTAAGTACCCTCGAGATACCCTACACGTGACCCTGGGTGGTGCCAACCAGGTGACAACTCTAGTAAGGTAAGGTAGGCTTCGGCCGTGGCTAGTCACCACCCACTGAACAAAGCCATGTCGCCAAGCGGCCTAGCCGTGTTCCGGCATGATGTTCGGTGTTGCCATTCATGGATGGCGGGTCAGATCAGCTGCGCTGCATGTGCCTAGTGAATGTAGCGTCTCGATCTACTGCCGCCTTCCTACCTAGGCAAGTATGCTCCATCGTAGATCTCATCGTCACTTACCATCAGGTGAGATCGAGATCAAATACTTGCCTATAATGTATAAAAAAAAACCGCCCATCGAAATATACACCCACCCTAGAGTAACACAAATGGGGGAAGAGGAAACCACCACTGACCCTCGGCTTGTCGACGTTCCCAATTATAAACCAAACAAGTTGATCGATAATTAAAGGACAGGACTGAGGGTTACGTTTAATTAACGTGTCGAATACTTTCTTAGATTCGCTTCGTTTCGCGGAGACTTGCCGGATCCCCTGAGATGAGGTCGCGTTCCGATCCGGTTGTAGTGTTAACCCTTAGTAGCCTGATTTACGAAAGTGATTTATTTTTAATATTACTGTGTTTAATAATAATGACATTTGATTTTTTTTAATTTCGTTGGAAACAATATTATACAACAGTAAAATACGTACAGCCAACCTATAAAAAAAAACTAATAGTAATGTGAACATTCGGTTTAAAAGATTGGTATCAAAATTGAAACTCTAGGCTATTAAGGGTTAAGAAAAAAACATACAAAATGTTAATATGTTAATGCCCCCGTAGGCCTACACGAAATAAATGATTTGTTATTTATCGTTTCTGTTTCGTCCCGCAGGTGTTGGAGTGGCAGCGATCGCAAATGGCGGTGCGTCCAGGCGCCGCTATACCAGCCGCGCACATTAAACGTGAAGGCGAGCGGCGGCCCGCCCCCGCCGCCGCCACCGCCGCCCCCACCGCCACCGCGACGGCCCCCGCCGCCGCCCCCGCGCCGGCCGGCCGCCGCCGCGACGAGCGCGCCGTGTCACCCGCCGCCATCGCCGCCGCGCTCAACGACTCCGACTCGGACTCCGAGTCGGACGCCAGCTCCGACCCGCAGCCGCAGAGGTAACCTTTTTTTTCTTATTAATTTCTTATTTTTTTTTATTACATTATAGGCAAGTATTTGATCTCGATCTCACCTGATGGTAAGTGACGATGAGATCTACGATGGAGCATACTTGCCTAGGTAGGAAGGCGGCAGTAAACCGAGACGCTACATTCACTAGGCACATGCAGCGCAACTGATCTGACCCGCCATCCATGAATGGCAACACCGAACATCATGCCGGAACACGGCTAGGCCGCTTGGCGGCATGGCTTTGTTCAGTGGGTGGTGACTAGCCACGGCCGAAGCCTACCACCAGTAGAGTTGTCACCTGGTTGGTACCATCCAGGGTCACGTGTAGGGTGTCTCGAGGGTATTTAATTCTCCTACGGACGAAGGTGACTCGACCCCAAATACTTGTCTATAATAGATGCTATATAATCTATACATATAAATAAAATTGGAGTGTCTGTTTGTAATATTAAAATAACCGCTTTTTACTAAGTGTATTTGGATATATACACGTTACCTATACCGAAACAACATTTTTTACCATTTTTGTCTGTCTGTCCGTCTGTCCGTCTGTCTGTCTGTTTGTTCCGGCTTATCTCTGAAATGGCTGGAACGATGTTGACGGGACTTTCACTGGCAGATAGCTGATGTAACAAGGAGTAACTTAGGCTACTTTTATTTTAGAAAAAAAAATAGGATCTCACGAAAAAAAATTAAAACCAATGTTGCAGCGCAGCGCCTGATTAAGTTTGATAGCAACAACCTGCAATGCGTCCCGCGGGCTCAGAACGCGCGAGCAGGCTGTCGTCAACGGTCGTCTTTGTTAAACACCACGCGGACGAAGTCGCGGGCAACAGCTAGTAAAGTGATAATAATGTGTGTACTCACAGGCTGACGCTGTCGGAGCGGTTCGGCAAGATGGCGCAGTGGTCCGCGGACCGGTCCGCGCGGCTGGAGAACATGCGCATCACGCGGCGCGAGACCACGCTGCACGTGCGCATCGAGCGCGACGCGGCCGCCGCCGACCGCAGCCCGCAGCCCGTGCCCGACGCCTACCCGTGAGTTGTGCTTGTGCCAGTGTCTCCAACTCTCTTTGTCAAAATTACGGTGTTGACTGGTCTCAAAATACGGTAGATGGTGGAAAATTACGGCAGATCAGTGTTTGCAGCTAAAATATCCATGCAGTGGGGATGTGTAACGTAAAAAAAAAAAAAAAAGGTCATTCCTCCAAACAGAAGTAGAAGAATGACCTTTTTTTTTTTACGTTGCGCATCCCTGCTCTTCCAAACTGAAGCAACAGAATGACCTTTTTTTTTTTTTTACGTTGCGCATTCCAAACAGAAGCAGCAGAATGACCTTTTTTTTTTACGTTACGCATATCCCAATTCAATGTTGCAGTAATATTTTGCTAAATCAAGTGTTCATTATAGAAATATGGACGCGGACGAAATTACGGTAGAATGTGTCACCGTAATAACATGTCTACGGTAGGTGGTAGATCTAGAAAAATTACGGTAGATCTACCGTAATTACGGCATGGTTGGAGACACTGGCTTGTGCCCACTGTATAACCCCCTATAATCAGAATCAGAATCAGAATATTTTTTATTCACTTAGACCATTATTGTACAGTACTTATGAATCGTCAAGTTACAAAAATATTATGCTACTGCTTTACCACCCGTTCGGAATGCCGTTCCTATGGAGAAGAACGGGCAAGAAACTCCATGGTTGCTCTTTTTTTTAAAATAGATCTTTTACATTTTTGAGCAATACATTGTTATAGGTATGTGAGAACAATGTAGGAATATATGACCATTCATAAGTGCTCCACATAATGGTCTACGTGAATAAAAAATGAAGGAATAGATAAATTCACTGGAGTTTATGTTGCACCACTTTAACAAAATTGTATACATTCTTTGTAATTTAAAAAAAAAAAATAACCCTTCTACAGTAGATTGGTCGGAGGTAGATTTCACCTTAAAGATTCATAAGTACTGCACATAATGGTCTACGTGAATCTATACTAATATTATAAATGTGAAAGTTTGGATGGATGGATGTTTGTTACTCTTTCACGCCCGAACGGCTGCACGGATCTGGATGAAATTTGGCACAGAGATGGATTATAGTCTGGAATAGCACATAGGCTACTTTTTATCCCGGTAAAATGTATGGTTCCCGTGGGATAGATGTTTTAATTTTTCATACTTTTTATCGCGGGTAACACCGCCGGGCGCAGCTAGTAAAAAATAAAGGAATAGATAACCCTTCTACAATAGATTGGTCGGAGGTAGATTTCACCTTAAAGATTCATAAGTACTGTACATAATGGTCTACGTGAATAAAAAAAAAAATTAAAATTTAAAAAAATATCATAATGTAAACGGAGACTTTTCTTTTTAGGTTGGCATTATTAGCTACGATATAGTGGCATTTTTGCCAGCGTAAAAAGGGTACTTTTATTCAATAATGCCAATGTGAAAAGTGAAATTGTAATTTTTTGACATGGCAATGTCATTAATGTGAAAAAAAAGATTAAAAATTAATATAAAAAAAAAACATTTTTGTAACGACAAAAAAAAACGACGACGGATTTTTCACGTGCGAATCTCATTTTCAACCAAGATTATCACTTGCTAAACGATGAAGGAAAACATCGCGAGGAAACCTGCATGTCTGAGAGAACCCCTCGAAAGACGTGTGAAGTCCGCCAACCCGCACTGGGCCAGCGTGGTGGACTATGGCCTGATTAGGCCATAGTCCACCACCACCATAGGCCATAGGCCTCCCCTCGCATTGAGGGGAGGCCCGTGCCCAGCAGTGGGACATTAAAAAGGGCGAGAATTATTATTATTAAAAACCTTATAGGCAAGTATTTGATCTCGATCTCACCTGATGGTGAGTGACGGTGAGATCTACGATGGAGCATACTTGCCTAGAAGGTGCCTGTTCACTCTCGACTGATTGACATGTCATGTTGGTTGTGGCAGTGGTCTGGACGGCGCGCCGGCGGGCAGCTACCCTGAGGAGTTGCTGGCGGCGGCGCCGGCCGGCCTGCCCTCCTGGGACGACGTGCGAGTCAGATACGACTACTACAAGAAGAGGGGCTACCTCAGAGGTATGTTGAACATTATCCACGCGTCCGTCACTCGTCGATCCTACCCCGGCGGTACTTAACGGCAGGGTTGAATGTCGTATATCATTACCTCCCAGAACTTGTTACTTATTAGCGACATTATCATATGGCGCAATAATGCAGAGTTAATTTTTTTTTTGCAAATCAACGGGTTCCCTTCCTGGCTGGGGAAAGTGGTTTTTTCAAAAAATTTATGATGCAGTTTTAGTGTTCGTCAAAATCGGTATCGAAAGTCCTTTAACCCTTAATAGCCTAGAGTTTCAATTTTGATACCAATCTTTTAAACCGAATGTTCACATTACTATTCGTTTTTTTTATAGGTTGGCTGTACGTATTTTACTGTTGTATAATATTCTTTCCAACGAAATTAAAAAAAAAATCAAATGTCATTATTATTAAACACAGTAACATAAGCACAGTAATATTAAAAATAAATCACTTTCGTAAATCAGGCTACTAAGGGTGTCCAATACTTGAGGTTTTCTTTCTAAATAATGATGCGCTGATTGATTTATGTGTTTTAATTATAAATGGTTACAATGATTTTTCCAATACAATTTATATGTTGGCCTTCTTCCCGGCGCCATAGTTGTTCGTAGTGATGCGCGGTCGACGTAGTGACGTTCACGATAATATCGACTAATGTCGTTATGCGCGTGCACAAAGGGTTAAGCATCTTTAGATATTCCCCATAGTTTCGGATTTGGCCATCCACGCACACTTGAAAAAATAAATCCAGCCAAATAATTTATTATTGAAATAAAACATATTTTAAGAATTTTATCGCGTTTATTTATGTTTTTACGTTCCCGACGTTTTGGCTGCTTTACAGCGACCGTGGTCTCGGGTGCACTGAGAGTAGTTAGAACCGGGGTACCCTCATATCTATTTGTTGCTTGCGGGCCCACAGTCACATCCTTGAAATAAGTTTTGTTTCAATGTGTAGTATTCGCGTAAATATAAGTTTTTTTTTATGTCATTATAGGCAAGTATTTGATCTCGATCTCACCTGATGGTAAGTGACGATGAGATCTACGGTGGAGCATACTTGCCTAGGTAGGAAGGCGGCAGTAGATCGAGACGCTACATTCACTAGGCACATGCAGCGCAGCTGATCTGACCCGCCATCCATGAATGGCAACACCGAACATCATGCCGGAACACGGCTAGGCCGCTTGGCGACATGGCTTTGTTCAGTGGGTGGTGACTAGCCACGGCCGAAGCCTACCACCAGTAAATTTATAGACTATTATTGTTGTTCGTCATCAGGTCTGACTCTTGGAGACTACGTCAAGTGGGAGGAGTGGTGGTACAAGTACCAGGAGTGGTTGAAACATGAGCGCGCGTACGAACGCTGGGCGGAGGGCGAGGTCAGCACTGTGAGTACTTAAGTCCATCCTAGAATTTAAGATATACAGGGTTATTCTGGGCAAGGGTACATAAGCCTGGAACCTGGGCATTTTTTTTTACGTTTGGAATAAACATCGTGTTTACAAATGCGCTAAACAGGCCCAGGTTCTAGGCTTACCCTCAAATTTATAGAAAGTTATAATGGGTTATAAAGCTGTTATAACGCACCTTACCTTCAAAAAAGTTCGTCATAACGCCATTATAATGCATTATAACTTTCTATAAATTTGCGAGTTAGTGTTAGATACAAATTTCTCTGAACAATTTAAAAATAGTTTTTTAATTGAAACCTTGCCGCTATTTTAATGTTTTTAGATAAAAAAATGTCGTAAGGAATATTATTCGCGATCATGCGGTCGAATCCGCCATGTTTAAATCTCTGTCTGTATATTCGCGAATCACGGGAAAACTACTGGGCGGATTTGATGAGACTTGGCATGGTGATAGTTTAATACCCGAGTTAACATATGCGATATTTTTTATCTCCGGAGATGGTTGGGTTATTTAGCGCACTTGTGATCTTTATCACAAAAAACACTTTTAGTGTTTATATGGGCATAGTCCACCACGCTGGCCCAGTGCGGGTTGGCGGACTTTACACGTCTTTCGAGGAGTTCTCTCAGACAAGCAGGTTTCCTCGCGATGTTTTCATTTCACCGGTTAGCAAGTGATCAATCAATCATGGTTGAAAATGAGATTAGCACATGAATCCAGAAATTTCAGAGGTGCGAGCCGGAGCTTTAACCAGCTATCCTCGTTACCGAGGCAAGCGTTCCACCAGATTGGCTATCACTATCTTTAATTTCACATAATGATAACAAAAGCGCACGTTCACGGCTTAGTGTCTCTGAACCACCCTGTATATGTGCAGGGTCGGCGCGAGCGGCGGCGGCGGGGCGGGCGGCACCGGCGCAGCTGAGGGCGCGCCGCCCCCGCCGCGGTCCTGGCCGTGGACCTCGCCGCGGGGGCGTCGCGTTTGTAAGCCGCCGGCGCGACAAACACGCACGACCACCGATGTACGTATACACTAGCGTTTGTGTCGCTTTCGACACACTTTATTGTTTTTTTTTTGTGGGACGAAAAGGTGGGGCGAACGCGAGAAAAAGTTTCGTCCCATATTTTGCCCCGTTTTGTTAAATATTTTGCTAGCACAATATAGCCTTTTTGGTCTACGTATTTAGACATCTTTTATGGAGAATTCAACAGCGCCTCTAGCGAATGATATTTAAAATATAGATTCTCCATTCAAAATGTCTAAATACGCAAACTAAAAAATATTTAGTTAGCTTTCTAATAATCTGGCACTATACGTGCATACTCAATATATGTGACGGTCAAATCTTTCGTCAAATATTGATATTTGCTGACAGATTTGACCGTCAGTACTTGGACCACGTACTGACTACTGTCAAAATATTTGTTAGCCTATTTTCAATTTATATAAAAAAAAAACAAGGATCCTGTTATGTTACCCGAAAAAAAATGTTAATACGATTCGTGTTTTTAATTTTTTTTTCTCGTCTCACATTACTAAATTCAATATAATAATAATACCAGCCCTTTTTAATGTCCCACTGCTAGGCACGGGCCTCCCCTCAATGCGAGGGGGATTAGGCCAGGGGCCTATAGGCCAAATTTAATATATTTTGTTAATATTTTTCGGTTCGCCCCACATTACTGGAATTCAACTTCATTTTTTTTTTTTTTTACAGGCTCCCAAACTACGAGCAAGTAATTAATGGTGCGATCAGTGCGTTAAGGCTTAGTGGACACTTTGTAGTGTGAGATTCATATTATATTTTATTTACCTACATAGTTTTAAGTGTGGACGCAACTAACGAAATAGTTATTTAAACCTGACTTGTGCGTTCTCAGAATACGTAGCCAGTCTTACGCAATGTAGACCTTATAATTGATAGAACTAGGCGATACTTGGCGAAAATCCATTGTTAAACAAATGGGGGAACAGGGACCCACCACTGACCCTCGGCTTGTCATCTTTTCCAATTATAAACCAAATAAATCCAGTATTCCTAGCCCAGCCGTCATGAGTATAACAGGCGAAACACGTGTCGAATACTTTTGTTTAGATTCGCTTCGTTTCGCGGAGAATTGCATATTAATTGGGATCCCGACACTCGTGACAGACAGTTTCTCGACTGACATCTCAGAGGAGTTCGGTGTTGCTGGCTTCTTTAATTATCGATCAACTTGTTTGGTTTATAATTGGGAATGTTGGCAAGCCGAGGGTCAGTGGTGGGTCCCTCTTCCCCCATTTGTATATATGCTTATAATTTTTTGTACGCAAAAATGGATCGTATCCGTTAGCAGTTAAAGGGATATTACATTGTCATGATCTATGCCATACATCTATGAAGAAGTATTCATATTTTACCGGTAAAAGGAAGATCTTGCAGCCAGGTCGGTATGGCTGGCGGGGCGGCCGCTATGCCCCCACCGTTATTGTCGGGGTCTTGTATATATGTTACGTTCTCTGAAAACTCTCATAGTGCGTTTCAGGATTGTATTAACAATCGTCAGCGCCACCTGTGAAACTTGTAGCGAGGTTCTAGGGGTCACTACACTTAAATAATGTGATTTAAAGATATAACTCTAGCTATGATTATAAATATATCATGATAATAGCTGTCCTGACCGAATTTCGGTCACGGCAGATTTTTTTTAAAGAGACTAGACAACTAGAGATATTAAAGTGTACAAGTGTATGCGCGAGCGCAGGTACAATCTCATAGTTTTCTTTTTATACAATATAGGCAAGTATTCGATCTCGATCTCACCTGATGGTAAGTGACGATGAGATCTACGATGAAGCATACTTGCCTAGGTAGGAAGGCGGCAGTAGATCGAGACGCTACATTCACTAGGCACATGCAGCGCAGCTGATCTGACCCGCCATCCATGAATGGCAACACCGAACATCATGCCGGAACACGGCTAGGCCGCTTGGCGACATGGCTTTGTTCAGTGGGTGGTGACTAACCACGGCCGAAGCCTACCACCAGTAAAATAGTCAGTAGTCTAATGGTACGGTAATCCGACACGACGGGAGAGAGATTAGGCCCAGGACCGACGGCTCTACGTGCTCTCCGAGACGCGAGCGAGTGATAATCATGGTTGGAAATGAGATTGACACGTAAAATCTAGAAATTCCAGTGGTTTGAACCGGTTATAGAACCTGTGACCCTCGTTTCCATGCCGAGCGTCCTATATGAATACGTATCCTAGATCTTTGACATATATATATGTAATGATAATGTAATGTCCGCCAAATGTCTCCTGTTTTTTTGTCCCAGATTATTGTGTAAATAAATCATAAAATTACTATTTTATATATTAATAAACTAAGTACTATTTAAGTATTTACAATAATGATTGGGCTAATTATGTTTGTATAAAAATTTAGCTTGACTGAACTATATTGCCGTCCTGCTCGTGAGCGTAATGTACGAGCGAGATGGCAATGTTTTATTTAATTCGTATATTAGTCGTAATGTAAAACTATTATGATTTGAACCGCTAAGTCGGGGCGCGAAATTCAAAATTTTCCACCGTTTTCTTTGTTATTGTCCAGGCGTCTAATGCATAATGCCAATGTCGCAAAAAACTAAATTACATCGTAGCATACGTCCCAATTTTTCTTAAAAAGAAAAAACCGTGGAAATTTTAATTTCACGCCCGATCTAACGGTTCCACCTGGGTTCCATTTGTGTAAGTACATCAATATTTAAGTTATACTACTCATGGCGAAATAGTTTAGTTTTTCTTTACCGAGGATGCTGAGCGATGCCCCATCTTACCCAAGATCAAACTGTCGTCAGATGCATAGCGAGTGTTCACTGACAGCACTGACTGTAAAAAGCTAGACTTTATTTTTTTTGTATAAAATTACAACCAGTTTTTGTGCCTCTATGGAAGCGTATTCAAAACTAATTTTGACATTAAATACAAACGGCGGTCTCGTTGTTTGGTGTATCGCTGTATATATCAGTAAAATACTTGTTAATCATATATCATTGTTTATTATATACAGTAATCCATTTTATTGAATGTTTGTCGACATAGTTGTCATATGTCCCATCTCTATCATTAGTTCGGTGGACACTCACTATATGCTATCAGCGCCATAATGGCGGTAATCTAATGGCATAAACGACGATGTCTATATCCACTCCAGGGGCTCAATTCTGCTAATTTACTAACGCTTCAGTGGAGTGTCGATAGCGTGTCGATCGAATGATTTTACACATTTGGTAGTTACTAGTTTTTCAAGACAAGCGGCTTTCCACTGACCAGCCATTCAACTGCCATTGAACTATTTCGTATTCAGTACTTCAGTCGCGTATCAATATAATGTAGCTAAGTAATGGTGTTCTACTCGTTATCTGACGTTGCCAGCAGTCGACACACAAACATTGACACTGAAATGAGACTCCATCGAGACGACATTAAAGTTTTAGCAGAATAACCAATCTGTCACAGTCGTAATGGAACTTCAATAGTGTATCGCTGGAATGTGCAATCGTATATGTCTTTTTATTTAAATTGGCAGAATTGGGCCCCAGTTTTAGTAGAGGTCAGTGATTGACATGTTTTTTTTCTTTGGGTACTTAATCAATTGTATGTTGTGTGAAGCGATCAAATTTATTTTCATTATTTTAAATCTATATGTGAACTGTAAATAAATACCTAGATATATAATAGTATATACTACTTATTTACATGAAATATTATAACTCATTGTGTGACCGAGTATATAAAAAAGTGACATTATTTAATACTACGTATCACGGAATCTCAAGCCAGCACTAACACCCGACCGTATGGTAATTGGAGAATTGGGCAGTGTGCCATTGCCATTCGATTTTGAGCCGATTGTGTTAGCGGAATTCGCCTCCAGGGCTATGTTTACGCCATACTAACCCAGCTTAAAATGTACTCTGGGTAAACGCCAAATACCCCGGTCAGAGACTCCGTGAGGGGAAACGTTCCGGGTGCGATTCACACTGCCCCGTTTAGGTACACACTCATGTGGTGGTATGAGTTTTCCCCTGACAAGTGTAAGTTTTAGCGACCTCAAGAAGTCGCTAAATTTTACCCTGCTGTCAGATTAGATGAAATCTTGTCTAATCAAGTCTTGCCCGTGAACTTGGCTCGGTGTATAACAAACAATGAGTGCGCTTGAAAATTTATTTCAGAAGTACTTCGGCTATGTACCTACTTGTCAAGATGCAAACTTTTTCAATGTGTCGTGTATGTAAAGGCTATCGAGTCAATGGATATAAGTTTGTGAATTACTCAGGCCAGTTAAGTCGACTCGTATTTGTCAACCACACTTGGGTAAAGTTACTCGTACTTGTCAACTTGATTTGGGTCGAGTCGACTCGTTTGTCAACTTGACTCGGGTAAAGTCGACTCGCACTGGTCAACTTGACTCGGTCTAGTCGACTCGCACTTGTCAACTTGACTCGGTGATGTACCGGCCATTGTGGCCAGTTGAGTTTAGTACACTACATTGTAGTTGATTTAAGAATCTTTTTATTATATAGAAAAATATTATAGCGACGCTTGCCGTCGCACGGAAATAACTAATCATGTGCAGTTAATAAATTATATTCATATTTGTGAGTTTTATTTGTGACTAGCTGCTACCCGCGACTTCGTCCGCGTGATATTTAACAAAGACAACCGTTGGCAACAGCCTGCTCGCGCATTCTGAGCCCGCGGGCGTATTGCAGGCTGTTGCTATCAAAGTTAATCATGCGCAGCGCTGCAACATTGGTTTTAATTTTTTTTTCGTGAGATCCAAATTTTTTGTCTAATATAAAAGTAGCCTAAGTTACTCCTTGTTTCATCAGCTATCTGCCAGTGAATGTCCCGTCAAAATCTGTCCAGCAATTTCAGAGATTAGCCGGAACAAACAGACAGACAAAAATTTAAAAAAATGTTTCGGTATAGGTAACGTGTATACATCCAAATGCACTTAGTAAAAAGCGGTTATTTTAATATTACAAACAGACACTCCAATTTTATTTATATGTATAGATTTTGATCACTTCACAAGTTCCTGCTCACACTCAGCAAGAACTTGTAATGCTATCATAAAGTCATCTGAACTATACCAGGACCCCAAGTCTGCTAACGCAATCGATTCATAATCGAACAGCAACCGCATAGTAACTGTCACTTTTGACAGATACCCCATACAATATCTGCCAAGTGACAGTTACTATGCGGTTGCTGTTCGATTATGAATCGATTGTGTTAGCAGACTTGGGGCCCAGGGACTCCCAAAGTGGTCGATATCGGTTTCCCAGGGGTCGCCGCATAATACGACCCTTTGCTTAGATGATAGGAGTCATATTGCCGTAATCAGCCCCACCCGTCATGGGAGCGTTCAAATATTACGTAACGCAATTTTTGGAGATTTTGGATCTCCCCCCCCCCCCCTACTAAACATTACGTGAACATTTTTACCCGAGTCACAATTATGTGGCGTAAAGTACCGGAAAGTCGCTAATATATTCGAATTTAATTTTTTATATTTGCCGCGATATTTTGAGAAATATAAAGTTTTAAAAGATGCGTGAGGAAAAAAATCTGTGCGAGACCGTTCTGAAGGGTAAAAAAGCTACGTAACGCGTATTTCAAACCCCCCCCCCCCCTCCCCCAAATTCGTTACGTAATATTTGAACGCTCCCCATGATCAATGGATGTGGATGTGTACCTGTCCCATGCGTACAGGTCATAATGAAGGGGGAAGCTCAGGGTCAGGGCGCGAAATTCAAAATGTCAATGGTTTTTATTTTTTTTACGAAAAATTTGGACATCTTCACGATGTAATTTAGTGTTTTGCGATATTAGCATTCTGCATTGGATGTCTCGATGTATTAAGTTTGCTTAAAAAAATACCTAAAGCGATACAACACCATAAAGTTAGTAAAAGTAGCGGTTTTTACAAACCTTATGGTATTGTATCGGATTAGGTACTTTTATAAGCAAACTTAATACACCGAGACATCCAATGCAGAATGCCAATACCGCAAAACACTAAATTACATCGTAAAGATGTCCAAATATTTCGTAAAAAAATAAAAACCATTGACATTTTGAATTTCGCGCCCTGACCCTGAGCTTCCACCTTAAAGGTTAGCAAAAGTGAATTAAAAAATATTTACCGAAACAATTATATTTATTAAATGGATTTGTGTCACTTCACCTTTCTCGAAGACCGCGTACGGACCTCTTTCGCCAGCTTGCCCGGGCTGGTGGCTCTCTTGAGAGCCCTGTTAGCGCGAGACTGCGATGGAGTCTCAATATTCTCCTTCTGCTTCGGCGTACCAAACTCTTGTTCCAAATTCTTCACAATACCACGCCTTAAGCCTTTTGAATATGTTTTCATTGTTGTCATGGGTGTAAAAAACTGTTCCGGTGTCGATTGGGGAGTGAAAAAATCGGTATTTTTCACCGTCATCGGTGTTTCTGACGCGTTGGTGACAATTATATCCGGTTGCCGCGATACCCTCGGCGTCATAGTCTCCAAAACCGGCTTGCTGGTTATCGGCACCGGTATTTTGAATTCCGATTTTTTCGTCGCTCGTTTACCGGTTTTTTCCGGCTCCCGCTCGTCCGAGCTGCCCTCGTCCAAGATCAATTTGATCACTTTACGTTTTTTCGGTATTTCTTCGTCTTTAACGATCACTTTGGTGGCCGCTGACGGCATTTTCAGCGGTTTCGTTTCAGGCGTTCTTGGGACCTCCGTAGTGTTGACCGGGCTCAATTTCAGATTGTCCAATTCGCTCACTAAATCACATTGGTCAGCTTTTCTCACAACTTTTCTCGATTTAGCTGAAGCCACCAACAAATTAATAATTTCATTGTTCAAATATGGACACACCTCAGACGAATCTTGTAATATTTCATGTATATTCACAATACACTCGTCGGCCGATTCATAATTCATCATTCTCAGCTCAAACAGGGCTGCCTCAATCAACACTTCCAATTGGACCGTCCTAAAGTCACTTTCATACATTCTTTTCACACAATCAACAATGAAACCTTCGAATTCCAATTTCTCATACGTTTTCAATACACTTTTGAGTTTGATACCGAAGATTTGCATCATATGCTTGACTCCATCGAAATAGTTCTCGGCTATCGCGAGCTCTTGCGATCTGAAATACACGGACGCCTGCAGCCCGGCAGTGAGACATGATAAGATCAACACTCGTGGACTCTGGCAAGCATAGCAATCACATTTGTCATGTGTAAAATATTCCGGTGTTTGAAATTTTGGTATTTGGCACTGCAATGTTGGGCTCAGTTGATTTTTGAATACGTGACTGTCTAACATCGTCTCCAAGTCTTGCTTCGGTGTGAATGCCTCCAGTTTAGGTTGGGTGACATTGGTGAGTTGGTCCGGGTTGGGTTGGAGACCTATGATGTACTTGAGACGGTTGTCGATTTTGACCTGGGAAAGAGATGATTATGATGAGACGTTTAAGAGGTGGTACACGCAGCGAGGATGCTGTCAGGCTAGTGCGGTCATTTTAAATGGATCAAAAACGAACCGGAGATGGCTTTCCGCAATTGCTATACAAAATTCTTCGTAAATGAGCACCGTCTTTCCGCGAGCGAAGTTTATCGAACTGTCTCCCGACCGTTATTAGTTAATAATGATTTATAAAAATCCATATTGCGTAAACATAATTTCCCAATTTGCACCAACTGACATCGAACCCGCAACCATCAGGTGCAGTAATTAGGGCGGGTAACGTTAAAAAGTGACGCTACTTATGAATCATTAAAATGATATAAAATGGTACCTATATTGATTTCTTATATTTACGCGAATACTAAACATTGAAATAAAACTATTTTTAAGGATTCTATCGCGTATAAAATGCTATGCAATGCGGGCAAGAACCTCCATGATTGTTCTATTTATAAGATGTCAAACATTTTGTGTAGGTATTGCAGAATAATAATATTGTACGGTCCCACACTAAGCGACGCTTGTATTACATGTACCGTACAATGCACTGAGGGCGAACCCAGAATATAATACTTATATACATATATATATTTTATATAATAAAATATTATAAATTTGAAAGTTTGGATGGATGGATGGATGTTTGTTACTCTTTCACGCCCGAACGGCTGAACGGATCTGGATGAAATTTGGCACACAGATAGATTATAGTCTGGAATAGCACATAGGCTACTTTTCATCCCGGTAAAATGTATGGGTCCCGTGGGATAGATGTTTTAATTTTCATACTTTTTATCGCGGGTACCACCGCCGGGCGCAGCTAGTACTTATATACATATTAAACATCCACGCCTCGGGTCGGAAAGCAGGGTCAGTGTCGACATAAGTGTATATGGTGCAGTGTCTCCAACTATGCCTACCGTAGACATGTTATTACGGTGACACATTCTACCGTAATTTCATGATTGATTTAGCATCAACACTTGATTTAGCAAAATATTACTGCAACATTGCATTGGGATATGCGTATCGTAAAAAAAAAGGTCATTATGCTACTTCTGTTTGGAAGAATGACCTTTTTTTTTACGTTACACCTCCCCACTGCATGGGTATTTTAGCTGCAAACACTGGTCTGCCGTAATTCTCCACCATCTACCGTATTTTGAGACCTGTCAACACAGTAATTTTGACAAAGAGAGTTGGAGACACTGATATGGTGGACTCACTTGCGCGTCGTCGGTGTTGTGCGCGTTGACGACGGCGGCGTAGAGCGCGGCGTGCGCGTGCGCGTGCGCGGCGGCCAGCGCGGCGCCGGCGCCTGCGCGCGCGCGCCGCCACAGCCGCAGCGCGCGCGCACGCCGCGTCGCCGCCGCGCCGCTAACACACGCGTGGTACTTCAGCGCGCTCGAACGGAGCCGGCGCGCGGACCACTTCACAGCTTCAACATTTAAAAAGAGGCTAATCGGCATATATTAAACAAAAATGGGTAAGGGAGCTGTTATATCCCTGAATAGTACTAATTAATGATGAACGGACGCCTAATCAGCGCCTTTAATATTGGACTACGATTCCTAGGGACGCGAGTGAGGAAACACTTGGTGAATTTCACTAATAATCTTAATTATCCCTATTTCTATTATAATCATTAAAATCCTTTTTTTTTAAGACCAACATTTTTATTGGGATAACAGAGCGTTCGAGTATTACGTAACGCAATTTTTGAAGAGTGTTGACCCCCCCCTAGTAGCCCCTGTAACGTATTGTAACGATTCAGAAGACCCCCCCCCCCCCCCCCCAAATTCGTTACGTACTACTTGAACGCTCCCTAATTACAAAAATAAAAACAAATCGATAAAAACCGTTCTCAAAAGATGCGTTGACCAACGAACACAATTATTTTTTTATTTAATTTTACAGCCTCACCGGACGAGAAGACGAGACGGGCAACTATTACAAAAAGGAGATGTAGTAAATATTTTCCTACAACACACTGCGCGGGGCGAGGGGGACGTCGGGGGACCCGCACACTTCCACACTCTCCATCTAGCGGGTAATAGCGCGAACTTATTATATATACTTCACAGCTCCAATATTAAGGTGGAAGCTCAGGGTCAGGGCGCGAAATTCAAAATGTCAATGGTTTTTATTTTTTTACGAAAAATTTGGACATCTTTACGATGTAATTTAGTGTTTTGCGATATTAACATTCTGCATTGGATGTTTCGATGTATTAAGTTTGCTTAAAAAAATACCTAAAGCGATACAACACCATAAATTTTGTAAAAGTAGCGGTTTTTACAAACCTTATGGTATTGTATCGGATTAGGTAGTTTTTTCAAGGACAAGTGTCATCCGTACACTGCGGACATTCCTTCGGTACGTACTAAGCGTGACGCTTCTACTGTCATCGTGCGAACTGCCAAGGAATGGAACACGCTACCGGCGTCTTTGTTCCCCGTTGACTACAATCTGGGTGTTTTCAAGTCGAGAGTGTACAGGTATCTTCTAGGCAAGTATGCTCCATCGTAGATCTCATCGTCACTTACCATCAGGTGAGATCGAGATCAAATACTTGCCTATATTGCAATAAAAAAAAAAGTCAATAATAACAAGTTATTGGCTACACGGATCCCATATTTGAAGATAAGAAGGAAAAGAACGGAATAACAAAATCTGTCACTCTTAATCTTAAGCGAAATTAATTCATGATACTCCTCGTAACTCGTTAATCAAAGTCAAATCATTTATTTCGTATAGGCCTATGGGGCACTTACAAATTGTCATTATTATTTTTTTCTCAACTCTACAACCGGATCGGAACGCGACCTCAACTGAGAAGATCCGGCGAGAAACTCAACGGGCTTGCCATATTTTTAACAGCCACGATTTTTACAAAAAGTAAGCTCCAGTGTGTTGCCATGCGAGGCGCACACACGCTACACTTTCACATTATAAATCCTGATATTTGAGCGATCAGTCTCAGGCTGCTTTATCACACTGCGATGCAGTCGGACTCTTAACCGTAAGATCGCACTCACCGGTATTGGGTACTGATAAATAGTGCCTCTGAATACTGTTAACTGCGCTCAGAGCGCTGGGACCGGAGTCTTTGCACAGCAGGGCCTGCGCTTCCAGCAGCCTCCCCACAGCCAGGTCCACTGCAACCATGAACACAGTATAGCAACACCGCCAGACGAACACACCAACTGTACGGTCCCACACTAAGGGACCATTCATAAATTACGTCACACGTTAAGGGCGAGGGAGGGGGTCGACGAAGTGTGACAT
Source organism: Pheosia tremula (assembly GCA_905333125.1). Taxonomy (NCBI): domain Eukaryota; kingdom Metazoa; phylum Arthropoda; class Insecta; order Lepidoptera; family Notodontidae; genus Pheosia; species Pheosia tremula. Next base: position 4,362,153 of record HG995425.1, read on the forward strand.
TGTGTGACAAGGGGCGGGGAGGGGACCCAAGTTTTTGTTTATCTAAGTATTACAACTATTGATAAATAATATAAATGGAAATATAAACAATTTCGGAACACTGCTGTTTTTTTTTTTTTTTTTTTTTTATTACATTATAGGCAAGTATTTGATCTCGATCTCACCTGATGGTGAGTGACGATGAGATCTACGATGGAGCATACTTGCCTAGGTAGGAAGGCGGCAGTAGATCGAGACGCTACATTCACTAGGCACATGCAGCGCAGCTGATCTGACCCGCCATCCATGAATGGCAACACCGAACATCATGCCGGAACACGGCTAGGCCGCTTGGCGACATGGCTTTGTTCAGTGGGTGGTGACTAGCCACGGCCGAAGCCTACCACCAGTAGATGCTGCTGTTATAATTTCATAAATCTCTACATGTAACATTGCAAAATATGTGACATCACACTACGTAGGGGGGCTCACAAATGTGACCAGCTGTGTGTGATCGCGAGGAAACGTGCATGTCTGAGAGAACCCCTCGAAATATGTGTAAAGTCCGCCAACCTGCACTGGGCCAGCGTGGTGGACTATGGCCTAATCCCCCTCGCATTGAGGGGAGGCCCGTGCCCAGCAGTGGGACATTAAAAAGGGCTGGAATTATTATTATTATTATATTACTTACGGTTCAGATCTTGATATTTCTCGTTAGCATGTAACAGCTTGGACTGCGCCATCTTTACTAATCTCGCTGATGCACCGACAAGCCCACATTTACTATAGTATATCTGAAAAAAAAAAAAATCTTTCTCAAAATATTTTTGTCAACACACTCGCTCGTAAAGTGGCTCTTATTGCACTGGGTTTAGGTTCATAATGCAGCTGATTATGCACGCGTGCGTTTCCCTTCACATTACTTCATAGTGTTTTTAATTTGATTTTTTTTTAATGTTGGTGGTCAAAAAAATTGCTTACAATTTTTGTGACATTTTTCTAGAAAATCATTTATTTAAAAAAAAAATATCGCCAGACGAACACACCAACTGTACGGTACCACACTAAGCAACGCTTGTGTTATGGGTACCGTACAATGGACTGAGGGCGAACTCAGTATATAACACTTATATAGATACTAAATATCCATGACTCGGGTACAAACATTCATGCTCATCACACAAAGTTTGACCCTGCCAGGATTCGAACCCGGGACCTTCAGCGTCGAAGGCAACGTCACTACAAACTGCACTAATCAATACTTTTCTAGATTCGCTTCGTTTCGCGGAGAATTGCATATTAATTGGGGTCCCGACACTCGTGACAGACAGTTTCTCGACTGACATCTTAGAGGAGTTCGGTGTTGCTGGCTTCTTTAATTATCGATCAACTTGTTCGGTTTATAATTGGAGAAGTTGACAAGCCGAAGGTCAGTGGTGGGTCCCTCTTCCCCCATTTGTTGAACTAAGGGGCCATCCAACAATTACGTCACACGAATTTCATGAATTTTTGACCCCTCCCCCGTCCTTGTCACTATTGATCACATTTGTGAGACCCCCCCTACCTAGTGTGATGTCACATATTTAGCAATTTTACATTTAGAAGTTTATGAAATTAAAACAGCAATGTTCCGAAATTGTACTTAGATATAAAATGAAAATGTTTTGCATTAAAACAAAACAATTATTATGTGTCGAATAAAACACACAGCGAATTGTGAAGAAAGCTGTACTGTGAGTTTCGCCTGCCATGCCAAACATAAACAAACTTACCAGAATTCCTCCATAGTTTATTAATGGGACTAGGCCCGCCACACACTCCCACCACTGCTACTCCTGTAAGCCAGGATCTACAGTGGTGTCCAATGAAGACACCGAGGTTTGACCCTCGGCGAGTCCCGGGATAAAGTTAATTGTCTTGGAACCCGCACGAAATTAATCGAAAGATAAATAGGAGGAGTTGGAAGAAAATTATCCACTTCCCTCCATTGCAAAGCGGGAGACAAAAAGATCTGGTAGACAAATGTCCACCGAAGTAAGACTATTACAGCTGGACTAATTCCAGGTGTAAGGCACCACGGAGAGTTTAAATACTAATTGGTCCTAAACTTGTGAGCTGATTAAACTTGATTCCAGTAGTAGGTATAGCAAAAACGCTTGAACGCACGGAAGTTATCCCTGGTTTCCACAAGGTCTGTGTAGTATACAACTCCAGAAGTTACTTGCAAACTATTAAGCATAATGTTCCGTTCGTTTTGCCAGTGATTGCACTCCCAGAGGATGTGATGTGCAGATTGCTCGTTTTCGTTATACGGCGTTGAACATTGACACAGAGGCGAGGGTACTAATTTAAAATAGAATAATTTGCTCTTAAAGTTACCATGGCCAGTTAAAAATTGTGCCATACAGTGATCCACCTCCATCCACGTCTTCTCCAAACGATCACGAACGCAAGGAAAGAACTGGTGGAGGTGGCGGCCCTTAGTTGTTGTATCCCAACTGCATTGCCACTCGTTCAAAAGATCTTCGTAAACAACAGATTGAGGTTTAAATAATCTAGTGATTCTATAGCGATCTCGCGGTTTTAGGAATTCGGTGGTCATGTCTTCTCGAGTAGAATAGTACATTCCCGCGCGTCTCTGAATCTCTAAGTCGACCGGGAGCACACCCTCGAGTACCGGCAGGGCCTCGGTACTAACCGTGCGGTATGCTTTACATAAAAATATCAGTGCCAATCGTTGGCTCTGAAGTAATTTACGCCGTGCCGCCCCTATCGTGGCCCTGTCGGCCCACACCGGTGCGCCGTAACACATGGATCCTAAGTACGTTGCTCCGTATATGATTTTTAACGTATTAAAAGAGAGACCCCACGTTGAGGTCGATATTCTTGTCAACGCATAAAAATTACGTTTTGATTTTTCACCGACAGTTTTAATATGTTCGATAAACGGGAAATTCCTTTCTAGCACTAACCCGAGGTAACAAACCGACTCTTTCCTCTTAATTGTTGTATCATTAAACTTAATACGTGGCGGCGCTTTCAGATTACCTTTTAACAGGAGTTGGTAGGTTTTTTGAGGGGCAAACGTAAGCCGATTCCGTTCGCCCCACTCAGAGATCAAGCGCAGACATGTCTCCGCCAGGTTCTCAAGTCCAGCCCTAGTGTTTGATTGTATCAGCAGGAGCCCGTCATCCGCGTATCCAGTTAATGAACATCCGCTCGGGAGAGGTAGCTCGAGGAAGTCGTCAAAGCCTAAATTCCACAGGTATGGACTTAGAACTGACCCTTGAGGACAGCCTAATGTCAGTGTCTTCGACACAGCATGGTGACCAAGTCTAAGTGTTGTAGATCCGTGTGCAAAATATGTATAAACTAGGGAATAGATGTTCTTAAAACAACCGCGTATCTTTAGCTTAAGAAGTAACATCGGCCACCATGCGTTGTCGAACGCACCCGAAATATCCAAAAAGATCCCTAATACGTACTCAAACGTTGATAGGTTTACGATTTTTCTAACCGAGATAGCCGCGTCAACAGTCGATTTACCACGAGTAAAACCGAATTGTTTTTGATTGAATTTTGGTCCACCGGGTAACAAGCGCGGGACGATTAGGCGCTCTAATAGTTTACCTAACGATGGTAATAGCGTTATTGGTCGATATGATTTAGGGTCGTCGGGGGGCTTGTCCCCACTTTTCGGAATGATTCGTATAAAACCGCGACGCCATATTCGGGGAAAAATACCGTCGGCTATGCAACGATTAAAAACAATTAACATTGAATCACCGGCTGATTTGCAAGCTTCTTTGATCATTTTGTTAGATATTTTGTCCTCGCCGGAGGCTTTATTTAGAGGCAGTGCTCGCACGACGTTCTCGAATTCGTCACGGGACGGAAGATCGGACACAGGTGCGAGAGGCGGCTCTGCAGCCCATGCTCTTATCTGGCGGTGGTACTCGCTGTCGTTTTCCGTACTATCGTCGGGGATAAGTGTGTTTAGTAGGACATCCGTAGTCTCCTCGATACCGGTTGTATGTATATTATTTATTTTGATGTTCCGTATATATGCGAGATCTATTGATCTATTAGCTTTGAACTCGTGGTATAGTGGAGACCACGGACCCTCCCTATCTAATTTGTCCACTATTTTGTTTAATAAAGCGCCTTTGGATCTTTCAACCGCAGCTCTGTACTGGGACCTGGCAACTCTAAGCGCACATAGAGCTTGTTCAAAAGGATCTCCTGAGATACGAGACTTTTTAAGCTTGTTGAGCTTTCTACGCGCTCTGCGAAAGCACTTACGAAGTTCAATTAATTTATTGCCCCACCAGTCGCACCTTCTGAGACTAGTGGTAGACCCCCGACCAATGGCCACATCGGCACAGTAAGTCAAAGTGTCCGACATGAGTTCGGCACTTTCTTCCGCGGATAGTCCATCGCGAATGAAATCTCTGACACACGACGCAAAGAGCGAGCTGAAAAAGTTCCAATTTGCACCTTTACTTTTGTATCTAAAATTTATACTATTAACGGAAAGACCTTGTGTGATCCTCTGGGCAAACTCGTACACGATCAGGCGGTGATCACTACATGACGCGTCCGGAAGGACGCGCCACCTATCCAAGCGGACGTCTGCACTAGAAAGTGTGACGTCGATAGAAGACTCGCCCATCGGGCTGCAAAAGGTCGGTGGTGCATCGGGTGTATTATGTATTGATAAGTTCATTTCCGCAATGAAATCTTCAACCGCACACCGGCGTTCGGCGTCGGTGTACCTAACTTTGCCATACCAAAGAGAGGATGACGCGTTCACGTCAGCGCCGATGATAATGTTACGACCTGCCAGAGAGCGCAGGACGTGTCGGAGATGATGTAGGTGAGGGGTGACTGGGTCAGAATATTGAAAATAACAGCTCACAACGTAAACCCTACAGGATGGGGATGAAACTTCGGCAACAGCGCAGTGAGACGTCATAAGATTTTGTAGCGAAGTTACTGTGTAATTAGATTGCGACACATAAATACCGGCTCGTGCTTTGCTATCCAGTTGTACTACATTATTGCGTAATCGAGCGTTTTGATATTGTTCTTGAATTAAGACTATGTCCAGATTATATTCTATTGTCAAACGATCTAACTCAGACGTCGCCACTCTATCGTTGTGGAGATTTAGTTGTCCTATCTTGAAATTATCCATTAATTAAATTTAAAAGAATGAGTTAAAAATTTGTAGTGAGGACTAACTGTTCTAATTTAAATTTGTATGTTGGACAGTCTGATGCACCGCAACGGTGGTCGCACGGTTTTTTGTATCGCTTGCACGATGCGCAAACGGGCTTGAAGTCGGGCTTGTCTTTGTTTGTGCAGGATTTCGTATCGTGACCCTCCGCGCAGTGACCGCATGTCGGTGATTTTTCGGAGCAATACTTATGAACGTGTCCGTACTGTTGACAGTTTGCGCAACGCACCATATCAAAATCGTCGAAGAAACGACAGCTGGACCAGTTAATAAATAAAAACTCTTTAGTGGCCAACAAGTGTTTACGGATTTCAGGATCGATCTCGATACCTATCCATTTACGGCCGTTTTTCATCGGACGCCTACGTACGATATTTGTTGATTTAATGAAATCGTCCTCTTTGACCGGCATTTCGTCTTTAATGTTTTGCCGATACAGTGCCATTAAGAACGCGCCGTCTTCCATCGACTCGGGGACGTTATGTACTATTATACGAGGTCGCCTCCCCTTGGGTTTCTCCAAGCGCAGGCCCGCGGCTTTAATGGCATTTACAGATTCGAGTTTTTTAATTTGTTTGTCGTTTGCAACGCGTAGTACCACTCCCGATTTAGCGGTCTTTTTAACGCCTACAATTTGAAAACCGTCGTCGCTTGGTTTAATCGCCTTCATTAATGCCTGTTTTGTCGCCGACGATGACTCATAGTCAGCTGAGCGCTCGGCCGTGGGGTAGGCGATAACACACGGGGCGCGGGGCGCGCGGGGGACATCCACCAGCGGGGCCACTTTTGGCATTAGTTTTAATGTGTCGGCATAGGATTGTTTAGGTATCTCGATTGCACCTGGATCTGATTTAATTTTTTCCAGTTCTAATTCGACATTTGCCAATTTGGTTTCGTTGCACGATGATTTTATTGCCAGCAATGATACAATCGAGGTTACACGTTGGGTCATGTCCATTATGGCGGTTTTATTCGCGATATTGATCCGAGTGCCTTGATCATTTACAAGATCATTAATTTTTGCCAAATAAGTGGATGCCTGGGATACTAATTCGCAGTAGTCTTGTTGACCGGCGTCGGTGACATTTATCGGCGACGGATTGCTATCCGTAGACGCGCATCTTAGAATCCGTTTCGACCTATCGTCAGGTGAAATGAATGTGGGAGATAACGTTTCGCAAAATAATCGCTTGCTATTGTTATTGTTACTGGCGGTGGGTGGTGACCTAGTTGTAACTTTGCTTTGCCTAAACGCGCCTCCGCCCCGGTCAGGCGGGTCATCATTGTTGGCGGACATATTCTCTTGTTTTCAATCAAATTTAATAGATGCTACAACAACGATATAATAGTATATAATAGAACAAAAAGGTACCGATTTATACGCGCAGAAAGTCGGTCCGCTACCCGCAAGTTGGAAAAAATAAATCGACTTACCGATGCGCTGATCAAATTACACAAATTACAACAATATACTCGTATACTTAGCTGAACACACGAATCCACAATTCGTGTGTTCAGCTAAGTATAATATAAGTATAATAATCCTCCATAGTTTGTTAAGTTACCTACAGTTCTCACCGCCAGGGCGCGCGCTACCATGTAAAAGCCGCCATCTTAACTGTCATCTTCATAGTGTCTTCACCAGCAAGCCATTCTTGCTTCGCTGTGTGTTTTATTCAACACATAATAATTGTTTTGTTTTAATGCAAAACATTTTCATTATGTGTCTTTATAAAACACACAGCGAATTGTGAAGACGTGTTTGATATCTGCTGGTGAGAAGTTGTCATATACGCTATGTGAATGTTGCATAATAAAAGATGTATAAACTCTTCTGAAAATAAAGTTTTATTACTGATTAGCCACTCTACAACCTCTTGTTACCAAAGTGGAGCAAGTACAAAACAAAAAACGATAATAACAAAACTTGTAAACATTCATTATTTAAGAATGCTCAGTATAATCACTTATAAAGGTCTAAGTTCTTGACAGATCAACATTATTCCTTAAAAAATTGACCTTAATTAAGAACAAGTAAAAGAAACTAAAATATATGTCATAAACAAGAATAAAAAACAACAAAAACAATTAAAGACCTAAGACTGGTCTATATGGATAAATGAGATCAATCCAATACTGATTATAGAGATCAATTTCTTAGTCTAGGACTTCTAGAAAACTGATAACAAATAAAACTAAATGCCAGCAAATTTTTTAAATAATATGTCTGCACTTTCCTTGCCGGAATTCCTTTTGATTGGACGACAGTAGAATCTCTTAAAAGTATCTTCACTTCTCCAATTTCCACGCTTGAGTATCTCCTCCACTGGTCTATCCTCTAACCAGCTCCGAGAAGCCACTGCAGATCTGATGCTACCAGGGGATGCATCTATTTGAGCTCTTTTAAAAATTGACTTTATCCACCCTGCAATCATTGTCCTAGAGGCTGGCTTAATAATGCCGGTAACCGAGATGAATAAGTTAGCTATATTGCCTCCCTCTCTACGTCTCATTTTAGATAACCTAATCAATTTCTTAATATGTTTTACAGGGCAAATCCGTTGATCTTCATGACTAAGCAGCTGCCACCCAGACTGCTGATATGTCCCTGTGTCTGTCTTTGAACCAAACTTTGGCCACAGAATTATTCTGTCATCCTCCTGTATGAGGTTTTCATCATTGATTTCCAATAGAGTAAGGTCATGTAATCTACGTCCAGATGCTAGTAAAAGAATCAATGCTGTTCTTGCGGATATCTCAAATAGGGACTTAGGGGCCGGAGTATTTTTTAACCAGGTAAACAAAATGTTTACATCCCATATAGGCAGTTTCTTTGGAATAGGTTTAGCTAGAGATATTGCCTTCAATATTTGATGGATATAAAAGTTCTTAGACAAGTTAACACCTGATGTTGCACAGTAGGTAGAAATGGCTGATTTATGTAACAATATTGTGTTATATGCAAATCCATTTTTTAGGAACAAATGAGCCAAAAATCTTGCTACATCATTACCATCTGGTACCTTGGGATTAATGTTATTGCTCTGGCACCACTCTACCCATCGCTTTATTGGGGTCCGATAAGTAGCAAGGGTTGATGCTCTCCAACTATTTCTAAATAATTCTATTTCATCTGGAGTCCAGTGCATGATACTGCTCTCCCACCCCCAACCTTCCATGCATACAGGTTCAACTGGTCGATCTTTGGAGGGCACATCCCTGATGACAGGTCTACTAATACTCTCTGCAAGTCCTGTATTGGTATTGGCTGATCCAAGGCTCTCGCCTGCAGGTCTGCTAGCCAAAAGCACTTCTTCCATTGTGGAGCTATCACAATGAATGTTCCTTCCGCCTCGTTCAGATGTGCTAATACCCGTGGCATTAAGTTGGGTGGTGGAAATATCCATGCGAGCCTGTAAACCCATTTTTGACTGAATGCGTCGCAAAAGGTTGCTGACCCATCTTTTGAGTCTAAAGTTATGTATTGCTTTACCACTCTTGACCTCTTGGATGCAAAGAGGTCTATCTCGGGCACCCCCCATTTCTTGAATATATCCTGAGTGGCCTGTGGTAGCAGATGCCACTCTGGTACTGGACGGCCTCTTGAGAGACGGTCCGCTATTCCATTTAGTCTTCCTGGTAGATAGCAAGCAGATAGGGTTATGTTTAGCTGCTCGCAAAGTTCTAAAAGACTGTTTGTAAGTTCTAGTAGGGCTAGCGATCTTGTGCCCCCTTCGTTTCTGATGTAGGCTACTAAAGTCCGATTGTCTGATTGGATGAGTATGTATGAATCTTTCAAGTTGGAAGCTTGATGTGTTATTGCTCCGTAAACAGCATACATCTCTTTCAGGTTTGAATGCCACAGCCTCTGCTTGGTTGACCATTTTCCTGTGAGGTAAAGGCTGTTTAAATGAGCGCCCCAGCCCGAATCTGCCGCATCTGTGGTGAGAAAATGAGTTATACTTTTCTTGAACAATGTGACTAAGCTGGAGTCCACTTTGTCCATCCACCAATTGAGGTCTCTCAGTACTAATGGCGGTAGGACCCTTCTCTCTCTCATACGGCCCTGCCGGAAGCCCCTCAGGAACAACTGCATTCTGCGACACCGTAATCTTCCCCCCGGTGTTGTCATATTGGCAAAATTCAGTAGTCCCAGTAGGCTCTGGATCTCTTTCAGAGAGCAATTTCCTCGTCTTAAAAGAACTGAGATGATGCTTTTTATTTTTGATTTCTTTAATAATGGCAGAGTTAGAATATTGTCCTGGGTGTTCCATGTTAAGCCCAGGTAGTCCAGTTGTTGAGTTGGTTCCAAAATTGACTTTTTTAAATTTACATGCCAACCTAGAATTTCCAGGAGTCTCAATGTTTCGGCTACCTGAGTAACCAGCTTGGCACGGTCTTGATGTGCCAGGAGATAGTCGTCCAGAAATACTATAGCACGGATACCTCGAGCTCGAAGATTTTCTGCGATCCAGTTCGATACAGCAGCGAACATTCTTGGTGCTGAAGATAGGCCAAAGGGCAGGGCAGTCAATTGTAAGATCTCTTCTCTGTAAATAACTCTGAGGAATCTCCTGTGAGACTCTGCCATGGGTAAGTGAAAATATGCTTGGTGCAGATCTATTTTCACCAGCCAGTCCTTGGGTTGCAAGAATTCTATCACATCCATCTGTGAGATGAGGTGAAAATGTTTTGTTGCAACATGTATATTGAGGGCTCTTAAATCGAAAATGGGGCGTAGCCCTCCATCTGTCTTCTTCACAGTGAACATCCTGGAGTGGAAGCCTGCATTTACAATTGTAGGTCTCACAAGTACTCCAATCTCTATTAATTCTTCTATCAATATTGTCATTTCTTCGGATTCTTTTGTTGAAAACTTCTTCATAATTGTTTTGTTTGGATATTGTAAAAGGGGTTTGGATTTGAAAGGGATTCGGCCACCACAGATCATCTTGAGGATAAATTGATTGGCCCCCAGCTCCTGCCAGGCTGTTAGATGATCCCTTAAACACCCCCCTTTGAACCTCCTTTGATAGTCATTCCTGCTTTGATTTCTTTTCCGAACCAAATTCTTTATTGGGCTTACGAAAGGGCTGGTTTCTTTTTCCATGTCTAGATCTATTCTCAGTTCTGTAAGTCTTCCGTATACGCTTCCTATTATTATTTCTTGGTAATGGATTGTCCTGAGAAGTATAAGCCCTTCTATCTTTCAAATAAGCGGGTGTATTGAGCCAGGTCTGCGTTCCACCCAATGAGTTAATAATAGGGTCTAAAGACTCCCTACTAAACAAATAATCTGCACTCGGTGGCACATTCTGCAGAGATGCTTTAATATTGGGATTCCTTATTTCTTTTAAAATCCTCTCACGCCTAGCCTGTATACATTCGGCTCTTTTGCCGCACAAAATCTGCATCAAAATTTCAGAATTCTTTGAAATTGGTGAACCTGGACCAAAGGTTGAGGAAACCTGCTCAAACAAAGTATTAGGATTAAGATTATTGGGGTTAGATGACGCCCAATTAATAAGTTCTTGGAGCCCTGTTCTTAATAGCTCTCTCTGATCAAGCACGGCATTGGATAAACCTGCGAGGACTTGTTCCGTAGATACATAAAAATCTTTGTACTTATTGAAGTGACAAAGTTCCTCATTATTCTTCAAAGCACAAAAGCCTGGCGATGCGAGGCATGTATGTAAGGCTTTCTTGTACCTAATGCCTGCCCATGAAGGAGAGTTAAAGTGTTGAAGGGCAATTAGTTCATCCAGTCTTTCTTTATTTGCTGTAGGAATAACCTTTGTATCCTCTACATTGACCTTTATAGCGCCCAACGACACGCTAGAGGCCGAGGCCGAAGGATTAACCAGGTATTGCAACTGGGACCTAGATGTGCTAGGTAAATTATTGTCTATCGCAGACTGATTCATTGCACTTACATATTTCGGCAAATGTGCTATGTAATGTGAAATATGACTCACCTGATCAAGCAGGGAATCAAAACGCGGGTCAGAACAGGTCCGAGCCTGCCTTTTAACACGCCTCGACCGTTTGTTGGGAGGCGGCGATGCAATTCCCACTTCATCCTCCGAGGATGAAGTAGAGCACTCTGCCCTGCTCGAGCTCAGGCTCACAACACCACCCGCGGCTGTTGCAGAGTCCGGCGTACCAGAGCGGGCGTCTGGGTTGACAACGCGGATTTCACTCATTTCATGAAATAACACAGTTTGTACACTTATTTAACTTATTTCGATACTGATATACGATTTTAAGTACCAAAAACTGTAGAAAAAGTCGTTTACTGTAATAATTATAAACTTTTGAACAGAAAGAAAAAATTTTCGTCACTTTCTTTCAAAACTCACATACGCTATGAAGATGACAGTTAAGATGGCGGCTTTTACATGGTAGCGCGCGCCCTGGCGGTGAGAACTGTAGGTAACTTAACAAACTATGGAGGAATTCTGGTAAGTTTGTTTATGTTTGGCATGGCAGGCGAAACTCACAGTACAGCTTTCTTCACAATTCGCTGTGTGTTTTATAAAGACACATAATATTATATTTTGATAAAATGTGATGTCACAAAATTTGGTACCACTCCCCGCCCCTTGTCACACAATGTCACACTTCGTCGACCCCCTCCCTCCCCCTTAACGTGTGACGTAATTTATGGATGGCCCCTAATCATGTTTTCTTAAACATTCCACTCACCGCCACATCGCAGAGATATATAACAGCAACTTCAAAGGTGTCCATATTATCAATCAATAAGGTCCAATATTCCGTGGCTGCGTTCACTATGTCACTTAGCGTGTCTGTCTGTGTGTCCGCGTGGTATAGTAAAATGCTGGCCCCGCGCACGTACGACTCTCTGAAACAAAACATCACGCCTTAATTCAGGTACGTAGATAGACAGAATAATCTATGCATATTCTATGCATATAAATAAAATTGCAGTGTCTGTTTGTAATATTAAAATAACCGCTTTTTACTAAGTGTATTTGGATGTATACACGTTACCTATACCGAAACAACATTTTTTACAATTTTTGTCTGTCTGTCTGTTTGTTCCGGCTAATCTCTGAAATGGCTGGACCGATTTTGACGGGAATTTCACTGGCAGATAGCTGATTTAACAAGGAGTAACTTAGGCTACTTTTATTTTAGAAAAAAAAATAGGATATCTCGAAAAAATTAAAATCATTGTTGCAGCGTTGCGCCTGATTAAGTTTGATAGCAACAACCTGCAATGCGTCCCGCGGGCTCAGAATGGGCGAGCACGCTGTTGTCAACGGTTGTGTCTTTGTTAAATACCACGCGGACGATTTCGCGGGTAACAGCTAGTCTATACTAATATTATAAATGTGAATGTTTGGATGGATGGATGGATAGATGGAAGGATAGATGGATGGATGGATGTTTGTTAGTCAATCACGCTAGAACGGCTGAATGGATCTGGAAGAAATTTGACACAGAGATAGATTATAGTCTGGAATAGCACATATGCTACTTTTTATCCCGGTAAAATATATGGTTTCCGTGGGAGATTTTTATTTAAATTTTTCATAGCGCAAAGGTTCGACATAAATTACGCGTGACGGTGTTTGTCCGCTATGTACTCCTAAACTGCTGAACCGATTTAAATAAAACGTTGCCCACTGTGTGCAGTTTTATACAACTTGAAAGATACGATAGTTTATATCTCAATTTATAATCGCAAATATTTAACTATAAAAATATTTCCTAGAAATAATGTATATGGCAAAACAACGTTTTGGCGGGTCAGTGACCCTGGGATCCTGTAGCGCAACAGTATGTGAAATATTATTTTTTTATATTAACGTGTATATATTACACATTGATATAAAACTTATTTTAAGGATTTTATCGCGTTTATTTTCCGTTTTAACCTTCCCGACGTTTCGGCTGCTTTAAAGCAACCATGGTCACGGTCCTCAAAACCGGTATTCCCGCCAATATTACCACCTCAAAACCGGTATACCCGCCAATATTACCACCACAAAACCGGTATTCCCACCAATATTTTCACCTCAAAACCGGAATTGCCGCCAATATTTCCACCTCAAAACCGTCTTATAGCCGCCAATATTACCACCTCAAAACCGGTATTCCCGCCGATAGTATAATCTCAAAACCGGTATTCCCGCCAATATAATCACCTCAAAATCGGTATTCCCACCAATATTATCACCTCAACAAAGGTGTGTTATACTCACTTGTCGCCGATGTGTGAGGCCACTAGGCAACACACATACGCCAACTGCAGTCCGTAAGCGTCGTTGCCCATATGTAGGAGTTGTTGTACGAAGATCTCAGCTAGACGGAGTGAGCGGTCCAGGCAAGATTGTTGATTAACTAGAAAGATAATAAATAAATCTTCTACTTTCATGGCGCGTACTGCCAAGGAATGGAACACGCTACCGGCGTCTTTGTTCCCCGTTGACTATAATCTGGATGTTTTCAAGTCGAGAGTGAACAGGTACCTTCTAGGCAAGTATGCAACATCCAGTGTTACCAACCCTACTGTTTTAACAGTAGATTTACTGTTTTCACATTGATGCCCCTGTTTTCTGTTTCATTCCTAATTTTTACTGTTTTTCAACTGTTGTGCCTACCACATAGCAGCGCCACCGTAGAAAGATTATTTTCAGCTATAAATATTATGAAAACCAAATTACGCAACAGAATTGATTGAACACTAAATCCGAAATAACCGAGTGCTACTCATTTTAAGCCACAGAAAGGCAAATGAAGAAATTTAACAAAAATAAGTATGATTTTAAAAAAGAGAATGAGTCTGAAAATAGCAATTGAGGATGAAAGTGGACAATAATTTTACTTTGATTTTTTTTTTATTTTGTGATCAATATTTTAATATAACAAAGCATGTGAGTCCTGGTACTGGTAACTAATAAAAGTGGGTCATTGTTTTAATTATATGAGGAAAGTATGAAATCTGCCTTTTTTTACTTTACCTACTGTTTTCTCCTGTTTTTTTATTGGTGAGCTGCTGTTTTTCAGTTTCTTGGGGTTGGCAACACTGGCTACATCGTAGATCTCATCGACACTTACCATCAGGTGAGATCGAGATCAAATACTTGCCTATATCGTAATAAAAAAATGACAGACCAGCGAGCTCACCAACTTATACAGCCTCAAAATAAGCAAACTTTACAATGGACTGGGTGTGAATCAGGACAAGTATATTCTTCACTGCTTGTGGATTATCTACAATTGCAAAAAAAAAAAGGCCAAGCCATCTACCATATAACATTCTTATAAAAAGAGCATCCATGGAGTTTCTCGCCCGTTCTTCTCCATAGGAACGGCATTCCAAACGGGTGGTAAAGTTGTAGCTTAGCATTTTGTTACTTTTGACGATTCATAAGTACTGTACTTAATGGTTTACATGAATAAAAAATATTCTGATTCTGATATTCCTGCAACAGCTCCTCCGCCTGCTGAGGTCAATTCGCTGTTTACGCTATCATTTTCAGCAATTGACCCCAGCAGGTGGCCTCTACGAAGGAAGGGCCTCTACGTGTTGGACCCATGTCCCCGCGCAAGCCAACCAGAGATCCGGGTATAGCCCGTGTGGAGAGAGACATATATAATATATACATATATTTTTTTATACATTATAGGCAAGTATTTGATCTCGATCTCACCTGATGGTAAGTGACGATGAGATCTACGATGGAGCATACTTGCCTAGGTAGGAAGGCGGCAGTAGATCGAGACGCTACATTCACTAGGCACATGCAGCGCAGCTGATCTGACCCGCCATCCATGAATGGCAACACCGAACATCATGCCGGAACACGGCTAGGCCGCTTGGCGACATGGCTTTGTTCAGTGGGTGGTGACTAGCCACGGCCGAAGCCTACCACCAGTAGAGTTGTCACCTGGTTGGCACCACCCAGGGTCACGTGTAGGGTATCTCGAGGGTACTTAATTCTCCTACGGACGAAGGTGACTCGACCCCAAAAAGCTGTATTCATAGCATGTATGCATAGCTGTATAATAACCTGTATTCAATTCCATCACCAGCTCAGTCCATATTTCAACAGCTCGGATAGCTTTCGCAATAGCTTTGTGCTCTTGCGGCAGCGTTTTTACAGCTTGAAAAACGTCCGGATCCATTGTCTGTAACCACACATTTTAATTAGGTTTAAAGACTTCATCTATACGTATAAATAAAATTGGAGTGTCTGTTTGTAATATTAAAATAACCGCTGTTTACTAAGTGCATTTGGATGTATACACGGTACATATACCAAAACATTTTTTTTTTAATTTTTGTCTGTCTATCTGTCTGTCTGTGTGTTCCGGCTAATCTCTGAAATGGCTGGACCGATTATGACGGGAATTTCACTGGCAGATGGCTGATGTAACAAGGAGTAACTTAGGCTACTTTTATTTTAGACTGGCTGTTACCCGCGACTTCGTCCGCTTTTTGTTAAGGGAGCGTTCAAGTATTAAGTAACGAATTTGGAGGGAGGGGGGGGGGGTCTTCTGAAACGTTACGATGCGTTACAGGGGCGGGAGGGGGGGGGGGGGGGGTTTAACTACGCGTTCAGAGCAGAACAGAGCGATCGCGTAGACTTTTACGTTTTACTAGGGGGGGGGAAGAAAAACGTTACGGCACGTTATATGGGGGGAGGAGGGGGAGGGGGGGATCAACAATCTCCAAAAATTGCGTTACATAATACTTGAACGCTCCCTAAATACCACGCGGACGAAGTCACGGGTGACAGCTAGTTTTAATATAGATTCTTTTACTTACGGGCTCCGTGACCTTCCATCCATATTTGAGGCTCGCGTCAGCTAAATCATACTCAGCGTTAAGGAACAATAATAATGTTTTGATAACTGACATATCTGAAGACAACAGCTTCTGAAATTATAATCGTTGTGTCCTTTAGTTGACCTTTCTGACGGCTTCGACTTTTGATTTCATTGTTACAATGGAATGGTTGAAATAAAACTAATTTAACGGGTTTTTTCGCGTTCATTTTTATGTGTTTACGTTCCCGACGTTTCGGCTGCTTTACAGCGACCATGGTCGCGGGAGGACTGAGGTGGTTGACGTCCTAGTGTCATAGTTAGAACCGGGGTACCCTCATATATAGATGGTAGAACGTTTGCCTCGGTAACGAGGATCGCATTCAAACCCCGGCTCGCACCTCTGAGATTTCTCGATTTCATGTGCGTATCTCATTTTCAACCAACTTGCTAAACGGCGTAGGAAAACATCGCGAGGAAACCTGCACGTCTGAGAGAAGCCCTCGAAAGACGTGTGAAATCCGCCAACCCGCACTGAGCCAGCGTGGTGGACTATGGCCTAATCCCCCCCTCGCATTGACGCGAGGCCTGTGCCCAACAGTGGGAAATTAAAAGGGCTGTTATTATTATTATATATATTACTAGATGCGCCCCGCGGTGTTACCCGCGATTAAAAAGTAAGAAAAATTAAAACAAATCTATCCCACGGGAACCATACATTTTACCGGGATAAAAAGTAGCCTATGTGCTATTCCAGACTATAGTCTATCTCTGTGCCAAATTTCAACCAGATCCGTTCAGCCGTTCTGGCGTGATTGAGTAACAAACATCCATCCATCCATCCAAACTTTCACATTTATAATATTAGTGGGATAAAAGAATTACTCACAGACATCGTGTCGACTCTTTCTAACACTTCGCCCGTTATCGCCTTGAAATGTTCATTATGTATAGTTCTTACCACTAAAGGCGTATCTGAGATTATTTCAAACAGCATCCATTGCAACGTATCTTCGTTCTCAGCTGAAAGTCAAGGTCGAATCATTAATTTCGTATAGGCCTACGGGGGCACTCACAAATTTACGTTTACATAATTTTTCTTCTTAACTCCACAACCGGATCGGAACGCGACCTCGACTGAGAACATGTATTTTTTTTTAACCGACTTCTAAAAGGAGGAGATTCTCAATTCGGTTGTATTTTTTTTTATGTTTGTTACCTCACATCTCTGTCATATATGAACCGATTTGGGTTTTATTTTTTGTTCTTATTTAACAAGTCTATTTCTATCTTATATGTACTGCCTTAGATTGCCGCTGATAGACTTAGGGTCACCGGTAATTTTTGCCTTCATCCGTATTTTTGTGAGATTAACAGGTCAATTTCGGTTGGAACAACGCTCTCAATAGTCTTAATCGCTCGGAGCGCACCTCCAACCAGAATCCGTAAAAACCGACTATTACCGAAATTTAAAAAAAACCGGGCCCCAAGTCTGCTAACACAATCGATTCATTATCGAACAGCAGCCGCATAGTAACTGTCACTTTTGACAGATATCCCATACAATATCTGTCAAAAGTGACAGTTACTATGCGGTTGCTGTTCGATCATGAATCGAGTGTGTTAACAGACTTGGGGCCCAGAATCCGTAAAAACCGATTATTACCGAAATTAAAAAAACCGGTAACGGAGCCCTGCTGCCGGGTAATGTGTGATGATGTGTTTACCTGTGATCCAATCATCGTATGAACCAGTAATAAGCTGGTTCAATGACCTCCAAACGCCGGCTACCGGTGCTATGGAGGGCCATAGTTTAGCATACATCAAATATTCATGCTTCAAATATGTGCTGAAAAAAGATAAATAAAGTTAAGAGTTAAGAAAATAAACGTAATGACAATTTGTAAGTGCCCCCGTAAGCCTATACGAAATAAACGATTTGACTTTGACTTTGAAACAAACTTTTTACAAAACTTATAATAATATCGCCAGACGAACTCATCAACTGTACGGTACCACACTAAGCAACGCTTGTATTATGGGTACCGTACCGACTGAGGGCGAACTCAGCATATAATTACTTATACATTGTGTATCCAGAAAGAATATTAGATCATTTGAACCCTTGCTCCGTCTGCGCATTCACTTATTACTAGCTGTTACCCGCAACTTCGTCCGCGTGGTATTTAATAAAAAAGTATTTCTTAAATAAAAGTAGCCTTAGTTACTACTTGTTAAATCAGCTATCTGCCAGCGAAATTCTCGTCAAAATCGGTCCAGCCATTTCAGAGATTAGCCGAAACAAACAGACACAGACAATTTTTTTTAAATGTTGTTTTGCTATATGTACCGTGTATACATCCAAATGCACTTAGTAAAAAGCGGTTATTTTAATATTACAAACAGACACTCCAATTTTATTTATTTGTAGTATAGAATATAGATTACGTGAATTTCATTTCTATAAGTATATTAATTTTAAAAAAATTCTCAGAGTAAATCACAGAATTACCTGATTTTCAAGCTCCTGAAAAACGGTTTCATATCTCCGTACACCTTATTAACTAACGCCATTTTACACGCTTCTAAAACTGTTATCAGTTGGAGAGAATCATTACTTTGCTCCTCGTCTGCCTTCAAGGCTTTCGCCTTGATGTCCATAACTAAGCTCATATACTTGTCCGTGCTTAGTTCTTGCGCATATACCAAGCTCAAGAACGCGTCAACCAATGCGTCCTCATACAATTTCGAATCTAACTCACAAATCCCTTTGTTGTATAACGCTCTCGATATATTTTTAAGCTCAATTTCGTGCTTACTCAATTTAAGCTCATTTTCTAAATATACATTAAAGAGTTTTATTGATAATTCGTATTTATTTGATTTGTTTAACAGTATCGCCGTATTATGAGTGTCCGTTTGTAATTTTCTAAAGAATTTCTCATGGTTTGCACATTTCAATCGCTTTAACTCACTCATAATGTTATACTGTTCGGTTATAACACTGTTATATAACAAACTGAGGTTTGTTATGTCTACATCACAATTAATAGAGTTTGTTATGAAGTGTTTTAATAAGAACGAGAGCCGTAGAGCGTCGTGCAAACCACTTTTGACGGTACAATTTTCACACTTCAACAATTGCTGGCAGTTTGCTAGTTCCGACATCAAATGGAGCATCAAATTGAGGCAATTCTCTTGTATTTGTTCGGTGAAATTGCTTTCAATCGAATTGTTGACGGAGTATTCAATGAATAACCGCAGTAATTGGTTCAAATATGGATATGTAGCGTGCATTGCGGTTTTAAATCCCAGTTTATTAGTCATGTGACATGACACAGTGATATTTTTCAGTACGGTATCAATATAATTATTATTCTCGTATATACTGCAGAACGAGTTCAAGTAGAACGTTTGGAGGCAGTGATATATGTCAGTGTTATGACCGAGCAAAACCAACGCGGTCCTCACAGCTATACTCAGAGCGGAATCCTTGAAAGCAACTTTGGACGCGTTCTCAGCGATTACGTAGAAACATTCACTGAATTTCACGTATAACTCCAACAATTCCTTCTCACTTAACTTCTTCAAATCATTTTTATTCATTGTTCGGTTGAATATTTCATCGTATACTCCGTTTAGTTGCTCCGGACATGTCTCAGTGTAGATGAAATGTAGTTTTTTCACTAGATACGTTAGGATGGTGTCACAGAATTGATGTGTATCATAGATATCAATGATTTTTAGTACGTCTTCGGTAAGTTTTGGTAACAATTTGTGTATCGCCTTGCCTCTTAGCCTCTCTATGTATGATATGCGATCAACTATGATGTTCCAGTACGTCTTACAATATTCAGTTAACAGATTCTTCGTGTCACATTCAAATGGCATGTATGATAGTTTTAAAATTAATTCAGGCGGCACCGGTGAACTCTGGAAGAGGAATCAATAAATAAATAATATTTACCCAACTTTAACGGGATTTTACGATTGGATGCTCTATGGTAAGACTTGTTTCAAATGATTTTATAGCGAAATAACTTAAAAAAAAATAGGGTGCACTTTGATTATTGAGGATTAGGCTACAGAGAAAAATGTGATGGTTGTGAAATCAGAACTACAAGTATATAACCAGCGGGCCTATTACGTAACTCTGAAACGAATATAATTTCTTGTATTTCTATCAAATAAATAGACGATAGAAATATACGAAATGATTGAAACAGGATTGTGTTTCAATCAAATCACATATTTCTATCGACTTATTATTAGTGGATAGCCCTGCGGTTGTATACATAGCACACTCAGTTACATAAATGAAGACCTCTCCTCTCATATGTCCAGCAGTGGACATGAAAACACTAAGAATGTCACAAATCATACCTGTCTAACCACGTATCTATGAATATGATAGATACAAGCCAAAGTTTTGACCAACTCCGGCCTGTTCAGACTCCTGGTCTCTCTCACACAGTCAATGCTCAGCACTAGTAGGTCTTTGGCGTCTATGGCAGCTCGCCATGTTGGTACTTTATCGAGGTTCCTGAAAAAAAGTTCCATCTGACATCAAAGTAATCATCATCATCTAAATTAGAGGTTCCCATACAATTTTTCTCATAGACCACTTTTAAAATTTTGCAGATTCCGGTGGACCTTCTGCAGCTACGTTTCCACCATATTCCCAATACTTGACAAAAAAATGAGAAGATTAGATCTAACTATGGAAATAACATAGACCTCCGTCAAGTCGCCCGTGGAAACCTGGACCACTTTTGGAATGAATGATCTAAATATGATACCACTCTGACTTGAGCTAGAAAACCGTGTCTCAGTCTTGGTGTGCATCATTACAACTAAAGGAATTAACAACATAGCCCATCAAATACAAAACCACATGCGGCAATGAGCGTACTAGCTGTTCAATATGTAGCTATATTGGTGTCAAATACATTATGGTGTTATCCTAGCTTTTATTTTTCATTAATTTATTTAATATTTGACGACCTGATTGGCACAGCCGCTAGTGACACTGCTTTTTGTGCAGAGTGTGCCATGTTCGAATCTTGGTAGGGGTACTTGGTAGGGGGGGGGGGCACTATTGTGTGGTAAGCATGATTGTTTGTATCCAAGTCCGAGATGTTTTACATCTAAGTCCCACTGTTGGGCACGGGCCTTCCATCAATGCGACGGGAATTAGCTATAGTCCAATATCTATTTAAGTATTATATACTGGGTTCGCCCCCAGTCCATTGTTTGGTACCCATAATAGAAGCATTACTTAGTTTGGGACCGTAAACTAGGTGTGTTCGACTGGCGATATTATTATATTGTAATTATCCTCGTTTGGTTGGTGTGTACCCAGCAATAGATTCACTTACATGTTAAAAGGGAGTCAAAATATTTAGTGTGTGATCTGACATTTTGTGAGTGTAATTTCACTAAACTACTAATAATTGGTTAAGAAATACCTGCACAGTGTACATAACACATTTAGCGAGAATGAACCTCGGTCTTTGGCTGATAATTTCGATACAATAGTTTTAAATTCTTCGTGTATTTCACGTAATTCTCGCAAGTCTTCTTCCGTCCCATTCGCCTTTATTTTTGCAACAAAAATATTGGCTTCCATAACGAAAATCACTGTTAAAAACTTATCGCAAGTATTATAATCATATTTAATTTATAATAACGACGAAACATATGATTATATGCGATAAAAATGCAATTTATTTTGAAATAACAAACTGAAACTCCGACTTTGCGACCGTTACAAACACAGACCAATAAGAGAACAAGTTACAAATAAGAAAATATTATTTTACTCTATGATAAGGAACAAAACGTCATATTCCAAAGGTTGGTTCTATTTTTTTTCTTTTTTCGTTGGCAATCGGCAATTGGCTTCAAACCAAAAATGTTGAAAAATCAATAAAATTAATTCATCACAAAAGTTTATAACCTCATATAAATTTACATATATAGACAAATAAATAAGGATTCACTGCACTTACTGGAGTAAGTCAGAGTTACGATAAGAACATTTTTAATAAGGTCGTGTCTTCTTCTTCTTTCTTTACGAATTGAAATGCGATGCGAAATGAAATCATGAAATGCGAAATAAAATGGATATGAAGGTTGTGCGTGTCTAACTTTTTATAATAAAAGTCAACTGTCAAGTGTCAAATGTAATTTTCTTGTGTATCTGTCCGTTTGCGTGCCCGCGCTGGCCGGAATGCGGCGTTCTTCGTTTCGTTATTTTATTAAATGCCGGTGAATATACAAAAGAATACAAGTGATATAACAACGATTATATGAGGGAACATATTCTTGTACCCAGTTTTCTGCATAAGGTATTTACATTCTGAACTAGGTATTTCAAATGGAGTCGAAATTTCCTATTGGTGGTATGCATTTATTTATAACGCTGCCGATAATAATATTCTAGATTATTTTATAGAGAAGTATAAAATTCACCTTCCTTCCTCACAGGAAACAGGCATTATGTAGCTATATGTAATTTCATTTTGTTTTTCAGACATCAAAATGAAGAATACAACTCGATTCTTCGGCCTTCTAATCGTCACCGTCACCTTCTACTTTGCTGCCTCAAAATACATATTCGACCAAGTTAATGATACAATCCATATCGTTATTGACGAGCACTTCCACATCCCACAAGGCGTAGCATACTGCAACGGAAACTTCTCCTACTGGGACCCCAAAATAACGACACTACCCGGCCTGTATCTTATATCAACGTTAATCGGAACATACTGGGAATGCACTACATACAATCTACGCTTCATTAACTTGATAGCATCATGTGTAAACCTACTTTTATTCGCATCAATACTGAAATATGTTTATTTCATCGGTGATAGTCAATTGAAAATTGTCATGCAAGCACTAAATCTAGTGTTGTTGCCACCGTTGTATTTCTTTTCTCATGTTTACTACACTGATACACTATCGTTAACGTTTCTCTTAGCGTTCTCGAGGCTTTGTTTCACGAATAAGTATAAAATTTTTATCCTCTTCTTTGGTATATGTTCGGTACTGATGAGACAGACTAATATAGCATGGATCGCAATGGTATTCGGTCATAAAGCGTTAGATATTCTTATAAAAAGCTCCCGAGTATTTGGGAACCATTACATATCAGATTTAAATCTCAGTAAATATTCATTAATCGCTAAAGATCTTGATAAGTCCAAATTGAAAAGATACTATGGCATTTCTGATGTGTATTATGCATTAAAATATCATTTGACGACGTGCTTTGCGAGTTTCTTTAGATTCATAACCATTGCAGACCTTCTAACTTTGTTGATGCATGTTATTATACTGTCTAGTTTTGTTGTATTTGTCTATATTAATGGTTCAATTGTGGTTGGAGATAAAACGGCTCACGAAGCGACGATACATATACCTCAGATGTTTTACTTCTTATTGTTCTATGGAGTATTTGGCTTACCGTATGTGTTCTCGAAGCTGGTGTCCACTATAAAACTGATTTTTGATAATAAATTTCTAGTCGTTCTATACAGTTTAGTAGGAACTGCAATAGTACACTTTAACTCGCAAATTCATCCTTATTTAACAGCAGATAACAGACACTTCACCTTTTATATATGGAACCGGTGGTTTTTGAAATATGATTTTGCTATATACATTACTGTGCCTGTATATATATTCTTGTTGTTCAGTTTATATGATAATCTTAGAGGCCAAAATTGTGTATCTTTTCTACTGCCGTATTGTATAAGTCTGTTTCTAGTACTAGGGTTGCAGAAGTTAATAGAAATTCGGTATTTTCTCATTCCGTATGTAATTATAAGGCTTAGGTTCGGTAGGCCGTCGTATCGTATAGTTATTTTTGAGTTTTTATGGTATTTGCTTATAAATGTGGGTATGTTCAGTGTATTTTTCAGTAAAGAAGTATATTGGAATGATTTTGATTACGCTCAGCGGATCATTTGGTGAGATTTGCTTTTATAGTCAATCAATTATACACTTTTTACATCACTACAGTGGGTAATTCTACTAGATATACTACAGTAGGTAAATCTAAACTAGGTATAATACTGTGGACAAATATATTCTGGGTTATACTACAGTATGTAAATCTACTCGAGGTATAATACTGTGGGTAAACCTACACTGGGGTATACTACAGTGGGTAAATCTACACTAGGTATAATACTGTGGTGGGTAAATCTACATTGGAGTATACTACACTGAGTAAAACTACTCTAGGTATTCAACAGTGGGTAAATCTACACTAGGTATACTACAATGGGTAAAAATACACTGTGTAAATAAACTTCACTTTTCAAATTGTCTGAATCATAAATAGATTTAAGTACATAATTAGATATTTAATTTTAAGTAAATCATATTTTTAAGTTTAATCAGTACACAATAAGCACATGTTTAATATTATGCCTAACTTTAATTTCATAATGAATAGTGCCAATAATTGTTTTTTATATCAAATCGATCTGATAATAATTATTAATTTAATGCTTCCAAAGATTCTTTAATTAATATTTTATTATTGTTTTTTTTTACCATACAGTTAGATTAACGGTTTAGTTAGATTATCGGTTTTCACACAATGGGGCCAGTATGGTGGACTGCCACTGTGCGCAGCAGTCATAATTAGCAATTTTAATTATCATTTTTTTATATTTGAATGATTGTGTTGTAATATTTTTTTAATGAATAAAATTATGATTAAATCAACTAACTACGATTTTAATGGAGCGCCCAAATATTTCCCAGACCACAGCTTAGATATATATATCTTACTAGCAGTCTCGGCGAACTTCGTACCGCCTCAGAATTAAATGTATGAGAAAACAAATGGCGGAAGATGAACCCACAACTGACCCTCGGCTTGTCCACTTTTTCAATTATAAACCAAACAAGTAGATCGATAATTAAAGAAGCCAACAACACCGAACTCCTCTAAGATGTTAAAAAAAGAACCCGACTATAGATATCAGACGGGAATAGTAGTCTATACATATAAATAAAATTGGAGTGTCTGTTTGTAATATTAAAATAACCGCTTTTTACTAAGTGCATTTGGATGTATACACGTTACCTATACCGAAACAACATTTTTTACAATTTTTGTCTGTCTGTCTGTCTGTTTGTTCCGGGTAATCTCTGAAATGGCTGGACCGATTTTGACGGGAATTTCACTGGCAGATAGCTGATGTAACAAGGAGTAACATAGGCTACTTTTATTTTAGAAAAAAAAAATGGATCTCTCGAAAAAAAATTAAAACCAATGTTGCAGCGCTGCGCCTGATTAAAGTTTGATAGCAACAATCTGCAATGCGTCCCGCGGGATCAGAACGCGAGCAGGCTGTTGCCAATGGCTGAGTCTTTGTTAAATACCACGCGGACGAAGTCGCGGGCAACAGCTAGTCTGTATATATAATCGGCTCTGTCTATCTAAAGTCAAATGGAGTGAAAATTAAAAAAAAAACTATTTTTAAAAAAACATTATTTATATTTTGTTAAATATAGACACAATTAAAAACATAACACTTTTGCTACATTTAAATGTATTAATTTGAACATAATTGAGGTATATTAGATATACATAAATCAATGTAGGTGTTGACGACCTGATTAGCGCAGTTGGTAGTGACCTCGCTTTCTGCGCCGAGAGTCCCGAGTTCAAATCCTGGTAGGGACAAACTGCGCGATGAGCACAAATGTTTGTACCCGAGTCATGGTCGTTCAGTATCTATATAAGTATTATATACTGAGTTCGCCCTGAGTCCATTGTACGGTACCCATAATACAAGCGTTGTTTAGTGTGGGACCGTACGGTTGGTGTGTTCGTCGGGCGATATTATTATTATTATTATTTAATATCACAACACTAATCTAATTTAAGTACTTATACAAACGCATGGTCATAAAGTAATTTGCCGCCATTCAATATTAAGTTGACCTCTATTAGATATGCTGGCTTTGTCGTGTAAATATACACTATTTTTTTATATATTTCACATTTTTTTACACTAATTAAAATAATCAAATGGGGGAAAAGGAACCCACAACTGACCCTCGGCTTGTCAACTTTCCCAATTATAAACCAAACAAGTTGATCGATAATTGAAGAAGCCAGCAACACCGAACTCCTCTAAGATGTTAGTCGACTATCATCTTAGAGGAGTTCGGTGTTGCTGGCTTCTTTAATTATCGCTGTGACGTTGTGTCGGCTGTGACGTCACCTCCAAGGACTCAGTGTGCGAGAGGGAAACAGTATACTCGCAACCCTACACGCTATAACAAAACTAAAATAACCTATTTTTTGTTCCAGACGTTGATAACCGAGCTTACAGGTCATTTGATAGTAAATTGATATATAACTAAATAGGTAAGTTCTTAAAATCATTTATAAATTTTGAACAATATACTGTTTTATCATTTAATGATATTTTTTCCTTAAAACTATGCACTTGATTAGGTAACTATCACATTGAAAACAAATTACATTAAGTAGGTATTATTGATCCGTTTAAACGTAAGTGCACGTAAATTAATCGGTAGAAGAAAGAGGATATACTGGCTACGTAATATTACAGGCAGGTCAAACAATTAGACAAGAAAAAAAACAATTAAGTAACTTTGATTTGATTAAATTTGAACTGTATTTACCAACAGTTAAACATAATTTTCTATGCGCCAGTCTGTTCTGTGACGTAGTTTGAAAGCTTTACATGTTCTTGCCAACGTTAAATAAATAAATTTAATTACTGAGGAACCTTTTTATTCTGCTACTATACTTATAAAGCGTAACTAAAATAATGTAAATTATCTCAAGAGGTCAATTTACACATTTTTTTGCGTAACGTGTAAAAAATATTTTACACTTTTTTGATAGTATTTACATAAGAACGGCAATACTACTTTGATTATCTCTTCCTGGAATACAATTGCAATAATTTACTATTTAAATGCTTCGCAACTAAATTAGCAGACACAGCCAACCAATGAGATCTTGGACAAAACGATAAGTGGAACATGCTATTTTATATTACATTATCGTACATCTGGGATCATATGTGTTATCATAGATAACATGTATGATACTATCAGTTACTGTGATTATATGTCTGATATACAGTATGATTTTTTCAAGAAATCCGAAACCATAGGGAATATTAAACCAACCACGCAAATTTGAAAAAATCAGTATAAGAAGTTTTAGACGTAGGTAATTTATTTGTAAACTCTTACATCGGGACCACTATGAAGAGGTACCTACTAGGTTAACGCGCGAAATCTTTATTCCGAAAAATTTGAGTGCCTATGTGTAAGACAATTTATTTTTTTACGACCACGGCATATATTTTTATAACAAAAATAGTGTAAAATATTTTGACAGATGAATCAGTAAGTTATATGGATCCCGTTGATGTGTATAAAATAATTGTGTAAATTATGTTTTTTTTTAAACGTCTTTCGCTCAGTACAGTAATTTTATAATGTCTAATAATAATTTGATCAATTTATAACCTGACGATGGCCTAGTTAAAATATTGTACACTATTTTTGTTACACATTATATAGCGTATACACATTCTGACAAATAAGCTGTGGCCAGGGTTTGTCAGCACATCGCACTGACTTGCACTACTACTGGACTAGCGATAGATATCGTCGCTTTGTGCAGTTTTATTTTCGTTTTTTTTGCGCCAATATGAGTTGTTGAGAGTTAGTGCCAGCCGGTAACGAGTGTACATGGAACTAATGATGGGACATATGACAAATATGTCGACAAACATTCAATAAAATTGATTACGTAATATCATAACAACCACACATGTTTTATAACATTTTTATAAAAAAAAATCCGTGACATTTATACTGAAATACAGACAAATACAGATACGCGCCAAACAAAGCGACGGCCATTTGCAGTAAATGTCAAATTTAGTTCCCGATACGCTCGAAAGGGGCGCTTCAAATCAACATAAAAAATATTCACCATTGTTCACTGTAAATCAAGTCTAGTTAAAGTACAAGTCAGTGGCACATCGTGTAATAAGCCTTTGGGCTATTTATTTTGTAGACATCAAATACCTCTGCCCGACCCTTAATAAAAATATAAGCGTATTTTAAATCCATTTGTCATCTTTTTTACCGTTCAATAATGGCGTGGATTCTTCTTTCACATCTTTAGCTGGACTCACGTCTGGTTTGCCGTTGTAATACTTGGAGTTAGTATTGGATACAATGTAGGGTACTCCAGCTAAGTCTGAGGAAATGGGGTTGTAGTACTGTCGGTAGCAAAACACGGCTGTTGTATAACCCAAGATGGAGCCGAAGAGTATATCTGTAACAAATAATAATAACATAACATTAAAATTCTCAAAAAGGGCCTCTACGTGTTGGACCCATGTCCCCGCGCAAGCGTTCCAAAAATCCGGGTATAGCCCGTGTAGAGAGAGACATAATAATAGTCCTTCAGAAATAAAACTAATTTCAAGGATTTTATCGCGTTTATATTTGAGCTTTACAGCAACATGCTCCTCCCACGCAACATGGTCCTGCCGTGACCATGGTTGCTGTAAAGCATTCAAAATGTCGTGAACGTAAAAAACATACTATAAACGCGATAAAATTGGTTTTATTTCAATGTGTAGTATTCGCGTAAATATAAGAAATCAATAGTCCTCCTAACAAAATTTCAGTCAAGGCGGCCAATCTGAACGTAGACCAGCCAACTGCGCAGGAGATATTATAGTGCACAAGTGTGTGCGCAATCGCAGGTGCTCTCTCTTCCCTCACTCAGAATTTTATGAAACTTGGCATAGCGATCGCTTCAAAATCGGGTCGACATATTGAAAATCTGACTTCACATAATGATAACAAATGCGCTAAAGAAGCGCAGGTTAGATTAATGTATGCCCTCTCTGAATCACGCTGTAATCTGTATACATAGTTGGTTAACCTAATTATGAAGCCTAGCTTAATATAAGTACCTACATAAAAATACTGTACGGCCCACACTAAGTAACGCTTGTATTATGGGCAGCATACAATGGTCTGAGGGCGAACTCAGTATATAATACTTATATACATATTAAACGTCCACGACTCGGGTACAAACACTTCGTGCCTGTCACCCAAAGTTTGGCCTTACTAGTATTCGAACCCAGGACCCTCAGCATAGGAAACATGGTCATTACCCACTGAGCTAGTCAGATCATTGGACATACACATAGTTTTATATAAAGTGAATTATATGTAACCCTATAGCACTAGTCAGGTGGGCATTTGCCAGCCGGGTAATCCCCGACGGTACCGTGATGACATGACTCACCCTGCCAGTGGTGGTGATAGTCGCAGGAGCGCGACAGCGCGACGCAGCTCGCCAGCACGAGCGGCGCCAGGCACGCGAGCACGCGCAGCCCGCTGCCGCGCCGGCGCGCCAGCACGCCCAGCCGCCCGCACACCCACGCCGCCGCCACGCCCAGCGAGCAGAACGACACTGCCGAGGTTCGCAATACGTCTAACCAAGAACCATGGCAACTAGGCCCTCTATTACATTATGACTAGATTGCAACAGGCTTGCCCGCTATTACATTATGACCAAATTGCAACAGGCTCAGCCGCTATTACATTACGACCAAATTGCAACAGGCTCACCCGCTATTACATTATGTCCAAATTGCAACAGGCTCAGCCGCTATTACATTATGACCAAACTGCAACAGGCTCGCCCGCTATTACATTATGACCAAATTGCAACAGGCTCAGTCGCTATTACATTATAACCAAATTGCAACAGGCTCGCCCGTTATTACATTATGACCATATTGCAACAGGCTCAGCCGCTATTACATTATGACCAAATTGCAACAGGCTCAGCCGCTATTACATTATGACCAAACTGCAACAGGCTCGCCCGTTATTACATTATGACCAAATTGCAACAGGCTCAGCCGCTATTACATTATGACCAAATTGCAACAGACTCACCCGCTATTACATTATGACCAAATTGCAACAGGCTCAGCCGCTATTACATTATGACCAAATTGCAACTGGCTTGCTTCCTATTAAATTGGGACATAATGGCAACAAGCTAGCCCCTATAACATTAGGACTAAAATACTATCAGCAAATTGTGGGTACACTGTTGTGCACCTCTTAATACCCATTCAGGATGACAGACGTAATGGTGTTTATATAAATCAGGGGCAAAGTATACTCACAACTGCTGTGCCCACTGGGAAAAGACTTTCGCCCCTCCATAATGTCCATGGGATCTCCCGTGCAAGTGAGATCTTCCGTCTCCTTCCCGTCCGGAAAACATCTAAAGAAAAAATCCGGTCTCGGACGGCCTGCGGAAAGAAATATAGGAAACAACGATATTCACGGAGTTGATCGATAATTAAAGAAGCAAGCAACATCGAACTCCTCTAAGATGATAGTCCAGAACAACACCCAACACTCGTGATAGACCGTTTCTCAACTAACATCTTAAAGGATTTCGGTGTTGTTGGCCTCTTTAATGATTGATCAACTTCGTTTGGTTTATAATTGGAAATGTTGACGAGCCGAGGGTCAGTAGTGGGTTCCTCTTCCCCGATTAGTTTATTTTTGTTACACCTGGTATAGTGTAAAAAAAAATATATTAAAAAAAAAACTGTGCATATTTACACGACAAAGCCAGCGTATTTAATACAGGTCAACTTAATATTTCTTAGAGCCATAGTAGTGATTGGCGGCAAATTACTTTAGGACCATGCGTTTATATAAGAACTAAACCAAACAAGTTGATCGATAATTAAAGAAGCCAACAACACCGAACTCCTCTAAGACGTTAGACAAGAAACTGTCTGTCACGAGCGTTTGTTAAAACGTAATTTTCCACGAAACAATGCGAATCTCAAAAGTATTCGACACGTGTTTCGCCTCTAAACTAGGCATCCTCAACACGTCAAGTGCGATCTAACTGTATTACTTTATAGTCTACCGAATTTAGACATTTTGTATGGAGAATTGAAAAGCGCCTCTAGCGGACGGTATTTAAAACTTTCAATTCTCCATACAAAATGTCTAAATACGGTAGACTATAAAGTATGCGGTTAGCTTACGAGTAATCTCGCACTTGACGTACTGAGCCTACGTATATTATATACATAATCGTGATTGTTTGCACTTACTTGTGCCCCCTTAAGATATTTTACACTATTTTTGTTAAACCTTGTATACATGGTCGTATTCACCGCAAGGGTTAAGCAGTGGTGGTATTCTTACCTGCTATTAATTTCACCATGTCTGTTAAAACGCCATTGATGCCCAAAGCAAGAGACCACGCGAGCAGGATCTGAAAATATTATTACAGTGTCCAGCGATTCCCAAACTTATTTTGTCTACCGCCCACACCACCTTGAGAATAAATTATTTTTTAGCGCCCCCATTCTTTCACCTACTTAAAAACCACTATAACTTCAAATTAAATTAATTATTGTAAGCCTCTACACAACGCCCCCATTTTTTTTCTGGGTCTCTTACCGCCCCCTTTAGGCCTGCAGCGCCCACAAGGGGGCGTTGTCGCCCACTTTGGGAAAGGCTGGTCTAGAAGATACATGGAGCGTTCACGACAAAAATACACTCGGTAGCAATGAATCCGGGTCATCATGTAAACTTTAATATGTGACGAAAACAAACAATGCTAGCTTATTCAATTCAACAGTATTTTATAGACAAATACAATTATTTAAACTTCTATGTACCTGTAAAGTAATTCCGTAAAAAAGGTTAAAACATTCTCAAAATTACCTGTAAATATACATATAGATAATTTTAAGAATAAATAATAGAGAAAAATTATAAGAAGCATTACAGGCATACCAAATTCATTTTCAAACACCTGGGCCCCGAGTCTGCTAACACAATCGATTCATAATCGAACAGCAACCGCATAGTAACTGTCACTTTTGACAGATATCCCATACAATATCCGTCAAAAGTGACAGTTACTATGCGGTTGCTGTTCGATTATAAATCGATTGCGTTAGCAGACTTGGGGCCCTGGTGTAGGAGTAGTATTTATGTAATTATAAATTGACGTTTGCATGGTATGTCAGAGGTTTGACTAGGTGAGGGCTTTGTGATGTAATGTTAGAAAAAGTATTCGATTTTCAGTAAACATCGATGTTTCTAACCGATACATCGATGCACACTTCCGATCTATCGCATCGAAAAAAACATCGATTTTTTTCGAAGTGGACACCCCTAGTCCAGGCTTAACAGTCTGCGGTCACTCACCTCCAGCGCGTCGTTGCAATCGTTACAGCCGGCCCAGGCTATCATTGACAATGTGCACGGCACCGACAACACTATGGTCCACAACGCACCACCGGGCACGTAGCTGTCTTTCCTCGGGTACATATACTCCGATTCCAGTTCGGTTTTGTGGATGACTCGTGTGAACGGTGACATTGTCTCCATATAACTGAAAGCAGTGATAGCCAAGTTGATAGAACGCTTGGCTCGGCGACGAGGACCCTGGCTCGCACCTCTGAGATTTCTGGATTTCATGTTCGAATCTCAATTTCAACCACGATTATCACTTGCTAAACGGTGAAGGAAAACATCGCGAGGATACCTGCATGTCTGAGAGACAGCAACCTCGAAAGTCATGTGAAGTCCGCTAACCCACTGGGCCAGCGTGGTGGACTATGGCCTAATCCCTTCGCATTGAGGGCAGGCCCTCCCTCATCTACACGAACTTTACCGTTACTGGTATGCGAGCCCGGGACTCTCGGTACAGAAAGCAAGATAGCTACCAAGTGTGCTAATATAAGGCGGTTTCAGGACATAGTCCACCACGCTGGCCCAGTGCGAGTTGGCGAACTTCACAGAGCTTTAAAAAACTTGCAAGTTTTCGAAATTGTTGAAAATTAAATTGACACATGAACTCCGAAAATAGCTGCAAATTAACACAATCAACTACACTCAGGGGCAAAGAATCCGGTACACCATATAAACCGTAATATATAGGTAACTAAGAATGCAAGCTTATTCAAATAAAAAGTTGAATTTTATAGACTACTAGCTGTTGCCCGCGACTTCGTCCGCGTGGTATTTAACAACGTCTCAACCGTTGGCAACAGCCTGCTCGCGTTCTGATCCCGCGGGACGCATTGCAGATTGTTGCTATCAAACTTTAAGCAGGCGCAGCGCTGCAACATTGGTTTTAATTTTTTTTCGAGAGATCCATTTTTTTTTTCTAAAATAAAAGTAGCCTAAGTTACTCCTTGTTACATCAGCTATCTGCCAGTGAAATTCCCGTCAAAATCGGTCCAGCCATTTCAGAGATTACCCGGAACAAACAGACAGACAGACAGACAGACAGACAGACGGACAGACAGACAGACGGACAGACAGACAGACAGACAGACAAAAATTGTAAAAAATGTTGTTTCGGTATAGGTAACGTGTATACATCCAAATGCACTTAGTAAAAAGCGGTTATTTTAATATTACAAACAGACACTCCAATTTTATTTATATGTATAGATTTGATACTGCATTTATAAAAATCATAAATAAAAATGATTGATAAGGAATGCCGTCAAAAAGGGCTACAAACCAAATAAATTACTTCACGAAAATAAAAATAAAATTTGTTTTTGATTGTGTATTTGTTCTGTCTCCATTAAAAAAATAAGTATAAAAAACACTTCTGGTGTTCAAAATTCATTATTAATGAGGTAATTATGGTGCCTGAAGAATGTACGAGAATCCTCACAGAAATATTAATTTTAATGTTGGTGACCTGGATTTTTTGCTCCCAAGTGTATTTACTAATCTCAGGGCCGATATAATGAACACTAGCATGTTTTGATTGGAAATTAATAATAATTGATTGATGCAATTACAAGTACATCATTAACAATGGTTTAGTGTTCAAGAGTACTGTCTGTTTGGCTCACTCACTTGATCAAGCTGTCCTAGAATCGAGACCAATTATTATGAAAATGATTATTAACTTTATGTATGACTAGCTGAGCCCCACGGTGTTACCCGCGATTAAAAAGTACCCACGGGAACCATACATTTTGATGGTATAAAAAGTAGCCTATGTGCTATTGCCAGACTATAATCCATCTCTGTGCCAAATTTCAGCCAGATCCGTTCAGCCGTTCTGGTGTGATTGAGTAACAAACATCTATCCATCCAAACTTTCACATTTATAACATTAGTGGGATATATTTTTATATTGATTTCTTATATTTACGCGAATACACATTTAAATAAAAATAATTTTACGGATTCTATCGCGTTTATTTTTTGTTTTTTACATTCCCGACGTTTCGGCTGCATTACAGCAACCATGGTCACGGGAGGACTGAGTTGATTGACGTCCTGGTGTCATAGTTGATAGGGATATATTTTTGTCAAATTTATTATTCTTTTCCACAACTAGCTCCATCTTCAACTATGTATGTGAGGATTTTATATTTTAGGCGGCCCAGGGAAAGCTTTCCATTTTTAATTTATCTATAAGTATATTGATCTTGTTATATGCTCCCAAATTCAATTAAAATCCACTTTAGGGATTATGAGTTACAGTTTTATGGCTATCCCACAGGAACCCATACATGAGCAAACAATATCCTATATGTTGATCCGGGTTTTAAGCTATAACATTGGTAAGTTGCATCAAAATTTGACTGGCTATTATACAGTAATGTAAGACCAGATAGATGGAGAAATTAAAAACAATACGAATTTAGTTTCTATATCATAAATAACATCTCCCGAGTATTTATTTAAACAAAAATATATTCTAGACAACTAAATTACAGTCTAATTATATATTCAACTTCGCTATTAACTTAATTAGAATACGTTAATTAAAAACAAATCGTTTTTTTATCACCGAATGAATGAAGAGTCAGGTAGGTAGTAAACATTTATTTTATCTTCATGATAAGATATCAGACTCAAGTAAATGTGAATCCATTTATATTTACAATGCAACCTTCATATCAATATTCAGACGGAAAAAAAATATAGTAACAGCACAGACGATGGTCCTTTCTCATAAATCTCTATGATTTTGAAAACTATTTTTTTTATGTATTCCTGTAAGATATTTTAGAAAAATGTTTAAAGATCTGAATAACGTATACAGAATGTTAAATTAAATTAAGAATAGACAAGTTTAATAGTATTTTTAATTGATTAAAATATTGTTTTTATTATTACAGAAAATAAACAACATATGGTGCGTACTCACCAAAACGCAGACATCAATAATATACGAACGACGATCTCTATGAATAAATTGAAGTTGGCGGACCGTATTAATGGCATTTTAACTATTTCTTTCTTCTATTTGTATTTACAAAATATTATATTTGCGATTTCGATCCATCCGCAACTCAACACAACACAAATACAGAAATTTTTGATGTGACGTTCGGTATCCGTTCGGAAATTGACTAGTAAGTAGCACGTCACAGACAGGCTCTCAGCGGACAGGCTCCACACCTTCCTATCTTAATTTAGGACGTCCGATTGCCTTACAAATTATCTTATTTCATCCGATAATAACAATATAATACTTAAGATAGGATCGGAACATGTGTAGCGTGCTATACCGAATGTAGGAGTATAATCTTGGTTTCTGAACGATTTTTAATAAACATGCCACATGAACTAATTTATCCCCATGCTTTTTGGTGGGAAATTGAACTGTGAAGTTGTTAATTTTGTTTTATATTAAAAAAATGTGTTTCTTTGGATGTGATGTGTAATATTAGTGGGATATTAACAATTGTGTGTACATAAACGTGCTCAAGTGAAATAAAATAGTATCACTTCACTTTTCAAGTACTCCCAAGAAGAGTTTTCGTCAGTTATGTTTTAATAAGGCGTTTAGTAAGGCGTCAGTTATGTTTTAATTTCTAAAAAACTAGTGTTCCTGTGAGTTTTAGTGAGTGATATAAGTGGATTATTAACCATTATAAGATCGGTAAAGTGCACAAGTGTAGGTAATTGAAACAGAGTGATGAAACATGGCTTTTCAGTTTCTCACAAAAAATCCATGAAAAATCTTTCAGTAAAGTGACCATCACTTTACTGTATGAGGAATGGGGGGGTATTTTTCTTGGGCCTAGCCTTTGGGCCTGTGCATATGCTCAACAATAGAAAAATATTATATTACTTGACACTGGCAAAATACCTATGGTGATGCCAAATTAAAAAAAAGAAAAAGTACTCCCAAGTTTCCGGTAAATTAGACTATCTACTGCTTTACTGATAGGGGTAGAAGATTCATTCTATCATCATCATCGACAGCATAATTATCATCAGGGGTTCTTATATTTAAAATAACCAAGAAACTATTTACTGGACACTAGCATAAATAGCACTTATTTTGTAGCCAATTGCTAACCTAAAAAAAGAAGAAAAGTAGCTGTCTTCATAAAGGAGTTTCTTATTTCTGTTGTATTTTAAAATATGGCTTTTTGCTTTGCAATGCCTTTACACGTTCCAGTCAGAATTTTTTTTTGCCGCAATTTGTAGCTGCATACTAATCTATTTTGGTGAGTAATGATATGGGAAATGACTGCATGCATTGCTGTTTCATACGTGACCCGAAGATACTCATTCGAAAGGGTATAGTATTATCACACGCACACAGCTATGGCTTTAATGGACACAGGAAGGTGAGGTTACGTTACTAAGCCAGTCGTTCGATGGGTAAGTAATATTTTAGGGAATCCCGATGAATGGGGTACCCTTTCAACGACTGGGACTCATTGAACTTATTCACAAAATAATACATGAAGCAGAGTTGTGCATCAGTACAATTATTTATTTAAACTTAATAACTAAGTCTGATATAAATAACACCTTGTAGACATTTTCTCAACATAAATTACGTAGATAAGTAAATACTACAATAAGCAATAGACTTTCGTACTTATACATCTATCTTAATAAAATTCTGAATAACACAAAAATGGTACCTATTTTAAAAAATAAGGCACCGATATCGCGTAAGTATAAAACATGTTTTTTATGTAACTGCAAACGAATAAAGGCTGGAGTGCATCATCTATGGTTAAATTTACCTACCGTCAAACGGATCATAGAGCAGAATTATATTTACGAAAAAACCTTTTCTTTGAAATTCGAAGTATGCGTAGCGTAAATACGATTGTGCTCCTTATTTATATGAGAACAAATATCGATTTCCAATACAAGTATTTTCAGCCCTGGAAGCCGGGGCTCGCGCGCGAACTTTCACACATGCAAATATTTCCCTTGATCACTTGCTAAATGGTGAAGGAAAACAACTTGAGGAACCGAGAACCCCTCGAAAGATGTGTGAAGTCCACCAACCCGCAATGGACCAGCGTGGTGGACTGTGACCTAATCCCC
The DNA here is from genome assembly GCA_905333125.1 of Pheosia tremula. Lineage (NCBI taxonomy): Eukaryota > Metazoa > Arthropoda > Insecta > Lepidoptera > Notodontidae > Pheosia > Pheosia tremula. Next base: position 4,399,615 of record HG995425.1, read on the forward strand.
CTCGCATTGAGGGGAGGCCCATGCCCACATTAATGAGCTAATTATTATTATTTATACATATACTTATACTCTCAGACCAAGAAATAATGTTATATCTTCATCTAACTTATGCTAAAGTAATAGACAACAATTTTGTGATATCAAAATCCTAGAGTATTCGTTTACACAGATCTTTTATAAACTATTTAATTTGATTAAAAATATAACTTTTTAAGTACATTGGGATACACACATGTTATACCATAAGCGAAAATATGAGTGTACCACACACTACCCTAAGCCTCACGAGTAAAAAATCCATACAGAAACCAAGCTACATAATCGACCTGCTTAGATTCCACTCATACCTTTGTGTGATGTGTCGATTGTGTGAGTGAACTCGCAGCAGGCGTTCTGTATAAAGCTTGATCTCTCTAGGAAGTTTTTACTCGTGTATTTAATGCAACATAGATTTTATGGTATTTTACAGATTAAAAATAATTGTTTTAATGTATAAATTTCATAAATGCTTGAAATGCCAGAATTATAATTTCCATTTTGGAGATTCGGTTGTAAGTAAGTATCTAAAACGTAAAACGTATAATTTTCAACGGCTAATTAAATGGATACACTGTGCGGTAACCACAAGGACATTGCTTCAATTTGCTAACTCATAATCGAATGTCAATGGTATCGTAATTATCACTTTTGACAGCTGCCACTTGTTACTGCCGTTTTGTCCTCGGGTAAGCCCGGCATAAATATTAATGCTTTCTGAATTCCATGTGTTAAGGTTAGTTAGTAAAAGTGACGGTTTTTACAAACCTTATGGTATTGTATCGGATTAGGTACTTTTTTAAGCAAACTTAATACATCGAGACTTCCAATGCAGAATGCTAATATCGCAAAACACTAAATTACATCGTAAAGATGTCCAAATTTTTTGTAAAAAAATAAAAACCATTGACATTTTGAATTTCGCGCCCTGACCCTGAGCTTCCCCCTTAACTGTAGAGATTTCAGTGTGTTTTTTAATATGTTTTTTTTGTTAGGCAAGTTAACTTTTATTGTTTATGGAAATGAAATGGAATTTATAACTTAAGTAGCTTATGTATTTTCAAAATGCATGCGAAGATAACGAGTTCCATTGTAAAAGTATTATAATAAGTTTCTTTTTAAGATTTTTCAATCAATTAACAATGATATTACTAACCGTTTTCTCAGAATAAAGAGATTTTGTAACAGCATTGTAAATGGATGAAAACATTCCATAAATTTGGGGATAATATTAAATAGATACCTATATAATATGATGCGTAGATATAGTCTGGGAAATCCATACCCGGGATTATGCCGCGACGATCTATATAAATATAAATATAAATATAAATATGGTGTTAACCATTCATTCATGTCGCACCAAAAACGATCTTTCTCTTAACACAATACTAATGGTAACCTTATAAATAATATCCCATAGAATGCGCCCGCGCATTCTTGTAGTAGTCGAAGTACTCTTGCGGCGAATTGGCGTGTTTCTTGACTACATCATCCAATTGCATTTGATCGCCCCAGTCCGCCTGCGGGAATAACAAATCAACAATCACCAGACGAACACACCAACTGGGCCCCAAGTCTACTAACACAATCGATTCATAATCGAACAGCAACCGCATAGTATCTGTCACTTTTGACAGATGTCCCATACAATATCTGTCAAAAGTGGCAGTTACTATGCGGTTGCTGTTCGTGTTATGAATCGATTGTGTTAGCAGACTTGGGGCCTTTACAGTCCAAACTAAACAACGCTTGTATTATGGGTACTATAATCGTAGAGTACCCATAATATAAGCACCATGCTTATATAGATGAATGAGGAGATTGTAGCGACCTCTTCAAACTCGCCACAAGCTACGCAGTCACTACACTACTACAATCCTGCAACGCGCTATGAGAGTTTTCGGAGCACGCAACATATATACAATATCCCGACCATAACCGTCGGGGCATAGCGTCCGCCCCGCCAGCCATACCACCCGCCTGGCTGGAAGGTCTTCCCTTATAAATATCTATATCTAGATATTTAACATCTATGACTCGGGTACAAAATATTCGTGCTCATCACTCAAAGTTTGTGTCCCCAAAGGGATTCGAACCCAGAACCCGATTCCATAGCAATTACGGGCAAACATGGTGAGAAAAGCAGCATGTCTAATCGAAGTCATATACCTCATATCGAGAAGGGGGAGCATGCCCGGTATAGTTACATTAGAAGATCCCCCCCTATTACATTGCAAGTATTGGGGCTCAAATACCATTTAAAAAAGCGGACAATGGTGTATTCCAACACAACTTTATAGAGAGAATTGTCAAAACTGACATTTAAAATGTCATAGACATTTAATTATTGTAGAATCGATTGTGAGTCGACTGCGTTATCAGACTTGGGCCTCGGATACTTACGAAATTTGGGAATAACGATCTCTTCTCGTCGAACTTTCTCTCGTTGACGCATCGTAGAAGGTACAGCCTCTCCACCCACGGCCAAATCATATAGTCCAACATGCCAGGACGACTGCCGCCGAAGTAGTTTGTACCTACACAAAAAATGTAAGTGTTTCAGGCTGAGTTGTCTGTTGTTGACTGTAGGCCGTTTGTAGCTTGGTCTCTGCGGGGATTTTTTACTCGTGTGCCCAGGGTGTTGCATTCAAATCCTGGCTGGGGCAAATATTGTGCGTTGAGCACGAAGGTTTGTACCACTTGTGCCAGGGTAGGCATGTACCTTTACTATAAATAGCGACCTCACCACAAGCTATACAGATGGCGCTGCAGACGACATTCAGAACAAATAAGGATTCCCCATACAATCTGAGAACCCACCATCCACAATCCACACACCACAATCAATCTCAAAAATCTTAATATCAAAAATTTAGGATTCTTGATTGTAACCTAAAAATTGTAAGTACTTACCTCTAGATGCTAATTCCTTTTCAAAGATGTCTAATGTTTGAATGATCTGCTCGCTGCCAAACGCGAAGTTCGTGTCGAAACATTCCAAACTACCTTTTATTAGCTGCAACAGACAAATCACACCTGTAATCAGCATCAGAATCAGTATAATTTTTATTCACGTAGACCATTAAGTACAGGACCCCAAGTCTGCTAACACAATCGCACAGCAACCGCATAGTAGCTGTCCCTTTTGACATATATCCCATACAATATCTGTCAAAAGTGACAGTTACTATGCGGTTGCTATCCGATTATGAATCGATTGTGTTAACAGACTTGGGGCCCTGACGGACTCTTAAGTGAGTCAATAGATCGTTGTTACCTCATTAAACCTCTCAATGAGGAGCCGGTCTTGTGCCTTCACGAAGGGTTCTCTGGAGTGCAGCGGGTTCCGCGTGTACTTCTCGTCCAGATAATCGCAGATCACCACGCTCTCAAACAAATACTTGTCGCCCTGGTCTGTGGGTATCTCTAGCACTGGGATTTTTACTGGAAAGAAAGAAAGGAATAAAATAATTAAATTACGCCAGGCGAACACACCAACTATACCAAACTATATTATTGGTAACTAAATAGTAGTCTGAGAGCGAACGAAATGATAAAGACGGTCATAGATAATATAAACCTACCCACTATTTATACTGAGAGAGGAGTCATGAATCATATTGTTGCCTTAGATATATAATATCTTCTGATGTTGATCTATTTAAAAGATATGTTTTTTTTCGATATTTAGCTACAAAAAAAAACATTTTTTTTCTCAGTACTAACATGGTCCTGCGCATAGGACGGGCGCTAGGATTTTGGCATCTATCTATCTATCTATCAGCCGATATGCACGTCCACTGCTGGACATAGGCCTCCCCCAACGACTTCCACACATCACGGTCCTCCGCCACTCGCATCCACCGGCTTCCTGCGACGCGTGTGATGTCATCAGTCCACCTTGTGGGGGGCCGTCCTACACTTCGTCTTCCGATTCGTGGTCGCCATTCTAGAACCTTTCTGCCCCAACGGCCATCGGTTCTGCGAGCTATGTGCCCTGCCCACTGCCACTTCAACTTGGCAATTCTTTGAGCTATGTCGGTTACTCCAGTTCGTCTACGGATCTCTTCATTTCTGATTCTATCGCGTAGCGAAACCCCGAGCATAGCTCTCTCCATTGCGCGTTGGGCGACCTTGAGCCTTCTTATGCGGCCCATAGTCAGCGACCACGTCTCGGCACCATATGTCATCACTGGCAACACACATTGGTTGTAAACCTTTGTCTTCAGACACTGAGGTAATTTGGACGAGAAGATATCATGCAGTTTCCCGAACGCTGCCCATCCGAGTTGGATTCGACGGTTGACCTCATTCTCGAAGTTATGTCTACCTAGCTGAACAATCTGCCCTAGGTAAATGTACTTGTCCACAACTTCGAGAATAGAGCTCCCAACGGTTATTGTTCTGGGTTGAACATGAACGCTCGACATGATCTTTGTCTTGTCCATGTTCATTTTAAGACCCACCTGTTGGGAGACTCTATTGAGGTCTTCGAGCATTGAGCTTAGGTCCTCCAGCGACTCTGCTATGACTACGATATCGTCTGCAAATCGAAGGTGAGAGATATACTCGCCGTTAATATTGATGCCGGACCTTTTCCAGTCCAGAAGCTTGAAGACATCTTCCAGTGCAGCGGTGAACAGTTTCGGAGATATGACGTCTCCCTGTCTCACACCTTTCTGCAACTGGATGGGATTCGAGCTCTGATCCTGGATCCGGACCGACATAGTGGCGTTTCTGTACAAACATCTCAGCACTTCGATATATCTGTAGTCAATATGGCAACGCTGGAGGGACTGTAGTACTGCCCATGTCTCGATCGAATCAAAGGCTTTCTCATAGTCCACAAACGCTAAGCATAGTGGCCGGTTATACTCCTCGGTCTTCTGTATAACCTGCCGCAGCGTATGTATGTGGTCTATGGTACTGAAGCCTTTTCGGAACCCGGCTTGTTCGGGTGGCTGGGATTCGTCGAACCTGCGCGTGAGACGATTCGTGACGACTCTCGAGAACAACTTGTAAACATGGCTCAGAAGTGAGATGGGTCTATAGTTCTTCAATAGGGTGTTATCACCTTTTTTGAAGAACAGTACCACCACACTTCTATTCCATGCTTCTGGCGTCGTACCTTCGTGTATGACGGAGTCAAATAGCCTCTGAAGGATTTTCAGAACTGGTGTTCCACCCGCCCTCAGAAGCTCTGTTGTGATTCCGTCATCACCTGGTGCCTTGTTGTTTTTAAGCTGTTTGAGAGCCATCCTAATCTCGTACAGGCTGACGTCCGGGATATCTTCGGTATAGTGTCGGGTAAGTTTAGCCCTTGGGTCTTCGACTAAACTGTCAACAGGGGCTTGTGATGACGTGTATAACTGTCCATAGAACTTCTCGACCTCTCTCAAAATCTCCGGCTTGGACGAAACGATGTTGCCACAGTCGGTCTTCAGCCTGGTCAGCTGTCGCTGCCCAATAGATAGATCTCTCTCAAATACTTTTGATCCCTTATTTTTCGCTATAGCCTCTTTAATACTTTCCGTATTAAATCGGCGGATGTCGCGGGTCAGGGATTTGGAGATCCGTCTGTTGAGCTGCCGATATTCCGACAAATTTTCTGAAGACTGCAACCCCATTTCGTTGCGTTCTTGGATGAGTTTGAGAGTTTGGTCCGAGAGTTTTTTGGTTCTATCTGTACGTCGGGGCCGAAAGAACTTTGACCCTACCGTATGGACAGTTTCCACGAACCTGTCATTGATGTCGTTCACAGTTTCGCATATTTCTAGACCTTCGAAGCGGTTTTGTAACTCGAGCTGAAAGATTTCGGGGTTTTGAATATGTGCTGATGTAGGGCGGAGCGTAGACCTCATCAGCCGACTTCTTTCCAGTTTGATGTTAAGATTCAGTGTGCCTCTTACCAACCGGTGATCACTGCCGGTTTTAACCGTGTTGATCACGGAGACATCACTGAATATCTGTCTTTTCGTCGACATGATGAAGTCAATCTCATTTCTCACGGAACCGTCGGGACTTATCCAGGTCCATTTCCTGTTTGGCCTCTTCTTGAAGAAAGAGTTCATCATAAAGAGTCCCTCCTTTTCCAAGAAGTCGGCCAAGCGTTGTCCCCTAGGGTTCCGTTGCCCATATCCAAATTGCCCCACTCTCAGCTCTTCACCGCTTCGTTCACCCATCTTCGCGTTGAAGTCCCCCATCACAATAGTGTAATGTGTTTCGGAGGTTTGTATGGCTTTTGAGATGTCCTCATACATAACCTCAATTTCGTCGTCCGTGTGTGCCGAGGTAGGAGCGTATACCTGTATGACCTTCAGCGAATACCGGCTGGTAATTCTGAGTATAAGGTACGCTACCCTCGACGACACACTTTCGATCTTCACAATATTGTTGACGAGGGACTTGTGAACGACAAACCCGACACCACCCTGGGACAGTTGGTCGCCCTCCCTGTAGTATAGCAAGTTGCCAGATTTGAGGATTATCGTGTCCTCGCCCTCTCTTCGGACTTCAGATAATCCTATAATGTCCCAGCGTAACTTGGCTATACTTTCTTCCAGCTCTGTGATCTTCTCGTCGGTCCTTAGTGTCCTCGTGTTGTATGTGGCCAGGTCCAAACGTCGTCGGTTTTGGTAGCCGGATCTCTGCCGGGGATTCTTCGCACCCCCTGCCCTCCCGTAACCATGGCCGCTACCGTGACCAGGAATAGAAGGGCTGCCGGGGACTAGGGGCCGTTTTTTTATTGTGCTTGTCATTTGGGGGGGTTATGCCATAGTCACCGCGCCTGGCAAGGACGAATTGGTGACCGCAGTGTGTTGTTGATTATACACGGGGGGGACGCTGCTGCCCGTCCCCTGGTCTGTCCCTTAGTCGCCTCTTACGACATCCACGGGAAGAGATGGAGTGGTGCTATTCTAAGCCGGCACCACACGGCACGGGATTTTGGCATACGATTTGATTATTTTTTCGACAATAAAAAAAAATCTGATTCACTCACATCTCGGATTATTAGTCCGGAACCACTCCGGCAACCTTAACGGGTCCAGTCTGTAGACCTCATACTTCGCCTTCTTCGCTTCCAGGATCAACAGGACTCTGTGTCCGTACGGATTCATATCCACGTGGTACAGACGTAGTTTATCACCGAATAACGGCGGAGGTACTGCACCTGAAATGAGAGAAGTTACATGAGGATTAAATGTCTTATTCAGGGACTTGTACTATCATACAGGCTCCCAGCTTTGTGACTCCTGGGAACCTAGATCTATGATCTCCAGGGTAAAGATATAGCCCGCTGCACACTTCCGCCACTGTGACTTGTGAGCCAGGATCTACAGTAGTCTCCAGCGATCTCGGTAATGCTTACCCACCGCAAATTTATTCATCTAAACCACTTATGACTCGTCCAAAAAGTTACAAAATGCTAAGCTACAACTCTCCCACCCGTTCGGAATGCCGTTCCTATGGAGAAGAACGGGCGAGAAACTCTATGGTTGCTCTTTTAATAAAAAGATCTTTTACATAATTGAGCAGTACATTCTGATGGGTGTGTGAAAAAAATGGCTGTTTGTAAAAAAGGGCTTACTAAGTTTAGAGTAGGTATACTATCGCTTTAGATTATAATGTAAAGTAAATTAAAAATATTCAGCTATTTAATATAATATGCCGCGGTCCATACAACAAAATCACATCGCAAAGAGGTCCTAATTTCTTGTAAAAAAAAAGAAAAATGTTGCTACGTTGAATTCGACATTTTGAATTTCGCGCCCTGTCACCCAGAACATGTAGGTATACAACGAGGATGCCGTTTTCAATATGATCATGTTACATCCATTATTTTATTTATAATGTGTATTTATTGAATGTTTTATTGCTATTAATTACTTGACATAGGCAAAATACCCGCCAAGTTGTGGGCGAGGCCGTATTCATATCCATTTTATTTCATCGCATTTCATTTTGTAACGAAAGAAGAAGAGTTACTTATACATTTTTTTTACGCCTACTCGTTCGTTAGTTACCGATAGCAAGCAGTCACAGTTGTTAAGCAACGACTCTAAGGACCTTGACCTGCTATGCAAATAGATTGATCGCGAAGCCACCTGCCTACGACAGGATGCATTCATTGTATCACCTATTTTATGACTGCGTCAATTATAAATGATATAGGTACATAAATAATTTCACCAGACGAACACACCAACTGTACAATCCCAAGCTAAACGAAGCTTGTATTATGGGTAGGTAATAATCTACCCTATAATGGGCCTTGGGGCGGTCCCAGTATATCCCACTAATATTATAAATGTCAAAGTTTGGATGGATGGATATTTGTGACTAAATCACGCCAGAACGGCTGAACGGATCTGGATGAAATTTGGCACAGAGATAGATTATAGTCTGGAATAGCACATAGGCTACTTTTTATCCTAGTAAAATGCATGGTTCCCGTGGGACATTTGTTTTATTTTTTCATAGAGCAAAGGATCGACATGAGTTTTTGCATAGGTACATGAGTTTTTGCATAGGTAGTGCTAGTTTAGGCGTCAGACTATGACATAGGCTAATTTTTATCCCGGAAAAATGCACGGTTCCTATGGGATACATTTGTAATTTAATACAGTAAAGTAAACTTACTTTTATATTTTATATCTTTTGTTTTGTAAAATAATGAATTTCAAAAAAAAAAGACAAGCCCGCTGAGTTTCTTGCCGGATCTTCTCAGTTGAGGTCGCGTTCCGATCCGGTTGTAGACTTAAGAAAAAAAAAATGTAATGACAATTTGTAAGTGCCCCCGTAGGCCTATACGAAATAAATGCTTTGACTTTGAAAGTTAATTTAATTTAACACCGCGGATCGCAGCTAGTTAAGCCATATTTTCCAGTGTCAAGTGAAGTTTTTTGATCTTCGTTTTAAAGGTAGGTAGGTTAGGTAGGTAAAATATACCTAAAGCGATACAACACCATAAAGTTAGTAAAAGTAGCGGTTTTTACAAACCTTATGGTATTGTATCGGATTAGGTACGTTTTTAAGCAAACTTAATACATCGAGACATCCAATGCAGAATGCTGATATCGCAAAACACTAAATTACATCGTAAAGATGTCCAAATTTTTCGTAAAAAAATAAAAACCATTGACATTTTGAATTTCGCGCCCTGACCCTGAGCTTCCCCCTTAAATGTATCCCCTAACCCTATCATAACATTATTGTTAGATACTTGGGAGTTTTTTAATAAATCAAAAATTGATTTCCTGTACCGGCATCATATTCTCGTTGATAATAATGTTTATCATTAGAATATAGGTCAAGCGTAAAACGGATTCGAGTGTCTCGCTATTTCTAAACTAGCACACCTTGGTCATAAAAAGCCACCGGTTCGAATCCCGGCACGCATTACTACTGTAATTTAAATGTGCAATGAGTTATAATAATAGTCATCCTGTATTGATTTCCTATATTTACGCGAATACTACACATTGAAATAAAACTAATCTTACGGATTTTATCGCGTTTATTATTCGTTTTTTTACGTTCCCAACGTTTCGGCTGCTTTACAGGAACCAGGTTGTTCAACTCAAACAGAAGGGATTGTATCAACACTATATACATCAACCCATTTTTTAAACATTCTCAACGACTAGCTGCGTTCCGCCGTGTTACCCGCGATTAAAAAGTATGTCCTTTTCCTCTATGTCCTTTCGCAAATGCACGGTTCCTGTATGCTATCCCATAGGAACTGTGCATTTTTCCGGGATAAAAATTAGACTATGTAATTATCTGACCCCTAAACTACCACTACCTATGCACAAACTCATGTCGATCCTTTGCTCTATGGAAAATTAAAACAAATCTATCCCACGGGAACCATATATTTTACCGGGATAATCTATGTGCTATTCCAGACTATAATCTATCTCTGTTCCAAATCTCATTCAGATCCGTTCAGCCGTTCTGGCGTGATTGAGTAACAAACTTTCACATTTATAATATTAGTGGGACGGTGGTTTTAATGAGTGGTCTGAAAACGAACACACCGGCCGTCTCGCCCGTTGAGGAAGCGCAAATTGCACGTTCCATATTTACATTTTGATTAGCCAACACAAAACGCACGTAACCAGGTTATTAGCTGATAACTGTTAAAAATAAAATGATAACGACAATGCAGTTCATTAACTACATGCTAATGTGTCCATTAAAAGTCGTCCGAATCCACGCGAATCAGGTAAGTCTGCCTGATATAATGGCATTATATGCTGGCGTAGCGACCTCTTCTAGAAGTTGAGTTTTCTGAGCACGTAACATATTATATACAAGACCCCGACAGCAACCATTGGGGCATAGCGGCCGCCTCGCTTGACATGCCACTTCCTGGCTTCCAGACAGGTTGGTGGTATGCCTCTTTCAGCCAGGCAGGGCGGCCGCTATCTGAGGAAACCAGGCAGGAAACACCAATAGCCATTGGTAAGAGGCTGGATGGTGGACTCGGGGGAGCCTGTCGCCCAACTCAGAGCTCGTGAGCTGGTGCACGATTGAAGTGTGCCAACACAGCAACCGGCCGTAATAGCCAAAGAGGCCTAAAGAGGCATTTCTCGCATATCTCCACGTAAACAAAAAGGCCGGCTGCTATGTCCAACGGTTGTTGTCGGGCTCTTGTATATATGTTACGTGCTCCAAAAACTCTTATAGCGCGATTCAGGATTGTGTTGAGAATTGTCTGTTGTTCTGAATGCGTCTGCAGCACTATCTGTGTAGCTTGTGGCGAGCTGGAAGAGGTCGCTACACTCGTCTCCAACACCGAGACATATCCCACCATAAAGTCCCACTGTGACTCATGTAAGCCAGGATCTACAGAGGTCTCACGGGATCACACTGAGATATGCCCCAGCGTAAAGTCTCGCCACTGTAACTCTTGAGAGTCAGGATCTAGTGGCCTAGTATTTAGACCACACCAAGATTTAGCGAGTCGCGAAGGCTGTTTAATAGGTGGAACACTAATCGCTATTGCAAATAGTATTTGCAGAAGTAATAGGTAGGTAAATAATGATTGTTATGGACCTTGTAAGGAGTAAACAGACCTCTTAGCTACTAAGGTATGAACTGGAGTTACTAGGTGACATTGATCTTTCAAACAATCGGAATGGATATTATTGAAATCAATAGGTATAAAGACAAGACGATTCTGTTGTAGATATAGCTGTCTGCCTACATAAATCAGTCTGGGAAAATCCTAGACAGTGGAAAATGCAAGGACACAAGATAATTTACATAAAAATACAACAGCATTTAAACGTTGCATTGGCTAATGCTAACTAATTTATGTATGACGTCATTTTGAACACTAGAACAGCTGTTTATAACAAATCACATTATATATAATTTTCACCTGTGAAAATATACAACATATTCAATTTTAATATGTACTGTTAATTATTACGAGAATTATACTATATTTAGTATGTTGGTAGGTAGGTAAATACTTTAACAATAGATCGAATATTTTGTGGAGAACATTTTCTCGTCCTTTTCAAAAAAGGATCGTTTATGACTAATTTTAATGTGTCACCCTTTTTCTTTTTATTAAAACAGCACTAATTTCCGATCAATATCAGAGCTAATAATATATAACAGAGTAATAACTTACCAGGGGTTCTTTGTTGATAATAAGACATGTTTTCTCTTAATTTTCACTGTCTTATTAAAAAGAAAATGTTGTAATTCGCGTAATCGCGTTCGCCACTCACGAAAACCGGTGATGGAATAGTAGGTAACGTCATTCTTAAAATTAAGTTGCAAATACATAATATCATTAGTATACGCTATACGGGTGTTCACAATGACGTAATCTAGGTACGTACGTTTAGTTCGTCTCGGCTCGTCCGAAGTGCTGGCGAAGTTTTGTTCGGTGTTATAGTCTTCAGTTGTAATTAATTTATTACCAGAAACATTATACCTAGACCGCAAGTCATTTTTGCACGGTAGTACAAGGCGTGGTGTCCTGGTATAGTTTAGCCAATCTTGTTTATTTAATTGGGCAGGAATTTAGATAATAGGCCAGTAGTACATTGTTGGTACAGGAAAGAGTCAATAATATTATTAAGATTCAGGAAATACGCGTAGACTTGGTGAGGTCAATATTTCACTGTATTTCCACGCCTGCGGCTGACTGGTGAATACTAATTACCAATGTACCCCACGTATACTTGATGGACCAAGCGCCTATTCTTGTGACTGGTCTTTTGTTACACCCAGCTACATCATAATTTACGAAGCGTAAGCTAATCATACCCTTGGCCCTCATACTATGACATCATCTGTGACCCGATTATCTGTAACCCTACTGGATTTGGGAGACCAAAACACTTCATTTCTTTACTCTTTATGGAACGTACATTTGATTTGGCTGACTTAAACCTAGAAGGCCAATATGTGTTTGTACTTTTTAACATACTTACTTACCTACGTGTATTTAACTAAAATTGTGTTTTGTGTCTAGCTGATTAATGACCGTTACATATTTTTTGTATTGTATTCAATGATTCATACATTAAAATATGCGGGGAGGAATAGTTACATATTTAAATCTTTTAATAGCTACCTAAGTACCTACAGAAAGATCCTCATTCAATTTAATTCATAAAAAAGAAACAACAAGGTCTTTATGATGATTATGCATGTGAGAAGATTATGAAGAAAAAGTTATAGGTAAATATTTTATTATGAACATGAAAATTAGGAACAACTAAACGTTACCATACTCGTGTTGCCATAATCAATTATTAACGTGGTTGGATTCATTTCCGATTTCTCAGGCAAATGTGACCATAACGCAAAGGCGTAGGAGATGGTATAGTAAAAATTATATATGCCACACATTTATTTTACCATTAACGAGGTGTAAGGCTGTCATTAGTTTTAAGGGACGAGAGTTTCTTGTGATTTATTATTATTTTTATGATTATTTCCTACTCTGGCAACAAAAATATATCTGTCAGACTTTTACAGACGTCAGACTACGCAGCTGTCAAGTTTATTTTTAATCTGGTCCCCTTTATTTTTCAGGCATTTTTAATCATGCCATACTCTTTACTCTCACATCGAACTGTATATCCCATCTCGCTTTATTGCTTTTTATAATGCTTTTTTCATTCAATTGTCAAATATTGATATTCAAATTAAAATATTGTACAATAATAATTCTTGAAAATAAGTGCATTATACCGATTAAAGACTATTATAGGGTGTATAATGGTACTTAAAATATTATATTCGTGAAATACAATGTGATAAATAACATATTATTTCGACATTTCTTAAATGTATGAGGTAAGTATATATATGTCTATGCTGAGTAGGTGTACCTAAGTTAAAAAAAACAAACTTGTTTTCTTACCATACCTACCATAGGTTCCCCGATGTTACTATTTAATTTTCGTGTAATCTAAACTAAAGTCATTGTCCATTACTCGAGGTTTGAGTCAAACAAACTCATGAAGTTTATAAAAAATCAGGAATGATTTTATTACGATGTGAAATAAGTATACTTACTTAACTTTTACTAGCTTGAGTGTAAAGAAAATGTTAAGATAATTATCGAATAAGTGTGCCTAATGTTTTTTTATGTTTATATTTGTATAACCATCTCTTTTACACATTGGAGCATAGGCCTCTTGATTCTCTGTTTTTAATGGTTTCGAATTTGATATACGTCTCAATTGCATTAATTCTTTTTTTATAATATGCCTGGTCTGGGTGTAACTTGGAGTCCAGTCCATTGTATGTACTGTACCTCGTAAATATATTATGTTGCTTTAGTAGTAGTTTAGTGTATTTATCTGGCAACATTTCATTATACTGTTTTGGCTAGTAATGGTGAAAGAATCAACCCACCCAATGAAATTGCTGCACTCCTGGACACTTGAATTTACCAATTTACCAAACTGACCCATTCACTAGCGAGCTCGAAGAAACACATCTTCTGCCTGCACGTGCATTGTCGCCCTTAGTAACAGTCCCTTATTATCAAAAGCCCAAGCCAAGGTTGGGCCTCCTGAGGCGCCCTAGAGCTAGTTGCCCCCATACCCTTCTGGCTGGAGCGCCTTTAACACTAGCCCTCGTGCCCAGTGAACCTGAAAATGCCATCTGCGGCCAACAGCAGACATCAATTCGTAAAATAACAAGTAAAAGTACCACAAAGCTTTTACCAAACTGTGGGATACTGAACATTAGACTTTTAAAAAAACCTATCAGCCATAAGCTTATTTTGTATGTGTTTACCGAAACCCTTACTATTAAACGATGATCAGTCAGTATTTATATGTAAACTCTTTAGTGTAAAAACAAGATTAAAACCTTACAACACTGCTTAGCTAATAACAAGTCTAAACTGCACCTAAATCTCTTTTTGTGGTGCAAGGTGAAAGATAGTTATAACTAACATAACCATTTTGTTTTATTTTTCAGAAAAAATGGACTCGCCAGCGGACAACCCACCTATCGAAGAAGTTATTATCAAATGTGAAATTATAGAAATATCTGATGATGAAGAGGAAGGCACGAAACCTAAGAAAAAGTACTTAAGGATTTGCCTTGGGGAGCGTTCAAGTATTACGTAACGAAATTTTCTGAGATTGTTGACCACCCTTCCCCACCATGAAACGCGCCGTAACGTTTTTCTTTACTACCCCCCTCCCCTCTAGTAAAACGTAAAATGTCTACGCGACCGTTCTGAAGGGTTGAAACAATGTTACGTAACGCGTAGTTCAAACCCCCCCCTTCCGCCCTTGTAACGCATCGAAACATTTCAGAAGAACCCCCCCCCCCCCCCCAAATTCGTTACGTAATACTTGAACGCTACCCAAGACCCAGGGCGTTCACTATTAAAACACGCACTGATTAAAGACTTCTTATTATCCGTGCAGACGAATACGGAAACGTGCCAGCCCTAAGGAGCCAGTTACTTGTGACCAGTGTTCCAAGACGTTCGCTACTAAGTATGTGTTGAAAAAGCATTCGCGAACACACACCGGCGAGCGACCCTACATGTGCACGATATGTGGGAAAACTTATACACAACTGGGCCACTTGAGCATACACCAGCTGGCTCACAAAGGTACCTAACACTCTATATACATTGACGGCCAGAGCCCCAAGTCTGCTTACACAGTACGCTTTGCTGGTGGTAGGCTTCGGCCGTGGCTAGTCACCACCCACTGAACAAAGCCATGTCGCCAAGCGGCCTAGCCGTGTTCCGGCATGATGTTCGGTGTTGCCATTCATGGATGGCGGGTCAGATCAGCTGCGCTGCATGTGCCTAGTGAATGTAGCGTCTCGATCTACTGCCGCCTTCCTACCTAGGCAAGTATGCTCCATCGTAGATCTCATCGTCACTTACCATCAGGTGAGATCGAGATCAAATACTTGCCTATAATGTAATAAAAAAAAAAACACAACCGTTTCATAATCAAACAGCAACAGCGTAGCAACTGTCACTTTTGACAGATATCCCATACAATATCTGTCAAAAGTGACAGTTGCTGTACCTTTTCTGTTCGATTATGAAACGATTATGTTGGCAGACTTGGGGCCCTGATTACCGCAGTGGTAATCACGATATAATCACAATTAAAAATACTCTAAAACTAATTTGACATTTATCGTACACCAATAAATACAGGATGAATGTAAATTATTTCATTCGAGTTACTGAATAGAATTAAAAGCCGAACTTTAGTGGGCGCGTGGTGTAATATTTAAATTTCCAACAAAATTATTTATTTAATTGGTAATGTTATGTTCATAAACTACTATAAGAAATATTTTTACAAATAATTATTGTTACACTTTGCATACACGCCCGCTGCCTCCACCTCACCACAATTCCCTCACCATCATTATTTAAAAAACAAACAATTACACCTTTATAATCTATACATATAAATAAAATTGGAGTGTCTGTTTGTAATATTAAAATAACCGCTTTTTACTAAGTGCATTTGGATGTATACACGTTACCTATACCGAAACAACATTTTTTACAATTTTTGTCTGTCTGTCTGTCTGTCTGTCTGTCTGTCCGTCTGTCTGTCTGTCCGTCTGTCTGTCTGTCTGTCTGTCTGTCTGTTTGTTCCGGGTAATCTCTGAAATGGCTGGACCGATTTTGACGGGAATTTCACTGGCAGATAGCTGATGTAACAAGGAGTAACTTAGGCTACTTTTATTTTAGAAAAAAAAAATGGATCTCTCGAAAAAAAATTAAAACCAATGTTGCAGCGCTGCGCCTGCTTAAAGTTTGATAGCAACAATCTGCAATGCGTCCCGCGGGATCAGAACGCGAGCAGGCTGTTGCCAACGGTTGAGACGTTGTTAAATACCACGCGGACGAAGTCGCGGGCAACAGCTAGTAAAACATGTAATTAAAACTATAGCATTGAGCATTATTGAAAAGAAAATAACCGTAGGGTAATTATTTCCGACCGCTAAAGCGCGCATCCAGTGTGACCAGTGCTCAAAATCTTTCGCTACCAATTACGAACTGAAGAAGCACTCGCGAACACACACGGGCGAACGACCCTACATGTGCTCAGAGTGCGGGAAGAGTTACACACAGCCCGGCCACTTGCGAACCCACGAGCTTTCACATAAAGGTATATATATATATATGTCGCAGTCAAATTGTAAAATCCGCTCTCGTAAAACACCGCAAGTAAGCAGTGATAGCCAAGTTGGTAGAACGCTTGCCTCGGTAACGAGGATCGTTCCCCCGCAGGTTCAAACCCCCCGGCTCGCACCACCGGGATTTGTGGATTTCATGTGCGAATCTCATTTTCAACCACGATTGTCATTTGCTAAACGGTGAAGGAAAACATCGTGAGAAAACCTGCATTTCTGAGAGAACCTCTCGAAAGATGTGTGAAGTCCGCCAACCCGCATTGAGGGGAAGCCCGTGCCCAGCAGTGGGACATTAAAAAGGACTGGTATTATTATTATTATACAGAATGGCTGGGCCCCAAGTCTGCTAACACAATCGAAGATTTCTAAATGGAGTCACGTACAGCAAACAATTGTTCTGTATTTTTGCTACAAATTGTTGAGGGATAGGGGGTAACAATTCTTAGCGATTCAAGATGGCAGCAATCAAGGGATCTAGTTTTATAGACAGACTAGCTGTTGCCCGCGACTTCGTCCGCGTGGTATTTAACAAAGACAACCGTTGACAACAGCCTGCTCGCCCATTCTGAGCCCGCGGCACGCATTGCAGGTTGTTGCTATCAAAATTAATCAGGCGCTGCGCTGCAACATTGGTTTTAATTTTTTTTCGTGAGATCCTATTTTTTTTTCTAAAATAAAAGTAGCCTAAGTTACTCCTTGTTACATCAGCTATCTGCCAGTGAAAGTCCCGTCAAAATCGGTCCAGCCATTTCAGAGATTAGCCGGAACAAACAGACAGACAGACAGACAGACAGACAGACGGACAGACAGACAGACAGACCGACAGACAGACAAAAATTGTAAAAAATGTTGTTTCGGTATAGGTAACGTGTATACATCCAAATGCACTTAGTAAAAAGCGGTTATTTTAATATTACAAACAGACACTCCAATTTTATTTATATGTATAGATTTAGGCAATGTCCTTGGCAGAATTTCTATGTCCAATCCAATGGCTTGAGTTCTCGCCAAATATTCCTTGTCTCAGTCTGTAATTGTATTTTCTTATCTTCTATAGACGTTTTTTTTTTTTTTATACATTATAGGCAAGTATTTGATCTCGATCTCACCTGATGGCAAGTTACATTCACTAGGCACATGCAGCGCAGCTGATCTGACCCGCCATTCATGAATGGCAACACCGAACATCATGCCGGAACACGGCTAGGCCGCTTGGCGACATGGCTTTGTTCAGTGGGTGGTGACTAACCACGGCCGAAGCCTACCACCAGTAGAGTTGTCCACCCAGGGTCACGTTTAGGGTATCTCGAGGGTACTTAATTCTCCTACGGACGAAGGTGACTCGACCCCGAAAATTATTGGCAATCCGTTAGACAAAATGGCTGCTACCGATGGTTGGATTAACAAATACGCTCATCAGACACTTTGTAAATAGAATTTGATTATTATTAATGCATAATTATTCGAAATTATTAAACTATCCTAACCAGTTTAGTGTACGAGCGAATTTTACAATGTGGCTGCGAAACGCTATAACAATCCAGCGCAACTTTATTTAGCGGTAGCTATTAGAATCAACCTAAACGCCAATACGCCGTATTACAAAACGACTTTGTTTTGCGAAGCAGCCAGCCGTTATGGAAAAGAGCGGATTTTACAATTCGTCTGCGACATACATATAAATCAGTGTCTCCAACCCTCTTTGTCAAAATTACGGTGTTGCCTGGTCTAAAAATACGGTAGATGGTGGAAAATTACGGCAGACCAGTGTTGCTTATTTTTCTCCAAAATGATACAATAAAAATACCCATGCAGTGGGGATGCGTAACGTAAAAAAAAAGTCATTCTGCTGCTTCTTCCAAACTGAAGCAGCAGCCCAATGCAATGTTGCCGTTATGAACTAGTAATATTTTGCTAAATCAAGTGTTGTCATTATAGAAATAAAGACACGGACGAAATTACGGTAGAATCTGACATGTCTACGGTAGGTGGTAGACCTAGAAAAATTACGGTAAATCTACCGTAATTACGGCATGGTTGGAGTGACTGATATAAATAAAACAGCAAGTTGGTCGTGTCTATACATTGAATATTATTGGAACGAAGTTCCTTATCGCGCGTTACGAAAGGGGGCTAGACGGAAAAAAATCAGACGAAAAATTAAGATGAAAAGTTGTAACGAGCTATTGTAAGCATTTTTATAAATGAAAGTATAGTTTACTATATAAAACCCAAAAACACAACGATACCTAGTTCAAAAACATGCCAGCGACATCTATCGCTGACCTACAAACTAAACATAAATAATATTTATGTTTATTTTTGTCACCCAGCAGTGGGACATTAAAAAGGGCTGGTATTATTATAATTCCTGAAAAGGTCGACGGGAAATTCCAACTGGGGGGGGGGGGGGGTCAAGAATCATGAGTTGAATCTATGGTATCAGTTTTCGTTACGAAGCCACTAACACCCTGTATAATTATCGTAACATCATAGATAATTTTCTCCTTTTTAAACAGGCATAAAGAACTTCAATTGCACCGAATGCGGCGCGTCGTTCTACAGGAAGGCGGATCTCGATCGTCACGAAAAGATCCACCTGGGCATCAAACCCCACGTGTGCGAGATATGCTCGAAGAGTTTTACGCAGAAGAACAATTTAGTTATGCACGTGAAAATGCATGTAGGTGACAGAGCGCACGAGTGTAACGTTTGCAACAAAAGGTTCATAACTCGAAGTAAACTGATGCTGCATGCCAAGAGACACGAGAAGAAACAAGTGAAAAACGAGATGAATGTCGACGGTGATACAGATTAATTAAATAATAATTCAAAATCGTTCCAAATCAACGACGAAAACTTTTTAAATTTTTAAATTAACGGTCGGATGACGGTTTGAAAAATAACGGTCGGCACGTCAAGTGCTAACTTATTACTAAGCAAGTATGCTCCATCCTAGATCTCATCGTCACTTACCATCAGGTGAGATCGAGATCAAATACTTGCCTATGATGTAATAAAAAAAAATCTTAATTCTCCATACAAAATGTCTGAATACGGTAGACTATAAAGTATACGGTTAGATTAAGAATAATCTCACACTTGACGTACAGATGGCGTTTTTAAAAATAACAGTCGGACGACGTATTGATGTCTTATATTCACGCGAATACTACACACATAACATACACATTGAAATAAAATTTATTTTACAGATTTTGTCGCGTTTATTTTATGTTTTTACGTTACCGACGTTCGGCTGCATTACAGCGACCATGGTCACGGGAGGACTGAGGTGTTAGACGTCCTAGTGTCACAGTCGGGATATTTCGTACGTGGATTTAGAATGATTTTAAATAATAGGCAGGTCATCTTGAGGCTCATGCGAGGCGCGTCGAGACGCTCAAATAAATCAATAAGCAAGTTATAAGAATTACTTGCATTTTAGAATTATTAAATATAATTATTATATTATGCTCATATATTATGTGTTGATTTCTTATATTTACGCGAATACTAACCATTGAAGTGAAACTTATTTTACAGATTTTATCGCGTTTATTTTATGTACAGACCTCCCGTGACCATGGTCACTGTAAAGCAGCCGAAATGTCGGAAACATAAAATAAACGCGATAAAATCTTTAAAAAATAGTTTTATTTCAATGTATAATTATTGGAAGGCTTGCGCGGGAACATGGGTCCAACACGTAGAGGCCCTGTTTCAGAATTTTAATGTTATTGTCAGCCACCTGCTGGGGTCAACTGCTGAAAACGATAGCATAAACAGCGAATTGACCTCAGCAGGCGAAGGAGTCCCAATTATCTTTGCATATTGCAGGAATATGCAAAGATAATTGGGACTATGGATTGAGGTTTGGATGGATAGGTATGGGAATATTCGAAGGGTTGCGGACACCTGCCGTAATCAGCTTTTATCTAATTACTATTGGCAGGTGGCGATTCGCCGCTCTTTAAGTGGGCTCCCTTAAAAGGCCGTTATTATTATTATTATTACATGTTGACTGCCTTTCGACTGTGCCTCGACGCACCTCGACGCGCCTCGACTGCGATGAAAAGCCTTCGACACAAAAATAATGTAGATACTCTATCAATTGTTGTACTTATTTAATGTATACATTGTATTAGGTCACAGGCCAGCGATAATCTAGCATAATTTTATTTAATAATAAGTGGGGGGGGAGGGGTCTATTCTCTACTATTGGTAGGCTAGATTGAGTAATATAATTTTTTACCAAATAATAAAGGAGGACTTCTTAAGTAAATATAAGATGTAAGGAAATGTGTGTAAAATATTTTAACCCATGAATCAGTAAGTTATATGTTACTGAGAGTCAATTTAAAAAGCTCGCCTTTCCAAGTGAGAGAGAGAGATGGAACCCCTATTATTGATATTTTATCATTGTAATTAGGCTTATTTCTTGAAGTTAGATTATCATTAGCCCGTGACCAAACGCGATGTCATTTTTAATTAGTTGTGGTTAAGGCAGTTTCGGCATTGTAATGGTTTTACGGAATAAAATGGAGGAATATTGTATTATATATATATATAAAAAACAAACCAACCATAACCTCACAGCGACGCTGCCAGCGTCAATTAAGGTGGAAGCTCAGGGTCAGGGCGCGAAATTCAAAATGTCAATGGTTTTTATTTTTTTACGAAAAACCGCTACTTTTACTAACTTTATGGTGTTGTATCGCTTTAGGTATTTTTTGAGCAAACTTAATACATCGAGACATCCAACGTAGAATGCTAATATCGCAAAACACTAAATTACATCGTAAAGATGTCCAAATTTTTCGTAAAAAATAAAAACCATTGACATTTTGGATTTCGCGCCCCGACCCTGAGCTTCCACCTCAATGTGTTACTTCCAGGATTAATTTAAAAAAAATTGCTGCCAAACAAATGACAATTTCGTTTGGGAGCTTTTTTTATTGACATTTAATTTCTGACTTGATAAAGATTACAAATGTAAAAAGCGGAGGTTTGAGGGTTACTGTGTACCCTTTCTGAATCACGCTATTTATATCTTGTTGTATAAGTACCACTATGTTGTATAAAATTATTACTTGGTTCTTCTTGTTTCTTTACGAAATGAGATGCGATGAAATAAAATGGATATGAATATGGCCTCGCCCACAACTTAGCGGGTATTTTGCCAATGTCAAGTAATTAATAGCAATAACACATTAATAAATATACATTATAAATAAAATAATGGATGTGACATGAAGACTTGAAAATGGTGTCCTTATTGCTTGTTTCCAGTGTCTCCAACTCTCTTTATCAAAATTACGGTGTTGACTGGTCTCAAAATACGGTAGATGGTGGAAAATTACGGCAGACCAGTGTTTGCAGCTAAAATACCCATGCAGTGGGGATGTGTAACGTAAAAAAAAAAAAGGTCATTCCTGCAAACCGAAGTAGAAGAATGACCTTTTTTTTTTTTTTTTTTACGTTGCGCATCCGTGCTCTTCCAGACTGAAGCAACAGAATGACCTTTTTTTTTTTTTTTTTTTACGTTGCGCCTTCCAAACAGAAGCAGCAGAATGACCTTTTTTTTTTTTTTACGTTACGCAGTAATATTTTGCTAAATCAAGTGTTCATTATAGAAATATGGACACGGACGAAATTACGGTAGAATGTGTCACCGTAATAACATGTCTACGGTAGGTGGTAGATCTACAAAAATTACGGTAGATCTACCGTAATTACGGCATGGTTGGAGACACTGCTTGTTTCACTCGGGAGGTCTGGAAGCAAAATGCCATAACTCACAAATAACCAATCCCATTGCAATACTATTCATATAAATTTTTTATTCAGCAAAATAGGTTTATTTATTTGAAAAAAGTTACGAATTAGTAAGTGTATTTTTTTTTAACGTTCGAGTTTGTTCGAAAATTTGTATTGTAAGTACTTAAGTTTTTTTGTGCTTTTTTAAATAAAAGAAAAAAACATTCCAATTATCTTTCTAAATAGTTTTTTTAATACCTTTCCCACGGCTCCGAAACTGTAAAGGGGTAATCTATACATACATATTATAAATAAATAAAATTGGAGTGTCTGTTTGTAATATTAAAATAACCGCTGTTTACTAAGTGCATTTGAATGTATGCACGGTACATATACCAAAACATTTTTTTTTCATTTTGTCTGTCTGTCTGTGTGTGTTTGTTTTGGCTAGTCTCTGAAATGGCTGGACAGATTTTGACGGGACTTTCACTGGCAGATAGCTGATGTAACAAGGAGCAACTTAGGCTACTTTTATTTTAGTAAAACTTTTTTGTTTAATACCACGCGGACGTAGTCGCGGGCAATAGCTAGTATATAATATAACGCATAACTATGTACAAGATTTTGTACATATGTTACGTTGTCCGAAAACTCTCATAGCGCGATTCAGGATCGTGTGAAGAATGGTTATGTTTGTTCTGAATGTCGTGGACAACGCCATCTGTGTGTCGAGGTTGCAGAGGCCGCTACAGTTCTCCACCCCAAGACCGGAGTTCGACAATCTTGAATTGAAGCGCCTTACGTGTAAAAGCCAGGCAGCTAGGTCCCCAAGTCGATTTATAATCGAACAGCAACCGCATAGTAACTGTCACTTTTGACAATTATCCCATACAATATCTGTCAAAAGTGAAAGTTAGTATGCGGTTGCTGTTCGTTTACGAATCGATTGTGTTAGCAGACTTGGGGCCCAGAAGATGGGTTGATGTTTGTTGACAGGGGTCACCGGAACCGGTTTCCAATTTAGCGGAAAAGGGACGACGTACCAACTAGGCGGATAGTACGTCTGACGGGGCGGCCGCTACGCCCCCAACATTTACTGTCGGGATTTTGTAAATATGTTACGTTATCCGAAAACTCTCATAGAGCGATTCAGAATCGTCATGTTTGTTCTGAATGTCGTTGACAACGCCTTCTGTGTGTCGAGGTTGAAGCAGCCGCTACAAGTGCATACGTACTTCAACTAGAGAACTTCACAGAGCAAGCATCTCCAGGTTATAAGTGCTATCTCAACATATGCAATCCGATAGGCCATTTGCGTAAAAACGCAATTCATGTTTTCCACTCGCCGCCGTACAGGATAATCCAAATGGTGTTTTGACACTCAACAAATGTGTGGGATATTGTTCCCAGTTTATTTATAAGCATTACTAGCTGCGCCCCGCTGTGTTACCCGCTATTAAAAAGTTAAGTTTAAAAATACACGGTTCCTGTATGCTATCCCATAGGAACCATGCATTTGTCCGGGAGAAAAATGATGTCATTTTCTGACCCCTAAACTACCACAACCTATGCAAAAATCATGTCGATCCTTTGCTCTATGAAAAATTAAAACAAATCTATCCCACGAGAACCATACATTTTACCGGGATAAGAAGTGGCCTATGTGCTATTCCAGACTATAATCTATCTCTGTGCCAAATTTCATCCAGATCCGTTCAGCCGTTCTGGCATGATTTAGTATTAAATATTCATCTATCCATCTTTTTTTTTTTTGTTGACGGGGGGCAAATCTTCGATAGATACCCGGCCTCTGTGTGGGAGAGGGCCGGGTTATGTGGGATTCTTACCCACTAAAACCCCCACGGTGGCCGCCTTCGACACATGTTGGAGGGGCTCCGGGATCTCCAAACGGAACGCACCGGTGCCCCTCTTGTGCCTCGCCCCCTTATGGGGGCCCGTCTCGGGGGAGCAGATGTTTGCTCCCCCTGCGCCCTCGCTGCGCACGGCGGCGGGGAGCCACGCCCGCCGCCGTCCTCCTCAGGAGTCGTCATCGTCACCGGACGTCCGGGGCCCACACCCCAGTCGTCCTCGACCCCGAGGGTAACATCTATCCATCCATACTAACTTTGACTTTTATAATATTAGTGGGACACGGCGAGATCATCACGGCGAGAGAGATTAAAAAAAATCAAACATAATATAAACAATTAATTTTATGCATCAACGTGATCCATACAACTTACTGATTCATCTGATAAAATATTTTCCACTATTTTTGTGACACCCAGTGTTGCCAGATTGGGTATTTTTTTCGCAATTCTGGGTAAAAATTTTGGCTCTGGAGAAATTTTGGAGAAATGAAATTCTTGGAGAAAAAAAATACCATGGAGAATTTTGGGTACTTTCTTTTCACTCTGCTTTTTCTCTCTATGGTATGTCATACCCGTCAAACACATGCAGTGGGGATACGTAACGTAAAAAAAAAAAAAAAAAAAAACTCATTCTGCTGTTCAGTTTGTAAATTAGAACAGTCTGTCAAGGAAAAAATAAGAAAAATTAACCGATATTATCAACTTTTTGCCTTTGGGTAAAACTCGGGCAAATTGTATCATTTTGGAGAAAAATAATTTCAAATTTGGGTAGAAATAGAAAATCACATCTGACAACACTGGTGACACCTTAGTTAGTTAGAAAACATAGCCAAGTATACACTTGGCTATATGTTTACTAACTTAGTCTTGCCATCGATTGAAAAACACCTCATTGATAACCATGGCGGGTGAACTTAGCAGTCTACTTAACATTTTTATAACTAAACTTTTATTACATTTTCACTTTGAAGTTTGAACGCATCTATTTTTAACCGACAGCGACTCGAAGGGTAAGTATGGCATAATTGCTTAACAATCATGTAAACATTATATTTACTTAAATACTATGTTACGGTAACTATGGTAACTATGGCACGGTAACTATGGTAACTATGGCACGGTAACTATGGTAACTATGGCAAAACCCCTAAGTAGGTACTTACCTACTTAGGGCTTTTGCCATAGTTACTGTGCCTGACATGGAGGAATTGGTAACCGCAGTGTGTTGATGATACCGGGGAGGGGGGGGGGGGGGCTGCTGACCTTCCCCTAGTCTGTCCCTTAGTCGCCTCTTACGACATCCATAGAGAGAGATCCATCAGAAATGAGGAGATCCGTAGACGAACTGGAGTAACCGACATAACTCAAAGAATTTCAAAGTTGAAGTGGCAGTGGGCAGAGCACATAGCTCGCAGAACCGATGGCCGTTGGGGCAGAAAGGTTCTAGGATGGCGACCACCAGTCGGAAGGCGTAGTGTAGGAGGGCCCACACAAGGTGGAGCGATGATATCACACGCGTCGCAGGAAGCCGGTGGATGCGAGTGGCGGAGGACCGTGATGTGTGGGAGTCATTGGGTGAGGCCTATGTCCAGCTGTGGACGTCTATCTGTTGATAGGTAGACCTCCTTGGAATAGTGCAAGTGATAGCTATTCTATCCTATCATTCGAAAGACGTCCACTGCTGGACATAGGCCTCCCCCAATTACTCCCACACATCACGGTCCTCCGCCACTACGACGACGACGACCTAATTAGCGCAGTGGTAGTGACTCTGCTTTCTGCGCCGAGGGTCCCGGGTTCGAATCCTGGTAGGGACACAAGCTTTGTGTGATGAGCGCGAATGTTTGTACCCGAGTCATGGATGTTTAATATGTATATAAGTATTATATACTGAGTTCGCCCTCAGTCCATTGTACGGTACCCATAACACAAGCGTTAAGCTTAATGTGGGACCGTATAGTTGGTGTGTTCGTATGGCGATATTTTTTTATTTATTTATTTATTTAGTGATTTCCCGAAATAATACATGCTCCAGTATAATATTAAAATATAAGCTACTATTGAAATAATAGAACATCGATTCCGACCAAGGATGATCCGCGAAGCCATTGAAATTAATAAAAAAACATCCTAATTTCAATAGGGAAGATGGCTGGGTGACTTGGGACCCAGTAATAAATATTATTAAATCCAAAACCAAACCTCAAGACACTGAGAACATTCAGCGTAGATTGGATCGTAAGCAACAACTAAATATGAGGGTACCCCGGTTCTAACTATGACACTAGGACGTCAACCACCTCAATCCTTGATCTTTGATCCCCGCTTTTGGCCCCTTAGGGGTCGAAATTATAAAAAAAATACTGTCTTAACGAGCACCTAGGGGCCTAGAGCAGGGGTTCCCAAACTTATTTTGTCTACTGCCCACTTTGAGAATGAATTATTTTTTGGCGCCCCCATTTTTTCACCTACTTAAAAACCACTATAAGTCCAAATTAAATTAATTATTGCAAGCCCCTACACAACGCCCCCCATTTTTTTTCTGTGTCTCTTACCGCCCCCTTTAGGCCTGCAGCGCCCATAAGGGGGCGTTATCGTCCACTTTGTGAAAGGCTTGCTTAGAGGAACGCGCGTGCCAAATTTCAAGTCCCTAGGCCTCATGGTCTTGGAGATTTCGTGATGAGTGAGTGAGTCAGTGAGTCAGTGAGTTTCGCTTTTATAAAGAAGCTATAAGTGTAAGCCATAATTAAGTCGATGTTTGAACTAATCCATTAATGAATTACTATATATTTATCTTTGATTCTTTAATTATTTGATACCGACGTGCACATATTTACTTAGCTATGGGCACCGGCCGCCATTTTATAAGTCAAAACAGCAACATTAAAATTTCATCTCCAAAAAACACAAGACTGAAAAATATGAAATAAAACATTCATACATATAAATCCGAGCTTGCTGTACCGTTAAAAGTAACACCTACGCATAAAAATTGTGTAAACTTTTGCCGATATAAAAAGGGGTGGTCCGTTGAGGGAAGCCATTCCGACATCAGCTGTCGTAACAGCGACATCTCGTGAGCACAAATTGAACTCAGATATATTGTTTCAAAATGTTGAAGATTACAGCAATCGTGTCTCTTATGCTTATTGGTGAGTTATAATTATTTAATTTTGTTAATAGTTTTATGAGAATATTAATCACAATTACAAAATTCTACAATAAAACTCAATTAAGGTGGAAGCTCAGGGTCAGGGCGCGAAATTCAAAATGTCAATGGTTTTTATTTTTTTACGAAAAATTTGGACATCTTTACGATGTAATTTAGTGTTTTGCGATATTAGCATACTGCATTGGTTGTCACGATGTATTAAGTTTGCTTAAAAAAATACCTAAATCGATACAATACCATAAAGTTAGTAGAAGTAGCGGTTTTTGGCGAGCTTCCCCCTTAATAATTTGGATGAAATTTGATTATTTTGATTAATAAATTAGCGGAAGTAACCGTTGTCATTTTAAAAATGTGTAATGCCAACATTAAAATTCGGTTACCAGTGTTTTTTTTATTTGCTCACAAAACATAACTCGGATCTGTAAGCCGGATTATTATAAAAATGCCGGACTTAATTCAAATGGAGTTTTAGATTGCGTGCGATTTCAATTTTGACAATTATTTAAATAAACGCCTGTATAATAAGATCTAGTTTAGGGAGGAATAGAGTTAAAGCAAGTCTATTAAGACCTCACCTATGCATCGCAGCGAAAGCAAATTAAAAAAAGTTAGCGTGCATTACTACCGCGTGTAATATACGGAGACCGCGATAGCGTATGCGCGCTTGGATTGCAGCTCGAGAACATATTATTTTTAATAATAAGCAAAACTATATCTTTTTGCTTATTATCTTGATATATTAATAACTAGCTGCGCCCGGCGGTGTTACCCGCGATAAAAAGTATGAAAAATTAAAACATCTATCCCACGGGAACCATCCATTTTACCGGGATAAAAAGTAGCCTATGTGCTATTCCAGACTATAATCTATCTCTGTGCCAAATTTCATCCAGATCCGTTCAGCCGTTCGGGCGTGAAAGAGTAACAAACATCCATCCATCTATCCATCCATCCATCCAAACTTTCACATTTATAATATTAGTATAGATTCACCTATTAACGCTAAAAATAATTAAATTAGCTTAGGGTTTCCGGATCATAACGTCTTCCGAAAAGTTGACTTCAGTATTTTTTTATTTATGAAGTTTTAGTCCAAATATAACTCTAAGCTAGCACGGGCACGGAGTTCTAGATCGATACGCAACTCGTCAATGAGCACAGCACAGATCACGAGAGATATGCCGTGCGGTTCAAAATGTATGGGAACTCGCTGTCTCCGTTTTGTTCCCCACCACTCGCCACAAAACACATGCAATTACATAAAACCAACCAATACGAAGTCTCACACACACACGCGTGCCAATAATTCGGTGCGTGCTGCGTCGTCGCCGCATACAGCGGCCGTACCACGCGACGCACCAGTTTATTCAAAGTATCGTTAGACGATCTATCCATTGCCTCGTACATTCACTCAGTAGCGAACATAGGTGGTACTTAAAGAGCCATGTATTTTGTACAAAAATAAAAAAGTCGTTGTGCTACATGAAAACTGAAATAACATAATAAAGGCATTGAATATTTTTTGATTTGTTGTTTTTAATGATTTTAAAGACGAATAAATAAAATACTTAATACTGGCTGGTGAAATGAGATTCCATCTTTCGCGTGGTTCACTTTGCTGCTAGTATTTTAGCACACAACCACGGAATAACACGGCATTTAAAAATAAAGTTAGAGCTCCGATACCGACGTGCAGTTGCAGTCGACTGACGGCGAAAACTCTATGTTAGCCTAATTTTGGCTAAATGTGAGCGCAAGCCCACCGCTTTCATAACATATCTCCTCTCATATATCTGTGGAGCACAGGCAGACTCTAAAGCACTTAATCTATACAACTCAAATCATCTGAAAGCTGGCTGGCCGAAAGCACACTGATTAAGAATATGGCGTACCTAACTCTACTACATCTATCTAGTTTAACTATAGGTTTAATGGATATATATTTTATTTGCTAGCGACTTGGTCGCAGGCTGACTCTAGGCGGAATAAAAAGGAAGCGACCCCATCAGGTGACTTCCCACCAGGTCAGTTCCGTGGTCGATGGTAGAGCATGATTCTTGGATGGATTCGGTGTCTAATAACCAGGGTATTAATGGATGTTTAGAACTCTATGGTGGATATCTTGTCTCTCTCTATTTGCTTTCGTTGAGTGGGCACGACCCTCGAGCCCAGAGCTCTTGACTGCAACTCTGGAAGCAGTGGTCCCCGGTCCCAGTGTGATGCTGGTATGATTCAGCAGTGAAGCAGTTCCAGCTGATGTTGGTTGTTAAGAGAACTTTACTAATGATTAGATTAGACCAGGATTTATATGTTTGCTAAGCAGTATGGATAGATAAAATGCATGAACAAGTACAGAGTACATATATGTTAGAATCAATGTTCACTATATCTCCTAAATGTTTTAGCTATGAAAATAAATGTTATAAGTAAATATGACTAGCAGTGATAGCGATAGTGAAGTTGGTAGAATGCTCGCTTATGAAACAAGGTGTGCAGGTCCTAACATCGGCTTTCGACTCTGGAATTTCTGGTTTTCATTTTCAATCAAGATTATCACTTGCTGTACTGAGAAAGCAAACGTGATGAGGAAACCTGCCTGTATGTCGAAAGTTGTGTGAAGTTTACCGCTCGCACTGTGTCAGGGTGGCGCAATATAGTAATAGGCTCGCCCCTTATATATTATGGGAACAACCGTTGGCGTAATATGGGCGCACTGTAGTGCACCTCTGCCTACCCCTTCATAGATCACAAGTGTGACGTTGTCGGTCCTGCGTCTGATCTATCTCCGGTCATATCGGAGTGCCGTCCCATCGGAGTATGAGAGTGAGAGAAGAGAAAGCGCACCTGCGCTTGCGCTCACACTTGTGCACTATAATATCTCCTGCGTAGTTGGCTAGTCTTCGTGACCGAAACTTAGGAGGACTATTACGGATTCTCATCTCCTCTCCGACATGTTACAACAGGAAGCACGCTCTGGGCGGCCAGCCTGTCTTGTGACTCGTGTGGGAGCGAGTGCACATCTGCTTGCGGCACCAGACACTTCCGGTCTTGCTGCTTCAACTACTTGAGGAGGAAGCGAGGACCTGAAAGCCTTAAGGTACTGTATTTCAACTCAGATACTGTAAATAGCAGACTGTGACTTCTTGACGGAAAATTAAAGTTGACATTTTGTTTTATTTTCGAATGAGATGCGTGTTTGTTAAAACATTTACAGGAAAAAATCCAGTTAGGAAAAAAATAATTAAATGCTCTTTCTTTACAGTTCTACACTCCTTCCCACGACGCTAAAGTGGACAGCCAGTCTAAATCCAGATTCCCGATGTTTGTGGTTGAAAATATTCCTATGCCCGAACAATGGTTCTCCAGCCTCGCCTCGAACGATTACAAATCGTCCCCCTTTGAAGATATATTCGAAAATCATATGTACGATGTTTAAATTAAAAAAAAAATATAGGTTGCAATTTTTGTCGAAGTATTGATGCATAATTTCTAATGTTGGCAGCATAGAGAGTCGTTTTCGGTTTATGGTTATTACTCTGTAACTGCTAATATTTAAATTAAGAAACAATTACATTGTTATTTATTCAAACTAAAATAATATAAGTATCCATAAAAGAGAAAAATATATAGTGAGATTCTATTTTTAAATATAAATATACATATTTGCGCCAATCGTAACATTCAAAATATACAACAATATTTCCACAAAACCCCTGTCAATATGCATTGTAAAAATTGTGTATATTACAATTAATTATTATTTAGATTATAAGAGTTATATTTGACTTATTAGATTTAGTTAATCCCCACCGAACATATTCTTGTTATTTTTTTATTATTGTAAAGATAATTACGCAAAAGTCCATCACATGACTAGTCCAGTCATGTGATGGACTTTTTAATTTAATAAATCGTATGTCTGTTAATGGCTGGATAAAATAGGCATACAATTTGGTAAATATTTTTATATGTATTATTACAAATAAGTACCCAATAAAAGCTTTATAATGCCAATATGTACCTATTATTTTTATTTAATAGTCACTAAACAACTTAATTACTTTACCAAGCAGTGATAGCCAAGTTGGTAGAACGCTTGCCTCGGTATCGAGGATTGCAGGTTCAAACCCCGGCTCGCACCTCTGGGATTTTTCATGTGCGAATCACATTTTCAACCAAGATTATAACTTGCTAAACGGTGAAGGAAAACATCGTGAGGAAACCTGCATGTCTGAGAGAACCCCTCGAAAGATGTGTGAAGTCTGCCAACTCGCACTGGGCCAGCGTGGTGGTCTATGGCCTAAACCCCCCTCGCATTGAGGGGAGGCCCGTGCCCAGCAGTGGGACATAAAAAAAGGGCTGGAATTATAAACCACTTAATTAGCAGTCAGCAGTAAACCTGCCTTCTAATCCCGGTAAAGGCGTCATGACTACGAATTTTGTACCCAACTATAGGTACTTATCTGTAAGTATTTATGTACAAAAATAGCCCCCAGTCCATTGAACGTTACCCATAATACAAGCGTTGCTTAGTTTGGGACCGTACAGTCGGTGTATTCGTCTGGCGATATTATAACTCTTATGGGTCAACATTTATTAGTTATTATTATTATTACATTATAGGCAAGTATTTGATCTCGATCTCACCTGATGGTAAGTGACGATGAGATCTACGATGGAGCATACTTGCCTAGGTAGGAAGGCGGCAGTAGATCGAGACGCTACATTCACTAGGCACATGCAGCGCAACTGATCTGACCCGCCATCCATGAATGGCAACACCGAACATCATGCCGGAACACGGCTAGGCCGCTTGGCGACATGGCTTTGTTCAGTGGGTGGTGACTAGCCACGGCCGAGGCCTACCACCAGTAAAACTAAAGTTTTACTGGTGGTAGGCCTTTATACCGTGATACAGCAACAACAGTGATACTTTATACCCAGAACTTAATAACTATAAACGATAAGGCATATATTTCTTGACGGAATACCAAGTGGCCGTAATGATTGGGATACAAATAAAACAAAAAATAATCAGCGTCAATCTGACTATTTACTTAAAATGTAAACTCGCATGAAGAATTACCGAAATTTCTCAATTCGTACGGTGATTTAATAAATAATACTTGACATTGGCTCAATGTAGGTAACTCGAGAATTATTCCTCAGCCTTGGTCGCACGAAAAAAAAAACACGTTTGACAGATTATCTGTCATCGTACTGGTCGCGCCATCTAGGTGGTTTCGCTAGATACTAAGCATATTTTTAAGCTTCCAATATGGCCTTCAGAGCTTTTCTGTCTAGCTTGTCTCCACCTCCTCTTGGGAGCTGGTCTACGAACCTCACGCCACCAGCCAATCGCATCCTGGAGCTGACCTGAACATAAAATTAAAAAGTTTACAATGGCAACCATATTAACTTGTAATTATATATACTTAGAGATTTAGAGTTAGTACTTTTTTGACCGGCTGTTCAAGTCTGCCTAGCCGTTCCAACATTGTTCTCACATACCTATAACATTGTACTGCTCAACAATGTAAAAGATATTTTTAAAAAGAGCAGCCATGGAGTTTCTCGCCCGTTCTTGTCCATAGCAACGGCATTCCGAACGGGTGGTAAAGTTGTAGCTTAGCATTTTGTGACAATTTTGACGATTCATAAGTACTGTACTTAATGGTTTATATGAATAAAAGTATTCTGATAGCAAGTAGGCAGTTCCTATAACGCCCGGGCCACACCTGCGCCTGATGCCTTTAATTCGACAGAAAATACCAACATTTTATGTTTGATGGTGTGTTATTTCACCTTTCAGGGGTTCCCAAAGTGGTCGATATCGGTTTTCCAGGGGTCGACATAAACGAAAACTGATTTTGGGGTCGACGAGGTCCAAAAATCGACCCCTATTAATTAGCACAAGTTCTTATTTGAAACTTTCAAGATACTGTATAAGTTGTGTTACGTGTACCAACTTGTTATAAGAATGACTAATATTCTAGTAGGAAGTATTATTGTTGTACTTTTAATAAACTCAACAATTCGATAAGCGTGCGATTCGATAAGCGTTCTAACAAGATAAAATTATTATTTTATATCAATTGGAAATCAATCTAGAGATAGGATTTTTAAAGTAATTCGGCTATGGGGGTCTGAGGTATCAGTTCATTTTGGATAAGGAGTCTCTTACCCACATTAGTTTGGGAATCCCTGACTTAAGTTATCTTCCTAACAGTGGCGTAGCATAGGTCATTAGCACCCGGTGCGGATTTCAAATTTGCCGCCCTCTTAGATTTGCTATTCATTATAAAAAAAATTGGGGCATGGTAACAACCCTGAAAGATTTTTATTATACTATTTTTTTTTTCATATCTTATTTTTTTTTCTTTAACCACCACCTGTGAAATGCCGCCCCCGGCAAGGCGGCGCCCGGTGCGGACCGCACCCTCCGACCCCCCCCATGCTACGCCACTGCTTCCCTATGCGTACCTGGCTATCGACGAAAGCGACAAGCTCATCGCTGGTCGCTGTAGCGCCCGGCTGTAGCGCTACGAAGGCCAAAGGCGCTTCGCCGTACGTCGGGTGCTTAGCGCCCACCACGCCCGCTTCCCGGACCGCCGGGTGCTGATGCAGCAGAGCTTCCAACTCCGCGGGCGCTACCTGTAGAGATCAAAGCATCGCTGTCTATACAAATAAATAAAATTGCGAGTGTCTGTTTGTAATATTAAAAAAAAACCAAATCACTTCACCAATATTATAAATGTGAATGTTTGTATGGATGGATGTTTGTGACTCAATCACGCCAGAACGGCTGAACGGATCTGGATGAGATTTGGCACATAGATAGATTATAGTCTGGAATAGCACGTAGGGTACTTTTTATCCCGGTAAAAAAAGGACATTATTTTTAATCGCGGGGTGCGACTAGTCGGTTCATAATTTTTTTATTTTTTTTATTGCGATATAGGCAAGTATTTGATCTCGATCTCACCTGATGGTAAGTGACGATGAGATCTACGTTGGAGCATACTTGCCTAGAAGGTACCTGTTCACTAATAAATGACGGAGATCTGAGGAAACAAAAAATACCACCGAATTGAGAACCACCTCCTTTTTGAAGTCAGTTAATAACCGCTTTTTACTAAGTGCATTTGGATGTATACACGGTACATATACCAAAACAACATTTTTTACAATTTTTGTCTGTCTGTCTGTCGGCAGGACCGTTTCCGACGCGACTTTCACTGGCAGATAGCTGATGTAACAAAGAGTAACTTGGGCTACTTTTATTTTAGAAATACTTTTTTGTTAAATACCACGCGGACAAATGTCTTTTTTAATTGCAATAGTGATTCAGAAAGGATATACTAGGAACGGCATTCCGAACGGGCGGTAATGTTTTAGTTTAGCATTTCGTAACTTTATTGACGATTCATGACTACTGTACTTAATGGTTTGATAAATATGAATAAAAAATCTAATTTTGATTCTGAAAAAATCTGATTCTGATTCTGAAAAATCTGATTCTGATTCTGAAAAAATCTGATTCTGATTCTGAA
The DNA here is from genome assembly GCA_905333125.1 of Pheosia tremula. Lineage (NCBI taxonomy): Eukaryota > Metazoa > Arthropoda > Insecta > Lepidoptera > Notodontidae > Pheosia > Pheosia tremula. The sequence continues at coordinate 4,434,684 of HG995425.1, forward strand.
AAAATCTGATTCTGATTCTTAGTAAGTATACTCAGTATACTCACAGCGTAATCATTGAACTTGATCAGCTCCTTGATTCGATCGACGATGAAGAAGTATCCGTCCTCATCGTAGTAGCCGATATCACCAGTCTTCAGGAAGTCGTCCTCGTCCTTGAAATCCGGGAACATGTTGTGCAGGTACTCTGTAACACACAAAAACAGCCCTTTTAGGGTTCCGCAGGTGTAATTCAAAAAATGTAGAAGTAGGACCTAGTTCTGTGCATTTTTCGGACAGTATGGAATATGCGTTCGGTTCTTATACACGATTCTTATACACAGTTCTCATACACGGTTCTCATACACGGTTCTTATACACAGTTATTATACACGGTTCTTAAACACGTATTTATACACGGTTCTTAGACACGGTTCTTAGACACGGTTCCCATACACGGTTCCTATACACGGATCCTATACGCGGTTTTATACACGGTTCTTATACACGGTTCCTATACACGGTTCTTATACACGGTTCTTAAACACGTATTTATACACGGTTCCCATACACGGTTCCTATACGCGGTTTTATACACGGTTCTTAGACACGGTTCTTATACACGGTTCCTATACGCGGTTTTATACATGGTTCTTATACACGTTTTATACACGGTTCCTATACACGGTTCTTAGATACAGTTCTTATACACGGTTCTTAAACACGGTTTTATACACGGTTCAAGACTCCTACAACAAAGCCCAGTTAAAAAGCTTGTACGAATGAAAAAGGCCTATATTGAGCACGATCCCAGTGGCCTTCGTTCTTTAGAGCTATAATAGTGTTATAATTAGTCTGCTAAAGCTAAATAGGTACTCACCTTTCATACGACTAGGGCCCTTGTAGCAGATTTCTCCACGCTGATTGGGACCCAACGGTTCTCTGGTTTCTAAGTCCACTACCTGTACAAAGTAAAAAGGTTAAAGATGGAACAAACCTCTGTTTACAATTTAAAAGTCGAATCAGTAATAATATCGCAGGAAACGAACCCAGTATAAATCCTAGTAATATTATAAATGTGAAAGTTTGGATGGATGGATGTTTGTTACTCAATCACGCCAGAACGGCTGAACGGATCTGGATGAAATTTGGCACAGAGATAGATTATAGTCTGGAATAGCACATAGGCTACTTTTTATCCCGGTAAAGGGACATACTTTTTAATCGCGGGTAACACCGCGGGGCGCAGCTAGTTACTTATATAGATATTAAACATTCATGACTTGGGTACAAACATTCGTGGACATCACACAAAGTTTATCCCTACCAGGATTCGAACCCGAGACCCCCGGCACAGAAAGCAGAGTCACTACCAACTGCGCTAATCAGGCCATCAACATTATTTTTATAGTTACGACTAGCTGTTGCCCGCGACTTCGTCCGCGTGGTATTTAACAAAGACTCAGCCGTTGGTAACAGCCTGCTCGCGTTCTGATCCCGCGGGACGCATTGCAGATTGTTGCTATCAAACTTTAATCAGGCGCAGCGCTGCAACATTGGTTTTAATTTTTTTTCGAGAGATCCTATTTTTTTTTCTAAAATAAAAGTAGCCTAAGTTACTCCTTGTTACATCAGCTATCTGCCAGTGAAATTCCCGTCAAAATCGGTCCAGCCATTGCAGAGATTACCCGGAACAAACAGACAGACAGACAGACAGACAGACAGACGGACAGACAGACAGACGGACAGACAGACAGACAGACAGACAAAAATTGTAAAAATTGTAAAAATTGTTGTTTCGGTATAGGTACCGTGTATACATCCAAATGCATTTAGTAAAAAGCGGTAATTTTAATATTACAAACAGACACTCCAATTTTATTTATATGTATAGATCTCAAACCGGTACATGGCAGTGATGAAAATCAATTAGCCAAGATCATACGATCATTTGGGGTCGAGTCACCTTCGTCCATAGGAGAATTAAATACCCTCGAGATACCCTACACGTGACCCTGGGTGGTGCCAACTAGGGACAACTCTACTGGTGGTAGGCTTCGGCCGTGGTTAGTCACCACCCACTGAACAAAGCCATGCCGCCAAGCGGCCTAGCCGTGTTCCGGCATGATGTTCGGTGTTGCCATTCATGGATGGCGGGTCAGATCAGCTGCGCTGCATGTGCCTAGTGAATGTAGCGTCTCGATCTACTGCCGCCTTCCTACCTAGGCAAGTATGCTCCATCGTAGATCTCATCGTCACTTACCATCAGGTGAGATCGAGATCAAATACTTGCCTATAATATAATAAAAAAAAAACCATTTTGGGATATAAATTTGATGCTTACCTTCATAATGAACCCTCGGCAGGGCAACCCTGAGCTTCCTGCCTTGGAGCCCTTGGGAGCGCCCAGCTCCGTGCAGATACTCCCCCCCTCAGACATGCCGTACAACTGGACAATATCTGTGTTCGGTATCCTACAAAGCATCACAACATTTGTCACACCCACGATTCATGATAAAGAGAGCAACCATGGAGTTTCTAGCAGCAAAGCGGTGATAGCCAAGTTGGTAGAACGCTCGCCTCGGTAACGAGGATAGCAGGTTCTCGCACCTCTGGGATTTCTGGATTTCATGTGCGAATCTCATTTTCAACCACGATTATCACATGCTAAACGGTGAAGGAAAACATCGCGAGGAAACATGCATGTCTGAGAGAACCCCTCAAAAGATGTGTGAAGTCCGCCAACCCGCACTGGGCCAGCGTGGTGGACTATGGCCTAATCACCTCACATTGAGGTGAGGCCTGCGCCCAACAGTGGGACTTTAAAAGGGCTGATATATTATTATGGAGTTTTTTGCCAGTTCGTCTCCATAGGAACGGCATTCCGAACGGGCGGTAATGTTGTAGCTTATAGCATTTTGTGTCATTTTTGACGATCCAGAAGTACTGCTAATGGTTTTACATTAATCCAGTACGTCAAGTGCGAGATTACTCGTAAGCTAACCGTATACTTTATTTTCTATCGTATTTAGACATTTTGTATGGAGAATTGAATGTTGTAAATACCGTCCGCTAGAGGCGCTTTTCAAGTCTCCATACAAAATGTCTAAATACGGTAGACTATAAAGTATAGCTCATATTTTAAGTGCTGATAAAAATGGCTACGTGTACAAAGACCGCGATGCCTCTCGAGGCTAGCCGGGCACGGCTTTCCTTCCATGTGAGGGTGGGGGGTAGTGAAATGAAATGAAATGAAATGAAAAAAGTTTATTCGACACAGACACGAAGATACACAAATGGGTACATTTACATGAAAAAGTAGAAGTAAAGAACACACAAAGATACACAAATAGGCACATACATTAAAAAGTGAGGAACATAAAGTAGGTATTGTGGATCTCAGTGTGAGCTGTGCCGAAAGGCGTTTGGCTCAGCATGAGCTGGTGGGGAACGGATTCCCCTCCAGCGCTGATTTTCAGCCAAAGCCTCCTCAGTAGGACATTTAGAGGTAGTGCTATCTTTAGTAGAACCATAGACAATTCTTACCGTTTCTGGACGAGTTCTATCAATTCTCCGGTGACAGGGGTGCTTGCTGACAGAATTTGGCGGACGGATGTGACGTCATACTTGTCCAGTAAGGACGACTTGACCACTTCCACGATGGTGGAGGGGGTAACCTGCATCACCATGATCTGTAAAGATTGAACGGGTGATTTTAATATCGCCAGACGAACATACCAAGTGTATGGTCCCAAGTGTATGGTGTATGTCAATGGTTTTAATTTTTTTAGGAAAAATTTGGACATCTTTACGATATAATTTAGTTTTTTGCGATATTAGCATTCTGCATTGGATGTCTCGATGTATTGAGTTTGCTTAAAAAAATACCTAAAGCGATACACTACTCCAAGGTTTGTAAAAACCGCTGCTTTTACTAACTTTGTGAGTGTTGTATCGCTTTAGGCAAAATTTTTTTTTTTATACATTATAGGCAAGTATTTGATCTCGATCTCACCTGATGGTAAGTGACGATGAGATCTACGATGGAGAATACTTGCCTAGGTAGGAAGGCGGCAGTAGATCGAGACGCTACATTCACTAGGCACATGCAGCGCAGCTGATCTGACCCGCCATCCATGAATGGCAACACGGAACATCATGCCGGAACACGGCTAGGCCGCTTGGCAACATGGCTTTGTTCAGTGGGTGGTGACTAGCCACGGCCGAAGCCTACCACCAGTAAAATAAAAACCATTGACATTTTTAATTTCGCGCCCTGACCTAGCGCTTCGACCTTAATAAAATAATTAAAACTAAATATTTAAAAGACACCAATATGATATTACCTTATACTTCTGAACGGCCTGCAGTATACTTTCCGTTTCGTTAGTCGGTGAGTACACCACCGTAGCTCCGATCATGAGACACGACAATGTGTACATAAGTCCATATGTGTTGTACCATTCCCTGGTGTTCAGAATACCCTTCCCTTTGTAACTGGAACAATTATATAATTGCGTTATTGAAGATTCAATAACGCAACGAATGTGGAAATCATTTAAGGGAGGCCTATGTCCAGCTGTGGACGTCATCAGCTGATAGTAGTAGTACTACCACGACCACCACCACGAGCCGGAAGACGTAGTGTGAGATGGCCCCCACAAGGTGGACTGATGATATCACACGCGTCGCAGGAAGCCGGTGGATGCGAGTGGCGGAGGATCGATGTGTGGAAGTCATTGGGGGAGGCCTGTGTTCAGCAGTGGACGTCTTTCGAATGATGAGGATGGTGAGGTTACAAAAAAGTTAAAATTTACTCGTGCTCTATCAATTAAAATTGAAAACGACCTGATTAGCGCAGTTGATAGTGACACTGCTTTCTGGACCGAGGGTCCCGGGTCCAAACCTTGGTATGGACAAGCTTGATGTGAAGAGCATGAATGTGTAATATCTATATAAGTATCATATACTGAGTTCGCCCTCAGTCCATCGTACGGCACCCATAATACAAGCGTTGCTTAGTGTGGGACTTTATAGTTGGTGTGTTTGTCTACCAAAATGCTTATTATAATTGAATGAATAAATACCTCTCCTGCACAAACGACTGCCAGTTCAGCAAGAAAGCTAGATGGGTGACCGGAATCCCTTTAGACATGCCCGTGGTCCCGGACGAGTACAAAATCAACATATTGTCCACCCATCCGTCGACTGGGCAGGCCGTGAAGTCGTCCAAATTTACGGGCTTCACGAAATCTTTGTACAATGTGACCTCGACCTTTTTCCCGGACTTCAAAGGTTTGAAGTCGGTTGGGATACCGCTTAAGCTTTCGGCATAGATGATATAGAGCTCAATGGACTCGGCCTCCGCGAAGGTGGCCTTGTGGGTGCGGTAGGCCTCTTCGGAGCAGAACATGACCTTCGGACGACACAGTTTCAATCTATGGAGGAGGGGAACTGAAAAAACAAACAAACACTGTTATAATTCTAGCCCTTTTTTTAATGTCCCACTGCTGGGCACGGGCCTACCCCCAATGTGAGGGGGATAAGGCCATAGTCCACCACGCTTGCCCAGTGCGGGTTCGACTTCACACGTCTTGCGAGTGGTTCTCTCAGATATACATGTTTCCTCACGATGTTTTCCTTCACCGTTTAGCAAGTGATAATCATGGTTGAAAATGATATTCGCACATGAAATCCTAGAGGTGCGAGCCGGGGTTATGGACCTGCAATCCTCGTTACCGAGGCAGGCGTTCTACCAACTTGGCTATCACTGTTATACATAAATACTGTTACGATGCGTAAAAGAAATATCGATAACCCGTGAAATAGTCATCGAAGCTTCTCGAAACTAAACCCGTTTTGTCGGGTTCTTGGTCCACTATCGATCTATGAAGAAAGATGTAGAATCGTGACAGTTACTATGCGGTTGCTGTTCGATTATGAATCGATTGAGTTAGCAGACTTGGGGCCCAGTACTAACGATGCCACTTGGCGGCCATCCATAAATTACGTCACACGTTAAGGGGGAAGGAGGGGGTCGACGTAGTGTGACATTGTGTGACAAGGTGCGGGGAGGGGCCCCAAATTTTGTGACATCACATTTTTTCAAAATATAATATTTTATATCTAAGTAAGTATTACAACTATTGATTTCATTGAAAAATTATTTAAATGGAAATAAAAGCAATTTCGGAAAACACTGCTGTTGTAATTTCATAAATTTAAATAAAATGTAAAATTGCAATATATGTGACATCACACTAGGTAGGAGGGTGGGGGGGTCTCACAAATGTGACCAGTTGTGACAAGGACGGGGGAGGGGTCAAACATTCATGAAATTCGTGTGACGAAATTTATGGATGTCCCCTTGTTACTTACAGCTGCCACTCAACAAATCGGACGCTGAGAACGTGGCGCCGGTGCATATGGTGCCTATAATCGAAGGCAGCATCTCGAATCTCTTGGCACTGCACACGCTGACTACATCTCCCTTTCTAACGCCTACGCGTGCGAGCGCGATGGCGATATAGGCGGTGCGCTGAGCCATCTCCAAGTACGTCATGCTCTCACCAGTCTCCGAGTTTATCTGTAAAAGAGAAATAATTATAGCAATGGAGTTTTGGCGGGAAACTGAAAAGTCATGGCGTCAGTTATGTTTTAATTTCTAAAACTAGTGTTCCTGCGAGTTATAGTGAGTGATATAAGTGGAATATTAACCATTATGGGTTCAGTAAAGTGCACGAGTGTAGGTAATTGAAACAGAGTGACGAAACATGGCTTTTCAGTTTCTCACAAAAATCCATGAAAAATCTTTCGGTAAAGTATCCATCACATTACTGATTGAGGGATGGGGGGTATTTTACTTGGGCCTAGCCTTTGGGCCTGTGCATATGCTCAAAAACAGAAATTATTTATATTACTTGACACTGGCAAAATACCTATGAAGATGCCAAATTAAAAAAATATATTATAGCAATGATAGCGGAGTTGTTAGAACGCGTCGTCTTAGAAACAAACAATAGCAGGTGCCGACGTCTCATCCTCTGGGAGTGCAATCTCTGGCAAAACGAACGAAACATTATGCTCAGTAGTTTGTAAGTAACATCTGGAGTTGTATACTACACAGACCTTGTGGAAGCCAGGGACAACTTCCGTGCGTTCAAGCGTTTTTGCCATACCTATTACTGGAATCAAGTTTAATCAGCTCACAAGTTTGGGACCAACTAGTATTTAAACTCGCCGTGGTGCCTTACACCTGGACTTAGTCCAGCTGTAAGAGTCTTGCTTCTGTGGAAATTTGTCTACCAGATATTTTTTGTCTCCCGCTTTGCAATGGAGGGAAGGTGCCGACCCCGGCTCGCATCTTTAGGATTTTCGGATTTTCATTAGCGCGAATCTCATGTTCTGATCGAAGAATTATTATTGAAATGTATATGTGAATGCACTGGGCATTTCTGTCCGCCCCTTCGGGGATTACAGCGTGGTGGTGTATTAGAGAAAGATAAGTGTGAATATGCATATCTATACATATAAATAAAATTGGAGTGTCTGTTTGTAATATTAAAATAACCGCTTTTTACTAAGTGCATTTGGATGTATACACGTTACCTATACCGAAACAACATTTTTTACAATTTTTGTCTGTCTGTCTGTCTGTCTGTCTGTCTGTCTGTCTGTCTGTCTGTTTGTTCCGGGTAATCTCTGAAATGGCTGGACCGATTTTGACGGGAATTTCACTGGCAGATAGCTGATGTAACAAGGAGTAACATAGGCTACTTTTATTTTAGAAAAAAAAATTGGATCTCTCGAAAAAAAATTAAAACCAATGTTGCAGCGCTGCGCCTGATTAAAGTTTGATAGCAACAATCTGCAATGCGTCCCGCGGGATCAGAACGCGAGCAGGCTGTTGCCAACGGCTGAGTCTTTGTTAAATACCACGCGGACGAAGTCGCGGGCAACAGCTAGTATTGAAATAAAACTAATCTTACGGATTTTATCGCGTTTGTTATAAGTTTTTTTAAGTACAAGTATATACGTAAAAAACGTACATGAATATACAGTGGACCCCCTGTAATCCGACATGTATATTATCATTGAATATTTTTTTGACAATCATCGCTAATGTAGATAAGGCATGATTGAACAGGTTATAACTTGTTCGCGCCACCTCTATTGTACTCGCATATAATCTTATCACTGGATCTGTAATGTGTCGGATTACAAGGTACTCTTTCGTAACAAAATCCGGACTATAGGGGGTCTTAGGCAGTACTCTATAATCAGACAAATTCGATAGTTCGACACTGCCCTGCAAAACGTGTGTCGGATTACCGGGGATCCACTGTATATATATATTTTATATTGATTTCTTATATTTACTCGAATACTACACATTGAAATAAAACTATTTTTAAGGATTCTATCGCGTTTATTGTTTGTTTTTACGTTCTCGACGTTTCGGCTGCTTAACAGCAACCATGTTCACGGGAGGACTGAGGTGGTTGACGTCCTAGTGTCAGTTTGACTGGGGTACCCTCATATTTAGTTGTTACTTGCGGTCCGATGTCTCCCGTGACCATGGCCGGGAACATAAAAACCAACAATAAACGCGATAGAATCCTTAAAAATAGTTTTATTTCAATATATTTTTCATTTAGAAATCAATGCTTTTGTTTAAACAACCTGTTACTAGATGGCGCTTGAATCAAAAAGTTAATAATGCTTAAGTTGCACTCACCAGAGCCACGATGTCCTTGTTCTTGAGCATTCTATTATAGAGCTCCTTCCCGAACTGCAGATGAGCTGGTACGACGCCATACTCCTCGCCATATCGATACAATTTATTTTTAAACATGTTTCACAACAAAAATGTCCTTTACCGGGAGTTTTCTCTGAAAAAAGAATTAATTTGAATTGTATTACGTAATAAATATGTGTATATGCTTTGTTTAAACACAACATAAATACATAATATAATAATAATACCAGCCCTTTTTAGTGGCCCACTGCTGGGCACGGGCCTCCTCTAAATTCGAGAGGGATTAGGCCAAAGTCCGCTGGCCCAGTGCGGGTTGGCGGACTTCACACATCTTTCGAGGGGTTCTCTCAGACATGCAGGTTTCCTCACGATGTTTTCCTTCACCGTTCAGCAAGTGATAATCGTGGTTGAAAATTACATTCGCACATGAAATCTCAGAGGTGCGAGCCGGGGTTTGAACCTGCGATCCTCGTTACCGAGGCAAACATTCTACCAACTTGGCTATCACTTATGATTTTCGGGTATAATTACTTATACGACGTGATACAAACGGGCGAAGAGGGACCCACCACGCCGCGGACGGCGTTTGTCACCCAGCCATCTTGGGGTAAGCCTCGTTTAGAGGCGAAACAAGTGTCGAATACTTTTTTAGATTCGCTTCGCGTCGCGGAGAATTGCATATTAATTGTGGTCCCGACACTCGTCGCAGACAGTTTCTCGACTAACATCTTAGAGGAGTACGGTGAAGCTGGCGTTTTTATCGATCAACTTGTTTGGTTTGTAATTGGGGAAGTTGACAAGCCGAGGGTCGGTGGTGGGTTCCTCTTCCCCCATTTGTTTAACAATGGATTTCCGCCAAGTATCGCCTAGTTCTATCAATTGTACAGTGTGATTCAAAAAGGGTATACTGCTATACCATTTGTAGCGCTTTTTACATATTATATAATGGAATAATATTATATAATTTCTTATTATTATGTGAAGTCAAAATCTCTAAGTATGTCGATATGAAAATAATAATCCCCCAACCCATTCCTAACAAAATGACAAATAGGATGTCTGTGAGAAAATTTGTATCATATATTATATACAAGTTGATTCAGAAAGGGTATACTAAGGACGGGATTATGAGTTTCTTGGCACGTTTGAAACCACACGGTTTGAACAAATTAATTCATCCCAAAAAAATACATTTTTTTTGGCAACAAATAAAAAAATAAAAAAATCTGATATTGGCAAATTGTGATTTCACATAATTAATACAAATTCCCTGAAGAAGCGCAATTTCAAGACTAAATATACCCTTTTTCAATCATTCTGTATAAACAGAAAAAATAATATTATCGAGCTCTGGAAAATATTTTACACAATTTTTGTTACAGTCTATTTTATAATTTCTTACCTTGTATACGTGTTCGTGTTCCACCTACCTCGCCCCAAGTTATCATACGCGGTGTGAGCGGCTCGTGCCCATATTATAATACCTGCCTTGTCTTATCTTTGCTACGTGAAGTCTTGCCAGACATCTCGGAGAGATCGTACGATCTTTAAATAAATACGAGTAATCGCGAGACCTTAAGGTGGTAACATCAAGCAGGATCTTTTTAACGTACGGTTGCGGCGACGTCTTCCATCCCCCTCACACTACAGATTGCCTAAATAAGTGTGACAGTGACAGCATGTTTTCTCGGTGACATTACAGCAATACAAGAAGTACCTGTTTACGCTATTAATTACTTGACACTGGCAAAATACCCGCTAAGTAGTGGGTGAGGCCATTTTCATATCCATTTTATTTCATCGCTATTCATTTCGTAAAGAAAGAAGAAGAGTTAACAGAGCGCTAAATTAAATAAAAATGATATTTTTTTGATGTCATTTTGTATTTGACGACACCGGCAGCGTGCATTAGATGATTCGATACAACACTCCAAAGTTTGTAAAAACCGCTTCTTTTACTAACTTTGGAGTGCTGTATCGCTTTAGGTATTTGTTTAAGCAAACTTAATACATCGCGAAATCCAATGCAGAATGCTAATATCGCAAAAAACTAAATCACATCGTAAAGATGTCCAAAATTTTCGTAAAAAAATAAAAAACATTGACATTTTGAATTTCGCGCTCTGACCCTGAGCTTCCACCTTAAGCAAAGGGGAAGTGTCCAAACTAATCTGTTCGTTACGCAACTCGTTCCTATTTTGTCTAACAATTTCTAATCGCTCCAAAGACCCTTGCCACATATGTGAACAACATTAACAGTGTGACCATTATTCAAACTATGCCCTGTATCCAAAAAATGTTTGTCAAAATGAGACCTATAGAGACGGCTGATGAAATCTGAAAAAAAATATATGAATTCGCCGTATATCGTAAATATGGCAACATTGGTACCTCCTACGTGGTAGCTATGATAAGATTGGTATTCTTAAAGTAGTCAGATTATTAATCTAGACATTCATCTAATCTTCCTACTGTGAGTTTGGATGAATAGATTAGCAATCGAAACGCAATGTTAGTTAATTTTAATTACTGTTATCGAATATTATCATTAAACATTGTAAAATTACACAATGTAAGATCGGTTTTGAGTGACTTTACAAAATTCAATATTTGGTATTGAAGTCGAAATAAACGAGAAAAACCAAAAATAAGTATTTATTATGTTTTTTGCGTTCCCTACGTTTCGGCTGCTTTACAGCAACCATGGTAACGGAAGGACTGAGGTGGTTGACGTCCTAGTGTCATAGTTAGAACTGGAGTACCCTCGTATTTAGTTGTTGTTCGCGGTCCGATCTACGCAGAAAGTGCTCACGGTGGCTAGAGGTCTAGCAATGTAGCTCTTGGTTTTGGATTTATTTATATTAATTACTGGATCCCAAGTCAGTGGTAGCACCCGCACCAGCTATCTTGCCTTATTGAAATAAGGATATTTTTTAAATTTCAATGGCCTCACGTATCATCCTAGGTGGACCTAATTATTTATTTCCATGTGTAGTATTCGCGTAAATATAAGTAGGTAGTCAATACAACAACCTGACTAGCTCAGTGGGTAGTGACCCTGCCTTCTTGGCTGACGGTTCTGGGTTCGATTCCCGGTAGGGACACACATTGTGTGATGAGCACGAATGTTTGTACCCAAGTCTTGGATGTTTAGTATCTATATAAGTATTATATACTGAGTCCGCTCTCAGTCCTATGTACGGTACCCATAATACAAGCGTTGTTTAGTGTGGGACCGTATAGTTGGTCGGTTTGTCTGGCGATGTTAGAAAAAATTATAATATGCCAACAAAGTATTTATTTATACCAAAATATAAAATTGTTATGAAGCGTAGCAACCGATTTTTTATCTCAACTCGATATTATCATAATCAACAAGATATCAATAATACACATATTAAGTACTAGCTGTTGCCCGCGACTTCGTCCGCGTGGTAATTATCAAAGACAACCGTTGGCAACAGCCTGCTCGCCCATTCTGAGCCCGCGGGACGCATTGCAGGTTGTTGCTCTCAAACTTAATCAGGCGCTGCGCTGCAACATTGGTTTTAATTTTTTTCGTGAGATCCTATTTTTTTTTCTAAAATAAAAGTAGCCTAAGTTACTCCTTGTTACATCAGCTATCTGCCAGTGAAAGTCCCGTCAAAATCGGTCCAGCCATTTCAGAGATTAGCCGGAACAAACAGACAGACAGACAGACAGACAGACAGACCGACAGACAGACGGACAGACAGACAGACAGACAAAAATTGTAAAAAATGTTGTTTCGGTATAGGTAACGTGTATACATCCAAATGCACTTAGTAAAAAGCGGGTATTTTAATATTACAAACAGACACTCCAATTTTATTTATATGTAAAGATAGATATCTACATAAAAATGGAGATAAAAACCCAACCAGATGGTATGGATGGTATAAGGTGTAACAAAAATAGGGTAAAATATTTTAAGGATCACGTTTATGTATAAAATATATGTGTATATAGTTGAAATAAAACGATTTTTTTTTAAGGATTTTATCGCGTTTATTTTTCGTTTTTACGGTCCCGACGTTTCGGCTGCTTTACAGCGACCATGGTCGCGGGAGGACTGAGGTGGTTGACGTCCTAGTGTCATAGTTTGAGACGGGGTACCCTCGTATTTAGTTGTTACTTGCGGTCCGATCGAAACGTCGGGAACGTAAAAACGAAATAGGTATAAACGCGATAAAATCCTTAAAAAATAGTTTTATTTCGATCACGTAGTAATTTGTATATGTGGGAACCATGTAGCCTTGTAATTTTGTTCTTAGTACTTTTTTTACCGAGCTGCTAAAGTCTGATTAGCTGTTCCTACATTGTTCTCACATACTTATAACAATGTACTGCCCAAGGATGTAAAAGATCTTTTTAAAAAAAGAGCAACCACGGAGTTTCTTGCCCGTTATTCTCCATAGGAACGGCATTCCGAACGGGCGGTAAAGTAGTAGCTTAGCATTTTGTAACTTGTGACATGAATAAAATATATTCTCATTCTGATACCATACTTCATATATTCGAGAAAAACGCAAATCATCTCGTTAATATGATTAGACAGTTACGTGAAAATAAACAGGTAGGATTGACAATGATCGTTGATAACACACATCTATACATATAAATAAAATTGGAGTGTCTGTTTGTAAAATTAAAATATCCGCTTTTTACTAAATGCATTTGGATGTATACACGGTACCTATACCGAAACAACATTTTTTAAAATTTTTGTCTGTCTGTCTGTCTGTCTGTCTGTTTGTTCCGGGTAATCTCTGAAATGGCTGGACCGATTTTGACGGGACTTTCACTGGCAGATAGCTGATGTAACAAGGAGTAACATAGGCTACTTTTATTTTAGAAAAAAAAATAGGATCTCACGAAAAAAAATTAAAACCAATGTTGCAGCGCAGCGCCTGATTAAGTTTGATAGCAACAACCTGCAATGCGTCCCGCGGGCTCAGAAAGCGCGAGCAGGCTGTTGCCAACGGTTGAGTCATTGTTAAATACCACGCGAACGAAGTCGCGGGTAACAGCTAGTCTATACATATAAATAAAATTGGAGTGTCTGTTTGTAATATTAAAATAACCGCTTTTTACTAAGTGCATTTGGATGTATACACGTTACCTATACCGAAACAACATTTTTTACAATTTTTGTCTGTCTGTCCGTCTGTCTGTCTGTCTGTCTGTCTGTCCGTCTGTCTGTCTGTCTGTCTGTCTGTCTGTCTGTTTGTTCCGGGTAATCTCCGAAATGGCTGGACCGATTTTGACGGGAATTTCACTGGCAGATAGCTGATGTAACAAGGAGTAACTTAGGCTACTTTTATTTTAGAAAAAAAAATAGAATCTCTCGAAAAGAATTAAAACCAATGTTGCAGCGCTGCGCCTGATTAAGTTTTGATAGCAACAATGCGTCCCGCGGGATCAGAACGCGCGAGCAGGCTGTTGCCAACGGTTGAGTCATTGTTAAATACCACGCGAACGAAGTCGCGGGTAACAGCTAGTACTACATATATTCGAGAAAAACGCAAATCATCTCGTTAATACGATAAGGCAGTTACGTGAAAATAAACAGGTGGGATTGACAATGAACGTTGATAACACATATATGTTTTAGTTGGAGTTTATCAGTGGAAAAAAACAAAAAAAATTACATCGTCATGAAAGTAGGTACTTATGTCTACGTAGAACGAATTAATCTTTATATATTAGGTGTAACAAAAAATAATATCTTCGCGAATACTACACATTGTATTAAAAGTAATTTTAAGGGCTTTATCGTGTTTATTTTATATTTCTACGTTCCCGAGTTTTGGGTACTTTACAGCGACCATGGTCACGGAAGACTGAGGTGTTTGACGTCCTAGTGTCATAGTTAGAACTAGGGTACAGGACTTTTTGGCGGGCAACTGAAAAGTCATGGCGTAGTTGTGTTTTAATTTCTAAAACTAGTGTTCCTGCGAGTTATAGTGAATGATATAAGTGGAATATTAACCATTATGGGTTCGGTAAAGTGCACAAGTGTAGGTAATTGAAACAGAGTGACGAAACGTGGCTTTTCAGTTTCTCACAAAAAATCCATGAAAAATCTTTCGGTAAAGTATCCATCACTTTACTGATTGAGGGATGGGGGGTATTTTACTTGAGCCTAGGCTTTGGGCCTGTGCATATGCTCAAAAACAGAAAAAAAAAATTACTTGACACTGGCAAAACCTATGGTGATCCCAAATAAAAAAAAAAAAATAGGGTACACTCATATTTAGTTGTTGCTTGCGGTCCGATCTATGCAGCAAGTGCTCACAGTGTCTTGAGGTCTTGCAATGGTGCGCTCGGTTTTGGATTGATATATTATTTACTGGATCCCAAGTCGGTGGCAGCTCCCGGCCACCTTCCCTATTGAAATTAGGATTATTTGGGGTCGAGTCACCTTCGTCCGTAGGAGAATTAAATACCCTCGAGATACCCTACACGTGACCCTGGGTGGTGCCAACCAGGTGACAACTCTACTGGTGGTAGGCTTCGGCCGTGGCTAGTCACCACCCACTGAACAAAGCCATGTCGCCAAGCGGCCTAGCCGTGTTCCGGCATGATGTTCGGTGTTGCCATTCATGGATGGCGGGTCAGATCAGCTGCGCTGCATGTGCCTAGTGAATGT
This sequence comes from Pheosia tremula, assembly GCA_905333125.1. Classification (NCBI taxonomy): domain Eukaryota; kingdom Metazoa; phylum Arthropoda; class Insecta; order Lepidoptera; family Notodontidae; genus Pheosia; species Pheosia tremula. The sequence goes on from HG995425.1 coordinate 4,450,088, forward strand.
AGCGTCTCGATCTACTGCCGCCTTCCTACCTAGGCAAGTATGCTCCATCGTAGATCTCATCTCACTTACCATCAGGTGAGACCGAGATCAAATACTTGCCTATAATGTAATAAAAAAAAATAAAAAAATTTAATTTCAATAGCCTCAGATATCATCCTTGGTTAGAATCGGTGTTCTTTTGCGGTGATCTGTGGTTGATCAAATCTGATATAATGTCGGGTGCAATCCTGTAAATGTGGACAGATTGCAGACTTCATGGAGCGCCTGTGTTTCACATCAGCGATTTGTTCTTTTACCCGGGTTTTTGTTGATCTTTTAGACACCCCGGGCACTAGGCAGCCAGTAAATCATATGACGTTGTATGGGAGCCCGCGCACTAGGCAGCCACGAATTCCAGGCTGCGGCAGCCAATAGAACGCGCCTGTTTGCACGGCAGCCAGCTGGCTGCGCGCAGCCAGAGCGTGTATAGGCGAATGTATGTGGCTGCAGTCAGTCTCCAAGCACTAGTTGTAGCAGCCAGACGTATTTTGGGTTCCGAACTTTAAAAAATAAATGACTTTCGGTACAGAGAAATTCATTGGCTGCTATAACTGGCTGCGCAAATATTCTGGCTGCCGCAGCCTGGCTGCGCAGCCAGGCTGCCTAGTACGCGGGGGCTCTTAGTTTGCCCTATGTAAGAGAGCCCACATTCACAATCGAGTTTGTATACCCCTGCATCTTGTAGAGGTATGTAACACTTGACAGATGGTAGGAACTGACTAATCTTCTTCGGCGGCTTCAAAAATGTTTAGATGCGAATCAAGATGTAGCCAATCTTGTCTGTGACTCCTTTTATGTGTGGTAGTTCAAACAGAAAATAAACGCAATAAAATCCTTAAAATTAGTTTTATTTCAATGTGTATTCGCATTAATATAGAAAAAAATATATAGAAAATAACAATATTTAAGATACAAATAAATAATCAGTAGGTGTCACATTTATGTTTAATTTATAAGTTATTAATAAAAACTCAAAGCTTCTATGTCAGCCATCTTTATTCAATTGTCGTCTCCTCAGTAGTTTTGGGCAAAATAATACTATTCTAGTGATGTGAATGAGCACTAATTTCTATTACTAAACATTATTATAATATGACAAAATAAGTACAAGCATGGTTTAATTAAATTATCACAGACCAACACACCTTTTGTATGGTCGCAAACTAAGCAACGCTTGTTGAATGGGATACCATGAACCATGAGGCGTTACATAAATAATTTGTAAATGTGGGAACCATGTAGTCATTAACTGTAATTTTATACATAGTTAGCACTTTTTTTTTGACCGCTGTTAAAGTCTGATTAGCCGTTCCTACATTGTTCTCACCTACCTATAACAATGTATTGCTCAAAAATGTAATATATATTTAAAAAAAAAAGAGCATCCATGGAGTTTCTCGGCCGTTCTTCTCCATAGGAACGGCATTCCGAACGGGCGGTAAAGTAGTAGCATAGTATTTTGTAACTTTTGACGATTCATAAGTACTGTACTTATTTGTTTACGTGAATAAAAAATATTCTGATAATGATCCCAGTAATACCCAAAAAGAGTATTTCCGAAATTTGTTCCGAGAAATCGAACCAACAACTCAGTGCATTAAGCCACTAGACTTTGAATGTAGGTAATTGTTAATTTTCCAACATGCGCCTCAGAGCTTTCCTGTCCAACTTAGCGCCCCCTCCTCGCGGCAGCTGGTCTACGAACCGCACGCCACCAGCCAAACGCATCCGATAGGTTACCTGAAAGATAATTTATCACCATGGTTATAATGTACACCACAAGGAACGATATCCACCTATTTGTGTATTTGGGTCATTATTTTAGCGGTAAAGGGAAGATCTTCCAGCCAGGCGGGTGGTATGCTTGGCGGGGCGGCCGCTATGCCCCGACGGTTATTGTCGGGATCTTGTATATATGTTACTTGCTCCGAAAACTCTGATAGCGCGATTCAGGATAGTGACGTCACTTTTCTATTGTTCTGAATGCGTCTGTAGTGCCATCTGCGTAGCTTGTGGTGCGGTTGAAGTAGTCGCTACATTATCACCAAACAGATTCTCCTCGTGATTTTGGGACGAATAAAACTTGTGTAAAAAAAGTTTCGTGTCGATGTATGTTTCACGTGAGTTTTGTACTCGACTCCAACCTGACGGAGCGGAGCGGAACGGTGCGGGGCGGAGTGGAGTGTGACGGAGCGGAGTGTTGTAGAGCGGGGCAGAGGTAGAGCAGAATGGAGTGGAGTGGAGCGGGGCGGAGCGGATCGGAACGGTGCGGGGCGGGGCGGGGCGGAGTGGAGTGGGGCGGAGCGGAGTGTTGTGGAGCGGGGCAGAGGTAGAGCGGAATGGAGTGGAGCAGAGTGGGCCGGGGCGGAGCGGAGCGGAGTGGAGCGGGGTGCAGCGGATTTCTTTAATGAAGTTATCATTTCGATGACCTATCATGAGATGGCCTATTAACATCATCTAGTTTTACTTACTCGACTATTAATATAGTTAACGAGTTCGTCGCTGGTGGCCGTAGCGCCCGGCTGTAGCGCTACGAAGGCAACGGGCGCTTCCCCGTGCGTCGGGTGCTTGGCGCCCACGACGCCCGCCTCGCGAACAGCCGGGTGCTGATGCAGCAGCGCCTCGAACTCTGCTGGCGCGATCTGGAGGAAGATTTGTATCGCTATACAAAGTAAAACATTATAGTCAGAGCACATACCGATATACAAGTGATTCAGAAAGGGGCGCATTTATTATAACCATTATTTGAAGTCGGAACTTCGATGTGTATATATAAAAAAAGTCTTGTCTTTTTGTTTTTTTAGGTTAGCAATCAGCTACAAAATAGTCCCGTTTTTGCCAGTGTCGAGTGATTCCTGATGATTGTTATGGAAATTAAAAGTACCCCTGATGATAACGATAGTGTTAATGACGATGACGATGATGAAATTAAATCCCCCAACCCTATCAGTAAAGCTGTGGATAGTTTACTGAAAATTTACCGAACATGTTGGGAATACATGAAAAGTCAAGTTATATATTTCAATTCCCCTTCACTCGTGCACGTTTATGAATAATACACATTATTTGGAAAATACAACAAAATTGACAACTTCGCGGTTCAACTTCCCCGCAAAAAGTCATCACAATTATCACTGTGTTGGCTAGACAAATTTTGTTCAGACAAATTGTATGGAGAATTGAAGAGCGCCTCTAGCGGACAGTATTTAAAATGTGCAATTCAATTCTCTAAAGTACTAACATTTGAAGCCGATTAACGCGTTAAGGCCTCAGCCTCGAATTTAGAGGGCAGTGGGGCGGTGGCGGCAGGCTCTTATGCGTTAAATCAAATGGACCGGTTCTCGAAAACAGCGGCGTGGCAGTGGCGCGGCGCGGCTAACTAGCCCCGCTCCCGCGCCGCCGCCGCCGCCGCCCCGCTGCCCGCTAAATTCGAGGCAGAGGCCTAATAGGCGCAGGCGCAGTGCGGCTCGAGAATAATACTCACAGAGATGTCATTGAACTTGATCAGCTCCTTGATTCGGTCGATGATGAAGAAGTATCCGTCGTCATCATAGTAGCCGACATCACCCGTCTTCAGGAAGCCCTCCTCGTCCTTGAAGTCAGGATATACGTTGTCCAGATATTCTATAATATAAGAACAGTTCTTTAGAGTCCCAGGGAAAGGGACCAGGTTCCCTTTGATTAAGGGGAATCTTTAGCTTAATCTGGAGTGCACCGGGGTGCGAACACAGCTCAAGGGCATCCTAGCTCTCCCCCTGTCATAGTTTTGGTAAATTAAGGCAAATTTTTTGCTGCGTATTTTGAGATAACCCATATAATTGTCATCCCACTAGCGCGGAAAGGCTTTCTTTAATATCCAAAAGCAGCGTGGAAAGTTTTCCGAAATTCGAAACTGACGAACTGCATTACTAAATGTACTTAAACAAATGGGGGAAGAGGAACCCACCACCGTCCCTCGGCTTGTCAACTTTTCCAATTATAAACACCAAACAAGTTGATCGGTAATTAAAGAAGCCAGGAACACCGAACTCCTCTAAGATGTTAGTCGAGAAACTATCTATCGCGAGTGACGGGACCCCAAATAAATGAGGATGCTCGTTTAGAGGCGAAACACGTGTCGAATACTTTCTTAGATTCGCTTCGTTTCGCGGAGAATTGCATTTTATTTGGGGTCCCGCTGTAAGATCTTCCCTTTTCCGCTTAGTTGGTGACCCCTGACAACAAACAACATCCACATTGTCGGAAAAGGGAAGATCTTCCAGCCAGGCGGGTGGTGTGGCTGGCGGGGCGCCCGCTATGCCCCGATGATTATTGTCGGGATCTTGCATATATGTTGCGTGCTCCGAAAACTCTCATAGCGCGATTCAGGATTGCATTGAGAATTGTCAAGTGTTCTGAATGCGTCTGCAGCACTATCTGTGTCAATGGTGGCGTGATTGAAGAGGTCGCTACAACCTTCATCACTTATCTCAAACCTATTCCATTCGTCTCAAGTCCTGAGGACCTTGCTACTTACTGTTCGTAACACTTGGACCCATAATGCAGATTTCTCCGCGCTGATTGGGTCCTAATGGTTGCCTAGTGTCGAAGTCCACCACCTGTAAAATAATGTATCTCTTAAGCATATCTGCAATGTTTACAATAGCCCTACAAGCCAACGTTAACTATTCCGTAAGAAACAATTGAAGGAAGAGGCCACTGACCCTTGGCGTGTACCTATCCACCTTCCGAATTACGCTGTATGCTGACACGAAGGAGATAAAAATACATCACATAGACCACTCGTGATAGCTTGGGCCGTATTCCCCAATCTTGGTAATGAAAAACGGTTCTTACCTTTATAATAAACCCAAGGCCAGGTACTCCTGAGCTTCCCGGCTTAGAGCCCTTGGCAGCGCCTAGATTCGTGCAAACACAGCCCGCTTCAGTCATGCCGTACAATTGAATAATTTCTATGTTTGGAAACCTGCAAATATATATGTTCAAGATTAATATAAATTTCGCTGAACGAACACACCAACTGGGCTCCAAATCTGTTAACACATTCGATTCATAATCGAACAGCAGCGGCATAGTAACTGTCACTTTTGACCGATATTGTATGGGATATCTGTCAAAAGTGACAGTTACTATGCGGTTGCTGTTCGATTATGAATCGATTGTGTTAGCAGACTTAGGGCCGATGAGATATTTAGTGCACCAGTGTGCGCGAGCGCAGGAGCACTCTCTCTTATCTCACTCTCACAGTCCGATGGGATTGCAATCCGACACGACCAGAGAGTGATCAGGCGCAGGACCGACGGCTGTACTTTGAAATCAAGAGGGCCCAGGGACGCGAGCCGTGGTTTGAATCTTCGACGCTCTCGTGCCCAAGGCGAGTGCTCTACCAAGCTTGGCTATGACTGTTCATCTTCTATGAATAGACCAGAGATATCTTACCGCTTTTTAATGGCGTCTGTCAAGTCCTTATTAACAGGGGTGCTGGAGGACACAATGTGGCGGACGGAACTGACGTCATACGAGTCCAATATGGCCGACTTGACCAGTTCCATGATAGAGCTGGGCGTCATCTGCATTACATGTATCTGTGGAGATGAACAGGGGGGCGGGATAAAGCGAGCACGTCGTCTTGGATGAGATAGATATCGCCAGAAGACCACACCAACTGTACGGTCCCACACTAAGCAACGCTTGTATTATGGGTACCGTACAATGGACTGGGGGCGAACCCAGTATATAATACTTGTATAGATATTAATCATCTATCACTAGGTTTTAAGATTCATGCTCCTCACACTGGTTGCTGTAAAGCAGCCGAAACGTCAGGAATGTAAAAAAAACGTAGAATAAACGCGATAAAATCCGTTAGAGTAGTTTTATTTCAGTTTGTAGCTTGCATTTAAAAACTACTGGAAGGATTTGGGTGAAATTCTCCACACAGATGGAGCTCGACCAGTGTGAGATATAGGATATTTTTATCCCAATAAAAGGATCCCGTGGCATAAGTTTCAATGTTTCAAAATATTATTTATTTTTGTTTTCCCAACAAAATCACAAGTGTTAAGAGGTTATCATTGCTATATTGACCTTATACTTCTGTACAGCTTCCAACATTCTGTCCTCCTCGCCAGTGGGGGAGTACACCACCGTCGCCCCGATCATGAGACATGTAAGCGTGTACATGAGCCCATATGTGTAGTACCATTCCCTGGTGTTAAGTATGCAACTGCCTTTGTAACTAAAACAATAATTATATATTAATACCTAAAGCGATACAATACCATAAGGTTTGTAAAAACCACTCTTTATGGTGTTGTATCGCTTTAGGTATTTTTTTAAGCAAACTTAATACATCGAGACATCCAATGCAGAATGCTAATATCGCAAAAAACCAAATTACATCGTAAAGATGTCCAAATTTTTCGTAAAAAAATAAAAACCATTGAAATTTTGAATTTCGCGCCCTGACCCTGAGCTTCCCCCTTAATAAAGTGTCACGATGTTTGTCCGCTATGGACTCCTAAACTACTAAACCGATATAAATATAATTTTGCACACCGTGTGCAGTTTTATCCAACTTGAAAGATAGGATAGTTTATATCTGTATAATGACCCCTCGAGTATAATGACCAACTGCCTCATCGCGTAATGCGCATTGCGTTTACAACATAAAACAACAAACCTCTCTTCTGCCAAACACTGCCAATTAACCAAGAAACTCAGATGGGTGACCGGCATTCCTTTTGGCAATCCAGTAGTCCCGGACGAGAATAAAATCAACATATTATCCGTCCACCCGTCCACCGGGACGGCTTCAAAGTCGTCCAAAACGGCTGGGCTCACGAAATCTGTATACAAAGTCGCTTCGACTTTTCGTCCAGACTTCAAGGGTTTGAAGTCTTTTGTGATGCCGTTTGGAGTACTGTCATACATGATGTAACGTTCAATGCTCTCAGCCTCCTCGAAGGTGGACTTGTGGGCGCGGAAGGCGGTTTCAGAGCAGAACATGAACTTTGGACGAGATATCTTCAATCTGTGCAGCAGTGGAACTGTAAGAACCAATTAAAACATATTAATGTCCGCTAGAGACATTTATAACTATTAATAACAAGCTGCGCCCCGCGGTGTTACACGCGATTAAAAAGTATGTCGAAATCTATGTCATTTTCTGACCCATAAACTACCGCTACCTATACAAAAAATCATGTCGATCCCTTGCTCTATGAAAAATTAAAACAAATCTATCCCACGGGAACCATACATTTTACCGGGATTAAAAGTAGCCTTTGTGCTATTCCAGACTATAATCCATCTCTGTGTCAAATTTCATTCAGATCCGTTGAGCCGTTCTGGCGTGATTGAGTAACAAACATCCATCCATCCAAACTTTCACATTTATAATATTAGTGGGATAACGCCAAACGAATACCAACTGTACGGTCCCACACTAAGCAACGCTTGTATTATGGGTACAGCACTATGGACTCGGGGGCATATCGGGATATTTAGGATACTCTCACACAAAGTTTGCCCCTACCGGGATTCGAATCCAGGACCCTCGGCACAGCATGGTTACATCTCTGCCTATCTAGTCGTACTTGTTTGGAGATAAAGGTATTTGAATAAAATTCCTGAGGCCTGTGCGCATAAGCAGGGCCGTAAGTCTGCTAACACAATCGATTCATACTCGATCAGCAACCGCATAGTAACTGTCACTTTTGACAGATATGGGAACGTTAACGACGCGATCTCCTTGGGAGCTATTTTTTTTGTAATCTTTTGTTTTACTCTCGTCAATTTTGTCACTTTTATGTCCGCACGTTAAAATTTTCCTATAATGTAATTTTCTTATTTAACCATCCCTCCTGCCGTTTTATTTTCACCCCGGCGTGTGGCGGACCTGCGGCCACCGCTTACAAGTTATATCTTTCAAAAGTGACAGTTACTATGCGGTTGCTGTTCGATTATGAATCGATTGTGCTAGCAGACTCGGGGCCCAGGATATTCGAGAGTGATACTCACAACTGCCATACGTCAAATCAGTCGGCGAAAAAGCTGCGCCGGCGCATATGATACCCAGAATAGTGGGCAACACTTCGAATCTCTTCTCGCTACACACGCTGACGACGTCTCCTTTTCTGACGCCCATACGTGTGAGCGAGAGGGCGATATCAGCGGTGCGTTGGGCCATTTCCAAGTATGTCATTCGTTCGTCCGTCTCCGAATTTGTCTGTAAACGAATAAGAAGTCGATATCATTGGAAATATCTATACAAATAAATAAAATTGGAGTGTCTGTTTGCAATATTAAAATAACCGCTTTTTACTAAGTGCATTTGGATGTATACACGGTACATACACGAAAGCAACATTTTTTAAAATTGTTGTCTGTCTGTTTGTTTCGGCTAATCTCTGTAATCACTTCACCGATTTTGACGGGACCTTCACTGGCAGTTAGCTGATGTAACAACGAGTAACTTAGGCTAATTTTATTTTAGAAAAACTTTTTTGTTAAATAAATCGGGAGTAACAGCTAGTTTTAAACTATAACTCTATATTGATTTCTTATATTTACGCGAATACTACACATTGAAATAAAAGTAATCTTACAGATTTTATCGCGGTTATTATACTTTTTTATGTTCCCGACGTTTCGGCTGCTTTGTAGCAACCATGGTCGCGGGAGGACTGCACGTCAAGTGCGAGCTAACCGTATACTTTATAGTCTACCGTATTTAGACATTTCGTATGGAGATTCTTCTTCCTTCTTATTTTCATTTGCATAAGTAATTTGTAAATGTGGGAACCATGTAGCCATTAGCTGTAATTTTATACTTAGTTAGTACTTTTTGTTTTTTTTTTGACCTGCTGCTAAAGTCTGATTAGCCGTTCCTACACTGTTCTCACATACCTATAACAATGTATGCTCAATAATGTTAAAAATCTATTTAAAAAAAAAGAGCAACTATGGAGTTTCTTGCCCGTTCTTCTCCATAGGAACGGCATTCCGAACGGGTGGTAAAGTAGTAGCATAATGTTTATGTAACTGGACGATTCATAAGTACTGTACAATAATGGTTTACATGAATAAAAAATATTCTTATTCTGATTCTGAATTGAAAAGCACCTCTGGCGGACGGTATTTAAAACTTTCAATTCTCCATACAAAATGTCTAAGTACGGTAGACTATAAAGTATCCGGTTAGCGTACGAATAATCTCGCACTTGACATACTGACCTAATCGGAGAGCCACTTCGAAGTAGTTTTCGTAATCTACAAATATACATAAACTAAAGATATAATAAGATTAAATTTAGGTGTATGTATATAAGCATATATTGATTGATTAGATACTGCGTCTACTTGGGTATGAAGTATATTGAGTTCTCATAATAGGCTTTTACCTATGAAATCGCCATTCTGCAGCAGTGGCCATTTCAAATCAAAATATTTTTTGTTTGGCTAAGAATTATAGTTTAAAATTAATTTTATTTTAAATACATGACTCGGGTACAAACTCGTGTTCATCACACAAAGCTTGTCCCTACCAGGATTCGAACCCGGGACCCTCGGCGCAGAAAGCAGAGTCACTACCAACTGCGCTAATCAGGCCGTCAATAATAATAGAAATAAAAAATATAGGAAAAACAAATACGTTAAATTATTTCATAAAAAAACGACAATTTCATAGAAACCTAATATAACCTATATTAACACGAATACTACATATTGAAAGAAAACTTATTTTACCGATTTTATAGCGTTTATTTTTCGTTTTACGTTCTCGACGTTTCGGCTGCTTTACAGCGACCATGATCACGGGAGGACTGAGGTGTTTGACATAAAATAAACGCGATAAAATCTGTAAAATAAGTTTTATTTCAATCGGTTTGAATTGTTAGAAAGTCACAAAAGATTAAGCCACGGTTTAACTGTTCGTTCGGAATGCCTCTCCTTCCATCTGCCTACCCTGTTAAGGACTAGAGTCGTGAAAGGTACTCACCAGAGCCACGGTATCCTTGTTGCTGATCATTCTGTTGACAGCTTCTTTGCCAAAATTCAGATGAGCTGGAACCACGGCCTCATCCCCGCCATACCGATACAATTTATTTTTCAGCATACTCTTAAGCTTGTTATGTAAATCCTTTAAATGTTATATGAAATAATAATATAGCCAGACCAACCGTACGGTCCCAAACTATGCAACTCTTGTATTATGGCTGCCGCACTATCAGTAGCCCTACAAACTAGTTTGATAAACCGACGTGAAGTTGGCGGTGCATTATAACAAGACTAATTTAAAATGCTCACAAAAAATTGTGAAAACTCTAATGGCTTTTAACGCGGAAAATAATTAAAGAATAATAAATATCGTCAAACGAACACACCAACTTTACGGTCCCACATTAAGCAACGCTTGTGTTATGGGTACCGTACAATGGACTGAGGGCGAACTGAGTATATAATACTTATATACAAATTAAACATCCATGACTCGGGTACAAACATTCGTGCTCATCACACAAAGCTTGTCCCTACCAGGATTCGGACCCGGGACCCTCGGCGCAGAAAGCAGAGTCACTACCACTGCGCTAATCAGGCCGTCGAATTAACGAAAACTAGGAAGTTTTCAGTACCTATTCTATGTGGAAAGAAAAATAAATTAAATCAATTTTCGTAATTCTTCCAATAATGCAAAACCATGGTGTTTATCACCCAGATAACTGGCGAGGAGGGCGAGTGAGTGGATGATCGCCGCTCCGTAGGCGAAGAAGAGGTGGGAGAAGGCGGTGCGGGCGGTACGATCGTCGATTTCTTTTTTTTTTCTTTTTTTTTTCCCCAGGCTGCGTATTCGCCGCTGCAGGACTAAAATCTATTCCCTGCAGCGGAGGATGGCCATCCGGGTCGCACGAGGATACCGCACGGTATCCTTTGAGGCGGCGACAATCCTGGCGCGCTTCCCGCCCTTGGACATTCTGGCGGATATGGACGCGAGGGTCTATGACCGGTACCGCGATTTCCGCCGGAGGGGTGAGGAGGTGCCAGCGCTCGAAGGCATACGCCGGCAGGAGCAGAGACGCGCGTTCGACGAGTGGCGCGCGCGGCTCTCGGAGGAGCGATACGCGCACAAACGCGTCGTCAGCGCCATCCTGCCGGTCCTCGAAGCTTGGATGAGGAGGAAGACTGGGCGAGTCACCTTTAGGCTTGCGCAGATACTCACTGGACACGGCTGTTTCAGTGATTATCTGTGCAAGATAGGACGCGAGGCAACGACCAATTGCCACCACTGTGGAGGGGTCCTGGATTCCGCCCAGCATACGCTGGAGGCGTGTCCCGCGTGGGACGCGGAGCGGGGAATCCTGGTCCAACGGATCGGATCGGATCTCTCCCTCGACAGCGTAGTGTGTGTGGCTATGCTGTCCGGGGAAGCGGCGTGGGGGGCTATGACTGCCTTCTGTGAGACTGTTATGTCCCAGAAGGAGTCAGCCGAGCGGGATCGCGAGAGAGCCGATCCCGCTCGCCGCCGACGAAGACGCCGAGTCGCACTTCGTCGAGGCCCCCCGGCCCTGATGCCCAGGGCCTTAAATAACGGGCTACCCTCGGGGTCGAGGACGACTGGGGTGTGGGCCCCGGACGTCCGGTGACGATGACGACTCCTGAGGAGGACGGCGGCGAGCGTGGCTCCCCGCCGCCGTGCGCAGCGAGGGCGCAGGGGGAGCAAACATCTGCTCCCCCGAGACGGGCCCCCATAAGAGGGCGAGGCACAAGAGGGGCACCGGTGCGTTCCGTTTGGAGATCCCGGAGCCCCTCCAACATGGGTCGAAGGCGGCCACCGGGGGGGTTTTAGTGGGTAAGAATCCCACATAACCCGGCCCTCTCCCACACAGAGGCCGGGTATCTATCGAAGATTTCCCCCCCGTCAACAAAAAAAAAAAAAGGCAAGTATTTGATCTCGATCTCACCTGATGGTAAGTGACGATGAGATCTGCGATGGAGCATACTTGCCTAGGTAGGAAGGCGGCAGTAGATCGAGACGCTACATTCACTAGGCACATGCAGCGCAGCTGATCTGACCCGCCATCCATGAATGGCAACACCGAACATCATGCCGGAACACGGCTAGGCCGCTTGGCGACATTTCTCCCGCAACCGCAAACGTTTTCCCACTTATCCGTTGCGATTCGTTTCTCCACTTGTCCGTTTAAGTTTCACGTCTACAATGTGTCCCAACACACATTTAGATTTCTTTACATATTTACAGCAAATTATTTCAAATATCCGTCGCCGAGGTTCGTCCGTCCGTTGAAAGTTGGTTCAAAATAAAACAATATCTTTTGGTTTCTATAACAGGTATTATTTTAAACACCCATTTATTCAACAATTATGAATTTATAATATTAATTACTTATATACCTACGTGAATACCTACAGCACTGCAATGAAATTAATTTTAAGAAGGTACACTACTGCTTTCCTTTTGCAAATTCCGATCCCGAAACGTCGAGGTTTCGAAGATTCAAGACACTATAAAGCATAGACTATTAATTTACTTTTTAATTTATATTCTGTAGGATTTTTTAGCAGATAATAAACACTTGAAAGCCCACCCAAAGAATAATGTTCAGCCATTAAATTTGCATAGGCACCATCAAATTACTAAGAACGCGGAACGTAGAACGCAGCACGCTCTATCTTGTGTTCGGTTATTATGTACCCGAAAAGAGCCTTCGACGTTTTCATTTATATTTTTTTTGTTTGTTGGCAGTGTTAAGTTTAAAATTAATTTCATTGCAATAATTTATTGTAAGAATTAATTTACAATGTCACCTCCTAGGATTTAGAAACACAAGAGATCGGCCGATGCATCGCAATCTGACGTTCGATTTGACGTCACAATCAAGGGTACGATTAAAAAATATACGTGACACTAGTGAGGGCGGAAAAGCGACATCAAATGTCACCCAGACCCATAAGCGTAGCTACTGTAGGGCTAAGTGGGGCTGTGCCCCCCCCCCCTCCCCCAATCTGCGGGGGGGCCTCGGCCTCTGTGAACGACGTTCGAAAAGTATAGATGAATAAATAATTTTCGACTTTTAAATTTGTTGGCCCCTGACCAACAAACCTCAAAAGGCTCGAAATTAAATCCCAAAAATGTTGCCCACCTCCAGAACATAAATATAACTGGGTGTATTTAGTTTGATTTAAATAGGGCCCCGATTTCATTTTGTTCCGGGGCCCTTGGTTTCAAATACGCCTCTGCCCACACCACCAATGGTGGCAACTATCATGAGTATAATGTTGTTTCTTTCTCCCGGAGTTTACTGATCGTACCCCAAATCACGACAATAATTCGAAAAACACATTGCATCCAATCGGAACATCTGTGCTACTAGCTTTAAAAAAGTAACAGTTATTCTTGATTGAGCTAATATTTTCACCATTACACATAAAGGAATTACAGTCTATTTAAAATGGCATTTTAAGTAGGACATTTCATTGCTAAAAACATTTAGCATTCTAAAATTTTTTTAAGGTAAAAATATCTGTAAAGTTCGCACATAAATGCCAAAGTGACGTTAGTTTCGGCGGGAAACGAATGTAACCACAGATTACAAATAGTTAGTCGATTAATCGCGAAACGCTACGGTATATAGTACATAAGTGTCGAGTGATTATATTGATTTATTGATTGTAAGATATCTCGTCTTGTTTCTGCCTCGCCATCTCGTCCTGGAACGCCTCCCAGTGCTTCGTCTGCATCTCAACTTGGCGGAACAGGTCGCCGATCGCGTTGACCGAGTCCAGAATTGTATCCAGGGACTCATCATTGGCATACTGGAAATGCGAACGCAGTTAATCCCTCACGTTTTATAAAAGCATTGGTCGAAGATGGCCAATGACATAGTCTTGGGCCGATCCCATGACCGAGCTGTCACGAGAAGAGAATACGTACGGGAGCGTTCAAGTATTACGTAAAGAATTTGGGGGGAGGAGGTCTTCTGAAACATTACGATGCGGTACCGGAGCGGGAGGGGGGGGGGGGTTTGAACTACGCGTTACGTAACATTGTTTGAACCACAGATCACGAGATATATGCCGTGCGGTTCAAAATGTATGGGAACTCGCTGTCTCCGCTTGGTCCCCACCACTCGCCACAAAACACATGCAATTACATAAAACCAACCAATACGAAGTCTCACACACACACGCGTGCCTATAATTCGGTGCGTGCTGCGTCGTCGCCGCACACAGCGGCCGTACCACGCGACGCACCAGTTTATTCAAAGTATCGTTAGACGATCTATCCATTGCCTCGTACATTCACTCAGTAGCGAACATAGGTGGTACTTAAAGAGCCATGTATTTTGTACAAAAATAAAAAAGTCGTTGTGCTACATGAATACTAAAATAACATAATAAAGGCATTAAATATTTTTTGATTTGTTGTTTTTAATGATTTTAAAGACGAATAAATAAAATACTTAATACTGGCTGGTGAAATGAGATTTCATCTTTCGCGTGGTTCATTTTGCTGCTAGTATTTTTGCACACAACCACGGAATAACACGGCATTTAAAAAAAAAGTTAGAGCTCCGATACCGACGTGCAGTTGCAGTCGACTGACGGCGAAAACTCTATGTTAGCGTAATTTTGGCTAAAGGTGAGCGCAAGCCCACCGCTTTCATAACATATCTCCTCTCATATATCTGTGGTTTGAACCCTTGAGAACGGTCGCGTAGAGACTTTATGTTTTACTAGGGGGCGGTAAAGAAAACTTGCGTTACGTAATACTTGAACGCTCCCTAACGTAGTATACTATTATACCACGCTTTTATATATGCGACTCTCTTATACTTTAATAGTTTTGGGGACAAGAGGATATTCAGGGTTACTTCAGGGGACTACAGTCGATATGTACCTGTCTCGATCTCAACAGCTCCTGCGCCGGCATGCCAGGCGGGTTCCGGGTCCTCTTGCGACCGCATCCTGAAAAACGAAAAGCACATGTAGAGATAACTTGCTCTATATCTCGCTATCAATATATAATAATAACTAGCTGCGCCCCGCGGTGTTACCCGCGATTAAAGAGTATGTTCTTTTCCACTATTTCCTTTTCTGTAAATCATATCTATCCTTTGCTGTATGAAAAATTAAAACAAATCTATCCAACGGGAACCATACAATTTACCGGGATAAAAAGTAGCCTTTGTGCTATTCCAGACTATAATCTATCTATGTGCTAAATTTCATCCAGATCCGTTCAGCCGTTCTGGCGTGATTGAGCAACGAACATCCATCCGTCCATCCAAACTTTCACATTTATAATGTTAGTGGAATAGCTTGAACCGCTTACCAGTAAAAGCGTTGCAGAATGGACGTTTCGTAGGAGCCATTATCATTTCTTCCGTCAGACGAGGATCGAAGTTCCTTGGAAGCTGTGGACATGAAACTATGAACCACCAAAAGTCAGAGATACCTTATAATAAAACAGAGTTACAGTAAAAGATAAAAAGAATGAGACAGAAGATTAGTCAAAGTCCAAGGCGTCGCCAGCTGATGGACCAGGGCCCCAAGTCTGCTAACAC
This sequence comes from Pheosia tremula, assembly GCA_905333125.1. Taxonomy (NCBI): domain Eukaryota; kingdom Metazoa; phylum Arthropoda; class Insecta; order Lepidoptera; family Notodontidae; genus Pheosia; species Pheosia tremula. The sequence goes on from HG995425.1 coordinate 4,465,714, forward strand.
AATCGATTCGTAATCGAACAGCAACCGCATGCTAACTGTCACTTTTGACAAATATCCCATGCAGTATCTGTCAAAAGTGACAGTTACTGTGCGGTTGCTGTTCTATTATGAGGGTCCAGGACGATGGATAGATGACACGATTTATAGATGATGGGGCAGGTGTCCCCTCCTGCCCCACGATATACCTACGCCCCAGATGATAGTTTTCAAGTGTTTACCTATAGATATATCTCACATTACAGAAAGCCGTCACAACACAGGTAGCTACAGCTCCGTCCCTTTCTGTCAGGTACAGGTCTTCTTCTTTCTTTACGAAATAAGAAGCGACGAAATAAAATGTATATGAATATGGCCTCGCCCACAACATAGCGGGTATTTTGCCAATGTCAAGTAATTGATAGCAATAACACATTCAATAAATACACGTTATAAATAAAATAATGGATGTGACATGATGATATGAAAATGGCGTGTCCTCAGTTCGTTTTGAATTTGTACTTACAGTGGCAGCATGACAGCATTCCATGCAGAGCAATGCGATCGCCAGGTAAAAAGACGCCCGGGACACGGTCATTTCTGCAAATTTGACAGCTCAGTTCAAGATGGCGGACCTGTCAAAAGAACTGAAATTTAACAAAAAATGAATTAGATATTATAGTTACCCACGAGTCGCCACCTGCCAATAGTAATTAGATAAAAGCTGATTATGGCAGGTGTCCGCAACCCTTCCAATAGTCCCATCCCATATCCATCCAATCCTCAATCCATAGTCCCAATTATCTTTCCATATTCCTGCAATAGTTCCTCCGCCTGCTGAGGTCAATTCGCTGTTTATGCTATCATTTTCAGCAGTTGACCCCAGCAGGTGGCTGACATAACATTATCGTCCTCAAAAAGGCCTCTACGTGTTGGACCCATGTCCCCACGCAAGCCTTCCAAAGATCCGGGTATAGCCCGTGTGGAGAGAATGACTATAATGATTGTAACTTGCTCTATAGTTAAGGTGGAAGCGCAAGGTCAGGGCGCGAAATTCAAAATGTCAATGGTTTTTATTTTTTACGATTGACATTTTTAATTTCGCGCCCTGACCTTGCGCTTCCCCCTTAAGGCTCACGTTGCGAGGAAATTTGCACGTCTTTAGAGAGTCGTGTGAAGTTCGCTAACTGATGTCGAACTGTAGAATAAACATGATCCTTTTTACGTAGGTTTCGGTACGAAAGCGTCGTACATCTCTCTCACACCACAGGTTTTATCAATAAGTACGACTGTGACAGTATGCTTTTCCGATGACGTAACGATTAGATTAGGATTTCCAATAGAGTAATCAGGAACTCCTAACGTATGTATTTATGTAAGTACTAGCTGCGACCCGTGGTGTTACCCGCGATTAAAAAGTATTCAGCGTATGTCAGAAAATGACATAGGCTAATTTTAACCCCGAAAAAATACACGGTTCCTATGGGATAGCATACAAGAACCGTGTATTTTTTCGGGAAAAAAGATTGCCAACGTGCTATTCCAGACTATAGTCTATCTCTGTGCCAAATTTTATCCAGATCTGTTCAGCCGTTCTGGCGTGATCGAGTATCAAACATACATCCAACCAAACTTTGACATTTTTGCTTTGTTTTTCACAGTTGAGTTTTGCTTGGCGCAGTGCTATATGACGTGTGATATAAAGTTATATAACATCTATAAATTTGGGGGATAATATGGCTAATACTATACTTTTATGAATGTAATACCATTAGTACAGCAAGTGTCGCGATAATGTTGTTGTATAACGGGCTTGGGCGCCGTCAGTGGCCCACCCTTATTTCCGACTATTAGAGCTTGTAATTGTATACGCGAGCAACTTGCAGCCTTATTAATTTTTGTCTGTCTGTCTGTCTGTTTGTTTCGGCTAATCTCTGAAATGGCTGGACCGATCTTGACGGGACTTTCACTGGCAGATAGCAAGCAACAACTAAATAAGAGGGTACCCCGTCTCAAACTATGACATCAGAACGTCAACCATCTTAGTCCTCCCGTAATCATGGTTGATGAAAAGCAGCCGAAACGTCGAGAACGTAAAAAAGTTTAATAAACGCGAAAAAATCCGTAAAATTAGTTTCATTTCAATGTGTAGTATTCGCGTGAATATAAGAAATCAATAAATAAATTAGCCTGAAGAGTACGCCACAAGTCCCTTTAGTTTGATTAAAATAGTTAACTACTTAGTAAGGTCTGATAAAGTTAACTTTGTCAGACACGGTCAACGTGCAAACTCAATTTGTAACAATAAATAAACTCAAGTTGAACGTCAATTAAATTCTCCCAATTATCTAACTACACAAAGATAATGGAAAGTTTTCTTTTTCTAATGTTTGTCTTTTGGTAGTTTGGAAACGAGGCTTTTGGTAGCGATAGCCGTTGGTTTGAATTTAGAACAGTTTTGAACTATATTCTCCTTTTTTTAAGTTGGCAATCAGGTACAGAATAGTGCCATTTATGCCAGTGTCGAGATTTCATGATAGTTGTTATATAATTATAAGTAGCCCTCTCCTCAATGCGAGGGGGATTAGGCTACATTCCACCACTCTGGCTCAGTGCGGGCTGGCGGACTTCACACATCTTTCGAGGGGCTCTCTCAGACATGCAGGTTTCCTCGCGATGTTTTCCTTCACCGTTTAGCAAGTGACAATCGTTGTTCAGAGATAAGATTCGCACATTTGACGACCTGATTAGCGCAGTTGGTAGTGCCCTGTTTTCTGCGCCAAGGGTTCCGGGTTCGAATCCTGGTACGTACAAACGTGTGATGAGCACAAATGTTTGTACCCGAGTCATGGATGTTTAATATCTATATAAGTATTATATACCCAATTATATACTGGGTTCGCCCTCAGTCCATTGTACGGCACCCATAATACAAGCGTTGCTTAGTGTGGGACCGTATAGTTGGTGTGTTCGTCTGGCAATATTATATTATTTGGGTGATCAAGAAATCCCAAAGGAACGAACCGGGGCTTGAACATGCGACTCTCGTTATCAAAGCGAGCGTCCTACCAACGTGGTTATTACTGCAATGTCGGACCACGTTTGTTAAAATGGTCCCACTTCAGTTTTCTTTCAGGATAAAAGCAACTGCTGGCTTTAACAGTGTTTTAATATTTAATTTTCAATGCACACACAACGTTTCACCGTAATAACATTCACTGCATCTGACTGCAGTTGCAGAGTAATTCTTAAAACTAGAAATTACTGAGATTGAAAAATAAAAATACCGGAGTGCAAGACGGTGTTGAGAATTAAAACAATATAATATAATAATATCGCCAGACGAACACACCAACTATACGGTCCCACACTAAGCAACGCTTGTATTATGGGTACCGTACAATGGACTGAGGGTGAACTCAGTATATAATACTTATATAGATACTGAACATCCAAGACTCGGGTACAAATATTCGTGCTTATCACACAAAGTTTGTGCTTACCAGGATTCGAACCCTTGGCGCAGAAAGCAAGGTCACTGCCAACTGCGCTAATAAAGTCGTCAAATGTGATATGTGCCGACACTTTCAGATATACGTAGAAAATGGTCTTCCCTAATAATAACAATATCGCCAGACGAACACACCAACTATACGGTCCCACACTAAGCAACGCTTGTGTTATGTGTACCGTACAATGGACTGGGGGAGAACCCAGTATATAATACTTATATAGATACTAAACATCCGGTTTCTACCTCTATATCTGAAAGTGTCTGAACATGACACTGCCTTCTGCGCTGCGGGTCCTGGGTTCGAATCCTGGTAGTGACAAACATTGTGTAATGAACATGAATGTTTGTACCCGAGTCATGGATGTTTAATATCTATACAAGTACTTGCTGACCCGGCAAACGTTGTTTTGCCATATACAAATATTTTTATAGTTATATATTTGCGATATAGCTTGAGATATAAACTATCCTATCTTTCAAGTTGTATAAAACTGCACACAGTGTGCAACATTTTATTTAAATCGGTTTAGTAGTTCAGGAGTTCATAGCGGACAAACACCGTGACACGTAATTTATGTATATTAAGATTATATACTGAGTTCATCCTCAGTCCATTGTACGGTACTCATAATGCAGGCGTTGCTTAGTGTGGGACCGTATAGTTGGTGTGGTCGTCTGGCGATTTTCATTTATATTTAACTTAGCTATCACGGCGATAAACTATTTAACTTTGTAACATCTATCTATACTATAATATTATAAATGTGAAAGTTTGGATGGATGGATGTTTGTTACTCAATCACGCCAGAACGGCTGAACGGATCTGGATGAAATTTGGCACAAAGATAAATTATTGTCTGGAATAGCACATAGGCTACTTTTATCCCGTAAAAATGCAAGGTTCCTATGGGATAACATACAGGACCCGTGTTTTTTAAACTTAACTTTTTAATCGCGAGTAACACCGCGGGGCGCAGCTAGTAAGTTTATAAGTAGGTATAAGGTTATAGGCTCCGAATACATATTCGTTCTGTTCGGAGTCGAGACCAGCTCCATGGGGTCCAAGCACCATAAATTTTATAGAAAATCTTTCAGGAAGATTGGTCGACGCAACCGGCGACCCAAGGGCCGGGAATTTCCTCGCTCAGCGAGTAGCTTTGGCTACTCAGCGAGGAGATGCGGCCAGCATCTTGGGCACGCTACCGCACGGGCAAAATTTTTTACACTATTTGTAAATATTAAAGTAGCTTTTCTATACTCTTTTTAATTTAGATTAAAGTATACCAAGTTTGCGAGAAGCAGTGATAGCCAAGTTGGTATAACGCTGCCCTCGGTAACGAGGATTGCAGTTTCAAACCCCGGCTCACACCTCTAGGATTTCTGGATTTCACGTGCGAGTCTCATTTTCAACCATGATTATCACTTGCTAAGCGGTGAAGGAAAACATCGCGAGGAAACCTGCATGTCTGAGAGAACCCCTCGAAAGATGTGTGAAGTCCGCCATCCCGCACTGGGCCAGCGTGGTGGACTATGGCCTAATCCCCCTCGCATTGAGGGGAGGCCCGTGCCCAGCAGTGGGACTTCAAAAAGGGCTGGAATTATTAAGTTTCCGAGAAATAATATGTTAGTAATACATGTAAACTTACCTAGGCGCTGTTGGGCGGTGAGTGAATCCAATCCTGTTGGATCCACGACATTTATATACTAGAGTGGACCGCTTGGGCGGGCGGGGACAGCGACGGCGGAGGAGACTACATTAGTACTACAACTTTCTTCATTTTTTTTTTTTGCGAGTGTCTTTATCTCCACGTTACCTAAATAATAATTTATTATTACCTTCATCCCCCTCGCATTGAGGGGAGGCCCATGTCCATGATGAGGGATTCAAAAAGGGTCATTTTTTATTATATTCATTATCCCACTAATATTATAAATAAATAAATAATAGTTTGGATGGATGTTTGTCACTCAATCACGCCAGAACGGCTGAACGGATGAAATTTGGCACAGAGATAGATAATAGTCTGGAATAGCACATAGGCTATTTTTATCCCGGGAAAATGTATGGTTCCCCTGGGATATGTTTATTAAAATTTTTCATAGAGTACCAATAAATAAATTTTCTCATACATTCGATTCTGAGGCGGTACGAAGTTCGCCGGGACAGGTGGTTTGCAATATTTTGTTTCGAGAAAATAGGCGACAACGTTCGACTCCATGCATCCCCCTGTGCATGTCAGACCCCCGCGGCTCCGACGCACCAGTACCGCGCTCGCCCACAAACCATTCATTTACCTACATCGCAACGCAATCGCGCATAAAAAATAATTAAATGCACTCCTCAATATAATATTATGATTATTAGTAACGGCGGCCCCAAATACTTATTTACGTGGGCCTTACTCTGAAAACCAGCGTTGATGCGTTCTTCGGATGCCCCAACTTAGTGCTGAGAGCAGACCTTGTTGGTTGCAGCTACGTACGGCGGGAAACTAACATTTTATTTTATTATTTACATTAAGGTGGAAGCGCTAGGTCAGGGCGCAAAATTCAAAATGTCAATGGTTTTTATTTTTTTACGACAAATTTGGACATCTTTACGATGTAATTTAGTTTTTTGCGATATTAGCATTCTGCATTGGATGTCTCAATGTCGACTATCAACTGAGCCTATCGGAGACCTCCTCTATTGACTTCCTCACATCCCGGTCCACCGCCAGCTTCCTGCGACGCGTGTGATATCATCGGTGCATCTTGTAGGGCCGTCCTACACTATGCTTCATTATTGCTCAAAAATGTAAAAGATCTATTTAAAAAAAAGAGCAACCATGGAGTTTCTTGCCCGTTCTTCTCCATAGGAACGGCGTTCCGAACGGGTGGTAAAGCAGTAGCATAATATTTTTGTAACTTGACGATTCATAAGTACTGTACAATAATGGTCTACGTGAATAAAAAATATTCTGATTCTGATTCTGATTCTTCCGTCTCGTGGGACCTTGTAACATCAGCGAAATATGGGTGTACTATAGAGCACCCGAGCAGGGCCCCAAATCTGCGAACACAATCGATTCATAATCGAACAGCAACCGCATAGTAACTGTCACTTTACACAGATTTTGTATGGGATATCTGTCAAAAGTGACAATTACTATGCGGTTGCTATTCGATTATGAATCGATTGTGTTAGCAGACTTGGGGCCCTGACCCCTTTTGAGTCATACCGACGTGGTTGTAGGTATATTTAATTTATTTTCTATCTGTACACAAGTGACAGGTCAGACCAACTTGGAAATCGGTACTTTTGAATGTAGATAAATAAGTTAATAATTAACTCGTCAGACATTAGTTTAATCTTAATTGAGTTACTCTCGGAGCTTGTTTGATAGTTCTGTTTGTTCGAAAAGTTGAACTTTTATTTCTTCTTTTCAACGTATCGAGATCAGATACTAGGGAGATACTTTGTTTTACGGTATATTAAAAAAAAACATCGCATCCAAATGTACTTACTTTAATTTGTTATAAAAATTGTTAGAGGAGCCGCACTGGTAACTAAGAAGTACCGGGTTCCATACCACCAGTGTCTCCAACCATGCCGTAATTACGGTAGATCTACCGTAATTTTTCTAGATCTACCACCTACCGTAGACATGTTATTACGGTGACACATTCTACCGTAATTTCGTCCGTGTCCATATTTCTATAATGAACACTTGATTTAGCAAAATATTACTGCAACATTGCATTGGGATATGCGTAACGTAAAAAAAAAAAAGGTCATTCTGTTGCTTCAGTTTGGAAGAGCAGGGATGCGCAACGTAAAAAAAAAAAAGGTCATTCTGCTACTTCTGTTTGGAAGAATGACTTTTTTTTTTACGTTACACATCCCCACTGCATGGGTATTTTAGCTGCAAACACTGGTCTGCCGTAATTTTCCACCATCTACCGTATTTTGAGACCAGTCAACACCGTAATTTTGACAAAGAGAGTTGGAGACACTGCATACCACCCCGGCAATTAAACTGTAGCGACCTCTTGAAAAACTCCCAACAAGAAACATGTTCGCCACGCTGATACACAGATGGCGCTACACACGATACCCCGACCAAATGAAGATTCTCCATACAAACTTGAAACGCGCGTGTAGTGTTTTCGGAGCACGTAACGTATATACGAGAGCCCGTCAATAACGGAGTCGGAGAGAATAGTCGGAGCATAGCAGCCAGCCCCGCGAGGCGTACCCGCCTGACTAGAAAATCTTCCCTTTTCGGCTAAAAACTATTGGCGTGAGCACAAGATTTAGCTTAGCTTGAGAGGCTAACGGCACTAGGTATAATCTATACTAATATTATAAATGTGAAAGTTTGGATGGATGGATAGATGGATGTTTGTTACTCTTTCACGCCCGAACGGCTGAACGGATCTGGATTAAATTTGGCACAGAGATAGATTATAGTCTGGAATAGCACATAGGCTATTAGGCTTAGGCTTTTTATCCCGGTAAAATGTATGGTTCCCGTGGGATAGATGTTTTAATTTTTCATACTTTTTATCGCGGGTAACACCGCCGGCCACAACTAGTATTAATATATGTTTATCGCAACTTACTGGGCCCCAAGTCTGCTAACACAATCGCTTCATAACCTAGTGCGGTTTGGCAGACTTCACACGTCTTTCGAGCGCTGGTTAGGCTCTCAGACATGCAGGCTTCCTCAAGATGTCTTCCTTCACCGTTTAGCAAGTGATAATTGAGGTTAAAAATTAGGTTCCGTTAATCCCAGATGCGGTAGCCGGGATTTGAACCTGCGACCCTTGTTTCTCTGTCAACTTGGGTGTCACTGACATATACGCATCAAAGGTTATCTATACATCTATACAAATAAATAAAATTGGAGTGTCTGTTTGTAATATTAAAATAACCGCTTTTTACTAAGTGCATTTGGGTGTATACACGGTACATATACCAAAACAATTTTTTTTAAAATTTTTGTCTGTCTGTCTGTCTGTCTTTCTGTCTGTCTGTTTATTCCGGGTAATCTCTGAAACGGCTGGACCGATTTTGACGGGACTTTCACTGGCAGATAACTGATGTAACAAGGAGTAACTTAGGCTACTTTTATTTTAGAAAAGAACAATTAAAACCAATGTTGCAGCGTTGCGCCTGATTAAGTTTGATAGCAACAACCTGAAATGCGTCCCGCGGGCTCAGAACGCGCGAGCAGGCTGTTGCCAACGGTTGTGTCTTTGTTAAATACCACGCGGACGAAGTCGCGGGTAACAGCTAGTATATAATAAAATATATGTTGATCGGTTAACCCATCTAGTTCCCGGACTTGCGGGGTGTAGCTTCTACTCTGACCTCTCAAACACGCGGCCATCTTCAAAATGACCTCGGGTAACCTCAACAATAATTAATATGCTTAATAATTTACACCTCTTAGTTAGCATAAGACGATTACCTATCTCGAGAGACGCTCTACTGAGAATACTAACAAAACAATGTAAAACAAAATTATATCGTTGTGGTGTAGTTACTGGACTGGCTGGATTTCGGTTCTATTCCTTGGCAAGGAAACCACCATTTGCTTATGTAATTGATAGAACTAGGCGATACTTTCATTTCACCATATCACATCCATTATTTTATTTATAATCTGTTTTTAATTAATGAGTTATTGCTATAAATTACTTGACATTGGCAAAATAACCGCTAAGTTGTGGGTGAGGCCATATTCATATCCATTTTATTTCATCGCATCTCATTTCGTAAAGAAAGAAAAAGAAGATCAAACCCCGAGCATAGCTCTTACCATTGCGCGTTGATTCAAAACATGCAGTTGTGTAACTCGGCCCGCGATCCGAATATACAGCGGTCCGAGTCGATTATAAGTCTGTACGAGTCAGAAAATGAATAAGTAACTGCGGTGAGTGTTACAGGCGTTTGCAATAATGAACGGTCGTAGTGATATTCAATTTAATCGGTAAACGCAGGCCACGAGCGCGAGGATTAACTTATATAATAACTAGCTGCGCCCCGCGGTGTTACCCGCGATTAAAAGTATGAAAAATTAAAACACATCTATCCCACGGGAACCATGCATTTTACCGGGATAAAATGTAGCCTATGTGCTATTCCAGACTATAATCTATCTCTGTGCCAAATTTCATCCAGATCCGTTCAGCCGTTCTGGCGTGAAAGAGTAACAAACATCCATCCATCCATCCATCCAAACTTTCACATTTATAATATTAGTATAGATAATAATACCAGCTCTTTATAATGTCCCACTTTTTTTTTAATTACATTATAGGCAAGTATTTGATCTCGATCTCACCTGATGGTAAGTGACGATGAGATCTACGATGGAGCATACTTGCCTAGGTAGGAAGGCGGCAGTAGATCGAGACGCTACATTCACTAGGCACATGCAGCGCAGCTGATCTGACCCGCCATCCATGAATGGCAACACCGAACATCATGCCGGAACACGGCTAGGCCGCTTGGTGACATGGCTTTGTTCAGTGGGTGGTGACTAGCCACGGCCGAAGCCTACCACCAGTAAAAAACCACACCACCCACTGCTGGGCACGGGCCTCCAATGCGAGGGGGATTAGGCCATGGTCCACCACGCTGGCCCAGTGCGGTATGGTGAACTTCACACGACTACGACAGACGCGCAGGTTTCCTCGCGTTGTTTGCATTCACCGTACAGTACAGAAATACGAAAATCTTTGAAGTGCGAGCTGGGGTTTGAACCTGCACACTTTGTTTTCAAAGCGAGGCATTTACCATCTTCGCTATCAGTGCTATCTATAATTATCATTTGAAATATCTCGTGAAATATAATTCTTCGCGAAGGAAAGTTCAGAGCGGTGTTGTGTTTTGTTTTGTTTGTGGTATTTCAATGGCTTCGGGACCTTTATTCCATTGCCTTATCAGTTTACTGAGTAACCTACCGTAGCTACCCATATAGGTACAGAGTGGTTCAGAAAGCGAATACTCAGCATAGAACCTGGACCCCAAGTCTGCTAACACAATCGATTCATAATCGAACAGCTACCGCATAGTAACTGTCACTTTTGACAGATATCCCAGACAATATCTGTCAAAAGTGATAGTAACTATATTACTATTTTACACTCCTAGCTTCAAACGAATACATAATAATAATTAGACCTCACGGGCCTCTCCTAAATGCGAGGGGGATTAGGGCATAGTCCACCACGGACCACCACCCAGTGCAGGTTGGCGGACTTCACACGTCTTTCGAGGGGTTCTCTCAGACATGCAGGTTTTCTCGCGATGTTCTCCTTCACCGTTCAGCAAGTGATAATCTTTGTTGAAAATAAGATTTGCACATGAATTCTAGATATCCCGAAGGTGCGAGCCGGGGTTTGAATCGGCGACGTTTGCTTCCAAGGCGAGCGTTCTAACTACTTGGTTATTATGAACCATTATATGAAAGAAATACATGGCAATGTTTCTCCATAGAATATGAGCAATAATTCGATATTTGTCACCAGAAAATCGTGTTAAACCCAATATGTGTTCAATGAGACGTATGATAAAGTGGAAATTTCAATAACAATATTCAATTCGTCGTGTTATAAGGAGTTTCGGTTCATTTATTTTTGCGCAACTAGTATTCGCCCGCGGCTTTACCCACAATGAGAACGTGTATGCCAAGTTGGTAGAACGGTCGTCACTGAAACGCCGTAAGCGGGTTCAAACGCCGGCTAGCACCTCTGAGATTTTCGCATTTTCATGTGTGAGTATTGATTTCTTATATTTACGCGACACACACATTGAAATATAACAAATTTGTTTACGTTCCCGACATTTCGGCTGCATTACAGAAACCATGGTCACGGGAGGACACCTAGGGAACGAAAAAAAAACATAAAATAAACGCGACAAAATCCGTAAAATTAGTTATATTTCAATTCATGTGTGAATCTCATTTTGAATAATGATTACCTATCACTTTTCATTCGGTGAAGACAAACATCGTGAGAAAACCTGCATGTCTGTTGAAATTCGTGTGAAGTTGAAGTTAGTATAGATATGAACTTATCGAAAAAAAAACTCAATATTCGCATGTGGACGTCTTTGAAAGTCCCCGTCACCAAAGAGAATTGTCATTATCGTCAGGTGAACTTATTATTTTATGTTAATTATCAAGAAATACTCGACACTGACAAAATGGCGCTATTTTGTAGCCAATCGCCAACCTCAAAAAAAGAAGTAGTAGAAGAATTATCTATGTGTAAAAAAAATACGTTACGGCACCACGTTATTTATACGTCATCACGTCAAAAATGTCTAACATGAAATAAAATCAGTTTAAAATTACTATATAATGTTAAAATTTGAAGATTCTCCATTTTCATCTCGCCACTTTTTTTATTTATAATCTGTCTTTATTGAATTTAATATCGCTATTGAATACTTGACACTGGCAAAATACCCACTGATCCATACTCCATCTTATTCCATTGTATTTCATAGCTTTTCATTTCTTAAAGAAGAGAGAGAAGAATGTTAAAATTATGTGCTGAAGTGATGGCGTTCTTTTAAAGGTACGTAAAGCTTGTCCCACGGCTGCTTCCACTCCGCTGTGACTGACTTCTGTAAACCAGGAAATTCTTCTTTCTTCTTAGTCGGACACTCTTGTCAGAGTAGTTCGTTCGTGGATGCTGCCCTTGCAATGTGTATCTTCCTCCCATCCCATTCCACTAATCCCACTTATATTATAAATATGAAAGTTTGTATGGATAGATGTTTGTTACTCAATCTCGCCAGAACGGCTGAACGGATCTGGATGAAATTTAGCACAGGGATAGATTATGGTCTGGAATAGCACATAGGCTACTTTTTATCCCGGTAAAATGTAAACGCGGGTAACGCCGCGGGGCGCAGCTAGTCCGACTATATAGAGTAATTTGTAACAGAACTTATTGAGTCACCCCATCTTCTTGGAGACCCACCCAGTGACCCTTTACCTTCTAGTCAGCCAGTAATCACCAGACGATCCATAAAGTTAGTTTTTCGCGTGACATCTACTATCTTCTAGATCCTCCAAACCATGAACTACAACGAAATCAAGAAACTCGATGAGAAAACATTAAAAAAAATAACCGATGGACTGGGTCCTAGTGATGAGTGTCTATGCTCGCTCCTCGCACCTCCTGAAGATGTAGGGGGCATCAGGGCGTCTCTCAAAAAGGTGTTTGCATGGCCTGGGAAGAAGAGAGGAACTAGCGGGAGCGGACAGAAGGAAGTCAACGTACCTCTTACATTCAGTAAGGGTGGTAAAGGTTATTATTGGAGTCTTCTAACTCCCAAGTTTCTCTAACTCTTCTTCTAACTCAAAGTTCTCAAGGTTCTGCTTAAATATTCCAGTAAATACCATCGCCAACGATTGTGGAGTTTAGTTTCTAAAGCTAAATGCTTGATGAAGCAGTCATAGTAAGTTACTAGAGCACTCGCCTTGGAAACGAATGTCACCGGTTCGAATCCTGCCTTGTACCACCAGGGGCACTTGCTCAACGGCGAAGGAAAACATCGCGAGGAAAACTGCATGTCTGAGAGACCCCTCGAAAGTCGTGTTGAGTCCACCAACCCGCACAAGACCAGTGGGTTGGATAAACCCTGTGGAATATATATAACCTCCCCCAGTGACTATCCCCATCCCGGTCTTCCGCCACTCGCATCCGCCGGCTTCCTGCGACGCGTGTGGTATCATCGGTCCACCTCGTGGGGGCTTTCTGCGGCGGCCTGATTAGCGCAGTTGGTAGTGACCTTACTTTCTGTGCCGAGGATCCTGGGTTCGAATCTTGTTTGGGACAAGCTTAGTTTGACGAGCACGAATCTTTATACCCGAGTCATGGATGTCGTATTATTAAGTATTATATACTTACTTCGCCCCCAGTCCATTGTACGGTACCCATAATACAAGCGTTGCTTAGTGTGGGACCGTATAGTTGGTGTGTTCATGTGTCAAAATTCATTAATCAGCTTAGTGTCTTCAATGTGTTCCGCCACATCGTCTATTGTATATCTGTTGTCTGATGCTTTTAAATGATGCTTTTCTAGGAGTCTTCACCACCAAGGAGGTCGTAAAACGCAGTTCAGCGTGCGGTAAATGCGGCTGTGACAATGAGAATGTGGTTTTGAAACATTCATACGCTAACATTAGGATCACCAGCCCGGACGTATCATCCATATGCCCCTGCCCTTCAGACTGTCTGCCTGGTCAGTAATATTAATCTATACAAATAAATAAAATTGGAGTGTCTGTTTGTAATATTAAAATAACCGCTTTTTACTAAGCGCATTTGGATGTATACACGGTACATATACCAAAACAACGTTTTTAAATTTTTTGACTATCTGTCTTTCTGTTTGTTCCGGCTAATTCTGAAAGTCCCGTCAACGACTTTAACTGGCAGATAGCTGATGTAACAATGAGTAACTTAGGCTACTTTTATTTTAGAAAAAAACTTTTTTGTTAAATACCACGCGGACGATGTCGCGGGTAAAAGCTAGTTATACAACATCGCCAGACGAACACCCAAACTGTATAGATCCAAACTAAGCAACGCTGGATATATGGGTGCCGTACAATGGACTAAGAGCGATCCCATTAAGCCATAGCTGAAGTATACAATTATTAAACATCCATGACTCGGGTACAAACATTCGTGCTCATCACACATAGTTCGGTCCAACCGGAATTCGAACCCCGGACCCTTGGCACAGAAAGCTGGATCACTACCAACTGCGATAATGTAATACCTAACGTTAATTATGTTTGCAGATAGAGAAAAACTAATGAACAACATTAAAGTTACAATTGAGCATTTGAGTATAGATCCTAACATCCAGAGCACAGAAACCTCCCCAGATGACAGTCAGAATGTCAGTCCATCGCTCGACGATGTCAGTCAACTGACCGACGATGTCAGTCAACTGTCAGATGGAATGTCAGTCGATGTCAGCGAAGGGAAAGACGAGATGGCGATTTGACGATATTCACGCCATTTTCATTTCTTCATGTCACATCCATTATCTTATTTATAATGTGTATTTATTGAATGTGCTATTGCTAGGTACTTGACATTGGCAAAATATCCGCTAAGTTGTGGGCGAGGCCATATTCATATCCATTTTATTTCATCGCATCTCATTTCGTAAAGAAAGAAGAGGAATAAGACGATGTTTACGAATTACATGACTGCAAGGAGTCTCTTTTGCGCAGGATTTCAATTACAGGATCTGTTTGGTGGGAGGGGTAGTGGGGGGGGGAACTCGCTCACGTAATTGGTTCATAAGTCGGTATGCGCAAGCGCTTGACTGGCGCCTGTACCTTTTCATTAGCTAACCAACATTGTAAGTACCTTATGAGTATAAATAAACAGGGGAATAAATGAAATAAGATTATTTAATACGTTTTAATAATTGAATCGTTTGGCTAGTCGGCAGCTACCGAGCTAGCCACGCGAGCCAGTGCTGTATGTCTGGACTCGGTCATGAACATGAACTGAGAATTTGAATGTATAAATCCAGTAGGTATATTGAAAATGGATCAAAATAGGATTTCAATAGGGAAGACGGCTGGTTGCTACCACCGACTTGGGATCCAGTGATGGATATAATTAAATCCAAAACCAAACGCACTATTGCAAGACCTCAAGACACTGTGAGCAATTTCTACATTTTATTATAATTTTAATATATTCCGTCACAAATTACGCTATATAGTCGGACTAGCTGCGCCCCGCGGTGTTACCCACGTTTACATTTTACCGGGATGAAAAGTATGTCATGTATGTGTGCCTATGTGCTATTCCAGACTATAATCCAACTCTTTGCCAAATTTCATCCAGATCCGTTAAGCCGTTCTGGCGTGATTGAGTAACAAACATCCATCCATCCAAACTTTCACATTTATAATATTAGTGGGATGGAACACAAAAAAATGGCGTAGAATCGATCCCTTTGCTCTGAAGCGTTCAAGGACGTCTTACTCGACACAACATCGCCTACATATAAGCCATACTTATTAGCCCATAAAGATAAGTGTCCACTCGACAAACTATCATTTAATATGGCGTACATAGGTTCTGCATTAACTTACCATCAACTGAATGGCCCTAACCGTTCGCTAAACTATTACGGCTCGTTCCGAGACTTGCTAGCTTTTGCCCGCGGTGCCGCTCGATTAAAAGATAATGTATAATCTATACAAATAAATAAAATTGGAGTGTCTGTTTGTAATATTAAAATAACCGCTTTTTACTAAGTGCATTTGGATGTATACACGGTACATATACCAAAACAATATTTTTTACAATTTTTGTCTGTCTGTTTGTTTCGGCTAATCTCTGAAATGGCTGGTTCGATTTTGACGGGACTTTCACTGGCCGATTGCTGATGTAACAAGGAGTAACATGGCTACTTTTATTTCAGAAATTAAATTGGATCTCACGAAAAAAAAAAGCGGTCCAGCCATTTCAGAGATTAGCCGGAAGAAACAGACAAACAGACAAAAATTAAAACAAAAATGTTTTGGTATAGGTAACGTGTATATATCCAAATGCACTTAGTAAAAGCGGTTATTTTAATATTACAAACAGACACTCCAATTTTATTTATATGTATGTATGTATAGATGCTTACATACAAACATTCGTAGTTCATCACACAAAGTTTGCCACAACCGGAGTTCGAACTCGGGGCCCGTGATGCAAGAAGCAAGCACTAGTCACTACCAACTGCGCTTATCTTACCCTTGGCATCAAAGTGCCACAATATACCTACAATGACTTCCACACATCCCACTCCTCCGCCACTCGCATCCCCCGGCTTCCTGCGACGCGTGTGATGTCATCGGTCCACCTTGTGGCGGTCCTACACTACGTCTTCCGGCTCGTGGTCCCCATTCTAGAACCTTTCTGCCCCAACGGTTAACCAGTCAAGTAAAAGAGGGTAACGTGTTTTGTTGAAAATTAAATTAAACAACACCGTTTGTGTCAACTTTTGTTTATTCTTAGAGCTTATTTCTACGTAACAAAATAATTATTACATTAAATAATTGGTTTTCCCAATTTCGGTATCTGCGCCATTGCAACGCACGCCAGGTACTCGCATTGTTCGACCCATAAACTCATAGTATTATGGCATAGATATTCTATGGCATTGAATTTTTTTTTTTAACTAGCTGTTGCCCGCGACTTTGTCTGCGTCTTTAAATCAATATAAAATTGTTATTTATGAACTGACTAGCTGCGCCCGGCGGTGTTACCCGCGATAAAAAGTATGAAAAACTAAAACATGTATCCCACGGGAACCATAAATTTTACCGGGATAAAAAGTAGCCTATGTGCTATTCCAGACTATAATCTATCTGTGTGCCAAATTTCATCCAGATCCGTTCAGCCGTTCGGGCGTGAAAGAGTAACAAACATCCATCCATCCAAACTTTCACATTTATAATATTAGTATAGATTGAAATAAAACATATACTTAATTTTGCTTCTCCGTTGAGATTAGCCGCCGTGATCGAAATTCGATCAGCAGGAAAATTCCGTTCCGTTCGAAATCGATATCGGAAACGGAATCGAAAACTACCGAGCTGGATTACCGCAGTCGCTATTAAAATTTCC
Organism: Pheosia tremula; assembly: GCA_905333125.1. Lineage (NCBI taxonomy): Eukaryota > Metazoa > Arthropoda > Insecta > Lepidoptera > Notodontidae > Pheosia > Pheosia tremula. Next base: position 4,482,869 of record HG995425.1, read on the forward strand.
GAATTAGATTATCTTCGATGTATCTTGGTGACAATACCAAATTGTTTTTTCAAAAAGTTTCCGTCGGAAAGCTCGTCGGGAGCGACACCAACATCGGAAAGTTTCAAATCCGTTTCCGATGTCGATTCCGAATGACTTAAAATATCACTGCAGGACTACTATTCTAACTTAGCTGTACCCGCGACTTTGTACGTGAAGACCTTTTTTTCCGGAAGATTTTCATCCTGGAGCTACCTTCTCCCGATATAATATATGAATTATACCCACTTTTTCACCAGGTTGCGATACCACTAAGTATCAAGCAGTAGTAATTTAAATAAAATGACATACAATTGCCATGCCAGCGACACACTATTGAGGTTCCATTACGACTGTGACAGATTGGCTGTTCTGATAAAACTTTAATGTCGTCTCGATGGAGTCTCATTTCAGTGTCGATGGTTGTGTGTCGACTGCTAGACACGTCAGATAACGAGGAGAATGCCATTACTTAGCTACATTATATTGATACGCGACTGAAGTACAGAATACGAAATAGTTCAATGGCAGTTGAGTGGCTGGTCGGTGGAAAGCGGCTGGTCTTAAAATACTAGTAGACTAGCAAATGTCTAAAATCATTAAATCGACACGCTATCGACACTCCACTGGAGCGTTTGTAAATTGCAAGAATTGAGCCTCTTGATACTCAGTTGTATTGCTTTTCTACGGGAACCCATCCATTTCTCAGTATACAAAGAACCACCGTGCCAAGTGTCATCAAAATTTGTCCAGCAGTTTTCGCGTGATACGCGAGCAAAGAGACAAATATTAAAATATGGCAGACTTGGGAGTCGGTATCACAAAATAATTCTGACTGTGATTATTTATGTATATATTCTAAAGAGGTAATGTTTGTTAGTTTGTGAGTTTGGATGTAGGGGGCTATCTCCGGAACTACTGAACCGATTCTGAAAATTCTTACACTAATACGAAGCTACATTATTCCCGAGTGCCATAGGCTATGTTTTATGAAGGTACGCCGCAGCCAGAACCCGGTTCTCAACAAATATAATATATACAGACACGACCAAATTACGGCCTTATTACAATATGTATAGATGCCAATTTCTTTTATACAATTTACAGTTTACAATGGGCCCCCTTGCGTGGTATATTTGTGAATGGAATGGGATGTGGGTACAGACGTCTCCGGCATTTGAACTCCACCAGATCTGTGATCTTGACGGCCTGAAACAAGCAATGAATATGAATCATACTGTAGTAATATCTACAGGGTGAATACGAGAATATTTCTAAATAATAAATCAATATTGATTTTGTATATTCACGCGAATACTACACATTGAAATAAAACTAATGTCTTAAGGATTTTATCGCGTTTGTTTTATGTTGTTTACGGTCCCGACGTTTCGGCTGCTTTACAGCGACCATGGTCGCGGGAGGACTGAGGTGGTTGACGCCCTAGTGTCAAAGTTTGCACGGGGGGAGAGGGGGGGGGTACCCTTATACGTCGCTTTTTTATGGTTTTACGTTCCCGACGTAAAAACATAAAATCCGTAAGATTCGTTTTATTTCAATAAATAAATAAATATCGCCATACGAACACAACAACTATACGGTCCCACACTAAGCAACGCTTGTATTATGGGTACCGTACAATGGACTGAGGGCGAACCCAGTATATATTACTTATATATATACCAAACATCCAAGACTCGGGTACAAACATTCGTGCTCATCACACAAAATTTGACCCTACCAGGATTGGAACTCGGGACCCTCGGCACTACCAACAGCGCTTATCAAGCCGTCAATGCTTTAAAAAAATAGTAATTCTAGCAAAATGATAATACAGAATGGTTCAGAAAGTTTATACTAAGTCTTGAACCTGCCCTCTTTTAGTGGCTTTTTGTAAATATAATGTCAAGTCAGAATTTCGTTATATGCATTAAAAAAAACATTATGAAAAATCTGACTTCACATAATGATTTCAAATGCGCTAAAGCACAGGTTCAAGCTTAGTATAAACTTTCTGAACCAGCCTGTATAATAAATTACATACAAGGTCGCCCCCAGTCCATTGCACGGTGCCCATAATGCAAGCGTTGCTTAGTGTGGGACCGTAAAGTTGGTGTGGTCGTCTGGTGATATTACCGTTACAAATAGTACTAATTTTTAAAACCTTTCTTTGGTTATTCTCGTCATCGACAGTTCCTTTGCCTTTGGCCGTTTTATACAACGATACGATAGAATCCTTTTGAGACTTCACCGATTCTTGGCTAATTCTGACCATTAGAAAATTGGCTATGGTCCTCAACCTTGACTCCTGGAAACAACCCGGAGACCAGTAATTGATTTCTTTAATATTTACGCGAATACTACACATCTAAATAAAACCAATTTTACGGATTTTATTTTATGTTTTCTACGTTCTGCGTAGATCGGACCGCGAGCAACAACTAAATATGAGGGTACCCCGGTTCTAACTATGACACCAGGACGTCAACCACCTCAGTCCTCCCGCGACCATGGTTGCTGTAAAGCAGCCGAAACGTCGGGAACGTAAAAAAATATAATATAACGCGATAAAATCCGTAAAACTGGCTTTATTCCGAAAACCAGTTTCAAACTTACAAAAAAGCATGCTTGCTGTCTATAAGCATTGATATTAAATAACTATATCTTATAACTGGCAAAACTCTAAGATGGAAAAGCCATTTTTTTTTCAAGGAAAACGAATAAGATCTTTTTAAAAAGAGCAACCATGGAGTTTCTCGCCCGTTCTTCTTCATAGGAACGGCATTCCGAACGGGCGGTGAAGTTGAAGCTCAGCATTTTGTAACTATTTTGACGATTCATAAGTACTGTGCATAATCTGAACTCCATCAGCCGATAGACGTCCACTGCTGGACACAGGCCTCCCCCAAGACTTCCACACATCACGGTCCTCCGCCACTCACATCCACCGGCTTCGTGTGATATCATCGCTCCACCTTGTGGTGGCCGTCCTACACTACGTCTTCCGGTTCGTGGTCACCATTCTAGAACCTTTCTGCCCCGAGAACCATCGATTCTTTGAGCTATATGCCCCAACCCACTAAGTCAGCCACTGTCAATTTTTTTTTTGGAATAGATAACTTACCTGCTTGCATGCCTCCTCAGGTTTGCTACTGCCCTGGTCACTGGCTTCGCTGTGCTTAGCTGTATCGCTGCCGGCGCCACCTTCCGCCGTCGATATGACATACACGGATAACTTCTGTCGCTCCGAGGAATCCTCATGGATGTGTTTCTGGATAAAAAAAAGAATAATCAATACCTCTTGTTTGTGGTACAGACCACAGATTAATAAGAATAATATTGCCTGCGGCAGTCAATTCGCTGTTTATGCTGTCATTTTCAGCAGTTGACCCCAGCAGGTGGCTGACATGACATTGGCATTCTCAATAAGGGCCTCTACGTGTTGGACCCATGTCCCCGCGCAAGCCTTCCAAAGATCCGGGTATAGCCCGTGTGGAGAGAGACATGATAAAAATAATATCGCCAGGCAAACACACCAACTGTACGGTCCCACACTAAGCAATGCTTGTATTATGTGTACCGTACAATGGACTGAGGGCGAACCCAGTATATAACACTTATATACATATTAAACATCCATGACTCGGGTACAAACATTCGTGCTCATCACACAAAGATTGTCGCTACCAGGATTCGAATGCTGGACCCTCGGCATAGAAAGCAGCGTCTCTACCAACTGCGCGTATCAAGTCGTTGTTTTAATCGTTCTGGATATGTGGAGTTAATGAGCTATTAGACCCTAAAATACCGAGCAAAGCCGGGCTACATCTCTATGTTATATATATATATATACCTTATAGAACTGTATGAGCTCGTCCTTGGAGATTGTATTTAATTGTTCAACTTCCACTCGTGCGCGGTCGAAATTGTATACCTGTTATAATAATCACACTAATATTATAAATGTGAAAGTTTGGATGGATGGATGTTTGTTACTCAATCACGCCAGAAAGGATGAACGGATCTGGATGAAATTTGGCACAGAGATAGATTAAAGTCTAGAATAGCACATAGGCTGCTATTTATCCCGGTAAATACTTTTTAATCGCGGGTAACACCGCGGGGCGCAGCTAGTAATTACATATTATTCAAATGCTGGCAATGGAATGACAGTGCCACCATCATTGTCACTTTAACAGTTTAATTATCATTTTGACAGATTAATTGTCTCTTTTCAGAATCAGAATCGAAATACTTTTTATTCATGTGAATCGTCAAAATAGTTACAAAACGCTAAGCTACAACTGTACCGCCCGTTCGGAATGCCGTTCCTATGGAGAAGAACGGGCGATCAACTCCATGGTTGCTGTTTTTTAAAAGATATTTCACAGCTTGATTGTCACTTTTGACAGATATTGTGTGGGATATCTGTCAAAAGTGACAGCTACCATGCGATTGCTGTTCGATTATGAATCGAGCTTGCTACAACAATGTAATATATTTTGGACACGCCATTTTCATATCATCATGTCACATCCATTATTTCATTTATAACGTGTATTTATTGAATGTGTTATTGCTGTTAATTACTTGATACTGTCAAAATACCCGCTAAGTTGTGGGTGAGGCCATGTTCATATCCATTTAATTTCATCGCATCTCATTTCGTGAAGAAAGAAGAAGAAGATTATGAATCGATTGTGTTGTCAGACTTGGGGCCCATGCTGGATAATTTTCTTCTAACTCCTCGTATTTTCATCATTCGATGGGAGTTAAAGTAGTTTTTTTATTGACAAATTGTGAATTAACAAATTTTTATTAAAATAATATAAGTAAGTGTAATATTTACAAACTAATATAACTTAAAAAGAGTATAGAAAAGCTATAAAGCATTATTAGCGGTAGCATTATTAATTAATTACATCATTCGATTAATTTCGTGCGGGTTCCAAGACAATTAACTTTATCCCGGGACTCGCCGAGGGTCACACCTCGGTGTCATCATGGGACACCACTGAAGATCCTGGATTACAGGAGTAGCAGTGGTGGGAGTGTGTGGCGGGCCTAGTCCCAATTTAAAAGACTACCAGCATACCTGCGCTGTGATCTCTGACCACAGCTGGGACGCTCTGCTGGACATCCTCTTCGGTTTCTCCAGCCTCTGCGCAGCCAAAGCCGACCGGTGCTTCAGGAACTCCTCCTCGGACATATTCTCCAGGTATTCCTGACGACAATCCATCATCACGATCATAATTCACCGATGTTATTTGGACCCAATTTAATCGGGGATGAACCTATCGCCATTATATGGGGGGTGTCCCATATAATGGCGATAGGTATGCTATAAATTTCAGCAGTTGACCCCAGCAGGTGGCTAACATAACATTAAAATTCTCAAAAAGGGCCTCTACGTGTTGGACCCATATCCCCGCGCAAGCCTTCCAAAGATCCGGGTATAGCCCGTGTGGAGGGAGACATAAAATAATAATATCGCCAGACAAACACACCAACTATACGGTCCCACACTAAGCAAACGCTTGTATAATGTGCACCGTGCAATGGACTGAGCGCGACCCAGTATATAATACTTAGATATTAAACATCCATGACTCGGCTACAAACATTCGCGCTCATCACACAAAGTTTGTCCCTACCAGGATTCGAGACCGGGACCCTCGGCGCAGAAGGCAGGGTCACCACCAACTGCGCCGATCAGGGCCCCGAGTCTGCTAACACAATCGATTCATAATCGATCAGCCACCGCACAGTAACTGTCACTTTTGACAGATATAGTATGGGATATCTGTCAAAAGTGACAGTTACTATGCGGTTGCTGTTCGATTATGAATCGATTGTGTTAGCAGACTTGGGGCCCAGGTCGTCAATGGATTAGTTAATAGGGAGTATGTACTCACCAGCGAGCCCCTGATGAAGGCTTCTATTCTTTCCTCCAGGTACTCCGGGTGGCGGTCACTTTGGACTATCACACGTAGACCTTGGACGCCGTTCGAGCGACGCACACCACTGAACACGATGTAGCCAAGTTGTTCCTGAAACAATACCAGCTAATTAATATCCCACTATTGGGCACGAGCCTCCCCTCAATGCGAGGGGGTTAAGGCCGTAGTCCACCACGCTGGCCCACTGCGGGTTGGTGGACTTCACACGTCTTTCGAGGGGTTCTCTCAGACATGCAGGAGCCAAGTTGTTCCTTAAACAATACCAGCTAATTCAAAATCCCACTGCTGGACACAGGCCTCCCCCAATGACTTCCACACATCACGGTCCTCCGCCACTCGCATCCACCGGCTTCCTGCGACGCGTGTGATATCATCGCTCCACCTTGTGGGGGCCGTCCTAGACTACGTCTTCCGATTCATGGTCGCCATTCTAGAACCTTTCTGCCCCAACGGCCGTCGATTCTGCGAGCTATATGCCGCCCTGACACTTCAACTTCGAAATTCTTTGAGCTATGTCGGTTACTTTAGTTCGTGTACGGATCTCCTCATTTCTGATTCTATCGTGTAGCGCAGGACTTCCCAACCGGTGGGGCGTGCCCCGCCGGGGGGGGGGGGGGGGGGCGTAGAGAGATCTTAGGGGGGCATGAAGTGTTCGGATATTTATTTCAATTACTTATCGAAGCGAAACCGTCTTACAGTCGTATAATGATTCGATGATAGCTCTGTCAAAAACAGCACCTGATATCGACCAAGTGGTTCAAATAATGCAGGCGCAAACATCCCATTAATAATTAATAAATAATAATAATAACCTTTATTTAACAATATTACAATATGAAATGAATTTGTTATTTGACACCGTTATTGCGATTGTCTTGCGTTTCCGCAAAGGCCTCCCCTAGAGCCTGCCACACTTTCCGATTCTGGGTCCTCCTTCCCCAAGTACCTCCGGCTATTCTACGAATATCGTCTTCCCATCTAAGACGCTGCCTCCCTTTCTTTCTTTTGTTTTGTCTTGGACACCATTCGGTTACATCTTTAGCCCATTTGTCTTTATTATTCCTCATCATGTGACCCGCCCACCTCCATTTTAGTTTTCTTATGCAGTATGTTACATCATTATAATAAAGCGTTCGACTCTTTGAAACACACAAAAATATGGGAAGCACTGGCATCACAAGGAGTTGAAAATAAATACATACAACTAATTACCAACATATACAAGAACATGAAAGCAAAAATACGAACAGAAAGAGTAGGAACACACTTCCCTATTAAAAGAGGAGTCAGACAGGGAGATCCACTGTCACCCAAACTTTTCTCGGCAGTGCTTGAACATATATTTAGACGTCTCGAATGGAGCAAATACGGACTAAACATTAACGGAATGCAACTAAACCATCTAAGATTTGCAGACGATCTAATTCTAATCACTGAAGATCCAAGAAGCCTGCAAGAGATGCTTGAACAGCTTATGTATGAAAGTGAAAGAGTGGGACTCTCAATGAACGCTACAAAAACCAAAATAATGACAAACCTTGACATAACCCCCATCAGAGTCAATGGTACCAAAATAGAATACGTAGCAGAATATACATATCTCGGGCAGATAATATCACCAAAAGACCTTACAACAAAAGAAATAAATAACAGAGTACAGCTAGCATGGAAAAGATATTGGTCCCTTAAAGAAATTGTCAAAAACCCACAGGTACCACTCAAAGCGAAGAAAAACATATTTGACTCATGTATTTTACCCATCATGACATATGGATGTCAAACATGGAGTCTAACCAAACAAAATATGCACAAACTTGAGACCTGTCAACACAGTATGGAGCGAAGCATGCTCAACGTCAAGTTAAAAGACAAAATAAAACTAGAAACACTACGGAATCAAACTAAAATTAAAGATGTAACAAAATAATTAATAAATAGCGTGAAATAAATATCGTAAAAATAAGCTATATTTTTATATTGAAGCAATGAAGAAAAATATAGGAGGGGCAAGATTTTTTTTTTTATAATCCGGGGGGGGGGGCACCATACAAAAAAGGTTGGGAAACACTGGCGTAGCGAAACCCCGAGCATAGCTCTTTCCATTGCACGTTGAGCCTTCCTATGAGGCCTATGGTGAGCGACCACGTCTGTGATAGCTACTGCTGTGGAAGAGAACGTGGGTGGTGAGACTAGACCAGTGATTCCCAAAGTGGTCTATATCGACCCCTAGGGGTCTATGACAACCTGCAAGGGGTCTACGTCAGCGAAAAAAAATTTGGGGGTCCATGAAATGAAAATGGGGGTCCACGATAGTGGATCTCAACACTTACACTGATAGTACCTATTTACTTACATCATACTATCTTATAATATCAAAACATATACAATATTTATAAAAGTACCTAAGAAGTAAAAAAAATATTATATATGTTTATAAAATTGTGTAAGTCGTAGGATGTTGGTATTCGCTTTGTGGTCGCAATAAATTTTATTTTGAGTAGTTTTAATTTAAATTTAACTAATCTACTATATAAAAATAAGTCGGGTTTTCCTTCCTGACGCTATAACCCCAGAACGCACGAACCGATTTCCACGGTTTTGCATTCGTTGGAAAGGTCTCGGGCTCCGTGAGGTTTATAGCAAAGAAAATTCAGGAAAAACCAAACGAAATGTTACATAAAATGAAGCCATCTGGTGGCGAAACGGAGTTCGCTGGGTTTGCTAGTAAATGTATAAATTAACTATATAAAAATAAGTCGGGTTTTCCTTCCTGACGCTATAACCCCAGAACGCACGAACCGATTTCCACGGTTTTGCATTCGTTGGAAAGGTCTCGGGCTCCGTGAGGTTTATAGCAAAGAAAATTCAGGAAAAACCAAACGAAATGTTACATAAAATGAAGCCATCTGGTGGCGAAACGGAGTTCGCTGGGTTTGCTAGTAAATGTATAAATTAACATGTGTTTTTACTTTAAGTTTTTAACACTAAACTTCACTACAGCTAGAAATTTACAGGAAATCAATATCAGGTAAGTAGGAGGTCTACCCAACACGGAAAAGTATGGCAAGGGGTCTACGACACAAAAAAGTTTGGGGAACTCTGGACTAGACTAAGACATACCTTGGTCCGGAGCACGCTGAAGCAGGGCTCGGAGAGGGTCTGCGCGAGCAGCTCCAGCAGCACGTTCTGCCTGGCCGCGCGCGCGCCGCACGCGTAGTACAGCGACGCGCACGACGACTTGTGCACGCCGTTGCACGTCTCGCGCACGAACCACGAGCCTGCGCGCGCGATCAGACTCACAATATTTTTTATTCACGTAGACCATTATAATAAATAAATAAATATCGCCATACGAACACACCATACAGTCCCACTTTAAGCTTAACGCTTGTGTTATGGGTACCGTACAATGGACTGAGGGCGAACTCAGTATATAATACTTTTATACATATTAAACATCCATGACTCGGGTACAAAGATTCGTGCTCGTCGCACAAAGCTTGTGTCCCTACCAGGATTCGAACCCGGGACCATCGGCGCAGAAAGCAGAGTTACTACCACTGCGCTAATCAGGCCGTCTAGTGTCGTATCGTCATTATTGTACAGTACTTATGAATCGTCAAGTTACAAAAATATTATGCTACTGCTTCACCGCCCGTTCGGAACGCCGTTCCTATGGAGGAGAACGGGCGAGAAACTCCATGGTTGCTCTTTTTTTTTTAAATAGATCTTTTACATTTTTGAGCAATACACTGTGCGCGCGGTCACACACCACTCATAGGGAAAATTTTCAACAATAACTCTATACGATATTCAGATTATTTTGAGACCATTAATAGTGTCGTGGTCGCTGACTATGGGCCGCATAAGAAGGCTCAAGGTCGCTCAACGCGCAATGGAGAGAGCTATGCTCGGGGTTTCGCTACGCGATAGAATCAGAAATGAAGAGATCCGTAGACGAACTGGAGTAACCGACATAGCTCAAAGAATTGCCAAGTTGAAGTGGCAGTGGGCAGGGCACATAGCTCGCAGAACCGATGGCCGTTGGGGCAGAAAGGTTCTAGAATGGCGACCACGAATCGGAAGACGGAGTGTAGGACGGCCCCCCACATGGTGGACTGATGACATCACACGCGTCGCAGGAAGCCGGTGGATGCGAGTGGCGGAGGACCGTAATGTGTGGAAGTCGTTGGGGAGGCCTATGTCCAGCAGTGGACGTCTATCGGCTGATTGATTGATTGATTGATAATAGTGTCATAGATCAATTAAAAATAAGTTAAAATATAACTATGTTATAACATATAAACATCTATACAGATAAATAAAATTGGAGTGTCTGTTTGTAAAATTAAAATAACCGCTTTTTACTAAGTGCATTTGGATGTATACACGGTACATATACCGAAACAAATTTTTTTAAAATTTTTGTCTGTCTGTCTAATCTCTTAAATGGCTGGACCGATTTTGATGGGACTTTCACTGGCAGACAGCTGATGTAACAAGGAGTAACTTAGGCTACTTTTATTTTAAACCAGCTGTTACCCGCGACTTCGTCCGCTTTTTTTTTTAATACCACGCGGACGAAGTCGCGGGTAACAGCTAGTCATTTATTTTGGCGTAATGGCTGCTCGTTGGATCCTACCTTTCTCGATTTCAATTTCTCGGTGCAACAGTAACTGTTGGGCTAACAATGGCGTCGCGTCTTTTGGTAGTCTGCAACAAAAGTCAGAGTCATAATTTTAATTAAATTATATTACCAAGTGCCATGAGTATCGAGATCCTATATGGGGTACATACAGTGTAAGATATGTTTTAACCAACTGTGCACTGTGAATCTCAGTTAAGCCGTCAGGACTTAACTGAGATTCACAGTCATCGCGGTGGGCGTGGCCTCGGATAATCAGTCGGCGGCCGTCCTTTGAACAGGGCCCCAAGTCTGCTAACACAATCGATCCGTAATCGAACAGCAACCGCATAGTAACTGTCACTTTTGACAGATATTATATGGGATATCCGTCAAAAGTGACAGTTACTATGCGGTTGCTGTTCGATTATGAATCGATTGTCTTAGCAGACTTGGGGTCCTAGTGTCATAGTTAGAACTGGGGTACCCTCATATTAAGTCGTTGAATGCGGTCCGATAAAATAATATAATGTTAGGTTCTCTTATATTCGCGTGAATATAAGAAAACCTAGCATTATACAGGCTGTAACCACTTACATAACCGGTTACAACCTGTATAATGGATACTAACTAGCATACAGGTTATCTTATATTCGCGTGAATATAAGATAACCTAACATTATACAGGCTGTAACCACGTATATAGGTTACACCTGTATAATGTCAGTATACTCACTTGCTCTCGACGGTGTCGGCTATGTGTAGCGCTCTCTCGCGTGTCAAGTTGCCGTACATGAACCCCTCGATGTGCACTTTCCGTATCACGCGGGCGGCGAACTCGTCCAGTTGCTCCGATGTCATGTCTACAGACAAAATGTCTTTAGCGGTAAAAAGCCAGGCTGGTGGTATGCCCCAACGGTTATTGTCGGGATCTTGTATATATGTTGCGTGCTCCGAAAACTCTCATAGCGCGATTCAGGATTATAAGAATAGTCTATTGTTCTGAATCCATCTGTGGAGCTTGTGGCGCGGTTGAAGTGGTCCCTACATGTCAATAGAGTCGCGGACAATTTTTTTGTGGACAACTTTTCCCTGAAATCGGATGGTGGACAATTTTTTTAAAAACTTTCTCCTGAAATATGGTCGTGAATATTTAAAAGAAATACTTTTTCCTGAAATAGAGTTGTGGAACCTTATTGTTATTGTTTTTCCCTGAAACGTATGAAAAACACGGCGACGGCTTTACAAATTATTATTCATTTATATTTATAATCACCCCTCGCATTGAGAACAGAGACATTAAAAAGGGCTGGTATTATTTTTAATTAGTAGACAAGTGTATGTAGATCAAAGTAGGAAATAAAGTACTCCTATATTTTTTTATCTATACATATAAATAAAATTGGAGTGTCTGTTTGTAATATTAAAATAACCGCTTTTTACTAAGTGCATTTGGATGTATACACGTTACCTATACCGAAACAACATTTTTTACAATTTTTGTCTGTCTGTCTGTCTGTCTGTCCGTCTGTCTGTCTGTCTGTTTGTTCCGGCTAATTTCCGGCTGTTGTCAACTGTTGTCTTTGTTAAATACCACGCGGACGAAGTCGCGGGCAACAGCTAGTCTTGTATATAAGACTGAGAGCATTCCACTGAAGTTATATTTGTACCTTTAGCTGCCTCCAGGAGTTGCGCGCGCGTCCACACCAAGTCTGACAGGGACAACGCTTGCTGGTATACAGCGTGCTGCAAAAACAAAAATAATAATATTGATTTCATATATTTACGCGAATACTACACATTGAATAACACTAATCTTAAGGATTTTATTGCGTTTCTTCTTACGTTACCTACGTTTCGGCTGCTTTACAGCGACCACGGTTGGTAAAAATCAAAAATCTCCAAAAATTGCGTTACGTAATACTTTAACGCTCCCTTATGTACCTTTACCTAGTTTTCTTTACCACGCCATTTACAACCTGTATTTTTTTTTTATTGGACAATCCCCAGCCAAGTATGTGGCCTGGCCATCACCACTTACCTGATAAGGTTGTTCCGCTTCGAAGTTCTTGATGCCTCTTATATGATTTTCCTTCATTATCTCGAACCTCTTGGGGTCCGCTTTGAAAGATACCACATGGTCTATGATCTTCTGCAGTAAGACGTGTTGTTTGTCGTCATAACCGTCTATGGTCACCTGGGGGAGTAACACAGAACTGTGGTACAGGAATAATCTAAACAAATAATAGATAGAACTCGGCGATACTTGGCGGAAATCCATTGTTAACCTATGGGGAAAGAGGACCCACCACTGACCCTCAACTTCTTCAATTATGTACCAAACAAGTTTAATCGATAATAAAAGAAGCCAACAACACCCGAACTCCTCTAAGATGTTAATCGGGAAACTATCTATCACGAGTGACGGGACCTCAAATAAAATGCAATTCTCCGCGACACAAAGCGAATCTAAAAAAAGTATTCGACACGTGTTTCGCCTCTAAACGAGGCATCTTCAGGACCGCTGGGCTACGAATGAGCCAAATGTGATGACGAGGGCTCATTCGTAGCCCAGCGGTCCTGAGGATGCCTCGTTTAGAGGCGAAACACGTGTCGAATACTTGTTTAGATAGTATTGAAGGGAACTGATAAAACGCGAGGGTGTCGAGTCACCTTCGTCCGTAGGAGAATTAAGTACCCTCGAGATACCCTACACGTGACCCTGGGTGGTGCCAACTAGGTGACAACTCTACTGGTGGCAGGCTTCGGCCGTGGCTAGTCACCACCCACTGAACAAAGCCATGTCGCCAAGCGGCCTAGCCGTGTTCCGGCATGATGTTCGGTGTTGCCATTCATGGATGGCGGGTCAGATCAGCTGCGCTGCATGTGCCTAGTGAATGTAGCGTCTCGATCTACTGCCGCCTTCCTACCTAGGCAAGTATGCTCCATCGTAGATCTCATCGTCACTTACCATCAGGTGAGATCGAGATCAAATACTTGCCTATAATGTAATAAAAAATAAAAAAAAAAACGCAGATTTTCAAAGTAACATTCAATTTTTATTTTATTAATTTTGCATTCATCAGCCAACACGTTACCAGAGACCAACACACGACTCAAAACCACAGAGAAAAGTAAAACAAAATGTTCTTTTTTTTAAATATCGAACATATATCGCACCATTCACGAATTCAAAATGATGCTTCAAATATTGATTTCTTATATTTACGCGAATACTACACATTGAAATAAAACTAATCTTAAGGATTTTATCGCGGTAGAATAAAAAATAAACCGCGATAAAATCCTTAAGATTAGTTTTATTTCAATGATGCTTCAAAATTATGGTTTTAATGTATGTTCTATCCGATGAATATTAAAACAAATGCGTTTTTATGATAGAAAAAGCTTATTATATTTCCGTCTCTTTGACACCAGTACTTTTAGTCCTCCTCGTTCACTTGGAAGGATCTTTGATTGCGATTTCCCAAAAAAAAATGATTTTTGAGTTGAGCCTCTATCGGTCTGATGGTGCGATATTATATCGCCTTCATCTTGAATACTAAAGACTTACGCTAAGGCCATACTTCGCGTTGCCAACGTTCCAACGAAGACCGGCCAGCTCGGCGGCGTACGCGAACTGCTGCAGGCTGTCCCTCAGCAGCAACACCCATATGGAAGTCAGGTTGCAGCTCAGAGGGTCTGAGTATGCCAGGGGACTGGGGGCAAGACCACACGAACAATAAATCAATAAATAAATATCGCCATACGAACACACCAACTATACGGTCCCACACTAAGCAACGCTTGTGTTATGGGTACCGTACAATGGACTGAGCGCGAACTCAGTATATAATACTTATATACATATTAAACATCCATGACTCGGGTACAAACATTCGTGCTCATCACACAAAGCTTGTGTCCCTACCAGGATTCGAACCCGGGACCATCGGCGCAGAAAGCAGAGTCACTACCACTGCGCTAATCAGGCCGTCATGACAGTATATAACATGCCTCTAACCTACATTGTTCTCACATACCCATAACAATGTTTTTATACCAGCCGTTTTTTTAATGTCCCACTGCTGGGCACGGGCCTCCCCTCAATGCGAGGGGGATTAGGCAATACTCCACCACGCTGGCCCGGTGCGGGTTGGCGGACTACACACATCTTTCGCGTGGTTCTCTCAGACATGCAGGTTTCCTCGCGATGTTTTCCTTCGTCGTTTAGCAAGTGATAATCATGGTTGAAAATGAGATTCGCACATGAAATCCAGAAATTTCAGAGGTGCGAGGCGGGAGTTGAACCCGCAACCACCATCCAACCAACCTAGCTATGAATGTTTGGAGAAGAATGTACCTTATTACAGAAGGATTACTCCACAAAAAGTTAGTACTGTTCCAGCGTGGTCTTTTTTTTTGGTCGTTTGGGGTAGTAGTTATTTTTAATAGTTGGTGTCTTTTCAAAATTGATCCTGCTAATGGATACAGGATGTTCCAGCATGGTGGACTATAGCCTCATCCCCCTCGCATGAAGTGGAGGCTCGTGCCCAACAGTGGGACAGTGGACTCACCTGACTAAGTCGAGGGTCAGGATCGCTTTGGGCAACAGGAACTCGTTGTCCTTCTTGAACCATAGCCTCATCAGCGGAGTGTCCTGGGAAACAAAACCAAATGTATGAAAGTAGACTGGTGGTAGGCTTCAGCCGTGGTTAGTCACCACCCACTGAACAAAGCCATGTCGCCAAGCGGCCTAGCCGTGTTCCGGCATGATGTTCGGTGTTGCCATTCATGGATGGCGGGTCAGATCAGCTGCGCTGCATGTGCCTAGTGAATGTAGCGTCTCGATCTACTGCCGCCTTCCTACCTAGGCAAGTATGCTACATCGTAGATCTCATCGTCACTTACCATCAGGTGAGATCGAGATCAAATACCTTGCCTATAATGTAATAAAAAAAAAGACTATCATCTATATTTGTACTTTACAAACTGTGGCGACTGCGAATGCTCGGACTTTAGAGTCTTTAGCGATTTCTTGCATTTTCCAGGATAACAATTATATTGCGTACGTTTCATTCTTCAGATAAAATACACATGTAGTACCTTCATTGTACTGACAACTTCGCACTTTATAGGGTAGATTGAAAAAATATCCCTACGCCCGCGCTCCGTCCGACGCGCCGCCGCTTCGCCATGCCTCATTCTTTTATTGTGCGCGGCAACAAGCACTCACTTTAAATAAACTCAGTGATATTTCGTTAAAAATATCTTCAAATTACTTACTTTGTAAAAATGCCTAAGCGTAGTGCAGATAGTAAAATTTGTTATTATAAAAATAAAATTAAAAAACTTCAAGAATGTGCAAACAAAAAACGAAGCCGGGTAATTATATATTCATCTTCGTCGGATTCCGAGGAAAATCAAGGTTAGTTGAAACATATTTTTTACCTTAGTGAAAATGTGTAGGATACTGTATGCTGATCAATCGGTTCATGGCGTGGAAATAATCCAATTAGCATCTCTAAGTTAGCCTGGAGGATATCACATTGAGGGTATCACGAAGGTATAACATGATGCATAAAAATTATGCCTGGAGGTTGACTGCGGGTCAACACGAGGGTTAATAAATAAAAATAAACTACCCAGTTTCTCGTATATTTGAAACGATTATCGTTTCAGACGCGGGTACCATACAAGATGATATCACGACAACGGCAGCGATGCAGTTTCACGTTCCGGCTGAATCTCATGACGGCCAAGAAAACATTGAACCGACTTCGGAGGCACCGCCGGTTGAACTAGCACAGGATGAATCTCCTCAGCTGGATCCGGATTTATTATCAGCGCTGGGCGATACCACGGATGAACAATCGATTTATGGTGAAAATATTCACAATACTTTGGCACAACGTTGGATACCTTTATTAAAAAAAGGACTTGCCAAGGATCTCAAAGAAAAAATTCTTAAAGAATATCAAATACCGGAGAACTGCAAACTCCTTAAGGCGCCTACTTTGAATCCAGAAATTAAAGCTGCAGTATCAGAAATTATTATTAATCGTGATAAAAATATACAATCGAAACAAGACCAACTAGGTCTTGGTTTAAGCGCGATTAACAAAGCTATGACCCTGCTTCTCCTAGGAGATGATAAAATTCAGGCTATTAAGATACTCTCTGATAGTTGTAGGATCTTGACCGACTTACATTATACCGAAACTCAAGTGAGGACAAAACTCATAACTCCCTGCCTGGATAAATCTATTACGCCACTCATAAAAGATCACGAAAGAGACGAGACGCTTTTCGGAGAAAAGCTGTCGGAAACTATAAAAGTTTCTAAAGCTATTGAGCGACAAGGATCAATGATTAAGAAACCCGTTCAAAGGGCGACGTCTTTACCCGCACCCACCGCTGGAACATCGACATATAGGTCTCGGTTTTCGGGAAACGGGACGGGTCCCCCTCGTTATGCCTCGGTGAACAGGGGGGGGCGAGGAGGATATCCACGAGCAGCGACAGCGTACCGGCCGGCGGCGACGACGCGGCCTCGAGCGCCTCCAAGCCAGAGCAGGCACCGTGCCCAGACACGACGCTAGCAATACAGGTACACGCAGGCCGTTTACAATATTTTTACAATTGCTGGATGAACATCACTAGCAATAAGACAATCTTGGATTGGATCCAAAATGGATACGTTATACCATTTTCAAAAAATGTTTTTCAACATAAGGTACCATGCAACACATTAATGGCTGAAGAAAAGCGAGATATGTCTATAGCGATCAACAATTTGTTACAATTAGGCGCGATACATGAATGTCAGCCACAATCAGATCAATTTATTTCAAGAATATTTTTAACTTCAAAATCAAATGGCAGCAAAAGATTTATTTTAAACTTAAAAATGTTAAATAAATTCATATCTCAAAAACATTTTAAAATGGAGGATTACAGAACAGCTTGCAAATTAACCCCTCACCACGGCTTTATGGCTACAATCGATATGAAGGAATCATATTTATTGGTACCGATTGATTCATCACAAAGAAAATATTTAAGATTCCAATTTAATAATGAATTAGGTAAAACTTTAACCTATGAATTCAAAGCTATGCCTTACGGCTTATCATCGGCACCAAGAACATTCACAAAAATTATGAAGGAGGTTGTGGCTCACCTCAGATATCGCGGCTATTCATCTGTTACTTATCTCGATGATATTTTATGTATTGGTCACACATATAGCGAGTGTTTACGTAACGTAAATGAGACTGTTAGATTTTTACAATGTTTAGGATTTGTGATAAATTTCGAAAAAAGCTCTTTACAGCCATCACAACAGACTAAATTTTTAGGTTTCATTTATGACACTATTAACATGTCTTTATCCTTACCGAATGATAAACGAGAACATATTTTTAAATTAGTTAAAAAATTTATTTCCTTACCTCGTTGCACTATTAAAGAGTTTGCCAGTTTAATCGGCGTTCTTACATCCGCCTGCCCGGCGGTTAAATACGGCTGGATGTATACCAAACGTCTCGAGAGACAAAAGTTTTTGGCATTAAAGACATATAAAACATACGAATCAAGATTTATCCCCTCACCTGTAATACTGCCGGATCTGGAATGGTGGTCTCAGAACATTTTCTCGACAATGACTTCCCTAAGGCCTGATAAGTTTCATCTAGAAATTTTTACAGACGCTTCCAGGTCTGGCTGGGGCGCTTTTAGTGATAACAAAAGAGTTAACGGTAAATGGAAGTCAACCGAGTTAAAATTTCATATCAACTATTTGGAGCTGCTGGCAGTGTTCCTTGGCCTTAAATGTTTTGCCCGAATTACACATAACTGTTCCATTTTATTACGTGTCGATAACACCACAGCGTTAAGCTACATTAATCGTATGGGTGGTATTCAATACCCCCATTTAAACGACTTGACACGAGAAATCTGGCAATGGTGCGAAGAGCGGAATTTATTGTTAACTGCATCTTATATTAAAAGTAAAGATAATATAGAAGCTGACGAAGAATCCCGCAAGGTTAATAAAGACATAGAACTAGAATTATCTAACAAAGTATTTAATAAAATTGTCACTAAATTAGGCAAGCCAGATATCGATTTATTCGCTTCTCGCACCAATGCCAAATGCCATCAATACGTATCATGGAAACCAGATCCAGATGCCTTAGTGATAGACGCGTTCACTATCCCATGGGATAACATGTTCTTTTATGCTTTTCCACCTTTTCCCCTAATATTAAAATGTCTAGAAAAGATAATAATAGATAAAGCTGAAGGCATACTGGTCTTCCCTTATTGGCCTTCGCAGCCCTGGTTTCCTCTATTACAAAAATTGCTTACTTCAAATATAATCTTAATAAATGCTAAAAATAACATTATGTCTTCCTCTAGGAACCCTCGAATCGAAGGAGTTACCCTGGGTGCAGCGAAACTCTCAGGAACGCGTTCATAAAAAGGGGCGTTCCTATGGTCTCTTTGGATTTAATGATGGCATCCTTAGCCAAGAGCACATTGCAACAATATAGCGTGGCTTACAAAAATTGGTGGCAATACTGCCTTAACAATGAGTTGGATCCATACAAATCTTATGTGCCGTCAGTATTATCCTTTTTAACGGAACAATTTGATAAAGGTGCAGCTTACGGTTCTCTTAATAGCTACCGTTCCGCTTTAAGTTTACTTTTTGGTGATGATTTAGGATCGCAGGAACAAATCAAAAGGTTGTTCAAAGGAATTTATAAATTAAGACCTAACATTCCAAAATACGCATCTACTTGGAATCCTCAGATCGTGTTAGAACACATCGCCCAATGGGGCTCTAATAAAGAATTATCTTTACAAAAGATATCTAAGAAACTTGTGATCTTATTAGCCCTATGTACAGCTCATCGAGCACAAACACTTACATCTATTAAAATTAGAAATATTCCCCTAACGGAGTAAATATTATAATTACTGACATCATTAAAACGTCTGCTGCCGGTCGTGACCAACCAATTTTATTCTTGCCTTACTTCAGAGAAAATATAAATATTTGTCCAGCAACAGCTTTGGAAGATTATCTGTCGGTTACAAAAGATTTAAGGCCAAATTCTGTGGAAAACCTTCTAATGACGTATAAGCGACCTTATAAGGCCACCTGCACACAAACCATCAGCCGATGGATTAAGCAGGTGCTCGCGGAGAGCGGCGTGGACGTATCGGCGTTCGGCGCGCACAGCACCCGACACGCGGCTACGTCCACGGCGCGCACGCAGGGCGTGTCACTTGACGTCATTCGGAAGACGGTCGGTTGGTCGTAATCATCGCAGACGTTTGCAAAATTTTATAATCGTCCGGTGAGCAATGATGCTTGTTTCGCAAGATCAGTTTTTCTCCCGGGTTAATGAATTGTATTTCACTTGCGAACGATGAGCATATTTATTCATTTATTTTCTTTTCCTGATTTCCTTAACAAATGTATATTATTAAGGCTCTAAACTTAAAAAATAACAAATTTATAAGGTTAATGTTGTGTCATATAATTAAATGATTCCTAATAAGTTGTAAAACACTTGTTTTAGGCTTATTAATCTAATATAATCTGATTAACCACATTTTTTTTTGTAATCTCTGAACATCTACATGTGTATTTTATCTGAAGAATGAAACGTACGCAATATAATTGATGATTAAACGAACTTACCTGTAAGTGAAGTTCTATCCCAATTATATGAGTACGTTTCATTCGAAGATAAAGGTCCCTCCCGTCCCAGAACCCATATAAAAAAAATGTAATACTCTAAAGAATGAGGCATGGCGAAGCGGCGGCGCGTCGGACGGAGCGCGGGCGTAGGGATATTTTTTCAATCTACCCTATAAAGTGCGAAGTTGTCAGTACAATGAAGGTACTACATGTGTATTTTATCTTCGAATGAAACGTACTCATATAATTGGGATAGAACTTCACTTACAGGTAAGTTCGTTTAATCATCAATTATTGTACAGCGTGACTCAGATAGAGTATACTAACATTAGAACCTGCGCTTTCTAGCGCCTCGGGACCTCAAATAAAACGCAATTCTCCGCGAAACGAAGCGAATCTAAAAACAGTATTCGACACGTGTTTCGCCTCTAAACGAGGCATCCTCAGGGCCCCAAGTCTGCTAACACAATCGAACAGCAACCGCATAGTAGCTGTCACTTTTGACAGATATTGTACGGAGATATGTCAAAAGTAACAGTTACTATACGGTTGCTGTTCGATTGTGTTAGCAGACTTGGGGCCCAGGACGGCTGCGCTACGAATGAACCCAGCAGCCCTGATGATGTATAATGTCGAATACATTTTTAGATTCGCTTCATTTCGCG
The DNA here is from genome assembly GCA_905333125.1 of Pheosia tremula. NCBI lineage: Eukaryota > Metazoa > Arthropoda > Insecta > Lepidoptera > Notodontidae > Pheosia > Pheosia tremula. Next base: position 4,503,854 of record HG995425.1, read on the forward strand.
GAGAATTGCATTTTATTTGAGGTCCCGTCACTCGTGACAGACAGTATCTCGACTGACATCTTAGAGGAGTTCGGTGATGCTGGCTTATGTAATTATCGATCAACTTGTTTGGTTTATAATTGGAGAAGTTGACAAGCCGAGGGTCGGCGGTGGGTTCCTCCCCCATTTGGTTATGATTGCTTAGTTCCAGACCGTACACTTGGTGTGTTGGTCTGGCGTTACCTTGATGATGGCTGGTGCCAGAGCCTCGGCGGTGACGTCCTCGGCCGTCTCCAGCTGCAGGCGGGTCGGGATGAACTCGTTGGGGGGCGGCAGGTGGAGTTCCTCTGACGATTTAACTAACTTCCACTCCTAAAAACAAATTGACAATTATATAAGTATTATGTATATATATTATGACGGCCTGATTAGCGCAGTGGTAGTGACCCTGCTTTCTGCGCCGAGGGTCCCGGGTTCGAATCCTGGCAGGGACACAAGCTTTGTGTGATGAGCACGAATGTTTGTACCCGAGTAATGGATGCTTAATATGTATATAAGTATTATTTACTGGGTTCACCCTCAGTCCATTGTACGGTACCCATAATACAAGCGTTGCTTAGTGTGGTACCGTATATGCGTTCGTCTGGCGATATTATTAATATTAATAAATTTATTTATTAAAAGCTTACTGCACTTAGGGAATCCGTGAAACACACACAGAGAGCCAATACAATAATTAGGAACCTACTAATACTAGGACCGCAGCATTTAGGGGTAGCTTCCGCTACGCGGCAACTAAATGTTGGAATAACATCCCTCCACCAATAAAGAACTGTGACACTGTTACGACACTTAAAGCCAATCTCAAACAATTTTTATTAAGTCATCAGAAGAATTGTGAAAACATACGTGCGAATGTTTCCGTGTTATAGCGGTAGTTTCACATTTTACTAGTCTTAATCGACTTTTCGTCGATACTCAATCAAACACACCATTGTATTTATTTTATTGTATAATAATGTTCTATTAATAATTAAGGATAATAATATATAGATTTAAATTTTGTGAATGTAAAAAAAAAAAAAATTAACATATAAGTACCGACTCATGTTTAAGTCTGTGGGGTTATTAGCATAAGCATCTTTATTTTGTTAATTACTTAAGTTAGTTTTAGTTACGTGCTCCCGTCACCCGCGGGTTGCAGCTGAAAATCAGCGTTGGGTGCGCATTTATTGCCGTTCAACAATAAGCTGAGCTGTTGACCCTTTTGGCAAAATATCAGCGTTGTTATATATTTAATTGTGTGTAGCTATTTCTTTGCCAAATAAATACTTTCTTTCTTTCTTTCTAATAATAAATAATAATACCAGCCCTTTTTAAAGTCCCACTGTTGGGCACAGACCTCCCATCAGTGCGAGGGGGAGTAGGTTATCAGATTGATCACTTTTGACAGATATCCCATACAATATCTGTCAAAAGTGACAGTTAGTATGCGGTTGCTGTTCGATTATGAATCGATTGTGTTAGCAGACTTGGGGCCCTGGTATATTTACATACGTGTATTTGCCGTGGAATTGAATTTTGCAAGTATACATCTTTGCTACGAGTGGTACGCACCTGCAGTTTGGTTTCATCAATATCCTCTTGCAGGTACTTGGTACCGTACCAGGGCTCCGTCATGGTACATTTGTCACCGAAGCATCTGTCACCAAAATTGAGAAGGTTCATAAAAATGCTAAATATACAGGGTGTAAGTGGATGCGTAACGAAAACTGATACCATATGGATTCAACTCATGATTGTGAACACCCTAGAGATGGAATTGTCCGTCGATTTTTTCATGAATTATACGCTTATTTTTACAATTGATCAAAAAAATAATAATAATAACATGTTAAAAAATAACTCGATTTCAACGCGATTTTAAATATAAAAGAAAAACATAATTACTAATTTAGACCCAAAACTGCAATGTAAATTAAAACTCGATACCAGTGTTGCCAGATTGGGTATTGTTTTCGCAATTCTGGGTAAAAATTTTGGCTCTGGAGAAATTTTGGAGAAATGAAATTCTTGGAGAAAAAAAAATACCATGGAGAATTTTGGGTACTTTTTAGTTTTCATTCTTTTCACCCTGCTTTTTCTCTCTATGTTAGGGGATACGTAACGTAAAAAAAAAAAAAAAGCTCATTCTGCTGTTTCAGTTTGTAAATTAGAACAGTCATTCAAGGAAAAAATAAGAAAAATTAACCGATATTATCAACTTTTTGCCTTTGGGTAAAACTCAAGCAAATTGTATCATTTTGGAGAAAAATAATTTCAAATTTGGGTAGAAATAGAAAATCACATCTGACAACACTGCTCGATACGGTCGAGCGCGCTCGTCACTCGCAAGCGTCGGGTATCGCGCGGACCGTTGTGTTGTGATCACGATGTTAACGATACATTGCGCATTTCTAACGATGGTAATTTGGCTACAATGTAATAGCGGGCGAGCCTATTGCCATTATACCGGATTTTGGGGTCGAGTCACCTTCGTCCGTAGGAGAATTAAGTACCCTCGAGATACCACGTGACCCTGGGTGGTGCCAACCAGGTGACAACTCTACTGGTGGTAGGCTTCGGCCGTGGCTAGTCACCACCCACTGAACAAAGCCATGTCGCCAAGCGGCCTAGCCGTGTTCCGGCATGATGTTCGGTGTTGCCATTCATGGATGGCGGGTCAGATCAGCTGCGCTGCATGTGCCTAGTGAATGTAGCGTCTCGATCTACTGCCGCCTTCCTACCTAGGCAAGTATGCTCCATCGTAGATCTCATCGTCACTTACCATCAGGTGAGATCGAGATCAAATACTTGCCTATAATGTAATAACAAAAAAAAACACACTCCCCCTCAATACGAGGAGGATTAAGTCCACCACGCCGGCCAAGCGAGGTATGGCGAACTTCACACGAATCTCGTTAAACATGGTAGATTTCCTCACGATGCTTGCCTTTAACTTGAATTAAAAATGAGATACACACACCCAAATCCTAAAATCTCCGAGCAAGGCCGGGGTTTGAACCTGCACACCGTGCGTTTGCGAAGCGAACGTTCCATCAACTTGGCTATCATGTGGGAACCATGTAGCCATTAACTGTAATTTGTATACTTAGTTCGTACTTTTTTTTTTTGACCTGCTGCTAAAGTCTGTTTACCCGTTCCTACATTGTTCTCACACACCCATAACAATGTACTGCTCAACAATGTAAAAGATCTTTTCAAAAGAGCAACCATGGAGTTTCTCCCCCCTTCTTCTCCATAGGAACGGCATTCCGAACGGGCGGTGAAGTAGCAGCATAGCAGATAATAAGTAGATTCATAAGTACTGTACTTAATGGTCTACGTCAGTGATTCCCAAAGTGGTCTATATCGACCCCTAGGGGTCTATGAAAACCTGCAAGGGGTCTACGTCAGCGAAAAAAAATTTGGGGGTCCATGAAATGAAAATGGGGGTCCACGACAGTGGATCTCAACACATACACTGATAGTACCTATTTACTTACATCATACTATCTTATAATATCAAAACATATACATTATTTATAAAAGTGCCTATGAAGTAAAAAAAATATTATATATATTTATAAAATTGTGTAAGTTGTAGGATGTTGGTATTCGCTTTGTGGTCGCAATACATTTTGAACTTGTAAAAACCTGAGAGTCGCAGTCTCAGAGCTTCGCTACCTTGCACTGACTTGTTCAATTCGTCACTCTATAGAGGACGGAAATCAATAGGAAATCAATATCAGGTAAGTAGGGGGTCTACCCAACACGGAAAAACATGGCAAGGGGTCTACGACACAAAAAAGTTTGGGGAACTCTGGTCTACGTGAATAAAAAATATTCTGATTCGGATTCTATCACTGCTATACTCAAATTTGAGTTGTATTTGAGTTCGTCATATGATACATACTTGGCTACCACCCCGACGCGTACATTCTCCGGGGTGAGGAGAGCAAGCAGTTCCTTGATCAGCTCCGGCCTCCAGTCGGTCATCAGGTAATAAGCGCTTAGGACATCTTCCATAGGGAATTCCTGGAAGAAAATCACTATTAATTCTGAAATTATAAGCGACTAGATTCTGGCCGTGGCTCCAGTACGTGATGGAATTAGAGCCTTATAGCACTTAGGATAACGCAACTTCCTATTGCTAAAATAATTTTCAGAATCGGCTCAGTAAGTCCGGAGATAAACCCCTACATCCAACTAAGATAATAAGATACCTCTGTATAATATTCATCTAAGCCAGGGATTCCCAAACTATTTTGGGCAAGAGTCCCCTTATCCAAAATGAACTGACACCTCAGCCACCCCCATAGCCGAATTACTTGAAAAATCCCATCTCTAGTTTTTTTCCTGTTGATACAAAATAATAATTTAATCTTGTACGAACTTTGCTTAAACACGAATTCCACTTTGGGAATCCCTTATATAGACAATAGCATAGTTTCCCAATGGCATGTCCGGGGTTCGAACACCCAACAGGGGTCCACCACCAAGGACGACCGATACAAACATGCTATCCCATCAACATCCCGACCTCGCCCGGCGGCACTCACCTGCAGCAGATGCACGTGCCCGGTGACCAGGCTCCTGGGCTCCTGGGCATCCTTGAACCTGAACTCCAAGGCCATCAGGTCGCGCTGCTCCTCCCACACCCAGCGCTGAGGTCCTTCGCCTTGCAGCATCGCTATATACTGGAACAAGCATATATACTTAAAATAAAACGAATTTTAAGGATTTTATTGTCTGAGTACTGCCACCGACTTGGGCTCCAGTAATTAATATAATAAAATCCAAAACCAAGGGCACCATTGCAAGACCTTAAGACACTGTGAGCACTTTCTGCGTAGATCGGACCGCGAGCAACAACTAAATATGAGGGTACCCCGGTTCTAACTATGACACTAGCACGTCAACCACCTCAGCCCTCCCGCGACCATGGTCGCTGTAAAGCAGCCGAAACGTCGGGAACGTAAAAACATAAAATAAACGCGATAAAATCCGTAAAATTAGTTTTATTTCAATGTGTAGTATTCATGTAAATATAAGAAAACTGCATACCTTGTGACTAAGGCGAGCGTTCTACCAACATGGTTAGAACTGTTTTTTTTTTTAAAGTAATTATTACATCACATTAAGATCAGGGCTAAGATGACATCTGCTGATAAGCAGTGATAGCCAAGTTCGTAGAACGCTTGCCCCGGTAACGAGGATCGCAGGTTCACCTCTAGAATTTCTGGATTTCATATGCCAATCTAATTTTGAACCACGATCATCACTCGCTAAACGGTGAAGGAAAACATCGCGAGGAAACCTGCATGTCTGAGAGAGCCCCTCGAAAGACGTGTGAACTCCGCCAACCCGCACTGGGCCAGCGTGGTGGACTATGGCCTAATCCCCCTCGCATGGCCCGTGTCCAGCAGTGGGACATTAAAAGGGCTGGTATTATTATGACATCTGCTGCTATATATGTTGAAAATGAGGTCTGGGCTGAGGATCTCAGCGGACAGCTGGTACTCCATGGCTGGTACTGACCTGGAACACCAGGGTGATGATGTCGTCGATATGCTGGACCCCATCCTCGGTGAGGTCCACCTGCACGCCGAAGAACCCGAAGCCCCGGGCTCCGATGCGGGTCCCGCCTACTAAACTACAAAAAGAAACATTACTGGCGAACCGCAAATGTTAGATAAAATTATCTGTCTATACATATAAATAAAATTGGAGTGTCTGTTTGTAATATTAAAATAACCGCTTTTTACTAAGTGCATTTGGATGTATACACGGTGCATATACCAAAACAATTTATTTTACAATTTTAGTCTGTCTGTTTATTCCGGCTTGTGTGATTTGACCCATCATAAAGAATAAGAGATTATGTTAAGAGTATGTTAAATGGGGAACCTTTTTGAATCGATTTTATCGGGTTTTGCGTTTAACTTAGCCGAATCAAAAGGTAACCAATGTGAATGGACCATAGCTCAAATCTGACAGCAGTTAAGGGGGAAGCTCAGGGTCAGGGCGCGAAATTCAAGATGTCAAAAAGCGATACAACTCCATAAAGTTAGTAAAAGTAGCGGTTTTTACAAACCTTATGGTATTGTATCGGATTAGGTACTTTTTTAAGCAATCTTAATACATCGAGACATCCAATGCAAAATGTTAATATCGCAAAACACTAAATTACATCGTAAACATGTCCAAATTTTTCGTAAAAAAATAAAAACCATTGACATTTTGAATTTCGCGCCCTGACCCTTAGCTTCCATCTTAAGTCGTTTAAAAACCCAATCAAAACCCGTTCTTAGGCTAACAGAGTTCCGGGACCTGACCAGCTATTTCGATTGAAATAAAGCTAATCTTGCGAATTTTATCGTGTTTATTCTACGTTTTTTTACGTTCCCGACGTTTCGTCTTCGGCTATCGCAAGATTAGTTCTATTTAAATGTGTAGTATTCGCGTAAATATAAGAAATCAATAGCTATTTCAATGTTGTGTTAAGCGCCATCTATCGAGACGCCTAGCTACTGAGTACCGATTAACAGATGTCGCTACAGTACTTACCTATTGCACCATCCCCTCGCCTTCAGGGCTGATAGGAGGCTGCCTGGACCCTCGTGGCCCAATAAATGAGATAAATAATGGCTGGGCTGTGGACAAAACGTGTTATAATCGTCAATCGATACATACAGGATGTAGAAGGAATGGTAAGGAAAACTTTGAGTAAAGGTTACACTTAATTCCTATAAAAAAAATATAGAAATCAATTCTGTCAAAAGTCATGGGTTATTAACGATGTTATTTTTGAGCGCGCAATGTATCGTCAACAACGTGATCACAACACAACGCTCCGCGCGATACCCGACGCGTGCGAGTGGCGAGCGCCCTCGAGCGTATCGAGTTTTAATTTACATTGCAGTTTTTTGCGATATTGGCATTCTGCATTGGATGTCTCGATGTATTAAATTTGCTCAAAAAAATACCTAAAGCGATACAACACTCCAAGGTTTGTAAAAACCGCTACTTTTACTAACTAAGCAATCTTAATACATCGAGACATCCAATGCAGAATGCCAATATCGCGAAAAACTAAATTACATCGTAAAGATGTCCAATTTTTTTATAAAAAAACTAAAAACCATTGACATTTTGAATTTCGCGCCCCGACCTAGCGCTTCCACCTTAACTAGTTTTTTGCACTCACTCCACTCTTATAATGTTGCCTCATATCCGGTATAGGGAAGTCTATGGAGAGCGATCTCAAGTCTTTGACCGGAAGGCAGTAGGCGCGCTTGCGGCGCAGGGCGGGCGGGAAGGGGTGGTCCGGCCACGAGGGCGGCTCCACCCCCCTGTCCTCCACTCCGGAGAACAGAGGCACCACCATCGCTTCCAGCTCGTCCAGGGATTCTGATGATGGAGAATGTTTTTTTTTATTACATTATAGGCAAGTATTTGATCTCGATCTCACCTGATGGTAAGTGACGATGAGATCTACGATGCAGCATACTTGCCTAGAAGGTACCTGTTCACTCTCGACTTATACTACAGTAAACGACAGGACTCTTGAGGAGTTCAGCGCGCTGAGGTGTGATGGATGGGTGGCAAATAACATCCCAATTGGCACAGAGCACACCAACATTCGACGAACGCACCAATCGATGGTGTTAGCAGACTTGGGGCCCTGTACGGTCCCATACTAATGCCTGGAGTAATCCAGGAGGTAGGCTTGAGTCGCTGTTTACACAAGTACTAACTCTAATCCCCTAATTTATAGACATTTTATAACTTTATCAAAGAGAGACGTTGGATATAATTATAAAACTTCTATGAAAAATGAAACCAACTCTATCCCACGGGAACCATACATTTTACCGTGATAAAAAGTAGCCTATGTGCTATTCCAGACTATAATCTATCTCTGTGCCAAATGTCATCGAGATCCGTTCAGCCGTTCTGGCGTGATTGAGTAACAAACATCCATCCATCCAAACTTTCACATTTATAATATTAGTGGGATTTACTATTATTGTTACACCTTATATGGACCATTTTTTACTGGTGGTAGGCTTCGGCCGTGGCTAGTCACCACCCACTGAACAAAGCCATGTCGCCAAGCGGCCTAGCCGTGTTCCGGCATGATGTTCGGTGTTGCCATTCATGGATGGCGGGTCAGATCAGCTGCGCTGCATGTGCCTAGTGAATGTAGCGTCTCGATCTACTGCCGCCTTCCTACCTAGGCAAGTATGCTCCATCGTAGATCTCATCGTCACTTACCATCAGGTGAGATCGAGATCAAATACTTGCCTATAATGTAATAAAAAAAACCACCATGCACTGACCTTTCCCCATGACGACGAGGGTCATGATGTTGGAGGAGTACCACTGCTGGTGGAACTTCAGCAGCTCCTTGCGGACATCGATGCCTTTCGCCTTGGGAGTCACCTCCAAAGTTTCCCTGTTCCCTGTAATTTGCTTAAGGCGTGAACAAAGATGAGAACTGACCAGACACAAGGACACAGCTGACCATGGAGTGTATCTATACATATAAATAAAATTGGAGTGTCTGTTTGTAATATTAAAATAACCGCTTTTTACTAAGTGCATTTGGATGTATACACGTTACCTATACCGAAACAACATTTTGTACAATTTTTGTCTGTCTGTCTGTCTGTCTGTCTGTCTGTCTGTCTGTCTGTCTGTCTGTCTGTCTGTTTGTTCCGGCTAATCTCTGAAATGGCTGGACCGATTTTGACGGGACTTTCACTGGCAGATAGCTGATGTAACAAGGAGTAACTTAGGCTGCTTTTATTTTAGAAAAAAACATAGGATTTCACGAAAAAAAAATTAAAACCAATGTTGCAGCGCAGCGCCTGATTAAGTTTGATAGCAACAACCTGCAATGCGGTCGAGCAGGCTGTTGTCAACGGTTGTCTTTGTTAAATACCACGCGGACGAAGTCGCGGGCAACAGCTAGTTATAAATATAATATAATCGCCAGACGAACACACCAACTATACGGCCCCACATAAGCAACGCTTGTATTATGGGTACCGTACAATGGACTGAGTGCGCACCCAGTATATATAACTTGTATAGATATTAAACATCCATGACTCGGGTACCAACATTCATGCTCATCACACAAAGTTTGTACCTACCAGGATTCGAGCCCGGGACCCTCGGCACAGAAACCAGCGTCACTACCTACTGCGCTAGTCAGTCCGTCGAAATTATGAGCTCTTATTTCTAGGCACTTCACATCTCAACTGAAGATATGTCATCTTTATCATGTCAACGACATTTATATTCCCACTAGCTGTTGCCCGCGACTTCGTCCGCGTGGTATTTAACAAAGACAACCGTTGACAACAGCCTGCTCGCGCGTTCTGAGCCCGCGGGACGCTTCGCAGATTGTTGCTCTCAAACTTAATCAGGCGCTGCGCTGCAACATTGGTTTAAATTTTTTTTCGTGAGATCCTATTTTTTTTTTTCTAAAATAAAAGTAGCCTAAGTTACTCCTTGTTACATCAGCTATCTGCCAGTGAAAGTCCCGTCAAAATCGGTCCAGCCATTTCAGAGACTAGCCGGAACAAACAGACAGACAGACAGACGGACAGACAGACGGACAGACAGACAAAAATTGTAAAAAATGTTGTTTCGGTATAGGTAACGTGTATACATCCAAATGCACTTAGTAAAAAGCGGTTATTTTAATATTACAAACAGACACTATAATTTTATTTATATGTATAGATGTATAGACTAGTCAGGGGCTCCCAAACTTATTTTGTCTTCTGCCCACTTTGAGAATGAATTATTTTTCGGCGCTCCCATTTCATCACCTACTTAAAAACCACTATAACTTCAAATTAAATTGATTATTGTAAGCCGCTACACAACGCCACCATCTTTTTTCTGGGTCTCTAACCGCCCCGCCCCCCTTTAGGCCTGCAGCGCCCATAAGGGGGCGTTATCGCCTACTTCGGGAAACGCTGATGTAGTGTGACTAAGAAGTAGGTGAAATAATGGGGTCGCTAAAAAATAATTCATTCTCAAAGTGGGCAGTAGACAAAATAAGTTTGGGAGCCCCTGGTCTACATGGAAGATGAAAGGCAATGTTGGGTCACCTGTGCCGAACTTGTGGAAGGGATGGGTGGGCGAGGCGGTGCTCTTGTTGAGCTGGTCCAGGCGCCAGGTGTCCGAGGAGGTGTTCTTCTCGTGCTCCGAGTGCACCGCGCTGAGCTCGCGGCCCGTCGCAGACTCCGTGAACAGGGGCGAGATGAAGAACTGGGCGAAGCTGGGGACACACCAGTTCAGCGGTAAGGGAGCGTTCAAGTATTATAATAATAATACCAGCCCTGTTTTTTATGTCCCACTGCTGGGCACGGGCCTCCCCTCAATGCGAGGGGGATAAGGCCATAGTCCACCACGCTGGCACAGTGCGGGTTGGCGGACTTCACACATCTTTTCGATGGGTTCTCTGAGACATGCAGGTTTCCTCGCGATGTTTTCCATCACCGTTTAGCAAGTGATGATCGTGGTTGAAAATGATATTCGCACATGAAATCCCGGAGGTGCAAGCCGGGGTTTGAACCTGCGATCCTCGTTACCGAGGCAAGCGTTCTACCAACTTGGCTATCACTGCTTCTGTTCAAGTATTACGTAACAAATTTTGGTGGAGGGGGAGGGGGGGGTCTTCTGAAACATTACGATGCGTTACAGGGTAGGGAGGGTCTCAACTACGCGTTACGTAACATAATGTTTTAACCCTTCAGAACGGTCGCGTAGAGGTTTTACTTTGAGGGGGGGGGGGGGGGGGGGGGGGGGGGTTTAAAGGGGGATCTTGCAGCCAGGCGGGTGGTTTGCTCTGACGGTTTAACCATGTAATTTGAACCGGGGTACCCTCATATTTAGTTGTTGCTCGCGGTGCGATCTACGCAGAAAGTGCTCACAGTGTCTTGAGGTCTTGCAATGGTGCGCTTGCTTTTGGATTTAATTATATTAATTACTGGATCCCAAGGCGGTGGTAGCACCCAGCCATCTTCCCTATTTAAATTAGCATGTTTTTTTAATTTCAATGGCCTCACGTATCATCCTTGGACGGGATCGGTGTACTTATGCGAGGAGCTTATACCATAAGCAGTACTCACATATCTAAAGTCTTGTTCAAGTGCGCTGGCAGCACGTCGAAGTAGTACGTGGTGTGGTCGGAGGACGTCGACGCGTTGGAAGAGCCCCCGTTCTCCGACAAAAACTTATTATACTCGTTCTCCTGTTGGACAATAATAGACGTTAACATCTAGGCGATAAAGTATCTTTTTTTTTGTGGGACTTGACCCGCCACACACTCCCACAACTGCTGCTTCTGTAAGCCAGGATCTACAGTGGTGTCCCATGATGACACCGAGGTGTGACCCTCGGCGAGGCCCGGGATAAAGTTAATTGTCTTGGAACCCGCACGAAATTAATCGAAAGATAAAAATAGGAGGAGTTGGAAGAAAATTATCCACTTCCCCCTCCATTGCAAAGTGGGAGACAAAAAGATCTGGTAGACAAATGTCCACAGAAGTAAGATAAAGTATATTATTGAAATAAAACAAATTTTGCGAATTTTATGGTTTTACGTTGCCAACGTTTCGGCTGCTTTACAGCAACCATGGTCACGGGAGGACTGAGGTGGTTGACGTGCTAGTGTTATAGTTTGAACCGGGGTACCCTCATATTTAGTTGTTGCTTGCGGTCCGATCTACGCAGAAAGTGTTCAGTGTCTTGGGGTCTGTGTGTGTCCTAGATTCGGTACATTGCAATAAACATTTTTGGAAGTCCACATTTATATTTCGTACTAGCTGTTACCCGAGACTTCGTCCGCGTGGTATTAAACAAAAAAGCTTTTCTAAAATAAAAGTAGCCCAAGTTACTCCTTGTTACATCAGCTATCTGCCAGTGAAAGTCCCGTCAAAATCGGTCTAGCCATTTCAGAGATTAGCCGGAACAAACAGACAGACAGACAGACAAACATTTTTAAAAATGTTGTTTTGTATAGGTACCGTGTATACATCCAAATGCACTTAGTATAAAGCAGTTATTTTAATATTACAAACAGACACTGCAATTTTATTTATTTGTATGTATAGATGTATAGAAGATGATACTTCTTTGCGATCACTTAAAACACTTCCCAAACATACCTCTGGATATTTATTTGTGCCCAGGAACAGCATGTGCTCACAGAAGTGGGCCAGGCCGGGCAACTCGTCGGGATCACTCAGGTACCCTGTACAAATCAACATCGTAACATTGAGTATATTTAAAACTTATAATAGGCATGGCAACTAAATATCTGGATCGAATGTTGTACATAATGCCTAGAATAAAGTTGTAGATTATTTTTTTTTTATTACATTATAGGCAAGTATTTGATCTCGATCTCACCTGATGGTAAGTGACGATGAGATCTACGATGGAGCATACTTGCCTAGGTAGGAAGGCGGCAGTAGATCGAGACGCTACATTCACTAGGCACATGCAGCGCAGCTGATCTGACCCGCCATCCATGAATGGCAACACCGAACATCATGCCGGACCACGGCTAGGCCGCTTGGTGACATGGCTTTGTTCAGTGGGTAGTGACTAGCCACGGCCGAAGCCTACTACCAGTGAAAAGGCAGAAATAATTTATGCCGACCGTTATGGCTGTCACAAATGCTGTAATTTTTGAGCACGCTATGTATCCATTTTATATTGGTCGTTTGCGTCAATAAGAGGCAGTGTTTGAACTCACCAACATTGACATCCAAGGCAGCCGCTGACTTGTCAGTTGTGGAATCACTGACCAGCAGCACCTTGAGACGATTTGTCAGCACCAGCCCGCTGAAGACAATATTATAAATTTCTCAATTACTCAACATTAATATCACTTGCTAAACGGTGAAGGAAACCATAAAAATAGTGTGAATGATGTTTGTTTTTTTATTGCAAACCATTAGTGTTTGACGGTGCGCTTAATACAGTAATAATAATAAGTAATTTTTTAAATATCTATTAATTTGATTTTTTAAGTTTCTCACCGGTACTCTCTCTTGTCCTCCTGTGATTTGACAATACTGTCATATCTTTTGACGACGCCGGGCGCCTCGACCGCCTCCCCCGGGCCCACAGCGCCTCGCCCCGAGGAGCCCCGCGGCGGTGACCGCGGAGAGAACTGAGGGGTGGACATCCCTGTGTGTGTACGTCTCGTACCGATGTAGCTGAAAACATAACAAAAACTATTAGTGAAAGAATCCAGGGCCCCAAGTCTGCTAACACAATCGATTCATAATCGAACAGCAACCGCATATTAACTGTCACTTTCGACAGATATCCCATACAATATCTGTCAAAAGTGACAGTTACTATGTGGTTGCTGTTTGATTATGAATCGATTGTGTTAGCAGCTGACTATGGGCCGCATAAGAAGGCTCAAGGTCACTCAACGCGCAATGGAGAGAGCTATGCTCGGGGTTTCGCTACGCGATAGAATCAGAAATGAAGAGATCCGTAGACGAACTGGAGTAACCGACATAGCTCAAAGAATTTCCAAGTTGAAGTGGCAGTGGGCAGGGCACATAGCTCGCAGAACCGATGGCCGTTGGGGCAGAAAGGTTCTAGAATGGCGACCACGAATCGGAAGACGGAGTGTAGGACGGTCCCCCACAAGGTGGACTGATGACATCACACGCGTCGCAGAAAGCCGGTGGATGCGAGTGGCAGAGGACCATGATGTGTGGGAGTTGTTGGGGGAGGCCTATGTCCAGCAGTGGACGTCTATCGGCTGATTGATTGATTGATTGTGTTAGCAGACTTAGGGCCCAGGGGTTAGAGAAGTGTAGAATGCTACTGGTCTGGTCTATAACAGTGGTATGAGTGGGATGGATGATGCTTACATACCAAAACAGTGTGTTAAAAGGATTATGCTTCATGTCCTGTAATGGTTTACATCAGGGTTTCCCAAAATGGTCGCTATCTACCACTTTGTGTTCAAGCAAAGTTCGTACAAGATGAAATTATTGTTTTGTATTGATAGGAAAAAAACTAGAGATAGGATTTTTAAAGTAATTTGGCTATGGTGGTCTGAGGTGTCAGTTCATTTTGCAAAAGGGGTCTTGCCTAGTTTGAGAATCCCTGATTTATATGAATAAACAATATTCTGATACTGATTCTAACTCACTCTAACCCTGTTAACCTCTCCATTAGTTATTAAATACATTAATAAATAATAATAAATATCACCAGACTAACACACCAACTACCAACACTAAGCAATGCTTGTATTATGGGTAATGTACATTGGACTGTGGGTGAACTCACTTGAGGGAAACTACTTATTTAGATATTAAACATCCATGACTCGGGAAAAACATTCTTGCTCATCACACACAGTTTGTTCCTACCAGGATTTTAATTCGGGACCCTCAGCGCAGAAAGCAGGGTCACTACCAACAGCGCTAATTAGGTAGTCGTAATAATATGCTGACTTATTCCACTATTCATACAACTAACACAGAATTTATAGAAAATCTCTTTTTTTTTTATTTAAAAAGGGAAGTTCATAAGTGATGGCAACATGTGGTCACCTTGACACGTACACGTACAGGAAAATGGAAAATCGTAAAGTTTTATTGCAAAAAGATATGTTATTTGCATTTACCTGCCTTATATGACAATACGAACGAACATAACCATTATATTTCAACTGATATAGTCCGTAATTCCGACCAAAATTCATGGACAGAGGACCAATACGATTAAAAAGTTAATTATAACATGCACTACACTAAACTTTTAAATTAAAAACATTAATTTCAAAAATATTGTGACTCAACACAACAACCTAACCTATTGTACGATGTTCGATACGTCGGCGAGAAACTGTGGATTCCCACGAATAATATTCTTCTTGATGCCAGTTTGACCAATTCGGGCTAAATTATTATGAATTTATTGCTTTTATTTGCGGACGCAGAAATTATTGAATGGAATAACGACGATGCCTGGATGACGAATCGATCGACATCGCATCGATGACATTTTCAACATACACATCTGACATCTGTCTGACAGACAGACAGAGCGAACAAACATGACAACGAGATCATGTCACATCCATTATTTTATTTATAATATGTATTTATTGAATGTTTTATTGCTATTAATTACTTGACATTGGCAAAATACCCGCTAAGTTGTGGGTGAGGCCATATTCATATCCATTTTATTTCATCGCATCTCATTTCGTAAAGAAAGAAGAAGACTACTAATACTTGGCATTGGCAGAATACCTACCGTTTGGTGGGTAGGCCACTTTAACCAACTTCGCTAGCAGCGTGATTTTTTTCATATTATGCCATCCATTATTTTATTTATAATGTGTATTTATTGAATGTGTTATTGCTATTAATTACTTGACATTGGCAAAATACCCGCTAAGTTGTGGGTAAGGCCCACTGACCTCTATATCTTGTATATATATAGACGTCAGTGGTAAGGCCATATTCATATTATCCACTTTATTTCATCGCATCTCATTTCGTAAAGAACCGACTTCGCTGTTTCTTTCATTGCAAAAAAAAGAAGTAAAAGAAGATTGACAATCTAATTTATGTGGTTTAATTACAAATAAATTTATAAAAGAAATTACATTATTATACAAAACAAATATATATATTTTTTTTTTCTTTATTACATTATAGGCAAGTATTTGATCTCGATCTCACCTGATGGTAAGTGACGATGAGATCTACGATGGAGCATACTTGCCTAGGTAGGAAGGCGGCCAAGAAACGGCCAGGCCGCTTGGCGACATGGCTTTGTTCAGTGGGTGGTGACTACCTAGCCACGGCCGAAGCCTACCACCAATAGCAAAGGCCTCTGGCGACCGATGTTGATGAAAAACAAAAACTGCATCATTCGATTTTTGAATTAATATATCACGAGCCAGGAATTGAACGTGTTAATTTTGGAAAAAATATTTAACATACTGTATTACTGCGCCCTCCGATAGTATCACAACTATGGATCATGTTCATTGTAAACCTTTTTAGGGGAAAAGGGAAGATCTTCCAACCAGGCGGGTGGTATGCCTGGCGGACAGCGTCTATACCTCGACAGTTATTATCAAGGTCTTTTATATATCTGAAGTAATCCGAAAACTCTCATAGCGCGTGTCAGGATTGTACGGAGAATCGTCATTTGTTCTGAATGTCGGTCTGCAGCGCCATCTGTGAATCTCGTGGCGAGATCGAAGAGGTCGCTACAACCTCATTGTAAACTACACTTTATAATGAAACCGGTATAACAAGTGTTATGACTCACGCACCTCTCATCCTCCTCAGATCTGTCAGTCTGCGACCTGTGGTCGTCGTGAGAGGTCGCAACCTTGGAAATGTGAGGACTGATAAACCAATTATCTTCACAAGTGATAAACAATAATAATTAAGTATGTCTTTAAAAGTGCTATTTGTGATATGCTTATTCGCTTCAGTGAAAGCTTTGTATGAAGGTAAGTTTGAGAAAAAACACATTATGTATCTATGATTAATTTGTGAGTTTGGATGTGGGGGATAATCTCCGGAACTGCTGATCCGATTTTGACAATTCTTTCACTAATAGAAAGCTACACTATCCGTGAATGTGGGAGGCTATGTTTCATCGAGGTGCCGCAGACGAAGCCGAGGGTAGAAGCTATAGTGTTTACAAAAATTGATATCTTTCAATGTAAAGGTCAATAATATATACAATACTAGCTGCGCCCTGCGGTGTTACCCGCGCAAAAAATCATGTCGAGCCTTTGCGCTATGAAAAATTAAAACAAATCTATCCCACGGGAACCATACATGTTACCGGGATAAATGTAGCCTATGTGCTATTCCAGACTATAATCTATCTCTGTGCCAAATTTCATCCAGATCCGTGAGCCGTTCTGGCGTGAAAGAGTAACAAACATCCATCCATCCATCCGAACATTCACATTTATAATATTAGTATAGAAGTATAGATTGCATATATCTACTTAATATTTATTAGATACTAACATCTTAAATCCCTCCGTTACCCGCTGACAAAAAAAAATCCACTTCAGTGAATAACATTTAAGAAAAATGGAAACATATATATTTTTTTATTATATTCTGACATCGATTTAATGGCCTCTAAAATACCTACGACCAACTATTCTCAGACAGACAAAGAAATAATAAAGACTCGCATTACACAAATCTACTTAGTTTTTTGTCCTCCAAAATGTTGTTTGTGACACTTCGTCTGTCCTATGTTAGTGTCCAAGCTACTAATGAAAAAGAAATGGCAACACTAGTTGGGGGGGCTTAAAAAATGTATGAGCCACCAGGGCCCCAAGTCTGCTAACACAATCGATTCATAATCGAACATCGATTCATAATCGAACAGCAGCCGCATAGAACTGTCACTTTTCACAGATATCCCATACAATATCTGTCAAGTGACAGTTACTATGCGGTTCATGTTAGGTACCTATCTAATAAAAAATCATGAGCAGGATCCACACCTTCCTATCCGATCGTAGGGCAATCGTACTAATATAGGGCGACCGATTACCCCACTAAACATTATCTGCGATTTTATCCGATGATTAGCGTCGGATAGAAAGCCGTGGATTCTGCAATATTGAAGTCAAATGGATGATTTTTTTTCCAAGTTTCGTCGCTCTGTTTCTATTATCTACACTCGTGCACATTACCGAACCCATAATGGTTAATATTCCACTTATATCACTCACTATAACTCGCAGGAACACTAGTTTTAGAAATTAAATCATAGCTGACGCCATGACTTTTCAGTTTCCCGCCAAAAAGTCACAATTCCCAACTTATTGTTGACCTCTTTCTCATTTTCAGGTGACGTCTGCGTCAAGGACGGCGTGTCCGGCGTGTGCGTCAACCTACGTCAATGCCAGACCGGTATCGATGATATAAAAAACAAGAAAAACCCGCAGGTAGAGTTTAACTTAAGTACTAAGTTGGACATGCCATTTTCATTATCATTATGTCACATCCATTATTTTATTTATAATGTGTATTTATTGAATGTTTTATTGCTATTAATTACTTGACATTGGCAAAATACCCGCTATGTTGTGGGTGAGGCCATTTGCATATCCATTTTATTTCATCGCATCTCATTTCGTAAAAAAAAAAGAAGAAGAAGAACTTAAGTACTAAGTAGCTTTATGCCTCAGCATCTCCTACGTAGCTCTCGATTTAAATCTGCAGCTGAACCCCAAAAGCCAAGCGTGGAGATATGTAGGTAACATATCTGGGTTTACCCACAGGTTATCCAATAGTGAAAAGTCACGGACAGATAAGCACATTTTTTATCTATACATATAAATAAAATTGGAGTGTCTGTTTGTAATATTAAAATAACCGCTTTTTACTAAGTGCATTTGGATGTATACACGTTACCTATACCGAAACAACATTTTTTTAAATTGTTGTCTGTCTGTCTGTTTGTTCCGGGTAATCTCTGAAATGGCTGGACCGATTTTGACGGGAATTTCACTGGCAGATAGCTGATGTAACAAGGAGTAACATAGGCTACTTTTATTTTAGAAAAAAAAATTGGATCTCTCGAAAAAAAATTAAAACCAATGTTGCAGCGCTGCGCCTGATTAAAGTTTGATAGCAACAATCTGCAATGCGTCCCGCGGGATCAGAACGCGAGCAGGCTGTTGCCAACGGCTGAGTCTTTGTTAAATACCACGCGGACGAAGTCGCGGGCAACAGCTAGTAAATAAATAAGTTTTAATTTATTTAAGGTGTAACAAGAATAGTGTACAACATTGAAATAAAACTAATTTCGCGGATTTTATCGCGTTTAGGTACTTTTTTGTTTTTACGTTCCCGACGTTTCGGCTGCTGTACAGCGACCATGGTCACGGGAAGACTGAGTTTGTTGACGTCCTAGTGTCCTAGTTAGAACTGGGGTACCCTCATATTTAGTTGTTGCTCGCGGCCCGATCTACGCAGAAAGGGCTCACAGTGTCTTGAGGTCTTGCAATGGTGCGCATGGTTTTGGATTTAATTATATTAATTACTGGTTCCCAAGTCGGTGATAGCACCCGGCCATAGTTTGACGCGATGTATTTCATGATAGTGAATGTATAAACAAAAAAAACACGATAAAATCCTTAAAAATAGTTTTATTTCAACAGTGTCAGCAGTTTTTTTTTAATTCTTTTTTTTATTGCAGTGTAGGCAAGTATTTGATCTCGATCTCACCTGATGGTAAGTGACGATGAGATCTACGATGTAGCATACTTGCCTAGAAGGTACCTGTTCACTCTCGACTTGAAAACACCCAGATTGTAGTCAACGGGGAACAAAGACGCCGGTAGCGTGTTCCATTCCTTGGCAGTACGCACGATGAAAGTAGAAGCAAAACGGTTAGTGCGTACCGTAGGAATGTCCACCGTAGGAATTCTCGTATAAACGTTCTGACTTTACATAATGGTTACAAAAGCATCGCAGGTTTCAGGGTTAGTAGAACTTTTCTCATTAAGTCTGCATTGGTCCACAGATATGCACCTTCGATAACGCCACTCCAATTGTATGTTGCATCGACAACGGCAAAGTGGTGGCACAACCCACGCCCACACCGCCACCGAAACCAGTCGCCACCACCACCACGCGGAGGTGACGCTCGACATATCCTTATTAAAAGCGGTGACAACCCAGGATTGTAGACCACTCGCTTTGGAAACGAGAGCGGCGGGATCAAACCACGGCTCGTACTCCTGGAATTTCTGGGCGTCGTATGCGAATCTCATTTTCAAATGTGATTATCACTTGCTGTAACGTGGTGAAGTCAATAATATAGTGACGAAGGATACACGTCTGTTGAAAGTCGTGTGAAGTTCACCAAATTGCACGAGGCCGGTGTGGTGTGATATGGGATTCCCACACTATTTTGGGCAAGAGACCCCTTTTCCAAAATGAACTGATACCTCAGACCCCCATAGCCAAATGACTGACTTTTTCCTATTGATACAAAGTAATAATTTCATCGTGTACGAACTTGTGCACGCTTATCGATTTGGAGTTTTATAAGCACAACAATGATAACAAAACTTATACAGTATCTTGAATGTTTCAAATAAGAACTTGTGTTAATTAATAGGGGTCGATATTTAGACCTCGTCGACCTCCAAAATCAGCTTTCGTTTATGCCCCTGAGAAACCGGCCACTTTGGGAATCCCTGGGCCCCAAGTCTGCTAACACAATCGATTCATAATCGAACAGCAACCGTATAGTAACTGTCACTTTTGTCAGATTGTATGGGATCTCTGTCGAAAGTGATAGTTACTATGCGGTTGCTGTTCGATTATGAATCGATTATGTTAGCAGACTTGGGGCCCTGGTATATAAACCAACTATTTAGTTAAGAGAGTACCCACAAGGTGGAAGGATCACACGCGTCGCAACAAGCTGTGGGAAGTGAGTGGCGCAGGACCGTGATTAGTGGAAGTCATCTCATTGGAGGAAGCCTATGTCCAGCTGTGGACGTCTTTGGGTTCATGGAAGGACCACATCCCAGCATTCGGTCAGTGGCGTAGCATGGGGGGGGGAGGGGCGGAGGGTGCAGTCCGCACCGGGCGGCACTTTGCCGGGGGCGGCATTTCACAGGCGGTTAGAGAAAAAAAAATTAATACATAATTTCGTTCAGTATTTTTTGTCGTTACCATGCCCCATTTTTTTTATAATGAATAGCAAAAGTAAGAGGGCGGCAAATTTTGAAATCTGCACCGGGCGCTAATGACCTATGCTACGCCACTGCATTCGGCTGATAATATCCATTGCTTGGGGCCCCGACACTCGTGACAGACACTTTCTCGACTAACATCTTAGAGGAGTTCGGTGTTGCTGGCTTCTTTAATTATCGATCAACTTGTTTGGTTTATAATTGGAGCAGTTGACAAGCCGAGGGTCGGCGGTGGGTTCCTCTTCCCCCGTTTGTTTAGTATCCATTTTATCTTTAGATCCTCGTCGTCTACGACGGAGTATTACCCGCCGACCAATGAATACGTGGATTATTTCCAAGAAGGGCAGTGCGAGGCGATACCCACGTCTCTGACATCGCCCAAGACAGGACAAAAAGCTTGGGACAGTGAGTATAAATAAATATCGCCATACGAACACACCAACTGTACGGTCCCACTTTAAGCAACGCTTGTGTTATGGGTACCGTACAATGGACTGAGGGCGAACTCAGTATATAATACTTATATACATATTAAACATCCATGATTCGGGTACAAACATTCGTGCTCATCACACAAAGCTTGTGTCCCTGCCAGGATTCGAACCCAGGACCCTCGGCACAGAAAGCAGAGTCACTACCACTGCGCTAATCAGGCCGTCAGCAGAGTATAATTCGACCATTTTCATATCTTCATGTCACATCCATTATCTTATTTATAACTAGCTGTTGCCCGAGACTTCGTCCGCGTGGTATTTAACAAAGACAACCGTTGACAACAGCCTGCTCGCCCATTCTGAGCCCGCGGGACGCATTGCAGGTTGTTGCTATCAAACTTAAACCAGGCGCAGCGCTGCAACATTGGTTTTAATTTTTTTTCGAGAGATCCATTTTTTTTTTCTAAAATAAAAGTAGCCTAAGTTACTCCTTGTTACATCAGCTATCTGCCAGTGAAATTCCCGTCAAAATCGGTCCAGCCATTTCAGAGATTACCCGGAACAAACAGACAGACATACAGACAGACAGACAGACAGACAAAAATTGTAAAAAATGTTGTTTCGGTATAGGTAACGTGTATACATCCAAATGCACTTAGTAAAAAGCGGTTATTTTAATATTACAAACAGACACTCCAATTTTATTTATATGTATAGACTAGCTGTTGCCCGCGACTTCGTCCGCGTGGTATTTAGCAAAGACACCCGTTGACAACAGCCTGCTCGCCCATTCTGAGCCCGCGGGACGCATTGCAGGTTGTTTGCTATCAAACATAATCAGGCACTGCGCTGCAACATTGGTTTTAATTTTTTTTTCGTGAGATTCTATTTTTTTTTCTAAAATAAAAGTAGCCTAAGTTACTCCTTGTTACATCAGCTATCTGCAAGTGAAAGTCCCGTCAAAATCGGTCCAGCCATTTCAGAGATTAGCCGGAATAAACAGACAGACAGACAGACAGACAGACAGACAGACAGACAGATAGACAGACAGACAGACAGACAGACGGACAGACACACAGACAAAAATTGTAAAAAATGTTGTTTCAGTATAGGTAACGTGTATACATCCAAATGCACTTAGTAAAAAGCGGTTATTTTAATATTACAAACAGACACTCCAATTTTATTTATATGTATAGATGTATAGATGTGTATTTATTGAATGTGTTATTGCTATTAATTACTTGACATTGGCGAAATACCCGCTAAGTTGTGGGTGAGATCATATTCATATCCATTAATTTTTTTAAAGATAAAAGAGACCTAAACGTCGGGAACGTAAAAATCATAATATAAACGCGATACATTCCTTAAATCATAATAATAATAATTCCAGCCCTTTCTTTAATGTCCCACTGCTGGGCAAGGGCCTCCCCTCAATGTGAGGGGGCTTAGGCCATAGTCCACCACGCTGGCCCAGTGCGGGTTGGCGGACTTCACACAATATCTTTCGTGGGGCTCTCTCAGACATGCAGGTTTCCTCACGATGTTTTAATTCCTTATTTATTGCTATGCCTTAAAAATAGATTTATTTCACTAAGGTTTCTTTGTTAGTTTATTTCACAGTTTAAATTGACTGCCAGGAGATATATCTTTCCATTTCGAGTGCTCTCCCCCGTGTTCCAGAATGTTTGGAGTATCAGGAACAGCTGGTGTATCCGTGCGAGCGCGGCGTGGCGCTGGCTGGCGGGCTCAGCAGGAGCAACCACTGCCACCACAATGCTGACGAGCTCATCATCGGTGGCACCGACGCCGCCGTTTATGAGTTCCCTCATATGGTGCGTATTTTTTGCGGAACCCTTTCGCCAGTGGCGTAGCGGGGGGGGGGGGGAGGGTGCGGTCCGCGCCGGCGGCACTTTGCCGGGGGCGGCATTTCACAGGTGGCGGTAAGAGAAAAAAAAATATGATTAAAAAACTAAGTAAAGAAGAAAAAATCTTTCAGTGTTTTTTTCGTCATTTTTTACCGCGCCCCAATTTTTTTATAATGAATAGCAAAACTAAGAACGGCAAATTTGAAATCCGCACCGGGTGCTAATGACCTATGCTACGCCACTGCCTTTCGCGTCTATAATCTAGCGCTCGCTCGCCCCTAACCTATCTTTGCATCATTGTCATCACGAATAATACAATATATTCTAACCCAGGGATTCCCAAAGTGGTCGGTTCCCCAGGTCCCCCAGGGGTTGACATTTAGAACACTGATTTTGGCGGTCGACGAGGCCTAAAAATCGACCCCTATTAATGAACACAAGTTCTTATTTGAAACTTTCAAGACACTGTATAAGTTGTGTTACGTGTACCAACTGGTTATAAGAATGACTAATATTTTAGTAGGAAGTATCACTGTTGTACTTCAAGTCGATAAGCGTGCACAAGTTCGTGCAAGATGAAATGATTATTTTGCATCAATACGAATCAAAGTCAAAGTCAAATCATTTATTTCGTATAGGCCTACGGGGGCACTTACAAATTGTCATTACATTTTTTCCTTATATCTTCAACCGGATCGGAACGCGACCTCAACTGAGAAGATCCGGCAAGAAACTCAGCGGGCTTGTCTTTTTTTTTATCCATTATTTTTACAAAAAAAAATTATAAAAAGTAAGCTCCAGTGTGTTGCCATGCGAGGCGCACACACGCTACACTTTAACATTATAAATATCTATACATATAAATAAAATTGGAGTGTCTGTTTGTAATATTAAAATAACCGCTTTTTACTAAGTGCATTTGGATGTATACACGTTACCTATACCGAAACAACATTTTTTACAATTTTTGTCTGTCTGTCTGTCTGTCTGTCTGTCTGTCTGTCTGTCTGTCCGTCTGTCTGTCTGTCTGTCTGTCTGTCTGTTTGTTCCGGGTAATCTCTGAAATGGCTGGACCGATTTTGACGGGAATTTCACTGGCAGATAGCTGATGTAACAAGGAGTAACTTAGGCTACTTTTATTTTAGAAAAAAAAATTGGATCTCTCGAAAAAAAATTAAAACCAATGTTGCAGCGCTGCGCCTGCTTAAAGTTTGATAGCAACAATCTGCAATGCGTCCCGCGGGATCAGAACGCGAGCAGGCTGTTGCCAACGGTTGAGACGTTGTTAAATACCACGCGGACGAAGTCGCGGGCAACAGCTAGTTGATAATAAAACTAGAGATAAGATTTTTAAAGTAATTTGGCAAACAGCTGATATCAGTTGTTTGCCAAATTACTTTATAAATCCTCCATTCCAGTCACACATATTTAGTTCTTTTTTTTATTATTGTGTCAGGTCATGTTGGGCTATGGATATGACAGGGATTCGCTGCAGTGGTTGTGTGGGGGGGCTCTGATCAGCGATCGGTTTGTGCTGACTGCGGGCCACTGCATCGCCGGCACCTCCGGCACGTGAGTCATCCATGATCCATGATCTTGGATCCAACCATGATCCAAGGTCAACATTGACATTCCTTCGGCACGTACTAAGCGTTTTGCTTCTACTTTCATCGTGCGAACTGCCAAGGAATGGAACACGCTACCGGCTTGTTCCCCGTTGACTTCAGTCTGTGTGTTTTCAAGTCGAGAGTGAACAGGTACCTTTTAGGCAAGTATGCTCCATCGTAGATCTCATCGTCACTTACCATCAGGTGAGATCGAGATCAAATACTTGCCTATAATGTAATAAAAAAAAAGTTACACACGCATTATACATACAGGGCCCCAAGTCTGCTAACACAATCGATTCATAATCGATCAGCAACCGCATAGTAACAGGAATATTATTTTTTATTCACGTAGACCATTAAGTACAGTACTTATGAATCGTCAAAAGTTACAAAATATTAAGCTACTACTTTACCACCCGTTCGGAATGCCGTTCCTATGGAGAAGAACGGGCGAGAAACTCCAAGAATGCTCTTTTTTTTTAAAGATCTTTTACATTTTTGAGCAATACATTGATATGGGTATGTGAGAATAATGTAGGAACGGCTAATCAGACTTTAGCAGCAGGTCAAAAAAAATGTACTAAGGTATAAAATTACAGTTAATGGCTACATGGTTCCCACATTTACAAATTACGTATATAAAAGAAAATAAGAAGGAAGAAGAGAAAAACAAAATCTTAATAGTAATGTCACTTTTGACAGATATTGCAATACTTTTTTTACGTTCCCGACGTTTCGGCTGCTTTACAGCAAACTAATTACGGGAGGACGACGAAACGTCGGGAACGTAAAAAAGGTATAATAAACGCGATACAATCCGAAAGAATAGTTTTATTAACCGGCCTAGCCGTGTTCCGGCGTGATGTTCGGTGTTGCCATTCATGGATGGCGGGTTAGATCAGCTGCGCTGCATGTGCCTAGTGAATGTAGCGTCGCGATCTACTGCCGCCTTCCTACCTAGGCAAGTATGCTCCATCGTAGATCTCATCGTCACTTACCATCAGGTGAGATCGAGATCAAATACTTGCCTATAATGTATATAAAAAAAACCGACTTCAAAAAGGAGGAGGTTCTCAATTCGGTTGTATTTTTTTTTCCAGTGGTCCGGTGACCTATGTGCTAGTGGGTGCATTGAGAAGAGCCGAGACTACTGACGATTCCAAGATCTACAAGGTCAAGCGGATCATCAAGTATCCTGATTATAAGCCTCCTTCGAAGTACCACGACATCGCCCTGCTGGAGACCGAGAAGCAGTGAGTAACTTGGACTAAAGATATCAAATAAATATATATCGCCAGAAATTTCGATTTCGAACGTTTCAAAATCAGACCGCCCGGTCTAGTATTACTGTCCATAGTACCGGTACCTATAATACAAGCGTAGCTTAGTCTGGAGCCATACAGTTATCATGTTCCAGGATAAAACTGGACCAGTTCACGGTGCCAGCGTGTGTGCATGTCGGGGACCCGGTGGACGACAGCAGAGTCTCGGCCACGGGCTGGGGACTCACGCAGTATAAAGGATCCACGTCGGATGTACTTCAGAAGGTCAGCCCTTGAGTCTCGCATGGCTTAATAATTTTTTTTGAATTTTGTTTTTGGATATTTGGAATAATTTGCAGTAAACCTGCGAAAAAATCGAAATGTG
This sequence comes from Pheosia tremula, assembly GCA_905333125.1. Lineage (NCBI taxonomy): Eukaryota > Metazoa > Arthropoda > Insecta > Lepidoptera > Notodontidae > Pheosia > Pheosia tremula. The sequence continues at coordinate 4,530,213 of HG995425.1, forward strand.
TGCTGGGACACATAGTAGAAGTGAAACTTCAACGGACAAATGGAAAAACGAATCGCAACGGACAAGTGGAAAAACGAATCGCAACGGACAAGTGGCAAAACGAATCGCAACAAAATTTTAACTTGATGTTTTACGGGCAGGTTTTCAAATTGGACAAGTACATTAACAATCTACCCGTAAAACTTCAAGTTAAAATTTAAATGTTTAAATGTTAATTTTAAATGTGCTATTACAGACTATAATCTATATCTGTGCCAAATTTCATCCAGATCCGTTTAGCCGTTCTGGCGTGATTGAGTAACAAACATCCATCCATCCAAAGTTTCACATTTATAATATTAGTGGGATTAGTCTGTAACACGATGCGTGACACTCCGCAGGGTTAGAGAGACTCTGTTTTTTTTTACAGAATTCTGGACGAGTTTCCTTGCTTTGCTACTCCTCCATCCAGAACTCCATGATCTGCCTCTCAGAATTAGCATCAGAATATTTTTTATTCACGTAGACCATTATGTTACAGTACTTATGAATCGTCAAAAGTTACAAAAATGCTAAGCTACAACTTTACCGGCCGTTCGGAACGCCGTTCCTATGGTGAAGAACGGGCGAGAAACTCCATGGCTGCTTTTTTTTTTAAATATCTTTTACATTCATCTCATTCTCTCATTTCGCGCGTTACAGTCGTCATGTTAACTTTATTTATAACTCCTCAGGTGGTACTCACCAAGTTCTCGACTCAGGAGTGTGCCACCAAGTTTCCGGAGCACAGGCTGATGACGCAAGGCTTCGATGCCAACACTCAGACCTGCTATGGAGACAAGGCTCAGTCCAAAGACACTTGTCAGGTATACTTTTTTTTTTTAGGTTAGCGATTGGCTACAAAATAGTGGCATATATGCCAGTGTTGTGTAAAACATCTTCACGCTTGGATACGCCTTGACAATATTGTCGTCGTATATTAACGACTTTAAATTATACAAGGTCTATCAATTATATACAAGGTGTAACAAAAATTGTGTAAAATATATGAAGGGATTAACAAGTAGCTTGTGGCGTGGTTGAAGTGGTCGCTACAAAAGTATTCGACACATACATGTTTTGCCTCTAAACGAGGCATCCTCTGAAGGGGTGGGTTTCATAGCTTTTTTACCTCTATAGATTCGCTTCGTTTCGCGGAGAATTGAATATTAATTGGGATCCCGTCACTCGTGACAGACAGTTTCTCGACTAACATTTATTCTTAGAGAAGTTCGGTGTTGCTGGCTTCTTTAATTATCGATCAACTTGTTCGGTTTATAATTGGAAAAGTTGACAAGCCGAGGGTCAGTGGTTGGTTCCCTCTTCCCCGATTTGTTTAGAAATGTTATGTTATGCTAAGATTCTAATGTCCGGAATGGCGTTCTTATAGAGAATGCATAGGCAGGAATCCATGGTTGCTCTTTTTAACCAACTTCAAAACTGAGGAGGTTGTCAATACTGTTGTATTTTTTTATAACATCATTGTATATATATATAGTTGAATGTATTCAGGGCGACAGCGGCGGTCCGATCCAGATCAAGAGCAAGAAGATCAATTGCATGTACGTGATCACCGGTGTCACCTCGTTCGGCAAGGCGTGCGGGTTCGTCGGCGACCCCGGGATCTACACCAGGGTTGCCAACTACGTGGCCTGGATCGAGAACATCGTGTGGCCGACGTAATGACCGGAGAGGAGGAGGAGAGGCGGAGACCGGCTATTTTTTGATCGAATGTTATCTATACATATAAATAAAATTGGAGTGTCTGTTTGTAATATTAAAATAACCGGTTTTTACTAAGTGCATTTGGATGTATACACGGTACCTATACCGAAACAATTTTTGTCTGTCTGTCTGTCTGTTTGTTCTGGCTAATCTCTGAAATGGCTGGACCGATTTGGACGGGACTTTCACTGGCAGATAGCTGGTGTAACAAGGAGTAACTTAGGCTACTTTTATTTTAGAAAAAAAAATAGGATCTCACGAAAAAATAAAACCAATGTTGCGGCGCAGCGCCTGATTAAGTTTGATAGCAACAACCTGCAATGCGTCCCGCGGGCTCAGAACGCGCGAGCAGGCTGTTGTCAACGGTTGTCTTTGTTAAATACCACGCGGACGAAGTCGCGGGCAACAGCTAGTAGTGTAAGTGTAGATACTAATAGAATTAATTTGTACCATTTGTATACACTTTTTTAAATAAATCTTTTTTTCTTCTTTCTTTTTATTTTGTGTTGGCAATCGGCTACAAAATATGGTGGCTTTTTGGCCAGTGTCAAGTAAAATGTTTCCTCGTCATCCCACTGATATTATAAATGTGAAAGTTTGAATGAATAGGATGTCTGTTACTCAATCACGCCCGTACGGCTGAACGGATCTGGACGAAATTTGGCACAGAGATAGATTATAGACTAGAATATCACATGGGCTACTTTTTATCCCGGTAAAATGTATGGTTCCATTCCAATTTTTCATTTGAGCAAAGGATCGACATGATTTTTTGCATAGGTAGCGGTAGTTTAGGGGTCAGAAAATGACATAGGCAAATTTTTATCCCGGAAAAATGCACAGCGGTACAGAAAAGGACATACTTTTCAATCGCGGGTAACACCGCGGGGCGCAGCTAGTTTTAAATATCTTGTAGCGATACATATCGTATCTCAATGGTGTTGGCTGCTCACATGGTGGTATACCCCGGGACATATCTATATTTTTTAAATTATTTGAGTCTTCACCGACGAGACGCCCCTTCTTAGGCAGCGTTCAAGTATTACGTAACGAATTTGGGGGGGGGGGGGTCGTCTTAAACGTTACGATGCGTAACAGTAGGGTTTGAACTACGCGTTACGTAACATTGTTTTAACATTTCAGAGCGGTCGCGTAGAGATTTTACGTTTTACTAGGTTTGGGGGGGGGGGGTTTAGCCTACAACATATATATAAGGTGTAACGATACTAGTATTTACGCGAATACAACACTTCGAAATAAAACATTTTTTTCGGATTTTATCGCGATGCTATGCTCCCGACGTTTCGGCTGCTTTAAATATGAGGGTACCCCAGTTCAAACTGTCACACTAGGACGTCAAACACCTCAGTCCTCCCGCGACCATGGTCGCTATATAACAGCCGAAACGTCGAGAACGTAAAAACATAAAATAAACGCGATAAAATCATTAAAATTAATTATATTTCATCGCATTTGTTTTATGGGTACCTATCTCACAATGAACTGGGTATACCAGTATATAATCACTAAAGATATTAAGAACATTAATGACTCGATACAAACATTCCTGGTCACCACACAAAGATTGCCCATTCTAGCAACTCGGCTGAGTTCATTTCACAAACAGAGGTCGTAGCAAGAGGTGCCTACATTTTGTATTAAGCCTGCAGCAAGACGTGTCTCCAAATGTGTAATGAAATCTAATTGATAAACCAATCTTTTAATTGATTTGAACATTAATTATGTTATTTCTGGTACCATTTTTGATTGTCATCGGTGTCACAAGCGCTGAGAATGAAGGTAAGTGTGGAAAATTAAGACTTTATTTCTCAAGGGGTATGTTGATCATTTTGTAAGCCTCTACACAATGGCCCCATTTTTTTTCTGGGTCTCTTACTGCCCTTTAGGCCTGCAGCGCCCACAAGGGGGCGTTAACGACCACTTTGGTAAAGGCTGCCCTATAATGATTACTGGAAACCGTGTCGGAATACTTTATAGATTCGCTTAGTGTCGCGGAGAATTGCATTTTATTTGAGGTCCCGTCACTCGTGATAGATAGTTTCTCGATTGACATCTTAGAGGAATTCGGGTGTTGTTGGCTTCTTTTATTATCGATCAAACTTGTTTGGTTTATAATCGAAGAAGTTGACAGGCCGAGGGTCAGTGGTGGGTCCTCTTTCCCCATAGGTTAACAATGGATTTCCGCCAAGTATCGCCTAGTTCTATCAATTGTATCGTGTCGGAATATTTTAAACAACCCCGCAGGTGACAGCTGCATGAAGGACGGCGTCCCAGGCGTGTGTGTCAACGTGAACCAATGCCAGGCGGCCATTGATGACATGGCGAACCAGAAAATGCCGCAGGCGAGTGACGCCATACATTTAATGTCCTACTGAGGAGGCTTTGGCTGAAAATCAGCGCTGGAGGAGAATCCGTTCCCCACCAGCTCATGCTGAGCCAAACTTTCGGCACAGCTCACACTGAGATCCACAATACCTACTTTATGTTCCTCACTTTTTAATGTATGTGCCTATTTGTGTATCTTTGTGTGTTCTTTACTTCTACTTTTTCATGTAAATGTACCCATTTGTGTATCTTCGTGTCTGTGTCGAATAAACTTTTTTCATTTCATTTCATAATTGAATTGAGTTTTCAAAGTATTTTTTTACAGATTCTCAACGCCATTCAAATTTATTTTCAATTGCTCTACATAGTATGCGTTCTTTTTTTTCCTTTTTCACCATTTTACACTGGCAAAATCACCGAATATCGGTGGAGAAATTTACTCTAAAAATTGAATTGATTTGAAATTAAGTATTTACATGTCTATTTGCAAACTAATCTATACATCTATACATATAAATAAAATTGGAGTGTCTGTTTGTAATATTAAAATAACCGCTTTTTACTAAGTGCATTTGGATGTATACACGATACCTATACCAAAACAACATTTTTTTCAATTTTTGTCTGTCTGTCTGTTTGTTCCAGCTAATCTCTGAAATGGCTGGACCGATTTTGACGGGACTTTCACTGGCAGATAGCTGATGCAATAAGGAGTAACTTAGGCTACTTTTATTTTAGAAAAAAAATAGGATCTCACGAAAAAAACTTAAAACCAATGTGCAGCGCAGCGCCTGATTCAGTTTGATAGCAACAACTTGCAATGCGTCCCGCGGACTCAGAATGGGCGAGCAGGCTGTTGTCAACGGTTGTCTTTGTTAAATACCACGCGGACGAAGTCGCAGGCAACAGCTAGTATAACATAAAAAGAGTATAGGAAAGCTACAAAGTTAGATTCATTACAAAATTTATTTTATAAATTTTTAGACATTTTGTGTGGAAACTTCAAAAAGTGCCTCTAGCGGACAGTATTTTAATCTGTCAATTATCCAATACGGTAGACTATAAAGTATACGGTTAGCTTACGAATAATCTCGCAATTGACGTTAAGTGCGTTAAGGCTGTTTAATTGGATATACTTTAAACCACATAATTTATATCCCTGTGGACATTACAGGTGTTAAATAATGCTTAGTTTTTTTTTTAATTTGGCATCACCATAGGTATTTTGCCAGTGTCAAGTAATATAAATTATTTCTGTTTTTGCACATTGCACAGGCCCAATGGCTAGGCTCAAGTAAAATACCCCCTCATCCCTCAATCAGTAAAGTGATGGATACTTTACCGAAAGATTTTTCATGGATTTTTTGTGAGAAACTGAAAAGCCACGTTTCGTCACTCTGTTTCAATTACCTACACTCGTGCACTTTACTGAACCCTCAATGGTTAATATTCCACTTATATCACTCACTATAACTCGCAGGAACACTAGTTTTAGAAATCAAATCGTAACTGACGCCATGACTTTTCAGTTTCCCGCCAAAAAGTCTAATGCTTAGTTCTTCTACAGATCTGTACCTTTGACTATGCTACTCCAATTGTATGCTGTATCGACCACCGCGACGTGGTGGCACAGCCCACAGCGCCACCGGAACCAGTCGCCACCACCGCAAGGAGGTGGGTATCCACCTGAGAACAGGAACAGGCACATAATACTGGGCCCCAAGTCTGCTAACACAATCGATTCATAATCGAACAGCAACCGCATAGTAAATGTCACTTTTGACAGATATTGTATGGGATAGCTGTCAGAAGTGACAGTTACTGTGCGGTTGCTGTTCGATTAAGAATCGATTGTGTTAGCAGACTTGAAGCCCTGGATTATGGTGACACGATTAGCGCAGTTGGTAGTGACCCTGCTTTCTGCACTCAGGGTCCCGAGTTTGAGTCTCGGTACGGGCAAATTTTGTGTGATAAGCACGAATTTTTGTACCCGAGTCGTGGTATAGTGAGGGTACACTGGGATCGCTCCCAGTCCATTATATGGTACCCATAATACAAGTGTTGCTTAGTTTGGGACTGTATAGTAGAGTTGGTTTGTTCACGTATAGTTTTTTAAATCACCTATGCCATATTGGCCTTTAACCCTTAATAGCCTAGAGTTTCAATTTTAATACCAATCTTTTAAACCGAATGTTCACATTACTATTAGTTTTTTTTTATAGGTTGGCTGTACGTATTTTACTGTTGTATAATATTCTTTCCAACGAAATTAAAAAAAAATCAAATGTCATTATTATTAAGGTGGAAGCGATCAGTCGCATTCCCATACAAATTTCAACATTGTAATACTCGATACACATACAGTTTTTTAGTTGTACAAGCATTGTTATCAATTCTCTATAAATTAAAGAGCTCGCAGAATGAAATATCAGGCAAAATCTTATAGTAATAACATCATAAAACGATATTAAATTTTAGGCTTGTGTGCGTGAATAAAAGCGCCTCTGTCCAAATTAACCCGTAACTAATAAAGCATCCGATTCTTTGTCTTTCAGTATTTACGGCGACAGATGGCAGCAGGAGTTTTTACTTATAATACATAAAGACATAACATTATAATATATAGAGAGATATAAATTTTCTATAAATAAGTATAAAGATTCATAATAAAAAATTAAAAATAAAAAATACATATAAATTTCGTTCGTCCATCGAACCTACGAACAATCGCATGTACCTACGTTTTTCACTTGAGCCACTTGGGGTGTGTTATTATCTGTGTGTGCAGATCGTCATGTATCCCTATTTCCTGTAATCCAAGTTTTTAGGATTTGTCTGCACCCAAAACATATTTTTTCGGGTTATTATAATAAAATAACCTACATACCTACATAAGGCATGTATTTATTTTTTTAAATAATCAATGAATGAATGAATATGTCATGTTTCAATTGGTTGTAAATATCATTGAAACCTATCAAAATATTCGTCGTCTTGACTAGTGGTCTACGTAGCCTAATGTTCTACACGGTTGATGCAAACGTGTACTATAGCAAGTTCAAATCTTGCCGGTGGGCTTGTCTTTTTGAATGATTGATATTGTTTCTGTAAGTGAATATTAGATTTCCAAAACACACAGCTCGGCCGTGTTACTCCAACATGGTGTGGTAGTAATATAACGAAAATATATATAGGTAGTATGTACACCTTCCAAGGCCATAGCTAGATGATGTCGTGTTACGAAATATGTCGCGCGAGTCTTTGTCGATTTATTGATCAATTTATCAAACATTTTTTTAGGCACTGCCGGGTGTGCTACTGATATATATATATATATATATATATATATATATATATATATATATATATATATATATATATATATATATATATATACTGATATATATATATATATATATATATATATATATATATATATATATATATATATATATCTATATATACTAGATGCGCCCGGCGGTGTTACCCGCGATAAAAAGTATGAAAAATTAAAACATCTATCCCACGGGAACCATACATTTTACCGGGATAAATAGTAGCCTATGTGTTATTCCAGACTGTAATCTATCTCTGTGCCAAATTTCATCCAGATCCGTTCAGCCGTTCGGGCGTGAAAGAGTAACAAACATCCATCCATCTATTCATCCATCCATCCATCCAAACTTTCACATTTATAATATTAGTATAGATATACATATATATATATATATATATATATATATATCAGTAGCACAGCCAGCTGTGACTAGAAAAAATGTTAGAATACATCGACAGCGACTCGCGCGACATATTTCGTAACATCGGTTTTTAGTAATTATTCAATATTGAATCAATCTGAGAAAATCTACATAGCGACCTATATGTGTACCTATCTCTTCTTCTTACTTACTGACTAGCTATAGGAAGGTACCAACCAGCAAGGCATGTATGTATATATATATATACATACATATATATCCAACCAACTAACCTAACACGATTGGCGATACAAGAAAGCAAGCCCCGGCACCTAGTATGAACGGGTTTTTCGAAATTATAGGGAAGCCTAATGAATGGGATACCCCTTGAACGTTTGAACAAATCAAGTGCGACATAGCTCGTAATTGAATAAATCTAAGAAAACATACCTATGTGCACCTATTTCTCTTCTTTTTACTTACCGATTTATTATAGAGTAGCTATAAATTGGTACCAACTAGAAACCTACTTAGTTTTAGATATATTGATATTACTTTTTTTTTCGTTTCTGAACGCAAAACCTTATACCTCGGATACGAGTACTCGTCTACATAATAAATAGGTGCCTAGGCCGAAAATAACTGGTTTTGATGCACATACATTCTGTACTTAGATATTATGTATGTGCTTACCTACTGTTATATTTTTTAAAATTATTCTCTTTGGATTCTGTTAATCTGAGGTATAGATATTTAATAAATATAAAAGTCGGTAAGCACTTACCAAGTTCTTAGAATGTATAGAATAGTGTTACTTATTTTGTTCTGGGTGTCTACGAAGTTAATTTATTATATCTTGACCAAATTGGCAGCATGTCTATGGTATGCTGATGCCAAATTCCAGAATTATAAAAAAAAATGGACTCACTACTCTGCTGCGACCGATTTCATGTTGTTTGTGATTATGTATGTAAAAACTTACTTCAAAATTCAAATAATAATTGTGTGGGATTTGCGATTAGTTTTGTTTTAATTTGTGTTTTGTTTGCTATTTGAATTGTAATGGAGATACTGATGGAATGTGACACTGGTGAAAGTCGGGACAACTTGGTAACAAATACCTTAGAGCATAACTCGTATTGTAAAGTGGCTACACAACACAAGTTCAATTTCATGATTATCACTTGCTTGTGCTTCGGACAACACAGCCCGATCTCTCTGATTGTACCGGATTGCCATCCCATCGTATTATGAGAGTGAAGAACATCAGCGCATCTAGTGGAATCTATTATATTAGTATAGATTCCAAAGTTGTACAGCAGTGACAGCCTCGTTGGCAGAACGCTCGCCTTGGAACGAGGTGTTCAGGTTCAAACCCTGGCTCCCATCACTGAGATTTCCGGATTTTCATGTGCGAATCTTATTTTCCATAAAAAATATCACTTGCTGTACGATGAAGGCAAACTTTGTGAGGAAACCTGCATGTCTGTCAAAAGTCGTGTGAAGTTCACTAAACTGCACTGGGCCTACGGCCTATATGCCCCTCATATTGAGGAGGCGTGTGCCCGATATAATGGCGATGGGCTCACCCTCTATTACATTGGTACCAAAATACCATCGGTGAAATGTGGGTGCATTGCAGTGTGACGGTGTATGTTGGCCCGTCTCTGGAACGATGATTGAATGATTGAATCTATACATGTCACAGCAGCATTTACCTTATAATAAGTATGGATACAGTAATAATTATTATTGGACTAAACAATTATTTTTTTCTTTTTAGCGGAGGAATGAAGCACAGGAGGTTGCAAGAATCAAGATGACTGTAAATTGTATAGAGTCGATTCTATATCATAATATTAGTATTTGAAACAATGTTATATTTACCTAATTTTAGAATACCAACAACAAACAACATTGTTTCAAAGAAATTTGGAAATGTAGCTGTATCCCTTATTAGGTATAGAACTACATTGCCAAATTTCTTATTCCCTTGTAAATTATAATAAATATTGTTCTTGTTGTTGATCTGGTATATTGTAAAGCGTAATACTTTTACAGTTATCATGCAAACCTTGCTATATTTATAAGATCTATACAATAAACATTATATTTACGAACATGAAAGTATACATTTTTCTTTTCTATCTTTTATTTCTGAAACTTTTAATATTGCAAAGCTCGCAAAAGTATTTCTATTATTTTACAACCGATAAATAAGTTTTTTTATGATCGCTCTACCTGGTGGCATAAAAAGACAACTTTTAGTATGCGAGACTTTTAACAAGTGCTGCGCTCTAGCGGCACAAAAAAGACGTGTATTTGTCTATGTGTGAGTGCCTATTTATACAAGGATTTTAGAAGCCATGGTATCTCATCCATTATAAATGATTTCAGGTTAATGTTTTTTTGGATATTTCAATGCAATGTCGTAGTAGTGCTCGCAATTTGCAACATCAAGTCTCATAGATGCTCGATGTTCGTGTAACTAGTTGCAGAAAAACAGGACCATCTATCGAAAATGTGCGGCAACCGACCCTGAGCATTCACCTTAAACACAGTAACATTAAACACAGTAATATTAAAAATAAATCACTTTCGTAAATCAGGCTACTAAGGGTTAAAACAAGGAAACGAGGCTGCCTCGCGGAGCTATGAAATAACAACCGAAAAAATATTCTTCGTCACCCTTCTGTGGACTAAAATATTATTAAAAATGTATCTTCAACAAGAAATAAACAGATCTTGAAATGAAACTAATTTTATCGCGTTTATTTTATATTCTTCACGTTCCCGACGTTTCGGCTGCTTCACAGCGACCATGGTCGCGGGAGGACTGAGGTGGTTGACGTCCTGGTGTCATAGTTAGAACCGGGGTACCCTCATATTTATTGGTTGCGGTCTGATCTACGCAGAAGGTGCTCGCAGTGTCTTGAGGTCTTGCAATGGTGCACTTGGTTGAATAATAAATTAATGAATCCCAAGTCGGTGTTAGCACCCAGCCATCACCAACAGTGACAACATGGTTGCAGGGCCCCAATTCTGCTGACACAATCAATTCACAATTGAACAACTACCGCATAGTAACTGTCACTTTTGACAGATATTGTATGGGATATCTGTCAAAACAGACAGTTACTATGCGGTTGCTGTTCGATTATGAATCGATTGTGTTAGCAGACTCGGGGCTCTGTAAAGCAGCCGAAACTTCGGGAACGTAAAAACATAAAACAAACGCGATAAAATCCTTAAAATGGAAGCTCAGTGTCAGTGCGCGAAATTCAAAATGTCAATGGTTTTTATTTTTTTACGAAAAATTTGGACATCTTTACGACGTAATTTAGTTATTTGCGATATTAGCATTCTGCATTGGATGGCTCGAGCTTCCACCTTAAAGTTAGTTTTATTTCAATGTGTAGCATTCGCGTAAATATAAGAAATCAATATATATATATATATATATTGATTGAAAGATCTGTTTATAAACAGATCTTTCACAACTACTACGGAGTATACGCCCAAAACTTACGACTACGGGGATCTGGAGGAGCCTGAACAGTGCCAACCGATAGAGCCGTCTATGACGTCAGCCAAAACTGGAAGAAAGGCGTGGGATAGTAAGTATTATACATACTATACACTAGATCAGCCTTTCCCAAAGTGGGCGATAACGCCCCCTTTTGGGCGCTGCAAGCCTAAAGGGCGGTAAGAGACCCAGAAAGGCTGGGAAGGTCTGTTCTATTCTTGAGGGACGGGGGCGGGGAAGGTCTGTTATATTCTTGAGGGACGAGGGTGGTAAGAGACCCAGAAAGGCCGGGAAGGTCTGTTCTATTCTTGAGGGAAGGGGGCGGGAGAGGTCTGTTGTATTCTTGAGGGACGGGGGTGGTAAGAGACCCACAAAGGCTGGGAAGGTCTGTTCTATTCTTGAGGGACGGGGGCGGGGAAGGTCTATTGTATTCTTGAGGGACGGGGGCTGGGAAGGTCTGTTCTATTCTTGAGGGACGGGGACTGGGAAGGTCTGTTCTATTCTTGAGGGACGGGGGCGGGGAAGGTCTGTTATATTCTTGAGGGACGGAGGCGGGGAAGGTCTGTTGTATTCTTGAGGGACGGGGGTGGTAAGAGACCCAGAAAGGCTGGGAAGGTCTGTTGTATTCTTGAGGGACGGGGGTGGTAAGAGACCCAGAAAGGCTGGGAAGGTCTGTTCTATTCTTGAGGGACGGGGGCGGGGAAGGTCTGTTGTATTCTTGAGGGACGGGGGCTGTGAAGGTCTTTTCTATTCATGAGGGACGGGGGCGGGGAAGGTCTGTTGTATTCTTGAGGGACGGGGGCTGGGAAGGTCTGTTCTATTCTTGAGGGACGGGGGCGGGGAAGGTCTGTTGTATTATTGAGGGACGGGGGCTGGGAAGGTCTGTTATATTCTTGAGGGACGAGGGTGGTAAGAGACCCAGAAAGGCCGGGAAGGTCTGTTCTATTCTTGAGGGACGGGGGCGGGAGAGGTCTGTTGTATTCTTGAGGGACGGGGGCGGTAAGAGACCCAGAATGGCTGGGAAGGTCTGTTCTATTCTTGAGGGACGGGGGCGGGGAAGATCTGTTGTATTCTTGAGGGACGGGGGCGGGGAAGGTCTGTTATATTCTTGAGGGACGGGGGTTTAAAAAACGGGGAGGTTTAAAACGACAGCGATGGAGAGTTAACTAGTTGTATACGTATAGCTTATGGTCTTTTGGCCACTATTTATGGCAGAGACCTTTCGATGCCACGTCCAAGCTATTTGTCTGCTTGGGCTTGAGCACCTCCCTCCATGTTGCAGAGTGCTTGGAGTACCAGGAACAGTTGGTGTACCCCTGCGTGCACCACAATATTGGCGGGACCAGCCGGAGCCTGCAGTGCAACCACGAAGCCAGCGATCTCATCGTGGCCGGCACAGCAGCAGAGCGTCATGAGTTTCCGCATATGGTAACACATTCGTAGCTTCTTGATTTCTTATATTTACGCGAAAACTACACATTGAAATAAAACTAATTTTACGGAATTTTTCGCGTTTATTTTATGTTTTTTACGTTCCCGACGCGACGTTTCGGCTGCTTTACAGTCGGGAACGTAAAAAACATAAAATAAACGCGAAAAATTCCGTAAAATTAGTTTACAATTCTTAGCTTCATTTAAAAGTGTAAATTGTATATTCTTACTTACGTACTTAAGTATCTTCCTACTCAAACCAGCCTAGCCGTTCCTACATTGTACAAATTATTATTAGTTAGTGTGATACATTGGAATTCCCTCAAATTTTACTTACCCATTAAACGTCGTTGCTTTCCCTTATGAAGAGGTTTCCTTGGCTTTGATACGATTACGATTGAAAGTCAAAAAAGTAACGATCTTGGTCTATAAAAGACAGTCGTTTGATATATGGGATCTCCAATGGAAGGGCTTTCATCGGGTTTTGCGTTTAACTATGCCGAATCTAAGCCTACCTCGTGCTATAGAAAAAGCCCTTTCAAAAGGTAATCAAAGTTGATGAAGATGGGGAAACTATAAATCAAATGTTACAGCAGTTCAGTCGTTATAAAACCCAATCAAAAGCCGTTTCATGGGCTTACCGGGTTCCGGGCACTGCTTATTGGCTATCTGCACCACAGGTGATGCTGGGCTATGGAGACGAAGTGGAATCTTTGCAATGGCGGTGCGGTGGCTCGCTGATTAGCGACCGATTTGTGCTGACCGCCGGACACTGCGTTGTGGGATCAGCTATGTGAGTCGCCTCTGCTAGTACCACAGCCCGACTCTTCAGGGCCCCAAGTCTGCTAACATAATCGATTCATAATCGAACAGCAGCCGCATAGTAACTGTCACTTTTGACAGATATCCCAAAGCCAAAGTCAAAGTCAAATCATTTATTTCGTATAGGCCTACGGGGCACTTACAAATTGTCATAATTTTTTTTTTTTCTTAAGTCTACATCCAGATCGGAACGCGACCTCAACTGAGAAGATCCGGCAAGAAACTCAGCTGGCTTGTCTTTTTTTTTTTTTAATATTATTTTTACAAAATAAAATATAAAAGTAAGCTCCAGTGTGTTGGCATGCGGGGCGCACACACGCTACACTTTAACATTATATATATATTGATATTTGAGCGATCAGTCCCAGGCTGCTTTATCATCCAAATAATCCAAGATACTGTAATAACCCTTACGACATAGATTACTTTTCACAGTTGTTTTAAACTTATTAATGGGCAAATCTCGGATTCCTTTGGGAAGTATATTATAGAAGCGTATACATTGTGCCATAAAAGAATATCTGTCAAATATATATACGAACATTCAATTGTACGGTGCCAATTATTTTATAACCGTCCACATTTTAAATTTCGCGCCCTAACCTTGCGGTTTTTTGCTTTTTATGTTTTAATTTTTGTTTTTCAGAGGTGGCGTTAATTACGTGTTAGTAGGTGCACTATTACGGAACGATTCTGCTGATAGCTCCAAGATCTACAAAGTCAAGCGTATCATTAAGCATCCAAAATATAAACTTATTTTCAAGTACAACGACATCGCGCTACTGGAGACTGAGAAACAGTGAGTTTTACTGAATACACGAGAGCAAATAATCCCCACAGAGACCAAGCTGCACACAAACGGCCGGGTCGGGTCACAAACAGTTAAACTACATCGTCCAAAGTTTAGGAAAATAAATAAATAATAGCTGTCGATATTTTGATTTTCACGCCCTGACATAGCGCTATCTCCATTTACGGGGCAAACTTTCCAAGAATTAGGGTGATTCGGGCCATATTCCAGCGCAATGGGGGGCGGGCCCCGGACGTCTTATGACGACGATGACCCTGAGGAGGGCGGCGGTGGGCGTGGCTCGGAGACGAGGGGGGGAAGGCAGCTGCTCCCCGAGACGGGCTCCCGTGGGGGAGCGAGACACAAGTGGGGTACAGTAGCGTTCCAGCAAGAGACCTCCGAGCCCCTCCAATATGTATCGAAGGCAGCCACCGCAGGGATTTTGGGTATAGACCCCACATAACCCTTGCCCTCTCCGAACCATAAAAGCCGCTTACCTTACGAAGCTCCCCCCCCCCCCTCCCTCCGTCAAAAAAAGGCAATACTTTCGAAAGTCGTACATGATGGTATTTAATGATTATTCCGTACTCATCATATTTTTTCAGGATACAGCTGGACCAGTTCACAGTGCCAGCGTGCCTGCATGTCGGTGATCCTGTGGACGACCGTAAATTCTACGCCACGGGCTGGGGGGACACGGAATTTGGGGGGTCTGCTTCGGAAGTACTCCAAAAGGTGTACTTCTGCCTTTATAAATTTACTTGTAAAATGTTCTATAAACCAAATATCACTAATATATAATTAGGTACATAGCACTCATGGAACAAAAAAAAGCTGATTGCCAACATAAAAAAAGAAGAAGAACGGGCCATGCTCGAGTGGAATCCAAATACAAATTTTATGTGGGAATTGAAGTTTGAACCATCATTATCATTGTCTAAGCAGTCGCCATTGTAATACCTAATTTTTATTTTTTACAGGTGATGTTGTTTAAGTTTAGATCAGATGAATGTGCAGTCATATTTCCGAAAGATATTAAAATGAAGTACGGCTTCGATAATCACACGCAGATCTGCTTTGGAGACAAGAATAAGAGCAGCGACACCTGCCAGGTACATCTCCAGCCTCCTTCGCTTATTATCCAATTTGTGTGGACAACGAGTTGGTCTAACATTTCTTTTTCTAGATTCTTTCGAATCGAAGTCGACTAAAACTTATAGTATCCTACAACTAGGTTCTGGCCGTGGCTCTCCCCGCGGTCCCTCGATCAAACATGCTCTATACCACTCAGGGATAATGTAGCTTTCCATCAATGAAAGATTTTTTGATATAGGTACCCAAGATTAACTCGGACAGCTACAATCACTAAGTTTAACTATTTATATAACACGTACAGTGACCAAGCTACATACAAACAGCCTGAGTCCACTCACACATAGCACGCAGACACGCACGCACAAAGACAGGCTCACACACGCGGCATTTATAAATCCGCGGGATCTCGAAAATACCGGGATCTCGGGGGATCGAAAATCATCAATCCCGTAAATTCAGAAATTACATATAACCTGCGGGATTGGATGCCCCAAGTATGGCGATGGTAAGTGGACATGTTGACGGGTGGAGCTCTCACTGAAAGGCTTATGGTTGATAGACGCTTCGCTGCTTTACAAACCGGTTTAAATTCGTTGGCTTAGTTGCGGTATGATCGACAGGACAGGGCCCCAAGTCTGCTAATACAATCGATTCATAATCGAACAGCAACCGCATAGTAACTGTCACTTTTGACAGATATCCCATACAATATCTGTCAAAAGTGACAGTTACTATGCGGTTGCTGTTCGATTATGAATCCATTGTGTTAGCAGACTTGGGGCCCTGTAGTTCTAGCGTGTGAGTGGACTCGAAGAGGGCCTCTTGTTTATAGCTTGGTCTCTGTAGGGGATTTTTACTCGTGTTTTAGGATCAATGGTGTGTTCGTTTTTTTTCGGCGATATTTATTTATCTACTAGCTGTTACCCGCGACTTCGTCCGCGTGGTATTTAACAAAGAGCGGACGACGTCGCGGGTAACAGCTAGTCTAAAATAAAAGTAGCCTATGTTACTCCTTGTTACATCAACTATCTGCTAGTGAAAGTCGCGTCAAAATCGGTCCAGCCATTTCAGAGATTAGCCGGAACAAACAGACAGACAGACAATTTATTTTTAAATGTACCGGTTATACATCCAAATGCACTTAGTATAAAGCAGTTATTTTAATATTACAAACAGACACTCCAATTTTATTTATTTGTATCATGTATGTATGACCGGTATTCATGTTTTATTTCCAGGGTGACAGCGGTGGTCCTCTCCAGGTTTTGAGCAAGAATATAAATTGCATGTACGTCATCGTCGGTGTGACGTCATTCGGTAAGGCCTGCGGGATCGCGGGCCAGCCCGGTATCTACACCAGGGTAGAAAGCTATCTACCCTGGATTGAAAGTATCGTGTGGCCATAGATTAAATACTGTGTTTTTCGAAAACAAACTGCCGGTAATCTAAAGTAGACCTCCATATTGTAGTGTTATACGAAAAAAAAATTGTGTCGTTCTTATTTCAAAAAAATCGCTAACCCGTGACCATAGTTTTGAATTTCGCGCCCAGACCTAGCGGTTTCATCTCACCAACTTCTACCTTTGTTAAACTATGAACAATAATAAAATTATTTCGTTTGTATTGGTATTCTTATTTTCTCAATTCCCATACTGCAGGCATGGAACTCTGAACGCTCTCTTGTGTGGCTCTAAGTAATTCTGATCCTTTAGTTAAGGTTGTAACTAATTCTTGAATTTGACAATTATCATTATAAATTATATCATGCGCTAAAAGCATTTGAACGCTAACAAGCAACTAGTTACTTATTGAGAAGTCTTTAATAGCTCCATATTAAAAACCAGAGTATTAAGTATAAACTGAATTCTTGGCTTTTAAACCTCAATACTGGCTGGCTGTGATGCCGTTTCCCGAAGAGTGAAAAAAACATCTTTGTTACGCGCGCCTTTACGACAGCGACACTAACTCGGTCAGCATTTGCATATCCATGTTCATCATTTCGTAAAAAAAAAAGAAGAAGAAGACCAAATAACCAATGAGAGCGCTTCGCGCTTAGTCACTAGCCGTGAAAGTGCCCTGATTGGCTCTAGTTGAACCGCCAATCTTTGGTTGGATGGGTGAGGTCATTTGAAGAATAAAAGATTACGGTCTTTCTTTCTTTGTAAAATAACAAGATTTAAAACTCTCTCTCAGGGTATCATTATTATTTATTACATAGGTTAGTGAGTTAAATTTGCACAGCGCACATAGAAAATGACCTCTATATATACAAGTACGCGTACTTGTATATATGAGGTCAGTGGTTTGGGCTGACTTGTTTTCGTGATGTTAAAAATCATTTTCTATGTGCATTCAACACTGACCTCTATGGTATATATCGCTGGACTAATCATAAGCCCGGTTATCGTGTGCCTATTTGATTTTCGCCATTTTGGCGCTGATAGCGGCAGTGAGGGGGAATGGAACTAATAATAGAGACGGGACAGTGATATGATACATCGATAAAAATGTATATGCTTAAACCTACCCATGCAGTAAAATGAAAATAATTATGATCCATTCCTTTAACAATGGCTAATGTCCAAAATAGTCGAGTGGTTAATACTAAGATGAAGCAAATAATGATAAATGTTTAATAAAAGTCATCAGAGAAGTGTTTTGAACAGATGTAATCATATTTTTTCGGACGCCAACTAGGCTTTTCAATATTTTTGAGCCATAATTCTAGTCTTCTATTGTCAGTCGGAAACCTGTGAATTAGTAAACATTGTTTTAAAATAATATGTATTTGATAATACAAATCTGTCTTCGGCGATTTTTACGTTCTTGAACGTTCTATCTATTTAAGATATTGATAGAAAAAATATCGATAAATTTTATCGACAAGGAACTTTTACAGCACTATTGAATTTTATTGTTTATAAAAAACCGATAATACAAAGACAAATGCGTTGTATTCACGTATAAATAAGATTAGTAACATATTTTCAAGTGCCTATAATATCAATAGAAGTTTTAATTTCTTGAATATTAGCCGTAAATTCACTTACTTGTGGAATGTAACCCCACTTCCCTTCTGGTAAAGAGTTTTGCATAACACGCACTCTTTCATGGTTTACCTATAAACTAACACCACTTATTTATGTATTAACTATATTAATACGACACAACAAACAAGTTTAATCGCGTTAAACCTTCAAAATCACTTTATAAACACGGAGACAATGTAAACAAAACAACGGCCATTTGCATTTTACGTCAGATTTAGTTCCTTTCCCCCACGATGGGGGCGCTTCAAATAGGCACCATAGATAGCTGTCATTTTAAAGGATATCATTAGTCTAGCGTACTTGTATCATGGACGTCAGTGGCATTCAATAAATACACATTAAAAATAAAATAATTGATGTGACATGATGACATGAAAATGGCGCCACCTGCGACGAAATAAAATGGATATGAATGATAAATTAAAACGTCACTCATTCATGTGTCAGTGTCAGTCATTACGGCCGTCCGTCAGTCGTTCCATCCGCACCGTCAGTTATTTGTCTGTCAAACAAAGTAAAAAAAGAAAGTGGGTTGATATTTTTGTGCGGATACAGTTATTTTGTAATTCGTATTCAATAAATCACAAAAACTTTGGACTTTCAATTAGAGAAAAGGTAAATAAACAGTTTGAATCGATCCACCAACCATTAACTGTGTATGATACAGTTATTTATCGAATATCCCTATCATAATGCCAACTTTATCGATCGTTATCTGAACTGAGTAATTAGGGCACTGAATTTCGCATAATTTTCCCGAATAATATCCTGTTAGATATGAGCTCACGTTAGCAAAACTAGATATGGTTTTAATGTTATTATAATTATGAAGTTATAAGACCTCATTGCGATAAAAACTAAAGTAAGTATACGCCCCTTTTGTAATGAGATAAAGTCTGTGCATAAAGAACAGACGTAAACATTATCTTTTGTTTGACGACCTGATTAGCGCCTGAGAGTCCTGAGTTCGAATCCTGGTAGGGACCAACATTGTGTGATTAGTGTTTTTATAAATTCATTATCCTAGTATTACAATCTAAATTAATATGTACAGTTATTAAACACTGTTTATTTGTGCAACAAAGAAGTGTTTATTGTTTACCAGGTGTTATGGCTAACTGCATACCAAATTAAATGTATGAGATAACAAATTATCTTTATTATTATTTTTATAGTGAATTTTTCCGACGTTCAGCAATTTGGTGGGAAGAAAATTCATCAAAAACATTAAGTTTAACCTATGCCCCAAGTTTTCGTTACCATGCCCTCTTACAACCTGTATGTTTAACATTCTCAGAGCGGAGCCATGGCGAGCGAGAGCAGCTCAGCGGTGTTGGAGTTGAATGACGCTGACACCGAGGATACAGATGCCACCACTGTGACCGATGACACCCACGAGGGCTTACCACTTATCATGGAGCACGGTCATGATATTGCTGTTAAGGTATGTCATTGTCAATGTAACACTTCAGGCTTAATGACCACTAACTTATGACAACTAAGCTGGTAGAAACTTCAGACTTACGACTACTAAGTTGGTAGAACCTTCAGACTTATGACAATTAAGTTGGTAGATCACTCGGCACTCGGTAATGAAGTTTGTGGATTCAGACCCAGGCTCGCAACTATGTAATGAGTGAATCAAAAATTCAACCATGAATGCTACTTGCCGAACGGTGAAATGTAACATCATGAGGAAGCCTGCATGTCTGAGAATATACCTCGATAAACATGTGAAGTCCGCCAACCCGCACTGGGTCAGCATGGTGGACTATGGCCTAATCCCCCTCGCATTTAGGGGAGGCCCATGCCAAACAGTGAACATTAAACTGGCTGGTATTAATATTGTTAGGTTTATAACAATTTTAATAGATTAGTTGGTAGTGATCCTGCTTTCTGTACCGAGGGTCCTAGTACTGGCAAACTTTGTGTTATTAGCTAGAATGTTTGTACCCGAGTCATGGATGTTTAATATCTATATAGGTTTTATATACTGGGTTCGCCCTCAGTCCATTGTACGGTGCCCATAATACAAGCGATGCTTGGTGTGGGACCGTACAGTTGGCGTGTTCGTCTGACGATATTATAATGTGTGCAGGTAGATGCGCCAATGAAACAGTTGTCAACGCTGGAGACGTTTGTGACGTACCGCGTGCGATGCGTGTGCGCAAGATGGCCGACACCCCCCCACGTGCGGCGGCGGTACAACCATTTCAAAGTAAGTTATGCATACACAAAAGCATTTACACTTTTTCTTTTTTTTTATTACATTATAGGCAAGTATTTGATCTCGATCTCACCTGATGGTAAGTGACGATGAGATCTACGATGGAGCATACTCGCCTAGGTAGGAAGGCGGCAGTAGATCGAGACGCTACATTCACTAGGCACATGCAGCGCAGCTGATCTGACCCGCCATCCATGAATGGCAACACCGAACATCATGCCGGAACACGGCTAGGCCGCTTGGCGACATGGCTTTGTTCAGTGGGTGGTGACTAGCCACGGCCGAAGCCTACCACCAGTAGAGTTGTCACCTAGTTGGCACCACCCAGGGTCACGTGTAGGGTATCTCAAGGTTATTTAATTCTCCTACGGACGAAGGTGACTCGACCCCAAAAAACTGAAATGAGACGCCATCCAGTGGCGTAGTATAGGTCATTGCCGCCCTCTTATCTTTGCTATTCATTATAAACAATTTGGGGTATCGTAACGACAAAAATAAATGACGAAAACAACCGTGAAAGAATTTTTTTTTTTTTCTAATCTTAATTTTTTTTTCTCTAACCGCCACCCTTGAAATGCCGCCCCCGGCAAAGTGCCGCCCGGTGCCGACCGCCCCCCCCCCCCCCCCCCCCCCATGCTACGCCACTGACTCCATCATGACGACCTTAAAGTTTTAGCAGAACAGTGCTCCAAGTCTGCTAACACAATCGATGCATAATAGAACATCAACCGCATAGTGACTGTCACTTTTGACAGATGTTGTATGGGATATCTGTCAAAAGTGACAGTTACTATGCGGTTGCTGTTCGATTATGAATCGATTGTGTTAGCAGACTTGGGGCCCTGCCAATCTGTCACAGTCGTAATGGAACCTCAGTAGTGTAATATCTCATTTTATTTAAATTATCAGAATTTGGCCCCAGGTCCACAGGCTCTAGGTCAGGGGCTCCCAAACTTATTTTCTCTACTGCCCACTTTGAGAATGAATATTTTTTTACCGCCCCCATTTTTTTAAACTTAACTTAACTTAAAAACCACTATAACTTAAAATTAAATTAATTATTGGAAGGCTCTAACACAACGCCCCCATTTCTCGGTCTCTTCCCCCCCCCCCCCACCCCACCCTAGGCCTGCGGCGCCCAAAAGGGGGCGTCATCGCAGGCAGTGCATTGTCAGTCAGCGTTGATAGAGGATTATGCCTTCCTAGCTGCTGCACAAGCGGCTGGGGCTGTCGCAGCCGCTCCTGGCGCCCCCCCCACTGCCTCCGCTCCACTCAGCCCGGCAGCAGCTCGACAGATACTCGCCCGCCTTCGTGGCCATCAGGAGCATGGCACTCGATGCCTTCCTGGGTAACTATGATATGAAATGAAATCGTTTTTCGACACAGGGCCCCAAGTCTGCTAACACAATCGATTCATAATCGAACAGCAACCGCATAGTAACTGACACTTTTGACAGATATTGTACGGGATATCTGTCAAAAGTGGCAGTTGCTATGCGGTTGCTGTTCGATTATGAATCGATTGTGTTAGCAGACTTGGGGCCCAGTTGGTGTGTTCGTCTGGCGATATTCAATTTATTATTGTTTCAGACCGCGTCGCGAAACATCCGATACTGACACACAGCGTGGACTTTAGAATATTTTTGACAACACCAGACGAAGAACTGGATAAGGTTGGACTGATAATTAATATATACAAATAAATACAATTGGAGTGTCTGTTTGTAATATCAAAATAACAGCTTTTTAATAAGTGCATTTGGATGTATACATGGTACCTATACCAAATCAGCATTTTTTAAATGTTTTGTCTGTCTGTCTGTCTGTTTGTTCCGGGTAATCTCTGAAATGGCTGGACCGATTTTGACGGTACTTTCACTGGCAGATAGCTGATGTAGCAAGGAGTAACTTAGGCTACTTTTATTTTAGAGAAAACAATAGGATCTCACGAAAAAAAACAAAAAGCAGGCTGTTGCCAACGGTTGTGTCTTTGTTAAATACCACGCGGACGAAGTCGCGGGTAACAGCTAGTAATAATATAATAACCACCTGCCAATAGTAATTAGATAAACGCTGATCACGGCAGGTGTCCGCAACCCTTCCAATATTCCCATCCCATGTCCATCCAACCCTCAATCCATAGTCCCAATTATCTTTCCATATTCCTGCAACAGTTCCTCCGCCTGCTGAGCTCAATTCGCTGTTAATGCTATCATTGTCAGCAGTTGACCCCAGCAGGTGGCTAACATAACATTAAAATTCTCATAAAGTGCCTCTACGTGTTGGACCCATGTCCCCGCGCAAGCCTTCCAAAGATCCGGGTATAGCCCGTGTGGAGAAAGATATAATAATACCAGCCCTTTTAATGTCCCAATGTTGGGCACGGGCCTCCCCTCAATGCGAGGGGGATTAGGCCATAGTCCACCACGCTGGCCCAGTGCGGGTTGGCGGACTTCACACGTCTTTCGAGGGGCTCTCTCAGACATGCAGGTTTCCTCGCGATGTTTTCCTTCACCGTTTAGCAAGTGATGATCGTGGTTGAAAATGAGATTCGCACATGAAATTCCCAAGGTGCGAGCCGGGGTTTGAACCTGCAATCCTCGTTACCGAGGCAAGCGTTCTCAATGGTTTACATGAATACAAAGATTCTGATTCTGATTCTTGCAGGTGTTCAAGAGTGAAAACAGCGCCCTCAACCTGTGGGGTCTAAGCAGCGCCATATACGGCTCCGGAGAGTCCAAGACAGGGAATGGCCCGAGGTACCTATACTATGTACAGAGTGGTTCAGAGAGTATATACTAAGTTTTGAACCTGCGCTTTTTTAGCACATTCAATATGTGTTCATATACATGCATGAGTGATGGAAATTGGCTAATAAAATCTATACATATAAATAAAATTGGAGTGTCTGTTTGTAATATTAAAATAACCGCTTTTTACTAAGTGCATTTGGATGTATACAGGGTACATATACCAAAACAACATTTTTTTTAAATTTTGTCAGTTTGTCTGTCTGTCTGTCTGTTTGTTCCGGCTAGCTAATCTCTGAAATGGCTGCACCGATTTTGACGGGACTTTCACTGGCAGATAGCTGATGTAACAAGCAGTAACTTAGGCTACTTTTTTTTGTTAAATACCACGCGGTCGAAGTCGCGGGTAACAGCTAGTATTTAAATAACACTGACGATTCTTTTACTCGACACTAGCGAAGTTGGCACTATATTGTAGCCGATTGCCAGACAAAAAATTTTTTTTTTTTATCCCAGCTTTGCTCTGACCATGTTGGGTTTTTTGATGAGTTGTGTTTGATCAAGCAGCCTGGGACTGATCGCTCAAATATCAATATATATAATGTTAAAGTGTAGCGTGTGTGCGCCCCGCATGCCAACACACTGGAGCTTACTTTTATATTTTACTAGCTGTTGCCCGCGACTTCGTCCGCGTGGTATTTAACAAAGACTCAACCGTTGGCAACAGCCTGCTCGCGCGTTCTGAGCCCGCGGGACGCATTGCTGGTTGTTGCTATCAAACTTAATCAGGCGCAGCGCTGCAACATTGGTTTTAATTTTTTTTCGAGAGATCCTATTTTTTTTCTAAAATAAAAGTAGCCTAAGTTACTCCTTGTTACATCAGCTATCTGCCAGTGAAACTCCCGTCAAAATCGGTCCAGCCATTTCAGAGATTACCCGGAACAAACAGACAGACAGACAGACAAAATTTTTAAAAAAGGTTGTTTTGGTATAGTTACCGTGTATACATCCAAATGCATTTAGTAAAAAGCGGTTATTTTAATATTACAAACAGACACTCCAATTTTATTTATATGTATAGATTTTGTAAAAATAATGAATTTAAAAAAAAAAACAAGCCCGCTGAGCTTCTCGCCGGATCTTCTCAGTCGAGGTCGCGTTCCGATCCGGATGTAGACTTAAGAAAAACAAAAATGTAATGACAATTTGTAAGTGCCCCCGTAGGCCTATCTATACTTACTTACTTACTTACTTACTAATATTATAAATGTGAAAGTTTGGATGGATGGATGGATAGATGGATGGATGTTTGTTAATCTTTCACGGCTGAACGGATCTGGATGAAATTTGGCACAGAGATAGATTATACTACTCATAGCTTTAAGAATAGTTTTAAGTTTTGATTCATATGGTGATATGCATCATATACTCAATATTCGCATGCCTATTGCAGGCGAGATATGCTGTACAATTAATTTATTTAATATCTTTATGTAAACCAAACCATATCTAGCGAATAAATAAATTTCATTTCATTTCATTTATAGTCTGGAATAGCACATAGGCTACTTTTTATCCCGGTAAAATGTATGGTTCCCGTGGGATAGATGTTTTAATTATTCATACTTTTTATCGCGGGTAACACCGCCGGGCGCAGCTAGTAAGAAATAAATGATTTGACTTTGACTTTGACTTTTGTCGGTTGCAGGGTCAAGGATCCCGAGTTCGTGTCTTCGGCGGAATACCTGCAGTCGTTGCAGCACAAGTTGTCCACGCTGTGCGCTCTTACCACGAAGCTGCACAAAGGCACCGCCGCGCTCAGCACCGAGATGATGGCGTGAGTCGATTTAACCAGGCCCACTGCTGGGCAGGCGGCCTGGTATTAAAACCTTAAAAAAAATTTTTGTTGTTCATGTAGGTCAGAGTTTCCCCGAAATTTTAGTTTGTCTTTTTTTTGTTTTAACAGGTTTTTTTTTTTTTTTTTTTTTTTATTACATTATAGGCAAGTATTTGATCTCGATCTCACCTGATGGTAAGTGACGATGAGATCTACGATGGAGCATACTTGCCTAGGTAGGAAGGCGGCAGTAGATCGAGACGCTACATTCACTAGGCACATGCAGCGCAGCTGATCTGACCCGCCATCCATGAATGGCAACACCGAACATCATGCCGGAACACGGCTAGGCCGCTTGGCGACATGGCTTTGTTCAGTGGGTGGTGACTAACCACGGCCGAAGCCTACCACCAGTAAAGGTTCTTTTTAAAAGCGGTATCGCGATATTGGCGGTATCGGTTGATTTTCTATTCCACGTATTTCGTTAAGTTTATGGACTAGAAATCTAATTTTTGGATATATATTTGAAATATATACAAATAAATAAAATTGGACTGTCTGTTTGTAATATTAAAATAACCGCTTTTTACTAAGTGCATTTGGATGTATACACGGTTTTTTAATTTTTGTCTGTCTGTCTGTTTGTTCCGGCTAATCTCTGAAATGGCTGGACCGATTTTGACGGGACTTTCACTGGCAGATAGCTGATGAAACAAGGAGTAACTTGCTGTTACCCGCGACTTCGTCCGCTTTTTGTTCAATACCACGCGGACGAAGTCGCGGGTAACGGCTATTTAAATAATATACAGGTTGTCCAAAAAGTGGACAAATAGAAAAAATATAGAGTACAAGTGGCTGAGAGATAGGAATGGTATATAATCTTCGTTATTCAGAACGACACGACAACGAGGACTTTTAAATGTTTTTTTTTTTTTATAAAATAAATAATATTTGCGTATGGCACTAAAGAGCCGCAGCTTCACAACCCCTGTCTTAAGGCAATAAATCACAAATAAAATCGTTCCTGGGAATTCTCAGGAAATCTAAAAAAGAAAAATACCGGCTTCGGGAACGACGTTATTCCCGGGAATTTCCGATTCTCAGGTCTCGGGAACGACGTTATTCCCGGGAATTTCCGATTCTCAGGTCTCGGGAACGACGTTATTCCCGGGAATTTCCGATTCTCAGGTCTCGGGAACGACGTTATTCCCGGGAATTTCCGATTCTCAGGTCTCGGGAACGACGTTATTCCCGGGAATTTCCGATTCTCAGGTCTCGGGAACGACGTTATTCCCGGGAATTTCCGATTCTCAGGTCTCGGGAACGACGTTATTCCCGGGAATTTCCGATTCTCAGGTCTCGGGAACGACGTTATTCCCGGGAATTTCCGATTCTCAGGTCTCGGGAACGACGTTATTCCCGGGAATTTCCGATTCTCAGGTCTCGGGAACGACGTTATTCCCGGGAATTTCCGATTCTCAGGTCTCGGGAACGACGTTATTCCCGGGAATTTCCGATTCTCAGGTCTCGGGAACGACGTTATTCTCGGGAATTTCCGATTCTCAGGTCTCGGGAACGACGTTATTCCCGGGAATTTCCGATTCTCAGGTCTCGGGAACGACGTTATTCCAGGGAATTTCCGATTCTCAGGTCTCGGGAACGACGTTATTCCCGGGAATTTCCGATTCCCGGGTCCCGGGAACGTAGCCCTAATTACGAGCCGAATGATTTTGTTGCGTAGTCTGTCTGTAATTAAAGTGTTGCCATATCACAATTTAAATTCTTCGTAAAATATTTCTACCATTTTTCGCAATTTTGAATTTCGAAGTGGCCTTTTGATTTAATTGGAGCTGATGATTGATTTGACATAGAAACGAATGAAATCCTTAAAATTTATTAAGGATTTTATCGCGATTTTATTTCTATTTTACGTTCCCGACGTTTCGGCTGCTTTACAGCAACCATGGTCACGGGAGGACTGAGGTGGTTGACGTCCTGGTGTCATAGTTTGAGACGGGGTACCCTCATATTTAATTTTTACTTGTAGTCCGATCTACGCAGAAAGTGCTCACAGTGTCTTGAGGTCTTGCAATGGTACGCTTGGTCTTGGATTTAATAATATTAATTACTGGATCCCAAGTCGGTGGTAGCACCCAGCCATCTTCCCTATTGAAATTAGGACCATGGTTGCTGTAAAGCAGCCGAAACGTCGGGAACGTAAAATAGAAATAAAATCGCGATAAAATCCTTAAAATTTAGTTTCATATCAATGTGTAATATTCGCGTAAATATAAGAAACGAATGTTATGTCAGTATGAAGCGCGCGTGCGACGCGTGGGCGACGCAGGCGCGAGGGCGGGCGGCGCGCGGGGCGGGGGCGTGCGCGGGGGGCGCGGGGGGCGCCGCGCGCGCCGCCGCCGCCTCGCTGCGCGCGCGCCGCCGCCACCAGGCGCTGCTGCCGCTGCTGGCCGCCTACGCCGCCGCGCACGCGGACAAGATCAAGCAGCGGGACGCTATACATGGTGAGTGTACATGGTGGCGGCGGCGGCGCGCTGATTGTGACTTTCGTCAGGACTGAAGTCTAGGTGAGATTAGCCTACTATCCCAAGATGACCGATACATTTTTAGTACAGTATCCGCAGCTCAAAAAAAAGCAGTGATAGCCTGGTGGAACTCTTGCTTCCGTAACGAGGATTCGTGGTCATCACACAACGTTTGACCCTACGAAGATGCGCCATCATTGCTCCGCACAGAAAACAGGGAAAAATATTTTAACAGGGCCAACAGTCACACTTAATATTATAAATGTGAATGTTTGGATGGATGGATGTTTGTTACATACATTAAAAAGGGCTGGTATTATTATTATTAAACATCCTAAAAATCGGGCCACTTTTTCTTGAGTTACAAATAGTGTAACTAACAAGATTGTGTTGTATATATATCTGTACATATAAATAAAATTGGAGTGTCTGTTTGTAATATTAAAATAACCGCTTTTAACTAAATGCATTTGAATGTATACACGGTAACTATACCAAAACAACCTTTTTTAAAAATTTTGTCTGCCTGTCTGTTTGTTCCGGGTAATCTCTGAAATGGCTGGACCGATTTTGACGGGAATTTCACTGGCAGATAGCTGATGTAACAAGGAGTAACTTAGGCTACTTTTATTTTAGAAAAAAAAAAATAGGATCTCTCCAAAAAAAATTAAAACCAATGTTGCAGCGCAGCGCCTGATTAAGTTTGATAGCAACAACCTGCAATGCGTCCCGCGGGCTCAGAACGCGCGAGCAGGCTGTTGCCAACGGTTGAGTCTTTGTTAAATACCACGCGGAAAAAGTCGCGGGCAACAGCTAGTATTATATATATATCCAGATTATATTTGTTCTTTTTATTTAATAAATTATATACAATAGTTACTTATATACATGGAAAAACAAAAAACTAAAAAAAAATACTTATTAATAACACAATAAAAATAAAATTATATACACAAAAATGCCTCCACATCGTCGTCGATGCCAAAAGTGCCCAGCAGGCTGGCCGCGTTTCCGCGCTGAATAGCGAGGCTCACTCTTTGCGCGAAATAGAGGCCAGCCCGCCGGTCACGGGTAGCGGCGAAAAGTCGTGCGGCAATCTCCTTGTAAAGGAGGCGAGCGTTGGGGCCCCACGAACCCAAAGTCTCGACCCCAAAAGGCTCAAACAAGTAGCCTCCAGGGAGGCTACTGTATTTTTGCCGCTTTGAATTTTCGGCTTCTGCAGCAGCAGAGCCCGATCGCAACGACGTACTTGGAAGATGCGACGGCGCAGATTATTAACTCAAGTTGTGTTTTTTAATTACAGCGGCCTATGTGTCTGGGAATAACGCCACAGACGAACTCCATAATAGGTGAGTTATCCATTGATTCTTCTTACTACCATGTAACCATTTTTGTCTGTCTGTCTGTCTCTTTGTTCCGGCTAATCTCTAAAATGGCTGGACTGATTTTGACGGGACTTTCACTGGCAGATAGCTGATGTAACAAGGAGTAACTTAGGCTAATTTTTTTTTTTATTACATTATATTTATAGGCAAGTATTTGATCTCGATCTCACCTGATGGTAAGTGACGGTGAGATCTACGATGGAGCATACTTGCCTAGGTAGGAAGGCGGCAGTAGATCGAGACGCTACATTCACTAGGCACATGCAGCGCAGCTGATCTGACCCGCCATCCATGAATGGCAACACCGAACATCATGCCGGAACACGGCTAGGCCGCTTGGCGACATGGCTTTGTTCAGTGGGTGGTGACTAGCCACGGCCGAAGCCTACCACCAGTAGAGTTGTCACCTGGTTGGCACCTGGTTGGCACCACCCAGGGTCACGTGTAGGGTATCTCGAGGGTACTTAATTCTCCTACGGACGAAGGTGACTCGACCCCATTTTTTATTAATTCTGCGTTACATCTGTATTTATACTGTGATCTTATCTAACAGGTTAGAGCAAGCCTCCGAGGCCCTTCGTTCCGAACTATCAGATTGGAACCCAAAAACCCGAGCGGACATCAAAGCCATACTTCTAGACCTGGCCGAGCGCCAGCTCACACTTCACACCCAGACCCTCCACAGCTGGGAGAACGCGCTGAAGCTCTCCACGGAGACGAGCATCGAGGAAATCTTCAAGACCGTCTCCAAAACCGCTGTCCAGAACCTGTCTCCATCCAAATGTAAATCAGACGCAACACCCAATGAGACTGAACGGGATCTAGACGATATGAGTGAAGATTTTGATATACATTCCGGGAATGAAGACTTTTGTCATGATGTCAGAGCGAATGGAGACGTTCTGGGTGGAGTGGTGGAAGATGATGGTGGCAGGAGTGTGTTAGCTGGTGACGGTGATGACGTTTCTGGTGATACGGCCAACGATGAGGGTGTTAATTGTGGTGTGGGTGACGAAGATAATGTGGTGGCCGATAGGAACACGGTGAATCGTGATACAAAGTCATGTTTAAATGTGGCTGGTGGTGATAAATCAGGTGATGACAGCTTAGGCGTTGTCAAAGCAGGTGATGACAGCAAAGGTGATGACAGCACAGGTGTTGTAATTGCAAGTGATGATGTTGATAAATCTGAATTAAACGCAGACGGTGATGAAGGAAATCAAACTTGTACCAAATCCCAAGAGCTTCTAGCTGAGATTTTAAACGATGCAGACTCGTCTGTTAGTGAGCCGGTTAAACTAACTGGGCCAGTTAACAATGAAGTTATATCAGACCCGTTGAGAGATTTCACGGATGTTGATCTGTCGTGATTCCACGATTCACTGTTTTTACACGTTTTAAAGGAATTTCAATAGGACTATTCCGTGTGGTTGTCGCGTTTGTGGCCCGTCCATGGTTCTGCTCTTTATTTTTATTTTTTATTACATTATAGGCAAGTATTTGATCTCGATCTCACCTGATGGTAAGTGACGATGAGATCTACGATGGAGCATACTTGCCTAGGTAGGAAGGCGGCAGTAGATCGAGACGCTACATTCACTAGGCACATGCAGCGCAGCTGATCTGACCCGCCATCCATGAATGGCAACACCGAACATCATGCCGGAACACGGCTAGGCCGCTTGGCGACATGGCTTTGTTCAGTGGGTGGTGACTAGCCACGGCCGAAGCCTACCACCAGTAGAGTTGTCACCTGGTTGGCACCACCCAGGGTCACGTGTAGGGTATCTCGAGGGTACTTAATTCTCCTACGGACGAAGGTGACTCGACCCCAAAGTTCCACGGTCGGTCAAGTGTTATTAGGGTGAGCGCTGACAGACGGAGTGGACGCAAAACGACTAGCTGACCGTTTAGCCAGGTGTACACGGGGACACTAATGTCCATAGACTAAGCAACAATCTGGGTAGTGGTGGTTGGACCTTGACACTCGGTCTAATAGACTTGAAACTAGTGTCAAGTGTCCCATTGTATACATAGCTATGGTCATGCGAGAAATGGCATGTAATGTATTCCAAATCTCGATTGGATTTTACGCATGCGTAAGAGCGCGACAACAGGGCCCCAAGTCTGCGAACACAATCGATTCATAATCGAACAGCAACCGCATAGTAACTGTCACTTTTGACAAATATTGTATGGGATATCTGTTAAAAGTGACAGTTACTATGCGACTGCTAATCGATTGTGAATCGATTGTGTTAGCAGACTTGGGGCCCAGTATAGTTGCTGGTTGTCATTTCGAACAAAATATGTACTCCAAAGCAATCTATATCGTATGTAATTGTAATAAGAGCGTAATTCAGTTGTTTCTGTGCAATGAATGTTTTTTTTATATTTTTTTTATATACAAAATCTGATTCCAAGTCATAAACCCATTTCCCTGTGTTAAGTCAGAACTTTAATTTGTCAGACAATTAAAGCATTTTTTTTTAAATATTAATATTTTTTTTAATCAACGTTTCTATATTCTTCACATAGTGTTGACAACTGCGCTAAACAAGCCCAGGTGCCAGGTTTAGTATACTCTTTTTGAATCACTCTGTAAAAGTCGAAAGTTATGGGTGTGTGAGAACAATGTAGGAACGGCTATTATTTAATCTCGGATACTAAGTTGACAAGTGCAAATGTCAAAATAATGTTGCCAACAGATGTAAATAATTTGTGTACGGCATTTTTGTATATAAAGGTATATTTATTACAAATAATTCACTTGGTTTTATTTTTGTTCGAGCCTTATTCGTTGATCGATGTAGCAAATTTCCGCAACATTTATTAATATTGTCGTTGTGAGATATACTCACAAGATCAATACTAGGGATGTGCCAAATATTCAATTAATGTGCCGAATATTCAATTAATGTGCCGAATATTCAATTAATGTGCCGAATATTCAATTAATGTGCCGAATATTCAATTAATGTGCCGAATATTCAATTAATGTGCCGAATATTCAATTAATGTGCCGAATATTCAATTAATGTGCCGAATATTCAATTAATGTGCCGAATATTCAATTAATGTGCCGAATATTCAATTAATGTGCCGAATACTCGGTTAATGGGCCGAATATTGTGTGTCCTAAAAACACCAAGACTGTTTGAATTAAAATCAATCTTTTTAGGACAAAAGATGAGTTAATATTCAGCATGTTAACCGAATATTCGGCTAAAACCCGAACGTAAAAGTAAGCCGAACATTCGGCGCATCTCCAATCCACATTTTTTACTAAACTAAGGTTGAAAATGAAACAATTGTTACATTAATAACATATAATTGACATTTAAAATGTACATATAATTAACAAAGACCAGGTAAGTTAGCGTTTATAGGAAATATTATAAGGTGCAACTTGTGGGAGTCGTTATAGGCGGTTGTATATTGACCTACCAACCACTTCGCTGGCAGTGTAAGGGCTCTCGTCCGACAACTAAACAATTATACAAGGTATAACAGAAATAGTGTAAAATATTCTAACCGATGTGACAGCTCGACTCGTCGGGATCGACATCGAAAAGTAAAGATTCGATACCTATTTCGAACGATCTAGCAAGGGTAACCTTGAAAATGGATAATCTGAGTGTATATATATTTTTTTAATTTCTCTATTAAACATTAATGTAAATGGTTTACAGAAATTAAAAGTATACTTATATACTTTCCTTGGAATGTGATCTTGGACAACCCTCCCCCCCAGCCTACCCCACCACCATACGGTGGTACCACCCTGCCATATAAATTTAGCTAGTAATAATGGTGGAGAAAATCAGATACAAACAAAGCTGCGTAGATTCGTTTTTTATGTCTCAATGCCATCACAGAGGTCGCTGTAAGTCTCAAAATACATGTTTTCGTTTTAATTTGGCCTCAACATAGGTTTTAAGGGGGAAGCTCAGGGTCAGCGCGCGAAATTCAAAATGTCAATGGTTTTTATTTCTTATTATTACAAACCTTATGGTATTGTATCGGATTAGGTACTTTTTTAAGCAAACTTAATACATCGAGACATCCAATGCAGAATGTTAATATCGCAAAACACTAAATTACATCGTAAAGATGTCCAAATTTTTCGTAAAAAAATAAAAACCATTGACATTTTGAATTTCGCGCCCTGACCCCGAGCTTCTACCTATAAATGATTAATTAAATAAGTTTTCTAGCATATGCACAGGTCCAAAGGCTAGGCCCAATTAAAATACCCCTCCCATCCCTCAATCAGTAAAGTGATGGATAATATTCATGAGACATTCCATAAATGCACATTTTCCTGACGATTGAAATTTCTGATTTACTATATAGCTAGATCGAAAGCCGATTGTGCCCGTAGACATATACAGATATTTCAGAACGAGTATACTAAGCATTAAACCAGCACAAGCGCATTTTTAATGACCATGGAACCGGACCGGAAGTCAGAATTTCGAAGACGAATAAAAAAAAAACACGATCGCCATTTTTGTCCAACGTCAAAAAAGGTGGTTCTCAATTCGATTGTACTTTTTTTTTGTAAATCGACATATCGAAATTCGGACTTTACATAAAGACTACAAATGCTAAAGAAGCGCAGGTACAAGGTTTAGTATACACTCTCGTATAATTTCCCCAAATATAAATTGTGAACTATCGATTGATCTACTTAATTAAACTGTTAAGTCTAGGAAGATATTTTATTTTTTTCTGGGAAAATATCCTGCAGTATCCTGAAGCAGTCGTCCCAGGGAACCACTTTGGCGGTCACCAGGGGCTTGGGAGACGCCAGGGTCTTCTTGATGAGATCGTCTAGCGGGTAGCCACGGCGCGGGAACACTGTCGCCTGAAAAAAATCGCATCACAATCAGTACCGACGTTCCGGAGTTGTAAGTGTGAAGGCAAACGCACACGCACGTCTATCGAGAGCCGGTCGTAGACTATAATAATATCGTCAGACGAACTCACCAACTATACGGTCCCACACTAAGCAACGCTGCAACTGCGCTAATCAGGCTGTCGTGTTGGGGGATTTTGTATAATATATGTTACGTGGTCCGAAAACTCTCATAACGCGATTCAGGATTGTATTGAGAATCATCAGCGCCATCTATGTATCTTGTAGCGAGATTGAAGAGGTCGCCACAATATTGATTTCTTATATTTACGCGAATACTACACATAAAACTAATATTACGCAAGCAACAACTAAATATAGGGTACCCCAGTTCAAACTATGACACTAGGACGTCAACCACCTCAGGGCCCCAACTCTGCTAACACAATCGATTCATAATCGAACAGCAACCGCATAGTAACTATCACCTTTGACAGATATTGTATCCAGTCCTCTCGTGACCATGGTTGCTGTAAAGCAGCCGAAAGGTCGGGAACGTAAGAAAACCGTATAATAAACGCGATAAAAGCCGTAAGATTAAGTTTATTTCGAGTTATACTCACATGGGAAGGTAGGTTGGTCGCTGGGCAGAAATCGTTTCTACCGTCACCGGCGTAGATCACTCTCGAGTGGGGCGGGTTCTTCGCGCACCACTGCGCGAGCGCGAGCGACTTGCACAAGTTGCTGGGGCATCGGGGGCAGGCCGCCTGGCGCATGTACGGTTCGATGTACAACCGGCCGTGCTCGAAGAACGCCCGGTTGGTCTCTATCGATGTTATGTACTCCTGGTATAATGGAAACAATATATTCGTATTTTTTTCGAAATGACATATGCTGTTGGTCGCAGATGACCTTGGTCCCAAGTCTGCTAACACCATCGATTCATAATCGAACAGCAACCGCATAGTAACTGTCACTTTTGACGGATATCCCATACAATATCTGTCAAATGTGACAGTTGACTATAATCTGGGTGTTTTCAAGTCGAGAGTGAACAGGTACCTTTTAGGCAAGTATGCTCCATCGTAGATGTCTTCGTCACTTACCATCAGGTGAGATCGAGATCAAATACTTGCCTATATTGTAATCAAAAATAAAAAAAAAAGTTACTATGCGGTTGCTGTTCGATTATGAATCGATTATGTTAGCAGGCTTGGGGCCCTTTACAGCTACACCGGACGTGAGGGCGAGGGGTAAAGGCGCTCCAGCCAGAAGGGTAGGGGGAGTTAGCTCAAGGGCGCCTCCGGAGGCACGACCTCGGCTTGGGCTATTGCCAGTGCGGGGGTTGACGTCGGAAGAGTACTCCTTATTTCTGGGCACGGGCCTCCCCTCAATGCGAGGAGGCTTAGGCCATAGTCCACCACGCTGGCCCAGTGCGGGTTGGCGGACTTCACAAGTCTTTCGAGGGGCTCTCTCAGGCATGCACGTCTCCTCACCATGTTTTCCTTAACCGTTTAGCGAGCAATAATCGTGGTGAAAATGAGATTCGCACATGAAATCCAGAAGTCCCAGAGGTGCGAGCCGGGGTTTGAAACTGCGATCCTCGTTACCGAGGCAAGCGTTCTACCAACGTGGCTATTCATTGCTTCTTCTTCTTCTTTCTTTACGAAATGAAATGCGATGAAATAAAATGGATATGAATATGGCCTCAACCGCTTACCGGGTATTTTGCCAGTGTCAAGTAATTAATAGCAATATTAAATTCAATAAATACACATCTATACATACATATAAATAAAATTGGAGTGTCTGTTTGTAATATTAAAATAACCGCTTTTTACTAAATGCATTTGGATGTATACAAAAAACAACCTTTTTTAAAAATTTTGTCTGTCTGTCTGTCTGTCTGTCCGTCTGTCTGTCTGTCTGTCTGTCTGTCTGTCCGTCTGTCTGTCTGTCCGTCTGTCTGTCTGTCTGTCTGTCTGTTTGTTCCGGCTAATCTCTGAAATGGCTGGACCGATTTTGACGGGACTTTCACGGGCAGATAGCTGATGTAACAAGGAGTAACTTAGGCTACTTTTATTTTAGAAAAAAAAATAGGATCTCACGAAAAAAAAAAAACAATGTTGCAGCGCAGCGCCTGATTGTTTGATAGCAACAACCTGCAATGCGTCCCGCGGGCTCAGAATTGGCGGGCAGGCTGTTGTCAACGGTTGTCTTTGTTAAATACCACGCGGACGAAGTCGCGGGCAACAGCTAGTTATAAATAAAATAATGGATGTGACGTGATGATATGAAAATGGCGTGTTTATTATTTGTTAATACATTGCTTTATTATATTATTCGTATATTAGTCGTCTAAGTTGACAGTTATATTTTTTTTCTGTCAAATAGAATCCAAATGCTTGCTCTATAGCCTATAATAATTTTATCGGTTCCCGGACGAGTGCTAATTAGTTACAACTCACACCATATTATCGCACAGCCTTGTCGGGAAGCCTGCGAAGTTCTAATTATAATTAGACCAAAGATTGAAACAGTAGATGTATTCCTTATCACGAGATTGTGACGTCAACGGCCATTTTTTTTTCGCAAATCTGGGTAAAAATTTGGGACTTTGAGAAATTTTGGATAAATTAAATACTTGGAGAAAAGTTTCGAGAAATAAAAAAAAACATATTTTTTTTTAATTTCATTGTCTAACCGTAGGCTGTAACTGAACACATTTACTTTTATGTATTTGACTACATTTAAGGAAAGCATCCGTTTAAAACAGTTCACTTGGTCGTTTCATCTATACATATAAATAAAATTGGAGTGTCTGTTTGTAATATTAAAATAACCGCTTTTTACTAAGTGCATTTGGATGTATACACGTTACCTATACCGAAACAACATTTTTTACAATTTTTGTCTGTCTGTCTGTCTGTTTGTTCCTGCTAATCTCTGAAGTGGTTGGACCGATTTTGACGGGACTTTCACTGGCAGATAGCTGATGTAACAAGGAGTAACTTAGGCTTTTATTTTAGAAAAAAAATAGGATTTTACGAAAAAAAATTAAAACCAATGTTGCAGCGCAGCGCCTGATTAAGTTTGATAGCAACAACCTGCAATGCGTCCCGCGGGCTCAGAATGGGCGAGCAGGCTGTTGTCAACGGTTGTCTTTGTTAAATACCACGCGGACGAAGTCGCGGGCAACAGCTAGTTCTACATAAAATGAACAGATGCAATTATTCATTACTTTCATTCGCTCACTTATTTTGTTTGCTAGGTTATTCTGCTGTTTCGGTTCGGAAATCAGATCAGTATTTCGATGGAAAAATAAGATTAAGGTTAATTCATCAATATCGTGAACTTTTACCCTTTGGGTAAATCTTAAGCCAATTGTATAATTTTGGAGAAAAATAATTTCAAATTTGGGTAGAAATAGATATTCACATCTGACAACCCTGCGTCAACGCGAGTATTGTAGAAAACAATGGACGTGTTGGATTGAGAAAATCCATCTGTTTTTGCATCGGTTAAGAACTGACAACGCTGCAAGTACTTATTATTTTTGATAAGATTCTTCTTTCTTTACGAAATGAAATGCGATGAAATAAAATGGATATGAATATGGCCTCACCCGCAACTTAGCGGGTATGTTGCCAGCGTCAAGTAATTAATAGCAATATTAAATTCAATAAATACACATCTATACAAATAAATAAAATTGGAGTGTCTGTTTGTAATATTAAAATAACGGCTTTTTACTAAGTGCATTTGGATGTATACACGTTACCTATACCAAAACAACATTTTTTACAATTTTTGTCTGTCTGTCTGTCTGTCTGTCTGTTTGTTCCGGCTAATCTCTGAAATGGCTGGACCGATTTTGACGGGACTTTCACTGGCAGATAGCTGATGTAACAAGGAGTAACTTAGGCTACTTTTATTTTAGAAAAAAAATAGGATCTCACGAAAAAAAATTAAAACCAATGTTGCAGCGCAGCGCCTGATTAAGTTTGATAGCAACAACCTGCAATGCGTCCCGCGGGCTCAGAATGGGCGAGCAGGCTGTTGTCAACGGTTGTCTTTGTTAAATACCACGCGGATGAAGTCGCGGGCAACAGCTAGTTACAAATAAAATAATGGATGTGACATGAAGAAATGAAAATGGCGTCTCTCTTTGATAAGATTATTTACAAATGTTTTAAAGGCAAAAATATTGCCAAAATTTTTTTTTTTGGGAATAGACATTTTTATAGGGTAGATGCTCCACTTACCAGCAACCCGTTCACTTTCAACCAATGACGAACGAATACTGTATTAGCGTCGCTCAGGATCAAAATGTCCCAACGCTCGGCCGCCAGCGTGGTGATCAGCTCCACAATCCCAGAGTTGGGTCGCATAGACCCGATACATGCCAGAATATCCTCCTCGCTGAAGCCCGCAGAGTAAGCATGTTCGAAGACCTGTCGGAAGGGAAATAGGTTATTAAGGTGGGTAGGCCATCATAGATCAACTGATAGGAACTGCAGCAACCGCGGTCACGGGAGTACTGAGGTGTTAGACGTCCTAGTGTCATAGTTTGAACCGGGGTGCCTTCATATTTAGCTTTTGCATGGTTAGTGTAAAGCAGCCGAAACGTCGGGATCATAATAACCTAAAATAAACGCGATAGATATTTGTCAAAAGTGACGGTTACTATGCGGTTGCTGTTCGATTATGAATCGATTGTGTTAGCAGACTTAGAGCCCTGTGTGATCGATCCTCTGCCACTAAAATTTCAACGGTGGCTGTAGTTACTTGCCACTCTATAACCTTCCTAGAATATGGTCTGTAAAGGCCGTTATGGTATAGCCTAAATCCGCAAATTAAGGATACATTTAAGACGGCCTGATTAGCGCAGTGGTAGTAACTCTGCTTTCTGCGCCGAGGGTCCCGGGTTCAAATCCTGGTAAGGACACAAGCTTTGTGTGTTGAGCACGAATGTTTGTACCCGAGTCATGGATGTTTATAAGTATATAAGTATTATATGCTGAGTTCGCCCTCAGTCCATTGTACGGTACCCATAACACAAGCGTTGCTTAAAGTGGGACCGTATAGTTGGTGTGTTCGTATGGCAATATTTATTTATTTTATTTAAGAGGACCACGTATAGACCGTTCACCATAAGCCTTTGGTATTGGGAACATGACGGCAGGGGACACCTTAGGGTGAACGGTATGTAGATCTCTCTCGCGTCAGCTTACACCTCAGATCGGTTTCAAAGTCATTGCCGGTGGGGCGCTGGCACGGCTGAAGGTCGAACTATTGATCTCGTGCCAAAATATCTACCGGTAGTAACATTTTACAAATAAAACACGCAAATTTATCTATCTGCGGTGGCAATGGATGGTAAATTAAGTGCGAAGTGTTTTTCATCAAGGTCAGATGTTGCAATATGTTAATTAGCAATATTAAAAGTATCAGTGTTTGTATGTTCCTTAGCTCGTAGTACATCAATTCCAATTAAGCAAACCTAAAGATATTCTAAATAAGAGAAAATATATTGATTTCTTTTATTTACGCGAATACTACATATTGAAATAAAACTAATCTTACGGATTTTATCGCGTTTATTCTTCGGTTTGTACGTTCCCGACGTTGCGGCTGCTTTACAGCATGGTCACGGGAGGACGTCGCGAACCTAAAAAACTAATAATAAACGCGATAAAATCCGTAAAATTAGTTTTATTTCATGAGAAAATATATTAGATATCCTAAACTGCTACACTAAATTGATTGAGGGATATCAGCAGCGCACGGGCATGGGAAGCTCGCAAGTCATCGCTGATCTAGCGAATGTGTCTTGAAGGTCGTAAGCGACTGAGGCAATCGGGTATGTCTGGCTCAAACTGGAATGTGACGTCAAATAATATTTCCGTCAAAAATTGGCATACGATCGCAGCACTACTAGGGTACCCTCATATTTAGTTGTAGGTTACCCCAGTTAAAACTTTAACACTAGGACGTCAAACACCACCGTCCTCCCGTGACTGGATGGTTGCAGTAAAGCAGCCGAAACGTCGGGGACGTAAAAGCATAAAATAAACGCGATAAAATCCGTAAGATTAGTAATTAGTATTCGCGTAAATATAAGAAATCAATGGTTTAGGAGCGTTAGAATTACGGAATCTATAGAAAAATTGCGTTATTCAGAGCGCAGTTTAAGCACCGTATGCAGCACGTTATATGTATCTTCATATTCTATTACTTTTATTCCTTTTCTATACTTTATACATTTATTGTGTGTATCTGCGATTGCGTCTGAGTTTGGTTACCAAGCGATATGATTAATGTCCTACTGAGGAGGCTTTGGCTGAAAATCAGCGCTGGAGGAGAATCCGTTCCCCACCAGCTCATGCTGAGCCAAACGCCTTTCGGCACAGCTCACACTGAGATCCACAATACCTACTTTATGTTCCTCACTTTTTAATGTATGTGCCTATTTGTGTATCTTTGTGTGTTCTTTACTTCTACTTTTTCATGTTAATGTACCCATTTGTGTATCTTCGTGTCTGTGTCGAATAAACTTTTTTCATTTAATTTCATTTCACCGTATAGAGAAGGTACATAATATTACATGAACATCATACGACTTCCATAATGGCTGCGTAAGCGATTATCAATCACACCTATGGCGAGAGATAACCTCGTATTGGCATTGATAAGACGATAACAGCAGAGTATTTATAGAGAATTTACCATAAACTGTATACAAACGAAGCCGTGTGTTTATATGGTAAAACAAGGAAATGTGGCCGTCGCTGTGTGCGCTGTTTGATGCCGGGTTTGTAAGCATAATAATGTAGGTCTGTTTGCGACAATACACTTATACTGTTCCCATAAATCTTTTTGGTGAAATGATAACGTGACCCCCTGTCAAAGGGTTATTACAGAATCTTGGATTTTGATTTGTTATATTTACGCGAATACTACACATTGAAATAAAACTAATCTTTTGGATTGTATTGCGTTTTACAGCAATCATGGTCACGAGAGTACTGCAAAAAACATAATATGAACGCGACAAAATCCTTAAAATTAGTTACCATGCCCCCCCACCCCCTACAAGGTGAGAGAATGACCACCGTGAGGTTTTAGTCGGTAAGAGTCCGACATAACCCGCTTGCCTCCCCCGGGGCTTGCAGGTATCCATGAGGATTCCCACACGCAAAAAAATATAAATAAAATAGGTTTCCCGCGCGATCGCCTTGAGTTATGTGAGACCTCAAGATACTAGAAGTCTTGGCCCAATAGTCTATACAAATCAATAAAATTGGAGTGTCTGTTTGTAATATTAAAATAACCGCTTTTTACTAAGTGCATTTGGATGTACACACGTTACCTATACCGAAACAACATTTTTTACAATTTTTGTCTGTCTGTCCGTCTGTCTGTCTGTCTGTCTGTTTGTTCCGGGTAATCTCTGTAATGGCTGGACCGATTTTGACGGGAATTTCACTGGCAGATAGCTGATGTAACAAGGAGTAACTTAGGCTACTTTTATTTTAGAAAAAAAACATAGGATCTCACGAAAATAAAAAAAAAGCAATGTTGCAGCGCTGCGCCTGATTAAGTTTGATAGCAACAACCTGAAATGCGTTCCGCGGGCTCAGAACGCGCGAGCAGGCTGTTGCCGGTTGTTGTTGTACTTAGGTATTTGAGAAGGTATAATATGTGCCGAAGTAGCAATAAGTAGAGAGAAAATAAAAAATAATTACTTAATAATATAATTGATTTCTTATATTTACGCGAGTACTACACATTGAAAATTTCATTTAATAATATAACTTATTTATAAGTTTTTATTAAAGTTTTTTTTTTTTCTTTTTTTTTACCAAATGAAATGCGATGAAATAAAATGGATATCAATATGGCCTCCCCCACTACTGTACCAATAACTGGTGTCCGCACCCTAAAAAAAATGTCACTGTTTTATTTTTTAATTATTCCTCGAACCACGGAAAGTAACATGAAAATGCCAATAAAATAACTTACATCGCTCATATAAGGTGTCCAATCTTGATTCGTAGTCTCCCATTCAGGCGGAGGCTTCTTCTCTCGCAATCTGTTTATTAAAGTTGAGTCAGAATCGTCGTCGACTATCGTACGGTCGAAATCGAAAATCGCCAAACACGCCATTTTTAAAATTGCGCGCGCACCACTCCGCTGTCTATTACGAACTGAATGAAATCAAAATAAAATTAGAGAATCCCCTCGAGGGGCGACTTGTGCGTACGCCGAATGACGTCATTAGCGCTAATCAAGCTGCAGAAACGGAGCCGGAGTGGAGGATTTCGAAGTGATGTAATCATGGTTTTGCACATAAAAAAATGCGAGGAAAATAATTGCTGATGCTGGTGACGTTACCTAAATAATCTGTGACGGACGTGTGACGTATCCTTGTTATGACACATCCACAAGTAGGCCCAAGCTGGCCAAACAAAAGCCAACGCTAGCTTGTTCTTGGGTACCACGGACCTGTACTACTACCAGACTTGATTTACAGGTTAGAATGATAACTATTTTTTGTGCCAATTTTAAGCGCGGCTTCGAGCGACTCCGAAACTAAATTTGACGCTAAATGGCTATTAACCTCACATTGTTTAGAAGGTTTCTGTATTTCAGTGAAAAATTGGAATACAGCATTATAAATAGGTATAACATATTATGAATTATTGTTATGATCATTTTCATTGATGTGACAAAGTTCTCACATGTTAGTAATGATAGCAAGTAGTGAGTGTTCACGCAACTAATGATAAAGTCATTAGTCAAAATGTAGAAAATCAAATAGGCACATACCATCTCTATAGATGTCTAGTCCAGGTGGTAGTGTAGGTCAGTATTGGATAGGTACGTAAATCCCCTTTGGTAGGTTTTTTTTGTCCTTTCCACATTGGATCATATTGGCCATTGGCATAAATTCGGCGAAGACATTTGCTTTTTTATAACGCCCAATCGACAGTTACTAATTTATAGCTGCCATAAAATGTCGGGGTTATTTCATAGAGTTGTTTTCTACAGATCTTCACTTACCAAAGGCATCAGCAATTATTTCAGAAAAAATGATTTTATTTCTGATATCATTCAACCTCTGTTCAAGATTTTTTTGTCGATATTTGACCAGCGTATGTACCTTTAATTAATTTTGTAGCCATGCAAGACCAAAAATCTGACAGCTGACAGTTCACTGACAGCTTAAGATTCTGGCACTAGTGTAACCTCATTTTAACGCGATTTTATTTCAAAATTTCACGAAAAATAAGGAGTAGTCTCACACAATGTCTTCATTGAAGGTGTATTCTATGGGGCGGCTCGCTAAATACGTTACCCAATCATCTATCAGGTCACTCCGTGCTAATATGTACAGGTAATCATTGCGCAACCATGATTAGGTTATAAAATGTTATCATTTCATAATTTACGCGTTTTTACTATCAAACTGTCATTTAAAAGTGATAAACTGCGAATACCGTGCCTCTATTTGGTGAATACTAAGTATTTTTTTCAGGAATAACACTATACAAATTTGTCTGATGTAATATTTTTATAATTTGACTTAATCTTAAGTTTAAGGTCAGTTTTTGACTCAAGGCTAAGGCTTCCCATTATCTATGTATGTTATGGCCTCCGTAACTGTAGCGTAACAAACACCAACATTATATTACAAACCAAAAAACCAATGGCATTCATGTCAAGTCATTTTATCTATACATATAAATAAAATTGGAGTGTCTGTTTGTAATATTAAAATAACCGCTTTTTACTAAATGCATTTGGATGTATACACGGTACCTATACCGAAACAACAATTTTTAAAATTTTTGTCTGTCTGTCTGTCTGTCTGTCTGTCTGTCTGTCCGTCTGTCTGTCTGTCTGTCTGTCTGTTTGTTCCGGGTAATCTCTGCAATGGCTGGACCGATTTTGACGGGAATTTCACTGGCAGATAGCTGATGTAACAAGGAGTAACTTAGGCTACTTTTATTAAAAAAAAAAAAATAGGATCTCTCGAAAAAAAATTAAAACCAATGTTGCAGCGCTGCGCCTGACTAAAGTTTGATAGCAACAATCTGCAATGCGTCCCGCGGGATCAGAACGCGAGCAGGCTGTTACCAACGGCTGAGTCTTTGTTAAATACCACGCGGACGAAGTCGCGGGCAACAGCTAGTTTAAAAATAAATATATTTCAGGCATCTGCCAATGCAATACAGTGTTTCAGGTGTGATCTTGTATTTCAGGAGCACAGTATGCAGGTACAGCACCGAACAGAAGGCAGTAGAGACAGAGTCCAGTGATAAACAGCTGCCGGCCACAGTTGAGGAGTGCCACAAACAAATTGAGACCCTCACTACCGAGCTAAACACTGTGAAACAGCAGTCGAAGGAGTTT
This sequence comes from Pheosia tremula, assembly GCA_905333125.1. Classification (NCBI taxonomy): domain Eukaryota; kingdom Metazoa; phylum Arthropoda; class Insecta; order Lepidoptera; family Notodontidae; genus Pheosia; species Pheosia tremula. The sequence goes on from HG995425.1 coordinate 4,574,736, forward strand.
GAAGTGAGTTACTATGTTAAATAGAGTCGGATATTGAATGGTAATGTACAGCAATTTTTACCAAAGAATTTGTATACATTTAGTTCTCATACACCATTACACCTGGGCTTGGTCCATTGTACGGTACCCATAATACAAGCATTGCTTAATTTGGGACCGGATAGTTGGTGTGTTTGTTTGGTGATATTATTATTATTTGTCTCTCTCTTTACACGGGCACGGGATTTTTAGAAGGCTTGCGTGGGGACATTGGTCCAACATGTAGAGGCCCTTTTTGAGAATTTTAATGTTATGCTAGCCACCTGCTGGGGTCAATTATTGCTGAGAATTATAGCATAAACAGCGAAATGACCTCAGCAGGCGGAGGAACTATTGCAGGAATATGGAATGATAATTGAGACTATTATTATTATTATAGCAACTTGTAACAGGTGCTAACATTACAAATGCAGTTGGAGCGGGTGCGTTACTGAAAATTATGCTATTAACACAACTTGTATCTATGTTGTAGGATAAATATAAGCGCGCGTTGGCCGACGGCGAGAACGTACGACGGAGGATGATGAAGCAAGTCGAAGACGCCAAATCCTTCGCGATACAGAGCTTCTGCAAGGACCTACTCGATGTGAGTCACCCATCATCATATGTAATACCTCCTTTTTTGAAAATGGCCTTACCCAACATAGGTTAGGTATTACATTACAGAAACTAGCTCTTCTTGAAGAGGTTTAGTTTGTGAGTTTGAATGCACGGAGTAATCTTCAGAACTGCTAGTCCGATTTTGAAAATTGTTTTACTGATAAGACGTCTGCATCATCCCCGAGTGTGTATAGGTTATGCTTCGAGATACTGAAACTAGTATTGTACAGGCTGATACATAAAGAGTATACAACCTTTGAAACTACTTTATTAGCGGACTTGTAATCATTGTATAATTCCTTACATCAGTGCCCGATAGATGTCGCTAATCCAAAGTAAGCTCGCGGTGTTAAGACGTGTTGGTCTTTGATCTAGTCTCTAGAGACCATTTTTTAATATATATCTTCATACACCACATACCCTAGTGTTTTATTACACGGTAAACCTAGAGGTATGACACCTTGGGACCTATACCGGCGTTGTACACGGTCGTTCGAGCCGGATCTGAACCAGCGACCTATGGATTTACAGTCCACATTCTTTTTTTTAGGTGGCGGACACGCTGGCGGCGGCGGCGGAGAGCGTGCCGGAGGGGGAGGCGGGGGCGGGCGCGGGGGGGGAGGCGGGCGCCGCGCTGCGCTCGCTGCACGACGGCGTGCGACTGACGCGCGCGCAGCTCACGCAGGTACCGCGGGGGGGGGTCGGGGGGGACTTTATATGTGTGGACTTCAGTTTTTTTTATTTTTTTATTACATTATAGGCAAGTATTTGATCTCGATCTCACCTGATGGTAAGTGACGATGAGATCTACGATGGAGCATACTTGCCTAGGTAGGAAGGCGGCAGTAGATCGAGACGCTACATTCACTAGGCACATGCAGCGCGGCTGATCTGACCCGCCATCCATGAATGGCAACACCGAACATCATGCCGGAACACGGCTAGGCCGCTTGGCGACATGGCTTTGTTCAGTGGGTGGTGACTAGCCACGGCCGAATCCTACCACCAGTAAATATAATATAATTGTTTACAGGTGTTCAGTAGACACGGTCTGATCGCTGTTTCGCCATTGCGCGAGAAATTCGACCCCAACTTACACGAGGCGCTGTTCCAACAGGTAAAGAACCCATACATGATGCAGTGGATACTTTACTGAACAATTACCGGACATCTTGGGAGAACCAGATAAGTCAAGCTAATTTGCAAGTAACATCTGGAGTAGTATACTACACAGACCTTGTGGAAACCAGGGACAACTTGCGTGCGGTTTAGCCATACCTATTACTGTAATCAAGTTTAATCAGCTCACAAGTACTAACTAGTATTTAAACTCGCCGCGGTGCCTTACACCTGAAATAAGTCCAGCTGTAAGTCTCGCTTCTGTGGAAATTTGTCTACCAGACCTTTTTTGTCTCCCGCTTAGCAATGGAGGGAAATGGATAATTTTCTTCCAACTCCTCCTATTTTTATCTATCGATTATATTCGTGCGGGTTCCAAGACAATTAACTGTATCCCGGGACTCGCCGAGGGTCACACCTCGGTGTCATCATGGGACACCACTGTAGATCCTGGCTTACAGGAGTAGCGGTGGTGGGAGTGTGTGACGGGCCTAGTCCACAAGTAAAAAAAAAGTCAAGCTCATATCCCAGTAATATTGTACATTATTGATCAAAGCAACATTATTTGAATAATTCTATTATAAGAATCTCATTTTCGACCACGATTATCACTTGCTAAACGGTGAAGGAAAACATCGCGAGGAAACCTGCATATCTGAGAGAACCCCTCGAAAGATGTGTGTAGTCCGCCAACCCGCACTGAGCCAGCGTGGTGGACTATGGCCTAATACCCCCTCGCATTGAAGGGAGGCCCGTGGCCAGCAGTGGGACATTAAAAAAGGGCTGGAATTATTATATATTTACGTTGCTTCGGACTAGTTGCGGTTCCGGAACCTCAGTTCGGTGGTACAAAACCGATTGTTCCGAGCGCCCAATCTAGTTCATATTACATTTATATGGATGTGTGTTGGCAGGAGGTGGAGGGCGCGGAGACGGGCACCGTGGTGGCGGTGAGCAAGGTGGGGTACAAGCTGCGCGAGCGCTGCGTGCGGCCCGCGCTCGTCGGCGTGGCCAAGTGACGCACGCGCCGCGCGGACGCGGACACGGACGCGGACTAGCGGCGACGCGACGTCTGACCGACTTTTACTGTTATCGACGACGGAATTTCTGCAAGGCGTGGTTCAGAAAGGGTGTACTAGGCTTTCAATCTCCGCTTTTTGTGACGTCAGGATTTTGACAGCACAATTTTAAAAAAAAAATTAAAAAAAAAGTCGACATATCGAAATGTTGACTCCGCATAATGATTGCAAATGCGCTGAACATAATCTGGGTCCCAAGTCTGCTAACACAATCGATTCATAATCGAACAGCAACCGCATAGTAACTGTCGCTTTTGACAGATATTGTATGGGATATCTGTCAAATGTGGCAGGTGCTGTGCGGTTGCTGTTCGATTATGAATCGATTGTGTTAGCGGACTTGGGGCCCAGGTTCAAGGCTTAGTATACAATTTCTGAATCTATCTGTATACAACTTGATTCTGCTCGCTCGTCCTTCAATATGTCGCGATAATCTGGACACAGTCTTTGGAGCCTAAACATAGTCTATCTAATAGTGAAAATCACAAATTGGTCTTATTTTTTTTCTGTGATCCCCAAATATTTGATGCGACCTATATACAGTTTTTTTTTTTTAATTTGGCCTCACCATAGGTATTTTGCCAGTGTCAAGTAACATAAATTATTTCAGTTTTCGAACATATGCTCGGCCCAAGTAAAATACCCCCCAATCCCTAAATCAGTAAAGTGATGGATACTTTAATGAAAGTATTTTATGGATTTTTTGTGAGAAACTGAAAAGCTATGTTTCGTCACTCTGTTTCAAATACCTACACTCGTGCACTTCACCGAACCCATAATGGTTGATATTCCACTTATATCACTCACTACAACTCGCAGGAACACTAGTTTTAGAAATTAAAACACAACTGACGCCATGACTTTTCAGTTTCCCGCCAAAAAGTCCTGTATTTCCACACATTTGTCATACGTCACACTGACAGCTGTCATTGTGACAGCATTTATGTACGTTCAGTATCGAAAGTCAAGAGTAAAAGTCAGTCAAACTTGCGTCTTTTGTAATGGACTTTAAATCCCAAAGAATGTTTTTTTGTAAATAGTTAACTTTTCTCGGGAGCGAGTGGCACACAACTTAGACTGTTGGTTTTATGTTTTTTTATTGTTATAAATAAAACGTTGAGAGAGAGAGGACATGAACTGAAACATTATTACTATTATTCCAATGCATTTAAGATTTTGATGGGATTTTGGATATTAGACTTGCTCGATTGATTTATGAGAATGGGATTTTGGTGGTCGTGAAATTGAAATGAGCGAATTTATGGATTATTTGTTATATTTTTTTTGTGAAAACACATTTTTTCTGTTCGTGATCATCACATAAAAAGCTTGCCGCTACCGGGATTCAAACCAGGGACTACCAATTTTGTCAATCGTGTAGTCAACATATAATTCACTTGCATGCATGTTTTACAGCCCTCAAGTAGATGGTGTGCGAGCAGATCGCAAGGGTTTTGTTCGGGTATTGTAGAATGATTGAGAAAGATATCTGTCAAAAGTGACAGTTACTATGCGGTTGCTGTTCGATTATGAATCGATTGGGTTAGCAGACTTGGGGCCGAGATTACTTGGTTCGTGTTGGATCCAACTGGCCTAGTGTCCCAGCCGTTCCGAGATCAGTCAAGGGGCACCATATCAATTTGAATCTTGGGAACCCCGAGCATAACAGTCAGTTTTCTCTCTCTAACATCCGACTGTAGTGGGATTCCAATGTATAAATATAGTCGCCAGAGCACACGGAGCATATACAAAGGGAAGCTTAAGCAACTGTGCACAGTGATCCTCAGTTGAGTCCTGACGTCATCGCGGTGGGTCAGTGGCGTAGCATGGCGGGGGGGAGGGTGCGGTCCGCACCGGGCGGCACTTTGCTGGGGGTGGCAATTCACAGATGGCGGTTAGAGAAAAAAAATCTTTGTTTTTTTTCGAAATTTTTTTTTGTCGTTGCCATGCCTAAATTTTTTTATAATGAATAGCAAAAATAAGGGGGCGGAAAATTTGAAATTGCGGTGGGCATGGCCTCGGTCACTCTGTCGGCGGCCGTCCTTTGAACAGGGCCCCAAGTCTGCTGACACAATCGATTCATAATCGAACAGCAACCGCATAGTAGCTGTCGCTTTTGACAGATATCCCATACAGTATCCGTCAAAAGTGACATTTACTTTGCGGTTGCTATTCGATTATGAATCGATTGTGTTAGCAGACTTGGGGCCCTGCACGCTCGCGTCCCAGTTTATTAGTCGCTGTTAGTTTTGCCGCTCGACACAAGATGGCGCTACATTGTACGCGCGTGCTACACTAGTGGTGCCAGCGACATCTCGCGTCATTCAGCAGAACCGATGATAGTTTAGTGTTCGCTATTCACCGCTAGATGGAGAATATGGAAGTGGGTGTGGCATAATATTTATAATATATTGGAAAATTTAAAACAGTCTTTGTATATGCTCCGTGATCGGACGCGAACTTATTCCATATTTGTGAGTGCATGCGAGGTGTTGTCGTTTTAAATATAGTGCATTATCGTTACGTTTCGTTTCATTTATCCACTCCTGCGCAGATAAAAAATCATCACGACTTTATAAGGCACTAGCTGAGCCCCGCGATTAAAAAGTATGCCTTTTCCTCTATGTCCCTTTCTAACTTGTCTCCAGCGGTGGTCGATTGGTTCCATAGTTATCTCTACGGACGAAGGCAGCGTGTTCGCCTTGATGAGAATTTCTCGTCATGGTGTGACACGTCAGCCGGTGTTCCGCAAGGCGGTGTCCTATCCCCTCTTCTATTCGCAATTTTTATAAATTCTATTTCCCAAACTCTCTCTTCTTCGTACCACCTATATGCAGACGATCTTCAGATTTACTCCCAGGCTCCGCTGTACAGCCTAACTGAATGCATAAATACAATTAGCACTGACCTTACTCGCATAACAGCGTGGAGCCGTAACTTTGGGTTAAAAGTTAATCCTGCCAAGACACAAGTTATGATTGTTGGAAGCTCGCGCCTTATTTCTAAGATTGATTGGGCAATACTCCCTAAGGTTAAGTTCGATGGAGTTTTGATGCCGTACAGTGATTCTGTCAAAAATTTGGGCTTAGTAATGGATCGTTGCATGAGCTGGGCTCCTCAGATACAAACTACCAGTCGTAAGTTGTACGCTGCTGCGGCATCGTTAAAAAGATTGCGGAACTTTCTTCCTACTACCACTAAAATTGTCCTAGCACAATCTCTTCTACTCCCCATTCTTGATTACGCTGACGCCTGCTTTCTAGATCTCACAGAGGATCAACTTAATAAGCTTGAGCGCCTTCAAAACTTATGCATAAGATTTATATTTGGCTTGCGCAAATATGATCATGTCTCTCAGTTTCGCACTAAGCTCAAGTGGCTTCCTATTCGTCTTCGCCGGAATACTCACATTCTTTCCCTTCTTTACAACATTTTGTTTAATCCCTCTTTCCCACTCTATCTCAAGGAACGTTTTGAGTTTCTTCAAGACTCCAATAAGTACACTTTAAGGTCATCAGAAAACCTCTCCCTTAAAATGCCTTCTCACTCAAGCAGTTTCTATGATGCTTCATTCACCGTAGAGGCTGTCCGCCTATGGAACTCCCTACCCGTCCCAATCAGACTCGCTCCTTCCTTGCACATCTTCAAAGATCGGGTAAAGTCGTTTTACCTCACGGCATAACTGCAACTTGTTTGCTCACTATTTATTTATCTTGTGTAACATAGGTACCTAGGATATTTATTATTTATATAGAGTACTAGCAAACCTGGCGAACTCCGTTTCGCCACCAGATGAATGAATTTTCTTTGCTATAAACCTCACGGAGCCCGAGACCTTTCCAACGAATGCAAAACCGTGGAAATCGGTTCGTGCGTTCTGGAGTTATAGCGTCAGGAAGGAAAACCCGACTTATTTTTATATAGTAGATTTATGTATGTATTTGTAAGTATGTAGGGTAAGTGTACCAGTGAATGAAACCTTAAGGAAATTTTTGACTTTGAAAATTAATATAAATATGTTACCACGGGAAATTAAAGTACATGGCTATGTTTTTGTATATAGCAATCATTTAAGATTAAGAATGTATTTAGTTATTATATAAATGAAAATAGGTTTAATAAATATTTGACGATAAAGCGAAAAATCCGCAAAATCACCAGTGAATGAACGGTATTTTCCAGTAAATAAATGAAATGAACCCAGTAAATGAACAAAAATATTATTTAATTTAACTAACTATAAAAGGCATATTTTAACGAAAATAGGTAAAAAATTAATTGTTAAAGTAATACTCCTACAATGAATAAAATTAAAAAAAGTGTTTCCTCTTTTTATTCTTAATCTCTTCTTTGTTTTTCTTTGAAGATATATTTTTTTGCTCTTATTTTTTTAACATAATAACTTTACGCTTGCCCAAAAGCTTTTCTACTGCTTCTTCTTTTTTTTCTTCTCCTATTGTTTTTTTATAGAATATGTTCTATGTACCGTTAGTGTAGATCCTGTCCTACAGAAAACTTAGTTCTGGGACTAGTCTCAGTGTCATCATAGGAGGCCGCTGTAGATCCTGTCCTACAGAAAACTTAGTTGTGAGACTAGTCTCAGTGTCAGCATAGGAGGCCACTGTAGATCTTGTCCTACAGGAAACTTAGTTGTGGGACTAGTCTCAGTGTCATCATAGGAGGCCGCTGTAGATCCTGTCCTACAGAAAACTTAGTTGTGGGACTAGTCTCAGTGTCATCATAGGAGGCCACTGTAGATCCTGTCCTACAGAAAACTTAGTTCTGGGACTAGTCTCAGTGTCATCATAGGAGGCCACTGTAGATCCTGTCCTACAGAAAACTTAGTTGTGGGACTAGTCTCAGTGTCATCATAGGAGGCCGCTGTAGATCCTGTCCTAAAGACAACTTAGTTGTGGGACTAGTCTCAGTGTCATCATAGGAGGCCACTGTAGATCCTGTCCTACAGAAAACTTAGTTGTGGGACTAGGCTCAGTGTCATCATAGGAGGCCGCTGTAGATCCTGTCCTACAGAAAACTTAGTTGTGGGACTAGTCTCAGTGTCATCATAGGAGGCCGCTGTAGATCCTGTCCTACAGAAAACTTAGTTGTGGGACTAGTCTCAGTGTCATCATAGGAGGCCGCTGTAGATCCTGTCCTACAGAAAACTTAGTTGTGGGACTAGTCTCAGTGTCATCATAGGAGGCCACTAGATCCTGTCCTACAGAAAACTTAGTTGTGGGACTAGTCTCAGTGTCATCATAGAAGGCCACTGTAGATCCCGTCCTACAGGAAACTTAGTTGTGGGACTAGTCTCAGTGTCATCATAGGAGGCCGCTGTAGATCCTGTCCTACAGAAAACTTAGTTGTGGGACTAGTCTCAGTGTCATCATTGGAGGCCACTGTAGATCCTGTCCTACAGAAAATTTTGTTGTGGGACTAGTCTCAGTGTCATCATAGAAGGCCACTGTAGATCTTGTCCTACAGGAAACATAGTTGTGAGACTAGTCTCAGTGTCAGCATAGGAGGCCACTGTAGATCCTGTCCTACAGGAAACTTAGTTGTGGGACTATTCTCAGTGTCATCATAGGAGGCCACTGTAGATCCTGTCCTACAGGAAACTTAGTTGTTGGACTAGTCTCAGTGTTATCTTAGGAGGCCACTGTAGATCCTGTCCTACAGGAAACTTAGTTGTGGGACTAGTCTCAGTGTCACCATAGGAGGCCACTGTAGATCCTGTCCTACAAGAAACTTAGTAGTGGGACTAGTCTCAGTGTCATCATAGGGGGCCACTGTAGATCCTGAACTAGAGGAAACTTAGTTGTGGGACTAGTGTCAGTGGACATAAAAAGCCTAGTTCATTAACTAGGTTTTTAAAACCAATAAATGAACACACCTGTTCCAATATTGGCCAAAAGATCGGAAATCTATTTTAAAACAATATATCAGTAGAAAAACTTTATTAACGTAATAATAAGTTACATTATTTAACAAAAACATGAAATCTGTCATGTTCCAGTAAATAAACACTCTTTCATTCACTGGATTTTTTCCGATTTCTTGTACCAATACTGGGACCCCTAATATTTTACAAAATTCACGATAAAATTGGCATAGAAACGGGTTAAAAGTAACAATTTAACCTATCTTCAGTCAAATAACTATAGTACTAAACGCAATAACTACCTTTTTTTTTTTTTTTTTTGTTTCCGCTGGGAAATGCATTTACGCATACCGCCCAAGCCCGGGGGAGCTTGGACGGTTATGTGGGGCTCCTGGAAGAAGTCCAGACTACCCACTAAAACCCAGCGCCGCCCTCTGTGCCTTTTGTGGGGCGCCACGGGATCGCTCTACGAGCACGCTACCGTGACGCCCCGGCGGATACCTCTGTTTTGGGGCCCCCCGGCCCCATTATCGGCTTGCTGCCGTAAGGCCCTCTTTATGGCGGGGGCAGGAGACGAGCGTATCGCCCCCTTCTTCGCCCCCGCCTCGCTCTGCGGATCGGGTCGGCCAGGGCATCCTCTTCCCTGACCCGTTCCGCGGCCTCCTTCTGCGACATGACATTTTCGCAGAAGGAGACCATCGCCTCCCAGGACCCCCTGTCGCGGAGCATAGCCTCCACTATGCTCCGCAGCGAGAGGTCCCCTCCGACCACGCTCGTGAGGTCGTGCCTCTGCGACCCCCACACCACACACTCCCGGAGCGTGTGGCTTGCCGTGTCCACGGGTGCATCACACTCGTGGCACTTGGGGGTCACCTCCCGCCCAGCGATCTGGTGCAGATACTTACCAAAGCAGCCATGCCCGGTAAGTATCTGCACCAGCCTATAAGTCAACTGGCCCCTCCTCTTGAGCCAGTTGACGAGTTGAGGGCGAATCGCCTCCACTATTTCTCCGCCATATGTGGGGGTTGCAAGCTGCTCCCCCCACCTGCGGACCACCTCCTCCTGAGCCCTCTTCCTCTCGCGTCGCACCGCCTCCCACTCCGGTGCGACGCCCCTCGCCCGCTCATCCGCCCGGAACCGGTGGACGACGGCCAACACCTCCGCCTGCAGCTCCCAGGGGGGATCCCCCGCCAGGAGCGTGGCCGCCGCCCAGGACTCGCAATAACTACCTAAATTGATACAAAATAACATCAAAAATATTTTGACTTACCTGTGTCCTTAATTCCGGCCCATACAAATCTGGACTACAACGAAACGGAAAACTTCAAATGCTCGTCATTTTGAAATGAATCATCAATACAAGAAACAACTACTACCACAATATTGAATAAATTGTTGTCAATACAAAAAAAAATAATGTGTATTATAGATATGTTCAGATTTCTTAGTATTTGGAAAAAAGTGGGTTTTGTCCATTCACTGGGGGGTGTTCATTCACTGGTACACTTACCCTATCTGTTATTAAGTACACCCCCGTCGTAAAAATGTCTTTAAAATCCTCTCCATCCAAAGGTTGCCTGGTAGAGATCGCTATTAGTGATAAGGCCGCCCATTGTGACACTCTCTGTATAAGTTAAGTTTTTTTAATTTTGTATTAATTTTATGTGGTGGAACAATAAAATGTTATCTATCTATCTATCCCTTTCTGTAAATCATGTCGATCGTTTGCTCTATGAAAAATTTAAACAAATCCATCCCACGGGAACTATACACTTTAACGGGATAAAATGTAGCCTATGTGCTATTCCAGACTATAATCTATCTCTGTGCCAAATTTCATCCAGATCCGTTCAGCCGTTCTGGCGTGATTGAGTAACAAACATCCATCCATCCAAACTTTCACATTTTAACAAATGAATCAGTAACTTATATGGATTAAGTTGTATAAAATAATTGTGTAAATTATGTTAGATTTTTTTTTATACATTATAGGCAAGTATTTGATCTCGATCTCACCTGATGGTGAGTGACGATGAGATCTACGATGGAGCATACTTGCCTAGGTAGGAAGGCGGCAGTAGATCGAGACGCTACATTCACTAGGCACATGCAGCGCAGCTGATCTGACCCGCCATCCATGAATGGCAACACCGAACATCATGCCGGAACACGGCTAGGCCGCTTGGCGACATGGCTTTGTTCGGTGGGTGGTGACTAGCCACGGCCGAAGCCTACCACCAGTAAAAATGATTTTTTGTTGATTTTTTTAATAAGGCAACCCAGTAGCGTTTGGCCGTGCGCTCAGTACGAGATTGTCATTTATAAAATATCTAATAATTTACTTCTGTGAGAATGTTGTTTATAACTTACTATTAGCCCTGTTGAAAAATATTTTACACTACTTAAGTTACACCTTATATAACCAGGTTTTCACTGTGCCACTTTTCTAGCAAATCTGTCCAGTAGTTTTCGCAAGATTCGCGAACAGACAAACAAACAAAGATGGCGGATGCTACCTCTATCGATAACAATGTCCCCAGCAAATGTTATGTAGTCCAATAATATTCAAAATATAGCCACGATAACTCGATCGTGTAGTAATATAACTTTCCTCAAATTTATAGAAAGTTATAAATGGATTACAAAGCTATTATAACGCACATTTTCCTCTGAACAGTTTGTTATATTGCCATTATAATCAATTATAACTGTCTATAAATTCGGGTACTTATATATTGATTAAGATACCATGTTGAAAGTTTTGTACAACCGCACAACAAGCTGCATATGTGGCGCTGCAGACGCATTCAGAACAATAGACAATTGTCATCACAATCCTGAATCGCGCTATAAGAGTTTTCGGAAGAAGTCCCATATATACAAGATCCCGACAATAACCGTCGGGGCATAGCGGCCGCCCCGCCAGCCGTACCACCCGCCTGGCTGAAAGACCTCCCTTTTCCGCTAAAGTTTTAAAAGGAAGATTTCGAGGTCAACTTTTGCAACAAAATAAAACAATGTTTCCACCTTACATAATACATCATTTAATCCACGGTTACACTAAACACCGGCTGTCACCGGCGACGGGCCACCTCCAATCAATCTACTAATTATCAACTCAGCATCCGTAAACAGTCAATCAATCATTCTTGTATCAAAAATAATAAACAAAACGATTCATTGCCGTGAGTCGTGTGTGTAGAGGAATACCACTAATCAATAATAATTGAAATAAAACTCATAATAATTCCAGCCCTTTTTTATGTCCCACTGCTGGGCACGGGCCTCCCCTCAATGCGAGGGGGATTGGGCGATAGTCCACCACGCTGGCCCAGTGCGGGTTGGCGGACTTCACACATCTTTCGAGGGGTTCTCTCAGACATGCAACAAATAAAACTTATTTTACAGTATTTATTGCGTTTATTTGAAGTTTTCATGTTCCCCACGTTAAATAAGTTGTATTTCAATGTGTAGTATTCGCGTAAATATAATAAATAATAAGTGTCATTTTCCCATAGCAATTATTAGCTTGAGCGCTACGGCTATAATGACCTTAAGCGGGCTGACAATACAGCCGTGAATTGCTTAACTATGTATTAAAGTGGCGGACAGTTAAATTAAACACTCGATAACGAAAATAAAGAACGCTTGCGCATCAGCGGTGATCACGTGACTCCAATTGTCCAATCGCGTTTACTTGTCCCCCCCCCCGCCGAACTGACCCCAAAACATAACATTTACGAAGTTGGCGGATGTCATATCGCATATCTGTGACATAGATCTGGGAAAATGGATAAAATGTCTAAGACTATCGTGACCTATCATCGTATATTAAATCGTATGCCTAACATACATTATCATAAAAATATGACGTCCTAGATCCATGTCATATATATATATATGATCATATAGAGCGCTCGAGTTACATGCCACACGACTTGACATTCTAGATTACATAGATAAAATAACATTGGGCCCTAGGTAGGGATTAGTTTTACATACACACTTGCCCCCAAATTTATAGAACGTTATAACCACAGATATATGAGATGAGATACGTTATGAAAGCGTTGGGCTTGCGCACACAACTGGCCAAAATTAGGCTAACATAGAGTTCTCGCCGTCAGTCGACTGCAACTGCACGTCGGTATCGGAGCTCTAGGTTTTTTTTTAAATGCCGTGTTATTCCGTGGTTGTGTACAAAAATACTAGCAGCAAAGTGAACTACGCGAAAGATGGAATCTCATTTCACCAGCCACTATTAAGTATTTTATTTATTAGTCTTTAAAATCATTAAAAACAACAAATCAAAAAATAATTGATGCCTTTATGATGTTATTTTAGTTTTTATGTAGCACAACGACTTTTTAATTTTTGTACAAAATACACAGCTCTTTAAGTACCGCCTATGTTCGCTACCGAGTGAATGTACGAGGCAATGGACAGATCGTCTAACGATACTTTGAATAAACTGGTGCGTCGCGTGGTACGGCCGCTGTATACGGTGACGTCGCAGCACGCACCGAGGAGACTTCGTATTGGTTGGTTTTAGCGAGTGGTGGGTAACAAAACGGAGACAGCGAGTTCCCATACATTTTGAACCGCACGGCATTTATATCATGATCTGTGGTTATGACTGATTATAAATCCATTTTAACACACTTTTTCATTAATAAAAGCCGAGGTGTGAGCACGATGGAAGACGGACCCATGCCATAACGTACCCATACCGTTATGTAAAAAGATTCTGTTTAAGCCTCTGTTAACCGACCGTTGTACCCCTTAAAACCATTTAACAGGGCCCCCAAGTCTGCTAACACAATCGATTCATAATCGAACAGCAACCGCATAGTAACTGTCACTTTTCACAGATATCCCATACAGTATCCGTCGAAAGTGACAGTTACCATGCGGTTGCTGTTCGATTATGAATCGATTGTGTTAGCAGACTTGGGGCCCACTACTGCACTTGGGCGTTTTAGAAATCAGCGTTTTGGGGCCAGAATTATAAGTTTACAGTTTGAATGTGACACATTCTCGTCGCCGTGACACCAGCCAGCCATCTCCTGCTATCTCCTGCCAGCTGCAGCCTCCAGCCCGCAGCCAGCGCTCAGAACCCCTCCTGGTAGACCTTGGAGTCGAGGCGCGCCTGCAGCAGCTCCAGCTGCCGCCGCGCCTCGCACTGCGGGAAGTTGTTCAGCTCGTAGTACTGCGGCGCGATCTTGAGGAGCCACTCGGCTGGGGAAGGGAGAACACATTGTAAGATACCTCCCTTGGGGAGCGTTCAAGTATTACGTACGAAATGGCTGCACCGACTTTGACTGGCAGATAGCTGATCTACTAACACGGAGTAACTTAAGCTACTTGTATTTTAGAAAAAAACATTTAAGTTGAATACCACGCGGACGAATCGCGGGTAACAGGTCGGGTAACAGTCTGTTATATATACATACATATAAATAAAATTGGAGTGTCTGTTTGTAATATTAAAATAACCGCTTTTTACTAAGTGCATTTGGATGTATACACGTTACCTGTACCGAAAAAACATTTTTTAAATTTTTGGCTGTCTGTCCGTCTGTCTGTCTGTCTGTTTGTTCCGGCTAATCTCTGAAATGACTGGACCGATTTTGACGGGACTTTCACTGGCAGATAGCTGATGTAACAAGGAGTAACTTAGGCTACTTTTATTTTAGAAAAAAAAAATAGGATCTCACGAAAAAAAATTAAAACCAATGTTGCAGCGCAGCGCCTGATTAAGTTTGATAGCAACAACCCGCAATGCATCCCGCGGGCTCAGAATGGGCGAGCAGGCTGTTGTCAACGGTTGTCTTTGTTAAATACCACGCGGACAAAGTCGCGGGTAACAGCTATTTACAATATAACTCTTTGTACTCACGTTTGATATCGGTGACTGTCCGTATGTAATTCTTGGTGGTGAGCACGAACTCGTTGTATATGACCCAGTCGGGCTTGTGGTCCAGGCAGGTGCTGGGGTGGAGCTGGACCACCTGGTTATCCTTCACCGTTAGGTAGTGGCCGGTGCGCTCCAAATGTGCCACCTGGAAGAATAGAATCGACTGTTTAGATAAGGCATCACAAAACAACTACACACAACCAGCGACCCACTGGGCTTTTGTGGTTGACCCGTCTGGTGTTACTATTTTAATCCATTTTAAATTTCGCGCCCATAACAAGGGGCCATCCATAAATTACGTACTCCCTCGTCCTTGTCACAACTGGTCACATTTGTGGGCCCCCCCCCCCCCCCTACCCTCTGTGATGTCACATATTTTGCAATTTAACATTCAGAAATTTAGAAAATTAAAACAGCTGTGCTCCGAAATTGTTTTTATTTCCATTTAAATTATTATGTTCAATAAAATCAATAGTTGTAATACTTATATTTATAATATTATATTTTGAAAAAATGTGATGTCACAAACTTTGGGACCACTCCGCGCCCCTTGTCACACAATGTCACACTTCGTCGACACCCTCCCTCCCCCTTAACGTGTGACGTAATTTATGCATGGCAACCATTGAGAGGGCGCTGAGTGAATAGGTTCTACATAACACTCCCGCGCCGCGATCAATCCGTGCATAGTTGTTTAATACAATTTGTAACAAAAGCGAAAACCTTCAACCTCGGCTTGTCAACTTTTCCAATTATAAACCAAACAAGTTGATCGATAATTAAACAAGCCAGTTAAACCGAAATCCACTAAGATGTGAGTCGAGAATCTGTCTGTCACGAGTGACGGGACTCCAAATTAAATACAAATTTTTAGGGGTCGAGTCACCTTCGTCCGTAGGAGAATTAAATACCCTCGAGATACCCTGCACGTGACCCTGGGTGGTGCCAACCAGGTGACAACTCTACTGGTGGTAGGCTTCAGCCGTGGCTAGTCACCACCCACTGAACAGCCATGTCGCCAAGCGGCCTAGCCGTGTTCCGGCATGATGTTCGGTGTTGCCATTCATGGATGGCGGGTCAGATCAGCTGCGCTGCATGTGCCTAGTGAATGTAGCGCCTCGATCTACTGCCGCCTTCCTACCTAGGCAAGTATGCTCCATCGTAGATCTCATCATCACTTACCATCAAGTGAGATCGAGACCAAATACTTGCCTATAATGTAATAAAAAAATATATTTACCTGCATAAAGAACCCATTAACTAATGCTTTTCTGATATTAATGTAATAGTCTTTGCTCGTGAACTCTGTGCTCGTCCTCTTCAAGCTAAACCTGCAAAAACATAAAAATAATTATTAGCGCCGTAATCACAATCTATTTACGTAACGTTACGCTCAAGCAGTGATAGCCAAGTTGGTAGAACGCTTGCCTCGGTAACGAGGACCGCAGGTTCAAACCCGCCGGCTCGCAACTCTGGGATTTCTGGATTTCATGTGCGAATCTCATTTTCACCCACGATTATCACTTGCTAAACGGTGAAGGAAAACATCGCGAGGAAACCTGCATATCAGAGAGAACCCCTCGAAATATGTGTGAAGTCCGCCAACCCGCACTGGGCCAGCGTGGTGGACTATGGCCTAATCCCCCTCGAATTGAAGGGAGGCCCGTGCCCAGCAGTGGGACATTAAAAAAAGGCTGGTATTATTATTATATTATTATAACGTTACGCTAACGCGAGCGTGTTTTGTCCCGCTCACACCACAGATGGCATACATCATAATAATATCGCCAAACGAATACACCAACTGTACGGCCCCAAACTAAGCGACACCTACCGTAGAATGGACTGGGGGTTAACAACGCAAAGGCTATCAACATCCAGGAAAGGTTACCTCTCCATAGACCAGTAAAGTCAGCCACCTCGCACTGAGCTAGCATGGTGGACTATGGCCTTATCCCCCTCACATTGAAGGGATGCCCGAGCCCAACAGTGGGACATTTAAAAACAGATATATAAATATCTGTTTTTAAATCCTGTCATCCCAACAGTGGGACAGGATTCAAAAACAGATATTTATATATCTGTTTTTAAATGTCCGACTGTTGGGCTCGGGCATCCCGATCTGGCAATGATAGCATAAACAGCTAAATATATATAAATATATTTAGCTAAATATATATAAATATATTTAGCTAAATATCTATACATATAAATAAAATTGGAGTGTCTGTTTGTAATATTAAAATAACCGCTTTTTACTAAGTGCATTTGGATGTATACACGTTACCTATACCGAAACAACATTTTTTAAAATTTTTGTCTGTCTGTCTGTCTGTCTGTCCGTCCGTCTGTCTGTCCGTCTGTCTGTCTGTTTGTTCCAGCTAATCTCTGTAATGGCTGGACCGATTTTGACGGGACTTTCACTGGCAGATAGCTGATGTAAAAAGGAGTATCATAGGCTTACTTTTATTTTAGAAAAAAAAATTGGATCTCACGAAAAAAAATGAAAACCAATGTTGCAGCGCAGCGCCTGATTAAGTTTGATAGCAACAACCTGCAATGCTTCCCGCGGGCTCAGAATGGGCGAGCAGGTTGTTGTCAACGGTTGTCTTTGTTAAATACCACGCGGACGAAGTCGCGGGCAACAGCTAGTATATAAATATATTTAGCTAAATATATATAAATATATTTAGCTGTTTACGCTATCATTGCCAGCAGTTGACCCCAGCAGGTGGCTAGCATAACATTTAAATTCACGAAAAAGGTCTCTACGTGTTGGACCCATGTCCCCGCGCAAGCCTTCCAAAGATCCGGGTATAGCTCGTGTGGAGAGACACATGAAATAAAGCTATCAACAGACCTGTCCATGATCCTGCTGAGCTGTTGTCGCACGTTGTCACCGGACTTGAGGGATCTGTAGTTTATAAAGTTGTCGTAGCACCAGTGCGGATCCTCCATGTCTGCAAATAAATGATAAACATAATAATAATACCGCAGTGATAGCCAAGTTGTTAGAACGCTTGCCTCGGTAACGACGATCGCAGGTTCCAACCCCGGCTCGCACCTTTGCGAATCTCATTTTTAAACATGATTATCACTCACTAAATGGCCGTTGGGGCAGAAAGGTTCTAGAATGGCGACCACGAATCGGAAGACGAAGTGTAGGACGGCCCCCACACGGTGGACTGATGACATCACACGCGTCGCAAAGGAAGCCGCTGGATGCGAGTGGCGGAGGACCGTGATGTGTGGAAGTCGTTGGGGGAGGCCTGTGTCCAGCAGTGGACGTGTATATCGGCTGATAGATAGAAATGGTGAGGGAAACCATCCTGAGGAAAGCTGCATGTCTGAGAATACCCCCTCGAAAGATCGCTCCCACCTCTGAGATTTTTGGATTTCACGTGCGAATCTCATATTCAACCACGACTTTCTCGCCCGTTCTTCTCCATAGGAACGGCATTCCGCCACCTGATTACGTATCTTGCCGAGCTTAGCGATAGCAAAGCGACAGCAATAAACCCGCAATATTTGCTTTCAAATCGCAGATTTGCATGACGTTGCAACGCTACGTGATACGAATTAGCGATTCGAAAGCAAATATTGCGCGATTATTGTTATCGCTAGGCTATTGAAAGTTACGTAATCAGGGGGCTGAACGGGTGGTAAAGCTGTAGCTAAGCATTTCGTAACTATTTTGACGATTCATAAGTACTGTACTTTATGGTTTACATCAGTGATTCCCAAAGTGGTCTATATCGACCCCTAGGGGTCTATGACAACCTGCAAGGGGTCTACGTCAGCGAAAAAAAATTTGGGGGTCCATGAAATGAAAATGGGGGTCCACGATAGTGGATCTCAACACATACACGGATAGTACCTATTTACTTACATCATACTATCTTATAATATCAAAACATATACATTATTTATAAAAGTACCTAAGAAGTAAAAAAAATATTATTTATGTTTATAAAATTGTGTAAGTTGTAGGATGTTGGTATTCGCTTTGTGGTCGCAATACATTTTATTTTGAGTAGTTTCAATTTAAATTCAATTAATAAATGTATAAATTAACGTGTGTTTTTACTTTAAGTTTTTAACACTAAACTTCACTACAGTTAGAAATGTACAGGAAATCAATATCAGGTAAGTAGGGCCTCTACCCAACACGAAAAACATGGCAAGGGGTCTACGACACAAAAAAGTTTGGGGAACTCTGGTTTACATGAATAAATAATATTCTGATCCTGATGTGCCCAGGCTGTGGTCGGGTCCAGTATTTGTTTATCTGTATCCTGTGACTGCTGTAGGATGGGTGGATGAGTTACTCACTCTGCTTGAAAGCGTGGTACACGTTGAGTAGCGTGAGATGGTCGCCGTCGATGTGCGCGAACCGCATCTTGGCCTCGTCCGCGGCCTTGCGCGCCTCGTTCGGCCGCACGAAGCACTGAGGCACTGTGGACATTAGAATAATAACTAGCTGTTACCCGCGACTTCGTCCGCGTGGTATTTAAAAAAAAAAAAAAAGTATTTTCCGTGAGATCCTATTTATTTATTGATTTCTTATATTTACGCGAATACTACACATTGAAATAAAACTATTTTTTAAGGATTTTATCGCGTTTATTTTCCGTTTTTACGTTCCCGACGTTTCGGCTGCTTTACAGCAACCATGGTCACGGGAGGACTGAGGTGGTTGACGTCCTGGTGTCATAGTTAGAGACGGGCTACCCTCATATTTAATTGTTGATTGTGGTCCGATCTACGCAGAAAGTGCTCACAGTATCTTGAGGTCTTGCAATGGTACGCTTGGTTTTCGATTTAATAATATTAATCACTGGATCCCAAGTCGGTGGTAGCACCCAGCCATCTTCCCTATTGAAATTAGGATGTTTTTTAATTTCAATGGCCTCGCGTATCATCCTTGGTCGGAATCGGTGTTCTTTTGCGAGGATCTGTGGCTTATCAAATCTGATATAATGGCGGGTGCGATCTTGTACATGTTCACAGATTGCAGACTTCGTGGAGCGCCGGTGTTTCACGTCAGCGATGTGTTCTTTTACGCGGGTTTTTATTGCTCTTTTAGTTTGTCCTATGTAAGAGAGCCCACATTCACAATCGAGTTTGTATACCCCTGCATCTTGTAGAGGAATGTGACACTTGACAGATGGTAAGAACTGACTAATCTTCTTCGGCGGCTTGAAAAAAGTTTTGATTGAAGCGCGCTTCAAGATGTAGCCAATTTTGTCTGTGACTCCTCTGATGTATGGTAGTACAGCAGGCAGACGCTCGACTGTGGCTGGTTTCACTCGGTCACTGTGACGGCGGCGCGGGATTCGGAGCTTGTTGTCATGCAGTACTTGCTTGACATGATGGAGCTCGGCAGCCAGATGTTGCTCGTCACAGATCCCTTTGGCTCTCTGAAACAAAGATTTACCCACGGTAGCTAACTGTGTTGGATGGTGGTGAGATTCACCGTTTAAGTACCTATCTGTATGGGTCTTTTTTCTATACACGGTGTGGCCTAAGGTGTTGTTGGAATTTCGGATGACTAAGACATCTAAGAAAGCTAGAGAGTTATTGGCCTCTAACTCCATTGTAAATTTGATTTTAGAGTGTATGGAATTAAGATGGTCTAGGAAAGCTGTTATTTTGTTAGATGGTAATATTGTGAAAGTATCGTCTACATACCGCTTGTAGAATCTTGGGGTAACAGGTGAAGTACGAAGGGCTTTCTCCTCAAAGTCTTCCATGAATAAATCGGCGACAACGGGGGAAACAGGGGAGCCCATCGCCACACCATCTACTTGCTTGTAGAACTGTTCATTCCACAATAGATAGCCAGATGTAAGGCAATGTCTTAAGAGTTCAGCATATTCCTCCGGCATGTTGTTCTCTTCTAGCTTCTTAGAGACTATTGTGATGCAGTCTGCTACAGGTAGGCAGGTAAACAACGACTGAACATCAAAACTAACCATTGTTTCATTGTCAGCAAGACATAGGTGTTTAATCTCACTGACAAAATGGTAAGAATCCCTTGTATGTGCTCTTGTGTGTCCTCTTAGTGGTGAGAGCACCTTTGCTACGTGCTGGGCCAGACTGTATGTTGGTGTGTCAATCTGGCTCACAATGGGACGCAGCAGGGCCTCAGGTTTGTGTATTTTGGGTAACCCATACAGCTTTGGTGGTTTAGCGCAGGAAGGTATCAGTGATTTGACGTCTAGATTCAATGCTTCGGAGTGTTTCTTTATTAGTGCGGTGGTTGTTTTTAACACGTTTGTGGTTGGGTCTGTTTTGACCTTTTTGTATGCGCTTTGATCCGATAAAAGTTCGTCAATTTTTGCATTGTAATCTGACGTATCCATTATAACCGTCGCATTTCCTTTATCCGCGCGGAGAATAATTATATCTGTCCTAGTACGTAAGTTCTTCAACGCTAAATATTGCTTCTTAGGAAGATTTTGTTTCGGCACTGCACTGCGGCGTAACAAAGATGATACGTCCTGTCTTATAGCCTCTGAATCTTCCTTTAATATATTGTTTTTGGCCAGACAATCCTCAACGTTGCAAATAATATCCTCATAAGGGATCCTGCGAGGTGGTACTGCGAAATTTAGGCCTTTTTTAAGAACATTAACGGTGTTTTCATCCAAACTTTGTTTTGACAGATTGACAACTGCGCGTGAGTCATGATTGTCTGTGGTGCACGGTTGCGTTCCGTTACCATGTTTCGAAAGATTTTTGACATTTGATTTGGTATTTAATTTTTCATATTTTATTATGTGTTTATTCTTGCATTCATTGTATTTAGATGTTTCGCGCTTATTTAATGTATCTATGCATTTATTAAAATCAAATGTCGTCAAAACTGTCTTAATTTCGTTGGATGAAATCTCAATTTGCCGGCTGATGTTATGTAGATCGGAACGCGTTTGATGAATCATCATCATCATCCTATTTATTTTTTCTAAAAGTAGCTTAAGTTACTCTTTGTTACATCAGCTATTTGCCAGTGAAATTCCCGTCAAAATCGGTCCAGCCATTTCAGAGATAAGAGGAAACCTGCATGTCCGAGAGAGCCCCTCGAAAGACGTGTGAAGTCCGCCAACCCGCACTGGGCCAGCGTGGTGGACTATGGCCTAATCCCCTCGCATTGAGGGGAGGCCCGTGCCCAGCAGTGGAACATTAAAAAGGGCTGGTATTTACCTGACAGCATAGCCGTGATGGAGAGGATCTCGTTGGAGCAGTTGTGGTTGCAGCTGGCGATCAGCATCTTGGCGAGCTGCGGGTCCAGGGGGAACTCCGCCATCACCGCGCCCAGGTCCGTCAGGTTGCCGTCGTCATCTGCACGGATCAATCAGCACGGCTAAGTTGAATCATTCAATCGTCAATAAAAAAATAAATCCAAATCGGTTCATAAATGACGGAGATCTGACGTAAAAAAACGTAAAAAACATAAAAAAAAATACAACCGAATCGAGAACCTCCTCCTTTTTGAAATCGGTTAAAAAACTATCAACACCATCTTACTGGGATCGATTTTCTTAAACTGTCATCCGACTTGGGGGGGGGGGGGACTTATTAGAAATAAAAAAAAAAATTGAGACAGCATTTGTTAGTGCCCCCCGTAGGCCTTTTTTTTTTTAATTACATTATAGGCAAGTATTTGATCTCGATCTCACCTGATGGTAAGTGACGATGAGATCTACGATGGAGCATACTTGCCTAGGTAGGAAGGCGGCAGTAGATCGAGACGCTACATTCACTAGGCACATGCAGCGCAGCTGATCTGACCCGCCATCCATGGCGGCCTTTAACTAAATTTTTTTTTTAACTTAGTCGGGTTCAAGTGAGTCCGACATTGTCCTCTAAGTTAACGGGGCCGTAAGAACGGTCACCAATCCCATGGCGGACCCCGTCGCGGGTGCAGCACTCACCGAGCGCGGCCAGGTAGTTGAGCAGCTCGAGGGCCCGCATCAGCGTCTCCGGCGCCGGCGGGTCCATGAAGTCGAAGTGCACCAGATCGTCGATGCCAAGCTTTTTCAACTGCAAAACTACAGATCCTAAGTTCGATCTGCAACGGTAATTGGGGCGAAGCGTTAGACTTCCGTTGGGCTAGGGTACGTTTGGACGCGCTAGGGTACGTTTTGAGCGCGGTAGGGTACGTTGCAGCGCGCTAGGTTACGTTTTCAGCGCGCTAGGGTACGTTTTCAGCGCGCTAGGGTACGTTGCAGCGGGCTAGGTTACGTTTTCAGCGCGCTAGGGTACGTTGCAGCGCGCTAGAGTGTTATTAGGGCGCGCTAAGGTACGTTTGGAGTGCGCTAGTGCTATTAGAGCGTGCTAAGGTGCGCTTGGGCGAGCTACGTTCGAGGGTTCCAATTCAATACAATAGATACCTTTTTAGAAAATCATCTATTTAATAAAATTCTTAACACTGACTGACGGGCAACACACAACCTAAACCAATGGACCTAGACTTAAAATTTGGAGGCTATAATACTACTACTAAGTAGGGACTTATGGTAATCTACCCCTAAGGATGTCAAAGTTCACATGAAGAAAAAAGTCACATGGTTATTTAGTTAAATAATAATAATAAGCTCTTTTAATGTCCCACTGCTAGGCACGGGCCTCCTATCAATGCGAGGGGGATTAGGCCATAGTCCACCACGCTTGCCCAGTAAGGTTGGCGCACTTCACACATTTTTCGAGGGCTTCTCTCAAACATGCAGGTTTCCTCGGGATGTTTTCCTTCACCATTTAGTGAGTGATAATCATGTTAAAAAATTGGATTTGCAGAGTCGAGCCGGGGTTTGAACCTGCGGTTCTACCAACTTTTCTATCGCTCATTTTGATTTAGTAATAGATAAAAATATACCCCACTCCAAAGTCACCTTAAGATCTCGGGATACGTGTTATCTTGCATCTCGTTCTTGTACGCCTTCTCCGTGTACAGTCTGAAGCACTTCCCCGGCCGGGTCCTGCCCGCCCGCCCCGCCCTCTGCTGCGCAGACGCCTTGCTGATCGGAGAGACCAACAACGACTCCACACGAATACGCGGATTATACACTTTCTGCTTCGCGAATCCCGGATCAATGACGAACACAACTCCATCTATTGTCAGCGACGTCTCCGCTATGTTTGTTGAGACCACCACTTTCCGACCGATCGCACCGTTGGCACGATTCGGGGGCGCCGGCTCGAAGATACGCTGCTGCAAATTCGGTGGCAGTGTCGAATACAGAGGTATGCACTTCAATTCACCAGCATCCGGACCCAGATTGTCAATCTCCCGTTTAATTCGCTTGCAAGCGTCTTCTATCTCCTCTTGTCCGGTCAGAAACAAGAGCACGTCTCCGGCGATCTCTTCGCAAATATGAATCTGTACCACTGTCCGTATCGCAGCCTCTAAATAGTCTTTTTCTGGCTGCGGTGTGTAGAATATCTCCACTGGATGCGTTCGACCGGGTACGTTCATCAACGGTGCATTGTCAAAATACTGTTGAAATTTCCCAGCGTCCAACGTGGCAGACATAATAACCAATTTCAAGTCTGAACGCTGTTTGATCACTTCTTTAAGCACACCCATCAAAATGTCTGTAGCGAGGGTCCTCTCGTGAGCTTCATCGAGTAATATCACTCTGTATTGTTCAAGCATTGGGTCGGACATGGCTTCACGGAGCAACATACCGTCTGTCATGTATTTAAGTATTGTTTGCGGGCCTGAGCAGTCCTCGAATCGGATGCTGTAGCCAACCTGCTGGCCTAAAGCAACATCCATCTCTTCGGCTACTCGCTGTGCCACAGACATAGCAGCCACTCGTCTAGGTTGTGTGCAAGCTACACCTTTGGACTTGCCAGCAGTGACGGCTGCAAATTCCACAGACCATTGTGGGATTTGGGTGGTCTTCCCGGAGCCAGTTTCACCGACCAGTACTACACACTGGTGTGTATTAAGGAGTCTCATGAAGTCGTTTTTGTACTCCCAGACAGGGAGGCCGAGACGGCGGCGCAGAAGCTCGTTGTAGCGTTGGGAATGCGGGAGACCTGGAGAGAAAAGGAATAATTAAGCATCACGGTTAGACTTTTGCGAGGTATTTTAAATCATTCCAAATCAAAATCGTAAATGCAATCGAAAACTTTCAAATGTCGCTCTCCATGAGGCATCCAAAGGCTATTATTTTAAAAGAGGTAGTGCATTTACAAAGAATTTATTAAGCGATTGTGGAAATATCATAATCCTCATCACCGTAGCAACGTCTTGAACCTCGCCACAAGCTACACAGATAGTGCTGCAGACACATTTAGAACAATAGACAATTCTCAACAGAATCCTGAATTGCGCAATGATAGTTTTCAGAGCATGTAACATGTATACAAGATTCCGACAACGACCATCGGGGCATACCACCCGCCTGGCTGGAAGATCTTCTCTTTTCCGGTAAATCACCATGGATTTTCTCATTCAAAAGCTGGCACACTTGGCCAAACCCATATGTAACCCCTTAGGCCTCAGCCTCGAATTTAGCGGGCAGCGGGGCGGCGGCGGCGCGGGAGCGGAGCTCGTTGGCCGCCCCGCGCCGCTGTTTTCGAGAACGGTCCATTTGTTTTTTTTTACGCATAAGATCCTGCCGCTCCCGCGCCGCCGCCGCCGCCGCCCCGCTGCCCGCTAAATTCGAGGCTGAGGCCTTAAGCAGGGCAGAATAAAATATAATTATTATTGTCGGACTATGTCTAACCAGTGTAGGGGTTGAGAGCTGGTGCAGGAGTGGCCGGTGCAGAGCTGTGGCTGGATGCCCCTTCCAAAGACTCGCCTGACTTTGCTGCGGCAGCCGCCCTCTCCTCTCTGTTGAAAAGTGAAAAAACATCTTGTATTAAATAAAATACATAAATAACACCAGGCGAACGCACCAACTATCTGGCCATAGATAATAGCTTGTATTGTGGGTCTTGTATAGGGTTGCCAGACGTCCCGTATTTCCCGGGACGTCACGTATTTTAGGCATAGTTTAAAATGTCCCGGCGGGACTGAATCTGTCCCGTATTAGAACCGAACTTCGTTTTTCATTATGAAATCGATCCAAGTTCACACACGCAACGTTCGCATTGGGCTTCAGAAAATAACATTCTCTCCAAGGTACTCTTTTTAAACTTTATAGCTGAAATAAACTACAACAATTTTCAAGAAGCTGCGGAACATTTTACAATAGAACAAAGAAATATGGATTGCTTGTATGATGAATTCCAAATAATCAAAAAAAGCCTGGATATTGTTAGCATAACTTCTGATGGCAAGAGTATGGGTGCGATTGAAAAGTGGAAGAAAGTCATCGAACGGTTTTCGAAATCCCAATATTTTCCTTATTTTTATCCTTCGGTTTTAGTATTCCTAGCTCGAACTGTTTCGTGGAAAGGGTTTTTTCACAGATGGTACTTAAGCAGAGTGATGTAAGAAATAATTGTACCCCTAATTTAATAAAAAGCTAGTTGATGACCGTTTTTAATTACGATTATAATTGTGATGATTTTTACTGATATGTTAGAAGTTAAGAAAAAAAAATTACAAAAATATGCTTGGTCAATCATTTAAAAACAAAAGCATGTTAAAACAAACTCGATCCTCGGAAAAATATATTAAAAAAAATTGCACTAAAAAAAATAGTTTTTCATTTGTCCCGGGTAAAAAACTGAAATCCCATATTTTTTGCCCATTTAACCATTTGTCCCGTATAGGCAGAAAAAAAATCTGGCAACCCTAGTCTTGTACAGTGTAAGTATATTGACATAGTTCTGAAAAAAAAACAAAACAAACTTTATAGATGCACGCCTAGGATAGGTGTGTATAAAATTATCTAAAATGAGATTTAATTTCTACAAAAAAAATCTATCTCAAAATTAATAATTAAAATAATACTAAAATAAAATTATATACATATATGGTTGCAGTGTTATTAAATTATTTCAAATATAGTTTCATTATAATATGCAAATACTAATGAAACAAACTGAAATGGGTTCAGAGACATGATCTAGTACAGAATGATCGCGTTATGAACTTTTTAGAGTCAGGCTACGAAAGAAAATCGATGATTGCGCGGGCCGAGACTTATCTAAATAAAATTAGCTTAGCTAAAAACGCATTTTTTTACCTGAACAATTATAGGGTATAATAGCAATATACTGATTTAGAATTCTCCTAGAGCTTAGAGCGATGAAGTTCGTGAAAAGGTAACGGAGTTTCGTGAATTTTCAGAAGACATAAAACCGGCGCGCGTCTTCGTAATGGAAGCAGTTTCAATAATAATTATGGTCCACAAATTCTTTCAAATATTCTGTAATTAGGGGCCCAATAATAACGATATGACAGTATTGTATGCAAGTTGGCATGAAAACGCTGGTCAACAAAGACATCTTCTGAAATCGAGCATGGTCATAACAAACTGAAAATAACATGTCTCTAACCTTTTCTTCTTAATGTAAGGATCCATAACTTCGATGCGCCGTTTAGACATTTCTAAATAGAACACATATAACACAAAATAAACCAAATACGTGAGAATATTCTGTGAATTTCTTAATAATTTTTAACAACCAACAAAATGGCGACCGCACTCACACAGAAAAACGCTTTGAAGAAATCATAGAGTAGGAAATAAAATGATGAAAAATAATATTGATATTGTTTATGGTTTGTGGATGGATGCTACGGATCGTAGACAGAGAAACCAACCACTACGGATGGATGGATGGAGCTATCACACGGTCACTGTCACGTTAATCGCATATATTATAGACAGTTCATGTTATAACTGAAGCGCATTATCTGTTTTTTTGCTCTGTGGTGGTGTTGGTTCGTCTGCCCAGCCCAGTGTTGCCAGAAATGCAATAAATATGCTAGATCTATAATAATTTTGGGTTTCATGCGATAAAAAAAATTGCTACAAATCGCAATATATGTATCGAAATACCACGATATTTCTTTCAAACACTCGAAAGCTTTATAATATGTGATGTTAAGTATATCGTCTTCTTACTACGTTTACATCATACTCATAAGATGACGTTATTTCTTTCTTTGTTAATAAAAAAGTATCTGCCTGCTGCAACTATACTCACCCAAAAGACAAAGGCCATATATTTATAAAAAAGTGAATAGTTCAAGTTAAAGGGAAAACCGATCTGTTTGGGTCAATAAGGATAAGATTAGTTCGCTATTAAATTGTTTTTTTTACAAATAAAAAATAGCATTTTTTCGTAAAGCAGATGTCCAAACCATCGGATTCTGTTAGGGCTATGGAACAAAGCGCAGCATATCTTCGCTAATAATCGATTCGGTGGAGACACAAATACGATTATTTTATGCCATAAAATTGCGTTACAAACATAATCACTTTGCAGGAAATCTAGGATTATTCTTATTTAACTCACGGAACTGGCAACTCTGAGCCCTCCCGTCATCCATCTGTCTGTAACATAGCGTTATTTTCTCTATGGTCTATAAAATCGAGAACTCGAACTGCGTATTGCGTGAGGATCATAACAAATTTGGAATATTGCATTTCGTAAATAAATAAATAAATCGCTTGTCCACTCGTTTATAATATTTATGCGTGCTCCAGTGATATAAATAGTTAAGTGGACGTACAGTGCGTGTTAAATACTACAATGTTCGAACGACCGTCTGTTCTTCATGAAGTGTAAAATATTTTACCAAAAATATAAGAATATAAAAAAAAAACACTACTAAGACGTGAGTAATTAATTTAACTTATAAGTTTACAATTAATTTCACTATGTTCGTAAATACACATTGATATAGTTTTCCAAGATGGCGGAAGCGATATATATTGTGATTATTTTGTTTATTTCCTTGTTTATAGCTAGACGACAATAGGTTTTACGGGTTTTGTTGCCGCTACAGTTAGCCGCAAACGTCTGAGATGGTATAGAACTGTGTTTGAAAAGGGGTCGCGAGAGGTGAATGAACTTGTTGAAACTTGTCCAAGTTTGTAACAAAAAAAAGTAACTGCGAAAAGTTTTGTCATTGCCTTGTTATATCTTTTGGCGTGGCTACTTTACGTCAGAGAGAGTCGTACATTGTATTCTGCCACCTTTTGCAGTGCCTAACTGTACCCAGACCATCATACCTACCATCACCAGACAATCAAACATGGTACGGTCTGAATAACGGATTTGTTCCGCGCCGCACCACCCAGGGTAGCTAGGGGTCTCCAAATAACGGCACGACTGCTAACACAAGCTCGCGAGCACCACCAATCCGACCCGAGAAATGGGTTCGCAAAGATTTTAATGTCACCTTTGATTGTGACAATATTTGTGAAACCAGACTCGACACTTATTTTCATTGCCCTTGGGGCTTTCTTCATGAAGTAATCAGTATGGCCCTTAACCTAAAATGTATAGTGATCCCTGCTCTACATGAACATATTAATACTAGCTGTGCCCCGCAGTGGTAGTTGTGTCCCTTATCCCACAGGAACCATACATTTTACCGGGGTAAAAAGTAGCCTATGTGCTATCCCAGACTATAATCTACCTCTGTGCCAAATTTCATCCAGATCTGTGCAGCAGTTCTGGCATGATTGAGTAACAAACATCTATCCATCCAAACATTCACATTTATAATATTAGTGGTATTAGTGGGATGGAGTGAACCATACCTATCGTCCAGCCTGTATCCGTTAATGTCATAAGTGGAGACATTCTAAGACAGGGATTCCCAAAGTGTGTGTAAGAACGACATTCAAAATGGTTGGTATCTTAATTAATATTTTGACACATTTTTGGCCATTCATAAGTACTGTTATGGTTAACAATGTATAATATAAAAATTTGAATATTTTTTATGCTAATTATAATGCTAGAACATAAAAAAAAGTGTTTCTTAATACAAACTTTGAGTCCGTTAGGGGTGAAATTTAAAAAAATCTCTAAGTGCACCTCTAGGCCTTATTATTATTTATGTTAAAAAGTGCAGTGCAAGTTTTTGCAGCTAGTGCAAATGTAGATTTTTTTGAGTCAGGTGTGATTTGAATCTTTTTTCACAAATCACTATATAAATAATTTATTTAATTCAAATGATTTCAATCAATCACTGCTGGCTTCGACTCTGTTGGCCAGTTCGACTGTCTAGAAGAAAGACGTCTTTGCCCTCGCCCCCAACCTTCCCTTCCATAATTTGAGGCCAAAGCAGACCACAAATGTTTGCACACCTTTGCACAGATTTGAGCACAAGGTATTACGAGAATCATTCTCGGTGACCAGTGGCGCAGCTATGTAACCAAGGGCCCCGGGGCAAAAATACAATTGGGGCCCCATTTAAATTAAATAGATAGCTTAACGGTGCAAAACTACTTCATCACAAGCTCCTTAAGCAGGGCATAATAGAGCTAAACTAGTTCCTATTAAGTATTTTGTTTTTAATGTCCCACTGCTGGGCGCGGGCCTCCCCTCATTGCGAGGGGGATTAGGCCATAGTCCACTACGCTGGCCCAACCCACCCTGTTGGTGGACTTCACTCATCTTTCGAGGGGCTCTCTCAGATATGCAGGTTTCCTCACGATGTTTTCTTTCACCGTTTAGCAAGTGATAATCGTGGTTGAAAATGAGATTCGCACATAAATGAAATCCCAGAGGTGCGAGCCGGGGTTTGAACCTGTGATTCTCGTTACCGACGCAAGCGTTCAACCAACTTGGCTATCACTGCTCTGTATTTTGTTTAACAGCAGATAATGTATTCCATATTGGTTTTTCGAACGTCATTATTGAAGGTCGAGGGGCCCCTTGAGCTCGGGGGCCCCGGGCACTAGCCTCCCAACGGTAGCCACGGTACTGCCAGTGACTCAGTGGCTTAACGAATTCGCCACTCCAGATAATAATGCATCAATCGGCCACTTATATGATAACGCGGCTTCCAATTGAAACGCATGCGTCATAACACCAATTACCATTTCGGACTGCGCTCTGTACTATTAATAACTTCATCCTTGTATTGCAGTGGCTGCCTTTAAAATAGTCACTGGACTCGGCAATGCGGCACTAATTTTTATTTTTTTATTACAAAATAGGCAAGTATTTGATCTCGATCTCACCTGATGGTAAGTGACGATGAGATCTACGATTGAGCATACTTGCCTAGAAGGTACCTGTTCATTCTCGACTTGAAAACACCCAGATTATAGTCAACGGGGAACAAATCAACGATCAAGTCTTGGGGCGGATAGTCTAAATCAGGGTTTCCTAAACTTATTTTGTCTACTGCCCACTTTGAGAATGATTATTTTTTTAGCCTACCCCCCATTGTTTCACCTACTTAAAAACCACTACTATACTATAACTTCAAATTAAATTAATTATTGTAAGCCTCTACACAACGCCCGCATTTTTTTTCTGGGTTTCTTACCTCCCTTTAGGCCTGCAGCGCCCACAAGGGGGCGTTATCGCCCAATTTGGGAAAGGCTGGTCTAAAGCCCCTGATACTCAAAGCGACGCTAGTATTTCTTACACACTCTGATTATACGTAACGTAAAACTCCGAGACGGTAAAATTTCACTCGGCCCAGATAGTGCTGTGGGCGTGTTAGAGTCTACACCAGGGATTCCTAAAGTGGAGTCGATATCGGTTTCCTAGTGGTCGAGATAAACGAAAACTGATTTTGGGAGTCGACGAGTTCTAAAAATCGACCCCTATTAATTAACACAAGTTGTTATATGAAACTTTCAAGATACTGTATAAGTTGTGTTACGTGTACCAACTTGTTATAAGAACGGCTAATATTTTGGTAGGAAGTATCATTGTTGTACTTTTAATAAACTCAAGTCGTTAAGCGTGCACAAGTTCGTACAAGATGAAATTATTATTTTGTATCAATAGGAAAAATCTAGATATTGGATTTTTAAAGTAATTTGTCTATGGGGGTCTGAGGTATCAGTTCATTTTGTAAAAGGGGCCTCTTGCCCAAAATAGTTTGGGAATCTCTGGTCTACACGTTGTGTTTACTTGTCACCCAGTCCGTTCAGTTTCGACGCATAAACACATACCGGGGCGCCAAGTCTGATAACACAATCGATTCATAATTGAATAGCAACCGTATAGTAACGGTGACTTTGAAAGATATACCATACAATATATGTCAAAAGTGACAGTTACTATACGGTTGCTGTTCATGAATCGATTGTGTTGGCAGACTTAGGGCCCTTTTTTTTTTTTTTTTTTGTTTTCGGGGGGGAAATCCTCATGGATACCCGGCCGCGCGGGGGCGCGGCGCGGGTTATGCCGGACTCCTACCGGCTAAAACCCCCCCGCCACTACCGCATCGTCTATGAGGAGGGGGACTGGGAAACCGGCAGAGCCTTTACATCCAGTCCCCCGCCGACGACCGCCCGCTTTTACAGCGGGGCCTTCACGCCCCTCCCTGTAAAAGGGAGGGGCCTGGGAACGACCGCGAGTGCTCGGCCATTCCCACCCGACGGGGGTGGTGAACAGTGCAGTGCGGGAGAAGGCGCCCCCGCGCCCGTCTCCCGCTATTCACCACCAGGCGGGGGAAAACGACGGTCGTACCGTCGCCTTCTCCCACCTCTTCTTCGCCTACGGAGCGGTGCTGCGAGAGGGTCGTCCTCCCGCGCACGCTCCGCTGCCTCCTTCTGCGACATCACTTCCTCGCAGAAGGAGGCGAGCGCCGACCAGGCCTCCTCACCCCCCAGCATGGATTCGACCACGCTGGGAAGCGAGAGGTCCCCTCCAACCACCGCGGTAAGACTGCGGCGCAGCTCGGACCAGGCTGGGCACACCTCGAGGGTGTGCTGTGCCGTGTCCTCCGACGCGCCGCAGTCATGGCACGCCGGGGTCTCCTCCCTCCGGATTCGGTGCAGGTGCGATCCGAAACACCCGTGGCCGGACAACACCTGCACCAGACGGAAAGAGAGGAATCCGTGGGACCGCTCGAGCCAGTCCTGCAAGACTGGCCCGAGCGCGTCCAGTGTCCGACGGCAGACTTAGGGCCCTGGACTAGCCACACGCTAGCGGTTCCAAGGTTTTTTTTCTTCTATTCTAATCCATAGACTAGAAGTTTCACAAACATGGATGTTATTAATAGTGGTTGTAGCTCGACTCCCAAATCGTTCATTGTGCCGGTAAGCGATCCCTTCGTCGTTTTAAGGACGCGATTCGATAGAACGGTTGTTCGTTAATTGTGACAATTTGAAGTAATTAGTGATACAAACACATCCATTATAGTTTGTTGTGTTTATACAGCGCTAAGCGCCATAATGGTGACTGCCAGAAGGGGGGGGGGGGGGCAGGTCATATAAATAGCAGTTGCTCTTGCTGAACTATGAAGGAAATCATCGTGAGGAAACCTGTATATCGGAGAGAACCCCTCGAAAGACGTGTGAGGTTCGCCAACTCGCACTGGGCCAGCGTGGAGGATTATGGTGTAATGATCCTCGTATTGATGGGAGGCCCGTGCCCAACAGCAGCCGCATAGTAAGTGGCGTTACTATGCGGCTGCTGTTCGATTATGAATCGATTGTGTTAGCAGATTTGGGGCCCAGGACATTACAAGGGCTCGTATTATTGCAATACTAAAGTGAAACGTCGGGAACGTAAAAACATAAAATTAAATCCGAAAAGTTAGTTTTATTTCAATGTGTAGTATTCGCGTAAATATAAGAAATCGATATATGACGTTTGATTAAATTATTAAAAGTCTATAAATTTGGGGGATAATATATTGAAGGGCAGCAGAGATCCAGCGTGGTGGACTATGACCTAATTAATCCCCCTCGAAATGAGGGGAAGCCCGTGCCCAGCAGTGGGACATTAAAAAGGGCTGGTACTTTATGTATTGGTGGAATATGAGCGATGGTGTTCTAACGCAGGCTTTTCGTTTTCCAGATGTCAGTTCGCGAGCCGAACCACCCATGTACGAGTTGAAATAAACCAGACATGGGACAACAGACATCGAGGAAGAGTGAGTTAACATAATACAGTCTCCGACTTCAACTTTGGACCCATTGAAATAAGGTTGAATATAGTACAGCAAACTTGTACCGTAAGAGGTGTACTTTTTTGACTGACGTTACTATAAGACCTTATTGCATTATAAGTGTGATTTAAATTTTAAGGAAATGGATCCCATATTAATGTTCGCGACTGTACTTTACATTGGAACGCACGGTCGCATAAACATTTCGATGAAAACATCTTGGTTGCTCGGGTTATAGCAGGTTCAAATCCCGCGTGGGCAGATTATGGCACTCTTCGTAATTTTGTCCTAGTCTGGGTGTTACTGGGTTCACTCCCCTCTCTCTTGTACGGTACCCATAATACAAGTTTAGTTCGGGACCGTACAGTCAGTGGCGTAACTAC
This sequence comes from Pheosia tremula, assembly GCA_905333125.1. Lineage (NCBI taxonomy): Eukaryota > Metazoa > Arthropoda > Insecta > Lepidoptera > Notodontidae > Pheosia > Pheosia tremula. Next base: position 4,608,760 of record HG995425.1, read on the forward strand.
TGTAGGGCTAGGCGGAGAAGTGACCTGGGGCCCCCCAGCTCAAGGGGCCCCTCGGCTTCCATAAATGACGTGCGAAAAAGTTATATATAATCCTAGTTCAATGGGAGCTAAAAAGGTATATATAATATCCTAATTCGGACCAAAAAGTTATATATAATATCCTAATTCAGACCAAAAAGTTATATATAATATCCTAGTTCAATGGGGCGAAAAAGTTAAAGGTCGAAAATTCTCTATTTTCGACTTTTAACTTTTTAACCTCGTACGGCTGGAATTGACAAAACAAAAATGTCACCCACCTTTGGAACATAAACATAACAGGCTTATTTAGTTCAGTTTTTAAATCGGGGCCCCAATTTAATTTTCGCCCCGGGGCCCCAGGTTTCATAGTTACGCCACTACGTACAATTAGTGTGTTCGTCTGGCGATATTAATATATAAAGAAAAAACTCCTCCTATTTTTATCTTTCGATTAAATTCTTGCGGGTTCCAAGACAATGAACTTTATCCCGGGTCTCGCCGAGGGTCACACCTCGGTGTCATCATGGGACACCACTGTAGATCCTGGCTTACAGGAGTAGCAGCTGTGGGAGTGTGTGGCGGGCATAGTCCCATAAAAACAAATATAAGGAAAAAAGCGAATCCCGTAGCAGAATTGACGCAAAGAAGGCACGCTATTTACCCACCGTAAAACAGCAAATTGGCCAAACGACATACAACTGCGGGTGACTGAGATTGTCCGGCGAGTGGCCTCGGGCGGTGTTGCTTACCATCAGCTCGTTGCAGGCGGCGAGTGCACGTGCGGCTGCGGCGCGTGGGAGCGGCGCCGGTACGCGGAGTCGCCGAGCAGCGTGCACAGATACGTCAGCGCGGTCACCGACAGGTTTTTTTTTTTTTTTTTTTTTATTACTTTATAGGCAAGTATTTGATCTCGATCTCACCTGATGGTAAGTGACGATGAGATCTACGATGGAGCATACTTGCCTAGGTAGGAAGGCGGCAGTAGATCGAGACGCTACATTCACTAGGCACATGCAGCGCGGCTGATCTGACCCGCCATCCATGAATGGCAACACCGAACATCATGCCGGAACACGGCTAGGCCGCTTGGCGACATGGCTTTGTTCAGTGGGTGGTGACTAGCCACGGCCGAAGCCTACCACCAGTAGAGTTGTCACCTGGTTGGCACCACCCAGGGTCACGTGTAGGGTATCTCGAGGGTACTTAATTCTCCTACGGACGAAGGTGACTCGACCCCAAAAAGGTGTGTGCCCATAGGGTCTTGTGTGAATGTCCATGTCCATGTTCACACATTCGTGAATGCGAATACTCGTCACTCGCATCCGTGAATGCGAATACTCTTCACTCGCATTCGTGAATGCTAATACTCGTCACTCGCATTCGCGAATGCGAATACTCGTTACTTACATTCGTGAATGCGAATACTCGTCACTCGAATTCTTGAATGCGAATACTCGTCACCCGCATTCGTGAATGCGAATACTCGTCACTCGCGTTCGTACTGCTAGTTTAAATAAAATTACATACAATTGCTATTCCAGCGCTATTGAGGTTCCATTACGACTGTGACATTGGCTATTCTGCTAAAACTTTAATGTTGTCTCGATGGAGTCTCATTTCAGTGTCAATGGTTGTGTGTCGACTGCTAGACACGTCAGATAACGAGTAGAACACCATTAATTAGCTACATTATATTGATACGCGACTGAAGTACAGAATCTATACATATAAATAAAATTGGAGTGTCTGTTTGTAATATTAAAATAACCGCTTTTTACTAAGTGCATTTGGATGTATACACGTTACCTATACCGAAACAACATCTTTTACAATTTTTGTCTGTCTGTCTGTCCGTCTGTCTGTCTGTCTGTCTGTCTGTCTGTCTATCTGTCTGTCTGTCTGTTTGTTCCGGCTAATCTCTGAAATGGCTGGGCCGATTTTGACGGGACTTTCACTGGCAGATAGGTGATGTAACAAGGAGTAACTTAGGCTACTTTTATTTTAGAAAAAAAAAATAGGATCTCACGAAAAAAAATTAAAACCAATGTTGCAGCGCAGCGCCTGATTAAGTTTGATAGCAACAACCTGCAAAGCGTCCCGCGGGCTCAGAATGGGCGAGCAGGCTGTTGTCAACGGTTGTCTTTGTTAAATACCACGCGGACGAAGTCGCGGGCAACAGCTAGTACTAAATAGTTCTATAGCAGTTCAATAGCTGGTCAGTGGAAAGCCGCTGACCTTAAAAAAATTAGTAGTCTAGCAAATGTCTAAAATCATTCAGTAGACACGCTATCGACACTCCACTGAAGCGTTAGTAAATTAGCAGAATTGAGGCCCAGTGAGCGTGTAATGATCGTCCGTGGTGTTGCCAGATGGAGCACGCGAGAGTGCGCGTGCCGGCGCCGGCGCTGGCGGCGGCCCGCCTGCGTCTGCACCGCCTACCGGCGCGTCAGCGACGACAGGTACGTTGAAGAGTCCATCGCGTATATACAGAGCGTAACGGAACCACGATACAATATTTTAGTAATAGCAGTACAAAAGTAATTTGTAAATGTGGGAACCATGTAGCCATTAGCTGTAATTTTATACTTAGTACTTTTTGTTTTTTTGACCTGCTGCTAAAGTCTGATTAGCCGTTCCTACACTGTTCTCACATACCTATAACAATGTATTGCTCAATAATGTTAAAGGTCTATTTAAAAAAAAAGAGCAACCATGGAGTTTCTCGCCCGTTCTTCTCCATAGGAACGGCATTCCGAACGGGTGGTAAAGCAGTAGTATAATGTTTTTCTAACTTGACGATTCATAAGTACACGTTTACATGAATAAAAAATATTCTGATTCTGATTCTAGTGTATACAGCGAGGTTTTAAACCATTTTAAAACATCCGAAATCGTTATCGGAAACAGAATCGAACACTTCCGAGCCGGATTACCGGAATATCTATTAAAATTTCCCAATTTGATTATCTTGGATGTATCTTGATGATAATACCAAATCGTATTTTCTACCTAGTAACTGTCTACTATGCGGTTGATTTTCGATTGTGTTAGCAGACTTGGGGCCCAGTCAACGAGCACTCTTGCTCGTCAGGAACCGGGATTCGAACCCAGTGACTCTGGGTACCGAAAGCAGGATCACTACCGACAGAAACACAAAGAAGATATTCTATTTTTAACCGACTTCAAAAGAGTAGTAGCTTCTCGATGCCATTGTATTCTTCTGTCCTGTGTTCCAGGCTGGCGGCGGTGCTGACGCTGGGAGCGAGGGACCTCAGGCGAGAGCTTGACGCGATCGTCATCAACACAGGTACATCAGTCGAAGTCAAATAGTTATAAGTACATCAGTCGAAGTCAAATAGTTATAAGTACATCAGTCGAAGTCAAATAGTTATAAGTACATCAGTCGAAGTCAAATAGTTATAAGTACATCAGTCGAAGTCAAATAGTTATAAGTACATCAGTCGAAGTCAAATAGTTATAAGTACATCAGTCGAAGTCAAATAGTTATAAGTACATCAGTCGAAGTCAAATAGTTATAAGTACATCAGTCGAAGTCAAATAGTTATAAGTATATCAGTCGAAGTCAAATAGTAGTACATAAGTCAAGTCGCTGGTTTGCCGGTGTTGCAGACGGTGACGCGAGCCGAGAGCGCGGCGAGGCGGCCGAGTTGTACGTGCTGTCCGTCGCGCCGCGACCGTGAGTACTTTTAAATGGTCCCACTGCTGGGCACGGGCCTCCCCTCAATGCGAGGGGGATAAGGCCACAGTCCACCACGCTGGCCCGGTGCTGGTTGGCAGACGCCACACGTCTTTCGAGGGCTTCTCGGGTGTCCTCGCGATGTTTTCCTTCACCGTTTAGCGAGTGATAATCGTGGTTGAAAATGAGATTATACGTGTCTTTTTTTATAGATCATGATTTTTATCAACCCTGTAATGTGTCCAGGTCTGAGGGCGAGTCCCCACCCGAGGGTAGGAGGAACGAGCTGACCCAGTCCAACGATGCCATACGATTGCACCCACACTTCCAGGTAAATGTAAGTTATAGTATACATGGACTATCGAATTTGGTACAGGCCGGACCGGGACCATGGTCCCGGTGTACCGAATCTATTCGTCCCAAATTATTTTGGGCAAGTAATAATGTTTAATCCTACTATCCCACTAATATTATAAATGTGATAGTTTGGATGGATGGATGTTTGTTACTCAACGCCAGAACGGCTGAACGATCTGGATGAAATTTGGCACAGAGATAGATTATGTTCTGGAAAAGCACATAGGCTACTTTTTATCCCGGTATAATACATGGTTCCCGTGGGATATCGGTATATAAGTATTTAGCGGAAAATGGAAGATCTTCCAGCCAGGCGGGTGGTATGCCCAGACGGCTATTGTCAGGATCTTGTATATATGTTACTTGCTCCGAAAACTCACATAGCGCGATTCAGGATTGTATTGAGAATTGTCAATTGTTCCGAATGTCGTCTGCAGCGCCATCTGTGTAGCGTGTGGCGCGGTTGAAGAGGTCGCTGCAAGTACTATGTACTTAGTTCGCCCTCAGTCCGTTGTACGGCACCCATACCACAAGCGTTGCTTAGTGTGGGACCGTACAGTTGGTGGGTTCGTCTGGCGATATTGTTGCAAGGTGTTCGGTGTTGCAGGTGGTGTGTGGGGGCGAGCTGCGCGCGCTGCTGCTGCGCGCGCCGGCCGCGGCGGGGGCGGGGGCGGGGGCGGGGGCGGGGGCGGGGGCGGTGGGGGCAGGTACTGGGGGCGGCGGCGGCGGCGGGGCTGCGCACGCGCCGCACGGGAAAGTGCACACGCAGGTAAACAACTATACTTCTATTTTCACATTGACGTTACAATCGGCCCATTAGCCCTTAATAGCCTAGCTAGAGTTTCAATTTTGATACCAATCTTTTAAACCGAATGTTCACATTACTATTAGTTTTTTTTTATAGGTTGGCTGTACGTATTTTACTGTTGTATAATATTCTTTCCAACGAAATAAAAAAAAAATCAAATGTCATTATTATTAAACACAGTAATATTAAACACAGTAATATTAAAAATAAATCACTTTCGTAAATCAGGCTACTAAGGGTTAAGACGGTCTGAAATTTAGTTTAATGTCAAAACAACGTTTTTTTTAGTCTTATCAACTGCCAAAAAAGAAATAACTATACGAAAATTCTACCATAGACTACCATCTAGTATAATCTATGGATATGAATAGGATGGTGCGTGGTTGATTTTCGCTATTTCGAACAGTCGATTGAGATTAGTCAATGATGCGCCTACAATCAAAATTCATTCATAGTTTTGCCGTGATGCGCGAATAGACAAACGAAAATTCTATAAACGGCAGACTCTACTTTAGTATTGAAAATTATTCATTAGTATGATACGTGGTTCCTGGGCCCCAAGTCTGCTAACACAATCGATTCATAATCGAACGGCAACCGCACAGTAACTGTAACTTGTGACGGATATCCCATACAATATCTGTCACAAGTGACAGTTACTATGCGGTTGCTGTTCGATTATGAATCGATTGTGTTAGCAGACTTGGGGCCCTGCATATACAATAGCCTGTACAATGTTCCAGGTGGACTACATCCATTGTCTGGTGCCAGACCTGCGTGAGATCACCGCGTGCTCGTTCTACTGGGGCAAGATGGACCGCTACGAGGCGGAGAGGCTGCTGGACAACAAACCCGAAGGTGCCGTCATGTGAAAGATGGATGGATGGATGTTTGTTATTCAATCACGCCAGAACGGCTGATCGGATCTGGTTGAAATTCGGCACGGAGGTAGATTATAGTCTGGAATAGCACATAGGCTAATTTTTATCCCGGACAATGCAGTGTATTTTTCCGGGATAATAATTAAACAGCGGCATAGGAACTTCCTATGGGATAGCATACAGGATCCGAGTTTTTTAAAGGGTTTTGTAAAACTTTAATCACGGGCAGTGTCTCCAACCCTCTTTGTCAAAATTACGGAAATACGGAAAAATACGGAAGAACGGTGTTGCCTGGTCTAAAAATACGGTAGAAGGTGGAAAATTACGGCAGACCAGTGTTGCTTATTTTTCTCCAAAATGATACAATAAAAATACCCATGCAGTGGGCATGAGTAACGTAAAAAAAAAGGTCATTCTTTTTTTTACGTTGCGCATCCCTGCTCTTCCAAACTGAAGCAGCAGAATTACCTTTTTTTTACGTTACGCATCCCAATGCAATGTTGCCGTAATATTTTGCTAAATCAAGTGTTGTCATTATAGAAATATGGACACGGACGAAATTACGGTAGATTTTGTCATGTCTACGGTAGGTGGTAGACCTAGAAAAATATCGGTAGATCTACCGTAATTACGGCATGGTTGGAGACACTGATCGCGGGTAACACCGCGGGGCACAGCTAGCAACAGCAACACAGCAGCAGCACAGCAGATGTGATTTTCTATTTATACCCAAATTTGAAATTATTTTTCTCCAAATTGATACAATTTGCTTGAGTTTTACCCAAAGGCAAAAAGTTAATAATATCGGCTTAGCTTTTGCCTTTTTCTTATTTTTTCCTTGAAATACTGTTCTAATTTCCAAACTGAAGCAGCGGAATGACCTTTTTTTTTTTTTTTTACCTTACGTATCCCCACTGAGCGAGATGGTTTAACGCGTGCGTTCGTAACATGCGTTGTGGTCATCCTACAGGTAATCCCACTGAAACTAAAAATTACCCAAAATTCTCCATGGTATTTTTTTTTTCTCCAAGAATTTCATGTCTCCAAAATTTCTCCAGAGCCAAAATTTTTACCCAGAATTGCGAAAAAAATACCCAATCTGGCAACACTGTATAAGTGTGATTATACATCAAACAAAAAGCTTCAATTATATCACAAACGAAACTTCTCTCAAAAAGTTGTTTTTACAGCAGTGGGACTGTAATAGGCTGAAGTGGCCTTCAGAGCCGCCCGGTATTTACGAGGCCGCGCGAACCAAACCATACCGCGTTCATTTTCGTCCCAGCGACATCTATCGGAGATGCATGTAAACTTTCTTTTCTTCTTCTTTCTTTACCAAATGAAATGCGATGAAAATAAATGGATATGAATACGGCCTCACCCACAACTTAGCGGGTATTTTGGCAATGTCAAGTAATTAATAGCGATAGCACATTCAATAAATACACATTATAAATGAAATAATGGATGTGACATGATGATAATATGAAAATGGCGTGTCGAACAATGAACCAACTACCTTTTGAAGAAAATTGGAATCAAATAATGTCCTGCGTTTTTTCTAATGACCTTTTTCCTCTATGGTGTATCTTCTTGTCAGTGATAACAGCTTCGTTTATGGTAGATGTTACTTTTTCTTATCTTTAATTTGTATGATATAGATTCGGGATGTAATTTAGGCAAGAGCAACCATGGAGTTTCTCGCCTATTCTTCTACATAGGAACGGCATTCCGAACGGGCGGTGAAGTAGTAGCTTAGCATTTCGTAACTATTTTGACGATTCATAAGTACTGTACTTAGAATCAGAATATTTTTTATTCACGTAGACCATTATGTACGGTACTTGTGAATTGTCAAAAGTTACAAAAATACTATGCTACTACTTTACCGCCCGTTCGGAATGCCGTTCCTATGGAGAAGAATAGGCGAGAAACTCCATGGTTGCTCTTTTTTTAAAATAGATCTTTTACATTTTTGAGCAATACATTGTTATAGGTATGTGAGAACAATGTAGGTTTATTTCGTTAGCCCTACGGGGGCACTTACAAATTGTCGTTAAATTTTTTTTATCTTAACTCTACAACCGGATCGGAACGCGACATCAACTGACAAGATCCGGCGAGACACTCAGTGGGCTTGTAATAATAAAATATAAAATAATATTTTTGTAACTTTTGACGATTCACAAGTAAGTACTGTACAATAATATGGTCTACGTGAATAATAATATCCTGTTTCTGATTTTAAGTGCAGTACTTATGAATCGTCAAAAGTTACAAAATGCTAAGCTACAACTTCACCACCCGTTCGGAATGCCGTTCCTATGGAGAAGAACGGGCGAGAAACTCCATGGTTGCTCTTTTTGAAAGGATCTTGTACATTTTTGTGGACAACATTGCTATGGAAATTAAATGAAAAAAGTTTATTCGACACAGACACGAAGATACACAAATGGGTACATTTACATGAAAAAGTAGAAGTAAAGAACACACAAAGATACACAAATAGGCACATACATTAAAAAGTGAGGAACATAAAGTAGGTATTGTGGATCTCAGTGTGAGCTGTGCCGAAAGGCGTTTGGCTCAGCATGAGCTGGTGGGGAACAGATTCTCCTCCAGCGCTGATTTTCAGCCAAAGCCTCCACAGCAGGACATTAATCATATCGCTTGGTAACCAAACTCAGACGCAATCGCAGATACACACAACAAATGTATAAAGTATAGAATAGAAATAAAAGTAATAGAATAGAAAGATACAAATAACGTGTTGCATATTATGGTAATGAAAATAAGTAAATAAAATAATTAATTAGGCACCAATGCCTGAGCGCAGACCGTTCTCACTTGCACGCACCTACCTACTTATATAGGTACGTAAATGTGTTCGCCGTTTTTGCCTATGGGCGTATGATGTGAGTACGCGCAGATCACGAGAGATATGCCGTGCGGTTCAAAATGTATGGGAACTCGCTGTCTCCGTTTTGTTCCCGACCACTCGCTAAAACCAACCAATACGAAGTCTCTTCGGTGCGTGCTGCGTCGTCGCCGCATACAGCGGCCGTACCACGCGACGCACCAGTTTATTCAAAGTATCGTTAGACGATCTATACATTGCCTCGTACATTCACTCAGTAGCGAACATAGGTGGTACTTAGGAGCCATGTATTTTGTACAAAAATAAAAAAGTCGTTGTGCTACATGAAAACTAAAATAACATAATAAAGGCATTAAATATTTTTTGAGTTGTTGTTTTTAATGATTTTAAAGACGAATAAATAAAATACTTAATACTGGCTGGTGAAATGAGATTCCACCTTTCGCGTAGTTCACTTTGCTGCTAGTATTTTTGCACACGACCACGGAATAACACGGCATTTAAAAAAAAAGCTAGAGCTCCGATACCGACGTGCAGTTGCAGTCGACTGACGGCTAGAACTCTATGTTAGCGTAATTTCGGCTAAATGTGAGCGCAAGCCCACCGCTTTCATAACATATCTCCTCTCATATATCTGTGTGAGTACGGCTGGAGTTGTAATGGCGTGTGTGTGGTGGTCGCAGGCACGTTCCTGCTGCGGGACAGCGCGCAAGAGGAGCACTTGTTTTCGGTGTCGTTCCGCAAGTACGGGCGCAGCCTGCACGCGCGCATCGAGCACTACCAGCACCGGTTCAGCTTCGACTCGCACGACCCCGCCGTGTTCGCCGCCGCCACCGTCACCGGTCTCATCGAGCACTACAAGGTACACCACCAGCACCAGCTCACTCCTCACACTCGCAGCTGGTTACTGGTCTTCTCGGATTCAGGCAAAATTCACTCAGGAATAGGGAAGATCGGCCAGCCAGGCCACTGGTATGCCTGGGGCCGAATTCTGCTAATTTATTTAAAATTATGTACAATTGTCATTCCAGCGACACACTGTTGAGGCTCCAATACGACTGTGATAGATTGGCAGGGGCCCAATTCTACTAATATACAAACTCTTCAGTGGAGTTTTGATAGCGTGTCGATTTAATGATTTTAGACATTTGGTGGTCTATTAGCTTTTCAATACCAGCGGCTTTCCACTGAACAGCCATTCAACTGCCGTTGAACTATTTCGTATTGTGTACTTCAGTAGCGTATCAATATAATGTAGCTAAGTAATGGTGTTCTACTCGTTATCTGACGTGTCTAGCCGTCGACATACAACCGTTGAGACTGAACTGAGACTCCATCGAGATGACATTAAAGTTTTAGCAGAATAGCCAATATGTCACAGTCGTAATGGGCCCTTAATAGTGTGTCGCTAGAATGGCAATCGTATGTCATTTTAGCAGAATTGGGCCGGCACACACTCGCCGCCGGTCACTCGTATTTCACAGGTCTATGCAGGTTCAGGCAAAATTCACTGAGGAATAGGGAAGACTGTCCAGCCAGGGCCCCAAGTCTGCTAACACAATCGATTCATAATCGAACAGCAACCGCATAGTAACTGTCACTTTTGACAGATACCCAATACAATATCTGTCAAATGTGACAGTTACTATGCGGTTGCTGTTCGATTATGAATCGATTGTGTTAGCAGACTTGGGGCCCAGGCGGTTTGCCGGGTTACACTGTTGAGGTTCCATTAGGACTGGGGATTGGCTGTTCTGCTAAAACATTATACTTACTTTATACAAGCGTTACTTAGTGTGGGACCATATAGATGGTGTGTCCGTTTGGCGATATTTAGTTATTTATTTTATTCTACCCTACGGAGGTTGGCAAAAAAGGACTTATGTAGTCGATTGTCAATTTAAAATTGTATCGATCGAGCTACACCGAGGCAAATCTGAATGAGAAATATATACCATTGGACTGTGAGAGTGAGGGAGGAGTTGCTTGCGTTTGCACAAACACGCGTGCACTGCAATATGTCCTGTATAGTTGGTTGGTGTTCGAAATTCTGACTGATTAGCGCAGTGGTAGGGACTCTGCTTTCTGCGCCGAGGGTCCCGGGTTCGAATCCTGGTAGGGACACAAGCTTTGTGCGATGAGCACGAATGTTTGTACCCGAGTCGTGGATGTTTAATATGTATAAGTATTATATACTGAGTTCGCCCTCAGTCCATTGTACGGTGCCCACAACACAAGCGTTAAGCTCAATGTAGGACCGTATAGTTGGGGTGTTCGTATGGCGATATTTATTTATTGGATGTGGCGGTGGTGTCGGGCAGGACCCGGCGTGCGTGATGTTCTTCGAGCCGATGCTGACGGCGCCGCTGGCGCGCGCGCAGCCCTTCGCGCTGCAGCAGCTGGCGCGCGCCGCCGTCGTCTCGCGCACCACCTACGACGGTACCACACACTCCTATAACATATAAGCATGCACAATAATACTAGCCCTTTTGGGGTCGAGTCACCTTCGTCCGTAGGAGAATAAGTACCCTCGAGATACCCTACACGTGACCCTGGGTGGTGCCAACCAGTGACAACTCTACTGGTGGTAGGCTTCGGCCGTGGCTAGTCACCACCCACTGAACAAAGCCATGTCGCCGAGCGGCCTAGCCGTGTTCCGGCATGATGTTCGGTGTTGCCATTCATGGATGGCGGGTCAGATCAGCTGCGCTGCATGTGCCTAGTGAATGTAGCGTCTCGATCTACTGCCGCCTTCCTACCTAGGCAAGTATGCTCCATTGTAGATCTCATCGTTACTTACCATCAGGTGAGATCGAGATCAAATACTTGCCTATAATGTAATAAAAAAAAAGCCCATTTTTAAATCGGAATCAGAGTATGAATTTATTTATTTGCGCCCCCAATTTTTTCACCTGCTTAAAAACCACTAAAACTTCAAATTAAATTAATTATTGTAAGCGTCTACACAACGTCTGGATCTCTTACCGGTCCCCCTTTACACCTGCAGCGCCCACAAGTGGGCGTTATCGCCCACTTAGAGAAAGGCTGACGTAGACCATTGAGTACAGTACTTATGAACTATCAAATTTACAAAATGCTATGCTATGAATCTACCGCCCATTCGGAATGCCGTTCCTATGCAGAAGAACGGGCGAGAAACTCCATGGTTTTTGAGCAATACATTGTTATAAGTAATGTCCACTGTTGGGCACGGGCCTTCCCACAATGCGAGGGGGCCATAGTCCACGCTGGCCCAGTGCGGTTCGGCGAACTGGCCACATCTTTCGAAGGGTTCTCTCAGACATGCAGGTTTCCTCGCCATGATTTCCTTCACCGTTTAGCAAGTGATCGTGGTTGAAAATGAGTTTGCACACAGCACAGCAGTGAAAAATTGTTGCGCTAATTCTTATTACCTTGCTTTCTATAGCATGGGTTCGAATCCTGGTAGGGACACAAGGTTTGTGTTATGAGCACGAATGTTTGTACCCGAGTCATGGATGTTTAATATATATATATAAGTATTATATACTGGGTCGCTTGGTTTGGGACCGTACCGTTGGTGTGTTCGTCTGGCGAGTATTGTCTATGCGTGGTTAACGTGGTCCCCGTGTGCGCAGGAGTGGAGAAGCTGCCGCTGCCGGCGCGGCTGCGGCTGTACCTGAAGGAGTACCACTACCGCCAGCGCGTGCGCGTGCGCCGGCTCGAGCCCGGCCTGTACGACCAGCACCACTGCTAGCCGCGCCGCCTCCAGCCTGGCCTGTACGACCAGCACCACTGCTAGCCGCGCCGCCTCCAGCCTGGCCTGTACGACCAGCACCACTGCTAGCCGCGCCGCCTCCAGCCCGGCCTGTACGACCAGCACCACTGCTAGCCGCGCCGCCTCCAGCCCGGCCTGTACGACCAGCACCACTGCTAGCCGCGCCGCCTCCAGCCCGGCCTGTACGACCAGCACCACTGCTAGCCGCGCCGCCTCCAGCCCGGCCTGTACGACCAGCACCACTGCTAGCCGCGCCGCCTCCAGCCCGGCCTGTACGACCAGCACCACTGCTAGCCGCGCCGCCTCCAGCTCGGCCTGTACGACCAGCACCACTGCTAGCCGCCATCGCACGTGACAGAGCGAGACGCGAGACTTCACTGAACACACGCCTCAACCATCTGAGGGGATATTTGTGGATCATTTCAAATCGATTTTACAATCAGAATACTTTTTGTTATTCATGTAAACCATTGAGGGAGCGTTCAAGTATTACGTAACGAATTTGGGGGGAGGGGGGAGGGTCTTCGGAAACGTAACATTTTTGTGATGTACATTGTATTTCGAAAGAAGAAAAAGAATGCTGTCCCTCTCGTACTTATTTATGAAAGCTATGATGTGTGTGGGATGGGATACGCTCAAGTTACCGTAACGGTTGAAATTGTGTGCTTTGGTCACAGATCTGGTGAGTCATCATCTGTCATCAAATATTATTGATAGAGCTAGGCGATAGTTGGCGGAAATATATTGTTAAACAAATGGGGGGAGAGGAACCCACCACTAAAACTCGTCTCCTTTAGCGGGGAATTGCATATTAATTGGGGTCCCGACACTCGTGACGGACAGTTTCTCGACTAACATCTTAGAGGAGTTCGGTGTTGCTGGCTTCTTTAATTATCGATCAACTTGTTTGGTGTATAAATGGAGAAGTTGACAGCCGAGGGTCGGTGGTGGGTTCCTCTTCCCCCATTTGTGTATCCAATATATTGTATGGATATGAAAAGGATTTTACAAAACGAACACCCGACTGCAATTTCGAATTGAGATCAGTGTGATTCGAGTCGAAAACCAATAGTATTCCATTGTGATAACATAATAAAAGTATTACTACAACCCAGTGGTTCGTAGTGTTTTGATGTGCTTGGCTGTGAGCCGGGTGGATGCGCGTTTGAATCCCGTCTTGGCAAATTTTGGAAATTAGTTTTTCGTAATTCTCTCTGGTTTGGGTTGTTATTGGGTTCGCCGACAGTCCAGGGCCCCAAGTCTGCTAACACAATCGATTCATAATCGAACAGCAACGGCATAGTAACTGTTACTTTTGACAGATATCCCATACTATATCTGTCAAAAGTGACAGTTACTACGCCGTTGCTGTGCGATTATGAATCGATTGTGTTAGCAGACTTGGGGCCCTGTACGGTACCCATAATACAAGCGCTGTTGATTTTTAAATTTAACATTCCACATATAAGATGTAACAATAATAGTGTAAAATATTGTAATAGAGCTACTAGTAGATTTTTTTTATTACATTATAGGCAAGTATTTGATCTCGATCTCACCTGATGGTAAGTGACGATGAGATCTACGATGGAGCATACTTGCCTAGGTAGGAAGGCGGCAGTAGATCGAGACGCTACATTCACTAGGCACATGCAGCGCAGCTGATCTGACCCGCCATCCATGAATGGCAACACCGAACATCATGCCGGAACACGGCTAGGCCGCTTGGCGACATGGCTTTGTTCAGTGGGTGGTAACTAGCCACGGCCGAAGCCTACCACCAGTAAAAAGATGTTATCTTTATGATTATAAAGATAAAATTCCCAAAGAAATACATCAAATTATTAGACAATTTAATAATGACACCCTGCACTGAGCGCACGACCAAACGCTACTGGCTCGCCATGTTTAAAAACAACTCAAACATCATTTACACAATCCCACTAATATTATAAATGTGAAAGTTTGCCTGGATGGATGTTTGTTACTCAATCACGCCAGAACGGCTAAACGGATCTGAATGAAATTTGGCACAGAGATAGATTATAGTCTGGAATAGCACATAGGCTACTTTTTATCCCGGTAAAATGTATGGTTCCCGTGGGATAGATGTTTTAATTTTTCATACTTTTTATCGCGGGTAACACCGCCGGGCGCAGCTAGTATTATAAATGTGAAAGTTCGGATGGATGTTTGTTACTCAATCACGCCAGAACGGCTGAACGGATCTGAATGAAATTTGGAACAGATATAGATTATAGTCTGGAATAGCACATAGGCTACTACTAGATTTATGCCGGTAAAAAGGACATACTTTTTATCGCGGGTAACACCGCGGGGCGCAGCTAGTTATTTTATAAAACAACGTGGTCCATACAACTTACTGATTGCTCGGTTAAAATATTTTACACTATTTTAGTTACACCTTGTATAGTCTCTGCCTACTCCATTTTGTCACTCGGGCGTAATAATATTTTCTTGATGAATGTTTTTCGACTCGTTTCATTATGACAAGACCTGTACCTTCATTTTGTGTAGTCGGGCAAACACACAATTAATAATTAATTATTGTTATTTTAAATAAGTATTACTATTTTTTTTTTGTATAATTTTCTGTCTACTTCGAAGTGTTAAATATTAATATCAACATGGTAACTATTTGAATCGAGGCGGCTGTTGGATGACGCAATTGAGTCGCGATCGAATTGACATGGTGTCGCAATTGTCACTAAACTTTTCTAGTATTGTAGCGACCTAGCTACAAGAAACGGGTTCACTGTGTTGATACACAGATGGCGCTGCAAACGGCGTGCGCAAGCAAACGCCTGTTCTCCATACAATCCTAAATCACACTATAAGAGTTTTCTCAAAGCGTAAACCGATATACAGGATGAAGTTGACTCTGCGTTTCTTTATCACATTTGTAATCGTTATATGACGTGAGAATTGTTATTTCGATTTTAAAGTATACTAGCTGACCCGGCCACGCGTTGCTGTGGCTAAAGTTTTTGTTATACTACATTATAGTAAACAATCTAAGAGGAACAATAAGAGAACATCAGTCACGGAGTCCACTATGCTTTTTCACACAGATGGTATTTGTAAAAAAATAGTAGATAGTAGATAGTAGTAAATAGTAGATTTACCATAGCAGCGCCATCTATTGATTACTTACTTAACCCAGTCGAAAGGTATCGACATCTGTTAGAATCATTTGGAGTTAACAGATAATTGTGACTGTCAAATAATAACAGACAAATAATTAGCAATAAATTAAAATTGCGACTATAATTTGAGATTTAAACTATCCTATCTCTCAAGTTGGATCGAACTGCACATGGTGTGCTAATTTTATTATAATCGGTTAAGTGGTTTAGGAGTCCATTGAGGACAAACATTGTGACACGAGATTTATATATATATAGATATGCTGATACTGTTAAGTGACAACTGCGATACTGTTTAATCTGTGGCAACACCCGACGCGAGAGTTTTTTCATCGCCAAACCTGCTTTTCTTTTCTAGCAATTATTATTATTTATATCTGAACACTTAGAAGTTTATATTCGGATAACTGAATCGCTCTGACAGACCGTTCGTTCGGTCTGTACGTTGCTAAGTGAAGTGTCTATAAATTTTCATAATGGCCGTCCGTCCGTCGACAATGGTGAAATTTTATAGATTTCTAATATGTCTAAAAGGAGAAACTTAATTGTTTTTGTAAATTAATGTAATATAGAAATAAATATAATTATTATATAAGATGATTTGCGCTTTGTGTGAACGTACGTTGAGACTGGCTTTGAAGACTTGACTAGTGGACCTTTTGTAGTCTCAAGACTAATAATACTACACTCACAGGCACGGATGCTGAGCGCACGGAGAAAATTCAGCGATGAAGGGGTTATTTTTAACTTAGTCGAATCCAATGGGTAACTATAAGTCAAATCGATCATAGGCTCACCGGGTTCCGGGCCCTGATTTAGTATTAATATTTCATAGAAAGCTTCTACTTTCATCGTGCGAACTGCCAAGGAATGGAACACGCTGCCGGCGTCTTTGTTCCCCGTTGACTATAATCTGGGTGTTTTCAAGTCGAGAGTGAACAGGTACCTTCTAGGCAAGTGTGCTCCATCGTAGATCTCATCGTCACTTACCATCAGGTGAGATCGAGATCAAATACTTGCCTATAATGTAAATAAAAAAAAAATGAAAGTACCAACCGTGATGTCATTGTCATTAGATTGTAGCTCAATCGTGTTACCAGTTGTGAAGGATAGCGTTCAAGATTCGTGCCGATCAGTTGTATTGATTATGGTAGGTGTTGTAATTGAAATGGTAGCTTGCGATCGGTTGCATGTCAGTCGCGTCTCGATCGTTCACGCAAATCGTTTACTATGCGACGAATTGTATTATTGTGTCCCGCGGGGCGTACAAAGCTAATGAGAAATTAAGAAAATATTATATTTTTAAAGTATATTTACGACGTTTTATTGGATAAACACGACATCTATGGTCCAATAACTATAACTAAATTCTCCAATCAACTTAGACCGAGTTACTCCTTCTTGATAATATGATATTCGCATAGAATAAAGGATGTGATATAGGGAGCTTACTGACTTCGAACTAGCTTATCCAGGCCTCAGCTGCCGTGGCTACCCAAGGCCCCAAGTCTGCTAACACAATCGATTCATAATCGAACAGCAAACGCATAGTAATTGTCACTCGACAGATGTTGTATGGGATATCTGTCAAAGTGTCAGTTACTATGCGGTTGCTGTTCGATTATGAATCGATTGTGTTAGCAGACTTGGGGCCCAGGTATATAGCAATAATCTCGTGATATCGCTATCAAATCGCTAATTTGTATTAAGTAGCGATGCGAGTGAATAACAATTAAAGATTTAAAGCAAATGTTTCGCGGTGTTGGCTGTCTATTCCAAATACGTAATCAGACTACAGACGCCAAAGCCATTAACAATTTCTAAGTTACTAAAGTACTAAAGGTTGAGTAGCTATTAAAAAAACTTCAGGAATACACACAGAGTTATATTTAATTAAAAAAAGTAGAAACTTATAAAATAACAATATAAAAAAGATTCAATTGAGTATAGAAACATTAATTTAGTGAATCTAACAAGTACCTACGCAATCACGATCGCTCGCGGAGATAACGAGCACGAATTATAGTAACGCTGGCGGCTCCGCTCGTGCCATCTTCGCTCATTTTATTTGATGCGACCTGTACATGCTAACGCAATTTGCGTTTTTTAAATAAAACATAAATTCGCTTGACAATTATCTTGCGAATTTTATGCAAAATGTATTGACATTGTAGAGGCCAACAAATCGGAGCGACGGCCGCCACGGCGGTGCGGACCGGGGATCAAACCCACGGCTGCCAGCCGCGTCGAGTCACGCTGAGTATCCGCTGATCGGTGCACTGTTGCAGGAAGCATGACACCTGAAACAATAACTACGATTCACCACAGAATACCAAGTAATCAGGGCCGTACCCATTAAGCCACAAATTCACTACAGGAGGGGTTCCAGCTCTGGACCAGCGATTAGTAACTGGGGGGGGGGGGGGGGGGGGGGAGGGTGAATAATGATCAAGTTCTAGGAAGTAATGACATATGACACACTTAAGTGCTAATTTATTAAGAAAAATAGATTTAATATTTATTATTGAAATTTTTATTAAATTTGAAATTAAATGAATGCCCCTACCCAGTATACGTCCTACGTCAGTATAACTGTGGATACTTCACTGAAAATGTACCGGACATCTTGAGAGAACTAGAAAAGTCAAGTTATACTATTTTATTTCAATCTCCTTCACTCGCGCACGTTTATGAACACACAATGGTTGATATCCTGCTAATATTACACATTACTTATCAAAGGGATAGGGGATAATAACGAAGCTAAAATGGGCTAGAAGTGCTAAAATCAGATCAAAATAGTAATGTACAGGTACAATTAGTGTTAGCTTCATCTTTGTGTAACTAGATGTTGATACACACAACTTAATTTATACTTTCTTAAACAAAATAAATGTATTTTAACAACAATGTTGTTATTTGAGTACATATTTTCATCTTGTAGTTGTGAATAAATCTTATGGATTTGCCGAAAGGAGCTAAACTTTGATAAACGAGTTAAAACTATGTAAAAATGATGAAATTCATGGATGGCGGGTCAGATCAGCTGCGCTGCATGTGCCTAGTGAATGTAGCGTCTCGATCTACTGCCGCCTTCCTACCTAGGCAAGTATGCTCCATCGTAGATCTCATCGTCACTTACCATCAGGTGAGATCGAGATCAAATACTTGCCTATAATGTAATAAAAAAAACGGCTGTGTTGGCAACACCGCCATAGGTGTGTCAGCGCACTCACCTGTTCCTCGACGCTGTATACTTGTTTGTGTGTGTATTTCTCGAAAACTTGATCCAACAGCTGTATATATTTATCTCTATTAATTTTCTTGGACTTCTGAAGCGAGTCTTTGGTTACAAAATATGTCAGCGTTTTGCCTTCCAATGTATCTCTTATATATTCAAACTGGAAAATAATATGAATTCAATTACACCAATGGCTCTAGGGATAAGCCGAAATGATTCGGATACATTCGCGATTGACACTGAGGTATTCAGGTTCGAATCCTGGTAGGGACAAACTTTGTGTGATGAGCACGAATGTTTGTACCCAAGTCATGGATGTTTAGTATCTATACAAGCAACGCTTGTATTATGGGTACCGTACAATGGACTGAGGAAGAACCCAGTATATAATACTTATATACATATTAAACATCCATGACTCGGGCACAAAAATTAATGCTCATCACACAAGCTTGTGCCTACCAGGATTTGAACGGGACCCTCGGCGCAGAAAGCAGGGTCACAACCAACTACGCTCAAAAAATACTCCTCCTCATATTGGGGGGTGGGGGGGGGGGTGCCCGGTATAATGGCAATAGACTCCCCCCTATGACATTGGGACCACCATCGGGGAAGTGTTATAAATACCTTATCACGGAATCCCTCCCCCATCCATCTGAACGACTGTTTTATGAAAGCCAGGTACATTTTGCTGGACTCTCTGATACCCAGCATCAAGTCCTGAAGGCGGCTTTCGAGCACTGAAAAATAAATATAAAATGGTCTGGAATTTAAATCCACTATGTTTGTAAATTAACAGTCGGTATCTCGCCGAGCGTTGAGATACATTACGACTTTCGACAATAATGTGTTTTTTTAAATTCTCTTATAGACATTAAGTGTAACCTTTATCCAAAGTTTTCGTTACCATGCCCCCATACACTGTGTGCAATCATTAGTTTCATACATTTTATGTATATTTTAATATTCAATGTTCATAGATAAATGTTCGTTAAAAAATCCCCATAGAATGAAATTTCATGCCACCATTACAATTCACAAAGATCCTAAATGAAATAGACATTAATTACAATTACAAATAAATAGTGGTCGAGGTTTGGAAATGGATGGGTGCGCGCACCTGCGATGTCGCCCACGGCCAGCAGGTTGCGCGTGAGCCGGGCGGGCGGCAGCTCGCCGCTCCCGTACTGCAGCAGCGTGTCCCAGTCCACGCCGCACACGCCGCCGTCTTGCAGATTATACATGATGTTGTCCAAGTGTCTGTCACCAACGCCTGAAAAGAACATCATTGGAGTCCGGACCGGATAAGTAGCAGGCATTAGGTCCCCAGACAAACCAGCTGTAGGATCCCACACTAAGCGACGCTTGTATTATAGGCACGTGCCTCCTCTCAATGCGAGGGGGATCAGGCCATAGTCCACCACGCTGGCCCAGTGCGGGTTGGCGGACTTCATACAGCTTACGAGGGGCTCACTCAGACATGCAGGTTTCCTCACGATGTTTTCATTCACCATTTAACAAATCATGGTTGAAAATGAGATTTGCACATGAAGTCCAGAAATCCCAGAGGTGCGAGCCGGGGTTAAACCTGCGATCCTCGTTACCGAGGCAAGCGTTCTACCAACTTGGCTACAATATTGACAATCATTAAAATATTGTTCTCCGAAATATATATCAGTATACTAAAGCAGCTATAACTCCATTTTTTTGGCACTAAGTCCCGCGACACACTCCCCCCCTACTCCCACCACTGTGACTCCTGTAAGCCAGGACCCAGAGCTATGACCCAAGAACAAGCCAAGGCTCAACCCTCGATGAGTCCCAGAAACAAGCTTAGTCTTGGAACCCTCAACGAAATGAACACACAAGATAATTGGAGGATCTGGATACTTCCACCTGCTGTTGGAAGTTGGAGCTAGTTCCATGATCACCATCAAGCCGTCATCACCAGCTCGGGTAGGGAGGGGTGCAGCGTGGTACACCCGCAATGTAGTTAAATACCACTCACCAAAAATCCAGTTGACGATGGACATGGAACTGAGGGTGTCCATGAAGATCCGTTTCTTCGCTATGAAGTCCTGTATGCAAGTGCTGTGCATCTCAACAGCTGACCTGGTTCAGACAAGACACCGCTGTTAGAATAGGATTATTATTCAGCGGTGAAGGGAGGATCTTCCAGCCAGGCAGGGTATGCCCCGACGGTTCTTATCGGGATCTTGTATATATGTAACGCGCTCCGAAAACTCTCATAGCGCGATTCAGGATTGTATTGAGAATTGTCTATTGTTCTGAATGCGTCTGCAGCGCCATCTGTGTAGTTTGTGGTGCGGTTGAAGTGGTCGCTACAGTTGTGTAATCTCCGGAATAAAAAGTCTAAATAAAGTACTTAGGCGTGAGGGCGAGGGAGAGAACGAGAGAAAGAAAGAATAATGAAAATGCGATTAAGAGTGAACTAGTTTTATATGTACAGCAGTTTGATGGTCATATGGCCTCCGTTTTTGACATTTTCGTACTCATTAACCTTATAGATACACAGATGGCGCTGATAATTCTCCTGGTGGTAGGCTTCGGCCGTGGCTAGTCACCACCCACTGAACAAAGCCATGTCGCCAAGCGGCCTAGCCGTGTTCCGGCATGATGTTCGGTGTTGCCATTCATGGATGGCGGGTCAGATCAGCTGCGCTGCATGTGCCTAGTGAATGTAGCGTCTCTTATCTACTGCCGCCTTCCTACCTAGGCAAGTATGCTACATCGTAGATCTCATCATCACTTACCATCAAGTGAGATCGAGATCAAATACTTGCATATAATGTAATAAAAAAAAAATAAAAAAAATACAATCCTGAAACACGCTATGAGTTTTCGGAGCACGTATAATATACATAAGGAGTAAGAAATATAGTGTAAAATATTTTAACAGATGAATCAGTAAGTTGTATAAATCACGTTGATGTAGAACGTATTTGTGTAGGTTTCATTCTTTAAATCCCACTAATCTATACTAATCTATACTAATATTATAAATGTGAAAGTTTGGATGGATGGATGGATGGATGTTTGTTACTCTTTCACGCCCGAACGGCTGAACGGATCTGGATGAAATTTGGCACAGAGATAGATTATAGTCTGGAATAGCACATAGGCTACTTTTTATCCCGGTAAAATGTATGGTTCCCGTGGGATAGATGTTTTAATTTTTCATACTTTTTATCGCGGGTAACACCGCCGGGCGCAGCTAGTATTATATGTGAAAGTTTGGATGGATGGATGTTTGTTACTCGATCACGCCAGAACGGCTGAACGGATCTGGACGAAATTTGGCACAGAGCTAGTTTATAGTCTGGAATAGCACATAGGCTACTTTTATCCCGGTAAAAAGAACATAATTTTTAATCGCGGGTAACACCGCGGAGCGCGGCTAGTGTCGAATAATTTGATTTATTTCTTCGGGAATGTTATCGTACTGTAGGCCGTGTTCAAATATAAAACATTAAAAAAGCAACACCTTGTATACAAGACCCCGATAGTAACCGCCAGGGTACAGCGTCCAACCCGCCAGGCATACCACCTGGAAGATCTTCCCTTTACCGCTAAAATGGCATGTCCAAGCTATTGGGTCTTAGGTCCATTCACACACAGATATAATGGTCAATGAATTTGGGTCAGCTCGAAGCTGGTTTGTTTTTATTGTTGATCCTTGTGGGCTGTCTTCGTATTCTTTTTGCCATTTTTTTTTATTACAATATAGGCAAGTATTTGATCTCGATCTCACCTGATGGTAAGTGACGATGAGATCTACGATGTAGCATACTTGCCTAGAAGCTACCTGTTCACTCTCGACTTGAAAACACCCAGATTGTAGTCAACGGGGAACAAAGACGCCGGCAGCGTGTTCCATTCCTTGGCAGTTCGCGCGATGAAGGTAGAAGCAAAACGCTTAGTGGTCAATGTTAGGTAGCCATGGTCTCCATACCTCAGCACATAGCTGGGTGTGCTGGCGCACAGCTGCCGGTACGACTGGAGAGACTGCGCCGGGGACAGGATCAGCTGGCCGTCACTCGCCCGGGACACGCCCTCTACGAAGAGACCAGCATCTTTTCAATACCCTTTTTCCTGAGTTACAAACCTGAGTTTCTGAGTGACAAATACAAGCGTCGCTTAGTGTGGGACCGTATAGTTGGTGTGTTCGTATGCCTTTTTTTTATTTATGAATAGCTGTTGCCCGCGACTTCGTCCGCGTGGTATTTAACAAAGACTCAACCGTTGGCAACAGCCTGCTCGCGCGTTCTGAGCCCGCGGGGCGCATTGCAGGTTGTTGCTATCAAACTTAATCAGGTTTTAATTTTTTTTCGTGAGATCCTATTTTGTTTTCTAAAATAAAAGTAGCCTAAGTTACTTCTTGTTACATCAGCTATCTGCCAGTGAAAGTCCCGTCAAAACCGGTCCAGCCATTTCAGAGATTAGCCGGAACACACAGACAGACAGACGGACAGACAGACAGACAAAAATTGTAAAAAGTGTTGTTTTGGTATAGGTACGGTGTATACATCCAAATGCACTGAGTAACAAGCGGTTATTTTAATATTACAAACAGACACTCCAGTTTTATTTATTTGCATAGATCAGCACTCACCGTCCAAGTTGTTTGTGGTCAGCATCAGACTTCGAAGTCGCTCGTGGTCTTCAAGGTATTCGATGAGGCCGCAATCTTCGCTTAGCGGGATTACCTAACAACAAATAAGGAGGCGTCAGTAATAGTTGAGGTTGTATAACTAACTCGTATGATCAGCCGGGATTTTGAACCGCTCGGCTGATTAATTATTTAGAACAGTACATACGGCCTGATTAGCTCAGGGGGTAGTGACCCTGCCCTCTGCGCTGAGGGTCCCGGGTTCGCGGCCTGGTAGTGACAAAATTTGTGTGATGCTCCGGCCGGTTCGATTCCCGAGTGTGGCAAGCGAGTTCAGCCCGCCTTGCGCAGGCGCCGGCAGCCGCGCGGGTGTACTCACGCTGTATCTGCGGAAGGCTGCGCGTGCGCAGCGCTGCAGCGCGGCGTGTGCGCGCAGGCAGCCGCCCGCCTTGCGCAGGCGCCGGCAGCCGCGCGGGTGTACTCACGCTGTATCTGCGGAAGGCTGCGCGTGCGCAGCGCTGCAGCGCGGCGTGTGCGCGCAGGCAGCCGCCCGCCTTGCGCAGGCGCCGGCAGCCGCGCGGGTGTACTCACGCTGTATCTGCGGAAGGCTGCGCGTGCGCAGCGCTGCAGCGCGGCGTGTGCGCGCAGGCAGCCGCCCGCCTTGCGCAGGCGCCGGCAGCCGCGCGGGTGTACTCACGCTGTATCTGCGGAAGGCTGCGCGTGCGCAGCGCTGCAGCGCGGCGTGTGCGCGCAGGCAGCCGCCCGCCTTGCGCAGGCGCCGGCAGCCGCGCGGGTGTACTCACGCTGTATCTGCGGAAGGCTGCGCGTGCGCAGCGCTGCAGCGCGGCGTGTGCGCGCAGGCAGCCGCCCGCCTTGCGCAGGCGCCGGCAGCCGCGCGGGTGTACTCACGCTGTATCTGCGGAAGGCTGCGCGTGCGCAGCGCTGCAGCGCGGCGTGTGCGCGCAGGCAGCCGCCCGCCTTGCGCAGGCGCCGGCAGCCGCGCGGGTGTACTCACGCTGTATCTGCGGAAGGCTGCGCGTGCGCAGCGCTGCAGCGCGGCGTGTGCGCGCAGGCAGCCGCCCGCCTTGCGCAGGCGCCGGCAGCCGCGCGGGTGTACTCACGCTGTATCTGCGGAAGGCTGCGCGTGCGCAGCGCTGCAGCGCGGCGTGTGCGCGCAGGCAGCCGCCCGCCTTGCGCAGGCGCCGGCAGCCGCGCGGGTGTACTCACGCTGTATCTGCGGAAGGCTGCGCGTGCGCAGCGCTGCAGCGCGGCGTGTGCGCGCAGGCAGCCGCCCGCCTTGCGCAGGCGCCGGCAGCCGCGCCCGTCCGCCAGCCGCGCCGCCAGCACGCACGCCCGCCGCGCGCTGTCCGTGTACACCGACACCTGCGCGCACGCACGACAACATCATACGACTATACTAAAAAAAAAACGATGAACCTGCACACCTCATGTTTTCAAGGCGAGCCTTGTTACCAACATGCCTATCAGTGCTTCTAAAAAATAAAGACTGCTATTTTTTTGCTGAACGGCGCGACCCTAATTCGACTTACCTCATCATAGAACTTGACGATAGCGACATTGTGCGGTATGGCCAGCAGTCTCCGGAGAGCTCTCTGGTGCTCTCGCAGGGTGTCGCTGGAGCCGAGCGCTGGGCACAGCTGGGACAGGCGAATGGTGGCGCGGGCCGGCTTGCTATACAACTCGGTCTTTATCTCAAGTAGAGTTCGCGATGTTTGAGGTGCGCTATCTAGAACAAGGAATGTTTGAAGACCCGCTTAGCATAGTTGATAGCGACCCCGCTCTCTGTACTGAGGGCCCCGAGTTTGAATCCCGGAAAATAAAAAAATATTGCTAGTTGGATTTTTAAACCTAACCGAATACCGAACATTATTGGGTTCAGCGCTTAAACCGAACCGAATATTCGGCCGAATTATTCAGTTCAATTTACGCTCGGTCTCCGCGTTATAACTTTGGCAATTAGGTAAGATTTCTAGTTCTAGACGAGACACAGATTCATTTTCCTTATATTGATTGGCATTACTTTATGTTTACCCGATTACGGCCGAACGCAGACGATGATTTTAAATTGTTCCTTTTTTTTTATTAATTTTGTACAATATTTATTTACAAAGATATCTACGAAACTACAAGCGGAAACTATACACGTTTTCAGGTCTTATCTATACATATAAATAAAATTGGAGTGTCTGTTTGTAATATTAAAATAACCGCTTTTTACTAAGTGCATTTGGATGTATACACGTTACCTATACCGAAACAACATTTTTTTTAAATTTTGTCTGTCTGTTTGTTCCGGCTAATCTCTGAAATGGCTGGACCGATTTTGACGGGACTTTCACTGGCAGATAGCTGATGTAACAAGGAGTAACTTAGGCTACTTTTATTTTAGAAAAAAAATAGGATCTCACGAAAAAAAATTAAAACCAATGTTGCAGCGCAGCGCCTGATTAAGTTTGATAGCAACAACCTGCAATGCGTCCCGCGGGCTCAGAACGCGCGGGCAGGCTGTTGTCAACGGTTGTCTTTGTTAAATACCACGCGGACGAAGTCGCGGGCAACAGCTAGTTTTAATAGTTATTTTTCAGAAGTTACTTACCGTACGTTACCGTAGTTCAGTGCCATTAAGATTATCTTTCAATGTCTAATGTAAGTTCACACGTCAACTAGTTACCCTATATCTATACGTGGAGACCTGTAATTGGCTCTCAGATGCTGTACCCGTATCTATTATTGTTACTTTTAGCTGTTGGTCTTCCATCAAATAAATAAATAAATAAATAAATATATATGTGTTGAATTATTCTTACCTACTACGTTCAAACTGTAATTAATGGAGATTTTTTTTAAATTAATTTCCGGTACATATTTGGTCAAATACCGAATAATTACCGAATATTCGGCGCACCCCTACTAGTTAGGTACTTACTATACTTATATAGCGCGTATAA
Organism: Pheosia tremula; assembly: GCA_905333125.1. NCBI lineage: Eukaryota > Metazoa > Arthropoda > Insecta > Lepidoptera > Notodontidae > Pheosia > Pheosia tremula. Next base: position 4,635,166 of record HG995425.1, read on the forward strand.
TTTATTCTTGTATTTCGTTAGTAACTTATAATCGGTCCCCGCGTAGGGATTCTCAAAGATCTTCATCTTCATCGTATCGAATGTGCGTTCCCATGAAACCGCATCTGAAAAGATACAGGTTTTTATTACATTATAGACAAGTATTTGATCTCGATCTCACCTGATGGTAAGTGACGATGAGATCTACGATGGAGCACACTTGCCTAGAAGGTACCTGTTCACTCTCGACTTGAAAACACCCAGATTGAAGTCAAGTATATTTTACATACGACACATCATATTGAAATTTCGACACATTATTTATATTAGGTCTAGGAAATAATGAATATTTTTTGCTATTAAAATACAAGGTGTAACAGTAATAGTGTAAAATATGTGAACAGAACCAACAGTAGGTTATAAAGATAACTTTCCCAAAGAAATAAATCAAATTATTAGACACTAGGTGCGCCCGGCGGTGTTACCCGCGATAAAAAGTATGAAAAATTAAAACAACTATCCCACGGTAACCATACATTTTACCGGGATAAAAAGCTATTCCAGACTATAATCTATCTCTGTGCCAAATTTCATCCAGATCCGTTCAGCCGTTCGGGCGTGAAAGAGTAACAAACATCCATACATCCATCTATCCATCCAAACTTTCACATTTATAATATTAGTATAGATTTTAATAATGACACACTGTACTGAACGCACGACTAAACGGTACTGGGTCGCCATGTTTAAAAAAAAAACCAACATAATCTACACAGTTATTTTATACATCAACTTGATCCATATAAAAATATTTTACGCATTTCTTCAGTGTTATATTAAGTTGATTAAAAACAAACATTACACCTAAAACTGCAATGTAATTTAAAACTCGATACGCTCGAGCATGCTCGCCATTAGCACGCTTCGTATATCGCGCCGAGCGTTGTAGTTGTGATCGCGTTGTTTACAGTACATTGCGCGCTCAAAAATTAAACCTATGACTTTCGACACAAATTATTTCTTTAATTTTTATTATAGGCATTAAGTGTAACCTTTACTCAAAGTTTTTGTTACCATGCCCTACACATCCTATAACCTTACCGTTAGCTGTGATCGCTTTGAGCAACAAGTCCACGTAGTTCAACAGAGAGTACTCGGCGTCCGCAATGAGCTGGAGATACTGCTTGCACACAGCCTCCGAGGGGTCCACGACGGACCTTGTAAACGGGTAATCCTTGAGTGCACTCGCCGGCAACGAACCTAGGACCGTGTGGATGTGGTCCGCGGTGAACGAGTCCAGCTGGTCTATGGTGCGTTGTAGCTAAAATTAAGTCCACGTCGAGTGATTTATTGACTTTTTTGCGCGAAGTTAAATCTACCTATCTATCAGCCGATAGACGTCCACTGCTGGACACAGGCCTCCCCCAACGACGTCCCCACATCACGGTCCTCCGCCACTCGCATCCCCCGGCTTCCTGGGACGCGTGTGATGTCATCAGTCCACCTTGTGGGGGGCCGGGGGGGGGGGGGGGGGAGTTAAATAATGAAATTGTATTTTTGTTTTTATTTTCCAAAAAATGTGTTTCTTTGATATATAATGTGTAGTATTAGCGGGATATTAACCGTTGTGTGTTCGTAAACGAGATCGAGTGAAGGAGATGGGAATAAAATAGTATAACTTGACTTTTCTAGTTCTCCCAAGCAAATAAATGAAATTGGAGTGTCTGTTTGTAATATTAAACTAATCGCTGTTTACTAAGTGCATTTGGATCTATACAAGGTACATATACCAAAACAATTTTTTTAAAAAAATTTGTCGGTCTGTCTGTTCCGGCTAATCTCTGAAACGGCTGGACCGATTTTGACGGGACTTTCACTGACATATAGCCTATTTTTATTTTTGACTAGCTGTTGCCCGCGACTTCGCCCGCTTTTTGTTAAATACCACGCGGACGAAGTCGCGGGTAACAGCTAGTATATATATATATAATATAAATATAACATTATTCTGATGATCATACCTTGTCGAGTAGGTTCCTAGCGGTCGCCTCGCTCAGCGGCCGATTAAGTGAATCCATCTTATTTAGTATCAAAGAGAACAGCACGTCGTAATTATTCGTCAAATTGTACTCTATGTTGAGGCCGACCACGTCGGCCATGTTTGATATTATGACGTCATTATCATCGTCTGAAAGTAAAACGACAAAAAATGTGGTTTCGTTAGTGGAGTGACTGTGGATAATTGAGTGCTTCGTGTCTGTGTGTTTGTTTGTATAGCGGTGTGCGCGATTGCGTGTGTGTGAATGTGTATGTTTGTGTGTTTGTGTGTGTGTAACAGTGTGAATATTCGTGGGTTTTCTATGCGTGTGTGTGTATTTGTGAGAGAGAGTTGTATGTTTGTGCATTGTCTGTGCTAGTGTGTGTGTGTGTGTGTGTGTGTGTGTGTGCGCGCGCTAGTGTGTGTGTGTGTGCTAGTGTGTGTGTGTGTGTGTGCGCTAGTGTGTGTGTGTGTGTGTGTGTGCTAGTGTGTGTGTGTGTGTGCTAGTGTGTATGTGTGTGTGCTAGTGTGTACGTTCGTGTGGATGGGGGTGTGTGAGAGTGTATATTTTGGCGCGTTCGTGAGTGCGTGAGTGTGAGACTACTTTGTCAACATGAATTATTTCTAAACACCTAAAAAGGAATGTTTGATATAGTTACCTGCACCGTCTGTCCATAGATCATCATAGTATGTGATAGCTAGATCGTATAATGATTTCAACACTTGTGCGTTGTTGCGCGACACCGTCCACCCGTCGTAGTCGCTGTTACAGCTGGCCACTTGGCGCATAATACCGTCCAACTTTGACTTCGGCAATGCTATATGAAAGCAATTAATAACAACTTATTATTATTATTAATAATAGTATAAAATATACGTATATATTAGGCATTTTAATATCCCATTGTTGAGCACGAGCCTCCCCTCAATGCGAGGGGGATTAAGGTCATAGTCCACCGAACTGGCCCAGTGCGAGTTGGCGGACTTCACACGTCTTTCGAAGTGTTTTCTCAGACATGTAGGTTTCCTCTAGATGTTGTACTTCACCGTTTAGCAAGTGATCATTATGGTTGAATATCAGATTCGCAGATGAAATCCAGAAATATCGGAGATGCGAGCCGGGGTTTGAAGTTTTGAACCTGAGACCCTCGTTGCCAAGTTACTGCTTACATAACAGACATTGCGAGTTAGATCAGGGCCCCAAGTCTGCTAACACATTCGATTAATAATCGAACAGCAACGGCATAGTACCTGTCACTTTTGACAAATATCGTATGGGACATCTGTCAAAAGTGACAGTTACTATGCGGTTGCTGTTCGATTATGAATCGATTGTGTTAGCAGACTTGGGGCCCTATATTTTAGGTTAGTAAAACTTACATTTCAAATCGTAGTTCAATTGGAGTATCAACTTCTCCATTCCTACGATGACGTCCGGTGAAGAATGGTCACTGAACATCGGTGTGTACTTTTCTGTAAGAACATTGATGATATTGATTTCTTAGATTTACGCGAATACTACACATTGAAATAAAACTAATTTAAAGGTTTACATCAGGTTTGATCAACCACAGATCCTCGCAAAAGAACACCGACTCCGACCAAGGATGATACGTGAGGCCATTGAAATTAAAAAACACATCCTTTAATTTCAATAGGGAAGATGGCTGGGTGCTACCACCGACTTGGGATCCAGTCATTAATATCATTAAATCCAAAACCAAGCGCACCATTGTAAGACCTCAAGACACTGTGAGCACTTTCTGCGTAGATCGCACCGCGAGCAACAACTAAATATGAGGGTACCCCGGTTCTAACTATGACACTAGGACGTCAACCACCTCAGTCCTCCCGCGACCATGGTCGCTGTAAAGCAGCCGAAACGTCGTGAACGTAAAAAACATACAAAAAACGCAATAAAATCCGTAAGATGAGTTTTATTTCAGTTATCAAAATAAGATAAAATAAATTAAAATTTGTTGTTGTAAATTTTTGTTATATTTTTTTTTCTAAATCAACGAGTTCGATTCCTGGCTAGGGAAATATTTATTTTTCGGATGTGGCCTTCCACGCTCACTTGAAAAAATCAATTCTGTATTATATATTTTTCTAAATCGACATATCGAAATCGAAAGCCCAGATTCAAGGCTCAGGATACCATTTCTGAATCGTTCTGTATAATCCTTCCCCCATCTAATGGGAGGGATGCTGGTGGTGGCACATACCTGCAGCGGATAAGGCATCCTGCAGTATGCTCGCATCATCCTGGCTGATGCCCAAGGTCCTCATGGCGGTAACTCTCTGTTGCAACCATGACAATGTGTCGTTTTCAAGAAGATCGCTAGAAGCAATAAAAATAGAACAAGCTCCTTTTAATGTCCCACTGCTGGGCACAGACCATGCGAGGGGGATTAGGCCATAGTCCACCACGCTGGCCCAGTGCGGGTTGGCGGACTTCACACGTCTTTCGAGGGTGTCTCTCAGACATGCAGGTTTCTCCGCGATGTTTTCCTTCACCATTTAGCAAGTGATAATCATGGTTATAAATGAGATTTGCACCAGAAATCCTGGAGCACGAATGTTTGTACCCGAGTCGTGGATGCTTAATATGTATATAAGTATTATATACTAGGTTCGCCCTCAGTCCCTTGTACAGTACCCGTAATACAAGCGTTGCTTAGTGTGGGACCGTACAGTTTGTGTGTTCGTCTGACGATATTATCTATACAAATAAATAAAATTGCAAACAGCTTTTTACTAAGTGCATTTGAATGTATACACGGTACCTATACCAAAACAACATTTTTTACAATTTTTTTCTGACTGTCCGTCTGTCTCTTTGTTCCAGTTAATTTCTGAAATGGCTGGACCGATTTTTACGGGACTTTCACTGGCAGATAGCTGATGTAACAAGGAGTAACTTAGGCTACTTTTATATTAGAAAAAAAATAGGATCTCACGAAAAAAAATTAAAACCAATGTTGCAGCGCTGCGCCTGATTAAGTTTGATAGCAACAGCCTGCAATGCGTCCCGCGGGCTCAGAACGCGCGAGCAGGCTGTTGCCAACGGTTGTGGCTTTGTTAAATACCACGCGGACGAAGTCGCGGGTAGCAGCTAGTCATATTATAGGTTACTCACTGCTTATTCCTCTTGATGCACTGCAGGGCCAGGCGCGGCAGCCGGCGCTGGTTTGCGGAGACACACCACGCCAACTCTTGCGCACGCCCCGCGGCTCCGACCGCGTCGCTCTCCTCGGGCGAGGTCGGCTGTGTCCGGTGCGCCGATCTGTGGGGTCGGAGGGAACGAGGACGCGACGACATCGTACTCGTATCGTGATCGAGAAGCAAGCTGTCACTTATGGATGCATTCTGTCGTGTAAGTGGGATGGAAGGCCGTTTACGTTACCTTCTGCAAGGTATTAGCACTATGAGCTTAGGAAGGGGAAAGAAAGGGGAGGAGGAAGAGAGAGGAAGGGGGAGGAAGGGGGAGGAAGAGGGAGGAAGGGGGAAGAAGGGGATGAATGGGAGAGGAAGGGGGAAGAAGGTGGAAGAGGAGAGGGAGGGAGAGGAAGGGGGAAGACGAGGGAGGAAGAGGTAGGAAGGGGGAAGCAGGGGAGAGGAAGGGGGAAGAGGGAGGGAGGAGGAAGCAGGGGAGAGGAAGGGGGAAGGGGGAGGAGAGGGGGTTGTATTACTCACGCACGCGCATCGCGACACTCGCTACAAGGCGTACTACTCCTAAGTATTAGTATAAAGAAGAACGTTCTGGCGCGTTACATGGGGGGGAGGAGGGGTCAAAGATCTCTCTATGGTGAATATTATTGTGGTGAAGGTGTCCGAGGCACGTACCTGAGCATGAGCCTGGCGGCCCACTGCGCGAGGCAGGCGGCGCGAGGCACGCCCCACGCACCGCCCCCCTGCTGCCACGAGACGGCTTCGCCCACCTGCGAGCCAGCCGCACCACTCGTCATATAATATATGACAACAAAATCTTAAATATCGCCAGACGAACACACCAACTGTACGGTCCCACACTAAGCAACGCTTGTATAAGGGCACCGTACAATGGACTGAGGGCGAACCCAGTATATAATACTTATATAGATATTAAACATCCATGACTCGGATACAAACATTCGTGCTCACCAAAAATATGTCCCACAGATTCAAACTTGGGACCCTCGACACGAAAAGCAGTGTGCTAAGCAGACCGTCCGTTTTGTTCTGCTCATGGACAAGTCCAATAATAGACTCGCCCAACCAGCGCAAGCGAGACAATGACTATCCATCTCGTTCTATCACATCATGTCGATGTTCTAGTGAAATATTTATTTCAAGGCTCACAGCGGACACGACGAACGGCCGCCGCGGCCAGTGCTCCGTCTCCCTCACCCACCGCATGTCGTCTCGCTTGCCCTCGTCGCACACTGACACCGCCATCATGTCGAACCACGACATGTCTGACCGCGAAAATATACAGCGTGAATCAAAACGGATATACGAGCCTTGCAACCTGCGCTACTTTAGCACATTATTCGTTATTATGTGACGTTTGAATTATAACTAAAAGCTTAAGAAGCTCAGGTTCAAAGGTTTTGTATACAGTTTCTGAACTACGCTGTATAGATACGACTACACAGGGTCCAACTAGCAATAATTCCGTAATGTTCTTATATGTAGTTGCATAATTTAGCCCATGTTACTTATTCTTGTAAATGAAAAGTCCTGACCGAATTTTGGTCACGGCGGCCACTCAACTATCTTATCTATGCGCAAGTGTACTCTCCCCCCCCCCATCACTTCCACTAGCCAGTGATGATCACGGTTGAAGATGAGGTTCGCACATAAAACCCTGCAATCTCAGAGGTGCGAGCCGGGGTTTGAACCCGCGACCGAAGCGTTTCCAAGGCGAGCGTACTACCAACTTGGCTAGCAATGCTATAATGAAAATGAATGAATAATTTCAAAGTCAAAGTCAAATCGTTTATTTCGTATAGGCCTACGGGGGCACTTACAAATTGTCATAAACTTTTTCTTAACTCGTAACGCGACCTCAACTGAGAAGATCCGGCGAGAATCTCAGCGGGCTTGTATTTTTTTTTAATACAGTGATGGAATGAATATTTTTTTTTTTTTTTTTTATTACATTATAGGCAAGTATTTGATCTCGATCTCACCTGATGGTAAGTGACGATGAGATCTACGATGGAGCATACTTGCCTAGGTAGGAAGGCGGCAGTAGATCGAGACGCTACATTCACTAGGCACATGCAGCGCAGCTGATCTGACCCGCCATCCATGAATGGCAACACCGAACATCATGCCGGAACACGGCTAGGCCGCTTGGCGACATGGCTTTGTTCAGTGGGTGGTGACTAGCCACGGCCGAAGCCTACCACCAGTTAATTAAAGTATAAGTTAAATTTCACAACATAATCTTACCTAGTGTATCATCTCTGGCATTAACATAATCCTCTAGTTGCTTCCTGAAGTCGTCTTTATCGGTCCAGAGGGCGGGCAGGCCAGACAGGACGTGCCTCTTGTCTTGCGACCTCAGATCATCCCAGTTCGACAGTTTCCCGAAGGACGCTATTAAGTCTGAAAAGTTTATGAAAACGATACATTTTTTTTTTTTTTTTATTACATTATAGGCAAGTATTTGATCTCGATCTCACCTGATGGTAAGTGACGAGGAGATCTACGATGGAGCATACTTGCCTAGGTAGGAAGGCGGCAGTAGATCGAGACGCTACATTCACTTTTGCTACCAGAGCCCCATCCCCCATCTCCATTCTGTCGTCGGTCGACAAGCAGCACGGACAAGTGTCATCCGTACACTGTGGAAGTTCCTTCGGTACGTACTAAACGATTCGCTTCTACTTTCATCGTGCGAACTGCCAAGGAATGGAACACGCTGCCGGCGTCTTTGTTCCCCGTTGACTATATTCTGGGTGTTTTCAAGTCGAGAGTGAACAGGTACCTTCTAGGCAAGTATGCTACATCGTAGATCTCATTGTCACTTACCATCAGGTGAGATCGAGATCAAATACTTGCCTATTATGTAATAAAATAAAAATCCCGGACAAGTCGTTCATGGGGTAACCAATTCATCGGAATCCCCTAAAGTTTGACTTAACTCCTCTAAGATGTCAGTCGAGAAACTGTCTATCACGAGTGACGGGACCCCAAATAAAATATAAGTCTCCGCGAAACGAAGCGAATCAAAAAAGTATTCGACACGTGTTAGAGGAGTCCGGTGTTGCTGGCTTCTTTAATTATCGATCAACTTGTTTGGTTTATAATTGGTAAAGTTGACAAGCCGAGGGTCAGTGGTGGGTCCTCCCCCCATTTGTTTAACAATGGATTTCCGCCAAGTATTGCCTAGCTCTATCAATTATATTTTTTGTTACTTATATTTGTTGATGCTATTTACCTTCCAAACAGAATTCTCCTGTAGCCATGTCGACATCTTTGATTTCATCATTATATTTCCTGAAAAATATATATATTATAATACCAGCGCTTTTTAATGTCCCACAGCTGGGCACGGGCCTCCCCTAAATGCGAGTGGGATTAGGCCATAGTCCACCACGCTGGCCCAGTGCGGGTTGGCGGACTTCACACATCTTTCGAGGGGTTCTCTCAGACATGCAGGTTTCCTCACGATGTTTTCCTTCACCGTTTAGCACGGGATAATCTTGGTTGAAAATGATATTCGCACATGAAATCCAGAAATTCCAGAGGTGCGAGCTGGGGTTACCGAGGTAAGCGTTCTACCAACTAGGCTTAAGAACAGAACTAGGCAAAAGAACACCGATTCCGACCAAGGATGATACGCGAGGCCATTGAAATTAAAAAACATCCTAATTTCAATAGGGAAGATGGCTGGGTGCTACCACCGACTTGGGATCCAGTAATTAATATTATTAAATCCAAGACCAAGTGTACCATTGCAAGACCTCAAGACACAGTGAGCTCTTTCTGCGTAGATCGGACCGCAAGTAACAACTAAATATGAGGGTACCCCGTCAAACTATGACACTAGGACGTTAACCACCTCAGTCCTCCCGCGACCATGGTTGCTGTAAAGCAGCCGAAACGTCGGGAACGTAAAAACAAAAATAAACGCGATAAAATCCTTAAAAAATAGTTTTATTTCAATGTGTAGTATTCGCGTAAATATAAGAAATCAACTAGGCTATCACTGCCTGAAAAATAGGTAGTCATAAGAGCTCATATAACGAACCCAGGGCGAATCATGTAAAGCAGTGATTCCCAAAGTGGTCGATATCGGTTTCCCAGGGGTCGACATACACAAAAACTGATTCTGGCGGTCGACGAGGTCCAAAAACCGACCCCTATTAATGAACACAAGTTCTTATTTGAAACTTTCAAGATACTGCACAAGTTGTGTTACGTGTACCAACTTGTTATAAGAACGCCTAATATTTTAGTAGGAAGTATCATTGTTGTACTTTAATAAACTCAAGTCGATAAGCGTGCACAAGTTCGTACAAGATGAAATTATTATTTTGTATCAATAGGAAAAACAACTAGAGATAGGATTTTTAAAATAATTTGGCTATGGGGGTCTCAGGTATCAGTTCATTTTGGAAAAGGGGTCTCTTACCCAAAATTCTTTGGGAATCCCTGATGAAGAATACTTACCCCAGCTCAAATAGTTCAGCGCCACAGCATCTTAGCACCACCTCCTCGTGTAATAAGGTCGTTATTCCTATGCCTTCACTATCTTTGGTATATTCTTTTAATTTCTCCACTGATTCCTTGAATCTGTATCATAAATAATTATGTATACACATAACTAATTTAAAGTAAGTAAGTGAGTGAGTGAGTGAGTGAGTGAGTGAGTGAGTGAGTGAGTCGGTGAGTGAGTGAGTGAGTGAGTAAGTAAGTAAGTAAGTAAGTCAGTAAGTAAGTCAGTAAGTAAGTAAGCCTTTACCCAAAGTTTTCGTTCCCATGCCCTCTACATCCTGTATATAATAAGTATCTGTTTTTTTTTAATGTTTAGCAATGATTCCAACTCACCCATTTATCTTAGAAACGCTATCAACAAACACTCTACACATCTCCAGAACGAATGGAGTCAAATTATTCGGTGTTTTCAACAACATCTGAGCTAAATACTTCGACATGACCGACTCGAGATCGAACCCACGACTTTCAGCCAGCAGCCCCTTTAACACCTCAACGCATAGAGTTCTACACGCGTCGGGATTCACCTGAAAATTGAAAAATGTTAGCGCGGCTTGGAATCGGATGGGTTGCCGCATATAACAGCTTGTTGTTGTGCTTTGATGGTCCCTAACAGTCTTTAGAAATACTCGGAATTTGGAACCGAACGCCATTTTTTATATCATCATGTCACATCCACAATTATTTATAACTAGCTGTTACCCGCGACTTCGTCCGCGTGGTATTTAACAAAGACTCAACCGTTGGCAACAGCCTGCTCACGCGTTCTGAGCCCGCGGGACGCATTGCAGGTTGTTGCTATCAAACTTAATCAGGCGCAGCGCTGCAAAATTGGTTAAAATTTTTTTAGAGAGATCCTATTTTTTTTTTCTAAAATAAAAGTAGCCTAAGTTACTCCTCGTTACATCAGCTATCTGCCACTGAAAGTCCCGTCAAAATCGGTCCAGCCATTTCAGAGATTAGCCGGAACAAACGGACAGACAGACAGACAAAATTAAAAAAAAAATGTTTTGGTATATGTACCGTGTATAGATCCAAATGCACTTAGTAAAATGCGGTTATTTTAATATTACAAACGGACACTCCAATTTTATTTATTTTTATTTATATAGATTATTTAGATGTGTATTTATTAAATGTGTTATTGGTATTAATTACTTGACAGTGGCGAAACACCCGCTATGTTGGGAGTGAGGCATTATTTTTTCCGAGGTACTGACCCATCTGATGTCACATCCTGTATAGTCCCCCGGTTAAGCTATCTGGACGAGCACATTCGGTCCGGACCAGACCATGCCCGTGGTCCAGGGCCCCAAGTTTGCTAACACAATCGATTCATAATCGAACAGCAACCGCATAGTAACTGTCACTTTTGGCAGATACCCCATACAATATCGGTCATAAATATCGCCAGACGAACACACCAACTGTACGGTCCCACACTAGGCAACGCTTGTGTTATGGGTACCGTACAATGGACTGAGGACGAACTCAGTATATAATACTTATATACATATTAAACATCCATGACTCGGGTAAAAACATTCGTGCTCATCACACAAAGTGTGTTCCTACCAGGATTCAATCAAACCCAAGTCGAGGTGTAGAAGGCAGGGTCACACCAACTGAGCCAGTCGAAAAGTGACAGTTACTATGCGGTTGCTGTTCGATTATGAATCGATTGTGTTAGCAGACTTGGGGCCCTGATCCGTACCAATTTCGATGGTGTGTTAATAGCTGCTTACCATAGAGAAATCCAATAGGGCTTTCAAGATGTCGTCATTCGACATCCGAACATAATCATCCGTACATACTGTATCTGTAACAATTTATTTAATGTGCTCTAGGCCAGGGGCTCCCAAACTTATTTTGTCTACTGCCCACTTTGAGAATGAATTATATTTTAGCGCCCCCATTTTTTCACCTACTTAAAAATCACTATAACTTGTAAGCCTCTACACAACGCCCCCATTTTTTTTTAGTCTCTTACCGCCCCCCTTTTGGCCTGCATCGCCCACAAGGGGGCGTTGTCGCCCACTTTTGGCCAAAGTATACTGATAATAAAATATACATCGAAGTTGAAAAATAGATAATTGTTCTCACACACCCATAACAATGTACTGCTCAATTTTTTTTTTAAATATCGAATAATAATAATATAATATCGCCAGACGAACACACCAACTGTACGGTCCCACCTTAAGCAAAGCTTGTATTATGGGTACCGTACAATGGACTAAGGACGAACCCAGTATATAATACTTACATAGATACTAAACATCCATGACTCGGGTACAAACATTCCTGATCACACAAAGCTTATCCGTACCAGGTTTCGAACCTGAGACCCAAGGCGCAGAAAGCAGGGTCACTACCAACTGCGCTAATCAGGTCTTCAAGATTCAAACATGACTTAAAATAAGCTCGATAATTAAAAAAAAATAGCAGAGAGTGGAATGACTGTGCTATTACTTACCTGTAATATCGGACAGATGTCGTCCGTCAACGATGCTCAAACTTCTATAAGTGCCTTGATTCGTTCTCGTGTTTGGAACTACATTTGACCTGTTATCCTTACTAGTGCTGTAATGAGACATACATCACGACATTATTCCCTGAGAGGGTAGGCAGAGGTGGGTCGCAGTGCACCCACATTTCTGTGCCAATGTAATAGGGGGCGAGCCTATTGTCATTACCCAGTGGCGAAGGATGGACATTCGCACAAGGGGTTGCCAGAGAAAAAAACAATCTATTATTGATTTCTTTCTTATATTTACGCGAATACTACACATTGAAATAAAAACTAATATAATTAAATCCAAAACCAAGCGCACCATTGCAAGACCTCAAGACACTGTGAGCACTTTATGCGTAGATCGGACCGCGAGCAACAACTAAATATGAGGGTACCCCGGTTCTAACTATGACACTAGGACGTCAACCACCTCAGTCCTCCCGTGACCATGGTCGCTGTCAAGCAGCCGAAACGTCGGGCACGTAAAAAATATAAAATAAACTCGATAAAATCCTTAAAATTAGTTTTATTTGATATATGACATAGGTGTTAGACGTCCTAGTGTCATAGTTAGAACCGGGGTACCCTCATATTAAGTTGTTGCTTGCGGTCCGATCTACGCAGCAAGTGCTCAGTGTCTTGAGGTCTTGCAATGGTGCGCTTGGTTTTGGATTTAATTATAAAATGTTTAAGATTAGTATAATATTAATGACTGACTTACCTTACTGCGTGTTCTTGAGTATGTTTACTTTGGAACAATAATTCCAGTAGGACAGACGCACAGACGGACAGATCACAGCTGCTATTAGACATGGTGGGCAAGTAGACAGTTATATAGAAGCACTCCGCGAACCTGTAATAAGATTTATACCTAGCGTAAATAAAAAACCATAACAGTGATAGCCAAGTTGGTAGAACGCTTGCCTCGGCAACGAGGATCGCAGGTTCAAACCCCGCGTCTCTGGGACTTCTGGATTTCATGTGCTAATCTCATTTTCAACCACGATTATCACCTGCGAAACGGCGAAGGAAAACATCGCGAGGAATCCTGCATGTCTGAGAGAACCCCTCGAAGGACGGGTGAAGTCCGCCAACCCGCACTGGGCCAGCGTGGTGGACTACGGCCTAATCCCCCTCGCATTGAGGAGAGGCCCGTGCCCAGCAGTGGGTCAATAAAGCTGGTGTTATTATAGTGCACTAAGCTACAGATGTGTCCGTAGGATTATAGGAACATTGGATTACAACTTTTTTTTTTTTTTACATTATAGGCAAGTATTTGATCTCGATCTCACCATCAGTTGAGTGACGATGAGATCTACGATGGAGCATACTTGCCTAGGTAGGAAGGCGGCAGTAGATCGAGACGCTACATTCACTAGGCACATGCAGCGCAGCTGATCTGACCCGCCATCCATGAATGGCAACACCGAACATCATGCCGGAACACGGCTAGGCCGCTTGGCGACATGGCTTTGTTCAGTGGGTGGTGACTAGCCACGGCCGAAGCCTACCACCAGTAAAGACCTTCTTCGTAACAGCTTCAAGATAATGTTCTAGATAAGGTCACTGACCGCGCGGCGAGGCTGGCGTGCAGTCGCCCGCGGATCGCGCCACACTCGCGCCGCAGCGCGCCGCGGCTCGCGCAACTCATCACACTCCGCACCAGCTGATCATCACACTCGGCGAGGACCAGCAGACGGGAATGATCAGTCTTGATCCGCTTGGCGGGGGGACAGTCTTGCGATATAAATAACTCTGAAAAAGGGTCAAATTCTTCTCATATTAAGGGGGAGTGGGCCCGGTATAATGGCAATACGCTCGCCCCCCTATTAATAATACCAGCCCTTTTTAATGTCCCACTGCTGGGCACGGGCCTCCCCTCGATGCGAGCGGGATTAGGCCATAGTCCACCACGCTGGCCCAGTGCGGGTTGGCGGACTTCACACGTCTCTCGAGGGGTTCATCGCGATGTTTTCCTTCACCGTTTAGCAAGTGATAATATCCTAGCTAGTATATCCTTTCATAATTACATAATTCTTCAATCGCTATTAAAATTTCACAAATGTAGTTATAAGTATGTAGCGACCACTTCAACCGCACCACAAGCTACACAGATAGCGCTGCAGACGCATTCAGAACAATTGACAATTGTCAACACAATCCTGAATCACGCTATAAGAGTTTTCGGAGCACGTAACATATATACAAGATCCCGACAATAACCGTCGGGGCATACCACCCGTCCCGCCAGCCACACCAGCCGCCTGGCTGGAAGATCTTCCCTTTCCGCTAAAAGTATAATTGGCTGTAAAGTAGTGGCATAAGATGGCTTATAACACTTATTATTTTAACTCCACGGGTACCTTCAAAAGCCTTGGCGATCACATCGAACGCGGCCGCCCTGACGTCAGCTGCGCCATGATCACAGCATCCCGCCACCAGCATCACCACCCGCCGCTTCAGGTCTTCCTCCATGTACCGAAGCCCACCGCCCACCAGCCCCACTGCGCGCGCGCATGGATCCTCGCTTATCAGCTCGCACGGAGACACCGCGTCAAGCATATCGCCCACCAGGTGCCGGGGGGGCGAGTGATGAGACATATATGATGATAGAATATATAAACATTTCTGCTTCTCGATCTTTGACGCCAGATCCGATGTTATTCTGTTAAATAAACAAAACGAACGTTGAATTGACGGCCTGATTAGCGCAGTTGGTAGTGATCCTGCATTCTGTGCCGAGGGTCCCGGGTGCGAATCCTTGTAGGGAATTTTTGTACCCAAGTCATAGGAATATTTGTACCCAAGGCATGGATGTTTAATATTTATATAAGTAATGTATACTGGGTTCGCCCTCAGTCCATTGTACGGTACCCCTAATACTCGTACAAGCGTTGTTTAGTGTGGGACCGTATAGTTGTTGTGTTCGTCTGGCGATATTTATTTATTTAATTTGTTTTATCATCCAATGATTGTGTTTCTTTGATGTATAAAGCCTTGAGCCTCGCCTTGTTTAAAAAAACTTTTTAACAAAAAAAAAACAGTCTTCAAGAAACTAAAAAGCAAAAATAATCGAATCTTGAAATCTACCTTGTCTAACTAAATCAAATATTTAACGAATGTGAAGTCGGTGCCAAACGAACAACTGTGTCGAGTGAGTTATAATGGCTTTATAATCCATTATAACTGTCTATAAATTTGAGGGTATACCTACAAATTGGTCCACGCATCTCGTTACTGAGTATACTTTTATTATTCTTCGCCGGTTGTTTATTTGGCACCGATTATTAAAAACTAGTCAGCACAAGTTTTTAATAATCGTTAAATAGTGTATTTAAGCTGCCGTAGGCGTAAATTCCGAAAACTAAACTAATATATTTTTTTCATTCCTGTAAACCATTAAGTACAGTACTTATGAAAAAAATAGTACTTCATAAGAATTAAAGATTTATTATACTCACTTGAAATGCTTCTCATCACAGATATCACTACAAAACTTCTGAGCACTATACATCACTTTAACATAATCACCAACGTTTGAACTGCGAATTTTATCCAGCACACCACGAAATTTGATCAACAACCCATCCTTTTCGCGGCCGGGGCACGCGTTGATCGCCATGCCGAACACCTCGGCGAGCCGCGACGTGTCTCGCCAATGTTTGGCGTCGAACGTCGCCAACAATGTTGGCACCAACTCCGGAATGTGAATGTTGTGTTTGAGGATTCGCTGCAGTATTTGCAGGTACTGGGACGCGTCTGTTGGTACGTCTGCAAGGGAAATATCAGTAATTTAATCCTTCGAGGGGTAGGCATATGCATTGCTGCAGCTTCGGATTTGAATCGGTAAAAAAACTGAAAACCGGTTTTTTTATATAAAAAAACCGATTACCGGTTTATAAAAACCGGTAACTGTCTTGAATTAACCCAAGTGAATGAAATGAATGAAAAAAGTTTGAAAAAATGTAAAAAGTTTATTCGACACAGACACGAAGATACACAAATGGGTACATTAACATGAAAAAGTAGAAGTAAAGAACACACAAAGATACACAAATAGGCACATACATTAAAAAGTGAGGAACATAAAGTAGGTATTGTGGATCTCAGTGTGAGCTGTGCCGAAAGTTTGGCTCAGCATGAGCTGGTGGGGAACGGATTCTCCTCCAGCGCTGATTTTCAGCCAAAGCCTCCTCAGTAGGACATTAATCATTTCGCTTGGTAACCAAACTCAGACGCAATCGCAGATACCCATAATACAAGCGTTGCTGAGTGTGGGACCGCACAGATGGTTTTCGTCTGGCGATAATGAGATTCGCACAAGGAATCCAGTAATCCCAAAAGTGTCCAGAACCTGGAACTCTCGTTTGTGAGGAGTTGAACAAACGAATTACTGGTGGTAGGCTTCGGCCGTGGCTAGTCACCACCCGCTGAACAAAGCCATGTCGCCAAGCGGCCTAGCCGTGTTCCGGCATGATGTTCGGTGTCGCCATTCATGGATGGCGGGTCAGATCAGCTGCGCTGCATGTGCCTAGTGAATGTAGCGTCTCGATCTACTGCCGCCTTCCTGCCTAGGCAAGTATGCTCCGTCGTAGATCTCATCGTCACTTACCATCAGGTGAGATCGAGATCAAATACTTGCCTATAATGTAATAAAAAAAAAAAAAAAAAAAAAACAAACTAAAAATTAAATGTAATTCCCAGATTCCCATATTACCTTTGAAATATTTCTCGAAAGCTCTCCACGGTACGTTCACGACGCTACCATAGAGCTTCAACAAACGGTCTAGACATTCCAATACCGTGTTATAAATGCTCTTCATATGTCTGTGTTGGATGCAAGTCGCTATCAGATACTCCACAGTCGTATTCAAACATGTTTTGTCTGAAATCTCCGAGTTTTCATTCCAATTTGTTATTGTGTATATCTGTAAAAAATATATATACTAATAATTTCATACATTTATAATATTGGATAATTTATTGATTTCTTATATTTACGCGAATACTACACATTTAAATAAATAACTTTAAATTTAAAAATTTCACGGATATTGTCGCGTTTATTTTATGTTTTTACGTTCCCGACGTTTCGGCTGCTTTACAGCGACCATGGTCGCGGGAGGACTGAGGTGGTTGACGTCCTAGGGTCATAGTTAGAACCGGGGTACCCTCATATTTAGTTGTTGCTTGCGGTCCGATCTACGCAGCAAGTGCTCACAGTGTCTTGAGGTCTTGCAAACGTGCTGTTATAACCCTTATTTGTGTGCACATAATGCGCGTGCAGCATGCCCATACAGACGCTGTTTTATCGGAATTGCAATTCTGCAATTTTACCGTTTTCAATAATAAATTTCATTTGAATATTTAGTTAGAATTCAGACCTCGCGGAGCTCGGAAGCCAATTCGTGTATATTGTTTAAGTGATTTTTAATTTTCAATAAACTTAGTTTCGTGTAGTGCTTGTAGTTTTTTTTTTAAAAGACAGACAGGGTCGGCCGCATAACAGTGCGCTTGGTTTTGGATTTAATTATATTATTTATTTGCTTTTAAGTTTTTTTTCAGTACATACATACCACGTCTAAATGCAATCCGTTGAGCAGTCCTACGTCATCGATGACGTCACCAGTCTCAGCGACCAATCGTAGCAGAGCGGGCGCCAGGATGTTGCTGTACGGCTTCAGATCAGCCTCGGAGTTGCATATCGCCTTAAGGTGGAAGCTCAGGTCAGGGCGCGAAATTCAAAATGTCAACGGTTTTAATTTTTTTACGAAAAATTTGGACATATTTACGATGTAATTGAGTGTTTTGCGATATTAGCATTCTGCATTGGATGTCTCGATGTATTAAGTTTGCTTAAAAAAATACCTAATCCGATACAATACCATAAAGTTAGTAAAAGTAGCGGTTTTTACAAACCTTTTGGTATTGTATCGGATTAGGTACGCATTGAGGGGGCGCCTGTGCCCAGCAGTGGGCCATTAAAAAAGGGCTGGAATTATTATTATTATATAATCAGTCTTCAGATTCGAACCTGTGCTAGTATCCACTTGGCATTCTTATGCATGCTCCCCACCAGCGCGTCGCTAAGGGTCGCCGTCCACCGCGTGTGGGCGAGCGCGGCCGCGTGGGCGAGCAGCGCGGCGAGCGTCGCCGAACATTCGTGCGCGTTCAGCTCGCTGTCGGACAATTGTAGTTCTTGGTTCACCGACTGGAATAAGCAAAAAAACTACCGATTAGGGGGCGAAGTTCAACATTATAACATTATACCATCTATACATATAAATAAAATTGGAGTGTCTGTTTGTAATATTAAAATAACAGCTTTTTACTAAGTGCATTTGGATGTATACACGGCGCATATACCAAAACAAGCTTTTGTAAAAATTTTGTCTGTCTGTCTGTCTGTTTGTTCCGGGTAATCTCTGAAATGGCTGGACCGATTTTCACGGGAATTTCACTGGCAGATAGCTGATGTAACAAGGAGTAACATAGGCTACTTTTATTTTAGAAAAAAATAGGACCACCCGAAAAAAAATTAAAACCAATGTTGCAGCGCTGCGCCTGATTAAGTTTGATAGCAACAACCTGCAATGCGCCCCGCGGGCTCAGAACGCGCGAGCAGGCTGTTGCCAACGGTTGAGTCTTTGTTAAATACCACGCGGACTAAGTCGCGGGTTACAGCTAGTTATTATATAAAAATAACACCAAATGGGCCAACCACGTATGCCCAGCAGGCCGCAGAATGAGTATAGCTGATCTAGACTTTGACATTACAATTAATATTACATTTAACACAGCCTTTCCCAAAGTGGGCGATAACGCCCCCTTGTGGGCGTTGCAGGCCTAAGAGACCCAGAAAATGGGGGCGTTGTGTAGAGGCTTACAATAATTAATTTAATTTGAAGTTATAGTAGTTTTTAAGTAGGTGACAAAATGGGGGCGCTAAAACTATAAATATTACTAAAAATAATTCATTCTCAAAGTGGGCAGTAGACCAAATAAGTTTGGGAACCCCTTATCTAGAGTAAAATTAAACCGTAAAATTTGTTTCATATCAATGTGTAGTATAAGAAACTAACTGCGCCCCGCGGTTTTACCCGCGATAAAAAAGTAGTAGTGTCGATGCCTATGTCATTTTCTGACCCCTAAACTAACACTACCTAGTTTTTTTTTTTTATTACATTATAGGCAAATATTTGATCTCGATCCCGCCTGATGGTAAGTGACGAGGAGATCTACGATGGAGCATACTCGCCTAGGTAGGAAGGCGGCAGTAGATCGAGACGCTACATTCACTAGGCACATGCAGCGTAGCTGATCTGACCCGCCATCCATGAATGGCAACACCGAACATCATGCCGGAACACGGCTAGGCCGCTTGGCGACATGGCTTTGTTCAGTGGGTGGTGACTAGCCACGGCCGAAGCCTACCACCAGTGAAATAATAGTATTATAGTCACCGGCTGGTCTTCCTCATCGTGTTGTATCATGTCGTACTGCAGCGGGTTCTCGGAGAGCGTGCGCAGGTAGAGGCGCGTGCGCAGCGAGGCGGCGGAGCGGCCGGCCGCGCTCGCGGGGCCCGGGTTCGATGCCACGTCGATGGACACCGCGTGGCGCTGCGTGCTGCGGCGCCGCTGAGCGATTAATACTTATTAATGAACCAGCTGCGCCCCGCGGTGTTACCCGCGATTAAAAAGTATGTCCCTATGTCATTATCTGACCCCTGAACTACCACTACCTATGCAAAAAATTAAGTCGATCCTTTGCCCTGTGAAAAATTAAAACAAATCTATCCCACGGGTACCAACCATTTTACCGGGGTAAAAGTAGCCTGGTGCAATTCCAGAGTATTATCTATATCTGTGCTAAATTTCATCCAGATCCGTTGAGCCGTTCTGGCGTGATTGAGTAACAAACATCCATCCATCCAAACTTTCACATTTATAATATTGGTGGGATAGTGGGATTATCTATCACTCAATATACATCAGTCACCCATTTATAATTATTTACACATCCATCCATCACAAAAACGTGACGACGCGTTACATAGGGGGGAAGGGGGGGTGATCAAAAATCTTCAAAAATTACGTTACGTAATACTTGAGCGCTTCCTCTACAGATCTCCATACATCCATCACTCCCCCCCTTACCCATCACTTACCCACGTCGGCTGCAACGGCAGTCTGTACACAGCATCCGGGTCCACGAGGTTCGCCCACGCGTGGGCGTCGAATATGAACGAGTAGTACTTCTCGTCCGCCGGCCGCCGCCGGCAGATGGCGGCGGTAAGACAGTTATAGGCGGCGCAATGTAGCAAGCTATGGAATAGAAAATATAAATAGTCTTGCTGACCTGAGCTAATACTAGACTTGGTTTTTAAATTCAAAACCAAGCGCAACATTGCAAGACCTCAAGACACTGTGAGCACGATCTTTTTAAAAGGGACTAGGCCCGCCACACACTCCCACCACTGCTACTCCTGTAAGCCAGGATCTACAGTGGTGTCCAATGATGACACCGACTTGACCCTCGGCGAGTCCCGGGATAAAGTTAATTGTCTTGGAACCCGCACGAAGTTAATCGTGTGAGCACGATCTGCGTAGATCGGACCACGAGCAACAACTAAATATGAGGGTACCCCGGTTCTAACTATGACACTAGGACGTCAACCACCTCAGTCCTCCCGTGACCATGGTCGCTGTAAAGCAGCCGAAACGTCGGGAACGTGAATAACATAAAATTTATGCGATAAAAATAGTTTTATTTCGCAGTTCCTAATACAGTTTTCTCATATGTTCTATATTTTAGAAAATTCCCAAACTGTCCCGGTAAAAATCTCCAAACTGTCCCAGTAAAAATCGCCAAACTGTCCCGGTAAAAAAAACTCGGTATATGACAGAAGAGGTATCTTTAAGTCGATCTGTTTTTTTTATTACATTATAGGCAACTATTTGATCTCGATCTCACCTGGTGGTAAGTGACGATGAGATCTACGATGGAGCATACTTGCCTAGAAGGTACCTGTTCCCTCTCGACTTGTAAAAACCTAGATTGTGGTCAACGGGGAACAAAGACGCCGGTAGCGTGTTCCGTTCCTTGGCAGTTCGCACGATGTAGGCAACTCACCGACAGGTGGTCTTGACGTGGTCGGTGGCGGCGGCCGGGCACGCGGCCCGCTCCCGCAGCGCGAGGCACAGCTTGGCGGCCTCGCTGACGCAAGCCCAGGGCTTCGCGAGGCCGAGGCCGCGGTGCAGCGCTGAGTCCGCCGACTCCAGGCTCTCCGGCGGGACCTGGACCAACACAAATTCAGTCATATTTTATACAATACTAGCTGAGTCCCGCGGTGTTACCCGAGATAAAAAAGTATGTCCTTTTTACCGGGATAAAAAGTAGCCTATGTGCTATTCCGGACTATAATCTATCTCTGCGCCAAATTCATCCATCCATATAATATTAGTGGGATATCCCAGTAATATTATAAATGTGAAAGTTTGGATGGATGGATGGATGTTTGTTACTCAATCACGCCAGAACGGCTGAACGGCTCTGGATAAAATTTGGCACAGAGATAGATTATAGTCTGGAATAGCACACATACTACTTTTTATCCCGGTAAAATGTATGGTGCCCGTGGGATAGATTTATTTAAATTTTTCATGAGGGGACCCCTCGAAAGATGTGTGAAGTCCGCCAACCCGCACTGGGCCAGCGTGGTGGACTATGGCCTAATCCCACTCGCATTGAGGGGAGGCCCGTGCCCAGCAGTGGGACATTAAAAGGGCTGGTATTATTATTATGTACCTTCTCGAACACCACCTGCAGTATACTGAGAGCTCTGATATGCGCCACCAGGCTCTGGTGGTACGCGTCGGTGGCCGTCGGCTGGCGGTGGACGTGGCGCAGCGTGCGGAACACCTCCGCTATGATGCTGGAGAGGAACTCCTCGCAGAACCGCGGAGAGGAGTACCTTGGGAGGGGCGACACATACTTGTACAGTCCCACACTAGGCAACGCGTGTTATGGGTACCGTACGATGGAGTGTAGGCGATCATATTATACTGGGTGAAAATACCCTATATTCACTTTATATAATAGTATAACCTTTCTGAATTACGTTGTATAACATGTACCGTAACTTTGAACCTACCCATAAGCCCCGGTTCAAATCCACGAATGTTTGTACCTGAGTCATGGATGTCTAATATCTATATAAGTATTATATTCTGAGTTCACCCCCAGCCCATTGTATAGTACCCATAATACAAGCGTTGCTTAGTGTGGGACCGTACTGGGCCCCAAGTCTGCTAACAGAATCGATTCATAATCGAACAGCAACCGCATAGTAACTGTCACTTCTGACAGATATTGTATGGGATATATGTCAAAAGTGACAGTTACCATGCGGTTGCTGTTCGATTATGAATCGATTGTGTTCGCAGACTTGGGGCCCTGTTGGTGTGTTCGTCTGGCGATGTCTTTATATATAAATTATATTGTCACCTGAGTAAAGGCAATAGGATTCTGTTGCACACTCCGAGGGTCAGGCCCTGCCAGCACTTGGCGTAGGCGGCTTGGTACAGGGTCCTGTCTGCCTTCAGGGCGAGCACGCTCATGCAGGAGTCCAGGGCTTCGTCCCACCAGCCCTTGGTGTCATCACCTGCATATTTCAAACCTGGATTATCTATATAGACCGTGTGCAATTTTCAAAATTTTCATCCAACTCCTCCTATTTTTATCTTTCGATTAATGTCGTACGGGTTCCAAGACAATTAACTTTATCCCGGGACTCGCCGAGGGTCAAGTCGGTGTCATCATTGGACACCACTGTAGATCCTGGCTTACAGGAGTAGCAGTGGTGGGAGTGTGTGGCGGGCGTAGTCCCAAATAAAGACCGTGTGCAAATATATATGCTATTGACAATTTTGTAGCGACGTCTTCAATCTCGCCACACGCTACACAGATGGCGCTGCAGACGCATTCAGAACAATTGACAATTCTCCATACAATCCTGAAACGCGCTATGAGAGTTTTCGGAGCACGTAACATATATACAAGACCGCCTCGCCAGGGGCTCCATTCTGTTAATTTATAAACGCTTAAGTTGAGTGTTAATAGCGTGTCGATTGAATGATTTTAGACATTTGGTAGTCTACTAGTTTTTTCAGATATTTCAACTGACCACCATTCAACTGCCATTGAACTATTTCGTAATCTGTACTTCAGTCGCGTATCAATACAATGTAGCTAAGTAATGGTTCTACTCGTTATCTGACGTGCTAACAGTCGACACACAACCATCGACACTGAAGTGAGACTCCATCGAGACGACATGAAAGTTTTCTCAGAACAGCCAATCTGTCACAGTCGTAATGGAAACCTC
The DNA here is from genome assembly GCA_905333125.1 of Pheosia tremula. Classification (NCBI taxonomy): domain Eukaryota; kingdom Metazoa; phylum Arthropoda; class Insecta; order Lepidoptera; family Notodontidae; genus Pheosia; species Pheosia tremula. The sequence continues at coordinate 4,658,794 of HG995425.1, forward strand.
AGTAGTGTGTCGCTGATCATTTTATTTAAATCAGCAGAATTGGGCCACCAGTATACCACCCGCCTGGGTAGAAGATCTTCCCTTTTCCTAAGTGATTTTTTGCTGAATCTGAAAAGACCAGTGTAGTGCGACTGACCGGCGGCGAGTGTGAGCAGTATGTGGAAGAGCGTGGCGTCTGGGGCGGCCGCCTGCGCGTGCGCAGCCAGCAGCGCGCGCAGCAGCCCGCCGCGCCAGCCGCGCAGCTCCCACAGCCGCGTCGGCAGTGCGCGCGCGCAGCCGCGGTACCAGCCGCGGGGGGGGGGGGGACAAACTCTATCACATCAATCTTTACAGGGTCATTTAGAGAGGTTGTAATATATGTTACAAATGTATCGGGTAGGACTCATATCTCTCTCTGCCATTAAACACTGTAACGGACGGTCGAGTGTTATTGTGCTCCCGAATTTATTTTTTTTTATTTTTTTTTTATTACATTATAGGCAAGTATTTGATCTCGATCTCACCTGATGGTAAGTGACGATGAGATCTACGATGGAGCATACTTGCCTAGGTAGGAAGGCGGCAGTAGATCGAGACGCTACATTCACTAGGCACATGCAGCGCAGCTGATCTGACCCGCCATCCATGATTAGATATATTAGAAGAATAATTAGGCGATTCACCACAAGCTGAATACTTGTATCTTAGCTTCGAACCTGCGCTGCTTTAGCGTATTTTAAAGCTTATGTGAAGTAAAAATATTGATTATGACTATAGAATAAATCTAAATTGACATTTTGTTGGGAATTTTTTTTTTAAATCGACATACAGCGTTTAATCAACAATTTTGTAAAATATTTTAAGGGGTAACAAGTAGGTGATAGCCCCTCGGCGATAAGATCGCGTTTATGGATACTTGGCGGAATGGGGGAAGAGGAACCCACCACCGACCATCGGCTTGTCAACTTTTCCAATTATAAACCAAACAAGTTGATCGATAATTAAAGAAGCCGGCAACACCGAACTCCTCTAAGATGTCAGTCGAGAAACTGTCTGTCACGAGTGTCGGGACCACAATTAATATGCAATTCTCCGCGAAACGAAGCGAATCTGAAAAAGTATTCGACACGTGTTTCGCCTCTAAACGAGGCGTCCTCAGGACGGCTGGGCTACCGTAGCTCAGTCCATACCTCAATTGTTGCCCAGTCTTCGGCAGCCCAATCAGTCGGATCTTGTCGAGTGGGCTCGCGTCCGCGGCGCCCACCACGCCCACCGCCCACCGCACCGGCTCGCAGTGGGCGTCGATGTTGGGAAAGCTGAACAAATGCTTGACCAGCTGCTGTTTCATGTTGAAGCTTGATTTCTCCGCGAACTTGGGCCAGAGCTGAAATATACAGGATATCTTCAGAACTCAAAAAAAATGGTTATTGGTTAATTGTTAAATGGATATTTACCTAAAGCAGTGATAGCCAAGTTGGTAGAACGCTTGCCTCGGTAACGAGGCTCGCAGGTTCTCTGGGATTTCATGTGCGAATCTCATTGTCCACCACGATTGTCACTTTCTAAACGGTGAAGGAAAACATCGCGAGGAAACCTGTATATCTGAGAGAACCCCTCGAAAGACGTGTGAAATCCGCCACCCCGCACTGGGCCTGGTGGACTATGGCCTAATCCCCCTCGAATTGAGGGGAGGCCCGTGCCCAGCAGTGGGACATTAAAAAAAGGGCTGGTATTATTATGATATTTACCTCATCAACCAGCTCTATGACTCTATGACAGCTGTCAGCGGGACACTTCATCTTGACGCAACACTCCACAACATCCAGCACCAGCGACCAAGCGTCCCCATCCACATCCAGCAACACGAACGGCTTCTCCACCAACATCCCGAAATAAACATGAACGAAAGCCCTACAAAACTCCACGCCCGTTTTGCTCGAGAAAAACATGGATTTGATGTCGGCTAATGTCAGCGCGCGCGCCGACACCGACAGGATGTCGGTTAACACAGACGCCTTCAGCTGTAGGCCTCGGAAATAATTGGTTTTGAACAATTGCAACACCGTAGGCGTCCATTTTTTCGTCTCGTACAGTCGTGTGACGAAAATATCGTTCAATATTCTCAACGATTGCGGTTTAACGGCTTGCTCGGGTGTGTTAAGTATCATCTTGATGTTTATGTTGGCAACATTGAGCCTTCTGTACCACTGTCCGAAAGCGTCGGTCAGTGTAGCCGGCAGCTTCTTCAATACCGTTTTGTATGTATACAGACAAGCGGACAGCGTTCTGTCCAGTCGGACAACTGTGGTCGGTTGTATTGCTCTTATAAAATCCGCAATGTACTGTAATGTTTTCTGCAAAATAAAAATATGGTGATTCTTAATAATAATTAGTTGTCCCGACTAACTTCGGACCGCCTCAGAATGAACTGAATGAGAAAATAGTTTTTTTTTTTCATTTTAATCATACAAATCGGCCCACCCGTTCTTGAGTTACAAATGGTGTAATTAACAAAACTATATTTTGTATATACAAAATAAAAGATAAATAGATATATTCAGGATTGGTGACCCTGATTTCCGTACTGAGGGTCCTGGATTCGAATCCTAGTACGGGCTAACTTTATGTAATTAGTCCAAATGTTTGTACATGAGTCATGTTTAATATCTATATAAGTATAATAGCCTCCGCCCGCGGTTCCGCCCGCGGTACCTCGATGACACACAGCCTAGAGCATTTAGTGATAATGTAGTTCTCGATCAGTGAAAGAATTTCTAATTTCTAGAGTCGGGCCAGTAGTTCCGAAGATTACCCCCTACATCCAAACACACAAACTTTATCTCTTCATATTCAGCTGGGTTCGTACCCAGTCCATTGTACGGTACGCATAATACAAGCGTTACTTAGTGTGGGACCGTACAACACCCAAGTGAACTGTTTCCAGCGGGTGCGTTCGTTAAATGCACTCAAACACATGAATGTAAATGTGTTCGGTTACAGCCTAGGGTTAGACTCTGAAACTAAAAAAAAACACAAATTCTCCGTTGTTTTTTTTATTTCTCCAAGATTTTTACCCAGAATTGCGAAAAAAATTTCCAATCTGGTAACCCTGTATGTAGAGTGAAGAATTTACTTTTAACGTAGTAAGTCAGCATTTCTTTCAAAGTGGGCGATAACGCCCCCTTGTGGGCGCTGCAGGCCTAAAGGGAAGAGACCTGGACAAGATATGGGGGCGTTGTGTAGAGGCTTACAATAATTAATTTAATTTGAAGTTATAGTGGTTTTTAAGTAGGTGAAAGAATGGGGGCGCTAAAAAATAATTCATTCTCTAAGTGGGCAGTAGACAAAATAAGTTTGGGAGCCCTGCAGTAAGTGATCAACGGACAGCAGTGTCTCCAACCATGCCGTAATTACGGTAGATCTACCGTAATTTTTCTAGATCTACCACCTACCGTAGACATGTCAAAATCTACCGTAATTTCGTCCGTGTCCATATTTCTATAATGACAGCACGATTTAGCAAAATATTACTAGTTTATAACGGCAACATTGCGTTGGGATGCGTAATGTAAAAAAAAAGGTCATTCTGCTGCTTCAGTTTGGAAGAGCAAGGATGCGCAACGTAAAAAAAAAAAAATAGGTCATTCTGCTACTTCTGTTTGGAAGAATGACCTTTTTTTTTCCACCATCTACCGTATTTTGAGACCAGGCCACACCGTAATTTTGACAAAGAGGGTTGGAGACGGAGACACTGACGGACAGTCACTGGTATTTGTGATAGCCTTGAGTCGTTCGCGATTGACCGAATCAAATGATCCGGTTCGCGAGAACCACGCGAATGATCGGGTCGCCGCGGCGAATACGATTCGTTCATTCGAATTTTGAACTGAGCCGCGGCTGCAATCAGTCCCGCTGTCACGGATCCTACAGATCGCGATCTTATCGTGCGACTGAGATAGCATGGGTCAGATTAATTTGAACGAGCGAGAGCGAGCCACAGCCGATCGCGGTGTGACCGCCCCAAAGAAAAATGCATTATTGGCTGTAAATTACAACGAAATAATCTACCTTATATTAACTAACCTAAGGTTTATTTTTGGAATTGGCGAATGTAGTATCCTAGAATCATGAATTTTATTTTCTTAGAAATAAAGCTTAAAATAAAAATATAGGTAAATAGTTAAAACGATCTGCAATTTCATTGTTTTCAAATCAGTTGCACTACTCGTCAATTTAGTAACCCGGCGACCTGCGGTTATTGATCAGTCGGATCGGATCTGACACTATAATCTGGTTTCCGAAACGAAATCAATCAATCGATTACATTCCTATCCGGAACTGAACCAATCGATCAATTGATCGGGTCGTACGAACCGGTTCGTTTTGACAACGGATCAGTATTGATCCAGATCGCTTAAATTGAACGATCGACACATGCATAATTTGTGATGCTGTACGCTTACAAAAATAACTAATATAATATGTTAAATTCGGATTCAGAAAGGCACTGTGTCCACACAAGCGAGTACTAAACACGAGAATAGAACAACATCGCTTGCGAGTTCATTTTCGGCACAGCGACATCTAGTTGTGATGTTGGACATTATATTTAACTCTGAATACTTTGTTCTCGGCAACGATTTTGTTTATTTCGCTGCCGTAACTTGATCGTTAATAGCGACATTATTAATAATACAGTAGGTTGTTATTGCATAATATCAACGGGTTCAGTTCCCGGCTAGGGAAGTTATTAAAAAACAATCGAATGATGCAGTTTTGGTTTGCATCAGAAATCAATGTCGAGGGTCCTTTAAGCATTTGTCGATATTCCATATACTCTCGGATTTTCCCATCCACCGTCCACGCACACTTGAAAAATTCACTATGGCAACCCTACCCGAATAATGGCAAAATAAATTCATTATATAACCTACCGCTTGTCATTCTGTTCTCAGTGCTCTATGGTTCGACTTTAATACAAAAAAAGAAATATACAGTCAAAACCGGATATAAAGACTTCGTTTATAACGACGGATCGGTTATTAGGACCCAATGGCAAGGTCCCGGCCGAATCCCTTATAAACAGTTAAGTAAACACACCGCCTATAACGACATCGGATACAGCGACATATCGCTTAGAACGACGAAACTTTATCGAATTCATCGGCTATAACGACCAACCGTTGTGCTTGTACCAGCAAAATAAAACAATACGAACAATTTTCAAACTTATTCTAATCAAAATCAAAAAATTGTTGCTTTTAACGAAGAGTTTAATGCTGACGATAATCCAGCAATCCTGACGAGAATTAAACGTAAAATGCAAAACACATTTGAGACTCAGCTTAATAAAAAACAGAGCGAAATGGCCGATTACTTTAAAAACTGATTGTAGTCTATAAGCTGTACTGTTGGTACTGCAAGTTTTTCAGAATAAACATTTTTATTAAAAATTCTAAACATACAAATGACTATTTAATATGACTACTTGTGTATATTGCTTATAACAACTATCGGATAAAACGTCCGAATATTATGGTCCCCTCAATGTCGTTATATCCGGTTTTGACTGTATATCTATACTCTATACATATAAATAAAATTGGAGTGTCTGTTTGTAATATTAAAATAACAGCTTTTTACTAATTGCATTTGGATGTATACACGTTGCCTATACCGAAACCATTTTTTTTACAATTTTTGTCTGTCTGTTTGTTCCGGCTAATCTCTGAAATGGCTGGACCGATTTTGACGGCACTTTCACTGGCAGATAGCTGATGTAACAAGGAGTAACTTAGGCTACTTTTATTTAGAAAAAAAAATAGGATCTCACGAAAAAAAATTAAAACCAATGTTGCAGCGCAGCGCCTGATTAAGTTTGATAGCAATAACCTGCAATGCGTCCCGCGGGCTCAGAATTGGCGAGCAGGCTGTTGTCAACGGTTGTCTTTGTTAAATACCACGCGGACGAAGTCGCGGGCAACAGCTAGTATAATATATATGTATATCTCTTTTGGTATATTATATAATATATATTATATATTAAGGAGAAATGAAACCCCTGTTTACATTGTCAATCTTAGTAATCACATATAAAAGAAACCCATAAAACAATCACTTATAATGCAGGGAAAAATATAACATTGTCGTTTATTATAATAACTGAGTTCTGGGCACCGCCCAAAACGCTCTGACCGCCGTCCCCGTCTACCAACATTAACATTATAATGGTGCGTTCGGAAACGCGAACGCCACTAGTAGGTGAAAGAATGGGGGCGCTAAAAAATAATTCATTCTCAAAGTGGGCTGTAGTAGAGATGTGTAAATCCTGAGTGAATTGAAAAAAAGATTTACTTTTTTCAATAATACATCATGCATCACTAAATCAGAAGTTTTTGGAATACATCTTTAAATCACTTTAGATAAGATTCAAATTGATTCAATTGAGACCATTACGATGTGGAGTGAGAAGACTATAGGCTGGTATTATGATTCAGAAAGAGATACAGAAGGATGTGTAAGTTCGCGCGTGCGTACTGCATACGACGCGTCGCCGGATAATGTAGAATGCAGAGAAAACTATTCTTTCTGTGCCTTATAATTAAGTGGAATGTATTTTTTTTAAATAGGAAATCGAGTGACGGTTTGTTATGTTTTAGTTTTGATTGAATGTTTCGATGCTTTTAATTGCGTATGCGAAATTATTTTGAGAGTGTAAATAGTGAATTGAGCCAAAAACTATAAATAATAACTCTTTATATTTATCTTTTTATTTTATCTTATTTTATTTTATTTATCTTTATCAATGATATTTTGACTTTTGTAAATAATTAAAAACTTTAATAAATGTAAATAATTAGGTAGTGATCAAGTGTGTTGGTACAAAAATAAGTACGTTCTTATACCTCATTAGTACTAAGTAGGTATTTAATAACGCCAACCTAGTCCTTTGTATGTTTGTTTAGTTAATTATGAAAGCTAGGTTGACAGTCCTAATCCTGATAAGAATGAAGGGAAATCAGTAGTATATGTATCTTTTTCTCCTTCCGAATCTCTTCGAATCATTTACGATGTGTCGTATGAATGACTCTTTAAATCTTTTAATTCCGACACACACGGAATTAAAAGATTTAAAGATTTAAAAGAGTGATTTAAATCTTTTGAGTGAAAAGATGTATAAATCTGTAATCAAGTAAAAGATGTAGTTTGCGCTTCTCTAGGCTGTAGACCAAATAAGTTTGGGAGCCCTGTAATAAGTGATCAACGGACAGTCACTGGTATTTGTGATGCTGTACGCTTACAAAAATATCAACAATATTAAAATCATCACATTTGATTGCGCAGTGTGTCCACACAAGCGAGTACTAAACACGAGAATAGAACAACATCGCTTGCGAGTTCATTTTCGGCACAGCGCCATCTAGTTGTGATGTTGGACATTATTTGTAACTCCGAATACTTTGCTCTCGGCAACGATTTTGTTGATTTCGCTGCCGTATTGCATTTGCCAGAACTTGATCGTTAATAGCGACATTATTGTGTGGTAATAAGGGGTGTTTATTACTACCACTTTCGTACGGTGTATATTATTGCCGTACGGTATGTGTAGGATGCACTTAAATTGGATCGCTACAATTGGATAGTGCAATAATACAGTAGGTTGTTTTTTTTGCACAATATCAACGGGTTTCTTTCCAGGCTAGGGAAATTATAAAAAAAAAATCGAATGATGCAGATTTGGTTTGTATCACAAATAAATCTCGATTTGTCGCTATGCTATATAGTTTAGGATATGGCCATCCACGCACACTTGAAAAATTCACTATGTGGGGCAACCCTACCCGAATATTAGCAAAATAAATTCAGTATAGAACCTACCGTTTGTCATTCTGCTCTCAGTGCTCTATGGTTCGACTTTAAGTGAAAAATACTTGTTTTTGTTTTTCTAGAAGGGCCTCCCCCCACCAGTGGGTAGGTATTTTGCCAACGTCACGATGAGTTTATTTTAATATATAAGTAGCACATATGTAAGATTCCATACAGGCCTAATTCGTAGACAAGGCCTAATAAACCTTTTTTTTTTTTTTTTTTTTTGCGTGGGGAAATCCTCATGGATACCCGCAAGCCCCGAGGGAGGCAAGCGGGTTATGCCGGACTTTTACCGACTAAAACCCCACGGTGGTCCTTCTCCCGCCTTGTTGGGGGGGGCACGGGAACGCTTTCGCACACATCCGTGACCCCACCAGCGGTAGTCCACGCGAGTGAACTCCTCCTCTGCCCGGCGGCGTGGACCACACCACGCCGCCGCCGCCGTCCTCCTCGAGTTCGCTTGGCTGACGCGCAGGGCCCCCGCCCTTTGCGTCCACGAACCCAGGGGTCCCCCACCAGATGGTATGGCGAGGGAATTAGGCTTAGGTAGCCTATTGCACCTATTGCGCATACGCGCGACTCCTCGATCGTGCGCAAGTGCCAGTTGTCCTTGACTGCCACCCGCACGCCCTTCTACGGCGGCATTAAATCCGCCGCCAAGGCCTAATAAACCTCTCCTAACTCTATCAGTAAAATACATCAATCAATAAATATCGCCAGACGAACACACCAACTGTACGGTCCCACACTAAGCAACACTTGTATTGTGTGTACCGTACAATGGACTGAGGACGAAATCAGTATATAATACTTATATAGATGATAAACATCCATGACTCGGGTACAAACATTCGTGCTCATCACACAAAGATTGTTCCCTACCAGTATTTCGAATCCGGGACCCTCGGCGCAGAAAGCAGGGTCACTATCCACTGCGCTAATCAAGTCGTCCAACTGGGTGATACTTAATTGTCAAATTACCAAACTTCTCGGGAGGATTTGAAAAGTCGAGTTTAACCATTTGATTTTATTTTCCTACACTCGTACACGTTTATGAACAAATAATATATTCATAAATATTCCACCATAATGAGACATTATACTACAAAGAAACACATTTTTCACAAAATAAAGCGAAATTTAAAAACACTGTCACCCCAAAAACACTGTTATATTAAAACATCGAAAAGGCCAACTCACCTGATACTGAAACTCCAGCAAGACGACTGAATATTCTTTCAGGAAGATGCACACAGCATCCCATATTGTCAGATCATCGTTCAACTTAACACCAAATAACGTATACATCACTAAACACTCATTGTGGCCTAATATCTTTCGACAAACGTCCAAATCGTATTGAAAAGCTTCCTTCAAACACGCCACCACTAATAAACTGTTGACATTACTGTCAAAATTATCAAGAACCAACTGTAAAACTCTATCGGTACCGTACACTGACTTTAATAACAAGAAATTCGACTTCAAAATCTCTTTATACACATTCACGTCACATATGTTGGTTGTTAGAATAGTTTTTATTAATTCCTCAAGTGTGTTGTTCAGTGCATCTGCACCGAATAGTCCCAAGTCCTCTGTGAAGGCTTTTGTGGCTGACTCGAAGATCGTATGTGATTGGTGTGTGTGTATTTTGGTTGTGATTGTCAGTATTTTAGGCAGATACTCTTGGGTTAAATTGTTATTCCCTTTTAGGCAGGTTATTAATGATTGGGTTACATCCAGGCCCGCTCTGATTGTGGTGGCTGGAAAGAAAAATATGAAAATTACTAAATCTAATCAGTCAAATCATTTATTTCCTATAGGCCTAAATACTGGAGATTTTTGGTATGACATGGTCTTTAAAAAAAAAGTTGAAAAAAGACAAGCCCGCCGAGTTTCTCGCCTTCTAAGTTGAGGTCGCGTTCCGATCCGGTTGTAGAGTTAAGAAAAAAAAATGAAAAAGACAATTTGTAAGCGGCGGGGCCTATACGAAATAAATCGTTTGACGTTGACTATATTTTTTTTATATTTTGACCTATGTTCTTTAGGAATAATTATTTAGTTTTATGAGAACGTTCATCCCGAAAAAAACTATTTCATCATTTTGTTAAACCCTGTATAATAGTCAATAACGTCGCTCACCATCAGAGCTGGTCATCATGGTCACAGCACGCTCGGCCACCACGGCCAGCAGGCTCTCGCTGTCCGCTCCTGGCTCCGTGAGGAGCAGTTCCTGCAGGTGACCCGCCAGCATCCCGCGGACCTCCGGGGACACCTCCCCGCTTATGCACTGCCGAATAGCACATAGGCTACTTTGTATCCCGGTAAAATGTATGGTTCCCGTGGGATAGATTTGTTTTAAGTTTTCATAGAGCAAAGGATCGTCATGATTTTTTATATAGGTAGTGGTAGTTTAGGGGTCAGAAAATTACATAGGGACATACTTTTTAATCGTGGGTAACACCGCGGGGCGCAGCTAATTTAAAAAAGGTATGTTAATTTTTTTTTCTAATTGCTATAGTTAGTAATGAATGCTCCAATGTGCTAATAAATCCTACTAACAGCTTATTCAGAAGTTTTTTTTATGAGCCATCTGTCAAATCAGACTAATTAATACTGTGATTCGTATTTTAATTATAATGGCATATACATCGACTCACCACAATAATATCTAGCACGGCGGGCACCGAGCGACACTTGAGCAATGCGTGCCGCACGACACGTGCCGCGCGTGCGTCGCGTGCGTCACGTGCGTCGCGTGCGTCACGTGCGTCGCGTGCGTCACGTGCGTCGCGTGCGTCACGTGCGTCACGTGCGTGCGCGCGACACAGCGCATGCGCCAGCCGCACCACCGCGCGCGCCGGGGCCTCACAATTAGCGAGTATAACACTCAGGAGAGCCCGCAACGCGTCCGGCTGCTCGTATGTGATCGCTAACTCGAACAACTCATGTAGATTTATCTGAAACAAATGTGAGGCTCACAACGCTATACACACACTAGTGATACACTTTACATACACATAATCAGCTCACAAGTTTAGGACCAACTAGTATTTAAACTCTCCGCGGTGCCTTACACCTGGACTTAGTCCAGCTGTAAGAGTCTTGCTTCTGTGGACATTTGTCTACCAGATATTTTTGTCTCCCGCTTTGCAATGGAGGGAAGTGGATAATTTTCTTCCAACTCCTCCTATTTTTATCTTTCGATTAATTTCGTGCGGGTTCCAAGACAATTAACTGTATCCCGGGACTCGCCCAGGGTCACACCTCGGTGTCTTCATGGAACACCACTGTAGATCCTGGCTTACAGGAGTAGCGGTGGTGGGAGTGTGTGGCGGGTAGTCCCACAAAAAATACACTAGTGACGCTAGCGACATCTCTCGTCACACAGTTGAACAACGCAGTATCCTGAACACAGCCGCCGCGTTCAGTTCGTGCTACTCCCCGCTAGATGGAGTGTGTCTACATGTCTGTACTTTTTTTCTGCTTGTTAACTATACATGTTTGTAATTTGCCAATTTAGACTTACTTCACAATTGGCAATCGTGTTATACGTTTGATGGTTGATTCAGAAAGGGTATACTAACCTTTAAACCTGCGCTTCTGACTCACCTGTATACTTAATTACATAATAATAATAAAAAATCCCGATATCCGACTCATCAAACATAATTTGTCGTCCTGAACGAGTTAAATTGAAAAACAACTTGAACTATTCTGGTTATCTGATGGACAGTTTAACCGAGCATAGCCGGGGCGGGTCACCAGTTAATATAGAAGTTGATTTACCTTCACGCCCTCGTACATATCGGGTAAGCTGAACTCCATAAGATCTCTCATCTTCAATATGGACGTGTCTTCAGTACAATGTTCTATGTGCCCATCAGTGCCATATTTACCTGAAAATTTGATAATATGGAGTCAGACGAACACACCAGCTGTACGGTCCCACACTCAACAACGCTTGTGTTATGGGTACCGTACAATGGACTGAGAATGAACTCAGTATATAATACTTATATAGATATTAAACATCCATAAACCAAACAAGTTGATGGATAATTAAGGAAGCTAGCAACACCGAACTCCTCTAAGATGTTAGCCGAGAAACTATCTATCACGAGTGACGGGACCACAAAATTAATTATCAATCAACTTGTTTGGTTTATAATTGGAAATGTTGACAAGTCGAGGGTCAGTGGTGGGTCCCTCTTCCCCCATTTGTTTAACAATGGATTTCCGCCAAGTATCGCCTAGCTCTATCAATTATACTTATGAATCGTCAAAATACTTACAAAATGCTAAGCTACAACTTCACCGCCCGTTCGGAATGCCGTTCCTATGGAGAAGAACGGGCGAGAAACTCTATGGTTGCTCTTTTTAAAAAGATCCAAAAGATTATTTTTTAAATTTTAATGTCCCACTGTTGGGCACGGGCCTCCCCTCAATGCGAGGGGGATTAGGCCATAGTCCACCACGCTGGCCCAGTGCGGGTTGGCGGACTTCACACGCCTTTCGAGGGGTTCTCTCAGGGGTGGGAATTAAAATAATAAAAAAAAAACAATATTTAGACTCACCGAGAAACACAATCACTTCTCTGTGCAGAATCCTCGCATCTTTACTGGTCACATTATGTTCCCGAGATCGTAGTTTTTCTATCTTATTTATGATCTGTAACAAAATTGTCCTTGTAAATCGCATGGCAACACACTGCTACACTATTTTTTTTTGTAATAAAAGAAAAATATGTAAAAAAAGACAAGCCCGCTGAGTTTCTCGCCGGATCTTCTCAGTTAAGGCCGCGATCAGATCCGTATGTACTCTACATACGGATCGGAGAAAAAAATGTGAATGATAATTTGTAAGTGCCCCCGTAGGCCTATACGAAATAAATGATTAGACCAGGGTTTCCCAACCTTTTTGCATGGTGCTTGTTTTTTTTTTTGTGAATGGCCTCACACACCCATGAGGTAGGAATTACGAGTATTCCATCGTCAATTATGGACGTATAAATAATGCTCGAACATGGGAGACTCGGCCTAGTCCGTGGACTAGGCCTGATAAGCCCCCCAAACTTATGCTTAGTCTGGGACCATAAATTTGGTGTGTTCTTCTGGCGATATTAATAATTAGGGTTCGAACTCACATCCTTTATTTGCTGGCTGTCTGTGTTGTCAATTTCCGTTAATATGTTTTCAAATTTCTTCAACGCTTGCGACAGTAATTTCGGTTCCATGTCGTTTCTTGAAAACATAATCTGAAAAACAATAATAAAATCAATCAATGTAGGCTCATTTGTAGCGCAGCCGTCCAGGGCGCCAAGTCTGCTAACACAATCGATTCATAATCGAACAGCAACGGCATAGTAACTGTCACTCTTGACAGATATCCCATACAATATCTGTCAAAAGTGTCAGTTACTATGCGGTTGCTGTTCGATTATGAATCGATTGTGTTAGCAGACTTGGGGCCCTGAGGATGCCTCGATCAGAGGCAAAACACGACACGTGTCGAATACTTTTTTAGATTCGCTTCATTTCGCGGAGAATTGCATATTAATTGGGGTCCCGACACTCGTGACAGTCTCTCGACTAACATCTCAGAGGAGTTCGGTGTTGCTGGCTTCTTTAATTATCGATCAACTTGTTCGGTTTATAATTGGAAAAGTTGACAAGCCCAGGGTCAGTGGTGGGGTTCCTCTTCCCCCATTTGTTTGATCCATGCAGATGTAACATTATTCAGAATCAGAATCAGAATATTTTTTATTCACGTAGACCATTAAGGTGGAAGCGATCAGTCGCATTCCCATACAAATTTCAACATGGTAATACTCGATACACATACAGTTTTTTAGTTGTACAAGCATTGTTATCAATTCTCTATAAATTAAAGAGCTCGCAGAATGAAATATCAGGCAAAATCTTATAGTAATAACATCATAAAACGATATTAAATTTTAGGCTTGTGTGCGTGAATAAAAGCGCCTCTGTCCAAATTAACCCGTAACTAATAAAGCATCCGATTCTTTGTCTTTCAGTATTTACGGCGACAGATGGCAGCAGGAGTTTTTACTTATACATAAAGACATAACATTATAATATATAGAGAGATATAAATTTTCTATAAATAAGTATAAAGATTCATAATAAAAAATTAAAATTAAAAAATACATATAAATTTCGTTCGTCCATCGAACCTACGAACAATCGCATGTAAGTACCTACGATTTTCACTTGAGCCACTTGGGGTGTGTTATTATCTGTGTGTGCAGATCGTCATGTATCCCTATTTCCTGTAATCCAAGTTTTTAGGATTTGTCTGCACCCAAAACATATTTTTTCGGGTTATTATAATAAAATAACCTACATACCTACATAAGGCATGTATTTATTTTTTTAAATAATCAATGAATGAATGAATATGTCATGTTTCAATTGGTTGTAAATATCATTGAAACCTATCAAAATATTCGTCGTCTTGACTAGTGGTCTACGTAGCCTAATGTTCTACACGGTTGATGCAAACGTGTACTATAGCAAGTTCAAATCTTGCCGGTGGGCTTGTCTTTTTGAATGATTGATATTGTTTCTGTAAGTGAATATTAGATTTCCAAAACACACAGCTCGGCCGTGTTACTCCAACATGGTGTGGTAGTAATATAACGAAAATATATATAGGTAGTATGTACACCTTCCAAGGCCATAGCTAGATGATGTCGTGTTACGAAATATGTCGCGCGAGTCTTTGTCGATTTATTGATCAATTTATCAAACATTTTTTTAGGCACTGCCGGGTGTGCTACTGATATATATATATATATATATATATATATATACTAGATGCGCCCGGCGGTGTTACCCGCGATAAAAAGTATGAAAAATTAAAACATCTATCCCACGGGAACCATACATTTTACCGGGATAAATAGTAGCCTATGTGTTATTCCAGACTGTAATCTATCTCTGTGCCAAATTTCATCCAGATCCGTTCAGCCGTTCGGGCGTGAAAGAGTAACAAACATCCATCCATCTATTCATCCATCCATCCATCCAAACTTTCACATTTATAATATTAGTATAGATATACATATATATATATATATATATATATATATATATAGATATATATGTATATATATATATATATATATAGATATATATATATATATCAGTAGCACAGCCAGCTGTGACTAGAAAAAATGTTAGAATACATCGACAGCGACTCGCGCGACATATTTCGTAACATCGGTTTTTAGTAATTATTCAATATTGAATCAATCTGAGAAAATCTACATAGCGACCTATATGTGTACCTATCTCTTCTTCTTACTTACTGACTAGCTATAGGAAGGTACCAACCAGCAAGGCATGTATGTATATATATATATACATACATATATATCCAACCAACTAACCTAACACGATTGGCGATACAAGAAAGCAAGCCCCGGCACCTAGTATGAACGGGTTTTTCGAAATTATAGGGAAGCCTAATGAATGGGATACCCCTTGAACGTTTGAACAAATCAAGTGCGACATAGCTCGTAATTGAATAAATCTAAGAAAACATACCTATGTGCACCTATTTCTCTTCTTTTTACTTACCGATTTATTATAGAGTAGCTATAAATTGGTACCAACTAGAAACCTACTTAGTTTTAGATATTTAGCGGAAAAGGGAAGATCTTCCAGCCAGGCGGGTGGTATGCCTGGCGGGGCGGCCGCTATGCCCCGACGGTTATTGTCGGGATCTTGTATATATGTTACTTGCTCCGAGAACTCTAATAGCGCGATTCAGGATTGTGACGTCATTGTCTATTGTTCTGAATGCGTGTCTGCAGTGGCATCTGCGTAGCTTGTGGTGTGGTTGAAGTAGTCGCTACAGTACTCCCCCTCAAGACCGGAGGTCGATATCTTTGAGTGGCAGCGTCTTTGCGTGCAAGGGCCAGGAAGCTAGCTCGAAGGTCTGCAGTGAGTCGAGACCGAGCTGTGCGCGTCGCAGAACCAGGAGCGCGCTGAGTCGGCTGTGATGGTCCTGAGTGACGGCTGGCTTGCTGTGGGACAGGCTGCTTGCTGTTGGATGTCGATGTTGATGTCTTGGTATAGAGTGGTGATGACGTTGGTGCTTGAGTCTTCACAGAAGGATGTTGTTCATTGTCAGGGGTCACCAATTTAGCGGAAAAGGGAAGATCTTCCAGCCAGGCGGGTGGTATGCCTGGCGGGGCGGCCGCTATGCCCCGACGGTTATTGTCGGGATCTTGTATATATGTTACTTGCTCCGAGAACTCTAATAGCGCGATTCAGGATTGTGACGTCATTGTCTATTGTTCTGAATGCGTGTCTGCAGTGCCATCTGCGTAGCTTGTGGTGTGGTTGAAGTAGTCGCTACAGATATATTGATATTACTTTTTTTTTCGTTTCTGAACGCAAAACCTTATACCTCGGATACGAGTACTCGTCTACATAATAAATAGGTGCCTAGGCCGAAAATAACTGGTTTTGATGCACATACATTCTGTACTTAGATATTATGTATGTGCTTACCTACTGTTATATTTTTTAAAATTATTCTCTTTGGATTCTGTTAATCTGAGGTATAGATATTTAATAAATATAAAAGTCGGTAAGCACTTACCAAGTTCTTAGAATGTATAGAATAGTGTTACTTATTTTGTTCTGGGTGTCTACGAAGTTAATTTATTATATCTTGACCAAATTGGCAGCATGTCTATGGTATGCTGATGCCAAATTCCAGAATTATAAAAAAAAATGGACTCACTACTCTGCTGCGACCGATTTCATGTTGTGTTTGTGATTATGTATGTAAAAACTTACTTCAAAATTCAAATAATAATTGTGTGGGATTTGCGATTAGTTTTGTTTTAATTTGTGTTTTGTTTGCTATTTGAATTGTAATGGAGATACTGATGGAATGTGACGCTGGTGAAAGTCGGGACAACTTGGTAACAAATACCTTAGAGCATAACTCGTATTGTAAAGTGGCTACACAACACAAGTTCAATTTCATGATTATCACTTGCTTGTGCTTCGGACAACACAGCCCGATCTCTCTGATTGTACCGGATTGCCATCCCATCGTATTATGAGAGTGAAGAACATCAGCGCATCTAGTGGAATCTATTATATTAGTATAGATTCCAAAGTTGTACAGCAGTGACAGCCTCGTTGGCAGAACGCTCGCCTTGGAACGAGGTGTTCAGGTTCAAACCCTGGCTCCCATCACTGAGATTTCCGGATTTTCATGTGCGAATCTTATTTTCCATAAAAAATATCACTTGCTGTACGATGAAGGCAAACTTTGTGAGGAAACCTGCATGTCTGTCAAAAGTCGTGTGAAGTTCACTAAACTGCACTGGGCCTACGGCCTATATGCCCCTCATATTGAGGAGGCGTGTGCCCGATATAATGGCGATGGGCTCACCCTCTATTACATTGGTACCAAAATACCATCGGTGAAATGTGGGTGCATTGCAGTGTGACGGTGTATGTTGGCCCGTCTCTGGAACGATGATTGAATGATTGAATCTATACATGTCACAGCAGCATTTACCTTATAATAAGTATGGATACAGTAATAATTATTATTGGACTAAACAATTATTTTTTTCTTTTTAGCGGAGGAATGAAGCACAGGAGGTTGCAAGAATCAAGATGACTGTAAATTGTATAGAGTCGATTCTATATCATAATATTAGTATTTGAAACAATGTTATATTTACCTAATTTTAGAATACCAACAACAAACAACATTGTTTCAAAGAAATTTGGAAATGTAGCTGTATCCCTTATTAGGTATAGAACTACATTGCCAAATTTCTTATTCCCTTGTAAATTATAATAAATATTGTTCTTGTTGTTGATCTGGTATATTGTAAAGCGTAATACTTTTACAGTTATCATGCAAACCTTGCTATATTTATAAGATCTATACAATAAACATTATATTTACGAACATGAAAGTATACATTTTTCTTTTCTATCTTTTATTTCTGAAACTTTTAATATTGCAAAGCTCGCAAAAGTATTTCTATTATTTTACAACCGATAAATAAGTTTTTTTATGATCGCTCTACCTGGTGGCATAAAAAGACAACTTTTAGTATGCGAGACTTTTAACAAGTGCTGCGCTCTAGCGGCACAAAAAAGACGTGTATTTGTCTATGTGTGAGTGCCTATTTATACAAGGATTTTAGAAGCCATGGTATCTCATCCATTATAAATGATTTCAGGTTAATGTTTTTTTGGATATTTCAATGCAATGTCGTAGTAGTGCTCGCAATTTGCAACATCAAGTCTCATAGATGCTCGATGTTCGTGTAACTAGTTGCAGAAAAACAGGACCATCTATCGAAAATGTGCGGCAACCGACCCTGAGCATTCACCTTAAGTACAGTACTTATGAATCGTCAAAACTTACAAAAATATTATGCTACAACTTCACCAACCGTTCTGAATGCCGTTCCTATGGAGAAGAACGGGCAAGAAACTCCATGATTGCTCTTTTTTTTTTTTAAAGAGCTTTACATTTTTGAGCAATTCAGATTATTTATCAAAGAAACACATTCTTTTTTTGGAAAATAAAACATAAGTGACAACTTCACGGTTCAACTTGAAAAGTCCTTATTTATACTCACTTGCAGGGCTTGTAAAATATCTGTAGTATTACAGACTCCTTCGGGCGCTAGTACGAGTATCTGACAGACCTCCCTGAGGCTGGCCTCGTCGACACAACTGGCTATATTAATTATCTGTAACAAATAAATTTACATTATCAAGTATTCGTCCCACCGTCCCGGTTCGTTTCCCGGCGGGGGTTGTGACGAGCACGTATGTTTGTACCTGAGTCATGAATGTTTAGTATACAGAATGAATTTTTCAAGTGTGCGTGGATAAACACATCCGATACTATATAATAATAATACAAGCCCTTTTAATGTCCCACTGTTGGGCACGGGCCTCCCCTCAATGCGAGGGGGATTAGGCCATAGTCGATCATGCTGGCCCAGTGCGGCTAGTTTAGCAAGTGATAATCGTGATTGAAAATGAGATTCGCACATGAAATCAAGAAAACCCAGAGGTGCCAGCCAGGGTTTGAACATGCTTCTTTTTAAATAAAATTCTTTTAAAATGAATATTTTTCTGTGCCGTTTGATCTTGGTAATATAGGAATGAACTTTAATTATTGCTGTAGCGACCTCTTCAACCGCGCCACAAGCTACACAGATGGCGCTGCAGACGCATTCAGAACAATATACAATTCTTCATACAATCCTGCAACGCGCTATGAGAGTTTTCAGTGCGCGTAACATATATACAAGATCCCGACAATAACCGTCGGGGCACAGCGGCCGCCCCGCCAGCCGTACCGCCCGCCTGGAAGATTTTTCATTTGCCGCTAAATTGTCATATATTATACTAGCTGTTGCCCGCGACTTCGTCCGCGTGGTATTTAACAAAGACAACCGTTGGCAACAGCCTGCTCGCCCATTCTGAGCCCGCGGGACGCATTGCAGGTTGTTGCTATCAAACTTAATCAGGCGCTGCGCTGCATCATTTTTTTCGTGAGATCCTATTTTTTTTTCTAAAATAACAGTAGCCTAAGTTACTCCTTGTTACATCAGCTATCTGCCAGTGAAAGTCCCGTCAAAATCGGTCCAGCCATTTCAGAGATTAGCAGACAGGAACAAACAGACAGGACAGACAGACAAAAATTGTAAAAAATGTGGTTTCGGTATAGGTAACGTGTATACATCCAAATGCACTTAGTAAAAAGCGGTTATTATAATATTACAAACAGACACTCCAATTTTATTTATATGTATAGATATCGTACTTTAATGCATGCGACGTGGCCGGGCCGCAGCTGCGGGGCGGCGGCCCGCAGCGCGCCCAGCAGAGCGGCGGGTGCGCGCGCGCAGCCCCCGCCCCCGCCCCCGCGCCCCGCCAGCCCCTCCAGCCGCGCCAGCAGCGCCGCCGCCGCCGGGAGCGACGAGCGAGCGGACACCACGTGCGAGCTCAGCCGCAGAACACACGACACGTTTGATGGTACCTGCACATAATAACACAATCATATCGCCAGACGTACACACCGACTGTACGGCCCCACACTAAGCAACCTGTACAACGCCGGTATAGGTCCCAAGATGTCCCACCTCTAGGTTTACCGTGTAAAACACTAGGGTATGTGGGGCATGAAGATATATTGCTTATAATAAAAATGGTCTCTAGAGACTAGATGAACGACCAAAACATCTTAACAGCGCGTGCTAATTTTAGATTAGCGACATCTATCGAGCACTATTATAACGAATTATACACAACCCACAAAAATATTGATTTCAATCTATTTAAAATCTTTTGTTGACTTAATCCAATTATCCGTCTGACGGGTGGTCAAAGTTCATAATATGAAGAAAAATTTTTTTTGTATGTTACGATCGAGCACATGGCTAGTAAAATATATAGTGATCAGTTAATGTAATAAAAGTTCGACCATTCTTAGTATAAATAGAAAGTAATGCTTTTGTCTTAAGGGGATTTTGTCTTGGGGTCGAGTCACCTTCGTCCGTAGGAAAATTAAATACCCTCGAGATACCCTACACGTGACTCTGGGTGGTGCCAACCAGGTGACAACTCTACTGGTGGTAGGCTTCGGCCGTGGTTAGTCACCACCCACTGAACAAAGCCATGTCGCCAAGCGGCCTAGCCGTGTTCCGGCATGATGTTCGGTGTTGCCATTCATGGATGGCGGGTCAGATCAGCTGCGCTGCATGTGCCTAGTGAATGTAGCGTCTCGATCTACTGCCGCCTTCCTACCTAGGCAAGTGTGCTCCATCGTAGATCTCATCGTCACTTACCATCAGGTGAGATCGAGATCAAATACTTGCCTACAATGTAATAAAAAAAAAAAAAAAAAGATAACTAGGCTTTGGATATGTTCCATTATTGTATTTGTAATGGGAAACACATAACGAACTAAAAATAATTAATCAAATTAATAACACAAATAATCACAACAATCTGTTAGCAATTAAATAAATCATGATATTAATCAATCCAGGACATATCGGTTGATAGGTTGACACCACGAGAAATATAATATATGCTGGGCACGTGCCTCCCCTCAATGCGAGGGGGATTAGGCCACAGTCCACCACGCTGGCCCAGTGCGGGTGAACGGACTTGACACGTCTTTCGAGGGGCTCTCTCAGACATGCAGGTTTCCTCGCGATGTTTTCCTTCACCGTTTAGCAAGTAATCCGATAATTAGTTATAATCGCGGTTGAACATGAGATTCGCACATGAAATACGGGAGGTGCGAGTCGGGGTTTGAACCTGTGATCCTCATTATCGACGCAAGCGTTCTACTAACATGGCTATTACTGCTTTTCAAAGTAAAATATTTTTTGCAAAAAATCAAATATAACTTTTTTTTTATTATATTATATTCAAACCTACTAGTAAAATATAAATTGACCAAGTTAAACGCTCACCCCGTTGGTGTCCTGATTAATTTCAGTGAAGATATCGATCAGATAGCCCACAGCATCTTCGAACACGAGCTCGCTGCGATCTTCGGCAACATCTGAGCTCCGAAGCAAGTCCGTCCATATGGGCAGGTACTTGTCCACGCTGGAGGCGTCTTGAATAGATTGGCATATCAAGAATGCCACTGTCGCCTGCAATAAAAAAATAATTAAAATTGTTAAAAAAAAAATTGGTCCCACCACACCGAAATCAATATTTTTTTATTGTAATAAACCCTAATTTTGCGGATTTTATCGCGTTTATTTTATAATTTTTACGTTCCCGACGTTTCGGCTGCTTTACAGCGACCATATGGTCACGGGAGGACTGAGGTGGTTGACGTCCTAGTGTCATAGTTAGAACCGGGGTACCCTCATATTTAGTTGTTGCTCGCGGCCCGATCTACGCAGAAAGTGCTCACAGTGTCTTGAGGTCTTGCAATGGTGCGCTTGGTTTTGGATTTAATTATATTAATTACTGGATCCCATGTCGGTGGTAGCACCCAGCTATGTCCCGTCTTGAAATTAAGATGTTTTTTGCGTACAGTGGCCTCACGGATAGAATCCGTAAAATTTGTTTTATTTTCATGTATAAGTATTCACGTAAATATAAGAAATCAATATTTTTTAATTGATTTACGCCAAAAAGGCTCATGAAAAGCCAGCAATGTTGCTTCCACTGAGAAGTGAAAGCGGGAAACTCAGCTGTATGTATTACGTACTAGATTGAGCGCTCAAAACGATAATTGTGTACCACTGAACTGTGGTTCCGGAACCACAACTTGTTCAGCATGACTCAATCAGAATAAGGAAATAACGCAAACGACTATATATATTACAGTTGAATAAAAGGTATACATCAATTTAAACAGGTTTTTTCTGCACATGGGCGAGTCCAATAATAGACTCGCCCAAGCAGCTAAAATAGCAGCGATAGCCAAGTTGGTAGGTAGTACGCTTGCCTCGGTAATGAGGATCGCAGGTTCAAACCCCCCGGCTCGCACCTCTGGGATATTCATGTGCGAATCTAATTTTCAACCATGATTATCACTTGCTAAACGGTGAAGGAAAACATCGTGAGGAAACCTGCATATCTGAGAGAACCCCTCGAAAGATGTGTGAAGTCCGCCAACCCGCACTGGGCCAGCGTGGTGGACAATGGCCTACTCCCCCTCGAATTGAGGGGAGGCCCGTGCCCTGCAGTGGGACATTAAAAAGGGCTAGAATTAAAAGCAGCTAAACGAGAAAATGACTGTTTATCTCTTTCTCTCTTACGCCGCGCGTCCCGCACCCACACATACCAACCGATCTACTAAGTGGTCTACTCTCAGTCGTTGTCAATCAATACTCACCCGTCTGACGTCGTCGGGAGCGTTCAATATGCCATTGATAACAATGTCGGTTCGTTTGGCGGCGGGCAAGTTGTCGCAGAACAAGATGGCTGCTTGGAGCAGGCGATCGCTGTTGCTCATGTTGGACTCTATGCACCAAGATATCTGGTACCGAAAGCAAATAAAAGATGATTCTCTTCTTCCTACATTGTTTTGGGGTGAAAGTGTTTTTTGATATTTCGTTTTATTTTGTGAAAAATGTGTTTCTTTGTAGTATAATGTCTCATCATGGTGGAATATTTATGAATAGATTATGCGTTTATGAACGTGTACGAGTGTAGGAAAATAAAATCAAATGGTTAAACTCGACTTTTCAAGTCCTCCCAAGAAGTTTGGTAATTTGACAATAAAGTGTCACCCAGTTGGACGACCTGATTAGCGCAGTGGGTAGTGACCCTGCTTTCTGCGCCGAGGGTCCCGGGTTCGGGTCAGATCAGTTGCGTTGCATGTGCCTAGTGAATGTAGCGTCTCGATCTACTGCCGCCTTCCTACCTAGGCAAGTATGCTCCATCGTAGATCTCATCGTCACTTACCATCAGGTGAGATCGAGATCAAATACTTGCCTATAATGTATAAAAAAAAGGGAACAATCTTTGTGTGATGATCACGAATGTTTGTACCCGAGTGATGGATGTTTAATATGTATAAATAAATAAATATCCCTACCAAATAAAATACCCCTACAAGTGTCCCTACCAGGATTCGAACCCGGGACCCTTGGCGCAGAATTATATACTGAGTTCGTCCTCAGTCCATTGTACGGTGCCCATAACACAAGCGTTGCTTAGTGTGGGACCGTACAGTTGGTGTGTTCGTCTGGCGATATTTATTTATTGATGTATTTTACTGATAGAGTTAGGGGAGGTTTATTAGGCCTTGTCTACGGATTAGGCCTGTATGGAATCTTACATATGTGCATTTTTTATATTAAAATAAACTCATCGTGACGTTGGCGAAATACCTACCCACTGGGGGGGGGGGAGGCCCTTCTAGAAAAACAAAAACAAGTATTTTTCACTTAAAGTCGAACCATAGAGCACTGAGAGCAGAATGACAAGCGGTAGGTTCTATACTGAATTTATTTTGCTAATTTTCGGGTACGGTTGCCCCACATAGTGAATTTTTCAAGTGTGTGTGGATGGCCATATCCTAAACTATATAGCACAGCGACAAATTGAGATTTATTTGTGATACAAACCAAAACTGCAACATTAGATTTTTTTTTTAATTTCCCTAGCCGGGAATGGAACCCGTTGATATTGTGCAAAAAAACAACCTACTGTATTATTGCACTATCCAATAATGTCGCTATTAACGATCAAGTTCTGGCAAATGCAATACGGCAGCGAAATAAACAAAATCGTTGCCGAGAACAAAGTATTCAGAGTTAAAAATAATGTCCAACATCACAACTAGATGTCGCTGTGCCGAAAATGAACTCGCAAGCGATGTTGTTCTATTCTCGT
This sequence comes from Pheosia tremula, assembly GCA_905333125.1. Taxonomy (NCBI): domain Eukaryota; kingdom Metazoa; phylum Arthropoda; class Insecta; order Lepidoptera; family Notodontidae; genus Pheosia; species Pheosia tremula. The sequence goes on from HG995425.1 coordinate 4,683,045, forward strand.
GTTTAGTACTCGCTTGTGGACACAGTGCACAATGAACTTCGATTTAATAATTAATGATGATATTTTTGTAAGCGCACAGCATCACAAATACCAGTGACTGTCCGTTGATCACTTACTGCAGGGCTCCCAAACTTATTTGGTCTACAGCCCACTTTGAGAATGAATTATTTTTTAGCGCCCCCATTCTTTCAACTACTTAAAAACCACTATCTATAACTTAAAATTAAATTAATTATTGTAAGCCTCTACACATTGCCCCATTTCTTTTCTAGGTCTCTTACCGCCCCCTTTAGGCCTGCAGCGCCCACAAGGGGGCGTATCGACCACTTTGGGAAAGGCTGACTTACTACGTTAAAACTTGTTCTCACATACCTATAACAATGTACTGCTCAAAAATGTAAAAGATTTTTTTAAAAAGACCAACCATGGAGTTTCTCGCCCGTTCGTCTCCATAGGAACGGCATTCCGAACGGGCGGTGAAGTTGTAGCTTAGCGTTTTGTAACTTTTGACGATTCGTGAGTACTGTAGTGAATGGTTTACATGAATAAAACTTATTCTGGGGACTTTTCGGCTGGAAGTTGAACCGTGGAGTTGTCAGAATCAGAATCAGAATCAGAATATTTTTTATTCACGTAGACCATTATTGTACAGTACTTATGAATCGTCAAGTTACAAAAATATTATGCTACTGCTTTACCACCCGTTCGGAATGCCGTTCCTATGGAGAAGAACGGGCAAGAAACTCCATGGTTGCTCTTTTTTTTAAAATAGATCTTTTACATTTTTGAGCAATACATTGTTATAGGTATGTGAGAACAATGTAGGAACGGTCAATTACGTTTTATTCTCCATAAAATGCGTTTCTTTGATAAATAACGTGTAATATTAGCGGGATATTAACCATTGTGTGTTCATAAACGTGCACGAGTGAAGGGAATTGAAATTAAATAGTATAACTTGACTTTTCATGTTATTTCAAGATGTCCGAGATCTATTTTACTTGGGCCTAGCCCTTGGGCCTGTGCATATGCTCGAATACTGAAATAATTTATATTACTTGACACTGGCAAAATACCTATGGTGACGGTGACCAAATAAAAAAAAAACTTTGAACCTATGCATTTGGCGCGCATTTTTAATCTTTATTTTAAAGAAGGTAACTTAAATTATTTATTTTTTTTATTATTGTTGTAATATTATTCCGTGTACTCACAGCCTCCGCGATCTCGTAGGACACGTTGCCGGCTCTCATCTCAAACTCGAAGCACTCCATGTTCTCCATTAGCGCGGAGATCACCGGGTGGTCGGCGCGCGCGCAGCTCAGAACACGAAGCGCGGTATACTTCACCAGGCTCCGGTTCGAATCCGTTTTGGGCACAACTTCTGTGTTTATTATTGACTGTGTACAAAAATAAATGAAATTTGAAGAAGGAAGTCACAAATGGGGGGAGGGGGGCATTGGAAGTTTAATATCGATTGCGGTAATCCAATTCGGAAGTTTTCGATTCCGTTTCCGATATCGATTTCGAATGGTTTAAAATAGATCTACAGGTAATTATGGCATGCGCCAGGTCCCGCATCAAGTTTCCCATGTCTGTCAAATATCTTCACTCTAATTTAGACCTCTTGTCTAACCAACTTACAGAGTTCAAAATTAAGTAGTAATTTGGAACATTTGACAGTTTTAGTTTGGGAAGATAGATGCAAGTTATAAGAAAACTTCCTGTACCAGGACGAGGATATTTATTAAGAAAACCGTACCCTTGAAAATCCAAAAACCTAACGATACCGCGTTCAAAAACATGTCAGCGACATCTATCGCCGACATCTATACAAATAAATAAAATAGGAGTGTCCGTTTGTAATATTAAAACAACCGCTTTTTACTAAGTGCATTTGGATGTGTACACGGTACATATACCAAAACAATTTTTTTTAAATGTTTGTCTGTCTGTCTGTCTGTTTATTCCGGCTAATCTCCGAAATGGCTGGACCGATTTTGACGGGACTTTCACTTGCAGATAGCTGATTTAACAAGGAGAAACATAGGCTACCTTTATTTTAGAAAAACTTTTTTTTAAATGCGCTAGGTCAAACTAAACATAAATAATATGTATTACCTCTGCCTCGTCCGGATCCAGAACAGTGAATATAACTTTGTACACGCTCCTCAGCGCGCTAGCGGCGTCCTTGTCTGTTTCCTGTGTGACCACATTCCACACATAGCTTCGGAGTGGATGGTCCGCTGCTAACTTCTCTTTAAATAGGTTGCCGTGATGGTTCAATATTGAAAATACCACTGAAAAAATAATAAATCATTGATATTAATGTTACACTAGAATAGCACATCAGAACTACGATCATGTTCCGGACGTGAGCGAGAACGAGATAGATAGTCGCAGTGTGCGCGGTGCGGGACTCCCGGCGCCCGGACGTGAGAGAGAACGAGATAGATAGACACTGTCTTGGTGACGCTGGCTGGGCGAGTCTATTATTGGACTTGCCGATGTGCTACAAAAACTGCTTTAATTGTTGTAATCGTACGTTATTGCCATTTGATTTTATTTTTTGCTATACTTATTTGTTGTTCTTTATTATTCAACTACAAAATCACTATTCGATTACGTAATTTAATTAGTTTACGTATGTCAAGCTCCGCTCCGCACTGCGCAAGTGTCGATGTGTTTCTAAACAAGGTGTGGTTCCGGAACCTCAGTTCAGTGGAACACATTTATTCTTTCGAGCGCTCAATCTAGTACGCAGTACATTGACATAGTTGGAATAATATCATTACCCCTGTAGAAGGGTACACAGAGGTGCACCCACAATTTGCCGATAGTATTTGGTCAAAATGTAATAGGGGCACACTCCCCCTCAATATGAGGGCAATTTAGGCCATAGTCCACCACGCTGGCCCAGTGCGGGTTGGCGGACTTCACACATCTATCGAGGGGCTCTCTCAGACATGCAGGTTTCCTCGCGATGTTTTCCTTCACCGTTTAACAAGTGATAATCATGGTTGAAAATGAGATTCGCACATGAAATCCAGAAATCCCAGAGACGCGGGGTTTGAACCTGCGATCCTCGTTGCCGAGGCAAGCGTTCTACCAAATCTACTTCATCTCACGTAGCTAAACGAAAACAGACTTTATGAGATAGTCAACACAGTGTAGCGACCTCTTCAACCGCGCCACAAGCTACACAGATGGCGCTGCAGACGCATTCGCAACAATAGACAATTCTCAATACAATCCTGAATCGCGCTATGAGAGTTTTCGGAGCACGTAACATATATACAAGATCCCGACAATAACCGTCGGGGCATAGCGGCCGCCTGGCTGGAAGAACTTCCCGTTTCCGCTAACCTAGCAACGGAATGCCCATTGAAGCAAAACTAATAAGGCATGACTCCTATATAGCTATACGAAAACAGACTTTACGAGATAGTGAACACAGCCTCACCTTGCTTGCACCTGGTGGTGTGCAGGTACACCTTGGACAGGGAGCCGTAGAAGCGGCCGAGCTCGTCAACCGGCAGCTCGCTACCGAACTTATGGAACAAGCCCAGTATACCTCGGAGCACCGCCATCAATATCGTCACCTGGGAACAAGGCGGAACCCTGGATCGAAATCAATTCTCGTTTATTCGTGTACGCCAGGGATTCCCAAACTTATTTGTCTACTGCCCACTTTGAGAATGAATAATTTTTTAGCGCCCCCATTTTTTCACCTACTTAAAAACCACTATAACTTCAAATTAAATTAATTATTGTAAGCCTCTACACAACGCCCCTATTTTCTTTCTGGGACTCTTAGGCCTGCAGCGCCCACATGGGGGCGTTATCGCCCACTTTGTTATTACTGGGATGTTATTACTGAGAGCAATTGCTCTCAAGGGCTCAATTCTGCTAATTTACAAACGCTTCAGTGGAGTGTCGATAGCATGATTTTAGACATTTGGTAGTCCACTAGTTTTTTAAGACCAGTAGCTTTCCACTGACCGTCCATTCGACTGCCATAGAACTATTTAGTTATCTGACGTTCTTAGCAGTCGACACACAGCCATTGACACCGAAGTGAGACCTTCGAGACGACATTAAACCTTTATGAATTAGTACAAAAAGAAGATCGCACCAACTGTACGGTACCACACTAGGCAACGCTTGTATTATGGGTACCGTACAATGCACAGAGGGTGAACTCAGTATATCACAAATCATATAGATAGTAAACTTCCATGGTTCGGGTACAAACATTCGTACTCATCCCACAAAGTTTGTCCTTACTAGGAAGCGAACCCTGGACCCTCGTCACAGAACGCAGGGTCACCACGGACTGCGCAAATCAGTGTCTATGACAATCTGTGAATTTACCATATTCTTATTGGAGTCCAGCATGTTGAGATAAACTTTCCATACTCTCTGAACCTCATCTGCCATTTCCCCGTCGTGGTACTCGCATAGTGTTCCTGGGAAAATCAAACAACATTCCCATGGTCAATAGGCTACTTGACTGTGTTTGAAAGACTACATTAAACTATCTGCGCTTCGTGGTGCTACACGAATGTAAAAATTAAAACAAATCTATCCCACGGGAACCATACATTTTACCGGGATGAAAAGTAGTCTATGTGCTATTCCAGACTATAGTGTATCTCTGTGCCAAATTTCATCCAGATCCGGTCAGCCGTTCTGGCGTGATTGAGTAACAAACATCCATCCAAACTTTCAAATTTATAATATTTGTGGGATTGTTCAGTAGTTTAATATGATGCTAACAAAATCCTTTCCTTCATTGTAAATTCCAGTATTTTCCATAAAATTCGATGATAAAATTTAAATAAATAAGCGGTACACCATGCATCGGGAGTCCCTAGAATTTAACTTACCCATCGAATGACTGGCTCAATATATATCTTTCCCTTATGAAGGGGTTTCCCAAGGGTTTTCAGAGTATTGAATAGAAATAAAAAAAAATTGTTTGTCTATAAAAGACATAGGTGTGTATAATACAGGGATACCTTTGAAATGGGTTTTATCAAGCTTTGCATTTAACTTAGCCAAATCAAAAGGTGAGCAAAGTGAAAGGGTAACCGCAAGTTAAATTCGACAGCAGTTATGTCGTTCAAGAACCCGTTCATAGGCTTACTGGGTTCCGGGCCGAGGACTTACCAACAAGTAATGCTAGCGGTGCCTTGCAAGTCTTAGCTTGTTCTAGTGCGTCGATGTGCCGCGTGACGTCACCGTACACGATGGGCGCTTGCTTGAGCATACAGATGATACATTGCAGCGCTTGTTTGCGCGCTTGCGCATCGTAGGAGAGCAAGCAAAGCTGTCAACATATAATTTACTGGTGGTAGGCTTCGGCCGTGGTTAGTCACCACCCACTGAACAAAGCCATGTCGCCAAGCGGCCTAGCCGTGTTCCGGCATGATGTTCGGTGTTGCCATTCATGGATGGCGGGTCGGATCAGTTGCGCTGCATGTGCCTAGTGAATGTAGCGTCTCGATCTACTGCCGCCTTCCTACCTAGGCAAGTATGCTCCATCGTAGATCTCGTCGTCACTTACCATCAGGTGAGATCGAGATCAAATACTTGCCTATAATGTAATAAAAAATAAAAAAAAACTAGCTGTCCCGGCGAACTTCGTACCGCCTCGGAATCAAATGTATGAGAAAATGAATTTATTGGTACTCAAATGATTAAAACAAATCGATCCCACGGGAACCATACATTTTACCGGAATAAAAAGTAGCCTATGTGCTATTCCAGACTATAATCTATATCTGTGCCAAATTTCGTCCAGATCCGTTCAGCCGTTCTGGTGTGATTGAGTAACAAATATCCATCCATCCAACATTTCACATTTATAATATTAGTGGGATGGGGGAAGCCTATGTTCAGCAGTCGACATCTTCCAGCTGTTGATGACATCCCGTTATTGTACCTACCCTCATTATGTCTTCATAGTAGTTGTCCACATAACTCCAATGACTGCTGACCAGCTCCGCAAGGATCTTGAAAGCGTCTGCGATGGTCTTCGACCAGGCATCATCAGCTCTCTTCGAGGATATAGTCTCTAGAAGACTTATCGGTTTGAATAACAGGGTTTTGGTTACCCATTCTGAAATTATTTGTAAAAATAAATGAACGTAGTCCGAGAAAAGAGAAATAGGAGTCAAATCTTTATCCAGGACTGTCCAGCTGAACCAGGAATGATAGTCACCATAATCAAAGCTTTTATTCCTATATAATAATAATGCGGCCACACAAACACCAACTGTTCGGTCCCAGACTAATTAACAATTGCATTATAAGTACTCGTACAATGAATTGGGGCCGATCCCGGTGTAAAATACTTATATAGATAGACATCAGTGATTTGGGTATGAAAATTATGCTTTTCACACAAAGTTTGTTCCTACCATGATTCAAATCCAAGACCCTCAGCACAGAAAGCAGTCCACTACCCACCGAGCTAATAGGTTGTTTATGTTTTAGAATAATAATATGTAGTCTGACCCACCAATTTCAAACGGTGCTAAGTCTTCCTTGAACACTCTTTCAGCTGTTCTCAGAACTTTACTATAGTAACGCCAGTCCGTTGTTAAGGTTGAGGTCTTTTGTAAGAGGTACTCCCAGTCCTCCAGAATGGTACACATAATGAAAATATTAAGTTATCTTCCCGGTCGTTTCATTACGTGGTTGACTGTTCTTCTGGGATCAAAGTTTCAAATTATTCTGTTGAAAAATGTAATCTAATGGGTATTTGCTGCTGTTATAGCTGGCAAGCAGCCAGGAAATTATATTTAAAACCTAAACCTATATACAATGCAAAGCAGTGATAGCCAAGTTTGTAGAACGCTTGCCTCAATAACGAGGATTGCAGGTTCAAACCTCGGCTCTAGGATTTTTCATGTGCGAATCTCATTTTCAACCAAGATTATCACTTGCTAATCGGTGAAGGAAAACATTGTGAGGAAACCTGCATGTCTGAGAGAACCCCTCGAAAGATGTGTGAAGTCTGCCAACCCGCACTGGGCCAGCATGGTGGACTATGGCCTAATCCCCCCTCGCATTGAGGGGAGGCCCGTGCCCAGCAGTGGGACATAAAAAAGGGCTGGAATTATCATTATATATACAATAGGCCCTAATTTCAGACATGGATAAATGAAAAATAAAAAGCATTCTATAATTTGGGAAGAAAGTAAAGTTATAATTCTAAACAAACTGCAAAATTGATTAGAATTTTAACTAAAAACTTAATCACAGTGAATATATAAGGTGTTGTATTTTATACCGGCAAATAGTAGGCTATAAAGATAACATATCCAAAGAAAATATAAGACAATTAAAAATGACACCCCGTAGGTTCTGAGCGCTCGGCCAAACATTCCTGGACGCCGTGTTAAAAAAGCCAAATATAATGTACACAGTTACTACTTTATTATTATCATCCATATAACTTACTGATTCATCAGTTAAAATATTTTACACTATTTATGTTGTACCTATATTTTTGTATAAACTTTGCTCTGAGGCCATATGAGTATTTGTAACCGTAGAAAGGCAAATAATGAAATCAATTAAATAGTAGTCGTAATTTTTTGATACTTACATTTTTATATTACCAGCAATAAACATACTACCTCTTTATCTGTGTTTTAAGCGGCGAACTTCAAAGAGTATATAATCACTACGTTTTGCGAACTTCTTTCTACTTGTTTTGACACTTTTGACACAAGTTTGAACAAGCTTTTGTTTTTTTTTGGCATTAGCATCACACGTGTAATTTGCTAGTAATCATTATAAATTTCAAGCTAGTTTGCTATCTCCACGTTATCTCTGTCGCTGTCAGGGCCCGAATGAAACGGAGGGTGGTGACAGAGGTGGATAAGGTAGCTACAAGAAATGTATAATAACGAAGAATCATTTTACTTTACACAGGCCAAAATGGCACTATTTTGTGGTCGATTGCTTACATAAAAAGAGAAAGAACGCTCACCAAAAATAAAACTTTACTGAAGTACTTATTTATAACTTTTTTTACTTTTCTTGAATTCAAATTTACAATTACAGTTAAACTAAATAGGAAAATAAAAACAACTCAAAAATAGTATGACAACAAACAATGTATAAAAAGACCTTGTCCGCGTGGAATGGCGGCAAGAATGTTGGCTGCATTTCCTCGCTGTATTATCAAACAATTTTTTTGAGCGAGGAATGAGTCAGCCCTCCTTTCACCTATGGGTACCAGGTAGAGTAGGTACTTTGTATATACGAAAACCATACAATGGACTGAGGGAGAATCAAGTATATAATACTTATATAGATATTTAACTTCCATGACTCAGGTACTACAGCCCTTGCTTAAAATTTGGTTGGGGTAAGTACGGAGGTATTTCTTAATTAAAAATCTTCTGGTTAATATAATCTCCTGGTGCTCAATTGGCTGGCTAGTCTCGCTAAAACTGCTGCACCTATCGATGTGAAGAATGTGGACCGCTCGTCTCCTTTAGCACTTTGGTGACCCTACAAGCCCTGGGATCACTCGCCTCCAGCAACTCCAGGTACTTGCTAGTAGTCAGCGTCGTGCTACCCTGATTGTTATCCAAGATCCTGGCGTCCTTCACAAAGAACACTGGATGGGTATTGAGATCTAAGGCGTCGAAGACCGCCGTCTCTTTCTCCCAAACCTTCAGAATTAGCTCCCTGCCTAACTGGTCAACGAGCGTCACCTGCCTCGTGATTTTACCAAGCGACGGAACTGATTCTGTCTCAGTCACACTCGTGCATACACCGAACGCGTGGTAATATTCCGTTGCATCTTGAGCATGGACTACATGTAAGGGAGATAAGGGCCATTCGATTTTCGGAGCACTGCCGCAAAGTTTAACGTCACTGTCGTGTTTGAGAACCAACAGTTTTTCATGCGCAATACTTGTTCCTCGCTTATCGGCGTTGGCCAGGTAGAAGCCAGTTATACAATACGTCTTGTTCTTCTCGATGAAATGCTGGTACTTCACGCAAGCTTCGTCGAAAGCGACTGCGGCTATTTCTCCGGATTCATCGCGAAGGTCCATGTGAAAGTAGGCGCGTTCGTTTTTGCCGTGTCTCATCGATTTTATGGAGACTGTTACAACGACAGTTTGATCTCCACGTTCATCGGATAGTTCTGCCACCTTTACGTAGATGCGATTCTTTTTGGTGAAGTTCAATGGCGTGCAGTATGGGTTTGCGGTGTCGCGCTGATGAGTCCCAATCCTTACAACTGCGCGGCTTGCATTCAAATTCGGGTTCGTGGGTGGGTTCGCCTGAAATTATAAACATAGGTGTACCTATTATTATGTAGCGACCACTTCAACCGCGCCACAAGCTACACATATGGCGCAGCAGACGCATTCAGAACAATTGACTGGTCTCAATACATTCTTGAAACGCGCTATGAGAGTTTTCGGAGCTAGTAACATATATACAAGATCCCGACAAGAACCGTTGGGAGCATAGCGGCCGCCTGGATGGAAGATTTTCCCTTTTCCGCTAAAATTAATTTAAAATAAATAATAGCGGTATCCTGACTGACCGCAAAGACTCGCTGCCGGGTTCTCCAGCTGAGTTTAAAACGGTTAACAATTGCATCGGGTTAATTAAATTGCAACATAGGTATATTACTACTGTGTACCATCATCTAGGGAAGTGGTAATTATAAATGTTACATTAAGTAAGAGTTACCGGCAGTATCGCTTTCCTGATCTTAACAGCCCTGGGGTCATCTGGGTCCAGCAATTTGAGGTGCCTGGAAGTCGTCACACTCGTGCGACCCTGGTACTTATACACCCTGGCGTCTTTCACAAACAACACTGGATGGAAATTGAGGTCCAGCTCGTCGAAGAGCGACGTCTCCTGATTCCACACGTTCAGTATTACTTCAGTGCGTGTCTCATCCACCAGCGTCACCTGCCTCGAGAGCTCACCAAGAACTATTTTAGTCTCCGTAACTCCTCTACATAGTCCAACAACATTGAACATCTTCGGTGTTTCTTGATCGTAGACCTCATTTAAAGGAGTCAGAGGCCACTCAAATTTAGGGGCATTGCCGCACAATCGAACTATGCTGTCCTCATTCAAGACTATCTCCCACTTATGGGGAATACTAGTGTAGCGTTTCTTCGCTGGTTCCAATGCTACGTTTGTGATGAGGTATGTTTTGTCCTGCTCTATGACGTGGAGCTGGTTGTCGCACGGCTCGTTGTCGCTGTACGCGACGGCGCTGATCTCCCCGGAGTCGTCGCGCAGGTCCATGTAGAAGTACGCGTGCCTGTTGTTCCCGTGTCTGATGGACTTCGTCGACACTGAAGCTTTAATAGTCACATTGTCTAATTTGGAAGGACTGAAGTTGGTTAGATCAGCGATTTTTACGATGTTCTGATTCATGTTGGTCGCACAAAACTACTTTGCGTCCGGTGGAGTGGATGCGGAGATATCAACTATGCGCTTTGCAACCTGTACCTCAAGTACACAATCCTACTCAAACGGTACGTAGAAACGTACCGTTTCGGTAACGTAACGTCGTCCATCCCTCTCGCGCCACAGATTTTATAAATAAGTATGACAGTGATGGCATGCTTTCTCGATGACGTTACGATTACGTTAGAAGTTCCTACTTACTATATGATATCAATTAAAGATATCGATTATTAAGATAACGATAAAAGACCGATAAAGGGAACCGTACATTTATATTAGTGTTATCACCTGGAAAGTGTTAAAAATTGATGTTTTAAAGATATCGCTTGGTTTGTGTGGAGAGGCCAAAAGCAGAGGACAGATAAAATTTGTCCAATCGGGTACCAAATGTTATGAAATTCTCAGTTATCATCAAAATTCGGTGTACAACTGAAGCCAGTTAGTCACTGATGCTGAAAAAGATAGCCAATAGCTCTGCAGAAGTGTCTCCTCTAAAAGAGCCTTAATAGCCTGTGAATAGTTCGCCTAGCTAAGCTAATAATGATCTTATTCTAATTTTCCTAACCTAGCTAGGACCCCAGTAAGTACTATACCCAACCGAAAGCTAAGAATTATTCCAAACCATCACAAAAAGAAACTTTATTTTGTGTAAGCAGGCACAGCAACCATGTAATAGGTATTTTAATGTGGGAACGGTTAAATATCTAGTTTTCGACAAAAGAAAATGTATTTTGCTAATTTAATTTAATTATTATTATGTTTATAATGTGTATTTAAAAAAAAATGCCCCCCGAAAATGGATAGCAGGGCATAAAAATTACCAAGTAAAATAAAAAAAATATTTTTATATGAAACACGCCTGGCGTGTGCGCCGCACTGGCGACGCGGTAGTTTGACACACAGGGTATGTGTTTCGCCGCTCCGCTGTATGAGAAAAATATTCGCACACGCCTAGCGTGTAAAATCGTATGCCTGGGCCCCAAGTCTGCTAATACAATCGATTCATAACCGAACAGCAACCGCATAGTAACTGTCACTTTTGACAGTTATCCCATACAGTATCTGTCAAAAGTGACAGTTACTATGCGGTTGATGTTCGATTGTGTTAGCAGACTTGGGGCCCTGTAACCTTGCCAAAAACACTCAGGGCGTGTTTCCGCAGTGAAAGTGTTACCCTAAAAGAAATATTGAATTTATTCAGTAGGTGCGTCAAGCCAAAGAGTATATAATATACTTGCTTGCTGTAATAATTTACATATTAATAACTCGTTGGTATACATGAATAAAAATATTATGCTTTTATTTTTTTTTCTCCCAAATGTGTACATGGATATCAAAGCAGCGCCCCTAGTGGATACGGTACTAGAAAATAAATAGATCATACGAGCGCTATTTGAATTCGCTCATAACTCGAACTATGGGCCCAGTAAGGAAGAACTTTCAGAGAATAAATGCATATTTACTTTAGCCTCACTAAATGGGACAATAAAATTTCAATTTTATATCTAACATCTTTTATTACGACAAATAAATTATAAAGTTTATATAGACAATATTTTTTATGTAATAAAAAGCGCATGCGTCGCCGTATTGTGGCTCATTCCAGCAACACATTGTAATACGTACATTTTAGCTTAATTTATACAAAAAATCTACCAAAATACAGTTTCTTGAGAGAAAATTAAACTCTTGTATGGCAACATTAGAAAATGGCAGTGATTATTTCTGTATTTTGATAGATTTCCTGTTATCTATAATTATTATTTTGTTAATTTAATACTGATATTATTAATTAGGTCGTAAATGCGTTGATTAGAGCTACCATGGTATAAAATTTTCTACCCTCATGGTAGAAAAGAAATAAGGAATGCTTTAAATTACTTACATTTTCTTATATTTAGGAAAAAGTTTATGCTGCTATATTGTTGTCACAGTAACGAAGACGGAGCATGAGAGCAATACAGCAACATAATTTAATGATCTACAATTTACAAGCCATAGCAACAGAAATTATAAATTATTATAGCTAGATTTTTACAAAAGACTTAAAATAAGGATATGAGGCCGAGGACTGGAGCTTCTAACGACCGACTACCAATTTCTAGAAGTTGAATACGTAGATTATAAAGTATACGGTTAGCTCACGAACAATCTCGCACTTTAATTTTTTTTTTTAAATTACATTATAGGCAAGTATTTGATCTCGATCTCACCTGATGGTAAATGACGATGAGATCTACGATGGAGCACACTTGCCTAGGTAGGAAGGCGGCAGTAGATCGAGACGCTACATTCACTAGGCACATGCAGCGCAACTGATCTGACCCGCCATCCATGAATGGCAACACTCAACATCATGCCGGAACACGGCTAGGCCGCTTGGCGACATGGCTTTGTTCAGTGGGTGGTCAATTGACATACTCAATCGACGACGAACGACTTGCACAATAGAATATTATGCCAATGGGATCTTTTTACTACTGTACGACGTTGACATTGGCAGCATCGTATTGGTCCTAGACTCAATAGAAAAGGGTAAAAAAAAACATTACCTACTCAACACTAAATTATGACGTTATGTCATAATTTAGTGGCTTCAAAAATTTGACAGTAATACCTACCATTAGATTATAAACGTAGAAAGGACACGCTATTCTCATATCATCATGTCACATCCATTATTTTATTTATAATGTGTATTTATTTAATGTGTCATTGGTATTAATTACTTGACATTTGCAAAATACCCGCTAAGTTGTGAGTGAGGCCGTATTCTTATCAATTTTATTTCATCGCATCTCATTTCGTATGGAAAAAAGAAGCTAAAAGCTGAAACTACTTGATGATCTCAGATCGTTAGAAATCTCAGTGCTTCCAGGCCGAGAGTTTAAAGCTAAGTCTACATACAAAGTCAGCATCACTAAGCTATCAGGCAAGAGGTTTAGGTATAGTTCTGATGCAACATGACCCGGTGCCCTCAGGGTCGACGCTCTTAATTTGTGTACTGTACGCGAATTCGCGTGAACGTAAGAACGAAATTCGCGTGTACGTAAGAACAAAATTCGATTGTACTACACATATTGGTTTGTTGTTTTGTGCTTCAATATATTGTTAGCGACTTGGCGGACGCCCTGCCATGCTTGAAAATCGATTTCTCGTTGCCTGCCTTGTTTTTCGGATTGGGTCATGTTGCAACAGTCTTTATAATCGGACTACCACAGTTACATGAGTTTATAAATTATTTTATAAATAATTATAGTACACATTTAATCGTAAACGTCGACAAGCTTTGTTAATGGTAATACGAATACTATTTTGATAAGTGTAAGGTTTAAAATCGAGAAGTTGTGTGTCCACAAAGATTGCCGAGCTTCCTATCAAATTCATTATACTAGGTGCGTACTTCCTTAAAATATAATAACTTATTTACTTTTAATAAACAATAAAAATAAATAGTTTTAATTATATTGAAATGAACACATAATTTCTCATTAGCCAGCGACACATCCAAACGGGATACTTAGTACATAGGTATAGGTAACCGCATACTTTATAGTCTACCGTATTTAGACATTTTGTATGGAGAATTGAAGGTTTTAAATACCGTCCGCGAGAGGCGATTTTCAATTCTCCATACAAAATGTCTAAATACAGTAGACTTTAAAGTATACAGTTTGCTCGCACTTGACGTACTAAAGCGCTGTGTGTCTACATACGTAAACTATAAAGTATACAGTTAGCTCGCACTTGACGCGCTATATCGTTCCCGCTACATAGTATTTTGTCTTAGTCTGTAATTATTAACCCGACAACGTTAGAAACGAAAGTTATTTTAATAATAATAATGAGTATGCATGATTGAGTTTAAATATAAAATTACAAGTCAATTCAATTCTGCCTGCCTCAAATTATATATTTAAATTCAATATAAGACACATACTAATCTTTCAGAAAGATTGGTCGACGCAACCGGCGACCCAAGGGCCGGGCATTTCCTCGCTCAGCGAGTAGCTTTGGCTATTCAGCGAGGAGATGCGGCCAGCATCTTGGGCACCGCATGGGCCAAATTTTTTACACTTTTTGTAAATTTTGAAGTTATTTTCTTTGTTATTATTGTAGGCATATGTCCTAATAAAACGACTGTTTTATTTTTTTATGTTTGTTCAATTAAAATAACAGCTAAAGGCAAACTTTTAACGTATATTTTAGGCTGAACAAATATGTCCTGGAAATAATAGTTAGTAATACCAGTGATAGCCAAGTTGGTAGAACGCGTGGCTCGGTAACGAGGATCGCGGGTTCAAATCCCGGCTCGCACCTCTGGGATTTCTGGATTTCATGTGCGAATATCATTTTCAATCACGATTATCACTTGACAAACGGTGAAGAAAAACATCGCAAGGAAACCTGCATGTCTGAGAGAACCCCTCGAGAGACATGTGAAGTCCGCCAACCCGCACTGAGCCAGCGTGGTGGACTATGGCCTAATCCCCCTCGCATTGAGGGGAGGCCCGTGCCCAACAGTGGGACATTAAAAAGGGCTGGTATTATTATATATATTACTAGTTGCGCCCGGCGGTGTTACCCGCGATAAAAAGTATGAAAAATTAAAACATCTATCCCACGGGAACCATACATTTTACCGGGATAAAAAGCCTATGTGCTATTCCAGACTATAAACTATCTCTGTGCCAAATTTCATCCAGATCCGTTCAGCCGTTCTGGCGTGAAAGAGTAACAAACATCCATCCATCCACCCATCCAAACTTTCACATTTATAATATTAGTGTAGATTATAAGACACCCCCAGTACAGCTTATCTCGGGGTTCAGTGGTTAGATCTTTAGATGTCATAACTAAAACTATTTCCTAATATAAGACTACAGATTTAGGCCGATACTACTCAAGTGTATACTTCTCATTATCTCATAGGGATTAAGTTTAATAATATTACTTGACTGGTACACCACTGGCTACCCTCAATTGAAACCCAGTCGTTATGATAATATAATATACAGTATGCAGATTTAATTAGTGGCAATACTCTGAAAAAATCATCCATCTTCTTTTTCTTTTAGGCTGGAATTTGGCTACAAAATAGTGCTAGTTTAGCCAGTGTCCAGTAATTCTTGATAATTGTTATTGAATTATATGTACCCCTGATGATACTGATAATGTTG
Source organism: Pheosia tremula (assembly GCA_905333125.1). NCBI lineage: Eukaryota > Metazoa > Arthropoda > Insecta > Lepidoptera > Notodontidae > Pheosia > Pheosia tremula. The sequence goes on from HG995425.1 coordinate 4,698,692, forward strand.
ATGACGATGATGATGATGAAATGAATGCTCCTACCCCTGTCAGTAAAGCTGTGGATGCTTTACTGAAAATGTACCGGACATGTTGGGAGAACTTGAAAAGTCAAGTTATACTATTTTATTTCAATCTCCTTCACTCGCGCACGTTTATGAACACACAACGGTTAATATCCCGCTAATATTACACATTATTTATCAACGAAACACCTATTTTTTTTGGAAAATAAGGAATAGGTTTCTGTACATTTCATACTTGACACTGTCTAAATACATAAGATGTTTACGCCATATTAAAAAAATAATTGTCTTTGAAAATTACCCGAATAATTAATTGAAGGGAGTTTTTGGCGGGAAACTGAAAAGTCATGGCGTCAGTTATGTTTTAATTTCTAAAACTAGTGTTCCTGCGAGTTATAGTGACTGATATAAGTGGAATATTAACCATTGTGGGTTCGGTAAAGTGAAAAAGTGTCGGTAATTCAAACAGAGTGACGAAAATTGGCTTTTCAGTTTCTCACAAAAAATCCATGAAAAATCTTTCGGTAAAGTATCCATCACTTTCCCGATTGAGGGATGGGGGGGTTTGTGTGTGGATTTTACTTGGGCCTAACCTTTGGGCCTGTGCATATGCTCAAAAACAGAAATAATTTATATTACTTGACACTGGCAAAATACCTATGGTGATGCCAAATTAAAAAAAAAAAAAATTATATAATTAATTGAAATAAACGTCAACTCTCATAATAATCGCCACCGATTAAATCCACCTGGATCTATAAAACGCTACAAAATTGTACGAAACGGTATTAACTGTGTATATATTTTAAAAAGTGTATCTTATTGTCTATTGCCATGATGAGCTCGATCGATTTAATATCTATTAATAAATATAAAAAAAAACAACGTACATAACATGTACATTCAGGTGTTCTACCTAGTATAGTTTGTCCGACGAAGCTGTCAAAGAAATAAATACCCTTTACAGTAAGAAATATGGGTTATATTAAACGCGGCATACACATACGACCCCGTACGCATATCAGAGAGAGACGGAGCTATAAGAAGAAACAGGCAATTGGCTTTGCATCGTATCTACTCGTTTTACTCAGTTCTTTACTGTTGAGCGTCCGGGATCGATTGTGTATGCCACTTAAGGAGTTTTAAAAAACTCCTCCAAGTCCTCCAAGTCACTCCATTCGTAACCTCGATGGACATGCAGCCTTATAAGGTAATTCTACGTCTCGGGTATTAAGTTATAAGTAAATGACTATAAAAAATGTCTCCCGACTACCTACAAATTGTTAGTTTTCTGACCCTCTTCATATATAATTGGGGCGGTTCCTTATCATCACGCACTTAATATTGCTGCGGGGCTACGATCCCAACTTAATAAAATAAGGGGTTGGTATAAACCCCACAAAATATTTATGTGAGGTCGTTATGACCCCTCACTTGATCATGGGGTCGATATGACCCCTCACTTAATATCAATGCGGGGTCGTTATGACCCCTCACTTAATATTACCACGGGGTCGTTCGGACCCCTCGCGGGGTCACCTCAGTGCAGGAACGGCGTGTTTCGCGTGCACTTCTTGCCGCACGCACACTTCCTCACGATTTCAATGTCTTTGGTGTATCTCGTGCCGTCGGAACAGATCAGGCGTATCTGAAAAGGGAAAAATACTAAAATACTAGCCCCCAAATATATAGACAGTTATGGTGGACTATAATGGCAATATAACGAACTTTTCAAAGGATAAAGTGCGTTTTAGCTTTATAATCCATAATAAATTTGAGGTTAGGTATTTATTCATCTATACTTAATATTATAAATGTGAAAGTTTGGATGGATGGATGGATGTTTGTTACTCTTTTACGCCCGAACGGCTGAACGGATCTGGATGAAATTTAGTACAGAGATAGATTATAGTCTGGAATAGCACATAGGCAACTTTTTATCCCGGTAAAATGTATGGTTCCCGTGGGATAGATGTTTTAATTTTTCATACTTTTTATCGCGGGTAACACCGCCGGGCGCAGCTAGTATCTTATATTTACGCGAATACTAGGTACACATTGAAAACCAAAACTTATTTTTCATATTTTATTGCGTTTATTTTACGGTCCCGAAAAACATCAAATAAACTCGGTAAAATAAGTTTTCTTTCAATACTAGGTTACTAGGTAAGTAAGTACCTATATCCATTGCAATGTTCGGACAAGATGAAATTATTACTTTGTATCAATAGGCAAAAAACTAGAGAAAGGATTTTTAAAGTAATTCGGCTATAGGGGTCTGAGGTATCAGCAAATTTTGGAAAAGGGGTCTCTTGCCCAAAATAGTTAGGAAATCCCTGATGTAAACCATTACACTAATTATGAGTCGCCAAAATAGTTACAAAACGCTAAGCTACAACTTCACCGCCCGTTCGGAATGCCGTTCCTATGGAGACGAACGGGCGAGGAACTCCAGCAGAGGTTGGCCAGGCAAGAGTCCCCTTGCCCAAAATAGTTTGGGAAACCCTGGTAAAGTATGTAGTGGAGCAGTACCTTTCGTTTCTTGGTCTTGCGCGGCGCGCAGCAGTGTCCCCTGGCGCACCCCCCCGCCCCCGCCCCCGCACGCGCGGCGCAGCGCGCCCCCCGCACGGCGCGCCGGCTGCGGCACGAGCCCTCCGTGATGAACTCCCGCGTCGCCTCCTGCCATCACGTCATATCTTACTACTACTCTACTCTACTCAAATGATCTCTGATCGCGTCTGCCCACGCACAGAGTACCGAGAGCCAGTATTGAACGACTGGTGGATGAAACCTCGGGGTACACACTGAGATGGAGAGGTTATGATAGAATCCCACTAATATTACAAATGTGAAAGTTTGGATGGATGGATGTTCGTTACTCAATCACGCCAGAACGGCGGAACGGATCTGGATAAAATTTGGCACAGAGATAGATTATAGTCTGGAATAGCACATAGGCTACTTTGTATCCCGGTAATATGTATGGGTTCGATTTATTTTAATTTTTCATAGTATACCAATAAATTCATTTTCTCATACATTTGATTCTGAGGCGGTACGAAGTTCGCCGGGACAGCTAGTTGTCATATAAAACGATGCGCGACACTGCGCGGGGTAAGAGGGACGTTGCACCCCGCACACTTCTATACTCTCCATCTAGCGGGGAGTAGCACGAACTGAACGCGGCGTCTGTGCCGAGGTTACTGCGTGGTTCAGCTGTGTGACGCGAGATGTCGCTAGCGCCACTAGTGTAGGACGCGCGTACAATATGGCGCCATCTTGTGTCGAGCAGTAAAACTAACACAGAATAATAAACTGGGACGCGATCGTAAGCTTGCTGTTCATAGGACGGCCGCCGACAGACTGACCGAGGCCACGCCCACCGCGATGACGTCAGGACTTAACTGAGAATCACTGTGCACAGTTGGTTGGGACATATTCGCTGTACTCCGCGGACGAAACCCACCTGACTCTCGGCTTGTTAACTTGATCAATTATCAACCAAATACCAGCCCACCCCTTAAAACAATGTGTTGCCAGCATAATAAATTATGTTTGATGACAAAATTGTGAGCGAAGGACATACTTCTGTTCTTCTGTAAATAATAGTTTGTTTGCTAATGTAGGTATCTAAGGATGATTGATCAACATAATTGTCAACTTACCTTTCGACACGCGGGCGCGGAAGCCGTCGGTTGCGCCGGCGCATGCTCTGAAGGCAATTGCTGCTTATGCGATGGAGCGGCTGTGGAAAACAAAACACTAAAATAAGCACAGAAGCAGCAATAATAGAATATAAATGTATGTAGGTATGTATGCAATAGTAATTTGTAAATGTGGGAACCGTGTGGCCATTATCTTGTAATTATATGCTTAGAGTAAGTATCCCGTTGACTACAATCTGGGTGTTTTCGAGTCGAGAGTGAACAGGTACCTTCTAGGCAAGTATGCTCCATCGTAGATCTCATCGTCACTTACCATCAGGTGAGATCGAGATCAAATACTTGCCTATAATGTAATAAAAAAAAAAGGTGTGTCAGTTACCTGGTGACGCCTGAACGTTGCTGAAGGCGGTGTGCTTGCGAGCAGGCATCTTGCCCTGAGCGATGACTGGAGCGCCACCTACACACAAAAATCTTAAAAATGTGTTTTTGTGTGAGTATTGTGTTTTGTGTTTTGTGTGAGTATTGTGTTTTGTATTGTGTGTGAGCGGTCGTCATACCTATGGAAGCCCTCAGCTCGCACTGCGGGCCCGCGGTGCCGGCGCGGCAGCGGCACGTGTAGTCCGACGCGGAGCCCTCCTCGCGCACGCAGCGCCCGCCGCGCGCGCACGGGTTCGGCACGCAGGGGTCCTGCAAGGGGGGGGGGGGGGCGATTATTATTTGGACTTTAATTTCTAATATATATAGGATGTATGAGCCTATAATACAATTAAAGAAAACATTTTTGTCGAAATTCATCTATACATATAAATAAAATTGGAGTGTCTGTTTGTAATATTAAAATAACCGCTTTTTACTAAGTGCATTTGGATGTATACACATTACCTATACCGAAACAACATCTTTTATATATATATTTCATTTTTTACAATTTTTGTCTGACTGTCTGTCTGTCTGTCTGTTTGTTCCGGGTAATCTCTGAAATGGCGGGACCGATTTTGACGGGACTTTCACTGGCATATAGCTGAAGTAAGAAGGAGTAACTTAGGCTACTTTTATTTTAGAAAAAAAAAATAGGATCTCACGAAAAAAAATTAAAACCAATGTTGCAGCGCAGCGCCTGATTAAGTTTGATAGCAACAACCTGCAATGCGTCCCGCGGGCTCAGAACGCGAGCAGGCTGTTGTCAACAGTTGTCTTTGTTAAATACCACGCGGACGAAGTCGCGGGCAACAGCTAGTAGGTTATAAAATTCGTATCGTTAACTACGCGATTAGTTCACAACGCTAAGTCACCATGCACACTCATGAATCACGGGTTTTGAACGCAGCCAAAGACGGCGTTAAAACGATCGCGCACACAATATATAGATCGCGGCTAATCGCCGCGTCCGACAATCCGTTAGCGCCTTTACAGTCTACACACAAACGAATTGGGTTTGTTTGACGCCTGTGTTCCAGCCTCCGTGCAGAAACTCTACCAAGGATCTGAGGGTCTGGAATTGGGTTTGTTTGACGCCTGTGTTCCAGCCTCCGTGCAGAAACTCTACCAAGGATCTGAGGGTCTGGAATTGGGTTTGTTTGACGCCTGTGTTCCAGCCTCCGTGCAGAAACTCTACCAAGGATCTGAGGGTCTGGAATTGGGTTTGTTTGACGCCTGTGTTCCAGCCTCCGTGCAGAAACTCTACCAAGGATCTGAGGGTCTGGAATTGGGTTTGTTTGACGCATGTGTTCCAGCCTCCGTGCAGAAACTCTCCCAAGGATCTGAGGGTCTGGAATTGGGTTTGTTTGACGCCTGTGTTCCAGCCTCCGTGCAGAAACTCTACCAAGGATCTGAGGGTCTGGAATTGGGTTTGTTTGACGCATGTGTTCCAGCCTCCGTGCAGAAACTCTCCCAAGGATCTGAGGGTCTGGAATTGGGTTTGTTTGACGCCTGTGTTCCAGCCTCCGTGCAGAAACTCTACCAAGGATCTGAGGGTCTGGAATTGGGTTTGTTTGACGCCTGTGTTCCAGCCTCCGTGCAGAAACTCTACCAAGGATCTGAGGGTCTGGAATTGGGTTTGTTTGACGCCTGTGTTCCAGCCTCCGTGCAGAGACATTACCAAGGGTTTTGAGGGTTTAGACCTTGGCATTAGACTACCTGGTTGTGCCTGCCGGCGTCTTCCTGTATGAACACGGCTGCGCCGGCGGCGGGCGCGGGCTCGTCCTCCCCGCACCCCGCGCCCGCGCGCTGCACGCGCACCGCGTTCACGAAGTCCACGCGCTTGTGATTGATCCACGCTTCTTTTAAACAACCTGACGATATTTAAGAAAACAATTAGATCATATTCATATTGAACACAAGCTGCACCCCGTGGTGTTACCCGCTATTAAAAGGTCATACCACGGGAACCATAGATTTTCCCGGGATAAAAAGTAGCCTATATGCTATTCCAGATTATAATTTATCTCTATGCCAAATCTCATCCAGATCCGTTCAGCCGTTCTGGCGTGATTGAGTAACAAACATCCATCCAAACTTTCATATTTATAATACTAACTGCGCCCCGCGGTGTTACCCGCGATTAAGAAGTATGTCCTTTTTAACCGGGATAAAAAGTAGCCTATGTGCTATTCCAAGGATTTCCAAACTAGTTTGGACAAGAGACCCAATTTCCAAAATGAACTGACACTTCAGATCCCATAGCCAAATTACTTTGAAAATCCTATCTCTAGTTTTTTTTTCCTATTGACTAAACTAATAATTTCATCTTGTACGAGCTTGTGCACGCTTATCGAATTGTTGAGTTTATTAAAAGTACAACAATTATACTTCCTACTGAAATATTAGTCGTTCTTCTAACAAGTTGATACACGTAACACAACTTATACAGTAACTTGGAAGTCTCAAATAAGAACTAGTGTTAATTAATAGGGGTCGACTTTAAGACCTCATCGACCCTCAAAATCACTTTTCGTTTATGTCGACCCCTGGGCAACCCTGGATTACATGAATTACAAACATTTTGATTACCTTTAAAACTAGTAATATTCCTTAAATGCCATTTGCTGAAGGCATCTTTTGCAATGTCTTCAGGCACACCCCCGAGGTACATTGGTCTCTCGAGGCGCAGGTACTCCTTGGAACCTGAATTGTCAATACACATAGCATCACTCCAGAGACTAGAATTAACATGCGCGTTGATCTTTACCACGGAACAAAGAAAATACTGGAAGGGACACGTCAAGGCAAGTAGGTCACAAGGCAACCAAAGACTACGCGGCCACGCTTTTTAGTCGTATCCACATTAGTTTAGTTGCGTGAAGAAAAATATACATTGTGTGATGAGCACGAATGTTTGTACCCAAGTTATGGATGTTTAATATCAATATGAGTATTATATACTGAGTTCGCTCTCAGTCCATTTATAAATTAATTTCAAAAAATATTACATTACCGAAACGCTACGTAAAAAGGATTGTGCTTCAGGTCCAGGGCCCCAAGTCTGCTAACACAATCGATTCATAATCGAACAGCAACCGCATAGTAACTGTCACTTTTGACAGATATCGTATGGGATATTTGTCAAAAGTGACAGTTACTGTGCGGTTGCTGTTCGATTATGAATAGATTGTGTTAGCAGACTTGGGGCCCTGTACGGTGTAGTGGCTGTGTTACCTTCGTTTATGATGGATCGCGCCGGTCCGTCGTCCACTCGAAGAGTGAAGTTCTTCTTGACAGCTATCAATTCTGCTTTATGGTAATTACCATCAGATACCATTTCGAAACTGCAAGACATAAGTTGATTACGCCATTTTCATATATCCATGTCACATCCATTATTTTATGTATAATGTGTATATTGATTTCTTATATTTACGCGAATACTACACATTGAAATAAAACTAATGTTAAGGATTTTATCGCGGTTTATTTTTTAATTTTACGTTCCCGACGTTTCGGCTGCTTTGCAGCAACCATGGTCACGTGGTCACATATAATGTGTATTGAAATAAAACTAATTTTACGGTCGCGTTTCGCGTTTATTGGTCCTCCCGTGACCATGGTTGCTGTAAAGCAGCCGAAACGTCGAAAACGTAAAAAAGTCAAATAGACGCGATAAAATCCGTAAAATTAGTTTTGTTTCAATGTGTACCTAGTATTCGCGAAAATATAAGAAATTATAATGTTTATTTATTGAATGTGTTATTGCTATTAATTAGTTGACATTGGTGAAATACCCGCTAAGTTGTGGGCGAGGCCATATTCATATTCATTTTATTTCATCGCATTTCATTTCGTATAGAAAGAAGACATAAGTAATAATAAGGCCTTTGAGAAAATAAATGCATAAAACGTACGCTATGTCAGAAGGCATACTATACAGATGCTTATCTTAAGGATAAAAATGCTTGGTTGGATGCTGGTCCGGCTCCTCAGGAATATATACGACCTTGTTCGAGCAGACTATTTAGACTTTTCTTTTCTCCTCTTCCTTCTTATTTTCATTTACAAAAGTTATTTGTAAATGTGGGAACCATGTAGCCATTAACTTGTAATTATATGCTAGATAAGTTTTTTTTAATATATATTAAATGTCCGGACACGAAAATGTTCATACCTGTACATAGTGGATGTTGGATGGTTGCCTACATCGTAACTGATGCGAATTCTCCCGTTGAACAGCTCGACAGCGAGATGCTCGTTCTCACCAAAGTACATAAGCACTCCGTGCAACTGCTTTGTACTGAACACTGAAACAAAATTGAGAGCAACCAATGCCATCTATTAGTGGGTGACAGTAACAATTCGTGTTTGAGAATCACGCCATCTATCGGCAAGTTATTGAGTGAGAAATTGTCGTGTATTTTTAAGAATAGCGCCATCTTTTGGTGATGAGTTTAATAATCTCCAGCTCGGTGCAAACTTGGTAAGTATACTCGGCTCACGTCAAATGTGAGTGCGATATTCCCGAGTACATACTTAAGTACCCCCGAGTATCTCTTTACCTGCAGTCAGGACGACCCCAACAGATCTAGTTACGATGGTATGCAAGTAGTTTTCTGGTCCAGAATCGCATAGTAACCATCGACTCGAAATAATAAAAACGAGATTATTATAATGATTGTCTATGGTATTTTAATTCTTACCTACCTAAAGTGATGTTGGCCTGTGGCGCGGTGCGTAGGGGCTCCAACTCCACCAGGGAGTCGTTGTGGCTGAAGGTCAGCGAAGTCAGATATTCACAGAGACGACCTTGAGGGGAAAAAAACAATATAAAATAACTATACGCAAACATTTCATCACCAAAAATTATTGCATACAAAACAAAATGATTTATATAGTTGACAGAACTAGGCGATACTTGGCGGAAATCCATCGTTAAACAAATGGGGGAAGAGGAACCCACCACTGACCAGCTTGTAAACTTTTCCAATTATAAACCAAACAAGTTGATCGATAATCAAAGAAGCCAGCAACACCGAACTCCTCTAAGATGTCAGTCGAGAAACTATCTACGCCAAAATAAAATGCAAATAAATACTGAACATAGTTTGATTGAGATAGCGCTAAGAATTTCAGGAGGTACTCACCTGAATAACCCGGCGCACATTTGCACAGATAATCATTAGCTGTGCTCATCAGGGGTCGCTCCATGATGATGTCATCCTGGGACACATATTTTATTTTTATTAAGTTAAGTACACACTACAGCGGTCTGCAACAAATGCACTGAATCTTGATCATCTAATAACACTGGCGGGAAGTTGAACCGTGAAGTTATCAATTTAATGTGTTTCTTTGATATATAATGTGGAATATTAGCGGGACATTAACCATTGTGTGTTCATAAACGTGCACGAGTGAAGGGAATTGAAATAAAATAGTATAACTTGACTTTTCAAGTTCTCCCAACATGTCCGATAAATTTTCAGTAAAGTAGTTAGTTAGTTAGTACGGCAGTTTTTTTAAGACCAGTAGCTTTCCACTGACCAGCCACTGAACTGCCATTGAACTATTTCGTATTCTGTACTTCAGTCGCGTATCAATATAATGCAGCTAAGTAATGTTATTCTACTCGTTATCTGACGTGTCTAGCAGTCGACACACAACCATTGCCACTGAAATGAGACTCCCTCGAGACGACATTAAAGTTTTAGCAGAACAGCCAATCCGTCACAGTTGTAATGGAACCTCAATAGTGTGTCACTGGAATGGGAATTGTATGTAATTTGATTTAAATTAGCATACTTGGGGAATCAGAATCAGAATATTTTTTTATTCATGTAGACCATTATGTACAGTACTTACGAATCGTCAAAAGTTACTAAAAATATTATGCTACTGCTTTACCGACCGTTCGGAATGCCGTTCCTATGGCGAAGAACGGGCGAGAAACTCCACGGTTGTTGATTTGCCCATTAGTAAGTTTAAAAGAACTGTTAAAAGTAATTTATGTCGTAAGGGTTATTACAGAATCTTGGATTATTTGGATGATAAAGCAGCCTGGGACTGATCGCTCACATATCAATATTTATAATGTTAAAGTGTAGCGTGTGTGCGCCTCGCATGGCAACACACTGGAGCTTATTCTTTATAATTTTTTTTTTGTAAAAATAATGGATAAAAAAAAAGACAAGCCCGCTGAGTTTCTTGCCGGATCTTCTCAGTTGAGGTCGCGTTCCGATCCGGTTGTAGAGTTAAGGAAAAAATGTAACGACAATTTGTAAGTGCCCCCGTAGGCCTATACGAAATAAATGATTTGACTTTGACTTTGCTCTTTTTTAAAAAGATCTTTTACATTTGTGAGCAGTACATTGTTATGTGTGTGTGAGAACAATGTAGGAGCGGCTAACGTGGGGCTCTGGTGGTGTGTTAGTGTGGCGATATTGTTGTGGCAACCTGCAAGTGGGTGTGTTGCGGCAGGTAGCAGACGCCGTGCACGCAGTCGTGGTGCGCGCAGGGCGAGGTGCCGAGCGCGGCGTGCGGCGCCGCCTCGCAGTAGCGGCCCGCGTGCCCGGCTGCGCACGCGCACTTGTACTCGTCCAGCCCGTCCACGCACGTCGCCCCGTTCTAATATAATATCGATTTTGTTTTATTACATTATAGGCAAGTATTTGTTCTCGATCTCACTTGATGGTAAGTGATGATGAGATCTACGATGGATACTTGCCTAGGTAGGAAGGCGGCAGTAGATCGAGACGCTACATTCACTAGGCACATGCAGCGCAGCTGATCTGACCCGCCATCCATGAATGGCAACACCGAACATCATGCCGGAACACGGCTAGGCCGCTTGGCGACATGGCTTTGTTCAGTGGGTGGTGACTAACCATGGCCGAAGCCTACCACCAGTAGATTTGTCACCTAGTTGGCACCACCCAGGGTCACGTGTAGGGTATCTCGAGGGTATTTAATTCTCCTACGGACGAAGGTGACTCGACCCCGATCTAGGATATATCGTATTCGTGATTTAAGCGACATCACTTTTCGTTGTGATAACGAACAAGCGTCTTCCATACCACTCACACGCCAACATAAAAGTAGCATAGGTTACTCCTTGTTACATCAGCTATCTGCCACTGAAAGTCCCGTCAAAATCGGTCCAGCCAATTCAGAGATTAGCCGGAACAAACAGACAGAAATTGTAAAAAAAAAGGTTGTTTTGGTATATGTACCTTGTATACATCCAAATAACTTAGTAAAAAGCGGCTATTTTAATATTACAAACAGACACTCCAATTTTATTTATTTGTATGTATAGATGCTCTCACCTGGCACATGTGATTGATGCAGTCATCAGCGTTGACGGTGCAGTTCTCGCCGGAGTAGCCCTTGGGGCAGGTGCATGTGTAATGGCTGTGGTGGTCGGTGCACACCCCACCATTCGCACAAGGGTTGAACTCCGATGTACAGAAGGGGATCTTCTTCTCGCAGAATTCACCTGGAGATACATTATAAATATAAAATTACAAACGAACCGGAAGACGTAGTGTAGGACGGCCCCTACAAGGGGGACCGATGATATCACACGCGTCGCAGGATGCCGGTGGCTGCGAGTGGCGGAGGATCGATGTGTGGAAGTCATTGGGGGAGGCCTGTGTCCAGCAGTGGACGTCTATCGGCTGATAGATAGAGATAGAACATATAGCATCCGAGCGATTGAAGGCGTTACGAAAGGTTGAACAGGGCCCCAAGTATGCTAACACAATCGATTCATAATCGAACAGCAACCGCATAGTAACTGTCCTTTTGACAGATATTGTGTGGGATATCGGTCAAAAGTGAGTTACTGTGCAATTGCTGTTCGATTATGAATCGATTGTGTTGGCAAACTTGGGGCCCAGATTTGGCTTTTAACATAGTTAACTAATTTTATGAAGTTTATTTTATGCGTTTCACGTTCCCGACAATTCGGCTGCTTTACAGCGACCATGGTCACGGGAGGACTGAGGTGGTTGGCGTCCTGGTGTCATAGTTAGAACTGGGGTACCCTCATATTTAGTTGTTGCTCGCGGTCCGATCTACGCAGAAAGTGCTCACAGTGTCTTGAGGTCTTGCAATGGTGCGCTTGCTGGAAAGCAGCCGAAACGTCGGGAACGTAAAAAAACGTATAATAAACGCGACAAAATCCGTAAAATTCGTTTTATTTCAATGTGTAGTATTCGCAGAAATATAAGAAATCTACATTCGTATAACTTCATTTCATTTTTGGTTATAAATTCATATAGGATGTATATCAAAGGGGAGAATACTGATGTCGGTAAAAAAATCGTGATGATCTTACCCATGAAGCCGGGAGCGCATTTACACGAGTACCCTTCGAGATGGTCGAGGCAGGTCGCGTTGTTCTGACACCTGTTGTTGAAGCAGTCGTCGATGTTGACTTCGCAACGTACTCCCGTGTACCCGGCCTCGCAGGAACAACTGTGGTCACAACAAAACGACCAATTTATCTCCATACGGTAGCCAATATGATCGCTTACGATTCTGGCGCGATTTTCATAGTTATATAGTGTATCTATATAACTATAGTATGTACATATTTTAAGTATAGTTTGACCACTGCCGCTGTACCGCGCCTTGGGTATGTGCGCGGCGAGGCGGGGGGAGTATCGGCCGTCAGTCCGCCGTCAGTATGCCGTCAGTCCGCCGTCAGTCCGCCGCCAACTCTCTTTCCTACCCCGCCCCGCATTCCTAGGGCGCGGCACAGCGGTAGTGGTCAAACTATAATATTATTTTTTTGTGCGTTGGGTTGGACAAACCAATCCGAGTTTTATATTAGAGATGAACCGCGGGCCTGTGGCTGGCGCATGATCGGGGGGCGAGACGAGTGCGGTCGAAGAAACCCGAACCGAGGCGAGGCGAGCGGCGAATACCTGCGCGCGCGCCGACGTTTGGGTGAAATCGGTTTGTCTGAGACAGGGTTGCCAGATTGAGTATGTTTTGCGCAATCCTGGGTAAAAATTTAGCTCTTGGAGAAATTTTAGAGACCCTTTATTCTTTAAAAAAATCTCGCTTTGTCGTATACTGACTGCACTACAAGATCGCGACTAGTACAATTTCATTTCGTTAGATGGCTCTACCAGTAACTATCAAAGTAAAGTAACTGTCAACTAGATGGCGCTACCAGCAACTAACAAAGTAAAGTAGCTATCAACTAGATGGCGCTACTAGTATCTCGAGAATCGAAACATACTGGAATCTCCCCTCTTCCAGCACATTGCAGTGTCCGTTGGCGCAGGGCGAGCCGTAGCACGCGTCTATCTGGAACTGGCACGCGTCGCCGTGGTAGCCGCGCGCGCACGCGCACTCGTGCCCGCCCGCGCCGCGCGCGCGGCACGCGCCGCCGTTGCGGCACGGGTTGCTGTAGCAGCTGTCGCACTTCGATATCACCTCCGCCGGCGGCTTGCCTGCATAGTCAAAATACTATTGTATGGTCCCAAAACATAGCAACATTTTATAATAGACACGCTGCTATAAATATCGCCATTTGACAGTTATTTAATCTGTACTAAAACTGTCAAAAGTGACATATAAAATGTAATTCCCAACCATTTCTGTGCTAATTCTGTTAGTGGATTTGGAACGAAGGGCTGATTATGCATGAAACATAGCGGAAATTGTACACACATAACAGTAGAGTAGCGAGCTCTACAACCTCGCTATAAGATACACAGATGGCGCTGACGATTCTCAGTACAATCCTGAAACGCGCTATGAGAGTTTTCAGAGCACGCAACATATGTACAAGTTAAGTTCCCGACAATAACCGTTGGAGCATAGCGGCCGTCCCACCAGACATACCACTCGCCTGGCTGGAAGATCTTCCCTTTTACCACTAAAGTAGTACATAAAGCTTTTGAAAAGAGTAACCATCAAGTTCATTGCCCATTTTATATAGGCATGATACTTAAATATTGAGTTAGAAAATGTTGACAATTTATAAAACTATTCAGATTCAACACACACTAATATTCTACGTACCTTTGCATATGAAAGCAGTAGATTGCGTGCTCAGTACGAGCTTGTCTCTCATGGCGGCTGGCTCCGAGCAGCGAGCGATGCCTGGCTCCACGTATTCACCGGCGTTCTTCACCCATTCGGAGAGCCAGCGGGCGCTGCAGTCGCAGTACAGCGGGTTCGAACCCAGGGCCCTGGAGATAAGTTCGTTTAAGTGGTCAATATACCACGGGCCCTAAGGTGACAATTCTACACTTCTTGTGATTTATACAATTATAATTTCTTCCTCTTTCTTTACGAAATGAGATGCGATGAAATAAAATGGATATGAATATGGCCTCACCTACAACTTAGCGGGTATTCTTACACCTCACAGACCATGAGCAAGGTAAACGAGGGGCAAGACTTTACTTACACATGGGAAATGGACTCCAAGTCTCTGAAGACTCCGTCAGCGAGCATTGATATGTTGTTGCCGTGTAGTGACAAGACTCTGAGCTGACTAAGGCCTTTCAGAGCGTCGCGCTGAAAACAGATATAAGATGAATAAATACTGAAGATATACTTAGACAAACCCCCATAGAAGCTCCCCCAAATGTATAGAAGTCAATTGACAATGGAAATACAAATAATTTTTGCATAACTAAAGTTCTTAATAACACCGTTGTAAATGGTTATTTTTATGAATAGCACGCACTTAGGTATTTAGCTATGTTATAAATAAATATCGCCAGACAAACACACCAACTGTACGGTCCCAAACTAAGCACCGCTTGTATTATGGGTACCGTACAATGGACTTGGGACCATCCCAGTATGTAAACACATAATATATAGATATGTAAAGTCGATCACTCGAATACAAACATTCGTGCTCATCACACAAATTTGCCCCTACAGGGATTCGAACCCAAGACCTTCGTAACAGAAACATGACCACTATCAACAGTGCCAATCGGGTCTACAATAATAATAATACCAGCCCTTTTTAATGTCCCACTGCTGGGCACGTCCCTCCCCTCAATGCGAGCGGGATTAGGCCATAGTCCACCACGCTAGCCCAGTGCGGGTTGGCGGGCTTCACACGTTTTTCGAGGGGTTCTCTCAGACATGCAGGCTTCCTCGCGATGTTTTCCTTCACCGTTTAGCAAGTGATAATCATGGTTGAAAATGAGATTCGCACATGAAATACAGAAATCGCAGTGGTGCGAGCCGGGGTTTGAACATTCGATCCTCGTTACCGAGGCAAGCGTTCTACCAACTTGGCTATCACTGCTACAATCGGGTCTAACTACTTAGTTAAATATTCTTACCTGTACACATCTTAGTTTGTTATAACTAACTATTAGTGTTGACAGCTTAGTTAGACCGTCAAAGGTGTTGTTAGCTATGACGCTGATCTTGTTGTTTGACACATCCAACCGCGTCAGCTGAGTCAGGTGCCTGATTTGGTCGGGTAGGATGCCAGTAATCTCATTCGACTCTAGATATCTGTAATAAAATAAATAAAAATAAATATCGCCAGACGAACACACCAACTATACAGTCCCACACTAAGCAACGCTTGTATTATGGGTACCGTACAATGGACTGAGGGCGAACTCAGTATATAATACTTATATATATATATATTATACATCCGACTCGAATCAACTTGGGTACAAACTTTCGTGCTCATCTCACAAAGTTTGTCCCTACCAGGATTCGAGCCCGGGACCCTCGGCACGGAAAGCAGGGTCACTACCAACTGCGCTAATCAGACGGTCAATATAACTTAAAACACTGTAGCGATCTCTATAACCGCGCTGTAAAAACTATACTCTTAACGCAGAAAACAGATGGCGCTGAACACAACTTTCAATACATTTGAAGAATATCTACACAGGGCTGAATCGCGGTATCAGTGTTTACTTGATAACGTAACATATATACAAGGCCTCGAACCGCCTTCTATTATAGGCACCGTGCAATGGACTGAGGGCGAACTCAGTATATAATACTTATATACATATTAAACACCCATGACTCGGGTACAAACATTCGTGCTCATCACACAAAGCTTGTCCCTACCAGGATACGAACCCGGCACCCTCACCAACTGTGCCAATAGGGTTGTCAAGTATTTAAAATAAAAGGTAAGCATCTCTTGTCTACTATAGTATGACGTTATTGTTCAATACAAAGAACATAAAAACTACATACTTTTAATATTAAACTTAAATAAATAATAATGCTAAATATAAATATATATTATTTGTAAAGTCATAACTTACAATTCCGTAGTCTGTTTGGGTATAGTAGGCGGTAGGGCTGTCAACTGCGCCCGGGAACACCGCACCACGGTTCCCGTGCACGTACACTGAGCTGGGCAGTAGTCTGTTGCGAGACAACCCTTATCCTCGGCTGAAAGATTGAAAACAACAAATCAAAGTCAACAAAGGCGCGAGGGGTGGGGTAATGTAAATTGGCAGAGGAGGGGGGGGGGGGGAGAAGGGGGGCGGCCAATGAGAGCCTTATGTCAAACAATTGAATCAAATGGTTGTGGCCGATGACGGCCAGACGAACACGCCAACTGGGTCCCAAGTCTGCTAACACAATCGATTCATAACCGAACAGCAACCGCATAGTAACTGTCCCTTTTGACAGATATCTTATGGAATATCTGTCAGAAGTGACAGTTACTATGCGGTTGCTGTTCGATTATGAATCGATTGAGTTAGCAGACTTGGGGCCCAGTACGGTTCCAAACTAGGCAACGCCTGTATTATGGGTGCCGTACAATAGACTGGAGCGAATCCCAGTATACAGAATGATTCATCAAACAGGTCACCATAACTTTGGACATAAAATAGCCAGATGTTGTAATTTCGATGCCATTGCAATTCGATTGACATTGTCGAAGAAGCCTATAGTGATTCGGTACGTAGTACTTGCTAGAACGAGCTTCGTTTAAGTCGGGCAGGCGCGTTCAGACTTGGACTTACCGGTGCATTTAAAGTCGGAGACTTCCAAATGGTGTAGGTTGGCATCTCGCAGCCCCAGCGGAGTCCGGCAAGTAGCTGACGGGGACAGCCTTCGGGAGCGGAGCCAGCTCGGCAGCCAGGAGATATGGCACGTGCAGTCCAGGGGGTTGGACTCCAGGTTCCTGGGCATAGAGCATCTGATATGATAGGTAGCCCAATAGCATAGGGAGCGTTCAAGTATTACTTAACGCAATTTTTGGAGATCTTTGCCCATGTAACGCGCCGTAACGTTTTTTTTTTCCCCCCCCCCCCCCCCCCCCCTCTAGTACAACGTAAAGTCTCTACGCGACCGTTCTGAAGGGTTAAATCAATGTAACGTAACGCGTAGTTCAACCCCCCCCCCTACCGTTTCAGAAGACCCCCCCAAATTCGTTACGTAACACTTGAACGCTCCCATACAAGATGATTCACAAAGTGTATAACAAGCCTTGAACCTGCGATCTTAAGCGCATTTTAAATATTCTGTGAAGTCAGAATTTCGATATGACAATAAAAAAAACCCGTAGTTCGAATAATAGAAAATGTTTCCGTTCAAACTTTAAAAAAGACTTTTTGATTGCGAATTTCGACAACCCTAAGGTGCATTAAATGCGAATACAGGCCTCTTGAAAGGCGTTTGAAGTCCGTCAACCCGCACTGGGTTAGCGTGGTGGACTATGGCCTAATCCATATCACATTGAGGGGAGGCCCGTGCCTAACAGTGGGACATTTAAAAAGGGGCGTGCATTATTATAATAAGATGTATAGGATGATACTTACAGCGTGGACAGTACAGTGAGGTGATCAAATGCACCAGGTGTGATGCATTTAACTTTATTACCAGTTAACGACCTGAGAATAGAATGAAACATTGTAAATAATTTAGCCGAAAAACGGTAATGGTTTTTGAAAACACTCATAGTGCGTTTCAGGATCGCGTGGAGAGCCGTCATTTGTTCTGAACGCCGTATACAGCGCCATCTGTGTTTCGGCGCGTTGAACATGTTTCTCGTAGCGAGGTTTTCAAGAGGTCGCCTCACTTAATAATACAAATATCGCCACGCGAACACATCAAATAAACGATCCCAAAAGTAAGCAACGCTTGTATTATAGGTACCGTACTGAGGGCGATCCGAGTATCTTCGTCATTAGCGGTCGTTTGTGAACCGATTTGGATTATTTTATCATAGACTATATAGACTGAACATTGAAATAAAACTAATCTTACGGATTTTATCGCGTTTATTATACTTACGTAGGGAACGTAAAAAAGTATATTAAACGCGATAAAATCCCTAACATTTGTTTTATTTCAATGTGTAGTATTCGCGTAAATATAACAAATAGACCAGTCTTTCCCAAAGTGGGCGATAACGCCCCCTTGTGGGAGCTGCAGGTCTAAAGACCCAGAAAAAAAATGGGGGCGTTGTGTAGAGGCTTACAATGATTAATTTAATTTGAAGTTATAGTGGTTTTTAAGTAAGTGAAATAAGGGGGCGCTAAAAAAATATTCGTTCTTAAAGTGGTGAGTGTATTGTATTCGGATTTCAGTCCAAATCCGAATACAATACACTGGGATTGCGTACACGCAGATCTGAGGTTACTCACAGCACGCTCAAGCTGTGGAGTCCGAAGAACATCTTGTCTGTGACCGTCTGGAGCAGGTTTCCGTCCAGCAACAGTTCCTGGATGTTGGCAGCGCCGTCGAACGCGTTGTCTTCTATCTGAGTGATACCTACAATACAAAGTCATCATAAGAGTATAGTCGGATATATTTAAAATCAGCTTAACATTAATAAGCTTAAACTAGAGGTGAGTGACAGGTGCTGAGTCGATCGGCGCAAACGCAGCTCCAATCCATCATCATAAAAATCTTTCAGTAAATTATCCATCACATTACTGATTGAGGGATGGGGGGGGTATTTTACTTGGGCCTGTGCATATTCTGATAGCTAAAATAATTTATATTACTTGACACTGGCAAAATACCTATGGTGATGCCAAATTGAAAAAAAAAATTTCTATAATTTTGTATAACGTCATATAGTACTTTTGATAAAGTTACATAACTTCCGGGGGGGGGGGGGGGGGTGTAGTGTTTTTCCCATCGCTAGAGACTTATTTACCATTGTTTCTGAAGTCCAATTTACTCAAGTCCGGGAGACGGCCGTACAGACCATCCGATTTGATCTGCCCCAAGCTATTGTCTGACATTAATCTGAAAATAAATAAATTCAATTAAAATTATTTTTATTAATAATTTGCAATGGGGATTTGGTGGTAGAGGGAAGATCTTCCAGCCACGCGGGTGGTATGCTCAGACGGTTATTATCGGGTACTTGTATATTTGTTACTCTCACAGCGCGATTCAGGTTTGTATGGGGAATCGTCATTTGTTCTGAATGTCGTCTGCAGCGCCATCTGTGTAGCTTGTGGTTGAAGATGTCGCTACAAGGAAATTAACTGACATCATGTGTTATTTTTCTGAGTCTATATTGCTACTGAGAAACTCTTAAATACGCCAACTCTACGGTACCAAACCAAGGCACGCTCGTATCATGGATACTGGGCTCCAAGTCTGCTAACACAATCGATTCATAATCGAACGGCAACCGCATAGTAACTGTCACTTTTGACAGATATTGTATGGGATATGCCCAAAAATTTTAAAGATCTTTAAAAAAAAAAGACCAACCATGGAGTTTCTCGCCCGTTCTTCTTCTTTTTTTTTTTTTTTTATTACATTATAGGCAAGTATTTGATCTCGATCTCACCTGATGGTAAGTGACGATGAGATCTACGATGGAGCATACTTGCCTAGGTAGGAAGGCGGCAGTAGATCGAGACGCTACATTCACTAGGCACATGCAGCGCAGCTGATCTGACCCGCCATCCATGAATGGCAACACCGAACATCATGCCGGAACACGGCTAGGCCGCTTGGCGACATGGCTTTGTTCAGTGGGTGGTGACTAGCCACGGCCGAAGCCTACCACCAGTGAAAACACTCCATAGGAACGGCATTCCGAACGGGCGGTGAAGTTGTAGCTTAGCATTTTGTAACTTTTGACGATTCATAAGTACTGTACTTAATGGTCTACGTGAATAAAAAAATTATTCTGATTCTGGATATCTGTCAAAAGTAACAGTTACTATGCGGCTGCCGTTCGATTATGAATCGATTGTGTTAGCAGACTTGGGGCCCTGAGTTGTTCAAGGGGGGCTTACAGGGCATCAGTGTTGAGGGGCAGGTCCTTGGGCACCTCGGTGAGCGCAGCCCTCACGCACGCGACCGTGACAACCCTGGCGCCGTACTCGCAGTTGCAAGGAGCGGGACAGGCCGATGCAGCTCCGCACGCGTTAGAAGAGTCCTCACCAGCTACACAAAGATTTAGAGCAGCCTTTCCTAAAGTGGGCGATAAAGCCCCCTTGTGGGCGCTGCAGGCCTAAAGGGGGCGGTAAGAGACCCAGAAAAAAAATGTGTAGAGGCTTACGATAATTAATTTAATTTGAAGTTATAGTGGTTTTTAAGTAGGTGAAAAAATGGGGGCGCTAAAAAATAATTCATTCTCAAAGTGGGCAGTAGACAAATAAGTTTGGGAACCCCTGATATAGAGTCGTGTTCCGTACCGGATTATGGAACAATATCACATAATCGCGACAACGGAATGTCTATATATGTCTCACTCTATACTCACGTTTGCATTTAAAGTTTTCTTCCCTCAATGCGTCTATCCTTTTCCTGCTCATGCGTTTAGGCGAGTCGCATTTCGCCCCAGATGTCTCTATCGGGTTCTTTCGGAGGTACGCGGCGAGCCATCGGAGCGAGCAATCGCACGCGAACGGATTTCTACCTAGATGCCTGCGGAATAGAGTTTAAATTCAAAAATAAGTTGGCAGGTCTGACGGGTCACAGCTCTTTTTTATGGCTGAAGCCCGAATACTGCCTACTGCTATTTATGTGCCACAGACTAACCATACATTCCCAGCTCGGTTGACGGCGAGGCAAAGAAAAGATGATAATGCTCACCCGAGGCACACACTTGTGGTCAACCCTACGCGGGCTGGCGGTGAGGATAACATAAGATGACAAGGGTTGGCGGTGAGACAAAGAAAAGATGATAACGCTCACCCGAGGCACACACTTGTGTTTAAACCCACGCGGGCTGGCGGTGAGGCCAACATAAGATGGCAAGGGCTGGCGGCCAGGAAAACTAAACGCTCGCTCGAGGCACACTTGTGTTGCCTCGCCCGACCGCCGTCATCCATCGTATGCCTCACCGCCAGATATGCTACTTACAATGTCTGTATCCCTGTTAACGCATCAAACGTCCCGTTCGGCAACGATCTGATGTTGTTGTCGTATAGAGACCTGAAAAATTAGAGAAGACGGAAAATGTGTAGCCTATATTCAGCTTAATAAGTTGGATATATATTTTTTTAATTTTTTTATTACACAATAGGCAAGTATTTGATCTCGATCTCACCTGATGGTAAGTGACGATGAGATCTACGATGAAGCATACTTGCCTAGGTAGGAAGGCGGCAGTAGATCGAGACGCTACATTCACTAGGCACATGCAGCGCAACTGATCTGACCCGCCATCCATTTACGCGAATAATAATTGAAATAAAACTAATTTTACAGATTTTATCCGGTTTCATATATGTTTTGTACGTTTCTCACAAACGAATACCGATGCTGACCAAGGAGGATACGTGAGGCCATTTAAATTAAAAACATCTTATTTCAATAGGGAAGATGGCTGGGCGCTACCACCGACATGGGAACCAGTAATTAATATAACTAAATCCAACACCAAGCGCACCAAGCAAGACCTCAGACACTGTGAGCACTTTCTGTGTAGATCGGACCGCAAGCAACAACTAAATATGAGGGTACCCCGGTTCTAACTATGACACTAGGACGTCTAACACCTCAGTCATCCCGTGACCATGGTTGCTGTAAAGTAGCCGAAACGTCGGGAACGTAAAAACCATTAAAATAAACGCGATAACTGGTGGTAGGCTTCGGCCGTGGCTAGTCACCACCCACTGAACAAAGCCATGTCGCCAAGTGGCCTAGCCGTGTTCCGGCATGATGTTCGGTGTTGCCATTCATGGATGGCGGGTCAGATCAGCTGCGCTGCATGTGCCTAGTGAATGTAGCGTCTCGATCTACTGCCGCCTTCCTACCTAGGCAAGTATGCTCCATCGTAGATCTCATCGTCACTTACCATCAGGTGAGATCGAGACCAAATACTTGCCTATAGTGTAATAAAAAAAAAAAGATAAAATCCTTAAAATAAGTTTTATTTCAATTGGTTTATATTATAACATAGAGTTCTACTTACAATAGTTTCAAAGTCTGCAAGTCCCGGAACGTATCCTTTCTAACGCAAGTGATTTCGTTCGAGTTCAGGAGTCTGAAAATAGAGAATTACTGAAGACGAAGGTCCAGGACGAGGATGTACAAGTACATACGGAACTAGCTGTTACCAGCGACTTCGTCCGCGTGGTATTTAACAAAAAGTTTTTGTAAAATAAAAGTAGTTTAAGTTACTCCTTGTTACGTCAGCTATCTGCCAGTGAAAGTCCCGTCGAAATCGGTCCAGCCATTTAGCCGAAATAAACAGAAAAACAGACAGACAAAAATTGTAAAAAAAAATGTTGTGGTATATGTAACGTGTATACATC
Organism: Pheosia tremula; assembly: GCA_905333125.1. Taxonomy (NCBI): domain Eukaryota; kingdom Metazoa; phylum Arthropoda; class Insecta; order Lepidoptera; family Notodontidae; genus Pheosia; species Pheosia tremula. Next base: position 4,721,511 of record HG995425.1, read on the forward strand.
CAAATGCACTTAGTAAAAAGCAGTTATTTAAATATTACAAACAGACACTCCAATTTTATTCATTTGTATAGATATACATTTGTATTGAAGCCTTTTAATATTCCACTGCAAGGCACAGGCCCCCTCAATGCGAGGGTTAGGTCCTGGTCTATTAAAAGTTGGCGGACTTCACACGACAATAAAAAAATTGAAAGGCTCTCAGAATGCAAGTTTCCTCGCGTTGTTTACCTTCAGCTTTAAGCAAATTATACTTAATCATGGTTGAAAATAAGGTTCACCCATGAAATCCTTAAATACTAGAGATGGGAGTCGGGTTTATTTTCTGCAGTACACACCAACTATACGGTACCACACTAAGCAACGCTTGTATTACGGCTACCGTATAAAACACTGAGAGCGAACCCAGTATATAATACTTATATAGATATTAAACATCCATGACTCGGGCACAAACATTCGTAGTCATCACACAAAGTTTGTCACTACAAGGATTGAAACCCGGGACCCTCGGCGAAGTAGGCAGGGTCACTACCAACTGAGCTGATCAGCCGTTTGAACCTGCGACTCTGGTTTCTTATAAAGACCAGCAAGTTTTTAAAAAGGTTAGCTAAGCGTTTTGCTTCTACTTTCATCGTGCGAACCGCCAAGGAATGGAACACGCTGCCGGCGTCTTTGTTCCCCGTTGACTACAATCTGGGTGTTTTCAAGTCGAGAGTGAACAGGTACCTTCTAGGCAAGCATGCTCCATCGTAGATCTCATCGTCACCTACCATCAGGTGAGATCGAGATCAAATACTTGCCTATAATGTTATACAAAAAAAGGTATTCAAGACCTGTCTAGACAGGATACGGAAGCAGTAAGTAACTTAACTAAGTATCTAAGATGAACGCTTACAGTAACTGAAGCGATCCCAATCCATGAAATATTCCTGAAGGCAAGTCCTTTATTTTATTTCCGTACAGCACCCTGTAAATAAATAAAAAAATTATACCGTCTGGTGAAATAGTTCGATTCCTTTCAGGGATATTTTTGAAAATGTTTCGTATTTCACCCTAGTTCAGTTTACTGGGATCAACCCCAGTTCCCAGTTATCACTCAAATGTCATACTTTAAATATAAAAAATAAGTACCAGACGAACACACCAACTGTACGGTTCCAAAGTAAGCAGCGATAGGATAATGGGTACAGCACAATGGACTGGAGACGATTCTAGTATATAATTACATAATATTAAAGGGCTCGGGTACAAACATTCGTGCTCAACACACAAAGTTTGCCACTAAACGCAGAGATTCGAATCCCAGACCCTCGGTACAGAGAGCAGGGTTACTTCCAGTTGTGCTAATCGGGTCGCCAATATTATCTGATTACATTATGACGCTTATTCTCGAGATGATAACGGCAAAAAAAACACTTACAATGAAGTGAGATGCACAAGCCCACTGAAGGCGTCTGCAGCCAACTTGGTGATCTTGTTGTTCGACAGATCGATCCTCGCGACGCGTTTCACAGCTGAGAATGCGCCCGCGCCGACTTCTGCTATCTCATTCTGTTCCAGCCGTCTGAAAGGAGAAAATTTTGCAGTCAATGACCTGGGCTCTAAGTCTGCTAACACAATCGATTCATAATCGAACAGCAACCGCATCGTAACCGTCACTTTTGACAGATATCCCATACAATATCTGTCAAAAGTGACAGTTACTATGCGGTTGCTGTTCGATTATGAACCGATTGTGTTAGCAGACTTGGGGCCCTGGCCTCCTTCGTGCAGTGGAAGGCACGAATCTGTGAGTCCAAGCTATCATTGTTACTCTTTTAATCCGGGAGATGTAGCTAAGACGTCGAGCTTTGACCCTCGGTGTGTCCCGGGGAAAAGCTAATAGTCCTGGAACCCGCAACGAAATTAAACAAAAAAGAATTATGGGAGAAGTTGAGCAAAAATTATCCACTGCCTTCCATTGCGAAATCGGAGACGAAAAAGACTATATATGTAGGCTGGTTGCTACAGAATTAAGACTCTTACAACTGGAGGTCTCAGTCCTGAAGGCTACAATGGAACTAAGAATGAATACGTGTTTAACAGATAACAGATCTTCCAACCGGGGGGGGGACCGAAATTTACTATTGGGTTCTTGTATTTTTTTTTTCGTCCTGCAAGAACTCTCATAGTGCGATTCAGGATTGTATAGACAATCTACAGCGCCATCTGTGTATCATCGTAGTTATACATGCTACTAGTAGCAAGATTGAAGAGGTTGCTACACTTCCTTGTATACTTAGTCCAGGTATATACTCACATCTCAGTAGCCCTATGAGGTATGGTAGCTGGTAGTTCGGAGAGCATCTTCTCTCGGCAGTCGACGGTACCCTCGGGGGTGCAGCGGCAGGGTGGAGGGCACCTGGGTTCAGCGGAGCACTCCACCGTCATCGCTGTGGTGGGCCCTGGACCAGACACCATTAATAAGTACGAGAGAATACATGGCTTACACCTTTAGCGGAAAAGGGATGATTTTCCAGTCAGGCGGGTGGTACAGCTGGCGGGGCGGCCGCTATGCCCCGACGGTTATTGTCGGGATCTTGTATATATGTTACGTGCTCCGAAAACTCTTATAGCGCGATTCAGGATTGTGACGAGAATTGTCAATTGTTCTGAATGCGTCTGCAGCGCCATCTGTGTAGCTTGTGGTGCGGTTGAGGTGGAAGCTACACTTGATTATAATTATTATTATACCACCTGAGGCCAAAAGAGCAATGGTCTACTTACCACTGCATATCAACTCATGGGTTTCCAAATCTGTGAGTAAAGATCCTCTCAGCGCTGCTGGAGCCTGGCATCTGGAATCAATTTTTAACTGAATATCCTAAAATAAATTTTCAACTCAAGATATCATTCAGAAATCAAATTTGAACTAAATATATCATCCAGAAATCAATGTAGAACTGAATATATCATCCTAAAATCAAATTTGTACCGAATATATCATCCAGAAATCATATTTGAACTAAATATATCATCCAGAAATCAATTTTGTACTGAATATATCATCCAGAAATCAAATTTGTACTGAACATATCATTCAGAAATCAACTTTGAACTGAACCTATCATCCAGAAATCAATGTAGAACTAAATATATCATCCAGAAATCAGTTTTGTACTGAATATATCATCCAGAAATCAAATTTGTACTGAACATATCATTCAGAAATCAATTTGAACTGAACCTATCACCCAGAAATCAATTATGATCTGTATATATCATCCTAAAATCAAATTTGAACTGAACCTATCATCCAGAAATCAATGTAGAACTAAATATATCATTCAGAAATCAATTTGAACTGAACCTATCGCCCAGAAAGCAATTATGATCTGAATATATCATCCTAAAATCAAATTTGAATTGAACCGATCATCCACAAATCAATGTAGAACTTCCAGAAATCAATTTAGAACTGAGAATATCATCCAGCAATCAATTTTGAACCGAATATATCATCTGAGAATATGCTAAGCATCGTAGCGGCTAGTCGAGCATCACACTACTAGGATTAGTGTTAAGAGACTTCAGGCATCTACCCCTAGCCGCTATGATGCTCTCTGAACTGTTCCCACCTGGCTCCAACTCCTGGGATCCCGGCAGCCCGGACAGCTGTAGCCAGCCTCGCGACTCGACAGTCGCACACGACCGGGTTCTCGGTCAACCGCAGGGTGCTGAGCCTCGTGATGCCAGCCGGCTCCAGTGACAAGTACGTTAAGTTGTTGTTGTTTAAGGTCCTGGAAAATGATGGGTTGTCATGACGAGCTGCGAGTTAAGCTGTTGAATTGTAGTAGTTGTACGACTGGGTCGTACACTTACTACATTTTAAATATCAGAAATCTATAAAAATAAATAAAATTGGAGCGTCTGTTTGTAATATTAAAATAACCGCTTTTTGCTAAGTGCATTTGGATGTATACACGGTAGTACATATACCAAAACAACCTATTTTAATTTTTTGTCTGTCTGTCTGTCTATCTGTTTATATCGGCTAATCTCTGAAATGGCTGGACCGATTTTGACGGGACTTTTACTGGCAGATAGCTGATGTAACAAGGAGTAGCTTACGCTACTTTCGAAGTTTTACGAAGTCGCAGCACAGCTAATCAATAAATAATATAAATGTTCATATAGGCGCCCCCCTGCCCGAATGCCCCTTATTTACGCGTCTCTATGTAGAGCCACACTTACAGCACTTCCAGACTCTTCAGGTTCTCCAGCGCCTTCTCGTCGATACACTTCAGGTGGTTTCCGTCCAAATGAAGACTTTTCAGCGCGGTCAGGCCCCGGAACGTCCGGCGACTGATCGCCGTCAACTCATTCCGACTTAGGTCTCTGAAAACCGGATATATTTCAGTGTTGGCTTTACACTTTAGCAGTATAGCAGTGATAGCTGAGGATTGCAGGTTTAAACCCCGGCTCGCACCTCTGGGATTTTTCATGCGCGAATCTCATTTTCAACCATGATTATCACTTGCTAAACGGTGGAGGAAAACATCGCGAGGAAACATGCATGTCTCAGAGATCCCCTCGAGAGATGTGTAAAGTCCGCGAACCCGCACTGGGCCAGAGTGGTGGACTATGGCCTAATCCCCCTTCGCATAGAGGCGAGGCCTGTGCCCAGCAGTGGGACATTAAAAAAGGGCTGGAATTATTATTACACTTTAGGCTCTCCTAGGAGTCGTGGTCTCTATCATCAGCCAGAGATGTCCACTCCTAGGCATAGAACTCCCCCAATGATGTCCACACATCACGGGCCTCCGCCATCGACTTGGTCAATAGTTGCTTACTGGCCCCATGAGGATCAAAGTCCCTTAACGCATTATAGAGATGGTACAGTGTAGGAGACCATGCTGCTTGCACCGTAAGCTCATTTTTTCATAGCAATACTTAGCTAGAGCGTTACAGCAATATACAACTTTATGCCCCAAATTTATAGAAAATGTTATAAATTTACAATGTCATTATAATCTTCCAGAAAAGGTATCTTTTAAACCTGCGCTACTTTAGCACGTTTGTAATTTTCATTTAGTTGACAACACAAAATTAGTTTTTTACAATCGACATATCGAAATTCTGACTTCACAAATGATTACAACGCGCTAAAGAAAGCGCAGGTTCAAAAGTTAGTATACCCTTTCTGAACCCTGTATAGTCATGGTGTTATGCTATTGGTTACAGCAGGTTACAACGCCAGTCGTCTGCAAAGAGGCTGGCATCGAACCAGAGACCTCTATCGCGCGATACGTCCATAAAACATTAATGAATAAGTAAACTAGCAGAGCGTTAAAAGTTGATCAATTCTGCCAACCCCAGTAGGTTAATAGCGCGATACGAGTTAGGGGTGCCAATATGGCGAAACAAGCTATAAAGGCTCGCGTTTCGCACGCGACGGACGCAAAGTTATTAAATATTAATTATTAAAGAGAGCCAACCCTGTTGTGGGGATATGAAAGATTAATATGGATAAGCTTCATCTATTCTCTAAACATAGTATATCTATCGAAATAAAATTATCTTTTCGTATTTTATATCGCGCGAAAAAATTGTTTTATTTCAATGTGTAGTAAGGTCCAATTTTTGTCCTAAAACTCGGTCCATAAATGATGGAGATCTGAGGTAACACACATGAAAATATACAACCGAATTGAGAACATTCTTCTTTTTGAAATCGGTTAGAAATAAATATAATTTTCTTGTTTAGATAGTGAATAATGATGTTAACTGTATATAAATAAACTCTTCGAAAATATTTGTATAGGTACTCATTTAGATCAGCTAGCTCGATAAACATTATTTAATTCGTTGAGAAACAATAAATCTATACTAATATTATAAATGTGAAAGTTTGGATGGATGGATAGATGGATGGATGGATGTTTGTTACTCAATCACGCCAGAACGGCTGAACGGATCTAGATGAAATTTGGCACAGAGATAGATTATAGTCTGGAATAGCACATACGCTTCTTTCTATCCCGGTAAAATGTATGATTCCCGTGGGATAGATATGTTTCAATTTTTCATAGCGCAAAAGATCGAAATGTTTTTTTGCGCGGGTAACACCGCAGGGCGCAGCTAGTTACTCATATAATAAAGCCTCATTAGAGTAAGTAAGTTTTAATCGACTTAGTATAGCATAACTAAGCTATTAAGAAAAAAAAATATTCTTTTTAATATCATTGATTTGGAAACCGATGAATTACGGGTAAATTTCATTTAAAAAAAAATTACGAGAATGAAAAAAATATTGGTTATACAGGGTGTTACAGAAAGGGTATACTAAGCCTTGGACCTCAGCTTCTTTAGTGCATTTGTAAACACTTTATGCAGTCAGAATCGTAATATGTTTATTTTTAATAAATAGTTTTGTACCCAACAAAATGATAATTCTGATTTATTAAGAACAATAGTTTTTTTTTTAAATGGACATTCTCCACATTCTAACTTCAAATAGTGTTTATAAATGCGCTGAAGAAGCCCAGGTTCCAGGCTTAGTATACCCTTTCTGAAACACCCTGTATTTTTGCCGTTGACTCAGTCCTGTTTAAGCGTAGGCCGTTTGGTTCAGTGAACCGAGCAATTGCGGGATCGAATCCCATCTATGAGAAGATCTTTTCTCAATTTACTATGGTCTGGGGGTCGCACCCAGTCCAAGGCTTAGTTTGGGACCATACAGTCGGCTTACTTGTGGGACGATATAAGACAAACAGTCGTGTCCATACTGTTATAACGCCAGGCGATCGCGGGGCTCATCCAAATTGTTCCCTATCTGTGGTGCTTGAATTATTGATACGGCTTTCAAATTGGGTGGGTTTCGGGCCTCCCCTCAATGCGAGGGGGATTAGGCCATAGTCTACCATGCTGGCCCAGTGTGGGTTGGCGGACATCACACATCTTTCGAGGGGTTCTCTCAGACATTCTGGTGTCCACGCGATGTTTTCCTCCACCGTTTAGCAAATGATAATCATGGTTGAAAATGAGATTCGCACATGAAACGCGCGTACGAATGACGTGAACTATAAGAGTAGCGTCTGTTTACTCATGTAAACCATTAAGTACAGTACTTATGAATCGTCAAAATACTCGTGGTTACAAAATGCTAAGCTACAACTTCACCGCCCTTTCGGAATGCCGTTCCTATGGAGAAGAACGGGCGAGAAACTCCATGGTTGCTCTTTTTAAAAAGATCTTTTACATTTATGAGCAAAAAGCAGTGATAGCCATGTTGGTAGAACGCTTGCCTCGGTAACGAGGATTGCAGGTTCAAACCCCGGCTCGCACCTCTGGGATTTTTCATGTGCGAATCTCATTTTCAACCAAGATTATCACTTGCTAAACGGTGAAGGAAAACATCGTGAGGAAACCTGCATGTCTGAGAGAACCCCTCGAAAGATGTGTGAAGTCTGCCAACCCGCACTGGGCCAGCGTGGTGGACTATGGCCTAAACCCCTCTCGCATTGAGAGGAGGCCCGTGCCCAGCAGTGGGACATAAAAAAAGGGCTGGAATTATATACATTTTTGAGTACTACATTGTTATGGGTGTGTGAGAACAATGTAGAATCGCAACGGATTGTACACAGAAATATTACAGAAATTTCGGGACTGCTTGTCATCCTACCCGATAGATACCGACACACCAAAGTTTCCACTACAAAGAAAACTCCATCACTTTGTGCAAAGCCTCGAGAGCTCATTAAGATGTCGTCACTTCCGGTTGCGGCAATGGCGGCCTTATTTCCGGTGCACTCCGCGTCTGTACCACATCCGGTACGGAAGCGTTTGAACATTGAAACTTTATTGCTATAATATTGGAAATTCAATCTGAGATTCACATTTGAGGAACTTTACGACGTTTTCCTCTTAATGGGTAGGCAGAGGCACACATTTCGCCGATGACAACAATAATAATATCGTCAGACGACCACACGAGCTGTACTGTCCCACACTAAGCAACGCTTGTATTATGGGTACCGTACAATGGACTGAGGGCGAACTCAGTATATGATACTTATATAGATATTAAATATCCATAACTCGGGTACAAACATTCGTGCTCATCACACAAAGTTTGTCCCTACCAGGATTCGAGAGAGACCGTAAACTTGGTGTGTTGATCTAAGCATATCCAAGGAGCCGTCATCGTTTACCACCGCTAAGGATCCTGGCTTCAGGAGTAGCAGTGGTGGGAGGGCGTGGCGTACTGAGTCCACTTAAGTTTCAGGAGGGGTGGCCCCCACCAGTCCGTGACTTTATAGGGCTGATTTAGCAGCTACTTAAGTGAAAAGGAGAGTCGTGGTGTCATTTATTGTTCAATTGTCGCTTTCAGGGGCCATTTCCGCCCCTCTTCCATTTGTTTTTATGTACCGCGGTACACAAGAAAGCTTCTTGTGAATGTAATACACCGGCTAATGATAAAGAATTCGACGCGGTTATTATGATAAAATGCCAAAGTATTACTTTCAAACACAACCAAATTGCCTATTGCTTGATGAAGGTATTGGTAAAGGTTGGTAGTAATGTTATACTGGGTTCACCCCCAGTCCATTGCACGGTGCCCATAATACAAGCGATGGTTAGTGTGGGACAGTACAGTTGGTGTGTTCGTCTGGCGATATATATTTATATATACCTTATAACCTGGGTTAGCAAAACAGCATTAAACCTTGGCGGGTTTAATGCTATCAGTATTCTACAATATATAATTAATTTAACTAATTAGTCTCCTGTGGGCCTGCTGTAATTGTTCGGCGGAACACCCGCCATCTTGTCCACGCGCGGAATGGCGGCCGGAAGTCGACAATGGGACATTAATTAATCGAGCACCCGCTCTGATTAAATTATTCAAGTATTTAAATATGATGGAGCGGTTTGATGGGATTTTAATTGTTTTTTTTTCATCTGTGAGACTACAAGTTGATGAAAATTACGTATGTTCCTATGACGAGCTGATTAGCATAGTTGGTAGAGAGCCGGCTTCCCGTGCCGGGGTCCCTCGTCCCTCGGCTTCGAATCAAGGCAGTGACAATCTTTGTGTGATGAGCACGAATGTTTATCCCCGGGTCATGGATGTTTAATATCGATATAAGTATTATATACTGGGTTCGCCCCAGTCCGTTGTACAGTGCCCATAACACAAGTGTCGCTTAGTGTGGGACGGTACAGTTGCGTGTATTGGTCGAGGGATATTTATTTATAAAGACACTAGTACCTAATGGGTAAACTTCACTAATCCGCCATTTGCAACGTTCGCGCGCTTTCACAAAATGGCCGCCGCACTAAGCCGTTAAACAATGCAGCATAATGGAGTTTTCGAGTAGCAGGGAATGAAAGAAACCGCCGTTTTCTAGTGGATTGCACCGTGCGGTGTATCGATTGAGCATTTGGGGTTGCCAGAGCTTCAGGTTGGATCAAACATAAATAATATATATCTATAAACATAAAATAAAGTCGTGTTAGTTACACCATCTATGACTCGAGAACGGATGGGCTGGTTTTTATGATCATTGACTTTTTGAATTTGACTCCGCTGCGTATAATATCAATAATACCAGCCCTTTCTAACGTCCCACTGCTGAGCACGGGCCTCCCCTCAATGCGAGGGGGATTAGGCCATAGGCCACATCATTATGTGATTGAAATAATGATTACAAATCGCTAAATAACCGCAGGTTTAACGGTAAGTATATCCTTTCTGAAGCACCATAAGTTAGAAGATGTCCACTGCTGGACATAGGCCTCCCCCAATGACATCCCCACATCTCAGTCCTCCGCCACTCGCGTCCCCCGGCTTCCTGCGACGCGTGTGATATCATCGCACCACCTTGTGGTACGGGCACTTTACAATACGTTTTTATCTTTCTGTAAAGGATCTCTAAAAACGTATTCCCACAGGTATACACAAACAGACGGGAGGACTCGATATATATATAATTTAGGAGGGGCATTTAATTTCTTCTAGAAACAGGGGCGGTTCAGTGACAGGGGTGCAACTTTTAAATTTTTGGACGGTCAATGTTGCATTTAAGTTGTACTTGAGTTGTGTATGAAGTTTTAAGTATCTGTCCACGTTATCCGCGACCAAAATCAATAGATATCGCCAGACGAACACACCAACTGTACGGTCCCACACTAAGCGACATTTGTATGATGGGTGCCGTACAATGAACTGAGGGCGAAACCAGCCAGAGCCAGTTTTCTCGACAACGTTACGATAACGTTAAAAGTTCCTACTTATCCTACAGGCCCGTATTCAATAACAGTTAACTTATTTTAACTACAAAACTATTGTGAAGTCCTCAGTAGTAATACGCAGATATTAAGCCTTTTTCGTTAGTGAAACAATAGAGTACATATAAAAAAACTTGAGAGGTGTCAAGGGACACCCGGATGGAACGAAGTTCCTTTATTATTTTTTATATTATGTACAAAAAAACAATAATTTTGGGAAACCAACATAAATCGCCCCCGGGTGGGCTCGAACCACCAACATTTCGGTTAACAGCCGAACGCGCTAGCCAATTGCGCCACGGATGCACTTGTGCAATGTCTCGAAAATACTGACCATTATGTAAATGCAAACGGCAAAGATAACAATTATTTTTGTCAGCAATAGATGTCGCTGGCATGTTTTTGAACGAGGTATCGTTATGTTTTTGGGTTTTATATAGTAAACTATACTTTCGTTTATAAAAATGCTTACAATTGGTCGTTACAACTTTTCATCTTAATTTTTCGTCTCTATTTTTCGTCTTAATTTTTAGTCTAGCCCCCTTTCGTAACGCGTGATTAGGAACTTCGTTCCAAAAATAGCTGTCAAAATGTAAAAAAAAGACGAGAAATAATTCGTAAAACCAAAACCTATACACAAAAAACGACGAAAAATAAATATAAATAAATAATCATCTGATTTTATTGATGGACTTAACTACTATTTTTGAAATATTTTAAAGATGTAGACAACCCTAAAGTAAGCAAGCGATAGTTCGCACCCCCTCTTCCCTAGGGGGTTTCATTTTACGCTGAAAAGAGATAGGTGTATAGCCGGGAAATTCCACCGGTATAGATCAATTTGCATACGCTTGAAAAATAGATGTTATTCCAAAAATTCAGGATTCTGTATGGTTTTGTTGAATAGAAAAACTTGTGAATAGAACTGAAAAAGTACTAGGATGACATAAAATAGAAGGAAATTCTTCTTCCTTTTTTTAGGTTGGCAATCAGCTATACATAATAGTGCCAATTTTGCCAGTGTCGAGTAAAAACCGCTACTTTTACTAACTTGGAAGTGTTGTATCATTTTAGGTATTTTTTTAAGCGAACTTAATACCTACATCGAGACATCCAATGCAGAATGCCAATATCGCGAAAAACTAAATTACATCGTAAAGATGTCCAAATTTTTAGTAAAAAATAAAAACACATTAATATACTGGGTTCGCCATTGTACAGTACCCATAATACAAGCGTCGCTTAGTTTGGTACCGTACAGTTGGTGTGTTCGTGTGGCAATATTCATATTTATCTTGCTTTGCTTATAGCAGTCCGAGGATATCACAAAAAAGTAATGGAATTTGGTCAACTGGGACTGTAGTCCGAGTTATAAGCGGTCCCAGTCAACTGAAGAGCCCTAAAAGGAGCATGTTTGTAATAAACTAAGTATATAGCTTATTTATGCTCGGCTATTATACAAGAGATAAAGCTTGACGATAAGTAAAAGATCATAGCATTGTAAAGTACTTAAACTTGGCTATACAATAATTGTATGAAGCTTTTAATTAATGCCAGATCACGCAGGGGACGTCCGCGGTAAATAAATTCGATTTTACAACGTGTGGGAACACCGGAAGCCGCCATCTTGGCGACCGGAAGTGTAAATAGAGCGTGTTATTAACCATAGAAATAAAACATATTTGGTTGGGATGATAGCCTGGTTGGTTAAATGCTTGCTTCGCGGTTAGGGGCACAGTTTCGAATACCGGCTCGCGCTTCTGAGTTTTTAAGATTCCATTTGTGAATCACTATTTTTTTTTTCTAAGGTGTTAGAATGATAGAGAACATTATTTGAAAAAAAATATATTACTTTGATATATAATGTGTAATATTAGCGGGATATTAACCATTGTGTGTTCATAAACGTGCGCGAGTGAAGGAGATTGAAATAAAATAGTATAACTTGACTTTTCAAGTTCTCACAAGATGTCCGGTACATTTTCAGTAAAGTATCCACAGCTTTACTGATAGGGGTAGTGGGTTCATTTCATCATCATCATCATCGTCATCAACATTACTATTATCATCAGGGGTGCATATAATTCAATAAAAAATATCAAAAATCACTCGACACTGACAAAAGGCGACATGGCACTATCTATAGATAGAAATAAATAAAATTGGAGTGTCTGTTTGTAATATTAAAATAAACGCTTTTTACTAAGTGCAGTTGGATGTATACACGGTACATATACCAAAACAACATTTTTAAAATTTTTGTGTTTGTCTGTCTGTCTGTTTGTTTCGGCTAATCCCCGAAATGGCTGGACCCATTTTGACGGGACTTTCACTGGCATACAGCGGATGTAACAAGGAGTATCTTAGGCTACTTTTTTATTTTTTTATTACATTATAGGCAAGTATTTGATCTCGATCTCACCTGATGGTAAGTGACGATGAGATCTACGATGGAGCATACTTGCCTAGGTAGGAAGGCGGCAGTAGATCGAGACGCTACATTCACTAGGCACATGCAGCGCAGCTGATCTGACCCGCCATCCATGACTTTTATTTTAGACTAGCTGTTACCCGCGACTTCGTCCGCTTTTTGTTAAATAGCACACGGACGGACACACTAAGATTCCATTTCTAACAAAATAGTTTTATTATAAGTAAGTATACAATTTTTCGTCGTTTTGTTCGCGAAGGAAAGAGCATTTGCTTCCCTTTGAGCTCAACCCGGCCGTGTTCGACGCCGATAAAAGATTCAAGCGTACACAGCTGGCCAATAAATATGGCACACTATTCAAATTTTTTTTTTTTTTTTATTACATTATAGGCAAGTATTTGATCTCGATCTCACTTGATGGTAAGTGACGATGAGATCTACGATGGAGCATACTTGCCTAGGTAGGAAAGCGGCAGTAGATCGAGACGCTACATTCACTAGGCACATGCAGCGCAACTGATCTGACCCGCCATCCATGAATGGCAACACCGAACATCATGCCGGAACACGGCTAGGCCGCTTGGCGACATGGCTTTGTTCAGTGGGTGGTGACTAGCCACGGCCGAAGCCTACCACCAGTAGAGTTGTCACCTAGTGGGCACCACCCAGGGTCACGTGTAGGGTATCTCGAGGGTACTTAATTCTCCTACGGACGAAGGTGACTCGGCCCCCGGTCGGTGATTAATTAGCTAAGTACGTTTGGCAAGAGGCGATGCACCCAAATCAATACCGCTATATGTGATAAATTTGCACGCAACTGTAAAGAGGGAGTGATTAATGTTGTTGACATCGAACTGTCAATCGTGCTATTAATTTTAATTATGACGATGTAATTGCAATAAACTTATTTTTACGGATTTTATCGCGTTTATTTTATGTCCTATATCTAACACCTCCCGTGACCATGGTCGCTGTAAAGCAGCCGAAACGTCGGGAACGTACAAACATAAAATTGATTTCAATTCAATGGTGTGCTTTTGTTTGAAAATGTTATATTTAAATTTAAATAAAAAACGCGGATTAGAAAATGTATTTTTTTTGTATTTAAAAAAAAACCTCATCGGTATTTTGATTAACTATGGTAATTATAAGTATTTTTAACCGACTTCAGAAAGGAGGAGGTTCTCAATTTGGTTGTATTTTTCTTTTACATCTTCGTTACCTCAGATCTCCGTCATTTATGAACCGATTTGGTTTTTTTTTATGGGACATCACAATAATATTGAAAATAGTGCCACGTCTATTGGTGAGTGGGGACGGTGCTCATATAACATTTTGCAAAGTCCATTTTAAAATTTTCGTTCCAAATTCAATTAAAAATGACAGCTCACAATCCAAATTAGTGTACGTAGAGATTTTAAATTTGGAACACAAATTCCATGCGTACCTTAGAGGTACACCTATGCGGAATTTTTGGAAATTCAACCTTAAGTGGGTCAAATGTGAGGTCCAAGTTTGTATATAGCAAAAATTTTTTTTAAGTTACACAAAGCTTGTTTATTAATATGGAAGTAAGACTGATTTTGGACTAAACTCGATGACCGAAGATTTACTATCGGCGTGCGCTTTAAATCCACAAACTTCTTCGAATGTAACTTTGATATATTTAAGTGGGCTATATTTTCTGCAATACAGTGTAACAGAACAAAGGTAGCTCAAGAAGCGGCGATGCGTATATGTAAGGCTTCCCCGCCGTCACGCCCGAACTTACCGAGGAAATGGCTTCTTACAAAAGGATATTTTTACGTTGGATTTTTCTTATGAAGGAACTCGAATCTACCAAGCGAATGGAGATAGCTGTAGATTAAGCGTGAAAACATGTTTCTCTCATAGAAGGATAATTATTAAAAAAAACTGTACGGTCGCACACTAAGCAACGCTTGTATTATGGGTACCGTACAATAGAGAGCGAACCCGGTATATATTACTTATATAAATAAATATATGTCCTCGTGTCGAATATTTTTTTAGATTCGCATCGCTTTGCGGAGAATTGCATATTATTTGGGGTCCCGACACTCGGGACAGACAGTTTCTCGACTGACATCTTAGAGGAGTTCGGTGTCGCTGGCTTGTTTAATTATCGATCAACTTGTTTGGTTTATAATTGGAAAAGTTGACAAGCCGAGGCTCAGTGGTGGGTTCCTCTTCTCCCATTTGTTTTACTTTATACGAGTATAAATATTAAATATCCATGACTCGGGTGCAAACATTCGTGATCATCACACAAAGTTTGTCCGTGCCTATTCGAACCCGGGTCCCTCAGCACAGAAGGCAGGTCACTACTGAGCTAATCAGGTCGCCAACAAAAGAACATGGCCCCTGCATCCTTTTTTTAAAGTTCGGTCGAAAATCAAGCGAATTTTGTACCCCTGAAGGGCTAATCTCGGAATGTTCCAGTAGTTATAATAAAACCAGCCCTTCTAATGTCCCGCTGTTGGGCACGGGCCTCCCCTCGATGCAAGGGGATTAGGCCATAGTCTACCACGCTATCCCAGTGCGGGGTGGCGGACTTCACACGTCTATCGAGGGGCTCTCTCAGACATGCAGGTTTCCTCGCGATGTTTTCCTTCACCGTTTAGCAAGTGATCATCGTGGTTGAAAATGAGATTCGCACATGAATGCCAGAAATGCCAGAGGTGCGAGACGGTGTTTAACCTGCGATCCTCGTTACTGATGCAAGCGTTACACCAACTTGGCTATCACTGCTTCCAGTTACAGTAGTTACCCTACCATAAATAGGGCAATGCGTAATAAAGAAATACTTTAATAATTTCCGTTGCGTAGACTCACATGGGCATAAATCATTTGCTGTCATCGGCGAGGTGACAGGGCCAAGATTCGGTGCTCCGGTGCGACCGTAGTGATGCGACACCACCACACCACCAATATCGATAGATTCAATTACATTTATCGAAAATGTTATTAAAAAAATAAAAGCATGGTTTGGAATTTGAAGCCTTGAGAGTCAAGTTGGTAGAACGGTTGCCTCGGTAACGAAGATCGCAGGTCCAAATCCCTGCTCGCACCTCTAGGATTTCTGGATCTCATGTGCCAATATCATTTTTCAACCACGATTATCACTTGCTAAACGGTGAAGGAAAATATCGCGAGGAAACCTGCGTGTCTGAGCGAACCTCTCGGAAGACGTGTGAAGTCCCCCAACCCGCACTGGGCCAGCGTGGTGTACTATGGCATAATCCCCACGCATTGATGTGAGGCCCGTGCCCAACAGTGGGACATTAAAAGGTATATTGTTATTTTTTAATAACAAAAAACTTTCGCAGAATATACCCTCACTCACCGCTGTATTTTTAAAAGTCTAGGTAGCGGTGGTCTCACTTATTATTAGCGCGAGTCTAATGCCCACAATATTAAAACTTTTTAAAATCCAAACCGCAAAATAGTTACGTTGAAGGGTTCAACTTTAACTGCACCCGGTAGGTGCAGTTAAATTGGTTTAAAAATACCACCACGCCTGTAAACCCAGAAGGTGTGAGCAGAGATGTACCGGAGTTACTGATGGTATTTAGTCCCAATAGGCAAGCCTGTTGCCATTATAGTGACCACAATCTCCCACAATGCGAGCGGCATTTGATCTAACGTCTAAAATGCTGGCCTAGAACTCGTTGGGTAATTTCTCACGGCTTTCGAAAGACGTGCAGGTAGATCAGAAATGTAGCTACAAGTCGATGTAACGTTCCCTAAGCCTCCCTGAGGGTCAAATCTTGTTAGTACCTAAATTAAAGACCTCTATAGACCTTACAGAAAACATAGTGAAGTCCACAGTGACCGAGTTGTATGATGAGACAGACAAAGAGTGTTGCATTTCTATTATTTATAATTCCACGCTACCGCAGTGAAAAGAATAAAATTAAAGCTTACATTCATTCGTAACCCCCCATAAATAACTACCGTTCCAAATTCAAAAAGAAAATTATTTTACCGTCTTTACAAATCGAAAACCTATTCATGTACTCGATAGTAATGTATCGACTAATCCCAGCACTAGTTGTCGGATCACGTTCGTTCAATAAGCGCTGGTTATTGTTGAGCTCTTAATCCTATTAGTGATGTGAAACGTCCGGGCGACGGAATAAAAGTATGGTAGATAGTTTCTTTCAAATGTGACTGATTTTAAAAACAAAATGGCGCCCATATAGATTTAAAGAACATAAAAGCTGTATATCTTTGAGTTTCTAATGTCTATAGTTTGGCGAAACTTTATTTTTCTAGGTCTCCCAAAAAATCCAGTAATTTGTAAGCAAAATATCCTGCACTTTACCGATAGGTTTAGAGGGACTTATGAGGCCTAGTCTACACATTAACCCTGCATAGAATCTCCAATATTTGAATGTATAGACATTGGCAAAAAACCTACTAATGTTTGAGGCCAATAAAAAAAATCTTAAGCGCATAGACAGTCGGGTGGTACCAAATTAAGCAACTCTTGTAATACTAGGGTTGTACTACAATGGATTGGGGTCCCAGTTATAGCCAGACCAAGATGATATGATGAAAATATTCCTGAAAATCTTCAAGAGAGTGTATTCGCCTACTATCTATACATCTATACATATAAATAAAATTGGAGTGTCTGTTTGTAATATTAAAATAACCGCTTTTTACTAAGTGCAGTTTGATGTATACACGGTACCTATACCGAAACTAATTTTTTACAATTTTTGTCTGTCTGTCTGTCTGTCTGTTTGTTCCGGCTAATCTCTAAAATGGCTGGACCGATTTCGACGAGACTTTCACTGGCAGATAGCTGATGTAACAAAGAGTAACTTAGGCTACTTTTATTTTAGAAAAAAAATAGGATCTCACGAAAAAAAAAAACAATGTTGCAGCGCAGCGCCTGATTAAGTTTGATAGTAACAACCTGCAATGCGTCCCGCGGGCTCAGAACGCGCGAGCAGGCTGTTGTCAACGGTTGTCTTTGTTAAATACCACGCGGACGAAGTCGCGGGCAACAGCTAGTAATTAAATATAACGTCTCAGAGAACCGTACAGTACGTCGAGTGCGAGATTATTCGCAAGCTTACCGTATACTTTATAGTCTGCGTATTTAGAATTGTTTTCGGAGAATTGAACAGCGCCTCTAGCGGACAGTAATTCAAACTTTCCATTCGTGCCGCACAGTTCGCGCGCGATGTGTTAGCACTGGGCCAGAGTCATGGACTAATGGCCTAAATCCCCCTCGCATTAAGGGGAGGCTAGTACCCAGTGGTGGGATAACAAAAAAACATTACATTATGTATCTAAAATAATTATCGTTGGAAAATAGTCGATAGTATTTTATGCGCTTTTAAAATTTACCAAAATGAAAAAGGTTTTTTTTTATAAATTGTTAGTGTTTTTAATAGTATTACCTGTTTGCACAAAAAAAAATACAATTTCTGGTACACATATTTGGGATTTAGCGATATTTTTATGCTTCGTCAGGGTAGGCACAGTGAAAGCAGTCATGTTACAAGGATTGGTTAGCGGTTACTATGGTAACCTAGCTCGAAGCTCGAAAACAGGGAAGTAGGAATGAAGCTCTGTTCAGACATCGGTGATATGCGGTCCACCGTGTCGCATACTGCAGCGCACAAGGATATCATTACCGACCACGTCTGGAGGTCTAGTACTAGTTTGACAGCCTGCAACCGTCATATAAATTTCAAATCTATACAATAAGGCCAGAAAAATTGTGACGCTTCACGCTTCCAGCGAATAGCGTCAAATGTTAAATGCATGCTTTAAGTTGACGTCTCTAGCGGAAAACGCTTTAAGCGATAACCGATAATTTTATTGCTGAATAAAATAGATGTTAATCTTATTATCGGACGCTCTCTTCATACTGACTTCAGTGTTGCCTAAAGTCTTTGTCGTCGTCGTTATTGACTACTTGCCGCTTATCGCTGTGAGCGAGAAGCGATACGTTTTTGTTGTACCCCGGGGGTAATACCAAAAGTTGCCGCTAGACGCTGTGCAGCGACTAGCGGCAACTTAGAAATTTTAATCACATAGCTATCAACTGTATTAGACCTCTGAACAGGGTTAAATAAGTCTTCCGTCTAGATCTCAACTATTATAAGTCAACCAGATTTGGGGGGTAGAATATTAGAGAAATTATGAAGAACCCTTTGAAGGCGTGGAAGCGGGGCGGTTTGGGGTCATGTGTGCTGTATTGTGACGTCATTTCACGTGAAAATATTTATTTAAAAATATTATCTGGTTTATTACGATAATGCATGAATTAGTGGGTAATTTTATTGTTATTATTTTGAGAAGGCTGTACAAAATAGAATAAAAAAGATTTTAACAATAGAAAATATCCATTTAGGTTTTTTTTACCTCATTAATGGTATATTCATCTCCATAGAAAAAAATATTCATTAGACCTTTGTTTATGAAGCTTATATTTTTTTCAAGTCATATTTTTTGAATAAAATAGTACTCACCTAAAATATGAAATAGACAAATTGTTTATACCAAAATCGTTTCACAAGACTGGGACGACAATCTACTTTTATTTCTAGCTTACAAAAAATCACAAACAGCACACGTTCAAGCCATTAAAGGTACACCAAATACCGAATGAGGGGGCAGGGGTCAGTACAGGGACCACACCATTGGTTAGGGGTCTAAACCCAACCAACTACTCACAATCTTTGCAGATGCCTCAGTCTCAAAAATAGACCTTCAGGCAAGTGGCCCAGTCGATTATTGTTCAGTCTCCTGTAACCGACAAAAAAAATAATCGAAACACGACGCTGCAAGGTCACTGCGTGCAGAATTTAATCCGTCGTACATTTTTATTGGCTCGTTTGAGTTTCGAATGCGCTTTTTTTCTGCACAACCTGTCTTTGTTGTGTGGTCGAATTGTTTTTTACTTACAGTCGTTCTAGCGTGTTCAGTTCTAGAAATGCGTCTCGTTCGATCGTGTGGATTAGGTTTTCTGATAATTGCCTAAAAACAAACAAACATATTGTGTAAATGATTATAACAAATCAATCGGGTCACGATATAACTAGAACTGTAGCAGATATACTCACAAAGTCTTGAGCTCTTTGAGGTTCTGAAAGTCACTCTGGAATACAATGCTGATGTTGTTGCCTTGTAGGTCTCTGGAACAAATGAAAAAGCAGTTGATTATCTATAGAAACACAAAGCTGAGCTTCTATAAAAAACTTTTTAACAAAATAAAAACCGTCTTCAAAAAACTAAAAAGCCAAAAATAATCTAATCTTGAAATCTACCTTGTTTAACTAAATCAAATATTTAACTAATCTGAAGTCGGTGCCAAAAAAACTACTGAGTCGAGTATTACCGGTCTGCGCCAAAGACTATACCTACAAATTGGTCCGCGCATCTCGTTACTGGAGTATGCTTTTGCTATTCTTCGTCGGTTGTTTATTTGGCACCGACTTCAGATTAGTTAAATATTTGATTTAGTTAAACAAGGTAGATTTCAAGATTAGATTATTTTTGGCTTTTTAGTTTTTTGAAGACGGTTTTTATTTTGTTAAAAAGTTTTTTATTTTACACTTTTTAGTGGATATATTTACTATTCTTTGTCACTAAAAATATTTTTATATCAATAATTTTACTGGATAATAGGTATACCAAATACAACATCATCGCGAGATAAATATAGATTCAAAGAAATCAAGATAAAACAAAAACCATTGAATCAATCTCGCTGAATTTTAAAAGGGTATACCTTATTCTGTAAAAAAACGAATAATCCAAATCGGAACATCCACGAAAAAGTTTTATTTATAGCCAAAATGCATCCCATAACAATTTCAATAAGCCCAAACACGGCTTGGATACATTGTTTTATTACAATGTTCCGGTTCCTCCTGGATTTATCATCAGATCAGTTCGATGGTACTATATTAATCAGAACCATTTCTTTAAATTTGCTTTGTCATATTCGCTTAACGATCATAATCGAGATTATCTTGGCGCAACCCGTGAAATACGTATCACTGACAAGTTCCGGTGACCATTTGTGGTCTTCTTCATCACTTTCACTTCAGCAAATGATACTTTCTGAATGCAAATGCTTGACTTCTTGATGAAAATACCAAAATTGCTATAGGTTTGCCTATAAAATTTGAGGAGTCCTCTCAATTCCTCATGGATCCCATGATCAGAACAATTTTTTGAAAAAAATGGGACCAATCTGTAAGCATATCCTTTCATATCAAGAAATAATTTTCCAAATCGGTTCATAAATGACGGAGATCTGAGGTAACAAACATAAAAAAAAAAAAAAAAAAAAAAAAAAAAAAAAAAAAAACAAAACCAAAATGATAACCTCCTCCTTTTTTATGAAGTCGGTTAATAAAACCATTGAACTGATTAAAATATTTGAGAAATCGGAACTTTACGCATATTATGAAACGATAAAAAAATTACACCACTTATTTCTCACAAGTTTGTGGTCAGATCATTTCATCTAGTTTATGTTTTTTACGTTCCCGGTCGACAGTGCTACCACCGACTTGGGAACCAGTTATTAATATTTCTAAATCCAAAACCAAGCGCACCATTGCAAGACACTGTGAGCACTTTCTGCGTAGATCGGACAGCAAGCAACAACTAAATATGACGGTATCCCATTTCTAACTATGACGTTTAACACCTAGTACTTCGAATATGAAACCTTTAGTTCCTATCAAAGTATGTTATCTATGTTACCCACTTGTCCTCTGCGATCCAAGCTTGTGCTTAGTGCAGAGGACATAGACAAGCTCAAATATCTATACAAATAAATAAAATTGGAATGTCTGTTTGTAATATTAAAATAACCGCTTTTTACTAAGTGCATTTGGATATATACATATACCAAAACAACTATTTTTTTACAATTTTTGTCTGTCTGTTTGTTCCTAATATGCTAATCTCTGACATGGCTAGACCGATTATGACGGGACTTTCACTGGCAGATAGCAGATGTAACAAGGAGTTACTTAGGCTACTTTTATTTTAGGAAAACCTTTTTTGTTAAATACCACGCGGACGAAGTCGCGGGTAGCAGCTAGTTGTACATATTTTCTGTTGATATTTTTTTATATTAATTTTCTCTTCTCAACTATTTTGAGGTTACAAATTAACTGGGAATGTACTTAGCTACTTAATCACGACATGGGTCGACCTACCTGTGATGTTAGAGTGACTTATTAAGAGCTGTGGTCACACTTATGTGCCCTTAAGTGCTACAACATCAGGGAGAGAATATACCGCGTCCTTAATATTTAAAGTGCCGTGAGGCCTCCACATACGGGTGGGGGGGAGTGAAACTAACTTAATATAATTTTAATTTACATGGTAGCGAGCGTTTTCCTGAGTCAAATGTTAAATGTGCACACAACACACCAGACAATGAACTGGAGCAATACAACACAGTAATCCAGACCAGGGGACAGCCCTTCTAACACAATCGACTTGTATATAAAACAAGGAAACAAAAGAAATATGTTTATCAAACGTCATTTTACGCCGTATTAAACAATAGTTACGCATTTCTGCCATTTGCCGTAGAGACGCTAGGCCCATGGAGCCATACGGCCCTGATGCCCAGGGCCTTAAATAACGGGCTACCCTCGGGGTCGAGGACGACTGGGGTGTGGGCCCCGGACGTCCGGTGACGATGACGACTCCTGAGGAGGACGGCGGCGGGCGTGGCTCCCCGCCGCCGTGCGCAGCGAGGGCGCAGGGGGAGCAAACATCTGCTCCCCGAGATGGGCCCCCATAAGGGGGCGAGGCACAAGAGGGGCACCGGTGCGTTCCATTTGGAGATCCCGGAGCCCCTCCAACATGTGTCGAAGGCGGCCACCGGGGGGGTTTTAGTGGGTAAGAATCCCACATAACCCGGCCCTCTCCCACACAGAGGCCGGGTATCTATAGAAGATTTCTCCCCCGTCAATAAAAAAAAAAAAAAAAAGGCCCATGGAGCGATAGCGCACAACAATCTATACATATAAATAAAATTGGAGTGTCTGTTTGTAATATTAAAATAACCGCTTTTTACTAAGTGCATTTGGATGTATACACGTTACCTATACCGAAACCACATTTTTTTCAATTTTTGTCTGTCTGTCCGTCTGTCTGTCTATCTGTCTGTCTGTCTGTCTGTTTGTTCCAGGTAATCTCTGAAATGGCTGGACCGATTTTGACGGGACTTTCACTGGCAGATAGCTGATATAACAAGGAGTAACTTAAGCTACTTTTATTTTAGAAAAAAAACATAGGATCTCACGAAAAAAAATTAAAACCAATGTTGCAGCGCAGTGCCTGATTAAGTTTGATAGCAACAACCTGCAATGCGTCCCGCGGGCTCAGAATGGGCGAGCAGGCTGTTGTCAACGGTTTTCTTTGTTAAATACCACGCGGACGAAGTCGCGGGCAACAGCTAGTTTGTAAATAAAATATCTCCAAAGGTAATTGCCTCCACAGGTGACAGGAGGGCTGGCTCTTTCCTCGCTCAGAAAATTAGTTTGATTATGCAGCGAGGAAATGCAGCCAGCATTCTTGCCACCATTCCACGCGGACAAGGCCTTTTTGATACCTAGTTTGTTTTCATATCATTTTTAAGTTTTTTTTTTCTATTTTCCTGTTGTAAATATTGTGGTTTTCGTTAACGTCATATAGTACTGCGCAAAGCAAAACTGTTGTGCGCAGTACTATATGACGTTTGATAATGTTATAAAACGTCTATAAATTCGGGGATGTATATATATAAAACATAGTCGTGTTAGTTACACCATTTATACTCAAGAACGGGTGGGCCGATTCTCATGATGTTGTGATATTGTCTCCGCCCCGAATATCTAAATAATTATAATTATTTAAACATGGGAAAATATATTGATTTCTTATATTTACGCGAATACTGCGCACTGAAATAAAACTATTTTTTCGGATTGCAACACCTCAAGACACTGAGCACTTTCTGCGTAGATCGGACCACAAGCAACAACTAAATATGAGGGTACCCCAGTTCCAAATATGACAGGACGTCAACCAGCTCGGTCCTCCCGTGACCATGATCGCTGTAAAGCAGCCGAAAAAATATAAAATAAACGCGGATAATGGGAAAAAATCACAAAAAAGAAAGATAATTAATTTTTTCATACATTTGATTTGGGCGGTACGTAGTTCGCCGAGACAGTTAGTAGTCGAATAATGTTGAATAGCCAACGGCTCTCAGCTTCTGGCATCGTTCCGATTATCGGTCAATCGCATCGGACGCGACGTGAGAACCCGACGAATCGATCAGTGAGAATCGATTAACTAATTTTTATTGGTATGGGAATGGTATAATTAAATTCAAACGGTTCTATATTTAGATAATTATAATTTTGTGGAACGTAATTGGTTGAATGTTACTCATTGGAGTGTTTATGTTTATTTAATTTAAAAATTTTGTTCATAGAATAATTCATCGCGAAGAAATTAGTTATGTTTCAGAGAACTTGGGATGTTTCTTAAACTTGTTACAGTCGCTAAAATGACTCGGTCAGCCAGCGTGGTATTCACTGAATTAAGAATTTAAAATAGGCGTCAATAATACAGTAATTTATAGAGTGACCCTCGAATTTATAGATTTTTTATAACATTATCAAATTTCATATTGTACTGCGCACAAGAGTTTTGCTTTGCGCAATACTATATGACGTTTGATATTGTTATAGAAATTTTATAAATTTGGGGATAGTCATTACTTTGCGCAGTACTATATGAATTATAGAACGTCTATAAATTTTAACGTAATAATATGATTCCCATGTAACAATTACAAACAAAATTATAACAGCCGCGGCACTTGCATCGGTGGTTAAAAATTACGAGTAAAACATTGATGTATAGACAATTACATAGATATGTGATGCTAGTACTGACGCTATGTCATTCAAACCCAGCTGACGCACCCACGTGGAGGTTATAACAAAACGTATTTTAGTTGCACACACTAAACGATACAACGGCAGTGTAAACGAGACAGCATGACAATTAGCAAGCGCAAAAGCAAGACAGATACGTGTTGCGCTGCGTCGTTTCGATGTTGCTAGACTAATTAACTGAGTAGCGGGTGCGCTGCGCAGCCAATCAGCGCAAGAAACCTATCTACGTCTTTCTTAATAGACATCGATGGAGTAAAAGTTTTTTTTTTTTTTAGTAGAGGCATTACTTATTTACCAAGCAACGCAAGAAACCTATCTACGTCTTTCTTAATAGACATCGATGCAGTAAAAGATTTTTTTTGTGAAGTCTTTTAACTCCGTATTATTGCATTTTATTATAGAGTTCCTATCAACGCGTACTAATTTGGAATAACACATATGAAAGTGTGTTAACGAAGTCATAACAATAAAACATAATTGGTCATCTAATAATAATGCCTTACGCAAGCAATTACATCTCGCTTGCATACCGACACACAGACAGACAGACAAACAGAAGTATTATAGTTCGACCACTATCACTTTGCCGCGCCCTAGGAATGCGAGTGTGGCGGGGTAGGAAAGAGAGTTGGCGGGGCGGACTGACGGCATACTGACGGCGGGCTGACGGCCGATACTCTCCCCGCCTCGCCGCGCACATACCCAGGGCGCGGTATAGTGGTAGTGGTCAAACTATAACTGCCAACATCGCCAGTAGCTGGATAAATAACTAATGCAAGACGAGCACACTAAGCAACGCTTGTATTATGGGTACCGTACAATGGACTGAGGGTGAACCCAGTATATAACACTTATATAGATATTTAACATCCATGACTCAGGTACAAATATTGATGCACATCACACAAAGTTTGTCCGTACCAGGATTCGAGCCCGGGACATTCAGCGCAGAGGGTGGTATCACTAACCATAGAGCTATTGAAGTCGTCAAAAATATTTATTCATTATTTTATTATAGTGTGTAATCTGAGTCAATTAAATGATTATTTCCATTTCATTTATCTCAGACATTATACCTATCTGCAAATTAGTTTCGATTTTACATCTAAACATCGATGAATGAATATAATATGAACACACATCATACACGTGTACTACACAAATCGGCTTAGTTTTTGTGCTTCAAAATCACCGATGTCTATCAAGAGTGACGTAGATAGGTTTCGTGCGCTCGGACATAGCACCACAAAACTGGGCTGCTCAGCGCACCTGTTACTCAGTCTAATCAGTCTAGCTACACCGAAGCGACGGATCGCAACATATCTATCTTGCTTTTGCTCTAGCTTATTGTCGTGCTATCTCGTTCACACTGCCATTGTATATGACCAAAGTACGTTAGATTATAATGTCCTCGTGTGTGCGTCCGCTGGGACATTGCCAACGAGTATTACGTACCTACGTGATTTATTAATCAACTAGCTGTTGCCCGCGACTTCGTCCGCGTGGTATTTAACAAAGACAACCGTTGACAACAGCCTGCTCGCGCGTTCTGAGCCCGCGGGACGCATTGCAGGTTGTTGCTATCAAACTTAATCAGGCGCTGCGCTGCAACATTGGTTTTAATTTTTTTTCGAGATCCTATTTTTTTTTTTTTTATAAACGTAGCCTAAGTTACTCCTTGTTACATCAGCTATCTGCCAGTGAAAGTCCCGTCAAAATCGGTCCAGCCATTTCAGAGATTACCCGGAACAAACAGACAGACAGACAGACAGACAGACAGATAAAAAGATTTAAGAAGGTTGTTTCGGTATAGGTACCGTGTATACATCCAAATGCACTTAGTAAAAAGCTGTTATTTTAATATTACAAACAGACACTCCAATTTTATTTATATGTATAGATGTTCAATATTTTGTACGCGTACGGAGTTATTATTTCATTCGTATCTAATTGAATTACTGCGCCGTGTCTGTACTGTGGGATTATTTAAACGATAAATACTTATGCGTCGTAAAACAATTATCAGTGGCTACAACATTTTACGACGTAACGTTTCGTCATGGTAAACAAATCGCATACAATAGGTTGAACCACCATAACTCTTGTAATCCCGAAGATGTAGGCAGAGGTACACAGCTGTCCACTGAATTTGGTGCCAATGTATAAGACCATAGGGACCTATTGCAAGTTTCCCTGAGTCTGAGTTCGCTAGCCGGCGCCCTCCACTTTCGAAAGCAAGCCGTCAACTTAATAAACTTTGTTGCCCAAGATATTGACGTACTAAATTGTTGTAGCTAAGTATAGTCTGTCTTTCATGACTTGTCGTAAAAGGTAAACGGTATTTTATGAATCTTCTTCTTCTGTCTCGTTCTCTCACTAATGAGGATCGTTATCGTATATGATTTGTCTCCGTTCACTTCTGTCCTGCGCCAGTAGTATAGGCGTAAATATAAGAAATCAATATATCTTTTTTAGTAATTTTTTTCGTGAAATTTTCCCATGTTTTAATAGTTTTTCTGCTATTAGGGGCGGAGACAAATAAAAAAAAAATCAGTGATCATAAATGTCCCCCCTTGAGTTATAGACGGTGTAACAACACGACTTGGTTATTTTATATCAACATCCGAATTTATAGACGTTCTATAACTTTATCGAACTTCAAGTTTTGCTTTGCGCAGTACTATATGACGTTTGATAAAGTTATAGAACTTCTATAAATGCGGGGATAGATAACATAACTTATATTTTTGGCGTCGAGTCACCTTCGTCCGTAGGAGAATTAAGTACCCTCGAGATACCCTACACGTGACCCTGGGTGCTGCCAACCAGGTGACAACTCTACTGGTGGTAGGCTTCGGCCGTGGCTAGTCACCACCCACTGAACAAAGCCATGTCGCCAAGCGGCCTAGCCGTGTTCCGGCATGATGTTCGGTGTTGCCATTCATGGATGGCGGGTCAGATCAGCTGCGCTGCATGTGCCTAGTGAATGGAGCGTCTCGATCTACTGCCGCCTTCCTACCTAGGCAAGTATGCTACATCGTAGATCTCATCGTCACTTACCATCAGGTGAGATCGAGATCAAATACTTGCCTATAATGTAATAAAAAAATATACATATATCAAATAATAACAGGTATTTGGAATATTACATTTAAGATACCTATCAAAATGGTTTACCATTTAGGTACGACAGGTAAGGAAAAACATACTGCAACTGCCTACAATTAATTGTCAAACAAATATCAATTGGATGCGCCATATTGCTAATTCTAGTTTATGGTCGCATTTGACGCATGGCTTTTGACTCTATAATCTATTGAGCTATTCCATAACCACGTTCTCTACTCCTGTTTATTTTTAGGATTTCGTTATAGAGTTAATACTAGAACATCACTGACCTCTATGGTATATATCGCTGGACTAATCATAAGCCCGGTTATCGTGTGCCTATTTGATTTTCGCCATTTTGGCGCTGATAGCGGCAGTGAGGGGGAATGGAACTAATAATAGAGTGGGATAAATGGGACAGTGATATGATACATCGATAAAAATGTTTATGCTTAAACCTACCCATGCAGTAAAATGAAAATAATTATGATCCATTCCTTTAACAATGGCTAATGTCCAAAATAGTCGAGTGGTTAATACTAAGATGAAGCAAATAATGATAATGATTAGCCGAATCGCTCATGGGTAGGGTAGGTAATCTTAGTATAAGCCGAAACCGGACTAAAGGGTGGTGTGTGACTAGCTAGATCCTACTTAAATAAGGATCGTTTTTTAATTAGAAATGAGGTAATGTAATGTTGTCTGGGAAGCAATGGAGTAGGTAAGGTATTAATAGAAAATAAAAATCATCAAAGTAGTACATGAGTTATGTTTAATAAAACAGTCATCAGAGAAGTGTTTTGAACAGATGTAATCATATTTTTTCGGACGCCAACTAGGCTTTTCAATGTTTTTGAGCCATAATTCTAGTCTTCTATTGTCAGTCGGAAACCTGTGAATTAGTAAACATTGTTTTAAAATAATATGTATTTGATAATACAAATCTGTCTTCGGCGATTTTTACGTTCTTGAACGTTCTATCTATTTAAAATATTGATAGAAAAAATATCGATAAATTTTATCGACAAGGAACTTTTACAGCACTATTGAATTTTATTGTTTATAAAAAACCGATAATACAAAGACAAATGCGTTGTAATCACGTATAAATAAGATTAGTAACATATTTTTAAGTGCCTATAATATCAGTAGAAGTTTTAATTTGTTGAATATTAGCCGTAAATTCACTTACTTGTGGAATGTAACCCCACTTCCCTTCTGGTAAAGAGTTTTGCATAACACGCACTCTTTCATGGTTTAACTATTAACTAACGCCACTTATTTATGTATTAACTATATTAATACGACACAACAAACAAGTTTAATCGCGTTAAACCTTCAAAATCACTTTATAAACACGGAGACAATGTAAACAAAACAACGGCCATTTGCATTTTACGTCAGATTTAGTTCCTTTCCCCCACGATGGGGGCGCTTCAAATAGGCACCACAGATAGCTGTCATTTTAAAGGATATCATTAGTCTAGCGTACTTGTATCATGGACGTCAGTGTAGAACATATATTCTATGGGTTCCGTATATTAAATGTTCTTTCATCAACAGAAAATGAGAATGTCTGTCTTAAATGACAGTATCAGAAGATGGCACAAAATAACGAGATGGTGATGCCATTTAAAAAAAAAAATCTTACGAAGTCAGTCACTTGTCAGTTTGTAAAAACCGCTACTTTTACTAACTTTATGGTGTTGTATCGCTTTAGGTATTTTTTTAAGCAAACTTAATACATCGAGACATCCAATGCAGAATGCTAATATCGCAAAAAACTAAATTACATCGTAAAGATGTACAAATTTTTCGTAAAAAAATAAAAACCATTGACATTTTGAATTTCGCGTCCTGACCTGAGCTTCCACCTTAAGTATCTGGCAGTTACTGAGGGGATTGAAAACCGTACCATAGGCAACCAAGGTTAAAATATTATACTTATTCGACCACATAAAATATTCCGCCGTATTAATCTCATTATTAATTCAATGAGATACCGTAAATAAATTCATAAGTATCCATCATAGACAAGCCATAGATTAAATATGAAACGTCTGTGTATTTTCAAATGAGGATTAGCTTGATAACCACAGATTATAATACGGAAAGTTAAATAATACCGCGGCCGTTGGTACGTCGGAATGCGGTGCCTTGTGTACACATAATTTTTGTAGAATGTTAATACATTATGTCAAAAAGTACCGGGAATTAGTTGGCAGTGACCCTGCTTTCTGCGCCGAGGATAGCAGGTTCGAATCCTGGTAGGGAGCAGCTTTGTGCTGGTGTTTTACATCAGCTATGTGTAGAAAAACGTAGAATAAACGCGATAAAATCTGTAATAATAGTTACATTTTAATGTGTAGTATTCGCGTAAATATAAGAAATCAATACTTAACAACGTATTTAGCGAAAATAACAATTATGTTATGTAATCCGATCAACTTGAGTTGTAACGGAATGAAATGTTTATTAAACTTGAATGGTGAATGACCGCTATGCAGTTAAATATAAGTTGTACCTGAGAGCTTTATAACAATTGCAATTGGCTTAAGTTAATGTATGTTTATCATTAGTTTGTCGAGCGATACGCAAAAACTATTAACACGTTGAAATAAAAATAATTTTACGGATTTTATCGCGTTTATTTTATGTTTGTACGTTCCCGACGTTTCGGCTGCTTTACAGCGACCATGGTCGCGGGAGGACTGAGGTGGTTGACGTCCTATTGTCATAGTTAGAACCGGGGTATCCTCATATTTAGTTGTTGTTCGCGTTCCTATCTACGCAGAAAGTGCTCACAGTGTCTTGAGGTCTTGCAATGGTGAGCTTGGTTTTAGATTTAATTATATTAATTACTGGATCCCTGGCGTGATAGTATATTTGTCTTATTTCCTTTTGTATTTACTTTTCTCATTGTATTTTCATAACATTCCAATGAAAATGGAAGTTAGTGAAGTTATTGCAAGTTTGTCTGATTAGTTCGTTATAATTACGATAGATGGCGCTAGTAGATAACAAGTCAACTGTTCGCTACCCTAATCTACCTATATATATAAAACAAAGTCGTGTTAGTTACACCATTCATAACTCAAGAACGGATGGGCCGATATTTAAGATATGCGATAATTTTGAATTTGTCTCCGCCCCGAATAGCAATATAACTATTAAAACGTGGGAATAATTTACAAAATAAAAAAAATTATAAAGATAAATCATTTTCTCATACATTTGATTCTGAGGCGGTACGAAGTTCGCCGGGACAGCTAGTTACATATAGTTTAAGGTTTTACTGCTCCGTTGGTGTAGCTTGTGGTTGCAAGCCGTTTATATGGTCCCAGGTTCGTTCCCAGTTAGTAAAAATAATTCCTAGAAATAATTTACTATATGGCAAAACAACGTTTGCCGGGTCAGCTAGTACTTATATACATATTAAACATCCATGACTCGGGTACAAACATTCGTGCTCATCACACAAAGTTTGTCGCTACCAGGATTCAAACCCGGGCCCCACAGCACATAAAGCAGACTCCAACCAACTGCGCTAATCAGGTAGTCGAACCTGCAACACACAGGTACAATCCTGCCTACCCATTCAAGAGATGCGTCGTGGTGGTAGCCGAGCCAACGGTAAATCAAATTTCAGTATTCAATATAGCCTGTATGGAGACACTCCTGGCTCTCTGCCATAATGGAGTCACGGTGTATATATCGCGTGGGAAAATTCAGCTAGCCATATACTGCATCCAACTAAGTTAAGGCTTGCTATGAATATATCTTATTCAAATAAACCATGGATTCCCAAACTATTTTGGGCAAGGCACCCCTTTTGCAAAATGAACTGACACCTCAGACCCCCATAGCGGAATTACTTTAAAAATCCTATCTCTAGTTTTTTTTCCTATTGATACAAAATAATAATTTCATCTTGTACGAACTTGTGCACGCTTATCGACTTGAGTTTCTTAAAAGTACAACAATGATACTTCCTACTGAAATATTAGTCGTTCTTACAAGTTGGTACACGTAACACAACTTGTACAGTATCTTGTAAGTTTCAAATAAGAACTTGTGTTAATTAATAGGGGTCCATTTTGCAAACAAATTGTGACATACCCATTCTACTAAATTCTATGTTCCGTGGCAGCGAATAACAAATCGCTGCGGCGGGAATGGCAGCTATATATCACAATGTAGCTGTTAACGCGCTATAACAACTGCTGCTGCAGCATTTTTATCAATTTACGACCTATTATTTACTGCCGAAAGCTCAATTTTGTTATTTACACACACACACACACACACATGCCACCACCCCTGTAATGCCCCGAGGGGTAGGCAGAGGTGCATTTCAGTGCACCAACATTTCACCAATGGTATTTGGTCCCAATGTAATAGGGGGTGAGTCTATTGCCATTATACCGGGCACACTCCCCCTCAATATGAGGAGGATTTAGCCCATAGTCCACCGCGCTGACCCAGTGCGGTTTGGTGAACTTCACACGACTATCGACAGACGTGCAGGTATTCTTCACGATGTTTGCCTTCACCGTATATCAATAAAAAAAATATAAAAAAAATACAACGGAATTGAGAACCTCCTCCTTTTTGAAGTAGGTTAAAAAATGAAATTCGCACATGAAAATCCGAAAATCTCAGTGGTGCGAGCCGGGCATTGAACCTGCACACGGTGTCTCCATGATGAGCGTTCTACCAACTTTGTCACAGCTACTTGTTGTTGTATTTTGTTATTAATAGCATATTGTACAGAATGATTCAGAAGAGGTATACTAAGCCTAAATCCTAGACTTCTTTTGGGCAATCGTAAACACATGTTTTTAAATTGCTATATTATTATCCAAATTTTTACTTCGCAAATTGATCTCAAATGTGCTCAAAAAGCGCAGATTCAAGGCTTACATTAGACTAGCTGCGCCCCGCGGTGTTACCCGCGATTAAAAATTATGTCAATTTTACCGGGATAAAAAGTAGCCTATGTGCTATTCCAGACTATAATCTATCTTTGTGCCAAATTTCATCCAGATCCGTTCAGGCGTTCTGGCGTGATTGAGTAACAAACACCCATCTATCCAAACTTTCACATTTATAATAATATATGCTATTTCTCAATGACCCCGTATAATAGTAGTCCATTTCTGAATAGATCGTTCAGAAAAAATGCCGAATCCGGGAATCGTACCAATGAGCTTTGTTGAAACCTAACACGAACTGCACCATGATCACAAAAATAATTCAGATTTTATCTTTCAAATAAGGTTACATATTAAAATGCAATCCGCTTACAGCCCAGCCCCTTGTCATAAATAGCGCGATAATACCGCTGAATGATAATTGATACTAATGGTTTTGGAGTCGGTAGGCATATACAGGGTGTGTAAGAGACATGGCAACGAAAACTTTGGGTAAAAGTAACCCTTAATGCCTATAATACAATTATAGAATTCATTTTTGTCGAAGTCAAAATTGAAATAAAACTATTTTTAAGGATTCCATCGCGTTTATTTTTTGTTTTTACGTTCCCGACGTTACGTTAACCGATAGAATCCTTAAAAATAGTTTTATTTCAATGTGTATTATTCGCGTAAATATAATAAATCAAGAAGTCAAAATTAACAATTTTAACCCATGTTACAAATGTTTAGCATGGCAACACACTGGAGCTTGCTTTTATATTCTATTTTGTAAAAATAATTAATTTAAACAAAGACAAGCCCGCTGAGTTTCTTGCTGGATCTTCTCAGTTGAGGTCGCGTTCCGATCCGGTTGTAGACTTAAGAAAAAAAAATTTAATGACAATTTGTAAGTGCCCCCGTAGGCCCATACGAAATAAATGATTTGACTTTGACTTTGACTTTAAATTTTTTAACGCACAATGTATCCGAAACAACGCTATCACAACACAACGCCTCCCGCGATACCCGACGCGTGCGAGTGACGAGCGTACACGAGTGTGTCGAGTTTTAATTTACATTGCAGTTTCAGGTCAAAATTTATAATTATGTTTTTTTTTATTAATAATTATCATTTCATACTGAAATCAATTTATAAAGTACTGAATAAATGCGTTAATCGTAAAATTCTTGAAAAGATCGACGAAAAATTCCAACTTTGGGGGTGCAAAATGATGAGTTGAAGCCATGGTATAAGTTTTAGTTACGAAGCCAGTTACACCCTGTATAGCAATTCATTAACTTATGGTTCCGACTCCAAGACTGGTCATATTTTAGATAATACGTTTTTAGAAATGATTTTTTGAACGACTATTGTGATATTCTAACCCACAAATTTATATACAGTTACAATGGCATTATAAAGAACTTTTCAGAGTAAAAAGCTCGTTATAATGGCTTCCTAATGTCTTATATCTATACATATAAATACAATTGGAGTGTCTGTTTGTAATATTAAAATAACCGCTTTTTACTAAGTGCATTTGGATGTATACACGGTACCTATACCGAAACAACATTTTTTACAATTTTTGTCTGTCTGTCTGTATGTTCCGGCTAATCTCTGAAATGGCTGGACCGATTTTGACGGGACTTTCGCTGGCAGATAGCTGATGTAACAAGGAGTAACTTAGGCTACTTTTATTTTA
The DNA here is from genome assembly GCA_905333125.1 of Pheosia tremula. Taxonomy (NCBI): domain Eukaryota; kingdom Metazoa; phylum Arthropoda; class Insecta; order Lepidoptera; family Notodontidae; genus Pheosia; species Pheosia tremula. The sequence continues at coordinate 4,755,910 of HG995425.1, forward strand.
GAAAATAATATAGGATCTCACAAAAAAATATTAAAACCAATGTTGCAGCGCAGCGCCTGATTAAGTTTGATAGCAACAACCTGCAATGCGTCCCGCGGGCTCAGAATGGGCGAGCAGGCTGTTGTCAACGGTTGTCTTTGTTAAATACCACGCGGACGAAGTCGCGGGCAACAGCTAGTCTTTCTATAAATTTGGGGGCAAATGTATTTGTGTTAAAGTCAACATTATATGGACCATATCATGAAGACATATTGACGACCGCACGTGCCGCCCGCGACCAATAAGTCGGTAATATGCGGCCACCCTTATTTTAGTACAGTCACGGGGAAAAGTGATCCCACTAATATTATAAAAGTGAAAGCTTGGATGGATTGATGCATGTTTCTTACTCAATCACGCCAGAACGACAGAACGGATCTGGATGAAATTTGGCACAGAGATAGATTATAGTCTGGAATAGCACATAGGCATTTTCATCCCGGTAAAATGTATGGTTCTCGTAGGATAGATTTGTTTAAATTTTTCATAGAGCAAAGGATCAACATGATTTTTTGCATGGGCAGTGGTAGTTTATGAGTCAGAAAATGACATAGGCATCGACATACTTTTTAATCGCGGGTGACACCGCGGGGCGCAGCTAGTAATGATATATTTTTCTTGACATTTCAGTTACAGGTTTAGACGACGATATTAAATAGACGGAGAAACACATGAAGCAAAAAAACCAAGCTGATTTGTTTAGTACTCGCGTGTTTGCGTGTACGCAAGGACGAAATTCGCGTTTACTACACAAATCGGCTTGGTTTTAGTGCTTCAACACGTTATTGATATGACGACCTGATTAGCTCAGTGGGTAGTGACTCAGCCCTTCTGCGCTGTAGGTCCCAGAGTCGAAAAACTTTATGTGTTGAGCACGAATGTTCGTACCCGAGTCATGGATGTTTAATATGTATATAAGTATTATATACTGAGTTAGCCCTCAGTTAATTGTACGGTACCCATAATACAAGCGTTGGTGTGGGACCCTATAGTCGGTGTGTTCATCTCGTGACTTTTATCATTATATTCCGTTTAACACTTTCGTGCTTGGATGTACTCTAATAATGTAGAGTCCCTTCCTTTCGCTACTATTGGCTCGGAAGATGCACAGAGTATATATAAACAGAGAATCTTATAAAAACATTTTGGTAGAGACGACCTATCGACTCAGACTTGGCGACGGAACAAACGCGTTTTTTTTTATATAATCATACCACATTTTAAACACATCGATATAGCTCCTATCTTTATATATAAGATTTAAGTAATAATTGTGTTTTCAAGTCGAGAGTGAACAGGTAACTTCTAGGCAAGTATGCTCCATCGTAGATCTCATCGTCACTTACCACCAGGTGAGATCGAGATCAAATACTTGCCTATAATGTAATAAAAAAAAATGTGATTTTATGTAAACAAATTTCATCGACGAAGTTTTTACTTCACACATATTACAAAGGCGCGCTTTGTATACGCTTTCTGAATCAGCCTGTATAGATAGCCTCGTTTTAACTCTACTCTGTACCCCATAATATCATGGGTATCGCTTCCGTATATCGTCCTCATAGACTACCCCAGTAGCCCGTAATATGGGTATTTTCACCTCCATGCCAATTTATTTGTTACGGCGGTTCGTGTTGAAATTATAGAGTTTTTGTGGCAGGTAAAATTGTATTGATATTTTAAGGTACCCCCTCGTCTCTAGGGGGTGATAATAATTCCAATACTCAGACTGGAAGACGTCTCAACGCACACTATTTCGCGTCCCGACGCTCACGTCACTGCGTTCACTATATAAGGCGTCTTGACGCATACTATAAGAAGTCTCAAAGCTTGCTACGAGGAGACGCGATGCTCACTATTAGTTCGTCGCGACGCTGACTACATGGCTTCTTGACACTCACCATATGGCGTCACTGCGTTCACTATATAAGGCGTCTCGGCGCTTACTATAAGGAGTCCTGACGCTTACTATAAGGAGTCTCGACGCTTACTATAATGCGTCGTAACGCTTACTACAAGGCGTTGCGACACGACTACGATCCACTACCTACACACAACAATATTTCTTGTCTGACATTGCTGGAAGCGTCTGCCTCAACTCATTACGATGAAGTTTATCAATCTCTGTCACTGTCTCTATTTGAGTTAAGAGTATTATATTTAAACATTATGAAACTTGAACTTATAATCATGAAAAAACTAGAAAATTTTGTTGCTGACATATTTTGGTCTCTAAATTGACCACACATACGGGCTTGTTTGCGTTACATTACATCAAAATAGAGAGCTGTAATATCGATACTCCAGTGGCGTAGCATGGGGGGGGGGGGAGGGTGCGATCCGCACCGGGCGGCACTATGCCGGGGGCGGCATTTCACAGGTGGCGGTAGAGAAAAAAAAATAAGATATGAAAAAAAAAATTGTAAAAAAAATATCCTACAGTGTTTTTTTCGTCATGTTTTTTTTGTCGTTACCATGCCCCAATTTTTTTTTATAATGAACAGCAAAAACAGGAGGGCGCAAATTTGAAATCCGCACCGGGTGCTAATGAATGACCTATGCTACGCCACTGAATCTTTAAAAAACTAGAAAATTTTGTTGCTAACATATTTTGGCGTCTCAATTGACCCATGTTTGCGGTACATTACAGCAACATAGATAGCTATAATATCGATACTCACAATCTATGGGAGTCGGTGGGCAGCTTCTTGGGTACATGTAGCAGCCCCCGGTGCGCGCAGTCCGCGACGGACGCGCGACAAGAGCACGCCCATGGGCACGTCGCGCCGCGCGACAACCGCGCCGCGCCCGCGACAATCGCGCAGTAGAACACAAGACGCGCGACAAATCGCGGCGACATCGCGGCTGCGTGTTGCCGCGCGATGTTTGTGAGGTCGTCTCGAATTGTGGACGGGTTAAGTCATTGTCGAATCTGGAACGAAACAAATTGGGTTTTATTTTGATTGCTTATATTACGCAAATACTACATCACACTAATTTTATAAAATGTGAAAGTTTGGATGGATGGATGGATGTTTGTTACTCAATCAGGCCTGAACGGCTGAACGGATCTGGACGAAATTTGGCACAGAGATATATTATAGTTTGGAATAGCACATAGGCTGATTTTTATCCTGGTAAAATGTACAATTTCTAATCGCGGGTAACATTGTGGGGCGCAGCTAGTTGGTTATAATTTGGTCCTTAAAAAAACCTTGCTATAGAATTTCGTTAATAGTTGGAGATCAATTTTAATTTTGGTTAAAGATTTGTCAAATAATAGCAATATTTTGTGATTAGGTGCGTTTGTTGGTTTTAAAGCAGAATAGGGTAAAAATTTTGCCATCCAAAAATATGTGTATCAACCTATTCTTTTATTTGATACAGGGTGTATCAGAAAGGGTATAATAGCTAGCGCTTCTGTATCGCATTTGCAATCCATTATGTGAAGTCAGAATTTCGATATGTAGATTTTCATAAAAAAATTGACAATTGTCATTTTGTTGGGAACACAATTTATTTGTTTAAATCAACATATTATAAACTATTTTGACGTCACATAATCATTGCGAATGCATTAAAGATTCGCAGGTTCAATACCCTTTCTAAACCACACTTATCTTAACTCAAATCATAGAAAATTGCAAACTTTCAACTGTCATCTTGACAAATTTCAAGTTCGCAAATTCTCGTTTCACTTATAACTTTTTTTATAGACATTATTCTATTTTTAAACAATCTGTTTTAAAAAAAAAAGGTTAGGTTGGGGTGGCGCGGTCGGACAACCTCCTCGTGTGCCTGCTCCCATTGCCAGTCCCATCGGGTTCGCCTGTGGGAACGACAATGGGAGGGGCCGGTGCACCCTGGGTATCGTCGATAATTTTCCAGGTTGGCCTGGGTTATTGTCGGCGTTTAAACCAATAACCGAAACGGCGTTCAAATGTCGTAGCCAATCAGTTCCCCAATAAATACTGTAATTTCAATTAACCGACCCGGGCATCGAACTCGTAAATTCGATTCCAATGCTAACAATTGAACCGTCGCGACCTCAGTTGACTCTTGTTCAAGCTTGTTATTGGTCGGAGTAAGCAGAGTTACAAATTGCTTGTAATAAAATAATAATTAATTATGGAATTGGAAGCGGTGATGGCCCAGTGGCTAAAACACTCCCTTGGTAACACAAGGGTCGCAGATTCGGACCACGGCATGCCAATGTGTGATACCTGGAGTTCATGTGCGAATCTCATTTTCAACCACGATTATCACTTGCTAAACGGTGAAGGAAAACATCGTGAGGAAACCTGCATGTCTGAGAGAACCGCTTGAAACACCTGTGAAGTCCACCAACCCGCACTGGGCCAGCGTGGTGGACTATGGTCTAATCCCCCTCGCATTGAGGGAAGGCCCGTGCCCAGCAGTGGGATTTATACCGCCAGACGAACACACTAACTATACAGTCCCACACTCAGCTACGCTTGTATTTTGGGTACCGTACAATGGACTGAGGGCGAACCCAGTATATAAGTATAAGACGGCCTAATCAGCGCAGTTGTTAGTGACCCTGCTTTCTGTGCCGAGGGTCCCGGGTTCGAATCCTGGTAGGGACAAACTTTGTGTGATGAGCACGAATGTTTGTACCCAAGCCAAGTCACGGATTTTTTTTACATCTAAATACAAGCATAGTCGTGAGGCAGCGTCATAGCTTTACAAATTTAGCTACCATATGCATTTTAAAAGCGGTCAGATCCATTAGTGCGAAGCGCAATGATAACTCTGAGTGCAGCTTCGATTCAGGGCTGACACTTTACAGATACCAATCCCACTAATATTATAAATGTGAAAGTTTGGATGGATGTATGTTTGTTACTCAATCACAATCACGGTGAAGGAAAACATCGCGAGGAAACCTGCATGTCTGAGAGAGCCCCTCGAAAGACGTGTGAAGTCCGCCAACCCACACTGGGCCAGCGTGGTGGACTATGGCCTAATCCCCCTCGCATTGATGGGAGGCACGTGCCGAACGGTGGGACATTAAGAGGGCTGGTATTATTATTTTTGAGATGATGGTTTCGTGGCGAAATCGTGGTGAAAAATCGTGGCGAAAAGAGAGTGCAAGAAAGAAGATAATTAATGGCAACCATACGGAATAGAAGGGGGAAGATATGATAGACCATCTCATACGACATGATACCTTCATAAAGAACATCATAGAGGGGAAGATCGAAGGGAAGCGTGGACGAGGAAGAACAAGAATAAACTACATGAGTCACATAAAAGAAAGGATCGGTGTCATGTCGTTTTGAGGTCGAATCACCTTCGTTCGTAGGGGAATTAAAATCCTCAAGATACCCTACACGTGACCCTGGGTGGTGCCAACCAGGTGACAACTCTACTGGTGGTAGGCTTCGGCCGTGGTTAGTCACCACCCACTGAACAAAGCCATGTCGCCAAGCGGCCTAGCCGTGTTCCGGCATGATGTTCGGTGTTGCCATTGATGGATGGCGGGTCAGATCAGTTGCGCTGCATGTGCCTAGTGAATGTAGCGTCTCGATCTACTGCCGCCTTCCTACCTAGGCAAGTATGCTCCATCGTAGATCTCATCGTCACTTACCATCAGGTGAGACCGAGATCAAATACTTGCCTGTAATGTAATAAAAAAAAAAATAAAAAAAATAGGGAGGTGAAAGAAGCTCCTCTAGATAGAGACAGGTGGAAAGAGCTTCATCAGCTACACCGACAAGGGTCTAACCCTTAAATTAGAAGAAGGTTTCGTGGCAACCCTGAAATTACTTCTTGGCGTTATCTCAAGTGTGCCCCGAGTGTGTTTTTTATCATAACGATTGTTTATTACGGGCGGTCGGCAGCAATGTACGCGATTGAACACACATATATGGTTTTTATTTGACTCGTTTGACCTAATTTCATGTACTTTCGTAGTTCTATGGAATGTTATTTAAAGACAAATCTATTATTGATTTCTTGTGTTTACGCCACAGATCACGAGAGATATGCCGTGCGGTTCAAAATGTATGGGAACTCGCTGTCTCCGTTTTGTTCCCCCCCACTCGACACAAAACACATTCAATTACATAAAACCAACCAATACGAAGTCTCACACACACACGCGTGCCAATAATTCGGTGCGTGCTGCGTCGTCGCCGCATACAGCGGCCGTACCACGCGACGCACCAGTTTATTCAAAGTATCGTTAGACGATCTATCCATTGCCTCGTACATTCACTCAGTAGCGAACATAGGTGGTACTTAAAGAGCCATGTATTTTGTACAAAAATAAAAAAGTCGTTGTGCTACATGAAAACTAAAATAACATAATAAAGGCATTAAATATTTTTTGATTTGTTGTTTTTAATGATTTTAAAGACGAATAAATAAAATACTTAATACTGGCTGGTGAAATGAGATTCCATCTTTCGCGTAGTTCACTTTGCTGCTAGTATTTTTGCACACAACCACGGAATAACACGGCATTTTAAAAAAAAGTTTGAGCTCCGATACCGACGTGCAGTTGCAGTCGACTGACGGCGAAAACTCTATGTTAGCGTAATTTTGGCTAAGTGTGAGCGCAAGCCCACCGCTTTCATAACATATCTCCTCTCATATATCTGTGGTTTACGCGAATACTACACATTGAAATAAAACTATTTATTATATACTACTAGCTGCGCCCGGCGGCGGTGTTACCCGCGATAAAAAGTATGAAAAATTAAAACATCTATCCCATGGCAACCATACATTTTACCGGGATAAAAAGTAGCCTATGTGCTATTCCAGACTATAATCTATCTCTGTGCCAAATTTCATCCAGATCCGTTCAGCCGTTCGGGCGTGAAAGAGTAACAAACATCCATCCATCCATCCAAACTTTCACATTTATAATATTATAAGTAAGTATAGATAACTAATGAATATAAGCTGACGTGAAACACCGGCGCTCCACGAAGTCTGCAATCTGTGAACATGTACAGGATCACACCCGCCATTATATCAGATTTGATCGACCACAGATCCTCGCAAAAGAACACCGATTCCGACCAAGCATGATACGTGAGGCCATTGAAATTGAAAAACATTCTAATTTCAATAGGTAAGATGGCTGGGTTCTACCATCAACTTGGGATCCAGTAATTTATATAATTAAATCCAAAACCAAGCGCACCATTGCAAGACCTCAAGACACTGTGAGCACTTTCTGCGTAGATCGGACCGCGAGCAACAACTAAATATGAGGGTACCCCAGTTCTAACTATGACACTAGGACGTCGAGTCCTCCCGTGACCATGGTCACTGTAAAGCAGCCGAAACGTCGGGAACGTAAAAACATAAAATAAACGCGATAAAATCTGTAAAATTATTTTTATTTCAATACAATTTATCTTTTAAAAACGTATCGATATTCGGACTTAAGATAATGATATTAAAGGCGCTAAGGGAGCAAAGGTTTAACGCTTAACATACCAATTCTGAAACACACTGTATTATGTAAGAATGTCGGCCGGGACCTACGACATCTTAACCTTTGCTCCGAAGCACAGAGGATATAAGATCTAGTTGCGGCAGCCCATCGAAATCCAAGCCCAGCCAACACGCCTGCACTCAGCCCTCCGTACACCATTAATCATTTCAGCGATTAAAAAGAATAAACCGACCGCTTCTTAAAGCGCTTTCAAATAAAAAAAGCGCGCTCCATTGAGCTGTCAAGCGCTTTTGTGATGAAAAAAAAACGCACTGTTCACACCTCCTGCGGTCCGTTGTCAAATTATTATTTAACTGTCACGCGTGTGTTGTAATATACAGTGGGTTCCGTACTATTATTTTGAGACGGCCGTGTGTTTACGCTTTCATTGCATTTACGTTCGGCCATCATTGTACTTCTAAAGATCCTTAAATTTAGAAGATTTTTAAATATTTAAAGGGAGAAAGACGACGATTATCTTGCTCTGTAAAAAATGTATTAGAAAGAGAGAGAAAATACATCTCTTACAGTTAAATCTGAAATAAAAATACGCGGTCTCATAGTAAAAGTTCGTGTTTAACATTGACCAGTTACATCATCCTTTCGAAGACCATTTGGGGTTAACATAGGCTGCTTGGCACACGAGATCGGGTTGAGAAGGTTCGACTCCTATTCCGGCCAAATTACAGAGATTATCGCCTCCAGTCTCTATAGTACGGTACCCATAATACAACCATTAGTATGTAACCATACGATGGCTATATTTACGCCATAGTCTTATCGTGAGGAACCCTAGATCCTTCGCAGTTGGGTTCCGTCCGAGGCGTGACGTTTTAATTAAATTCTGAAGAGGCTTCGCGTATTTGTGTCTGACTGTTTGTTTGTTAAACAGGATTTGGGTCAAGCACGGAGAGAAAGCTACTGGACAATTAACAAAGGACAATTTCACCCCGTGTGGCCACGCCTTTATAGTACGTGGTACGTAAAAGGCGACTAAATGAATGTATACGGACACATTTCAGGATAACAGGTTTTGAAATAGAACTAATTTTACGGATTTCATCGCGTTCATTTTATGTTTTTTACGTTCCCGACGTTTCGGCTGCTTTACAGCGACCATGGTCGCGGGAGGACTGAGGTGGTAGACGTCCTGGTGTCATAGTTACAACTGGGGTACCCTAATATTTAGTTGTTGTTCGCGGTCCGATCTACGCAGAAAGTGCTCACAGTGTCTTGAGGTCTTGCAATGGTGCGCTTGGTTTTGGATTTAATTATATTAATTACTGGATCCCAAGTCGGTGGCAGTACCCAGCCATCTTCCCTATTGAAATTATGATAAGTTTATATTCCAATAGCCATGACCATGGTTGCTGTACAGCAGCCGAATCGCGGAACGAAAAAAACATCCTTAAAATTAGTTTTATTTCAATATTTTTTTTGTTAAACATATTGTTCTTTACATTCTTTCTTACCTAGTTAACCATAAGATAGAATAGAGCTAACCCAATACTGAATCGCCAGTACAGTTAGGTACAGTGGCGACCACAAGCGGGATGTAATTAGTTTCATGCAATCAATGTCTGTTAGCAATTGTGTTAGCGATTGTACAGACGGGCGGTAAAGTGTTGCGTTGAAATGTCATGCTGATTTGTCTGAAATTCAGACGAAGCGACTGCAGTGTATATGTTGCATCAAATACAATGAGCAAGGATGGCGGCCATGTTGGCTCGTTTTATTTGACGCGACCTTTACCCTCCGAGGTACAGCTAGCGGGACCATAGCGGGGCTGACTTATATTCCTCATATATGTATTTACATACATATAATAATAATATCGCCAGACGAACACACCAACTATACGGTCCCAAACTAAGCAACGCCTGTATTACGGGTACCGTACAATCGACTGCGAATCCAGTATATAATACTTAAGCATATAGAATCAGAATATTATTCATCTATGTCAAAATAGTCGCAAAATGCTAAGCTACAACTCTACCGCTCGTTCGGAATGCCGTTCCTATGGAGAAGAACGGGCGAGAATCTCCATGGTTGCTCTTTTTAAAAGGGTCTTACACATTTTTGACCAGTACATTTTTATGGGTATGGGAGAACAGTGTAGGAACGGCTAAGCAGACTTTAGCAGCTGGTTAAAAAGCACTAACCCTTATAATTACATCTTAATGGCTCCCACAAAATACATTTGTAAATGAAGATAAGAAGGAATATAGATATTAAACATCCATGACTCGAGTACAAACATTCGTGGTCATCACACATTGCCCCTACTGGAATTGGAACCCGGGACCCGCGGCACGATTACGTATCACGGTTCACAGCTTGAGCATGTGTCTGTACCCGCACTGGGTCCGGCGCGTGTCAGATGTCCATCTCAATTACAGCCTCCCCTGGAGGGAATTATTTGCCAATTTGTGGCGAGCTCGTACTCTGATATATCCTTTCTTCGGCTTACAAATGTCCGGCTTACTGATGAACTAGGGAATACTTGGCGGAAATCCATTGTTAAACAAACGGGGGCAGAGGAACCCACCACTGACCCTCGGCTTGTTAACTTCTCTAATTATAAACCAAACAAGTTGATCGATGATTAAAGAAGCCAGCAACACCGAACTCCTCTAAGATGTTAGTTGAGAAACTGTGTGTCACGAGTGTCGGGACCCCAATAATATGCAATTCTCCGCGAAACGAAGCGAATCTAGAAAAAAAGTATTCGACACGTGTTTCGCCTCTAAACGAGGCATCCTCAAGACGGCTGGGCTACAAATGGGCAGATTCAAGGAGTCCGGTGTTGCTGGCTTCTTTAATTATCGATCAACTTGTTGGGTTGGTAATTGGAAAAGTTGACAAGCCGAGGGTCAGTGGTGGGGTCCTCTTCCCCCATATTTTTATTGAAGACCTGATTATCACAGTTGATAGTGTCGCTGCTCTCTACGCCGAGGGTCCCGGGTTCCAATCTTCACGCACGCAGTAGCTAATCTTTTATATAGCCGAATCTTTGGGAACGTAAAAACATAAAATGAACGCGATAAAATCCGTTAAAATTAGTTTTATTTCAACGAATAAAATCAATTAAAAATAATTTCACCCTCATGTGAACACTACTTTTGTTCACTTCAAAACACACATAATAGTTAAAACCCTTTTACCAATTTGAATTATATCTCAAGTGTGAAAAAGGTGCTTTTGTATTTAGTCAAAAATGCCTGTTGCATAAGAGCTTTTATGGAAACTCTCCTATGACTCTTTTATATAATTCCAGCCTTTAATGTCCCACTGCTGGGCACGGGCCTCCCCTCAATGGGAGGCCCGTGCCTCAATGGGAGGAATATTAGGCCATAGTCCACCACGCTGGCCCAGTGCGGGTTGGCGGACTTCACACATCTTACGAGGGGCTCTCTCAGACATGCGGGTTTCCTCACGATGTTTTCATTCACCGTTTAGCAAGTGATAATCATGGTTGAAAATGAGTTTCGCACATGAGAAATCCCAGAGGTGCGAGCCGGGGTTTGAACCTGCAATCCTCGTTACCGAGGCAAGCGTACTACCAACTTGGCTATCACTGCTTCTTGGTGACTCTTTTAAGCCGTAGATAATAATAAATAATCGCATCTAGTTGCTTCTGTAAAAACTTTTCTTATTAACACAAAAAAAATATTTCAATCTATAAATTTGACGACCTGATTAGCGCAGTAGGTAGTGACGCTGCTTTCTGCGCCGAGGGTCCCGGGTTCGGATCCTGGCAGGGAAAATGTTTGTACTTGAGTCATGGATGTATAATATCTATATAAGTGTAGCGACCACTTCAACCGCACAACAAGCTACACAGATGGCGCTGCAGACGCATTCAGAACAGTAGACAATTGTCATCACAATCCTGAATCGCGCTATAAGAGTTTTCGGAGCACGTAACATTTATATACAAGATCCCGACAATAACTGTCGGGGCATAGCGGCCGCCCCGCCAGCGATACCACCCACCCGCCTGGCTGAAAGATCTTCCCGTTTCCGCTAAATACGTATTATATAATGGGGTTGTACGGTACGGTACGGTAATTGTACGGTGCCCAAAATACAAGATTTGCTTAGTGTGGGACCGTATAGTGGATAATCATTTCATTTTGAGAAATGCGTCTCTTGCCCACAATTGTTTGGGAATCCCTGCTCGAGACGAACAGGCTTGGTACGGAGCAGACCATGCCCGCGTTCCAGCCCATACCAAGATCGATCGTCGTATACTATAACAGTAATACACCAGACCAACGAGGAACTCTGTTGGCAACGATGTGATCCATCTATGTGTCACGAGAGATTCTATAATCCAATGTAGAAAGCTGTACGTTCCAAATCGGTATGACCGTTTGGAATGTCATTGATCGTGTACGAACCGACCGCGCAACCTCGTGAGGCTGCCTCGCGCCGCGGTCATGTCAAATGACAGCGCTTGAGCGACGCAGCGTCTATCAGAGCCCCAAGCCTGCTAACACAATCGATTCATAATCGAACAGCAACCGCATAGTAGCTGTCACTTTTAACAGATGTCCCACACAATATCTGTCAAAAGTGACAGTTTCCGTGGTAGCAATTAGCACAGCCATATAAAAAAATTAAAAAAAGAGGTAAGGACGTACCTGCTAATATTTGAGTAGGTACTCCGGACTAAAGTAACTATCCTAAAAGTGTTGAAATATAATCCAGGGCCCCAAGTCTGCTAACACAATCGATTCATAATCGAACAGCAACCGCATAGTAACTGTCACTTTTGACACATACCCCACACAATATATGTTAAAGTGACTCAGTTACTATGCGGTTGCTGTTCGATTATGAATCGATTGTGTTAGCAGACTTAGGGCCCAGGTAGATGACAGCGCTCGCGCGAGGCAAAGGCCGCGCGGCTGGTCTGAACGCGGCCAGCCCTTCGGGTATTACGGATGAGTGGAATTCAACGGCTCGTCACTATCACCTAACATTTATCTCGTAACGACGGAAGGGAAAGATTAATCGTTATATTCACAAGATAGATCGAAATGTATGCGATAAAGGGATATTCACCTTTGACGGTGCGCCATTACGACTGCACATCTGGGAAGGGGTAGGCAAGGGTACATTGCGGTGCACCCACATTGGACTGTAATATATTTTTGTTAGTAGTGATTCAGGCAAGTTGAATGGCTACTTAAATCGTTGTTTGTTTTATTTATTACTAGCTTATACCCGCGACTTCGTCCGCGTGGTATTTAACAAAAAGCGGACGAAGTCGCGGGTAACAGCTAGTCTAAAATAAAAGTAGCCTAAGTTACTCTTTGTTACATCCGCTATCTGCCAGTGAAAATCGGTCCAGCCAATTCAGAGATTAGCCGGAACAAACAGACAGACAGACAAACAGACAAAATTAAAAAAATCAAGTTTTGGTATATGTACCGTGAATACAAAGTCAAATCATTTATTTTCGTATAGGCCTACGGGGGCACTTACAAATTGTCATTACATTTTTTCCTTAATACTACAACCGGATCGGAACGCGACCTCAACTGAGAAGATCCGGCAAGAAACTCAGCGGGCTTGTCTTTTTTTTTTATCCATTATATTTACAAAAAAAATAATTATAAAAAGTAAGCTCCAGTGTGTTGCCATGCGAGGCGCACACACGCTACACTTTAACATTATAAATATTGATATTAGAGCGATCAGTCCCAGGCTGCTTTATCATCCAAATAATCCAAGATTCTGTAATAACCCTTATGACATAAATTACTTTTAACAGTTCTTTTAAACTTACTAATGGGCAAATCTCGGATTCCTTTGGGAAGTTTATTATAGAAGCGTATACATTGCCCCATAAAAGAATTATTTATTCTGTGGAGACGAGTGACATGCACGGATAGTTTGTCCTTATTACGAGTGTTAATAACATGAACATCACTCCTTTTTTCAAAATTATGAATATTTTTCTTAACATACATTAGATTTTCATAAATAAATTGAGACACAACAGTTAGAATATTTATTTCTTTGAATTTATCCTTAAGGGAATCTCTAGGACCCATGCCGTAAATTGCTCGTATTGCCCTTTTCTGCAAGATGAAGATAGTATTAAGATCTGCAGAGCAACCCCAGAGTAAGATGCCATAGGACATAACGCTATGGAAATAACTGAAATAAACAATTCTAGCTGTGTCTATATCCGTTAATAGTCGAATTTTTTTAACAGCATAAGCTGCCGAACTCAGCCTACCAGATAGTTTTTTAATATGTGGACCCCATTGCAATTTAGTATCTATGGTAATACCGAGAAACACTGTTGACTCCACAAGGTCCAAATCAGTTCCATTCAATTGTAAATTGGTTCCAACTTGTCTAACATTTGGTGTTGAGAACTTTACGCATTTAGTTTTCTTCTCATTAAGGAGAAGATTATTTATAGTGAACCAATCAACAACTTTAGCGAGTGCATTGTTCACATCGTCATAATTAACTAACTGTCTCTTGAGTTTAAAAAGCAGTGAAGTGTCATCTGCAAACAATACAATCTCGTGATTATTCCCTACATAGTAAGGCAAGTCATTAATGTATATTAGGAATAAGAATGGCCCTAATATCGAACCCTGTGGAACGCCCATTGACACTAGAGAGCCGGGCGATTTTATACCATTAACATCGACCTTTTGAATCCTATTATTTAAATATGAAGTCAAGAGGTCAAGAGCCTTGTTCCTAATACCGTAGTGGTGCAGTTTCCGGATAAGTATTTCATGATGGACGCAGTCAAAGGCCTTCGACAGGTCACAGAACACACCTAAAGCATCCTGGGAGTTCTCCCAGGCACCATAGATGTTCTTTATTAACTCCACACCCGCGTCTATAGTTGAGCGATTCCTTGTAAAACCGAATTGATTTTTATGAAAAATCTTGTTGTCATTAAAATGACATAACAACTGATTTAATATGATTTTTTCAAATATTTTGCTTAGTGTAGGTAGTATTGAAATAGGTCGAAAATTTGATGGATCAGTATTACTACCTGATTTGAACAAAGGAATCACTTTACTATGTTTCATGAGATCGGGAAATACACCACTAGCAACACAGCTATTAAATATAGCTGCTAAGTTGGGTACAATAATATCTATAAACGCAGAAACGGTCTTTACTGAAAGCCCCCATAGGTCTGCTGTTTTTTTTGCATCTAGACTTTTAAAGCTACTTACTATGTCTTTACAACTGACAACTGAGAATTTAAAAGCTGTGTTACATTCCGTTACGCTTTGTTTGAGTAGGTGCTCCGCAGAATTGGAAGACGATTCTAGTGTTTTGGTTGACAACATGGGTACATTTGTAAAAAAATTCTCAAACTCAGTCGCTACTTCCAAATCCGTTTTTACATCTTTATTATTTATTATTAGATGAAAGTCTCTGTCACGCACTGTATTTCTACCGGATTCACTGTTGATAATGTTCCATGTCATTTTTATTTTATTTACAGAATTTTCAATCTTGTTACGTAAATAGATCGATTTAGCGGAGGAACAGGCTCGTTTAAACAACTTTGAATATTTTTTAACATATTCGATAAACATCGGGTTATGATTATACGATTTTTCATGGTATAAATCATATAACATCTGTCTACTTTTATAGATACCTGGAGTCGCCCATTCACTAAACCTAGCACGCTCACCAATAGATATTGTTTTAGGTGCAAACACTTTGCCAAATTCATCACTGACAAGATGGAACAGTGAGTTATACAGTACATTCGGGTCTTCGTGAGTAGGCAACCCTGGCACTTTCTGTGTTAAATTGCTTTTTAAGAGTTCTAGGCGACTATTATTTATTGGAACAAAGCTAAACTTTTTTCTTTGGGGTTTGTTACTTTTACTAGGAAATACTGCTAGTTGTCCACAGTGGTCTGATTCTAAATTATTTATTATAAATTTTTTGATAGGTTTTAAATTGGTAAATATATTATCTATACATGTGGAACTAGTGGCAGTTATCCTAGTAGGTTCCAAGAAAATGTTGTACAAATTATAAGATTTTAAAAGTAACAAAAATTTGTCCACTACCGGATTATTATCTAATAAGTTAATATTAAAGTCTCCACAGATAAGCAAGGTTTTATTTGATTTAGAGATTTTAAATAAGATATCCTCCATGTACTTTTCAAAGTCATCATAGGGTGAACATGGAGGTCTGTATACGCAAACAACAAGGAACTGCTCAAGCTCAACACAGGAAATCTCAATGACTCGTTCAACAGAAAGGCTCACTATATCTCTACGTTCTTTTGATTTTATATTCTTATTTGTAATAATTAAAGAGCCACCACGTATCAACTTTACTCTGTTGAAGGAGCTAGTGACCTGATGATCATTAAAATTTAACATGAGTTGGTCTTTTTTTAACCAGTGTTCGGTAATACAAAGAATATCTATTTTACTATCATTTAAAAACAATTCCAGTTCCAACTCTTTGCCCATCATACCTTGAATGTTCTGATGAACAATATTGATTGTGTTATTGCAAGAGGTTGTCTCTATTGTCTGAGGCACTAATTTAAATTAATTAAAATATCATTAGTAGCCAAATTTTTGGCTGAATTCAAAATGTCAATATGCTCAATAGGAGCAATGTCAATGTGACAAGTTTGCTCAATAGAAGCAACCTTTGTAGCCAAATTTTTGGCTGTTATATAAAATAAATATGATAGCGAAGCAGCTATCTGTCTTTTATAATATTTGGAAAGATAATAATTATCTTTTGTCATATATACATTTTTTACATAATTATTAATGTCAATTAAATTAATTTTATTGTTATTATAATAATTATTACTTTGAAATATCAAAGTATGTAATGTTAAATTAATCTTATATCTAATATCATTTTCCACCTGTGGCAAACTATTACTATAGGGAAATGTGAACATTATAATCTTATTTACATTAAGATCAGAGAAACGGGTGTTGTAGTCAATTAATTGTTTTTTGTTAACATTTCCCCTATTTCCTACAAGAATTAGCAAAGTTGTGTTGGGGCTAAATTTATAGGCAAATATATTATCAATAATGTTCTGATATGATAAACCAGGTGTGCAATGGTTTATTATGGAATATCCCTTGCATAATCCAGACAACAACTGACCCATGTCTTTGCCAATTTCATCACTAAACATTACAATATTAGGTATATTAGTACATATATTCTGGGGCTTAGGTGTTAAGGGTTTGGTGTTTTCATTAAGAGAACTGTTATTTACATGAGTATTGTGACACAAATTATCAAATGTTTGCACTACTTTAGGAATACATGTTGCCGGTGAATGATCCAGCGACAACGGGTTATGGATGTTGTCACTATTTACAGCATTTCCAGTAGAATTACATGCTATCAGCTCATTCATAGCCAAAATGTACTCCTTAAGCTGCCAACATCCAAATGCACTTAGTAAAAAGCGGTTATTTTAATATTACAAACAGACACTCCAATTTTATTTACTTGTATAGATTTTAATATGAAACCTTATTGTTTGAGGATTACTTTATTGATGTTATAGATACATCAGCTCGGTCATCAATCCAAATTTGAGCCTTACTGACCGCACCTCGACGGATGCCGTCAATCACTCTATTGTGTTCCTGCTTACACCTGCGCGTGAGTCGTGATAATACACTATCTGTGTACAGCTTGACATGTTTGAACAGATTGGATTAGACGTGGTAGAGTCAGCAAGTGAGCTCTATGATTGCTAAACATTTTTTTTTCTGATGGTAAGTGATGATGAGATCTTCAATGGAGCATACTTGCTTAGGTAGGAAGGCGGCAGTAGATCGAGACGCTACATTCATTAGGCACATGCAGCGCAGCTGATCTGATCCGCCATCCATGAATGGCAACACCGAACATCATGCCGGAACACGGCTAGGCCGCTTGGCGACATGGCTTTGTTCAGTGGGTGGTGACTAGCCACGGCCAAAGCCTACCCGTAAAAAAATTCGACATACATGTCCACACTTTGGCCCAACATACGCCAACACGTGCTAGGATCAACATTGGCCCAACACGTGCTAGATTCGGTAATGTTAGTACATAGTGATTTGCCAAGAGACTTATAAAGTGATTAGAGAAGGCGAGATTAGAGACGACTCTATATCATGTTTGGTCTGCTTTCGACAGTTTAGTTTAAATTCTCAAAAAAACTTTTTAGCAAGAAAGATAGACCGAAAAGCAAAGAATAATCTAATCTAAAAATCTATCTACCCAGTCTAACTTAATCTAATGTGTCAAGAATATTGAGTCAGTGCCAAACAAAGAATAAATAAATCTAAATAACACACGAAGAATGGTTAAAGAATACTGGATTGATGCGATCTGTTGTGTGTTTGGCACCGACTAAATTACGTGTCGAATTGAGAACCTTTTCGTTTCGTCGGTTGAAAAATATGTCGGATTATGTATACGAACTAAAGTTCCACTAGACCCCAGACGAGGTTCGAGGCACGAGGTTCTGAGATTTCAAATAACCTTGTTAATTGCAATTTTGGGGTCGAGTCACCTTCGTCCGTAGGAGAATTAAGTACCCTCGAGATACCCTACACGTGACCCTGGGTGGTGCCAACAAGGTGACAACTCTACTGGTGGTAGGCTTCGACCGTGGCTAGTCACCACCCACTGAACAAAGCCATGTCGCCAAGCAGCCTAGCCGTGTTCCGGCATGATGTTCGATGTTGCCATTCATGGATTGCGGGTCAGATCAGCTGCGCTGCATGTGCCTAGTGAATGTAGCGTCTCGATCTACTGCCCTCTTCCTACCTAGGCAAGTATGCTCCATCGTAGATCTCATCGTCACTTACCATCAGGTGAGATCGAGATCAAATACTTGCCTATAATGTATAAAAAAAAAGGTGCGGTTAAAGTGGTGGCTACAAAGTCAACAAGAGGTTCTGAGTTTTAAAATAACCTTGTTAATTGCAATACAATACAAGTTGGCACGAACGGTCCGAGCGAGATGCTTGCTCGCACATTTTAGATTCTAATATACTAATCTCATTACCACTCTTGCTGCCGACGTTACTGAGTCGTCGCTCACTCTTCCGTAAGATTTAACCCAATTTTAGAGTTAAATATTTAACTATACACGCTCCGGTGCGATCGTGTGAGTTGAACGTTACTTGATTCGGTTAAAATACTTTCTATCGGCTTATAAACGTGCCTATATTATCATGCCTCTCCTCAAGGCGAGGGGGATTCGAGTCATAGTTCACCAATGTATTATTCGTGTTATGGTTTTTAATTGCAGTTTTAGATTTGCAATTATGTTTTATTCTATTAAATATGGCGTTGCAGTATACTTAATGAAAATATACCGTAGCGACAACTTCAATGTCGCCACAAGATACACAGATGGCGCTGCAGACGACATTCAAAACAAAGACGAATTCTCCATACGATCCTGAAACGCGCTATAAGAGTTTTCGGAGCACGTAACATATAATACAAGATCCCGACAATAACCGTCGGGGCATACCACCCGCCTGGCTGGAAGCTGGGTCTGTGGGATCCATCTCGGTCCACCACCATCTTCCAGTGAACAACTGGCTTAACACTGTCCTATCGCTAAATTCCTACGTCAATCAAATATTTTGTGTTATAAAAGTCTTTAATAGACAACATACCTGAGGTCCCTTCGACCCCTGGCGCCTATGGAATGATATACGATCTTATCCGCTGCCGTCACATGTTAAGGGCTTTTTGTGCCCGTTTTAGGGTTCTGTATACAAAGATAGAATCCCTCACCTGTCGATCTGATTAGTGCACTTGGTAGTGACCCTAACCTGCTTTCTGTGCCGAGGGTCGTCGGTCCCGGGTTCGAATCCCGCCCGGGTAGTAATCCCGGGTAGTGCATGCGGTTCAGAATCAGAATCAGAATATTTTTTATTCACGTAGACCATTATTGTACAGTACTTATGAATCGTCAAGTTACAAAAATATTATGCTACTGCCTTACCACCCGTTCGGAATGCCGTTCCTATGGAGAAGAACGGGCAAGAAACTCCATGGTTGCTCTTTTTTTTTTAAAATAGATCTTTTACATTTTTGAGCAATACATTGTTATAGGTATGTGAGAACAATGTAGGAACGGCTAATCAAACTTTAGCAGCAGGTCAAAAAAAAACAAAAAGTACTAACTAAGTATAAAATTACAGTTAATGGCTACATGGTTCCCACATTTACAAATTACTTATGTAAATGAAAATAAAAAGGAAGAAGAGAAATACAAAATCTTAATAGTCTGCTCAAACAAGGTCATTTATATTCCTGAGGAGCCGGACCAGCATCCAACCAAGCATTTTTATCCTTAAGATAAGCATCTAGTGTATAGTATGCCTTCTTACATAGCGTACGTTTTATGCACGCTTTGAATTTATTTTCACTAAGTTCGGTAATGTCAGAGTGTATTTTATTATAAAATTTAACACAATACCCCATGAAAGATGTGTGAATCCTTGCTAGTCGAAAGTGTGGTTGATCTAATTTGTTTCTATTTCTTGTATTATAACGATGTTGATCACCGAGCCTTTTAAAGAGAAAGAAATTTTTCCTAACATACATAATGTTTTCATAAATATATTGGCATGGTACTGTCAAAATATTAGTTTCCTTAAATAATTCTCTTAGGGATTCGCGACTGCCCAAATTATAGATGGCCCTAATAGCCCGCTTTTGTAAAATGAAAACCGATTCTATGTCAGCTGCTCTCCCCCACAATAGTATTCCATAGGACATAACACTATGGAAGTAGCTGAAATAAACTATTCTTGCGGTGTTCACATCGGTTAGTTGCCGAATTTTCCTAACAGCGTAGGCAGCGGAACTAAGTCGTCCCACTAAGACTCTGATATGAGGACCCCACTGTAACTTAGAGTCGAGCGTTATCCCTAAGAAAACCGTGTCGTTAACAAATTCAAGCTTCTCATTATTCAGTACTACATCGCAATCACTACTTTTGACATTTGGTAAAGAAAACCTTATACATTTAGTTTTCTTGCTATTTAACGCTAAGTTATTAATAGTAAACCAGTTATGTACCTGAAGAATAGTGTCATTTACGTCGTCAAAATTATTTACATGTCGTCCCACTTTAAAAATCAAGGAGGTATCATCAGCAAATAACACTATCTTCATCTTATTTTGAATTATATGCGGTAGGTCATTTATATATACTAAAAACAGGAAAGGACCTAAAATCGATCCTTGGTGATCGATCCGGTTGGTGCATACACCGCCTCCCTCTCCCCGAGACATACATTTTCTCCCGTAAAAAATAGAAAAGGGTGCCTCCTTTACACTTACGTTTTTTTTGTTTAATTAAATGAGGTCTTGATGAATAAGTATCTTTGACGGATTTAAAAAATATAAACTTTTTAATTAGCATTTTATGGCACAACCTTTTATTCTGTAGCTATTAAGATTCTTAACTGGCATATGACGTATTTATACACGATGACATATATATTGGATTCGTTTTTTTTTTGAGGCGAATGCAACAGAATATTAAAAAACTTCTAAGACCCCTACATATAATGTATGTTATTAAAAACATATTTCACGAGCTATAGCGAATCCCGCGTCTTTACTGAACAAGAGAGCCAGAAATAACTCGTGAATCTAACTTCTCGTATTGATTTCTTATATTTACGCGAATACTACACACTGAAATAAAATTAATCTTACGGATTTTATCGCGTTTATTATACGTTTTTTAGCACTTTCTGCGTAGATCGGACCGCAAGCAACAACTAAATATGAGAGTACCCCGGTTCTAACTATGACACTAGGACGTCAACCACCTCAGTCCTCCCGTGACCATGGTTGCTGTAAAGCAGCCGAAACGTCGGGAACGTAAAAAACGTATAATAAACTCAATAAAATCCGTAAGATTAGTTTTATTTCAATAATTTCTCTTTGTTGTCACAGCTACGGAACCCAACGTTGACGTGACCTGACACACACTTGACTGCTTTTTTGTTTATATCCCTTCGAGGTCGGGTCTCATCTTTTTTTTTTCATATTTCATAATCTCTAATGATTTTGACAGCATGGTTTGGGTTACCGATGGGAAGCTCTCGGGTTCGTTCCTCGCCCACAATTTAATGAACAACTTTAAGCGTAGAATGCCGTTGCATTGCGGCTTCGATTCCCGTTGCGGCAAATTTTTGAAACAATATAATATATCGCCAGACGAACACACCAACTATACGGTCCCACACTAAGTAATGCTTGTATTATGGGTACCGTACAATGGACTCGGGGCGAACTCAGTATATAATAATTATATAGATATTAAACATCCATGACTCGGATACAAACATTCGTGCTCATTACACAAAGTTTGTCCCTACCAGGATTTCAACCCGGGACCCTCGGCGCAGAAGGCAGCACTACCAACTGAGCTAATCAGGCCGTCAAGAATGAATCAGAATATATTTTATTCATGTAGCAAGTACATAATCTATCGAAAGTGACAATTGTGAAGTCATTGCAGTCTTATAATGAATCGATTGGGGGCCCTCATTGGCCTAACGATGAAAGTTGTTATGATCTGGTATGTTAGACAGAGACAGCTGATATTTAAACATGGAATGCGTAGAATGCGACGCGCATACGCATCATACCGCGGTTGTCGGTAAATCACTTAACGAGTAGTGCCGTGACACGGTCGATGAGAAATTTATCGATATTTCGGTGAGTATTGTTTAGACCGTAAGTCAGGATACGGATATAGATAATAAGTTGTTCGTTCCGTATGTTATTCTGAGAACAGAAATAGTTACCATCACCCCTGTAGTTGTCGATATAACGGAGGTGTATTAACAGCGCTGGTTGTTTGCACAACCAGCATACGCTGAGTGGAGGCCGATTTGTGACAAGCATTTGAGCGTCTACCTGAGGTGATGCTCAAAGTTGGGTTGTGTTGTGTGTAGTGTTCGGTTGTATTTGTAACAAATAAATGTTTTTTCTTCTTTCTTCTTCTTCTATTTCGACTACTCTACCTCAAGTGCGAGATTATTCGTAAGCTAACCGTATACTTTATAGTCTACGTATTTAGACACTTCGTATGGAGAATTGAAAGTTTTAAACACCGCGTCCGCTAGAGGCGCTTTTCAATTCCCCATACATTTGATTTACAAAAGTAATTTGTAAATGTGCGAACCATGTAGCCATTAACTTGTAATGATATACTTAGAGTTAGTACTTTATTTTGACCAGCTGCTAAAGTCTGCCGAGCCGTTCCTACATTGTTCTCACACACCCATAACAATGTACTGCTCAAACATGTAAAAGATCTTTTAAAACAGAGCAACCATGGGGTTTCTCGCCCGTTCGTCTCCATAGGAACGGCATTCCGAACGGGCGGTAAAGTTGTAGCTTAGCATTTTGTAACTATTTTGACGATTCATAAGTACTGTACTTAATGGTGTAGTCAAGACAAGGGTCGTCAGCCGCCTGCCTCACTGTTTCTTTTCTCTTGATCGAAATGCTACCTCCACTGGTCCATGTATCCAGCATCCCTGATATAAAATTTGCCAAATTTTAGACCATACAGTAAGGTGTGTTCTGACGATAGAATAGAAGTTCTTAGTTAGCCTATGCCTTCGATCTTCAACATCAGAATATTTTTTGGTTCAATTAAACCATTTCAACCATGATTCACGATAATGTTCTCATTATCAACCATGATTATCACTTACTAAACTGTGAAGGAAAACATCGTGAGGAAACCTGCATGTCTGAGAGAACCCCTACAAAGACGTGTGAAGTCCGCCAACCCGCACTGGACCGGCGTGGTGGACTATGGCCTAATCCCACTCGCATTGATGGGAGTCCCGTGCCCCAAAATTTTTAGACCTTTTTCTGTCTATCTGGCGTTGTAGCTCGTGAATGTAGAGACCAATAATATAATATAATATCGCCAGACGAACACACCAACTGTACGGTCGCACACTCAGCTACGCTTGTATTATGGGTACCGTACAATGGACTGAGGGCGAACCCAGTATATAAGTATATGACGGCCTGATTAGCGCAGTTGTTAGTGACCCTGCTTTCTGTGGATGTTATGCTAAAATTCTAAAGTTCTGAATGCCGTGCCAATGAAGAAGACCGGGCAATAAACTCCTTGGTATTTTTTATAAGGATTTTATACATTACTAGCTGTTACCCGCGACTTCGTGCGCGTGGTCCAAATGCACTTAGTAAGAAGCGGTTGTTATAATATTACAAACAGACACTCCAATTTTCTTTATATGTATAGATTATGGGTATTTGTGGCGACGATACCACCCTGTATACACCAGACCCAGCAAGTTGCATGTTTACTGAGACCTGTCATTGCGTACACCCCATAATAGCCGCGATGAGTAATGATAATAAATTTAAAAAAGGTATACCATAACTAGCTATGAGCGCGTGACGATCTTATCTCAATGGGTCGGGTTACCGACAGAGGTTGGCAACATTTTTTTTTCATTTAAGACTCAGCCACAGATTAACAAACAATTCTTACGACAAGATATTTCACATCGCAAAGACATTTTATTAATATCGACTCTTGCTACAACGCAATAAATAGCACTTTAGCTCGCACGCCGCTGCAGTTTATGCGGTTGTGGTGTATGATCTACGGGGGCACTTTCAAATTTTCACAAATTTTGTTTTTTTTAACTCAACAACCTGATCGGAACGCAACCTCAACTGAGAAGATCCGGCGAGAAACTCAGCGGGCTTGTCTTCAGCTCAAGTGTCTTGCCTTGCAAGTCGCAGACGCTACACTTTGACATCTTACAATCTCAATTGATCTAGATATTTGAGCGATCAGTGCCAGGCTGCTTTATTATCTAATCCAAGATTCTGTAATGATACAGTTATAGCAACTAATAAAACTACCAAATGTTGCGCGTCCCTGATCTACGCAGATCAGATGGCGTTCGTGGTTCGTTAGCCGCGGCTGCGCCTGCGCCGAAACGATATTAAGAGCAGGTTACCAACATCACATACCTACCTTCAAGACTTTCCCTAATTGTTTTAGCTTCCATGACTACATTACTTCGTGACTGTATGTCTCTGTAATATAACAATATCGCCAGACGAACACACCAACTATACGGTACCACACTAAGCAACGCTTGTATTATGGTTACGTTGGGAGCGTAAAAATAAAAAATAATCGCGATAAAATCCAGAAAATAAGTTTTATTTAAATAACGTAGTTTTTATTTTTATTTTACATCAAACAAAATATTTACAAACTGAAAAATAAAAAATATGTATCTGTCAATAATAAAAAAATGATAAACATGTCATTAACAGAAAAACTACTGGATGAACAGAACCCAGTACGTCGCGATGTCAGGTGACCCCTTGCAACCACCGCACCGAAAACTTAGAGAGTACATTGTAATAATCAAATTGACTCGTCCCCAGGGTTCCCATTGTGCCAGTCCCCGCTGCACCCGCCGTGATGGTCCATTATTAATTTTATTAAAATGGGTTCATCGAACCTTTGACAATTGAGTGCAATACGACACGATGACACACGCTCGCGACCGTTAATACATAGGAAATCAATGTCATACACGAAAAAAAAACAACTCGCAATATTGTCTATGGCACGATCGAATAATAGTGAACAATAATCTATGAAAAATGCTCTATACATAATGTTCTCTATGGTTTTCTCTCTATTATCTATGGCGTCTCCTCGATATCGTTTATTTTGAAAAGTGTTCTGAGTATTTCATTAAATTATCTTAATATATATAAATTACGTGTCACGGTGTTTGTCCGCTATGGACTCCTAAACTACTAAACCGATTTTAATATTTTTTTTCACACTGTATGCAGTTTTATCCAACTTGAAAGATATGCTAGTTTATATCTCAATTTATTTTATATCGCAAAACAACGTTTGCCGGGTCAGCTAGTAATTATATAAATCTTAGTAATTCTATAATTTTCACACCAGGGCCCATGGTATACTTACCAAATAGGTTCTTAATGTCATATTTAACTGAAGTAATTACCTATATTATCAACCACAGATCCTCGCATAAGAACACCGATTCTGACCAAGGATGATTGGCCATTGAAATTAAAAAATATCCTAATTTCAATAGAGAAAATGGCTGGGTGCTACCACCGATTTGGAATCCAGTAATTAATATAATTAAATCCAAAACCAAGTGCACCATTGCAAGACCTCAAGACACTGTGAGCACTTTCTGTGTAGATCGGACCGCAAGCAACAACTAAATATGAGGGTACCGCAGTTCTAACTATGACACTAGGACGTTAAACGCCTCAGTCCTCCCGTGACCATGGTCGCTGTAAAACAGCCGAAACGTCGGGAACGTAAATACATAAAATAAATGCGAAAAAATCTGTAAAATTAGTTTTATTTCAATGTGTAGTATTCGCGTGAATATAAGAAACGTATGTGATTACAGATGCGTCTAAGAAGCGCAGATTCTAGGCTTAGTATATCCTTTCTGAATCACCTGGTATAGACTGCGAAATTTATTTGGTCTGAGTAGGTCATACTTACGATCTAAATTCTAAAGCTTCACAATCGGATTTTTTTTTTTATTCACATAGACCATTATGTACAGTACTTATGAATCGTCAAAAGTAACAAAATATTAAGCTACTACTTTACCACCCGTTCGGAATGCCGTTCCTATGGAGAAGAACGGGCGAGAAACTCTATGGTTGCTCTTTTTTTTAAAAAGATCTTTTACATTTTTGAGCACCACATTGCTATAGGTATAGAGAGCTTATCTTGCCTGAAGTCCTGGATGCTGTTTCAACTTAAATTACATCTCAAGATTACAGTCAAGTCGGATTAGCCTGTAAGACTTGCGCGGGGCGAGTGAAATAAAACATCTCGTAAAATCGCGAGCGATGCCGCGGGGCGCACTAGTGTAACAGCGAAATGCCATCACAGCTAGTCCTGCCCCTCTTGCGCAACGGTGTGAGCACTGCACGTGTTGCGTAGGGTGACCATGAAGTACTAGGTAATTCAAAAAAGCTTCCCGTTTATTGCAACATAAAAATATATAAAAGCAGCGTTTTGAAGGAGCAAAATAAATAATAATAATAATAATATCGCAAGACGAACACACCAACTATAAGATCCCACACTAAGCAACGCTTGTATTATGGGTATGGTACAATGGACTGGGGACGATCCCAGTATATCGGTTATAGCGACATCTGCAACCGCGCCACAAGCTACACAGATGGCGCTGCAGACGCATTCAGAACAATATACAATTCTCCATACTTTCCTAAAACGCGCTAAGTTTCAGATATTCAAATACATATATGGATATGTAATACCATGCATAAAAGCACATTCCAACACTTTTTATACCCGACAGTTACCAAGCGAGTATAGTGTTTTTTTTTTTAATTTTTAAATAAAGCCTCTCTCTCAACACAATATTACCTCACAAAATACATTATTTACACACACAATAAAGTTATTGGATGACGTCATTATCTATCCATGAACACACATTATAATGTTTCCACCATAAATGTCCCATTACTATCTTTACAACCCATGTTTATGGTCACCCTACATTAACCCTGTGTCGCCGGGGGTCGTAAAATCAGGGATCAATTATTGCAGAAGCGTGCCCCGCGGCGTCGCTCAGGTTTATTATTAATCTATACACATATAAATAAAATTGGAGTGTCTGTTTGTAATATTAAAATAACCGCTTTCTACTAAGTGCATTTGGATGTATACTCGGTACCTATACCAAAACAACATTTTTTACAATTTTTGTCTGTCTGTCTGTCTGTCTGTTTGTTGGTTCCGGGTAATCTCTGAAATGGCTGGACTGATTTTGACGGGACTTTCAATGGCAGATAGCTGATGTAACAAGGAGTAACGTAGGCTAGTTTTATTTTAGAAAAAAATATAAGATCTAAGGAAAAAAAAAATGTTGCAGCGCTGCGCCTGATTTAGATTGATAGCAACAACCTACAATGCGTCCCGTAGGCTCAGAACTCGCGAGTAGGCTATTCCCAACGGTTGTGTCTTTGTTAAATACCACGCCGACGAAGTCGCGGGTAACAGCTAGTCATATATAAAACATTAACCTGAATGGTGTGTTTGAGATTAACTTAAATCGATATATACGAGTATACTAGCTTTCCCGGCGAAGTGATAGCCATGTTTAAAAAAGAGGTTCGCACATGTTATCCAGAAATCCCTGAGGTGCGAGCCGGGGTTTGAACTGCGATCCTCGTTACCGAGGCAAGCGTTCTACCAACTTAGCTATCACTGCTTATGACTTTCTATGGCCCTTATACACTGTATAATCAATATTTTCTCTAGACACCTAGAGACCGTTAGGTGATCTCTAGAATATTACAATGTAAGTTGGCTCGAAGTTTACGCGCGTCTATCTTTAGCATGCTCCGAGGTATGCATAACTAGATTATAGGGGGTGTTACCGACCCCCTGAGGGGCTGTTTCGACCCCTCAATTAAGATCAAATGCAAATATGTTCACGGCACACAATAAGGGGTTGGACAGTGGCAATTTCGTGCGATGGAATGTCAGATTAAAATATTTTATCTAGTTGATTTGGAACCTTGTCAGTTTGACTCCTAGGCAGGCTCGCGGGCTGCACAGTCGGTCTGTACTCACCTATTTAGATGCGAATAGATGAGCGATTGTCACTTGCTAAACGTTGAAGGAAAACATCGTGAGGAAACATACATATCTGCAAGAACCACTCGAAAGATGTGTGAAGTCCGCCAACCCGCACTAGGCCAGCGTGGTGGACTATGGCTTAAACCCCCACCGCATTGAGGGGAGGCCCGCGCCCAGCAGTGGGACATTAAAAAGGGCTGGTATTATTATTATTATAGATGGGTACACTTCCAGACTCGGTGGAACTTATTAAAAACATCCGCAATTAGATCACTACACCAACGAGAATCAGAATATCATTTATTCATCTAAACCATTGATTATCTATTTCATCATTGATCTAAACCATTACAGTACTAAATAATCATCAAAAACGATACAAAATGCTAAGCTACAACTCTCGAACGTGCCGTTCCTATGGAGAAGAACGGGCGAGAATATCTATGGTTGCTCTATTGCTAAGGATTTTATATATGTTTGGGCAGTACATTGTTATCGGTATGTGAGAACAATGTAGCCAGCCTAGCTGGGGCTTGAGTAGGTAGTACAAAATTGCTCACGCACATTTACAAATTAGTTTTGTTAATTGAGATAAGAAGCTGGGGAGCTGGACCAGCAATTAACAAAGCATTTGTAACCCGAGACAGATGGAGAGCCAAGGAAAACAAAATCTATTTTGAAAACCACACAAAGAGAGTGGGTAGTTCGGAATTTTCTTAAAATGGAAATACTTTGGGCCAAGATAAACAGAAATCTATACATATAAATAAAATTGGAGTGTCTGTTTGTAATATTAAAATAACCGCTTTTTACTAAGTGCATTTGGATGTATACACGTTACCTATACCGAAACAATTTTTTTTACAATTTTTGTCTGTCTGCCTGTCTGTCCGTCTGTCTGTCTGTCTGTCTGTCTGTCTGTCTGTCTGTCTGTTTGTTCCGGGTAATCTCTGAAATGGCTGAACCGATTTTGACGGGAATTTCACTGGCAGATAGCTGATGTAACAAGGAGTAACATAGGCTACTTTTATTTTAGAAAAAAAAATTGGATCTCTCGAAAAAAAATTAAAGCCAATGTTGCAGCGCTGCGCCTGCTTAAAGTTTGATAGCAACAATCTGCAATGCGTCCCGCGGGATCAGAACGCGAGCAGGCTGTTGCCAACGGTTGAGACGTTGTTAAATACCACGCGGACGAAGTCGCGGGCAACAGCTAGTCCTATATAAGAGCGTTCGTCATTTCGACAATCTTATTTTTTTTAACACAATTTCACGACTTTTTTGGCGGTAGTCGAAGAGAAATGTTATAAATTTTGTGAAAAATGTGTATCCTCGAAATATAGTGTGTAATGTTGGTGGAATATTTACCATTATGTGTTCGTAAACGTGGACGAGTGTAGGAAAATAAAACTACCCACCTCTGGGATTTCCGGATTTCATTTGCGAATCTCATTTTCAACCATGATTATCACTTGCTAAACGGTGAAGGAAAACATCGTGTGAAAACCTGCATGTCTGAAAGAATCCCTCGAAAGATGTGCGAAGTACGCCAAACCGCACTGGGCCAGCGGCGTGGTGGACTATGGTCTAATCCCCCTCGCATTGAGGGGGCCTGTGCCCAGCAGTGGGACATTAAAAAGGGCTGGTATTATATTATTATGTTATATACTGTGATCTTCTCTAGTCCAATGTACGGTACGGTTTGGAACCATACAGTTGGTATGTTTGTTTGGCAGTTACGTAACTTTTTATGAAGTAAAACGATTTATGCTTCGAACCACCCAACATAGAGTCGTAGAGTTATAAGAACGCCCTTTCCTACCGCCTCTATAGCACTTCGAGCTGTTTAACAATCTCATTGTTTCCCAAGGGAACTAAACGAGATATCTATATAGAGATGTTAATTATATTAGCGGGTCTTTGTGTTTGTTTAATATATCTTTGTAACTGTTGTCTTGTTAAGAATTGGAAAATGGAGGACTGTTTAGATACGGCTGTTTAGTAGATATAGCCTCGCCACAGGAAACACAGATGGCGCTGCAGACGACATTTAGAACAAATGACGATTCTCCATATAATCCTGGAACGCGCTGTGAGAGTTTTCGGAGCACGTAATATACTGAATATAGGTATAGAATACAACTGTTGCCCGCGACTTCGTCCGCGTGGTATTTAACAAAGACTCAACCGTTGGCAACAGCCTGCTCGCACGTTCTGATCCCGCGGGACGCATTGCAGATTGTTGCTATCAAACTTAATCAGGCGCAGCGCTGCAACATTGGTTTAATTTTTTTTCGAGAGATCCTATTTTTTTTTCTAAAATAAAAGTAGCCTAAGTTACTCCTTGTTAAACCAGCTATCTGCCAGTGAAAGTCCCGTCAAAATCGATCCAGCCATTTCAGAGATTACCCGGAACAAACATACAGACAGACAGACAGACAGACAGACGGACAGATAGACAGACAAAAATTGTAAAAAAAATTGTTTTGGTATAGGTACCGTGTATACATCCAAATACACTTAGTAGAAAGCGGTTATTTTAATATTACAAACAGACACTCCAATTTTATTTATATGTATGTATAGACAAGATACTGAATATAACCGTCGAGGCATAGGCATAGGGCTCCCGCCGGGCTGGAAGATCTTCCCTATTCCACTAAAACACTATATGTAAGGAACTTGGCTATAGCTCCAAGGGCCTAACGTTTAATGTTGGAACGACTAAACTAATTAGCCGCTTAGCCATGCGAAACCCGACCCAGTGTTATATAGCTATAGAAGGTAGCTCGCAGTATTGCTTCAACAATAAAACATAATATGAAGATATAAAGATATAAACAACATTGTTGAAGAAAACCAAATTACCTACTACTGTTAAGGGGAGGCTATCATAAAAAAAATATTTAAAAGAAACCTGTTGAGTCTCGCCGGATCTTCTCAGTTGAGGTCGCGTTCCGATCCGGTTGTAGAGGTAATAAAAAAATAATAATGTATATGACAATTTGTAAGTGCCCCGTAGGTATATACGAAATTAATGATTTGACTTTGACTTTGACAAATAAATAACATACCGATAGTATGGTGCCAAACTATGTTATACGTACCATATAATGGACTGGGGGCGATCCACCAATCGCAAAAAAATGTGTTTCGGCTGCCCAATTGGTACAGTTTGTGTAGTGACCTTGCATTTGGTACTAAGAGCCCAGTTTATGTGAAAAGCACGAATGTTAGTACCGGATTTATTCACAACATTTAATCTATACTAATATTATAAATGCGAAAGTTTGGATGGATGGATGTTTGTTACTCAATCACGCCAGAACGGCTGAACGGATCTGGATTAAATTTGGCACTGAGATAGATTATAGTCTGGAATAGCACATAGGCTACTTATTATCCCGGTAAAATTTATGGTTCCCGTGGGATAGATTTGTTTCAATTTTTCATAGCGCACAGGATCGACATGATTGTTTTGCGCGGGTAACACCGCAGGGCGCAGCTAGTATAAGTAAATATATATTAGCGGAAAAGGGAAGATCTTCTAGTCAAGCCTAGTATGCCTAGCGTGGCTGGCTTCTATGTCCCAATTATTGTAGTCGGGGCTTGTATATATTTGTTACGTGCTCCGAAAACTCTTATAGCGTGATTCAGGATTATATTGAGAACTAGCTGTTGCCCGCGACTTCGTCCGCGTGGTATTTAACAAAGACTCAGCCGTTGGTAACAGCCTGCTCGCGTTCTGATCCCGCGGGACGCATTGCAGATTGTTGCTATCAAACTTTAGTCAGGCGCAGCGCTGCAACATTGGTTTTAATTTTTTTTCGAGAGATCCTATTTTTTTTTCTAAAATAAAAGTAGCCTAAGTTACTCCTTGTTACATCAGCTATCTGCCAGTGAAATTCCCGTTAAAATCGGTCCAGCCATTGCAGAGATTACCCGGAACAAACAGACAGACAGACAGACAGACAGACGGACAGACAGACAGACGGACAGACAGACAGACAGACAGACAGACAAAAATTGTAAAAATTGTTGTTTCGGTATAGGTACCGTGTATACATCCAAATGCATTTAGTAAAAAGCGGTTATTTTAATATTACAAACAGACACTCCAATTTTATTTATATGTATAGATTGTTTATTGCTCTGAATGCGTCTGCAGCGCCATCAGTGTAGCTTGTGGTGCGGTGGAAGTGTTCGCTACTTTGTCTCCGAATCTTCTTGATTTTCAGTCGTGTTGTGCGTTTACCCTTAACCACAACGTGTTTGTCCGTCCCCGCCCACACATCTCCTAAACTGTTTGTTGGCTTGCTCGCGCATGGCGTCTTTATGTTTGTGTATGCATTTCGTTGCACTTATCTTGACTTGTATTTATTACTTAATATGCAACTCTTTCGAGCAGCCTCATAATAATTGTACCTCTTTCTTGATTGAGCAATGTCGGCTATAGACGGTTTGCATATACAGTATGGTACAGAAAGGGTGAACTAACCTTTGAACTGCGACTCTTTAGCGCATGGATGGATGTTTAATATCTATATGAGCAGCAGTGATAGCCAAGTTGGTAGAACGCTTGCCTCGGTAACGAGGATCGCAGGTTCAAACCCCGGCTCGCACCTCTGGGATTTCTGAATTTCATGTGTGAATCTTATTTCCAACCACGATTATCACTTGCTAAACGGTGAAGGAAACATCGTGAGGAAACCTGCATATCTGAGAGAACCCTCGAAAGACTATGGCCTAATCCCTCTCGCATTGAGGGGAGGCCCGTGCCCAGCAGTGGGACATTAAAAAAAGGGCTGGTATTATTATATACTGAGATCGCCCTCAGGCCATTAGTACGGTGCCCATAATACAAGCATTGCTTAGTGTGCGACCGTATAGTTGGTGTGTTCGTCTGGCGATAAATTATATTTACTCCATTATAATATGAATATAACTACAGACATCTCTTGACAGAGATGCGAAGACCAGAGAAATTAATAAGCGTCCTCATGCCAATGTAGTTTCGTTGTTAGGTCACGACGGAGACCTTGAAACCGGCCTGGATTATTAATTCAACGTAGGATCGTATCGTGGGAAACGCAACGTGTCCGATGACAAAATACCAAAAGGAAATGTTTGCATCAATGTTTCCATGAAAAGCACGTGTGTACTCACACACAGACACACACACACACAACACGTGTGCACTTTGGTGACACTCGATCCCGGTATAGTTGGAAAGGAAAGGTAATCATTGAATACTTCTGTAGAATTGTGCACCGTGCTCAATTCTGCTAATATACAAACGCTTCAATCAAAATATTCAGAATCAGAATATTTTTTATTCACATAAACATTAAGTACAGTACTTATGAATCGTCAAAAGTTACAAAAATATTATGCTACTGCTTTACCGCCCGTTCGGAATGCCGTTCCTATGGAGAAGAACGGGCGAGAAACTCCATGGTTGCTCTATTTTTTTAAAATAAGATCTTTACATTTTAGAGCAATACATTGTTATGTATGTGAGAACAATGTAGGAACGGCTAATCAAACTTTAGCAGCAGGTCAAAAAAACAAAAAGTACTAAGTGTAAAATTACATTACAAGTAAGTACAATGGAGTTTCGATAGCATGTCGATTGAATAATTGTAGACATTTGGTAGTCTACCAGGTTTTTAAGACCAGCGGCTTTCCACTGACCAGCCATTCAACTGCCATTGAACTATTTCGTATTCTGCACTTCAGTTGCGTATCAATATAATGTAGCTAAGTAATGGTGTTCTACTCGTGATCTGACATGTCTAGCAGTCGATTTTATTATTAAAACTAGCTGTTGCCCGCGACTTCGTCCGCGTGGTATTTAACAAAGACACAACCGTTGGCAACATCCCGCGGGACGCATTGTTGCTATCAAAACTTAATCAGGCGCAGCGCTGCAACATTGGTTTTAATTTTTTTTCGAGAGATCCTATTTTTTTTCTAAAATAAAAGTAGCCTAAGTTACTCCTTGTTACATCAGCTATCTGCCAGTGAAATTCCCGTCAAAATCGGTCCAGCCAGTTCAGAGATTACCCGGAACAAACAGACAGACAGACAGACAGACAGACAGACAGACGGACAGACAGACAGACAGACAGACAGACAGACAGACGGACAGACAGACAGACAAAAATTGTAAAAAATGTTGTTTCGGTATAGGTAACGTGTATGCGAACGTGTATACATCCAAATGCACTTAGTAAAAAGCGGTTATTTTAATATTACAAACAGACACTCCAATTTTATTTATATGTATAGATTAGTAATCGCAATGTAAAGAGTATCTTGTCTTGGTTAATTAACATTTTTTAATTATATATCAAAAGTTTTTGCCTCGTATATGACATAGACTTTCTTTTTTTGTGTTTGCCTGAGGGCGTATATATACATGCTAGACCAGTTCTGTTGGTTTCACTTGTAACGCACGCCATGTTTTGTCTGAATATTCTGACATGTCTGCGGACTAGAATCGAACCCGCAACTAGGTATTCGGCGAACTGAGCGACCTACAGTATAACCACTGGGTATAATACGCCGTCATCAAAACGCTCCTATTACATATCATCAGTGAAATATAATCAACAGCGCACCTGCCTACTCCTTCCGGGAATAATGGCGTGGTAGGTAACATATGTTTTCGATCAGACTATAGCTTTCGACAGCCTCCACCATAGACTAACCTTTTAAAAAACTCATATTTTATTATTGAAAAAAACAAATTATGAACAGTTTAAACATAATTTACGTTCGACCTTTTATCTCGTTGTCAAATAATTTATCTAGTTATATTTTTAATGATGTATTAGTGGGGGTGCCGCAAGGGTTAGGTTTCGGGCCGCCGCTATAATTGTGTACGTTAATTAATTATGATTTATTGAGTCGTGTCTGTTATCTGATGGTTTAATAGGATATGTTAATAATGTATCAGCTTTTGATTAAGATTTTGGATGGTCTACTTTCATTTGAAAATTAAAAAATATGTTTCTAAAATGAAATTGCATTCTTCTTAGAGACTGCATTGCACGTCCACATTTCAACGATGGAATCTATAATAGCGAAGGAGAGCCAACTGCAATGATACCGGGCACACTCTCGTGTATTTTTTTTAAATTAAAAGGTCTTTTAAAAAAAAGAGCAACCATGGAGATTCTCACCCGTTCTTCTCCATAGGAACGGCATTCCGAACGGGTGGTAGAGTAGTAGCTTAGTATTTTGTAACTTTTGACGATTCATAAGTACTGTACTTAATGGTCTACGTGAATAAACAAATATTCTGATTCTGATTTTATATTATATTATAGCTATAACCAAACTAAAAACGAGGAATGATTAGCGATTAGATACACTGTCATCCTAATAATAATATCGCCAGACGAACACACCAACTGTACGGTCCCACACTGAGCAACGCTTGTATTATACGTACCGTACAATGGACTGGGAGCGAACCCAGTATATAATACTCATATAGATATTAAACATCCATGACTCGGGTACAAACATTTGTGCTCATCACACGAAGTTTGCAATCTGTAGCTTTTGCTAGCGTGTTTCAAAAATATTTGTTTATCCATTTTGCTAAAAAATACAGATCATATACATTATCCCACCCATCCAATTCCAAGCCTCACATACCGTTACTGAACCCTTACATGACAACCGTTCTAAAGGCGTTCACATAGCATTAGAATTGGCTTTCTATGACTGAGTCCGAGTTGTGTTGACCCACCCGAGTGGTCGATCGATATGTCAATATTTGGAGTACTAGTGATAGGACATGTTATCGATAAAAAGAATATGTTCCAATTTTTAAACTGTATTATGCTTGGTTATCAGTTTACTTGTTACAACTCTATTGTAAGCAGAGAACAGCATTTTCACATCACAAAACAATATCAAGCAGTACCAAATTTGTAAATATGTATATATATATATATATATATATATTTATATAAAAGGCGCAGCGAAAGAAAGCGAAAGTAAGAAAAAGAAAGAATGAAAGAATGAGAGAAGAAAGTATGAAAGGCGAAGTCGCGGGCAACAGCTAGTATATATATATATATATATATATATATATATATATATATATATACTAGCTGTTGCCCGCGACTTCGTCCGCGTGGTATTTAACAAAGACAACCGTTGACAACAGCCTGCTCGCCCATTCTGAGCCCGCGGGACGCATTGCAGGTTGTTGCTATCAAACTTAATCAGGCGCTGCGCTGCAACATTGATTTTAATATTTTTTTGGGAGATCCTATTTTTTTTTTCTAAAATAAAAGTAGCCTAAGTTACTCCTTGTTATATCAGCTATCTGCCAGTGAAAGTCCCGTCAAAATCGGTCTAGCCATTTCAGAGATTACCCGGAACAAACAGACAGACAGACAGACAGACAGCGGGACAGACAGACAGACAGACAAAAAATGTAAAAAATGTTGTTTCGGTATAGGTAACGTGTATACATCCAAATGCACTTAGTAAAAAGCGGTTATTTTAATATTACAAACAGACACTCCAATTTTATTTATATGTATAGATATATATATATAAAACAAAGTCGGGATAGTTTTTACCATTTATAACTCAAGAATGGGTCTGGCCTTACCCGCATTTGGTTAGGTATTTTGCCAACGTGTGGAATATCAAACATGGGAGATTCTATGCAGGCACCCGTAGATTAGGCCTAATAACCCCCCCTAACCATATCAGTAAAGTTGAGAATACCTTACAGATACATTACCGGACTTCTTGCGAGAAAAGTCTTGTTTTACTATTTAGTTTTATTTTCCTACACTCGTGCACGTTTATGAACACATAATGGTAATAATTACACCAGAATTGTACATTATATTTCAAAGAAACACATTTTTCACAAAATAAAACAAAATTTATATCCATCTTTTCGACTACCGACAAAAAGTCCAAAAGTTTTGTTTAATTAAAATAAAACAAAACAATGATTCAAAAAAATTAAACTATCGATACGAATGGTCACATCACCAGCCGTGAGAAGAGCCAATAAGCGTCTATACGTGACACACGCATTAACGCGCAGCGACAACTCTCTATGGTACAGATACTTTTTTTTTCGCTTTTGACACTCGCCACACAACAAACACACTAATGACTCCAGCCACGACACTTGAATGACAAGTAAAACCAGAATGCAGACTTATTTTAGTTTATGGCGGCTGCCTCAGTTCTTAACCCCGCAAGTAAAAGAAGGTTTTACAACATATCACGTTCTTATTTTTTAGGTTGGCAAGCGGCTACAAAATTGTGCCATTTTGCCAGTGTCGAGTCTTTCATCATAATTATTATAAAGTTTAGTTTGGACGTCCTGATTAGCTCAGTTGGTAGTGAACCCGCCTTCTGCGCCGAGGGTCCCGGGTGCGATTCCTGGTAGGGACAAGCTTTGTGTGATGAGCACGAATGTTTGTTTGCAGGTCACGGATGTTTAATATCTATATAAGTAATATATACTGGGTTCCCAGTCAATTATACAGTACCTATAATACAAGCGTTGCTTAGTGTGGGACCGTACAGTTGGTGTGTTCGTCTGGCGATATTCTTATTATAACATTTAGAAAATCCGCTTTTCACCAAAATTAAATGTAGGAATCGCGTACGTGTTGGGCCCATCGCCCCAAACGTGCAATAGATGGTGCATTGTGTTAATTCCTTTAGTCGTCGCTAGCAAGCCTATTTTATACCGACAGCGCACGAGAACGATACTCAGTTTTGACAAAAAATAACATTAAATGTTTCAATACTGTAAACATATACTTATCTATGGATTTCTTATATTTACGCGAATACTACACATTAAAATTAAAACTAATTTTACGGATTTTATCGCGTTTATTTTATGTTCTTCACGTTCCCGACCGCAAACAACAACTTAATATGAGAGTACCCCAGTTCTAACTATGACACTAGGACGTCTAACACCACAGTCCTCTCGTGACCATGGTTGCTGTAAAGCAGCCGAAACGTCGGGAACGTAATGTTACAAATCCAAGGCTCTGCTACTGAAGACTCCACGCATCAACGGATACAATAACGGATAATAATGTATTATTTATTTGATTAAGGATTAGCCATTTTATTTATAATTATTAATTTGTTTAATCGAGATTGTAGTTAGTTTCATTAGTCGATTTATATAAAATATCAATTATTCATGTTGGCAACACTGTTCGATGCAATGTTATAAAAGGACATGTAAAGCCTATTTTTGCGTTACTTTCTGTCGGAGCCTTCAAGCGAATACAACATCAAAGTAGAAACGTATACTTTTATTGTTCCACCTACGCCCTGCTTCAACGGAACCATAACCTCAGCTGCATCCCTGCTGACCGTTCGTAATAGTAAAGCACATAAAATAAACGCGATAAAATCCGTTAAATAAGTTTTATTTCAATATACTTATCTCACAACAAATTATGTGTTTCATTATAATATTCAAATTTTATATCACTTCGAAACGTTCAAATCGTATTTATACATTTTTATTGCGTTCATTAATTCGTTAACATATTCAAAATGGCTTGTCAACTGATTGATTATGATAATTTGGACTTCAATCCATCCATCAGCTGATAAACATCCACTGCTGGATGCACAGGCCTCCCCCAACGACTTCCACACATCCCGGTCCGCCACCACTCGCATCCACCGGCTTCCTGCGTGTGATATCATCGGTCCACCTTGTGGGGGCCGTCTCACACTACGTCCTTTGGCTAGTGGCCCTTATTCTAGAACCTTTCTGCCCCAACGGCCATAGGTTTTATTGCATTCAGTTAATGTTTATCTATGAAGACTGACACAAATTAACAGCTGCGGCCTATCTACGAGCTATTGCCCAACAAACATGGCCACAACAAGCCCAAGATAGGATCTTGGGAAGAGGTAAAGTGGAAGCTCCTGCCCAGCAGTGGGAACACAGCACTAGTAATTGGATACCCATCCAAAGAACGTAAGGTAAACAGGATGATTCAAAAATGATATACTAACCTGTAAACCTGCGTTTCTTACACGCATTTGTAATGAGTATATTATTTAAAAACAAAATTGTTCATAGTTCTTGATATTTTCATGGTTTTTTTTTCAATATTCGTAAATTGATTTTAAACTTAAAGCTGCAATGTAAATTAAAATTCTATGCGCTCGAACTCGCTCGTCACAAGGACGAATCAGGTATCGCCCAGAACGTCGCGTTGTGATCGCGTTGTTTGCGATACATCGCGCGCTCAAAAATTACAACATGTAACCTAAGACTTTCAACATAAATTATTACTATAAGATTCGTTAAGTTAAGTCTTACACCCTGTATAACACATGTGATACATTGATGTCGATTTTGTGTACTTTCATACACACACAAAAACATAAGTGTCATTCATCACAGCAAAACAAACACACCGACTGACGAGTTAGAAGATAGTTACTAATTATACGGTGTTCGTTGCGAGGGCTGTAGGGATGGCACCCGTATCGATATTTATGCATCACTAGCTGCGCCCCGCGGTGTTACCCGCGATTTAAAAGTATGTGCTTTTCCTCTATGTCGTTTTTCCGGGATAAAATTAGCCTACGTCATTTTCTGACCCCTAAACTACCACTACCTATGCAAAAAATCATGTCGATCCCTTGCTCTATGAACAATTACAACAAATCTATCCCGCGGGAACCATACATTTTATCGAGATAAAAAGTAGCCATGGATGGCGGGTCAGATCAGCTGCGCTGCATGTGCCTAGTGAATGTAGCGTCTCGATCTACTGCCGCCTTCGTACCTAGGCAAGTATGCTCCATCGTAGATCTCATCGTCACTTACCATCAGGTGAGATCGAGATCAAATACTTGCCTATAATGTAATAAAAAAAAAGCCCATGTGCTATTCCAGACTTTAATCTATCTCTGTGCCAAATTTCATCCAGATCCGTTCAGCCGTTCTAGCGTGATTGAGTAAAAAACATCCATCCATCCATCCATCCATCCAAACTTTCACTTTAGTGGGATACTAAGAATAAAACTCGATATTGTCTGAAATTTTTGGAAAAATACATCGCACGTGACATTTTTTAGAGACAGAGTCTAATTAAATTAAAACCAATTTTACGGATTTTATCGCGATTATTTAATGTTTTTTACGTTCCCGACCTTGTGTGAGACGTCCTAGACGTCCTATTTTAAGTTTTAATTCAGTGTAGTATTCGCGAAAACATAAGAAATTAATAAATACTGAGTTCTTTGCGTATTGAGACACAAGCTACGTCGGCGCTAGTATGATGCAACTTTCTCACACTATAATATATTTATCGATAGGTATCGATGTCCACCGTGTCCCGTCACTACTGTAGGGTAACATTCCCTGCAATAAGCCGATAACCTGTTCAAATAGTGATGGCGCTGCATGCGATCTGCATTCATTATGTCTGAGAGAGACGGTCATTTGCATCTCGCTTCGACATTAATGGGCTCAGCAGTACTCTATCTTATACCCTCACGCTGTTGTACCCACAGGAGTGAGCAGTGGTCACCGTTCTGTTTCACATTTCCTAATGCCAAGGCCCCAAGTCTGCTAACACAATCGATTAATAATCGAACGGCAACGGCATAGTAACTGACACTTGACAAATATTGTATGGGATATCTGTCAAAAGTGACAGTTACTATGCGGTTGCTGTTCGATTTTGAATCGATTGTGTTAGCAGACTTGGGGCCCTGATATAACTATACAGCGTTATTTAGATAGTATAGACTATCACCAAAAACTGCTCTTCTTTTTTTATGTTGGCAATCAGCTACAAAATGGTGCCAATTTTGCCAGTGTCGAGTAATTCTTGATAATTGATATTGAATTATGTGCACCCCTGATGATACTGATAATGTTGATGACGATGATGATGATGAAATGAATCCCCTACCCCTATCAGTAAAGCTGTGGATACTTTGCTGAAAATTTCCCGGACATCTTGGGAGAATTTGAAAAGTCAAGTTATACTATTTAATTTAAATTTCCTTCACTCGTGCACGTTTATGAACACACAATGGTTAATATCCCGCTAATATTACACATTATTTGTCAAAGAAAGACTTTTTTTGAAACATAAATCAAAATTGATAACTTAACGGTTCAAATTTCCCGCCAAAAAGTCAAACCTGCGCTTATTCAGCGCATTTCTAATCTGTATGCGAAGTTGAAATATCGATCTGTCAACTAAAAAAAATTAAATATAATTATGTTTTTTTTGTAATCGCCAAAATTGCCACCCATCAAGTTACGAGTCGCATGAAGTTACGGTTTCCACGAAGAAGGTGTAGGTGATAAAAAAATACCTTTCCGTTACAGCCGTAATATAAATGAAGACGCTCAAATTTGACGTTTATAGCAAAATATGGCGGAATTAAAGATGGCGGCGTGTGGGCGCTACGCGCGCTTTCTTGCGTGAATTTGTTATTTATTTGCAATAATGTTTTATTCTCGACTAGCAGCCTGTGCCACTTCGTACAAAGTAACTTTGGTTGATATAATATCCCGGGAAATCAATTTCATTTGCCGGGACAAAAGGTAACTTACTTATTTTTCTTCTTTTACGAAATTAAATGCGATGAATTAAAATCTACATGAAAATGGCCTCACCTACCACTTTTGCCAATGTCAAGTAATTAATAGAAATAAAACATTCAATAAATACACATTATAAATAAAATAATGGACGTGTCATGATGAAATGAAAATGGCGTCCGCCAAGGTAACTTACGTAGGTATATAAGCTGTGGCTGCTACCACCGACTTGGAATCCAGTAATTAATATCATTAAATCCAAAACCAAGCGCACCATTGCAAGACCTCAAGACACTGATCACTTTCTGCGTAGATCGGACCGCGAGCAACAACTAAATATGAGGGTACCCCGGTTCTAACTATGACACTAGGACGTCAACCACCTCAGTCCTCCCGCGACCATGGTCGCTGTAAAGCAGCCGAAACATCGGGATCGTAAAAACGAAAAATAAACGCGATAAAATCCTTAAAAAATAGTTTTATTTTAATTTCAATGTGTAGTATTCGCGTAAATATAAGGTTTAACAAAAATAGTGTAAAATATTTTAACAGATGAATCAGTAAGTTATGTATCACATGATGTTTAAATAGTTGTGTAGCTTTTGGCCGTGCGCTCAGTACGGGTGTAATATTTTTAAATGTCTAATAATTTCATTTATTTCTTTTGAGAATGTTATTTTTATAACCTACTGTGGCGCTGTTAAAATATTTTACAATATCATCGTTACATCTTATATTGACTCGGGCTTTTAGCTAAGGCCTCAGCCTCGAATTTAGCGGGCAGCGGAGCGGCGGCGGCGGCGGCGCCGGAGCGGCAGGATCTTATGCGTAAAATCAAATGGACCGTTCTCGAAAACAGGGGCGCGGTGCGGCCAACGAGCTCCGCTCCCGCGCCACCGCCGCCGCCGCCCCGCTGCCCGCTAAATTCGAGGCTGAGGCCTAAAAGATACGAAAAGCTTCATGGAAATCATTCCAACGGTCATCTGTTATCAATCTCGTTGATAAGTTCGATAAGTACCTACATATTTGATTATCAACGCTCAGTGTTTGCATTCCCACGGTATTAGGAGGTCATACGGCATGGCACTGCCAATAATACCAACACACACCAAACGCAATAAAAAGTCTAGTTACCTATCGAATAGGACGCGCGAATACTACACATCGAAATAAAATTGATTTTACGGATTTTATCGCGTTTATTTTATGTTTTTACGATCACGACGTTTCGGCTGCTTTACAGCAACCATGGTCACGGGAGGACTGAGGTGGTTGACGTCCTAGTGTCATAGTTAGAACTGGGGTTCCCTCATATTAAGTTGTTGTTTGCGGTTGGGATCGTAAAACCATAAAATAAACGCGATAAAATCCGTAAAATTTGTTTTATTTCAATGTGTAGTATTCGCGTAAATATGAGAAGATATCTGTGCCTAGTGTCATAGTATAAACTGTGGTCTAGAATTTTAAGTCTATTTTGTCTTATATCAGCGTATATAAGACTTAAATAGACTCCAAATTGTAGAAACGAGACAAAAACAATTTCCCGTCTAGACAAACAGGAACGAGTCGATTTAATCTACTACCGACATTTTTCTGAACGATAAAGGTCCCAAGACTGTATTCATTTATGTTATACTAGCTGTTGCCCGCGACTTCGTCCGCGTGGTATTTAACAAAGACAACCGTTGACAACAGCCTGCTCGCCCATTCAGAGCCCGCGGGACGCATTGCAGGTTGTTGCTATCAAACTTAATCAGGCGCTGCGCTGCAACATTGGTTTTAATTTTTTTTCGTGAGATCCATTTTATTTGTCTAAAATAAAAGTAGCCTAAGTTACTCCTTGTTACATCAGCTATCTGCCAGTGAAAGTCCCGTCAAAATCGGTCCAGCCATTTCAGAGATTAGCCGGAACAAACAGACAGACAGACAGACAGACAGACAGACAGACAGACAGACAGACGGACAGACAGACAGACAAAAATTTAAAAAATGTTGTTTCGGTATAGGTAACGTGTATACATCCAAATGCACTTAGTAAAAAGCGGTTATTTTAATATTACAAACAGACACTCCAATTTTATTTATATGTATAGATACAGCGTGATGCAGATATACAAGGTGTGGAAAAAATAGTGTAAAATATTGTAACACGGCCAACAGTAGGTTATAAAAATAACATTACCAAAGAAATTTATCAAATTAATAGACATTTAAAAAATTACACCCTGCACTGAGCGCACGGACAAAGCCTACTGGGTCGCCATGTTTAAAAAAAAAACCAAACGTATTTACACAATTATTTTATACAGCAACATGATCCATATAATTCACTGATTCATATGTTTATTTTTTTTACACTATTTTTGTAATACCTTGTATACATATGTATAGTTACTTACTTTTGAGACTGAGCTTCTTTGAGAATTTTTCATCATTATTTGAAGTCAGTTTCGCTGCGTCAGTATAAACTAAAATTGATAACAAATAATCAAAATGTTAATTTTTTTTTTTAATATTGAAATATCTAAATTTTGGTTTCACCATTATGA
The DNA here is from genome assembly GCA_905333125.1 of Pheosia tremula. Lineage (NCBI taxonomy): Eukaryota > Metazoa > Arthropoda > Insecta > Lepidoptera > Notodontidae > Pheosia > Pheosia tremula. The sequence goes on from HG995425.1 coordinate 4,800,324, forward strand.
TTACAAATGAACTAAAGCGCATGTTCAAGTAACGATAGTAAGTATACCCTTTCCGAACCACGCTGTATACCATTACGCAGCTGGTTTTGGGCACCGAACGGAAACAATTAATGAAACGATTGCTCAATAATCGTTACTCAAATAAATGGGGTGGGAGGACCAATTAGCGTCCGAGGGATTTTTATTTTGTAACCCGAAACTTTAGTACTTTGTATCGTCACTGACTCACAGAGTTGTAACTCTGCTTACATCATTGTCTCGCAATGTTATGACAATGACAACATGATTGTAAATTTTGATAACATTTATTTTCATGTTAACCATTAAGTACTTATGAATCGTCCAAATAGTTACAAAATGCTAAGCTACAACTTTACCGCCCGTTCGGAATGCCGTCCCTATGGAGAAGAACGGGCGAGAAACTCCATGGTTGCTCGTTTTTTGGGTAATCTGTCAATAGTTACAATTCTGATGCGATTTTCACTCAATCATGAGTCAACTGCGTTAGCAGCCTTGGGAACCGGGGTTTTATATACCTTATTGCTTTTATGACCACGACCACAATTCGAAGGTTATTCAGAGTCATGGCAAACAAGTTTGAATCATTTCTGAAACGTAATTGTCAGGTACAAGTTTAAATAATAATAATATAACGCCAGACGAATACACCAACTATACGGTCCCACACTAAGCAACGCATGTATCATGCGTAGCGGACAATGGACTGAGGGCGAACTTAGTATAAATAAATTACTCTTACAAAGATATTAAACATTCACGAACCGGGTACAAACATTCGTGCTCATCACACAAAGTTATGCCAACTAGGATTCGAGCCCGGGATCTACAGACAGAAAGCAAGTTCACTACCCCCTGAGCTAATCAGGTCATCAATACAAAAGGGATACGAGCGATAGTCCACCACGCTGGCCCAATGCGGTTTGGTGAACGTTGCACGGTATTCAGTAGCCGGTTCCTTGATGATGTTTGTCTTCGTAGTACAGCAAATGATAATTATTATTGAAACTAAGATTCTTATTTGACATCTGAAAATTGCAGAGGTGCGAGCCGAGGTTTGAACCTACTAAACTATTTTTCTGATGACTGATGACATATGGCACTGAGACGTAGTCGCTTACTTTGGGCCTCATATGAAGGCTCAAGGTTGCTCAACGCGCGATGGAGAGAGCTATGCTCAGGGTTTGGCTACGAGATAGAATCAGAAATGAGGAGATCTGCAGACGAACTAAAGTAACCGACACAGCTCAAAGAATTTCAAAGATGAAGTGGCTTGGCTTCACATAGCTCGCAGAACCGATAGCCGTTGGGGCAGAAAGGTTCAAGAATGGCGACCACGACCCGGAAGACGTAGTTTCGGACGGCCCCCCACAAGGTGGACCGATGATATCACACGCATAGCAGGAAGCCGGTGGACGCGAGTGGCGGAGGACCGGGATGTGTGGAAGTCATTGGGGAAGGCCTATGTCCAGCAGTGGACGCCTTTTGGCTGATATATTGAAACTTATTTTCTAAGGTCAGCGTTCCAGAAACCAGATAGGATAGGAGCAGGAGTTAATAAAGTGCCTTATTCGGCTCGCACAAAGCCAGGGATGTTTAGTGTCGTCTAAAACCCCCCAACAAAAGAGTATAATGTTACTCAGCCAGTAAAAGTAAATTACACAGTATAGTTCGCGCGTGCATTGTAAACAAACACGCCACACTAGCATGTTACTCTCGGGGGGATCGTAAAATTTACTATGAATGTGAAAACACTGGCATATTTTATCTGGAGTCTTTTTTTATCCGTTTAAGAATATACTTAAGAATGGCTGACACCTTGTGACAACGTACAGCGTAAGCTGGTGAATTTGAATATTTGGAGAATATTCCTTGAATACTGCAGTGGTGCACAACGAGCGATCTTCCGGAAACTCGACTCCTATGGGGGGTCTCATGGTATGTCAAATTTGTCTGATAAAACATTTTGTATGCTACGATTGGGCACATGGCAAGAATTTAATAAGTTTATTGGTAATTCATAAGCTTGGTCGTTTTTTCAACTCCTCCTATTTTTATCTTTCGATTAAATTCGTGCGGGTTCCAAGACAATTAACTATATCCCGGGACTCGCCGAGGGTCAAACCTCGGTGTCATCATGGGATACCACTGTAGATCCTGGCTTACAGGAGTAGCAGTGGTGGGAGTGTGTGGCGGGCCTAGTCCCATAAAAAAAAGCGTTGGTCGTTACTTAATAAGTTTCGTGGTGGTAACAAGAATATATTCCTCGCAGTCCTCGGACAGATGATCAGAGAGTTCCAAATAGTTGGACAGATTTGAATCATCCTCATATTTATATTCAGATCGTTCATCTTGACACTTATCACAGATTCTGGACCGACATCTTAGATAATACATTTAAAATTATTGGCTTCTTCAATGATCGATCAATCTGTTTGGATAATCAGAACGAGACGAAGGTTCCTTCCTCTCATTTGTCGAACAATAGATTTCCTCCAAGTATCGCCTAGTTCTATCAATTATCATCTTTCCATCTCTACTGCTGCCATAATGCAGCTTCCTACTACTAGGTGGTCCATGGTAGTCTACCCATATAAAGCTGCTTATTTACTCACAGTAAAATGTTTTTAAGTTCTTCTTATAGTGCCTAGAGTTAGCGTAATTTTGCAATATACTCAGCTATGATAGACACATTTCACACGAAATAAATGACATTTCAGAGGCTTATTTTCAACCCTTACAAATAATTTCGATAATATTTACCAACAACATTTTGGTGTGACAATAATGTTTAATCATCAAGATAAGCCGAACGTCTATTATAGCAATTTATGTAAACAACAAATATTATAGCAATGACAAATGTAAGTGTCAATTTCGTAAAAAAAAAAAATAGGAAAGCTGTCAAAAGTGGTAATTTCCGAGCCTTTTTGTAGTGTTACTAGAATTGTGCAGACAGCAGCTGACAAGACTTGGTGAACACTGAGCTTAGTATTAGCTTAGTGTTAGCTTAGTTATTTGGAGAGGCATATATCCAGCAGTGGACTGCAATAAGCTGATGACATTAAATTAATATCAAATAATTACTACAGCTCTAATGTTTATGGGCGGGTAAAAAATATTTCCAAGCTGTGGCCATTAATTTTAAATACAAATCTATAATCATTACAATCCATCGCTTAAAGTCAGAACGACTTATTAAAACATATTATAAGACATCAATAATATTACAGTGGACGTCAATTGGGTGTTTCACCCTACGATTAAAAATAAAAACTGAAAAAGCACTTACCTTGGATCCGAATTATCAATGAAACACAGTACACACACTTGGCACACAGTAATACACAATAAAACACAGGTTTTTGAGAAAAACACAGTTCGTTGTGGCGGCAAGTATCGCGTGACGCGTCCGACTCCGCGAAGGGTGAATGGGAACTGAGAACAGGAATTTTGTGTACGGTCGGTCGTTGTGGTCTAGTGTTGCTAGATTCAAATTAAAATCTACGGGTTTTTTTATTTTACCCCCGAAAATGTTGCTATATTATTTATGTCTGACGTGCACGTTGATGTGGATGTGGGTGGATGTGGCAGTGACATCAGTTTAATATAAGGTCTAGGTAGGTAGGTACTCGTTTGATTCACAAACAGGAGAACTACACAACTCCTGGGTCTGGGACTGAACACTCAAATAGCTAGCGTCAATTAAGACGTCAAAGAGTAGAGCTAGCGTCAATCAAGATGTGTCCGCCTCGCTCGGCAACACACTGGAGATAAAACAACTATTGTAACATACATAGCGAAATAAAAATAAATTGCGTTCCAATCCGATTGTTCCACGTAGGCCCATGAAAAATAAATGATTGAAATTCGACCCCGAAACGTACATTTTAAAATTTTGAAGTAAGACATAAGACAAGCGTTGCTTTGCATTTCAGATTGTACTGTTAATGTGTTCGTCGGGCGATATTATTATTATTATCTACCAAAACATAATTAATAATAATATGTGCGGAATTCCTTTCAACTTGAGGGGGAATGAGCCCAGTAAAAAGTCCGCGATTGACAAAATTGCATTGTGATTTAGCTAATGTTTTTGGGAAATTATTTACGTTCTAATGTGAAAATCAATACACGTATATCTTAAAACTGCAGATTTTTTTACAGAAAATGTTCTATCCAGGAATCAAACCCAAGGCCTCAAGTATTGTCAGCGCTTGTGAAAACAGGCAACTACTACTTCCAATGATAATTTGCTTAAAAGTAATAATACTTACATAGTAGTAACCAAAAAGAGAACTTTCACAAAAAAAAACATAATTACATTGTCGTGACAAATTACCCACAATTTGGGCAAATTTCCCATCACGCCAACACTGGCGTCGCTACCTGTACCACGCACACATCGAAGGAGCTTTCACACTCTCCGTATAACAAGTAAGGGCGTCACTCACACACGCGCGCCAGAAAGAGACGGACATAGTTGAATTACGCGATGTGGTAGAGGCTTTTGCTTTCAAGCTTTTGTGGCGAAATTGGGGTAAGCAGAGTTATAGTACTCTATACTAGACATAATGTTTGTTCGTTTGTGTGTTTGGCGGTTTTAATCTCCAGAACTACTGGTCCGATTTTGAAAATTATTTTGCTAATAGGTAGGAATAAGTATTGATTTCTTATATTCACGCGAATACCACTGATATAAAATTATTTTTTTGGATTTTATCGCGTTTTTTTTTTTTTTTTTTTTACCATTAAAAAACAAATTGATTCATTAAAAATACATTTTAGATAACGTTTTTTTTATTTAAATAACGTCTTGATAACAATAACGATTGCTCGGGTGATCAAATAAAAAAATACATCAATGTGTAACGGAAAACCCCATTATCATCATCATCTATACACAAATAAATAAAACTGGAGTGTCCGTTTGTAATATTAAAATAACCGCTTTTTACTAAGTGCATTTGGGTGTATACACGGTACCTATACCAAAACAATTTTTTTTACAATTTTTGTCTGTCTGTCTGTTTGTTCCAGCTAATCGCTGAAATGGCTGGACCGATTTTGACGGGACTTCACTGACAGATAGCTGATGTAACAAGGAGTAAATTAGGCTACTTTTATTTTAGAAAAAAATTGGATCTCACGAAAAAAATTAAAACCAATGTTGCAGCGCAGCGCCTGATTAAGTTTGATAGCAACAACCTGCAATGCGTCCCGCGGGCTCAGAACGAGCGAGCAGGCTGTTGCCAACGGTTGTGTCTATGTTAAATACCACGCGGACGAAGTCGCGGGTAACAGCTACTTATCAAATAATACTGTTTTGTGATGAAAAACAGGCTTTGTCTATATCACTGTCATATAACACAGCTGCCTGCCTACCCTTCAGGGTATACACGCGTGATCATACAGCACAATTCAGATTAAAATATATGGAAAATATTGCTCAGTTTTTGTTAGTCCGTCTATAAATTCCAATAAACGACGCTTGGGGGCGACACTGATGTATTATCGCGCCGCTAACTACAGAGGATGGGCAGAAATGTCGTGGGAAAAAGCCACGAGAGTAATGGATGGTTGACTGCCTTATTGGCACCACCATTACGTCTGTAAACCCCGAACGGGTAGGCAGAGGAGCACTACAGTGCATCCACATTTCGCCGATGATATTAGGTCTTAATGTAATCAATAAAGCAATAATCAAATAATTGCAGTGCACCTCTAACGTTTCATTAGGGATTACATGTGTTATGTTTTATACAGGGTTGTGTACAAATTTTGTAACAGCCTGTATATGCATTGAGAACAAGACAAGTCTAACCTGTGGGGAAAGAGGACCCACCACTGACCCTCGGCTTGTCAATTTCTCGATTACATCTTAGAGGAGTTCGGGTGTTGTTGGCTTCTTTTATTATCGATCAAACTTGTTTGGTTTATAATCGAAGAAGTTGACAAGCCGAGGGTCAGTGGTGGGTCCTCTTTCCCCACAGGTTACCAATGGATTTCCGCCAAGTATCGCCTAGTTCTATCAATTATATTAAGACAAGTCTGGTGTAATCTTTTTAACAGGGCGTCCTGTTCACTGATGGACATTGCTATCATAGCTGGAACATACGAAAATCACACACAGAAATATAGAGAGATATCATTATAATCATCACTCCCAGTCTTCCCGTGGTTTCATGTACACAATCTGTTCAACTTGAAACGTTGCTGTCTACCTCTTAAGGGACTAGGGTTCGTGTTGAATGTATGTAAAACATACAATGTCATGAAACGCCTGAAATAAATCTTATACTAGTAACGCTGGAAGCAGTCTTGCTATAAGTAAAATGGCAGGCGCTGGTTATGATTATGCCTAGTACCTTGTGTTTCCGTGTCTCCTGTGATAGTAACCAATCTAAGTTGTATGCACCTGGGTAACACAGTGATCTTCGAATTATAAGTGGGTTTAAGCAGCGCCCCGCGGTGTTACCCGCGATTAAAAAGTATGTCCTTTTTCTTTATGTCCTTTTGCAAATGCCGGTTCCCGTATGCTAGTAACTGTCACTTTTGACAGATATTGTATGGGATATCTGTCAAAGGTGACAGTTACTATGCGGTTGCTGTTCGATTATGAATCGACTGTGTTAGCAGGCTTGGGGCCCAGGATAATATATCAACAATTTTAGGATAGGTACTTTAGTCCGGAGTACCTACTCAAATATTAGTAGGTACGTGCTGTGCTAATTGCTACCACGGGAAAACTACTCAATTCAATTTGATGAAACTCGGCACGACCCGGCACCCGGGAAATAAATGAGTTCCCGCGGGAAAGCCAACAAACAAAACTACCTGGGTGTATCTCAAAGTCCAATGAGCTGATGTTAATTAATCATAGGATTCTTGTATATGGATATAATGCTCATGGGAGCATGAAACTTAAAAAAATATACTGATAGTTAAAAAAAAACAGCATAGTGATAGTTCATAACAATATACATAATATATATTATATATCGTGATCTAGGATAATATGTTTGTAGTCAGAAAACAGTAACAATACTCCGGAATAATTGTCCCGTAGTAAGTACCTATAAAGTCGTTGAGTGAGCTTACAACACGCGAAAAGTTTATAGGTCCTATCCTAGCCTTGAAATTCCTTGACGCTCAAGTTACCTAATGTTTTGTTCGATGCTGTCCACTCTGCTATGCGTCATCTCTTTCTAATCGCATCAAAACTGGACACGTGCGTATGAGAAAACGACCCCTCAGCTCTTAGCTCCGTCACAAATAAATATGTTTGTTTTATTCATTCATATTTCATTCCCGAACCGTTTAGTCGCAAATATCTCACCGTACGAGGTTGACGTGTCGCAGTCGCGCTCACCGAGAAAATGTCCCACAATATTGTTAAAATATCTGACCTATCCCGCTATAATAATGTCGGTGTTTACAACGTGTCCATCAAAGCTTCGGTGTCAATAAAATCAATAAGACACGACAACAACGACTACGTGTACTTCTACATGGATCTGCGCGATAAGTCCGGGGAGATATCCTCCGTCGCTTACAACGACGCGTGCGCACGATTGCACCGCTTTATAAAACAGAATAAAACATATATAATTACTCGTTTCTATCTCGGACACTCGGATAGACGATACACGAGCGTGTCACACGAGAAAGAGATCGTTTTGAGAGACGATACGGTGGTTCAACTATGTGGCAGCGCTCCCAAAGTGGAATGGCCGCTCACAATTACCAGAGGTAAGAGAAGGTTCTACAACATAATCGGTGTTTGCACAGGAGCGACAGAGACGGAATCATATCCTGGTAAGCTGACGAGAAGAGTGAGACTACTTGACAAGTTTTGTAGAGCGATAATACTTCATGTGTGGAACAGAGAGACGATGATCTTTGATAACTTGAATTATGATGACGAACCAGTGGTTCATGTGAAAGATGCGAGGATCTATAGATCGTACCATGACGAGGATGAATTGTGTTTGACGACGTCCAGGTATCTCCAGTTGCTGCATCCGAATGACCCGAGAGCTTGCAGGGTGAGGGAGGCCAATTCGTGGTGCCATCGCAGTGACACCGACTCGTCCGATTGTCTATTCTAATATATAATAATATGTTACATATTCTCTTGTTACTCGATTACGATAAGATATTTCTATTCTATTCTATCAGTCGAAAGACGTCCACTGCTGCACATAGGCCTCCCCCAATGATTTCCACACATCCCGGTCCTCCACCACTCGCATCCACCGGCTTCCTGCTACGCGTGTATCGTCGGTCCACCTTGTGGGGGGGCGTCTTACACTACGTCTTCCGGTTCGTGGTCGCCGTTCTAGAACCTTTCTGCCCCAACGGCCATCGTTCTGCGAGCTATGTGCCGCCCACCGCCACTTCAGCTTTAAAATTGTTTGAGCTATGTCGGTTACCTTAGTTCGTCTACGGATCTCCTCATTTCTGATTGTATCGCGTAGATTAAACCCCGAGCATAGCTCTCTCCATTGCGCGTTGAGCGACCTTGAGCTTTCTTATGAGGCCCATAGTAAGCAACCACGTCTGTCAAGATAAGATATATTATAAGAATATTCTTAATCTTTATTACCTATTTTTATTTAGGTAGATCTTATATTACGGTTAGGAAACCAATGTTTTAATTGCCTACCACGCGAGGTCTTAATTAAGTGCTAGATATCTAACTACCAATTTGACTTATGATTTATAAAGTGTACTTATAGTTTTAAGATATACTTACTGTATGCAGGTGTGTACCTATTTTGTATGAATAAATACTTTACCTAATAATAAGCCACCTGCCAATAGTAATTACATAAAAGCTGATTATGGCAGGTGTCCGCTACCCTTCCAATATTCCCATCCCATGTCCATCCTATCCTCAATCCTCAATCCTCAGTCCTGTAGTAATTATCTTTCCATATTCCTGCAATAGTTCCTCCGCCTGCTGAGGTCAATTCGCTGTTTATGTTATCATTTTCAGCAGTTGACCCCAGCAGGTGGCTAACATAACTTAAAAATTTTCAAAAAGGGCCTCTACGTGTTGGACTCATGTCCCCGCACAAGCCTTCCAAAGATCCCGATATAGCCCGTGTGGATAGAGACAAGATATGCAAGATAATAATACCAGCCCTTTTAATGTCCCACTGTTGGGCGCGGGCCTTCCCTCAATATGAGATAGTATTTTTTTTTTATACATTATAGGCAAGTATTTGATCTCCATCTCACCTGATGGTAAGTGACGATGAGATCTACGATGGAACATACTTGGCTAGGTAGGAAGGCGGCAGTAGATCGAGACGCTACATTCACTAGGCACATGCAGCGCAGCTGATCTGACCCGCCATCCATGTGTGGCAACACCGAACATCATGCCGGACCACGGCTAGGCCGCTTGGCGACATGGCTTTGTTCAGTGGGTGGTGACTAACTACGGCCGAAGCCTACCATCAGTAGAGTTGTCACCTGGTTGGCACCACCCAGGGTCACGTGTAGGGTGTCTCGAGGGTACTTAATTCTCCTACGGACGAAGGTGACTCGACCCCAAAAAGATTAGGCCATAGTCCACCACGCTGGCCCAGTGCGGGTTGGCGGACTTCACACTTCTTTCGAGGATATGCACAGATTGGTCCCTTTTTTGAATTCGTTAAATATTTGATTTGGTTAGACAAGGTAGGTACATTTCAAGATTAGATTATTTTTTGCTTTTTAGTTTTTTGAAGACGGTTTTTTTTTGGTAAAAAGTTTTTTACCAAAAAAAGCCAGCTGTCAAAGGAGTGCGCTCAGAGCCCCAAGTCTGCTAACACAATCGAACAGCAACCGCATAGTAACTGTCACTTTTGAGAGATATTGTATGGGATATCTGTCAAAAGTGACAGTTACTATGCGGTTGCTGTTCGATTGTGAATCGATTGTATTAGCAGACTTGGCGCCCTGTAACATGGTGGCGTACAATCAACTTTAACAAAACTGTAACTAATTTCTACTATCAGTGCGTTTTCCCGTATCTATGTATTATCAATCATTATCCGTTATTGTTATCAACTCACAAAGCATAGTCGCTACCATCACACCGACTCCGCCGCACGCGAATCCATTTCATATCGCTTACATTGCCAACATGACTCAGAACATCGTCAAAATCGCTGATCTAGCCAACTTCAGTCCTTCCGAATTAGACAATGTGACTATTAAAGCTTCAGTGTCGACGAAATCCATCAGACACGGGAACAACAGGCACGCGTACTTCTACATGGACCTGCGCGACGACTCCGGGGAGATCAGCGCCGTCGCGTACAGCAACAACGAGCCGTGCGACAACCAGCTCCACGTCATAGAGCAGGACAAAACATACCTCATCACAAACGTAACATTGGAGCAAGCGAACAAACGCTACACAAGTCTACCAAATGAGAAGGAGATAGTTTTGAATAATAACAGTATCGTTAAATTGTGCGGCAATGCCCCTAAATTTGAGTGGCCTCTGACTCCTTTGAATGAGGTCTACAATCAAGATGAGGAGTTTTTTAATGTTGTCGGATTATGTACAAGCGTGACTGAGAGGGACATAGTTCTTGGTGAGCTCTCGAGGCAGGTGACGCTGGTGGATGAGACACGCACTGAAGTAATACTGGACGTGTGGAATCAGGAGACGTCGCTCTTCGACGAGCTGGACCTCAATCTCCATCCAGTGTTGTTTGTGAAGGACGCCAGGTTATATAAGTATCAGGGTTGCACGAGTCTGACGACGTCCAGGTACCTCAAATTGCTGGACCCAGATGACCCCAGGGCTGCTAAGATCAGGAAAGCGATACCGCAGGTAATGTTAACAACACTTTTAAATACAGTTAAAGCCCTAATACAGGCCACCCCTCTTTCAAGGGGTACAGCCAGAATGAACATCGACATTTCATGCCCACGTTGACTGTTTACATATACCCATTCTTTCAGACAACCCCCTCCACGAATCATGATTCAAACACTAGCCGCGCACTCGCCAGGATCGGGGCGGACCGGGGCACGAGCACTAATGCAAGGACTTGGAGACATGTAAAAATTGCTGATCTCTCTGATGACAGCGTCTCTAGACTAGACATCATCGCTGTTGTCGCGACAGTGACTATGAAATCCATCAGCTACTACGGAAACAAAACGGATGTACATTTCTTCATGGAACTCCGCGACGACTCCGGGAATATGGCCGCTATCGTCCAAGGTGAGGCGTGTGTGAAATTCCAGCATATCATTGAAAAGAACATAACATATAAAATAACTGGTTTCAGTCTGGACAACTCCAATAACTACTATACAAGTGTTTCGCATCGAAAGATATTACTTCTTGATCATGAAAGTGATGTGAAATTGTGCGGATACGCTCCGAGATTAGAATGGCCGCTATCTCCTCTAATTATAGCCCATGGTCTTGACAAAATGGAATACTACCACGCCTTTGGGCTGTGCACAAATGTGACTGAGACCAATTCAGTACAATCTCTCTATAAAAGCAAGCAGGTTAAACTTGTTGATCAGCTCGGCAGAGAACTGTATCTGGAGGTGGAGGGCGAGGAAGCAGCTATCTTCGACGCCCTAGATCTTAATACTCATCCAGTATTCTTTGTGAAAGACGCCAGGCAGTCGGATAAAAAACTTGAAGGCAAGCAGGTTCTGATGACGGGTATGAACCTGGAGTTGCTGGACCCTGATGACCCCAGGGCTCGCAGGGTCACCGAGGCACTGTGTTCTGCAGTACCCATAACCACAGACACGGTAAATAAATAATAATACCCTTACCTTACTAAGTTACATGCAGTCAGGGCCCCAAGTCTGCTAACACAATCTATTCATAATCGAACTGCAACCGCAAAGTAGCTGTCACTTTCGACAGATATTGTGTGGGATATCTGTCAAAAGTGACAGCTACTATTCGGTTGCTGTTCGATTATGAATCGATTGTGTTAGCAGACTTGGGGCCAAGGGCCTGGACAAGTCGTTCAATGAGCTGCAGACTTTCAATGGGTACCGTTCATCGAGATTCCCTCACATTTCACTTACCCAACGAAAGACTGACCTACTAAAAAAACTTGAGAGGTGTCAAGGGACACCCGGATGAAACGAAGTTCCTTTATTATTTTTTATTATTTATTATGTAGAAAAAACCTGTATACTCTCAACAATTAATTAGTGAAGGAATTGTAATTTTTTTTTTTTTAATTAGACAGAAAATGTTGGGTCAAGAAATATTTATTGCTGAGCTGATTGATATCTTTGTTTTTATAATCCTTATGTTTTTTATCCCAAAGAAATGGCATGTCTTTGTATAATTCTATTATATTTAAGAGAATTTCCCTTTCCTTAGTCGATGGTTGCGTCATTTTGATTTAAATCCAAAAATACGTCCTCCTGTTCGAACGCACGCCGACTGCCTGACCGAGCCCAGCTAGCTACACTGTTCAATGCGAAATAGAAAGACGAAACAAAAATGCTTGGAAAAGGCTTGCTTTCTATAAGAGAGAGAGAGACAGACAGAGAAACATGCGCACGCCGCACGGCTTACATAAGAGAGAGAGAGAGACAGACGCCACACGGCTAACAAAAAGTGTCGTGACAACTTTTCGTGATATTTTTTTCCGTCTAGCCCCCTTTCGCAACGCGCGATAAGGAACTTTGTTCCAATAACTTTCCCTTATAAAGGGGTTTCCCGAGAGAGGGGGAGCCCCCGTTAGTGTAATTTGTACTCGTGGAAAAATTACCAGGTGCTTACGTGAACACTGTCAGCACCCAACTTGGTTTCCTTTTAGTTTTTTTTTTATTTTATTTTATTAGTCCCTAGTCGACAGGTTTCAATTGTCTTTTATTTCTTAGTCTTTTGACATACTTAAGAGTTTTTTTTGACCAGCTGCTATAGTCTGCCTAGCCGTTCCTACATTGTTCTCACACACCCATAACAATGTAGTACCCAAATATGTAGCGGATCTTTTTAAAAAGAGCATCCACGGAGTTTTTTCCCCGTTCTTCTGCACAGGAGCGGCATTCCGAACGGATGGTAAAGTTGTAGCTTAGCATTTTGTAAATATATTAACGATTCAATAAGTACTGTGCTTAATGGTTTACAATTTACATGAATAAAAAATATTCTGATTCTGATTCGGTTTAATAGTTTTTTTTTCACAAATATGTGTCAAATCATAATGTTTTTCCCCTCAAAAGTATGTTGAAAAGTATGTTTCAATTGGAAAGGTCGTGAGCACGGGTCATTACATTCTCGGCTTCATTACCCCCTCAACTTCAGGGGCGCAAGTCTGCTAACACCATCGATTCATAATCGAACAGCAACCGCATAGTAACTGTCACTTTTGACAAATATCCCATACAATATCTGTCAAGAGTGACTGTTACTATGCGGTTGCTGTTCGATTATGAGTCGATTGTGTTAGCAGACTTGGGGCCCAGCTCGGCTTGCAATCCGGCCTCGACTGCAATTTCCACCTTTGCTCCCATACACCATAATGTACTATTGATTGGTTATTCGGTTCTGGACATCAAGACTACGGCCACACGATGCTCTCGATCCAGGGTATGTAGTGGGAGACCCTGGTGTACACAGCCGGGTATCCCACTTGCGCACAGTTGGCGTTCCCGAACGATGTGATCCCAATTATGAGATGCATGCAGTGAATTGCCGGGCTCATTACATTGAGAGGACCCCCGCTGTCCCCCTGAAACAGAAATAAATAAATAAATTTCGCCAGACGAACACACTAACTATACGGTCCCACACTAAGCAACGCTTGTATTATGGGTAATGTGCAATGGACTGAGGGCGACCTCAGTATATAATACTTACTCGTATATATATTGAAATAAAACTATTTTTAAGGATTCTATCGCGTTTATTTTTTGTTTTTACGTTCCCGACGTTTCGGCTGCATTACAGCAACCATGGTCACGGGAGGACTGAGATGGTTGACGTCCTAGTCGCATAGTTTGACGGGGGTACCCTCATATTTAGTAAAAAGTAAAAACAAAAAATAAACGCGATAGAATCCTTAAAAATAGTTTTATTTCTATGTGTAGTATTCGCGTAAATATAAGAAATCAATATCGTATATATATGTTAAACATCCATGACTCAGATACAAACATTTGTGTTCATCACACAAAGATTGTTCCCTACCAAGATTCGAACCCGGGACCCTGGGCACAGAAAGCAAGGTCACTACCAACTGCGCTAATCAGATTGAATAACGTAAGCCAGTTTTTATCTCACTTACGCCACCGATGTTACACATAAGAGTGACAGAAACCGCATGTTTTCTCAATGCTGACACGATTACGTCAATGTGGTGAATATTTGAATAGGTACCTGGCAGGTATCCCTGATGCTGCCATCGTCTCCATAGCAGACCTGGGTGGTGCTGTTGTATCCATTCAGTAGATGCCGATGGGGCGGGAAATGGACTGAGCAGTTCGCATCAGGAACCTTCCACAGCGGAATCTGGTGATCAGAAGAGATTGCTAAGGATGTTTCTTGGAGTAAGGGAAATGTTAGAGGCATTTATGATCTGGTGAATGACTCATAAGGAGTCCGAAAATGGTGATCACAAACATACTGGGCCCCAAGTCTGCTAACACAATCGATAGTAACTGTCAATTTTGACAGACATCCCATACAATATGTGTCAAAAGTGACAGTTACTATGCGATTGCTGTTCGATTATGAATCGATTGTGTTAGCAGACTTGGGGCCGTGTTTTTGTGATCACCTTTTTTGAAACATAAGAAGGGATATGATATGCCACCTCATAAGGAAGGAGGCGAAGTCCTGTGTGTGGAAGCCATTGGGGATGCTCAAATCCAGCAGACGACATCTTCCTGATAAATAGACCAATGGGATCCTGATGCCACTATAAAAGTAAGATGACTCACGCTTTGTAGTACATCGGCCAAGTCATAATTGTGGCCCAGGGCGCCCCAGCCTGTAGCGGCAACCCTCGTTTGAGGTATCTCGTCACCTACATGGAGACATGCTGGTATCACCTTGCGCCCAAACTTGACCCTGGAACCAGAATCCAATCAGTTATCATACATTATTTTTTTTTTATCGCCCGACGAACACAACAGCTATACGGTTCCACACTAAACGACGCTTGTTGCCGTACAATGGACTGGGGACGAACCCAGTAAATAATACTTATATAGATATTAAATATCTATCACTTGGGGACAAACATTCGTGCGGATTCGAACCCGGGACCCTGGCCTCGGCATAGAAAGCCGAGTCACTACCAACTGCGCTAATCAGGCCGTCAAAAAAATATATTTTTTAAGAGGTAACGTTTGGATGCAGGAAATGAGCTCTGAAACTTCATTCACTGATAGAAAGCCACATTATCTCTGAGTGCTAGAGCCTATTTCATCGAGGTACCGCGGGTGGAGGAGCAGGCTGAAGCTAGAACGTCTCTCAATGTGAATTTGCGTCTCGCTGGCAGCTAACATGTAAGTATGTGGACAGGTCAGAGGACGAGGACGGGGAAGATGGTAGAAAAAAAATTGGTCTAATTTTATAGATAATAAAAAATATAATAATACCAGCCCTATTAATGTCCCACTGCTGGGCACGGGCCTCCCCTCAATTTGATTTGAGGGGGATTATGCCATAGTCCACGACGCTGGCCCAGTGCGGGTTGGCGGACTTCACACATCTTTCGAGGGGTTCGCTCAGACATGCAGGTTTCTGTTTTCCTTCACCGTTTAGCAAGTGATAATCGTGGTTGAAAATGAGATTCGCACATGAAATGACAGAGGTGCGAGCCGGGGTTTGAACCTGCGATCCTCGTTACCGAGGCAAGCGTTCTACCAACTTGGTTATCACTGCTTTTTTTTTTTAATTTTAATATGGGCAAGCTTATTGCCAATACACCAAACTTAACATTGAAGACATGCAGGGCCCCAAGTCTCCTAACACAATCGATTCATAATCGAACAGCAACCGCATAGAAACTATATGGGATATCTGTCAAAAGTGGCAGTTACTATGGGGTTGCCGTTCGATTATGAATTAATTGTGTTAGCAGACTTGGCCCAGGTTTCCTGACGACACATATCCTTCACCATTCAACAACCAGTAATGCTAATTTAAAATGAGATTTGCAAATGCCAAAGATTCGCGTTTAGTTTTGAACCTGCGCCCGTTGTTTTGTAATCTATACTTTCTTACGTCTGATCCGTTTCTAACAGAGCGATGTCGTTGTACTTCGACGGCGCCTTATACTCAGGGTGTTTGACGATCTCTTTTATCTTATAAAGGTTCCAATTCTCTTTTGATTCCGTCCGTGACAAGGCGCCCAACGCTGCCAATGCTACTGGCCCTCTAAAAACAGTAAATATAATTTAAAATGGCCCATCGGATCTACGGAGAGATTTTATGAGAATATAAATGTTATAAGGTGGAAGCTCAGGTCAGGGCGCGAAATTCAAAATTTCATATTTTTTTAAGCAAACTTATTACATCGAGACATCCAATGCAGAATGCTAATATCGCAAAAAACTAAATTACATCGTAAAACTGTCCAAATTTTTCGTAAAAAAATAAAAACCATTAAAATTTTGAATTTCGCGCCCTGCCCTGAGCTTCCCCCTTAATTATTGAGGCTTATGATAAATTGCCAGCCAGTTCAACATCCTGCCTAGCAAAAAGGATTCACAGGGACTTTTTGGCGGGAAGTTGTACCGTTAAGTTGTCAATTATGTTTTATTTTCCAAAAAATGTGTTTCTTTGATAAATGATGTGTAATATCAGCGGGATATTAACCATTGTGCGTTCATAAACATGAACGAGTGAAGGAAATTCAAATCAAATAGTACAAATTGATTTTTCAAGTTCTCCTAAGATGTCCGGTGAATATTCAGTAAAGTATCCACAGCTTTACTGAAAGGAGTAGGATATTCATTTCATCATCATCATCGTCATCAACATTATCATTATCACCAGGGGTACATATAATTCAATAACAATTATCATGACACTGATTACTCGGCACTGGCAAAATGGCACTATTTTGTAGCTGATTGCCAACCTAAAAAAAGAAGAAGAAGTCCGACCGGGCCCCAAGTCTGCTAACACAATCGATTCATAATCGAACAGCAACCGCATAGAAACTGACACTTTAGCAGATATCCCATACAATATCCGTCAAAGTGACAGTTACTATGCGGTTGCTGTTCGATTATGTCGTAAGGCTTATTACAGAATCTTGGATTATTTGGATGATAAAGCAGCCTGGGACTGATCGCTCAAATATCAATATTTATAATGTTAAAGTGTAGCGTGTGTGCGACTCGCATGCCAACACACTGGAGCCTACTTTTTATTATTATTTTTTGTAAAAATAATGGATAAAAAAGAAAGACAAGCCCGCTTAGTTTCTTGCTGGATCTTCTCAGTTGAGGTCGCGTTCCGATCCGGTTGTAGAGTTAAGGAAAAAAAATTAATAACAATTTGTAAGTGCCCCCGTAGGCCTATAGGAAATAAACGATTTGACTTCGACTTTGACTTTATGAATCGATTGTGTTAGCAGACTTGGGGCCCAGAGATGGCATTGCATTTTTTTGTTGTTAACTTACAGCCTTGGATGTTTGGTGCAGTGCGCAGCCGTCAGTATGTACTTCTCGCTGATCAGGGAGCCCCCGCAGTACCACTGAGCGCTCTCTGTATCATTGCCATATCCCAACAGCGCCTGTAAATCAAGCGGGGTACACAGATAATGTATGTATATAATACCAGCCCTTTTTAATGTTCCACTGCTGGGCACGGGACTCCCCTCAATGCGAGGGGGGTTAGGCCATATCCACCATGCTGGCCCAGTGCGGGTTGGCGGATTTTACACATCTTTCGAGGGGTTCTCTCAGACATACAGGTTTCCTCACGATGTTTTCCTTCACCGCTTAGCAAGTGATAATCGTGGTTGAAAATGAGGTTCGCACGTGAAATCCGGTAATCCCAGAGGTGCGGAGCCGGGGTTTAAACCTGCGATCCTCGTTACCGAGGCAAGCGTTCTACCAACTTGGCTATCACTGTATGTACCAGTTCTGTTATTCCACCAATGTTTATATTTTCACGAATACTACACATTGAAATAGGACTATTTTTTACAGATTTTGTTGCGTTTATATTATGTTCCTGACCAAAAACATCCTAATTTCAATAGGGAATATGGCTGGGTGCTACCACCGACTTGGGATCCAGTAATTAACATTATTAAATCCAAAACCAAGCGCACCATTGAAAGACCTCAAGACACTGTGAGCACTTTCTGCGTAGATCGAACCGCGAACAACAACTAAATATGAGGGTACCCCGGTTCTAACTATGGCACTAGGACGTCAACCACCTCAGTCCTCCCGTGACCATGGTCGCTGTAAAGCAGCCGAAACGTCGGGAACGTAAAAACATAAAATAAACGCGATAACGCGTGTTGCCCAGAAATTATGCCGTATGAAGAATATAATTATGAGACAACATACCATATGAGGGTACTCCCCCGCTTCCGCGTCTAATCCGCCTCCCCCAGTGATAAGCGGTACCCGTTTATAGTGGTCATAGCAGTCGTCAGATCTAACTCCATACGGTTTCGAGTTTAACAATGGATTTGATTCCTCCAATCTACAAGGAAATACAGCTTTGTCTTGATATTCCAAGCATTCTGAAACAGTAATAGTAGAAATAGTGTAGTAGTTAATGATGTAGTCAGCAAAGCTGGTCATTACAGTCGAGGCTGGATCGCACCCTGGGCCACAGGTGAGAGTGTAATGAAGCCGAGAGTGTAATGACCATTTGCTCACGCGTAATGGTGAGGATACAGGATTTTGTTTAGGGGGAGGGGGGTTTTTGTATGATTTTACCTATTTTCCAGAAGAAAAAAAATAAAATTAAGTACTGGAGTCATTACTTAGTTAAGAGGGGAGGGGGGTGAATAGCTCCCAAAGCCCCTCCTGTATCCGCGCCTGCGCATGTCATACGACGTGTCAAGAACTCATTTTACAAATCGGTTTAGTAGATCTGGATATTACGGAGATATAGTTTGCCAATTTGTGAGTTTGGATGTAGGCGTTGATTGAGAAGTCGTTGCTGTCGTAAAGATGTTTTAATATCAGATAAAGCACTTTGAATATAATTGATAGAACTAGGCGATACTTGGCGGATATCCATTGTTAAACAAATGTGGGAAAGAGGAACCCATCACTGACCCTCGGCTTGCCAACTTCTCCAATTATAAACCAAACAAGTTGATTGATAAATAAAGAAGCCAGCAACACCGAACTCCTCTAAGATGTCAGTCGAGAAACTGTCTGTCACGAGTGTCGGGACCCCAATTAATGCAATTTTCCGCGAAACGAAGCGAATCTAGAAAAGTATTCGACACGTGTTTCGCCTCTAAGGAAGCATCCTCAGCACGGCTGCGCTATGAATGAGTCTCCTGCTTTGACAATATAAAAACTATAATTATAAGAACTTAAACATTCAGCTAGTATCGCGTCCATTTTATCTGTGTTGCCATGTATGTTTTTAATTATCGATAATGGTTTTGTAGGGTTGCCAACAGCACCCAAACTCACAAATTGGCAAATGTTACCTCTAGAAATATCAGTATAGAGAGGAACCATTTGTTAATAAGTGTGGGAGGGAGAGGACTCACTTGCCCACGCCTTGTTGCCTTGTGTAATCTTCTCGCGATATCGAGGGTCGCCACGGTAGTGTGCAGGTATCGGTGGACATTCCCCCTTATCTGACTTTGTTGCTATTGGACTGGAAACAGACAAATTATATGGTGTAGAGTTATTCAGAAAGGGTATACTACTTAACAACAATAGTGTAAAATATTTAAGGTGGAAGCTCAGGGTCAGGGCGCGAAATTCAAAATGTCAATGGTTTATATTTTTTTACGAAAAATTTGGACATATTTACGATGTAATTTAGTGTTTTGCGATATTAGCATTCTGCATTGGATATCTCGATGTATTAAGTTTGCTTAAAAAAGGACCTAATCCGGTACAATACCATAAGGTTTGTAAAAACCGCTACTTTTACTAACTTTATGGTGTTGTATCGCTTTAGGAATTTTTTAAGCAAACTTAATACATCGAGACATCCAATGCAGAATGCTAATATCGCAAAACACTACATTACATCGTAATGATGTCCAAATTTTTCGTAAAAAAATATAAACCATTGACATTTTGAATTTCGCGCCCTGACCCTGAGCTTCCCCCTTAACAACAATAGTGTAAAATATTTAAGGTGGAAGCTCAGGGTCAGGGCGCGAAATTCAAAATGTCAATGGTTTTTATTTTTTTACGAAAACTTTAATATCGCAAAACACTAAATTACATCGTAAATATGTCCAAATATTTCGTAAAAAAATAAAAACCATTGACATTTTGAATTTCGCGCCCTGACCCTGAGCTTCCACCTTAAAGAAGCCCAATGGTATGTTGTGAAGGTAACATTTCTAAACAAATAAATCCAATTAGACATTTAAAAAATTACAAGCCGTACTGAGCGCACGGCCCAATGCTCGGTTGCATTGTTTAAAAAATAAATAAACATTTAATTTTTTTTTATTTCATTATAGGCAAGTATTTGATCTCGATGTCACCTGATGGTAAGTGACGATGAGATCTACGATGGAGCATACTTGCCTAGGTAGGAAGGCGGCAGTAGATCGAGACGCTACATTCACTAGGCACATGCAGCGCAGCTGATCTGACCCGCCATCCATGAATGGCAACACCGAACATCATGCCGGAAAACGGCTAGGCCGCTTGGCGACATGGCTTTGTTCAGTGGGTGGTGACTAGCCACGGCCGAAGCCTACCACCAGTATACAGTACATAATTTACACAATTAGGTTTACATGAATAAAGAATATTCTGATTCTGCACGTCAAGTGGCTATTTTCAGTTTCTGATGCCCAGGGCCTTAACAACGGGCTACCCTCGGGGTCGAGGACGACTGGGGTGTGGACCCCGGACGACCTGTGACAATGACTCCTGAGGAGGACGGCGGCGGGCGCGGCTCCCCGCCGCCTGCAGCGAGGGCGCAGAGTGAGCGAACATCTGCTCCCTAAGACGGGCCCCCATAAGGGGGCGAGGCACAATAGGGGCACCGGTGCCTATCGATTGGAGATCCCGGAGCCCCTCCAACATGTGTCGAAGGTGGCCACCGGGGGGTTTCAGTGGGAAAGAATCCCACATAACCCGGCCCTCTCCCACACAGGCCGGGTATCTTTCGAAGATTTCCCCGTCAATAAAAAAAAGGCGATGTTCAGTTTACCTGAGCTTGTCCAACATTGGGCTCACACAACAAACGTTGGGTATAGTCGAAGTGCCATTGAATGAACATATCTGTAACAACAAGTATTTGTTAACACGTTGAGTGCGGTGCCATTTTCAGAGGACTTTCAGCCAGTGCGTTAGAGACCTATTCGACCTCTTAACCGAGCTTCACTCTAGTGCGTATGAGACCTAATCCATCTCGTAAAATAAGGTATTTTAAAAAAACTCATATCTTTATCAAAAAATAAGATACAATCTATGTTCTTTCTGTAAATAATAGAGAATTAACTGTTCTATCTCAAGTTTGCTACGCATGGGGATGTGAAAAGTGGGTTATGAGATATAACGAAAAAAAAATTAGGTATCCATTGAATCTCGCATCGCAACGAAAGATAGATCAGTTTGGGTTGTGACTAGTGATGGGATTAAAATAAAAACCAAGTTATCGATAGCTTAACTGTTATTGAAGTCATTCCTTGAGTCTTTTATTGAATCATTTAAACATAGTAATTTAAAACATATTTAAGAAAAATGCTTTTCATTAAAGCATGCCAAACACATTTGCTGATCACATTGCACACATAGTGTTTTTATACGTTTGGCTTTTTTTGATGCCTCTGTGCTACTCAATGTGAGCCGTAATTTGCTATAACAGCCTGTGCAGCGTCTTTTTTTGCTACCATTTTGAAAAACATGATCTGTAGTTCTTCCATCCGCTAAATCTGCAATTAAATAAATAAATATACAACATGTAACAAAAATGGACAATATTTTTTTTTTTTATACATTTATAGGCAAGTATTTGATCTCGATCTCACCTGATGGTAAGTGACGATGAGATCTACGATGGAGCATACTTGCCTAGGTAGGAAGGCGGCAGTAGATCGAGACGCTACATTCACTAGGCACAAGCAGCGCAACTGATCTGACCCGCCATCCATGAATGGTAACACCGAACATCATGCCGGAACACGGCTAGGCCGCTTGGCGACATGGCTTTGTTCAGTGGGTGGTGACTAACCACGGCCGAAGCCTACCACCAGTAGAGTTGTCACCTAGTTGGCACCACCCAGGGTCACGTGTAGGGTATCTCGAGGGTACTTAATTCTCCTACGGACGAAGGTAACTTGACCCCTAATAATATTTTAAGGGGTGAATATACTCATGTAGGTTCCCATAGTAGGATGGTATCATAGTAAAATTGGTTCATATAGATGAGCACATTGACTCCTTAAAATTTGTTTGTGAATTCAGGTTTGGTCCTATAACAAAAATTGTTTGTATAGGTACCCAAGTACACCACCTGCCTTAATGAAATGCAGATAATAAAATGTGTCATTTATTGAAATTCAAAATCTTAATTTAACTTTTCATGGACGGGTGTAGGTAGGACGCTATCAATGTCCACGAGTAGGTACGTACACTACACAATTAAAAGTCCGTTGTAAGAGAAAGAAAGTAAATATAATGAAAAAAACACAAAAGCACATCGACACCGGTGATACAAAGGTAAATTAAGGTAGGTAACTTGTAAAGTAAATAACAGAATGAGCTCGCGTAAGACTCTGGGCGGCGCGCGGAGCGCAGACACGTACGTGTCTTACTCGGAAGGCGGTTTGTAGGCAACTGGTCCGCGCGTGCGAAGATGGCAGCACGCGCGGCGCGTGCGACGCGTACGAGCGGGAGAGAGGGGAAAGCCTTTCTCAATGCATCCCTATTCCCTGCGCGGTCCTATTCTATAACTAGAGCGCGTTACACACTCCCCCTTTTGACCAAGAGGGAAGCCCTGAAAGGTCAAACTAAACAACAAAAGTAACAAGCCTTTAGGAACGTGTCTTTCGCGGACGACCTCTACCACGCTTGGGAGCTACCGGCGTCGGGCATTCACCTCCTCGATCGTGATACCTACGGAGATCGGACACGTCACGTCACGACACGACAAAACAGGTGAGGTCATTGGTAAGTATTTACCAATGACCTCACCTGTTTTGTCATAGGCCAGGAGGTAAGTAGTAGGACTAACCTTTTTAGAGACGACGTAAGAACCATCCCGTTTTGGGATAAACTTCGATGTAACTTTGACCTATCGGCAACTGACGATCCCGATCAAAAACGGTCGATCAATCGCTGAAACGTCACAGGCGCGTTCTTTAAACTAAAAGGCATACGTTTGAAGCGATACGTACCAAAAGGCGTCACAAAAGCAGTTTTGTCCCGATCCGTGGTACGAACCTGCCAGTAACCACTTCTGAGGTCTAGGGAACTCATCACACAGCCTTTCTTGGTTTACTGGAGAAGTTCATCGATACGCGGCATGGGATACGCATCAGTCTTGGTGATGGCTTTCAGCTTCCTATAATCTACACAAAACCTATACGTACCATTAGGTTTTGGTATCAAAACACACGGCGCAGACCACGCAGACTCGCACTCTTCTATCACGTCCTCCGTCAGCATCTGGTCAATCTCGGCGCGTATAATTTCTGACACGTGACACGATACGGGGGTACAGCGATAGGCAGGTGGTCGCCGGTGTCAATATGATGTTCCGCAAATGGTGTCGCCTCTCCGACTACGTTGAAAACATCGGAATACTCACATAGCAGATTCGCCAGGCATGACCTCTCCGACTCCGACAATGAGATGCCCTCATAATCCCGCAGAACTACCACGGAGGCGCAACCTATCAGATCGCGTGAGGTTTCACATAACAGGGGGTGCAATGCCCGAGGCCGATCAGCTGTATGCCAAAGCATTTTAGAAAAAACGTTAACTAACTTTGCCTTAGTAATAAAATCGATTCCTAACAATGTCTCGTTATTGGTAGCGTCAGGGATAATAACAAACTCGACAGGTATAGATAAAGAAAAAAGTTTAACATCGACTACAGTTAACAATACATTTGTGTTCCTGACTGTACCATCCGCTAGTTTAATAGACATTGTTTCGGCGCGAAAGTTTATACCCATGCGCTTGAATAGGGCGTACAGTGTGTGACCCGCAATACTACGACGCGCGGCTGTGTCTAACAACGCGGTCCCGGTATACCCACTTATACTGATACGAACTATGAGTCGACCCTGACCAATAGAATCAGTAGTACGCGTATTCGTCCGTCCAGAGTCCACATTCAAAGAGGAAAATATAGTATCCGACTTACTACTAGAGTCACAAATATTATTACATGGTTTACAGTTGGGACAGTTGTTCCTAATGTACCCCTTCTCCCCACAACCATAACAATATGTACCCGATACAGAATTAGTTGCAGATGACCTCTTATTTACTAATTTTACACATGAATCGCGGACATGACCTCGTGTTTTACAGTAGATACAAAATAATTTCTTATCATTATCACTCGTAACACTTTTGGTTACACTTTGGTTACACTTATCACTGAGAGACGAACAACGCTGCGATTGCTGAGCGACGGCGGCGACACGAGCCTGTGTCGAGCCTGCCGAATTTGTAGAGATGCGTGCGGGTGCGCGGTTACAATCACGCGGCCGAGTAGGGAATGTACCCTGCGACTCCGGCGCAACGACGACGTACTCACGCGCGATGTCCGATTTTTCCACGAGCGAGTCCTCCACAGATTTCTTACGATAAGAGATTCGATGGTATCTACACAATCTCTAGCAACGCGTTTCCGAATTCTCTTATGTAGTAAACCATAGATTATGTCTAATTTTGCTTCCTCCGGTAACTTATATGGAAGTTTAGCAATACGGCCCGTAATCGACCAATAAAAATGTCAGGACGGTGCTCGCCCTGTTCAGCAGCAAACAAGTCTCTAAACAGTTTGTATGCCGGACGTGGTACACCATATATGGAACGTAGACGTTTAATTGCATCGGCCCAAGAGGATACCTCTTTACGGATTCCTCGCCACCATACGGCTGCTTCTCCGTGGAGCAGCATGGGAAGACCACGCAGTGCTAGGTAGTCACTGACCGAAGAGCATTCTTTAAATATCTCCAATGCGTCAATAAAGGCTTCCACGGCTTCTGGGTCCCGAGATGTCCCATCAAAGCGAGAGTTACATTTCGAAAGGTTACCTGACGTACACGACGTTACCGACGTCGGAGATGATGACGTACCGGCGGCGTTAGAACTAGCCAGCGGAGCATTACCCTGATGCGATGCCAGAAGGGATGCGACGAGCTGACGATTCGCCTCGGCCTGCAACTGTGAGAAGGCAGCCACGAGTGCGGATAGCTGGTCCCCAGACATGAGCATTGGTGATGGATCCCTGAGTTCTTCATCATTGCTGGATTCACTGTCTTTATTACGTAATTTACGCGACGGTATAGTGATAGTAGATAGGTAGGTACCTATGATATACTAATCACAACAATTCTCAATACCGATTACACAATTTCACAACATTACCAATTTCATCACCATCGATAAGTAGCTTCATCACAAAAGTTCACACGCGCGCGGCTAGCAGTTCCGTGGCCCAAAGTTGGGTGGCCAATTTAATGGACGGGTGTAGGTAGGACGCTATCAATGTCCACGAGTAGGTACGTACACTACACAATTAAAAGTCCGTTGTAAGAGAAAGAAAGTAAATATAATGAAAAAAACACAAAAGCACATCGACACCGGTGATACAAAGGTAAATTAAGGTAGGTAACTTGTAAAGTAAATAACAGAATGAGCTCGCGTAAGACTCTGGGCGGCGCGCGGAGCGCAGACACGTACGTGTCTTACTCGGAAGGCGGTTTGTAGGCAACTGGTCCGCGCGTGCGAAGATGGCAGCACGCGCGGCGCGTGCGACAGAACGAGCGCGGGGGTTTGCGGGGATCGTACCGTACGAGCAGGAGAGAGGGGAAGGCCTTTCTCAATGCATCCCTATTCCCTGCGCGGTCCTATTATATAACTAGAGCGCGTTACAAACTATAATTTTGCAAATTGCGTTATTGCCTCATTGCGTTTATGTACATCTGTGTAAATTAGTTTTTGATTACCTGTAGTCACTGCATGACTGCCTGTGTCGGGTGTGTGCATATGTACTGGCAGATAAACATAATGAGTCAATAACGCAATTTGTAAAATTCCAGACGTGTACATGAGAGGGTGAGAGGATATATGTGTGTGTGTGTGATAGACGTTGTTTACCTACCAAATTTACCACATAAGCTTACTCGAAGCTTATTTAAACAATAACGCAATCATCAGAACTCGGCACGTAGACTGCAAATATGAATCTGGAAAAACTAAAAGAGTTCAAAATAAAAATAATGTTCTATTGATAAAAGATAAAGACCAAAAGAACAAGCATCCGAAGATCATGGCACAAACGGTCCTTATCAAGGTGAAAAGCAAACAACCACTCAGATATTAGGAAGTAAAGGCATATTTGGTTGAGATTAGGCATTTAAGCATAGTGCGATGATGTTAGTATAGCTTCACTTGCTATATTCATGCAAATCAATGTTTCAGAAGACTCTTTCTTTTAAAGTTCTCTTCTCAAGCAGTGCCTCCGGCAGTCAAAAAAAATTATAAAACTACATTAATGTGTCAAAATGTACAAAATAAATAAATAAACCGGCAAGTGTGACGCTAACAAACCCTTTTGACAGGATCGTCGAAACCGTTAAAAAGCATGGATGTGAGAGAAACGCAAATAGAAGTTTCAAAAAATAGCCCAGATTAATGTAACACCAAAAATGTTATGCAAAAACAAGTTCCTGTTTTGAACGCTCCACCGTTCTAAAGATGCAACAAGAAAATTATGTTCGTCGTTTTTCAACCAGCCAGAATAATATTTTTTCTATAATAAGGTATGATCTTGATCATATGTCACAAAGCCCAGAAAAACATAAAAAAACAAAACAAAATTCGAGTCAAAAACCAAAAACAATAATTAAAAAATAGTGTGTGCAGGTGATTGGGAAGTAAGTTCGTGTACAAAAACATGCTTGAATATTATGAAATTATACGTACCAGTTTCAGATATTTTTCGCCCCGTAAGCGCTTCAATTATTGATTCCGTGAAATCCTTTTTATTCATTTTGTTTTCAGTATTTGCCATATTGTATACTACCCAGGCGTTTATAAGTGCCGTGCCGAATAAAAGTTCCATAATTACTTTCCTGTACCATTTTATACCTCTACGTAACGTCGAGTAGTAGGACGACATTTGGTCGCTGTAATCGACACCTTTTTTATTCTTATTATATGTCAAGATGCATGAGGGTTTTTGGATCATTTCGTTGGTAATCCTCTGTCTTTTTCCTGTATCTACTAGAGAAGCGTTGTGACCTTTGCATGTAGTAATCATCAAAACTTGGCGTTTATCGCACCATTTTATGACTTTTACACCTCTTGGCGTCATTTTTCCTATAACGTCACCTTTTTTTAGTTTTTTGGATACTATATGTTTTGGCAGTCCTCTACGATTCGACCGAACTGTGCCACAATAAAATGTTTTCTTTTCTAACAGTTCTTCGGCTAAATCAACCGATGAATAAAAATTGTCGGCTACCAATACTCGACCCTGGTCTTCTAGACCACCAATCAGCTTTAGTACTACATTTTTTCCATGGTTATTTTCTCTTCGATTTCCTTCTTTACCTGTATATATGATTGTATTATATGTGTAACCTTCAGGTGTGCAAATTTTATACAATTTTACGCCATATTTATGAGTTTTATTTTTGATATACTGGCGAAATTTGAGCCTACCGCGCCATGGTATCATCGTTTCATCTATCACGATAAATTTTCCGGGTTTGTGCACTTCTTGAAAACGGTTGTTCAAAATATCTAATATTTGACGTATTTTATGAAGTTTATCTACTGTATCATTCGTTGTCAATTCGCTAAAATGCCAAAATTTTAAGATTAAGATAAATCTGTCTCTTGTTATTATAGAACAAATGTATTCGTTTCTGTAAATACATTTTTTTGACCAATAATCGTGTAAATGTGGAACATGGTTTAGGCCCATTGTTAATAAGATGCCTAAAAATTTTTGCATCTCCTCTGCATCTGTTGGTTTCCAAGCCTTAAAACGCGACTTTTCAGCTAATTGTTCTCTGTGATCGGATAGAAAATTTTCAGCGTACGTGTTTGTTTCTACTACCATTTTGTCAATAACCTCATCAGTTACGAACAAACGGTAAACTTCAATAGGTAATTTATTACAAAGGGAAAATGTTGTTGTACTATTGAGAGTGCTTTCTTCAAAGTTTATTAAATCATTATCAGTAATATTTACCCAATTTTCATCATGTTCACGTTCTATATCATCATTTTTTGATTCATTTTCAGACGTGTCGCTATCTTCTGTTGTAGACTGTTGTTGTACACTGTCGTTTTGAGAGTCACTTTCATCAATCTCACTATGAGTTGATTCTTGCTGTGTTTCATAAGTTTCTTCTTCCAGTATTTCTTGACCTTGTTCTTGCAATATTTCCTGATTCCTATTTTGGTTCATTTCTTGGTTTTGATTTCGTTCTCCTTCCCAATTTTCACTCAAGTTCCCGTCTTTGTGATAGTCGCTGTCTTCAATTTCGCTATCATTTGTTTCCCTTCGCTGTATTTCTTGTTTCTCCTCTTCCGCTATTTCCTGATCTTTTACCAGTTGTGTTTTTTTGTTTGTATATTGTTTTCCGTCTCGTTCTTCAATCAAATTGTTGTCATTATAATCACTCTTTTCATCTACAAATGAGTTTTCAAAAGTGATGGGATTCTTGTCTGTGTTTGACGTTTTATCTTGATTCGCAGTTTTTTTCATTAATTTTACCATGCTGCTTTCATTTAATTCTAATGGCAATAAGTTGGAAAATGAAATATTATTCAAAGAAGAGCATCTGCTTGATGTGCATAAAGCTGCTAGTGAATCGGGAGATGACACACCACTATGGTTGCGCTTTTGAAGTTGTCGAGGTGAAACCACTTGATTGAACTTAAATGAACCAGGAGAAGAAAAGCCACTGCCGTTACGATGCTTACGAGTATAATTGGTGCTTTGTAGCAAAGAAAAAGATTTTCCAGTACAGGGACTCAAATAAATATTATTGTTTGATTCCGCTGAAGCAGAGATCTTTTTCTTTTTTCTTGAATAAAATATTTCCATATCATTGTCGCTGTCACTGTTTGTAAAAGGGGACCGTATTTGAACATTTTCTAAAATCTGTATTTTACTAGTCGATGAAACAAAATCACTAGTATTTGGCTCGAAACAAATAGATTTTTTACACTTTTTTCTGGTACTAGTTGTTGCGGAAACATCACTTATTGGTGTTGATTTTTTAATCATCTGGTTATAATTTAATTCTGGTGGCCCTTCTGAATCCGATTCATTTATAGAATTTGGTTCCAATAAAAATGAGTTTTTTTCTTTTTTTGCTTTCGAAGTAAATATCTCTGTATCAGAGTTGCTGTCACTGTTTGCAAAAGGAGAACGAATATTAACGTTTTGGAGAATTGATAGATTACTAGACGACGCGGCAACATGATCTGATGTCGATTTTTCATTCACAATATTTTTACAATATAATTCTGATAGCTCATCTGAACCCGACTCATTTATAGTGCTTAGTTTAGCACATATTGCCTTTTCACGCTTTGTTCGTTTAATAGAAGTCATAATTGACAAGTGTTCTTTTGTAATCCAGCTATAAATCACGTATAAGTATCACAGGTAAGTAATTACTTATATAAGATCGTATTTTTTTCACACGGAGTGCGCAGGTATACGTTATCGATAGTTGAACAACACTGAGCGCGAGCGAACGGCGCCCGCGCCGCCCGCGCTCCGCTCCTTGCGTCTACGACGCCTGTGTTTTAGGAGGTCCGAAAGATCTCCTCACGCAACAGATGTAATTTTTACAACTCTGTGCGTTAGAGACCTCATCCATCTCCTATTTTTTTTATTACATTATTGAATCAAACTCGCAGCGGGAAGTAGGTATGTATATTTGTCTCTGTCAAACACATAGAAATAAAGAAGTTACGACCTCCCGCACAGAGGTGGAGAACACGATTTTCGGCGCCGCACCAGCTGAAAGTCACGTTAGAGTTCTTTTAGACCTCCTAACGCAGTCAACGTGTTAATTTGTTATATTTACGCGAATACTACACATTGAAATAAAACTATTTTTTAAGGATTAAAAAACATCCTAATTTCAATAGGGAAGATGGCTGGGTGCTACCACCGACTTGGGATCCAGTGATTAATATTATTAAATCGAAAACCAAGCGTACCATTGCAAGACCTCAAGATACTGTGAGCACTTTCTGCGTAGATCGGACCACAATCAACAATTAAATATGAGGGTAGCCCGTTTCTAACTATGACACCAGGACGTCAACCACCTCAGTCCTCCAGTGACCATGGTTGCTGTAAAGCAGCCGAAACGTCGGGAACGTAAAAACGAAAAATAAACGCGATAAAATCCTTAAAAAATAGTTTTATTTCAAGTATTTGTTACTATACAACACGGTGACAACGCTAAGAGACCCTGCTTTCTGTGCCGAGGGTCCCGGGCTCGAATTCGGGTAGGCAAACTTTGTGTGATCAGCATGAATGTTAGTACACGAGTCGTGGATGTATTTTGTACTGGGTTCGCCCCCAGTCCATTCGGTGCCCATAATACAAGCGTTGCTTAGTGTGGGACCGTGCAGTTGGTGTGTTCGTCTGGCGATATATTGATTATAGTTATATACCTACCAATTACTAATAAATAAATGAAGATAAATAAAAAAAAATAGATATTAAACGACCATTAGTAATTATCACAGAATATGTGCCTCTACCAGGATTCGAACCCGGGACCCTCGGCGCAGAATGCAGGCTCACTAACAACAGCGCCAATTGGGCTGTCAAAGTCTGTTCACTTTTTTCTTAGTCCAAAGTCAAAGTCAAATCGTTTATTTCGTATATGCCTACGCGGGCACTTACAAGTTGTAATTTACATTTTTTTTTTCTTAGCTCTACAACCGGCTCGGAACGCGACCTCAACTGAGAAGATCCGGCGATAAACTCTGCGGACTTTAAACAGCCATGATTTTTACAAAACCGACTACGACTTCCGACTGTACTTATAATAAAAGGCAACTATTGGTACGTACCTGAGGTTTTATTTTAAGCTTTATATCCTTTAAAGCAGAAGGGCACACCCTGAGGTCCACACACCTCCCCCTCACATCATCCACTGTGCATTCATAGTCTGAAACACAAACATATTACCTACACTCATTAATCAGTAAATAAATATATCTTATAGAATTGAAATAAAACTAATTTTACGGATTTTATCGCGTTTATATTATGTGTTTACGTTCCCGACGTTTCGGCTGCTTTACAGCGACCATGGTCGCGGGGGGACTGAGGTGTTAGACGTCCTAGTGTCATAGTTAGAACCGGGGTACCCTCATATTTAGTTGTTGCTCGCGGTCCGATCTACGCAGAAAGTGCTCACATGTCTTGAGGCAATGGTGCGCTTGGTTTTGGATTTAATTATAATTATTTGCTCTATCTAATGTTCTCGGTATGAGTATTTAAACGAACGCGAGATGGCGTTAGCGAAAATGAATGGCAATCCTTATCGTAATCTATGTTGCTTAGCGACTATGCCAAACCAATAAACGATTAGTTTTTGTGAGACCATTGGCAAATAGTATTGGTTTATGATATTAAAAAGTTGATACAATACAAGAAATCCAAAAACACTCTGCAGGACTTTTTGGCGGGAAACTGAAAAGTCATGGCGTCAGTTATGTTTTAGGCTGTGTCCCCAGTCGGCAAACTGTCAGCGGCCGACTGAGTGAGCCGCAAATTTGTGGTGAACTGAAATTCGAGTAAGCTGCAAACTCAGATCAATTTGCGTGCGTCGCAAGCAAACTGTTATGTGTTAGCCGCTTATTTAGGTCGACCGACCGACTGAATTTTCACTGTCAACTGTCAGAGCTAACAGTTTGCGGCAAACGGACTCACTACGCCCGGCGAACAAGCATATCGCCGCCGCCGCCGACTGGAACCGGTTTTGCTGTGAGTCGGCCGCTCACTGAATGAATCGGCGCGCGCAACACAGCAAACTGCGTAAAGTGAGCGCAAACTAGCAAACTGTGAACACTCCATTTCAAATATATGGAAGGGCGTACTAAACCGATACGCCGCTAACTCAGTCGGCCGCTGACAGTTTGCCGACTGGGGACACAGCCTTAATATCTAAAACTAGTGTTCCTGCGAGTTATAGTGAGAGATATAAGTGGAATATTAACCATTATGGGTTTGGTGAAGTGCACGAGTGTAGGTAATTGAAACAGAGTGACGAAACTTGGCTTTTCGGTTTCACACAAAAAATCCATAAAAAATCTTTCAGTGAAGAATCCATCACTTTACTTTTGAATGAGGGATGGGGGGGTATCTTACTTGAGCCTAGCCATTGGGTCCCTGCAAATGCTCGAAAATTGAAATATTTTATATTACTTGACACTGGCAAAATACCTATGGTGATGCCAAATTAAAAAAAAAAATATTACACTCAGCGACCGTCGGGCAGAGACTTATTCAATATTAATTATTAGATCCCAAGTCGGTGGTAGCGCCCAGCCATCTTCCCTATTGAAATTAGGATGTTTTTTAATTTCAATGGCCTCGCGTATCATCCTTGGTCGGAATCGGTGTTCTTTTACGAGGATCGGAGGTTGGTCAAATCTGATATAATGGCGGGTGCAATCTTATACACGTTCACAGATTACAGACTTCGTGGAGCGCCGGTGTTACAAAAGTATAGTAATAAACGCGATAAAATCCAAAATATTAGTTTTTTTTCAAACTTTACCTACTTACTTATAATATTAGTAAATATAGAGTCGTATAGTCTATGGAAGAAAATACAAGCTGTCATAGATATTTCGCTATGAAAGTTTGGTGAAAGCAAGCGGTGGGAAGAGAGTAGTGTAGCATTCTTTCTCTGTCGCACACGCGCTGACTAATGGCGGCGACGTCACTATGTCAGTAGCTTTGTGCCCGATCGGTAACATAAAAATCAAACGTTTTATGTTTTGTGTTATCCGTTGGATTAGCTCAGTGGATACTGGCCCTGCCTTCTGCGCTGCGGGTCCCGGGTTCGAATCCTGGTTGCGACACACTTTGTGTGATGAGCGCGAATGTTTGTACCCGAGTCATGGATGTTTAATATCTTTATAAGTATTATAAACTAAGTTCGCTCTCAGTCCATTGTACGGTACCTACAATACAAGCGTTGCTTAGTGTGGGACCGTATAGTTGGTGTGTTCGTCTGGCGATATTTATTTACTCCTTGAGTTTGAGCTCATGTGATTTTTTTTCATGTTGGGACTGGATAGTTTTCATTAACTTTTCAAAAGACCCAAATAATAGAAGCCATTTTTTCTGCTCATATATTTAATTATATCCTCTCGTTACAAATGACAACATAGTACGTAGTCAGTCAATAGGGACATTTAAAAATTCTGCGACTGCGCATCCCTGAGCCTGGAAGCTCTCGCGTCACTCGGGTCCAGCAATTGGAGATACCTGGACGTAGTCAGAATCTCATTGCCACCATAATTATAACGCCTGGCGTCAATCACCATGACTACTGGACGCGAATCCAGGTCAACGTCATCGAAGATGTGGGTCTCTGCATTCCACACCGCCAAGGTTGCCGTATTGCCTTGCTCATCCACCAGCCCCACCCTCCTCACCAGTTTATCGGGAGTTCCCTGCGTCTCGGACACACCTATACACATTCCTAGGACATTGATAAATTCATCAAAGACATCCAAGGAGGATATACTCCAATTTATAGGTGGGATGTTTCCACAAATTTGGACGGAGCTCTCAGCCCTCAGAACTAGTTCTTTCGGGTGCTCAACACTCGTGTAATGTTGATCCGAACTGTCCAACGAGAAACCAGTTATCGTATATGTTTTGTTCTCCTCGATTGAATCGAAGAATTGATCGCAAACTTCGTCGTACGCTACGGCCGCAATCTCGCCACTGTTATCGCTCAAGTCGAAATAGAAGTACACTCGGTCGGCGTTGTTGTGTTTGATGGATTTGATCAACACCGATGCTGTTATAGTCACGTTATGCACACCGAAGTTGCCGTACCGGGCTAGATCGCTTATTGTGACACGATTCATTATTGATAAAGTTT
Organism: Pheosia tremula; assembly: GCA_905333125.1. NCBI lineage: Eukaryota > Metazoa > Arthropoda > Insecta > Lepidoptera > Notodontidae > Pheosia > Pheosia tremula. The sequence continues at coordinate 4,834,838 of HG995425.1, forward strand.
GTGTCGATTGCGCGGGAAAATTATTGAACAAAATGGCGTCGCGTCGAGCTGATTGTGTGCGATGTTTCGTACTGACAGCGGCGGTGCGATTTGCGAATTAATCTATAAATAGATTGTGAATCAGTCAGACGTGTTATCATTTTAGGCTGTTGCGTGGTATAATGATATGCTACACGAGGGGTTGGTGTTGCTAGCAAATGGAAGAGTGTAAGGGGGGCGGGGCGGTAAGATGACAGATAGTGGATATGAATTGTTGTGTGTAAAATAAAATAAAATCTTTAAATCGGTTACTACACGAAAAAACAACTTGAAATCTTTGTGTCGTTTCGGATGCAAAACCAGGCCAAGCGTGAGCCTTGGTGAAAAGGGCTAAGGAATATTTTTAATTAATGTAAACCATTAAGTACAGCACTTATGAATCGTCAACATAGTTATAAAATACTAAGCTATAAATATTGATTTCTTATATTTACGCAAATACTACACATTGAAATAAAACTATTTTTTAGGATTTTATCGCGTTTATATTTTGATTTTACGTTCCCGACGAATATAAACGCGATAAATCCTAAAAATAGTTTTATTTCAATGCTAAGCTACAATTTTACCGCCTATTCGGAATGCCGTTCCTATGTACAAGAATGGGCAACAAACTCCATGGTTGCTTTTTAACAAGATCTTTTACATGTTTGAGCTGTAGAGCTGTGGATTTAACGACTAAATGTGAGATAAATCGATTTTGTCTTTTTCCCTCGTATGAATTACGAAAGGGATAGAGCGACTCGGTGAGACATAGTCCGTGACATAGCTTTTATTTAGACCTGGGTGCTAGCCCTTCTGGTGTAGCATATTATTATACCATGGGCAGACGTCCTTGCATTGCGCATGCATATGTAATAATGTCGAATGCCGCATAAGCTCATGGAGTATGGTGGTCACTTTCATCTATACATATAAATAAAATTGGAGTGTCTGTTTGTAATATTAAAATAACCGCTTTTTACTAAGTGCATTTGGATGTATACACGTTACCTATACCGAAACAACATTTTTTACAATTTTTGTCTGTCTGTCTGTCTGTCTGTCTGTCTGTCCGTCTGTCTGTCTGTCTGTTTGTTCCGGGTAATCTCTGAAATGGCTGGACCGATTTTGACGGGAATTTCACTGGCAGATAGCTGATGTAACAAGGAGTAACATAGGCTACTTTTATTTTAGAAAAAAAAAATTGGATCTCTCGAAAAAAAAATTAAAACCAATGTTGCAGCGCTGCGCCTGATTAAAGTTTGATAGCAACAACCTGCAATGCGTCCCGCGGGCTCAGAATGGGCGGGCAGGCTGTTGTCAACGGTTGTCTTTGTTAAATACCACGCGGACGAAGTCGCGGGCAACAGCTAGTTCTTAATAAGAAATCTGGGTTAAGAGTGAGATGGCGTACGCTTAAGCCGGCTGCAGACAAAGTTTCAAATATGTTTTTAATCAATGCGCACCAGTCGCTTTCGGACGCGCGCTCAGTACAGGATGGCATTTTTTAAACTACTGGTAGCCCTGTTAAAAATATTTTACACTATTATTGTTACATCTTATATAATGTAAAGCTAATCATACGCGAATTGAATTAATTAAAATTAAACTCAGACGAAGAAATATAATTGACGGAGGGGCGCGAAAAGTATATTGAAACACAAAGGACCAAGCCGCTTTGTGTGGTACACGCGAACTGCGTCCTTACGTACAAGTGAACTCAATATATTTTTCGCAATATTATTTCCTTGTAATTAAATTAAATGAATCCTACGAATATTATAAATTTGAAAATTTTGGATGGATGTTTGTTACTCAATCACGCCAGAACGGCTGAACGGATCTGGATGAAATTTGCCACAGAGATAGATTATAGTCTGGAATAGCACATGGGCTACTTTTTATCCCGGTAAAATGGATATACTTTTAAATAGCGGGTAACATCGCGGGGCGCAGCTAGTAAATCATAAATCTATATTTTATTATCTATGCCGTGTGTAAGGGACCTTCAACCTTAGCTATATATACTGATAACATATCAGAAGTACAGCTGTTACGTGTGATCGAATCCTCATTATCAAAGTAAATCATTAAATAATATTAAGTATACATTCCCTATCAGATTTGATAAGCCATAGAACACCGATTCCGACCAAGGATGATACGCGAGGCCATTGAAATTCAAAATCACCCTAATTTCAATAGGGAAGATGGCTGGGTGCTACCACCGACTTGGGATCCAGTAATTAATATTATTAAATCCAAAACCCAGCGCGCCATTGCAAGACCTCAAGACACTGTGAGCACTTTCTGCGTAGATCGGACCGCAGGCAACAACTAAATATGAGGGTACCTCAGATTTCCGACACGTATCGCCTAGCTAGTTCTATCAATTAGATAATTTCGACGGCCTGATTAGCGCAGTGGTAGTGACTCTGCTTTCTGCGCCGAGGGTCCCGGGTTCGAATCCTGGTTGCGACAAACTTTGTGTGATGAGCACGAATGTGTGTACCCTAGTCATGGATGTTTAATATGTATATAAGTATTATATACTGGGTTCGCTCCCAGTCCATTGTACGGTGCACATAACACAAGCGTTGCTTAAAGTGGGACCGTATAGTTGGTGTGTTTGTATGGCGATATTTATTTATTTATTTAAGGGGGAAGCTCAGGGTCAGTGCGCGAAATTCAAAATGTCAATGGTTTTTATTTTTTTACAAAAAATTTGGACATCTTTACGATGTAATTTAGTGTTTTGCGATATTAGCATTCTGCATTGGATGTCTCGATGTATTAAGTTTGCTTAAAAAAGTACCCAATCCGATACAATACTATAAGGTTTGTAAAAACCGCTATCGCTTTAGGTAGATAGGTAAAGATGTCTAATTCTTTTGTAAAAAAATAAAAACCATTGACATTTTGAATTTCGCGCCCTGACCCTGAGCTTCCACCATAAGGAGGTTCCACCACACTGGCCTAGTCCGGTTTGGTGAATTAATGAACTTTACACCGTACAGCGATTGAACATCATTATTCAAAAAAATATGAATACTAATTGTTTTCAGAAAATATCATCTCAACAAGTTTGTGGTTTTCCTTCTCGTAGTTATAAACATGCGGAAAAGTAGCCTTTTATTTTATTATTATCTTTTTCGTATTCATTACCTAGCCACATAGTCACCGATGGATTCCATGTTTGCCGTGTCCAGGCGGTGAATTGCGAACCAACAATTCCAGGCAGTAAGTATAGGCACATCCTGAACCGCTTGGCAATTTTATATTTTAACTAGCTGCGCCCCGCGGTGTCACCCGCGATTAAAAAGTATGTCCTACTAGCTGCGCCCCGCGGTGTTACCCGCGATAAAAAGTATGAAAAATTAAAACATCTATCCCACGGGAACCAGAATCAGAATCAGAATATTTTTATTCATGTAAACCATTATTGTACAGTACTTATGAATCGTCAAGTTACATAAACATTATTCTACTGCTTTACCACCCGTTAGGAATGCCGTTCCTATGGAGAAGAACGGGCAAGAAACTCCATGGTTGCTCTTTTTTTTTTTTTAAATAGATCTTTTACATTATTGAGCAATACATTGTTATGTATATGAGAACAATGTAGGAACGGCTAATCAGACTTTAGCAGCAGGTCAAAAAAAAAAACAAAAAGTACTATTTAAGTATAAAATTACAGCTAATGGCTACATGGTTCCCACATGCCATACATTTTACCATACATTTTACCGGGATAAAAAGTAGCCTATGTGCTATTGCAGACTATAATCTATCTCTGTGCCAAATTTCATCCAGATCCGTTCAGCCGTTCGGGCGTGAAAGAGTAACAAACATCCATCTATCCATCCGTCCAAACTTTTTTTATACATTAAGGCAAGTATTTGATCTCGATCTCACCTGATGGTAAGTGACGATGAGATCTACGATGGAGCATACTTGCCTAGGTAGGAAGGCGGCAGTAAATCGAGACGCTACATTCACTAGGCACATGCAGCGCAGCTGCTCTGACCCGCCATCCATGAATGGCAACACCGAACATCATGCCGGAACACGGCTAGGCCGCTTGGCGACATGGCTTTGTTCAGTGGGTGGTGACTAACCACGGCCGAAGCCTACCACCAGTAGAGTTGTCACCTGGTTGGCACCACCCAGGGTCACGTGTAGGGTATCTCGAGGGTACTTAATTCTCCTACGGACGAAGGTGACTCGACCCCAACATTTTTAATATTAGTATAGAAACAGAGAGTGTAACAATGGGCGGCCTTATTGCTAATAGCGATCTCTACCAGGCAACTTTAAAAACTTTAAGTCTAAATCCATAAGTATATTGTTTTTTTGATTAAAAATCACTTTGGGATAAGACTTGCTAAAACATTTAAAAAATACAAGAAAAATGCGTATATTCATTAAAAAATCTACGGTTATTCTAACTTTAACGGCCTGATTAGCGCAGTTGGTAGCCTGCTGTCATTGCCGTGGGTCTCGGGTTTGAATCCTGGTAGGGACAAACATTGTGTGGCCAACTAAATAAATTATTGTTAGTTTGTGAGTTTTGATGAATATTTGCAAACTATTAATCTGATTATGATAAATCTTGCACTAATAAGAAGCTACATCATCCCTGAGTGGCTAGACTATGTATCGTGGAGGTACCACGGGCGGAGCCGCTGACATAAGCTAGTTATATCTATACATCTATACATATAAATAAAATTGGAGTGTCTGTTTGTAATATTAAAATAACCGGTTTTTACTAAGTGCATTTGGATGTATACGCGTTACCTATACCGAAACAACATTTTTTACAATTTTCTGTCTGTCTGTCTGTCTGTCTGTCTGTCCGTCTGTCTGTCTGTCTGTCTGTTTGTTCCGACTAATCTCTGAAATGGCTGGACCGATTTTGACGGGACTTTCACTGGCAGACAGCTGATGTAACAAGGAGTAACTTAGGCTACTTTTAGTTTAGAAAAAAAAATAGGATCTCACGAAAAAAAATTAAAACCAATGTTGCAGCGCAGCGCCTGATTAAGTTTGATAGCAACAACCTGCAATGCGTCCCGCGGGCTCAGAACGCGCGAGCAGGCTGTTGTCAACGGTTGTCTTTGTTAAATACCACGCGGACGAAGTCGCGGGCAACAGCTAGTATAATATATAAATCATGAGGCATACGTTCAAAAAACTTAAGACAAAGATATTTGTCCAATAATGACAGCTAAAATGACCATATTAAAACAAACTTACCTTGGTTCGTATCTTGACCTCTGACGAGCGCGAATAACAGGAAAATTAATAATATAAACATTATTATTTATTCAGAACTAAACTGGTTTAATTTCATATCTAATAGAATTCTATATTAATTCACGAACACGACGGGCGAGACGAGGAGCAGGATGGTACGGAATGACACTTTTTTAGTCTAGATGTATACCTATACTAGCTGCGCCCCCGTGGTGTTACCCGCGATTAAAAAGTATATTCTTTTCCTCTATATCCTTTTGCAAATCGGTTCCTGTATGCTATCCCATAGGAACCGTGCATTTTTCCGGGATAACAATTAGCCTATGTCATTTTTTTTTTAAAATTAAAAGAAATCTATCCCACGGAAACCATACATTTTACCGGGATAAAATGTAGCCTATGTGCTATTGCAGACTATAATCTATGTCTGTGTCAAATTTCATCCAGATCCGTTCAGCCGTTCTGGCGCGATTGAGTAACAAACATCCATCCATCCAAACTTTCACATTTATACAGTGTTGCCAGATGTGATTTTCTATTTATACCCAAATTTGAAATTATTTTTCTCCAAAATGATACAATTTGCTTGAGTTTTACCCACAGGCAAAAAGTTAATAGTATCGGCCTAGCTTTTTGCCTTTTTCTTATTTTTTCCTTGAAATACTGTTCTAATTTCCAAACTGAAGCAGCAGAATGACCTTTTTTTTACGTTACGCATCGTTCTAATTTCCAAACTGAAGCAGCAGAATGACCTTTTTTTTTTACGTTACGCATCCCCACTGCATGGGTATTTTTTTCTCCAAAATTTTCTCTAAGAATTTCATTTCTCCAAAATTTCTCCAGAGCCAAAATTTTTACCCAGAATTGCGAAAAAAATACCCAATCTGGCAACACTGCATTTATAATATTAGTGGGATAATAAAAAAAGAGTATATCAGTCAGGTCTGCTTGTGTATGTATCTCTACGTATGTAGCGACCTCTTCAACCTCGCCACAAGCTACACAGATGGCGCTGCAGACGACATTCATAACAAATGACGATTCTCCATACAATCTTGAATCGCGCTATGAGAGTTTTCGGAGCATGTAACATATATACCAGATCCCGGCACGAATCTGCCACTTGAACTTTCCTCTGTGGATGGATGGGTTCCCCGGGTTGTATATACGAAAGGTAATTAACTCTTTAAAATATTCACAACTGACCCTCGGCTTGTCAACTTTTCCAACTTGGTTGGTTGGTTTCTTTAATTATCAATCAACTTGGTAGGTTTATACCTACCAAGTTGATTGATAATTAAAGAAACCAAGCAACACCGAACTCCTCTAAGATGATAGTCGAGAGACTGTCTGTCACGAGTGTCGGGACCCCAATTAATATGCAATTATCGCTGAAGCGAAGCGAAGACATCATCATTATCGTCAGAGGTAGGCACATAATGCAACAATTTTATTATCAAGAAATACTCGAAACTGGCAAAAATGGTTCAATGGTGATAGTCGATTGCCAACCAAAAAAAAAGAAGAATACTGTTTCCATCTACACCGGTACATCAATTAAGAGGCTTCTAAAAATTAGTATCCAAAGCCATAAAACCAAATAAAAAAAAAGTAATCTAACTGTCAATGAGGATTTGACAGATTTCTACATGGATAAATTGTCTTTGGCTTCGTTAAAAAAATGTTTTCTTTTTTACCATTAGAGAAGGGAATTTAGATTTTACATCTTTTTTTATTGAACGATAATCTTGAATCGTTGGTTATCAGTTAAAGAGAATATATATCTAGTGAAATTGTTATTTGTAGAATTATATTGAACAATCTTGAGTGTTAGAATTCTTGGCGACGCGAAGGAACAGGCAGCAGCATAGTTTGGCATGAATGTGTTGAATAACAAGTGTGCCACGACTGTTCCGTCCGCAAGGACTACATTTTCATCAATAAATATATACGAAAATCATCCAAAATTACTTCCAAAATGCAAAGCGGTAGCGCTCCGCGGGAGCCTACGCAGCCCGTAATAAGCACAAGTTCCACCATCCTAAGCATGAGAGAGAAAGAGAAATACATCGAAGACTTCGACTTCCCCTTCTGCGACGAGTCCTCGAAATACGAGAAAGTCGCAAAAATCGGCCAAGGCACGTTCGGAGAAGTGTTCAAAGCTCGCGCACGAAACAGTACCAAAAAGTTTGTAGCCATGAAAAAAGTACTGATGGACAACGAGAAAGAAGGTTTTCCGATCACAGCATTGCGCGAAATCAAGATACTTCAGCTGCTGAAACATGAAAATGTCGTTAATTTGATCGAAATATGTCGCACGAAGGCTACACTGCACAACAAGTACCGGTCCACATTTTATTTAGTGTTCGACTTCTGTGAACACGATCTGGCCGGTCTACTGTCAAATGTAAACGTGAAATTCAGTTTAGGAGAGATTAAAAAGGTCATGCAACAATTGTTGAATGGCTTATACTACATACACAGTAATAAAATCCTGCACAGAGATATGAAGGCTGCCAATGTGTTGATAACGAAAAACGGGATACTGAAACTTGCTGATTTCGGTTTGGCACGAGCGTTCAGTGTGGCTAAGTCAGGACAAGTCAACAAATACACTAACCGGGTGGTCACATTGTGGTACCGCCCACCGGAATTGCTATTAGGTTAGTTAATTATATCTCTAAGGTGGTTGATATATGTACTAGCAACTGCAGCTGATAGGGCAAGGGCTACTGATTACCGCATCACTTGCTATAGCTTGCGATCCACAATAATACGTCTTTGTTATGCACTGCCAGAAATTCCAAGAACTATTCGCTTTCCAGTGGGTGTTGCAGCTGACTAACACCATAGAACTCATAATAGAAACGGCAGCTTCCAGCGATGGGCTTGCCACAATCTGCAGGCACATGATATACTTGATACCATTAACGGCATTATTTATTTCTAAATACTCTCTCTCTTTCTCCTACCTATGCGGTATCAAATTTAATTTTGTAGTTAAGGGGATGCCAATTAGAAAAACTGATCATCACATAAACAAGATAAACACATCAACTGTACAGTCCCAAAATAAGCAGTGCATGTATTATGGGTACCATTGGCCCCTACCACAATTGGTGCTCGCAAATCTCAGTACATCATGTAGGGTCACTTTCAACTATACCGATTTGATGGTCATCACAGTTGTCAGATTAAGTTGACGGTAACATTTTCACCAATGATTTTCCAGGTGACAGGAACTACGGCCCACCAGTGGACATGTGGGGCGCTGGCTGTATCATGGCTGAAATGTGGACCAGGTCACCCATCATGCAGGTCAGTGCATCCTCACCATTTTTATTAAGATCAGATAAATCAAAAGTGTATCGCAATTCGTTAGTATTAAGATTATTGAAAATATACAAATTACCATTTACATTTTTATGTAAATATGATTAAATAAATGGGGATGGGGGACCCACCACTGATCCTTGGCTTGTCTACCCACTCTATTATGAACCAAACAAGTTGATTGATAATTAAAGAAGCCAGTAACACCGAACTACTTGAATGTCTAGCAAAGTCCACCTTCCATATATGTTTAACAATGAATTTCCATTATTGGTGTTTGAGTATGTAAACTACATCCCAATGGCATAAAGGTTTTAGTATTGGAGACAAGAAAGTTGTGTCTGTCAACTTTCTTAACACCTGTTTTTGACATTGTATTTTTACACTGCATAAATTTTATAAGCTATTATATCTCATTTACTATATACAATCCTGGTCTTTTTTGCCCATAACCCATCAATTGGTATATTTTAAAAATTATTGACTTGGTCATTAACGTCTTAAAATATTTTACATTATTTTTATCACACCTGATATTTATTGACAGGGCCCCACAGAGCAGCAGCAGTTAATCCTAATATCCCAGCTGTGCGGGTCATGTACACCAGATGTGTGGCCTGGCGTGGAGAACCTGGACTTGTACAACAAGATGGAGCTGCCCAAGGGCCAGAAGCGGAAGGTCAAGGAACGCCTGAAGCCATACGTCAAGGATCCATACGGCTGTGACCTGCTCGATAAACTGTTACAACTGGATCCGGCTAAGAGGTACAATCTGTCCAAAATGGGTGGTCTGAGTGGTCCGTGACCGTCCGTCCGGGTCTGTGGTCTGAGATTAGGCACAGATGCCTAATCTCAGTAGATTACACACAGTTATAAAGAGGTTGGATTTTCCTACTAAATGATGTATGACACTGCAGGATGAGGGGATGATGTTGCTACCCACCCACTTATATATTTTCCATCTAGCAGTGAATAGCCAGAAATCGCGTCTATGTCCAGGTTACTACGTGGTTGAGCTATATGTCGCAAGATGTCGCTAGCGCCACTAGTGTAAGACGCTTATACAATGTGGCGCCATCTTTTGTCGAGCAGCAAAACTAAAAGGGAATATAAATGTGAAAGTTTGGATGGATGGATGTTTGTTACTCAATCACGCCAGAACGGCTGAACGGGTCTGGATGAAATTTGGCACAGAGATAATTTATAGTCTGGAATAGCACATAGGCTAGTTTTTATTCCGAAAAAATGCACGGTTCCTATGGGATAGATATACTTTTTAGTCGCGAGTAACACCGCGGGGCGCAGCTAGTAAATATAATAGCGTGTTGAACCCATATTGCCATGCAAGCTTTCCAAATATTTATGTATAGCTCGCTTGGAAAAAAGATACAATTGTTTTTTTTATGTCCACACTCAGCCCATTGGCGATGGTTTAAATCGATTGTAACATTTCCAGATACGACTCGGACACAGCGTTGAACCACGATTTCTTCTGGACGGACCCCATGCCTTGCGACCTCGCCAACATGCTCGCCCAGCACACGCAGAGCATGTTCGAGTACCTCGCGCCTCCCCGGAGGCCGGGACATCTGAGGCACCACCACCACGTGGCGGGGGCGCAGGCCAAGCCGACACAAGCGGTGCAAGACTCGGGGTATCAGGATCGAGTGTTTTAGGTGTCGGCGAAGCGTGGGCATGGACATTTCGTGTGATGTTAGGCCGGCCGACGTGTGGATGCGTCATTAGTGGTCCCAACAACTTTTCGGTGATTATGCCGGTGTGCACGCGTCTGTTAGCTGCCAGTGTTAGAGCCAGCTGCACTTAGCTAGGTTTCCTCATTATTCATCCTGGCATCCATGTGGTACACACTCCTGTGTCCCCGCAAAGCTATTTTCACATGCTTTGAATCGATTATTCTGTGGACGACAGTTTGTTATAAGGTTGTACAGTAAGAAATATATTAGAGTACTTATAATATACTGTGTTGAGTATGCAATTACAAAACAAAGTAACGTCAGGTCCAAATGTAATAGAGGTGTGTGAGTCTACTGCTCAAGATTATGAGACACTGTTTAAAGCTCGCACCCATTTGAACGGGCCGCAGCGCTTTGCAAGAATCCTAAAATAAAATGTATATTATGTTGTATGTTCTAGTGCACAACTCAGGCGTGAACTAGTGCACAATTGACGCCTGAGTTAGTGCACAATTCATGCGTGAACTAGTGCACTATTGACGCCTGAATTAGTGCACAATTCACGCGTGAACTAGTGCACAATTGACGCCTGAGTTAGTGCACAATTCACGCGTGAACTAGTGTACTATTGACGCCCGAATTAGTGCACAATTCACGCGTGAACTAGTGCACAATTGACGCCTGAGTTAGTGCACAATTCATGCGTGAACTAGTGCACAATTGACGCCTGAATTAGTGCACAATTCACTCGTGAACTTGTGCACTATTGACGCCCGAATTAGTGCACAATTCACGCGTGAACTAGTGCACAATTGACGCCTGAGTTAGTGCACAATTCATGCGTGACCTAGTGCACAATTGACGCCTGAATTAGTGCAAAAATGACGCGTGAACTAGTGCACAATTGACGCCTGAGTTAGTGCACAAATGACGCGTGAACTAGTGCACAATTGACGCCTGAATTAGTGCACAAATGACGCGTGAACTAGTGCACAATTGACGCCTGAGTTAGTGCACAATTCATGCGTGAACTAGTGCACAATTGACGCCTGAGTTATTGCACAATTCATGCGTGAACTAATGCACAAATTCATGCATCGCCCATGAGCATGGTGGCGGATAGCTATCCAAACGAATGTGTATTAAAGTGTTTACATAAAATAAATTTTGTAACATATATGTTAGTAGGTACCTATGTAGTCTATAAGTTGTAAATAATATTGAAATAAAACTAATCTTAAGGATTTTATCGCGGTTTATTTTTTATTTTACGTACCATTGCAAGACCTCAAGACACAGTGAGCTCTTTCTGCGTAGATCGGACCGCAAGTAACAACTAAATATGAGGGTACCCCCGTCAAACTATGACACCAGGACGTCAAACACCTCAGTCCTCCCGTGACCATGGTTGCTGCAAAGCAGCCGAAACGTCGGGAACGTAAAATAAAAAATAAACCGCGATAAAATCCTTAAGATTAGTTTTATTTCAATGTGTAGTATTCGCGTAAATATAAGAAATCAATTTGTAAATAATAATTAAAAGTGATTTTATGATGAATGAGTTTGATATTTTAAACCAGTGCTTTTGAGGATTTCTACGACTGATCAATATAGGATTGACAGGACCAACACACCTTCCTATCCGATCCTAGTTATTGATAAAAAAATTGGTAATGTGTAGACACCATTGAGTAGGGCAATCACATTTTTGAGTATTCAATTAAGGGGGAAGGTCAGGGCGCGAAATTCAAAATGTCAATGGTTTTTATTTTTTTACGAATAATTTTGACATCTTAAGATGTAATTTAGTGTTTTGCGACATTAGCATTCTGCAATAGATGTCTCGATGTATTAAGTTTGCTTAAAAAAATACCTAAAGCGATACAAGACCATGAAGTTAGACATCAGAATTGGCAGTATGGATTGATTCCTTCGCCTGTCCTACTGGACGAATTAAACTACTACTACCATGAAGTTAGTAAAAGTAGCGGTTTTTACAAACCTTATGGTATTGTATCAGATTAGGTACTTTTTTAAGCAAACTTAATACATCGAGACATCCAATGCAGAATGTTCATATCGCAAAACACTAAATTACATCGTAAAGATGTCAAAATTTTTCGTAAAAAAATAAAAGCCATTGACATTTTGAATTTCGCGCCCTGACCCTGAGCTTCCACCTTAGAGAGTATTGATTTTTTTTTTCCCTAATGGCCTTTTTCCATTGAGTCAGGCTCAACGCGAAAGAGTATTGATTCCTACTAGTAAATATTCCTCTCACCGATCGATTCTGACAATGATATAAATTAGACAAAGAAAAATCCTTCATCCATGATATTGCTCGATGATGGCACATCACTATGAACATTGAACTGTCAAACTAGTAAAAAAGTAATTTGCTCTTGTTGGTAATTAGCTGCAGAATTGTGGCAATTAGCTGCAAACGCCAATAACTAAGAAGAAGAAGAAGTTTGACTTGTTTTATTTACATATTATATCGAGTCATATGTTAATGAATATTGTAAATATAATTAAAAAGTGATAGGGTGCACGGTACCTGTAAAAAACAGATGTTGGTATAATTAATCTGTGTACACAACAACAAAGCAAAGTTTGAAAACGTGAAATTGATAATAATTTCAGACAATGTCCGATAATACTCACGAGCTGATGAAGGAATCGCCTCAGATTCAGAGTGCTATTATAGATTATAGCGAGAATGATGCACACGACATGGAAACTGACTTGGAAGGAGTGGAAGGTATACCCCAAGAGATCGAGGGGCAAAATAGTGAGGACTGTATGTCTAACTGTCCAGGACTTGCTGCCCAGACAGGTATATTCCTTATGTACTCAGTACTTTTTGTTTTTTTGACCTGCTGCTAAAGTCTGATTAGCCGTTCCTACATTGTTCTCACATACCTATAACAATGTATTGCTCAATAATGTAAAAGATCTATTTAAAAAAAAAAGAGCAACCATGGAGTTTCTTGCCCGTTCTGCTCCATAGGAACAGCATTCCGAACGGGTGGTAAACCAGTAGCATAATGTTTTTGTATTCTGATTCTCGTCGTTCCCTCACTAATGAGGATCATGACCATGTATGATGTGGCTAAGACATTTCTACATATGGTTTTCTTCGGAAATGGTGCAGTGGTTTCCCCTTGCCTTCTGCACCAGATCTTTCAGGGGATATTTAGGCCCCAAGGTCGCTGATACCTCTTCCAGTTGGTTTGCCCGCTAGGTTGATAGCTATCCTGCCATAGCTTGGTCGCCAGAGCACCTCGTGTTGTCTATCAGGGAGTACCATGGTAGCCTCGGCCACCATCGCCAGTTATTCTGTCAAACCAGCTGTTGGGAAGGGTCTCCCCTCAACGCAACTTGGATTCAAAGCATAGTCATATCATGCCAGGTCAGAGCGAGTATATGGTCTTTAAAAAAATTTTTGGGTTCTCTCTGACATTTAGGTTTCCTCACTTCAATCAGGAGTTCTACCAACTTGGCTATCAATGCTTCAATGATTAGTTGCTTAGTAATATTTAAAGTACTACTTTTTATAAATGTCTCCTGTAAATGGTACAGTTGAAACTTGTTAACACGTAATATGTTTCTCTTTCTTAGATGGACAACAAAACAAGAGAAGTGACAAAGAAGCTGATGTAGTAGTGAAGATTGAAGATAATTTTATTTTCGATGGCGACTATGATGCCTATGAGGACAATAATAAAATATACAGAAAGTATAAATTAAGAGGCCCTCGTAACACTCCGAATGAATCGAAGTTAGTAGTTTATACAATTTCTACCTCACGGTGTGTTAGGTTTGACAAGCACTTGGTGATGCCTTGTTCTTATGGTCTAGTTCAGGGATCCCCAAACTGTTTTGGGCAAGAGACCCATTTTTCAAAATGAACTGATACCTGAAACTGTCACAGCCAAATTACTTTAAAAATCTCTAGTATTTTTAATCAAAATAATAATTTCATTAACTCCTTTTCCAGAATCGAACCAGAACCATTAAAGAAACGACGTCGGAACTCCGATGAGGGCACCTATCATTGCTCGCTGTGCTCCAAAGAGTTCGACACCAAAACCGGTCTGTTGAACCACAAGCGGATGCATCAAACTGAAAAAAAGTTCACTTGTGCTCTATGCTTCTCCACCTTCAACACCAACGCCCTCCTGGTGGCGCATAAGGTGATACACGATGCAGAGAAAAGATCATATTTCTGCACACAGTGCAAACTGGCGTTCACTGATCATTTAGACTTCCTGATACACGGCGTCTCACACACTAAAAGAAAATTATATAAATGCGTCGAATGCGGAGCGTTTTACAAGAAAGAGAGTTACAAATCGCACATTTTGATGCATTACGATAGAAAAAAACAATGCAAAATATGCTCACAATATTACTCTATGAAGTACATCAATACTCATATCAAAAGTCACAGCACTAGCTCGTATATATGTGTTGAGTGCGGTAAAGATTGCAAGACCAGTGCGTACTATAAGTACCATTTCAACACCCACACGGGGGTGAAGACCTTTCAATGTTTGTACTGCGGAAGAGGTTTCAATACTAGCACTCAGAGACGTATCCACACGCGAGTCCACACAGACGAGCGACCGTTCCCCTGCGATGTATGTCCCAAAAAGTTCAAACAATACACCGACTTAGCTAAACATAAGGCTACCCACCGCTCCGAGAAGAAGTTTCAGTGTGATATGTGCCAGAAGAGATTCCTTCATAAATTCACATTGAGGGACCATATTCGTGTGCATACGAGAGATCATTTATACAAGTGCCCCGAGTGCAAGTCAGGTTTTTCAAGTATGACTGGTCTAAAGACTCATGTTCTTTTTAAACACACAGCTGAGCGGCCGGTGCGATGCGACGTGTGCGATAAGGGATTTATAAACAATAATCAGTACCAGAAGCATGCGCGCTCCAAATATCATAAGAGGAATGTGTATGGGTTGAATATTAAAAATGAAGAATAGTTGGGAACATTATTGAGACCGGCTTTTGTTGAATAAGTTTTAGTTATGTGCTTAGTTTTCAATAAAATCTTATTTCTTGTTGTACGGTACCCCTACTACATAGTACATATGAATATTTTGTTTTATTTTCCACCAGCATTTATTCACGGGCACTTTTGTATAGGCTTCAGGGTAAAAAGTAGCCTTATTCTATTAATAAATTGTAATAAAACAATCCCTTTAACATTCACTGGACATAGGCATCCCTTTAGCGCGAGGAGGATTAGGCCATAGTCCACCACGCTGGCCCAGTGCAGGTTGGCAGACTTTACCCATCTTTCGACGAGTTTTCCTTCACCGTTTAGCTAGTGATAATCATGGTTGAAATTGTGTTTCTCTCATGAAATACAAACGAGTTATTTGATGTAGTATTTTTATAATCGATCGATTCAAATTATTGTCTATGATGAAAGAAATTTTTTAATCTGTACTTGATGACTGATGGTTCACATCACTACATACGAATTGTCAAAGTAGAAAAAAAAGTTTGGGAGTAAATATTTTTCATGCCCTGTATGTAATTTCCATAAAAAGTGTGAAATAATCGATCAATTTGCCGTAAATATGAGTGAAATTAGCTTTCATTATTTATTAATTCAATGTTGAATGTGATGTCAATGTTCTAATATCATCAAAAGCGTCGGTAAGTGGTCAAAATACAAACTGTATTTTCTAACCTTTAAATTGTGTTTTCGCGCGTAAATTCTATTCCGCTTTGTTTACTAACACGATATTATCAATAATTGATATATTTTTTTGTATTTAAAATGCATAATATCGATTTTAGTCCCATTGAATTAATTATCGGTACGGTGTTATTCTGTATAATGCTTCGAAAGTTCGTTCGCAGTTGTGATCGCTGCGTCGAACGATTTTCATCCTTATGCTGTATGTATATAAGGGCTATGTTGTGATTCGATGTAAATGCGATGTAGCTAGTTCATAATAAGGATGCCCGACAGGTTATTGCTTTTCGGTGGAGGCATAATAGGGTTGCCATAATCTGTAAATTACAATATTTTAGGGAAATAAATGTTGTTAAAGTAAATCATATAAATGTGTTCTAGTGCATTTAATTTATAGTGTTATTAGTGTTCCGAGATTTATGTACTCATTCTGGCAGCCCTAGTACTTACAACCACATATAGGGTTGTCTCATAAATTGTATGAGATTGAAAAAAAATATAAATTAATAAACCTATGTTTCCCAAAGAGTTAGTCAGGAGTGCATAATTTTTATATACTTACGTACCTAAGTAATTTTTTATTTATATTTTTCAGAAAATCCAAAATGAGGTCATGTTCTGTGGACGGTTGCGAAGTCAAATCTGAAGATGTTATATTTTTTGAGTAAGTTTTGTTTTATATTTGCCCGTTTCGTCTGGTGGTGTGTAGGTATATAGGCTACTCAGCTCACTATACCAGGTGCTTGCAGGGGGCACATTTCAGAAACTATCTACCCATAACCCACCCCAGTTTGATGATTCTGGGACCGCCCCCAGTCCGTTGTTTGCTAAGCAACCACCCAAGCTAAGTACTCAAGACCAAGCTTAGCAACAAATGTAACATGACTACAGCATAATGGAAAGAGGGTGATCCCATTATATAGATATTAAACATCCACGACTCAGGTACACACATTCATCTCACAAAGATTGCCCCTACCAGGCTCCAAACCTGGGAAGTTCGGCACAGGGTCACTACCAAACGAGCTAATCAAATCTCAAGACATATATTAGTTAATTAACTAAATTTAATTCTGGCGATATTGATTATGTTAAATTCACTGCAGGTTCCCGACGAGCCGGTCCCACCGTCGTCGGTGGCTGGACGTCATCAAGCTGGCTGGCAAGCTCACAGCCAGCTCTGTAGTCTGTAGCCAGCATTTCGCGGAGAACGACTATGAGAGTGTGAGAGGCAAAGTGAGATTGAAGAGCAAGGTGGTGCCGAGCTTGCTTCTAGATGATAAGGTGAGTTACTTCACCCATAGTGAATCAGAATCAGAATATTTTCAGTCATGTAAACCATTAAGTGCAGTTCTTATAATCTATACATATAAATAAAATTGGAGTGTCTGTTTGTAATATTAAAATAACCACTTTTTACAAAGTGCATTTGGATGTGTACACATTACCTATAACGAAACAACATTTTTTAAAATTTTTGTCTGTCTGTCTGTCTGTCTGTCCGTCTGTCTGTCTGTCTGTCTGTCTGTCTGTCTGTCTGTCTGTCTGTCTGTTTGTTCCGGGTAATCTCTGATATGGCTGGACCGATTTGACGGGACTTTCACAGGCAGATAGCTGATGTAACAAGGAGTAACTTAGGCTACTTTTATTTTAGAAAAAAAAATAGGATATCACGAAAAAAAATTAAAACCAATGTTGCAGCGCAGCGCCTGATTAAGTTTGATAGCAACAACCTGCAATACGTCCCGCAGGCTCAGAATGGGCGAGCAGGCTGTTGTCAACGGGTGTCTTTGTTAAATACCACGCGGACGAAGTCGCGGGCAACAGCTAGTAATAAATAAAATAGCCTTTATTACTCACAAAAAATAACAAGTAAAGAAAATAAAAAGTCATAGAATATAATAAAATAAAAGTTTCCACATCAGTCCGGTACTTGCCAGTGCAGTACTTATGAATCATCAAAATAGTTACTAAATGCTAAGCCACAACTTTACCACCCGTTTGGAGACGAACGGGCAAGAAACTCCATGGTTGCTCTTTTTAAAAAGATCCGTTACGTTTTTGAGCAGTACATTGTTATGGGTGTGTGAGAACAATGTAGGAACAGCTAGGCAGACTTTAGCAGCTGCTCAAAAAAAAGTACTAACTCTAAGTATATCATTACAAGATAATGGCGCGCTATGAGAGTGTTCGGAGCACGCAACATATATACAAGATCCCGACAATAACCGTCGGGGCATAGCGGCCACCCCACCAGCCATACCACCTGCCTGGCTGGAAGACCTTCCCTTTACCGCTAAACCTTCATGAGTAAATTTTATATTGCAGAAAACTGCAGAACCTCCCCCGAGCCCGGCACCCGAGGTCAACGACACCACCAGCTCGGCCCCACCCCCACCAGCCACCACCGTAAATCATTCCATACCAGAACATAAAGAAAGTAATGAGACAGAGAATTGTAAGACTAATGGAAAAGAGAGAGATGGAAATAGGGATAAGGAAAAAAGGTGAATCGTCAAATTTGTTACAAAATGCTAAGTTTCCACTCTACCGCTCGTTCGGAATGCCGTTCCTATGGAGAAGAACGAGCGAGAAACTCCATGGTTGCTCTTTTTAAAAAGATCTTTTACATGTTTGTGTAGTCCATTGTTATGGGTGTGTGAGAACAATGTAGGAACGGCTAGCCAGACTTTAGCTAGTCAAAAAAAAATCAGGATTACTTTTATTGATTTCTTATATTTACGCGAATACTACACATTACAAATAAAACCTAATTTTACGGATTTTATCGCGGTTATATTATGTTTTTCTCGTTCCCGACGTTTCGGCTGCTTCACAGCGACCATGGTCACGGGAGGACTGAGGTGGTTGACGTCCTAGTGTCATAGTTGGAACCGGGGTACCCTCATATTTAGTTGTTGTTCGCGGTCCGATCTACGCAGAAAGTGCTCACAGTGTCTTGAGGTCTTGCAATGGTGCGCTTGGCATAATCCGTAAAATTACTATTATTGTTGTAACAGTTTTTTTTTTTTTTTTTTATTACATTATAGGCAAGTATTTGATCTCGATCTCACCTGATGGTAAGTGACGATGAGATCTACGATAGAGCATACTTGCCTAGGTAGGAAGGCGGCAGTAGACCGAGACGCTACATTCACTAGGCACATGCAGCGCAGCTGATCTGACCCGCCATCCACGATTCAATTCAATTTCGCCCCAGTGTTATCTCGGCCTAATAAACTCGTCCCAAATTCCAGCTCAACCAATCCAATCACAGAACCGGACCCAAAACAGGACATAGAAGATATGATAACAAATTATCAAATCAAGAACAAGCCTAACAGCGTGCTCGCGGCGAGCGTCGACGAGGACATGCGAACGTTGGGCGCGAGCGAGCACGAACGAATGGACACGAGCGAGATTGTGAATGACGAGTCGTCGCCGGATATTATTATGTTGCCGGAAGTGAAGCCCGTGTTCATTGAAGTCTCCGTGGGTAAAGGTATGTTGCTTTTATAAAAGGTATTTAACAAAAAGCGGACGAAGTCGCGGGTAACAGCTAGTCTAAAATAAATGTAGCCAAAGTTACTCGTTGTTACATCAGATATCTGCCAGTGAAAGTCTTTCCAGATGAGAACGCCTCGGGGCCAGGCGCTGAGAGCCAAGACTGCCTCATGCTTCTGGAGAGTGTGCAAGTCGACATAGATCCTACGTCTCTGCTGTTGCCCGAACGAGACTTCGAGGACGAAGACGACAAAGCGCCAGATAAGTGAGTATTCCTCTAGGAGGGGGGGGGGGGGGGGACTCTAACAACAGAACATAAAAGTCACACAAAGCAATAGTCGTGTGCCACAAGCATGTATTAGTAGTCGTGTGTAACACGCATGTATTAGTAGTCGTGTGTCACACGCATGTTTAGTAGTCATGTGTGACAAGCATGTATTAGTAGTCGTGTGTCACAAGCATGTATTAGTAGTAGTGTGTAACACGCATGTATTAGTAGTCGTATGTGACAAGCATGTGTTAGTAGTCGTATGTAACAAGCATGTATTAGTAGTCTTGTGTGACAAGCGTGTATTAGTAGTAGTGTGTAACACGCATGTATTAGTAGTCGTATGTGACAAGCATGTATTAGTAGTCTTGTGTCACAAGCACGTATTAGTAGTTGTGTGTCACAAGCGTGTATTAGTAATAGTGTGTAACACGCATGTATTAGTAGTCGTATGTGACAAGCATGTATTAGTAGTCGTGTGTCACAAGCACGTATTAGTAGTTGTGTGTCACAAGCGTGTATTAGTAATAGTGTGTAACACGCATGTATTAGTAGTCGTATGTGACAAGCATGTATTAGTAGTCTTGTGTCACAAGCACGTATTAGTAGTTGTGTGTCACAAGCGTGTATTAGTAATAGTGTGTAACACGCATGTATTAGTAGTCGTATGTGACAAGCATGTATTAGTAGTCGTGTGTCACAAGCACGTATTAGTAGTTGTGTGTCACAAGCATGTGTTAGTAGTTGTCTGTAACACGCATGTATTAGTAGTCGTGTGTCACAAGCATAAGTAACGGCATTTCTTGTCGTTTTACAGAAAGGAGGACCCAATAAGCTTGCTGACATCAAGCGACGAGGATGACGTCATCTTAGAGGAGCCCCACATCGACACCGTCGAAGTCTCCGACGAGACCGACGAGGACGACGTCCCCCTCACGAGACTTGTGAAACCAAAGAGCAAGAAAAAGAAAAAATCGCCGACCAAAAATGAAGCTTTAAAAATGATGATGTGGGGCGGATACGACTACTACTGTGTGCAGTGCCATTATACAACAACAAGCAAGGCGGAGTTCAAGAAACATGTTGCCACTCACTCAACTGTCATACAAATATGTGCTCTATGCTCGTACACCACGGCCAGCAAGGCCCAATACGGCAGGCACATGAGGAAGCACAAAGAAGAAAAACGATTTCGCTGCCATCTCTGCGGATACAAAGCGAAGCATAACATGAGTTTGATATACCACCTCAAGTCCCACGACAAAGCGGATCTGGAAAGTGTTAAACGCGGTTTTAAGTGTAAAAAGTGTAATTTCAAATCGGGCCTTAAAAGTGTTGTGTTGAAGCATGCTCGGTTGTGCAGTTTGGACGTTAAAACGTTCCGTTGTAATCATTGCGAGTATGAGACTGTTCGGAGATCAGATTTGAAGAGGCATAAGTTGAGGAAACACAAGGAGGTCATTGATGAGCTCGATAGTGATGAATACTGGCCTTGAGGAGACCGCAAGGTACTTCTTGAGACTCTAAGACTCCCAGTAGGGTCCACGGATGGCCCAGACTAAGTTATTTCCATGGAGTATACAAAATATATAGATGGAGATTAAGTAATAGGGGAGCGTTCAAGAATTACGTAACGAATTGGGGGGGAGGGGGGTTCTGAAACGTTACGATGCGTTAGGGAGGGGGGGGGTAAAGAAAAACGTTACGGCGCGTTACATGTGGGAGAGGGGGGGTCAAAAATCTCCAAGAATTGCGTTACGACTTAATACTTGAACGCTCCCTAGGATTCTTTCTCCCATAAAATAATGCGGGATGCTGCGCGGGGCTCCATTTGTCGTCGAATAGCATCAACGCACCGTCTAAGTCGATGTTACTGCGTGGTTTCGCTATATGACGCAAGATGTCGCTAGTGCCAATAGTGTAGGACGCGTGTACAACGTGGCGCCATCTTGTGTCGAGGAGTAAAACTAAAAGATAATCTGTTATTGGATAATCTGCCGCTGACAGACTGACAGAGGCCACGCCCACCGTGATGACGTCAGGGCTTAACTGAGAATCACAGTGCACAGTTGGTTGGCACATCTCTGTGTATACTTAAGATGTTACATTAAGTAATCAAGTGGAGAGTGAACAGGTACCTGCTAGGCAAGTATGCTCCGTCGTAGATCTCATCGTCACTTACCATCAGGTGAGATCGAGATCAAATACTTGCCTATAATGTAATAAAAAAAAGACTATTTTGTGGCAAGTGCCGGGTTCAATCTTGATTCAAGGTTTTATTCAGATTTTTACCAAACAAACAGCCTGGGCGCAGTCCGCTAACACAATTCATTTGCAATTGAATCGCGGTGACATCGTGGTGGTCGCTAGACGGTTCTACAATACTGTCGAAAGTGGCATGTACGATGTAATTGTAACTCCATTGCGAGTCAATTGAGCCCTCGCACAATAGCATCAGGCTTGTCAATATTTTTGTACATAATAATGATATATAATTAATAATGATTCTGTGAATATTAATGATAATTAAAATTAGATCAACATAGTTTGGTTTCTAGGCCATATTGGCCCACTGCTGGGCAAATTCCGCGCCTCCCTTATGCCACTAGCTCTGGTCTATGGGGGACACTACATTATTATATACAGGGTCATTCAGAAATGGTACACTAAACTTTGAAGCTGGGGTTTTCTAACTTTACTTTTTTTTGTTATTGTCGTGTTGAATTTGTGATCTCACTTAACGATTACAAGGATCAAATGTTTAGTATGCCTTTTCTGAATGACCTTGTATATGCCAAGTGTGAAGTGATACATAATTATAAGGTATTCCTGTGTCCCGAACGCATTTTTAAATTAAATATTATTTCAGACTTGTTTTTATTTCTTTGGTGTTAGAGGTTTTATAATATACTAGCTTTTACCTGCGACTTCGTCCGCGTGGTATTTAACAAAGACTCACCCGTTGGCAACAGCCTGCTCGCGCGTTCTGAGCCCGCGGGACGCATTGCAGATTGTTGCTATCAAACTTAATCAGGCGCAGCGCTGCAACATTGGTTTTAATTTTTTTTCAAGAGATCCTATTTTTTTTCTAAAATAAAAGTTGCCTAAGTTACTCCTTGTTACATCAGCTATCTGCGAGGAAATTCCCGTCAAAATCGGTCCAGCCATTTCAGAGATTAGCCGGAACAAACAGACAGACAGACAGACAAAAATTGTAAAAAATGTTGTTTCGGTATAGGTAACGTGTATATATCCAAATGCACTTAGTAACAAGCGGTTATTTTAAAATATTACAAACAGACCCTCCAATTTTATTTATATGTATGTATAGATGGGCGCGGGCCGCCCCTCAATGCGAAGGGGATTAGGCCATAGTCTCAGACACGCAGGTTTCCTCGCGATGTTTTCCTTCACCGTTTAGCAATTGATAATCGTGGTTGAAAATGAGATTCGCACATGAAATCCATAAATCCCAGAGATGCGAGCTGGGGTTCAAACCGGCGATCCTCGTTACCGTGGCAAGCGTCTACCAACCAACCACCAACTTGGCTGTCACTGCTATGTGTTCGTCTGACGATATTTATTTAGTACCGCAGCGACGTCTTGAACCTCGCCACAAGCTACACAGATGGCGCTGCATGCGACATTCAGAACAAATGACGATTCACCATACAATCCTGAATCGCGCTATGAGAGTTTTCGTAGCACGTAACATATATACAAGATCCCGACGATAACTGTCGCGGCTTAGCGCCAGGCATTGGCTGAAATATCTTCGTATTGCCGCTACAAAATGAAGCTAAATTTATTATAAGTACTTAATTTATTATACAAAAAAATCATTACAAATTATTCTTAAAAATACTAACTAACTTAGTGTAGTAATCTCTTATATGTTTATTGTTAAATTCTTTGAAATCATCAATTAATCTTAAATGATTAATATTGTACTTATTTTTAACAATACATTTAGTTAGAGATGAAATCGGCAAACGCCTCGGATAGTCCTGGTTTGGTCAACTGATAGTTCAGGAGTTGGGTCATACGCAGCGTGATTCAGAAATGGTATTCTAACCTTTAAACCTGCACTTCTGTGCCAGAGATCATTATGTGCAGTCAGGTTTTAAAAAGATAATTTGTTCACTCCAAATTGAGAATTGCGATTTTTCGTGAGCGATTCTTCTTATAATTCCAGCTCTTTTTTTAATGTCCCACTGCTGGCCACGGGCCTCCCTTCAATGCGAGGGGGATTATGCCATAGTTCACCACGCTGGCCGAGTGCGGGTTGGCGGACTTCACACATCTTTCGAGGGGCTCTCTCAGACATGCAGGTTTCCTCGCGATGTTTTTCCTTCACCGTACAGCAAGTGATAATCATGGTTGAAAATGAGATTCGCACATGAAATCTCAGAGGTGCGAGCCGGGGTTTGAACCTGTATTCCTCGTTACCGAGGCAAGCGTTCTACCAACTTGGCTATCACTGCTATCAAGCGATTCTTCTTGTAACAACGAAATTTTGACTTCAAGCAGTTATTACAGAAGGGCCTAAGAAGGTTCAAAGATTAGTATACGATTTCTGTATCGCGCCGTATAGTGTTGACGGATTTATTAGTGTTCTGTATATAGTATTTAGCAGATGGAAGGTTTGATCGGCGCGACGCGGCACACCACCGCCTTCAAGTTGTCGAATGCCTCATTCTGAAGTGCTTGGTCGAATTTCTGTAAAGAAAAAAGTGTTAGTTACAAAGCGAGGTATCGGACAGACTTTTTATATAAGGTTGAACAATAATAGTGTCAAATATTTCAACATGGCTAACAGTAGTTTATAAAGACAACATTCCCAATGAATCAAATTATTAGTGATTTAAAATATGACGTCTTGTACTGAACGCACAGCCAGACGCTACTGGTTCACTTTGGGGTGGGGGGACGTCGGGTCCCGCACACTTCCATACTCTCCATCTAGCGGTGAATAGCACAAACTAAACGCGGCTATGTTGAGGCTACTGCGTGGTTCAGCTGTACGATGCAAGATGTCGCTAGCGCCACTAGTGCAAGACACCTATACAATGTGGCGCCATCTTGTATCGAGCACTCAAACTAAAAGAAAGCCGCCGAGGCCACGCCCACTGTGATGACGTCAGGGCTTAACTGATAATCACAGTGCACAGTTGGTTGGAACATCTCTGTGTACCAATATACTCGGTGATGCGATGTAACGTCACTTCGGCGACGTCAGCCATTCTTTTTCTTTTCTTTTTTCAATTTGGCATCACCATAGGTATTTTGCCAGTGTCAAGTAATAAAAATTATTTCAGCTTTCGAGCATATGCCCAGGCCTAAAGGCTAGGCCCAAGTAAAATACCCCCCCATCCCTCAATCAGAAAAGTAATGGATACTTTACTGAAAGACTTTTCAAGGATTTTTTGTGAGAAACTGAAAAGCCAAGTTTCATCACTCTGTTTCAATTACCTACACTCGTGCACTTTACCGAACCCACAATGGTTAATATTCCACTCATATCGCTCACTATGACTCGCAGGAACACTCGTTTTAGAAATTGAATCATAACTGACGCCATGACTTTTCAGTTTCCCGCAAAACTCCTGCGTCCCATGTTGTGCGACGTACCTCGTTGATGACGACGGTGGGCACGAAGCCGAGCGGGCGCTGCACCGCGTCGCTCTTGTCCCCGTACGCGGCGAGCAGGTTGTCGCCCTGCTCGCTCGACGCGCAGCGCTTCAGCTTGCTCGACTCGCTTTGCTTGTTCAGTGTCGACAAGCACTGCGGACAATGATAGTAACATATATATTTGCAACTAGCTGTTACCCGCGACTTCGCCCACGTGGTATTTGACAAAGACACAACCGTTGACAACAGCCTGCTCGCGCGTTCTGAGCCCGCGGGACGCATCGCAGGTTGTTGCTATCAAACTTAATCATTAGGTTTGCATAAAAAATACCTAAAGCGATACAAGAGCATAAAGTAAGTAAAAGTAGCGGTTTTTACGAACCTTATGGTATTGTATCTGATAGGGTACTTTTTTAAGCAAACTTAATACATTGAGACATTCAATGCAGAATGCTAATATCGCAAAACACTAAATTACATCGTAAAGATGTCCAAATTTTTCGTAAAAATATAAAAACCATTGACATTTTGAATTTCGCGCCCTGACCCTGAGCATCCACCTTAACTTAGTAATTTTAATGCCTTAATTAAGCCGTATATTGGCATTCAGAATAATTATTTTTATTCATGTACACCATTAAGTACAGTACTTATGAATCTTCAAAATAGTTACAAAATGCTAAGCTACAACTTTACCGCCCGTTGGGAATGCCGTTCCTATAGAGAAGAATGGTCGAGAAACTCCATGGTTGCTCTTTTTAAACGTTAACCCAGGTGTGACCGGACCATGATAGACAACTTAAAAACATTATCCTTAAGTGTTATAGGATAGGTTTCACAGAGGTACCGCAGGTGGAGCCGCGGGTGGAAGCTATGTCCTCCATACGAAAATTCGTGCTTTTTTAAATTGGGATTGAAAACCCAGTTAACCTAAGCAGTAAGTATTGGGAAACCCCTTCATAACAGAATGTTACGTTAATAGGCAAGTCGTTGGAAGGGTAAGTAAAATTTTAGGGAAACCCGAAAGGGTTTCCCCTTGAACGACTTGTCCGGGCCTTGAGCAAATGGCTAGTCTACAATAGATTCGTATAATTACCGTGTCCAATGACTTGTCAGGGTTGGCCTGCCCCATCAGGCAGATGACCAGCTCCATCTTCTCCGTGTCCTGGAGGCTGCGGTCCTTCAGGATGCACGACTGCACCTGCGAGTTGTTACCAGTCTGTTAGATGTGTCATAACATTTTACACTGCACGAGAATCGAACCGGTAATCCTCCGATACTGCGAGCAGACCGGCTAAAAGTCACCCTTATTACAAAATAAACATCGCCAGACGAACACTCCAACTCGGTCCCATACTAAGCAACGCTTGTATTATATGTACCGTACAATGGACTGGGACGATCTCAGTATACAGATACTAACGGTACGTAGTACGTTCGTCTTGGTAACAATATGGTCGCAGGTTCAAACCCCGGCTCTCACCTCTGTGATTTCATGTGCGAATCTCATTTTCAACCGTGATTATCACTTGCTATGCGGTGAAGGAAAACATCGCGAGGAAACCTGCATCTCCTAGAGAACCCCTCGAAAGACGTGTGAAGACCGCCAACCCGCACTGGGCCGGCGTGGTGGACTATGGCCTAATCCCCCTCGCATTGAGGGGAGGCCCGTGCCCAAAGGTACTTTTGTAGTCATCACACAAAGTTTTGTCTCTCAGTCAGTAGAGAAAGCAGGGTCCCTCGCAATCATCACGAATATCCGCTAGCTGCGACTAATCGCATAGCATTCTAAGCCTTATGTTCATAATTTTACGTACCTTGTTGCCGTAGCATTCGTCTGGGCCGTGGTGGCAGGTGAACTCCCACTTCCCGCCCACTTTGTCGTGCTGAAATATTGTGAATTTAATCATAATCTCATCAAATCATAATCATTTTGCGAACATTATATAAATCCAAAAAAATACCGAGAAATTCTGAATTCACAACATCATACAAGTTAAAATTTCAAAACCTACTCATCATTATAACTGACAAATGCTCTAAAGAAGCTCAAGTTCAAAGACAAGTATACTCTATCTGAAGCACGCTGTTAAATACTCATTATCCCGGGACACGAAAGACCGCCGGGGCGCCATAGTAGAAAGCCATGTGCGATCCTGTGGTGCCCCACTCAAAGGCGGTGAATGCGGACAGCTGGTTCTAAGTGGGCAGTCTGGACGTGTCCAGGAGCCCCACATAATCGTTCGGCTCCCCCCGGGCCCAAGCGGTATGCGCAAATGCATTTCCTAGCGTTAACAAAAAAAAAGGGTTCCTCACCGTGCTCTTTCCATAGGGCACCAGCTTGACCTTCACCACCCCCCGGAAGTCCCTCCAGACGGGCGCCAGCTGCTGGGTGATGAACCGCTTGCTGTCAGGGCACAGCGACTCGTAGTACACCGCTATCTTTACCTGCGAACGTATAATGTCCACTTAAAAAGATAATTAGCGTCGAGGCCTGTTTTAATAAGCTTCGCGGCGCCTGTTTTAAGAAGTGTCGCGATGCGTGTTATAAGCTTAGCGATGCCTGTTTTAATGAGCATTGCGATGCCTGTTATAAGGAGCGCAATGCCTGTTTTAATGAGCATAGAGAGGGCTGTTTTAATAAGCGTCGCGATGCCTGTTCTATTGAGCGTCGCGAGGCTGTTTTAACAAGAGTAGCGAGGCCTGTTTTCATGAGCGTTGCGTCGCCTGTTTTAATGAGCGTCGCGAGGCCTGTTTTAATAAGAGTAGCGAGGCCTGTTGTAGTGAGACTCAAGGCCCCCATGACTACGACCGAGGACATTTTACTTACGACAGGCGCTACCGCGATCCATGGCCCCCCCTGGCTCATATTCCTTATATAGGAAATAGGGGGCTGGATAGGGGGGGGGGATTGATTGCGGGGCCCTGAGCACTAGCCCAGAGTGGCGAACGGGAAAGAGACAGGAGACTAAGTAGGTACTTACTTTATTGTCATCTCCCTTCTTGTTCTTCGCGAGGACTCCGCAGAGCACCGCCAGCAAGCAGATGAGCGCTAGTACCTTCATTTTATTCTGCAACAAAAAGGAAAACCCCGTTCAATAACCGGGGCCCCGAGTCTGCTAACACAATCGATTCATAATCCAGATACTTAGTACGAGATTATTCGTAAGCTAACCGTATACTTCATCGTCTCCGTATTGGGACACATGTATGGAGAATTTAAAGTGTGAAATATTGTCCGCTAGAGGCGCTTTTCAATTCCCCATACATAATGTCTAAAGACGGTAGAATATAAAGTAGACAGTTAGCTCGCACTTGACGTACTGAAGCACTGTGTGTCTACATACGTAAACTATAAAGTATACAGTTAGCTAGCGAATAATCTCACACTTTACTTACTGATTAGGTCAGCATAATAATCTCTCATAAGTATTTAAAAAGTTGTAGTGACCTGTTCAACCTCGCCACACGCTACACAGATGGTGCTGCAGACTTAATTGTTATTGTCGGGATCTTGTATATATGTTACTTGCTCTGAAAACTCTCATAGCGCGATTCAGGATTGTGATGACAACTGTCTATTGTTCTGAATGCGTCGGTGTAGCTTGTTGTGCGGTTGAAGTGGTCGCTACAGTATAAATAGTTTTGTTCAGTTCGTTTGTGTGGGTGTTCATAAGGGTGACTTTCGAATAAACCTAGATTTCATTGAGCCTCTGCTCGAGTATTTATTACCATATAGGTATGCCTTAATCCCCTGCCTAGGACCTGTACTTGTAGTTGTACAAGCTGTAATGGCCTCTCTCCGTACCGTACCGCCATGTGTACGTACCATACATACTAAACAACAAACAGTTAGCCTCTGTACAGTTTACGATTAAGACGGTCACTTCAATAGAGAAACGAGTTTTGTACGGTGGGGCGAGCCATAAGCGGCAGCGGGAGAGATAGCGGACACCTATCGCACAATACAAGATTATACATGCTCTGGAATTCTATGAAGTTCCACGCGGACAAGGTCTTTTTAATACATGGTTTATTGTCATACAATTTTTTTCCTGTTTTTTTTAATTGTAATTGAATGAGATATGAGATGATATTTAGTTGATGTGAGAACATCAGCTTGGTAAAAATAATAAATGGTGAAACAACCGTCGAAACAACACTAAAAATGACAGAAATAGAAAAAAAACATACATTGCATCCACCTAGTGAGATATGTGACGTAGAATGGTATTTTTTTATGTATGCAACACAAAGAAAAACTAAATAAAATAATTAAGAGTTGGCAGCTCGCCTCTTTCTTTCACATCTGACGTGCACGATCGATTATTTGTAATACGCAATTTAAATAAATAAAAATAAAAAGCAAAAGTAACTAACAAAATGGTTGCATTCAATGTATAGAAGTTTCAACGTAAGGCGGCCTACACCTTGGACTACTCTGAGGTCATCGCTCGGCCCACTGTCAGGCGTGACCACGTGACCTGCAACTGCGCTTCAACTAATGTCCTAGAGTTTCACCTCGTGCGCACACGCACTTTAGACTTGCTAATTCAATGATTATAGCCACAGAAGCGGTGTGAACGTGAGAATGTATACCATTAAGGTGGAAGCGCTAGGTCAGGGCGCGAAATTCAAAATGACAATGGTTCACATATTAATTTCTTATATTTACGCGAATACTACACATTGAAATAAAACTAATCTTAAGGATTTTATCCCGGGATTTTATTTTATTAGGGTACCCCGTCTCAAACTATGACACCAGGACGTCAACCACCTCAGTCCTCCCGTGTCCATGGTTACTGTAAAGCAGCCGAAACGTCTTGGGAACGTAAAAAACAAATAATAAACGCGATAAAATCCTTAAGATTAGTTTTATTTCAATGACAATGGTTTTTATTTTTTTACGAAAAATTTGGACATCTTTACGATGTAATTTAGTTTTTTGCGATATTGGCATTCTGCATTCGATGTCTCGATGTATTAGGTTTTCTTAAAAAAATACCTAAAGCGATACAACACCATAAAGTTAGTAAAACCCGCTACTTTTACTAACTTTATGGTGTTGTTTTACATCGTAAAGATACTCAAATTTTTTGTAAAAAAATTAAAACCATTGACATTTTGAATTTCGCGCCCTGACCCCGAGCTTCCACCTTAATGTTTGTTACGATGTAAACTCTAAGCCAGTGGACATAAGAATCGACATTTTAAGGATATATTCCTTAAAGATCCTAAAAGTATACTAACTAAGGTTTTTTGATGTTTTTTGATTTCGATTTCTGCGCCTTCTTGTCTTCAGTCCAGGGCCCCTTCGTTACAATGCCAATCATGTACACAACAAAGCCAGAAAAACACCGCAATATAGTCCTAAACTAAGCAACGCTTGTACAGTGAACTGGGGAGAACTCAGCCGCCAATTTCGGCGGAATTAACAAAAGATTATTTGCGAAATGTGCCCACACGGGAGTCGAAGGTAAAGTGATAGTTCGTGAGAAACGTGCAGCTTCTATTAGATGGTGCACGGTGGCTACCAAAGGAATACTGGGAGTGGTGTTGTGGATCCAGAATCACAACACACTTACTAAGTACATTTGATGGGCTTTTTGGCGGGAAGTTGAACCGTGAAGTTATTAAATTTGGATCATTTTCCAAAAAAATGTGTTTCTTTGATAAATAATGTGTAATATTAGCGGGATATTAACCATTGTGTGTTCATAAACGTGCGCACGAGTGAGGGAAATTGAAATAAAATAATATAACTTGACGTATCAACTTCTCCCAATATGTCCGTTAAAACGTTAGTAAAGTATCCACAGCTTTACTGATAGGGGGGAGGGGATTCACTTCATCATTATCATCGTCATCTACATTATCATTATCATTATCATCAGGGCTACTTATCATTCAATAACAATAATCAAGACTTAGGTACTCGACACTGGCAAAAATGGCACTATTTTGTAGCCGATTGCTAACCTAAAAAAAATTAAGTACATTTGATGTATAGTTCAAGTGGGACACGCCATTTTCAAATCATCATGTCACATCCATTATTTTATTTATATTTATTGAATGTTTTATTGCTATTTTAATTACTTGACACTGGCTAAATAACCGCTAAGTTGTGGGCGAGGCCATATTCATATCCATTTTATTTAATCGCATCTCATTTTGTAAAGAAAAAAGGAGAAGAATATTTTTTTTATTTTTTTTTTATTACATTATAGGCAAGTATTTGATCTCGATCTCACCTGATGGTAAGTGACGATGAGATCTACGATGGAGCATACTTGCCTAGGTAGGAAGGCGGCAGTAGATCGAGACGCTACATTCGCTAGGCACATGCAGCGCAGCTGATCTGACCCGCCATCCATGAATGGCAACACTGAACATCATGCCGGAACACGGCTAGGCCGCTTGACGACATGGCTTTGTTCAGTGGGTGGTGACTAGCCACGGCCGGCCAATATAGTTCAAATGAAGTAGAAAGTTCGTCTAGAGTCTATGACTTGCACCACTCTCGGGTCAACACATGACCTACTGAGGACTGTACGTGATCCGACGTCTTGAAAGTATAGAAAGATGTGTTTATTCACAGTTTCTCTCCATTGTATCCAAACAACAGTATTTGTAAGTGTTGTAAATGATAATCGTGGAACGAACACGCCAAATATATGGCACCAAATAGGAGCGATCCCAGTATGTAATTGTGTTATTAGATGGCCTTATCCCAAAAAAGATACCTAACTAGTAAATTTTATTCACTTTCTATGCCAAGAGGATTTAAGCAAACTCTCTCGTTTAATACAGACACTCTTTCTCATAGGCCACTCTGGGCAAGTCCCCAGGGCGCCGCGATTCATGGGGCCCCCCTAGAAAAAAAAGTAAAATTGAAGCTCAATTACCTAGTATTCGCCATACTCAGTTAGGTGCTTAAAAATCTATTTTGCGTGATGACTCTTTTCGATTTTAAAACAAAAAAACAGTTTAATAAATGTATATTTATGCTCACCAATTACGTTTTCCAGTCGTTAATAAAACAGTCTTCTGTGATCATTATAGGGGGCCCCATTATCCTAGAGTCCAGGGCCCCAAGTCTGCTAACCAATCGAACAGCAACCGCATAGTAACTGTCACTTTTGACAGATATATGCGGTTGCTGTTCGATTGTGTTAGCAGACTTGGGGCCCAGGGCTTCTGATAGGTTAAAGCCGGCCCTGGATCCATGTGACTCGTTACTGGGAATCAGATAGCTGATTAAGCTTCTGGTTTAATCCAGTGGCCGGTAGTCCAACCAGTTATAATACGTCTCGGAGGGCTCGCCAATCGCACCGCTTGGATTGGGATCAAATAAATTAGGGCACAACGGAGGCTTTCACAATAGCAACAACTTGGATAAATAGATGGATGGATGAGTTTGGTTACCAAGCGAAATGATTAATGTCCTACTGAGGAGGCTTTGGCTGAAAATCAGCGCTGAAGGAGAATCCGTTCCCCACCAGCTCATGCTGAGCCAAACGCCTTTCGGCACAGCTCACACTGAGATCCACAATACCTACTAACTGCAACCTAACCCTTTATATTATAGTACTAGCTGTTGCCCGCGACTTCGTCCGCGTGGTATTTAACAAAGACAACCGTTGACAACAGCCTGCTCGCCCATTCTGAGCCCGCGGGACGCATTGCAGGTTGCTATCAAACTTAATCAGGCGCTGCGCTGCAACTGCGCTGGTTTTAATTTTTTTTCGTGGGATCCTATGTTTTTTCTAAAATAAAAGTAGCCTAAGTTACTCCTTGTTACATAAGCTATCTGCTAGTGAAAGTCCCGTCAAAATCCGCCAGCCATTTCAGAGATTAGCCGGAACAAACAGACAGACAGACAGACAGACAGACGGACAGACAGACAGACAGACAGACAGACGGACAGACAGACAGACAGACAGACAGACAAAAATTGTAAAAAATGTTGTTTCGGTATAGGTAACGTGTATACATCCAAATGCACTTAGTAAAAAGCGGTTATTTTAATATTACAAACAGACACTCCAATTTTATTTATATGTATAGATAACCCACTGTATCTGACACGCTGTTGTTTAAATTTAATAATGATAAGCCATTTATAGTTATAAGTTTGTTTATGTAATCTCGTGTCTTGTGTTGTAGATCAATAAATGATTTTTCTTTCTTTCTTTCGTTCTATATACCTATTCCAATAATGATTTCAATCTTAGTCGTATCTTTTCATTGATTATGTTTAAATGGGATGTTGATGATATTTGACATGGTGATAAATCAGAAAATCAGAATCAGAATATTGTTTATTCATGTAAACCATTAAGTACAGTACTTATGAAAAAATACCTAAAGCAATACAATACTCCAAGGTTTATAAAAACCGCTACCATTACTAACTTTGGAGTGTTGTATCGCTTTAGGTGTTTTTTAAGCAAACTTAATACATCGAGACATCCAATGCAGAATGCTAATATCACAAAAAACTAAATTACATCGTAAAGATGAAACAAATTTTTCGTAAAAAAATAAAAACCATTGACATTTTGAATTCGCGCCCTTACCTGAGCTTCCACCTTAAGTTGAAAGTGTTAAGGATTTGGAACCTAAATATTGATTAACTTAACTTCGGGTAATAATCAGCACATCAACCGAATTTTCGGCCGAATACCGAACACATAAAACTAATCCCTAAACTGTGAACTCTGTGTAAAATAAACCTTTTACATTTCACTATCGCAAGAATCTCCCCTCGTTCCCATTATCGAGATCCGAATTGACGTTGCCAAGTCCCCAATATCAGCACAAACAACTTACTTTTCTCAACAAATTAAGCGCCACTCGACACAGCATGTCTATTAACAATCATTTAAGATTATTTAGGTACTTGACGTAAAACAGTTTATGTATTTAAAATAAATATTTATAACAGATATATGCACTTCACAACACAAGTATTGAGACTGGAGTGTGTTTAAGATAATATTTGACCTGCTGAGACCTCACGTTTAAAACTTTATCAGTGTATAGACCAGATTCTAGCAGTCTTCTGTGGAACCAACGTGGCGTCGAACCGACGGTATATCTGTATATACCACCCTTGCCTTTCGTTATCAGACACCCTAGCCCTGTGGTGTAAGGGGCATGATAAAGAAAACTTTGTGTAAAGATTACACAATTGTATTGGGGTCGAGTCACCATCGTCCGTAGGAGAATTAAATACCCTCGAGATACCCGACACGTGACCTTGGGTG
The DNA here is from genome assembly GCA_905333125.1 of Pheosia tremula. Lineage (NCBI taxonomy): Eukaryota > Metazoa > Arthropoda > Insecta > Lepidoptera > Notodontidae > Pheosia > Pheosia tremula. The sequence goes on from HG995425.1 coordinate 4,869,551, forward strand.
GTGCCAACTAGGTGACAACTCTACTGGTGGTAGGCTTCGGCCGTGGCTAGTCACCACCCACTGAACAAAGCCATGTCACCAAGCGGCCTAGCCGTGTTCCGGCATGATGTTCGGTGTTGCCATTCATGGATGGCGGGTCAGATCAGCTGCGCTGCATGTGCCTAGTGAATGTAGCGTATCGATCTACTGCCGCCTTCCTACCTAGGCAAGTATGCTCCATCGTAGATCTCATCATCACTTACCATCAGGTGAGATCGAGATCAAATACTTGCCTATAATGTAATAAAAATAAAATAAAATTAATGTCTAATAAAATTTTAAAAATACATGGGCCAAATGTTGAACCAATTCCGAAGCGATGGAACATTCTGAATAAGTATTCATAACTGCTTATTTTTTTGTATAATAATAATACCCCTAAAGAGTGGCGAGTCGCCACCTGCCAATAGTAATTAGATAAATGCTGATTACGGCAGGTGTCCGCAACCCTTCCAATATTCCCATCCCATATCCATCCAATCCTTAACCCATAGTCCCAGTTATCTTCGCATATTCCTGCAATAGTTCCTCCGCCTGCCGAGGCCAATTCGCTGTTAATGCTATCATTTTCAGCAGTTGACCCCAGCAAGTGGCTAACATAACTTTAAAATTCTCAAAAAGGTCCTCTACGTGTTGGACCCATATCCCCGCGCAAGCCTTCGAAAGATCCGGGCATAGCCCGTGTGGTGGGGGACATAATAGTAATACCAGCCCTTTTAATGTCCCACTGTTGGGCACGGGCCTCCCCTCAATGTAAGGGGAATTTTTGTATTAGAATAAAAATAAGTATTTTGATTCAGAATGTCATACGAGTGATTACATACTTAGAATTCTTAAAGTACCTTTAAAGTACCTATTCTTAAAGTACCAGTCTTTTGGGGTCGAGTCACCTTCGTCCGTAGGAGAATTAAATACCCTCGAGATACCCTACACGTGACCCTGGGTGGTGCCAACTAGGTGGCAACTCTACTGGTGGTAGGCTTCGGCCGTGGTTAGTCACCACCCACTGAACAAAGCCATGTCGCCAAGCGGCCTAGCCGTGTTCCGGCATGATGTTCGGTGTTGCCATTCATGGATGGCGGGTCAGATCAGCTACCCGACCTACTGCCGCCTTCCTACCTAGGCAAGTATGCTCCATCGTAGATCTCATCATCACTTACCATCAGGTGAGATCGAGATCAAATACTTGCCTATAATGTAAAAAAAAAAAAAAAAAAAAAAACCTATACGGTTCGCTTACGAACGAACTCGCACTCGACTAGGGGAACATCGTTTGAGAATTACGTTGATCGCAATCGTCACTTTACGTAATAGTTAGTAGTATAGTTTCCGTATCCGAAACGCAATGGTACATCTCTTTCCCAACACTTTAGGGATTAAGGTCATGACCTTATAAACTCTGGTGAACCCAAAGGTTCTGATCTGATGCCCCGCTGTTATAAGTGATATTTGCTCTAATTGAATTAACCGCAATAGGCATCTATGAGTAAAGGAAATCGTAATTTACGACTCATCATAGTAAGGGTCATTCTGCCGGTGACCCCGTGTCTTGAGTGTTGTGACCTTGCACGGCACGTGACCCCGAGGTCATGACACTTTGAAACAAAATCGAAATTGTCTGATAGCGATCTTTTATCTGACCTCTTTTTTGACATCTTGATAGGCTCAGTAAGTAGTGATCTTGCTTCACCGAGAGTCCCGGGCTCGAATCCCGGTAGGAGCGAATTTTGTCTGATAGCCACCAATGTTTGTACCCGTGTTATGCATGTATAATCCTGAAACGCGCTATGACAGTTTTCGGAGAACGTAATATATATACAAGATCCCGACAATAAGCGTCGGGCAACAGCGGCTGTCCCGCCAGGTATCCCACCTGGCTGGAAGATCTTCCCTTTTCCGCCAAAAGATGATTCAAAGTTGTCAAACGATCCGATGTTTGCATTGTCTATTAATTAAAACGTCTACATACAAACTTTTGACATAGGTGTTATCGTCGGGTGAAGAATAGCTATTGCATTCGCTAACCACAAGTTAAGGACCTCAATTTGTAAGCGATTCGTACCGACACGGAGGTCGCGATACAATGTGCCCGTCTATCGTATAGATAGAGTTAATTGACCCCAGCCCAATGGTATCTTTGTTTATTTATGTTGTACGCAAATAGTGGATGGTACGCCATTTTTATATAATACCCAAAAGTCCATTGTGAACCTTATTCTCCAATGCTACTCCAATGAAAGCTTTTTTTTTTAGAATATGGCCTCACCCACCTTTGGGTAGGTATTTTGCCAATGTCAGGTGGAATGTTTTTTTTTTAATATCAAATATGGGAGATTCTATACAGGCCTAATCCGTAGACTAGGCCCAACAACCCCCTAACACTCTGTAAAGTTGAGGATACTTTACTGACAAATTACCGGACTTTTTGGGTAAAATGGAAAAGTCATATTTTACTATTTACTTTTATTTCCCTACACTCGTGCACGTTTATGAACCAACATTACACATTATATGTATTTCAAAGAAACACACTTTTTTTCACATAATAAACAAAATTGATAAACTTTCTCTTTGACTACCCCCAAAAAAGTCTAATGAAAGTTATTATGACTCGGGTAAAAACATTTGTCTTTTTTTTAAACCTTGCTCCTACAAGGCCTCGTACTCAGGACCGGACTCAGGACTCAGGACTACAGAAAGCAGCAAGGCTGTAGGCAGGGGAGGTGCTTGGGGTCAAACTTTTTTTTGCCTAGCAAATGGGCATAGACTAAGTTCTGAGCATAGCTTTTTTTTATGTGTGCGTGTTTACATGCTAGACCAGGAGTTTTTGGACTTTTTGGCGGGAAACTGAAAAGTCATGGCGTCAGTTATGTTTTAATTTCTAAAACTAGTGTTCCTGCGAGTTATAGTGAGTGATATAAGTGGAATATTAACCATTATGGGTTCGGTAAAGTGCACAAGTGTAGGTAATTGAAACAGAGTGACTCACAAAAAATCCATGAAAAATCTTTCAGTAAAGTATCCATCACTTTACTGATTTAGGAATGGGGGGGAATTTTGCCTGGGCCGAGCCTTTGGGCCTGTGCATTGTGCATATGCTCAAAAATAGAAATAATTTATATTACTTGACACTGGCAAAATACCTACGGTGATGCCAAATTAAAATAAAAATAGACCAGGAGTGTTTAGGCATAATTTGTAGCGCACGCTATCAAGTCGGTGTTCCCGGGATAATAAAACATTTTATATCATTGACCCAGATTCCAGAGTCAGAGCAGATCTTCGCCGGCTTTCACTATGCCAAGTATAATAATTAGCAATTACTATAATGAGCCCAGTGAATTCAGACATACAGCCTAGTTGTTGGGCTATCCCGGGGAAGCCTTACTTTTCCGGGGAAAAAAATATCAGTTTGTTAAGATTAAGATACACCGTGGCAATTTTTATTAACCTGTGGATTTTGAGATAGATTTTTTAACTTTTTACAATATACATTCTTGACGGGATTACGGGATTATGTGTGTGTGTGTGAGTGTGTGTGGTGTGTGTGTGTGTATATATGAGTGAATGTTTAGAAATTCACACTACTAACAGTTGTGGATTCAACCCTTTGTAGCTAAGAAACCCAAACACCATATGGGCTCTGATACGGCGTAATTTAACTACCTAACGTACCACTGAGCCGATTCATCAAACCAGAAACCATCCCGACTAAGCCGGTGGCCTTCAAATAAAACTGCATTGAAATCGGTCCATTCGTTTCGGAGTCACATACAGACCGACGGACAAAGGGTTTAAGCTCATAATACCTCTCGTTTTGCACTGGCGATTAAAAAAAAATTACTCAAGAGTAGGTAGCTCGTTAAAACAAAGCAACAAGTTTGAAATGCACGCTTAAATCTAAGTACCTACGTAGCTTGTAAATAGGCCCATGTACATACAAAACCTACTTTACATAGGTAAGTACGTAAATACCTTGAATTAGTACACAAACAAAACAATATACTTACCTAAATACTTCGCGAATTACGCAAAAGCTTTTAAATTTTAACTAAATTCTTCCCCTAAATATTATAATAATAAATAAACATTATTCCATAGCTCTCGGTATAAAATAAAAAAATATTAAAGTCGACTCACATAATTAAATCCTTGTTTCTGGACGAAAGAAAAATATTTATTGTAATTTTTTAAATGCGCGGGAGGCGCGGGCGCTCGACGCGGTGCAGACGGTGACTGGCGCGAGGTACTTACTTAAAAAAAAAGTTGCTTGCATTGTGGGACCACGAAGCGGATTGTTTAGGCTAACTACAACTGTGCGATTTGATTGCGATTGCGACTGAGTTATTAACCGACTTCAAAAAGGAGGAGGTTCTTAATTCGGTTGTATTTTTTTTATCTGTCTTTTCTGACTTGGCCTCTAGGTACGGCACAACATGGCATCCGATCTGTTGGTACTATTTGGCATGTTAATGACCCGCCAACTTGCCTCTTGATATGCCAATTTATGGAGACCTTACAAATCAGCCAACAGATTGGTTTACAAGTAATATATTATAGGAAAGTATTTTAGTTGATTGATAAACGGTGAAGGGAAACATCGTGAAGAAACCTGCATGTCTGAGAGAACCACTCGAAAGATATGTGAAGTCCGCCAGCCCGCACTGGGCCAGCGTGGTGGCCTAATCCCCCCTCACATTGAGGGGAGGCCGGTGCCCAGCAGTGGAACATTAAATAAGGGCTGGAAATATTTTAGTTCATTGAATACTATTTAGCAATAAATGATAGTTTAATATTGGATGGCACCTAATCAACTACTTTACAGATAGAGAGAGACAAATATATAACAAATAATGAGACGCTGCTTCTTTTATTATTATTGTTAGGCCAAAATTATCTGTTAGATGATCAGTAGCATAAATACGCATGCTTAACACCGTAGGGTATTCGAAAAAATGCAAGCAAACCGTTTCTTTAAAGTGTCAAACAATGTCCTTAGGGCCAACTTTTTTGGTTTTAAGAGTACATTTATCCCCTAAAATATTATTAAATATTTTTGTTAGGTACACACTATATTACTCGGGCGTAAAAAGGTTTATCCATTATGAAGCTACCACTAAGACGTCAAACACACACACCCCTTTAAGTTGCGTCGGGTTATTGAAAGTTGTCTCGATTCATAATCGCAAACGTACGGATAGCCTAACAATTTCAATGGATATACTCCGGCTGATTTGAAACCACACATTATTACAACAACTCATATATAATCGTAGAACTTCCTCATTTACTAGCGTAATACGTAATGGAACACGGCTCAGTAGCCTAATGGGTCGGCAATAATGTATCAATATACAACAAAACGTGTATTACAATTTCAACTTTAAACACTTAATGCGAAGTTTTAAAATTGCATATTTACATAAAAGGATAGTTAAATTGTTATTGCATATACGTTGTAGGATTCTACTTTCGTCTTTTTCTCAGTACTTTTTGTAATTATTGCGAGATTATACAAGCGAGTTACCTTGTAATATAATTGAGTGTTATTTTATGAGTGGACAGGCCTAGTTAGTGATTAAACTGGGTGTTAGGGGCATGGTAACGAAAACATTGGGTAAAGAATACACTTAATACCTATAAAAACACAATAATAATCATTTTTGTCGAAAGTCATGGGCTATGTTTGTTTATTTTTGAGCGCGCAATGTATTGTAAAGCACGCCATAATAACACAACGTTCCGCGCGATACCCGACTCGTGCGAGAGCCGAGCGCGCGCGAGCGTATCGAGATTTTATTTACATTGTATTCCTACTTCTAAATTAGTAATTATGCTTTTTTTATTTAAATCACGTATAAGATTGACTTCTATTACGATTTTATGCCAAAATCAATGTAAAAAACACCGGAGTAACATCGGAGTTTCATCTGAATTCCCTGACAGCCTGTAGAATTCGAATTATATATTTACTAGGGTACTCTATCGCGATTTGTGACCTTAAAAATAAGGCAGGCGCTTATAATAGGTATCGACTAAGCGCCCTTGTTACTGTGAGGTATCAAGATGGAAGGGCAGGCACCCAACCCCCAAATATAGATGTTATATGACTTTACTGCGCAAAGAGAAATTCTTGTGCGCAGTCCTATATGACGTTTGACAAAGTTTGGGGTCGAGTCACCTTCGTCCGTAGGAGAATTAAGCACCCTCGAGATACCCTACACGTGACGCCATGTCATGTCGCCAAGCGGCCTAGCCGTGTTCCGGCATGATGTTCGGTGTTGCCATTCATGGATGGCGGGTCAGATCAGCTGCGCTGCATGTGCCTAGTGAATGTAGCGTCTCAATCTTCTGCCGCCTTCCTACCTAGGCAAGTATGCTCCATCGTAGATCTCATCGTCACTTACCATCAGGTGAGATCGAGATCAAATACTTGCCTTAATGAATAAAAAAAAAAAGTTACATAACGTCTATAAACTTGGGGGCTAGTCTAAGTAAAATTAACAAAGCATTTTTATTTTTAATCGTCTTGGAGCAAGTGTCCTATTATATAGTCAAAGTCAAATCATTTATTTCGTATAGGCCTACGGGGGCACTTACAAACTGTCATTACATGTTTTTTTTCTTAAGTCTACAACGGGATCGGAACGCGACCTCTATGCCTAGTCTGTCCGATGTTTTTTCGATAAAGAATCCAAAGTTCTACTGATCGGGGTAGGAGATTAAATTGATCATCACCATCATCACTGAGGTGATCATCATCTTCAGGGATATTAATATATTAATAATTTAAAACACCGCTGAAGATGTTCTACACGACAACATTGGCAAAAAAAGCACCATTTTGTAGTCAACCTAAAAAAAGAAAAAGCAGAACCTCTGCGTCCACATTTTTTTTAAATGGCTTCATTGTGCCAACCCAATAATAGTAGTTAATTGACCTATATCATCAGTCACTTGGAAATACTAAATTTTATCACAAAAACTGTAGCTTTCACAGTATAACAATGGACCTATCCATAGCAACAATAGGTTGGAGATCAGCATAATTTCACCTTTCATAGAATTTACTGTGGCATGGCGGTGCCTAGGTATGTGCATCGAAATTAAATATGACCTAGAAATTAGAATCTGAACCACGATTCCAAGAATGGTTGACTGACCACCGTGGGTTTTTGAGCCTGCATAGAATCCCCCATCTTTGACATTAAAAAAGACTGTAGCGACCACTTCAACCGCACAGCAAGCTAAACAGATGGCACTGGCGACGCATTCAGAACAATAGACAATGTACGTCACAATCCTGAATCGCGCTATAAGAGTTTTCGGAGCAAGTAACATATATACAAGATCCCGACAATAACCGTCGGGGCATAGCGGCCGCCCCGCCAGGCATACCACCCGCCTGGCTGGAAGATCTTCCCTTTTCCGCTAAAAGACATTCCACTTGACGGTGGCAAAATACCCAAAGATGGGTGGGGCCATTTTCAAAAAAAAAACTTCACTACCACTTATACCACTCAACTCAACTTGAAACGCTCTTCACTCAACTCCTACTCCAATTTCAATCACACTCATCTTCACTTCACTCTTCTTCTTTCTTTACGAAATGAGATGCGATGAAATAAAATGGATATGAATATGGCGTCACCCACAACTTAGCGGGTATTATGCCAATGTCAAGTAATTAATAGCAATAGCACATTCAATAAATACACATTATAAATAAAATAATGGATGTGACATGATGATATGAAAATGGCGTCCTTCACTTCACTCGCACAAATAAAACAACATTGTTTTTTTTTAATATAATATAATTAAACATTTATTTCCTCCCTCCCACCCTCTGTGTTCGGGATTGCTATCTCGCTCTGTCTTGACAGCTCAGCTGTCAGTTCGTCCAACGTCATCAGCTCCACTGACACATCACTGTCGGCAGCGCTGCGGTACACTTCGTACTTGGCCGGCGAGTCCAGCGCTGACTTGCCACACACTACAATGTATGGGTAGCCAATCCTGTAACATTCAAGTAAATATAGATCTAGACCAGGGGTTCCCGAACTTATTTGGTCTACTGCCCACATTGAGAATGAATTATTTTTTAGCGCCCCCATTTTGTCACCTACTTAAAAACCACTATAACCTCAAATCAAATTAATTATTGTGAGCCTCTACACGACGCCTCGATTTTTTTTTGTGGGTCTCTAACCGCCCCCCTTTAGGCCTGCAGCACCCACAAGGGGGCGTTATAACCCAAGTGGGAAAGACTGATCTATATAAAAAAAAATTGATTTCTTATTATTATTATTTTTTTATTAAATTATAGGCAAGTATTTATATTCACGCGAATACTGAAAATAATACTAATTTTAAGGATTTTAACGTGTTTAAGACCTCAAGACACTGAGCACTTTCTGCGTAGATCGGACCGCGAGCAACAAACTAAATATGAGGGTACCCCGGTTCTAACTATGACACTAGGACGTCAACCACCTCAGTCCTCCCGTGACCATCCCGTTTCCGTATATACAAAGTACTCTGTGCCCGTGACCATGGTTGCTGTAAAGCAGCCGAAACGTAAAAAACATAAAGTAAACGCGATAAAATCCGTAAAATTAGTTTTATTTCAACTCTAGTGAAACGTCGTGTTGTGTTGGTACCTGTCAGCCATCATGAGACGTTTTCCAATAGTCAAGTTGTGTCTGTCGTCCACGATGACGTCATTAGCGTCGCCCAGCGCGTGCGCAACTCGCTCGCCCACGCCGCGGACGCAGTCCCAGCCGTGGGCTGACCACTCGCGCGACCCTTCCTGGGAAATAAGTTTTATTTATCATAAGTAATTTAATACATAAATTCGCCATACAAACACACCTACTGTACGGTCCCAAGGTGTAGACAAATGGGGGAAGTGGAACCCACCACTGACCCTCGGCTTGTCAACTTCTCCAATTGTAAACCAAACAAGTTGATCGATTATTAAAGAAGCCAGCAACACCGAACTCCTCTAAGATGTTAGTCGAGATTTTTGTCTGTCACGAGTGACGGGACCCCAATTAATATGCAATTCTCCGCGAAACCATGCGAATCTAAAAAATGTATTCGACACGTGATTCGCCTCTGAATGAAGCGAATCTAAAATAGTATTTGACGTTTTTCGCCTCTAAACGAAGCGAATCTAAAATAGTAATCGACACGTGTTTCGCCTCTAAACGAAGCGAATCTAAAATAGTATTTGACGTGTTTCGCCTCTAAACGAAGCGAATCTAAAATAGTAATTGACGTGTTTCGCCTCTAAACGAAGCGTCCTCAGGTCGGCTGGGTATCCGAATGAGCCAAACTTGTTTGGTTTATAATTAGCGAAGTGACAAGCCGAGGGTCAGTGGTGGGTTCCTCTTACCCCATTTGTTTAAGAGTGACTATACTAACTTTAGGTCCTATTATGATGGCTGTATAAGGTGCTATCAGTCGCGGCCACCGAAGCGACTTCTCACTTGATAAAGCTTCTAAACTGGCAGCAAGCAACCTGAAACAAAAAAATATATAAAGACATCACCAGACGAACACACCAACTGTACCGTCCCAGACTAAGCGACGCTTGTATTATGGGTACCGTACAATGGACTGGGGGCGAACCCAGAATTATCGATGATCATAGAAAATTCCCACACCAAGGAGTTCAACAACAGGATTAAAATTTGTATGGAATATGTTATTATGTGGGTCAATTAGCTGGAAACCTCGTGGAAAGACCATGGCCGTATCCAGGAATTCACTTGGGAGGGTGGGTTCGGGGTCTGGACCAGAGACCTATAGGTACCTGGGAGAAAACGATGGGTTGTCTTAAGCATTTCAGGGGGGGGGAGGGTTTGTACCCCTAAAACCCCCTACGGCCTTGGAAAAGACTAATAGCAATTAGTCAAACACCTGATTAGCCCCGTTGGTAGCGACCCTGCCTTCTGCGTCGAGGGTCTCGGGTGCGAATCCTGGTAGAGACCAAACTGTGTGATGAACATGAATGATGGTACCAGAGTCCATTGTACGGTACCCATAATACAAGCGTTGCTTAGTGTGGGACCGTACAGTTGGTGTGCTCGTCTGGCGATATTATTATGTTCCACGAGTTTCCCAAAAGATGATATCTGCGGGTCGATATGGGATCCTAAATTCTTGTATGAAGAAAACATATTAAATAATGCCACAGAAGTCAAATATGCCCAATATATTGGACAAATATATTTCTGAACTTGAGTATGGTTTCAAGGATTTGAAAGTTGAACTGGAATTGGGTGGGGCACACAGCTCGAAGAACTGATGGCTGTTGGAGTAGACCGGTTCTAGAATGGAGACCAGACCTAGAAGACGTAGTTTGGGCCGGTTCCTGGTGGACCGATGATATCACACGCGTCTCAGGAATCCGGTAGACGCGAGTGGCGGAGGACCGGGATGTGGGGAAGTCTTGGGGAGTCCTGTGCACATATTAAATATAATAATTTTCCTCCAACCGCTCCTATTTTTTTCTTTCGATTAATTTCGTGCGGGTTCCAAGACAATTAACTTTATCCCGGGACTCGCCGAGGGTCACACCTCGGTGTCGTCATGGGACACCACTGTAGATCCTGGCTTACAGGAGTAGCAGCGGTGGGAGTGTGTGGCTGGCCTAGTCCCTAAATGATAAAAAAAGGCCTGTGCCCAGCAGTGGACGTCTGTGAGCTGATGGATGGGTGGGTTGTGGTTGTTTTATAGTTACCTGGTAATTCCTATCCCGTAGCAAGACATGATGACGGGCTGCGCGGGGCCGCTCGCCGGCGTGAAGTGAGCCGCCAGTGGCTCGCTGTACTTAGTGCCTAAGATAAAGGTATGTCCCACCTGGAGGACAACACAATTATTTTTATACTAGCTGTTACCCGCGACTTCGTCCGCGTGGTATTTAACAAAAAGCGGACGAAGTCGCGGGTAGCAGCTAGTCTAAAATAAAAGTAGCCTAAGTTACTCCTTGTTACCGCAGCTATCTGCCAGTGAAAGTCCCGTCAAAATCGGTCCAGCCATTTCAGAGATTAGCCGGAACAAACAGACAGACAGACAGACGGACAGACAGATGTTGTTTCGGTATAGGTAACGTGTATACATCCAAATGCACTCAGTAAAAAGCGGTTATTTTAATATTACAAACAGACACTCCAATTTTATTTATTTGTATGTATAGATATCCATCACGCCTGTTATCCCCGAAGGGGCAGGCAGAGGTGAACTGTAGTGCACCCACATTTGGCTGATGGTATTTGGTCCCAATGTAATAGGGCGCGAGCCTGTTGCTATTACACCGTGCACACTCCCCCTCAATATGAGGAGGATTTAGGCCATAGTTCACCACGCTGGCCCAGCTCTGTTTGGTGAACTTCACACGACTTTCAATAGACATGCAGTCCCTCACAATGTTTGCCTTCACCATACGCAGATAAGCACATGAAAACCTGAAAATCCCTGATATGCAAGCCGGGATTTGAACCTGCACACACCTTGTTTCCAATGCGAAACGTTCTACCAACTCGACTAGGCACCGTTAGGTAGTGATTCTACATTCTGTACCGAGGGTCCCGGCTTCGAATACCGTTAGGGGCGAATTTTGTGTTATGAGCACGAATATTTGTACCCTAGTCATAAATGTTTAATACCTATAATAAACACTAACAATGGGGTACAAATATTCGTGCTCATCACACAAAGTTTGTACCTACTAAGACTCGAACCCAGGAACCTAAGCGCAGAAGGCTGGATCACTTCCCACTGAGCTGATCAGGTCGTCGTATATACAAGAAATTATATACTGAGTTCGCGCTCAGTCCATTGTACGGTACCCGTAATACAAGCATTGTTTAGTGTGGGACCGTACAGCTGGTGTGTTCGTCTGTACTCACCTCAATACTGTTCGTGACATGTGTGTCACTCCCGCACCGCTCACACACGCCCCCCTCCCCGATGGTGGAGTGCTGGCACGCGCCGCACACCGCCAGCCGGTCCTCCCCCGCGGCCGCCGCCAGCTGCCACTCGTGGGACATGGTGCCTCCCATTTCCCCCACCGGGGCTGACACTGGACACCGAGTGAGGGTCATCAGCATCATTATCATCAGCATCAATCAGGGTTTAATCATTGTTCAAATTCTTAGAACAAAGTTATTAGTTATTTTAAACTAAATGAGGTGTAAGATAAAACTAATTTTGTAGATTGCATCGCGTTATTTACTATGTTTAAAGATACACAAATTTAATTTGAAACGCTGCAAGTTAACTTTAAACTTATGTTTAAGCAATTAATATATAAACCTGCTGCTACCCGCGACTTTGTCCGCGTGGTATTTAACAACGACACAACTGTTAGCAATAGCTCGCTCGCGCGTTCTGGGTGCCGCGGCAGCCTTTGTGATATTAAGTCGTTAGCGGGGGTTCGGGGGGGGGGGGGGTGTTCTAAAACAAAAGTAGCCTATTTTGACTCCTTGTTACATCAGCTATCTGAAAGTCCTATCAAAATCGGTCCAGCCTTTTCAGAGATTAGCCGAAACAAACGGACAGAGAAAATAATTACAAAAAAAAAAGTATTGGTATATGTACTGTGTATACATCCAAATGCACTTAGTAAAAAGCGGTTATTTTAATATTACAAACAGACACTCCAATTTTATTTATATCTATAGATGGTCTTAAAATAATTTAATCATATTGTATACTTTGAGTATTAGTTTTCACCCGCGACTTTGTTGCTATCAAAGTTAATCAGGCGCAGCGCTGCAACATTGGTTTTAATTTTTTTTCGTGAGATCCTATTTTTTTTCTTAATTACCCATGATTTCGATTAAACCTGTATATAAATGAGTGGAGGTGTGCTCAGGATGTCTTACCCCTATGCACCGGCAGCTGCAGCCTTCGGAACAGCTCTCGGTAGGCGGCGCTGACGGCGCAGTACACCCGCGCGGCGCAGGGCTCGCCGGCGTGCGCGCCGTACGCGTCCAGCATCGAGAACTCGCGCGCGCGCAGCAGGCCGTGCTTGGGACGATGCTCGTCGCGGTATTTATTGCTTATCTGTAGGCGGAGGGGGGGGGGGGGGGGGGGATCACAAGTGTGGCCACTGTTTTAATAAATAAATATCCCACACGAACTATACGGTCCCACACTAAGGTAGCGTTCAAGTATTACGTAACACATTTTTTGGAGATTTTTAATTCCCCCTTCCCCCCATGTACGGCGTCGTAACGTTTTTCTTTAACACCCGCCCATCCCTCCTACCCCCCTAGTGTAACGTAAAATCTCTACGCAACCGTTCTGAAAGGTTAAAACAATGTTACGGTACGCGCAGTTCAAACCCCCCTCCCTCCCCTGTAACACATCGTAACGTTTCAGAAGACCCCCTCCTCCTCCCCCATATTCGTTACGTAATACTTGAACGCTCCCTAAGCAACGCTTGTATTATGGGTACCGTACAATGGACTGAGGGCGAACCCAGTATATAATACTTATATAGATATTTAACATTCATGACTAGGGTACAAACATTTGTGATGGTCACACAAAGTGTATCCCTACCAGGATTCGAGCCCGGGACCCTCGGCACAGAAAGCAGGATCACTACCAACTGCACTAAACACCAATGTTTTTACTGAGCACAAATGTTTATAGTGAGCACAACTATTCTTGCGACCAATTGCAAATTACAGGAAGAATGCTTAGTTTGGGACCATTAATGTGTTGGTCTGACAACTATTATTTATTTGTATATACCTGGTACAATAGGAACGGTAACTGTTTGTATGACAGGGGGGCCACGTCCGCTAGTAAATCAGCTATGGCCTCTTCATGGGTCTGAAACGTAATATAATACCTATTAAATTTAACACCTTTACCATCATAAATATATATATGAAGTACGATACGTACGGTACGGTCCCCCATTCTTTTTTTCTTTCATGTTCAACTGTTGGGTATTGACCTACCCTCAATTTGAGTGATTAGGCCTTAGTCCACCACTCTGGACCAGTGTGGGTTGGTAGACTGCACACCCCTTTCGAGGGGTTCTCTCAGACATGCAGGTTTCCCCACAATGTAATCCTTCAACGTTTAGCAAGATATAATCATGGTTGAAAATGATGTTCACACATGAAATCCAAAAATCCCAGAGGTGTGAGCCAGGGTTTGAACCTTCAATTATTGTTGCTGAGGCAAGCATTCTATTAATAATATCGAATTACTAAACTATCTCTTTCTGACGAGTCATAAACTGTGATCAAGTTATTAAGATCCGTGAAACTCACCGGCGCCAACAAATACTCCTTCCTATGTCGATCTTCGAGTCTCATCAGCTCCACTCCTACATCCTCCAGCCTCCCAGTCTTCTCCCACAGAGCAGCCGCAGTCAAAGACGGCAGAGACACTCTCTGACCACCGGCATTCTCTATGCACGATTTAATCTGTGCTTCCAACTTGTCAATGGCTCGTCTCGCGAGCGGCAAGATTGTGAAGAGACCGGAGCTCGTGGGGCGGATTAAACCACATTCCAAGAGTAACTGCGTGATAAAGATGCCATATAACTTTGATAAAACAAAACTGAAATGCCGAAAGACGTGTGAAGCTTTCAATTTGCACTGGGAAGCGAGTATGCCCGGTATGATTGCAAAAGGCTTACCCTCTAATATATTGTGACCAATACAGTGCCCCTTTGCCTGTTCTATCGATGATTATAAGCGAAAAAATGTTATTTATTTGATTGTTTGTAAGCAAAACCGTTGCAATTTCGATTTACCTTTTGACTTTTACATGTTATTTCAGTATTCTTAATCTTGGCGTTCTTCGGGATAGTAATAACTGGCTGAAACAGCCGCGATAAATATCGCATTGTGATTTAATTTATTGTATTTTTGTTTTGTTTATATACTTTTGTAGGTTAGAAAGTCAGCTGTACTTTTGTCTTCTGTCAAATGTCTGTTAACGTTTTGTTCTCGATCTTATCTGAACGAAAAATAAATTAAATGAAACGTTGTTTTAATGAAATTATAAAATAGTAAGTAAAAAGGAGCTCAGGTAAATAATTAAATGGTAACGTTTTTAATATAAATAGCTTATTTGTGTAATGTAATAACAAAACGTAGTCTGCCACTACTGCCATCTTTTAGTACAAGAGATGAACAATTTTTTGTAGGGTGGTGGATTGGGTTATTGTCGAATTTATTTTCGAACAATAAATTTAATAAGATTATCATTTAATTAACCATGAATACGGTAAGGTAGTTAGAGCTTTAGGCCGCGCGGCCTCATCTATTGCTCTATATCTCAGAAAATTATCTTTGCGTATTTTTCTAGTCTTGATGTTGTATCTGCGAGTAACTGGGACCGCCCCCATTCCCTATCTAAGGGCGGTGATGATCTGGGTATTACGTATATTAACTGAGCGCCCCAGTCCATTATAACACCTACCTACCCAGAATAAAATAATGACCTCGCCAAACTCAAAAAGCACGAGTCACTCGCCCGCACATCCTAAATTCAGCAAATCGCGTTAGATTCAGTGGCGTTGACGCGCGCCGTTAAACAACGCTGATAAGTGACGCGGCGTCATCTCCGATGGAGGCGGGCGCGGCGCCGTGCGCACTGTGCACGAGCGGGAGCGGGCGCGGGCGCGGGAACACGAGCGATTCCGTGTATCTATATGTGTCCATTTAGCCGAGCAAAAGTGAAGTTGGGTCGCTTCTTGTTGTAGCTTACTTTTATGGTCAGATTCCGTAGTGTACCTACTCGGATTGATGATAATTTTCTCATATGGTTACATAAATATGTTGAAATAGAACTACCTATCGATTTCTTATATTTACGCGAATACTGCACATTGAAATAAAACTATTTTTAAAGGATTCTATCGCGTTTATTGTTTGTTTTTACGTTCCCGATGTTTCGGCTGCTTTACAGCGACCATGGTCACGGGAGGACTGAGGTGGTTGACGTCCTAGTGTCATAGTTTGACGGGGGTACCCTCATATTTAGTTGTTACTTGCGGTCCGATCTACGCAGAAAGAGCTCACTGTGTCTTGAGGTCTTGCAATGATACGATTTATTTCATTTCATTTATTTTATAGATAAGTATTATAATGTAGATCTGCGAACACAACGTGTGACTATTGGTTAAAGCTACCCGCTACCCGCACTGTGTCCGCGCCCATACCCTTATCATGTTCACAGGTCATTTAGCGGCGGCCATTTCGCGGCGTGCGACAAAATGTCCGCTAATGGAAAACGGCGGGAAACGACAAAACGCGGCCATAATTGTTAATTACGATGTAATCCGGTTGTGTGGGTCGGCGGAATGGCGACATTTAAAAGATTTCAGCTCAGATACTAATAAACTAATGATGTGTGGTTGCTTGTATTTATTTACTAACTCCCGCGGCTCCTGTCGCACGACCATTGCTCTGCTGCGAGCAAGCCCGTTCTTCGTTGGGCACTCTGGGCAAGTGCCCAGGGCTGCGCGAACCGTGGGGCCCGTATAAATAAATAAATACCGCCAGACGCACACACCAACTATACGGTCCCACACTAAGCAACGCTTGTATTATGGGTACCGTACAATGGACTGAGTGCGAACCCTGTATATATAATACTTAAATAGATATTAAACATCCACGTCTCGGGTACATACATTCGTGCTCATCACACAAAGATTGTCCCTACCAGGATTCGAACCCGGGACCCACAGAGAAGAAGGCAGAGCCATTACCAATTACTGAGCTAATCAGGTCGTCGATTTATTGAGTGAGATCCTGTCAGATGACCAACTGATAATCGTAATTACTGATAAATATATTAATTTTAGGAAAATCAAACGGCCCAGAGCCTCTCATAGGTCCATCCCTATTCCCTTTATCATTATTTTTTTAGGCAAGTAAGTACCTACAATTTAAAATCGAAATGAAAAGAACAGCTTTTATGATTTTTGAATAAACCGGCCCCAAGTCCTTAAAAAAAACGCTTTCTGGTATTCTCCGGTAGTGTAAGTATATAATATAATAAATACCCACAAGTTAGTTAGGCCTAGTTAGAATGATTATTAAATTAATTAAACTCAGCGTTCGCTATCCATCACGGCAATCCTTCAAGCGCCGGACAGTTATAATGAATGGCCAACAGATGGCGTTGTACGCAGCTGCGGTCAGATTAGTCGCAGAGAGGTGCTATCAGATTTTAGCTAAGCTTTCACACCTGTACCTGCCTGCAGTGATTAATTGTGATGCTGAACACAACAATCATCACGCTTGTATACGAAAATGGGGTAGGCAGCCTGCTTTGAGCTGGCTATCGTACGTAAGAATGTACCTACTTACCTACTGCTACCTAGCAGTGATAGCCAAGTTGGTAGAACGCTTGCCTCGGTAACGAGGATCGCACGTTCAAACCCCGGCTCGCACCTCTGGGATTTCTGGATTTCATGTGCGAATCTCATTTTCAACCATGATTATCGCTCGCGGTGAAGGAAACGGTGAAGGAAAACATCGCTAGGAAACCTGCATGTCTGAGAGAACCCCTCGAAAGACGCGCAAAATTTCTATGACAACCTATGGCTTTATACAAAGGTAGTTGCAGCCGCGTTGCATCCAAATTACTGTACAGTTATAATGCAATCACTACTGCATGCATAACCAGCTGCTCAAACAGGCCTGGCCTTACCAACATTGTTCTCATAAGCCCATAACAATGTACTGCTCAAAAATGTAACAGATCTTTTTAAAAAGAGCAACTATGGAGTTTCTTGCCCGTTATTCTCCATGGGAATGGCATTTTTTTATATATTTTTTCTCTTTTGGAGGGTACGGTATTCCGAACGGGTAATATGAAAATGTCATTCGAATCTGTGGGTAACTTTTTTTCAACACAATTTTTCTTAACTCCACTCAAATTTATTCTTAATTGCTCATCGGACATAATATGCGTTCTTTTTTTCCTTTTTCACTTTAACACTGGCAAAGTCACCAAAGATCGGTGGAGCCATTAACTCTAAAAATTTTATTGAATTGAATTCAACACGATTGAGCGGTTCTTTCGGCGACATTGTTATTACACGGTTGGTAGCACTGCTCGTGGTGTGCGCGGGAAAAATTGTGCAACTGTCAATGTCAGGCGGTGGCATCAAGCTTTTACAAAGTAGGTAGCAAGCATCATGGCGGCGGGCTGGGGACGAAGCGCGGGAACTCGTGCCGATAATAAGTTATTGTTTTTGAAATACGAGGTCAAATTTGTGGAAATCTGATGCTTTGACTTTTGGGTACGAGTTTTGACAGCATCGAATACCGATCTAGATTGGAATCTTTTCATACTTTTCACAGCAGCGATCCTAGTGGAATCGTGCAGTCTTATTTCTGTGTTTGGGATACATTAGCATTCGATGCCGACAAAACTCATACTATGATCAATGGCTGATGGAGACGTAGAGTAGGGCCGTTCTGTAGGGAGGGTGGCTATGGTCCCTACCAATTGCCATGTAAATGACTATCCAACTTGCCTCTTGACATGAGAATAATTTATCTTTGCTAGCGAGAGTGCACACGATGTCAACATTTTTATCACAGCTAATGCAACGACCGCTTTAGCTTTTGATAGCCTGTATGTATAAGTCAATATTTCAATCCCCAATATTTATACTCTGTAAAACAATTACATACCTACCATGAATAACAAACTTTTTACCAATGCTTTAAAAAAAAGTAATACCCGCGCTACCACAGGTTGTTATTCTATACATTAGTCGATTTTTTTTTTCACATCAAAGGGTTATAAATAAAAAAATATGGTCGTTTGGAGACAAAGCACTGGAAATAATTTGAATTGCGGTCGGGTGGGTTATTAATGCGTCGTAGTGTGGGGCGGGCGCCGCACGGTACGCGAATAAGAGAAGTTTTTCCGTAATCTGTGGACCGAGCCGTGCGGAGTGTTTCCGTTGTACGGTCATTAAGTTTATGTTACTACATACCTACCTAGAGCGGGTTCCCATGGTCATGTAACATCACGAAAATGTCGTGATTTGTATTATTTTAAATCCTAAAATAGGTTATCACCCTATTACCCAAAATTCTTTTTTTTAGAAATAGTGCACATCAATTAAATGGATATTCACATCCGATCCACACACAAGCAACGAATGTTGTAATGTTTTTGTCTACAATAATCACGTTGAAAGTTATTTTGATATAAAAGTATCTCGTCTCGTCACGTGTGACACGACGATTGAAGCCTTAACAACGCGAACGCACACCCCGCATGTTCCCAAATTAAAAACATATTTTTAAAAAGTTTACGTCCGCGGCTTCCCGCGCAATTAAGCGCGTCGCCCGCATTGTTTAGAAAAAGTAAAAACCAACATGGCGACACGTGAGCCGCCTCCAAACTGTCCCATAATGCTTGGAAAATGTGTTTGAAATCAGTGTTTAATATTTTCATAAATGCGACACGACAAGGGATTGGTCCGAAAGTATGTGAGAACACAAGCAATAATAATATTAATAATTGCTGAATTTTAAATATCAAAATCCATAGTTTTTCCTAAATTGTCAATTTCGATATGTATATACTTACATCTTATTGCAACTGAATGTACTTACCTAGATATTCAGGTGGGTATTTAGTACCATTACTTAGACGCTAGGTGTTAGACGCATCTACAGCCCTCCGCCAACGCCATTACCTATGCTTTTTTATATACTCTGTGAACTTATATGCTTATCTTTTAGGATTATAATAAATTACAGCCCATAAATATATCTACATATGTAAGAACAGCACGATTGCCAAGGTAGATTGTACGTTAACTTTATTCGATGCGTTTCAGTGTGACCAAGAAAGAGGAGATTCTATCCTCCTACTAAACGATCATTCAATCTATTGATAAACTTTCTTATAATAATAGCTTGGTTACTTACGTATAAAAACTGTCGTTTCAGTATTATTTTTCACTTCACGTTCGTTAGAACAGCCCCACGTATCATCCATTGAGAATAGAAGTGGCTGCATCACTGGAGGTTGCGCCATGGGCCACTGCAAGTGAGATCATATATCTCCCTAGTTAAGTTCAATTGTATGTGGCACCACTACCTATTATCAAGACTGAGTGAGCTTCAGGTCACATCCATTATTTTATTTATAATGTGTAATTATTGATGTGTTATCGATATGAATAGCTTGACATTGGCAAAATACCCGCTAAGTTGTGGGTGGGGCCATATTCATATTATTTCATCATTAAATAAAGAAGACTGCCATTAGAGAAAAAAAGAAAAAGAGGAAGGCTGAGTGACAGCTGTCAAAGTGACAAGTCTCCCTATCCCAACCAACTACCTTCTCCTGTCTACCAACATGGGCCTAGATTTTGCCGCTGTTTGTTCAATTGTTAAAACATACCTGAAAATAATTAGTTGTGTATCTACGTAGTTTGTCCATCGGGACCAGGTTTTTATAAAATAAAACTCCACAAAAATGAATGTAAACCATTTATTAAACGTTTTTGTTCAATTTGAATGACGCCACCGTTCCGGCGGCTAGCCAGCGAGCCGTCACGCGGTAAAATATAATAAATATATTATTAGAAGCGTTGAAACTCTCAGTTACATTATAATAATACCTCTTTAATTAATTAAAAAAACTACAATGACTAGTGTTTTTACGACATGGCAAAGTGACCGTTTGAAGAGTTTGGGCGTTGGCAGTGCCTCCACCAAATCCATATGCGTAGTCGAATGGTTCAGGTTTCCGATAATTTTAATAAATCCTTGTGTGCCCATGTAATGTATTTTTTTTGCATTTTGAAAATTCCAAAATACGGCTTCATCTTTAATTTTAACGTTATTTGATAGATGACTGTCCGGCACCATGCAGATGAGTTTACAGAAAACTTTCAGATTTTAATAATGTTATAAGTATATTTAGTAACGGGAAAATGCTTCGAAACGGTCACTCCCGCCAAAATGAATACCGTAGTAGACTTGTCAAGTAAGTAGATATAGTAAAAAATCTATACATTCCGTCAACGCGTCACAAATCACAAACTACTCGCCTAATTAGTTATGTATAAGTAAATAGATTGATGAGTTTGCGTAATGCAAATTCGTGGGGCACTTTTGATATATTTTTAAGTTAATATTTCAATCATAATATCGGGATTGGTGGACTAAAATAATCCAGAACGCAACGGAGACTGACAAAACATGTTTTAACTACATATTTTACACGATTCAAACGCAAAGAAATACTGAGTGTTATTTCTAGAAGATTCAACGTATTTTGGTTGTAGGTATTTATTTAATCATTTTTTTTCATCTCATGGCTATAAGTTTTTTGAGGTCATACTTAGAATCGAGTACTCGCTCATTTAGTATTTTTTTTTAATGATTTAGCCCACCATTCCTCGAATGAAAGGAGTAGGTATATTTCTACTTTCAAAAATCGAATAATACAAACGAGTGAAAGAGATAGACATACCCTAGTATCTAATCCTTACTAAGATTATTCAGTACATAATATAAGTAACATACACAAGTTATTGTAGGTAACAATTCTTACTGCTAACCGAATATTCACATGTTTTATACTTAGCAACAACTGTTTTTGCTATTCATGACTCCCGTGCCCACCCCTCTATCGCAGGCAGGCGTGATACATTTCCCAGAGGTTTCAGTTATAACATTAAAAATAAAAATGTATTTTCTGGGGAGTCATAAAAAGCAAAAAAAAACTAAATAAGTCACAAAATCTAAGTATAGTTTGTTTTAAAAAAAAATTACAATGTTCTGTTCAACTACCTAGACTAGTTCAATTTACTTATGTAAAACTAAATGCAAAAAATATCTTGTTCCGACTTTCAATAATGTATACGGTCATCTTTTTAATCTTATTCGGAAAGACACCATGTGATTGGAATTTATAAAAAAAAACAAGCAGTTCCGTTTTAGAACGCATCCTTAGGCTATTTCCGAGTAAGATTTTACCAGATCAATATCGGACAATGATATAACCATTTGGACACATTTCACGACATAACGTTCTGTAAGTAAAAATCCAGTATTAGCCATATAATACGATAAGTAATTACTCTTTTGTTGTCACGTTTTGTTGTCTGCACCTATGGCAGTCGATAGATATTTACAGAATACGGTAAATGTGTAAATTCTTGTCCCGATAAGATAGTGACTAACTAAAATATAATAAAATCAAGTGTGATACTCATATTGTCACACATTAGGCACTCTCCGTACATTGAAACATTGTACTGGGATCATATTACTACTGAACACTTCGACTACGATGAGAAAACTATTACCTACTGTAAGATATTACAAAAAAGATGCACTTCTTCAGACCAGTTTCCTGTAGACTTGATATCGTTGCGGGTTACGTGAAAATAAAAATAGGCGGGAAAGTTTGACACATCAAATGTCACTTCAAAGTTATGGCGCGTGGATTGACAGTTTAAATTGTATTTACTTAAAGGAAGGTTTGATCTAAATAAGTGACCTTAACAAATTGTGGTTCAACAAAATCTAGTGCATCCCAGCGTATTGGGATTCAAACGAAAATTACACGAGTCACTAAACTCGGGTCTAGGAATAATGATCATTTAATCACAATACACGTCTATTGTTTTTTGGTAAATATCGTCAATTGTTTTAATGTAAGTATCTAAAACATTAATGTAGTATTTTATTAGTTAGCACTGTCACCATTGTCAATCACAGACTTGTTTAGAAGTTCAGACGTAACGTTGCCACTACCAAAGTGAAGCCGCTTTTTCAATGCATTTGTAATGGTAAATGTTACCACATGCAGAACTTTGTCCCTAGTAAATGTTCAGCATAGACTTTGAAGTACTGAGCATAGTTTTTTATGTGTGTGTTTCCATGCTAGAGCAGATTTTTTAGGCTTCACTTGTAGCGCACGCCGTGTATTGTCTGAATATTGTAACATGTCTGTGTTGTCAAGATGTTGTCGTGACAACAACGAAGTGCTGCTGTGACAACAGTGATGTGTTGAAAATGATGTAAATAATGTTTTGTATTACCTGTCAATATTTAGAGAGCTTAATAGACGTGCAAAGTTTTAACGATCGTATGTCCGTGTACCCAATGAAATTTTCAGTCTATTATTTATCAAGGAAGACATTATAACATTACGCAGATAGGTACTACTTAAATTACTTTGTACTGCTACAAAACGGGGTTTCTACGTTCATTATATGTATATATTGTTTACATGACTACTAGATGTCGTTAAATCGTGAAAACTTCTCAATCACATTTAACGGAAAAATAAATGGTACAAAAAATATGTTTTTTTTCTTTAAGTATATTTTTTCAACTAATTGAACTTTTGGTCCGTACTCTAAAAAGATTTTAAACTATTTTTCAAAGCAATAAAACAAACTATTAAGGCACAATGAGATTGTGTCTCGAGTGTCTCTCTGTTGATATGACGATTCTAAAACTACAATTTTATATGAAAAAAAAACACTAAGTACTCTACGAGATCGAAAAAAGCTCCCAAGTATTTTTACATCACATTTTTTTATCTTCGATTTAACTTGAAGACACTGAAGTATAACCGGATTGTCACATAAAACATTCGTGAAAAAAAACCGTTAATTGTCAGCGGAACAACAGTCCATTGTTGCCACGGCAACACGAGCTTTATTTATTTTTAAATTGACCATCGCAGTGTGACAAAACGATGAACATTAATGTCCAGTACGATTTTGTTATTCGATTTATTTAACAAACCACACTCAACGTTTAATTATTTCCTCTTTACCGTTGAGAACTTCTAAACGAGAGTTCTAGCCAAACATGAGAAAGATCTAGACAAAACAAAGAGCAAACGGTTCAATCCGTTGATTATGTTTTTTTGTGAACTGTAAACTCTTAAACCCGCAATGTCTCAAATTGGAATCGACCATTCAGCTAATCTACATTCGACTATACCCAGCACCGTTCGTACCACGACTCTATAACTACAACTAATTACTGGGATGCACTTTACTGAAAATGTATTTTTACTAGTAAATAAAATCTAAGCGAGTATTACCAACAGCATCAGTATATTAATGACAATACTGATTTTTACACATAGTACTAAGTTAGCGAAGCAATCAACTTCAATATTTTATAAGACTTATTAATAACTTAGCTATTGACTTTTGCTTCAATTGTGGTATAATTATATTTTGCATTGATCAGCGACCACAAAGAAACCTAGAGTTTGTCTTCACTTGGTTTAAAAAAAGTAAAGAAATAAGTTAATGTATGTTGTTTGCTTCGTTTCACTAAAATGTAACCATGCTCTTTTATAGTCAACTTACTCATAAATCAATAATCCAATCTCTCATAAACTAGTAATTTTTTTTATTGTGTCCAAGATAAATTTAATTTGAATTTCGAAGTGTCGCCGTTATTTCCATAAAAAAAAATCAAATAAAGAATAAAATTTAAAAATTGCCAGTTGGGAGCTTTAATTATTCAACACCGACGAGAGATTGGATACAAAAATGACAGTATTGTCTCACCGTAGACTAGAAAACAAAATGTACGAAGTCTTGCGTCTTCAATGTCTCCCGAGGCGGCGCCGCGACGTGGACATCGAGTCATGCACACTCCACCGCTACACACCTCCTCGTGACGTCATGCATCTATGTCCAAAACCTTTGGAACTCTATACATTACTGATCTACACGCATCAAATTGAATATTCAAACGAAATTTCAAGTATAAATGGTGTTTGAAGTAAGTTAAAAACGCAGATCAACATGTTGACTAATACGTGTAAACAAGGAACTACTGACTCGGGGTTAAAAGGTCAATTCGTACTGGCGCCCAACGTGGGCCCATAAGCTCTATGACTACGAGTTCCAATAGTACAAAAAATAACGAATAGGTTACCAAACTGTCTAAAGTAAAAGCGGAATAAATGAAAATACAGCTGTGTTTTATTACCATTTTATTATTTTCCTCTAAAACTTGTCTCTAAGTGAAGATGAACCATAATATCAATGGCTGAAGGAGGCGCGCGGCCGGCGCTACTGCATCCACTAGCTAGAGGGCGCTGGGCCCCGACTATGGCCTAACGCCTCTTTTTCAAATAAAAAAAGGCGTTATTCTACATTTAAATAATACAACCACATTAATTATATTACTCATTGCAGCAAAGCTGAAGTCGTAGACTGGCAGTAGTAACTCTACGCTCTACCGCTACCAAACCCATCCGTTTAAATACGGGACACGTCACAACATACATAACAAATTAATTAGATTGCACATTGTGACGTTGGTTAATAGACGGCTGCAAAAACTTCAATAAAAACTGTGGCAAATTTAAAGAAAGTACTTTTTACAAGTTAGAACAAAATGAATTCATGTTTAGATAGGTGTCATTTTAAAAAAAAACTTACTTTTTTAATATGTTGTCTTACCACACAGCGCCCTCTATAAACCAAAATAAACCTTATAGCCGGTCAATACAAAAAAAATATCTAAACAGCCCATCACTTCCTAGTCGTCTATGTAAAATAGTAAATAACTACTAATAAATAAAATGCAATTATTCGTTCAAAATATACATAAGGAATGTAGATACATTGCTACGCGGGGGTGCGACTAAAAATTCAAATTACCAACACATTTCCACCAATGCCGTACTAGTAAACGGAGCGGGTAAAAAATCCGCCAATATCATCGCTATATATCTAAGCGAAGTTATTGGTGAGTTTTTCACACAGTCTGACGTTAAACGCACACCTTAAGTGGACATGGAGCTGAAGGGTCGATACAATTAACTGAGAATAAATAATAATCTACACTTCGAGTGTCTAAAAAGTTAAAATATTTTTAAGTCACGTGAACGATCTGTATTACCGCCAAATTTTATAATAGATTGTGTCGTGGCGTGATATTTCCATTAAAAATCAAATTATTATAAACATTAATCAAATAATGGATTTCTGGTCATAAATTTATACGTAATTACACTTTTACACTTTAAAGTGTCTCCATTTAGAGTAACCAAAGACAACGCGCAACACCACAATATCCTGCCGAGAAAAAAAAAACACTCAATACAGTCTATGGAAACATGGCCGCACGCCTTCAAGCGTCGGCGCGAGCGCCCTACACAATAAACATTGCGAGTCACATACTGTCGCTTAATCCAACAACGTGAACGATAATTATACAACGATTAAATGACGGACACGTGATTCATCTGTGGTACAGCGAAGTTATGTCACTGCATCAGTAGACAAGTCCGACTTTTTTTTCTACTTTGATTACAGATACACAATTTTTACCAGTGAAATAAGTGGGCACTTGGACGCGAGAGTCGCATCGCAGTCTAACCACGTCCCCGTCTTTAACCATTTAAAATACAAGTTTACCAACACACTACTAGTACACAGATACCTATTATACAAAAATATTTGTATTTGTATGCATGTGTGTATAATAATTATAATAAATCTAACATGATGCGCGCGCTGCTGCCTTATGCTCGTCCTACTTAGCCAAGTGCATTTGAAACGGTAAATGATTGATTTAGTATGTCGTGGCTATAGAAATTACAAAGAAAAACACCTAGGATTTTGGTAAAAATAAAGTTTTTATCTAATCATGTTTTATAAGAGCATGTTAAAATAAATCTGTATTCTTGGGGGATTGGTTCACTATAAAATAAATAGGGTGGATGTACGGTGCAAGGAAAACCATCAAGGAGGTGCAGAGGAAACCATAGATAACAAATAAGGAACATGTTAAATTCTATGACATTATCATCAATTTGCACACATAGGTACTAAATCATCATTCAATGTCTGGTAAACTCTACCGACCCCGCGCAGGGCACAGCGCGCGCGTGCTGCAGTAATATTAATGTTATTGCTTTCGGTAAGTCATATTAATTATTCATTATATGTATGTAAAACTTCAAAATGTCTACACTACAAATCTACTCTAGCATTGCCATACATTTACAACACACAATATTATTTTTATTTTATGTTTTAACATTATACCAATCCAAAAATTGTATATTTTATGTATATCTTATTATTATTATTAAGTACATAATGAAGAATATATAATATATATTTTTTTCAAATGCTGTTTACAAATCTTTTTGGTCCAGTGGGCCTGGAGCTAACAAGCACATCACTAGCTTACCGTCTGCGTGCTATGGCGTGGTGTATGGCACATCACTACTGCGTCAAGCTTATTTTATCAATAGAAATTAACTACAACTAGGCAAGAATAAGTATTGAGCAAGATAAGACTCATTAATTCAGTTTCCCGCCAAATTTTAACAAAAAAAAATATTACACAAAATGACTAGAGAGGAATGTATTGTTTATGGCAACGAAGTGATTGAAATAAACTCGCGATACTGAATGATTTGTTTTGTTATATTGCATTTCCTAATTGCCAACGAAATTAGTTGTCGCGGCAACACTTCGATGATGATGACAACTATGCAATATTACAGTATCATTTTTGTCATTCAGCGTCACGAATATAAAATAATAGCGTCCTAGTTGGCAAGTCCCGTCTTATTATTGTCTCATTCTTAAGCTAAACTGGCATAATTGCTTGTTTTGGCAAATTGTCTCATTTTTCTAACCGTGTACCATCGCAGCGTCGACTCCTTGTTCCATTTTTTGATTCGCCAAATTAAAAATGTTGGCGACGTTTTTTTTTAAGAATCGGTCCACACGTTTGGGCGAAGAAGTCGTCTTGTTTTTTCGCCATTCCTTGAGTGCGACCATTTCAATTCACAAACAACGACTGTTGAGCAAACACAACATATTTTGGCTAAATTTTGGCCTGTCGTTTTTTTTTTTGGCAAAACAACATCTCTTGTACCGGGAAGACGGTAGGCTTGAAGCGAAGCGTCTAAAGGTCTAAACTACGTGTCTACGTACAGTATATTTCTTTTAAAGCTCCTATCTTTAAAAGAAATACCTTTTAATAGCACGCATCACAACCAACGTGTGGCAAACGCCT
Organism: Pheosia tremula; assembly: GCA_905333125.1. Taxonomy (NCBI): domain Eukaryota; kingdom Metazoa; phylum Arthropoda; class Insecta; order Lepidoptera; family Notodontidae; genus Pheosia; species Pheosia tremula. The sequence goes on from HG995425.1 coordinate 4,897,648, forward strand.
TAAGAATTGACAGTGAAAAATATTTGGTATGGAAGAAAAGATTTCGTGTCTTTTACTAAGTTATTCATGCCAGCCATGCGTGTGGCCGCACACTGACGATATTTCCAATCCATTATGCCAAATAATATGGCCAGTGCGCGTTCGCTTCTCCATGAAAATAGTTTCAGTTAGTCACTAGTGTGAAGACGCGTTAACACTACGGCGTAACACTATAATATACAAATGGTTTCATGCTTCATCAGAGCCTCGACATAGCAAACGTCCCACCCTCCTACTATGCAGTTAGCATAGAGGTTTATTTTGCGCCCAACCTGGGGCTAAAATCAAACACTTAGGGCCGCCAATAATGAAAACAATACAATTGAGTATATTAGTGCCATTGACGGGTCTACGTCCCAACCTAAATCACAGTTTCAAAGCCGAGGTTGGCAGCCCCGTGAACTAACACTACTTGAACGTGCAAACTATCTAGTAAGATGAAAAAAATAAATAGAAAACAAAAGACAAACCAAACCCAGCAGGAAGTCCCACGCTAAATAAAACACACAATTTTAATTTCTAATATATCAATGTAATGACACATCAGGTATTACTAAGTGCTCCATTACAACGGGCAAACTCCATCTAAATGTCTACTTGCTAAGCTTACGGCCGACGCCCGCAGGCACGCAGAACTATTCAAGCGATATCCCCTTCGAATTAATTTTAAACAAACGGAGATACCGCGTTCTCTTTTCAAATTAACGTCTTCAAAGACATATTTTCAAATAATAATTCCAAATTCAAATTGTCCAACGGACGTCGGCGACCTGTTACCACGTGTAACTATGACAAGGGTGTTTCGGGATTTCCATTCGACACCGGCGAGGGTTCGAACAGTACATTTATGAAATAGAGATAAAAAATTAAGTACATTACACAACACTTGTGAGGGAACACGCGGGGGAAGCGGACGCGTATGATACCAGTCCCGTTTAGATTGTCAACTCCTTAAAAACCCTATTTTCGTTTCAAAGCATCCCGAAGAAATCTTGTGACAGTAATAAAACTGATCATGATTAGGTCACCTTCAAACCGACTGTCACTTAATTGAACGTACAATTTCAAATCGAATCGAATCATGCAAAATATACTAGCAGACATCAAACTGTGAAAGTTATTGCCAGTATCTTGGACAAAAAAAATACCACATTTCGCGCGTTTTTCCCAGTCACAAGCCCGCATGTGCCCCCACTCGCCGCGCCCAAATCTATCTAATTTGGCAAGATACGAAGCAAACGGCGGCGGCGACGGCGTGAGAACATCACAGTAATAGTAATATCAACCATTCTAATACTGTTTCAGGAAAGAACAATTGCTAATGTACAGAAGGTGTAATTGCCGGGTGACGCGGCCGGCGGGCGCGGTTCCTCAACGCCACATTTTCAAACTACCTTCAGAGTGAGGTATTCTAAAATGTGCAACTACCCTCCAAGTAGTTTATTAGTATACAAACCCAATTATTATTAAGTACGTACTGCGCTCACATTTTCACTAGTAGCTTAAGTACTCTTAACACTTTCCAAAATTAAAAACAATTCACCAACCAAAGGTTGTGAAATCTGAAAGTATGTTTCCATTGAATAATTTCTATCAAATCGGTTCCCGCCATTTTGTACCATACTAAACGAGGAAACGCGCCCGCCCGCTTGATTAATCTCAGGAATTTCTAATCCTACTTACACTAACAATACTGCTATAATATAAAGGGTAAGGTATGTGAATACATATGTGAATTTATAGCGTTCGGTAGCCGTGGCGTGTGGAAAGCAAACTTGAAAAAAAAATCACTGGGTCAATCACTGGTCTGAAAGACAGACTATAGGCATCCAAGTTGTACAATTTAAAAATAAAAAAACTTACGCCAATCACTGGCCGCCGAATACGTTCTATTTTTAAAAGTTGACAGTTTATTTCATGGTCTCCACATGCCAAGGTTACATGTTGTGCGCCGGCTGGCTGGGGGGAATGTAGCCGGCTAAGCTACCACATGCATACTGCGCTACGTACGCCGCGCGGCCTCGCCCGTGTTTTACAAACCAAGCACGATACAGCTAATTATAAAAGATAATTAAGTACTTAGTAATAGACGTTAGGATATACGTTTTTTTTATATGATTAAACTCGGGACACTGAATAAGCGCTCTGACAGATTACAAGGCTAGCGAGTACGATTAATATTAGGCGGCCAAATAATGCAACACTACTTTTTTGTCATGGCAACATTAATTTAGGGAGGATATAATAATTACATCATCCCACTAGTTTGGAATTGATCGAAAATATTAGTAATAGACACAAAGTGTCAAATAGATCATCATTCTTCGGCCCGAGTTTAGTCATTTAGATTGATTGTCATGATTTTATTATTATTAAGTTTTGAGTATTTTCGAGGGTAGTTCAATTTTTGTTTCCTCTAAAGGCTGTTGTTTTTTTTTTCAAATATCGGGTTATACATTTACAAGGCATTAAGAAATATAAAGCGAGAATATATTGTTAAGTATTGCCATAATATAAATGTTAATATAAGATTATTAAGTACTTTTTTACTCAAGTATCACTCAATTATTACGCAGGGTATGAGGACCAAATAGTAATGAGCCAATATTTTAAGCGAGAGTCACTCTTTTTAAGGAACAAATAATGTTTTTAATACTGTAAGAATAAAAATGCCTACTCACGTCACAACCGTTGAATCAAGAGTGGCAGAGCTATATTATACAATGAGATACACTGTCAGGTCAGCTGTTTCTTCATATAGGTCTGTCCCTCTCTGATGTGAGCAGGCACTACAGGGGGACCATGTCCAAGTACGATCGACTTAAAACTACAAATTGCACGAACACAACCATCACTTGTCTTTTACTAATACTCGTCGAATCACAATTATTGCTTTCGGGTCTAACAACTACGAATCGTTATAAATTAAGTACGATTATTTTTTTCTTTATAATAAGGACGTAATAAATTAGCGGGAAAATTACGAAATATTTGGACAAAACTGTGTTAACTCTTGATGTAATTATTTATGTTTAAAAAATACTTGGGAACCGTTACAGTACTTATCAATTTAAAAAAAGTCGCAGAATGAAGTCAGATTATAACGCCAAAGTTCGGAATGACCATGCGACCCAGTCACAGAATAGTACTTACTAATAGAAGCAATCTCTTTCCAACACACTTTGCATCTTATTCAGACACCCAAAGTATGTGAGTGCAATGCAAACCAAAGTAATTTAGTGTCCGTAACAACCGTTTTGTCCAAATTTTCTCGAAACACCACTAACGGCGCCCATCGCGGGACTATCACCAAATACCAATAAGTGAGCATCTACTCCTAAACACACCAGGCGAAGCCGCGCGGCCATGACAATCTACGGGGCCTTAAAATTCTTAGCTTATTGTCACATTACACTCGGGGGGTGTTAGTTCGCATTCTCTCATACACGCTAAATTATATTTTATTAACTATGCTGACGGCGGGTGCGGGGTGGCGATTTGTAAAATGTATAAGTACTGCGTAATTAGAGCATGATTTTAGATATCAACTTTAAGGTATATCGCTGAGACAAAGACTTTGGAATATTCTAGAAAAAAAAGGATAATTTGAAAACCGTTTAAATTCCAAATTCACCACCACCTACACCGCGTCGATATACACTACATATGTCAAATACATACAATAACTCTATGTAAAATGAGATTGCTTTCCGCTCGTGTCAGATATGTATGATGTCGTGAGCATACGTGGAGCGCGGCCGGCGTTGTGTGAAAGACTGGCGTTGCTTGAGCGAGCGGGACCGGCCCTTGTCTATGCGACCATAGACAATAATGTTGCCAGGTAATTCGGTAAATTATTTTGTTGTTAAAAATTAAGTTAACTGTTAAATGAGCGTTAATTTGGCACAAATTGTAATAAGAAATAAATGGCACTATTCCATAATAATACTGACATGTTAAAAATTTCTGCCATTTCTTATTTTTTTCAATATTTTTCAATTCTAGTGCAGTTTTAATGGCAACTAAGTTTGCGTGCAGTCACACAGCGCCGTCACCGAGTTTAAATATATATTATAACTATTTTATTAATAAAAAAACATACATAGCTGCGCATGAGATTCATAAAAATACAGTCATGTTATTATAAATACTAATAATTATGAATTAACGTAAGTATTGCCAAACAAACGTGCACTATTAACTACAGATACAACTAATTACAGATCCAAGACAAAATATATAAGAAAAAATTAGTGTTTTTTTTTTAATTTATTTCGCAACTAAATTACTTGAGATCTTCGCCTTAATATAAATTGAAGGCGACACGCGACGGCGTTCGTATTAAAAATAATGACGACTTTTTTTAAAGAATGCTGCATGTGAAATAAAATTAAAAACCCTTCGGATCCGAAAATAAAAAGACAAGTAAAAAAAAATCGTCAATTTTTTGCACGTCCCACCGTCATCTACCAAAATCGCCTAAATAAATTAACTTTTTAATAAAAAAAAAAGAAATCAAATGCGTTCTCTTTGACGCCCGCATCGGGCAAAGTTATTGCTTTTAACTGCCTTAACCACTAAGTTTTATGAGCCGAATAAACATACTTAACTAGAATAATGTCGAATACTGATCACTCCCTCTCGCGGCCACAGCAACGAACGCGGCAAGACGAACACTCCTAACATACCGACGACAAACAAACAAACAAAAAAAAATAGTACGTAGGAACTATATAGAAATAAAATATTTAGCCGAGCTAAAACCTAACCTCGTAGGCGGGTGGGGGGTCATCTCGATACTGTATTGCTCTCAATTACCGTGTTTAAATGTACATGGGCAGGCCGTACATGGCGCCCCAGTCGACCCCCTGGAAGGAGGACATGTCGACGCCGGCGAGCGAGTAGGCCGCGCCGAACTGCGGCATGGCGGGCTGCGGCGCGGGCGCGGGCGGCGCCACCAGCGCGGTGGCGGCCGCCGCGCCCGCCGGCAGCGCGTACGGCGCGTACCGGTACGCGTGCGCCGCGCCCACCGCCGGCACGCCGCCCACGCCGCCCGCGGCGTACACCAGCCCGCGCCCGGGCCGCAGCACCAGCCGCTTGCCCAGCGCCAGCGGCGCGGCCGCCACCGCCTCCTTGGGCTGCGCGCGCTTGCACTCCACCTTCTTATTCTTGATGGTGTGGAAGTGGATGTCGCACACGCGCTCGACCGCCTCCTCCGAGTGGAAGGTGACGAAGCCGAAGCCTCGGTGGCGCTTGGTCTGCTGGTCCATCAGCATCACGGCGTCCTCGACGAGCCCGAATTGTGAGAAATATGACCTGACTTCTTCGGCGGAGGTGTCCTGTCCGACGCCGCCGACGAATATCTTCTTGGTTTTGGCTGGCCGCGGCGCGGACTTGGGCGTGGCGTGCTTGGGGTCGATCCTCTTGCCGTCCAGCGTGTGGACCGGCACCGCGAGGACCTTGTCCACTGAAGACGCCTCCTGAAAGGTGATAAAGCCGAAGCCGCGCGATCTCTGCGCGCGGCGCGTCAGTCAGTCCACGGGTGGATAAACTCCTTCACCTTTGTTAGAGTATACTCTATGGAAGAAAAAAGACTATTCGTGTTCTAAATTTAAATATAAAACTAAAAAGAGTTTTAGCTATTGACTCCTTTTGTAGTCACGAAAATACTTTGTGTTACCAAAATGCAGAAAATAAAAATTATTTGTGGTTAAAATAGTTCTAATTTCAAAATACGGATTCAAGAAAAATACGTTGTCTGTTAGTATTGCCAAACACCAAAACTAAAAAAATACTATTTCATAGTTTACGATATAAAAATTTACTATAGTGGTAGTATTGCCAATCAGAAATTACCAAATAGGGTTGCTACTACGATTGGATTACTAGCGCCAAAGACTCGACGTCTTATTAATTGTTTAAATCAATATAGTGTCAGGATTGTGTTACTTAGGGATATACATCTATGCATACTGTTAACGAGATCTACGTATAAATGAGATATATCATTCAACCTATTATTAACGATAAACAGAGGCTGGGATAAATCGTTGACACATATATTGCTAAACTAAATATCGATTAAGTAATATTTTAGTATTTGTGAAATAAGATTTTGGGAAGGCAAATGTTTGCTATTAATGTACAAGTAGCATAGCACAAATATTACATGACTAACAATAAATAATAATACCAGCCTTTTTTAATATCCCACTGTTGGGCACGGGCCTACCATCAATGCGATGTTTAGGTCATAGTACATTAACAATCCTCATATTAAATGTTGCCCGGGCATGTCGTAGTAAAGTATTCTACCATTTAGTAGAAAATTGGAACAAAACAATAACATAAAAAAGTTTAAAAAAAATGTATACGCTCTGAATAAAAAGCTTAGAAAGCTGAACCCATCAAATGTAAGGATATACTGCACTGGAGCCTGTGTAATTAATTAAATAAATTATTATTTTTTAATCTCTACGAGATTAAATCTCTGCACACAACGCGAGAGGGCTCGCCTCTGAGATAAAAGCTAACGAAATGCAAAAAATCTGATTGACGCATATGGATATTGCAGCTTCACCAAGCGAGACAACCAGAATGCTGGGCAGTCCATCCCGAGGAAAAAGGGATAAAATACGCTCAATATCTTCTGATAGAGGCTTACAAAGGGACCGAACTACATAAAGAAACAGGCAATCGGAAGAGCTATATTTTATACGCGCCAGAATTGGCGAAAATGGAATTCTTTCGTATTAATTTAAGTATCCAAGATGGCGGTTAGGGTTTTGGGTAAGTAATATATATTCTCTATCACCCTCAGACTTCTTGGCAACAGTCAAATTGTCTAGTGCGATAGGCTAATATCGTCAATTCCAAGAACGCTGATGGTTCTAGAGGTAGGCCATTATTAAATTTAGCCAATAAATTGACCATAGACTCTCAACTCCTATCCAACTATAACGTTGAATTAAACCTCAAAAAAAAAATATAGATACGTCTATTACGTGATCCTATAGTATGTCATTGTTACAAAGTACTCTGTACCCTATATACGTTTCTATTCATGCGATCTTCATTATTGTGTAGTTATACTCTATGGTTGAAGTTAGTGGGGCTGCCATCTTATAAACACGTGAAACATACCAAATTGGTAAAATGATGTATATTCAAAACCTGTTCAAATGTGGGCGCAATAAACTTCCACCCGCTGCAACTATTAGAGCTCCTTTCAGAACGACCGCGCAGCCTCGCAGCTGGTTCAGGTACGCGCTGCAGGAGGGCTGACAGCGAGCCAAATAGCAGATGGAAACGCTCGCCCAATGCAAAAGGTCGCGCTGCCTCGCCCGAACCAGAGCCTTACGAGATTGCGCGCCTGGTCTGAGCTAATGCCTTAAGTCTTACATGGTCACAAAGTAAGCTAACACTGTAAGCTGACAGAGGTCTCTTTGAGACCACGTACAACTAAATGTCCTATAAATCCATAAAATGTGAAGACTATAAAGCGGCCACATTATTTTTCTTATTAAATAAATTACTGTCAGACTAAACTAACCATGTTATTAGCACTTATTATTCTACCCGAGCAGTACCCTTTGTACAATAAAAAAAACTACCATTTCTTCTGAGCATCTCAGTGTTACCTCAGTGAAAAATTTACTATTTACTTATTTCTACTAACGAGAATTATTGTCAATCTATATTTCAGTGATTTTAGCTAAGGTAGGTACTATTCAATTAATTAGTAGTAAAAAGGTCATTTTTAAATAGACATTTGTCAGTGTTGCAATGTTCAAGACTATATCTGGGTACTGGTCATACTATTAACAAAACAAGGGGCTTTTAAATATTACACAATTACATTGTACGTTTAAATATTGTTACAAAAATCTTGTAATCCAAAACTAAGCCACATTTAATGCTATATCCTTTCCGTTCAGTTAAATCTACTCATCAAAACATTACCTACTAAAAACTACCAAGATAGTAGAAAAAAAAACATTGCAATATCGACATCAGGGGAACTACCATAGATTCAAATAGAGAATGACAGAGAGAGGAGTGTTTAATCAACAAAATTCCATAGTCTATGCCTAACGAGTCTATGTTAGTGATTCTAGCATGCCGATCTTGTCTATGGTAATGGTTATTAGTATACCTAGGTTACTCTGGAACAACCATAGCCCAACTATGTGCGCGGACATTCGCGAGGGGTATGTGCCGAATACATATCTGTTTTATTTATAGGACTTTTCCCACTCCCCACACACTCCCACAACTGAGTACTCTAAAGACGCTCATAAACGGGCTGGTTTTATGGCAATTTCTAGCTGCCATTATCGCATCAAATTGCCAACTATATCCCGCAAAACTACCCACAATGCTATAAAAACCTACATGTTAATTTCGCTATAAACTCATGCCAAGTCTCATTATAATCCGCCAAGTGGATTCTGAGATAAAGATAGTTATTTAGCTATCCCGCAGAAATCCTGATATTTCCCGGGATACGAAGCTTGCTATATGTTGACCAGGGTTACAAGCTATCGCCGTGTAAAGTCTCATCAAAATCCGTCCAGTATATTTCCCGTAAGTCGCGAGCAAGCAGACAGACAAACAAACATGGTAGCCTACGACATTATTTTTCCAAATTTTATTCAATGTATATACAATGATATATGAATGTAAATCTACACATCCTACCCTCATATAAACATCCGCGCACTCACCTACATTAACTACCTAGACCAACGTCATAGTGCTACAACTGACCGATGGATCGCACGTCCGGCTTGGAACTGCCTACACGCCGTCTTAGAAACAAATCATTAACTTCATTATCTGGTTCTGTTATTATATTATTGGGAAGTCTTAGCAACATTTCTTATTTAAATTATAATAAAAACATGAAAGTAAATATTCCAAAGTCCAATTGTGACTTGTCAGTATTGGCACATGAGTAAAAATACCTACAAGCTACGTATAATAGGCCTGTTGCGTTGCGGGCCGTTCGAATGTGGTCTTGGTCTCTGTATGGATTATTTATGTGTGGTAATGGCATGGGAATAAGGCTATTATGACCATTGCAATACCATAATGTATCAACAGACCCGGCCCACAGTAAAACAGATTATTCACAGCTCTATCGGTGACGAGATACGAGTGTCTTTAAGGCGCTCGTGTATACGAGCCCGTATGGGCTGCAGTGAGCCAAGCAGTGATAGCCAAGTTGGTAGAACGCTTGCCTCGGTAACGAGGATCGCAGGTTCAAACCCCGGCTCGCACCTCTGGGATTTCATGTGCGAATCTCATTTTCAACCACGATTATCACTTGATAAACGGTGAAGGAAAACATCGTAAGCAAGCCTAATCGCCCTTGCATTGAGGGGAGGCCCGTGCCCAGCAGTGGGACATTAAAAAGGGCTGGCATTATTATATACGGGCTTGTTTTGTGACAATTTCTAGCAACAATTGAGTCGCCGTCTACATCGGGCAACACCTGCTTTAATGAAAACATTGCAGCAAGAGAAAAAAACAAATACATTTGAGCCCTTTAATATGTCCCACTCGGGCCTCCCCCCAATGCGAGAGGGATGAGGTCATTGTCCACCACAATGGCCTAGTGCGGGTTGGCGAACATCACATCACACGTGTTTCGAGGGGTTCTCTCAGGCCTGACGGTTCTTACGATGTTTTCCTTCAGCGTTTACAAGTGATTATCATGGTTGAAAATGAGATTCGCACATGACGTCCAGAAATCCCAGAGGTAGAGGCAGGGTTTGAATGTAAGACTCTCGCTACCAACTTGGCTACCACTGCTTTTATAGCTAGCTATAGTACTCAAAATTTCCCAGCCTTTTACATACAACAAGTGCTAGGCACAGTCAGGTCTGGTCTTAATAAAACTTAGCCTACCTATATACCTGTTTTGGTTCATTGGATTCATATGATGTTGCTAAGACTTCGTTAATTGCTTATCAATACTACAAGATATTCCAAGTTATTCAAAAATTGTGGGTCCGGAATGCAATACAAGATTTTATTTTCAATGAAGCTTTGAATCTTTAATACTGGATCTGGTTGCATAAGACCATATAAACGAGAAAAAGTATGACGTAATTTACTTTGGCGAATTACACATAACGAGCAAACTAGGAGACCATGCTCTCTGCAGAATAAACAAGGTATATATGTACCAAGGATTGTTTACATCTACAGAGCACTCAGCCAAGAGCATTGTCTGAACATTTTACTTGTTACAATCAGGGCATTAGAATGATACACCGCATCTCATAATTGATATTTACAGTAAAACCACAATATCAAAGAGAAAACAAGTTTATATACATAATTCCGTTATTTTCGTTACCTACTCACAGGTGAATGGTTACCAGAATCTGAACAACAAGTGTGAAAACAAGCTTATTTTTTTTATTGAGATTCTTTTATTCATCAAATTGCATCAGTCCCCAGCTTGTTACTGATGAATGCATGCCTGCCATCATTAACCGCAAGAAATGTATGGACAACATAGAACTTTAGCGGCTGCATTACTATAGATTGTGCCATCAGGGTGGGCAAATGTATAGTTAGGTTTTAATGTCATGTACTGTGGTTTACTTTCGTATTTATTGTTTGTGCCTTGCTCCAGAGGCCAGTATTAACCAAAAATACAGTAAAATATGGTCACAATATGGTTGAATATAGAATATCTGTATTGCATTCCAGCCCTCTCCCACCTCCTTGCCCCCTCACCTGTGTGACAGGGTCCTTCATGATGAGCACATCGGTGACAGGTCCAAACATAGCAAAGTATTCTCTCAGCTTCTCCGAGCTGGTCTGCCAGCTGAGTCCGCCGACAAACAGCTTGCTGGGTGATGGGGATGTTGTGCCGGTGACTGTTGTGGCTGTACCATTTGCTATTGCTGTTACCGGTGTTGAGCGGCCCGATGAGGGTGATGTTTCTGTGCACAGGAGATGATGGTTACTCAATTGATGGCACCTACATCACTAAACTGTCAGTTATAAAAAAACTAAATAATTGTTTGTAGATGGCTACTAGATGGTGTGACTTATAGCTAACCTCCTATAGTAATATTTAAGTTTATACATTTTCCTAGTTCATTTATTCAGGACTGCTAGAACACAAGTTTTTACACAATCATTGTCCTGATATGATACTAAATAATATCCTGAAATATAATACAATAAAAACACTATATCAAGTATCTCAACAGTATTCTATTAAACTACATAATAATAGTTTTCCATTATGTTTCATAGAATATTGGTGGTAAATTCAAATGTATAAACAATATTGCAACCTTTTTTAATAAAGTGTTTTATTATAAATACTGAAATAAATTGTCTGTGCATAATTAAACACTCACTACAGTTTATTTTAAAAGTAAACTAGTTCATAAAACTATATATCAAACCTATTCCATTATTTTAATACACTTTTTGATGAAAGAATCTTCTCAAACCATACACGAAAGTAGGTAGCCGAAAGAAAAGAAACTTGATATGAAACACTCACTTATCTGTTGAACAGCCATCTGCTGTTGCTGATGCTGCTGGTGTGCGGCCGCAGCAGCCGTCGCAGCGGCGTGAGCGGCCGCCTGAGCGCTCAGCACATGAGCGGTCAGTTCTCCTCCCACCAGCCCTCCATCCAGTACTTCTACGCCACCCAGCGCCCCGCTGGAATACAATCCCATCATTTTCACAGCCGTACACAACGATCTCACACTTCTAACTAATATTTTATGATGTAATAAAATGATTCAAAGATTCGCTTGACCGACGCTTTCACTTTGAAATTGAATGACGGAAAAAACAGAACAACATCGGTTTATTCAACCAGCTTCCCGCCAAGAACACAAATTATTTCTATGACAAACTCTTTTTATATAAAGCATAAATAATAGGTATGTTTTTTACATTTCAACTAGGGCGAACATAATTCAATATTTGCAAACTTTATTAAATAAAAAATATTGAAGCATAAAGTATAAACACATTGGACGTCGCGCCATTAATAACTTTATTTATGGGTTCTATTTAAATTTCGAATCTGTCATCATGAATTACGTCATAATTTGACAGTTGAAAAAGTAATTAAGATAGAACGTAAAATTTACGTATGAGAATTTAACAATGGTTTTTGAATACGTAAATTTTCACCGTTACATATATTTACTTCCACTAAATGCTCTCGCATGCCCATTAGTACCGCAAGCATTTATGTGAAAAGAAAAATACTTGAAGCAAGGCCGTAACAAGGAATTCACTTTGGGGTTATCTAAGGAATTGTTGACCCCCGTCTAAATCATTGACTGAAGCTTATCTGCGTTCAGGAGATGGAGTCAACCATATATCCTACCATTTTTAATACATGCGTCGGGCAGGGGTTTCGATAGTTTTCTTAATGTATTGATTACCAGCTCTTATGTGTTTACAATGATATTTAAATAATGTGCCAAGAGCCCTAGTTCTGTTCGTATAAACTAGACAAATCTATTCATCAAATAGACGTATTGAATATTGAGATAGACAAAAATAAGCGACAACATTACTCTGAACCATTTGTATTCATTACAGTTTGTTTGCTCAGAACTGGAGCTTGAGTGATAATACATAATGTACTATGTGAAAATAAACAAAATATTTACTCAGTGTAGCTCGCACGAGTGAGTCAGATGAATATGCATAAGGTGCATAGGGACGGAATGGGGACAAGACATTATATCTTCCTCTTTTTGCCTCTCATGTTAGCGTCATGTAATCATTTAACCTACTACAAACCATAGGTTTCTACTTAATTAATGATACTTTCAGTTGTATTTCTTACCAGCCCCGTTTGAAATAAAACTTAATTGTATAATACCTATTTAGTAAATGCTGATCTGGTAGTCTAACCGTGGAATTCATACAAAGCTACAATCCATTTGCATTGGTATTACAACGCTGTTTTCTACTAAATTATTATTCGATTATGCTAGTAGACTTGTCCAGCTAATCATACCAAGACCGAAGCTATATAGATTAAAACAAACGAGAAAAGACTGATAATGTCTATTATTTGTCTTTGTAAAAGCAAATGCTGACTGGTAACTAACTATCTAACAACATGGGAGATCTAATAGGCCTTAGATAAACTTAAAAGGGGTAATAGGCACTGCTTGGTGAATGGTGATTCAGCGCCGATCCCATACGGAAATACAATTTTGTTAAAAATGTAATATTGCAATGCTGTTCAAGTTTATAATTTAACGGGTAACGGTCGTTATATTTTGTGACTTAAGTTTTTGTATAATATCTAAATTAAATAATAACAAAATATTAATTTTCTTTTTAAAACTGTGTGGTCGCGCACAGTGCCGGAAAAGCTTTTATTTTATTGAAAATGAACTTATTCGCACAGCTGCTGCTCCACACATTTTATCCTCCTACGAGTTGCGCATTTTATCTCCATAAGACCTCGCCTTTATCCTCCCTTTCTTACACATTGTTTTTCACGTACAAATAATTTCCCATCTCTCTCTACTACAAATATAGCTATCCTAGTTTTGCTTGAGGCTTTTCCATATTTGCGTCTTGCTCGCTCATTAGGGGTATGTTGTAGCTTCTCGTATATCTAGGCGCCTCGTGTTCGCGCGCGGTTTGTACCAAATATTTGAGTTTGTTTGACAATTTCATTGAATTTGGGGCTTTTAACCAGAGGAGCTGAGGATAAAATATGAAACTCTCAGCAGATTTCCTTTCAGGAATATTAATTCAGTAGTCAGCGCTTTAACTCGAATGCGATGCAACCAAGGTGTTTTGTTTATTACTTATATAATATTGTTTGAAGTTGATTAATATATTTAGAAAATCTGTCGTGACCAGTGTAAGATAAAAAAATCCCTCGACCCACTTGAATAATAAAATTCATATTTTTCGCTAAAACACTTTTAATCTTTCCACATTAAGAACTTTTAACTCGAGGATTTACACGAATTAAGGAACACAAAACTCTTAATCTGCCTTCACCGAGTTTGATAGATGCTCAGCATCCAGGGGGAGCGTTTTAAGAATTCCGAGCTCAAACTATAAATCAGTGCCAACCATTTATCTTGGACATAATGTAGGGATCTTTCGACCGCCTTTTCCGCACTATCCTTAATAATAGAAGTCAAGGCTTGTATTAAAACATCACATTTGATTCCCCACTTGATATGCTCGTTAAAAATACATATTTCATGTCATGTTGCGTTCGTTTATTATGAAAAGTAATACTTGACATTCCCTATTTATGTGAAAAGCCCTCCTAATTAATGATGATACACCCACTATTTACTTGTATTACAATATTGCAGAATAATGGCAGTAGAAAAAATACTCTCAACCATCACTATCAAAGATTTAAAGATCAAACTTTACTTACTTAGTAAGTCTATTAATCGTACGATTACGTATACAAATTGTGCTGAATTATTTATGTTAAGTACATAGAAACAATATTATTATCTTAAATTTGATGTTTGATTTGATATTAGATGTTGGACCCATTAATTTAAATCGCAATTGCCGTAAATTTTTCCGTTGCTATCTTTTGACAGGTGGTTGACATTTGCTGAAAAATGGGAACCTAATACGGTTACGTCCTATAGGCCAAAAAACAATCTTCGGCATAGAAATAGGAATAACACTATGCCAGTTCATTGAGACAAATCAACAAGAAAAACATGCCCGTATTCTGATGGGGTAGGCAGAATGAAACGAGCTCATATAGTGTAATAAATAAAAAAGTATTCCATGTGGTCAGTTACTGACGGGCATAACACACTCCAATACAACAATGCTAAAAGAAGCAAATCAATTTTTATTACTTTTATTTTGCCTTTTTTTTGTATTAAGATCTTGCATATACCTATGTTAAGTAGATACCTGCGTCAATAAAGTGGCTTAATAAAATAAAATAACTTATATTGATTACAACGAACCCTATATAATCAGTTTCGTTCTTTTACGTGTGTTTAGTCAATTGCAATCCCACTCTAATGGTTCATTCAAGTTATCTATAAGTATTTAGTCTAAGGAACAGATAAATTGGCGGCACATCAATTCGATACGCCGAATATTTAAATATCGTTGAGCGAATCTAAACCCGGGAGCAATATAGGTGAGCGGTCGTCGACCCGGTGGGGGGCTCGCCCTTCGCCCCGGAGGCCTGAGGTCAGCCGGACAGCGGCACTTTTGTAAATAACTACAGTTGTAATTGAGCAGGAATGTTCTATGATGTTGCAATTTTTTTTTGTTACGTTCCAGTCATGACATTCGACATAAAAACTGACACTCCGCCTAAAACCCAAGTTGGCGAAAATCAATAGACAAAAATAAAATGAAAAAGAAGATATTATAGGGCACGCCATTTTCATATCAACATGTCACATCCTTTCTTTTATTATATAATGTGTATTTACTTAATGCTTTGTTGCTATTAATTACTTGACATTGGCAAAATACCCGATAAGTTGTTGGTGAGGCCATTTGCATATCCATTTTTATTTCATTTCTTTTCGTAAAGAAAGAATAAATTAGTTATAGCAGATTATGCTCTAATCGCTGATGGACTGATACCTGCAATACCTGCTTAGTGGCGTGGTACAATACTTGCCACGCAAGGTATTCTCTTCCCGCGACAGCTAGGTCTCGTGATTAGCCTAAGACGACATCATAGGCCATCTTCGACTAATGACCGCTGTAAATCTATCGATGCCAATTAATGGCAACACTGATCGTGACGTAGTCCTAGGTCATCGTGGGAAGGGAACACCTGGCGTAGCATATTATTATACTATGCTTAGTATTAATTATTCCGGTCATGTGTGTAGCCCCTACTCTTCGGACGTCGTGTTACAGGTTTCCTAAAACCTGCATTATTACCAATAACCCCTAAAAATTAATGTATATATTACTCGCAAGGGTTTGTAGGTACAGAGAAGTTTTGTAGGGTGTCCCTCTCACAACTCAACTAGGTCGCAGAATTTAAATAATACTTTTAAGTACGCCTTTTCTTGTGAATGTTATCTTCATAACTTAGTAACTACAAATTTCCTTAATGTGTGGTGAATGCCTGTGAGGTTTCATTTGAGAAGGATAGCTTGTACTTTGAACAAATGCACTGATTTTTTGGCATAACACGTCTGAATGTTATTGCTTGTTTTGGTGATGAAAACAATACACCAGATTGAACGACTGAAAATATCATTCGCTCATTCTTCCTTTTTCAAATATTTGAAAAAGCGATTCATTTTTTAGTTGGGCATGTATTCTTAGCTGCATCTGTTAGACTAGCTAGATAATAAATTTGATTGGTACCTAGACTAAATAATATAGACGTAGTGTCGCAAACAAAAGATTATTGAAGTACAAAAAACTAAGCCGATTTGTGAAAGCTTTTCCCGACACTCCATCCATATTATTTCCTCGTCTGAGCTATCTATAATTCCGAAACCATAAAATCTTCCTTCCATCTTGAGCCACGGTACAGCCAACCCCAAAAACTCGTGATGAATTAAACCATTTTTTTTACTGGAAAATCGATAGCTGATTGTGGGCGTTCATTGAGGGTGCAGGCCGAGGGGGGCGTCCGCGCGTGCGCGGGGGGCGGCGGGGCGCGGCGCTCGGCCACGCTGCCTCACACGCCCGCAGACGCCCGTGCCCGCCGCGCGCTAGTGCCATATTGTCCTGTCACAGCAGTACGTGCCCGCTACTGCTGCGTCCGGACAACCAGGCACTAGTGTCGCATTATCCACATCACCGAAGAAGAACGCACCAAAAATCCAGAAGATTACACCTATTATTTGTATTGTATTTGTCACTAACTCTTTTTACAGGTTATGTTAAGATATTATTCCGTTTGGAGTGTACCTACTATAGAAGTGCTGCAATGTGATCTGTGATTGTGGTTCATTACTATTTGTTTTATTAATCGCGCTGTTTTGTTAGTAGTAACAGTGAGATTATCATATGAGCGCGGCGGGGTGCATATATCGAGCGGCGCCGAGCGCATGCGCGCGCCATTTTTCCGACTGCATCCCGAAACGTTCGGCCATTTTCTCCGTTCGCGGATATCGAATTTCCATTCGTTCTAATTTCAAACGAATATTTCATTCATTGTTTAGTCTGTATTTTTTCAGTATCTGTGTATTTTTGACACATGCCATATGTAATACTTTTTTAATATTTCAGCGGGCAATGACATCAATAATCGTACTACCTAATGTGTATTTTCTTACGAAATATTTTAGACTTTGTTCACAGGGTTCACGGGAATAAGTATTCCAATCAACTTCGTTGGGCGGATACAATTCCCTGGAAACTCGAGGTTTTATGGTATTAATCATTTTATTATAAGCAGTGGGGAGCTATGGTATTTTATTTTTTTATTTCCGTCCACAAACCAGCACTTAAAGCGTGGTGGACTTGTATTCTGAATCTGTGTCAGTGGTCAGGAGGGGATGCATACGCCCAGCAGTAGGTTATTTTACAAGGCTAAAGGCGTGTTTGCCCAGTCCAGGCAATAGATGGGTGACCGCTAACTGACCATGCGGTCTCCTCTCCTGACATGTTATCCTGGTACCTGGTATTTCTTTTGTGTAATAAAACAATGGCATCGTTGGCGAGGGTTAAGCAATATTATCGGGTGGTCGCGGGTTCGATTCCCGCATAAGACCAATTTCGAAAATGGTTTATTCCTAATTAGTCTGGTCTAGGTGTTAGAGGGATTGCACCCAGTCCATAATAACTTGCTTGGTTTGGGATTGATTGTAACTAGCGATGTTTAATTAAAGATAATGTGCAATAAAAGGGACTCTATGTGTATGTAGGTAGAGTTGATTATAAGGTTTTGTCGAAATATAGGGCGGGGTCGATGGCCTTGTGACGTAGGTACCGTCTCTCCCCGAATACAGCGCCATAAACTTAATAGTGCTGGCGGGCAAAACTGGAACTAATGTTTTCATTATGAAAATGTTACCCCAAAAATTGAGAAAATTATACAAGGGAAAATGCACTCTAAGATTTAATACAAGAGTATAGATTCGGTTGGCAACTAGATCGTATTCGATCTTCGATATGCGTAGCTACAATGCGTAGCGTTATGTAGCGCAGCCGTAGCGTAGTGCTCGTAGCGTGCTACGGATTATCGTAGCCACAGTTCGTAGGATAAACCTATGTGCTGTCGTTTTAGGGTCCTAGCTTTTGTTCGCGGAATCAATTAATTTGGACAAAACAATATACTGAATCACTTGCTCTTAGTATAATCACATACTTAATGATCCTAGAACTATGACATAGATATTTTAAAAAAATATTTCCAGACGAACACACAAACTATACGGTCCCACACTAAGCAACGCTTGTATTGTGGGTACCGTACAATGGACTGAGGGCGAACCCAGTATATAATACTTATATAGATACTCTGGTACAAACACTCGTGCTCATCACACAGTGTGTGTCCCTACCGGGATTCGAACCTAGGACAGTACTATCCACAGAGCTAATCAGGTCGTCAATATAATATATCTAGCCCTAGTCTGAATAAAAAAATCATACTATATACAAGCGATACCAAATAATTTCATCTTTATTCTTTACGAAATGAGATGCGATGAAATAAAATGGATATGAATATGGCCTCACCCACAACTTAGCGGGTATTTTGCCAATGTCAAGTAATTTTTAACATTCAATAAATACATATTATAAATAAAATAATGGATGTGACATGATGATATGAAAAACAAGCGATACCAAATAATTTCATCAAAATCTTTAATCAAATCACCGTGAACATTGCAAAAAGTGACTCAATCGATTTGAAAAAGGAATTGTCACATTACCAAGTACTGTTTATTGGTATTCCAACTATTACTTCGCGATCATATACCTTATTCCTTCAAGTTAAAGGCTGTTATAAAGTTTACCAACTGCAAATGTATGTTGGTTCTCAAAAACCTAATGAAGTATTAGCCAGGAACATCGCAAACCATTAGTGGGGTTCTTTTTACCGCACCAAGAACGATTTTTTCAGCAATTTTAAGCCTTATTAATTCACGTTAAGTGTTCTTTAGTTTTCTAACAGAAATGGTAAGTTGCTTTCTGAAAAAACTATTGGAGAGTTACTGGGCCGGGAGAAATTGCTGTCTCATTTCCCCGCCTATTCTGGATAGTTTTTTAACGCTGGCAATCATTTCACTTAAAAAAATGCGCGCGGTATTTTTATCTGTCACGACCGTAGACAGAGAATGCTCGAACGTTTTTTTAAGTTCAAATTCGTGTCAAGCACAAAAACTTTGTTACAGAAAAATTAAAAAAAGAAATTCCTGCTTTTATAATTTGGCACTTTATCTTTTGTTTTAGATTGATATTATGATAACGATGTAGACGAGTTTTTGGCGGGAAGTTGAACCGTGAAGTTATCAATTTAGTTTTATTTTCCGGAAAATGCGCTTGTTTGATAAATATATCATGTGTAACATTAGTTGGATAATCCATCGTGTGTTCATAAACGTGCACGAATGACAGAAAATTACAGTAAAATAGTATAACTTGACTTCAAGCTCCAAGATGTCCCGTAATATTTCAGTAAAGTATTCACACCTTTACTGATAGGGGTAGGAGATTCATTTTACCATCAGCATCGACATCACCATTATCATCAGGGATATTCATCACTTTATAATAATTTATCAAGAAATACTCCAGCACTGGCAAAAATGGCTCTATTTTCTAGCCCATTACCAACCGAACAAAAAAATATGGAGACGAATATGCAGCTCCAGCTAAATGCTCTATGGTGTATATTTCTGTCATCCACAGAGATACTGGCAGTGTGGGCATGAACTAGTTTTTATGAATGGTTATCTGCTTCCATTGTAAGCATGGCTTATTCGATTTGCGATCGGTGGGTGTGTCCCCAGCGACCAAATTAATGATTCGTTGGGTCGCGTCAGCGCAGCATCTCTGCGACAGAACCGGGCAAACGCGAGTCACAGTTGCCGGATAATGGTTCCGCAAGTTAATGACAAAAAAACTTTTAAAGCAAGTTTTTTTCAATCCATCCATCAACCGAAAGACGTTCACTGGTGGATAAAGGCCTCCCCCAATGACGTCCACATATCACGGTCCTCGGCACTGACTGACCCTCCCGCCTGTGGTCGTCAGCCCACCTTTTAAGGATCATTCTATGTTGTATTTTCCCGTTCCAGCCAAAAAAAATCTCTAAATCCACTAAGCGGATTTTACCGAAAATTTGCATAACAATAACTCAACTAGATAAACATTCAGTCAAAACATATAGCTACTGATAAATGGTAAGGTTCTCCCAGGATACTCGTACTCAGAAAACCAAAGTCCGCTTATGGTATTATAGGCACAGTTACACAGTCACTGGTGGTAGGCTTCGGCCGTGGCTAGTCACCACCCACTGAACAAAGCCATGTCGCCAAGCGGCCTAGCCGTGTTCCGGCATGATGTTCGGTGCTGCCATTCATGGATGGCGGGTCAGATCAGTTGCGCTGCATGTGCCTAGTGAATGTAGCGTCTCTATCTACTGCCGCCTTCCTACCTAGGCAAGTATGCTCCATCGTAGATCTCATCGTCACTTACCATCAGGTGAGATCGAGATCAAATACTTGCCTATAATATAATAAAAAAAAAAACACATAAAATAACTAGCTGCGCCCCGCGGTGTTTTAAAAAGTATATCCTTTTTTAACCGACTTCAAAAAAAAGGAGAAGGTTCTCAATTCGGTTGTATTTTTTTTTTTTTTTTTATCGGGATAAAAAGGATATACTTATGCAAAGTAGCATATGCTATTTCAGACTATAATCTATCTCTGAGCCAAATTTCGTCCAGATCCGTTCAGCCGTACTGGCGTGATTGAGTAACAAACATCCATCCATCCAAACTTTCACATTTATAATATTAGTGGGATGAATTTCATCTATTGTGTGGTTACCTGCACACAAAATCGTCAAACTAAACCCTCGCTACGAGCCTAAGCCTCGTCTCCACTTTTATAGAGGCACTAGAGGCGTAGTTATCGAGTGAATTAATAAGTGACAATGGAGAGCTCTTCACTTCTCGCCGACGATGGCGCTGCGTTTTATTGTCTGGTCCATAGAGAAAAACTGTCTAATGACATAACTGAGTTAGGGTTGCGTAGAAGAAAAAATGGTAACAATAGCCTCTGTTGATGATAGAGATGGCAGCCAAATTAATTACGAGAGAACTTGGCTACTTGAAGCCTTGGCTACTTGTACCTATTAATATATTATATTTTTAATTTAGCATTGTTGAGTTATTGTTGAGTTATTGTTGAGTTATTGTTGAGTTATTGTTGTTCAATTTGACTCTCGCCATCTATAATATCTTAAATCCGTGATTAAATATTTTTTTACTGTGTTTTTAGTAGGAATCATGAAAAAAAACATTGTATGTATGCACTCGGGCACATACATACCATGCGTTATGTATGCGACTAAGTTGAACAGATTGGAAACATGGAATTTTCCGAATAATTCAATTTGGACTACCGAGCCAATCGCCGCAAACTGTAACACTAGACTTTTTCAATCCGCAAACCAACCGCGCACATGTGACCGCATTTCTCGGTTCGATGGGACATTATCACGGTAGATCTGGCAACCCTGCTCCGGATCGTATATCATATTCACCCCCGCGTGCGTTTGATGGCCGCCCCGACGGCACGGGAATGACCCTACGACACGGGGCGCCTCGCACACAATGCGATGATGTAGGAGCGATGGCTAATTAAACGTATCGAAAACCTTTAGCTTTATTTCTAACTAGACACGTGCCTGATGTTTTTTGATGCAACCTTTGAAGTCCTATTTGAGCCCCTTTAAGGACGAAATTTCCATTGAAACCTTACCTCCTTAGCGCACATTCATATAGTACTCAACTAATTTTTAAATCCCTAGGTCCACTGGTTCTGGCTACGCGTGGTCTGTTAGTCAGTCTTAAGAATAGTATCAGATCGGAGTACCTACTTACGGTAAGAGTTATCACACCTTGATAAAGAACCTCTTGGAGGGGATGGTAGAAGGAAAGTGTAAAAGAGAAAGATCAGAACAAGACGTGAATGAGAGGCAATAAAGATATTTCATCTTATAAGAGGTTGCTCTAGAAATAAACAGCCGAAAAGGCGTTCAGTAGCTGCACGTTAAGAGAAGAAGAGCTCTGCCATCGCCTCGCATAGCATCGCTTTCGCTACAAAACTCACCCCGTGTTTATTCAGGGATTATGATTATGTTTATTTGCTCCCGCCATTTTGCGACGCCATTGTTCGTCGTCGCGAAATGGGGACGATATAAAAGATT
Organism: Pheosia tremula; assembly: GCA_905333125.1. Taxonomy (NCBI): domain Eukaryota; kingdom Metazoa; phylum Arthropoda; class Insecta; order Lepidoptera; family Notodontidae; genus Pheosia; species Pheosia tremula. The sequence continues at coordinate 4,920,079 of HG995425.1, forward strand.
ATAAAATCAAGTGGTGATTACTTGCAGGGTATCATTCACCCTGTGCTGGTGTCGGGGTGGGATAACTCTACGGCCTGTCTTCCTGTGGAAGTCGTAAAACGACTAAAGTAAGACCATACATAATCTGGTTGGAACTGCATGTTTCCGGCGATAGACTCACCCCAGGGCCCCAAGTCTGCTAACACAATCGATTCATAATCGAACAGCAACCGCATAGTAACTGTCACTTTTGACAGATATCCCATACAATATCTCTGTCAAAAGTGGCAGTTACTATGCGGTTGCTGTTCGATTATGAATCGATTGTGTTAGCAGACATGGGGCCCTGTACGGTCCCTTACTTAAGAACGCTTGTATTATGGGTACCGTACAATGAATTGAGGGCAATCCCAGTATAATATAGAATAAGATATATTCTTAATTCATGTAAACCATTAAATACAGTACTTATGGAGCGTCAAAATAGTTACGAAATGCTAAGCTACAACTTTACCACGCGTTCGGCATGCCGTTCCTATAGAGAAGAATGGGCAATAAACTCCATGATTGTTCTTTTTAAAAAGATCTTATATAATAGTTATAATAGATATTAAGCATTCATATCTCTTGTGCAAATTTTCGTGCTCATCATACAAAGTTTGCCCCTCCCTGGATTCGAACCTTGGTTTGTAAAAGGCTTTGCATATATGCGGCGATGGGCTCGCTATGTAAAATATTGATATTTTAAATGTGTTTTCACCATTTTTTTTAAACTACCAAATTCATCCTAGCCGCCGCGCTCACCATTTTAAATTTATGGATTTTTAATATCCTCAAAAAATACTTTTCAAGAACGTTAAAATTATGATAAATGTTCCATTAAAAATCAGTTTACGATTTTATGTCGTCGGTAAATTACATTCCAATGGTGTAACAGTCGTTTTTCATTAAAAAGTAAGTCGGTCAACTTCGCGGTAGTGACGTCACAGCCACGAACGCAATAAAATGTTGCCAGCGCGCGATTTTAAAATTGCCAAAATTTTTGGAGTATTTCAGAAAGTATGTTCGGTGGTTGAATTCGGGCACGTGGGTAAGTATGCGCAATTTTATTGTGGTATTTTTTCTGGGCATTTTGACATTTTGTATAGATAATTAATAAAGTGATTTAAAAATACGACATTCAAAAATATATTATATTATATGGTACCTACTACCTCCATGACCCGTAAGGTTCCCTTAACGATGCCTTTTGAGTTTGACCCTCAGACCAAAATACTCAGATACATCTTAAAAGCTAAAGTCCCTAGCAGTAATAACTAACTTATAGTTTAATTCACTTGGGACCGTAAAATATTGAAAGAAAACTTATTAGTTATTCTAAAGGACGGCACAAAGTTGTTTCGTTAACATTATTTACAATTGGAAACGCTACTAGCAAAATCAATTTTCCAACTGGCAATACAGAATATATAATGTCGACTCAACTTACCAACCAAATTCCGGATTTTCTCGACAGAAATTATGTGTTCTTTTTATGAATATAATAGATAAATAATTAAATTTTTATGTTCTCGTGAGTAAAAATTGAGAAAACCGCCATCTCTGGGTTGATGATGAAAACGCCGAAAAGATTACTTCGTAAGTAGAATAATTCTAATACCGGCGTGCATAACTAGATGGCGTGAAACACAAATTCTGAGACAAAGGGATTTTATTGATTTTCCTCCGCTAAAATGGGGTGAGTTATCCGTTTTGAAAGACAATTTATGAGTGTCTAAGCATAAAATCTACTGTTCCATAAGAATTAAATTATGTGCGACTCTGGATCCTTCGCGTCATCAATAAATATACCTACCTACGTCGAGATTTTCTTGAACTTTATAGGTATCTAATTTCCTTTCGTTCCGATTCCGAGAAAATTAAATAGAATGCTTTTTGAGTGGTCCCAAAATAGCTATTGGCTAATTATATATTTAAATAAAGCTTCACGCATCGAGGAGACAGCACTGGGCCCCAAGCCTGCTAACACAATCGATTCATAATCGCACAGCAACCGCATAGTAACTGTCACTATTGACAGAAATTGTATGGGATATCTGTCAAAAGTGAGAGTTACTATGCGGTTGCTGTGCGATTATGAATCGATTGTGTTAGCAGACTGGACTATCCAGGTGGACTATGGCCTGCAACTCCTCGCTTTGAGGGAAGGTTTTGTGGCCTACACGCGTTCTCTAAACGATGCGATGTAAACACTTTATTCGCAAGCGGAAACACACCATATTTGTTTAAAACGGAAAGGACTGACCACCAGACCGGCGCGAATATATTTAGGTACTCGGGTAACATGAAGACATAAGAATACTTACGTGTTTTAGAAAAGGTTTGATAGAAGTGTCGAAACTATTAAGATCACATGGCAATGGTGGTCTTCATTTAACATAACTAAGCCATTCTGTTTTAAATAAAACCAATTTTACGGATTCTATCGCGTTTATTTTTTGTTTTTTACGTTCCCGACGTTTCGGGAACGTAAACGCGATAGAATCCGTAAAATTGGTTTTATTTAAATGTGTAGTATTCGCGTAAATATAAGCCATTCTGTTTAAAACAGATTTTGATTTAAGAAAACGCATTGAAATCGGTCCATGTGATTTGGAGGCACGATGCCAGAGACAGACAGACGTAGCCTCAAACTTGTAACACCCTTCTTTATGCGAATAATATTTATTATTAAAGATTATCAACCTTTTAGTTTTTCGACTAACTTATTCTTTTGAAATTATAATTACTTATAACTATAAGATTATAACCTGTAATGTGTGGAAATAATTAAGTTCTTGGTGGAAATCATCTCTTAGGGCTGGTCAGAGACAGATTTGGATTATAAAATCCATTTCTACCAAAATTAGATAAAGTAAGGTGGTCGCAAACATCGCTCCGGTATCCACCGTTGGACAGTAACATTAGTTGGTGTTGCCCACAATGAAAACACGCTTTCAAAATGAGGCAAAAATATAAAAAACATGGCCAAAGTCCGTCCCAAATTAATTTAATTTGATTTACGACGTGTCCGTAACATGGAATTAGAATATTTTTCCCATTGACACACCGCGTGTGTGTAATGGGGTAACATGACACACGGGGGTAAAGGTTGATCACTTAATGGCGTGGAATTTGATCAGACACTACATGACAGCAAGAGTGGTACGTTCACACATAACTGGTGGCAAATACCGCTCATGTTAAACACGTTCGAAGATTCCGAGGCAAAGGTTCAGCACAATGTGGATGGAAAATAGTCCACTTCTTCTTTTTTTTTAGGTTGGCAATCAGCTACAAAATAGTGCCTGTCTTGCCAGTGTCGAGTAATTCTTGATAATTGTTATGCAATTATAAGTACCCCTGATGATAATAGTAATGTTGATGACAATGATGATGATGATGAAATGAACCCACTACCCCTATCAGCAAAACTGTGGATACTTTACTGAAAATTTACTGGACATCTTGGGAGAACTTGAAAAGTCAAGTTATACTATTTTATTTCAATTTCCTTCACTCGTGCACGTTTATGAACACACCATGGTTAATATCCCGCTAATATTACACATTATAATATATCAAAGAAACACTTTTTTTTGGAAAATAAAACTAAATTGACAACTTCACGGTTCAACTTCCCGCCAGAAAGTCCCTGGCCCACTTCTGCCTTACTCCTTCGTAGAAAAGCGTGATACTAGTACTTTTAAGCATGCATAGGTACCAGGATATCATGAATCCAGAGTTGTATAGCCATTAAAGCTGATTAAAGCCGTACAGGATGCGATACGCGGTAGCATAAATCGTTGCTATCACATTATGTGTTGTAACTATGTACCAGGATAACATAAAATAGGAACAGTTAGCCGCAGTAGTTAGCGTGTAAATGAATATCGGTAATCCAACCGAACGAAGTCGACCACAAACCTTGGACGCGACCACTGAGAGCCCTATGAGAGAGAGAGACTTATGAACTTACTTACTCAGCTTTTTTGTCAGCAGCGTATAGAATTGAAATAAAATTAATTCTTCACGTTCCCGACGTTTCGGCTGCTTTACAGCAACCATGGTCACGGGAGGACTGAGGTGATAGACGTCCTAGTGTCATAGTTGGAACTGGGGTACCCTCATATTTAGTTGTTGTTTGCAGTCCGATCTACGCAGAAAGTGCTCAGTGCTTGAGATCTTGCAATGGTGCGCTTGGTTTTGAATTTAATTATATTAATTACTGTATCCCAAGTAGGTAGTAGCACCCAGCCATCTTCCCTATTAAAATTAAGATGATTTTTAATTTCAAGGCCTCACGTATACTTGGGCGGAATCGGTATTCTTTTGCGAGGATCTGTGGTCGATCAAATCAGATATAATGGCGGGTGCGATCCTGTATATGTTCACAGATTGTAGACTCCGTGGAGCGCCGGTGTTACAAATAAAATAACCGCGATAAAATTAGTGCAAATTAGTTCTATGTATTCGCGTAAATATATGAAATCAATACCATATAGAAAATTATAGATTTTTTGGTACCAGGGAATAATAAATGGCAAGGAATATGCACGCACCCATCAGATAGCTTTATGTAAACATAATTCCGGCGCCGCTCTGTCTCCGACAATATTGATTGCGCTGCGGACCGCGGATCACATCTTACGCTATCCTGATACGTATGCTATCCTGGTAGTAATATAGTAATGCTATCACGCCTGGTCCTGAACAAAGGGTAAGCATAAAGTATCTTTGATCACCCACTTTCGCTGGTAGTATTTCGTCCTTATGTGATCTTTGAGTATCCAAAAATGGAGTTGATACAAGTTACTCTCTGTGCTTATTCTTGAACGGTGACAGTAAACATGTGCAGCACACATCTAAGTATGCACGCCACATGCAAACTGTGTTTATAAACACATATACTAAGGAAAGCCTACACGGAATCCCTAGTTAGTAGTAATTAAATATATTGTGTAACTCTTGAGATCAACACGCCGCGGGAAGCCATGTCCAAGCTAATGTATCTAAGTTGTAATATGGAAACCCGCCTCAAAATAATCATCTTTAAAAACCACCTCAGAAAAAAATATACTCCTGCGATTAAAAAATCCCAATAGAGCTACAAATAAATATAATTTAAAAAAAAAATTGTAATATGGATAAGGATTCGCTCATCAGCTCATTCAGATATATTTGGATAAAAATATCTTTTCAACTCAATACAGAATGATACTGAATGGGTATATTAAACCTTCAACTTGTGCTTTTTCAGCGCATTTGTTACCAGTATTTAAAGTCAGAATAACAATGTGTGGATATTTAAAAAAAAAAAACAAATTAACAAAAGAAAAATCGTCTTCAAAAACTAAAAAGCAAAAAATTATCTAATCTTTAAATCTACTAAATGAATGTAAAGTTGGTTGATTGGTTGGGTTGGACAAACATTGTGTGATGAGCACGAATGTTTATACCCGAGTCATTTAATTTTAATATCTATACAAGTATTATATACTGGGATCGCCACTAGTCCATTATACAGTACTCACAATACAAGCGTTGCTTAGTGCGGCACCGTATAGTTGGTGTGTTCGCCTGGCGATATTAGTATTATTTGTATAATATCAAGAATTTAATTTAGATTCTCCAATGGTTATACCACCATATAATAAGAACCGATTGCCATAAACCCGCTGCTTCAATATCCCATAACACAGTGTTCAGAGCTCGTGCCAGGGCGGAGGCACGCGCGGACATAAACAGTGCAGTGATAACGCGTGGCATATCAGTAACTAACACAGGATTCAGTTAGCTACGACGCTACGCAAACACTGGAATATACCTATAGAGTCGTCAGGTAAATAAATCAAGCTATAATCAAGCAGTGATGTCTAGGGAACAAGGTGTGCAGATTCAAACCCTTCAAACTCTGGACTTTTCGGATTTGCACTTGCTATACGGTGTAAACCTGGTATTACAGTCAAAAGTGACAGTTACTATGCGGTTGCTGTTCGATTGTGTTAGCGGACTTAGGGCCCTGTTATGTTACCTCCAAATCCACAAAGATTTTTAATGATTATTAATTGCAGAGCATTGATAAACCCCAGTCCTGTACGAGGCACGAGTAGGTCCGCATTTTTTTCGCTACCAACGATATTGCAAAAGTTTTAATGAAACATGCTATTAGGGAAAAGTTGTTAAATTATTTGTGCGCGTGTCTCAGTGGATGGCCACGCGATGCGGAGACATCTCTGAGCGGTGATGGTAGCTTATTGATTTGTTTATATTTGGACGACACGATAGGAACACTTGCTGAACGGTGAAGGAAAACCTCCTGAGGAAACCTGCAGGTCTGAGAGCCATCGAAAGACGTGTGAAATCCGCCAACACGCGCTGGGCCAGCGTGGTGGACTATGGTCTTAATCTCTTCATATTGAGGCTCGCGCCTTTTACGTTGGGGCCAAATTTACCATCGGCAAAATGTGGGTGCACTCCAATGCACCTCTGCGTGCTAATTCGGGGATCACAGGCGTAACTGTGGTGCTTTTTTATTTATCTATTCTAACCCTCAAAGTTATAATGGATTATAAAGCCATTATAACGCATTTTTTTCCTCTGAAAAGTTCGTTATAATGCCTGTATATAACTGTCTATAAATTTGGGGGTAGATGTTGGGTATTTCAGTTTAAAGTATACCATAAGCAAGCGTGTTGAACATCTGCCTACACCCCAAGGGATCAGCCGTGAGTGATAAACTCCAATACGTTCCGGAGGTACCAGGGTGGCATATATCGCAAGAATTCTATCATCGTAAACCAGGATTTGTTTTCTACGTAAGCCTGTGTCGAGTTCGTGCCGCGTCTCATTTCCGTGCCGGATTGAAAGAAAAAAATATACTCTATGCACTAAAATAATTATATTATCCGTGGTAGGTGCTTTGCTTTTGAAATTACTTTATAAGTTCTCTTCTTCTGATTCTGATACTTGTCTAAATGTATACATTAATTTCTCGCCTCCCAGACAGTATGTGTTTAGTTATGTAAATTAATGTTTTAGCTATTACGCCTGAGGTAATAAAATCTTGTCACTTCACAAATATATGTAAATTCGATACTAATTTTCAAATTAGTCGCCTCCAAGGTTGGATAACAGATGGCGTTACAATCAACTTTAGATTTGAGACTGTTTTAGCATTTTTTGTTTAGTTTGGCAAGGAAGTCTTGACTCTAATAGCGATTTAATGGCTACGTCTGCCTTGAGGCACGGCGTGGACCAGAGATTTACCAATTATTATACTGAAAGTATGATCGTAAGTTTGACTGCCTTTCACGCTATAGGTAAATTAATGGTTTCACGCAAGTACGACACCGTAGATTTGGATGGAATTGTGAACATATTTTAACTGCAATAAATTGTAAAATATTATAGATTTTAAAGGGCTTATATTGCTTATATTAAGGCGAGGTTGATTCTTCTTTTTTTAAGTTGGCAATCGGCTACAATATTCAGCCATTTATGCCAGTGTCGAGTAAATTTGTTTATCTAGTTTGAAATGTAAGAATAAATCGTCCACGCCTTTCAGTAAAGCTGTGGATACTTTACTGAAAATTTACCGGACATCTTGGGAGAATTTGAGAAATCGTGTAATTCAATTTTATTTTAATTTCCTTCAATCGTACACGTTTATGAACACACAATAATGAATACCCCACTAATATTGCACATTTTATATCATTGAAACACATTTATTTTAAATTAAAAAGGTCACTGTTCAACTTCCCGCCAAAAGCCTGAAGGTACACACTAAAATAACTTACTTATAGTCTATTTTGCCCTGAAAACTGCCAGACTAGTAATGGCGCTGGTGTAAAAAAAACATAACACCTCTTTTTGATAAGTTGGTTAAATATCAGTATACCTGAATTCTAAATCAATGTAAGTACCAGGATGTCATAAATACAGCCATATATCCCTTATTGCACTTTCGTACCACTTCATCGTTAAAATAATTAAATAATGTAATATGCCTTCATTACTCATCTAACTAGGCTCGCGAGAGCTAAAATATAATTTCCGTAGCGCCGCACTGAATTTACTACCCTAACGTCTATAAATAAAGGTTAAAATTGAAGACTCGGATCTGTTATTGCCAATAAATTTAAAACATTGCATAACAGCGATACAAATTTAAGGAAGAGAACTCTAGAACTAAGCATTTGTCATTTTTTTATTGATATTATTACTTGATATTGGCATAATACGTACAGTTGGATGGGTCGACATTTTTACTTCCATGACAAAAAAAATATATATTTTCATGCCAGCGCCATCTATTGAACAAAACAGTATTTACTCAATACTTCTTAAAATAAAATATGCGCGCAGTTGCGTAAAGAAAATATAATATATATTAATATTTGATTCGACGATTCATTATGAGCATGAAAGCTATTATTCCATCACTGTTAATTATACGCAAAAGTAATTAATGCTATCCCTTTTTAGTTCATATTAGTTAAGTATTATAAGATAATCCCTGCGTTTATATCCGTTCTAGTGCTCTTTATCAACCCCTAAACATCTCAACAGACAAAAAACCAACCCCTAAATCTATTAATCATTACATAATAAAGTTGAACCTATCAGGTCCAAGCTTCCACTCACTGAGCAAAGGGGTGTGGTCACATGGAAACAGCTACGTCACTGTCAGCGACAGTGTGGGCTGCCTAATGTCCCATTGGGCACAGACCCCCCCTTGAAACGAGGAGGATAATTGTTTAACTTGACACGGTTGAAAATTTTCCCGCTAAATGGTCTATTAACGCCATCTAGTTACGAGATCAGAAAACAAATTGTTAATGTTCTGTAGATTTGCATAGTTTTCTTATACTTATTATTACGTTTGAAATTTACAGAATGTAATAATCTATTAACAATGGCTCTACAAAGCAACTTTTCTCTGAGAAATGTGTTTGTAATGCAATTGTAACTTAATAAAATTAGATTTTTGATGAAATATTTATTTAAATTAATTGAATAAAATGTTGTTTGGGGTTGCAAGAAGTAGTTTAATTTGAAGGCAAAACTTGATAATGTTTTTGCACCCAACAAACCATGAATAGTAACTAAATAATAAAATCATAGTCCATATTCCTCTAGATACCTATCAAACAAATTAATTCGTACGTTCAGAATGACAGCGTTCCTATGGAGAAAAACGGGCCAGAAACTCAATGAAATAGGAAAAAGTAAATTCAAAAATTTGGATAATCAACTTATAAGTCGATCGAAGCAGTTCTCCTTCAGGTCGTGTCAAGCTGTACTCGGTACAGACAGGTACCTATATCTTCAAATCCGTTGCCATGACGACGGGATATTAACTCAATACTTTGAAGGAATTATTATAGACTAGCTGCGCCCCGCGGTGTTACCCGCGATTAAAAAGTATGTCCTTTTCTGTACCCCTGTGCATTCTTCCGGGATAAACATTAGCCTATGTCATTTTCTGACCCCTAAACTACCACTACCTATGAAAAATCATGTCGATCCTTTGCTATACGAAAAATTAAAACAAATCTATCCAACGGGAACCATACATTTTACCGGGATAAAAAGTAGCCTATGTGCTGTTCCAGACTATAATCTATCTCTGTGCCAAATTTCATTCAGTTCCGTTCAGCCGTTCTGGCGTGATTAAGTAACAAACATCCATCCATCCAAACTTTCACATCTATACATATAAATAAAATTGGAGTGTCTGTTTGTAATATTAAAATAACCGCTTTTTACTAAGTGCATATGGATGTATACACGTTACCTATACCGAAACAACATTTTTTACAATTTTTGTCTGTCTGTCTGTCTGTCCGTCTGTCCGTCTGTCTGTGTGTGTGTCTGTCTGTCTGTCTGTCTGTCTGTTTGTTCCGGGTAATCTCTGAAATGGCTGGACCGATTTTGACGGGAATTTCACTGGCAGATAGCTGATGTAACAAGGAGTAACATAGGCTACTTTTATTTTAGAAAAAAAAAAATGGATCTCTCGAAAAAAAATTAAAACCAATGTTGCAGCGCTGCGCCTGATTAAAGTTTGATAGCAACAGTCTGCAATGCGTCCCGCGGGATCAGAACGCGAGCAGGCTGTTGCCAACGGCTGAGTCTTTATTAAATACCACGCGGACGAAGTCGCGGGCAACAGCTAGTTTATTATATTAGTGGGATAGTGGGATAGAAATACTGTAAGATTATCATGTAAAACAGCATAAACTTACGTAGTTACAAAGACTCGAGTATCAGGAGTCCATATAAACAAAGATGTCAGTTGTCACTGGACACCGCGCGCGGTTAACAATAGTAATATGATACCTCTTCACAAGGTCTGGGAGCCTAGTGTAGGCTATGTTTAGCGTACTTTGTCTAGTTGTAAGTATATCTTCACGCCGCGTTTTATACGGTAGATACTCGTATAGCCCAGAATACTACATATTAATATGTATACATGAGAAAAAAAATGCAGACTTCAGTAAAAAAAACAGGTTTTTCGTTCAGTCCCACATCGGAAAGTGATTCAGGGATTTCAAAGCTAACTCACGAAATGTTTCTACAGCAAAATAATGAAGTTTTCGTCCACTAATTCGTGAAAAAGTATCAAAATATCCAATGCGGTAAACCTTACAAAATTTAATCTATCTGGTTTTTCTTTACGTTGGTAAATCGGCTACAAAATAGTGCCTATTTTGCCGCAGTGTCGAGTATTTTTTGATATAATCGTTATAAAATAACAAGTAACCCGGATGATGATGATGATGACGACGATGATGAAATGAATCACCCCTATCAGTAAAGCTGTGGATACTTTACTGAAAACCGTACATCTTGGGAGAAATTAAAAAGTCAAGTTATACTATTTTATTGCAATTTCCTTCACTCGTGCACGTTTATGAACACACAATGGTTAATATCCCGCTAATATTACACATTATTTGTCAAAGAAACACATTTTTTTGGAAAATAAAACAAATTGACAACTTCACGGTTCAACGTCCCGCCAAAAAGTCCCATCAAAGTGATCATCGGATCTCGGCATGCGTAACTAAGTAATCGTTTATGGTATATCGATTATTAATTACCCTCATAATTCAGTCTTGTGTATGATGGCCGAGTGTCGTAGCATATGCGTAGACATGCTCGTAGCCACTAACGGTGCTACGTCGTAGCGCGTTATGCTACCATAAATATGGCGCTAGCGGTTTGTGGTCGCTTTCAGAACTACGCATCTAGTTCGCATAGATCATAAGAGATGGCGGCTCATCTATACATATAAATAAAATTGGAGTGTCTGTTTGTAATATTAAAATAACCGCTTTTTACTAAGTGCATTTGGATGTATACACGTTACCTATACCGAAACAACATTTTTTACAATTTTTGTCTGTCTGTCTGTCTGTCCGTCTGTCTGTCTGTCTGTCTGTCTGTCTGTCTGTTTGTTCCGGGTAATCTCTAAAATGGCTGGACCGATTTTGACGGGAATTTCACTGACAGATAGCTGATTTAACAAGGAGTAACATAGGCTACTTTTATTTTAGAAAAAAAATTTGGATCTCTTGAAAAAAAATTAAAACCAATGTTGCAGCGCTGCGCCTGCTTAAAGTTTGATAGCAACAATCTGCAATGCGTCCCGCGGGATCAGAACGCGAGCAGGCTGTTGCCAACGGTTGAGACGTTGTTAAATACCACGCGGACGAAGTCGCGGGCAACAGCTAGTGTCGATATATAATTAAAGAATAATGCAGTGATTTGAGGACAAGCACTCGGTTCACTGCACTGGGTGGTTGCGGGTTCGATCCCAGCTTAGGAAAATTTCGGAAATAATACTTTTGAAACATGTAATACAGGCATATATCTGGCTATTCCTTAGGTTAGGGCCATACAGTCAGTGTGTTCGTCTGGCGATATTTATTTATTAAGTACCTTCCATATTATTATTCGCTTATATGACTGATGAATAGGTAACTGCAAAGCTATTATAAACAGCCATCCGAGCCAAACAATCTGTCAATATACCGGGTGATTCAGAAAACGTATACTAAGATTTGAACCTGCTTTTCTCTAACGCATTTGTAATTATCATGTCAAGTTGGTCCCAAAATGCCTCAAACACTTGCCATCCGCCCGATGAACGGGGACCTAGAAAAAAAAAAAAAAAAAAAAAATAGTAATAATAATAACCAAAAAAAATAAATAAAAAATAAAGTTAATGGACCTGTCTATCTACCTCATAGGTTTGGCCCACTGACTTCCAGGCTTCCTGACCCAATGCGTCCGTAGGTACTATACCTACCTTTATACAATAATATTGGGATTGATTCCCTCTCATCGCAGAGGACCTGTAAATATTTAATTATGTTAATTTAATAATGGACGGCATCATGTACTATTAATTTCATTTAATGTATTATCATAATTTCTATTTAAGCTGGGAAAATACTTATTATATTCATATTGTATATATTAAATAATAATATATACATCTAAAATATCTACTATTTATCCACTTACCACCGGACTGCTGACCGTTAGCTTTCCTACTATCGGTGGAATGGCGGCGCGGCGACAATATGGCGTCAGTTTCATTTATTTATTATTTTTCTTTTTTCTGATGGCTGTGTTTATCCCATTCATCGTATCACAATAAATAATGTATGACATTTCAGATTTATGATTCAACATTTTTATATTTAGGTGGGTGCGTGTATATTTGATATATAAGTATCTAATTTGTTGACCTAATTTTATTTAGCGTAGGAACTGACGTACACGTATCACCGTCACCGATCGTGATTGCAACTGGGAGTACGACGAATGAGTGAGCGCACCTGAAAGGAATTACTTCCTCAATGATAGGCGATGATATTAACAAGTGAATTTAATTATATTTGCCACACAGTTTGTACAAAATAATACGGGAACGGTTCGTACAAGGCATACACGGCCACAGTATATATATATAAAAGGGAAGGGTAAAAGTTGACACAGATTAAATAAAAAACATTAGGGTTGCGTTCCATTTCAAACACCCACCCCTGAACGCAAACCCATCTTCGTTACACAAAACAAATGTTTTTCTACAGATGTCCCTTTAGTTAAGATATCAGAAATATTTTCTCTACCTATTACATAACAAAACGTTAACTCTAAATTATTTACATGATCCTTGAGAAAATGATATCTTATGTCAATGTGCTTGGATCTAGGCAAATAGCAATCATTTGTTGACAATCTTATGGCGCTCTGGTTATCACAGTAGATTGTAAGGATGTCATCTGACTGTTGACCGAGCTCACGCTGCAGCTGCTGGAGCCAGAGCGCTTCCTGCGCGGCGGTTGACATCGCCATGTACTCAGCCTCAGCAGTGGACAAGGCGACAGTTCGTTGCTTACGCGAACACCATGATATTGCGCCTCCCTGTAACATATAAATGTAACCGGTGCACGATTTTCGGTCATGGACGTCACTCGCCCAATCTGCATCACAGAATCCTGAGATTCTCATTTCACCATCTTTGGTATATGTTAATTTGTAATCCTTAGTATTTTGTAAATATCTTAATACTCTTTTCACGGCAGTCCAGTGCTCACTCTTTGGTTCTCTGTTAAATCGACTCAAGGTATTCACAGCAAACGAGATATCTGGCCTGGTACATTGAGCTACATATAATAGACAGCCAATTGCTTGCTGATACGGACAGTCAAATATATCGTCGGACTGCTGATTAAATTTTAGACCTACTTCAATAGGTGTTTTTGCTATTTTACAATTAGACATGTTGAATTTTGTCAATATTTCCGTTATGTACTTTTCTTGATCCAACATGATTGCATCTTTTCTTCTAGTTATATTCAATCCAACACACTGTGTAGCTACTCCAAGGTCTTTCATATCAAAATGTTCCTTAAGTTTTTCTTTTAGTAAAATTTTCATTTCCATTTGAGATGTAAATAAAATTATGTCATCAACCCAAACAGCAATAAAAATACCTTTTTCTACATTATAGTACACACATGGATCTGTTTTCGACTGTTCCATTCCAATTTCTTTTAAAACATTTTTCAGCTTTGTATTCCATAGCCTGCTTGCCTGCTTTAGACCATATATAGATTTATGTAAGTGACATACCCTCGAGTCCTTCTCATACATTTCTGGCTGTAGCATGTAAATATCTACATCTATTTCTCCTTGCAAGAATGCAGATACAGCATCCATCTGGTCTATCTGAAGTTCATATCTGGCAGCTAATGCAAATAGGTATCGGATAGAAGTGTACCTTACTACTGGAGAGTAGACTTCCTCATAGTCTATGCCTTTTTTCTGTATAAATCCTTTTATTACTAACCTCGCTTTGTAACGAATAACATCTCCACTCTGGTTAGTTTTAGTTTTAAATACCCATTTACATGGCAAGGCCTTTCTGTCCACTGGAAGGTCCATCAGGCTCCATGTTCTATTTTTCATAAGTGAGTTATATTCCTCATCCATGGCGATCTGCCATTCTTTGGCATGTGGGGATGATAAGGCCTCTGCTATAGTCTGTGGATCAGATAAGCCAGTAAATAAACATAGAAGGCTCTTGTCCGGTTCACGAGCTCTGGTATGTGATCTCAATGTGACATTGCTGTCCATTATCTGCTGTTGCGTGACATGTCTGGGAGGAAAGTAAGCCTCGTCTGAATCAGTCTCATACTCACTTGAGTCATTACTGCTGGTCTGAGGCTCTTCAGAGTGGTTTTCTCCCGACTGGTTTGAGCAAGCGTGATCGTCAGTATCAACACTTGCCGGTGCACTCTCCACTGCAGGTGGGCTCACTGAAACACTTTGAGAGGTGTTGTGTAAGGCCCCCATATAATTTTCAAAGAAAACTACATCTCTGCTTTTCATGATTTTGTGAGATAATGGATCCATGAGTCGGTAGCCTTTTGTACTCTCACAATATCCTACTAATCTCAATTTCCTAGACTTTCTGTCCCACTTCTGTCGCTTCTCCTTGGGTATGTGAACCATAACATCTGAACCAAATATTCGAATGTGAGAAAGATTAGGCTTCTTAGATGTCCACATTTCATATGGTGTTCTACCATTTAATGCACTAGTAGGCGAGCGGTTAATGACATATGCAGCGGTGGCTACTGCTTCCGCCCATATGCATTTATCCATATTAGCATAAAAAATCATACACCTTGACCTTTCCACAAGTGTCCTATTCATTCTTTCAGCGAGTCCATTGTGCTGAGGGGTATATGGAGTTGACGTTTGATGTACAATGCCACAATTATTCAAAAAACTGTCAAAATTACTGTTACAGTATTCTGTTCCATTATCAGTTCGGATAATCTTAATTTTATGATCAAGTTGATTCTCAACTTTCATTTTATAATTCTTAAAAACCTCCAGAATATTCAATTTATCTTTTAAGAAATATACATGAACTAATCTTGTATAATCATCTATGAATGTTATAAAATATTTCATACCTCCATAAGATATGTTCTCCATCGGGCCACATAAATCTGAATGTATAAGTTCTAGCGGATTCGATGCTCTGGAACCAACATTTTTAAATGGCAATCTGGTTTGTTTACCTTCGAGGCAAGTGGTACAACAGACAGCATTACTCTTCTCTTGGTTTAACATTGTGACCCCCTCAGCACAGCTAGGTAGTTTGTTTACATCTGAAACATTTAAATGGGCCATACGGAGATGCCACAGGTGAGTATCACTTAATTTTTCATGACCGGAGGTGAGATGGGCAATTTCATTACTTATTTCTGTGTTAAGAACATATAAGTTATTGACTAAAGATGCAGAACATATTAGCTTCCCATTGACACCATAAATATTACAGCCCTTGTCATTGAATGTCACCTTAAATCCACTTTTAACAATAGTGCTTACTGACAACAAATTAGCAGCTAATCCAGGTACAAATAACACATTTCTCACCTGAATCTTGTTATTTTTTGTAGTATTAATATCTATACTTCCAATGCCCATAACACATAGAGGCTCTCTATTAGCTACCGTGATGGTTTTGACTGATGGCTCGCTGACATTGTACATCCAATCTCTTTTACTGGACATGTGCATTGAAGCACCGGAGTCGACATACCATTTTTCATTTTCTTCACCGAGGGTAGCTGAAAAAGCTGCTACAAAACCTGAGTTGTCATCCTTTTTATAATCCTTGTTCACTGGTCTCTTCAGACTTTTACAAAACTTTGCAAAGTGACCATACTGATTACAATTATAACATCTGGGTCCTTTTCCTTTTATAAGCGGCTTTGATTGTTGGTTATTCTTCTGCTTCTTATGATTATTGGTATAGAATGCTGTATTAGAATTGGATGCTTTCACTTCTTGTAATAACTTCGTTTTAATAAGGTCTGCACTAATTGTAGCACCAGAATTTTCAAGCCCCATAATCATTGGTTTATACTCATCGGGAAGACCGGCCAACATCAAAGTTCCAAGCCACTCATCATTGACATCAAAGCTTATATTTCGCAATTTGTGGGCTGCAGTCATAATTCTACTCACGTAATCTTCTACACCATTACTAGAATCCAGTGACGTGTTGATTAGTTCCCTCAACAATGCTACTCTTCTGGTTAGCCCGTTGTCGTCGAAAACCTTATGCAAATTCGTCCAAACTTGCTTCGCTGTGGTACAGTCTTGAACATGCACGTAGTTTTGCGATTCCAAGAGTAGAATAAGCTTGGATTTAGCCTTGACATCTCGGGCGGCATCGACTGGCTTTTCATTGTTCGGATCTACACAATCCCACAAACCTTCATGCTCCAGATACGTTTTAATGCAAAATTTCCAGGTTGCAAAATTGTCTCGTCCAGTTAATTTCTCCAAATTAAACGTATTTGAGCTCATAATTCCCTCTTTGGTGTTCTGTTGCAAATTGTTTTTTTTTTTCAAACAACCCTACTTTATTTTTGTTTCGGAATTACTGTTCACTTCGTTCGGATATATCTTCGGAACCACGCTCTGCTACCATGAAAGGAATTACTTCCTCAATGATAGGCGATGATATTAACAAGTGAATTTAATTATATTTGCCACACAGTTTGTACAAAATAATACGGGAACGGTTCGTACAAGGCATACACGGCCACAGTATATATATATAAAAGGGAAGGGTAAAAGTTGACACAGATTAAATAAAAAACATTAGGGTTGCGTTCCATTTCAAACATTGTTAACATTGTTAACATTCACAGGAATGCGGCAAAAACGGCGAACACATTTACGTACCTATATAAGTAGGTAGGTACGTGCAAGTGAGAACGGCCTGCGCTCAGGCATTGGTGCCTAATTAATTATTTTATTTATTTATTTTTATTACCATAATATGCAGCACGTTATATGTATCTCTCTATTCTATCACTTTTATTTCTATTCTATACTTTATACATGTATTGTGTGTATCTGCGATTGCGTCTGAGTTTGGTTACCAAGCGAAATGATTAATGTCCTACTGAGGAGGCTTTGGCTGAAAATCAGCGCTGGAGGGGAATCCGTTCCCCACCAGCTCATGCTGAGCCAAACGCCTTTCGGCACAGCTCACACTGAGATCCACAATACCTACTTTATGTTCCTCACTTTTTAATGTATGTGCCTATTTGTTGTTGTAAAAAGTTAGCATTACAATTTTAGCGGTAAAGGGAAGATCTTCCAGCCAGGCGGGTGGTATGCCTGGCGGGGCGGCCGCTATGCCCCGACGGTTAATGTCGGGATCTTGTATATATGCTACTTGCTCCGAGAACTCTGATAGCGCGATTCAGGATTGTGACGTCACTTGTCTATTGTTCTGAATGCGTCTGTAGTGCCATCTGCGTAGCTTGTGATGCGGTTGAAGTAGTCGCTACACAATGTAACCATTTAAAAAAAAAAAATCACTCACGAAAACTTACGATTGTAATTTTGTTGGGAATGTAATTTATTGTTTTAAATCGTCATATCAAAATGATAACTAAAGAAGCGCAGGTTCAAGGTTTAATATAGCCTTTCTGTACGAGCCGGTATAGTCACCTTACATACGATTATACCTGACACTGGCCAACGTAATACCTACACCACAAGTAAGGTTTCGTTTGCCCGATATGGCTTCACAAGCCGGCTAACACGTACTTATAGATAATATAATGCCAGGCCGCCAGGAAACGTTTTAATAGGTCATCTGTTATTTAATTAAATATATAAGGTATCACCAAAATAATGTTATTATTTGAACCGATGAATCGGTAAGTTATATGGATTACGTTGATGTATAAAGTAATTGTGTAAATGATGTTGGATTTTTTTATACGATTCGATAGAGCAGCGTTTGGTCGTGCGCTCAGTACAGATTTAATATAGTTTGATTTAATAATAATATCGCCAGACGAACACACCAACTATACGGTCCAACACTAAGCAACGCTTGTATTATTGGTACCGTGCAATTGACTGAGGGCGAACTTAGTATATAATACTTATATACATATTATTCATCCATGACTCGGGTACAAACATCACAACATCGTTTTCGTGCTCATCACACAAAGCTTGTCCGTACCAGAATTCGAACCCGGGACCCTCGGTGCAGAGAGCAGCGTCATTACCAACTGCGCTAATCAAGTCAATAATTTATTATTAACTAGCTGCGCCCCGCGGTTTTACCCGCGATTAAATAGTATGTCGATGCCTATGTCATTTTCTGACCCCTAAACTACCACTAGCTATGCAAAAACTCATGTCGATCCTTTGCTCTATGAAAAATTAAAACAAATCTATCCCACGGGTACCATACATTTTAGCGGGATAAAAAGTAGCCTATGTGCTATTCTAGACTATAATCTATCTCCGTGCAAAATTTCATCCAGATCCGTTCAGCCGTTCTGACGTGATTGAGTAAAAAAACATCCATACATCCAAACTTTCACATTTATAATATTAGTGGGATTATTGATTTATTTCTTCGCGAATGCTATCTTTATAACCTACTGTTGGCCCCTATAAAATATTTTATACAAATTTTCCTACACCTTATATAGTTACATATCTGTTTACCCCATCACGAAACACAGGCTTGAAGCAGTGCTCTTGAATTCCTCTTCAAATTCCGTATTAACTTATCCCCTCTCAAAAAGCCTTACTCAGCTGTTCCTAATCCCCCCACCGCCTTCGCCAGCGGATCTACCATTCACTGAAGAGGGACATCTTCGCCAGAGGGCGTTCGAGAGTCATTGTCGCTTGTCGAGACACTTGAGACGTGGCCTATCTGGGTTTAAAAATAAAAATTTAAATATGTATCGGAGATCGAACTAGATAAAAAATTATCAAATACACAGAATAGCGGAAAATTACCGATATGAAAAATAAAGTAGAAAATTGTCAACTGGTAATAGAACGTTGGGCACGGGCCTCCCCTCAATGCGAGGGGGATTAGGCCATAGTCCGCCACGCTGGCCCTGAACGGGTTGGCGGACTTCACACGTCTTTCGAGTAGCTCTCTCAGACATGCAGGTTTCTTTCACCGTTTCGATATTCGTGGTTGAAAATGAGATTCGCACATGAAATCTAGAAATCCCAGAGCGAGTCGGGGTTTGAACCTGCGATCCTCGTTACCGAGGTCGTTACAGAGTACCTACTTACGTTAAATTAAATAAAAGTAATAATGTTTAATAGGAACGGTATTTCGCGCCGAGTCGGGGCGACATGTTGAATTAAACTTTCAATTACTCGCTAATGTCTGAAGCGTCTGAAGTATGTAATGTATGAACACATTGGGTATTATCCTCCTTATAGCTGGTAGCTTCACGACCCATAGCTGGGTAGGTAGGTAGTGTCGAATATATATCGCCAGAGTAGCACTCTACGCGGCTCTTAGCAAAAAAATTGATTACTGGATCCCAAGTTGGTGGTAGCACCCAGCCATCTTCCCTATTGAAATTAGGATGTTTTTTAATTTCAATGGCCTCGCGTATCATCCTTGGTCGGAATCGGTGTTCTTTTGCGAGGATCTGTGGCTTATCAAATCTGATATAATGGCGGGTGCGATCTTGTACATGTTCACAGATTGCAGACTTCGTGGAGCGCCGGTGTTTTACATCAGCAATGTGTTCTTTTACCTAGATTTTAATTGATCTTTTAGTTTGGCCTATATAAGAGAGCCCACACTCACGGATGTTCTCAGTTGAGGTCGCGTTCCGATCCGGTTGTAGAGTTAAGAAATAACATGTAAGTGGCAATTTGTAAGTGCAACCGTAAGCCTATACGAAATAATTGATTTGACATTGTTTTAAATTTAAAAAATCCTTCTTTAGTAAACCTATACTCAAGAAATATATATCTTCCTTTCAACTCTCTAGGTCTACCAGTATTTGTTTATGAAAGCTACTATTAAGTTATACATTAACTTGTACTTACATACAGTATGTTAATCTTTCCTTAATTCACACGCAGTAATCACTCGTGCAACTAATGAGACAACTCGCGCCATCTGTTGACGGGGGCCGCGAAGCTATGCTAACATACATTACTTGAACTACAAGCGCTATTTGAAATGTAATTACATACTTGACTCCGGGATTGAATAATGAAGAAGTGGCGGTGGACAGGTCTGACTTTCATTTGCAGAATGGGTCTTACCTGTAACGAAAACAAAATAAAAGGTTAGATCACGAGACTACTCAATACAATCGCTTTAATAACAATAATAATCTCAGCCCTTTTTAATGTCCCATTGCTGGGCACGGGCCTCCCCCCTCAATGCGAGGGGGAATAGGCCATAGTCCACCCCGCTGGCCCAGTGCGGGTTAGCGGACTTCACACATCTTTCGAGGGGTTCTCTCAAACATGGAGTTTTGAGATCAGAGTGAGCTCTTTCTGCGTAGATCGGACCGCAAGTAACAACTAAATATGACGGTACCCCCGTCAAACTATGACACTAGGACGTCAACCACCTCAGTCCTCCCGTGACCATGGTTGCTGTAAAGCAGCCGAAACGTCGGGAACGTAAAAACAAAAAAAAACGTGATAGAATCCTCAAAATAGTTTTATTTCAATGTGTAGTATTCGCGTAAATATGAGAAATCAATTTCTGTTGACTAATTATTTTTTATACATCGTAATTTGTGATAGTATAGCAGTGATAGCGAAATTACTAGGCGGCTCGCCTTGGAATCTAAGTTTATAGATTCAGACCCTACCTCACAACTCCGGGATTTCTGGATCTCACATGCCAAGCTCTATCATTATGCCTAGCTAAATGGTATACGACAGCATCGTACGGAAACCAGCATGTCTGGACATGCAGGTCTTGTACCTGCATGTATCCTTCTTGCACTGAGGGGAGTCCGTGCCCAATGTGGGGATATTACAAGGACTAATTATTATCTTCAATATTACTCCGCCTAGCCCAGTTTCAGTGTAAAGAAACGTTCTACCATTTGATCGACCCATTAAAACGTTCGTCAGCGCGCGATCCAGCAATTAACGCGGCGCAGATCGATCGAATCTAAGCCGTCGATCATTATAAATAGATCGTGCGCGTGCGCATCGCGACGCGTGACGTCAGCCGGCATATTTATCATTCAGTGTATGACATTAGATTGGTGACTGAAAATTCTGAATTAATATATTCGAGATTCATGTTATAAACTCCTTATTAATTATAGTAAAAGGTCTATCCTATATTTTCTCCGTTCTGGCAACCGTCGATAATACTCTGCCGCCCTAAGGTCATAGCGTAATGACATGTACCCTAACATTTTACTCTAACTATAGGCTACCCAACGGCACAATAATAATCGAACTCAAAAATCAGTGGAGAGTACAGACAGTTAAAACTATATCCATAGTCCTTCATCAACTTATATACACACTTCTTCAAAAAGCAACTGTCCTGAATCCTAGTAGGAATGTAAGAAAGTTTTTATCAATAGACCAAACATAAAGCGCTCACACACACACGAATACGGACATACACACACACACAAAACACCCCCCACCCCCACCATTTCTTGCTTGGCCAAAAGCCCGCGGATTTGGTTAGACCATAATACCTTGGGAGAACAAATTAACAAAAATAATAATAACAACGAGGGGCCCACCTAACGAGCGGCGTGTCGCCAATAATAATTGGATAAAAGCTGATTATGGCAGGTGTCCGCTACCCTTTCAATAGCCGTATCTCATGTCCATCCAAACCTCAATCCATAGACTCAATTATCATTTCATATTCCTGCAATAGTTCCTCCGTCTGCTGAGCTCAATTCGCTGTTTATGCTATCATTTTCAGCAGTTGACCCCAGCAGGTGGGTAACATAACATTAAAATTCTCAATAAGGGCCTCTACGTGTTGGACCCATATCCCCACGCAAGCCGTCCAAAAATCCGGATATAGCCCGTGTAAAAAGAGAGACAAAATAATATAACACCAGCCCTTTAAATATTGGTGAATTGCTCTGGTTTTATATATGACGCAATTTCAAGTTCTGCATCGTCTCACTAATTAGAATGATCAACGCTGTTGAAAACACAGCAATGCATCACTCCAGTCGACCACCTGTCCGAGCTGTCAGCCTGGTACACGTAGAAATAGTAATATGCTAAATTCTCATGGAAATAATTATTATGACCGCACTAATGGGGCATGGCCTCTCCTTTAAAATGGAGGGGAGGTAATGAACCATACCTCCATGCTGGATTGCCGATTTTATATTCATTTCGGTGAATTTCATTCATAGTGAGTACGCTACATCATGTAATGGTCCTTGCGCGATTCAGGTTTCTATATCTCTTGTTTTACGCCATCTGTGTACTGGGTGTAGTAACTAAATTATGTACTCGTAGCCTTGTATGGAGTTTGCTACGAGATGTCTTTTGAAAACAGATAAATGTAGAAGCAACATCTTGCGCGCGCTGTTAGCCTGGTATATTTACTTTCAGATTTCCTGTAGGCGTTGCAAAAGGCGACTAAAGGAACGTAATCAAAGTAATCTTATTGATTTTATCGCGTTAATTATATGTTTTTTACGATCCCGACGTTTCGGCTGCTTTACAGCGACCATAGTCGCGGGAGGACCAGTGTTGCCAGATGTGATTTTCTATTTATACCCAAATTTGAAATTAATTTTCTCCAAAATGATACAATTTGCTTGAGTTTTACCCAAAGGCAAAAAGTTAATAATATCGGCTTAGCTTTTTGCCTTTTTCTTATTTTTTCCTTGAAATAATGTTCTAATTTCCAAACTGAAGCAGCGGAATGACTTTTTTTTTTTTTTTTTTACGTTACGTATCCCCACTGAACGTGATGATTTAACGCGTGCGTTCGTAACATGCGTTTTGGTCATCCTACAGGTTATCCCACTGAAACTAAAAATTACCCAAAATTCTCCATGGTATTTTTTTTTTCTCCACATTTTTCTCGAAAAATTTCATGTCTCCAAAATTTCTCCAGAGCCAAAATTTTTACCCAGAATTGCGAAAAAAATACCCAATCTGGCAACACTGGGGAGGACTGAGGTGGTTGACGTCCTAGTGTCATAGTTAGAACCGGGGTATCCTCATATTTTGTTGTTGCTTGCGGTCCGATCTACGCAGAAAGTGCTCACAGTGTCTTGAGGTCTTGCAATGGTGCCCTTGGTTTAGGATTTAATTATATGATTGGATCCCAAGTCGGTGGTAGCACCCAGCTATCTTCCCTATTGAAATTAGGATGGTTTTTTTAATTTCAATGGCCTCACGTATCATCCTTGGTTTATCGATAAAATCCGTAAGATTAGTTTGATTACGTTATTATTCAATGTGTAGCATTCGCGTAAATATAAAAAATTCATATGTGATCAGAATCAAGTTTGTAATTTTATCACTTCGATAATTTTATTACTCTGAAGAGTGTCAGGCGCAGTCAGTATTGAAGCATTTTATTTCTGTCTATCACATCGCCGTCTTAATGTCATCATTGTCAATATATTTATAGAGAACCATCTTCAAAATCGTACGAAAAAAATAATAATTTTAATTTCGTTCATAATGGCGGCCCCGCGACTATTAGGATTCCTTGACGTTATAAATAAGAGCTAATGTCTACAAAATGTTATTGAGACACTATTTTTATACGTATATTTCTGATATTGAGTATATATTAACGTTAGATATTGACTTTTCTCTTATTGCTATGGCGAGTATGCAGTGACCATGCAGATCAGCCATAAATTAAAAAAAAAACATTCAACGGTAGTTAAACCATAAATATAACTATGTTTATTTTATTTATTTTTACGATATGAAACGCGATGAAATACAATGGCATAAGATGAAATATGGCTTCACCCACGAATCAGTGGGTATTGGCCAGTGTCAAGTATATGTCAAATTCAATAAAAACAGATTATAAATAAAACATGGATGATGACATGAAGAGATGAAAATGGGGAATACCTCTCAATTCTCATTTTAAAGTTTATTTTCATACAGTCAAAGACCTTAACAACATGCAGCTTCAAAAAGACATGCTATTCTTTTGTCAACCCAAGATTAGACTCGCGTATCTTGCTTATTACATTGAATGCTAACTACCCCGCAACATCAGCGTAAATATTTCAGCAATATTAACCCCTAAATCACAGGCGGAGGTAAAGCGATAAACCCCATTCCACACGATTGGGTTCGGGCGCGGTGGCGCGGAACGACCACAGATAATATTCGTTGAACGCGGGACGCTACTGTCACTTTTTGGCGAAAAAACTTTTAGTATGCTTACTTTCTTTGTGGCATAACACAGTAGTGTATTAAGCCGGTCTCCTAGTTAGATTATTAATTTTAATAATTAACTTAGCTAACTTAACACTGTTGATTAGAGAAAAAGTATATATGTATTACATCTATACAATCTATACAAATAAATAAAATTGCAGTGTCTGTTTGTAAAATTAAAATAACCGCTTTTTCTAAGTGCATTTGGGTGTATACACGGTACATATACCAAAACATTTTTTTTTACAATTTCGAATTTTGAATCGGCTAATCTCTGAAATAGCTGGACCGATTTTGAAGGGACTTTCACTGGCAGGTAGCTGATGTAACAAGGAGTACTTTTATTTTAGAAAAACTTTTTTGTTAAATACCACGCGCACGACGTCGCGTGTAACAGCTAGTACCTATTATAATTAGAGAAACATCAATAAATCTCTACAAACGTCTACATATTACGCTCCAACCGCGTTCAATTCGCGCCATCCTATTACTGAAGTTCACTTGAATAGCAAAAATTTCCATTCAAAGTCATAAATTTGGTTCCCTCTTGGCGCTATTGTGAGACTACCAGCGCCATCTCTTATTGGGGGTCGTAAACTGAGAGGGTGGATCGGGCATAAATCTTTGATGTAAGACATGGTACAATTTAGGGGCAAATAGGTCTCTTTTCTTCTCGTAGCGCCGTCCTTATCGGAGTGTCAGTTGTACTTAGGTCAATTGACGACTGGATGGAATTAGGTTCAGACGAAGAAATAATATAGACTTGAATTTCGGGAATCACAAAAACTAAGCCGATTTGAGTACGACACGCGAATCCCGGGTATAATAAAGGGTTTGTCCGGGGTACTGCAAAAAGTACAGTCCACGTATAAAGATGTAGATGATATATTATAAAATAATAATACCAGCCCTTTTTAATGTCCCACTGCTGGGCACGGGCCTCCCCTGAATGCGAGGGGGATTAGGCCATAGTCCACCACGCTGGCGCAGTGAGGGTTGGCGGGCATCAAACATCTTTCGAGGGGTTCTCTCAGACATGCAGGTTTCCTCACGATGTTTTCCTTCACCGCTTAGCAAGTGATAATCGTGGTTGAGAATGAGATTCGCACATGAAATCCAGAAATCCCAGAGCTGCGAGGGTTTGAACCTGCGGTCCTCGTTACCGAGGCAAGCGTTCTACCAACTTGGCTATCACTGCAGATAATAAAATACTACAAAATAGTTACAAACGATAGCTTATAAAGTGCCGCTATCATTTATCATTGCCGGAAGCTCACAATAGCTTTGAAGGTATTTTACTCAAATACCCGGGCATTGTCTCTGCTCCGTCCCGGGGCGGGCGGGCGTGATGATAAATGGGCAGCATAAATCCCGGTATTGGGAGGTGAGGTACTGTTCCGTACAATGTGTCCCGGGATAATGAGTACAAACAAAAATGGGTGCTCTAAGGCAATATCTAAGTACCTACTCTAAACCCTAAAACTAAATCCAAAAGGTACTGAGTAGACTTTATCTTAACTTTAAAAAGATCAACATCTATACTTATTATTCTTGCCACTTACTTCAACTTCGCTACACAGATGGCGCTCACGATTCTATGTACAATCTTGAAACACGCTATGAGAGTTTTCGGAGCACGTAATCATCAACATCATCATAATCATCAGAGATACTTTTAATTATTAAAGAAATATCAAGAAATACTCGACACTGGCAAAAAACAGGACTATTTTGTAGCCGATTGCCAGCCTATAAAAAACGAAGAAGAATAAAAAGAAAACCCGCTCTAGCGTGGCGTCTATACATAGACTTCAAGTCGCAGTTTTATAATTAAAATACCTCTTTTCACTAGTCTAACTGTCGCCAAGCCATAACCTAAGTCACCTTGAGTGTTGCCTCCCAAAATAAATTTAATTAAATTCACTAATTAAACGTCGCGTCTCATCTGACGAGCTTCAGCAATGGACGCGTGTCGACAACCCTCAAATTAGTCTATCGACTGAAATTCTTTCAGCCTAGACTTACTTAATAATAATAATATCGCCAGACGAACACACCAACTGATCAGTCCCACACTAAGCAACGCTTGTGTTACGGGTGCCGTACAATGGACTGAGGGCGAACTCAGTATTTAATAGTCATATGGATATTAAACATCCATGTCTCGGGTACAAATATTCGTGCTTATCGCAGTGTGCTCCAACCGGGATTCGAACCCGGGACACTCGGCACAGAAAGATGGGTCACTACCAACTGTGCCAATGGAGTCTAACGCTCGGTATAGAAACAAGATGTTCAACAAATGGGGGAAGAGGAACCCTCCACTGACCCTCGGCTTGTCAACTTTTCCAATTATAAACCAAACAAGTTGACCGATAATTAAAGAAGCCAGCAACACCAAACTCCTCTAAGATGTCAGTCGAGAAACTATCTATCACGACGGGACCCCAAATAAAATGCAATTCCCCACAAAACGAAGCGAACCTCAAAAAGTATTCGACATGTGTTTCGCCTCTAAACGAAGCATCATCAGAACGGCTGGACTACGAATCAATTATATGAAGGTGTTCAGGTTCAAACCCCGGTGTGCATCTGGACACGCCGGGATAAACGAGATACTCCAGTCAATCTTAGTCTGGCCGTACATCACGATGTAACGGTCTGGTGTGGGACTGTTATGACCAATTAATTGCCGGCCATTGTCTTCATTCAATGGCGGTCCTCGGCGGCGGGGACATTCCGCGTTAGGCATTTAGATTGGCCGGGAACACACCACGTTTTGGGGTAAGCTATTTCTATTGTAAATGAATCTGAAATACATATATATAATGCCAAGGAATGGAACATGCTGCCGGCGTTTTTGTTCCCCGTTGAATTCAATCTGGGTGTTTTCAAGTCGAGAGTGAACAGGCACCTTTGAGGCAAGTATGCTCCATCATAGATCTCATCGGCATTTACCATCAGGTGAGATCGAGGTCAAATACTTGCCTATAAGGTGATAAAAAAATGGAATTATTTTAGTAGATAATTCAGATCTCCTTCCCTCTGTCGTAGCCATTAACTTGTAATTATATTATAGTTAAGAGTTAGTAGTTTTTTGGACCTGCTAGTAAAGTCTGCCTAGCCGTTCCTACATTGTGATCACATAGCTATCTGCTACTTCTTCTTGCTTTACGAAATGAGACGCGATGAAATAAAATGGATATGAATATGGCCTCCCCCACAACTTAGCGGGTATTTCGCCAATGTCAAGTAATTAACAGCAATAACACATTCAATAAATACACATTATAAATAAAATAATGGATGTGACATGATGATATGAAAATTGCCAATCACGTTCAATCATAGCTGTAACATTGTACAGCAGATTTTTTTTAAGTTTATAATCATAGACAAAAAAGTGCGTTCCGTTTTTGCAGAGCGTTTCTACGCGTTCACATAATGTAATGCTACTGGATCTCGCAGGAGTAGGCAGAGGTGTATAGTTGTACGCACACATTTCACGGTTGGTATCTGACCATATGAATAATGTTTATAACCGCAGAGATTGCTACGCTAATCTTACTATAAAAAATGTTTTGATTAAAACCTCAATTTCAGAATGAATTGTGATTAAAAACATCATAAAATAATTTCAATTTAGATAAAGTGGCCCTTGGGCCTAGTGGTCGCAGACCCGGCTATACCGATCGTAAGGTCTCCGGTTCGATTACCTGATAGACATTCTAATATAATATCTATAACCATTCCATATACATTCAAATCACTGTATCTAGTAGAGATTTAACACTTTTCAAGTTCTCCCAAGATGTCCGGTAAATTTTCAATAAAGTATCCACAGCTTTACTGATAGGGGATTCATTTCATCATCATTACCGTCATCAACATTGTCATTATCATTAGGGGTACATATAATTTTATAACAATTATCAATGATTGCTCTACACTGGCAAAATGGCACTATTTTGTAGCTGATTGCCAACTTAAAAAGAGAAGAAAGAAGAACAATACATAACTCGAACTCACTCAGATTCATTTAACCTAGGAAGTCTTCAGCTTAGTTCATTCGAGCAGTTGAACAGTAATTACAAACTCTAAAACTCATACTAAGGACTTGTATAGTTAAAATTCCAATAGTTGAACGTTGCGTCTTAATAACTAACTTCATAAAATAACTTGGCTATTATTTAGCGCGGCGCGGGACTCGAACACACGGCCCGGCGCACTCAAAGCTATTATTTACGACCCAACGTCGCTTGCCTGTAGCTCAAATTGTTGGCGAGATGCCAGCTTCTTACTATGAGCACTTAGTTTACTGTTTAGTGAACTGTTACTAAGTTACAATATTAACTAAATAGTTAATAGCCGAGATGGTTGAGCGCTTGTTTGGGAAACAAGACGTGCAGGTTCAAACCCCGGCTCGCATCTCCTAGACATTCGGATATTCATGTGTGAATCTCAGTCTCGATAATGATTATCACTTGTTGTACGGTGAAGGCGAACGTCGTGAAGAAACCTGCTCGTCTTTTGGAAGCTATTACCAATTTGGTTTTATTAATTACTTCTTCATCATTTTTTAAGTTTGCAATCGGCTACAAAATAGTGCCCTTTTTGCCCGCGTCAAGTAAAATATTTCATCGTTATTTTAAACAATACAACAACTTCACTGTTCAACTTCCCGCCCTAAAGTCCTATTAATTACTTATTTTAATTTAAAAAATTGGTTTTATGTAGGTATTATCATCTAATTTTGGCTACTGAACGTTCCTATTTAAAATGTCTTTGGTCAGCCTAACATGTTGGTAATGGCTGTAGATAATAAACGGGACGCCATTAAATTGATGATAATTATTTAAAAAAACGTATAGCGATCTATCACAGGCCGCTGCCGCACTGGCGACGCGTCGCATCTGCGATCGACGTGATAAATGGACCATCGACAGATCACTGGACCGTCCGGATGTACCCTTAATCACCGGAATTATGGATATGAATATTATTTTGACGACCTGCAGGGTTATTTTAAACCATTCGACATCGATATCGGAAACGGAATCGAAAACTTCCAAAATGGATTACCGCAATCGCTAATAAAAGTTTCCGAATATGATTATCTTCGATGTATCTTGATGACAATACCAAATCGTTTTTTCAAAAAGTTTCCGTCGGAAAGCTCGTCGGGAGCGTCACCAACATTGGAAAGTTTCAAATCCGTTTCCGATGTCGATTCCGTATCATTTAAAATAACCCACCAGGTTGTCAGTTTGTGTCATGAGCACGAATGTTTGTAACCGAGTTTTGAATGCTCAATACATATAAAGGTATAACTAAAATAGTGTAAAATATTTGAAGCGATGCATCAGTAAGTTATATGGATCACGTTGATGTATACAATAATTGTGTGAAGTTTTATATACCGTCCGCCAGGGGCGCTGTTCAATTTGCCATACATCTATACAAATAAATAAAATTGGAGTGTCTGTTTGTAATATTAAAATAACCGCTTTTTCTAAGTGCATTTGGGTGTATACACGGTACCTATACCAAAACAACTTTTTTTTTTTTTTTTTCTGTCGTTCTGTCAGTCCGTCTGTCTGTCTGTCTGTTTGTTCCGGCTAATCTCTGAAATAGCTGCACCGATTTTGACGGGACTTTCACTGGCAGATAGCTGATGTAACAAGGAGTAACTTAGGCTACTTTTATTTTAGAAAAAAAATAGGATCTCACGAAAAAAAATTAAAACCAATGTTGCAGCGCAGCGCCTGATTAAGTTTGACAGCAACAACCTGCAATGCGTCCCGCGGGCTCAGAATGGGCGAGCAGGCTGTTGTCAACGGTTGTCTTTGTTAAATACCACGCGGACGAAGTCGCGGGCAACAGCTAGTAATTATATATACGCAAACTACGCAGGCTCGTACGATACGATAAAACTCGCACTCGAAGCTCTGCGCGGATGTGCCGTGTGCAAGCAGTGTGGTATGAATTACAGAAATTGTCTTTTCGTAATTCTGGATTTTGCTGGGATTACCCCTAGGCCCAGTCCATTGTAAGGTACCCAGCTATAAATACAAGCGTTGCTTATTGAGAGGTCACTCGTTCTTGGCGAGTTTGTTACAGCCGATGCCAACAATTGAAGGATAAATAAAATAATAATTTATGATATTTTAGCGGAAAAGGGAAGATCTTCCAGCCAGGCGGGTGTTATGCCTGGCGGGGCGGCCGCTATGCCCCGACGGTTAATGTTGGGATCTTGTATATATGTTACTTGCTCCGAAAACTCTGATAGCGCGATTCAGGATTGTGACGTCACTTGTCTATTGTTCTGATTGCGTCTGTAGTGCCATCTGCGTAGGTTGTGGTGCGGTTGAAGTAGTCGCTACAATATTTTCAACTTGTATTCGTTTCAAAGTAATCAAATACTTCATCCGTGATATTACAAAGGGGACAAGCTGTGAATGTACAACATTTTCACGCAAGCTAATCATTTTCAGTGTGGAGTCGCTGTTGCCAATGAAAATTAAGTCTTCATGATATATAGTTTAGTTCTAGTTTCGGTCGCCGGCCGTGTCTAGGGCATTGTTCTTTAGCACGTCAAGTGCGAGATTATTCGTAAGCTAACCGTATACTTTATAGTGTACGTATTTAAACATATTGTACGGAGAATGGAACAGCGCCTCTAGCGGACGGTATTCAAAACATTCAATTCTCCATACGAAATGTCTAAATACGTGGACTATAAAGTATAGGTTAGCTTACGAATAAACTCGCACTTAACGTAGAGGTAAAATGTAAAGTTAAGTTGGTAAGAGTAAGTTAACAATATTATAATTTTAAGGTTTAGTTTTTTTTTTTTTATACATTATAGGCAAGTATTTGATCTCGATCTCACCTGATGGTAAGTGACGATGAGATCTACGATGGAGCATACTTGCCTAGGTAGGAAAGCGGCAGTAGATCGAGACGCTACATTCACAAGGCACATGCAGCGCAACTCATCTGACCCGCCATCCATGAATGGCAACACCGAACATCATGCCGGAACACGGCTAGGCCGCTTGGCGACATGGCTTTGTTCAGTGGGTGGTGACTAACCACGGCCGAAGCCTACCACCAGTAGAGTTGTCACCTAGTTGGCACCACCCAGGGTCACGTGTAGGGTATCTCGAGGGTACTTAATTATCCTACGGACGAAGGTGACTTGACCCCATCCCATATTTTACTAATTATAATCGGACCACAAGCAACAACTAAATATGAGGGTACCCCTGTTCCATGACACTAGGACGTCAACCACCTCAGTCCTCTCGTGACCATGATTGTTGAAAGCAACCGAAACGTCGGGAACGTGAAAACATAAAATAAACGCTATAAAATCTGTAAGATAACTTTTATTTCATCTTACATAGATGGATAGTGGGTTTATTTATTGAAAATTAGCATCAGTGGCATCTGTTAATTATATGTAAGCTAGTAGCAACAGCTCAATCCTTGACCCAAGCTATATGCTATATCTAAGTTGATAGCGGTTGTATTCGCCACCTGCGGTGCACATTGACAAACGACCTGCCCACCGCCTAACGACGCCGGCGTGAATATACAATGGCAATTAACGCAGAACATATACACGGTGTTGCAGAAAGGGTACACTAGACCTTCAACCTGAGGATCTTTAGCGGATTCATAATCATTATAAAGTGAGAATGTTTTTAGGTAATAACTAGCTGTTACCCGCGACTTCGCCCGCGTGATATTTAACAAAGACTCAACCGTTGGCAACAGCCTGCTCGCGCGTTCTGATCCCGCGGGACGCATTGCAGATTGTTGCTATCAAACTTTAATCAGGCGCAGCGCTGCAACATTGTTTTTTTTTTTTCGAGAGATCCTATTTTTTTTCTAAAATAAAAGTAGCCTAAGTTACTCCTTGTTACATCAGCTATCTAAAAGTCCCGTCAAAATCGGTCCAGCCATTTCAGAGATTACCCGGAACAAACAGACAGACAGACAGACGGACAGACAAAAAATTAAAAAAATGTTGTTTTGGTATAGGTACCGTGTATACCTAAATGCATTTTGTAAAAAGCGGTTATTTTAATATTACAAACAGACACTCCAATTTTATTTATATGTATGTATAGATTTTGACATAATTTATCCGAAGCATATCTCAATCAAATTCTCAGTAGGGACAGTTATTAATAAATGCGTTCCAAATTTCCTTGGAAATGTATTAGTTAAATGAAATTATGTTTGTGTGTATGGCGCGCAATTAATAGTGGGGGACGATCGTATGTTATTTGTAGCTCAGACGCAGGGTTGTCAACATAACTCATAAAATTTGATTTGATTTGTGTAGCGCTCAAAAGATATAATAATTTGTCTTGATACTCAACCGGCGGCGCGTTCGGCGTCTGTGGTTTGACTATCTGGTGTTACTTTATTTTAAACCATTTTGAATTTCGCGCCCATAACAACAATTGACAGCGCGTTGAGTGAATAGGTTCTACATGACACTCCCGCGCCGCGATCAAGCGTTCATAGTTGTTTCATTCAATTTGTAACAACAGCGAATATCTATGAAATCATTACCTATCTTTTGTTTTTGCTGCCCTCGACACCCCGACTAACACGTGTTTATGGCTCCTATAAAAAAAAGTTTAACGTACTCTAAAACTTTAAAACCAAATTATTAGAGCAGATTTTAATGAAGCGGATAACGTCAGTTTAATAAAAAAAATAAGCACCGAGATCTGAGGATAAATACTTGGTCAGTATAATTACAGTATAACGAATAAAAAAAAAAACAAGTTGTCTTTTATAAGCAAGCGAGCAAGAAAAAATATCCGCCAATAGCGTTGCTTTACAATCGCGCCAATAATTTTCTTATCGCGTTGCAATACAGCGTTCTGATTGGTCGGATTTTTCTTCGCTCTACTCATTCAGTACTTCGTGTTAGCCCTAAAATTAGATGATATATATCTCAGTGTGACGACTAGACGACTCAGATATAGACCACAGATTAATATTATCAGATTGAGCCTAACTTTCTGCGCAGAATCCAACTAACTACTGAATATCTCCCTATTAATAAAAATATAATAAGTAGTTTACCGACCTCTAAGACAACAGCGCCACAAGTTACACAGATGGCGCTGCAGAAGGCATTTAGAACAATAGAAAATTCTCCATACTATCCTGCAACGCGCTATGAGAGTTTTCGGAGCACGTAGCATATATACAAGATCCCGACGATAACCGTCGGGGCATAGCGGCCGCCCCGCCGCCATACCACGCGCCTGGCTGGAAGATCTTCCCTTTTTCGCCAAAATAGTAAAGATTGATTATTTATATTTAAATTCAAGATCAAAAAGAATAACAATAAATAAATATCGCCAGACGCACATACCAACTATACGGTCCCACACTAAACATCGCTTGTATTATGGGTATACAATGGACTGAGGGCGATTCTAGTTTACAGGATTATTCAGAAGGTATGGAGGCCCATCCATACCAAAACGGTGAAAAGTTGATAGACTTCGGTCTGCACAAATTGCCTGAGGCAGCCTTCCGAGGCTGAGCAGTCGGTCCAAATCCGGCCTTAGCCGCAAGTGTGTTGACAAAAAGTCTTCGATGTCTATTAAGAAAGATGTAGATAGGTTTGTTGCGCTCGGAAAGGAACCACAAAACTGGGCTGCGCAGCGCACCTGCTACTCAGCCTAATCAGTCTAGGAACATGGAAACGACGCAGCGCAACATATATCTGTCTTGCTTTTACTCTTGCTAATTGTCATGCTATCACGTTTATACTGCAATTGTATTGGTTAGTGCATGGATTCCCAAAGTGGTCGATAAATAATTTTGTTAGGTCGGTAGGAAGTCTAAAAATCGACCCCTATTAATTAACACAAGTTCTTATTTGCATCGTTCAAGTTATGTTACGTGTACCAACTTGTTATGAGAATTATATTTACTGAATCTTACGTCTATATATTTTGTTACATTTTGATGAGATAATGATGTCAAGTTTACCCACTTAAATAACTGCAAAGTTTTTAAACAAGTGTTCAGTAGGTATTTTGTATCAATAGGAAAAAAACTAGAGATAGGATTTTTAGAGTAATTTGGCTATCTCAGGTATCAGCTCATTTTGGAAAATGGGTATCTTGCCCAAAATAGTTTGGGGATTCCTGGTTTATAGTGTGTGCAACCAAAGTATATATCTATACATATAAATAAAATTGGAGTGTCTGTTTGTAATATTAAAATAACCGCTTTTTACTAAGTGCATTTGGATGTATACACGTTACCTATACCGAAACAACATTTTTTACAATTTTTGTCTGTCTGTCTGTCTGTCTGTCTGTCTGTCTGTCTGTCCGTCTGTCTGTCTGTCCGTCTGTCTGTCTGTCTGTCTGTCTGTTTGTTCCGGGTAATCTCTGAAATGGCTGGACCGATTTTGACGGGAATTTCACTGGCAGATAGCTGATGTAACAAGGAGTAACTTAGGCTACTTTTATTTTAGAAAAAAAAATTGGATCTCTCGAAAAAAAATTAAAACCAATGTTGCAGCGCTGCGCCTGCTTAAAGTTTGATAGCAACAATCTGCAATGCGTCCCGCGGGATCAGAACGCGAGCAGGCTGTTGCCAACGGTTGAGACGTTGTTAAATACCACGCGGACGAAGTCGCGGGCAACAGCTATATGTTATATAATAACGTACACGTGAGTGCGTCACGCGTCAGCTGGGACTCTAACGACAACGCGTTGGAACTAGCATCACATATCTACGTGATTGTTCATCAATCCAGAAAGTGTCTGGAATACTGACGTCATATCCCCATGTTCCCGCAAGCCGTCTCAAAAGCCCGGTATAGATGCTCAAGATGGTGCCATTGTTGTCCGCACGGGGGCGCCACTCGCGTAAAGTACCGCTCCGACGAAAGAGCCCATACCACTTATTGGAACTTGGCTGTATGGAACTGTAGCCAGGCAGTGATGTAGGGTTCCGCAGTTACGAGAAAACAATTTTTTTTATTACGATATAGGCAAGTATTTGATCTCGAGCTCACCAAGTAAGTAACAATGAGATCTACGATGTAGCATACTTGCCTAGAAGGTTCACTCTCGACTTGAAAATACCCAGATTATAGTCAACGGGGAACAAAGACGCCGGTAGCGTGTTCCATTTCTTGGCAGTACGCACGATGAAGGTAGAAGTAAACCGCTTAGTACGTACCGAAGGAATGTCCACAGTGTACGGATGACACTTGTCCGCGCGTCTTACATACGCTGACTTTTATCTCTTTCCGTTTTACACTCAATCAATTGAGCTGATTAGCGCTGTCGGTAGTGACCCTGCTTTCAGCGCCGAGGGACCTTCGTTTTGTGAAGTAAAAATTTAAATAGGACGACTTTAAAAAATATTTTTTATTCATTAAGAACATAAAATAAACGTGATAAAATCCGTATCGTTTTGTTTCATACAATATCTGTCAAAGGTGACAGTTACTATGCGGTTGTTGTTCGATTCATGAATCGATTGTGTTAGCAGACTTGGGGCCCAGAGGTTATTTATTTAATTTACATCCATACTTAGTTACTAGGCATAGAAATCAAAATAAGAATGTTCTAAGTGTTCTAAGTCCTGATTCTGCGGACATTGTGGAAGCTTTGCTCGGAGTCCCTGCAATTAATATCATCTCGCGTGACGCGACCAGCTGTCCCAGTTAAAAAATCTCCAAGTTACAAGCTAAATATACACGAGCTACGCGTTATTTTATTTCCGTCGTCGCCGGCTTCCGTTGATCTATGACGCGGCGGTAGGGCGGGGGTGACTAGATCCTTGGTCCGGACTACGGATCTATGCGGATATGTATCTTATGCAGGTTGATTAAGAAGGGATATAAAATCCTTTGAATCTGTACTGCTTTTGCGCATTTTCATTATGTGAAGTCAGAATTTCGATAGAACGATGAAAAATAAATTGTTCCAAAGAAAATGAATATTTTTTATTTTATTTGCGCTTTTGAAATAATTACTTCGCATAATAATTAAAAATGCACCAAGAAAGCGCAGGTTAAGAGGTAAATATACCCTTTCTGAATAACACTGGTTATCTTTTGTACATACATATAATGCAATAAAACTATAATTTGGTCGCGGTGTAGATGTACCGTCTTTTAGATACAAAAGCCAAATCCGCCAGTTTTATATTTCTTCTCCTTCTACTCGCGTATCACGCGAAGACTATATATTGGCGGATACCTCAAAATCCACTTTTTTTAATCTAATTTCCTTCACTCGTGCACGTTTATGAACACACAATGGTTAATATCCCACCAATGCAACAAATGATAAAAAAAAAATTAATTTACAACTTCAATCCTCAATTTCCCGCAAAAAAGTCGTCTCAAATATTTATCAGTACAAATAAATTCAAAATTCTGTTTCCTGGTACATCCGAACAGGATAACAACACTAGTATCATAAAATAACATCAATTTTATAGATCATTGATCTTTGCCGGCTATTATGGTGCTCACGCGCACGTGTCTGCCATCGCCCTCGCACCACACTCAAACATGCACTATAGAAAGAGACAGATGTATGTTTCATTGTAAATAC
Organism: Pheosia tremula; assembly: GCA_905333125.1. Taxonomy (NCBI): domain Eukaryota; kingdom Metazoa; phylum Arthropoda; class Insecta; order Lepidoptera; family Notodontidae; genus Pheosia; species Pheosia tremula. The sequence continues at coordinate 4,957,509 of HG995425.1, forward strand.
TGGCGTCTTGGTCGCACAACAGTTGTTTAGCTTAGAGTAAACGGGACGGTAATCTTGCTTAGCTTGAAAATCGATTAGGGAAGCTGTATTCCAAATTAAGACCAGACGGAACATAGATAAGGTAAAAGATATATTGAATTGAGATATTATTCACGCTTGTTGTCTGTGGAGGGTAGAGAGATGGTATAAAGAAACAACAGCCCTGACTTACATTTCTCTAGACTCTAGAATTCTTCTTTCAAATCTCCTTTTTTGGCGGGAAGTTGAACCGTGAAGTTTTTTTTTTTTTTTTTTTATACCTTATAGGCAAGTATTTGATCTCGATCTCACCTAATGGTAAGTGACGATGAGATCTACGATGGAGCATACTTGCCTAGGTAGGAAGGCGGCAGTAGATCGAGACGCTACATTCACTAGGCACATGCAGCGCAACTGATCTGACCCGCCATCCATGAATGGCAACACCGAACATCATGCCGGAACACGGCTAGGCCGCTTGGCGACATGGCTTTGTTCAGTGGGTGGTATTTGTAAAGTTGTAAATTTTGTTTAATTTTCGACAAGTGTTACGCAGATTTTCATATTATTACAGTGTCATCAAATTTATAATGTGCCAACGTTCAAGTTGATAGGGCGAGTAAAGGTACAATAAATTAACACATTTTATGAGAAATCACTACATCCTATTGGAACAGAGGTGATAATCTTGAAACAGCTGAACCAATTTTCATCAAACATAGCTAAGAATCATCCCGATTAAACCAGCTTTCGAATAAAAAAAACTGCGTTGAAATTGGTCCACGCGTTTTGGTGCTACGATGCCACGGACAGACAAACATAGCCCTCAAACTTCTAAAACCGCCGCGAAGCGCGTCGGGCGAGAAAAACTATGATTCTAAACTCACTCACACACTGACACAATTCCAAATGTGTGATATGATTGATGTGTGATTATTATTTTGAATTTGATGCTCCGTTCAGACTGCCAATTCGAGCGAACAGCAACACGCCCCAATATCAACACGCTTGGCATGAGTTTTTGAACGTATTCGATCAAATACCAAACGCGAGATCCAATGCTTCCAAACATTCACTATAAAAGCTGCACGTTGCTCATAAAAGCAGTGCTGTATATATATGAAACAGTTTCGATCACTCGATGCTATAATGACTTGTACTTACTAAGGCACCTGTGCGAGGAGACGCCATAGAGAAGAGAGAGACCAAAGAGAACCTTACAAACATAGAGAATTCGCACAGATTATTGTCCAAACACATATCGAGAAGGACAGTGCTATACGTGAGAAAGTAATAGCAAATGACTAATGAGTCCGGCAGCGGGGGATGTGCAACAGGGGTGCTGGGATTGACAGATCTTTATATTTTAGTTTGATCGATCCTTTGTTCTTACAAGTAGGCCTGACGCACTCCGCCTTGGCGGGCCCATTGAACAACAAAGAGATACACAATAGGAATAGAGGTGCACTGTAGGTGAATATATGTTAGACAAGCAGCGCTGTGTGAACTGATATGCACTTTATTGCGTCATAGTAAGAGTCGGGATTTATTCAATAGTTTTTGCGTTGTGATCCTTCTGTACTTGTAATATTCAATATTCTGTGGCACAAGACATTTTACCTTAAGCCCAAATGTATTGGTATATATTCCGTGCGGCACTACCAGAGAGCGCATACTTACCCCCGGTGTCTGAACAGACAACGGTTATTTTACATCTCACGGCCGCGGGCTGGCGCGGCGCGCGCGCAGATAATTTATGGTTGGACGAAACTAGATAATGTCAGTCAATGTAAGCGGCTGCGTCACTCAATGATTTAATGTGGAATTGATAGAATTTTCGGTCAGCTGTGTCTAGCGACATATGGGAATTATATTTTGATTCCTGTTTTAAACCGCCCGTTATTTAAGGCCCTGGGCATCAGGGCCGGGGTGGACTATGGCCTAATCCCCATCGCATCGAGGGGAGGCTCGTGCCCAACAGTGGGACGTGAAAAGGGATGGGTATTATTATATTATATTACTAGCTGTTGCCCGCGACTTCGTCCGCGTGGTACTTAACAAAGAAAACCGTTGATAACAGCCTGCTTGCCCATTCTGAGCCCGCGGGACGCATTGCAGGTTGTTGCTATCAAACTTAATCAGGCGCTGCGCTGCAACATTGGTTTTAATTTTTTTTCGTAAGATCCGATTTTTTTTTCTAAAATAAAAGTAGCCTAAGTTACTCCTTGTTACATCAGCTATCTGCCAGTGAAAGTCCCGTCAAAATCGGTCCAGCCATTTCAGAGATTAGCCGGAACAAACAGACAGACAGACAGACAGACAGACAGACGGACAGACAGACAGACAGACAGACAGACAGACAGACGGACAGACAGACAGACAAAAATTGTAAAAAATGTTGTTTCGGTATAGGTGACGTGTATACATCCAAATGCACTTAGTAAAAAGCGGGTATTTTAATATTACAAACAGACACTCCAATTTTATTTATATGTATAGACTAGCTGTTGCCCGCGACTTCGTTCGCGTGGTATTTAACAAAGACACAACCGTTGGCAACAGCCTGCTCGCGCGTTCTGAGCCCGCGGGACGCATTCCGGTTGTTGCTATCAAACTTAATCAGGCGCAACGCTGCAACATTGGTTTTAATTTTTTTTCGTGAGATCGTATGTTTTTTTCTAAAATAAAAGTAGCCTAAGTTACTCCTTGTTACATCAGCTATCTGCCAGTGAAAGTCCCGTCAAAATCGGTCCAGCCATTTCAGAGATTAGCCGGAACAAACAGACAGACAGACAGACAGACAGACAGACAAAAATTTTAAAAAATGTGGTTTCGGTATAGGTAACGTGTATACATCCGAATGCACTTAGTAAAAAGCGGTTATTTTAATATTACAAACAGACACTCCAATTTTATTTATATGTATAGATAGTAATTTGACAGTGTAATTTTTTTATAGAGAAATTTGAGGTCACTTGTCTACTTCTCCACTTGCGAAATTGACAAGCTGCTAACACAAGGCCAGTAAGGTTCACTCGCTACCAACTCATGTACTTGCCAGCATGTTACGTGTAAACAGGGCATAACAAAATATTTTTTTTCGATGAATGGCATTTACAATTTGTAAATGTCAATTTAACCCAACTAATTAAATGATGAACTAGAATGAAATTTATTTAATAAGTCCGGAAATCTGTCAAAGGTGGACATTAATTTATAACTTTGCGACTGCGATTATATACAGTGAATTATATTTGGCCACGGGTAATCGATAATATAGCTTCACAAACTGATTTAATTTAGCTACTTTAAAAATATTCAAAATTATATTATTGAATGTCTTAGGGCTTGTGAAGATGAAGGACCTCTTCACGAACGACTAACAAGTACGAGTTTCTTCATATGTGTCACACATACACACAGGGACGCGGTTTACCTGTAACAAAGACAAAAAACATTTTTAAAATAAGGATCTACATAATATAACCTCTGGGCATACGCCTTATATACCTATAAAGCACATAGTAATAAGAGTCATTTTATAAATAACCATGAAAGACAATAGGCGAGCATTGCAGGTGCATTTTAAAAACCAAATAATTTAGGTCAAAATTTGTTTTTTTTTACTGCCGCTACTAAATAAATTGCGAATTCTGCAACTGTTACACCGCTAGGGATGGGGTAGATAAAGTATCAGATACACAAAGTCTTGCAAATATTAGGTATTTACTACACAGTCCAGATATTTTTGTATCAGTGTTCACGTTATGCCTTCGTAATAGAACTCTAAAAACAATCTATACATATAAATAAAATTGGAGTGTCTGTTTGTAATATTAAAATAACAGCTTTTTACTAATTGCATTTCGATGTTTACACGTTACCTATACCGAAACCACATTTTTTACAATTTTTGTCCGTCTGTCTGTCTGTCTATCTGTCTGTCTGTTTGTTCCGGGCAACAGCTAGTTACAGAATATAACTTAACATCTAACCATTTTTTTTTCAAAACATAATTGAATAGTATTAGGTAGTCCATTTGCCTTTATGTTTATAATTACGATAAAAAAACAAGTAATACAAAGTGGTTCGTCTGTTTTCGTATATTACTAACGAATAAATGTTAGCATGTTAACCTCACCGTACTGACTCTGTTATAAAAATAGCATAGAAATCAAGTGTGTGGATCCAGTTCACTAGTCGGGGATCCAGTTCAGTGGTCGGTCGCGACACAGCGTGGACCAGTTTCTCACGAGATGCAGCTCGCGATGGCGGACATCCCAAACCAATTACCATAAAATATAAGTTAGATAAAGTCATCTCCTTATGTGTTGCTCTTTACGAATAAATTACGACTGTTATTATTTTATTAACGACTAGCTGTTGCCCGCGACTTCGTCCGCGTGGTATTTAACAAAGACAAAACCCATGGCAACAGCCTGCTCGCGCGTTCTGAGCCCGCGGGACGCATTGTAGGTTGTTGCTATCAAACTTAATCAGGCGCAGCGCTGCAACATTGGTTTTAATTTTTTTTCGTGAGATCCTATGTGTTTTTCTAAAATAAAAGTAGGCTTAGTTACTCCTTGTTACATTAGCTATCTGCCAGTGAAAGTCCCGTCAAAATCGGTCCAGCCATTTCAGAGATTACCCGGAACAAACAGACAGACAGACAGACAGACGGACAGACAGACAGACAATTTTTTTAAAAAAGGTTGTTTTGGTATAGGTGCCGTGTATACATCCAAATGCATTTAGTAAAAAGCGGTTATTTTAATATTACAAACAGACACTCCAATTTTATTTATATGTATAGATGTATAGATAAATGGTAGCTATCCCCGCCGTGAAGCACATTTCATCATCGTCATCGTCTTATCATTATCATCAGGGGTTATAAGTACCCCTGATGATAATTCAATAAAAAATATCAAAAATTACTCGACACTGGAAATAATGGCACTATTTTGTAGCCGATTGCAAACCCAAAAAAAAAAAGAATGACTTAATTGAAACAGAAATTACTGCTTATTCACTCCTAGTACACTCAACACGATCTTAAATTATCACGATACAATATCATACTACTTGGATCTGGCCATTTGTTCCCATCCCTAGTACATCACGGGTCGCGGAGATCGAAACCTCGCGTTGTCTGAAGCGACGAAAAAAACCTCAAAGTTACCGAGTCCTGCCGCACGCGGGCGCGGCGCCACTGTGCTATGCCTTTGTTTTGACATTATTAGTACTTTTGTGACCCCATTGTGAAGACAACAAATACCCTAAAGTATTCTAGGCAAGTCGTACTAAATATCTCTTATATTATTACGCTGCAAACTCAGGTAAACACATAATAATGTGACAAAAAAGGTTTTAACCAATGAATCAGTGACTTAAGTATATGGATTACGTTGTTGTATCCAATAATTGTGTGATTTTTTTAAACATGGCGACCCAGTAGCGCTTGTCCGTGCGCTCAGTACGGGATTTAATTGTTTAAAAGTCTAAGAATAAGAATATTTATTTCAATTAACATTTACATCAGCAAAGTTTGGTGAGCTCCAAACTAGACAATGTCTGTATCTTGGAGCTCGGTACACTATTTAACATACAAGTAAAATGATTAATGGTATATAATTTCAACTTCTTAAACTAGAACATAAAATGAAATAAAATAAAATAAAATATTATTCTTTAAAAATAAGATAAGATGAAACGTAAAACATTATTCGTTGTGAATTAAATGAAATAAAGATTAAAAATTAAAAATTTAATAAAATTAAAATTGAATCAAAATACAATTAAAATACAAAATACAGTCTAATAATTTGATTTATTTGTTTGGGAATGTTATCTTAACAACCTACTGATGGCCGTGTTAATATATTTCACACTGTTTTAGTTATATGTTATACTGACGGAGTGTCATTAATAACATATTGTTGCTCAAAAACTAAGCCGATATGTGTAGTACATGTGATCCTCAGTACGCCAAGTGCGAAATTACTCGTAAGCTAACCGTATACTTTATAGTTTACCGTATTTAGACATATTGCATGGAGGATTGAAAGTTTTAAATACCGTCCGCTAGAGGCGCTCTTCAGTTCTCCATACATAATGTCTAAATACTTATATTATGTCTAAAACTACAAATAGAGTGAAAGAAGGTCGTAACTTGATAACATTTCTAATAGGTACTTAACTCATGAAAAAAATAATACTAAATATCATTGAAAACTATTTCCAATTTAGTTACAGTCTTGGCCGGTAGCCAAAATAATTTATATGACAAGTTAGCGCGCCAGCGATAAATATACGAAGTATTTGGACAATTTGACATTTCTGATAGTGGAGCGGAAGCGAGCCCAGAGGGCGCCTCCGCTGCTTGTGACACAGACGTTAGAACCACTGACCTGAACTACTGCTGGACTTGCGATAGATATCGGCGATTTGTGCCTATTTTATTTTTGAAATAAAACTAATTTTACGGATTTTATCCCGTTTATTGCATATATTCTTTACGTTCCCGAAGTTTCGGCTGCTTTACAGCAACCATGGTCGCGGGAGGACTGAGGTGGTTGACGTCCTAGTGTCATAGTTGGAACCGGTTCAAAGCAGCCGAATCGTCGGGAACGTGAAAAACATAATATACTCGTAAACGTGATAAAATCTGTAAATGCGATAAAAGTTTTATTTTAATTTTCTGTTGAGTTGACTTTGTTAGCCTCTGCCTACCCTCTCAGGGGGACTAGGCGCGGTAGTACAAACGACCTAGAAGCTGTGGATAGACAGGAAATAGTGAGCAGGAGGCTCGCGTAACCCACTTTCAAGACAGTACGGTGAAAGCGTTAACTGCTGCTAGGCACTTCGTGTGACATATCTATAGAAGTTATGCTAGCCTGGTACTTATCATAATATAATATATATTAACTCTTTTTAATGTCCCACTGTTGGGCACGAGCCTCCCCTCAATGCGAGGGGGATTAGGCCCGTTCACACGACTTTCGAGGGGCTCTCTCACACATGTACGAGTAGATTTCGGCTGTTTTACAGCGACCATGGTCGCGGGAGGACTGAGGTGGTTGACGTCCTAGTGTCATAGTGAGAACGGGAGTATCCTCATATTTAGTTGTTGCTCGCGGTCCGATCTACGCAGAACGTGCTCACAGTGTCAATATATGAAAAAAAGTAACAGTTTCCGATTTGGCCATCCACGCCCATTTGTAAAAGTCATTTTGTATACTGGAGGTTACAAAGTTAATTGACCTTTGGGCTGAGTTAAATTACAAGGGGCGTAGTGACCTTAAGGTCTTTTAATCAGCCACCCAATTGGGGCAGGGACAGGGGCATCTGATGAATACTGATTTAGGGGATCTGTCCCTAATAGGAACGGTGCGGTTAGTCGATTGAACGTGGGAAATAGGAATCGCAATTTTCAGGTACGAACTAGACGGTCCCACACTAAGAAACGCTTGTATTACGAGTACCGTACATTGGACTGAGGGGGAAAACAGTATATAATACTTATATAGATATTAAACATCCATGACTCGGGTACAAACATTCGTTCTTATCACACAAAGTTTGTTCCTACTAGGATTCGAGCCCGGTACACTCGGCACAGAAAGCCGGGTTAATATCAACTGCGCTAATCAGGACGGACTTATTAATGGTTTCGTTCCGAATTAATACCCACGCAACACCGCGGGCGACAGCTAGTAACATAGCGCAAAGAATGTTAATTATAAGAACCTCTAAGTCAGACCGAACCCTAATTTGCTGGGTACGCTGTGTGGAGTCAGCGTGTCTACGGAACCCCGGTCCGTTCAATTAGTTGGATACAAGGAAGGTTGGATTTTCTTATTAGTTCGACTAGTGATTGGGTTTTCACATATTACCTTATATATAAGACTAGCTGTTACCCGCGACTTTGTCCGCGTGGTATTTAACAAAAACGTTTTTCTAAATTAAAAGTTGCCTAAGTTACTCCTTTTTACATCAGCTATCTGCCAGTGAAAGTCCCGTCAAAATCGGTCCAGCCATTTCGGAGATTAGCCGAATCAAAAAGACAGAAATTGTAAAAAGAAATGTTTTGGTATATGTACCGTGTATACATCCAAATGCACTTAGTAAAAAGCGGTTATTTTAATATTACAAACAGACACTCCAATTATATATATTTGTATAGATGTAACAATAATTAACAGGGCTACCGGTAGGTTATAAAGACAACATTCCCAAAGAAATAAATCTAATTATTAGACATTTAAAAAATGACACCCTGTACTGAGCGCACGACCAAACACTACTGGGTCGCCATGTTTAAAAAAATCCAACATAATTTACACAATTATTTTATGCATCATCGTGATCCATACAACTTGATTTATCTGTTAAATATTTTCACTATTTTTGTTAAGCTTTATATAATAATAATATTCGTCGATCGTTTTAATGTTCCATACCACTATAGGCTCTCCTCAATGCGAGGGGGGATTCGAGCCATTGTCCATCACGAATGCATATAGTGGGTAGCAAAAGTCGTGCGAAGTCCGCCAGACTTCGCACGACTTTTGCTGGGGCTCGCAGATAAGTGGGTTTCCTCGCGGTGTTTTCCTTCACCGTTTAGCAAGCGATAATCACGGTTGAAAATGAGATTAGCACATGAATTTATAGTACTTCAAAAGATAACGCCATCTATTTCGATCCAAATAAAGCAAAGTAACTTTTTAATTGTTGTTACGATGGGGCCGTTCAACTGTGTCAATGGCTTAGTAGACCACTGTGAAGAATCAGAATCAGAATCAGAATATTTTTTATTCACGTAGACCATTATTGTACAGTACTTATGAATCGTCAAGTTACAAAAATATTATGCTACTGCTTTACCACCCGTTCGGAATGCCGTTCCTATGGAGAAGAACGGGCAAGAAACTCCATGGTTGCTCTTTTTTTTTTTAAAATAGATCTTTTACATTTTTGAGCAATACATTGTTATAGGTATGTGAGAACAATGTAGGAACGGCTAATCAAACTTTAGCAGCAGGTCAAAAAAAAACAAAAAGTACTAACTAAGTATAAAATTACAGTTAATGGCTACATGGTTCCCACATTTACAAATTACTTATGTAAATGAAAATAAAAAGGAAGAAGAGAAATACAAAATCTTAATAGTCTGCTCAAACAAGGTCATTTATATTCCTGAGGAGCCGGACCAGCATCCAACCAAGCATTTTTATCCTTAAGATAAGCATCTAGTGTATAGTATGCCTTCTTACATAGCGTACGTTTTATGCACGCTTTGAATTTATTTTCACTAAGTTCGGTAATGTCAGAGTGTATTTTATTATAAAATTTAACACAATACCCCATGAAAGATGTGTGAATCCTTGCTAGTCGAAAGTGTGGTTGATCTAATTTGTTTCTATTTCTTGTATTATAACGATGTTGATCACCGAGCCTTTTAAAGAGAAATAAATTTTTCCTAACATACATAATGTTTTCATAAATATATTGGCATGGTACTGTCAAAATATTAGTTTCCTTAAATAATTCTCTTAGGGATTCGCGACTGCCCAAATTATAGATGGCCCTAATAGCCCGCTTTTGTAAAATGAAAACCGATTCTATGTCAGCTGCTCTCCCCCACAATAGTATTCCATAGGACATAACACTATGGAAGTAGCTGAAATAAACTATTCTTGCGGTGTTCACATCGGTTAGTTGCCGAATTTTCCTAACAGCGTAGGCAGCGGAACTAAGTCGTCCCACTAAGACTCTGATATGAGGACCCCACTGTAACTTAGAGTCGAGCGTTATCCCTAAGAAAACCGTGTCGTTAACAAATTCAAGCTTCTCATTATTCAGTACTACATCGCAATCACTACTTTTGACATTTGGTAAAGAAAACCTTATACATTTAGTTTTCTTGCTATTTAACGCTAAGTTATTAATAGTAAACCAGTTATGTACCTGAAGAATAGTGTCATTTACGTCGTCAAAATTATTTACATGTCGTCCCACTTTAAAAATCAAGGAGGTATCATCAGCAAATAACACTATTTTCATCTTATTTTGAATTATATGCGGTAGGTCATTTATATATACTAAAAACAGGAAAGGACCTAAAATCGATCCTTGCGGAACACCCATTTTTACTGCAGAGCCTAACGATTTAGTACCATTTATAAGAACACTTTGCCGTCTGTCTCCTAAATAAGATTTTACAAGATTAAGAGCATTATCTATAACACCGTAGTGCTCTAATTTAAGTAAAAGGACTTCATAATTGACGCAGTCAAATGCCTTTGAAAGATCACAGAAGACGCCAATAGCATCCTGTGAGTTCTCCCATGCATCATAGATATGCTTTATTAGGGTTACACCGGCGTCGGTTGTGCAACGTCCCTTGGTGAAACCATATTGTTGATCGTGCAGGATGTTACTTGCGTTAAAATGATGTAACATTTGTGTAAGCATTATCTTTTCAAACACTTTACTAAAAACTGGCAAGATAGAAACTGGCCTATAGTTGTTAGGATCTTTACTATTACCGGACTTAAAAAGCGGTATTACTTTACTGTACTTCATTAAATCCGGAAAGACTCCCTGATCTACACATTCATTAAAAATTAAAGCTAAATAAGGGGCTACAGTATCAATAATAGTTCTACATGCTTTCACAGACATTCCCCATAGATCTTCTGTTAGTTTAATTTTTATATCATTGAAAGCTTTAACAATAGTTCGGCCACTAATATGGTCAAACTTGAATTTAACAGGGCAATCAGCTATGTTTTTTTTAAGAAGTGAAATTGAGAGACGGGGGGAGCAGTTCAGAGATTCTGTTGTTTTTACAGGGATGTTAGTAAAAAACATTTCAAACTCCCGTGCTACCTCGGTATCTGAGCATATGAGACCGCGTGGAGTCTCCAGGGTATAATCTGTACTGCGCTGTTTCGTCTTCCCAGTTTCACTGTTAACTATTTTCCAGGTGGCCTTTATTTTATCATCGGCAGATTTTATTATTTTACTAATATATATGGCTTTAGCTGCCTGACATACTCTCCGAAACATTTTCGAATAATTTGAAACATACTGAGTGAAGGCTGGATCACTAGTCTGGACTTTTAGTTCATAAAGTTCAAATAACTTTTCCCTACTCTTACGAATTCCTCGTGTCGCCCAATCACTAAAAGTAAATTTAGGTTTGATAATTTTAGTTTTGAGTGGGAAAATATTATCAAACTCAGTGTGTACAATTGAAAAAAATTCTGAGTAAAATCTATTAGGATCAAAGTTACAACTGGGAGAACCTAATTTACTATTCAAAATGTTATTATATTTTTGCAAGTTCCCAGCTGTTACAACCCTACCTTTTATTTTTATATTTTTTAAAGTGGAGGTAGAATTGATGGCGATCGTTTGTCCACTATGATCTGATGGTAAATAATTAACAACCGCTTGATCTAAGTATTTACAACTACAAAAGATATTATCGATGCATGTGGCGGAAGTTGAAGTTATTCTAGTCGGTTCAAAAAATCCATTTTTCAAATTAAACGATTTAAAAAGGCCTAACAGTCTATCACTATAACAAGTATGTTCCAAAATATTAATGTTAAAGTCACCACACACTATAATCGACTTCTTACTAACAAAGATTTTTTTCAACACATCTTCCATTACAGTTTCAAATGTATTAAAATTCTGAATGTGTGGGGGTCTGTAAACACTCAGTATGATGTGCTTATCCAGCTCAACACAAGAAATCTCGATAACTTGCTCAATCGAGAGCCCAACTATTTCCTTTCGTTCTCTTGACTTAATATTTTTCCTAATTAATATTAGTGTACCACCATGAAGCCTGGACTTGCGGCTATAACAACTTACGACCGAATAATTTTCATAGTTTATTAACATTTCATGTTCTTTAAGCCAATGTTCGCAAATACAAACAATATCATATCGCATTCTTTCTAAAAATAATTCAATTTCTAATGTTTTGGAAGCAAATCCTTGTATATTCTGATTAAATAATGTTAAAGTTCCAGGCCTCTCTTCCTTCTTATTACAATTATAATCTGTACATTTTTGTGAAACGCCAGAGATACGAGTACTAGGACGTATCTCTATTGTCAGTCAGTAAGATATATACAGAATATCTACTCCGAACTATTTTTTTACTAACTAAGAAATTATGTTATTCCATTAGCAAGTAATATACGTATATTTGCAGTAATTTCATATGATTTGTTTTCGGCTTTAGTAGTTATTTTGTTATTTGTGCTAGACGTATGAAAGTACTGAGATTTTTTACCGACTACAAGTCAGGGATTCGTGGACGTCAGTAGAGGCCCATGTCCAGTACCCAGATACTGTGCATCCTCTAGTCAGAGCACCAAGTCTGCTAACCCAATCGATTCATAATCGAACAGCAACCGCATAGTAACTGTCACTTTTGACAGATATCCCATACAATATCTGTCAAAAGTGACAGTTACTACGCGGTTGCTGTTCGATTTTGAATCGATTGTGTTGGCAGACTTGGGTCCTGTATAATTGTGTCTAGGAGTGTAGACTAGGGAACTCAATCTTTACAACGTGCTACTAGTAACTGAATCTATCTGTCATAATTTTTCAAGCTCCCGGCTGCGTGCTGTCATAAGTCATAATGATGGATTGTATTACTGCGTTGCTAACACTATGTAATTAGGCGCGGCCACGAAATAGAAAGTAAGCCGCCACGCTCCATTGGCGTTGTTGCGCTCCGGCCCACTGCTGGACATGGTTCCTGTTCCTTTCCCAAGCAAATGAAACTAGTCCGACCACATAGTGAGTGTTAAGCACAGTACGATCCGGCCAGGAACTGGATGGGTCGTCGGGTGCAGTAGACGATGTCTGAAATTGTATCTTCAGAGACAATTTAAGTAGGTTCTATGTTAAGGTGGAAGCTCAGGGTCAGGGCGCGAAATTCAAAATGTCAACGGTTTTTATTTTTTTACGAAAAATTTGGACATATTTACGATGTAATTTAGTGTTTTGCGATATTAGCATTCTGCATTGAATGTCTCGATGTATTAAGTTTGCTTAAAAAAATACCTAAAGCGATACAACACCATTAAGTTGGCAACGTAAGGTTCGGTTAGACACTAGATGGATGTCCAATGACGGTTGGGGTCAATCATTTGATGGGTGGCGTCGCGCACGACCAGACATTGGATGGGTGAGCAAGAAAATATCCGCCAATGAGAGCTTAGTATTTTTTTATCTATTCACTCGAAATATATACGACCGAGCTTTTCAATCATGTCTATCGATCGATAGACAAAACAACAAAATTATCATTTTTTGTAAAGCACAAAAGCTCTGAAGTACTAGGCTGACATAACAATGAGGCGGCCGCTCGCCTAAACCACTACGCAATGACTCACGGTGAACCAGTTCGGACATACTTTTTAAGCCGTATAAGGTATTATAAATTAATGTTTTGGATAGCCTGCAGCTGAACCAGATTATAATGAGATTAGTACAATCACGCCTACTTTCCATGAAGGTTAAGCAGAGATGAAGATTCATAATGTAAGTACAGTACTTAAAGTACTACCAGGGAGCGAGTGGTTGCGGGCTGCAACAGTAGAATTTTTCAATAATAAATCAACCACTGAAAAAGGTCTCTTGAAAATTGAACTGTATTACTTAGCGTTAGCAGTTATCTTTCAAAAAAAATTCTAATCTAATGATGCATTTTAACATAGTATAACAATCCGTATTAGTTTGTAGGAAATTAATTTTCGAAGAATCCTACCAATGTATAGGTTATGCTTTCCTGGTATTTCAAAAACTCATGCACCATGTTTTGAAAATAAACAGAAAACACATCTATTGTCTATGTGCTATGAATATCGCATTTAAATAATAGACAATTATTGTAAACTCTTTGTAAACAAAAACTCGTTGCCCACGTAAATGACTGCATGACGGATCATTGTCAGATACGCGATGCGTGTCCCATTGTCAATGTCATGACGCGAGGCCGATGACCTGCACTTTTGTGCGGATTTTACTAAAACGGGCACAGTCGTGAGAGCCCTTACGGGGTTGGCTTAACGTTTTAGGTATCATTTTATGTTTTACGGGGACAAAACAGAAAAAAAATCAGGTTATGTATTTCTAGAAATATGCGGTAGAGCAGGGCAGACTCCCCCAATCTTTATACAGAAGGTCTAATAAGAGGAATCTAGATCGTTTGGTCTCTTAAGAGCCATTAAGTCCTGATAATAAGTCTTCCTGCTACCAGGACAGCATAGCTGTTAAGAGTGCCGTAAGAACAGTCTCTGCTCCATAGACGGCTGGCTACCCTCCAAATCCTTGAGTACCAGGATCGCATAACATCTTAAAGGGTGTCAGTAAGGAACTGAACCTACCTAGCCGCTAACTCCAATCTATTCGAATGATGTCCTTGCTAAAGCTACGTCCTGGGTACCAGGATCGCATACCCGCCAGGAGCGCGGACCGGTCGGCCGTGAGCGCGGGGTCGACGCCCCGCGGCTAATGATCCGCGGTTCACTGTCGACCGCCGACACTGATCCTATCTGCATACGACGAGACAACCAACAGATTCGCTAAGAAATACCTGTCTAATGTAACCTTGGTTTTGGTCATGTTCAAAATGTATTGGCAGCGCCATCTGTTATTCGGGGAGCGACGCTACATTTTGATAAAAACAATATGCTCCCCAATTTCCTTTGGCCATATGTTTTAAGTTCGGCGCGTGCGACGCTCATCCTAAGGCGAAATAAAATATGTTCTAAAACTGTTAACACTCATTCAGACACTTGATTATTTATCTAATTATGGTATCGTTAGTAATAAATTAAAATGGTCATTATTTAAACGATCATAAATCAATGAATGAATATAAAATACTGTTTTATGCAAATGAAAACTATCAACTTTATGTCAATGTGACTCGAGACACAATTATTTACAAGTTTTTATTTATAGCTTCAACTTATACTTGAAACTGGCAAAATACCTCAGATGGTATAATAATAATACCAGCCCTTTTTAACGTCCCATTGTTGGGCACGGGCCTCCCCTCAATGCGAGAGGGATAAGACCATTGTCCACCACGCTGGCCCAGTGCGGGTTGGCGGACTTCACACATCTTTCAAGGGGTTCTCTCAGACATGCAGGTTTCCTCGCGATGTTTTGCTTCACCGTTTAGCAAGTGATAATCGTGGTTGAAAATGAGATTCGCAAATGAAATACAGAAATCCCAGAGGTTCGAACCTGCGCTCATTACCGAGGCAAGCGTTCTACCAACTTGGCTATCACTGCTAATCGTCCATTAGTACTGTACTAGGTATAAAATTTTATTGAAAAGTAGTAAAAAGTCACTTATTCACTGTAAATAATCTTTCAACACCTCTGAGCCGTCGGCTTGATGTGATATTATTATTTAATCAAATCATTTATGATTGGAGGTTCACGGACCGAGACGCGCGCAGATTCACACGGGACTTGAGACAATGGCGATGAAAAAATACAACAAAAAGTGCTGACACGCGCGTAAAGATTGATATTGTTATTGCAACTTACTATCTGCTTGTACATAAAGGAGATAGATGAGACGATCTTCCTAGAGTCCATTATGGGTCAAATCTCAGTTAAAGGGTCCTTCTTCTTTTGTTTTAGGTTGGCAATCGTCTACAAAATTAAGCCATTTTGCCAGTGTCGAGTAAGTCTTTAAAATTTGTTTTTGAATTATAAGTACCCCTTCGCATTTTAACTAAATGCAGTCGGCAAAGCTCCATAGTAACTCACCCACATTTTACGGTCACCCATCACGTGTGCAATATCTCTATATTCATTCCATATTATTTGAAAAGTTTAGATGCCCCATAAATCTGTTAAATTGCTTACAAATGTAAGCAATTCCTGAATAATAATTGTGTGCTTAGACTTTTGTTTGTTTACTCTATTTTAGTCAGTAAAAATAAATAAATAGACTTATTAGAAAAGAGTTCACAATGTCGTAAGAGACTGGCATCACCGAAGTTTGACACTGGCAGATGGATGACAGGCGAAGAAAAAGAAGTTATTGGAAGAAAAGGCGGGAAAAAGAAAGAACATGAAAAAGGGTGATAATTACTGATTGTTGGTTTTAATATAGTATTGTGACATTATCAGTGTTTTCTTTCACAAAGTATCTGGTCAAACCCTGCCTTACAGACGTATTATTAACTGTGTTGGAGTACTACTTTACGCGAAATGATTGAGGTGTTTTTTTCACGTGTGTATCACTGGTGCCGAGGAGCGGGGGCTGGAGGATTGAATCCTGAATAATTGAGCGCTGGGCGTGCGCGGCGCCGAAATACTGGTACGAGTAATAGTATCACCGCTTGTTATTATGTGTTGAGGCGTTCGGTTTGCGAGCGGCTGACCCAGGATCAATTTTACAAGCATATGTAGCTGTTGAGGTAACGTTTTACCAGCTTATATAGCCGTTGTAGTCAACCTTTACCGGTTTTTGTAGCTGCACGTCAAGTGCGAGCTAACTGTATACTTTATAGTCTCTATTTAGACATTTTGTATGGAGAATTGAATAGCGCCTCTAGCGGATGGTATATTAATGAATTGAATCCCCTACCCCTATCAGTAAAGCTTGGGATACTTTACTGAAAATTTACCGGACATCGTGGGAGAACTTGAAAAGTCAAGTTGTACTATTTTATTTCCATTTCCTTCACTCCTGCACGTTTATGAACACACAATGGTTTATATCCCGCTAATATTACACATTATTTATCAAAGAAACACATTTTATGGAAATAAAACAAAAATGACAACTTCACGGTTCAACTTCCCGCCAAAAAGTGCCTGACAATACTCAAAGCACCATAGATTAAAAATAAAGCATGTTCTTAATTTAAAACTATAGTTAAACAATGGCGCTAGAGTGCTTAGAATGATATGTATAGCAAAAAACAACTCCGCGCGCGTCACTAAGTATAGTAATCCGACCGGCTGGGAATTATGTTCAGCAAATTACATGTTACAAGGTCGAGGTCACAACTTTAGCTACTCTATGGAATACTATTCACTTTTTGTACCACACGCACTGATGAATACCTGAAGGCGTGCTATGAGCTCTATTCCCCGGCAGGGCATTGATCTGCCTGTCAATTTTATAATTAAACTTTTAGCGGAAAAGAGAAGATCTTCCAGCCAGGCGGGTGGTATGCCCCGACGGTTATTGTCGGGATCTTGTTATGTTGTGTGCTCCGAAAACTGTCATAGCGGGTTGTAGGATTGTATGGAGAATTGTCAATTGTTCTGAATGCTTCTGCAGCACTATCTGTGTAGCTTGTGGCGCGGTTGAAGCGGTCGCTACAGACTCTTACCTGGATGATGTTGATACTTGTCTCTGGTAGAGCTCGAGATTACGTACGTACAGCAAAGTAGGGTATTTACTTGCAACTGTTTCTCGAAACATATCGCGTAAGATTTGACGTTTCTATTTCGGGTGACGCGCACGCGCGGCTAATTGATTTATTGACCAACCGAATTAACTTTACATGAGGAGCGCGAGCGCTGAGCCGATGCCCCGATTACTATGTACTAGCTGAAATACTCGGCTTCGCCTGACTATTTTCAACCCCCAATAACTATAGGTGGATGATCTGTAGTGTTCTATCTCTAAGCTATTCAATAGTAACTCCGTTGTGATGATGTTCGAACAAACAGACAAGCATTCTAAAAACCCTAGACGTTGACAATTTTTTTTTTAATCTTTTCAATATGGTGATCGTTTATAGATCACTAGTTACGACTGGGCCACTCAAGTGTTCGTTTCCTAGAAGCTCTGGCTTTGATCAGACGATGGTTCAATTCGCTATCCGGAACATGAATAAAAAAGTGATAACCATTGTAGCGACCTCTTCAACAGCGCCACAAGCTACACGGATGGCGCTGCAGACGCATTCAGAACAATTGACAATTCTGAACAAAATCCTGAAACGCGATATGAGAGTTTTCGGTGCTCGTAACAGATATAATATATAATATAAGATCCCGAATAACCGTCAACCTGGGTACAGCGGCCGCTCCGCCAGCCATACCACCCGCCTGACTAGAAGATCTTCAAGGGGGGGTTGATCCTCCAACCCAGCGTCCCCTCTGCCTATGGCCCCTCTCTTGTCTACAATTAGGGTTTTATAATTTTCTTTGAGGGTTTCCAAGACACTAGCGTCGCTGTGACAGTAGCCAATAAATATAACTCAGCTCAAAAACTCAGTTTAGATCTGTTTTTATTGAGATTATAATAATGATGGTTTGTTTTTGGCATTACAAGCTGTAAAGCTGCCGGATGTCCCGCCGGACTTGGGAGGAGCCGTGACCGATATAGTGGCAGCGAGACGCGCGCGCACTTGCACGAGACGAATTATTAATATATCAAAACGCGACGGCCCCATTGGCACCGTTGATAGCGAACCTGCTTTGAGTAGCGAGGATCCCGGGTTCATAACCCCGCAGGGCCAAACTATGGTTTCAAACGAAGCAACGATCAAAGACAACCCAGTGTATAATACTTATTTATTTATAATGATACCAGCCCTTTTTAATGTCCCACTGCTGGGTACAGGTCTCCCCTCAATGCGAGGGGGATCAGGCCATAGTCCACCACGCTGGCCCAGTGCGGGTTGGTGTACTTCACACATCTTTGGACAGGTTCTCTCAAACATGCAGGTTTCCTCGCGATGTGTTCCTTCGCCGTTTAGCAAGTCATAATCGTAGTTGAGAATGAGATTCGCACATGAAATCCAGAAATCCCAGAGGTGTGAGCCGGGGTTTGAACCTGCGATCCTCGTAACCCAGGCAAGCGTTCTACCAACTTTGCTATCACTTTTGCTTATACATATTTATTTATATAGATATTAAACATCCCTAATTCAAGTATCGACACAGAAGGCACTACTAACTGTGCTATTTCAACCGCCGTGATAATAATTTTAGGTGCATCATCTCTGCCCCAAATTACACTAAAGTCCGTCATAAATCCACCATTTCCCTGTCCGTCAATCTAAACTACTTGGCTTTGAGAATCATCTTTGATATGTAAGCATTTATTATTTCCGCCATTACGATGCCATGGCGATATCTCAGCTAATATGAATCTGAGGAAGAATGTCGGTCCAAGGTGCGACCCTTGGGGCACACCATACGTTTTTTTACAAATATATGAAGCGACCATCCGGTCACGGGAGGACTGAGGTGGTTGACGTCCTGGTGTCATAGTTAGAACTGAGGTACCCTCATATTCAGTTGTTGCTCGCGTAAGATAAAATAAACGCGATAAAATCTGTGTAAAATAAGTTTTATATCAATGTGTAGTATTCGCGTAAATATAAGAAATCAATATAGGTAGAACACTTCTTTTAGTGGTCGTGCGCATAGGGATCCACGATAATAAATGATGCGCAAGAGTCACGGATCGCTGCGTTGCACGGATGATTACCTACCTGGGCATTGTTCTACTCACAGACAGCCCATTCATGCAATTAGGGATCAGATACACGCCTCTGCATTATATTTCTGAACTAGCTGTTACCCGCGACTTCGTCCGCGTGGTATTTAACAAAAAGCGGACGAAGTCGCGGGTAACAGCTAGCCTAAAATAAAAGTAGCCTAAGTTACTCCTTGTTACATTAGCTATCTGCCAGTGAAATTCCCGTCAAAATCGGTCCAGCCATTTCAGAGATTAGCCAGAACAAACATACAGACAAAAAATGTAGAAAAAATGATTTTGGTATATGTACCGTGTACTCGTATACATCCAAATGCACTTAGTAAAAAGCGGTTATTTAAATATTACAAACAGGCACTCCAATTTTATTTATATGTATAGATGTATAGACTAGCCGCGCCCCGCCATTAAAAAGTATGTCCTTTTCCTCTGTCCTTTTGCAAATGCACGGTTCCTGTATGCTATCCCATAGGCACCGTGCATTTTTTCGGGATAAAAATTAACCTGTGTCAATTTCTGACCCCTAAACTACCACTACCTATGCAAAAAATCATGTCGATCCTTTGCTCTGTGAAAAATTAAAACAAATCTATCCCACGGGACCATACCTTTTACCGGGATAAAAGGATAAAGGCTATGTGCTATTCCAGACTCTATCTCTGTTCCAAATTTCATGCTGATCCGTTCAGCCGTTCTGGCGTGATTGAGTAACAAACATCCATCCATCCAAACTTTCACATTTATAATATTAGTGGGATTAGCCATACATAGCCACGGAAACGGACGGGAGCAGACCATGTCCGTGGTCTGGCCCGTACCAAGTTCGATCGTCAAATGAATCCAGTCATATTCAAGGCATCCCGCCAATATTGAACGAATATTATCAATAACAGATTGTTTACGATCGCCGCTGTAATGTAAACAGCGGCCGCGTGATATAAACCGAGGCGAGCGGCGCACGCGCACCCGACGCGCGAGGGAATTTTTATTAATATTAACTTCTTTAATGAACTGAACTGTTTGCGTTGGATAGATCAGGAATAATGGCACACATCTTTCGAGCCCGCTGGCTACCACTTCGTTCAGGATTTCCATGTTTATACCTTCCTATTTCTTTGTTCCATGTTATTAGATCATCCTCTGCGCCAAATTTAGTCGATATCTTCCTATCCTTATGAATTAGTGATGCCCAGAGGTTTGATCTAGGTTTGCTTTTTCGCAAGATCAAGACCCCCATACTCCTTCAACTATAATCCTGATCTAATTGTCGACCTATCACTTGTTGCCTCTCTCTTTCTCTCTCTCTGTCAGATTATCGTCGTGTGTAGCGGGGCTTAAGTCGCGCATCAACAGGCTGCATAGTTGCTTGCGACCATTGTCTTTTAGTGGAAGAGGGAAGATTTTCCAGCCAGGCGGGTGGTATGCCTGCCTAGGCCGCTTGGCCCCAAGGGTTATTTTCAAGGTCTTCTATATACCTGTGTTACGTGTTCCGCAAACTCTGATAGCGCGATTCAGGTTTGTTTTTCTGTACGTCGTATTCAGCGCCATCTGTGTATCGGCGCGGTGAACATGTTTCCTGGTAGCGACGTTTTCAAGAGGTCACTACAGTGTAAAGTCACCACCAACCATTGTCACAGTTTCTGATTGGGATCTGAGATTGATTTCTCGTCTGGCTATTTCTGGGATCGCCCCCAGTCCCTTGTTTGGTGCCCGCAACACACTGTAGCGACCTCTTCAACCTCGCCACAAGCTACATAGATGGCGCTGCAGACGACATTCAGAACAATTACCAATTCTCCATACAATCCTGCAACGCGCTATGACAGTTTTCGGAGCACGTAACATATATACAGGATCCCGACAATTGTAGATTTTTTGCATTTATATTAGTGATTATTCCAATTATTACAGTCTACACACGAAAACGACAGAACAATACACTGGTCTTAGACCAATATCAACTATAAACTATGCATAACAAAGTTCAAGTTCCATTAATGATATTGTCAAGACTTGAGTTGTTATTGATAAAGGGCTCATTTATCCGCAAGTTAGAGCTAGAATGTTTACGTTAGACACGTGTTAAATTATTTGAATGACTAATATATGAATACTAGCTGCTTTTATATTTCATCATACATCCCATGTAACATTTGTTCTTCTTTCTTTACGAAATGAGATGCGATGAAATAAAATGGATATGAATATGGCCTCACCCACAACTTAGTATTTTGCCAATGTCAAGTAATTAATAGCAATAACACATTCAATAAATACACATTATAAATAATGGATGTGACATGATGATATGAAAATGGCGTCCCCATGTAACATTTAATCCACAATCTCATCCATAGTGAATGACATTCGAGAAGCGTGACAACATATGTCACATATTAAAAAAAATATATGTTCTCTGTGGTCACGTTTGACAGATGTCAAGACAGATTTAGTTATTCCAGCTGGTAGTGAAAGCTTGTGTACTAAAAAGTTTAATTGAATAATAAAATGTCCTAGTTCGATTGTTGATTGTATATAATTGATTAATTATCCTGGAGGACTACACGGCATCTTTGCATATTAGATTTGAGACTGATTCAGACAAATTCCGCTAAACAAACAAACATTTCTCACTAATATAAGATACTTATAGGAAAATCCCGTGTCTGCGTAGGATGAGAGCCATAAACATGCACTGAATTTTAGTCCACGGTGTTTATTCCCTTAGTCGCCTTTTAAAACACATAGAAACACCTATAACGTTTTATTGTGACCCAAAGCAAAGAGTAAAATGAATTTCTCAGTACTGTCACATCGACGTAATGACGTAGCTATATCAGCTGTTGTCACACTCACTGACTCGGGCACTATTCAATCATGTTCTGTCTCCTTCTCTCATCATGAATATCCGATAAATGTTTCAGAGCGAATGCGACAGCGATACCTGTTGGGCGTTCCTCAGGGCAACGTTCTGGGTACACTTTATTTCCTTGTATACATTGTTGAAGTTTGGAAAGGGTTGTTTTAGCGATTGTGTTGTTGAGTTTATGCGTCTTATTGGCCTCTGGGATTTGTAGTTAATTAAGTCGCGGAAAGATGGCACGAAATATTCTTTGGGCTTGGCTTGTATAATGCTATTAATTAGATCTCATTAATAAATATATTCGTTGTTTTAAGGTTCTATTGTCAGGCTCGCTTCTCACTCCATTCGATGGGGATTCGGGTTTTAGTCCTCCACGGTGGTCCCATGCGGATTGGTGTATGTCACGTGCCGCATGAGAACTAATGAGATTATCCGAAATGCAGGTTTCCTAAGTGACAATATTTCTTGAAAAATAGATCTTTATCGATACTTATAGCAAGAACTTTGAGAATGGTTTTCAAGAACTGTCAAACGAATCCATTGCCGTTCTCGACGAGAGATTGGTGCTTTTTATTCGCAAGAATATTATAATATCAGCCCTTTTAATGTCCCACTGCTGGGCACGAGCCTCCCCTTAATGCGAGGGGGATTAGGCCATAGTCCACCACGCTGGCCCAGTGCGCGTTGGTGGACACATCTTTCGGGGTGTTCTCTCAGACATGCAAGTTTCCTTACGATGCAAGAATATTGTTAAAGTAGAAACAAAACCTCCCCGCGTCACCTGACTGATGGCTTACTACACTGTGATGCAGTGTGCGGGGCGCGCGCCCTCGGTGTCCCGGACACCTGCGCGTTGCCGCTCCGTGCGCGCGCGCAGAGCGGCAACGCCGCGCAGCCTCCATTGTTCTCAGGTGTCGTTATCCCGGCGACCGCCTTCGCGTACGCTATCCTAGAACCTATTTTATACAAAACTGGATTTAGCCAGGAGTTCGGCGCGTGAGTTTAGAGGAGAAAATCTAGTCTATGGTTCGTACAGAACCCTACCGCTTTACTTTCATTCAATAAAAAACAACAAATCATGTGAAGTCAGGATTTCTATACGTTTATTAATAAAAAAACGCTCCCAAAAAATCGAAAGAATCTTCGTAAAAGAACACATCGCTGATGTGAAACACCGGCGCTCCACGAAGTCTGCAATTAGTGAACAAGTACAAGATCGCACCCGTGTAGCAAGTGATAATCACGGTTGAAAATGAGAATCGCACATGAAATACAGAAATCGTAGAGGTGCGAGCCGGGGTTTGAACCTGCGATCCTCGTTGCCGAGGCAAGCATTCTACCCGCTTGGCTATCACTGCTTTTGTGTGGGTCAATATCTAGCAATCTAGCCGGCTAGATATCGGAAGCAATCTTGCCAAGACAGCAAAATGTACTAGACCGTTAGTTTCTTTTAAAATCTCACTTTTATTCAACTGATAGCGTGTGAACACAACGCTAGTCACTCGGGACAAGACATTAATTTCGTCCAACGGACACCCATCCATTTGTAAGCGCGCTTTTACTCCGCCGACGATAAATTAACAGTTAAATATTTGGTGAGGCTGATTTGTCATTAATAATTATGTGGTTTATTAGCGTTTGGTGATGGAGTGATCTTGTCTTCGTGATAAGTCATTCTTGCTGAGAAGATAGAGTTAACTTGTAGTTAGTCGGTCTTGACTTACTATACATTCCAGTGGCGAAGGTTATTCGCACAAGGGAAGTCCAAAAAAATCTGAACTTTGTGAGTGCAGAAAAAACTTAAATAAACCTCCTCATACTCAATGAGGTCTACATCTTTAATATTATATTCGTTACGGTCAGTCAAATGCCTGAATAAATCCCCCGTAGAAGCTCATGGTCGCCATTCCATAACCTCTCCCACAATAGACCGGCTCTGAGTACGCCTAAGTGCCTCTATAAGTTTGCAAGTCCATTATTATTCATACATCATTACATAATTTCCGATCGTTAAGATGGCTATGGACATTACAAAGAAAATTGATAGTTTTTTTCAAGAAAAGATTTGTCTAATATCTTTGCAGTATTGAAAAGAGACTAATCTTACGGATTAATCGCGTTTATTTTATGTTTTTACGTTCCAAAACCACCATTGCAAGACCGCAAGACACTGAGCACTTTCTGCTCAGATTGGAACGCAAACAACAACTAAATATGAGGGTACCCCAGTTCCAGCTTTGACACTAGGACGTCAAACACCTCAGTCGTCCCGTGACCATGGTTGCTGTAAAGTAGCCGAAACGTCGGGAAAGTAAAAACATAAAATAAACGCGATAAAATCCGCAAGATTAGTTTAATTTCATTGTGTAGGTAGTATTCGCGTAAATATAAGAAATAAATATCGTTGCTGTAGTTACATAAACGTTATGTAAAGAATGTTTCGAAAACTATTGTCGAATTCAAATAGTGTAATTAAGTTTTTGAGCTACATTCTAATAGTGACCAGTGATCGGTAACAATACCTACCAACTTTCCCCGCTACGGCAACAGTTATTTTTTTATCGTATCGCAATCATTTTAATACTTTCTAACAACTGATACCTGCACCAAATGTTTTTATTTAAACTCGGACCAAGAAATAATGTTAAATTAATCTGCTTCCAGCCTCTTCTGATTCGTCTGACTTCCGACTGCACTCCGATATAACTAATGCAAAATGCCGGTAAAATAAGGGTAACTCCTTTATAGGGTGTCGTACGAACACGGTAAAAAGGAATTCTTATGGTGAAACTATGTCCGTCTGTCCTTAGACATCTGACCCACCTGTGCAGCATCCGCGATCAACAATTGTGAGGTCCATTCGATATTCATTGGTTGTAGCGCGAGATACTCCCGCCGGAGGCTGCGAATATTGATTCGCACTATATTTGGAGCACTCCATCCGCTAGACCTTTTCCAATCTATCCGATTATTATTAGATAGTTATAAGTAACCATATAAGGAGGTAAAAGAGGCTGCTCTAGATAGAGACAGATGGATATACCTTCACCAGCTCCACCGACAAAGGTCTTGCTCTTAAATGAAAATAAGAAGGAATGTACTCATATTGATTTGTTGTATTTACACGAATACTACACATTGAAATAAAACTGTTTTTTTATTTTATCGCGTTTATTTTATGTTGTTTACGTTCCCGACGTTTCGGCTGCTTTACAGCAACCATGGTCACGGGAGGACTGAGGCAGTTAACGTCCTAGTGTCATAGTTTGTGGGAAAGTACTCCTTCTTTGCTGCAGTGACTGATATTTACTTAAAGTGCTATACTTTCATACTAATATTTTGAAGGCTTAAAATTGGTGAGCTTGGATGTAGGGAGTTATCTCCGGATCTACCGAACCGATTGTGAAAATTCCTTCACTAATAGGAAGCTATATTATTCCGAGTGCTATAGACTATACTTTATCAAGGTACCGCAAGCAGAGCCGCGGGTTAAAACTATTAAGTATTAAGATGTCGCATTCGTGACAGATGGTAAGCCAATCGCCGCAGAAATGCATGCTGTTAAGTTGTGTATAGAATAAGTAGTGTTTTTGTAATATCCACAGAAGAGGGGAAGTAGTGCCGCGAAACAGCCGCTGTGATTTATATTTAGTAAAAAAGAGATGTACAACACAGCGGTAACGCAGATGACACTTTTAAGTCACAAACCGGAACGCTCGGCCATTTCGTTTTGTACTGCTATTTTTTTCTAAACCAAATATTACTTTATAAAGAATTATTTTTGTGCAAGATGTCACTTATATTGTCTGTGTTGAATCCTGTCAATTCGATACTAATTAATAGTGTTGCTATTAATGTCAGTATTGTAAATATGAATATTCCCGGGGTTACCGTAAGGAGACCAAATGAGTCAGCACTATGCACCATCTAATAAGAGCTGTACGTTTATGGCGAAGGGCTCACCAGATCTTATTTACATGGCTCTTCTATACTTACTTACTTTTTATAAGAGAAGTCGATGTTACAATTCTCTTTGGATATTTCCAAATAGCCATTCAATGGATTCATACATTTTCTGATCTATTTTATTTACTGGGACACCCATTTCATTGTAGACAGTTTGGTTTGGTACCATACGATTGGTACAAGTATCCGGCGGTAAATATTAATTATTTCAACACTGAGTCTTTGTCTCAAAGGACATTTGCCTTCTTTTGTTCCAAGTATTTTCCTCAATGTATGCAAATTGAGGCGTTTTGAGGAATCCGTGGTTGTGCTTGCCAGTAATCGTGTCTACACACATTATGTTCGTTATAACATCCGTCCGAATTGATATCTTTAGATCTTCACATCTGTCTAATACCTACCTAGTTGCAAGAGTAACGACTCGTTTATATTATGTTGACGACATCATAGTAATTATATTGTGATCTTATTTTTGTGTGGATCATATAAAATCTAAATAAATAAATATCGCCAGACGAACACTCGAACACACCTAACTATACGGTCCCACACTAAGCAACGCTTGTATTATGGGTACCGTACAATGGACTGCGGGCGAACCCAGTATATATTACTTATATAGATATTAAACATCCATTACTTGGGTACAAACTTTCGTGATCATCACACAAATTGTGTCGCTAGCAGGATTCGAGCCCGGGACCCTCGGCACGGAAAGCAGGGTCAGTACCAACTGCGCTAATCAGGCCGTCGATAATCTAATAACATTGTCAAATTTAAAGTTTCTAAAATTTAAGGGCAACTGGGTTCCTGGACAGGTGCCTAACTACCAAATGCTGAACATAACCGTAATAAGGGTTACATAACTTTTAACGCCTCACATAAAACATTATTTTAATACGTATAGTATACACAAATTAGTTTGCACTCGTGTAAATTTGTTTTGATTGGTTGAAATTATTTGTTCTACGTCGCGGAATTATTATTGCCCTTTCTTTCATTACTGTAATTGCCAAAGGGCCGGAGAGTAAACACGCGGATCGGTTCAATCTTGCCCTCAACAAGGCTATTTAGTCGTACTATTTAGTCGTAAAAAAATTGTTTCCACAACTCAAATACCAGGAAATCATGTTTGTATGGAGTTACGAAAGATCCAATCGCATGCGATTTACACTTATACATGTTATAAACTGTTTCCTTATTTAACTCCTACAGCATTATGAGTGCCTGGTAGTTATAAGGCTTGCAAACTCCCACGCAGAAGTTCTGTACATTTAGACGAAACATCTCCCTCTGCCGTCATCTCTGAAGCATTTGATCGGGGATATTTCAGATGTAGGACATCCACATATCATCAAAGTTGGAAAATAATAACTTAGGATTTGACAAGGCATTCTAATCTTGAGCATACGTGACAGGTGATCCATGCTGCATTAATTATAAGTGTTCTTTCAAAAATAATATCAACGTTTGGTAAAGAACAATATAATCTATAGCATAAAAGTTCGCTTGGTGTTTGGATAAAATAACACACTAAACAAAGACCCCAACTATGGCCACCCCTCAGGGAATAAATACTTGCTAGTTTATATTTGTTTTATTACATTGACTGACGAGCAACCGTGTCGCAGGAAACAGACGACTGGCCTCGGTTGTAAGCCAAAACGGTTTCTAATTTCACTGCAATGCCAATCTTTGAACAATATTAATGGGCGGTCGCTAACCACCATTTTGATAAGTCGTTCTGAACTATGGCCTTCACTCCAGTGTGAAGGTAAGGCACGTGTTTAAATAGGTTTTAGTAGAAGTACTAGCAACTGCAATCTTGTGAACTCGAGCTTTATTTGTAAAGCGAACCTTTTAACATCTGACAATCGAGAAAGCAACTCTGAAGACGGCTGCTTATTTTCAATACCTCAAACGAAAAATAACAGATGACCAACATTTAACGAATTTAGATATATGTTTGAGACCTACTCAAACATACAACTGAGTCCATAATTGTGTTGAGTAAGATTAAGCAAGAGAGATGCTTCGTCGAATTTGAATGCGTTTATCGAAAAACATCTTATCTTTAAAGAGTCAATGAACATAATATCTAAGTTCGGAGAGTATTTTTGTGGATTTTTTAACCATGCTTTTGCTTGACGTTGTGCAAATTATTATTAAAAAATATTGTTAGATACAACGAAGACGAAGAAGGGTCCATCAAATTGTCTAAAAATGGATTTGATAAGCTAATATATAGCTTAAAAGATGATTTTTAAATATCTTTATCGTCAGAGTTCTTTAAACTTAAAGGCTTGAGACCTAATGTTAAAACCATCATAACTGCAGCAGCAAACGCTGGGGCAGGTACTAAACCTTGCACATCTTTTAAAATATTCCTGTTAAGACCAAAACAATGTTAACTTCATATATCAATTACGGTAACAAGAAGTAGGATCCTACTTAGTGATATTAACTGTCATAGCCTTTTTGGAGTTAATTCCAAATTGAGATCGGAGACTTGTTAAACGCTGGCACCACAAGCATTATTATTTAGCTAATGATCTCATGTCTTCATGAAGTTTTGCAATTCCACTTATTTTCGTTCTCAAACCCCGATATTATGAAATCGCAATTCCAACGAGTGTCTCCCACCCTCCACGTAGTAACGATTTATTCACAGTAAACCCTATACAAAAGCAATGCGGTGCTCCGCGCAACAGGAAGCGGGTGGTATTGTTTACACCGACGAGACGACCACGACACGGCTACGATTTCAAACATGCGATTCTCGGAACACGCTCTTCGAGTTGTTGAAACGGATCGCTCGGTAGTAATGCGACTTGAGTTGTAAGAAAAGTGCTGAATCCTCTCATTGTTATCGTATGGATCGTCAATCCAATCGATACAACTTAACCCACGCATAGACTCGTTCGACTTCGACTGTTTTGGTTATCTCAATCGGTTCTGCAGAATCAATACAGTGCCATAGTGACAGACAATTGTGATTGAAAACACTCGGAGAAAGAAATAATGGAGGTATCGACGTTTCGTTCGCTCGTCGAAGCGTACCCGCCGGCCGCGCCGCGGCGGTGGCGACGAACATAACAACACTTTATAGGCATTTTTTTACGGCTTCAGCAAAAACTGTGGACACTGACACTTGGCACTGAGGGCTCGGGGGCCCGCGGACCTCACCTTAGCCTCACTGGCGGCGGGATGTTGAACGCCGGGAACAATTTCGCGTTGGGACTCTCGAACAGCATCGCGATATATTTATTTTATTTCACCGCGCGAACATGTTGGGCCCGTGCGCGCTGTATGGCGGCTGGCCGAAAACTGACTGCCGGCGCGCGCCTCGCCCCGCACTTCACCCGCCGTGCCCGCCCCGCGCCCCGTGACGTCACCAACGCCAAGCTAGACCTCAGCACCGTCTCTTTCGTACTTGGCATTTTAAAAAGAGACAGAAGTCGTGTTTCAAAGGACATTGGATGCGTGCAACCGGCCCTGCCAGTAGAGCGAGCCCCTACACAGCAGCGCTTAGAACATAGCCTATTTTATTTATAAGTCGTCTGACCTCTAAAGTAACAGAGAGGGGTAAGTAGAGCTTCTCTAATCCGCAGCCGAAATTGGACCACGGAAATATAAGTGAGTATTTATGGTCAACTTAATATATTTTTTTTATAAATATAATATGGCTTCTGTAGTGTCGTTTGGTGGATGACAAAAAAAGTCGAACGAAACTTTGAGGATTACATTGTATCTACCTACGGGGATTAGTAGATACGAACCCCTCGGCCAGCTTAAGAGGTACAAAGACAATTATTTAGTCGGTTAGATTTTTCTTTTTGTAAATACCTAGGGTACCTGTTACCTATAGTACCTGTTTATTTATCTATGGACTATGAGAAATTGGTATAGCATCTACACCTGAGTAGTGTTATTATTAAATAGGTATATAGATATTAAACATCCAGGGGCCAAATTCTGCTAATTAAAATACAATCGTATACAATTGCCATTCCAGCGACACACTATTGAGGTTCCATTACGACTGTGACAGATTAGCTGTTCTGCTGAAACTTTAATGGTCTCGATGGAGTCATATTTTAGTGTCAATATATCTTTGACGTCTTTGCAATCGTTTTGTCAACAGTTTCTCTCTTTCCCCCACCAGCGAGGGGGGAGGCATGCCACAATGAGCTATTGTGAGCCATAGATGCTTAAACAATCGCCTATTATGATTTTATTGACAATATCTTCATAGAAAAATGTTTTTTTTTTCTATAATAAATCATAAATCCACTGATGGTTAATTATTCCTCCTTCGTGGTTCCGCGCAGGAGTGCCCAGCGCAATCTCTAACCTATTAGAGGCCCTATGAGGACTATAACTAAGGAATAATTCGTTAACAACAGGCAAAATGAGTACGCAAGTAAAATTACTAGACTTTTGCTCTTGGAACAAGGGATATGGATCGCGGGGGCCTGGGCACTTGCCCAAAACAACCATTCAAAAACAGGAGCCTGGTAAAGTCTCACATTATTGACAAACTTCCAATACTTTAACAGTCGAAGTACTAGGACCTCATAAAATAGGAGGCGGTCGTGTATAAACAGCACCTTCAACAACCTTCTATAGAGGGTAGGTTTTTGCCATAGTGTTGCTAGGTTAACTAGGAGATCGAGGCATATGCATGACAGAGGACAGCACTGGGATAAGGCAATGTGAGCATCTGCCTCACATATCTTGAGTGAACTTGAGTATCAACTAGAGGAGAGATGTCAATAGAAAAAGACTTGTGGCGACCACTTCAACCGCGCCACAAGCTACACATATGGCGCTGTACACGTATTCAGAACAATTGACGATTCTCCGTACAATCTTGAAACGCGCTATGAGAGTTTTCGGAGCACGTAACATATACAAGATCCCGACAATAACCGTCGGGGCATAGCGGCCGCCCCGCCAGGCATACCACCCGCCTGGCTGGTAGATCTTCCCTTTTCCGCCAAAGACTCATTGGTAACTGCTCGCTCTATGAATTGTACTGTCTCAGTCAGGCATCATTACAGTTTATCTACAGAATCAGAATATTTGTGTCCGACTGCGCCAAAAGGAAGGATCCCACAGTCGGTCTGATGAATCGTTAAATGTGATATGTTTTTGAATGTTGGCTGCATTAACAATTGAATTGTAAGCTCGCCCAGAAATAACGAATATCGTGGCATCTCGCTACCCAAGTAACAACTGTTTGGCAACCGCAAACTATTTTGTTATAATGCAATACTTCGCGGTTTTCTTTTTAATTTATTTCCCAAACTAAGCGAAGAGCGTTCCGCAATCAGCCGACGGGGCCTTGTGCTATGAACCCACGCAGGGTCAGCCCTAGCATAGGGCGAACGGAGCGGCAGCACCAGGCACCAATTCCCAGGGGGCGCCTCCGCGATTCAAGTCAATTCACTCCAACATACTTTGTCTTTCTACATCAGCTGTTCCTTTAGATCGGTGAAGAGTGCCAACAGGACAATGCCAAAGATGCGACAATGCCATGTCTGTTTTCCATTCACAAATTAGACGTAAAGGCGGAATCCCGACATGGCGGACCAACGATATCAGATGCGTCGGTAGAAGCCGGAGGATGACGTGGCGGAGAGAATTGGAGGATGAGGATGGAGTAGAGGAGGAAGCCGCAGGATAGTTAAGGATGGCGAGTAGTAGGAAGCCGGAGGGTTACAGTGCAGTAGCGTAGGATAATGGCGGGATTAGTATGGCATTAAGGAAGAAGAAAACGGAGTAGCAGAGGAAGCCGTATAATAGATAAGGATAGATTGGCGAAGGAAGCCGGAGGATGAGGATGGAGTAGAGGAGGAAGTCGAAGGATAAGGATGGAGTGGCGCAGCTCCAAGACGTGTGGATGTCATTGGAGGAGTCAATGTCCGGCGGCGGACATCCTCGTGTTCGAACGCAACGAACCGCTGCATGAAACGGTTTACATAAAACCGATCGGAAGATAAAAACTTAAATAAATTTGCTACCGTTACTAAAGATACTTGCAATAAGAAAATAAGCTTGACTTCATTATTTACATTGATTTCAGCGACAGCCATGTTGCGCTGACGGAGGCGGGGTTGTCAAACAGCCGCGACGCGTGCGTCGGGGGTTGCAATACATTTTTACGGTGAAACAACGAACACTGGGCGGTCATAGACGCGAGATAACACCTATGTGCTTACATACAGCGTGTAACCTCCAGATGCGGTACAGCTCAGATTCAAAGGTTAGTATAGCCTTTCTGTATCCCTTGTATATAATAGTACTAGCTGTTGCCCGCGACTACGTCCGCGTGGTATTTAACAAAGACAACCGTTGACAACAGCCTGCTCGCCCATTCTGAGCCCGTGGGAAGCATTGCAGGTTGTTGCTATCAAACTTAATCAGGCGCAGCGCTGCAACATTGGTTTTAATTTTTTTTCGTGAGATCCTATTTTTTTTTCTAAAATAAAAGTAGCCTAAGTTACTCCTTGTTACATCAGCTATCTGCCAGTGAAAGTCCCGTCAAAATCGGTCCAGCCATTTCAGAGATTAGCCGGAACAAACAGACAGACAGACAGACAAAAATTGTAAAAAATGTTGTTTCGGTATAGGTAACGTGTATACATCCAAATGCACTTAGTAAAAAGCGGTTATTTTAATATTACAAACAGACACTCCAATTTTATTTATATGTATAGTAGATAAGTTTTGCGGCAGCCCTGGCGAACTGGCGACATAGTCTGTCGCAAACGGTCGCGGTCAGCGATAATCGCGAGTCGACAAATCACTTTCTAATTTGATTGCATTACATGAACTGCGCCCGCGCCGGTCAATGAAGCAATTTATAGAAGAAAACGCTTTTATAATCAAAGTGAAAACATAGAATGTGTTAGGAATACAACTATAGAGAAAATATGACACAAAAAATATTTAAATAATATTGAGTTTCAAAATGTTTCGGGTTTTTGTTGCCTGTAGACGAGTGCGAGTTTATACGTAACTATACTATGTAGTTGCCGTTTTAAGTAAAAGTCTTATAATCTTTATCTATACTTAATATTATAAATGTGAAAGTTTGGATGGATGGATGGATGGATATTTGTTACTCTTTCACGCCAGAACGGCTGAACGGATCTGGATGAAATTTGGCACAGAGATAGATTATAGTCTGGAATAGCACATAGGCTACTTTTTATCCCGGTAAAATGTATGTTTCCCGTGGGATAGATGTTTTAATTTTTCATACTTTTTATCGCGGGTAACACCGCCGGGCGCAGCTAGTATATTTATAAAACAAAGTCGTGTTAGTTACACCATTTATAACTCAAGAACGAGTAGGCTGATTTTTTATGCCGATTAACTATTAAAACATGGGAAAAAACAATTATTTTTTTTCTTATTTTCAACCTACATTGTAAATTGTCACCAAAACCCCTCATCAAATATACGTACACCTTACACCAGAGGAATCATTAAGATTCTCAGAATCAAAAATATTTATCTGTTACCACAGGTACATTGAAAGGGTCTTATTATTTTCTTAAACTAGCTGTTACCCGCGACATCGTCCGCGTGGTATTTAACAAAAATGTTTTTCTAAAATAAAAGTAGCCTAAGTTACCTCTTATTACATCAGCTATCTGCCAGTGAAACTCCAGTCAAAATCGGTCCAGCCATTTCAGAGATTAGCCGAAACAAACACACAAACAGACAGACAAAAATTTTATAAAATTTTGTTTTGGTATACATCCAAATGCACTTAGTAAAAAGCGGTTATTTTAATATTACAGACACTCCAATTTTATTTAATTTTTTCATTTTTTTTTTATTACGATATAGGCAAGTATTTGATCTCGATCTCACCTGATGGTAAGTGACGATGAGATCTACGATGGAGCATACTTGCCTAGAAGATACCTGTTCACTCTCGACTTGAAAACACCCAGATTGAAGTCAACGGGGAACAAAGACGCAGCGTGTTCCATTCCTAACGCCATTGACTTTTCAATTGAATGAAAATGGCAGCGTTATGGTCACTAACAGATCTATCATACATAATCTGTCACGAGTGGTGATTACGATGCGATTGCAATCCGATTACGAGCCGATTGTGTTAGTGCGCTTGGAAATCCAGCACGACTCGACTCATGCCAGTTGTAGATAAATTAACTAAGTCATTCAATTTTTAATTTTATTTATTAGTTTTAATCAATATTTTTTTAAACACATTATACTATGTATACAGGGCTCTTAGTACGAGTTCGGAACGTACCAAATACCAATCAAATTTTTACATTTACTAATAAAACTTCACGTTCCCGCTAGGGGCGCTGCTGTGAGATGTACGAAAGACTTGATCTCTCGTTCGGTATTCGGTGCGTTAAAACTCTTACTACGCCCACTGTAATTAAACAATAAACAAACTTAGGTACTCTAGTAAGTAGTTTTTAGTTTATAGGTACAGGATGTAGCATCGAGGCAGGGCAGTGTGATCTCTGAAACTATAAGAGGTAGAGAAATATGTTCTAAGGAACCATGCAGCCGAAACGACGGGAACGTAAAAAAAACATAAAATAAACGCGATAAAAATTGTAAAATCAGTTTTATTTCAATAAATGTTTCATTTCGGACACAAGGCTTCTGAGCAACATTTACTCCTTACAACCGACACAATCAATAACGCGATAAGATATCGGGGGTTTTTTTTACAAAATTACCGGGTTCGATTCCCGATTCCCGTTTTTTTGGAAATCTATGAATGCAGTTTTTGTTATCTCTCAATTCGACGACATAGTTCCTTCGAACATATTTCTCTACCTCTTATAGTCTCAGAGGTACACTGACCCGAATCGATGCTACACCTGTATATAATTATTTTCCTCCAAAACATCTCTGGTGTTGATACAGGCTGCTCGCGTTTACCCAAAACTCTTGATTTTAACCCGATATCCTCTAATTTACCCCAAAGTAATAGTCTAGTTGTAAAAGGGACCGCCCTCGTAACGAGTCCCGGGTTCGATCCCCGCCCTGACCATAAGGTCATTGACGTTGGCTCTCCTCTAACACTATACTTCTCATATATTTCTCATTCGCTACTTATAAGTAATTAAAAAAAAAGATCTCAAACCACAGACCAATATCCCACATACTTGGCAATAACATTTTTGTGATGTCCATTTTTATATACAGCATATTTCCGAAAGGGTATACACAGCCTTGATTGAACCTGCACTTCGTTCGCGCATTTGTACTCATTATATTGAAGTCAAAGATTCGAAATGCCAATAAAAAAAAACAAATGCTGAAAAAATAACCATGATCATTTTGTTGGTAATTTTTAATCAAAAAAGAAGCGCAGGTTTAAGACTTCGTATACTCTTTCTGAATACACCTGCATTATCTCCCCCCCCCCCCTCTCCCCCCCCCGCACCCTACCTCGCGTGCACTAGCCGCAGCCGCCGCCCGAGCACTTGGAGCGCTTGGGCGGGCGGTACGACGACGTCGACTCCCCCCCACTTAGAGGCAGGAAATCTGTAACATCCGTGAGACAATATGTCAGTGTCGTGTCCTTAAACTTCGGTACGAGTTTTGGAAAAGCAACAAGGTAGGATATAATTGATAGAGCTAGGAAATCCATTGTTAAACAAATGGAGGAAGAATCTCATTTTATTTGAGGTCTTAGAGGAGTTCGGTGTTGCTGGCTTCTTTAATTATCAATCAACTTGTTTGGTTTATAATTAGAGAAGTTGACAAGCCGAGGGTCAGTGGTGGGTTCCTCTTCCCCCATTTGTTTAACAAGGTAGGAGCTTATTATATGTTAATGTATAAGATAAGAACAACTAGGTTTGTCTAGATTA
This sequence comes from Pheosia tremula, assembly GCA_905333125.1. Classification (NCBI taxonomy): domain Eukaryota; kingdom Metazoa; phylum Arthropoda; class Insecta; order Lepidoptera; family Notodontidae; genus Pheosia; species Pheosia tremula. Next base: position 4,993,765 of record HG995425.1, read on the forward strand.
ACTTGATTACCCAAGCACTTTGGGTAAAGTCAGAACTATACATATTTAGCTGAAATAAATTGTACTTCGAGGTTATTTTACCCAAAACTGACTCGACCACCCACTGTCCCCTCAGCTTGTCGACATTACAAGTTTAGGTAGCAATTATAATTAATACTTAATTCCCTGGAGAACGAAGCGAATCTAAAAAACGAGGCATCCTCAGCACGGCTGAGTTACGAATGAGCCCATGAAATGATAATCACTCAACACATATTTATTTTAAGTACAATTCTGACTTTAGCCAACGAGCTTGGGTAATGCTAGTTCTATAATTGGTACGCCCAGGTTTACCCGTTAAACCTGGGCGTACCAATTATTTTAGCATAGATATATATAAGTCAGTCAGTCAGTCAAAAGCAGTGATAGCCAAGTTGGTAGAACGCTTGCCTCGGTAACAAAGATCGCAGATTCAAATCCCGGCTCGCACCTCTGGGATTAATGGATTTCATGTGCGAATCTCATTTCCAACCACGATTATCACATGCTAAACGGTGAAGGAAAACACCGCGAGGACACCTGCATGTCTGAGAGAACCCCTCGAAAGACGTGTGAAGTCCGCCAACCCGCAATGGGCCAGCGTGGTGTACTATGGTCTAATCCCTGGAGGTCCATGCCCAACAGTGGGACATTAAAAGGGCTGGTATATATATATAAGTGAGTACCGTCGCTCCTGTTGCCCAGCTTCCTCCCGGCGGCGGCGCTGCCGTACTTCTCGAGACGCTCCACAGCCTCCGCGCGCTTGCGCTCCTCGCGCTGTGCGCAGAACAAGAACATCAAGTGTAATCCCATTGTAAAGTGATTAAAGCTACTATAAATTTGGGGGCTGCCAGTATAGCATACAAATATTTCCTTATTACTCAGGCATTATGAAAAAAAAATCCGTTGCATTAAAAAGAGAGACAACAATAAAATTTTAATAATAAAGAATCAAATTCACTCATGCAAGTACCAGGCACTCATACGACCAAGGAGTATTATTCGATTATTAATATAGTTGATCTAGTGTGCTCTGACAACTCAAGACTGATATGTACCAGGATATCATAAGTAGGCCGGAGTCTGTCTCGTTATCATGGTTGGTAAACCCCTAGCTCCTACTGCTATGTACCAGGCAATCATAGCACACATGAATTTATCAAGTAATTTTATTGCTATTACCTCTTTCTGTTGCTCCAGTGCGCGCTCTGAGGCCTCGAGCAGAAGTTGTTGTTGCTTCTCCCTCGCACGCTGGATGGCCTCCATGCGCGCTAATGCCTTATCAGGATCTGTGAAGATAATAGTGTCATAATATTAGCGTCTTGTCTGTTTGCTGTCCATAAACACACTGCGGTCAGACTGCAATAGTCTTAACCTTGAATAAGAATCAGGATATTTTTATTAATGAAAACAATATAACCCATGCAAAATGTGTTCCATAGGCAGCACAAATGACAATTAGCCATATTATGTAGTTACTTAGTTCATCTCAGTTACCTTTGTGGTACTCTGCATCCTCCCTGGCCTGCCGCCACGCATCGAGGCGCGGCTGGAAGCGATGGCGCAAGTACAAAGCGAGCGCCACTCCGCCCAACATGAACCAGCCATAGGACGCCAGAAACTCCAGCACTGGGGACACCACATGATTCTTAATAAATAATCATAATAATTCCAGCCCTTTTTAAATGTCCCACTGCTGGTCACGGGCCTCCACTCAATGTGAGAGGGATTAGGTCATAGTCAACCTCGCTGGTCCAGTGCGGGTTGGCGGACTTCACACATCTTTCGAAGGGTTCTCTCAGACATGCAGGTTTCCTTGCGATGTTTTCCTTCACCGTTTAGCAAGTGACTATCATGGTTCAAAATGATATTCGCACATGAAATCCAGAGGCATGAGCCAGGGTTTGAACTTGCAATTGTTGTTACCGAGGCAAGCGTTCTACCAAGTTGCCTATCACTGCTTTACATGATTCTTCTTTAGAGGAAAACACACTGGATATGGCAAGCACTACTTGCTGTGCTTAACTACTTAGTCTACCACTTTTTAGGGACCCGAGGAAGCTCACTTTTGTTTCTATAACCATAGGCAACATAGAATACACAGCTCTACCTGTTTTTATGACACATCAATAATTTTTTGGCTATATCACTTTGGCAGAGATGTGCATAAATATAATTTGGGGATACTATTCTCTGAGTTTTTCAAGATTAAGATTACATTCCAGTAAAGCTTAACTTGAAACTCTCAAGATTTTTTCCTATTAATATAAACTGTTGGTAGCCAAACCTGTTTGAGTGAAAACTCAAACCAAATATGATAGGAAGTTACAAAGTTTAGACTGATTACAAAACTAGGTAGACTTCTGCAAACACATCTAGGCCCAAAGTCTACTAACACAATGACATCATAATTGTCACTTAATAGATTTCCCATTAGTAATCTGTCAAAAGCAACAATTACTATACTATTGTCATGTGTTGGCTGACTTGGGGCCATAACACACCCCTCCCAAGGACAATGTGAGTGTGGAAGTCCAGAGAATGTCATACACTAAATAGGGAGCAGGTATCTATAAAAAAAGTTTATTATAATTAAAGTAAGTTCTGTTACCCATCGTCACTGGGTTCAGGGTGGCCTGTGAGGTCGGCGCCTCCTCCTCGACCAGCGGGTCCATATCTGCGGCCAAAACTTTTATGATTCACTCAAAAACAAGATTTTTCACAATATTCGACGCCGCTTCCCACACATTTACTATTTCAATGATGTTAGCTATTATATTAAGACTATTATTAATAATACAGGATTTCAACACAATACAATACCTTTTAGGTAAATATTTCAGAATGTATTTATTATATTTCTAGAATATTTTATGATTTCGTGAATATATCAAAAATTAAATGACGTGTGCTGTGCCGTACCGCTGGAAAGGAGAGAGCATAAAAATAAACAATTATTAGTCGATTATCAAATTTAAATCAATTCGTCTAACACTAACTTCTCACTTCCGAAATATATTGCTTTTGTCCATATAAAATGGAATTAAAGTGTCATTTTGTTTATTTATTTTTGTGAAATTTATATTTCATATTCATTAACTTTAATTATAATTTTATTTTATGCAATATCTGATGTATGCGGGAAATTGCGGAAAACGCATCTCGTTATTTTACAACTATTATCTAACTAAACTATTACCTAACTGCTAAACTAAAAAAATTACTAATCGAAATCGACTGACGACTAACTTGAGTGCATCACTATACATTGGAATTAATGACAGTTGACATTTAGTATTTTGTTCAAAAATCCAATTACATTATGCAATACGTTCAGAAATATTTAAAATCGAATTTTGAATGAACATGTCCAAACAATCGGCGCTAGATATCGCTCAGTACAATATAATGCAAACTCAATAAATTTTATTCAATTTATGTTTTATTGTATTTTTATTGCACATTACAACAGCTATGTAATATTATTTTAACGTACAAAATAAAATGTATGTTTTCGTTGTTTGGATATTCCCAATGTTCCTCTCAAAGTGCTACTTGCAAGATATTTGTAAGTACTGTGTCCTGCAGCCCACTGCGCTTATCTCGTATCTCCTCATAACAGAATTCTAACCAGATTCTACCCTTTAGGATTAAACCGAATTTCCCACTTCCAGCCTCAAACAAATTGGGCAGCCCATCACACCAAGTGAATGCTTATGTAGCGGGTATCGAACGAAACGTTAAACGAAAGAGGGAGATAGTCAACCAATTCCCGGACGAGTTCCCGGAGCCCACGGACTTCATGGACTACGGCGTGACGGACATCTGGTGGACCAAGGAGCCGGACTCCCCCACCCCCACCACGCCAGGGACACCCGCCACAACATTCCCTGCGGAGGTAGATCTTCCTAAGCTGTTAATTAATTTCTGTATCTGCGCCTGCGCCGGACATAGCATCGAAAGGCGTACCCCGCTGCCATAATAGCTAATAAGTAGCTTTAAGACTGTGGCTGTTCATATATAACTATAGATTTTGACGGCCTGATTAGCGCAGTTGGTAGCGACCCTGCTTTCTGCGCAGAGGATCCTTGGCTCGAATCCTGGTAGGGACAAGCTTTGTGTGATGAGCATGAATGTTTATATCCGAATCATGGATGTTTAATATGTATATAAGTAATATATACTGAGTTCACCCTCAGTCCATTGTACGGTAGGTACACATAATATAAGCGTTGCTTAGTGTGGGACCGTATAGTTGGTGTGTTCGTCTGGCGATATTATTATGTTATATTATATAGATCACACATGATCACTGTCGTTCTATCGCTTTAAATTAAGATCCGTTACATTTGTGAGCGGTGCATTGTTATGGGTGTGTGAGAACAATGTAGGAACGGCTAGGCGGACTTTAGCAGCTGCTCAAAAAAAGTACTAACTCTTACTAACTAACTATTCATTGAAATAAAACTAAGCTTACGAATTTTATTGAGTTTATTATACGTTTCCTCCCGCGACCATCGTTACTGTATAGCCGCTGAAACGTCGGGAACGTAAAAAAACGTAAAATAAACTCGATAAAATCCGTAAGATTAGTTTTATTTCAATGTGTAGTATTCGCGTGAATATAAGAAATCAATAACTTACTATACCTAATCGTAGACAATACATCACAGTTCATGACCTTGGTGTACTTATTCCTGTAAGATGCTATCTTATTCCACATTGCGGTCTGTTTAGGGTGGTCCGGACGGCAGCACGCCGGAGGCGACCACCCCTGACTACATCGGCAGACCGGTGCCTGAGGATGTCGACATTCCCGATGAGGCAGAGTGTGAGTGGAAGTCCAAATTATTCATGCGAGCTTCAGCGGCTTAGCGGCGGCTTTAAGGAATGGAAAACGGGCATCTTTGTTCCCCGTTTTCTACAATCTGGGTGTTTTCAAGTCGAGAACAAACAGGTACCTTCTAAGCAAGTATGCTCCATCGTAGATCTCAACGTCACTTACCATCAGGTGAGATCGAGATCAAAGACGTGCGTATAATGCAATAAAAAAAAGACCGCCCCAGTGAAACATATTTTGCTCATAAAGCGTCTTTGGAAGATTAAATGTTTCATTTCAATTCCCGAACAGACGATCCAAGTAATGACCAGCAGCCAGACGTCACAGCGCCCACACCCGGCGCAGGCGCCGACGCTACCGGCCCTCTCAGGGTTCCGAATAATGAAGAACCGCCCGCACCGCCGCCGCCGACGCCGCCCACCGCAGAGACCACTACTAAGTGGACTCATCCGTACCAAGTGTCCCTGGAGACGCGGCCGCAACGGTCCTTCCAAACTGACTTTGTGTATGGAGGTGAGTCTTGCGGACAATAAGATAGCGGTGAACATCTCTCCCCGGCTCGTGGAATTGCGGCTATTTTTAATTATACTCTATATTTTCACTAAAATTATATTATCTATGGAGGTTTGGGGTCGATTATCCAGCGTCCTTTACCTTGGAATAATTCATTGAACAACTATAAAAAATGATTTCATTTCGCCTAGTTTCAATAATAATTCGGGGCCTCCACCTGCTCGTTGGCCCGAGGCTACCCAACCTTCAAACGCGGCCCTGGCTATCTGTTTCAGAAATGCCCACAACAACGACCACAACAACGATGAACCCATTCCGCCAGCAGTTGGCAGACGAGATGGAGAGGGAGCACGCGGGCTACTTCGTCATGTTCGCGATGAAGCTGCTGGAGATGATCGCTACAAAGCCGCGGGGAGACGTCCACAAACTAGTAATGCCGATGGAATTTATAATCGAAGAGTAAGTCTTGGAAATAACCATGATACAATAATACGCTCCGCCGGCACTCGCACCCCACGAGTAATCTCTAATATGGTTAACACCGCTCATTGTTTAAAACTTCCTTTCCCAAAGTGGGCGATAACAACCCTTGTGGGCGCTGCAGGCCTAAAGGGGGGTAAGAGACCCAGAAAAAAAAATGGGGGCTTACAATAATTAATTTTATTTAAGTGGTTTTTAAGTAGGTGAAAAAATGGGGGCGCTAAAAAATAATTCATTCTCAAAGTGGGCAGTAGACAAAATAAGTTTGGGAACGCCTGGCTTAAAATGACCGATGGCGTAGTCTGGGCCCAGGTCACGTGACCAAGGTGTCGTGGGAAGAGCATGCCTGTCTCTTTTAACCTATATCGCCTCACTCCTGGGTAAAAGTTTCCCCCATAACCCTCCATGATTGTCTGACATCGGTCATCTTTGGCCATTTACAAGTGTATCTAGGCCGTTACACAAACGTTTCCTGGGCCCCAAGTCTGCTAACTCAATCGTTTCAAAATCGAACAGCAACCGCATAGACAATTGTGTTAGCAGACTTGGGGCCTGGGTCGGCGCCGGCGCCCATCTTCAGACACCCATTGCGTGACCACTCTTGCGCATCTCTCCGAGCCCATGCGACAAACGGGGCCCACCCAACCCCATTTCAATCTGGCAGACTTTCTCCCCACATCGGTGATACCTGTTTTGGAAACAAAGTCAAAGTTAAATCGTTTATTTCGTATAGGCCTACGGGGGCCTACAAATTGTCATTACATTTGTTTTTCTTAACTCTACAATCGGATCGGAACGCGACCTCGACTGAGAAGATCCGGCGATAAACTCAGCGGGCTTGTCTTTTTTTTAAAGCCATTAATTTTACAAAAGAAAATAACAAAGTAAGCTCCAGTGTGTTGGCATGCGAGGCGCACACACGCTACCCTTTAACATTATACATCTTGATATTTGAGCGATCAGTCCCAGGCTGCTGAACGTATTATTGGGAATTGGGTCTGTTCACCTAATTCCCAACATGCTGCGTGACCTCGCCCTTTACTAAACCTTGAGTTTGGACTTCTGAGGCTCGGCCAAAGATCACGTTTCAGCACTGCAGATTAGGACAGCCTGAGCCTGAGCACACATGGCAATAAAAATACGTTTATAACACTTCATTAGTGAATTCATGGAACAGAAGTTTTTCCAACGTCCAGCGTTATAAACGCTTCGTTTGATCTCGCTGTTTTGCCGGTTTTCGCAGGAAACTTCTTGTACATTACGTGTTGATCGTATATTGGTTATTAATGTTGGTTGGTTGTTGTACGCATAGAAATAACGAACACTGAAATCATTAAGTTTATTATTCCTCCCACTCATCGCCGTGCTCCGCCGCTCGCACGCAACGGGTCTTCGGTCCTCCCGTCGTGTGTATAACATCTTCCTGCTTGGTTTGGACACCGAAAATCCGAGCCGTGATTTGAACCTACACAACTTGTTATCAAAGCCGGCTAGTAACTTGACTGCTAGGTATTAAGTGGTATATCATATAGCAATTCCACAAACTGAGTACAAACGTTATATCCTTATCCGGGGAATCACCGCTCGGTATAAATAGCAGAGTAGAAAATGAAACGTTTATTGGGACTAGTGTTACCAGATGAAAATTTTAAGCTACCTTGTCTGCAGATCAAAATTACCGTGTTCTAAGTATAATTACTAATAAAAACCATTGACATTTTGAATTTCGCGCTCTGACCTGAGCATCCACCTTAACATAAAAATATTTTTGGTAGTGTTTTTTTCACGAGTATACGTGAAAAAAATACAACCAAAAATATTTTAATTTTGCCGGATTATATTATCTGCCAAGTAATGAAATTTATTTATTTTATTTTATTTATTTATTGTTTATAAGTAAAAAACACCATAATTATACAAACTAGCACATTACATAGAAATTATATTAAATGTTGCGGGTAGAACTGAAGCGGGTAGAAATCGTTAGGGATTTCCACAACAGCGACAGCCAGTGTTGCTAATTAAGTATTACTCATAAAAACATACGTTTTTGAGTACGAATTTGAGTATTATTTACACGGTAATTAATATTTTCAAAATACCGTAGAAAAGAACACGGTAATAGCCCATTACCGTAGACCGTGTTTTGCTCAAAATTACCGTGCATCTACGGTAATTACCGTGTGTCTGGTAACGCTGGCCACATTACTCCTGAGTGTTATAGGCTGTTATATATAGGGTATGTCGTCGCGGTGCCGCTGGCGGAGCGGCGGACAGAAGGTAGTGTCATATGTTATTGTGTGCTATGCGTCGGTCCGCAGCTACGCGACCCGCTGGCTGCTGAACAGCCTGGGCGAGCCGCTGCTCACCACCCTGAACAAACTGTCCCGGGAAATCACAGCCATCCCGGGGGACGTCTTGAAGAGTACGTACACCGGCACTCACTCACTATCTATCTATCAGCCGATATACACGTCCACTGCTGGACATAGGCCTCCCCCAACGACTTCCACACATCACGGTCCTCCGCCACTCGCATCCACCGGCTTCCTGCGACGCGTGTGATGTCATCAGTCCACCTTGTGGGGGGCCGTCCTACACTTCGTCTTCCGATTCGTGGTCGCCATTCTAGAACCTTTCTGCCCCAACGGCCATAGGTTCTGCGAGCTACTATGCACTAGCACTCACTCGTCTTTTAGAAACTGGAGATGACGAGCGATTATGGCGACCTGATTAGCGCATTTGGCAGTGACCCTGCTTTCTGTGCCGAGGGTTCCGGTTTCGAATCCTGGTATTGTACGGTACCCATAATACAAGCGTTGCTTAATGTGGGACCGTATAGTTAGTGTGATAGAGTTGGTGGAACTCTTACCTTGGTAACGAGGATCGCAGCTTCAAACCCCGGCTCGCACCTCTGGGATTTACGGATTCCATGTGCAAATCTCAATTTCAACCATAATTCATCACTTGCTAAACGGTGAAGGGAAACCTGCATGTCTGAGAGAACCCCTCGAATGATGTGTGAAGTCCGCCAACCCGCACTGGGCCAGCGTGGTGGAATATGGCCTAATCCCCCTCGCATTGAGGGGAGGCCCGTGCCCAGCAGTGAGACTAAAAACAAAAAACAAAAGGGCTGGTATATACAAATGTATGTACAAAACTTGCCCCGACCGGGAATCGAACCGTTGGTATATAATGCAAGTTTAAGAAACTGTGCTAATTGGGGTCTTCCGATATAATATCCGCTGTGTAGGCACCAGAACTCATACGACAATGTAATATATACCTATTGCAGCCTCCCCAGGTCAAGCGGCACTCTTCTACTCATCTCTGAAGAACAGGAACGTCGTGATTGGTGCAGATCTGCGCGCCGTGCTCATGCACCTGGACACGCTGTTCACGGAGGAGCAGGCGAACACCATGTTCCGAGCCCTCGAGGAGATAAATAAGTACCCTAAATGTAAGCGCAGCCTCCGCGAGAGCATCTCGAAGTGAGCACGCTAAGCCACTGGGCACTGTGATTCTCAACTGGGTCCTGACGTCATCGCTCGAGGGTTCCTGACTCGAAGCCCAGTAGGGCTAAACTTTGTGTGATGAGCACGAATTTCTACCCGAATTATGGACGTTTTATATTTATATACTTAAGTATTGTGGCGTTGTCTATAGTCTGGTGTGCAGTACGCTTAGCGACCGTACAGGGCCCCAAGTCTGCGAACACAACCGATTCGCACCCGCATAGTAACTGTCACTTTTGACAGATATCCCATACAACATCTTCAAAAGGGACAATCGATTGTGTTAGCAGACTTGGGGCCCAGTTGGTTTGTTGGTCTGGTGATATGTATTTATTGCGTGTCACCACATAAACTTAGCACCTAATTAAAAAGCTATAAGTTAATCTGTGGTAATGATAACGAGGTATCAACATGATCAGGCACAACACCGTTGCGCGTCCACCCTGTATAAATAACCTAAATTGAACTGAACGGCCAGTTGCAGCTCCGGTTGCAAGGATAGTGTATCATTGTGATCTTTGACACCGAATCAGTCTGACTCGAGCAGCCGCCAGCTTCGTAGCCAAAATGAATACTGTAAAAATCGCTGATCTAACCAGTTACTCCAACAACAGTAATTTTAAAGTGCACGAGACACTGACTATACGAGCCTCAGTGTCCATAAAATCATCGATCAAAGGAAATTACCCTAAGAGTGCATTCTTCATGGACCTCCGCGATGACTCCGGGGACATCTCCGCTGCTGCAGTAAGCGTAGCCGTAACCAACAAATTCTACCACATCATGGAGGAAAACAAAACTTACACCATCACAGGTATCAGACTGCAGAACACTGATGCACACTTCACCAGCATTCCTCACCCAAGGATGATATGCTTCGAAGTTTCCACTAGAGTTGAATTGTGCGGAAACGCGCCCCAAGTCGAGTGGCCCCTGACCCAGCTGAGTAAGATCGGCACATCAGTAACAGTCGGGGGCATGCGATATTTTGTCAATTTCATTGGTGTGTGTACTGGAGTGACCGAATCTCGGCGGTATGGCCCCAAACAAATACTCTTGAGGAAGGTGACGCTGGCGGACGAGGCCGGGGAAGCGACGCTGGCCATCTGGGCTAAGGAGACTTCGATCTTCGACGACCTAGACTTGAGCTCCCACCCGGTGGTGTTTGTGAAGGACGCCAGGATCGAGGACATCGTGGGTCTGAGCACCACGAGATACTTCAAGCTGCTGGACCCGGCTGACCCCAGGGCCAGCAACCTCAGGAACGCTTACTTGGCGAGGCAGCCACCAGCAGGAGAATGTTAACTGTCTAAACTCATAATTGGAATTTACTAATTAGTCCTTATGTATATGCCTTTGATCATAGATATGTTTAGAGATAAATAAACTTGAAATATTATTGATGACTTTATTATCGACTCCCGCGGTATTCCGATCAAACTTTGCCTGTACCACTAAATAATTTGGGGCCCATTTAAGGTTGAGTATCGTTCCTTAGATACAAGCTTATTATTTGCTGGATATACTGTAATTAGGTAAAAAACTTTTTCCGTATATTAACGATTAAATAAATAAAAAAAAACATGGGATAAACACACAAAACGACAATAATAAGATAGATAATTAATTAAAACGACGACGACCTGATGAGCACAGTCGGTAGTGACCCTGTTTTCTGTGACGAGGGTCCCGGGTTCGAATCCTGGTAGGGACAAGCATTTTATGATGAGCATGAATGTTTGTATCGGAGTCATGGATGTTTATTATCTATATATACATTATATAATGAGTTCGCCCTCAGTCCATTTGTACGGTGTTCATAATACAAGCGCTGCTTAGTGTGGGACCGTATAGTTGGTGTTCGTCTGGCGATATTATATTATTAATTAATTTTCTTATACATTTTATTCTGAGCCGGTACGCATTCTCGCCGGGACAGCTGATACGAAAATAAAACAAAAATAGCTATATCGGTTCAGCCGTTCTCAAGTCTTGCGCTTCCCAACGAATAGGATTTCACGTTGATAATTGTATTATAGCGAAGAAGACCGCCCGGGCGATCTGCCAAGAATTTGTGGACTCGATACTCCACCCGTACCTGGGCTTGGTGGGCACGCTCCGGCAGCAGCGGCTGGTGGACTCGCTCAACAACGTGCTGCGGAAGCGCTTGTCTTCGTGGCGCCGGCGCTCGCTCGCCGGAACGCTCGGACACTTCAACAGTAACATCACATTTCGTCACAATTAGTCGTAGATCTTCCAGAAGCTTTTTTTTTTTTTTCATTACATTATAGGCAAGTATTTGATCTCGATCTCACCTGATGGTAAGTGACGATGAGATCTACGATGGAGCATACTTGCCTAGGTAGGAAGGCGGCAGTAGATAAGCTACATTCACTAGGCACATGCAGCGCAGCTGATCTGACCCGCCATCCATGAATGGCAGCACCGAACATCATGCCGGAACACGGCTAGGCCGCTTGGCGACATGGCTTTGTTCGGTGGGTGGTGACTGGCCACGGCCGAAGCCTACCACCAGTGGAGTTCTGTGCTTTTCTACTGCGCTGCGGCCCGCAGCAGGGTTGGTAGATACAAGCTCATTATTTTCTACTACGCTGCGGCCCGCAGCAGGGTTGGTAGATACAAGCTCATTATTTTCTACTACGCTGCGGCCCGCAGCAGGGTTGGTAGATACAAGCTCATTATTTTCTACTACGCTGCGGCCCGCAGCAGGGTTGGTAGATACAAGCTCATTATTTTCTACTACGCTGCGGCCCGCAGCAGGGTTGGTAGATACAAGCTCATTATTTTCTACTACGCTGCGGCCCGCAGCAGGGTTGGTAGATACAAGCTCATTATTTTCTACTACGCTGCGGCCCGCAGCAGGGTTGGTAGATACAAGCTCATTATTTTCTACTACGCTGCGGCCCGCAGCAGGGTTGGTAGATACAAGCTCATTATTTTCTACTACGCTGCGGCCCGCAGCAGGGTTGGTAGATACAAGCTCATTATTTTCTACTACGCTGCGGCCCGCAGCAGGGTTGGTAGATACAAGCTCATTATTTTCTACTACGCTGCGGCCCGCAGCAGGGTTGGTAGATACAAGCTCATTATTTTCTACTACGCTGCGGCCCGCAGCAGGGTTGGTAGATACAAGCTCATTATTTTCTACTACGCTGCGGCCCGCAGCAGGGTTGGTAGATACAAGCTCATTATTTTCTACTACGCTGCGGCCCGCAGCAGGGTTGGTAGATACAAGCTCATTATTTTCTACTACGCTGCGGCCCGCAGCAGGGTTGGTAGATACAAGCTCATTATTTTCTACTACGCTGCGGCCCGCAGCAGGGTTGGTAGATACAAGCTCATTATTTTCTACTACGCTGCGGCCCGCAGCAGGGTTGGTAGATACAAGCTCATTATTTTCTACTACGCTGCGGCCCGCAGCAGGGTTGGTAGATACAAGCTCATTATTTTCTACTACGCTGCGGCCCGCAGCAGGGTTGGTAGATACAAGCTCATTATTTTCTACTGCGCTGCGGCCCGCAGCAGGGTTGGTAGATACAAGCTCATTATTTTCTACTGCGCTGCGGCCCGCAGCAGGGTTGGTAGATACAAGCTCATTATTTTCTACTACGCTGCGGCCCGCAGCAGGGTTGGTAGATACAAGCTCATTATTTTCTACTGCGCTGCGGCCCGCAGCAGGGTTGGTAGATACAAGCTCATTATTTTCTACTACGCTGCGGCCCGCAGCAGGGTTGGTAGATACAAGCTCATTATTTTCTACTACGCTGCGGCCCGCAGCAGGGTTGGTAGATACAAGCTCATTATTTTCTACTACGCTGCGGCCCGCAGCAGGGTTGGTAGATACAAGCTCATTATTTTCTACTACGCTGCGGCCCGCAGCAGGGTTGGTAGATACAAGCTCATTATTTTCTACTACGCTGCGGCCCGCAGCAGGGTTGGTAGATACAAGCTCATTATTTTCTACTGCGCTGCGGCCCGCAGCAGGGTTGGTAGATACAAGCTCATTATTTTCTACTACGCTGCGGCCCGCAGCAGGGTTGGTAGATACAAGCTCATTATTTTCTACTACGCTGCGGCCCGCAGCAGGGTTGGTAGATACAAGCTCATTATTTTCTACTACGCTGCGGCCCGCAGTAGGGTTGGTAGATACAAGCTCATTATTTTCTACTGCGCTGCGGCCCGCAGCAGGGTTGGTAGATACAAGCTCATTATTTTCTACTACGCTGCGGCCCGCAGCAGGGTTGGTAGATACAAGCTCATTATTTTCTACTACGCTGCGGGCCGCAGCAGGGTTGGTAGATACAAGCTCATTATTTTCTACTACGCTGCGGCCCGCAGCAGGGTTGGTAGATACAAGCTCATTATTTTCTACTACGCTGCGGCCCGCAGCAGGGTTGGTAGATACAAGCTCATTATTTTCTACTACGCTGCGGCCCGCAGCAGGGTTGGTAGATACAAGCTCATTATTTTCTACTACGCTGCGGCCCGCAGCAGGGTTGGTAGATACAAGCTCATTATTTTCTACTACGCTGCGGCCCGCAGCAGGGTTGGTAGATACAAGCTCATTATTTTCTACTACGCTGCGGCCCGCAGCAGGGTTGGTAGATACAAGCTCATTATTTTCTACTACGCTGCGGCCCGCAGCAGGGTTGGTAGATACAAGCTCATTATTTTCTACTACGCTGCGGCCCGCAGCAGGGTTGGTAGATACAAGCTCATTATTTTCAGGGCATGTCTCGCGTTACAACGCTAATAAAATATCGTACATAATGTAATAACTTAATTATTTTTTTATGTTTTATGAAACTGTACCGTTTTAATTAAAATCTAAGTAAAGTGCCAGCAACATGCTGAACCTACGTCTCATAAGCAGATCAGAGCATTTCAATAGTTAAAAAAGTATTTACTATTTAAGTAAGTGTTGCATTTCGCGCCGAAACCACATCATTTTTAATTGTAATTTTATAAAGTTATACAGTTTGAAATTGCCTACCTATACTTATTATACGTATAGTTACTTAGTATTCGTTGCCTATGAACGAATATTTTTACCAATTTGCTCACGTCAACAACATAAATGTAACTCAAAATCATGTATAGGTACCTACCGTTATAACATTTGCCATGATTTCGGTCCGTAATAATGGTCCAAACACAACAGCCCAGCGGGTCGTCAGCGGGTGAAGTCAGATTTTCGAGATATTATATTTTTTTTGTTCTCAGAAAAACGACAATTACGGTTTTTTTTTAATTATAACAATTCTAAATTGTGAATTAACATAATTATTACAGATGTGCTAAAGGAACGCAGGTTCATGGCTTAGTATACCTGTAGCGGAGGTTCTATGTCCGCGAAAAGTAGCTGGCCGCTTCACGGCCGGTTTCTATTTATGTCAGCATGACGTTTGTGGTTGGAGTTCTTTTGTTTTATTGTTTTATTTTCTGTTCATGAAAATGCTGAATGTTGAGGAAGATTATATATTTTTCCAGCAAGACAAAGTTATTATTATTTGTTAGCACTATCTTCGCATCCCTATATATACAGTAGAAGTAGACCCATGCTATTTCTACACTGGTGACCACGAAAAAGGATACGTATTAGTACTGCAGCCGGCGAGGGCAAAATGGATCAATTTGAGGACGCCAAGGCGACAGACGTGCACTTGGTTGGTGTTAAGGTGCCGCCGTTTTGGCAACAGGAGCCGGAGTTATGGTTTGCTCAATTGGAAGGTCAGTTCGCACTAGCTAATATTACAGTGGATTCGACAAAATTCTATCATGCATTATCAAAGCTAGATTGCAACATTGCTGCCCAAGTTAAAGATGTGATACAGACCCCGCCGGCTGTTGGCAAATATGAAAAATTAAAATGTGAGCTTGTCAGTCGCTTATCCCAATCGGCCAACAATAAAATGATGCAGTTGTTGGTACACGAAGAGCTAGGTGACCGAAAACCGTCGCAATTTTTACGCCGTCTGAAATCACTGGCAGGAGAAAATGTGACTGACGAGTTTGTCAAAACTATTTGGTCGAGTCGGCTCCCTGCTAATATACAGGCAATAGTTGCTTCGCAGATGGATTTTTCACTCGCGCAGCTGGCTAACATAGCAGACCGGGTACATGAAGTTATGCCGTGCGCGTTTCCGCAACACGTCGCTGAGGCTGGCCCGTCGTCGCTGTTGCACGCTACGCCATTGGAGAGGCAGGTAGCCGAGCTGACGCAGCAGGTAGCCGATTTAAATAAGAATTTTAATGATACGCGATCACGAGGTCGTAGTAACCGAGGTACGGTTGAACGCGGTCGATCTCGCACACGCTCTCGGGTACGGAGTGAAGGATATTGTTGGTATCATGATCGTTTTGGATTTAAAGCACGCAAATGCTTCGCCCCCTGTGCTTTTGAGTCGGAAAACCCCAGCGGCGGTCATTAATGGCGGTGAATGACTGTCCACCATCGTCAGGCCGCCTATTTGTGACTGACTTGCGTTCAAAAACGCAATTTTTGGTTGACACTGGATCAGATTTGTGTGTTTTCCCCAGATTGGCTATCAAGCGGCGCTGTAACAAAAGCAAGTATGAGCTGTTTGCTGCGAATGCATCCGTTATAGCCACGTACGGAGATGTCCAGCTGGAGTTAAACCTGGGACTCCGACGCGCCTTCACCTGGAATTTTGTCATTGCGGATGTTACTAAGCCGATCATTGGGGTAGATTTTCTAAGGCATTATAGTCTTCTGGTGGACTGTCGCAACCATCGTTTGGTAGATGGGCTTACCCACCTGGCCATAGAGGTGTCAAGCAAGAAGCCGGATGAGTCAATTTCTTCTGTGAAGGCGGTAATGGGTCATAGCCGGTTCCATGAGTTGCTGAAGGAGTATCCGGAGGTTACAAGGCCGGCTGGTAAATGGGATATACCAAAGCACAGTACGGTTCACTATATCAGAACAACTCCAGGACCGCCAGTCACCGCGCGTCCAAGGCGTTTAGCGCCTGATCGTTTGGAGATAGCAAAAAAGGAGTTCGAGGGTATGTTGCAAAGTGGAACAGCTCGACGGTCTGACAGTGCCTGGTCTTCGCCACTTCATTTAGTCCCTAAGAAAGGGGACGGATGGCGGCCTTGCGGCGACTATAGAGCCCTGAATGCTAGAACTATTCCGGATGAGTACCCTGTTAGGCATATACAAGACTTTGCTTACAAGCTCGATGGTACTACAATATATTCCAAAATAGATTTGGTAAAAGCATATAATCAGATTCCTGTTTTTCCTGAGGATATCTCTAAGACTGCAATAACGACTCCGTTCGGATTATTCGAGTTTCCGCATATGGGTTTTGGGCTTAGAAATGCTGCTCAAACTTTCCAGCGATTTATTGATGAGGTACTGAGAGGGCTAGACTTTTGTTTCGGATTTTTGGATGACATTCTGGTATTCTCCGAGTCACCAGAGCTTCACCTGCAGCATCTCCACCTGCTGTTTCAGCGAATCCGCGAATACGGGATTCTCGTCAATTCGGCGAAGTGCAAGTTTGGAATGAGTGAGACAACCTTTCTAGGACATCAGGTGTCATCGAGTGGAATTAGTCCGATGAAGGAAAAAGTAGAAGCAGTAGCTCAGTATCCAGTACCAAAGACGGTGAAAGAGCTTCGTCGATTTTTAGGTATGCTCAATTTTTACCGGCGGTTTGTTCCCGGTGCTGCGCAATTGCAAGCTCCGCTAAGCCATCTACTTTCTGGGGCTGGCATGAAAGGATCGCGTCCGGTACATCTTTCACCGGAAGAAATTGTAGCTTTTCAGCAATGTAAAGAAGGGCTTGCTAATGCCACATTGCTGGCGCACCCAGATATGAAGTCCCATTTAGCTATTTATACCGATGCGTCTAATAAAGGAGTGGGAGCAGTTCTGCAACAATTAAAGGATGGGTTATGGAAACCATTAGGTTTTTTTTCACACAAGCTTAATCCTGCGCAGGCGAAATATAGCCCATATGATCGGGAGCTATTAGCGATCTATGAGGCTATTAAGTACTTTCGATACATGGTTGAGGCGAGAAAATTCACTGTGTATACCGACCATAAGCCATTAAGCTATGCTTTTTCTCATCCACACAAGGTTTGCTCGCCGAGACAATATCGGTATCTCGATTTTATAGCGCAATTCACAACGGATGTCAAGTTTGTTTCGGGGAAGGACAACGTTGTGGCGGACTCTATGTCTCGTGTGGAAGAGGTCGCAGCAGCCATTGACTACCAGTTGCTCGCGGCAGCCCAGGTTGTTGATACCGAGTTGAAGAATTTGCTGCAAGGTATTACCTCTCTGAAATTGGAAAAGATCAGGATGACAGGTGGTGATCTAGAAGTATATTGTGACGTTTCGACCCGGCGACCGAGGCCTTTTGTTACAGAGGCGTTCCGCAGGCCGGTATTTGAAAGTTTGCATAGTTTGAGCCACCCTGGAGCTGCGGCATCGGTTCGGTTAGTTTCCGAGCGATTTGTGTGGCCGGGTGTGCGCAGAGATTGCCGTCGATGGGCGCGAGAATGTTTAAGCTGTCAGCGTAGCAAGGTTCATCGTCATACGGTTGCGCCGTTTTCAACATTCAATGTTCCTGAAGGAAGATTTCAGAATCTGCATATTGATCTTATTGGCCCGATGCCGTGTTCAAATGGCTATAGATACTGCCTTACCGCGATCGATCGCTTTACTCGATGGCCTGAAGCGTACCCGCTTGTCGATATAACCGCAGAGGCATGTGCAATGGCGCTCGTGTCGGGCTGGATCGCAAGATTTGGATGTCCGGTTAATATAACCACAGATCGGGGCAAACAATTTGAATCACAACTGTTTAAGTCAGTTGCTAAGTTAACGGGTATGAAGCATCATTCAACTACAGCTTATCACCCTGCCGCTAACGGTCTCGTTGAAAGGTTTCACAGGCAACTTAAAGCAGCGATCATGTGCCATGAGCATTCCAATTGGGCAGAGGTTTTGCCAATGGTTCTGTTGGGCATACGCACCGCCTGGAAAGACGACTTGCAATCATCTGCGGCAGAGTTAGTGTATGGCGAGCAGCTGCGTATACCCGGAGAGTTTTTCAATCCTGGAGTGGGGGATCCTAACTCCGGAGACGTAACGGACTTCGCTGCAAGATTACGCAGTCATATTTCAAAGCTGTCACCGCAACCGACAAGGTGGCATACCTCTAAAACTTTTTATGTTCCCAGGGATCTCAGCGAAGCCTCGCATGTATTTCTCCGCAAGGGGCATGTGCTGAGAGCGCTAGAGGCCCCGTATTCTGGGCCGTACAAGGTCGTACGCCGCTCCGAGAAGACGTATGACGTAGAAGTATCAGGCAAGATCATCACGGTTTCTGTTGATCGGCTCAAGCCTGCTTTTGTCGCCCTGGAGGTTGATAATCCTGGGCCGCCTACAACGCGGGCTGCTGTCGTGCCTGTTTCACCACCTGCAGCGCGGACTGCTGTCACGCCTGTTTCGCCACCGGTAACGACGAGAAGTGGACGTCGGGTCAGGTTTCCGGACTTCTACCGACCGTAGTACCGGTCTCAGCAGGGGGGTGGTGTAGCGGAGGTTCTATGTCCGCGAAAAGTAGCTGGCCGCTTCACGGCCGGTTTCTATTTATGTCAGCATGACGTTTGTGGTTGGAGTTCTTTTGTTTTATTGTTTTATTTTCTGTTCATGAAAATGCTGAATGTTGAGGAAGATTATATATTTTTCCAGCAAGACAAAGTTATTATTATTTGTTAGCACAATCTTCGCATCCCTATATATACAGTAGAAGTAGACCCATGCTATTTCTACATACCCTTTCTGAATCACCTGTATAGACAGAAGCTAGGTACATTGAAAAATACACGACCTGCTTGCGATCTTGATTGAATACAAGACCAAACACTTTCCAGAGACGAGTCATGCCGAGTCCGGAAGGCCTCTCAACAATCTAGTTATTTATTTTCAGGTAAACTCAAAAACTATGGAAAATTAATACGACGGATATTCCACACGGAGCATCACAGACACGCCAGGGAAAGAAAACGTCGGCATCAGGCTAACAGACACGGGCATAAGCGAGACACAGCAACCACGCCCGACAACAAAATATCCAACCAACAGAACACAAATAAACAAAAAAATAACATTCAGAAAAGATATAATATAATACGAAGGAATAGAAAGAAAACCACAGACAACTACCGGCGATATCGCGACGCCGGAAATGTCAGTTGGAACCAGAGACCAGGGAAGGACTTTACTAAACAAAAACACCCAAAAAACACACTTCTTCTAAATACAATTATTGAGAATTCTAACAACAGCGGCGAAGAGAGCCGTTCACAAATAAACATCGATAGCCACGAGAATACAACAATGAATGATAATAAAATAATAGACCAACAGAACAAACGGTATCCAGTTATTTATAATCAAAATAAAAATATACAAAAAAGATTTACCATAATAAGAAAAAAGAAGAACAACACCATCGACGATAAGCCACGATATCGAAATGGCGAATATGTTAAGGTGAATGCTCAGGGTCGGTTGCCGCACATTTTCGATAGATGGTCCTGTTTTTCTGCAACTAGTTACACGAACATCGAGCATCTATGAGACTTGATGTTGCAAATTGCGAGCACTACTACGACATTGCATTGAAATATCCAAAAAAACATTAACCTGAAATCATTTATAATGGATGAGATACCATGGCTTCTAAAATCCTTGTATAAATAGGCACTCACACATAGACAAATACACGTCTTTTTTGTGCCGCTAGAGCGCAGCACTTGTTAAAAGTCTCGCATACTAAAAGTTGTCTTTTTATGCCACCAGGTAGAGCGATCATAAAAAAACTTATTTATCGGTTGTAAAATAATAGAAATACTTTTGCAAGCTTTGCAATATTAAAAGTTTCAGAAATAAAAGATAGAAAAGAAAAATGTATACTTTCATGTTCGTAAATATAATGTTTATTGTATAGATCTTATAAATATAGCAAGGTTTGCATGATAACTGTAAAAGTATTACGCTTTACAATATACCAGATCAACAACAAGAACAATATTTATTATAATTTACAAGGGAATAAGAAATTTGGCAATGTAGTTCTATACCTAATAAGGGATACAGCTACATTTCCAAATTTCTTTGAAACAATGTTGTTTGTTGTTGGTATTCTAAAATTAGGTAAATATAACATTGTTTCAAATACTAATATTATGATATAGAATCGACTCTATACAATTTACAGTCATCTTGATTCTTGCAACCTCCTGTGCTTCATTCCTCCGCTAAAAAGAAAAAAATAATTGTTTAGTCCAATAATAATTATTACTGTATCCATACTTATTATAAGGTAAATGCTGCTGTGACATGTATAGATTCAATCATTCAATCATCGTTCCAGAGACGGGCCAACATACACCGTCACACTGCAATGCACCCACATTTCACCGATGGTATTTTGGTACCAATGTAATAGAGGGTGAGCCCATCGCCATTATATCGGGCACACGCCTCCTCAATATGAGGGGCATATAGGCCGTAGGCCCAGTGCAGTTTAGTGAACTTCACACGACTTTTGACAGACATGCAGGTTTCCTCACAAAGTTTGCCTTCATCGTACAGCAAGTGATATTTTTTGTGGAAAATAAGATTCGCACATGAAAATCCGGAAATCTCAGTGATGGGAGCCAGGGTTTGAACCTGAACACCTCGTTCCAAGGCGAGCGTTCTGCCAACGAGGCTGTCACTGCTGTACAACTTTGGAATCTATACTAATATAATAGATTCCACTAGATGCGCTGATGTTCTTCACTCTCATAATACGATGGGATGGCAATCCGGTACAATCAGAGAGATCGGGCTGTGTTGTCCGAAGCACAAGCAAGTGATAATCATGAAATTGAACTTGTGTTGTGTAGCCACTTTACAATACGAGTTATGCTCTAAGGTATTTGTTACCAAGTTGTCCCGACTTTCACCAGTGTCACATTCCATCAGTATCTCCATTACAATTCAAATAGCAAACAAAACACAAATTAAAACAAAACTAATCGCAAATCCCACACAATTATTATTTGAATTTTGAAGTAAGTTTTTACATACATAATCACAAACAACATGAAATCGGTCGCAGCAGAGTAGTGAGTCCATTTTTTTTTATAATTCTGGAATTTGGCATCAGCATACCATAGACATGCTGCCAATTTGGTCAAGATATAATAAATTAACTTCGTAGACACCCAGAACAAAATAAGTAACACTATTCTATACATAGGTACACGTAGGTACATGCGATTGTTCGTAGGTTCGATGGACGAACGAAATTTATATGTATTTTTTATTTTTAATTTTTTATTATGAATCTTTATACTTATTTATAGAAAATTTATATCTCTCTATATATTATAATGTTATGTCTTTATGTATTATAAGTAAAAACTCCTGCTGCCATCTGTCGCCGTAAATACTGAAAGACAAAGAATCGGATGCTTTATTAGTTACGGGTTAATTTGGACAGAGGCGCTTTTATTCACGCACACAAGCCTAAAATTTAATATCGTTTTATGATGTTATTACTATAAGATTTTGCCTGATATTTCATTCTGCGAGCTCTTTAATTTATAGAGAATTGATAACAATGCTTGTACAACTAAAAAACTGTATGTGTATCGAGTATTACAATGTTGAAATTTGTATGGGAATGCGACTGATCGCTTCCACCTTAAGTTAAGTTTTAGTAAGCCGAAACACCCAAAAAACAGATATTTGCGTAAAATCGTCGAGAATTCCGACGACAGTAACGAGAGACGGCGGTTCCGAGTGCGTGTGTACGACGCGCTGTACCACGGGAACGACTCGTTCCCGGGAGCCAGGCGGGCCGGGAACGGTTCCCTGGAGCTGTCGAGCGGTACCGACGAGGAAGCAATATTGAAGAGCAACATTTACAAATATTTTGGGTACAATCACGAGTTGGGGGAACCGGACTTGTCAACGGAGTAATTAAAACTAGCCACCCATCCATTCATCAGCCGCAACACGTCCACTGGAGTCCACAGTTAGCACATGCAGCCTCTCCCAATGACTTCTAGGTTTTAAGCCACTCGCATCCTGATACGTCTGTGATGAACTACTTCTTCGAGCTGGTGATCGACATTCTATGGAGTAAGCACTCCATAGAATGTCGATCACCAGCTCGTGATCATAGATATAATTAAATAAATATCGCCATACGAACACACCAACTATACGGTCCCACATTAAGCTTAACGCTTGTGTTATGGGTACCGTACAATGGACTGAGGGCGAACTCAGTATATAATACTTTTATACATATTAAACATCCATGACTCGGGCACAAACATTCGTGCTCATCACACAGTTTGTCCCTACCAGGATTCGAACCCGGGACCCTCGGCGCAGAAAGCAGTCACTACCACTGCGCTAATCAGGCCGTCACGATATGACTTACCTTCACATTACATTGAATAGTGTATGATAGACTCAGAACGTGATATTTATATGATAATGTAATTTAGACATTATTCTGTTTGTGGTCGATCGTAGATTTGATCCAATATCTATGTCATAGAAGATATATTTGATGATGAACTTAATTTTGGTCTTTACCTTCTCCCTTCCCCTTAAGATGTGTCTATGTAGAGGCTGTCGAGGAAATTAGGCACTAAAACAATCATGATACAAAATAATCATTTAATTCAGTTTGGTGTGAACACGGCGCCGGAACGCACACATTTACAAAGTACCTCACCATCACACACACACACACACATGCGCGCTATATACATACGTACAATGTACACTTACCCACACTACATTACATCAACTTATCCTAACATGCCCAGGGACGAGGGCGCCACTGTCGTTAACAGTACACAAACTATCTAAGAACTAACACTGAGGGCCCCGGACACTGGCAAACGGTGTTGGATCAAACTCTTTGATGTCATATGGATTTCTTATATTTACGCGAATACTACACATTGAAATAAAACTAATCTTGCGGATTTTATCGAGTTTATTATACGCTTTTTTCGTCCAAACTATGACACCAGGACGTCGACCACCTCAGTCCTCCCGCGACCATGGACGCTGTCAAGCAGCCGAAACGTCGGGCACGACAAAAAACGTATAATAAACGCGATAAAATCCGCAAGATTAGTTTTATTTCAGTGTTTTATGTCAGTTTGAAAAATACACGGAGGCCAAAGACAATTAAATAATTTGGCAAATGTTACATGTTTGTCAGTGTGTAGTTGTAATTTTGACCGACAACATTGGAAATAGTTAGTATAGTTTTTTTTTATTGAGACAAGCACGTATTCATTATAATGTAATATATACTGGCTGGAAGTAAGCGATCATGGTATGCCCCCAGACCTCAAATTTGACATATTTCGACTCTTAAAATCTGTCCCCCATATTTATAGAATGTGTAATCTATTAAGCCATTAATCAGATAAAATGTTATTTGTAATGTCGTTGTAAATGGATGAACGCTATCTATGAATTTGAGGGTACGTGTTTGACCGTATCCGGGGACCATGAGATGAATAAGATGACAATGTTAGTTCCAGGTTTGGCCACCGGCGCGCTCTTAATTGTCTATTATCATGTACACTTACAAACTAAGCACTTATGATCTATCGACTTGAAGCGTAAGGTCTGATTTGAAAAAAACTTGTACGAGTTAAAAAAAAACTTTCTTATTGGTCAGGGCCCGTCTGCTAATAATCGACTCGTAATCGAATCGACCAGCTGGTCTGACCAACTGAAAGAAACACCAACGTCCCACTTCTACGCCGCGGTGAAGATGGCCACAGACCGGAGCCGATGGAGACAGTTCGTCCGATCCAAAGAACTGCCGTGATGATCACGATCCTCAGTCATGAGGGAACGACCGAAGAGAATCGAATCGTATACGAAATTAAACTTTATGATTTTCGTGTATAGAAAATTAGCCAAAAGAGACAAAACTGCAATAATGAATAAATCATTAATATCTCTCAATTGCTCGTCTGTTCCCGAGCAAAACTTGCCCCTGCCGGGATCCAAACCCGGCACCCTCGTTACAGAAAGCAGACACTACCGACTGTGCCGCTCGGGTGGACATACAGATTATATTTACTTCCGAGCTATCAGCCAATAGCAATCGTTACTTTTAGATGACGTCACGATACTGCCTTGTGTGATATTAATAAATAGACTTTACTAACTCACATTCAAGGTTCATATTTGAAAGACCTTACGCAACAGTCGATTCGTCATTCCCATTTAGATTAAAACATAGTGGTGTGACAAAGAGCAACTTGTACATTCAAAATGTATGGGAATGGCCGCGGCCAGACCGACCGCGCAGCCGCGCGAGGCGAATGATGGCGAGGCAGCGCGAGCGTTGGCCTCGGGACGCGGCCACATTATTAGTTATTACATTATTCCTGTCATCTTTTTGTACAAACATATTGAGTCATTAAATCAATTAATCACTTACACATAATAATGATTGATATCACATTACCGACATTAATAAAATTACAGACGAAATTATAAAAAAAAACAAGTTTACAACGGCGGTAAAATACCTTTGAATGCTATTGTAAACCGATTAAAACTTGTATAAATTAATAATAATAATATAATCGCAAATTATTTGAAAGGCACCGGCACTAGTCGTGACCCCAGCCAGTTGCGCAGGAGTGGATGTATAGAACTGTTTGGTACGCGGGCAGGGCCGGAGTAAGCGATGAAGCGGCCCCTAGGCGATGCCAGTCTCGGGGCCCCTCTCTCCTTAGGTGGAGTTATTAAGGTGAGACGTTCTTCTCTATAGGAACGGCATTCCGAACGTGTGGTAAAGTAATAGCATAATATTTTGTAACTTTTGACGATTCATAAGTACTGTACTTAATGGTCTACGTGAATAAACAATATTCTGATTCTGATTCTGACTTCACTTTCCCGTGTACAGCAATAATTTATGTTCACATTGTAGCAAAATCCATTTCTTTTATTAGTGTAGTTTAAAATACATTTATGAATAGTAAAGTTACCACCGGAAAGCTGATCCCACTAAGAAGAGCCGGCGAGAAACTCCATGGTTACTTTTTTAACAGAGGGAATATGTATATTATAACAAGTCAACAATGTAAAATTATAGAAATTGTGGGCCATTTAAAAAAAATAACATTAAAAATATATAAGACGAAAAATAATGCTTCGAATTTAATCTACTCGAAACGGCCCGGCCCGGGCCACTGACCCCGGGGCCCCCAGAACGGCGCCGGGCCCACATTGCCTACACGGATACTCCGGTACTGTACCAGGGCCCAAGTCTGCTAACACAATCGATTCATAATCGAACAGCAACCGCATAGTAACTGTCACTTTTGTCAGATATTGTATGGGGTATCTGTCAAAAGTGTCAGTTACTATGCGGTTGCTTGTCCATTATGAATCGATTGTGTTAGCAGACTTGGGGCCCAGTACACGAGGGTTCCTGCTTCAAATGGTCGGTGGTCGCGACTCGTGCCGATATCTTTCAACACGGAATGACGCCACATTCATTAATAACATTACACACATGTGCGATGCGATCACAGATCATTTTTATTTTTGCACTAACGTAAACGCCGAGACGCTATTCTGGATATACGGAGTGATTCAGAAAGGGCACACGGTATGTTATTTCACAAAAAGAATTGCTCTCAGAGACATTAAAGTTGTATTTTTTGGGAAGAGATTTTTTTTACTAATTAATGGAGTCGCTTTCGGTTCACTCATGCCGGCTGCGTCTATTGTGCAGTCGCTCGGAATATTATCTATATGACACGCAACGCGTTCTCTCTCTTTCTCTTCCTCTTCAACAGTGGAGACGGCACACACTCTGCTGTCTCGTACTTCACCAGCACCTTTAAGAGGACATTTTAGAAGTAGCATTGACTGACTTGACTCGTGGATGTGTCAATTTGTCCTCACATTCAACTTTAGTTCATCACAAATGAATGTTACTGTTTAAAATATGTTGACTTTATAGATTTTCGTCAATTTTGTAAAAAACATACATTTTCATCCTGTAGTACATGAGTCTGACGCCAACTGCATTGTTAAGACATGTATAACGGGTTCTTTATTTTGTAGCGTCCAAACGTGTGTAACCTAAAAAAAGTTTCTTTAACTATCTTCGACCCCTGCAGGGGTCAAATTTCCAAAAAAATCATACCATAATCGTAATACTCGAGCAATATATCATCTGCATTTGGAGTCGGTCAGCCGGACAGTATTAATTTCAGTTTTATTTTAAATTAGATAATCCATAACAATCGTTGAGGCTTCATCTCGCGCGCCGCGTCCAGCCTCCCGCGCACGCAACATCCCTAACGTTCACGACTTGGAGTCACCACAGCTTGCTACGTCTCAACTGGTGCGCAGTCGCCGAGAGCGTTCTCCATTAGAGTGTCTGTGTGTGCCAGCACTCGTGGTCTGCGCGGGCTCAGTCGCGCAGCAGGCCGCGCGCCTTGGCCGTGAGCTTGCGCACGCGCCCGCGCGACGAGATGGACACCGGACCCGGACCCGGACCCGCGCCCGCGTCCGCGCCCGCGCCGCTCGACCCGCCCGACCCGCCCGCACCGCCCGCATCGCCCGCATCGCCCGCGCCGCCCGCGCCGCCTGCCACACCACACGTTCCAACTTTATCACATTGAATTACAAGTGCAGGTCGCTGCAAACAAAACCCGCGCCTGATCTCTCTCCGGGCGTGTCGGACTGCGAGAGTGAGAGTGAGAGAGGAGAGACTGCACCTGCACTTGCGCACACTTGCATGCACTATACTATCTCGTGCGCAGATAGCTAGTCGGTGTTGGGATTGGCCGCCGTGACCGTGATACTATGTAGGGTGGTGTGTGCGCTCACCGTCGGCGTCGGCGTCGGCGTCGCCGTTGTGGTGCGCGGCGTGGCCGTTGTAGTAGTTGTGGTCGGCGGTGTGCGCGCCGCTGCTCTCCGCGGACGCGCTCTGCAACACGCGCCGGACGCGGACGCCGCGTTACTCACACCGGCACACTTGCCCAACAGACGTGGCGGCACTGCCAATTAGTGCATGCGCGGAGCCATGTGTGTGTGTGTGCGTACGTGCGTGTTAGTGTGTGTTTGCGTGTATCTGTATGTGTGTGTGTGCGCCTGTGTATGTGTGTGTGTTTGTGCGTGTGGGTATGTGTGTGCGTGTGTGTGGGTATGTATGTGTGCCTTTGTGTATATGTATGCGTGTGTGCGTGCGTGCGTTTGTGTGTGTGTGTTTGTGTGTGTGCGTGTGTGCGTGTGTGTGCGCGTGCGTACCTGTGCGGCGTGGCGGTGCCTGCGGCGCGCCACGTGCAGCAGCTGGTGGCGCGGGTGGTGGTGGTGCTGCAGGCGCTTGCTGATGGCGGCGATGCTGTCCTCCTCGCTGTCCTCGTTGTAGCGCCGCTGCGACTGGCGCGCGCGCAGCGACACGCCGCCGCTCTGCGCACACCACGACCACCGTCACCACGCGCGCACCACCACTAGACCACCACTAGACCACCACGAGACCACCACCGAGACGACGTCAGGACTACGAACAATATTCAGACAACATGTCCCAACCAACTGTGCACTGTGATTCTCAGTTGAGCCCTGACGTCATCACGGTGGACGTGGCATCGGTCAGTCTGTAGGTGGTCGTGCTTAGAACAGCACGCTCGCGTTTTCATCCCAGTTTTTAGACGAGTCACGTATTGGTAGCATATTGGAGCGATTTCAAACGTGTGTTCATAAACGCGCACGAGTGAAGGAAATATAAAATAAAATTATAATACTAGTTGTCTTATCTCAAGACATTGAAATAAAACTTATTTTATGTACCCCAGATGATAATGATAATATTGATGACGATGATGATGATGAAATTAACCCCCCCCCCCCCCCCTATCAGTACTTGAAAAGTCAAGTTATACTACTTAATTTCAATTTCCTTCACTCGTGCACGTTTATGAACACACAATGTTTAATATCCCGCTAGCATTACATATTATTTATCATAGAAACATATTTTTTGGAAAATAAAACAAGATTGACAACTTCACGGTTCAACTTCCCACCAAAAAGCCATCATGGTACTCGTAAAAGTGGCTCCATTTTGTAATCGTGTACAAAATAGAGGCACTTAGCCAGTGGCACCGTAACATGTGGAAGAGAGAGACGGGTGTAGTACGCACCCGCTCGTGGCCGTTGTGCGGCCGCGCGAGGCCGGACGGGCCCGCCTGCTGCTCCCCCGCCCCCGCCGCGCCCCCCGCCCCCGCCCCCTCCTGCCGCTGCCTGCAACACGAGCCGTGACGTCACATCACCGCCACCACACCGCCGCGGTACACGACACTCGATTCGCTATCTGGCGGAGGCTGCGATGTTCCTGAGACCGCGACCGCTCGCTCTCCAGAAAAACCGACTTAAGAGGCCTATAGTTAGATCTAATCTTCACATTGTTTTGCTTCTACCTTCATCGTGCGAACTGCCAAGGAATGGAACACGCTGACGGCGTCTTTGTTCCCCGTTGACTATAATCTGGGTGTTTTCAAGTTGAGAGTGAACATGTACCTGTTCTGTACCGGTGGGGTCGAGTCACCTTCGTCCGTAGGAGAATTAAGTACCCTCGAGATAGCCTACACGTGACCCTGGGTGGTGCCAACCAGGTGACGACTCTACTGGTGGTAGGCTTCGGCCGTGGCTAGTCACCACCCACTGAACAAAGCCATGTCGCCAAGCGGCCTAGCCGTGTTCCGACATGATGTTCGGTGTTGCCATTCATGGATGGCGGGTCAGATCAGTTGCGCTGCATGTGCCTAGTGAATGTAGCGTCTCGATCTACTGCCGCCTTCCTACCTAGGCAAGTATGCTCCACCGTAGATCTCATCGTCACTTACCATCAGGTGAGATCGAGATCAAATACTTGCCTATAATGTACTAAAAAAAAAAAAAACCTTTTAGGCAAGTATGCTACATCGTAGATCTCATCGTCGCTTACCATCAGGTGAGATCGAGATCAAATACTTGCCTATAATGTACTAAAAAAAAAAAAAACCTTTTAGGCAAGTATGCTACATCGTAGATCTCATCGTCGCTTACCATCAGGTGAGATCGAGATCAAATACTTGCCTATAATGTACTAAAAAAAAAAAAAACCTTTTAGGCAAGTATGCTACATCGTAGATCTCATCGTCGCTTACCATCAGGTGAGATCGAGATCAAATACTTGCCTATAATGTACTAAAAAAAAAAAAAAACCTTTTAGGCAAGTATGCTACATCGTAGATCTCATCGTCGCTTACCATCAGGTGAGATCGAGATCAAATACTTGCCTATAATGTACTAAAAAAAAAAAAAAAACCTTTTAGGCAAGTATGCTACATCGTAGATCTCATCGTCGCTTACCATCAGGTGAGATCGAGATCAAATACTTGCCTATAATGTACTAAAAAAAAAAAAAACCTTTTAGGCAAGTATGCTACATCGTAGATCTCATCGTCGCTTACCATCAGGTGAGATCGAGATCAAATACTTGCCTATAATGTACTAAAAAAAAAAAAAAAACCTTTTAGGCAAGTATGCTACATCGTAGATCTCATCGTCGCTTACCATCAGGTGAGATCGAGATCAAATACTTGCCTATAATGTACTAAAAAAAAAAAAAAACCTTTTAGGCAAGTATGCTACATCGTAGATCTCATCGTCGCTTACCATCAGGTGAGATCGAGATCAAATACTTGCCTATATTGTAACACAAAAAAAAACATTTTTTGTCGAGTTTTGCAAATACGGTAGAAACGTAGCTGCAGGGGGTCCACCGGAATCAGCTAAATTTTGAAAGTTGTCTATAAGAAAAAAAAGTCTGGGAACCTCTAGTATAGACATTCCATCAGATTAATTCCATCCAGAATCTCAATACTGAACCAAACGTCAGATTGTTAAATATTTTAACATTCAATAATGATTAAACATTAAAATAGATACATTTAAGGAAAACAGCTGAGTATGTTACACTTAACATTAATTTATTATTATTACTGTATTTAATGGAGCGTGCGAGCCAAGACAAGCCGAGTCGAGCCGAGTGGCTCCGAGTGGTAGGTGCGGTACTCACCTATACAAGTGCAGCGGCGCGTCGTCGTCGGTGGAGTAGCGCGGCCGGTACGAGTGGTCCGACTCGTAGCGGCGCGCGTCGCTGCCCGCCCCGCCGCCCGCCCCCGCGCCCGCCCACGAGCCCGACGACGAGCCCGACGACGACATGGACACGTCCGTGAACCGCTCGCGAGTGCTGCACACACACTCGTACAACACTCATACAACACTCTTACAATGCCGATACAAACAGTCGGTAGAACAAATGTGCTTGGCCTTTGTAAATGATTGGTCAAAACATGATATAAACTTGGATTACCCTGGGCCCCAAGTCTGCTAACACAATCGATTCGTAATCGAACAGCAACTGCATAGTAACTGTCACTGTTGACAGATATCCCATACAACATCCATGTTTGTAGCCAAGTCATAGATGTTCAATATCTATATAAGAAATATATACTGGGTTCGCCCCCAGCCCATTGCACGATATTTATTTATTTATAGTAAAAAAACAGCAATTGAAATAGATTATTTAGCACACGGGCAAGTCCAATAATAGACTCGTCCGAGCAGCGTAAACAGGACAGTGACTCTATGTCCTAGCCTAGCGGCGCCGCGCAACATGACCGCTGTTCCGATTAGCTATTCTATGTGTTGTGGTGTATGTACGTACCGTTTGCGGGGTTTGTGCTTGTGCTTCCGGCGGCGCGGGCTGCTGGCCGAGCTGTCCGCGCGGCGCTTGCGCAGGCCGCCGCCCGCCCGGCCCTGTGCACGCAACCGCCACATTATAGCACGCACCGGCCGCGTGCAGACCGGCCGCTCGCAGCGCGGCGCGAGCGGCCGGTCTGGACTGGACACAACACGACCTGGATGTTGGAGTACACGCTGGACTCGCGCGACTCGTGCGACTCGTGCGACTCACGTGCTCTCTCCTCGCGTCGTCGTAGGTGAGCTCCACTTCGTCGTCCCGCAGCTCCTCCTCCACCACCTCGATGTTGGAGTACACGCTGGACTCGCGCGACTCGTGCGAGTCGTGCGCGCCGCCCGGCAGCTCCCACTCGCTGGCCTCGGCCTCCGCCTCCGCCTCCACCTCCACCTCGGCCTCCACCTCGCCGTTCGCGGGCGGCTCGTATGTCTCTGTGGTGCAAATGTTAACTTGTCAGCAGAGACCAACTGGTATCATGTTTGCGCCGTGTCATATGTATGTGAAGCACGCACCCGGGCGGGCGGGCGCGGCCGCGGGCTCGGCGTACGCGCCGCTGCTCTTGCTCTTCTTCCCCACGCCCTTGCCTGCGACACATACAAACTGTTACATACACGACGAGTTATATTATTGATAGAACTAGGCGATACTTGACGATGGCGATACGTGGCCGCCAGCGGCTCCGAGTCCGCCGAGTCCGCCGAGTGCGGCTGCGACTCACCCTTCCTGTGCACGTGCAGCGGCGCGTCGCTGTCCCACGAGTCGCGCGGCGCGTGCACGCGGCGCGACGTGGCCGCCAGCGGCTCCGAGTCCGCCGAGTCCGCCGAGTGCGGCTGCGACTCACCCTTCCTGTGCACGTGCAGCGGCGCGTCGCTGTCCCACGAGTCGCGCGGCGCGTGCACGCGGCGCGACGTGGCCGCCAGCGGCTCCGAGTCCGCCGAGTCCGCCGAGTGCGGCTGCGACTCACCCTTCCTGTGCACGTGCAGCGGCGCGTCGCTGTCCCACGAGTCGCGCGGCGCGTGCACGCGGCGCGACGTGGCCGCCAGCGGCTCCGAGTCCGCCGAGTCCGCCGAGTGCGGCTGCGACTCACCCTTCCTGTGCACGTGCAGCGGCGCGTCGCTGTCCCACGAGTCGCGCGGCGCGTGCACGCGGCGCGACGTGGCCGCCAGCGGCTCCGAGTCCGCCGAGTCCGCCGAGTGCGGCTGCGACTCACCCTTCCTGTGCACGTGCAGCGGCGCGTCGCTGTCCCACGAGTCGCGCGGCGCGTGCACGCGGCGCGACGTGGCCGCCAGCGGCTCCGAGTCCGCCGAGTCCGCCGAGTGCGGCTGCGACTCACCCTTCCTGTGCACGTGCAGCGGCGCGTCGCTGTCCCACGAGTCGCGCGGCGCGTGCACGCGGCGCGACGTGGCCGCCAGCGGCTCCGAGTCCGCCGAGTCCGCCGAGTGCGGCTGCGACTCACCCTTCCTGTGCACGTGCAGCGGCGCGTCGCTGTCCCACGAGTCGCGCGGCGCGTGCACGCGGCGCGACGTGGCCGCCAGCGGCTCCGAGTCCGCCGAGTCCGACGAGTCCGACGAGTGCGCGTGCGCAGCGCCGTTCACCACCTCCCCTGCGCGACACATGCCAACATGAGCCGCGCACAGACCGACCGCTGCCTCGCGCCAGCCCCGCCGCCGAGACCGTGCGGCCGGTGCGGACGCGGTCGTCCCACTACTAGTTCTGACTCGGGCTACAGTCCTCTACGCTGATGCAGAGCGAGTCCGTTCATGTGACTCGAGAATTCATCATGGATTCCTTTTAATGACGTTGTCTAGTTGGTGGAATCACTCGATAGATCACCCTGAGACTCCCTTTGACTTTGGCCGGGTGACTAAATTATACATCCTCCATGTTTCCCAGAGCATGTCGAGCCGCCCGGTCCCGGGCGTCCCGGGCATCTTAGAAACCACTCGGCAGTCAGAAGACTGAACAATTCAGACAAACCATCCTACTGCTATGGGACAGGTAGACCCACTAGCTGTGGCTCAAAGGACAGGGTGCTTATCGCTCCGTATACGAATAGTTACTCAGCCTAGAAAGGGCAGGACGTCGTTCGCGGGGGATTTAAATAAAGTCAATAGTACTGACTGGCAGCCCTGGCGGCGCGGCGCGTGCGCGCGCGGCGGGCGCGGCGCGGGGCGGGGCGCGCGGGGCGGGCGGCGCGGGCGGGGCGGGCGGCGCGCGCGGGGCGGGCGGGCCGGCGCGCGCGCCGCCACAGCGCCTCGAACAGCGCCGACAGACGCACCGTCATCGCGTAGATCTACATAAGGAGGCCTTCATGTCATATCAAATAATAATGACAGCGAGATATACGCACGCCAACATGCTTCACGTAATAATTATACAGGATGTACGTGGCTTCGTAACGAGAACTGATTTCATCGGTTCAACTCAAGATTCTGCACAACCTAGTGGGACTTTTACGTTGATCTTTTCATGAATCTTACGCATTTTTCTGATTTTTTTTCAAATTTATTTTAGTATGAAATCATAATCTCGTCCATCTCAAAACGCGATTCAGTACTGCTGGTCGGTGCGCTCAGTACACGGTTTAATTTTGTTTATGTCTAATAATTTGATTAATTTCGTTGGGAATGTTGTCTTTATAACCTAATGTTGGGTCTGTTCAAATATTTTTCATTATTATAGTTACATCTTATACATGGAAGATTATGTGTTCATACAACATGCCCTCGGTTATTACACATTAATATACCTGTCACCCCTGTGCACGCCACATGCGCGCGCGCGCGTGCTCGGCGCGACGGTAGCTTAACACCATACACTATACCCGCAGCCAGTGTTACCAGATACACGGTAATTACCGTAGATGCACGGTAATTTTGAGCAAAACACGGTCTACGGTAATGAGCTATTACCGTGTTCTTTTCTACGGTATTTTTAAATATTAACTACCGTGTAAATAATACTCAAATTCGTGCTCAAAAACGTATGTTTTTATGATTAATACATAATTAGCAACACTGGCTGTCGCTGTTGGGGAAATCCCTAACGATTTCATTACTTGGCAGATAATATAATCCGGCAAAATTAAAAATATTATTGGTTGTTTTTTTTTCATGTATACTCGTGAAAAAAGCACTACCAAAAATATTTTTATGTTAAAAACAGTAGTATTGAATATACTACTATTTTAACATAAAAATATTTTACACGAAAGGAATGTTATTACATTACTTGAAAAAGTTTGTTGCTGTGTAACTGGTGTTTAAAATATTGTAATTCTTTACTAAATCGTACGGTTACGAGAATATAATGAGCTGCGACGATAGTGACAGTGATGATTATGATACTGATGTTAGAACTGGACAAAAACGTAAGCATTACAAACAAAAGTTATATAAAAGTGTTTTTTTTTTTAAATCGACACGGTAATATACACTGCAATTTTAAAATAAAATCAAGGTAATTATACTTAAAACACGGTAATTTTGGGTCTGCAGACAAGGTAGTTTAAAATTTTCATCTGGTAACACTGCCCGCAGCACACAAACACACAAGCAACATGAACTCACCCGACTCCGCTTGTTGGTGTTGTAGAGGCGGCTGTTGGCGAACACGAGCCGCACGTCGGCGGCGAACTGCTCGGCGCGCTGGTAGTCGCCGGCCGCCAGGCGCGCGCGCACCGAGCCCAGGTCCATGGGGCGCGCCACCACGCGCGCGTAGTCCGGCGCCATGGCGGCCGACACGGGCGCGCGGAAGGGCTCGGCGTCGGCCGACGCGGCCAGCTCGTCCAGCAGCGCCGCGCAGCGCGCGCGCCAGCCCGCGCGGCCGGCCGGCTCGGCCTCGCCCTCGCTCTCGGAGCGGTAGGCGGCGGCCAGGCGGCGGTACTCGGCCAGCGCGTCCGCGCCGCGGCCGCGCGCCAGCAGCAGCAGCAGCAGCTCCGACACGAGGCGCGCGGCGCGCACGATGCGCGCGCGCGGCTCGTTGAACTGCTCCGCGTTGCTGGCCAGGTAGCGCACGTCGAACTGCGCCGCCGCCGCGCGCCGGTAGAACAGGTTCTCGGCGCGCGCGCGGATGGTGGCCAGGTCCACGGGGTAGGGCACGACGCGCGCGTACTGCGGGTAGGCCTGCAGGTCCACGGGCGCCGCGAAGGCCTCCGCCGCCGCCAGCGTCATCACCTGCGCCACGTGCTGCGCCAGCGCGCGGCAGGCCTCGGCGCGGTCGCCGTGCGGCGGCCACTCGGCGGGCTCGGCGCGGTACAGCACGGCCTCCAGCTCGCCCGGCAGCACGGCCACGGCGCCGCCCGGCTGCGCCGGCAGCCGCGCCGGGTCCAGCGGCTCCAGGTCCCACGGCGACAGCCGCTCCACCTCGCCGTTGTCCCACCTGCGCACGCGCACGGTACACTCACTCGGGACCCATTTAGGGTTGAATATCGTGCAGCAAACGTATACCTTAGGAGCTACTATTTTGACTGACGTCGTTAACGGCGACTGCTCTCAGATAATAATATCGCCAGACATACCGACTGCAGGGTCCCACAATTCACACTAAGCAATGCTTGTATTATGAGTACCGCACAATGGACTGGGATTA
This sequence comes from Pheosia tremula, assembly GCA_905333125.1. Lineage (NCBI taxonomy): Eukaryota > Metazoa > Arthropoda > Insecta > Lepidoptera > Notodontidae > Pheosia > Pheosia tremula. The sequence goes on from HG995425.1 coordinate 5,029,605, forward strand.
ACACCGCAATAAAACTTATATACAAACATTTGTGCTTTGCACAAAGATTGTCCCCTACCGGGAAACCGGGATTCTCAACAAAGACAGCAGAGTCACCAACTGCGCCAATCAGGTCCCGATGTACGACCGTATAGCCTTATAAGTGTCATTGTCAATATTAAGATAGAAGACCACAGCCAGCTCACCGCACGCGCAGCGCCAGGAAGTGCGCGGCGGCGGCGGCGGCCCACTCCTGCGCCGCGGCGCCGCTCAGCCGCTCGGCGCCCGCCGTCCCGCCCGCGCCCGCGCCCGCGTCCGCGTCCGCCCCCGCGCCCGCCCCGCCGCGCTCCAGCACCACGCCCGTCCACCAGTAGTCGTCGATCATGCACCTGCGCACGAGCATACAACACCGCGTCAAGTGGCTCGGCCAATCACAAATCGATGCGTTGGATGCATGTGTTTTAGGTGTATGTTCGTGTGTTAGGGTGTATGTGAGCGTGTTGGCGTGTATATGTGTGTGTGTGTGTGTGTGTGTGTGTGTGTGTCGGGGTGTGTGCGTGTGTGGGGGGGGAGGTGTGCGCGCGTCACCTGAAGCGGTCGCCGGGCCCCCAGCGGCGCGCCACGGCGGCGTCGTACTGCTGGCGCAGCACCAGGAAGTCGATGACGTCGGGCATGTCGTGGTAGCGCACGGTGAGGCTGCGCGCGCGCGCCGCGTCCGCCGCGTCCGGCGCGTCCGGCGCGTCCAGCGCGCACGCCAGCCGCACGCACGCCACGCGCGGCGGCTTGATCGCGTACTTGATGCCCACCACCTTCACCAGCTCGCACTCCTGCCCACCGACATCATGCCAGTGTCAATAGGAACGAGATTCCAACAAAAATAGGACGAGTTATGGACGAGATTGGATCAAAGTGGTATGAGATCAGCACGAGATGGTGTGTTATTCATACGAAATTTAATAAGATTAGGACAATGGAATACGATCGTGACTAAATCGGATGAGATTGGGATGAAATCGGGAGAGGCTGGGATAAGATCGGGACAAAATGAGACGAAATTGCAACAAATAGTATGAGTTCGGGACAAAAATGGATGTAAATGGGACATTTATATGATACATTGATTTCTTATATTCACGCGAATACTGCACATTCAAATAAAACTTATTTTACAGATTTAATTGCGTTTATATTATGATTTTTAGCGCACCGTTGCAAGACCTCAAGACACTGTGAGCACCGGACCGCGAGCAACTACTTAATATGAGGGTACCCCGGTTCTAACTATGACACTAGGTCGCTGTAAAGCAGCCGAAACGTCGGGAACGTAAAGAACATAATATAAACCCGATAAAATCTGTAAAATTAGTTTTATTTCAGTGTGTAGTATTCGCGTAAATATAAGAAATAAATATTATTAATACTGACTGACGATGCACGCGGCGGCTCAAACCGGTGGGCCTAGAGACTTGACATGAAGAGGATATATTCCTCGAGTACCCTGGAGATGCAGCCACGAGAGATTCGTGTGCTATACGAGCGCAGTACTCACATACACGTGCGTCCTCTCCCAGGGCTTGTCCCGCGGGTTCACCTTGTACAAGTCCTTCTCGGCCACCGCCTCGAAGTACCGCTGGTGGCCCTGCGCACACACACACGCTTGCAACGAGGCGGAGAAGCTTATTGTGCCTTTCCTGCTATGTAGGCATGTTATATCATATCAGAGGTATTTCTGAACCGATCACTTAGTACACGCAGAAGGCAAATATCGTGGGGAAATATGGAAAATGTATAATAATATAATACCAGCCCTTTTAATGTCCCAATGTTAGGCATAGGCCTCCCCTTAATACGACGGGGATTAGGCCATAGTCCACCACGCTAGCCCAGTGCGGTTTGGCGGACTTCACACGTCTTTCGAGGGATTCTCTCAGACATGCAGGTTTCCTCACGATGTTTTCCTTCACCGTTTAGCAAGTGTTAATCATGGTTGAAAATTAGATTCGCACATGAAATCCAGAAATCCCGGAGGAGCGAGCCGGGGTTTGAACCTGAGATACTCGTTCCCGAGGCAAGCGTTCTACCAACTTGGCTATCACTGCTTATGGAAAATTTGTACTACACAAAAATGTATAAGATCCTTTAAAAAAGAGCATCTATGGAGTTTCTTGCCCGTTCTTCTCCATGGGAACGGCATTCCGAACGGGTGGTAGAGTGGAAGCTTATCATTTTGTGTAATATTTGACGATTCATAAGTACTGTAATGGTTTACATAAAAATAATATTGATTCCGGCATCGCATACTGCCAGTACGGACCTATATTATGTTTTTAATAATATAATTTACACTCACCAATCTAAAGTACAGACACTGGTCACCCATCTGCGGGTGGTAGGGCGCCTTGCGCGGCGACACGGCCGTGATCCACTCGCCGGGCCGGTACACGTCCGGCAGCTCGTCCGGCGCCGCCGACCCGGACGCGGCCCCCGCCGCCACCGCCGCCACCGCCGCCCCCGCGGTGGACGCGGGGGCGGCCGCGCTCGCTCGCTCCGCTCGTTTCGGAGCAGACACGGTGGGGCTGTAGCTGTGACCAGAACAGCGATTGTAGACAATGCTTCTGTCTCGTAGTGGTGGTAATTATTTCTTGAGTTTCTACATCATGCGGTCCATTAGACCACGCAGTCCCCATAAACCACGATGATGGTCTAGACCATGCAGTTTATCTAGACTGGGGTTTCCCAAACTATTTCAGGCAAGAGATCCCTTTTCCAAAATGAACTGTTACCTCAGACCCCCGTAGCCAAATTACTTTAAAAATCCTATCTCTAGTTATTTCCTAGTGATGCAAAATAATAATTTCATCTTGTACGAACTTGTGCACACTTATTGACTGGTTGAGTTTTGAGTTTTCGTAACAAAACTTACAGTATCTTGAAAGTTTCAAATAACAACTTGTGTAATAGGGGTCGATTTTTAGACCTCGTCGACCCCCAAAATCAGTTTTCATTTATGTCGACCCCTGGCAACCGATATCGACCACCTTGGGAATCCCTGCTCTAGACCATGGAATCTACACAGATCACGCAATCCACATAGACCAGTAAGTTCCCGCAGGGCGCCAAGTCTGCTGACACAAACGATTCATAATCGAACAGCAACCGTAACTGTCACTTTTGACAGACATCCCATACAATATCTGTGAAAAGTGGCAGTTAGTATGAGGTTGGTGTTGGATTATGAATGGATAGTGTGGGCAGGCGCGGGGTGGGGGTGGGCCTCACCGCTGCGCCGGCAGCGGGCGGCGGCGCGCGCGGGCCGGCGGCGCCAGCGCCGCGCCCGCCTGCCAGTCCGAGTACTGCGACGACGACGACGAGCTGCCACACACACACATTATACTATACACACACCGTATTATTCCTTACGAGTCACAGATGCATCTATACATATAAATAAAATTGGAGTGTCTGTTTGTAATATTAAAATAACTGCTTTTTAGTAAATGCATTTGGATGTATACACGGTACCTATACGAAAACAACCTTTTTTTAAAAAAAGTTCTGTCTGTCCGTCTGTCTGTCTGTCTGTCTGTTTGTTCCGGGTAATCTCTGAAATGGCTGGACCGATTTTGACGGGACTTTCGCTGGCAGATAACTGATGTAACAAGGAGTAACTTAAGCTACTTTTATTTTAGAAAAAAACATAGGATCTCACGAAAAAAAATTAAAACCAATGTTGCAGCGTTGCGCCTGATTAAGTTTGATAGCAACAACCTGAAATGCGTCCCGCGGGTTCAGAATCCGCGAGCAGGCTGTTGCCAACGGTTGTGTTTTTGTTAAATACCACGCGAACGACGTCGCGGGTAACAGCTAGTTAGCTAATATTTTTTATATTTACACAAATACTACACATTGAAATAAAACTAATTTTAAGGATCTGCAATCTGTGAACATGTACAGGATCGCTCCCGCCATTTCATCAGATTTGATAAGCCACAGATCCTCGCAAAGGAACACCGATTCCGTCCGAGGATGATACGCGAGGCCATTGAAATTAAAAAAACATCCTAATTTCAATAGGGAAGATGACCGGGTGCTACCAGCTACTTGGTATCCAGTAATTAATATAATTAAATCCAAACCCAGCGCACCATTGCAAGACCTCAATGCACTGTGAACATTTACTGCGTAAAGGGGATCGCAAGCAACACCTAAATATGAGGGTACCCCAGTTCCAACTATGTCACTAGGACGTCAACCACCTCAGTCCTCCCGCGACCATGGTCGCTGTAAAGCAGCTGAATCGTCGGGAACGCATAAAACGTAATATAACCGCGATAAAATCCTTAAAAGTAGTTTTATTTAAATATTTTTTTTTGTGGTTCTATCCTCACCTGTCACTTCGACTTCCCGAATGTGAGCTGTGAGAAAATGGTACAGTTAGTCGCGTAAACACTAACATGTCAGCCGAGTTGTCAGCGCGGCGTCCGTGTGGAGGAGTATACTCGGGAATAGAAGCCCAAGTCTAACTCGGAGTGTGCTTTTAAGATACTGTTTACTAACAAAATGACGTCTTAGAGAGGATCTGTGTATCGAGATCGATTATCACATAGATCCAGGTGTCAGGCGAGGCTGGGGAGGGGTGTCACCTGGTGGTGTCGGTGAGGTCCAGGCTGGTGGGGCGGGAGTCGGGCGAGCCGGCGTGGCGCTGCCACTCGTCCTCGGAGGTGTCGGAGCGCGAGGCGCTGTCGGGGTCGGGCGGGTCGTCGGCGGGGCGCGGGCGGGGGCGGGGCGAGGCGCGCGCGTGGGGGCGGGGGCGGCCGGCGCGGCGCCGCGGCCCCCGCGCGCCCGCCCCCGCCTCCCCCAGCGTGCTGATCATGACGGGCCGCCGCCGCATCTCGCGCCGGTACCAGCTCTGCTCCAGCGCGTTCAGCTCCGCGCTGACGCACACACACGTATTCATTTACTTTATACTCATCCCATATTGGGACGGTTAGGGCGGGCGGGCTACTATATCGCTCTGAGAAGGGCGGGCCATAGTCGCCCTCACAAGAGCGTTGCGAACAATAATTACACTTTGAAATAAAACTATTTTTTTAAGGATTTTATCGCGTTTATTTTCCGTTTTTACGTTCCCGACGTTTCGGCTGCTTTACAGCAACCATGGTCACGGGAGGACTGAGGTGGTTGACGTCCTGGTGTCATAGTTAGAGACGGGCTACCCTCATATTTAATTGTATTGTGTAGCCCGTCTCTAACTATGACACCAGGACGTCAACCACCTCAGTCCTCCCGTGACCATGGTTGCTGTAAAGCAGCCGAAACGTCGGGAACGTAAAAACGGAAAATAAACGCGATAAAATCCTTAAAAAAAAAAATAGTTTTATTTCAATGTGTAGTATTCGCGTAAATATAAGAAATCAATAAATAATTACACTGACAAGGGCAGTTGAATAATCCACCGATGACTTGATGATTCGCATCGTTTCGCGAAGAATTGCATATTAATTGGGGTCCCGACACTCGTGACGGACAGTTTCTCGGCTTACATCTTAGAGGAGTTCGGTGTTGCTGGCTTCTTTAATTATCGATCGATCGATCAACTTGTTTGGTTACCTGACCCTCGGCTTGTCAACTTTTCCAATGCTAGAAAAGTTGACAAGCCGAGGGTTAGTGGTGGTTTCCTCTTCCCCCATATGTTTAATCATAATAATGTTGTGCGAGTGATACGTGTGGTGTGTGGTGTGTGGTGTGTGGTGTGTGGCGCTCACCACGTGGCGTGTATGCGGTCGCGCTGCGCGGGCGGCAGCGGCGTCACGATGGGGCGCGAGGAGAAGGGCACCAGCAGCGGGTCGCCGCGCTGCCACGAGCCCGCCGTGTACCTGCACACCGCACCGCGCCGGCTACGTCAGCGGACCCGCGGCCCGGGGACTTGCGCATTGTGATGGACATGCTCGGATAAACTTGAATTTAGATAGACGCGCTATGGAAACCGATCGGGGCGACATTGTGACGATGGGGGTATAGTCTGAGACGAGCGTGGGATGTGATCGGGACGAAAATGGAATGAGATGTTACAATATTTGGACAAAATTCTCCCAATATGTAAAAGGTATGATATGGAAGAGTTTTGGATGAGTCGGTACGAGATAGTCAGATTTGGACGAGATTGAGATGTGATGGTACGATATTGGGGTGAGTTGGATAGAATCTCTGACCTTCTCGTCCTGATGGACGAGAAGGTCAGAGATTGGGACGAGATATAATGTGATCGGTACGAAATTGAGACAACCATCTGATGACCTTGATCTTAACCACACGCAGGTGACCTTGAATTATCTAGGGTGACTTTATTGTGGTCCTAAAGTGGTATTATGATGTAATGTGTCGTACCTGACTCCCTCGCCGCGCCACACGCCGCGCGCGGCGGCGGCGGCGGCGGGCGCGGGGTCGGCCAGCCCGTGCGCGTGCGCGTGCGCGTGCGCGTCCGTGGCCGGGATGAGCTGCGACAGCGCCAGGTTCTCGCGGCCCGGCACCAGGCGCTGGAAGCCGGGCGCGTGCGGCGCGCCCTCCACGTCCACCAGGAAGGGCGGCGGCAGCAGGTGCGGCGGCGTGTCCGTCTGCTCGTCGTGCGCGCCGCCCAGCGCGTCCACCACCACGGGCCGGTAGTCCGTGTGGAAGAACAGCTCCGTGGGCAGCACCGAGTAGAGGCGGTGGCCGGCGCCGAGCCCGAGCAGCAGCAGGTGGCCGTGCGAGTCGGTGGCGGCCAGCGTGGCGCCGCCGCCCCACTTGGCGTCGAAGATGGCGCCGTGGCCGTGGTGGTCGATGCGGTTGTGGAAGGCGGCCAGCGGGCGCGGCGCGCGCGCGTCCCACACCAGCAGCTGGCCGTCGTGGCCGGCGGACAGGAACACGCCGCGCAGGAAGGGGTGCGCCTCCAGCACGTAGGCCTCCGCGCGGTGCGCCGCCAGCGCGCGCACCTGCGCGCACGTGCGCGCGCACCACACCTGCGCACGCGCACAGATCATCTTTTATAAATTATTCGTCCCACGTGAACTTCACACGAGTTTTCGGCAGACGCGAAGATTTCCTCCCGACGTTCGCTTTCACCATACCGCAAGTGCTAATCATTATCATCATCGAGAATGAGATTCGCACGTGAACATCCTAAAGTTTCAGAAGAGCAGCCGAAGTTTGAATCTGCACACCTTGTTCCAAGGCAAACGTTCTACAAACATAACATAATAGTTTACTGGTACTTATGCTTAAACATTCTGATGGAAATAATATAATTGGGGTCGAGTCACATTCGTCCGTAGGAGAATTAAGTACCCTCGAGATACCCTACACGTGACCCTGGGTGGTGCCAACCAGGTGACAACTCTACTGGTGGTAGGCTTCGGCCGTGGCTAGTCACCACCCACTGAACAAAGCCATGTCGCCAAGCGGCCTAGCCGTGTTCCGGCATGATGTTCGGTGTTGCCATTCATGGATGGCGGGTCAGATCAGCTGCGCTGCATGTGCCTAGCGAATGTAGCGTCTCGATCTACTGCCGCCTTCCTACCTAGGCAAGTATGCTCCATCGTAGATCTCATCGTCACTTACCATCAGGTGAGATCGAGATCAAATACTTGCCTATAATGTAATAAAAAAAAAAAAAAAAGATTGGTACTGCGCTGCGCAGGAGTGACTCACTCGGATGGTGTTGTCGGAGACGGCGGTGATGACGTACGCGTCGCTGCAGTCCCAGCACACCATCGTCATCTGACAGAGATACGGTATTGTATACAATGCACATTATATAAGGTGCCTTACACCTGGACTTGGTCCAGCTTTAATCTTGCTTCTGTGGATATTTGTCTACCAGATCTTTTTGTCTCCCGCTATGCAATGGAGGGAAGTGTAAATTTTTATCATTCGATTAAATTCGTGCGGGTTCCAAGACAATTAACTTTATCCCGGGACATTATTGGAGACCACTGTGGATCCTGGCTTACATGAATCCCATTAAAATAAATACTATTATAACAAAATATACCTTAAAGTGGGGGCGCGAAATAGAAAAGCCCGAAATAGTCACATTTTTCATTAAAATTTAAATATATATGGGTCGTAATTTTGTTGTTTGCGACTTCGGCGCATTGTAATGCATTTATTTATCTATTAAATTAGCTTCTCGATTAATTTCAAATCAAACAACACTCCAAATTTAGCAAAAATTGCGGTTTTTACAAACTTCGCAAACTTATAGCTGTAGGTATTTTTTTTAAATAAACTCCATACGCCGGAGCATCTAGTGTGTAGTGTGTAGTGTGTGTGTGCGGTGTGGTGTCACCTTGAGCCGCTTGGCGTCGCGGTGCGCGGCGGCGGGCTGCAGCAGCACGTGCCGCCACTGCGTCGCGTGCAGCGTCCACAGCGCCGCGCTGCCGTCCTGCGCGCCCACAACACACTTATACCACTGCACCGTACAACAACACTCCTGCGGCCCAACCCAACACCCACTAGCCCGCTGCGCACGAGACAGTACAGTGCAGGCGCAGGTGCACTCTCCTCCCTCACTCTCATAGTGCGAGGGGCGGCGATCCGACCCGCCCGGAGGGAGATGAGGCGCAGGACGTTAACGTTTTATTTTGAAACGACTTCAAAAAGGGGGTTCTCAATTCATGTATATTTTTTTATAAAATGTAACAACCGCGTCGGTTATAATAGTTCGTATCATCGCACAAGTAAATAGCGACATTTGCAACAACGCAATAAAGTGGACTTCAGCCCGCACGGCGCTGCATTGTATGCGCCTGTGGGACAGATGCTACGTGAACGTGAGTGCGGCGACTCGCCTTGCTGCCGGACACGAAGCGCAGGCCGCGGTGCGCCCACGCGATGCTGTCCACCGCGTCCTCGTGCACGGGCGTCTCCAGCACGCGCTTGGGCCCGCCGGGCTCGTGCTGCACGGTGTACACGCGCACGTGGTGGTCGGCGCTGCCGGCCGCCAGGAAGGCGCCGCCCGCCGACCAGGCCGCGCAGATCATGTGGCACACGCCGGGCCGCATGCGCTCCACGTACTGCACCGGCTGCGACAGGAAGCGGCCGTCGGCCGAGCACGTCCAGAAGGCCACGGAGCAGTCGGTGGAGGTGGAGGCGAGCCAGCGCACGTCGGCGCGCGCGGGCGGCGCCCAGTGCACCGAGGTGATGGTGCCGGCGTGCGCGGCCAGCACGGCGCGCGGCGCGGCGCTGGCCAGGCACCACACGCGCACCAGCCGGTCCACGGAGCCGCACGCCACCAGCGCGCCGTCCCGCGTGGCGCACACGTCCGTGATCTCCGCGCCCGCGCCGCGCAGCGTGGCCAGCAGCCGCCCGTCCGCCGCGCTCCACACCTTCACCAGCATGTCGTCCGCGCCCGTCAGCACGAAGCGCCCCGTGCAGTCGAACGCCAGGCAGTACACGGCCGCCAGGTGGCCCAGCGTGCGCCGCTGCAGCTGCAGCCCGCCCAGCAGCCGCGCCGGGAACAGCGCCGCGCCGCCCGCGCCGCCCGCCGCCGCCGCGCCGCCCAGCCCCAGCTCGCGCCGCACCAGCCGCCGCACTGCCGCCGCGTTGCAACAAATTACGTACAGGGACCCTCACATTTATACAAACTTACAATGGATTATAAAGCTATTGTAACGCAATTTTTCCTCTAAAAAAAACCGTTACAATGCCATTATAATTGTCTATAAATTTGGGGAGGAGTGTCGCGAACAATATCTTGAGGTAAAAATCCAAGCCGATTGGTATGAACCCTATAAATTTGCTTCACGAAGGCAAGATAGCTAGACATTCTCGTGCCATTTGGAAGATCCAAGTGTGCGTTTGCTGACTCCATTTCTGCAGCCACAATTGATCCATAATTAAAAAGCAATAGCTTCACAATTGACACTAGATATTATTAATGGTAGAGCTGTGAATAGTGTGCGAGTCAGTCCGTGTGCAGTGAGTACTCACCGAGCGTGTGGTCCTGCTGGTGCGAGGCGTACTGCGGCTTGGGGCGCACGAGCGACTCGCTGAGCAGCGACAACCGCGCCGCCAGCCGCGAGCCCGTCGCCGCCGGCGGCTCGCCCTGTGCCTGCGCGGGTGCAGCCGCGGCGGCGGCGGCGGCGGTGGCGGGGGCCGCGGCGGCGGGCGGGTCCGCCGGCGCGGGGGCGGCGGCGCAGGCGGGGGCGGGGGAGGCCTGCTGCGCCAGGTGCAGCGCGCGCTCGCACACCGACGCCAGCCGCCGCCACGACACCTCCGAATACTGTGATGCCTGCTCCACACACCATTCAATACAGATTCATGCGCTCCCTGTCTGACCATATCGCTAAGAACTTCGAATGAATTTGTTCAAATTAGGCAATGCTAGGACCCCAAGTCTGCTAACAAAATCGATTCATAATCGTACAGCAACCGTACGTTTGTCGCTACGGGGATTCGAACCTGGGGTCTTTTGCGCAGAAAGCAGGGTCACTACCATGTGTGGCAATCTATCAGGTCACCAAAAATTTTACTCGTGTTGAGAAGCACATCTCTTACTGCAAAGAAAAATACTGACTACTGGCTAAGCGACCCAGTAGATAGATAGTTAGTTGATAATGCTCCATTTAAATATAGGTTTTCAATCATAGAGGCACATACAAATTCGATTTTTTTAACTCTACAACTGACTACTATTGTCAAAATCTGGCCATAAACTTGGTGGGCTTGTAATTTTAAATCTGCAATGTTAACGAAAGTTTTCAATTAATTTATTGATTTAACTTCGCTATTTTGCTGTAAATATTCAAGTAAGGCAAGGCAAGCCTAACATTAAAATGTTTATGATATAATTCGAGTAGATATTGATCAGTGTTGTAACATAAATAAATAATTAAGGTTGTTTCAAGTGTGCAACGCCTGGCCTTCACACTTTAATAACGTGTGGTAAAGTTCAAGGTGAAACAACCAATCGTTTTCATTTATTCCATGCTATACAACAGTCAGATTGAATAAAATTATACGTAAATATGAAATAAATAATTATTTATTTACATTTCATTTACAATAAACTATAATTTTTAATAGTTGTTTTTGTTTTACAAGACAAGGATAAAATTAAATTTGCCGCCACATCGTTCGGATGACGCATCGTGCTCGGGCGGCCGGCATCGCGCTCTGTTCGGCCAATAACAGCGTACAACTACTGCATTCGTATGGTAAAACGAAACAACACGAGGAACGTAACGCCTTTCCTTTGCGAAGGAAAGAGACGGAAACAGATCTAATTACGACACCGCTCCTTCCCAATAGTGCATGATATAACAATATTTTCGCAAATTGTCCGAAAATTTGTAATTTCTAACAGAAATGATATAAAAACATTTTACCCGATATTCCACCATATTTACACGTTCATTTTCATCCGTATTACATTTTAAGATATTTCATAGTTTTATCAATATTTAACGATTTCTCGTCACATATCTCGCAGTAAAATGTAAATAAACACACTTTCTGATACAAATAAAGAGTAAACTCACCAATTCATCGTACGATTGGGCGTGCTCCCTGCCCTCCCAGTCGAGCCGCCGGGGCAGCACCTGCAACCACCGTCAACACTACAAAAACTTTTCAGCGAAGTTTCAGCGAGTTTGACAGCCGCATCCACGTGCGTTCGCGACCAAAACAACAATAAGCTCCCAGCCCGGCACTAGAAGCACTAACTTACCTCGATAGACTCGAGCTCTTTTAGCAAAGTCTGTAACAGAAACGATATCTTTTAGTCGGCAAAATAACACAGAAATAATATTCGATCACATCTCGAGCCAATTTACCTTTGCAGTCTCTTTCAGGGGCCCGCCGCACAAAAATTTCGCTATCAGAAAGTAGAGTTCTGAAATCGGGAAAGCTACCATTACACGACCTCGCGCATAGGACACACACATTTTTGATTATTATTTCTAAAGCACTGGGCTTACCGGGAACGACCCTGAGCTCCTCTTTGGAATCCTCCATAGTCCTAGTTTTTTCCCCTGTGCTGAAAACTTTACTTGCACATCACATTCACTGCAAAATTCGAGCAAACATTTCGCTTTACATTGTTGACGAACAGGACAGATAATGCAACCTTTTGTAATAATAGCAAAATGGCGTTTCTCTGTCAGTAAAGCAGTTTGCTCAGTATTTCTGTCGATCAAGTAGTTTGAAGGAGTTTACATTTCGCTTCAAGTAGTATCCAACAGATGTCGCCACTTGGTGATTATTATATAAACTCACGTACACATCAGCCAAAACTAGTGCAAAACATACATGCATAGGCTGCGTTAGCCAGAAAATTTAATAGCATAATTTTACAAATGATGACCTATTTGCGTGACCTATTTTTTAGTCCTTGACCCCCGGGAGACCTAATTTAAAATTTATTGCTGGTAGCATCGGTTTATAAATGTCAAAGTGAGTGGGACACGAAATGTTGCCAGAATGTAACTTTTGTTATCTTTTATTAGGTACGTTTTCCGTACACGTATCTTCCATTCTCAGATAAATAAATACTATTCCTTCGTCTAAGTATACAACCGGCCAGCCTGCTGGGCACTTTTAGCATCGACGACGATGTGGAGGCATTTTTGTGTATATAATTTTATTTTTCAATGTATATACTTAACTATTGTATTATATAATTTATTAAATAAATAAAAAGTATACAACTCTAATATTACTGCTATGTTCGTAGGAGGAATAGTTTATATATATTTGGATAAGATTAATGCTCATTTTATGGTAATTTTGTCGACCTGTGTATGAGAGTCAGATCATGTTTAGAGAATCAAATTATTAAAAAAAGTTAAAAAAGGGAAATATTCGTATTTGCTTCGAATCCCATGAAACGTGTGTGTGTGAATGAGCGCAAGAGCTAGGTTCTCTGAATAATAATAATGGTTTTGGGTGCACTCTACCCAAAAACAATAGAGTAGTGTTCTGCATCATTAATATAAGAAAAAAAATGTAACTTTTCTCTAAGCAATGTATAAAAAAACTTATAACTTATTCGCATTTCTCGTGTAACTTTAGTTTGATTTTGAAAGCGCACAACTGGCAACCCACGCACGTACGACGTCGTACAAATGCGAGTATCAGCGTAGTAAAATAGTAAAAATGCAATCAATTGTAATTAAACCATGGGATTTGGTGACATTGCGCGTTTTGTGAATGAAACGGTCAATATAGAATACTCAACAATCGTTAGTAGTGCGGGACACGTGGCTGTGATCTCGTTAAGCCGGGGTAGTGTCGTGTGCTGATGGTTAAGGCTTATTCTACTTGCCGTCGGAGTCCGCAAGCATACAAGAAGGGTACAACTGCTGCAATGCCCAGTGACAGCGTCCTTTGCTCACATCCATAAACTGTACGTGATTTGTAAACTTCAATTGATGCATGCACTTACATTATGTTTTGATAAATATTTATTGATTGTTGTCTAAAAATACGCGGGAGCATTTATTGGTAGGCGGGATCAGGGTGGCGGGAACTAGGGCGGAATAACTCGCCGCCCCCGTGACACAGATACTGGACAGGGCACATATTAGATTGTTATAATTTAGGAATCAACTCAAATTATGTTCCATACTTAGTAAGTTTACAAGTTATACATAGAGTTTGTGAGGGAGAGGAGCTGTGCCCGAGACAACGTATGCGTGGACTTTAGTATTTCGTCTATTCTGGAGGACTGGAACGCACCCTTTCTTGCGTTATAAATTATTATCATGTTGATCTTGTACCATGGATACACCCCAATGGATTTTGATATGTTTACAGTTTTATGGCCATCCCATGGGAGCCCATCTATTTCCCAGGTCAAAAAGTATCCTTTATGTTGATTCGAGTCATATGGTATCCCTATGCCACAATTCTCCTTAATCTGTTCAGTAATTTCCCATGATGTGAGGAATATAAACAAAACAGTAATTCGAAAAAAAAAACAATTTAATGTAATCTATGTTAGGGTACAACCTAGAGACTCATGATAGGTTGGTCTTCTGGTTTAGAGTGTAGCTAAATTTGCACGAATGAATTTTGGTCTTCAATCTTAACATGTTTGATTTAGAATCAGAAGGGTCCACATTGAGCGCTCACTCCTGAGCCCTTGGTCTAGTTACTCGGGATCATAATACTTTCAACAATATCACATTTAAACCTTGCATTGATTGCTCAAATTATCTTCATAAAAGCTTATTATTGTTAGCTATGTGCTGTTTTTTTAATTCAGTATGTAGGTAACACACTGGAGCTTACTTTTTTTGTAATGAATACGGATGTAAAAAAAAAGAAACAATAAAACAATTTAAAAAATAGACCGGCCTGATGCTGAGTTTCTCGCCGGATCTTTTCAGTTGAGATCGCGCTCCGATCCAGTTGTAGAGTCAGGAAAATAAAAAAAATACGAATACGAAATAAATTATTTGACTTTGTCAATAGACACGTGGGCGTCCCCTAGCCGTCTTCAGCTACTCATAACAGCCTATTGCAGCGGTCATCATGTCCGGGTCGGCGGCGAGCGCGGGCGCCAGCGGCGGCGGCTCCACCGGCGGCGTGTCCGCGCTCGGCGGCCTCGGCGGCTCCCTCGAGGACAAGGACTGCGACCTGCTCTGCCCCGTCTGCTTCGAACTCATCGAGGAAGCCTACGTCACCAGATGCGGACACTCCTTCTGCTACGCGTGCATCGGCAAGTCCGTGGAACTGCACAGGAGGTGCCCCAAGTGCGGCGCCGCGCTGGCCTCGCGCGATCACATCTTCCCGAACTTTTTACTGAACGAGCTGGTGGCCCGGCGGCGGGTGCGAGCGAGACACGACACGACGCCGCCGCCGCGCGGGCCCGAGCGAGTGCGCGCGATAGTGGCGGCGGAAGCCCGGCGCCTGCCGCTGGCCGACGTGGACGCGATGCTGGACCTGCTGACGCGGCGCAAGCGGCTGCTGGAGGCGGAGTGCGCGGCCGCGCACCACCGCCTGCTGTACGAGTTCCTGGCGCAGCTGCACCGCCACCGCACGCACCAGCTGGAGCAGCTGGCGCGCGAGGCGTCGCTGGTGCGGCGCGACATGGAGCACGTGGCGGGCGTGCTGCAGGAGCTGCGCGCGGGGGCGGCGGGGCTGGCGCGCGTGCCGGGGGAGGGGGGGGACGCGCCCGCCGCCGGCGGCAGCGACGCGGGGGACGCGGTGCGCGCGCTGCGCCGGGAGCTGGCCGACCTGGCGGGCAGCGTGGGGGACGCCGCCGCGCACGCCGACGGTCAGTCATCACTCACTTGAACATGATCGAATCTTGATCTTCACGGAATCGTAATTGTCACTTGCTAAATCAACGGAACCTATTGCGCTATTTACATGAAGTTAGTTATCTACCAACAAGTCATCAGATCACTTTCTTTTTGTCTATGTCACTAGCTTCGTCTACCAGTTTGTCTAGAGCAATGGCCTTGTGAACAATATAAATTGTCTCTGATACTTGCCTACATGTTCTGCCCCAGTGGGCATCTGGCTCATCCGAATAGTTTATGGCATGTGTGTGTCGTGGTGCAGGTGGCAGCCTGTGCTCGGAGGAGGAGAGCTTCGCGGACGTGGGGGCGGGCGCGGGGGCGGCGGGGGCGGGCGCGGGCGGCGGGGACGCGCTCTCCGCGCGGTGGCGGCGCCTGCACGCGCACTTCGACGACTTCGTGCAGGTGAGCCAGGCCATAATGAACCTTAGCGAACCGCACTAACAGCTCAACTCCAGCAAACAGCTGCAAGAAGCTGGTTCCGACCCTGGATGATCAGTACAAATAGCAGGATCACTACCCACTGTGCCGCTTGGATTGTGAGAATATATGGATTTCTTATATTTACGCGAATACTACACATTGAAATAAAACTATCTTTTGAGGATTTTGTCATTACATATACCATTGCAAGACAAGATATCGGATCGCAAGTAACAACTAACTATGAGGGTACCCCGTCAAACTATGACACTAGGACGTCCAACACCTCACTCCTCCCGCGACCATGGTCGCTCTAAAGCAGCCGAAACGTCGGGAATCCTTAAAATTTTTTTTTATTTAATTGTGAGAATATTTTGGTGCTTTTCAAATATTGCTCTCAGAGGAATGGTTCAGCGACGACCATGAATATTGTTTATATTGCAGTGCTACTTCGCGCACCGCGCGGACGAGCTGTACTTCGGCACGTCGCCGCCGGACGCCGCCACGCCCGCCCCCAGCCCCGCCCCCGCCGCCGCCCCCGCGCTCGCCCCCGCGCCCGCCAGCCCGCCCCCCGACGCGGACCACGTGCCGCAGCGCCCGCCCGACCCCGCGCCCGACGCACCCGGTACGCACACTGCTCTACATATATATAGCTGCCGAGTTAGCGAGGACACATATCTAGTGTCAGTGAACATTTTAAGCTGTCGGAGTGCTGCGCGTGCGCATCGCGCGGCCCACACCGGGCCGGGCCTACCAGTCACTTTTGTGATATACATGGTGATTAAAAAAAGACAAGCCCGCTAAGTTTCCTGTCGGATCTTCTCAGTTGAGGTCGCGCTCCGATCCAGTGTTAGAGTAAAAAAAATATTTAAAGGACAATTTGTTAGTCCCCGGGAGGCCTGTTCGATATAAATGATTTGACTTTGAAAACTCTGCCATTGGCTATAAGCATTATAAAATAGTACATTGTGATACAAGTGAGCTAAGTTGATCTCCCTTTTCCGCGAAAAATATGATATAAAGTGAACAGCACGCGTGTACTATGATCCTAAAATCGATGCAATAAGATCCTTCTTACGAGCAAGTGTGTTGTAAAATTAATTTTGTATAATGTGTACCACCCAGTAGGCTCGGCCGGGGCGGCCGGCGCGGGCGACCAGCGCGCGCCCGAGGGCTGCGCGCGCGCCGCCGCCGCCGCCGCCGCCGCCGGGGCCGGGGCCGGGGCCGGGGCCGGGGCCGGGGCCGGGGCCGGGGCCGGGGCCGGGGCCGGGGCCGGGGCCGGGGCCGGGGCCGGGGCCGGGGCCGGGGCCGGGGCCGGGGCCGGCGCGCGCCGCGGCCTGGACGCCTTCCGCGAGGACCTGGTGGCCTTCAGCCGCTACCGCGCGCTGCGCCCGCTCGCCACGCTGTCCTACTGCAGCGACGCCATCAACTACTCCACCATCGTGTCCACCATCGAGTTCGACAAGGACGAGGAGTTCTTCGCCATCGCCGGCGTCACCAAGCGCATCAAGGTGTTCTCGTACGAGAGCGTGGTGCGCGACGCGGTGGACGTGCACTACCCCTGCGCCGAGATGCAGTGCTCGCACAAGATCTCGTGCGTGGCGTGGAACGCGTACCACAAGAACGTGCTGGCGTCGTCGGACTACGAGGGCACGGTGTCGCTGTGGGACGCGGGCACGGGCGCCCGCACGCGCGCGCTGCAGGAGCACGACAAGCGCTGCTGGTCCGTGCACTTCAGCCGCGCCGACGTGCGCCTGCTGGCCTCGGGCTCGGACGACGCGCGCGTCAAGCTGTGGGCGCTGAACGCCGAGCGCTCCGTGGCCACGCTGGAGGCGCGCTTCAACGTGTGCTGCGTGCGCTTCAACCCGCGCTCGTCGTGCCACCTGGCCTTCGGCTCGGCCGACCACTGCGTGCACTACTACGACCTGCGCGCGCCGCGCGCGCCGCTGGCCGTCTTCAAGGACCACCGCAAGGCCGTGTCCTACGTCAAGTTCCTGGACGCCGGCTCGCTGGTGTCCGCCTCCACGGACTCGCAGCTCAAGCTGTGGCGCGTGGAGTCGCCGCGCTGCGTGCGCTCCTTCACCGGCCACGCCAACGAGAAGAACTTCGTGGGGCTGGCCACGGACGGCGAGTACGTGGCGTGCGGCTCGGAGAACAACGCGCTGTACGTGTACTACGCGGGGCTGTCGCGGCCGCTGCTGGCGTACCGCTTCGACGCCGTGCGCGGCTTCCTGGAGCGCGAGCGCCGCGACGAGGAGCCCTCGGAGTTCGTGTCGGCCGTGTGCTGGCGCCGCGCGCCCGGCCGCCGCGTGCTGCTGGCCGCCAACAGCCAGGGCACCATCAAGGTGCTGGAGCTGGTGTAGCCGCCCGCCGGCTTGTCGACTCACCAGATATCGTTCCATGTCCTCGGGTGACCTGGAGTGGCGGACAGATGTGAACGGCCAGCACAGCTGAGTGTCCTCGAAGATTTTACACATTCCAAATAAATTGGGAATGTTCCGTTTGAAATATCATAATTCCTGATGAAGTAGTCGATGGGGCACTAGTGTTATAGCAAATATACTAAACAACTCCCCTCAGTGTTTACAAGATTTGATTTACGGCTGGGAATTTGCCTTCACTGTGCAGCAATTAGTGATTGATTTCCAAAAATCCCAGACATGCAAGCCAGCCTGTTGCACAATTGGGACCACATTACCACTCAACCCAGTCGTCGAAGCAATCGCATTAGTGAGTGGGTTAGGAACATACTGAGGACATTGGAGATATAATAAGACAGGAAACAAAGATGAGGATAGATACATGATGTGCCCGAGTGTGCTCCGGCTGTCACAACCGTCCCGCGGCGCCGCTCCGTGTGTAGTGTCGTGTTTGCATAGATGTACTGTACCTAGCGTGTATATATCCGGACTGACGCCACGCCGGCGCCCGCGCACGCCACTGACGACACAGTCTAGTGCAATCAATGTATAGAAAATGACCGTTCAGTATGTAAATCCAGTATTCATTGGGCAATAATTGCCCATCGTTCCAAGCAACATTGCTGCCTATACATGATCTGGGGGCGTTACAAATTCTTATGTGAGTGGTGTACTGCCACTGCCTGGCAATTTTATATTTTAAGCTCAATGAATACTTACTTTTCAAAGTGAACTATTGAAATAAAACAAAATTTTCGGATTTTATCGCGTTTATTTTATGTTTTTACGTTCCCGACGCAATCATGGTCACGGACTGAGGTGGTTGACGTCCTAGTGTCATAGTTTAAACTGGGGTACCCTCATACTTAGTTGTTGCTTGCGATCCGATCTACACATCGTATGGAATCGTCGGGACCATAAAAAACACAAAATCCGCAAAATGTGTTTTATTTCAATGTGTAGTATTCACGTAAATATAAGAAATCAATATTACAAATTACAGACGGAACTAGATACAGATGACTACAGTTTTAGGCCGAAAAGTGAATTGGCAACGTTGCGGCACATGTTGAGCGTCAATTGTTGCCTAACGAATATATGGACAATGGATGTTAAATATTTTTGTTAGCTTTAGTCCACACTAGCGACATTTTTTAATAACCCGCATATGAGTGTTGAACATTGTCGCATCGTCCGCGTCGCGTGGTACGAAGAACATAAATACCTTCACGCCTATAATTCCTGCTGGGATAGGCAGAGGTGTGCCACACTGCTGACAGTATTAGGACTCTGTTATATGGGACAAAGATGCCCTGAACAATGTTGACTTTCCAGCTGTATAAGCTTCTGCCTATCCCTGTAGGATATTTGGCGTGATGTCAAATATGCGGTGGCGTCAAGCGATTGTTCCCCCCCCCCCCCCCCCTTAAACTGATGAGTCATCATGGCACTGTGTTTTATTTCTACACCTACACAACTGAAATGGCTAAATAATAATCAGATATTAAATCAGGCGAAACATAGATTTTTAATGTAAATGTATGGAAATGCGATCAGCATTTGCATATGATCAATCTCGCAATACGGCGTTTTTTTATCCCGGGAATGGATAGGTTGCTCCTGGAATATCTAATAACTACTCCAATATTCCATTTGGCATGGAATGGCTTTTACACATAGCAGGTTAGTGTATATTTCTTCCCGGGAAGCGCCAGGGTTCCCCCAGTATAGTACAAAAAAAAACTAAATAACGCCAACGAAGTCGCGGGCGCTACTAGTTGTAATATAAATCCGAACAGATGTGAGCTTTTCAAGAGACAATTCACCATCACGCCTGCATTCCCTGAAGGACTACGCAAAGGTGCACCCACATTCCGCCGATTGTAATTGGTCCCAATGTGATAGCCTATTGCCATTATACCGGGCAGATATTATGCCCTATCCATTGCGGTTTGAATAACTTCACACGACTTCCGCCAGACGTGCAGGTTTCCTCACGACGTTGGCCTTCACCGTACCCCAAGTGATAATCATGGTTGAAAATGGAATTCGCACGTGAAATTCCTAGAGGTGCCGGCCGGCGTTAGAACCTACACATGATGTTTCCAAGGTGAGTGTTATACCAACTAGACACTCACCGCGTCCACAATAGGAATTATTGTAATAATAAAACGAACGGTAATACAAAACATAATGTAATCATTATAAACATCTCAATGGAAAATATTTTCGTAATATGAATAATAGTCACGCGATTTCAGTCATTTTAATTACTTCTTAATAGCTGATTGCGTACATTTATAATCTAATCCCCATATTCATAGATGTTCTTCCATTAACCCAGAGAGGGAGACCAGACCAATATATATCACATCTCAAAAACATAAATGACATTTAGTTAAGTGCTACTTAAACAAGTTTCTGAAACATGTAACAACTTGACTTTTGTGCTTTAGTTCAGCGTGACAACAGACACCAATATTTCTTATGCTACCTGTAGCACCTTATTCAAAGTGGTACAGTGTTTAAGCCGTGAACCGAACCTGCGCATTATGTGAAGTCACAATCGCCATATGTCGATTTTTAATAAATAAATTTAGATCCCAAAAAACGGAATATTATAATTATTCAAGAGCATTTTTTTTATTGACCTTGAAATTCTGACATCATACAAATGCGCTAAAGAGGGGCAGGTTCAAAGTTTATATACCCTTTCTGAATCACCTGTATAACAGTCAGAGGTGGTCATTACGATCCTATTGTCATTCTATTGCGAGTCAATTGAGTAAGCAAACTTGGAGCCCAGAGATTTTATGATTACCAAGACTAAATTAATATCGTCAACAGAATTGGCACCAATTTTGGTAATAGATTTTGAAATTTTCTAAGAAATATAATGATATGTGTGTCCACTCTCATTCATTGGAAAGTCATAGGTAGGAGCGAGGTGGCGATAACGCGGTCGACTGGACCTTTAAACACGCAAACAAATGCAACATTATTTTTATAAACCCATTTTATGTATATAACAAAACCTTTGATAATTCTCAGTCTGACTGTTATTATTATTACATAATATTCATTGCACCTACATAATCATTTCAATCCTCACACTTTATGATTAAGTTCAAATGATAGATGCAGATGTCAAGAATAAATTTAAATCTATTAGTGTATTTTAAAGTTTCACTTAAAATAAAACTTCACATAATAATAGTCAGTTATGAAGAAGAAAAAAATAGAGAGAAGATACATCAAGACATAATTATACAAAAATAGTTCAGACACATTCCGAGCCTTTTAAAAACATGAAAATAAATGCTACAAGCTCAGATAGCAACTCACCATAACATACGGTACTTGCATGCCATGATGCAAGTCACTGGTATGCGAATACTCTATATCTTTACACTGAATATGAAACTATGTTCGGCTTACTCATGATTGACGCACTTCGCACAAGTATCCTGGGCATGATGGTTCAGGCAAAACGTTGCCCCACACTCGCCCGGCACTGCGCTGGCACAAACTTGTAAACTTAACTTCACATTTGTCATATGCACTTAGTCCGCATCACTATGCTCACGTCACATGGGCGCCTTAGGATTGAACAGCCTCCTGGTCCGGGCGGCGGGCGCGGGCGCGGGTGGTGCAGGTGGTGGTGGCGGCGGCGGCGGCGGGTCGGGCTCGCCCGCCGAGCCGCGCGGCGTGGAGCGCAGGCGCCGCGCCGCGAACCGCCGCGTCACGTCAGAGTACCGCGGGCTGGCGGGGGCGGGGGCGGGGGCGGCGGCGGGGGCGGGGGCGGCGGCGGCCGCGCTGCGCAGCGAGCGGCGCGACGGCGCACAGTATGAAAAATGACCTAAAAAGCGGTCATCCAATTTTTATTCCCATATTCGATAGATTAAATGATTTCAAATGCATGAGTAGAACTCTCGCAGATCAAATGTACGTAGATCCAGAGATATGATTTTTTTTTCATAAAATCTATGGAAATCAGAAAAAACATAGAAGTAGCTGTAGTTTAAAAGGCGTTTAATATTAATTATTGATTTAAATCCCACATTTTAAAAGAATAAATTCCCTTTATTATCGAGTGAATATTATAATTTTAGCGCTATAAATAACATAGAAATGCGAATTTAAGCTTATTTTCGTAAATATTTTTTTTTCTTAAGGTGGAAGCGATCAGTCGCATTCCCATACAAATTTCAACATTGTAATACTCGATACACATACAGTTTTTTAGTTGTACAAGCATTGTTATCAATTCTCTATAAATTAAAGAGCTCGCAGAATGAAATATCAGGCAAAATCTTATAGTAATAACATCATAAAACGATATTAAATTTTAGGCTTGTGTGCGTGAATAAAAGCGCCTCTGTCCAAATTAACCCGTAACTAATAAAGCATCCGATTCTTTGTCTTTCAGTATTTACGGCGACAGATGGCAGCAGGAGTTTTTACTTATAATACATAAAGACATAACATTATAATATATAGAGAGATATAAATTTTCTATAAATAAGTATAAAGATTCATAATAAAAAATTAAAATTAAAAAATACATATAAATTTCGTTCGTCCATCGAACCTACGAACAATCGCATGTACCTACGTTTTTCACTTGAGCCACTTGGGGTGTGTTATTATCTGTGTGTGCAGATCGTCATGTATCCCTATTTCCTGTAATCCAAGTTTTTAGGATTTGTCTGCACCCAAAACATATTTTTTCGGGTTATTATAATAAAATAACCTACATACCTACATAAGGCATGTATTTATTTTTTTAAATAATCAATGAATGAATGAATATGTCATGTTTCAATTGGTTGTAAATATCATTGAAACCTATCAAAATATTCGTCGTCTTGACTAGTGGTCTACGTAGCCTAATGTTCTACACGGTTGATGCAAACGTGTACTATAGCAAGTTCAAATCTTGCCGGTGGGCTTGTCTTTTTGAATGATTGATATTGTTTCTGTAAGTGAATATTAGATTTCCAAAACACACAGCTCGGCCGTGTTACTCCAACATGGTGTGGTAGTAATATAACGAAAATATATATAGGTAGTATGTACACCTTCCAAGGCCATAGCTAGATGATGTCGTGTTACGAAATATGTCGCGCGAGTCTTTGTCGATTTATTGATCAATTTATCAAACATTTTTTTAGGCACTGCCGGGTGTGCTACTGATATATATATATATATATATATCTATATATACTAGATGCGCCCGGCGGTGTTACCCGCGATAAAAAGTATGAAAAATTAAAACATCTATCCCACGGGAACCATACATTTTACCGGGATAAATAGTAGCCTATGTGTTATTCCAGACTGTAATCTATCTCTGTGCCAAATTTCATCCAGATCCGTTCAGCCGTTCGGGCGTGAAAGAGTAACAAACATCCATCCATCTATTCATCCATCCATCCATCCAAACTTTCACATTTATAATATTAGTATAGATATACATATATATATATATATATATATATATCAGTAGCACAGCCAGCTGTGACTAGAAAAAAATGTTAGAATACATCGACAGCGACTCGCGCGACATATTTCGTAACATCGGTTTTTAGTAATTATTCAATATTGAATCAATCTGAGAAAATCTACATAGCGACCTATATGTGTACCTATCTCTTCTTCTTACTTACTGACTAGCTATAGGAAGGTACCAACCAGCAAGGCATGTATGTATATATATATATACATACATATATATCCAACCAACTAACCTAACACGATTGGCGATACAAGAAAGCAAGCCCCGGCACCTAGTATGAACGGGTTTTTCGAAATTATAGGGAAGCCTAATGAATGGGATACCCCTTGAACGTTTGAACAAATCAAGTGCGACATAGCTCGTAATTGAATAAATCTAAGAAAACATACCTATGTGCACCTATTTCTCTTCTTTTTACTTACCGATTTATTATAGAGTAGCTATAAATTGGTACCAACTAGAAACCTACTTAGTTTTAGATATATTGATATTACTTTTTTTTTCGTTTCTGAACGCAAAACCTTATACCTCGGATACGAGTACTCGTCTACATAATAAATAGGTGCCTAGGCCGAAAATAACTGGTTTTGATGCACATACATTCTGTACTTAGATATTATGTATGTGCTTACCTACTGTTATATTTTTTAAAATTATTCTCTTTGGATTCTGTTAATCTGAGGTATAGATATTTAATAAATATAAAAGTCGGTAAGCACTTACCAAGTTCTTAGAATGTATAGAATAGTGTTACTTATTTTGTTCTGGGTGTCTACGAAGTTAATTTATTATATCTTGACCAAATTGGCAGCATGTCTATGGTATGCTGATGCCAAATTCCAGAATTATAAAAAAAAATGGACTCACTACTCTGCTGCGACCGATTTCATGTATGTAAAAACTTACTTCAAAATTCAAATAATAATTGTGTGAGATTTGCGATTAGTTTTGTTTTAATTTGTGTTTTGTTTGCTATTTGAATTGTAATGGAGATACTGATGGAATGTGACACTGGTGAAAGTCGGGACAACTTGGTAACAAATACCTTAGAGCATAACTCGTATTGTAAAGTGGCTACACAACACAAGTTCAATTTCATGATTATCACTTGCTTGTGCTTCGGACAACACAGCCCGATCTCTCTGATTGTACCGGATTGCCATCCCATCGTATTATGAGAGTGAAGAACATCAGCGCATCTAGTGGAATCTATTATATTAGTATAGATTCCAAAGTTGTACAGCAGTGACAGCCTCGTTGGCAGAACGCTCGCCTTGGAACGAGGTGTTCAGGTTCAAACCCTGGCTCCCATCACTGAGATTTCCGGATTTTCATGTGCGAATCTTATTTTCCATAAAAAATATCACTTGCTGTACGATGAAGGCAAACTTTGTGAGGAAACCTGCATGTCTGTCAAAAGTCGTGTGAAGTTCACTAAACTGCACTGGGCCTACGGCCTATATGCCCCTCATATTGAGGAGGCGTGTGCCCGATATAATGGCGATGGGCTCACCCTCTATTACATTGGTACCAAAATACCATCGGTGAAATGTGGGTGCATTGCAGTGTGACGGTGTATGTTGGCCCGTCTCTGGAACGATGATTGAATGATTGAATCTATACATGTCACAGCAGCATTTACCTTATAATAAGTATGGATACAGTAATAATTATTATTGGACTAAACAATTATTTTTTTCTTTTTAGCGGAGGAATGAAGCACAGGAGGTTGCAAGAATCAAGATGACTGTAAATTGTATAGAGTCGATTCTATATCATAATATTAGTATTTGAAACAATGTTATATTTACCTAATTTTAGAATACCAACAACAAACAACATTGTTTCAAAGAAATTTGGAAATGTAGCTGTATCCCTTATTAGGTATAGAACTACATTGCCAAATTTCTTATTCCCTTGTAAATTATAATAAATATTGTTCTTGTTGTTGATCTGGTATATTGTAAAGCGTAATACTTTTACAGTTATCATGCAAACCTTGCTATATTTATAAGATCTATACAATAAACATTATATTTACGAACATGAAAGTATACATTTTTCTTTTCTATCTTTTATTTCTGAAACTTTTAATATTGCAAAGCTCGCAAAAGTATTTCTATTATTTTACAACCGATAAATAAGTTTTTTTATGATCGCTCTACCTGGTGGCATAAAAAGACAACTTTTAGTATGCGAGACTTTTAACAAGTGCTGCGCTCTAGCGGCACAAAAAAGACGTGTATTTGTCTATGTGTGAGTGCCTATTTATACAAGGATTTTAGAAGCCATGGTATCTCATCCATTATAAATGATTTCAGGTTAATGTTTTTTTGGATATTTCAATGCAATGTCGTAGTAGTGCTCGCAATTTGCAACATCAAGTCTCATAGATGCTCGATGTTCGTGTAACTAGTTGCAGAAAAACAGGACCATCTATCGAAAATGTGCGGCAACCGACCCTGAGCATTCACCTTAACTCTTCACGTATTAGGATTCAATTCTTAGATTAAATTATTCTTCAGGTCCCACTTGACATGTTTTAAAAATCTGAAATCTTAATCTCGTAGGATCTGCAGTTTATTGGGATTTAAAGAAACTGGCTTAGGGTTGCTACCTACCGGACTATTGTGTTTATCAAGTAAATATAGGTTGAAACAAATGGGTTGATCTGTTAATAATATTAACGGTATTATTAGTAATTTTACATATTATGTTAATATCTATCTAAGTATTATATACTGTACGGTACCCATAATACAAGCGTTGCTTAGTGTGGGACCGTATAGTTGGTGTGTTCGTCTGGCGATATTATTATTATGTGTGTCTCCACACGGACTATAACCCAGATCTTTAGAAGGCTTGCGCGGGGACAAGCGTCCAACACGTAGAGGGCCTTTTTGAGAATTTTAATGTTACGTTTAATTATTATTATATATATATAAAAATATTGTATCTTTGTAATTCAAACTTAGAAAATTTCGATTAAAGGTAAATGTGGTATGGGGAAGGTGTTCGCCCTCGTAAAGCTTAAGCTAAAACCCTATACCTTTACATTTTCTCCGGAGGAACGGGGGTGAGGCACCATGGAGCCGTCAAAGACCCATGTTGCCACTATTTTCAAACGCCTATTTTACTCCATTAATTTATGTTGCAATTTAAATTAACAGTGTCTATTTATTTGAAACTATTTACTTTAATATCGTGCCCCTAACTTAAATAATATAGGATTTTCGTAGATATTTTCAACCCTTTTTCACCCCCTTAATCCAGACCTTTCGTAAAATCCTTACAAGGACCATACTTGCCAAATTACATCCTTGTGTCGAATGTCTCGTACTTTTCGGAATTTTGTGTTTAGTCAGTTTGGTAATGGAATTTTAATTTGATTAACAACAAACTTCAAACAACATACTATAATGAGTTTGATCATTATATTCGATGTCTAATAGGTTAGAAAACATTCACAAATTATATTTTGAAAATAATGTGAAAACACTTCATTCTGTGTGAAAACCCTAAAACCATAGAAATTATGGACAATCTTTAGACGCTCATAACTCCGAGATCCTACAAGATTAGGATTTGATTTTTTTTTATATCACTAGCACAATGTCAGACATTATATTAATTATGATTTTGAATCCAAATATGGCAAAATATAGCAATAAAAAAATAAAAACTTTTTTTTCTTCTTTTTCAAATATCTTTCACGCGATTGGAGTTACAATCTGCTAGTTCCAAACATTATTTGCCTACGTAGAACCGTCATATGAGGACACCAATAGATTTACGAAAATATTTTTTTAACTATAAATTTTTAATATTCTGTAATTTCACAAAAAAAAATTAAAAAATTAATATCTTTGGATCTAATTACTTTTGACTTTCGGGAGTTCTACTCATGCATTTGAAACTATCTACTCCTTCGAAAAGAGGAATAAAAATGGGATGACCGTTTTTTTGGTCTTTTTTCATACTGTGCGGCGCTGGAAATATGGGATGGCGGCCAGATGTAACAATTACGTTGCTATTCTCATTCGATTGCGTAAGCAGACTCGGGGCCGTTGTCCGTGTTATAAAATTAATTCGTTTAGATGTCTTTACATACTCTTTTACATCCCAAACTCAGCTAATCTCGCCCCATCCAGTTCTCAGCACATCTAATCACAAACTCGTCCCATCTTAAAATAAACTCAGACGATAGGCCGATTTTATAACGATTTCTTATTTATTTTTCATTGGGACGAAATGGGCTGAGTTCAAGACGATATGTAATGTTGTATCCTGATGTTCAATTATTGAATCCCGAGTTGCTCATCTACGTTTGCTGCTGTGTGTACATACCACGCTCAGGTGTGGTCGGCGCGGTGCTCTCATGTGCTCGCGTAGGCGATGAGTCTGGCTGCGTGGCCCGGCGGCTGGACGACTTGGACCGAGCGCGGCGGCGGCTCGACGACTCGGACCGAGCAGGCCGGCGGCTGGACGACTCGGACCGAACAGGCTGGCGGCTCGACGACTCGGACTGAGCAGGCCGGCGGCTGGACGACTTGGACTGAGCGTGGCGGCGGCTCGACGACTCGGACTGAGCAAGCCGGCGACTGGACGAGTCGGACCGAGCAGGCCGGCGGCTGGACGACTCGGACTGAGCAGGCCGGCGGCTCGACGACTCGGAATGAGCAGGCCGGCGGCTTGACGAGTCCGACCGAGCAGGCCGGCGGCTGGGTGACTCGGACTGAGCAGGCCGGCGACTGGACGCGCCGCGCACCAGCGGCTCCTTGTCAAATATCGAGTTACGCCGCGGCGGCATGCGCTTGCTCTTCAACGGACCTGAAGCAATACCGTATCAGCACTCTGTTAATGCAATGGAAAAATACACTTGCGCACACTAAGTTATCCATTACTGATTGAACATAGAGCACATTTAAAGGGCCAGAGTGTGAAACAGCAATGTATTCGGCGACATGCGATCGAAGCTCAATGTTGTGTGACGAGTGTTCGTCGACGGTGTTCAAGTGGAGGGGCGCGTTTGTTGTCACGAATGGGACACAGATGAAGTGATTCTTAAAATGTCTGGCTTCGTGTTGTATGTAACGAACGAGGTTATCAATTTGGAGTACCGGTACGTCGGTAACATGAAGCTGGGTAGTTGATTAATGATGAGTAGTCGAGTTAATGATGACAACACATTGATGGTGCAACACGAGGTTGTATGAGTGTGTGCGGTGTGTGTATGGGTGTGTGCGTGCGTACCGGTGGCGGCGGCAGCGCGCAGGCGCGCGGCGTGGGCGGGCGGCAGGCGCAGGGCGGCCAGGGCGGGCAGGATGTAGCGCAGGTACCGGTTGCGCAGCGAGTGCCAGGACCGCTCTGCGAACACGCAAGCCGGCCACACTCACTATCATCTTATATTACATCAGCAAACATATTATGATGCCCCGTTCACACGGCTCACAATGTAGACGGTCAACATTTCTATAACTTCGGTAACAGCAACATGGGACGACTTCAAAGGCATATAAAAGAATCGCGGGTGTGAACCGATGGAGTGATCTGATCCGCCCATACATACCACAGCAGCGTCCCTGGCGGTGACGGGCAGCATTACTTGCTAATGTGAGCAGACATTTGATAGTTCGATCTAGAGCGACAATGTCTGAGCTGTCGTCCGACTGCTATTTAAAGTAGCAGCACGTCCCGTATCACATGCACATCGGGATGTTTCGAATCGCCTTTAGAATGACGGGAAAATATGAAGAATGATGCGAGGAGTTAGGTCAGGCCGCGCCACGCTCGCGTCCAGGTCCTCGTCCAGGTGCGAGTACTCACTGCGTCCGGCGAGCGCGGGGTACTGGTCCTGCAGGTCGCGCCACAGCGCGTTGCCGTTGACGCGGCGTGCGCGTGCTCGTCCGGGTCGGAGTACTCACTGCGTCCGGCGAGCGCGGGGTACTGGTCCTGCAGGTCGCGCCACAGCGCGTTGCCGTTGACGCGGCGTGCGCGTGCTCGTCCGGGTCGGAGTACTCACTGCGTCCGGCGAGCGCGGGGTACTGGTCCTGCAGGTCGCGCCACAGCGCGTTGCCGTTGACGCGGCGTGCGCGTGCTCGTCCGGGTCGGAGTACTCACTGCGTCCGGCGAGCGCGGGGTACTGGTCCTGCAGGTCGCGCCACAGCGCGTTGCCGTTGACGCGGCGTGCGCGCGCGCCGCCGCTCACCCACGCCACGATCGCGTGGTCCTCCAGGTTCGAGTACTCCTTCGCGAGCACCGACGGCCTGCCGCGCAACACAACTACATCACGCCCGCGCTCCACACATGGCAAAACAATTACACTACAAACAATAACAAAATAAAAACCGTCTTCAAAAAACTAAAAAGCCATAAATAATCTAATCTTGAAATCTACCTTGTTTAACTAAATCAAATATTTAACTAATCTGAAGTCGGTGCCAAAAAACTACTGAGTCGAGTATTGCCGGTCTGCGCCAAAGACTATACCTACAAATTGGTCCGCGCATCTCGTTACTAGAGTATACTTTTGCTATTCTTCGTCGGTCGTTTATTTGGCACCGACTTCAGATTAGTTAAATATTTGATTTAGTTAAACAAGGTAGATTTCAAGATTAGATTATTTATGGCTTTTTAGTTTTTTGAAGACGGTTTTTATTTTGTTAAAAAGTTTTTTATTTTACACTTTTTAGTGGATATATTTACTATTCTTTGTCACTAAAAAGATTTTTATATCAATAATTTTACTGGATAATAGGTATACCCAATACATCATCATCATCGCGAGATATAAATTCAAAGAAATCAAGATAAAACAAAAACCATTGAATCAATCTGGCTGAATTTTAAAAGGGTATACCTTATTCTATAAAAAAAAGAATAATCCAAATCGGAACATCCACGAAAAAGTTTTATTTATAGCCAAGGTGCATCCCATAACAATTTAAATAAGCCCAAACACGGCTTGGATACATTGTTTTATTACAATGTTCCGGTTCCTCCTGGGTTTATCATCAGATCAGTTCGATGGTACCATATTCATCAGAACCATTTCTTTAAATTTGCTTTTTCATTGTCGCTTAACGATTCGACGAGATTATCTTGGCGCAACCCGTGAAATACGTATCACTGACAAGTTCCGGTGGCCATTTGTGGTCTTCTTCATCACTTTCACTTCAGCAAATGATACTTTCTGAATGCAAATGCTTGACTTCTTGATGAAAATACCAAAATTGCTATAGGTTTACCTATAAAATTTGAGGAGTCCTCTCAATTCCTCATGGATCCCATGATCAGAACAATTTTTTGAAAAAAATGGGACCAATCTGTAAGCATATCCTTTCATATAAAAAAATAATTTTCGAAATCGGTTCATAAATGACAGAGATCTGAGGTAACAAACATAAATAAAAAAAATAAAAATAAATAAAAAACTTTTTAACAAAATAAAAACCGTCTTCAAAAAACTAAAAAGCCAAAAATAATCTAATCTTGAAATCTACCTTGTTTAACTAAATCAAATATTTCACTAATCTGAAGTCGGTGCCAAAAAAAACTACTGAGTCGAGTATTACCGGTCTGCGCCAAAGACTATACCTACAAATTGGTCCGCGCATCTCGTTACTGGAGTATGCTTTTGCTATTCTTCGTCGGTTGTTTATTTGGCACCGACTTCAGATTAGTGAAATATTTGATTTAGTTAAACAAGGTAGATTTCAAGATTAGATTATTTTTGGCTTTTTAGTTTTTTGAAGACGGTTTTTATTTTGTTAAAAAGTTTTTTATTTTACACTTTTTAGTGGATATATTTGATATTCTTTGTCACTAAAAAGAATGTAATATCAATCTTTTTTTAGATTTATTTATAGCCAAAGTGCATCCCATAACAATTTCAATAAGCCCAAACACGGCTTGGATACATTGTTTTATTATAATGTTCCGGTTCCTCCTGGATTTATCATCAGATCAGTTCGATGGTACTATATTAATCAGAACCATTTCTTTAAATTTGCTTTGTCATAGTCGCTTAACGATCATAATCGAGATTATCTTGGCGCAACCCGTGAAATACGTATCACTGACAAGTTCCGGTGACCATTTGTGGTCTTCTTCATCACTTTCACTTCAGCAAATGATACTTTCTGAATGCAAATGCTTGACTTCTTGATGAAAATACCAAAATTGCTATAGGTTTGCCTATAAAATTTGAGGAGTCCTCTCAATTCCTCAAGGATCCCATGATCAGAACAATTTTTAAAAAAAAATGGGACCAATCTGTAAGCATATCCTTTCATATCAAGAAATAATTTTCCAAATCGGTTCATAAATGACGGAGATCTGAGGTAACAAACATAAAAAAAAAAAAAAAAAAAAAAAAAAAAAAACACAACCGAATTGAGAACCTCCTCCTTTTTTTTGAAGTCGGTTAAAAAAATACAACCGAATTGAGAACCTCCTCCTTTTTTTTGAAGTCGGTTAAAAACAAAGATCGTTGATTTGATTCTGAGCCTGTGCGAAGTTTGTCGAGTCGGCTAGTTGCAAATAAAAACATGTTGAATAAGGCACTGACTACTTAGTACAGGTAAGGGTTAATGATGGTCTACTCACCGGTTAGATATGGAGTGCGAGGTGCGCGACGACTGCAGTAGCCCCTCCTTGCTCGTGGCGAGCTCGTCTGCGCTCGCACTGCTCGCTCGCGCCGCCTCGTTGCGCCTCGCGTCCACCTCGTTCAGCCTGTTGGCGCGCTGCGGCACATTCTCCTTATACTCGGCTCGAGATTCTACCGCTTTTGTTTCTTTGCCTGATCTCTTTTTACCTTTTTCTATTGTTATATTGTTACTATTTTCTTTTGTATTGTCTTCAGAACTGTCCCTAGTACATTCAGACCTGTGTTCACTTGGTTTGTTTGTCAATTTCTTTGTTTTACTTTTAAAAGTTCTATCTTTGATTGATTTGTTCGCAGAGGCTTCAGAAGTATCTCTAGTAGAGTCAAATTTGTTCGCAGTTGGTTTACTTGTCGATTTCTTAGTTCTATCCACGCTTCGTTCTTTCGCAGAGGCTCCGGAACTATCTCTAGTAGATTCAGACTTATGTGCTTTTGTTTCATTTTTCGCTTTCTTAGATTGGCTTCTCCTAGTTCTGTATTTGATTGGTTCGCTTGGAGAGTCTTCGGAAGTGTCTCCAGTAGCTTCGGACTTATTCGCACTATGTTTTTTAAACATTTTCTTAGTTTCGCTTCTACTAGTTCTATCATTGATTTGTTCTTGCGTAGAATCTTCGGAAGTATCTCCAGTAGATTCAGACGTATGGGCACTTGGTTTATTTTTCACTTTCATAGTTTGGCTTCTCCTGGTTCTCTCGTTGATTGGTTCTTCCGTAGAGTCTTCGGAAGTATCTCCAGTAGATTCAGACGTGAGTCCACTTGGTTTATTTTTTGATGTCTTAGTATGGCTTCTACTATTTCTATGTTTGCTTAGTTCTTTTGAAGTATCTTCAGAACTATCGCTGTTATATTCAGAAGTGTGTTTATTCTTCATCGTTTTATTTACTAATTTCATGATGGCCTGAGAACTAATTCTTGCATTTTGACCCTTATTAACTTTATCTTTGTTCACCGATTTTGTAGTTCTTTCTCGATTGGGTTCTCTGGTAGTTTCTTTAGACCGGTCTCTCGTGAATTCAGACTTCTGTACACTTGTTTTGTTGCTCAACAGCTTAGTTCTATCTCTCGTTACCCTGCTGAGCTCTACGGATATGTCCCGGGAACTATCGTCTGTACGTACACACTTCTGCACGTTCAGCTTGTTGGTCTTTGACCTACTTATATTTCTGCTTCCTTTAGAACTATTCTTATAAGATCGTAATCTATCATTCTCCTCAGCGTCACTCTCACTGCTTGACATTTTGTGACTAGTATTTGCAGATCTGAGTCGGATTTTACAAGTGGACGCCTGCGTCGACACTTCAGACACGGAGCGGAGCCCCAGGCCTTCGGTGAACTGCTTCAGTTTACGCTCCTTGAGCGCCTGCTCCAGCCGACTGCACCGCTCGATGTACACCAGCGGATTGATGGAATAAAATAAAGCTGTTTTAAAGTCATCGTCGGCGTCGAACTTCTCTAAGTCCGGCGAGGCGGTGCGTTCTATGAACGCGCGGAGTACGTCCACGTCCTCCTCGGGCACGATGAGCTCCAGCTGCGGGCCGCGGCGCGCCCGCCGCAAAAGAATATTGCGATTCGGGCTGAAATGTTTACATATCACGTCTTTGGAACTTGTGGTTGGTCGTTTGCGGCTAAGTTGAGACTTTTGGAGGACTTTCAGAGGGGGATGTTCTTCAGAGGCACTCGATGAGAAATCTTGCTTCTTTGCTGTCACATTGACCGGAATTATATCTGATGATTCACTTTCGGAAGTGTCGGTCAAGGTCTGCTGTTTGCGTATGATCGGAATTGGTTTGGATTCTAATTTGTTTTTATGTACCGCTTTGTCCTCGTCAATCCTGGGCTTCTTTACTCTGGGCTCATTTTCTGTCTCTTCTCGTTTAGTTTTCCCGGCGCGGTGGTTTCTTAATTTAGATCTATCGTAAATTACTTTGATACCATCATTAGATGTGTCGGGTTCACCCTGCTTGCTTGAAATTGGCTGAGCTACAACCGCGACCCGTATTTTATTGCCCGGTTTAGTTTTAGACGGAGTTCTCGGCCCGTGCTTATTGTTAGCGCTGCTCTTCATTTTCACCGTAACCTCCGACTCGCCAGAAGTACCACATTCCCCTGACTTATATTTTTTTGGAGATTTGCCCCCCAATTTGATTGGAACCGTTTCAATTTCAGCTACCGTTTTCTTAGTAACAAAACCTGTTAAACTTTCACTGGAGCTTGAAATTCGTGACCGTTTAGGTGGTGTCTGTTTCTGCAACCCATTATTCGTCAGTGCTCGCCGGTCGCGCTGGCTGCGGGGCCCAGGTTTAAGAGTGGGTTTCCTTTGGAAATCTTCACCTGAACTATTCTTGTTCCGCGCGAATATGTTCAGTTTGATGTTGTGCGTGGGGACCGGCGCGCGCGCGTGTGTCGGGCTCGCTTGCGTGCTCGCGTCGGCTTGCGTGGCGCACTGTGTGCTGATGTTGGTGGTGCTGGTGGTGGGGGCGGTGGCGGCGGGCGCGGGCCGCGGCGCAGGTGTGCTTCGCGGGATCACCGTGCTCTTTGTCCTGGAGGAAGTTTATTTACAGAAATTAAGCCCCGAGACAACTGACGTTAGTCACCACTGTTTTATTTAGGTGAGGCGATCGACACCAAAGTGATTGAGGTTCGACGACTAAACATAATGCAGCAACCTTGTGTGTGAATATTCTTGAGGTAGGGTTTGGCTAAGTTCAAGTCTTAGGATTAATACAAAAACCATTTTAATGATAAATTTATGCTTTATTTCTTTTCAAACTCGTAATGTCGCTCAACATGGTAATTGTAATGCAAATACAGATATGGCCACATATATTATCTAATGCAATCAATGTGTGGTTCTTTTTTTATTGAATATAAAATACAAGATTGACAACATCCATATACATAATAGCACAGCATTTTTGGCTAATAGTGCTCCAAATCGCAATAGCTCTTCAAGTTATTTATAAGTTGCAAACATATCTCGCATGGCACTAGTAGTAACTGACTATCCGACCATGTTACATGCGGGAAATCCTTGAGTGTGTGTTTATAAATGAACAATATTTTATTTTTACCAATGTGCTTTGTCGCCAGTGCCAGACGTCTTATTCGCCTTGTAGCCGTGTGCGTAACTGCAATACACAACAACATGAACTAACCCTCACTAAACATGAAATCTTGGCACCCTCCATCATCTTATGACATGCTCCTCTAGGGTTCTATACAATGGAGTCTTAACTAAATGGCAATGGCATTGTGATTAACATTTTAATGTATCTCAGACAAATTAGGTCAACAGTGGCATTTCCTATATTATTGCTATTTGATTGAGGCTATCATATTAGCAAACTTGGGGACAAGTTTTTTTATTACATTATAGGCAAGTATTTGATCTCGATCTCACCTGATGGTAAGTGACAATGAGATCTATGATGGAGCATAATTGCCTAGGTAGGAAGGCGGCAGTAAATCAAGACGCTACATTCACTAGGCACATGCAGCGCAGCTGATCTGACCCGCCATCCATGAATGGCAACACCGAACATCATGCCAGAACACGGCTAGGCCGCTTGGCGACATGGCTTTCAGTGGGTGGTGCCTAACCACGGCCGAAGCCTACCACCAGTAGAGTTGTCACCTAGTTGGCACCACCCAGGGTCATGTCATCTCGAGGGTATTTAATTCTCCTACGGATGAAGGTGATTCGACCCCAGAAAGTTTGTAGTTTACTTGGTGAAATCCCTCTATAGACCAGTTGCAATATTCTGACAAGTGGTTTTACCCACAGGTTACCTGCAATCCCACTGGACAGGATATGAGAAATCTGTATACACTGGAAATCCACAACCATACAATAAACAATTGGGAACTGATTAGGTTGAAGTGTTAGTGGTCATGAGTCCAGGTGGGCCAGAGGCTGCTGCCACATTTGAAGAACACAACATATTCAGATTTGCGTGTTATCTGGTGCCTATTCTCAATTTGTGACCCAACATAGACCTTATTAGAACTGAATATTTATTTGAAAGAGATACATCAACATCAAATAAGACTGCAGCCCTCTCCTACAGCTTTGTCTGACTCTACAACCAAACAAGTACCACTCTAAACCTACATGTAATCTACTGCTGGTATATCAAATAATGTTAGAAATCTACTATGTTGGATACCAGCTGTGGGAGCAGGCTAGGATCGCGGTGGGACGACGGAGATGTAATGGTTAATGGTTAGGGTCGTACGCGGCGTTAGTGTGTTGCCGGCATAAGTAGATGTAATGTTGAGTCCTGTAGTGGTGCTTGCTCACCTGCGCTGGGAGAGGCGCGGGCCGTCGCGCACGGCGCTGGGCTCGCCGGCGGCGTGCGCGGCCAGCGCGCGCAGCACGCCGCGCGGCGCCAGCTGCAGCCGCCCGCGTCGCACGAACAGGAACCGAGCGCGCCGCTGCCATCCCGCCACGCGCCCGCTCGCCTGCACCTCGCGCCACGCGCCCGACGCCCACACATAGTACTTGACGCCCGCCATCCCTCCAATTGCCCCCACAGAAACTCCCTATCGCGATTATTTATTTATTGATGGGAAACGTAACAAACAAAATCCCGCCGACTTTACAAGCTTGACTTAACGGACGAGTGACACTGACAGTCGACAGCAGTTTACATCTATAGTCTATTGTTGACAAACGGCCAGACATTGAAAAGCAAATACCTAGTATAACTATATTATTAACTTATTAATTATTTTATATTTATTTGCTATAACAGGGCCCAGACAAGCTGTTCAATGAACAGCAGTTGTTCAAAGGGTATAGATAGGGTATATTCAATAGAATTCATTAAACTTTTACTTACCTATCAAACAACTGGCTTAATATCATAGCTTTCCCTACACACGTGAGTTTGCTAGATTTTAAATAGATATTTAAAAAATAATTAACTTTGTCTATGAAAGACATAGGTGTGCGCCAGTGTCTCCAACCATGCCGTAATTATGGTAGATCTACCGTAATTTTTCTAGGTCTACCACCTACCGTAGACATGTTATTACGGTGACACATTTTACCGTAATTTCGTCTGTGTCCTTATTTCTATAATGACAACACTTGATTTAGCAAAATATTACTAGTTTATAACGGCAACATTGGATTGGGGATGCGTAAGGTAAAAAAAAAAAAAAAGTTCTTCCAAACTGAAGCAGCAGAATGACCTTTTTTTTTTACGTTACGCATCCCCACTGCATGGGTATTTTTATTGTTTAGACCAGGCAACACCGTAATTTTGACAAAGAGGGTTGGAGACACTAGTGTGCGCCGTAGATAGATAGAGAATGATTCTCTATCTACGGTGTGCGCATAAACCCACAGACATTATAGACAATGGCGTGAACCTTATATTATAGGTTTGCGTTAGGCATAGGTTACGTTAATAAGATTAATCGTCCAAGTCATGTTGCAATAGGTGTGTTATATGAGTTTTTCTACAGATTTGCGATCTTCTTCTTTCTTTATAAAATGAAATGAAAGGAATATGAGTGACTAATTAAATGAATATACCATGATAGTTTTTTAAAATTGTATTTTTTATTTGATCACTAAAACTGTTGTTTTTTGCACACACCACAGAGAGTGTTTTTTTTTAACATATCTATTAAAACAAAACCGCGGCCTTTTGAGCCGAATAACACTTATCACTAAACAATGAGTATATTATGGTCTCACCCATAACTTGGTGGGTATTTTGCCAATCTTAGGTAATTAATAGCAGGAATACATAGGGAGCGTTCAAGTATAACATAACGCAATTTTT
The DNA here is from genome assembly GCA_905333125.1 of Pheosia tremula. Taxonomy (NCBI): domain Eukaryota; kingdom Metazoa; phylum Arthropoda; class Insecta; order Lepidoptera; family Notodontidae; genus Pheosia; species Pheosia tremula. Next base: position 5,067,689 of record HG995425.1, read on the forward strand.
GGAAAATTTTGACCCACCCTCCCCCCATGTAACGCGCCATCACGTTATTCTTTACCCCCGCCCCTCTTTGTAAAACGTAAATATTTAAATATAAACGTAGTAATTATGTCCTTTTTGTAGTTCATAAAACTTATGTAGATAGATGAAGGACGTAGGCGGAGAATATGAAGAACCAAAGAGTATTATAATATAGTGGGAAGAACTAAAAGCTTATATCCCAGTGCCTGTCAATGGCAACATTGCATTTCGTCTTCTTTTTTTAGGTTGACAATTGACTACAAAGAGTGCTAGTCTAGCTGTCGAGTAAAATATCATATAGTTTTTTTTTTAAATATAACACCCCTTGATGATAATGAAATGAATCCCCTTACCCTATCAGTAAAGGTGATGATACTAAACTGAAAATTTACCAGACTTCTTGGGAGAACTCGAAAAGTCAACCTATACTATTTTACATATTGATTTTGTATATTTACGCGAATACTACACATTGAAATGTGAAACTAATTTTACGGATTTTATCGCGTTTATATTATGTTTTTAACGTTCGCGACGTTTAGGCTACTTTACAGCAACCAACCAGCAAACCAACCCGTGACTGTGGTAAAATAAATGCGATGAAATTCGTAAAATTGGTTTTATTTCAAAACTGTTTCATTTAAATTTCCTTCACTAGTGCACGTTGCATATTTTTTAATATTAGGCATGCATTGAACAGTTGTCTTTCATAATTTTACGTGATGCGATCTTACAGCCAGTACTGAACTGTTGCTGATGTTATCATGGTAGGTATGTCATAGGTCACGACCTCGTGAGCGTCGTGGGGAGGGACCTCTCGCTGCAGAGCGTGATAGCAGCCATGCTCAGCAGCGAGAGGTGCTGGAGGGCAATGGCCTCCTTTTGCGAATCCGTCATGGCGCAAAAGGAGGCCGCGGAGCGGGTCAGGGAGGGAGACGCCCAAGCCGACCCGCTCCGAAGAGCACGGCGGGGGAGACGGAGAAGGCGCTACGCGCATCTTCTTCCCCCGCCGTAAGAGGAGGACGTCGAAGGGGACTAGGGCAGGGGGTCGGGGGACCACCTGCCCACACAAAGTCCCCCCGACGGAGGGTGCCTGTTGATAACAGGCACCCCTCCTGATGTCTGCGGCCCGGAACCAACCGGGCCGGCCGCCGGGGCGCCACAGTAGTATGCCAAGTGCGATCCTGTGGCGCCCCGCTCAAAGGCGGTGACGGCGGACCAAGGGGTTTTAGTGGGTATACCGGCACTCTGCCGGGGAGTCCCACATACCCCTCTCGTCCCCCCGGGCGAGAGGGGATGCGTAACGCATTTCCCCTTGTAAAAAAAAAAAAAAAAAAAGGTATGTCATAGGTAGGGCTGCCAGATTTTTTTCTGCCTATTCGGGACAAATGGTTAAACGGGCAAAAAATACGAGATTTCAGTTTTTTACCCGGGACAAATGAGAAACAAATTTTTTTAGTGTAATTTTTTTTTTATATATTTTTCCGAGGATCGAGTTAGTTTTAACATGCATTTGTTTTTTAATGTTTGACCAAGCATATTTTTGTAATTTTTTTTTCTTAACTTCTAACATATCAGTATAAATCAATACAATTATAATCGTAATTAAAAACGGTCATCAACTCGCTTTTTATTAAATTAGGGGTTTTAAATTAGTCTACTTAAGTACCATCTGTGAAAAAACCCTTTCTACGAAACAGCTAGGAATACTAAAAACGAAGGATAAAATTAGGAAAATATTAGGGATTTCGAAAACCGTTCGATGACTTTCTTCCACTTTTCAATCGCACCCATACTCTTGCCATCATAATTTGGAATTCTTCATACAAGCAATCCATATTTATTTGTTCTATTGTAGAATGTAGAATGTTCCGCAGCTTCTTGAAAATTGTTAGAAATCTACTATGTTGGATTATTTGTGACAAAGTTTTCATATTGTTATATTATTGTTTACTGTGTATTTTATATTTTTGTTTTTGACTGCTTACAATGTCAATTTTGCATGCTGGAAGGCGAAATATGGCGATCATTAATTTATATCTTTGACCATGACTGTAACCTACCCATATTAGCAAATAAATAATTTGAATTTGAATTTGTTGTAGTTTATTTCAGCTATAAAGTTTAAAAAGAGTACCTTGGAGAGAATGTTATTTTCTGAAGCCGAATGCGAACCTTGCGTGTGTGAACTTGGATCGATTTCATAATGAAAAACGAAGTTCGGTTCAAATACGGGACAGATTCAGTCCCGCCGGGACATTTTAAACTATGCCTAAAATACGGGACGTCCCGGGAAATACGGGACGTCTAGCAACCCTAGTCATAGGTCACAGGTCACGATCCGACACAGGCTACAACACCAGCGCCGAGATCATTTTATTATGGAAACTAGCTGTTGGCTGCAACTCCGTCCACTTAGAGTATTTTGTTTTTATAGATAACAATCTATACATATAAATAAAATTGGAGTGTCTGTTTGTAATATTAAAATAACCGCTTTTTACTATGTGCATTTGGATGTATACACGTTACCTATACCGAAACAACATTTTTTACAATTTTTGTCTGTCTGTCTGTCTGTCTGTCCGTCCGTCTGTCTGTCTGTCTGTCTGTTTGTTCCGGGTAATCTCTGAAATGGCTGGACCGATTTTGACGGGAATTTCACTGGCAGATAGCTGATGTAACAAGGAGTAACATAGGCTACTTTTATCCTACTGGTGGTAGGCTTCGGCCGTGGCTAGTCACCACCCACTGAACAAAGCCATGTCGCCAAGCGGCCTGGCCGTGTTCCGGCATGATGTTCGGTGTTGCCATTCATGGATGGCGGGTCAGATCAGCTGCGCTGCGTGTGCCTAGTGAATGTAGCGTCTCGATCTACTGCCGCCTTCCTACCTAGGCAAGTATGCTCCATCGTGGATCTCATCGTCACTTGCCATCAGGTGAGATCGAGATCAAATACTTGCCTATAATGTAATAAAAAAAAAAAAAAAAATTTAGAAAAAAAAATTGGATCTCTCGAAAAAAAATTAAAACCAATGTTCCAGCGCTGCTCCTGATTAAAGTTTGATAGCAACAATCTGCAATGCGTCCCGCGGGATCAGAACGCGAGCAGGCTGTTGCCAACGGCTGAGTCTTTGTTAAATACCACGCGGACGAAGTCGCGGGCAACAGCTAGTTTATAATAAAATGGTCGATATAAAAATATTTTTAGGGAAAAAAAATAGTGAACATATTATATAACATATCCACTAAAAAGTGAAAAAAAATATTGAAAAATAAAAAACGTCTTCAACAATCTATAAAGCAAAAAAAATTGTCTAAATTTGAAATCGACCTTGTTCAACCAAATCAAATATTTAAGGAATGTAAAGTTGATCGGTTGGATTTAATTCTATGATTGAGATCGGACTGGAAGGAGTGTAGCCTGTTAAGAATCAGTTCGCGTACGTGCGTACGGGCGTACGGCTTTGAAGATATTTTTTATTTCTCTCACTCACACACACACACACATTGCTACAGTCATAAAGTATATTTTGTTGTGATGATTTAGTAACTAGGTACCTAAACGTAGTTTGTTTTCCTTAATATGATATTCTTAGTAGTTAGGTAATTAATAAACGATAAAATATGCCGATAACATTTTGGGAATTCACCGAGCGTCGTGTGCGCGATAAGTTCGGTACACTACAGTACCTATATGTATATAGTATTATAATAATTATGAAGTGCGCGTGGTGGGCGGTGCTGGCGGTGGCGGTGCGCGCGGCTGCGGCCGGTGCGCGTGCGCAGGACCTGGCGCACGCACCGAGTGCGCCGGCGCCGGCGCCGCGCCCGGTGTGCCCGCCTGAACATGCCCAGCAATGTGAAGCCCGCTATCATGACAATAAAACTGACTTCTTTCTTGTTCACGGTAAGGGTGTTGGATGCGTTAAGGCACTCGTAAACAGGCTAGTTTTGTGGCAATTTCTAGCTTCGATTGTATATGCGTCGATTTGCCGTCTATATCTCGCAACACTTACCGGAATCTCACAGTACAGTACGGGCAACATTGCCCCACCACGTTCAATGTGTACCTGGCTATATCGCAAGCGCATATAACCCGCGTTCACAATTATTGCAATTGCTCGGCGATATACAACATACGCTGCTAGGTGTTGCACTAAACATTGCAGAAGGAGAATATAGCTGGCAATATTGCTGAGCTGTAATGCCTAGGGGGATGCAATTATTATAGCCTGTCTATGAGCGCTTTTATGAATGGAGATTACAAATAACGTGAATGTGAAGTAGCACTCGGCTATTTATATCGCGACACGCGGGTTCAAATGACGAGAAAGCGATATCGACAATAATGTACTTTAATTATTATTGTGCAAATTAATTTTCAAGTGATGTACGAGTAATTAATATACATATTTACCTAAATGTAATTACCGAGACCTGTTTTTCATTTTGATAGTTGAAAAAATAATTCCTTACGTTACTTATACTTATACCCTCAAATTTATAGAAAGTTATAGTGTATTATAAAGATATTATATTGTACTTTTTCTCTGAAAAGTTCGTATAACTGTCTTTAATATTGAGGGATAATATTAAGGTTCACATTTTACTTGGCATGCAGGACTGCAGCAGCAGGATAGAGTACACGCTGCAGCCCAGCGAACCGGCCGTTCCAATGGTCGCCGGAACAACCCAGGCGGGACCGCGTCCTGCCGGTGTACGGTACACGTAGAGGCAGTTTCTCACTAATATCGTCTGAGATAGTATCAACTCCCAAAGTAGACTCGCGCTGCCTCGCCTTAGCGCTTTAATGTGCCTTGCTCTATTTTCTCTATTCTCAGCATAATATGACCCAGTCGAAATTATCTCTCAGCGATGTTTTTGTTGGCCTTCCTCAGGAGCTCCTGTGACGTACGAATTCCCTGACGACGGCACCTTCACTCTGAAGTGCTCGCCGTCCCTCGCTCTGGACGAGCCGGCGCTGCCGCGCTTCGAGCGCGCGCTGCGCGTGCACGAGGTGCAGCTTGTGAAATGCTGGCCCCACACCGCCTCGTACGCGGCCGCCCTGCGCGTGCTTAATGTCACCGATGCCGGTGCGGGGGGCGCCCCGGCTACGCCAGCCTACGTCATCCATCTCTCTCTTTTCAATGTCAAAGAGTTCGACCCAAACGTGCTGACAGCCATGCCCACTCTGCGCAACTTGAGCATCTATGATATGAACATTACTGGTGCCGACCTCGCGCTGCTACCCCCCGGCATCCAGGTGCTGGGGCTCCTGTACACAGGGATCGGCCGTGTGCCTGCGGCCGCTCTCGCGCCCCTGCCGCACCTCGCCGAGCTGGTCGTGTACGACAACGAACCCGTGCTGGTTGAGGTGGAGGCGGCGGTCAACCTCAGTTCGCTGATTGTAGACTCGCCCGCCACGACCCTGGCGAGCCTGACTCTGCTGGACCCGCTCGAAGGACTCGAGCTCTCGAACTGGACGCCAAGTTACCCGCAGCCGTGGCGCTCCTGCACCGGCCTCGTGTCACTGCTACTGGTGCGCCCTGCCGTCGAGGCCCTACCGGACGGCTGGCTGGCTCGCTGTGCGCGCCTGCGCACGCTGCAGCTGCATGTCGCTGCAAACCTAACGACCCTGGCAGAGGGCGCGCTGCGCGGCGCCATCGTGCTGGAGGAAGTGCGTTTCGTGAGCTGCGCGCTGGAGACGCTACCGGCGGGCCTGCTCGACGAGGCGCCTGCGCTGCGGGTGCTGGACCTGTCGAATAACCACCTGCACACGCTGCCCGGGTGAGCTCGTATCTCAGGATCGTGCAATTGTACGATACCTATAGATCAATCTATAAACAGTAGTCATAACATTTGTTTGTGTAGCGAGCTGTTCTGGCGTACAGGGTCGTTGAGCGAGCTAGACCTGTCCACCAACAATCTGACAGACACGGCACTCGGCATCATAGGCGCTGTGACCACTCTGAACAAGTTGTCGCTCGACGGCAACACCGCCCTGGACGCGTGCCCCGGCGCGCCCGCCGCGGGACTCGGCGCCGTGCACGGTGAGTGATGCACTCGCCACAATTGACGATATTATCATCATCAACGTCAGCGGTTATGTATTGTCAACGGGCTAGTCGTGTGGCAATTTCTAGTTGCCACTGAAATTGAGTTGCTTGCTGTAATCGCATCCTATAGCCCGGCGACATTGCACTTATGGCTTGAATGTCCACACCGCGTACGGTGTCGAGCTGGCCGGAGTGCAAGCGCTCAGCTAGATGCAATTGGATGATCCGATTCTGATGATTATTTTATATTGAATAGGGTATGCTTCAACTTGGGTCGCATTTCAATTTCATCAAGATTGGTTGAATAGTTTTTGTTTTATCTTGATTACTTAATCTTTGTTCATCTCGATTATGTTATAATTGCAATATATCATTCAGTAAAAAGATCGATATTAAGATCTTGTCAATTAAATAATATATGGTTATATTTTTACGTTTTTAAATTTTCAAGGAGGTTTTTAGGTATATAGCCCGTTTACGGCCACATTTTAACTATTTATAATTATTTATAGTTTGGGCTTTGAATGCTATTGAATGTGATGACATAGCGCAGGATCGTCGCCGCTAAGCAGGTTGCAGAACCTGACGGCGCTGCGGCTGGCGGGCACCAGCACTGGCCGCGTGTGCGCCGGCTGGCGGCGGCTGCCGCGCCTCCAGCGACTCGATCTCTTCGGCACCCCCATCACGCGAGTCAATGTATAGTACTGATGCCCCACACATTTTTATTCTATGTTAACTTGCTGGAATAATTCCAACACTGTAGTGCGGTCAAAAGTACCTACGGGTACAATATGTGTAACAAGTACATCGTGTTGTTTCAGTACACTGACCTCCAGTTTAAGTCCTCGGTCAATATAACCGTTGTCCTGTCAAGCCGCGCTATCTCTCTGCGTCGCGAGGACTACGAGAGCGTGGCGGCGGCGGCGCCGGCGCAGCCGACGCTCACGCTGCACCTGAGCGAGCTACGCTGCGACTGCGAGCTGTACTGGTTCGTGGCCGCGCTGCGCCTCCCCGCCACGCGCCTGCGCGTGTACGGCGCGTTTTGCGAGGACGAAAAGTTGCTGAGTGACATGCCGCTCGACGAGCTGATGTGCGCCGCGCCCGGGCCCTGCGCCGAGGGCTGCGCGTGCGCGACTCGGGACGACGCAGCGCTGCCGGGCCCGCTGCTGCGGGTGCGCTGCGTCGGCGCGGGGCTGCGCCGCGTGCCGCGCGTCGACGCGCGCGCCGCGCTGCGCTACGCGGGCGTGGAGCCCGTCGCGCTGGACCTGCGCCTCGCTCGCAACCGCATCGAGCGGCTCGGGCGGGACGACTTGCCGACCGAACTTTTGAAGATCGACCTGCGCAACAACCGGCTGGGTCTGATCGACTCGGCGACGGCAGCGGCTCTGGTCGAGCGCGAGGATCGTCGCGTGGAGCTGGCCGGCAACCCGCTCGAATGCAGCTGCCGCCTCGCCGCCGCGCTCGCCACCCTGCGCGCGCACCCTGCCGTACTCAGCGACTGGGCTGTTGCGACCTGCTCCAACGGGACGTTGTTGGCGATGGCTGCAACACAGCTCTGCGCTGATGAGAGCGACCCCGACCCGAGAAACGTGACGGATGTCTCCAGGGGCTTGTCGGGGGCTGCAGTGGCCGCACTGGCGCTGGGTTTGGGGGCGGTGGTCGCGTTGGGGCTGGCGCTGGCGCAGCATTCCATCCGCCGGCGCCTGCAGAGGGCACTGCTCATGGAGCCTCCACCGACCCTGTGGCTCGATCGCCGCCGGACCGACGACCACGAGTGGATGTACGACGCGTTCGTATCGTTCGCGCACGACGACGAGGCGGTAGTGCAAGAGCTGGTGGCGCGGCTGGAGGGCGGCGCCGCACCGCTGCGGCTGTGCGTGCACTACCGCGACTGGGTGCCGGGCGGCTGGATCCCGGCGCAGATCGCGGCGTCGGTGCGCGTCTCGCGCCGCACCGTGGCCGTCGTGTCGGAGGCATTCCTGCGCTCCAAGTGGGCGCGAGCGGAGTTCCGCGAGGCGTACGCGGCGGCGCTGGAGGACAGCGAGCCGCGGCTCGTGCTGGTGCTGCTGGAGGACCCCGCGCGGCTGCCGCTGGACCCCGAGCTGCGCGCCTACGTCAGTGGCAATACATACGTGCGCTGGGGCGATCCTTGGTTCTGGCGGAAGCTACGACGCGCGCTGCCGCGTGACTCGCAGACAGGACCCACGCCACAGATGGGGCCCGCGCCCTTACCAGAGCCCCCGTCCCCGCGGCGGGGGCCTCCTCCAGCTTCGGCGTCGTCGTCCGGCACTTGAGCTATTCACTTGTAGCGCTCACTCAAATAATTCGATGCAATTAGAAGTCTGCGCGCGACTGTAGATACAATGGAGCATAATGCGAGGTGTAATTCTAACAATTTGGTAATAGACATAAGACTTATGTAAATAAAGGTATTATGTTAAGATATTTAGACATGTTTTTTCTCAGTGTTTCTCATCTATGTATACATCTATACTCTACAAGAATAAATAAAATTGGAGTGTCTGTTTGTAATATCAAAATAACCGCTTTTTACTATGTGTATTTGGATGTACGAGTATGCACGGTAAGTAAATATACCAAAACTATCTGTCTGTTCGCTTCCACCTTAAAAAGGATCTATGTTTTCTACAAACATTGAGTGCAGCCTTTCGGCATTGGCAAAAATTACACAAAGAAAACCGCCCTTTGTCGGCATCGTTTGACTACGCCGCGCGCGCCGCACGCGCCGATAGCGGGTGTAGGTACTGGATAAGAGCGAATGTGCGGCGCGGGGCGGGGGACGGCGCGGTGAGGCGACATGCGCCAGGCGTGACATTAGGCATTAAACTACGGTCATACGTTATTTTCGAGTTGAATGTATTACTTTCATTGGCGAGCGTTGTTAATTTTCAAATTTTGGCAACCTTCAGTATTATTATTTGAAACAATTGAAACCAATAATAAGATGATTTTTTTTTTTTTTTATTAAATTAAAACTATATCATGCTAGTGAGAGTACGTACAGTTAAACCTGACACCGGTTTGATTTTGGCAAAATACACACATTTAATTAAATAAATTAGGTAATGACTTCAGATTTTGGAAATCTACTGTTATTTGCATTGTCGCATCTACATCTTATCGATCTTTTTATGATCATGTATCGGGGAAAACATGGATTTTTTTTTGTTGTTTGGCGATATTCCTTTGATTATTACTTATTCTTATTTCTTGTTCATTTCATCAGTGTTGCCAGAAGGTTACTTAGGTAACCTTTTAGGTGATTTTTGACTCCTTCAGGTTACTTCTAGGTTACACGACGCAAAAAGTTACATTTAGGTGATTTTTTGGAATTTGTATATGTCAAAGAAAGCATGGATGCGTCATTTTTAGAAAGCGTGGCGTCAGCCAGGCTGACGTCACGATCATAATTTACGTCTTCTGAACTCATCATTAATTAAATTCAAACCGCAATCAGTCTTATTTAACCACTATAAACACAATTATGGTTTTACCCATTTATTCGCACAACTTAATACACTGGATGCAACACACTTGCTTAATCACAGAGATATAAATAATAGGTACTTAACTTATTACTGAGGTAGTCCGCTCTGGTGTAAGGCTCGAACAGAAGTGTCCGATTTTTATTTTCTTAGCCTCTACGAAATCAAACAACACAAACATCAATCTTCGTTTGCGACCTATGGCCGCCATCTTCGTACCACCCGGAAGTTGTTGATTTCGTAGAAACTTTACATAGAAATTGAACGCCTTACTACACATGTTATAGCGTGATAAATGCTTATTTAATTAGTGATAATTATTGTAATTTTAGTTGTTAGTATAGGTCTCATTTTTCACAAAGCGGAAACCTTATGAACAATAATTACTTCCGTATATCCAAATACTGAAGTAATTATTGTTTACAAACCAAATACACCTTATTATTATTGGGTAAACCTAAAACGAGATTTAATGATGGCTTACAATTTTATAACTGATTTAAATACTTATTTTACTTATCAAATTAACGACTGACGTCATAGAATCAATTCGATAGTGAATTAACTATTTTTACAAAGTAAACATCTAATTTATCTTTCAATAATCATAACGACATTATTTAATCGTGAATTATAATTTTTATGATTAACTTTAAGACTGTTTTACCAATAAAGTGATCGATTGACGTCATCGCGCCGACACGGCCATACTGATAGGCAGTGCGCGCTCTGCACTAGCCTTTATCTGAAAGAATGAGAAACATTTTGCTCTGAGATCGGCATCTGTACACCATGCCTACCTAGTTTAGTGGAACCACATAACATAACATAGTTGTATTCCATTATGTTGGCTTTTATTTACAAAATAACTGTTTAGGTCATTGATCATGCTAGCATATTAGCATCGATGAGGTAAATGGGTTTCTATAGGTAAATTATTACCTTAAAGGAAATATCATTTTTAAGACACTGTGCTCTGAGCGGTCTTGTACGCCGTGGTACACAGTGTTATTGATAAATATTTGTTTTTGTCATTGTTGTTGGCTTCTCATTAAGCCAACAACTTATTATTGAATGACATTGTGCTCTGGGCGGTCTTGAACGCCGTGGTACACAATGTTTTATTATTATGGGGTGATACTGTGCTCTGGGCGGTCTTGTACGCTGTGGTACAGTGTTGTTGATAAATATTTGTTTTTGTCATTGTTGTTGGCTTCTCATTAAGCCAACAACTTATTATTGAATGACATTGTGCTCTGGGCGGTCTTGAACGCCGTGGTACACAATGTTTTATTATTATGGAGTGATACTGTGCTCTGGGCGGTCTTGTACGCCGTGGTACACAGGGATATAGGAATGAGAGGAAGGTTGATGATGTGCTCTAGGCCTTGAAGACCGTGGTACACATGGGCCCTGAAAGTGTATGTAGTGTGCGGTGTAAGTAGTATAATAAATTATGTTGTTTATGGCTGTTGCACAAACATTTTATACGGATTGTACAGAAATTGAATATGCTCACCTATGTGGTGGTGGGACTACTTGGTGGAGTAGATGTTAATTGGTCCAGGTGGCCTCGTGAGGTTGAAGGTAGCGGCTCAACTACTGCATCCACTTCAACCGGTAGTTGCAGTGAGGAAGTTTCTTGAGATGACTGCGCCGACACGGGTGATTGTTGCCCAGGTACTGGTGCTGCACGTAGCTGATCATGTGCAACCTTGCGTGGTCGCCCTCGTCCAACTACTTTCTTCACCAGGTAGCGGTCATTATCTAAGATCCTGCAGACTTCATACGGCTCACTGAATTTAAGATCGAGGCATGTTTGGTTTCGGGGATTATTCTTAATTAACACATAATCACCCCTTTGGAATGGACGTATACGGGCCTTGTTTCTGTCGAAACGAAGTTTTTCTCGTTCACCAGCTGTTAACATCTTCTGGCTCACAACTCGTTCCAATTGTTCTACGTCAAAGCTCTCTTCCTCCAGATTAACCAAGTTAGCCAGTTCAGGTGGAACACAATTTTTTCGTCGCGTAAGTAGAGTAAGTGGTGCCACTCCAGTTGTCTTGTGCGGTGTGCAGTTGAATGCTAATTGTAAACTATCAAGTGCTATATGCCAATTTGCAGTCTCATAGTTATTTATCATGACTAAAGCATTCTTAAGCGTACCCACCACACGCTCAACTTGACCGTTGGCTCGGCTGACTCCTGGTGAAATTGCATGTATATCTATACCTATCTGGTCGCAGTATTGTTTGAATTCACCGAGGAACTCTCGCCCGCCGTCAACGATAATCTGGACCGGGGTCCCAAATATGTGCACGGTTCGCTTCAGAGCTGCAAGGGTACTCTGTGGATTTTTGTTATTGGAATAATGGAGTAGCACATATTTACTAAAGGCATCCACGGTTACAATGACGTATTCATGGTTAATCGTGGTACCTAATTTTCCAGTAATATCCATATGGATTACCTCAAATGCAGAGCTAGGTTTTTGGATGGGATGAAGTTGCGCTTGCACAGCTCCAGATACTCCCTTCGATGTCCTACATACGACACAATTGTCGACGAACGTTCTGATTGATGTACTCATTTTATCGAACCAATACGAGTCTTTTATTTTTTGTAATGTTTTCTCCCAACCAGGATGTTTCAAGGAGCTGTGGTATGTATTGATAAGGCTCCATTGAAAAGCTTTTGGTACGACAACTGTCTTCTGTTGACCATAAATGGGGTCCAAATACATTTTCATAAGTGTATCCTCCTCTAGTGTATAATTATCTACATGCTCACCACGCGACAAAGCATCGATGATAGGGCGAAGAACGCTGTCTCGGTGTTGTTCTACTTTGAGCCATTCCAAGTCACGAGTCATGACATTTACTTGCAGAGGTTCTGGATTCCGACTAAAGAAATCCGCGTGTTGAATGTGTTCCCCTTTTCTGTACTCAACTTCAAAATCGTAATTTTGCAGGAAAGCCCACCAGCGATATACTCTCGGAAGCAGCTCCTTTTTGTGCTTAGAAGCTTTAAGAGCGTTGCAGTCGGTGATGACTTTAAACTTCCGCCCATATAAATATTGTTTAAAATGTTTTATAGACCTCACCACAGCTAGGGTTTCCAATTCATATGAGTGGTACCGGCTTTCTGTGTCCGTTGTGCGCATGCTCATGTAGGCCACGGCGTGACGACGTCCCTCGATCACTTGCATTAATACAGCGCCGTATCCTAGGCTACTGGCGTCTGTATACAGCTCAGTAGGTGCATTCTCCTGAAATAAGGTAAGTACGGGGGACGAAGTTAACCGTTCAATAATTATATTACGAGCTTCTTCATGCCGTTCGTTCCATTCCCACTTGGCGCCCTTTTTAGTCAGTTCATACATAGGTATCATTATGCGTGAAAAGTTAGGAATGAAACGCCGGAAATATCCCGCCAGACCGTTAAATTGGCGCACTTGTTTAACGCTATTAGGTACAGGGGACTTAAGGAGCGCCTCGACCTTGCGGGGACTCGGGCTGACTTTACCGTCGGAAATAATATTACCCAGATATTCTATTGTTCGTTTGAAAAACGATGACTTTTCTACATTAATAGAAAAGCCCGCGCTTTGTAATGCTATGAAAATACGTTCCATGTCGGACATCCCCTGCTCAAAATTACTACATTTATTCAAGACGTCATCGACGTAGACCTGGGCAATACCCGTACTTCCCAGCAAAGGCTGCAGAGCTCGGTTGATGCACCTTTGATACACAGCACAAGCATTACTTAAGCCAAAGGGCATAGCCAAATACTCATATAAGCCATCTGGGGTAACAAACGCGGTCTTTTCAATAGATTCTTCTGAAATACGAATCTGATGAAAGCCGGCTGCCATATCGAATGAATTATAATAAAAACCGTTAACTAACTGATCAATTTGATCCGAAATCAGTGGCAGTGGGTAATGGTCCCTTAAAGTATTCGAATTCAATTCCCGGTAATCCACGCATAATCTGTCATCACCATTCTTCTTTTTAACAAGAATGATGGGGCTGGAGTACGGTGATTTGCTTTCGCGTATGATTTTGTGCTCAAGTAGTTCATCAATTATTTTGTTAACCTTTTCACGTTCAATTGGACTTAAGCGATAAGGTCTACGCTCGACGTATTTGTCGGGGTTTTTCAACCGTATTTCCAATTGGCCAGTAGTTACTCTAGTTATCGGAAAACCACGTATGAACAGATGTTCGAATTTATTTAATAATATGCGTAACTGATCCAATTCATTATCATTTTGAAGATCACAATCAATTTTATCAAACAATGCGTTGTTAGATTTGATGTGTAGAACCAATTGCTGGTGAATCAGTTTCGCGCCTTGTAACGTAACTAAGACGCTCAATGAAGAACTGGAAATCAAATCCATACCGATCAAAACATTGGTGGTCATTTCGAAATCAGGGACTAAGCAAAAGCTAATTTCCACATTGATACCATCTATTTTGCAAACTGTTTTTAATTTTAGCAACGAAATTACAGGGAAATGTCCGATGCCCCTCAAATAATTAACGCCATGAATTCTTTTGCCCGGTAATTTGGCCGCTATGGATTCACACATAACCGAACATTCAGCACCACTGTCAAAGGTAGCCAAAATCGAACGCTCGCCGATAGTAACTAACATTGATGTAGTTTTTGTTTCACCTATGCAATTAACATTTGATACAATGGACCGCTCACGTTTGAAACACTTGTCATAAGTATGACCAACCTTCATGCAGAATGTGCAAGTTGGTCGGTTTTGAACTGCGTTTGAGGACCCTACTGGTTTATTTTGAAATGAATCTTTATTGTAGGGTTGATTATTTTCAGAAGTTTTAAAACGACAGTCATTGGTACTGTGATTGTTTCTCTTGCATATGCTGCATTGAATAAGTGCTTGTGTGCTATTTAACTTAATACGTTTATTGGGTACTTGCAAAGAATACGTACTAGTATGCGCACGTTTGGTTCTTATTGACGATGCAACAGATATCAACTCAGGCACCGATGTTGCATGAGCATTCATAAGTTCAATCCGGAGGCGATCGTCATTAACACAACCGATGACCGCTTCAACGGCATCATCATTACTAAGTTTGTCTCTTGTTACGCGCCTCCATAAAACCCAAGCCTGTGACAAGAACTCCGCAATATCCTTGGTTTGATCATAAGAGTGTTCACGAAATTTAAGTATATCTCGCGAGTATCTGTTCTCAGGCTCGAAAGTCATGATAAGGTTATCGCGAAATTCCTGCCACGAGCCCGTTGTAACTAACCAACTATCGACCCATAGTTTTGCACGTCCTTTTAACAAACTACCCACTTTCATTCGAATTTCATAATCCTTTATATTATAAAAATCAATCGCTTTATCAATATGTTCACACCATTCTCGAATGCTAACATTATTATCCGGATCAAAGGAGGGCAAAAATACATCACTTATTTTAATTTTTTCACTTTGTTGTGCAGATAAACGG